>OV928034.1:7500-4830000 GCA_931315375.2 Opisthograptis luteolata | reverse complement strand
TGTATCTGTATCTGTATCTGTATCTGTATCTGTATCTGTATCTGTATCTGTATCTGTATCTGTATCTGTATCTGTATCTGTATCTGTATCTGTATCTGTATCTGTATCTGTATCTGTATCTGTATCTGTATCTGTATCTGTATCTGTATCTGTATCTGTATCTGTATCTGTATCTGTATCTGTATCTGTATCTGTATCTGTATCTGTATCTGTATCTGTATCTGTATCTGTATCTGTATCAGTTTCTGTATCTGTATCCTTATCCTTATCCTTATCTTTATCCTTATCCTTATCGTTATCGTTATCGTTATCCTTATCGTTATCTGTATCTGTATCTTTATCTTTATCTTTATCTGTTTCTGTATCTGTATCTGTATCTGTATCTGTATCTGTATCTGTATCTGTATCTGTATCTGTATCTGTATCTGTATCTGTATCTGTATCTGTATCTGTATCTGTATCTGTATCTGTATCTGTATCTGTATCTGTATCTGTATCTGTATCTGTATCTGTATCTGTATCTGTATCTGTATCTGTATCTGTATCTGTATCTGTATCTGTATCTGTATCTGTATCTGTATCTGTATCTGTATCTGTATCTGTATCTGTATCTGTATCTGTATCTGTATCTGTATCTGTATCTGTATCTGTATCTGTATCTGTATCTGTATCTGTATCTGTATCTGTATCTGTATCAGTTTCTGTATCTGTATCCTTATCCTTATCCTTATCTTTATCCTTATCCTTATCGTTATCGTTATCGTTATCCTTATCGTTATCTGTATCTGTATCTTTATCTTTATCTTTATCTGTTTCTGTATCTGTATCTGTATCTGTATCTGTATCTGTATCTGTATCTGTATCTGTATCTGTATCTGTATCAGTTTCTGTATCTGTATCCTTATCCTTATCCTTATCCTTATCTTTATCCTTATCCTTATCTTTATCCTTATCCTTATCTTTATCCTTATCGTTATCGTTATCGTTATCGTTATCGTTATCGTTATCGTTATCGTTATCTGTATCTGTATCTGTATCTGTATCTGTATCTGTATCTGTATCTGTATCTGTATCTGTATCTGTATCTGTATCTGTATCTGTATCTGTATCTGTATCTGTATCTGTATCTGTATCTGTATCTGTATCTGTATCTGTATCTGTATCTGTATCTGTATCTGTATCTGTATCTGTATCTGTATCTGTATCTGTATCTGTATCTGTATCTGTATCTGTATCTTCATCTTCATCTTCATCTTCATCTTCATCTTCATCTTCATCTTCATCTTCATCTTCATCTTCATCTTCATCTTCATCTTCATCTTCATCTTCATCTTCATCTTCATCTTCATCTTCATCTTCATCTTCATCTTCATCTTCATCTTCATCTTCATCTTCATCTTCATCTTCATCTTCATCTTCATCTTCATCTTCATCTTCATCTTCATCTTCATCTTCATCTTCATCTTCATCTTCATCTTCATCTTCATCTTCATCTTCATCTTCATCTTCATCTTCATCTTCATCTTCATCTTCATCTTCATCTTCATCTTCATCTTCATCTTCATCTTCATCTTCATCTTCATCTTCATCTTCATCTTCATCTTCATCTTCATCTTCATCTTCATCTTCATCTTCATCTTCATCATTATACTTAAGATCTGCATGCAAACTTGTTATGTACCAGCACATGTTTACAAATAAAACATCTTTATCTTTATCTTTATCTTTATCTTTATCTTTATCTTTATCTTTATCTTTATCTTTATCTTTATCTTTATCTTTATCTTTATCTTTATCTTTGTCTTTGTCTTTGTCTTTGTCTTTGTCTTTGTCTTTGTCTTTGTCTTTGTCTTTGTCTTTGTCTTTGTCTTTGTCTTTGTCTTTGTCTTTATCTTTATCTTTATCTTTATCTTTATCTTTATCTTTATCTTTATCTTTATCTTTATCTTTATCTTTATCTTTATCTTTATCTTTATCTTTATCTTTATCTTTAACTTTAACTTTATCTTTATCTTTATCTTTATCTTTATCTTTATCTTTATCTTTATCTTTATCTTTATCTTTATCTTTATCTTTATCTTTATCTTTATCTTTATCTTTATCTTTATCTTTATCTTTATCTTTATCTTTATCTTTATCTTTATCTTTATCTTTATCTTTATCTTTATCTTTATCTTTATCTTTATCTTTATCTTTATCTTTATCTTTATCTTTATCTTTATCTTTATCTTTATCTTTGTCTTTATCTTTGTCTTTGTCTTTGTCTTTGTCTTTGTCTTTGTCTTTGTCTTTGTCTTTGTCTTTGTCTTTGTCTTTGTCTTTGTCTTTGTCTTTGTCTTTGTCTTTGTCTTTGTCTTTGTCTTTGTCTTTGTCTTTGTCTTTGTCTTTGTCTTTGTCTTTGTCTTTGTCTTTGTCTTTGTCTTTGTCTTTGTCTTTGTCTTTGTCTTTGTCTTTGTCTTTGTCTTTGTCTTTGTCTTTGTCTTTGTCTTTGTCTTTGTCTTTGTCTTTGTCTTTGTCTTTGTCTTTGTCTTTGTCTTTGTCTTTGTCTTTGTCTTTGTCTTTGTCTTTGTCTTTGTCTTTGTCTTTGTCTTTGTCTTTGTCTTTGTCTTTGTCTTTGTCTTTGTCTTTGTCTTTGTCTTTGTCTTTGTCTTTGTCTTTGTCTTTGTCTTTGTCTTTGTCTTTGTCTTTGTCTTTGTCTTTGTCTTTGTCTTTGTCTTTGTCTTTGTCTTTGTCTTTGTCTTTGTCTTTGTCTTTGTCTTTGTCTTTGTCTTTGTCTTTGTCTTTGTCTTTGTCTTTGTCTTTGTCTTTGTCTTCGTCTTCGTCTTCGTCTTCGTCTTCGTCTTCATCTTCATCTTTATCTTTATCTTTGTCTTTGTCTTTGTCTTTGTCTTTGTCTTTGTCTTTATCTTTATCTTTATCTTTATCTTTATCTTTATCTTTATCTTTATCTTTATCTTTATCTTTATCTTTATCTTTATCTTTATCTTTATCTTTATCTTTATCTTTATCTTTATCTTTATCTTTATCTTTATCTTTATCTTTATCTTTATCTTTATCTTTGTCTTTGTCTTTGTCTTTGTTTTTTTTTTTGCTTGTGGCAACCCTACGATCAACAGCTGACTAAAACCTGTCCCGGGAAAATTAGATAAATTTATTGTTTTTACGTACTATTTTTGGGCCCCGACCAATTTCATTGCTTTAAAATAAATTACTGTACGTGTATTAGTAGTAACTATAGAAAAAATTGTAATACTCTTTGTATATGTGTCAATGTATTGTTGGTGCATTTTCGTTTGTATAGTTTAAAATTGTGACATTGTTATCACTGTTTGGAAGTGTTTGCTGTGTTTGTGTTACATAAAAACGTGCATTACATCTTTCGTGTGATTATTAAAACAAAAACATTCACGTAAGTACAATATTTCCAAACTATAACCTCTCTTGTTCGCTCACTAATTTGTTGGTGGCAATTGTAAACCGCTCATATTTTACCACAAAATGATGACCAGAAGAGCTTTATCTCGTCAAGAGGAGTCCAACAAACTCCTCCTGACCTTGCAAGAACTAAAGGCCACCAAGGAATTGTGCGATCAGCTGAACAGGGAGAGAGATGACAATGAACTTATTATGATCGAAACTCTCAACAAAAATGATAAATTAAAAAGTGAGTTATCAGCATTACATTCACAACAAAATTCAATATTTGAAGAACGGGACAGACTTCAATTAACAATAGACAGGTTTGATCAGTGCGCTGCAGAGTATGATCTTGCCCTGAAGAGAATATCCACCTTAGAACATGAACTCCGGGATGCTCACCATGAAATCTCTCAGCTCAGGGAGCGTACAGAAGACAGTACAGCACTGAAAACCCTTAGTCTCTTCAATGAATTAGTTTTAGTCCGTAGGAATTCACTCTCCACTTCACTCCCCATTTCTGCTGCAAGTGGTGTGGTTCCCACTTATACTATTGACCTCACAAATGACACAGTGGAAACTATTGCCCCTTGTAGCAGAAACAAACTAAAAAAATATATCAAAATTAAAAAAGTTATAAATAAAACAAAGAAAATGAATAAAACAAAGAAAATGTTAAGAAGCCAAAAAAAATTGGTGAAATCAATTAAAAACAAAAGTAAAAAGATAGCTTTATTAGATGATATCAAAATGTATGAATTAGAGTTAGAAAATACCAGTACAAGATATCAAACAGAAATTGAAGACCTACAGAATAAAATCATTAGCCTGGAGGCCTCACTAAGTACCATCAGTGGCCGCTATGAACTGTCTCAGGTCATGGTGAGGGAATACATAGCGGCAATGGATGACTTGCTCAAATTGAGCCATAGTAACCTAGAGTGTGTTGAGTCGAATAATTACTCAACCTGTGACTGTCAACTCATAAAGGAGCCATTGCCGGTGTGTACTGCCTCTGTGTTACCGGAGATGTCAGACCGTTTGGATGTCTTGTCTGGTGAAACAAACTATGTAATGTTTAGTGATGAAATTGGTAAGCATATGGGCTCAAGAATAGGTATGCACACTGGATGTCGGCTCATAAATAACTGTATGCCTAATTCTAGTCTGAGTGAGTTGATGCCTATAGTTGCGAATTACAAATATAAACAGAACTCCAATCTAATACTTTTAGTGGGGAATAGGGGTAATGTCAATGAAAACGAGCTCCATCAATATTATAAAACCCTAAGTTTATTGAAAGTAAATGAAATTATTTTATTTACATTTCCATATAGTCACAGTTTGCCACAAGCAGAAAATAACCTTAGATATAAATTGAATTTGACTTTACATGAATTATCGTGTAATTATAATAAAATTAATTTAATTGACACTAACAAAATTGTTGGTAAAAAATATTTTCTGACTGAAGATAATTATTATCTTACAAATTCGTGTAAAAGACGATTAGCAGTTTCGCTATCTTATTATTTTAGCAAGACAGCCAAGAACTTGGCTAAACAAACATGCTTTATTGAGCAATGTCTTGACAACACTGTTGAACAGTTGGAAATAATTCCAAGTAATTTAAACACAGTGGCACGACAATAGAGACAGTCTCTAGCACAATGAAACCAAAAAATATTTTTTACAAATCCTGCCCAAAAATAGAGTTGTTCATGAATCACAACAATGTTGACATTTTTTGCATTACTGAGCATTGGCTCAAAAATCATGAACACATGTTTAGTTTTACTAATCACCAAGTTGTTAGTTCGTTCAGCAGAGTTAATGCAATTCATGGTGGTTCATTAATACTATTAAATAAAAAAATTAAATTCAAAGAACGTAAAGACATTGTCCACCACTCAGCTGAGCGAATAATAGAAATAGCCTGTGTGGAATTGGAGCAGTTCATTATTTTAAGTGTGTACAGGCCACCAACTAGTTCATATGATGATTTTGAAAAGTCAATGGAGGAAGTTCTTTTCAAAATATCCAATTTAAAAAAACAATTAATTATCTGTGGAGATTTCAATGTAAACCTGTTGGATGTTTCTACTCTAAGTACGAGACTAACTAATTTATTTAAATCATTTAATTTGAGAAATTTGTTTATGGAGCCTACAAGAATAACTGCCACTACGGCTACTTGTTTAGATAATATTTTTACAGATGTGAATGTAATTAGTCAAAATGTAATAAGCAAATTAGATTCAGACCACTGTGGTCAATTAATTACAATTAAAAATAAAATAAAAATTAATGAAAAAAAATCTGTCACATATGTACCCGTGACCGATGATCGGATGGAGAAAATAAAATTAAAGCTGATTGATGAACTTCCTTTTTTACCGGATCATAGAAATGCTGATGACTTATACAACTCCTTTTTCAGCGTATTTAGCAAAGCTTTCAATACTATATTTACTCCAAAAACGATCACGGTTTCTGATAGACCTAATTTTACGGAGTGGGCTACAGTTGGTATTCACAAAAGCAGACAAAAGCTTTACGATCTTTACAGTGAAAAACAATACAATACAAGTGATGAGTTTAAAGAAACTGTAAAAATATACTCAAAAACTTTCAAGACCGTCTGTCATATTGCTAAGTCTCGTTATATAAGTTCCAAGCTTAAAAATAGTAATGACAAAATTAAAACAACTTGGAAAATTATAAATAGTGAGACTGGTAAGGTCAGGTCTCAAGCTAATGATTACAACCTAAATATTGGCGATACCAATGTCAAGACTGACATTGAAGTAGCTAAAGCATTTGAAACTTTCTTCACTGACATTCCAGTCTCTACTACTAAGTCCTTAAACTCATCGCACACTATTGCAGAATCTATGTTAAAAACAAATGTACCAGAATGCGAAATTCCTTTTCAATTTGACTATGTTAGTAGCAAAGATGTAGTAAAAGTAAAAGCTTTTAATATGATTAATGTCAAGAAAACTACTGACCTCTGGGGTATATCCGTGACCGTTGTTAAGCCATTAATTGAAATGATTGCACCAGAATTAGCCCTAATATTCAACAAATGTATTGACGACGGCGTATTTCCTGATCTGATGAAACATAGTAAGATAACACCCTTGTTTAAATCGGGTACAACGACTGACCCTACTAACTTTAGACCAATATCAGTATTACCAACATTTAGTAAAATATTCGAAAAACTTATCCTAAATCAATTGCAAAGACATTTCCTTGCAAATAACTTACTCAATCAAAAACAGTTTGGCTTTACACGGGGTCGCTCTACTACTGATGCTGGTGTCGAGTTATTAACGCACATCTATGATGCCTGGGAGGAGTCACGGGACGCTCTAGGCGTGTTCTGTGACTTGTCCAAGGCATTTGATTGTGTTCACCACGAGACTCTGATCAGAAAGCTCCGGCACTATGGTATTCGAGGTGTTCCTCTGGATCTTGTAACCTCATACCTGAGTGATAGGATACAGAGAGTCGACGTTAACGGGAAGCGATCCCCGGGGTCAGTAGTCACAATGGGAGTTCCGCAGGGTTCAATACTCGGACCTTTTCTGTTTTTAGTTTATATCAATGATTTGCCCAGCCTTGTTAGTGACAATCACGAGATAGTATTGTTTGCCGATGATACGTCGCTTTTATTTAAGTTAAAGCGACAACATAACATTTCTGACGACGTGAACAATGCTCTTTCCAAAGTTACAGACTGGTTTGATGCAAACAATTTGATGTTAAATGAAAAGAAGACCAAATGTTTGAGATTTGTGCTACCCAATGTTAAAGAAGTACAAACAAATTTAAAGATTAAGAACGAAAAATTGGACCTTGTAGAGACTACAGTATTCCTAGGTATAACTTTAGATCACAAATTGCAATGGGGTCCACATATTGTCAGTCTATCGAGCAGACTTAGTTCTGCAGCATATGCTGTAAAGAAGATTCGTCACCTTACTGATGTTGATACAGCCAGACTAGTCTACTTCAGCTATTTTCACAGCATTATGTCCTATGGAATATTGCTGTGGGGAAACGCTGCTGATATAAACACCATATTTGTTTTGCAGAAGAGAGCTGTTCGTGCGATTTACAAGGTGGGCCCCAGTGAATCTTTAAGGACTAAGTTTAAAGAAATTAAAATAATGACAGTTGTTTGTCAATACATTTATGAAAATTTAATGTACATAAGGAAAAATTTAAATAGCTTCAAAAAGAGAAGTGATTATCACAATTTTAATACTAGAAACAAAGATAAAATTGCTGTACCCACTACTAGGCTCCATAAAGTTAGCAACTCGTTCAAAGGTCAATGTGTACGCTTTTTCAACAAAATCCCAAGTGAAATTCAAGACTTATCGATAGCAAAATTTCAAGTCCGTATAAAGAGAAATCTTATTAGTAAAGCTTATTATAAAATATCGGACTATTTAGATGACAAACAAGCTTGGGATTGTAGTTAATCTATCTATCTTTCTTTCTATCTACCTATTCTCCCTATTTCCCCTATTCTAACCATTTCCGGTAAACAGCCAAAACAGTCATACTCACGAAAGTGACTTTGCTTGCGGCGGCGTCGTGTGTCGGGTCGCCCTCTTCCCTCTCATATGGTCGAGGAGAGCGATGGCTGGCACATGCGTCAACTCGTGAACGGGTGCTGCTTGTGGGGTCTGGTCTGCTTTGGTTGTGATCCCGCAACTCATTAATATTCATGTTCCCATATCCCAATGTGTACAACCAAACAAGAGAAATCTTATTAGTAAAGCTAATTAAAAAATATCGGACCATTAGATGACAAAAAAGCTTGGGATTTTAGTGAACTTGCTCCAATTCAATCAATTAGTGATAAGAATAAAATTGTCAATGTGATCGCGCCAAAAAAAATTACCTGCCGGGCGTTTCTTGCCTGTTCTTTTGCCGGCGTAAGGAGGTTGGAACAGGCGTAGCTAGTTTTAAGTTTGACGTTTTAAAGTGATCACAATGTATCCTATTGAATAAATAAATAAATTGAAATTGAAATTGAAATTGAAATTGTCTTTGTCTTCGTCTTCGTCTTCATCTTCATCTTCATCTTCATCTTCATCTTCATCTTCATCTTCATCTTCATCTTCATCTTCATCTTCATCTTCATCTTCATCTTCATCTTCATCTTCATCTTCATCTTCATCTTCATCTTCATCTTCATCTTCATCTTCATCTTCATCTTCATCTTCATCTTCATCTTCATCTTCATCTTCATCTTCATCTTCATCTTCATCTTCATCTTCATCTTCATCTTCATCTTCATCTTCATCTTCATCTTCATCTTCATCTTCATCTTCATCTTCATCTTCATCTTCATCTTCATCTTCATCTTCATCTTCATCTTCATCTTCATCTTCATCTTCATCTTCATCTTCATCTTCATCTTCATCTTCATCTTCATCTTCATCTTCATCTTCATCTTCATCTTCATCTTCATCTTCATCTTCATCTTCATCTTCATCTTCATCTTCATCTTCATCTTCATCTTCATCATTATACTTAAGATCTGCATGCAAACTTGTTATGTACCAGCACATGTTTACAAATAAAACATCTTTATCTTTATCTTTATCTTTATCTTTATCTTTATCTTTGTCTTTATCTTTATCTTTATTTGTATCTGTATCTGTATCTGTATCTGTATCAGTATCTGTATCTGTATCTCTATCTGTATCTGTATCTGTATCTGTATCAGTTTCTGTATCTGTATCCTTATCCTTATCTTTATCCTTATCGTTATCGTTATCGTTATCCTTATCGTTATCGTTATCAGTATCTGTATCAGTATCTGTATCTGTATCCTTATCCTTATCCTTATCTTTATCTTTATCCTTATCGTTATCGTTATCGTTATCGTTATCGTTATCCTTATCCTTATCGTTATCGTTATCGTTATCTGTATCTGTATCTGTATCTGTATCTGTATCTGTATCTGTATCTGTATCTGTATCTGTATCTGTATCTGTATCTGTATCTGTATCTGTATCTGTATCTGTATCTGCATCTGCATCTGCATCTGCATCTGCATCTGCATCTGCATCTGCATCTGCATCTGCATCTGCATCTGCATCTGCATCTGCATCTGCATCTGCATCTGCATCTGCATCTGCATCTGCATCTGCATCTGCATCTGCATCTGCATCTGCATCTGCATCTGCATCTGCATCTGCATCTGCATCTGCATCTGCATCTGCATCTGCATCTGCATCTGCATCTGCATCTGCATCTGCATCTGCATCTGCATCTGCATCTGCATCTGCATCTGCATCTGCATCTTCATCTTCATCTTCATCTTCATCTTCATCTTCATCTTCATCTTCATCTTCATCTTCATCTTCATCTTCATCTTCATCTTCATCTTCATCTTCATCTTCATCTTCATCTTCATCTTCATCTTCATCTTCATCTTCATCTTCATCATTATACTTAAGATCTGCATGCAAACTTGTTATGTACCAGCACATGTTTACAAATAAAACATCTTTATCTTTATCTTTATCTTTATCTTTATCTTTATCTTTATCTTTATCTTTATCTTTATCTTTATCTTTGTCTTTGTCTTTGTCTTTGTCTTTGTCTTTGTCTTTGTCTTTGTCTTTGTCTTTGTCTTTGTCTTTGTCTTTGTCTTTGTCTTTGTCTTTGTCTTTGTCTTTGTCTTTGTCTTTGTCTTTGTCTTTGTCTTTGTCTTTGTCTTTGTCTTTGTCTTTGTCTTTGTCTTTATCTTTATCTTTATCTTTGTCTTTGTCTTTATCTGTATCTGTATCTGTATCTTTATCTTTATCTTTATCTTTATTTGTATCTGTTTCTGTATCTGTATCTGTATCAGTTTCTGTATCTGTATCCTTATCCTTATCCTTATCTTTATCCTTATCCTTATCTTTATCCTTATCCTTATCTTTATCCTTATCGTTATCGTTATCGTTATCGTTATCGTTATCCTTATCGTTATCGTTATCTGTATCTGTATCTGTATCTGTATCTGTATCTGTATCTGTATCTGTATCTGTATCTGTATCTGTATCTGTATCTGTATCTGTATCTGTATCTGTATCTGTATCTGTATCTGTATCTGTATCTGTATCTGTATCTGTATCTGTATCTGTATCTGTATCTGTATCTGTATCTGTATCTGTATCTGTATCTGTATCTGTATCTGTATCTGTATCTGTATCTGTATCTGTATCTGTATCTGTATCTGTATCTGTATCTGTATCTGTATCTGTATCTGTATCTGTATCTGTATCTGTATCTGTATCTGTATCTGTATCTGTATCAGTTTCTGTATCTGTATCCTTATCCTTATCCTTATCTTTATCCTTATCCTTATCGTTATCGTTATCGTTATCCTTATCGTTATCTGTATCTGTATCTTTATCTTTATCTTTATCTTTATCTTTATCTGTATCTGTATCTGTATCTGTATCAGTTTCTGTATCTGTATCCTTATCCTTATCTTTATCCTTATCGTTATCGTTATCGTTATCCTTATCGTTATCGTTATCAGTATCTGTATCAGTATCTGTTTCTGTATCTGTATCCTTATCCTTATCCTTATCTTTATCCTTATCCTTATCGTTATCGTTATCGTTATCGTTATCCTTATCGTTATCGTTATCTGTATCTTAATCTTTATCTTTATCTGTATCTGTATCTGTATCTTTATCTTTATCTTTATCTTTATTTGTATCTGTTTCTGTTTCTGTATCTGTATCCTTATCGTTATCGTTATCGTTATCGTTATCGTTATCGTTATCTGTATCTGTATCTGTATCTGTATCTGTATCTGTATCTGTATCTGTATCTGTATCTGTATCTGTATCTGTATCTGTATCTGTATCTGTATCTGTATCTGTATCTGTATCTGTATCTGTATCTGTATCTGTATCTGTATCTGTATCTGTATCTGTATCTGTATCTGTATCTGTATCTGTATCTGTATCTGTATCTGTATCTGTATCTGTATCTGTATCTGTATCTGTATCTGCATCTGCATCTGCATCTGCATCTGCATCTGCATCTGCATCTGCATCTGCATCTGCATCTTCATCTTCATCTTCATCTTCATCTTCATCTTCATCTTCATCTTCATCTTCATCTTCATCTTCATCTTCATCTTCATCTTCATCTTCATCTTCATCTTCATCTTCATCTTCATCTTCATCTTCATCTTCATCTTCATCTTCATCTTCATCTTCATCTTCATCTTCATCTTCATCATTATACTTAAGATCTGCATGCAAACTTGTTATGTACCAGCACATGTTTACAAATAAAACATCTTTATCTTTATCTTTATCTTTATCTTTATCTTTATCTTTGTCTTTATCTTTATCTTTATTTGTATCTGTATCTGTATCTGTATCTGTATCAGTATCTGTATCTGTATCTCTATCTGTATCTGTATCTGTATCTGTATCAGTTTCTGTATCTGTATCCTTATCCTTATCTTTATCCTTATCGTTATCGTTATCGTTATCCTTATCGTTATCGTTATCAGTATCTGTATCAGTATCTGTATCTGTATCCTTATCCTTATCTTTATCCTTATCGTTATCGTTATCGTTATCGTTATCGTTATCGTTATCCTTATCCTTATCGTTATCTGTATCTGTATCTGTATCTGTATCTGTATCTGTATCTGTATCTGTATCTGTATCTGTATCTGTATCTGTATCTGTATCTGTATCTGTATCTGTATCTGTATCTGTATCTGCATCTGCATCTGCATCTGCATCTGCATCTGCATCTGCATCTGCATCTGCATCTGCATCTGCATCTGCATCTGCATCTGCATCTGCATCTGCATCTGCATCTGCATCTGCATCTGCATCTGCATCTGCATCTGCATCTGCATCTGCATCTGCATCTGCATCTGCATCTGCATCTGCATCTGCATCTGCATCTGCATCTGCATCTGCATCTGCATCTGCATCTGCATCTGCATCTGCATCTGCATCTGCATCTGCATCTGCATCTGCATCTGCATCTGCATCTGCATCTGCATCTGCATCTGCATCTGCATCTGCATCTGCATCTTCATCTTCATCTTCATCTTCATCTTCATCTTCATCTTCATCTTCATCTTCATCTTCATCTTCATCTTCATCTTCATCTTCATCTTCATCTTCATCTTCATCTTCATCTTCATCTTCATCTTCATCTTCATCTTCATCTTCATCTTCATCATTATACTTAAGATCTGCATGCAAACTTGTTATGTACCAGCACATGTTTACAAATAAAACATCTTTATCTTTATCTTTATCTTTATCTTTATCTTTATCTTTATCTTTATCTTTATCTTTATCTTTATCTTTGTCTTTGTCTTTGTCTTTGTCTTTGTCTTTGTCTTTGTCTTTGTCTTTGTCTTTGTCTTTGTCTTTGTCTTTGTCTTTGTCTTTGTCTTTGTCTTTGTCTTTGTCTTTGTCTTTGTCTTTGTCTTTGTCTTTGTCTTTGTCTTTGTCTTTGTCTTTGTCTTTGTCTTTATCTTTATCTTTATCTTTGTCTTTGTCTTTGTCTTTATCTGTATCTGTATCTGTATCTTTATCTTTATCTTTATCTTTATTTGTATCTGTTTCTGTATCTGTATCTGTATCAGTTTCTGTATCTGTATCCTTATCCTTATCCTTATCTTTATCCTTATCCTTATCTTTATCCTTATCCTTATCTTTATCCTTATCGTTATCGTTATCGTTATCGTTATCGTTATCCTTATCGTTATCGTTATCGTTATCTGTATCTGTATCTGTATCTGTATCTGTATCTGTATCTGTATCTGTATCTGTATCTGTATCTGTATCTGTATCTGTATCTGTATCTGTATCTGTATCTGTATCTGTATCTGTATCTGTATCTGTATCTGTATCTGTATCTGTATCTGTATCTGTATCTGTATCTGTATCTGTATCTGTATCTGTATCTGTATCTGTATCTGTATCTGTATCTGTATCTGTATCTGTATCTGTATCTGTATCTGTATCTGTATCTGTATCTGTATCTGTATCTGTATCTGTATCTGTATCTGTATCTGTATCTGTATCTGTATCTGTATCTGTATCAGTTTCTGTATCTGTATCCTTATCCTTATCCTTATCTTTATCCTTATCCTTATCGTTATCGTTATCGTTATCCTTATCGTTATCTGTATCTGTATCTTTATCTTTATCTTTATCTTTATCTGTATCTGTATCTGTATCTGTATCAGTTTCTGTATCTGTATCCTTATCCTTATCTTTATCCTTATCGTTATCGTTATCGTTATCCTTATCGTTATCGTTATCAGTATCTGTATCAGTATCTGTATCTGTATCTGTTTCTGTATCTGTATCCTTATCCTTATCCTTATCTTTATCCTTATCCTTATCGTTATCGTTATCGTTATCGTTATCCTTATCGTTATCGTTATCTGTATCTTAATCTTTATCTTTATCTGTATCTGTATCTGTATCTTTATCTTTATCTTTATCTTTATTTGTATCTGTTTCTGTTTCTGTATCTGTATCCTTATCGTTATCGTTATCGTTATCGTTATCGTTATCGTTATCTGTATCTGTATCTGTATCTGTATCTGTATCTGTATCTGTATCTGTATCTGTATCTGTATCTGTATCTGTATCTGTATCTGTATCTGTATCTGTATCTGTATCTGTATCTGTATCTGTATCTGTATCTGTATCTGTATCTGTATCTGTATCTGTATCTGTATCTGTATCTGTATCTGTATCTGTATCTGTATCTGTATCTGTATCTGTATCTGCATCTGCATCTGCATCTGCATCTGCATCTGCATCTGCATCTGCATCTGCATCTGCATCTGCATCTGCATCTGCATCTGCATCTGCATCTGCATCTGCATCTGCATCTGCATCTGCATCTGCATCTGCATCTGCATCTGCATCTGCATCTGCATCTGCATCTGCATCTGCATCTGCATCTGCATCTGCATCTGCATCTGCATCTGCATACAGATACAGATACAGATACAGATACAGATACAGATAACGATAACGATAACGATAAGGATAACGATAACGATAACGATAACGATAACGATAACGATAAAGATAAGGATAAGGATAAAGATAAGGATAAGGATAAAGATAAGGATAAGGATAAGGATAAGGATACAGATACAGAAACTGATACAGATACAGATACAGAAACAGATACAAATAAAGATAAAGATAAAGATACAGATACAGATACAGATAAAGACAAAGATAAAGATAAAGATAAAGACAAAGACAAAGACAAAGACAAAGACAAAGACAAAGACAAAGACAAAGACAAAGACAAAGACAAAGACAAAGATAAAGATAAAGATAAAGATAAAGATAAAGATAAAGATAAAGATAAAGATAAAGATAAAGATAAAGATAAAGATAAAGATAAAGACAAAGACAAAGACAAAGATAAAGATAAAGATAAAGATAAAGATAAAGATAAAGATAAAGATAAAGATAAAGATAAAGATAAAGATAAAGATAAAGATAAAGATAAAGATAAAGATAAAGATAAAGATAAAGATAAAGACAAAGACAAAGATAAAGATAAAGATAAAGATAAAGATAAAGATAAAGATAAAGATAAAGATAAAGATAAAGATAAAGATAAAGATAAAGATAAAGATAAAGATGTTTTATTTGTAAACATGTGCTGGTACATAACAAGTTTGCATGCAGATCTTAAGTATAATGATGAAGATGAAGATGAAGATGAAGATGAAGATGAAGATGAAGATGAAGATGAAGATGAAGATGAAGATGAAGATGAAGATGAAGATGAAGATGAAGATGCAGATGCAGATGCAGATACAGATACAGATACAGATACAGATACAGATAAAGATACAGATACAGATACAGATACAGATACAGATACAGATACAGATACAGATACAGATACAGATACAGATACAGATACAGATACAGATACAGATACAGATACAGATACAGATACAGATACAGATACAGATAACGATAACGATAACGATAACGATAACGATAACGATAAGGATACAGAAACAGAAACAGATACAAATAAAGATAAAGATAAAGATAAAGATACAGATACAGATACAGATAAAGATAAAGATTAAGATACAGATACAGATAACGATAAGGATAACGATAACGATAACGATAAGGATAAGGATAAAGATAAGGATAAGGATAAGGATACAGAAACAGAAACAGATACAGATACAGATACTGATACAGATACTGATAACGATAACGATAAGGATAACGATAACGATAACGATAAGGATAAAGATAAGGATAAGGATACAGATACAGAAACTGATACAGATACAGATACAGATACAGATAAAGATAAAGATAAAGATAAAGATACAGATACAGATAACGATAAGGATAACGATAACGATAACGATAAGGATAAGGATAAAGATAAGGATAAGGATAAGGATACAGATACAGAAACTGATACAGATACAGATACAGATACAGATACAGATACAGATACAGATACAGATACAGATACAGATACAGATACAGATACAGATACAGATACATATCTGTATCTGTATCTTCATCTTCATCTTCATCTTCATCTTCATCTTCATCTTCATCTTCATCTTCATCTTCATCTTCATCTTCATCTTCATCTTCATCTTCATCTTCATCTTCATCTTCATCTTCATCTTCATCTTCATCTTTATCTTTATCTTTATCTTCATCTTCATCTTCATCTTCATCTTCATCTTCATCTTCATCTTCATCTTCATCTTCATCTTCATCTTCATCTTCATCTTCATCTTCATCTTCATCTTCATCTTCATCTTCATCTTCATCTTCATCTTCATCTTCATCTTCATCTTCATCTTCATCTTCATCTTCATCTTCATCTTCATCTTCATCATTATACTTAAGATCTGCATGCAAACTTGTTATGTACCAGCACATGTTTACAAATAAAACATCTTTATCTTTATCTTTATCTTTATCTTTATCTTTATCTTTATCCTTATCGTTATCGTTATCGTTATCGTTATCGTTATCCTTATCGTTATCGTTATCGTTATCTGTATCTGTATCTGTATCTGTATCTGTATCTGTATCTGTATCTGTATCTGTATCTGTATCTGTATCTGTATCTGTATCTGTATCTGTATCTGTATCTGTATCTGTATCTGTATCTGTATCTGTATCTGTATCTGTATCTGTATCTGTATCTGTATCTGTATCTGTATCTGTATCTGTATCTGTATCTGTATCTGTATCTGTATCTGTATCTGTATCTGTCAGATACAGATACAGATACAGATACAGATACAGATACAGATACAGATACAGATACAGATACAGATACAGATAACGATAACGATAACGATAACGATAACGATAACGATAACGATAACGATAAAGATAAGGATACAGATACAGAAACAGATACAAATAAAGATAAAGATAAAGATAAAGATACAGATACAGATACAGATAAAGATAAAGATTAAGATACAGATACAGATAACGATAACGATAAGGATAACGATAACGATAACGATAACGATAAGGATAAGGATAAGGATAAAGATAAGGATAAGGATAAGGATACAGATACAGAAACAGATACAGATACAGATACTGATACAGATACTGATAACGATAACGATAAGGATAACGATAACGATAACGATAAGGATAAAGATACAGAAACTGATACAGATACAGATACAGATACAGATACAGATACAGATACAGATACAGATACAGATACTGATACAGATACAGATACAAATAAAGATAAAGATAAAGATAAAGATACAGATACAGATACAGATACTGATACAGATACTGATAACGATAACGATAAGGATAACGATAACGATAACGATAAGGATAAAGATAAGGATAAGGATAAGGATACAGATACAGATACAGAAACAGATACAGATACAGATACTGATACTGATAACGATAACGATAAGGATAACGATAACGATAACGATAACGATAACGATAACGATAACGATAACGATAAGGATAAGGATAAAGATAAGGATAAGGATAAAGATAAGGATAAGGATAAGGATAAGGATACAGATACAGAAACTGATACAGATACAGATACAGAAACAGATACAAATAAAGATAAAGATAAAGATAAAGATACAGATACAGATACAGATAAAGACAAAGATAAAGATAAAGATAAAGACAAAGACAAAGACAAAGACAAAGACAAAGACAAAGACAAAGACAAAGACAAAGATAAAGATAAAGACAAAGACAAAGACAAAGACAAAGACAAAGACAAAGACAAAGACAAAGACAAAGACAAAGACAAAGACAAAGACAAAGATAAAGATAAAGATAAAGATAAAGATAAAGATAAAGATAAAGATAAAGATAAAGATAAAGACAAAGACAAAGACAAAGACAAAGACAAAGACAAAGATAAAGATAAAGATAAAGATAAAGATAAAGATAAAGATAAAGATAAAGATAAAGACAAAGACAAAGACAAAGATAAAGATAAAGATAAAGATAAAGATAAAGATAAAGATAAAGATAAAGATAAAGATAAAGATAAAGATAAAGATAAAGATAAAGACAAAGACAAAGACAAAGATAAAGATAAAGATAAAGATAAAGATAAAGATAAAGATAAAGATAAAGATAAAGATAAAGATAAAGACAAAGACAAAGATAAAGATAAAGATAAAGATAAAGATAAAGATAAAGATAAAGATAAAGATAAAGATAAAGATGTTTTATTTGTAAACATGTGCTGGTACATAACAAGTTTGCATGCAGATCTTAAGTATAATGATGAAGATGAAGATGAAGATGAAGATGAAGATGAAGATGAAGATGAAGATGAAGATGAAGATGCAGATGCAGATGCAGATGCAGATGCAGATGCAGATGCAGATGCAGATGCAGATGCAGATGCAGATGCAGATGCAGATGCAGATGCAGATGCAGATGCAGATGCAGATGCAGATGCAGATGCAGATGCAGATGCAGATGCAGATGCAGATGCAGATGCAGATGCAGATGCAGATGCAGATGCAGATGCAGATGCAGATGCAGATGCAGATGCAGATGCAGATGCAGATGCAGATGCAGATGCAGATGCAGATGCAGATGCAGATGCAGATGCAGATGCAGATGCAGATGCAGATGCAGATACAGATACAGATACAGATACAGATACAGATACAGATACAGATACAGATACAGATACAGATACAGATACAGATACAGATACAGATACAGATACAGATACAGATACAGATACAGATACAGATACAGATACAGATAAAGATAAAGATTAAGATACAGATACAGATAACGATAACGATAAGGATAACGATAACGATAACGATAAGGATAAGGATAAAGATAAGGATAAGGATAAGGATACAGATACAGAAACAGAAACAGATACAGATACAGATACTGATACAGATACTGATAACGATAACGATAAGGATAACGATAACGATAACGATAAGGATAAAGATAAGGATAAGGATACAGATACAGAAACTGATACAGATACAGATACAGATACAGATACAGATACAGATACAGATACTGATACAGATACAGATACAGATACAGATACAGATACAAATAAAGATAAAGATAAAGATAAAGATACAGATACAGATACTGATACAGATACTGATAACGATAACGATAAGGATAACGATAACGATAAGGATAAAGATAAGGATAAGGATACAGATACAGAAACTGATACAGATACAGATACAGATACAGAAACAGATACAGATACAGATACTGATACTGATAACGATAAGGATAACGATAACGATAACGATAACGATAAGGATAAGGATAAAGATAAAGATAAGGATAAGGATAAGGATAAGGATACAGATACAAAAACTGATACAGATACAGATACTGATACAGATACAGATACAGATACAAATACAGATAAAGATAAAGATAAAGATACAGATACAGATACAGATACAGATACAGATACAGATAACGATAACGATAACGATAACGATAACGATAAGGATAAAGATAAGGATACAGATACAGAAACTGATACAGATACAGATACAGATACTGATACAGATACAGATACAAATAAAGATAAAGATAAAGATAAAGATAAAGATACAGATACAGATACAGATAAAGATAAAGATAAAGATAAAGATACAGATACAGATAACGATAAGGATAACGATAACGATAACGATAAGGATAAGGATAAAGATAAGGATAAGGATAAGGATACAGATACAGAAACTGATACAGATACAGATACAGATACAGATACAGATACAGATACAGATACAGATACAGATACAGATACAGATACAGATACAGATACAGATACAGATACAGATACAGATACAGATACAGATACAGATACAGATACAGATACAGATACAGATACAGATACCGATACCGATACCGATACAGATACAGATACAGTTACAGATACAGATACAGATACAGATACAGATAACGATAACGATAACGATAAGGATAACGATAACGATAACGATAACGATAAGGATAAAGATAAGGATAAGGATAAAGATAAGGATAAGGATAAAGATAAGGATAAGGATAAGGATACAGATACAGAAACTGATACAGATACAGATACAGAAACAGATACAAATAAAGATAAAGATAAAGATAAAGATACAGATACAGATACAGATAAAGACAAAGATAAAGATAAAGATAAAGATAAAGATAAAGATAAAGATAAAGATAAAGATAAAGATAAAGATAAAGATAAAGACAAAGACAAAGACAAAGACAAAGATAAAGATAAAGATAAAGATAAAGATAAAGATAAAGATAAAGATAAAGATAAAGATAAAGATAAAGATAAAGATAAAGATAAAGATAAAGACAAAGACAAAGATAAAGATAAAGATAAAGATAAAGATAAAGATAAAGATAAAGATAAAGATAAAGATAAAGATAAAGATAAAGATGTTTTATTTGTAAACATGTGCTGGTACATAACAAGTTTGCATGCAGATCTTAAGTATAATGATGAAGATGAAGATGAAGATGAAGATGAAGATGAAGATGAAGATGAAGATGAAGATGAAGATGAAGATGAAGATGAAGATGAAGATGAAGATGAAGATGAAGATGCAGATGCAGATGCAGATGCAGATGCAGATGCAGATGCAGATGCAGATGCAGATGCAGATGCAGATGCAGATGCAGATGCAGATGCAGATGCAGATGCAGATGCAGATGCAGATGCAGATGCAGATGCAGATGCAGATGCAGATGCAGATGCAGATGCAGATGCAGATGCAGATGCAGATGCAGATACAGATACAGATACAGATACAGATACAGATACAGATACAGATACAGATACAGATACAGATACAGATACAGATAACGATAACGATAACGATAAGGATACAGATACAGAAACAGATACAAATAAAGATAAAGATAAAGATAAAGATACAGATACAGATACAGATAAAGATAAAGATTAAGATACAGATACAGATAACGATAACGATAAGGATAACGATAACGATAACGATAACGATAAGGATAAGGATAAAGATAAGGATAAGGATAAGGATACAGATACAGAAACAGATACAGATACAGATACAGATACTGATACAGATACTGATAACGATAACGATAAGGATAACGATAACGATAACGATAAGGATAAAGATAAGGATAAGGATACAGATACAGAAACTGATACAGATACAGATACAGATACAGATAAAGATAAGGATAAAGATAAAGATACAGATACAGATAACGATAAGGATAACGATAACGATAACGATAAGGATAAGGATAAAGATAAGGATAAGGATAAGGATACAGATACAGAAACTGATACAGATACAGATACAGATACAGATACAGATACAGATACAGATACAGATACAGATACAGATACAGATACAGATACAGATACAGATACAGATACAGATACAGATACAGATACAGATACAGATACAGATACAGATACAGATACAGATACAGATACAGATACAGATACAGATACAGATAACGATAACGATAAGGATAACGATAACGATAACGATAACGATAACGATAACGATAAGGATAAAGATAAGGATAAGGATAAGGATAAAGATAAGGATAAAGATAAAGATAAGGATAAGGATAAGGATAAGGATAAGGATAAGGATAAGGATACAGATACAGAAACTGATACAGATACAGATACAGATACAGATAAAGATAAAGATAAAGATAAAGATAAAGATACAGATACAGATAACGATAAGGATAACGATAACGATAACGATAAGGATAAAGATAAGGATAAGGATAAGGATACAGATACAGAAACTGATACAGATACAGATACAGATACAGATACAGATACAGATACAGATACAGATACAGATACAGATACAGATACAGATACAGATACAGATACAGATAACGATAACGATAACGATAACGATAACGATAACGATAACGATAAGGATACAGATACAGAAACAGATACAAATAAAGATAAAGATAAAGATAAAGATACAGATACAGATACAGATAAAGATAAAGATTAAGATACAGATACAGATAACGATAAGGATAACGATAACGATAACGATAACGATAAGGATAAGGATAAAGATAAGGATAAGGATAAGGATACAGATACAGAAACAGATACAGATACAGATACTGATACAGATACTGATAACGATAACGATAAGGATAACGATAACGATAACGATAAGGATAAAGATAAGGATAAGGATAAGGATACAGATACAGAAACTGATACAGATACAGATACAGATACAGATACAGATACAGATACAGATACTGATACTGATACAGATACAGATACAGATACAAATAAAGATAAAGATACAGATACAGATACAGATAAAGATAAAGATAAAGATAAAGATACAGATACAGATAACGATAAGGATAACGATAACGATAACGATAAGGATAAGGATAAAGATAAGGATAAGGATAAGGATACAGATACAGAAACTGATACAGATACAGATACAGATACAGATACAGATACAGATACAGATACAGATACAGATACAGATACAGATACAGATACAGATACAGATACAGATACAGATACAGATACAGATACAGATACAGATACAGATACAGATACAGATACCGATACAGATACAGATACAGTTACAGATACAGATACAGATACAGATACAGATAACGATAACGATAACGATAAGGATAACGATAACGATAACGATAACGATAAGGATAAAGATAAGGATAAGGATAAAGATAAGGATAAGGATAAAGATAAGGATAAGGATAAGGATACAGATACAGAAACTGATACAGATACAGATACAGAAACAGATACAAATAAAGATAAAGATAAAGATAAAGATACAGATACAGATACAGATAAAGACAAAGATAAAGATAAAGATAAAGATAAAGATAAAGATAAAGATAAAGATAAAGATAAAGATAAAGATAAAGACAAAGACAAAGACAAAGACAAAGATAAAGATAAAGATAAAGATAAAGATAAAGATAAAGATAAAGATAAAGATAAAGATAAAGATAAAGATAAAGATAAAGATAAAGATAAAGATAAAGACAAAGACAAAGATAAAGATAAAGATAAAGATAAAGATAAAGATAAAGATAAAGATAAAGATAAAGATAAAGATAAAGATGTTTTATTTGTAAACATGTGCTGGTACATAACAAGTTTGCATGCAGATCTTAAGTATAATGATGAAGATGAAGATGAAGATGAAGATGAAGATGAAGATGAAGATGAAGATGAAGATGAAGATGAAGATGAAGATGAAGATGAAGATGAAGATGAAGATGAAGATGCAGATGCAGATGCAGATGCAGATGCAGATGCAGATGCAGATGCAGATGCAGATGCAGATGCAGATGCAGATGCAGATGCAGATGCAGATGCAGATGCAGATGCAGATGCAGATGCAGATGCAGATGCAGATGCAGATGATACAGATACAGATACAGATACAGATACAGATACAGATACAGATACAGATACAGATACAGATACAGATACAGATACAGATACAGATACAGATACAGATACAGATACAGATACAGATACAGATACAGATACAGATACAGATACAGATACAGATACAGATACAGATAACGATAACGATAAGGATAACGATAACGATAACGATAACGATAACGATAACGATAAGGATAAAGATAAGGATAAGGATAAGGATAAAGATAAGGATAAAGATAAAGATAAGGATAAGGATAAGGATAAGGATAAGGATAAGGATAAGGATACAGATACAGAAACTGATACAGATACAGATACAGATACAGATAAAGATAAAGATAAAGATAAAGATAAAGATACAGATACAGATAACGATAAGGATAACGATAACGATAACGATAAGGATAAAGATAAGGATAAGGATAAGGATACAGATACAGAAACTGATACAGATACAGATACAGATACAGATACAGATACAGATACAGATACAGATACAGATACAGATACAGATACAGATACAGATACAGATACAGATAACGATAACGATAACGATAACGATAACGATAACGATAACGATAACGATAAGGATACAGATACAGAAACAGATACAAATAAAGATAAAGATAAAGATAAAGATACAGATACAGATACAGATAAAGATAAAGATTAAGATACAGATACAGATAACGATAAGGATAACGATAACGATAACGATAACGATAAGGATAAGGATAAAGATAAGGATAAGGATAAGGATACAGATACAGAAACAGATACAGATACAGATACTGATACAGATACTGATAACGATAACGATAAGGATAACGATAACGATAACGATAAGGATAAAGATAAGGATAAGGATAAGGATACAGATACAGAAACTGATACAGATACAGATACAGATACAGATACAGATACAGATACAGATACTGATACTGATACAGATACAGATACAAATAAAGATAAAGATACAGATACAGATACAGATAAAGATAAAGATAAAGATAAAGATACAGATACAGATAACGATAAGGATAACGATAACGATAACGATAAGGATAAGGATAAAGATAAGGATAAGGATAAGGATACAGATACAGAAACTGATACAGATACAGATACAGATACAGATACAGATACAGATACAGATACAGATACAGATACAGATACAGATACAGATACAGATACAGATACAGATACAGATACAGATACAGATACAGATACAGATACAGATACAGATACAGATACCGATACAGATACAGATACAGATACAGATACAGATACAGATACAGATACAGATAACGATAACGATAACGATAAGGATAACGATAACGATAACGATAACGATAAGGATAAAGATAAGGATAAGGATAAAGATAAGGATAAGGATAAAGATAAGGATAAGGATAAGGATACAGATACAGAAACTGATACAGATACAGATACAGAAACAGATACAAATAAAGATAAAGATAAAGATAAAGATACAGATACAGATACAGATAAAGACAAAGATAAAGATAAAGATAAAGATAAAGATAAAGATAAAGATAAAGATAAAGATAAAGACAAAGATAAAGACAAAGACAAAGACAAAGACAAAGATAAAGATAAAGATAAAGATAAAGATAAAGATAAAGATAAAGATAAAGATAAAGATAAAGATAAAGATAAAGATAAAGATAAAGATAAAGATAAAGACAAAGACAAAGATAAAGATAAAGATAAAGATAAAGATAAAGATAAAGATAAAGATAAAGATAAAGATAAAGATAAAGATGTTTTATTTGTAAACATGTGCTGGTACATAACAAGTTTGCATGCAGATCTTAAGTATAATGATGAAGATGAAGATGAAGATGAAGATGAAGATGAAGATGAAGATGAAGATGAAGATGAAGATGAAGATGAAGATGAAGATGAAGATGAAGATGAAGATGAAGATGAAGATGCAGATGCAGATGCAGATGCAGATGCAGATGCAGATGCAGATGCAGATGCAGATGCAGATGCAGATGCAGATGCAGATGCAGATGCAGATGCAGATGCAGATGCAGATGCAGATGCAGATGCAGATGCAGATGCAGATGCAGATGCAGATGCAGATACAGATACAGATACAGATACAGATACAGATACAGATACAGATACAGATACAGATACAGATAACGATAACGATAACGATAAGGATACAGATACAGAAACAGATACAAATAAAGATAAAGATAAAGATAAAGATACAGATACAGATACAGATAAAGATAAAGATTAAGATATCCCATATCCCAATGTGTACAACCAAACAAGAGAAATCTTATTATTAGTAAAGCTAAATAAAAAATATCGGACTATTAGATGACAAAAAAAAAAGCTTGGGATTTTAGTGAACTTGCTCCAATTCAATCAATTAGTAATAAGAATAAAATTGTCAATGTGATCGCGCCAAAAAAATTACCTGCCGGGCGTTTCTTGCCTGTTCTTTTGCCGGCGTAAGGAGGTTGGAACAGGCGTAGCTAGTTTTAAGTTGACGTTTTAAAGTGATCACAATGTATCCTATTGAATAAACATATTTTTGATTTTGATTTGATTTTGATTTTGATTTTGATACAGATACAGATAACGATAACGATAAGGATAACGATAACGATAACGATAACGATAAGGATAAGGATAAAGATAAGGATAAGGATAAGGATACAGATACAGAAACAGATACAGATACAGATACAGATACTGATACAGATACTGATAACGATAACGATAAGGATAACGATAACGATAACGATAAGGATAAAGATATGGATAAGGATACAGATACAGAAACTGATACAGATACAGATACAGATACAGATAAAGATAAGGATAAAGATAAAGATACAGATACAGATAACGATAAGGATAACGATAACGATAACGATAAGGATAAGGATAAAGATAAGGATAAGGATAAGGATACAGATACAGAAACTGATACAGATACAGATACAGATACAGATACAGATACAGATACAGATACAGATACAGATACAGATACAGATACAGATACAGATACAGATACAGATACAGATACAGATACAGATACAGATACAGATACAGATACAGATAACGATAACGATAAGGATAACGATAACGATAACGATAACGATAACGATAACGATAAGGATAAAGATAAGGATAAGGATAAAGATAAGGATAAAGATAAAGATAAGGATAAGGATAAGGATAAGGATAAGGATAAGGATAAGGATACAGATACAGAAACTGATACAGATACAGATACAGATACAGATAAAGATAAAGATAAAGATAAAGATACAGATACAGATAACGATAAGGATAACGATAACGATAACGATAAGGATAAAGATAAGGATAAGGATAAGGATACAGATACAGAAACTGATACAGATACAGATACAGATACAGATACAGATACAGATACAGATACAGATACAGATACAGATACAGATACAGATACAGATACAGATACAGATAACGATAACGATAACGATAACGATAACGATAACGATAACGATAACGATAAGGATACAGATACAGAAACAGATACAAATAAAGATAAAGATAAAGATAAAGATACAGATACAGATACAGATAAAGATAAAGATTAAGATACAGATACAGATAACGATAAGGATAACGATAACGATAACGATAACGATAAGGATAAGGATAAAGATAAGGATAAGGATAAGGATACAGATACAGAAACAGATACAGATACAGATACTGATACAGATACTGATAACGATAACGATAAGGATAACGATAACGATAACGATAAGGATAAAGATAAGGATAAGGATAAGGATACAGATACAGAAACTGATACAGATACAGATACAGATACAGATACAGATACAGATACAGATACTGATACTGATACAGATACAGATACAGATACAAATAAAGATAAAGATAAAGATAAAGATAAAGATACAGATACAGATACAGATAAAGATAAAGATAAAGATAAAGATACAGATACAGATAACGATAAGGATAACGATAACGATAACGATAAGGATAAGGATAAAGATAAGGATAAGGATAAGGATACAGATACAGAAACTGATACAGATACAGATACAGATACAGATACAGATACAGATACAGATACAGATACAGATACAGATACAGATACAGATACAGATACAGATACAGATACAGATACAGATACAGATACAGATACAGATACAGATACAGATACAGATACAGATACAGATACAGATACCGATACAGATACAGATACAGATACAGATACAGATACAGATACAGATACAGATAACGATAACGATAACGATAAGGATAACGATAACGATAACGATAACGATAAGGATAAAGATAAGGATAAGGATAAAGATAAGGATAAGGATAAAGATAAGGATAAGGATAAGGATACAGATACAGAAACTGATACAGATACAGATACAGAAACAGATACAAATAAAGATAAAGATAAAGATAAAGATACAGATACAGATACAGATAAAGACAAAGATAAAGATAAAGATAAAGATAAAGATAAAGATAAAGATAAAGATAAAGATAAAGATAAAGATAAAGACAAAGACAAAGACAAAGACAAAGATAAAGATAAAGATAAAGATAAAGATAAAGATAAAGATAAAGATAAAGATAAAGATAAAGATAAAGATAAAGATAAAGATAAAGATAAAGATAAAGACAAAGACAAAGATAAAGATAAAGATAAAGATAAAGATAAAGATAAAGATAAAGATAAAGATAAAGATAAAGATGTTTTATTTGTAAACATGTGCTGGTACATAACAAGTTTGCATGCAGATCTTAAGTATAATGATGAAGATGAAGATGAAGATGAAGATGAAGATGAAGATGAAGATGAAGATGAAGATGAAGATGAAGATGAAGATGAAGATGAAGATGAAGATGAAGATGAAGATGAAGATGCAGATGCAGATGCAGATGCAGATGCAGATGCAGATGCAGATGCAGATGCAGATGCAGATGCAGATGCAGATGCAGATGCAGATGCAGATGCAGATGCAGATGCAGATGCAGATGCAGATGCAGATGCAGATGCAGATGCAGATGCAGATGCAGATGCAGATGCAGATGCAGATGCAGATGCAGATGCAGATGCAGATACAGATACAGATACAGATACAGATACAGATACAGATACAGATACAGATACAGATACAGATACAGATAACGATAACGATAACGATAAGGATACAGATACAGAAACAGATACAAATAAAGATAAAGATAAAGATAAAGATACAGATACAGATACAGATAAAGATAAAGATTAAGATACAGATACAGATAACGATAACGATAAGGATAACGATAACGATAACGATAAGGATAAGGATAAAGATAAGGATAAGGATAAGGATACAGATACAGAAACAGATACAGATACAGATACAGATACTGATACAGATAACGATAACGATAAGGATAACGATAACGATAACGATAAGGATAAAGATAAGGATAAGGATACAGATACAGAAACTGATACAGATACAGATACAGATACAGATAAAGATAAGGATAAAGATAAAGATACAGATACAGATAACGATAAGGATAACGATAACGATAACGATAAGGATAAGGATAAAGATAAGGATAAGGATAAGGATACAGATACAGAAACTGATACAGATACAGATACAGATACAGATACAGATACAGATACAGATACAGATACAGATACAGATACAGATACAGATACAGATACAGATACAGATACAGATACAGATACAGATACAGATACAGATACAGATACAGATACAGATACAGATACAGATACAGATACAGATACAGATACAGATAACGATAACGATAAGGATAACGATAACGATAACGATAACGATAACGATAACGATAAGGATAAGGATAAAGATAAGGATAAAGATAAAGATAAGGATAAGGATAAGGATAAGGATAAGGATAAGGATAAGGATACAGATACAGAAACTGATACAGATACAGATACAGATACAGATAAAGATAAAGATAAAGATAAAGATACAGATACAGATAACGATAAGGATAACGATAACGATAACGATAAGGATAAAGATAAGGATAAGGATAAGGATACAGATACAGAAACTGATACAGATACAGATACAGATACAGATACAGATACAGATACAGATACAGATACAGATACAGATACAGATACAGATACAGATACAGATACAGATACAGATAACGATAACGATAACGATAACGATAACGATAACGATAAGGATACAGATACAGAAACAGATACAAATAAAGATAAAGATAAAGATAAAGATACAGATACAGATACAGATAAAGATAAAGATTAAGATACAGATACAGATAACGATAAGGATAACGATAACGATAACGATAACGATAAGGATAAGGATAAAGATAAGGATAAGGATAAGGATACAGATACAGAAACAGATACAGATACAGATACTGATACAGATACTGATAACGATAACGATAAGGATAACGATAACGATAACGATAAGGATAAAGATAAGGATAAGGATAAGGATACAGATACAGAAACTGATACAGATACAGATACAGATACAGATACAGATACAGATACAGATACTGATACTGATACAGATACAGATACAGATACAAATAAAGATAAAGATAAAGATAAAGATAAAGATACAGATACAGATACAGATAAAGATAAAGATAAAGATAAAGATACAGATACAGATAACGATAAGGATAACGATAACGATAACGATAAGGATAAGGATAAAGATAAGGATAAGGATAAGGATACAGATACAGAAACTGATACAGATACAGATACAGATACAGATACAGATACAGATACAGATACAGATACAGATACAGATACAGATACAGATACAGATACAGATACAGATACAGATACAGATACAGATACAGATACAGATACAGATACAGATACAGATACAGATACAGATACAGATACAGATACAGATACCGATACAGATACAGATACAGTTACAGATACAGATACAGATACAGATACAGATAACGATAACGATAACGATAAGGATAACGATAACGATAACGATAACGATAAGGATAAAGATAAGGATAAGGATAAAGATAAGGATAAGGATAAAGATAAGGATAAGGATAAGGATACAGATACAGAAACTGATACAGATACAGATACAGAAACAGATACAAATAAAGATAAAGATAAAGATAAAGATACAGATACAGATACAGATAAAGACAAAGATAAAGATAAAGATAAAGATAAAGATAAAGATAAAGATAAAGATAAAGATAAAGATAAAGATAAAGATAAAGATAAAGACAAAGACAAAGACAAAGACAAAGATAAAGATAAAGATAAAGATAAAGATAAAGATAAAGATAAAGATAAAGATAAAGATAAAGATAAAGATAAAGATAAAGATAAAGATAAAGATAAAGACAAAGACAAAGATAAAGATAAAGATAAAGATAAAGATAAAGATAAAGATAAAGATAAAGATAAAGATAAAGATGTTTTATTTGTAAACATGTGCTGGTACATAACAAGTTTGCATGCAGATCTTAAGTATAATGATGAAGATGAAGATGAAGATGAAGATGAAGATGAAGATGAAGATGAAGATGAAGATGAAGATGAAGATGAAGATGAAGATGAAGATGAAGATGAAGATGAAGATGAAGATGAAGATGCAGATGCAGATGCAGATGCAGATGCAGATGCAGATGCAGATGCAGATGCAGATGCAGATGCAGATGCAGATGCAGATGCAGATGCAGATGCAGATGCAGATGCAGATGCAGATGCAGATGCAGATGCAGATGCAGATGCAGATGCAGATGCAGATGCAGATGCAGATGCAGATGCAGATGCAGATGCAGATGCAGATACAGATACAGATACAGATACAGATACAGATACAGATACAGATACAGATACAGATACAGATACAGATACAGATACAGATAACGATAACGATAACGATAAGGATACAGATACAGAAACAGATACAAATAAAGATAAAGATAAAGATAAAGATACAGATACAGATACAGATAAAGATAAAGATTAAGATATCCCATATCCCAATGTGTACAACCAAACAAGAGAAATCTTATTATTAGTAAAGCTAAATAAAAAATATCGGACTATTAGATGACAAAAAAAAAAGCTTGGGATTTTAGTGAACTTGCTCCAATTCAATCAATTAGTAATAAGAATAAAATTGTCAATGTGATCGCGCCAAAAAAATTACCTGCCGGGCGTTTCTTGCCTGTTCTTTTGCCGGCGTAAGGAGGTTGGAACAGGCGTAGCTAGTTTTAAGTTGACGTTTTAAAGTGATCACAATGTATCCTATTGAATAAACATATTTTTGATTTTGATTTGATTTTGATTTTGATTTTGATACAGATACAGATAACGATAACGATAAGGATAACGATAACGATAACGATAACGATAAGGATAAGGATAAAGATAAGGATAAGGATAAGGATACAGATACAGAAACAGATACAGATACAGATACAGATACTGATACAGATACTGATAACGATAACGATAAGGATAACGATAACGATAACGATAAGGATAAAGATAAGGATAAGGATACAGATACAGAAACTGATACAGATACAGATACAGATACAGATAAAGATAAGGATAAAGATAAAGATACAGATACAGATAACGATAAGGATAACGATAACGATAACGATAAGGATAAGGATAAAGATAAGGATAAGGATAAGGATACAGATACAGAAACTGATACAGATACAGATACAGATACAGATACAGATACAGATACAGATACAGATACAGATACAGATACAGATACAGATACAGATACAGATACAGATACAGATACAGATACAGATACAGATACAGATACAGATACAGATACAGATAACGATAACGATAAGGATAACGATAACGATAACGATAACGATAACGATAACGATAACGATAAGGATAAAGATAAGGATAAGGATAAAGATAAGGATAAAGATAAAGATAAGGATAAGGATAAGGATAAGGATAAGGATAAGGATAAGGATACAGATACAGAAACTGATACAGATACAGATACAGATACAGATAAAGATAAAGATAAAGATAAAGATACAGATACAGATAACGATAAGGATAACGATAACGATAACGATAAGGATAAAGATAAGGATAAGGATAAGGATACAGATACAGAAACTGATACAGATACAGATACAGATACAGATACAGATACAGATACAGATACAGATACAGATACAGATACAGATACAGATACAGATAACGATAACGATAACGATAACGATAACGATAACGATAACGATAAGGATACAGATACAGAAACAGATACAAATAAAGATAAAGATAAAGATAAAGATACAGATACAGATACAGATAAAGATAAAGATTAAGATACAGATACAGATAACGATAAGGATAACGATAACGATAACGATAACGATAAGGATAAGGATAAAGATAAGGATAAGGATAAGGATACAGATACAGAAACAGATACAGATACAGATACTGATACAGATACTGATAACGATAACGATAAGGATAACGATAACGATAACGATAAGGATAAAGATAAGGATAAGGATAAGGATACAGATACAGAAACTGATACAGATACAGATACAGATACAGATACAGATACAGATACAGATACTGATACTGATACAGATACAGATACAGATACAAATAAAGATAAAGATAAAGATAAAGATAAAGATACAGATACAGATACAGATAAAGATAAAGATAAAGATAAAGATACAGATACAGATAACGATAAGGATAACGATAACGATAACGATAAGGATAAGGATAAAGATAAGGATAAGGATAAGGATACAGATACAGAAACTGATACAGATACAGATACAGATACAGATACAGATACAGATACAGATACAGATACAGATACAGATACAGATACAGATACAGATACAGATACAGATACAGATACAGATACAGATACAGATACAGATACAGATACAGATACAGATACAGATACCGATACAGATACAGATACAGTTACAGATACAGATACAGATACAGATACAGATAACGATAACGATAACGATAAGGATAACGATAACGATAACGATAAGGATAAAGATAAGGATAAGGATAAAGATAAGGATAAGGATAAAGATAAGGATAAGGATAAGGATACAGATACAGAAACTGATACAGATACAGATACAGAAACAGATACAAATAAAGATAAAGATAAAGATAAAGATACAGATACAGATACAGATAAAGACAAAGATAAAGATAAAGATACAGATACAGATACAGATAAAGATAAAGATTAAGATACAGATACAGATAACGATAAGGATAACGATAACGATAACGATAAGGATAAGGATAAAGATAAGGATAAGGATAAGGATACAGAAACAGAAACAGATACAGATACAGATACTGATACAGATACTGATAACGATAACGATAAGGATAACGATAACGATAACGATAAGGATAAAGATAAGGATAAGGATACAGATACAGAAACTGATACAGATACAGATACAGATACAGATAAAGATAAAGATAAAGATAAAGATACAGATACAGATAACGATAAGGATAACGATAACGATAACGATAAGGATAAGGATAAAGATAAGGATAAGGATAAGGATACAGATACAGAAACTGATACAGATACAGATACAGATACAGATACAGATACAGATACAGATACAGATACAGATACAGATACAGATACAGATACATATCTGTATCTGTATCTGTATCTTCATCTTCATCTTCATCTTCATCTTCATCTTCATCTTCATCTTCATCTTCATCTTCATCTTCATCTTCATCTTCATCTTCATCTTCATCTTCATCTTCATCTTCATCTTCATCTTCATCTTCATCTTCATCTTCATCTTCATCTTCATCTTCATCTTCATCTTCATCTTCATCTTCATCTTCATCTTCATCTTCATCTTCATCTTCATCTTCATCTTCATCTTCATCTTCATCTTCATCTTCATCTTCATCTTCATCTTCATCTTCATCTTCATCTTCATCTTCATCTTCATCTTCATCTTCATCTTCATCTTCATCTTCATCTTCATCTTCATCTTCATCTTCATCATTATACTTAAGATCTGCATGCAAACTTGTTATGTACCAGCACATGTTTACAAATAAAACATCTTTATCTTTATCTTTATCTTTATCTTTATCTTTATCTTTATCCTTATCGTTATCGTTATCGTTATCGTTATCGTTATCCTTATCGTTATCGTTATCGTTATCTGTATCTGTATCTGTATCTGTATCTGTATCTGTATCTGTATCTGTATCTGTATCTGTATCTGTATCTGTATCTGTATCTGTATCTGTATCTGTATCTGTATCTGTATCTGTATCTGTATCTGTATCTGTATCTGTATCTGTATCTGTATCTGTATCTGTATCTGTATCTGTATCTGTATCTGTATCTGTATCTGTATCTGTATCTGTATCTGTCAGATACAGATACAGATACAGATACAGATACAGATACAGATACAGATACAGATACAGATACAGATACAGATAACGATAACGATAACGATAACGATAACGATAACGATAACGATAACGATAAAGATAAGGATACAGATACAGAAACAGATACAAATAAAGATAAAGATAAAGATAAAGATACAGATACAGATACAGATAAAGATAAAGATTAAGATACAGATACAGATAACGATAACGATAAGGATAACGATAACGATAACGATAACGATAAGGATAAGGATAAGGATAAAGATAAGGATAAGGATAAGGATACAGATACAGAAACAGATACAGATACAGATACTGATACAGATACTGATAACGATAACGATAAGGATAACGATAACGATAACGATAAGGATAAAGATACAGAAACTGATACAGATACAGATACAGATACAGATACAGATACAGATACAGATACAGATACTGATACAGATACAGATACAAATAAAGATAAAGATAAAGATAAAGATACAGATACAGATACTGATACAGATACTGATAACGATAACGATAAGGATAACGATAACGATAACGATAAGGATAAAGATAAGGATAAGGATAAGGATACAGATACAGAAACTGATACAGATACAGATACAGATACAGAAACAGATACAGATACAGATACTGATACTGATAACGATAACGATAAGGATAACGATAACGATAACGATAACGATAACGATAACGATAACGATAACGATAAGGATAAGGATAAAGATAAGGATAAGGATAAAGATAAGGATAAGGATAAGGATAAGGATACAGATACAGAAACTGATACAGATACAGATACAGAAACAGATACAAATAAAGATAAAGATAAAGATAAAGATACAGATACAGATACAGATAAAGACAAAGATAAAGATAAAGATAAAGACAAAGACAAAGACAAAGACAAAGACAAAGACAAAGACAAAGACAAAGACAAAGATAAAGATAAAGACAAAGACAAAGACAAAGACAAAGACAAAGACAAAGACAAAGACAAAGACAAAGACAAAGACAAAGACAAAGACAAAGACAAAGATAAAGATAAAGATAAAGATAAAGATAAAGATAAAGATAAAGATAAAGATAAAGATAAAGACAAAGACAAAGACAAAGACAAAGACAAAGACAAAGATAAAGATAAAGATAAAGATAAAGATAAAGATAAAGATAAAGATAAAGATAAAGATAAAGACAAAGACAAAGACAAAGATAAAGATAAAGATAAAGATAAAGATAAAGATAAAGATAAAGATAAAGATAAAGATAAAGATAAAGACAAAGACAAAGACAAAGATAAAGATAAAGATAAAGATAAAGATAAAGATAAAGATAAAGATAAAGATAAAGATAAAGATAAAGATAAAGATAAAGACAAAGACAAAGATAAAGATAAAGATAAAGATAAAGATAAAGATAAAGATAAAGATAAAGATAAAGATAAAGATGTTTTATTTGTAAACATGTGCTGGTACATAACAAGTTTGCATGCAGATCTTAAGTATAATGATGAAGATGAAGATGAAGATGAAGATGAAGATGAAGATGAAGATGAAGATGAAGATGAAGATGCAGATGCAGATGCAGATGCAGATGCAGATGCAGATGCAGATGCAGATGCAGATGCAGATGCAGATGCAGATGCAGATGCAGATGCAGATGCAGATGCAGATGCAGATGCAGATGCAGATGCAGATGCAGATGCAGATGCAGATGCAGATGCAGATGCAGATGCAGATGCAGATGCAGATGCAGATGCAGATGCAGATGCAGATGCAGATGCAGATGCAGATGCAGATGCAGATGCAGATGCAGATGCAGATGCAGATGCAGATGCAGATGCAGATGCAGATGCAGATGCAGATACAGATACAGATACAGATACAGATACAGATACAGATACAGATACAGATACAGATACAGATACAGATACAGATACAGATACAGATACAGATACAGATACAGATACAGATACAGATACAGATACAGATAAAGATAAAGATTAAGATACAGATACAGATAACGATAACGATAAGGATAACGATAACGATAACGATAAGGATAAGGATAAAGATAAGGATAAGGATAAGGATACAGATACAGAAACAGATACAGATACAGATACTGATACAGATACTGATAACGATAACGATAAGGATAACGATAACGATAACGATAAGGATAAAGATAAGGATAAGGATACAGATACAGAAACTGATACAGATACAGATACAGATACAGATACAGATACAGATACAGATACTGATACAGATACAGATACAGATACAGATACAGATACAAATAAAGATAAAGATAAAGATAAAGATACAGATACAGATACAGATACTGATACAGATACTGATAACGATAACGATAAGGATAACGATAACGATAAGGATAAAGATAAGGATAAGGATACAGATACAGAAACTGATACAGATACAGATACAGATACAGAAACAGATACAGATACAGATACTGATACTGATAACGATAAGGATAACGATAACGATAACGATAACGATAACGATAACGATAAGGATAAGGATAAAGATAAAGATAAGGATAAGGATAAGGATAAGGATACAGATACAAAAACTGATACAGATACAGATACTGATACAGATACAGATACAGATACAAATACAGATAAAGATAAAGATAAAGATACAGATACAGATACAGATACAGATACAGATACAGATAACGATAACGATAACGATAACGATAACGATAAGGATAAAGATAAGGATACAGATACAGAAACTGATACAGATACAGATACTGATACAGATACAGATACAAATAAAGATAAAGATAAAGATAAAGATAAAGATACAGATACAGATACAGATAAAGATAAAGATAAAGATAAAGATACAGATACAGATAACGATAAGGATAACGATAACGATAACGATAAGGATAAGGATAAAGATAAGGATAAGGATAAGGATACAGATACAGAAACTGATACAGATACAGATACAGATACAGATACAGATACAGATACAGATACAGATACAGATACAGATACAGATACAGATACAGATACAGATACAGATACAGATACAGATACAGATACAGATACAGATACAGATACAGATACAGATACAGATACAGATACAGATACCGATACCGATACCGATACAGATACAGATACAGTTACAGATACAGATACAGATACAGATACAGATACAGATAACGATAACGATAACGATAAGGATAACGATAACGATAACGATAACGATAAGGATAAAGATAAGGATAAGGATAAAGATAAGGATAAGGATAAAGATAAGGATAAGGATAAGGATACAGATACAGAAACTGATACAGATACAGATACAGAAACAGATACAAATAAAGATAAAGATACAGATACAGATACAGAAACAGATACAAATAAAGATAAAGATAAAGATAAAGATACAGATACAGATACAGATAAAGACAAAGATAAAGATAAAGATAAAGATAAAGATAAAGATAAAGATAAAGATAAAGATAAAGATAAAGATAAAGATAAAGACAAAGACAAAGATAAAGATAAAGATAAAGATAAAGATGTTTTATTTGTAAACATGTGCTGGTACATAACAAGTTTGCATGCAGATCTTAAGTATAATGATGAAGATGAAGATGAAGATGAAGATGAAGATGAAGATGAAGATGAAGATGAAGATGAAGATGAAGATGAAGATGAAGATGAAGATGAAGATGAAGATGAAGATGAAGATGCAGATGCAGATGCAGATGCAGATGCAGATGCAGATGCAGATGCAGATGCAGATGCAGATGCAGATGCAGATGCAGATGCAGATGCAGATGCAGATGCAGATGCAGATGCAGATGCAGATGCAGATGCAGATGCAGATGCAGATGCAGATGCAGATGCAGATGCAGATGCAGATGCAGATGCAGATGCAGATGCAGATGCAGATACAGATACAGATACAGATACAGATACAGATACAGATACAGATACAGATACAGATACAGATACAGATACAGATAACGATAACGATAACGATAAGGATACAGATACAGAAACAGATACAAATAAAGATAAAGATAAAGATAAAGATACAGATACAGATACAGATAAAGATAAAGATTAAGATACAGATACAGATAACGATAACGATAAGGATAACGATAACGATAACGATAACGATAAGGATAAGGATAAAGATAAGGATAAGGATAAGGATACAGATACAGAAACAGATACAGATACAGATACAGATACTGATACAGATACTGATAACGATAACGATAAGGATAACGATAACGATAACGATAAGGATAAAGATAAGGATAAGGATACAGATACAGAAACTGATACAGATACAGATACAGATACAGATACAGATAAAGATAAGGATAAAGATAAAGATACAGATACAGATAACGATAAGGATAACGATAACGATAACGATAAGGATAAGGATAAAGATAAGGATAAGGATAAGGATACAGATACAGAAACTGATACAGATACAGATACAGATACAGATACAGACACAGATACAGATACAGATACAGATACAGATACAGATACAGATACAGATACAGATACAGATACAGATACAGATACAGATACAGATACAGATACAGATACAGATACAGATACAGATACAGATACAGATACAGATAACGATAACGATAAGGATAACGATAACGATAACGATAACGATAACGATAACGATAAGGATAAAGATAAGGATAAGGATAAAGATAAGGATAAAGATAAAGATAAGGATAAGGATAAGGATAAGGATAAGGATAAGGATAAGGATACAGATACAGAAACTGATACAGATACAGATACAGATACAGATAAAGATAAAGATAAAGATAAAGATACAGATACAGATAACGATAAGGATAACGATAACGATAACGATAAGGATAAAGATAAGGATAAGGATAAGGATACAGATACAGAAACTGATACAGATACAGATACAGATACAGATACAGATACAGATACAGATACAGATACAGATACAGATACAGATACAGATACAGATACAGATAACGATAACGATAACGATAACGATAACGATAACGATAAGGATACAGATACAGAAACAGATACAAATAAAGATAAAGATAAAGATAAAGATACAGATACAGATACAGATAAAGATAAAGATTAAGATACAGATACAGATAACGATAAGGATAACGATAACGATAACGATAACGATAAGGATAAGGATAAAGATAAGGATAAGGATAAGGATACAGATACAGAAACAGATACAGATACAGATACTGATACAGATACTGATAACGATAACGATAAGGATAACGATAACGATAACGATAAGGATAAAGATAAGGATAAGGATAAGGATACAGATACAGAAACTGATACAGATACAGATACAGATACAGATACAGATACAGATACAGATACAGATACAGATACTGATACAGATACAGATACAGATACAAATAAAGATAAAGATAAAGACAAAGATAAAGATAAAGATAAAGATAAAGATAAAGATGTTTTATTTGTAAACATGTGCTGGTACATAACAAGTTTGCATGCAGATCTTAAGTATAATGATGAAGATGAAGATGAAGATGAAGATGAAGATGAAGATGAAGATGAAGATGAAGATGAAGATGAAGATGAAGATGAAGATGAAGATGAAGATGAAGATGAAGATGAAGATGAAGATGAAGATGAAGATGAAGATGAAGATGAAGATGAAGATGAAGATGAAGATGAAGATGAAGATGAAGATGAAGATGAAGATGAAGATGAAGATGAAGATGAAGATGAAGATGAAGATGAAGATGAAGATGAAGATGAAGATACAGATACAGATACAGATACAGATACAGATACAGATACAGATACAGATACAGATACAGATACAGATACAGATACAGATACAGATACAGATACAGATACAGATACAGATACAGATACAGATACAGATACAGATACAGATACAGATACAGATACAGATACAGATACAGATAACGATAACGATAACGATAACGATAACGATAACGATAAAGATAAGGATACAGATACAGAAACAGATACAAATAAAGATAAAGATAAAGATAAAGATACAGATACAGATACAGATAAAGATAAAGATTAAGATACAGATACAGATAACGATAACGATAAGGATAACGATAACGATAACGATAAGGATAAGGATAAAGATAAGGATAAGGATAAGGATACAGATACAGAAACAGATACAGATACAGATACTGATGATTACTGATTGATAAAGATTGTGCGGGCATTATACTGATACAGATACTGATAACGATAACGATAAGGATAACGATAACGATAACGATAAGGATAAAGATAAGGATAAGGATACAGATACAGAAACTGATACAGATACAGATACAGATACAGATACAGATACAGATACTGATACAGATACAGATACAGATACAGATACAAATAAAGATAAAGATAAAGATAAAGATACAGATACAGATACTGATACAGATACTGATAACGATAACGATAAGGATAACGATAACGATAACGATAAGGATAAAGATAAGGATAAGGATACAGATACAGAAACTGATACAGATACAGATACAGATACAGAAACAGATACAGATACAGATACTGATACTGATAACGATAAGGATAACGATAACGATAACGATAACGATAACGATAACGATAAGGATAAGGATAAAGATAAAGATAAGGATAAGGATAAGGATAAGGATAAGGATACAGATACAAAAACTGATACAGATACAGATACTGATACAGATACAGATACAGATACAAATACAGATAAAGATAAAGATAAAGATACAGATACAGATACAGATACAGATACAGATACAGATAACGATAACGATAACGATAACGATAACGATAAGGATAAAGATAAGGATACAGATACAGAAACTGATACAGATACAGATACAGATACTGATACAGATACAGATACAGATACAAATAAAGATAAAGATAAAGATAAAGATAAAGATACAGATACAGATACAGATAAAGATAAAGATAAAGATAAAGATACAGATACAGATAACGATAAGGATAACGATAACGATAACGATAAGGATAAGGATAAAGATAAGGATAAGGATAAGGATACAGATACAGAAACTGATACAGATACAGATACAGATACAGATACAGATACAGATACAGATACAGATACAGATACAGATACAGATACAGATACAGATACAGATACAGATACAGATACAGATACAGATACAGATACAGATACAGATACCGATACAGATACAGATACAGTTACAGTTACAGATACAGATACAGATACAGATACAGATAACGATAACGATAACGATAAGGATAACGATAACGATAACGATAACGATAAGGATGAAGATAAGGATAAGGATAAAGATAAGGATAAGGATAAAGATAAGGATAAGGATAAGGATACAGATACAGAAACTGATACAGATACAGATACAGAAACAGATACAAATAAAGATAAAGATAAAGATAAAGATACAGATACAGATAAAGACAAAGATAAAGATAAAGATAAAGATAAAGATAAAGATAAAGATAAAGATAAAGATAAAGATAAAGATAAAGATAAAGATAAAGATAAAGACAAAGACAAAGATAAAGATAAAGATAAAGATAAAGATACAGATACAGATACAGATAAAGATAAAGATAAAGATAAAGATACAGATACAGATAACGATAAGGATAACGATAACGATAACGATAAGGATAAGGATAAAGATAAGGATAAGGATAAGGATACAGATACAGAAACTGATACAGATACAGATACAGATACAGATACAGATACAGATACAGATACAGATACAGATACAGATACAGATACAGATACAGATACAGATACAGATACAGATACAGATACAGATACAGATACAGATACAGATACCGATACAGATACAGATACAGTTACAGTTACAGATACAGATACAGATACAGATACAGATAACGATAACGATAACGATAAGGATAACGATAACGATAACGATAACGATAAGGATGAAGATAAGGATAAGGATAAAGATAAGGATAAGGATAAAGATAAGGATAAGGATAAGGATACAGATACAGAAACTGATACAGATACAGATACAGAAACAGATACAAATAAAGATAAAGATAAAGATAAAGATACAGATACAGATAAAGACAAAGATAAAGATAAAGATAAAGATAAAGATAAAGATAAAGATAAAGATAAAGATAAAGATAAAGATAAAGATAAAGATAAAGATAAAGACAAAGACAAAGATAAAGATAAAGATAAAGATAAAGATAAAGATAAAGATAAAGATAAAGATAAAGATAAAGATAAAGATAAAGATAAAGATAAAGATAAAGATAAAGATAAAGATAAAGACAAAGACAAAGATAAAGATAAAGATAAAGATAAAGATAAAGATAAAGATAAAGATGTTTTATTTGTAAACATGTGCTGGTACATAACAAGTTTGCATGCAGATCTTAATTATAATGATGAAGATGAAGATGAAGATGAAGATGAAGATGAAGATGAAGATGAAGATGAAGATGAAGATGAAGATGCAGATGCAGATGCAGATGCAGATGCAGATGCAGATGCAGATGCAGATGCAGATGCAGATGCAGATGCAGATGCAGATGCAGATGCAGATGCAGATGCAGATGCAGATGCAGATGCAGATGCAGATGCAGATGCAGATGCAGATGCAGATGCAGATGCAGATGCAGATGCAGATGCAGATGCAGATGCAGATGCAGATGCAGATGCAGATGCAGATGCAGATACAGATACAGATACAGATACAGATACAGATACAGATACAGATACAGATACAGATACAGATACAGATACAGATACAGATACAGATAACGATAACGATAACGATAACGATAACGATAACGATAACGATAAGGATACAGATACAGAAACAGATACAAATAAAGATAAAGATAAAGATAAAGATACAGATACAGATACAGATAAAGATAAAGATTAAGATACAGATACAGATAACGATAACGATAAGGATAACGATAACGATAACGATAACGATAAGGATAAGGATAAAGATAAGGATAAGGATAAGGATACAGATACAGAAACAGATACAGATACTGATACAGATACTGATAACGATAACGATAACGATAAGGATAACGATAACGATAACGATAAGGATAAAGATAAGGATAAGGATACAGATACAGAAACTGATACAGATACAGATACAGATACAGATAAAGATAAGGATAAAGATAAAGATACAGATACAGATAACGATAAGGATAACGATAACGATAACGATAAGGATAAGGATAAAGATAAGGATAAGGATAAGGATACAGATACAGAAACTGATACAGATACAGATACAGATACAGATACAGATACAGATACAGATACAGATACAGATACAGATACAGATACAGATACAGATACAGATACAGATACAGATACAGATACAGATACAGATACAGATACAGATACAGATACAGATACAGATACAGATACAGATAACGATAACGATAACGATAAGGATAACGATAACGATAACGATAACGATAACGATAACGATAAGGATAAAGATAAGGATAAGGATAAAGATAAGGATAAAGATAAAGATAAGGATAAGGATAAGGATAAGGATAAGGATAAGGATACAGATACAGAAACTGATACAGATACAGATACAGATACAGATAAAGATAAAGATAAAGATACAGATACAGATAACGATAAGGATAACGATAACGATAACGATAAGGATAAAGATAAGGATAAGGATAAGGATACAGATACAGAAACTGATACAGATACAGATACAGATACAGATACAGATACAGATACAGATACAGATACAGATACAGATACAGATACAGATACAGATACAGATACAGATACAGATACAGATACAGATACAGATACAGATACAGAAACAGATACAAATAAAGATAAAGATAAAGATAAAGATACAGATACAGATACAGACAAAGATAAAGATAAAGATAAAGATAAAGACAAAGACAAAGACAAAGACAAAGACAAAGACAAAGACAAAGACAAAGACAAAGATAAAGATAAAGATAAAGATAAAGATAAAGACAAAGACAAAGACAAAGATAAAGATAAAGATAAAGATAAAGATAAAGATAAAGATAAAGATAAAGATAAAGATAAAGATAAAGATAAAGATAAAGATAAAGATAAAGATAAAGATAAAGATAAAGACAAAGACAAAGATAAAGATAAAGATAAAGATAAAGATAAAGATAAAGATGTTTTATTTGTAAACATGTGCTGGTACATAACAAGTTTGCATGCAGATCTTAAGTATAATGATGAAGATGAAGATGAAGATGAAGATGAAGATGAAGATGAAGATGAAGATGAAGATGAAGATGAAGATGAAGATGAAGATGAAGATGCAGATGCAGTTGCAGATGCAGATGCAGATGCAGATGCAGATGCAGATGCAGATGCAGATGCAGATGCAGATGCAGATGCAGATGCAGATGCAGATGCAGATGCAGATGCAGATGCAGATGCAGATGCAGATGCAGATGCAGATGCAGATGCAGATGCAGATGCAGATGCAGATGCAGATGCAGATGCAGATGCAGATGCAGATGCAGATGCAGATGCAGATGCAGATGCAGATGCAGATGCAGATGCAGATGCAGATGCAGATGCAGATGCAGATGCAGATGCAGATGCAGATGCAGATGCAGATGCAGATGCAGATGCAGATGCAGATGCAGATGCAGATGCAGATGCAGATACAGATACAGATACAGATACAGATACAGATACAGATACAGATACAGATACAGATACAGATACAGATACAGATACAGATACAGATACAGATACAGATACAGATACAGATACAGATACAGATACAGATACAGATACAGATACAGATACAGATACAGATACAGATACAGATACAGATACAGATAACGATAACGATAACGATAACGATAACGATAACGATAACGATAAGGATACAGATACAGAAACAGATACAAATAAAGATAAAGATAAAGATAAAGATACAGATACAGATACAGATAAAGATAAAGATTAAGATACAGATACAGATAACGATAACGATAAGGATAACGATAACGATAACGATAACGATAACGATAAGGATAAGGATAAAGATAAGGATAAGGATAAGGATACAGATACAGAAACAGATACAGATACAGATACTGATACAGATACTGATAACGATAACGATAAGGATAACGATAACGATAACGATAAGGATAAAGATAAGGATAAGGATACAGATACAGAAACTGATACAGATACAGATACAGATACAGATAGAGATACAGATACAGATACTGATACAGATACAGATACAGATACAGATACAAATAAAGATAAAGATAAAGACAAAGATAAAGATAAAGATAAAGATAAAGATAAAGATGTTTTATTTGTAAACATGTGCTGGTACATAACAAGTTTGCATGCAGATCTTAAGTATAATGATGAAGATGAAGATGAAGATGAAGATGAAGATGAAGATGAAGATGAAGATGAAGATGAAGATGAAGATGAAGATGAAGATGAAGATGAAGATGAAGATGAAGATGAAGATGAAGATGAAGATGAAGATGAAGATGAAGATGAAGATGAAGATGAAGATGAAGATGAAGATGAAGATGAAGATGAAGATGAAGATGAAGATGAAGATGAAGATGAAGATGAAGATGAAGATGAAGATGAAGATGAAGATGAAGATGAAGATGAAGATGAAGATGAAGATGAAGATGAAGATGAAGATGAAGATACAGATACAGATACAGATACAGATACAGATACAGATACAGATACAGATACAGATACAGATACAGATACAGATACAGATACAGATACAGATACAGATACAGATACAGATACAGATACAGATACAGATACAGATACAGATACAGATACAGATACAGATACAGATACAGATACAGATACAGATACAGATACAGATACAGATACAGATAACGATAACGATAACGATAACGATAACGATAACGATAACGATAACGATAACGATAACGATAAAGATAAGGATACAGATACAGAAACAGATACAAATAAAGATAAAGATAAAGATAAAGATACAGATACAGATACAGATAAAGATAAAGATTAAGATACAGATACAGATAACGATAACGATAAGGATAACGATAACGATAACGATAACGATAAGGATAAGGATAAAGATAAGGATAAGGATAAGGATACAGATACAGAAACAGATACAGATACAGATACTGATACAGATACTGATAACGATAACGATAAGGATAACGATAACGATAACGATAAGGATAAAGATAAGGATAAGGATACAGATACAGAAACTGATACAGATACAGATACAGATACAGATACAGATACAGATACAGATACTGATACAGATACAGATACAGATACAGATACAAATAAAGATAAAGATAAAGATAAAGATACAGATACAGATACTGATACAGATACTGATAACGATAACGATAAGGATAACGATAACGATAACGATAAGGATAAAGATAAGGATAAGGATAAGGATACAGATACAGAAACTGATACAGATACAGATACAGATACAGAAACAGATACAGATACAGATACTGATACTGATAACGATAAGGATAACGATAACGATAACGATAACGATAACGATAACGATAAGGATAAGGATAAAGATAAGGATAAGGATACAGATACAAAAACTGATACAGATACAGATACTGATACAGATACAGATACAGATACAAATACAGATAAAGATAAAGATAAAGATACAGATACAGATACAGATACAGATACAGATAACGATAACGATAACGATAACGATAAGGATAAAGATAAGGATACAGATACAGAAACTGATACAGATACAGATACAGATACTGATACAGATACAGATACAGATACAGATACAAATAAAGATAAAGATAAAGATAAAGATAACGATAACGATAACGATAACGATAACGATAACGATAACGATAACGATAACGATACAGATACAGAAACAGATACAAATAAAGATAAAGATAAAGATACAGATACAGATACAGATAAAGATAAAGATTAAGATACAGATACAGATAACGATAACGATAAGGATAACGATAACGATAACGATAAGGATAAGGATAAAGATAAGGATAAGGATACAGATACAGAAACAGATACAGATACAGATACAGATACTGATACAGATACTGATAACGATAACGATAAGGTTAACGATAACGATAACGATAACGATAACGATAAGGATAAGGATAAAGATAAGGATAAGGATACAGATACAGAAACTGATACAGATACAGATACAGATACAGATACAGATACAGAAACAGATACAGATACAGATACAGATACAGATACAGATACAGATACAGATACAGATACAGATACAGATACAGATACAGATACAGATACAGATACAGATACAGATACAGATAACGATAACGATAAGGATAAGGATAACGATAACGATAACGATAACGATAAGGATAAAGATAAGGATAAGGATAAGGATAAGGATAAGGATAAGGATACAGATACAGAAACTGATACAGATACAGATACAGATACAGATACAGAAACAGATACAAATAAAGATAAAGATAAAGATAAAGATACAGATACAGATACAGATACAGATAAAGATAAAGATAAAGATACAGATACAGATAACGATAACGATAAGGATAACGATAACGATAACGATAACGATAAGGATAAGGATAAAGATAAGGATAAGGATAAGGATACAGATACAGAAACAGATACAGATACAGATACTGATACAGATACTGATAACGATAACGATAACGATAAGGATAACGATAACGATAAGGATAAGGATAAAGATAAGGATAAGGATACAGATACAGAAACTGATACAGATACAGATACAGATACAGATACAGATACTGATACAGATACAGATACAGATACAGATACAAATAAAGATAAAGATAAAGATAAAGATACAGATACAGATACAGATACAGATACAGATAAAGATAAAGATAAAGATACAGATAACGATAACGATAAGGATTACGATAACGATAACGATAACGATAACGATAAGGATAAGGATAAAGATAAGGATAAGGATAAGGATACAGATACAGAAACAGATACAGATACAGATACAGATACTGATACAGATACTGATAACGATAACGATAAGGTTAACGATAACGATAACGATAACGATAACGATAAGGATAAGGATAAAGATAAGGATAAGGATACAGATACAGAAACTGATACAGATACAGATACAGATACAGATACAGATACAGAAACAGATACAGATACAGATACAGATACAGATACAGATACAGATACAGATACAGATACAGATACAGATACAGATACAGATAATGATAATGATAACGATAAGGATAACGATAACGATAACGATAACGATAACGATAACGATAAGGATAAGGATAAGGATAAGGATAAAGCTAAAGATAAAGATAAAGATAAAGATAAAGATAAATACAGATACAGATACAGATACAGATACAGATACAGATACAGATACAGATACAGATACAGATACAGATACAGATACAGATACAGATACAGATACAGATACAGATACAGATACAGATACAGATACAGATACAGAAACAGATAAAGATAAAGATAAAGATAAAGATACAGATACAGATACAGATACAGATACAGATACAGATACAGATACAGATACAGATAACGATAAAGATAAAGATAAAGATAAAGATAAAGATAAAGATAAAGATAAAGACAAAGACAAAGACAAAGACAAAGACAAAGACAAAGACAAAGACAAAGACAAAGATAAAGATAAAGATAAAGACAAAGACAAAGATAAAGATAAAGATAAAGATAAAGATAAAGATGTTTTATTTGTAAACATGTGCTGGTACATAACAAGTTTGCATGCAGATCTTAAGTATAATGATGAAGATGAAGATGAAGATGAAGATGAAGATGAAGATACAGATACAGATACAGATACAGATACAGATACAGATACAGATACAGATACAGATACAGATACAGATACAGATACAGATACAGATACAGATACAGATACAGATACAGATACAGATACAGATACAGATACAGATACAGATACAGATACAGATACAGATACAGATACAGATACAGATACAGATACAGATACAGATACAGATACAGATACGATAAGATGAAGATGAAGATGAAGATGAAGATGAAGATGAAGATGAAGATGAAGATGAAGATGAAGATGAAGACGAAGACGAAGATGAAGATGAAGATGAAGATGAAGATGAAGATGAAGATGAAGATGAAGATGAAGATGAAGATGAAGATGAAGATGAAGATGAAGATGAAGATGAAGATGAAGATGAAGATGAAGATGAAGATGAAGATGAAGATGAAGATGAAGATGAAGATGAAGATGAAGATGAAGATGAAGATGAAGATGAAGATGAAGATAAAGATAAAGATAAAGATAAAGACAAAGACAAAGATAAAGATGTTTTATTTGTAAACATGTGCTGGTACATAACAAGTTTGCATGCAGATCTTAAGTATAATGATTACAACATGTTTTGCCTAAATAGGCGTACAAATAGAGCGAGATGGCCGCTAAATTAAAAAATAAAAATAACAAATTAGGTATGTACTAGTAAAATAAGTTAATATTAGTAAAAACATCACAAAAAAATAAAATAAAAGTAGGATGATTGCAAATGAAATAATAAAAGCGACCTGCTCATGGTATCGCCCGCGTGAAGTAATATAAATGCCATAGATTTTCTACGTCTTTTGTATTCAATCCTTCACGTTATCGTGATTAGCCGAAAAATATAAATTTGTAGTAGACAACACAATTATGTATTACTAGCGGTTCCCCGCGGTTTCACCCGCGTGAGCTACAGTTTATCGCGATAAAAAGTAGCCTATGTTCTTTCTCAGGCTTTAGACTATCTCTGTAACCAATTCCATAGTTTAGGCGAGAAAGACAGACAGACAGAGTTACTTTCGCATTTATAATATTAGTAGGGATTATTTTATCTAGTCTTAAATACTTTCTGTATAGTGGTAATAAATTGATTTTTATTTTTATTTATTTATACTTATTTTATTTATATATTCTGGAGATTTAATACAATATAATATATTCCTTGTAATTGTGGTTATCCTAGCGTGGTTCTCGGCGCGCTGTGGGTAGTACTACTACATACTATTACTCTGTGGCTTGCAGTGCTGCTCGGCACGCACGGGCGGCCGTCGCGAGCGCATGCAGGTAACCGCATGGTGGGTGGCTGATGGGCAACATCACGCCGCTATTGCCAAGCTTGCGTCAGCCAACGTGACACGTGCTCTATTAAGCAGAATAGACTATCTCGGTCTAATTCTTACTCCAATGTTGGAAAAGTATTTTTGTAACTACGTGCTAGATTAACGCTCTAAAATATTGATGTCAATCTTACCTACCTAAACTAGCTGACCCGGCAAAAATCGTACCGAAATAATTTTTTTTCAAAAATTTCTTGTAAATTCTTGCCGGGGATTTCCTGTCTGTTCTTTTGGAGGAGGTTGGAACAGGCGTGACTACAGATTCAAGTTTGACTATTTAAAGTTATCTTATGTCTCCTAATAAAAAAATATATTTTAATTTTATCATCATCATCATTACCAGCCGGAAGAATTCCACTGATGAACAAAGGGGGAGGCTTTCAACGCCACCATGAACAGCTATTAGCCTATTTGCATCCATTGGTTCCCTGCGACTCTTACAATGTCATCTAGTGGAGGGCTTCTTACAGAACGTCTTCCGGTTCGTGATCGCCACGCGGGAACCTTTTTTCCCCATCGGTTATCGAATCGTCGCCCATTACCACTTCAGTTTGCAAATTCTGAGAGCTATGTCGGTATATTTCAATTTGATTTAATTTAAATAAAATACTGACATGTATACACTTAGATGTACTAATAATATCTCTACACTATAAACTACTTCCTTAAAAGACTATTGCATTTGCATCCATTACTAGCAATTCCCCGAGATTTCGCCCGCGTGGAGAGAGCTGCAAGATTTTAATTACAATAAAACATAGCCTACGACAGACACGCAAAGTTTGTGTAGCTTTCAATTATAACACGGAAATAATTTACTAAATCGGATCACTTGTAGGTTCGTAACTCGTATAATTTAATAGAGAACAGTAATCTCGTACGTTGCGTTGCTTTCTATCAGGTTAGTGGTAAAACGAATGCCTTACGACGGGAAACAAATTAAAACTATATATGCTTGCTTACGTTAAATGCTACTTAAATACACAAAAAAAGAGTCGAAATTGGCTTAAAAGTGAACAACAATGACCCAAGGTCAAGGGTTAATAAAAAACCTAGTTTCTTAGAAGAGTGTGACGTAAATGGAGCATGTTTTTAGCGAGTGAAAATTATAATGTAACTGCTAAACACGATGATATATCATTAACGAGGTTGTTCACCTCATTTGTACATGTTCTTAAATGGACAACTGGCAAGTTTATAAGCGAAGAAAAACAAAAGGATGATGTTTTAAAGCTGACGCGAATTTTATATATTTATATACTTACTATTTTTTTTTTAATAATTAAGTTTTTATTCCGTATTAAACAAAAAAAAATTATGTCGTGGAATCATGTTGTGCAATGTATAAGTCAAAATGAAAAATGTGTTTTAATATGTTTACTAGGATATTACAACATATTGTGATCTTGATTCGTCGGCCTACTAGGCGACATAGGCGGAAGTGTGGTGTAGTATTATTGTAGTATGACAACTCCACAAATGCCATCAAATCAGAAACCAAACGCAAAAAACAACCACGAAACATACACTTTTCAACGTCAAACTTAAACCTAGCTACGTCGGTCGGTCGGTTTCAATCCCCTTAAATGCCAGGCTGATTATTTTTTTGGACGCAACATTATCATGTCATTTATTCTCTCTTTTATTCTTAACTAATTTGCTGTTCCCCGCGATTTTACTCGCGTGGGCTACAATTTATCGCGATAAAAAGTGTCCTATGTCCTTCCTCAGGGTTGAAACTATCTCCGTACCAAATTTAATTTCAATGGGTTCAGAGTTAAGGCGTGAAAGCGACAGACAAACAGAGTTACGTTCGAATTTATAATATTAGTAGGGATTGAATTGAAGCTTTTTTGTCGTTTACATAGTCTGATATTACTTCGTAAAATATATTTTTTTAATTAGCAGTATGTTTAAAATATCTCATTTATCAAGGTGTCACTCGACGCTCGAGTGTCTGCTGCGGGACTCTTGACCCGGCACCGCGGCACGAGGCGAATCAGTTACTATTCCCAAAAACCGGATCGCACCCGATTCGTTGATATGATAATAAAACTGATCTAGAACGTTTTAAATGAAATGACGTTAACATTTCAGTTTTTATTTCATTTGTTTGTATGACTCACAGCATTTTATAACGCCTAATTATAATCCAATAGGATTGGTAAAAACAATAACGTTTTAGTAATATCTATCGATTTAGGACATTATCATTGGACAGTAACAAATTTAAATACCTACTCAGTGACTGGTTTGCCTCTTAGCAATGTTAAGGAATTTAGGAAATTTGGAACGAACATTACTTGGTAAAATGGATAAAATTAATTTATAATACTTGAATACAAAATTGAAATTATTAATTTTAATATTTACTCCGAAACCACTAATCCTATTCTGAAATTCTTTCACTGCTAGAAAGCTACACCTAATAGTGAAACGACTCGACGGATTCGAGTCAAATTTGGTATAGACATAGTTTATACCCTTGAATAATAAATAGGCTACTTTTAGAAAATCGCGAGTGTTACCGTGCGATGCAGCTTATAAGGTAATTAATAGATAATATAGTTACTGTAAAAGCAATAACGATGGTTGCATACCGGATCGAGCGACATTTTAACCCTACACAGCCCTATCGATACTTTGTTCCTGTTACATCCGGATTGAAACCAATTCATAGATAAGAAAATAACATTCAGAGCATTTGATACTCATATGCAATCATTTGGTAAGGGCTTGTTTACATTTAGAGTGTTTCCTTTAAGTTGTCTTCTGTTCACTTGGCAGCCAGTTCCCAATCCAGGTATAGCGTGACCTTCGTGATGCCAACGTTTCAGGTGGTTTGTGGTCAAACGCCACCTAGTAAAAACGAAACTGTGGTTATGGAATTATTACCATTTAAAATGAAATGTGATTAGGAAAGCTAATAACAAAATATTAGACTCCAATTCAATTAGTTATACTACTTAATAAAACAAAAATTTACCTGCCAGGCGTTTCTTTGCTTTTTCATTTGCCGGTATAAAGAGATTGGATCATGGCCTCACTACAAACCAGGAACAGGTAGCATTTAAGTATGACGTTTTAAAATGATCATTTAATTTGTATTTAAAACAATATACTAAAAACATATTTTTGACTAGCTGACCCGGCGAACTTCGTATCGCCAATAAAAGTCACCTTTTAAACATTCCCTGAACTTCCACAATTATTTCAAGATTCAAATTATCCAAATCGGTCCAGCCGTTCTCGGGTTTAGCGAGACTAACGAACAGCAATTTCTTTTTATATATAAGAAAGAAGAATATTTGACTTTAAAACTAGCGACCTGCCCGTTTTGCCACTTGACGGAAGATTTTCAAACAATCCTTGCTTAGTGCATCCCACATCACACAACATAGTATAAATTCCAAATTTCATGTGTCAACGAAACCTACCGAGAAGTGTAGGCTGTAGTAAAGCCTGACTGACTGATGGATAAAGTACAGCCGCTGTCGAGGACGTTGCATATAGGTTGTCGCTGTACTTTGTCTCTCAGTCAGTCAGTGTTAGAGTTTTGTTACGTAGAAGTAGGTAGGTATAGGAGGTTATTTAGAAGATAATTTTCTATAAATTAAATTATTATTATTATTGACGTTTCTCTGCACTTTTGGACATTGGTATAATTCAACACAGCATGATATAGGCACATCAGCTAGTTTTTTAATCTCAGAGCTTAATGTTATCACTGTTAAGAATGTATTGACACTTGACACATCCAAACTGGAATAATCTAGTTTATTACTAGGACTACCTACTTACTACTTACACGTTACATACATGAGTGATGCATATTTTATATTACGCTTACTAGGCATTGGTGTCGATTCGGTTTTGCATTCTCTAAAACTAAACTAAGTTTGACAGGTCTAATAGTATTGCTGTCTTTTTTTAACCACTGAAGTAAAGAAAGGACAGCATTACTTATAGACCTGTCAAACTTAGTTTAGTTTTAGAAAATGCAAAACCGAATCGACACCAGTACTAGATAGTTATGTGTTTGTTTTATTTTTCACGTGGTAGGATTTGACCACAATTCACCTAATGCTAAATGACGATGTGGTCGGAAGTGATTTATATTTTATTTTAAATGTTATTAGGTACGTACATATATTATCTTTTATTTTCAATCTTAGATATCAAATTAAATAATAAATATTTCAATGGAAAAAATAGTCTAGATATGAAAAAAATCTAGACCATAATTTGAGTCGGCATTTTTTAAACAAAAAAGGCTTTTTTAATTAAGTAATAAATTGCCAAACATTTATTTAATTAAAACGTTTCCTAACACAATAGTCATTGCCTCTCAATGAAGTAATGCAAAAAAACAGAATGCGTTATCTATTACTCTGCGGAAAAATTCATTGCTTCCGAATAACATGTCATTAAATTTTATCAATTTAAGCAACGCACGGCATCGACCTATACCTAATTATGTTGCGATTTTTAATATCTATACTATACAATGTGTATAACATGTATAATGTACATATATACATAATGCGATAAAGCTTCTACGCAGCTTCGCTTGCGTGGAATTTTTTTATAATAACTTGAATACTTAGGTATCCCATTTGACTCCAAACGATTTAAAAAAAAAACTCTTTTCTCAGTTCTTCCCTACCACAAAAAAATACCCTGAAAATTCTATATCTCTCGCGGTCCTGTGCGTTGTTTTGATACGTCAGTGAATGAGTAGTGACCACCGCTTGAGCATCATTCTAGAATACTGGAAAGAGTGTTTCGAAGATGTCTCCAAGTACAACATTCTCTTACCACCATTTTTAACTTCAATGCGAAAAGAGCTCGACCACTATACACCTGATTGGTCGAAGCTGTTATCATGCCGCTACATCTGAATCGGAAACTGACTCTCAAGCATTCAACGTTGCCTATCTTTGAGTCTACGCCAAATTCCACTGCAATGTGCATTAAGCTCAACACAATTGCATGAACATGAACATCCAGCTTAATTCAGTCGCAAGGTTAAGGCAAGATATTTATACATAAAGAAACAAGCTGAGCATAAAAAGTTACCTCTTACCGCAAGCTCGTTCAAGCATGATACGTCCTATCTGATTTGTTTTGTTAGAGATAATTTAATCAAAGACCAAAATAGAACTTCTAGATCTTGCTCTATCTAAACAGGCTTATTATTAGAGACGAGAATTATTAGTTTAATTTGTAGATACATTTGGTAATCTAGAGTTTAATCTTGAGAAGCATGTCTAATGGTGCGTTCACACGAGGCCAATTGTTGAGACAATCACTAAGCCCGGGCATTGGGCCAGTGGAAAAGTGGCTAGAAATGGATTGAGGAATTGCCTCTATTCACACAATGGCTGTGGTAAATTGGCTCTGTGGGTTGTCTCCGTAATTGGACCCGTGTAAATGATCCGTAAACAATATGTATGAAAAGCTACTCGAACAATAAAGATTGTTCGTTTTAGTAAACACAAAGAGCTTCCCAAGCCATATGCCCATATGTGACACGACATGTTTACCGATTCAGTCTCATCGCTACTGGAATTGCTGTTGACGATAAATCCTAGTACACACCCATGCGATGAGATTTGAATAACCAGATTTATAGGTAGGTAGTCATTTAGATAATATGGAGTTGCTTGATTTTATTAGATTATAATGTAAAACTGTTTATATGAGGCAAAAAAAATATTTCGTCTTTGTTGTTTGCGGTGCACTCATTTATTTATTAACTAGCTCTGCCTCGCTATTTCACCCGCACAGAGATTTCTCTAGAAACCGTTCATTTTCCGGGTTAAAAAGTAGCCTAGTAGGTGTGTCACTCTCCGATCCGCCAAAAATACGTAGTAGGTATACCATAGCTTCGTTGCTACGTAAAATAAGGTCAAACTAACAAACACATTTTCACATTTTAGTACCTATATAAGTATCAGCAGGATAAAACCAAATACCTTGTTGACTCGTTAGGTAGTTAGATAAGTACATATAAAATGATACTTATACAAACCAAACAACAAAAACATTGTATAATTGTTTAGGTAAATAAAATAATTTTCATGGTGTTGGAGTCTTTCCACGAGAGGTATATTTTCATGATATTCGTCATCTATTCTCATGTAACCAAATAACAACATCGGTTTGTTATGATTACAACAGATTGATTGGTTTGTTTTTATGCAATCAATCAAAATAGTGAACCAAATATTATTTGTGTCGTGTGCGTAAAAGCACGCGTCGTTGTGATAACTGATAACATGCTGATAACACAGCTTAACGTCAACAACTTCGTTCTTAGCTGATGACGAAGAACTTTAAAGCTAATATTGGTCTAATTCTCTGCTAACATTAATAACTTTATTAGGTACAATCTCTTGTATTAGAAGTTTATATTTTGTGTAACCAGCAGCAAAGCTCGCCCGCCTTATGCGGATCTTGGAGTAACGAAAACGTTAAAAAGTCACTTAAAATATCTAATAATAATAACAACACTATTAAGACAATATTAGCGAAAAAATCCTCTGAGTGTTGTATATTTTAATTTACTGATATTATTAGCAAGTTCTTATTATTTATGAATATGAGAAAAAAATTGCATACATGAATATAAATTTAATTTTTAATTTATTGCTTATAATCAGCATGTACGTTATCTTGGTTTTATTTTCAATTGCTTGTAACTACAAGGACGAAAAATCTTTGTAATTATCTCAAGTTTTAACTCGATCTTGTGTAAGTAGCTTTTCATTCGTATAATTATATTTGAAGTATTAGGAAATTTTGCGTTGAAACTAGTTATGGTAGAGTTCGATAACCTACTATACACTATACGTATTATCTCTAATTATGTCTATGACGTACGACTTCTCTAAGTAAAATCTCCAGAACCCAGCTAAGTATTTTTTTTGTATTTGTATCATATTTAAAGGTATGTTTCAGTACTTGAACCTTCTAGCTGTTGCAAAAAGGACCGTTTTTAAATAGGTAGCAAGCAATAAACGGTAGTACTTTTTGAAATTTAGTCACAATTATACCTATTATAGGTCTGCCTATATATAGGTAGGTATATCTACGTACGTCGTACATAGGCAGTTAATTCAATAATTAAAAAAAATAGCCATTACAAAAAAAAATACAAAGGTAAGCTAAGGCAGTTAGGGTATTAACTAAAAAGGTATTACAAATTAAACATACTCGTTCCTAAAAACTTTAAAAAATCTCCATCACTTACATTTAGTATTAGGTAAGTTATCCAAAAGAAACTTCACATGAATATTGCATCATTTATTGCGTTAGTAAAATTATAGAATCAAAATATGCGACATTTGTAAAAATCAAAGGTTTATACAGATGTTCGCAATCACGAAAATAACTTTCGTCAGACAATAAATGCGTCGTAGGTGTATTAGATCAGGTGTATATTTAATTTTTATAGTGTTTGCTATTTTATGAATTTAACTAATTTATTGTTGTTAATTTTAGCACATTAAGTATATTCATACTTACATAATTATATAGGAGGAATAGTAATAAGTAATTAACTCATCTATAGTTAGTAATTTATTGAAACAGATTTTATGATAATAATTAAAAGTTACATGAAGGTATTTCTAAAAAAGGGATACTAGGTACAGTCAGCGACAAAAGTATATAACACAGTATATAACATAACACACCTGATTTTAAATGATGATTTGGTCAAAAGTTGGTGTTTAAGGTGATGACGGTAGTAGGAAAATGTGTCATTGTTCAGCGACTTTTGTCGTTGTAGTCTAAAATAATAATATTATGTTTCTTGGTAATAAGCTGAAACAAGATAGGTACCTAGGTACCTATATGTACTAAAGTTATATATTTCCGCAATAAAGGATGTTATCTACGAGTAACTAATTTTTTTGTGTATATGACGTGCACAATATTCACCGAAAGGCAAAGCCCCTTATCAAAAACATTTATAAAAATTTAGCATAACTCGATAAGTGCTGACGTAGGTAGGTACATCGATTCCACACAACTTGTTTTGGTCACGACGTGACGCGTGATGTGACGAAGGGTAGATCATTAGTATCTACGTCATCCTACCCGAAAACATCGATTAGATATTATTATCTAGTCTACATACTGGCCTATCGTGCAGCTTTCGACCTTCTTTCTCTACGGGCGATTACCGGCGAGCTTCGCACGTATCATGCTTGATTTTGAATAAGAATAATATTTAATAGATACCATTAGTTTAATTAAGGGGATAACCCGCAAGCACGAGCTCCTCCCGCCACTCTTTCCGCAGTGCTATAAATTGCAGTATACTTCAAGATCTTCAAAGGTCAAGTATCGCTTGATGTTTTTTTGATGCAAAGCTACGATTTGTCTACATTTATCTATGCATCAGCTACAGCTTCAAATAAAACCCGCCTAATAGGAAGATGAAAGCAGTCCTTGCATAATATATCCCAGCCCCCAAAAACGCTGATTAATAAGGGGGCAGTGAAACTGGGAAACCAAAGACTTCCTCGAATGTGACTCTACCTTCCCATGACATGACCAACATGCAGCATAGGCAATGCGCAATGAAATTATTGTAGCTACAGGAACGTTACGTGGTAGGTGGTTAGGTCGACTTGCAACCTATTAGAATCGTGGGTCGTGGGTTAGAATCCTGCCACGTGATGAAGCCGTATATTGGTGGTAGGGTATTTTTTAGTAATCGCCTGGCTAACTACCACACTCATGAATCTGTCACCAAGTATCGGTGTATTCCAGCAGCCTGACTTGAGAGCCAGTTCCCAGTCCAGGTATAGCGTGGCGCTAACCTCGACCACATGGTCACTTAGGGCGGCTTGCACAGCAATTTTTAAACGTATTTAAGCACCCCTTAATTGCATTTAGGCAACTAAAAACGTTTAGCATCTTGCACAACAAAACATAAGCTCCTAAACGTGTTTAGCAAGCTGTCAAAATTAAACACCCCAGAATGGCTATTTAAGAAAGTTAAAATTTGTTTAGCGCCATTTTGAATGACCATCTGTTTCAAAAACAATGGTTTTTAGGTCTTTGTATTAGTTTTTATATGCTTCGTCTGAGTAAAATGTCTCATTGATTTGGATTGGTAGTCCTATTGTTATTTTTAAAGATTAATATTGATTACCCGTAACTACAATGGATTTATGAGATTTCTCAGACGATGACAAAAAAATTATAATGTATCTACGCCGGCCCATTGCACCAAGAGAACTGTTTCCGAGGTCAAGATTGTTCGGGTTACTTGTGATCAAACACTATCCTGTATGATATAAAAAGCCAGTGCTTAAGGAAAGTGTAAATTCGGTGTTTTAGTTGTTGTGATAAAGTGTCAGGCTTCGGCTACGAACAAGATATCCGCATATCACGTACAGTTTTAATATAATATTACAATCTATCATTACCATAACAGGCATTTGGATGCGGTTTTTTATATGTCAGCGACGACAAACGACGATTACATGTTTAACATAAAATATAGCCGGGTATAAAATAACATTACTAACCATATATTTGATTATGCTTGTAGTTCTTTATATCCGGGTCAAACGCAGATAAAAGGCTAACAACCACAGTTAAGCCATTACTCAAGACCAATGAAGCAAGTTGCTTTTATCTCTGAAATTCAGAGGTAGGTTAGATAGAATCAGATATCTGCTAGCTCATACTGACAATAAAATGAAGACAATCATCACATCATGACCTATTTGAGGTAAGGTATAGAGAAAAGAGAATATTAACCTAGCACTCTATATTTTAGCAGCTCTGATTGGATAAGTAGAGTTATAGGTAGGTAGAGCTTCGACCTAGTAAATAAATAATCCATGCTAATAAGTAGGTACTATAAATGCCAAAGTAACTCTCCCTGTCCGCCTGTCTATTACCTTTTCACGTCATTGAGTTAGTCTGAACCCTAGGAGAGGGCATAGGATACTTTTTATCGCGATAAAATGTAGTCCACGCGGGTGAAACCGCCGGTACAACTATCGTATTTATGTACGAATGTTATGAACACTTTGTAGACTGACTTGGCACTTGGTTTGTACATTCTATGTATTAATATAGTAATATTATAGTAACTAAAACTCACTAGACATTTTATTGCAATTATAGACTGGTATGGAATACAGGTTAATTGGCAAAAAATCAAGCAAAATTGTTTTTGCTAACAACGAAGATAAAAGATAGCATGATATTTTTTGCTTGCTAGCATGGCAAAACATAAAGCGAATTAAGAATCACTTAATTAAAGACGCGTCACTTTTTTATCGATTCCGATGATGGATTATTGCACAATACCACACACAAATTAGAATCAGCGCATTAGGTTGAAAACTTCAAAGGTTAAAGTTATATCAGTTTGGTAATGACATTGGCCGTCGGCGACGATAATAAAGGTGGTTCAAGTCAAATACTTAGTCATTATGATTACACGATTTTCACTACTGCAGTTATTATTCTATTCTACGATCTGCAACCAAAAGCGGTTAAATATCCGATTTTTTCTCTTATCTACCATCTCTTCTTCTATCTTCGTTATCTAAATAACATGACGAAAAGGCGACATCAAAAACGAAGACAGTAATCAAATATGTTTGGTAGATTTATTATTATCTGCAAAGTGTAACCTCCCAATCGTTTTTACAAACATTCCCGGACAAGCCCAGCAAAATACTTGCCATGTTTACAGTCAAGCCTGCTAGAGGCGTGCATTTTAATAATAATTTAACCCCAGCAGAGGCTACCTTAGCGTAGGAAACCCATAGGAGGCGTACGCGCCGGCCGGCGACGGCGCGGCAGCGGCAGTGGCGCGAGCCAGGCAAGATAAGCATTTTGTTACATCAGATCGCGGCGCGTGCCCGCTCTCCGCTATATAAACACCGGCACCTCCCACCGCCACTCATTCACAACCAGTCTCCGTGCTCATAGATGACAAGACAATTCTAGTTGGTGGCAATGATCTACGCTCTCATGCATTATCCTAACTTTGTGAATAATAAACTAAAGTACGAACAACTGTGGCACAGTGACAATTGGTGTGGAGGCCATTCTCCTATATTTGAGCATCAACAGAGATAACACAAGTCCTTCAGATCGAGTGCATCGATTAAAAGGTAAATATTATTTGTTATTGTGTTTAACTGTAATTAAGCTCGTTATTAATTGGCTTATTAATAAAATTAATTATTGTAAGCCGATCGAAGCTAACGGTATCGTATGTTGACCGCTCACGCTTCAGCGAGTTCACGCAGGGCTGTCGGCTAGCAACAGACATCACGGAATATAACTTTCTGCACGTGCATAGTATCATTAAACTTGATTTTAAATATTAGTTGTAAAATAATATTCGCATTTTAGGTATTTTAATATTTTTTTAAACGTGACCAACTTTTTTATCACTCGAGTCTTCAAATAAATTTTCTGAATTCCCAACCCTGTATATGTGAAATCGCGGATACTTATATGGTTTCTTAATACCTTTACAGAGCCAGTCTCCAATCGGTCAATCGTATCCAGCCTTCGCAGAGAAGCTAACGCACCTGTCCGCAACCAAGAAACGTTTGCGAACAGCTTTAACGAATCTTTACGAGAAGAGAAAACGGAAGTTTTTTTGTAAGAAGAACAAGGTGTTAGAAAGAAAGAAAAATGGCAAAAGTGCAGACTCCTTCGGAAATTAGCCTGTCTGAACCCATACCTGTAAATCAAGAACAGGAAGAGCTAGACCTGATGGCGATAACGATGGCGGCGCTGCGTTTCGTGAGCCCATGGTCGGTGGAGGCCAAGAAGGCGCCACCGACGTGGCCAGCCCCGATAGTGCCCGGAGCGCCCGAGGCCAAGGACCGGACCATTACCCTCGCGGAGGTGTCACACCACGACACGCCGCGGGACTGCTGGGTGGTCATCTATGACAGAGTCTATGACATCACGGACTTCTTTGACGAGGTTGGTTGATATCTTTATGTAATTTTTTTTACCTCATCGAGTTTCCTTAAGTCATCTTTAGCTTCAGAACGGCATAATTTAGAAATATTATTCATACAATTTTTTATTTGTTTTTTGTTTGTCGCTATCCTTTGTCCACGATCTCACCCGATAGAAAGCGCCAAAGTGGTCTAAGGTGTAGCACACTTGCAAATATTTGATTTATGAAACTATTATTCAGAATTCAGATGAATATGTATTACAATATAATATGATACAATTTGTCCATAATAAATGTAAAATGTTTGTTCCAGCACCCGGGTGGCGCAGATATAATGCTCGAGTACGCGGGAGGAGACGCGAGCACCGCGTTCCGAAGCTCGGGCCACTCTCGCATGGCTAACAAGGCACTGGAGCGTTTCCTCGTCGGTGAACTACCCATGCACGAGCGCATGTACCGCCGCCCCGGGGGCCTGCGTCTCAGCGACTTACCTGAGTAACGCTGGGCCAACCCTCAGCGACTTACTACCTGAGTAACGCTGTGCCAACTCTAAGCGATTTACCTGAGTATCGCGCACACCAGGGCCACCCCTCAGCGACTTACCTGAGTAAAGCTCACACCGGGGTCAACCCTTAGCGATTTACCTGAGTAACCCTTACGCTGCGTAAACTACACAAGCAAGAATGCTTTATCGTAGCGTAAAAGAAAATCAATCAGATCGTAGACAATCTTTGATATCAAAGCAGCGTCTGCTAGATATAAGATAGTAATTTATTATCATTAGTTATTAGGTAGGTAGTCGGCCGTTTCGTTTTGCAGCAATGATGGCTCAATGGTAATTACGTCCCGTAGTTTGTGGGTTCGAATTCTGCAATGAGTTTGAGCTTTTGTTGGAGGAAAACATCGTGATGAAACCATACCTTGGTGGTAGAGCATTTCTATCACCACCAATCGGTGTATTCCAGCAGTCCCACTTAAGCTAGTTCCCAGTCCAGACATAGTTGGTGCCACGCTATGTGGGGCCACCTTAAATCACATCGTCACTTAGCATCAAGTGACTTGTGATCAACCGCTACCCTGTAGGAAGTAAGAGGTGTATGTTTTGATTGTGTCGTGTAAGTTGACACTTACTTGCATTTATTAAGTGTTTTAACATTATGTAAGCGTATTAGGTCAACTTTCACCATCATTTCTTATGAATTTAGAGACAGTGCAATTTTTGTCCTTCATTTTATACAAACGATGGCGATAACAGACATTACTTCTTGTTCGTCTTTTTATTTGATTACTCAGTATTAATCTTTTTAATTTGTGAATATTCGCTTATGCTATAACGGCGTTGAGTATAAAATATATAGTTCCTATCTCTAATTTATTTTGTTAGTTATTTAAGTTGTGATTAAAGTAAAATAAACGTATACAATACTTAGTCATGTATTTAATTTATCTAAAAGTGTCTTAATATCACGTATGTAGTTAATATGTTATCTTTGACTTTTCACCTTTGGCGAATTTCGAATTATCATTATCAGCACATGATGGAATGTAAAGTTAGTGATGATGAGGTCATGTCAAAATCTCGCACACGCTAGAGCGGGCCAAATTCAAGACAACGAAAAATGTACTTGCATCTCTGTCGTTCATTAAATGTTTGAAAGAGATGAAAGATTGCGATGTGGCGCGGCCCGCCCCAACATGTCCGAGCCTTAATAACAAACACTATTATTCTTCAAAAACACTGTTTATTATCTATGAGATCTCTTTAAACTAAAATACGTTACATTAATTACAAGACATATTATCCAAAAGTAGAAAATAGAGGGCATTTAATACCTACATATAGAAAGTGGTTAAAAATTACCTCTTGCACATTTTACACCTTTTTCCCAGACCTGAAAACAATGATAAATACCTATGATAAAAATAACATTTATACTCGATAAATGATTATCGAGGAAGTTTGCCGTTTACGATCGACTCAGTCGAAAAGTATCTTCCCGGCTGTTTCATCAAGGAAGCAGTAGGTCTACTAGCCAAAAATATAAAAATGTTGTTGCATTGCGAGAAAAAATAGTTTGATTAGAGACTTTTCCTTTATTGTCTTCTACGTGCGGCGTTGCCATCGATCAAATCACTGCAAGAAAACATCGTAAGGGAACCGGTATGCGGTATTTCCAAGAACTACAGCATTCAAGGACATGTGACATCTATCTACTAACACAAACTTTTTTTTTTACTCTCTCTGAGAGACGACTTGTACTACCCAGTAGTGCGAAAGTCATAACCCGCGAATAATAATAAATAGTTTTTTTTTTAATTTATTTATTAACTAAGCTATTTGACTCGTCCAACATAGCAAATATGTTATTGTCAAAAAAAAACTAGTTACATTTTCATTATTTGGCAAGCGATAACGAAAGCTCTATCTACCTTTAAATTTTCTCAAAAATAAAACCGTATCATTTGATAGTCTTTATTGACCTGTAAATACATATTTCAAAGATAAATAATTGACAAAACACAAGGCTTTCTTGTATCAGTTCAGTCAGAGAAAGGTCAGGTTAAGATAACCTATTTTGTCACCTGACTGCCTCGTACAAACAACCCCAGACTCAGCCTTATCTGACACCACTGTCTCTTGCTCCTTTAATACTAACCAGTTTAGGTATGTACACTAAACGCGTTTTTTAAATTCTTGATACTAGTAAAGCAACAGCAGCGTGTCTGGCGTCACGGTTAAATCCGAAAGCGTCATACCACTTTGTCAGATAACAAAAAATTTAAACATGGAATATTATTTTGATACAATTTCTACCCTTACTTGCATACATGTAACACTGAAACACTGTCTTCTCTTAGAGAGAGTATTACTCGTTCGTAGTTTGTTATTAATTATATCGTTTTACAAAAACTATTGATCTATTTTCATCTAATTTAACATTCCTCTTAAAAATGCAACTTCATTATTTATAAATTGGCAGTGGTAGTTGCTTATTATAAAATGTAGCAAAGATAAATGTGCTTCAACAAAAATAAAAACATATGATTGTAAAGTATCAAATAAGGTTATTCCAGGTATTTCAGACTAGCTTTGGCGTTGCCATACCAATATTTTAGCGATAATGGCTCATTAGTGGTGATGTCGACTTACAACTTTTCGATAGTGGGTTCAAGTCTTGCATTCAGCTTTCGAAAAAGGAAAACATCGTGATGAAACCATAGCTTGGTGAGCTAACCTCAAGAATCTGTCGCCAGGCACCTATCAGTGTATTACGGCAGCCTTACTTATAACTGCCAGTTCCAAATCCAGGCCTAGTGTGACGCCACCTTCCACAGCATCGTCAGTTAGGCTAGCATCAGAAGACTTGTAGTCAAACGCTCCCTGTAAGATGTAATAAAAGTTGATAACTCACAAGTGCTTATTGCTATAGTTGAATAAGTTCACGTGGATGTTGAAGTATCTCAGGTAGACTATCAGCGCGAGTGTCATGAGGATAGCGGTTACTTGGAGCGTCCATTCGCGCGGCATCCCGCATTTGGACACTTTCACTTCATCCAGCGTTACTGTTACCTGTAAAAGTAGACCTTGTATAGAAAAGCTTATAATAAAATATCACACTATTTAGGTGATAAAAAAGCTAGGGATGGTGATGAACTTGCTCTAATTCAAGCAGTTAGGAATAAGAAAAAATCTAAATGCGATCGCACTTATAAACTACTTGCCGGTTCCTTTGCCAGTGTAAGGATGTTGGATATGTTTGACTTTTACGCACATAAAACGAATGTTTCCTCCGGTAGAGGCAATCCCAAGCGAGACATCGTGTCGTCAATAATAATAAGAAAATATATAGGTTTTTTAGTGAAGAAATGTGTCTATACTTCTAGTCTATAAGCAACTTTTAAAAATCAACGTTATCTCCGCATTTCGATATTTCAGAGCGATGAGGCGCAACTTTTAGAGACTTAAGCAATTTAGCCTCGCGAAAACCGCATCAAAAGCTACAGTAGTTTTCAAAGTTCTAGTAGCTATTGGTAAGTAATAAACAAACAAAAATCATGGATTTAGGTTCGTTTCTAAAGGGATACCCATAAATGAAGCCACAGCTTACCAAATAATACTTAGGATCCAACCGGTTCCTCCACGAGAACGAAGGCACGGTGTACTCAGTGAACTCTATCCGGTGGTCGTGCGTGGGCACGAAGCTGTGTCGCACGACGCAGCTGTGGTGCGTGTGGCCGCCGAACGCAGCGCGCGGGTTCAGGCTCTCTACAAGGTGCTCCGTCGATTCCTAGAATTGTAAAAAAAAAAATATAAACCACTAGGTATATAAAAGTGAAACGTGGAGTGGTTTTTTCCGTTGTCTTTTTTCACGCTAAAACCGTTGGTTGATTTTGTCAATTTTGGTCGATTCTTTCCAGGCCTGATCTGCTGAACGGATCTTGGTGAAATGTGATAAGCATAGCGATAGTTCAAGCTCTGAGGAAGGATATATCTTTTTATCGCGTTTGTTATTTATTATCATATCTTACGGGGTAGCGTTTGACGACAAGTCGCCTGATCCACGCGAAGAATATCCATTTTTATACAATTAGATATATATGCTTATCTTTTACCTTTGAGAGGCAGTCCCATCGCTCTTCAAATAAGTCATTCCGTTGCGGTAAAGGCGCGGCGTCGGGGTCCGTGCAAATACTGTCCGATTCTCGATACAGTGGGTAATGCTGGAAAACACAATGTTTGAAATTAGACTACCGTCGTTCTATAATTCTTTAAACTAATATTATGAAAATTAATCTTACCTGCATTATGATAGGTCTACTGTACTGCTCGAGCTTAGTCTTGCCTTTGCAAAGTGCTGATCCACTGCTACATTTGAGGATATCTGCAAGAAAAATAAAGATGCATCAATTCACAACATGTTGTGTTTGCATACAATATACTGCTTGATGGTTGCAAGGTGTGGTACTACTCCAAGCAAAGTGTCCTATTACAGCAGAACTCCCATATTATAGTAGTAGTAGTGTAATTAGTAGTTTCTGATCTAGGTGTAGCGTGGCACCACCTTCAACCACATCGTCACTTAAAATATCAGTGGCTCTAGAGTGAGTTTTGGCAAGACAACCTTGAATGCATCAACTCTTTTTTTGTACGAGAAATGTACATAGTTAACATCTCAAAAAACTCAGAATAGGGCCACAAGTAAATTGTGGTTAAACACTACCATGTAAACTGAAGTAAAGCAAGCAGGGTTAACAATTATTCTTACCAGCAATGTTATCAATCTCGCGTCGCGCTCGCTCGCACAGAGAGCAGCCGTCTCCCTCCATCGCCATAGAGTTGATCAGCACAAAGTGGCTCCCTCTGACGGACACAAGTCGCACCGGGGGAGAGTCGAGTTGCGCCTCGAACCGCTGCGCCAGGTGCGGGGTTATCCTTTCAACAGGCTATGGTTAATTTAATAACGCTTCCTACGTAGGTATAGGTACTTAAATTCATACATGTTATCTCTTTTGCTTTAGGTGGATTTTGATCCAGCAAGCATATGCTCATTCTATCCCCACTCTATCAAACTTGTTTAGGTTAATTAAGATAGTGACCAGATAAACCATGAATTTTTTTTACCCTTTATAAGCCATTTTTCCCACCCCTGATCTAGGTGGCAGAAGATTTTACCTGTAATGGAATCCAATATCGTGGTTTCCAACAACCGTGTACATAGAAGTGCCATCAGGAACTTTGAACAACTTGTGAAATCTCTCAACATATTCATTGAATTCTTTTTCCGGACACCATTTTCCTTCATCAAAGAGATCACCTAGAACAAAAGATATTCAAAAACATTTTTTTAATTGTTTTCATACATAAGTATTAGTCTAACAGTAAGCTAATTGAAACATACCTAGAACAAATACAACTTCAGGCCTGTGCAGGGTCATAGCAGTCTGAAAGGCTCTGTGCATCTGCCATTCTCTTCTCCACTTGTCGAACCAGTGACCCTCTCGCGAGCCTAGTAAGTGAGTGTCAGCTAAAATCATCGCGTAAACGGGCGGAGTGCCGGCATCGGGCTCGTGCTTGAGGGAAGGCCAACCACACTGAAAACACCCTTTATTTAATATCATAAAACTATTCACTTTTAGAAAACGTAGCCATGTTAATTCAAGCTTTTATTTACCTGGATCTGAGTAACATAGTAAATAAGATATTCACAATATATGTAAATAAACCCAAGACCAAAAACGAAGCGGAAAAATACGTTGTTGTACCACTTCTTTCCCCATTGACGCAGAAAAAAAGCCATGTTATTGCTTTAATTTTTTTGTTACTTTTGCTTTTTCCCAGGTGGCTTTTCAGTTTATTTAAGGAGAAAAGAAATTATCAACTCTAGATATAAAATATTTTTTTTTTGTATGCTGCGAAGGTATTCGAATATTGAGTCCTTTGTTTTGGTTTGGTTTGGTAATGACTAATGACATTGACAATTGACAAGGGAGGGTATGTACAAAGAAGTTTTTATTAACCTTCTCTCAACCGGGAAATTAGACAATTCGGGAAAACTGTACATAATTATAACGTTTATTACTTCAAACTAAAATTAATTATAACATAACAAAGAAATAAAAACAAATAAACCTAAACTAATAACTAAAATACATTATTTAAAAAGAAGTCCCTTTAGGCAAGGTACCGAAGATACTGGCAGCGTTCCCCCTTTGGATGGCTAGACTAATTCTTTGTCCGAGGTAGCTGCCAGCTCTTCGGTCTCCGGTGATGTCGAGTTGTCGACCATAGAGTAACTTTGTATACTGGAGGTTGTCGACTAACCTTTTTGTTATTTCCCTAGAAAGGCTAGGAGGGAGGATTGTATTTGTCAATGTCATAACACAGCTGCTTGGAGTCAATGTGACAGCTATTAAAAAACAAAGTTTTAGTTTTGTGATGTGATGTTTTGTTTTTCTGGTGTTTTTCTTGTATAGATCTCATGTGGTGATTTAAAAATTTTCTTAAATTTTTATTGAAACTTTGAATCGACAATATGTCGATCCATTGGAGTTCCGAGATTCTAAAATGGGAATACCGAGAGCTGCAAGCAACAGCTATGACCGTAGACTACTCGGGCAATAATGTGCTGCTAGCAGGTCGGCGGTGGCTGGCCATCAAGCAGATCAACCAAGATGAGGACTCGGGCGATGTCGTGAAAAAATACCCGCGTCACAGTAAATACGACGCTGCTGGAGCCGAGTGGTGCCAAACTTACGGCGGTCAGCGACTATGCGCTATTGCGGTATTTTGATCTTTAGCTTTTTTAACAGAAAATAAGCTGTTGGTCCCTACTATAATAGTCGTGAAGCCACGTCCTGTGGCTGGCATGCTATACAGAACAGATTATATGATTATGACTATTACATAGATTAAATAAATAATGTAGGGTACCGAAATCAAGCTTTTTTTTAAAGTTCATTTCAGATCATGCATTTTATACTCCACGCAGCTGCGCTAGGAATGTACCTGTTTGCATATAAAATTGCAATTTTATATGTCCTTTAACTCCATTAAATTCTAAATTTTACAGAGTAATCAACGAGTGGATGTGTATGAGTGGCGTGAAGGCAATGACCTTGTTTGTGTAAGTTCTCTGCGTGGTCACACTCGAGTGGTAAGTGACACTCACTTCCATAGACAAGACCACAATATAATAGCCACATGCTCAATAGACACATTCACTCATATGTGGGACTTGAGAGATGCAAGGAAACCCATCATCTCTCTCTGTGCTGTTGGTAAGTTCTCAACATGACTATTTTTACTTGAACCAAACTTGCGAAGTCAGTTTTTATGTTCCATACATTCATTTCACCCACTTCCTTGAGATTGATATTGAAAGAATTGGTAACAGTTTGATTTTATAAAACTTAAGAAATTAGATTTTTGCCAAAAAATTTATACCTGAGATATTTCAAGTAGCCTAGAGATTCAAAATTGTATATCTTGAGATAAAAACTAAATATTTATTGTATACCTTCACACAATATTATAAAATATACAAACATCTGTTCTGTTCTTTTTTTCCTTTGTAAATACATAATATCATTTTATTTATTTCAGCTGGAGCTTCTCAGGTACAGTGGAACAAAGTGGCTTCCAACATAGTAGCCACTGCCCATGACGGAGACATCAAGATATGGGACTATCGCAAACATTCCTCACCCATCCACTACATATCAGCTCATCTCTGTAAGATACACGGTGTCGACTGGAGTCCACACCATGAGTACCAACTAGTCACATCAAGTCATGATGGCAGTATCAAATACTTTGACATAAACAATGCAAGAAGACCAGAGAATGTAATAATGACCAACTTCCCAGTGTGGCGGGCTATTTATACTCCATTTGGAAGTGGGCTTTTGACTATTGGGGTGGGCTGGGGAGGTCTACCAAGAGTGGAGCAAGCTGGAGTCATTGGCATTTGGGTTGGAGGAGCGTTGACCCACAGGCTAGTGGGACACACAGACACAGTTCAAACAATGGTGTGGAGGCCAATTACATCACCTTCAAACTATCAGTTGGTGACTTGGGGCAGAGACCAATCTCTTAGAGTGTGGACAATGCATCCATCATTGCTGAAGATGTGCGATCACTATTTACCTGATGATCAGGAGAGTGGAGATGACAATAGTTACGGTATGTTTCTTTTGTATTTTGTACTTTCTTGGACAAGGGAATGTTATGGAACCCCCTTTATATGAGAATACGAGTTGGTGGAGTCATTTGTTGTTATTATTTTAGATGCCAGTTATGCTTCCTCAGCTGGGTCAGTCACTGATGTTTCCATAGGTGATAGTAAAGGACAAGATATTGCTATGGTATGTTTAACAATCCACAATATCTAAAGTTTACTCTATTTTCAACCCTATGTGCAGGTATTAAAGATCAGTTGTAAAACATTTTCAGAACAAGTTACCATCAAAAGTAAATACAACAATAGATGAGGAATTCGAATCAATCCGTGAGATGGCGAATATAGAATTGACGAGCATGAATGTAGATACTAGAACATGCCAAATCCACTCTGAACGTAATGGCTATATAGCAAATCTTCAAGTAACATTTCCTAGGAATCAAACTATACCAAAGTTTCAATGGTTATCGGGTACAAACGTTGATAGCTCTACCACTATAAAAATTCTGCAAAGCATTAACAGGACTGCATATAGGAAAAAGAAGGATGGACAGAGGTGTTTATTGCATTGCGTAAAAACTTTGGCAACATCTATTGATGAGGTAAGTCACTCAAACAATCAGACTTTAGACTCCTAATAGAGATAACTTTATCGCAATTTAAAAGCCAAGCTCGAAACTCGTTAGCTTTATTTATTCAATTCTAGATTGTACAAAATGAAACAAATTATATCCCATACTCCCTCTTCGAGAAGGTTGGTGCCCCAACGATAGGACCTAAGTAGCAAATTAATGTTTTTAGATACCAGTCAAATCAAATGACGATAGCGACTCCCTGAAGTCGAGTCAGCGAAGCCAATCCGAGAGCGAGAACGCAGGCGACGCATGCATTCCCTTCCCGCGCACTTGCGGCGCTAAATGGTGCGGCGTCAGTACGCTAGTGGTGTTCAACCGACCGCCCAACGCTAGGAGACTCTCGCTGAAGCACGAGACGGGCACGCCCCGGTCTATGTCGTCACTGTCACTAACGCCGGGGCTGTTCGGTGCGAGTTACACGTCGGTGTCACCCCACGCGACCACCACGCCGTCGCCGACGAACGCGCCCGGTTTCCCGCAGCTGCATCACAGGCATCCCTCGAACTCGATAACTACGTTCTACTTCCAGGATCGATGGGTAAGCCTCTTTTGAGATACCTATTTAAATAGACTTGTTTTGCTTTATTATCTACTTTAGATCCATACTAATAGGTATGTGCTAATATTATGAATACGAAAGTAACTCGATATGTTCCCCTGTTTGTTTGTTACCTCTTCACGCCTGACTGGTGAATATAGATCTTGATGAAATTTGGTGCGGAGATACTTTAAAAACCCGCGACAAACTGAAACTGCTGAGACAGGCAGATACTGAACTGATCATCCGATTGGTTTACTTTTATTTTTGCCAATAAAACGCAATAAGAAATGCTCTTACATTTGCTAAATGGAACTGCGCGACATTTTAGACCATCTCTATTGTATCGAACAGAAAGCGCAGGGGCGCCGCGCGGGCAGCATGCGCAGTCGCGGTAGCATATCGGGCTGCGGCTCGCCGAGAGTCGTCCTTTACGCGGCGACCAACCTCTTCCCTCTGAACCGGACGCTAGCCGAAAAGTACGTCGTCAACGCTAACAATCCTGTCGGTGAGTATCATTAACAGCGCTTGGGGTAGAGCTTGTCAACAAATCAAACAGGTTATCAAACAACACTTAGATATTTGAAGCCCAAGGGTGACAGCGGTGTCCCGTCCCCGTATCGATTCTAATTCGCATTCTCTAAACTTGACTGTTCTCAAAATAATCCTGTTCTTTCTTACTTCTGTGGTAAAACCGGACAGCAAAAGCGTCCAAACAAAAAGAGGTCTAAAACGCAAAAAGGAGCCAATCACGTGTCAGTCTCCGTTTGTTCGCGTACCTATGTGTGATGCGGTCAGTCAAAGCTGTGCAAGCTGATAAATTGTTGCAAGAAACAAAAATTCTGTTTACTATTAACATAATATGATACAAATAAAAATGTTTTTATTTGTTTCTAATCTGATACATGAAACGTTTAGATGCCAACTCAGTACTCACTCAGCTACATTTTTGTCACGTTTTGCATAAGATTCAACGTCTATCCCTTTGTACATTAATGATCGCAACATCGGAGGTCGCCGGGTAGCTTAAAAACTCCGACATCATAGAGTTGGCCACTAGCACATATGTAAGAATAGGAAGATTATCACTAATATAATTATCATGTTGTCTCCCTCAGATATGTGCGAAAGGAACGCGAAAGCGGCGACGGAAGAGGGTGAACGAGAGCTAGCGCACTCGTGGAGTCTCGCGGCGTTAACGGCTCGCTCTCTCAAAGCCAAACTGCAGAATCACCTCACATCCAGCGAGGAGAGCATGGGGTGGGCCGGACATCCGCTCTGCTGCAATCTGCTGCAGTCACTGTGAGCAATTTGTTAATCTAACTATTGGGAGCTTTTCAAAAAGCTAGCACCGTGTCACACTACAGAACACACTGTACGGGTACTTGCATATCAATGATGAAAAATATCATATCAATGAAACAACATTCAGGCTCGTATTCTAGTACGCTCAAGTGTTGATCAATACTTGGATAGCGATTAAGTGACATATATTTGTATGAAATGACAGATTCAAATCTGTGCTTAAGTAGTGATTATCGATTGAGCGTCACTCTAGACTACCAGCCTCAGAATCTGAACAGCAGGTCTAAAGATTACCTCCAAAAAACTTACGTACATACTAACAACCGCCAAGCAGTAGTGTGCAAACATCACTAACTCCGCTTTCATCATCATCATCAGCCGGAAGAAGTCCACTGCTGATTATAGGCCTCTCCCTTTAAACGCCGCCATGAGGGAGCGTTCAAGTATTACGTAACGCAATTTTTGAAGATTTTTGACCCCCCCTCCTCCCACTGTAACGCTCCGTAACGTTTTTCTGTACCCTCTCACTCAAGTGATCATTTTTACCCTGGTCGCAAAAAGTTATGTTATAGTTTTTATTCTTGGTAAAATTTTAATTAAATTAAATTATTAAATATTTGATTAAATTACTGAAAAGGGTTGCCAATTTGAGAGTTTTAATTCCCTAATTTTTTATATAAAAAAAGAAATAATGTTACGTAACGTGTTGTAAGAAAGACCCCCTCTCGCCCCTGTAACGCATCGTAACGTTTTACGAGCAAAATTGCGTTACGTAATACTTGAACGCTCCCTGAACGGCAATTAGCCATTTGCATCCTCATCGGCTCCCTGCGACTCTTGCAATGTCGTCGGTCCACCTAGTGGGGGGCCTACCTACAGGCGTCCTCCGGTTCGTGGTCGCCACTCGAGAAGTGTGCAAACATTACTGACTCAAGTTTAATATGCGTACTAATAGTCTTCAAATTTCCCTACACGGCAGGATAACCCACTACGCCAAAGCTTCGAACGTACAAATGGCAGCAATGTTGGCGTGTGCGTTTTCAGTATTCAATGACACAGGTGGATCTAGCTCTCAATCGTCAATCAGTAATTCTAGTAACGTAAGTAAAATTACTCTAAATTTTACAATAAACCCTTTTGTTGCAGTTTTCCCTTATGCCTACAAGAACGCTAGGATGTAACTCATAAACAAATGAACCGATTTAATGTAATTTAAGAGTTGCTTAAAATGTCGTCCATGACACATTTGTTAGGTTTCTTCAATTAATCTGAATCAAAGCTTATTACATTTTAAAGCCATGATATAGCTCAGTGTTATTGAATATTGACGTCTGCTTTTGAACCTTACTTGTGGCTTAAGGCCTGATTGTGAATACTCCGACACCAGAGTTGGCCATTAGCTCACACAAAAAGGAAAGGTTTATTATTGGCATATTATGTTAATTATTATTTTTAGGGCAATGGAATATCTCCATACAATACAATACTCCAATACAGCGAGCTCGCAGACGGCTGGACACCCATAGGTTTCCGAAGCAACTCGTGTTCAGAGGCCGAGAACTTTTACACGGACTCTGTATCCAAATCGGAGAAGAACACATCCTGCATGCTGGATGACGCCACGGTGCATCTCTACCACTGTTTCAAGAGAGTGTACGCAGATGTACTGCATCGGTGGCAACTTATCTATAAGAAAACTGAGGTAAGTCATAGAAATATCTGGATATAATTATACTTAAAAATGATTCCTTACGGCCCAAAGTGCTCATAAGGGATTTTAAAGTTTATGGTGATCAAGGCACCGCAGCGCGCGCAAGGTTCAATTTCACTCTTAATTTTTGTGGGCATTGTGGGCACAAGCATTTAGTACTGTACTTACTCTGTAGAATGACTTACACGTAAAAAAAAACATGTTTTAAATTAAAAAAAAAACAACACTGCCGTCTCATCATTTTCATTGCTCGCTCATGCTACTGCGATCTACAACGTCATCGAGGAGGTGGAGTAAAATCTATACATTATCTAGGTAGCCGTCAAATGGATCTTCGCAACGATATAACTATCATGTTTGTAAACTTTCAAACAAGTAATTCGTTTCTGAAATGCCTGTCAAAAAGTGCAATGCATTTTCCATCGTACAGGTGACGAAACTGATAGTGTGCTCGTACGCTCGGTCGCCGGCGCGGCACGTGGGGCCGGAGATCGCGGCGGAGTGCGCGTGGTGCGGCGCGGCGGCGCGAGGGCCGCGCTGCGGCGCCTGCCGCCGACTGGCGCTGCGCTGCGCGGTGTGCGCGGTCGCCGTGCGCGGCCTCGCCTGCGCCTGCGCACACTGCGGCCACGCCGGACACGCCAGGCACATGCTCGAGTGGTGCGTATGTACTGTGCTACTAGTGCGCACACTGCGGCCACGCCGGACACGCCAGGCACATGCTCAAGTGGTGCGTATGTACTGCGCTACTAGTGCGCACACTGCGGCCACGCCGGACACGCCAGGCACATGCTCGAGTGGTGCGTATGTACTGTGCTACTAGTGCGCACACTGCGGCCACGCCGGACACGCCAGGCACATGCTCGAGTGGTGCGTATGTACTGCGCTACTAGTGCGCACACTGCGGCCACGCCGGACACGCCAGGCACATGCTCGAGTGGTGCGTATGTACTGTGCTACTAGTGCGCACACTGCGGCCACGCCGGACACGCCAGGCACATGCTCGAGTGGTGCGTATGTACTGCGCTACTAGTGCGCACACTGCGGCCACGCCGGACACGCCAGGCACATGCTCGAGTGGTGCGTATGTACTGTGCTACTAGTGCGCACACTGCGGCCACGCCGGACACGCCAGGCACATGCTCGAGTGGTGCGTATGTACTGTGCTACTAGTGCGCCTATAATACATACATGTTATAGTACTTACAGAAAAGCCGAAAAATTCAAAGATTTGTCGGGGCGGATCGCTAGTTTATATATAAGTAGAGAAGAGATCTCTCAAGTGTATGGCAGCCCTTTTGAGAGGTGTTATATTAGGGCTGGAGCCAACGCTGAAGCTTTAGGTGATAATATCGCAGGTCACGAGTCGCAATAGAAGTCGCACGATACTACCATATTGCGCAACAATGTATAGTTATAGGAAAGCTCTGGGCCCTGTTATTCTTATTTATTTACAATGAGGTTTTAGGCTCCCTTGTCTTAAAAAAGCTTTGTTTTTGTTATCAGGTTTGCTCAACGCGACACCTGTCCTACGGGTTGCGGATGCAAATGCATGATAGATGGAAACGCACTTTGGAAAGGCGTGAAATACGCGTGACGCTCAAGGTAATTTAACGTATATATTTAAATCACGTAAGGTTCAGTTTTTGTATAAATATATCCCATTTGGATTCTTTATTTAGACGCTATGATAAAATCAACCAAGGAAAAAAATTGAACTAAGTACTTATCCATAGAAAGTCTCTGATTAGTTAACGCTGTATTCAAATGCGAGCCTTAAAATCCGAGTCTTACCACCATTTTAAATGTTGTATAATGCGCTTGTGATAATTTTGTAAATCAATTTTATTTGTAAAGTTATATTATGTAAAGAAGACACTAGGACAATTTTAAGTTGTTGCTACATTTGTACGTTTGTTTATATATTTAATTATAATAAAGACTGCCATTTTTATAACCGTAATAAATAGGTACACAATCTTTATTAAGAATTTTATTTAACAAACTTTTTACAATCTATAAAACAGAAAAGGTGCTGTTATTATTCAAGATTTAGTGAACTTTTATAAGTAGGTATTAGAAATAAGACGGCCAATTTTGAAGATACCAAGAATATCATAAAATTTCATATACACTATATTATACTCATATATTAATTAATATATTATTAGTTTCCATATTAGCAGGTACATTATATTTTGGTATATTCATAACTAGCAACTAAAATGTAGGTAGTTAGATCTAAGCTTTAATTCAGTCTCCATGGACCATAAGGTAAGTACATTTTTGAAAGCTTCCATAATATAGTTATATTTTGTTAATGAAACTTATATAAAACTAATTGGTCATTTATCAAAATACAAAAGCATGGTATGTTTCTATCAGATATTGGAACATTATAATATTTACAGCGTTGTTTAAAATACATGTAGTTCACTAACCAACTTTTGTTCTAGCGAAAGAGTGCGCGTGGCACCGCGCACTATGTAGGGTTCTTTAGCCATAATTATATGTACAGAGTATAGGTTACCTATAAGTTATTTTGTAGTAATTTATGTTAGTTTGTAGAGTTTCAAAGCGTCCAGTGCAGAAATGAGATGGTGGACTGTAACTCGTGCATTTTTCTTTTAATTTCGTTAAAAAAACTACTGCGACTAATTTTCAGAGCGGGCTGGTTGGTGGGTTTGGGGTACACACACATAACGTAACTCAAATGACCAATTACAAAACACAAGGTTAATACCTATAACATACAGATGGACAAATCGTCGGATAGATACTGTAAAGCTGTGGCGGAATGACTTGCACGTCTCATTGTATAAACAAAAGTTGTCCTGCATTGTACGGCCAGTTCAAGAATCAAATAATTCAAAAAAAATACAATAAAATAACAACAACAAGCTTACAATTGCCAAGGTATGCAGTTGTCCAGAAGAGACCCCGCGTACACTTGCTTGAAGGTAAATAGCACGTCACACGTTACAAACCAAAGAATGTTCTATTTCAAGCAACATCATACAATGCTTTTTCTGTTGTTTATTTCTTCATTTACCGGGCGTTTTGCCCATAACAAATTAATAAAATGTTTATTTCACGCAACCCATGTTTGATAAAAATATAAAATATAATAAATTAAATCACAAATAAAAATAAAATGCGTAAAATATATCACAGACCGTCATTTTCGGTTAGCACTCTGGTGTATTGTCAGCCCGGATTTGAAAATCGGGCCCTGGAGGTGCTTTCTCAGCCCTCTGTATAAATTTCGTTGAATTTCTCAACCCAAAAGGAGGCAACCCTCGATCTAGTGACGGCAAAGCAAAGTAGACCAAGTGTACTGGTTATAAAGGTAAACAGAAATTTGAATGTCTTCAAAGTGTACCAATTTGTAGAATACATAACTCTACAATCTATTACAATAATTATTATTATTCACAGTTTTTAAAGAGATACAACGCAGTCTATATGTACATTTTTATTGTATAGCAATAAAATTGGGTAACTACCTACATAGAGTATTTTTCACTTGCAAGTATTACAATATAAAAAACGGGAGAAAATTAGGCACCAATTGTTATAATAAGCGAACTACCATCTATGAGGAATTCCTAATTTGTTAAAAACCTACTTACTTAAAGAATAAAAACATAGCGAGTATTGAATAAGAGATTCGAGTTTGTATTGAGATCTAAAATTATCTACTCAATAATTTTGTGTTTTCATTTGGGTAAAATTCAGTTTTTGTTCCTTACGTCTAGTGATCATACCTTTTAAATTACTAAAGAGGTCAGATTACAGCTAGTGTGACACAAAATGAATGAATGTAGGTATAGCTTCGTAACTGTAATATTTATGTTACTGAAGTAGATATAGGTACTAGATGTAAGGAACAGATTTTTTCCATTTACAGTTTTGGCTATATCAGACTATCTATGTATTGCCGCTAAAACTATCTTACACTACTTGCACCCATACAAACGCATGCACGACGAAACTGGTTCTCAGAGTCGAGTTGTTCTATTGTAGCAGCTAAAACAATAAACGGTTATTAGTACAAACCTTAACAGCAGCTGTCATAACTCAGAAATGTGTTTAACTAACTTTGGGAAACATTATGTGCATTTGACGCTAGTGACAGTCACCTAAATAAAATGTTTAAAAATCAATCGGTTCAAATCAGTCTAAAAATAGTACCTACTCGTAATTTAAGTACCTACTATTGAATTCAAGAAAGAAACGTAAAAAGAATTAATATAGAAATGTGACAACTAAATATGAACATCTCCAAGTAATATGAACTGCTAATTCGTTAATATAAACTACATGCATCAATTAAAGTGCGTTTCCATCAGAGCTGTGCGAGGTAGCTAAGCGGTGCAATGAAAAAACCACCGATAGGATTTCTTCATTTGCCTAGTCTCGCTCTTTCTCTCGCATCCTATTGGAGGATATTTTCCTCGCGCACAGCTTTGCTACCTCGTACAGCCGTGGAGGAACTGCAGCTTTATGGCTTTTCCAGGAGACAGCGAAGACAAAGCGTGGCAAACGTTCGTATTTCTTTGCCACATCTTTGGCTCGCTGTTTGTAGATTCAAACTTGTGCGAGCGCTAAGCATACCAACACTACTAATCGACTCTCGTCTGCCTGATGTACGGAGTGAGTATTATGAGCGTGAGTTTGTTCGCGGCGTACCTTTCCAACAACCTGCGTTTAAGCTCCGGAGGGTATGTGACGTAGATGTAGTGGTCGTCGTGGTCGGGGTCGTCGAGCATGGCTTCCTCGGCCGCGAGCCGCTCGGCACGCGTCGGAGACGAATGCGTCGTCATGGAAACCGACGCGCTACCCGCCACGCTGCCCTCCTCCGAGCTGGAATTATTCGGTTTCCGAATAAAAAAGAGGAGCTTTCAAACATGAATGTTCAGCCTTATGTAAACCTTCGCGTATCGCGTAACTTAATTTTCAACAGAAACCGCGTTTGTTTAAAATAAAAGGCAATTGGTTGAGCGTGACGCGAAGACTTTAGACTAAGACTTGAATTCTGCTGTCCTATGCGTATGCTTCACTCTAAATTACACTTAGATGAACTAAGACGTCAGCTCGGTCTAGATTTTTGTAAATTATTGCAAATGCTTATACAGATGCAAATCCCTTTTAAAGCTTAGTAAATAGTTGTAGGGCTACTGAACCATGCAGCCTTTTGTTCTATGGTCTTGCACCTTCAACTACAGAATGGATTCCGATAACCCGGCTTATAGATTTACACTACAACGTTAGACTCTATCCAGCCAATATATCAAAAACCTTCAATTAGCTGATTAGGCTCTTTACGGCCGCTAAACTTGCAACACTGTATCAATATGCAGTAGGACAACTCACTCGAAAACTATCCAAATGATATAGTAGCACATGCATAGAGCCAGCGCCAGGCCAGTGGCGAGTGCTAGCAGCAGGGGCCATGGAAAGGCACGTGCGGTGGGCGCAGTGTCCTCCCAGTATCGGTCACAACTCAGGTACCAGCACACGGCGCGCTGCATCTCATCTGTGTGACACAATAATATCATTTTAACAAAATCTAGCTTACGGAGTCCACTCGTGGCCAGAATGCTGGTCTATATTTTGGACAAAGGATAAGCCTCGCTGTTCAGCGAGGCAATGCCGCCAGCATTTTGGGCACGTTGCTGGACATCAAGGATATTTACGCCGTCTTTAGTTAGTATAGCGATATGATACGGGGTTCTACATTTTTGCTGTAAATTAAACATAGGTACATTTCGTCAGATAAGAGGAATAACCACATTATTGACATCGTCGGTAATTAATTACAGAGGTGTAACGTGGAAAACCCCATAAACTATACATATAAACATTAAGACATTAATTCATTTCGACCAGTGGAAACTTTGGAAACTACTGAAGTTGAGTTACTACTTTTTGTTCTACAAAACCAACTAATCGCGCACAATTAAATTGCAGTAGTTCGAAATTGAAACATTAAAAGATGAACTGCAATATGAACGGTACGCTTACTAATAACTATACTAACTTTTTAAAAGTCACTTTGGTTTATTACTGTTTATTCTTGTCACAGGCCCTTCATGACAGATCCTCAAACGTTAGAAGCAGGTTCGTTCCCTGACGGCACCAAAGCACTGGTGGCTCATGTTTTATATCATCTGCTTCAGTTTTCAAAAACCTTGGGTCGGTTGTTGCACCAACTTCCACACCGGTTTTCACTTCTCTTGTCCATTGTATAAGCGCTCACCTACCTTCAAGTTCCGTGAACTGATGCTGTGTTAGATGCAGTAGAAGAGTCGCTATACAGGAGTGAACTATCTTCTCACACCGGACCTAGGGATACAAATTCGAGTTAACATATAAAATAACATAATTACCTATAATAACCACCACCACCACCATCTTCGACCACATCGTCACTTAAGATTAGGTGATAACTACACTGTAAGTAGCAAAAATTGTGTACACTAATTGTGAACACTACACTGTGAGTAGCAAAAAAAACTGACACAAAACACTTGGTTGACAGATCTCTTAGCATTACTGAATGCTTGAAATATTACCAAAGAGTCGAGCAGGCGATTCTGCCTTACACAGCGTCAACCAACTTGAAAAACTTGATACCTTAAGGGTTTGAAGGCGCATCGGATCGCATGCTGCTCTTTCGGCTTGCAGGTCAGCGAGCCTTTTCTGACGGCTGTCTGGTGGAAGTGAAGACTCCACGGTATCTGCGTCGCAAAGCTCCGCAGTTTGATTTGTGTCGCTCTCTGCATCTTCAGTCCGTTTCTCTTCTGTTGTTTCTGAGGAATAAATAAACTTGTTGAAAAGCTTTACCTCCTCAAACGACTAAACGAAACTGATGACATTTAATCAGTTATTGTTTTTGATCAGCGTATTACGTCAAAATGAGTAAACATATGGCATCATTTTTGGTCTTAAAATATTATGGGTTAGTGTTTTACCATTGGGCGTTGCGTAGACGCTTAATGGGGGCGCAAAAAATAATTTATTCTCAAAGTGGGCAGTAGACAAAATAAGTTTGGGAACCTCTGCTATATAAGCTTATACTGACCATTGTCGGGTTCCTCAACCTCTAACTCGGTTCGCGGACAGTCGCGCTCAGTTTGCGGCGGCGTGGACCGTGCGCGATGTCTTCTTCTGGGCGGTACCTTCGCCACGCTGCGGGGTGCTGGTGGAGCCAGCGCCTTTTTCACTGCTTCTACATCCTGCCACACCTGAGAACATATAGTTTATCGCAATAGCGTATTTTAGGAGATGGTTCGATCAATTGACTTGCTTTTCTACGTGTCGAACCAACGCTTCTTCCGATAATTGAAACAACGTGTGCTTTAAGAATGTTCTCGTGCATATTGTCGCCTACGAAGTTTCTCAGCTCGGGTTAAGTCTCTCTTACATCTCGCGTGCTTTGGTATTTAGCTTATGTATAGGTAATATCACCTCAATATCGGTGCCGGGCCCGACGCCCCCGCTTAACAGGCCATGCGCCACGAGGACCTGACACCGCATTATGTCGCAGTAGTCCGCCAGACATACTGCGTCCTCCGCCTGGAACGAACAGAATAATGTTTGAAAAAAGTTAATAGTTTGCTGATTTTCTCTCTTTTCCGCTTGACCAGGTACAAAGTAAAATTGGATTTACCCATCAAAACTTGTCTGCGTGGCGTGGCGTGCGTGATTGACGGTTGTACTTGTTCTTTGATATAAGCTCACCCAGCGGCTTAATTTTGTGACCGAAGGCGAATTTTGACTACGTAAAGGTTAAATTGGTCGTAGGTAAAATAGGTTTTGTCGTTTTGAGTGACCTTGTTAATCTGGTTCTTGTGTCGCTGGTCGAAGTGCGTGTCGAGGTGTCGCTCCTCGTAGAACGATTTGCCGCAGAAGGCACATGTCCACTGCGAGGGCCGGTGCTGGAGCTTGGCGGCGTGCTGCGGCGCGAAGATGTCTCGCGCTGGATGGAATGGACACTCCAGGGGTAATTTTACCTACAAATAGGATCATACGAAGTCAAGTGTTCAGTCTAACGCTACGAATAATGATAATAATAATGATTTTTTGAAGTTCTATACATATTTGATTTACACGAGCCCAAATTTGGAGTTTACTTTCGGGAACCTGTTCTTTTTTAAACATATTAGTTTTACTATAAAAGCACCAAGTTTTGCTGGTATATTATTAAGAGAAAGTATTGTTCTTAGGGCCTTAACTTATGTATACACGCTACCTTTAGAAGCGCTTTGAAAAAATGGTGTGCTTAAACCCTAAGAACAATTATTGTTTTTTAATTGAAGATAAAAAATAAATAAAGTAGAACTATATATATTATCATAATAATCTTACCTGAAATCTTTCTAAAACAGGGAGCCATTTGTTCTGGATGACTTTTCTGACGATTTTGGAGTTGTCACGAGAGCAAGTAATCTTGAAAACTGAGGGCCCTGGCCAAGGGATGAGGGTGAGGAAGAGAAGGGCCAGGACCTGAAACATATTGATCCTCCTTAATATTAATACACCTACCTATTACATACAAAAGGAAGTCCAATAAGCTTACTGATCAAATTCCATAATTTCACATCTCATCCTGTTTAACAAACATTTCAGTTTATCTCGATGGTGAATTTAATAACAGTAATAATCTTCAATATGGACTAAGTAGTAATGACATCACCAAATGGTATCAAATTAATTTGTTATTCACACCTCTAAAGAAGTTTACACCGTTCTTTAAGCAACTTCATAGAGCCCTTAAACTTAGAACTTGCACATTGTATAGAATAGCTGCTGATTCCCATTACATTTAAACACGCAAGAGCTCGTAAACTTAACATTTTGTGTCCCGATTTTAGGTTATGCTTGTGTTATTTAACTATCGATTTTCTAACATCAAGTTCATAACCTTATCTTCAAAATAAAATACACAAACGTACCTCGAGAGAGAACGACGTGGTCCTCATTCATATCTCTTATGCGGCAAATGTTCAATGAAAATCGTTATACAGTTTTGTAAAACAGAAGAAAACACAAGGGTTAGTTTACGATGTGGCGAGTTGAACTCGGGGTATCTATCGGTCGGGGCGCATGCGCGAGGGTTCTCAACGTCCCCTTCTGTACAAACTTCACGATTTTAATAATTATTTTACCTACATTTGCCCTTATTATGCTGTGACCTGCGTACCTTGATATTCAAATAAGACTCGAAACTCAGCGCATCCTAGGTGCAAGGAGATTTGAACCTGAATTACTTTCTATTGTTTCTTACTTTTGAACTAGTTTCCTAAATTGTATTTTGACTTAGATTTACTATGTAGATGTAAAACTAATCTGCAACTAGCTCTTTTAATCTTTGTGGTCACAATCATCCATCATAGTTACCACTACGGTATCTACTAGGCAATTGGAAAACGTCTTTAGCCAGGAATAGAACTCGTCGATTTTACAAAAATCAATAGTTCTTATTTAAAATCGCAAAATTTGCGATTTAAATATGTAATAGCACTTTTTGCCCTATTTCAACAAGCACATTGACTAGGTTCTATGTTAGAAGCTATACCTACCTTAAAAGATTAGCACGTTGATACAGTGAGTTGCGAACTATCAATCACATAAAACCGCATTAAAATTGGTTTTGTAGTTTTTATCTATTGGTAGATAGTAATTCAGAAGCGCTGAGTGACTTTTTTATATGAATTGTGACAAATCAAAGCACCATTAAGTTGTTATAGATGTTAAAAAAAATCTTGAACGTTAATTTCAGTGGTTAATCTGTAGTCTGTATCTATTCTACCTACTAATCATCCTTAGTCTCAATACGCTAAATCTCGAACGACACATGATAATTTATATCCATACCTGTTCTATATAACCATATGAGAAACAAAAAGTATGTAGCTAACTATAAGATTAGGTATCTAAGTAAGTATATACCACTCTACCTTCGAATAAATAATCTTCTGAGTGACGTTTGGCGACCACGAAAAGAAATAATCGGTTGACTTCATGTGCCATAAGGCTGGAGTCCAATTGCTAACGAGTAGCGATAGTCGATCACTTTTCGCACAAGATTCGTCGGTACAGTACTTTTTGGCACCCCCTCCGGTTACCCCGTAGATTTACCACGAAAACTTGCCTTTTTCTAAATAAGACTATTAAAGTATCTCTATTAGTGTAGGTACATAATGTATGCACATCAATCGATCTTCATCTAAGCAATCTATGGCATCTACTGGGTAGGATGTAACATAACGTTGCAGTTTAAACACTCATAAAGGTACCTAGTAGTTTTCAGTTCTAACTGCTGAAACTAAAAAGCTCCCGTCAAGATTAGCCTATACCTACTTTTATTGAAGGAGTAACTGAGTGTCACCGCTTTCCATTTCAATCGTTAGATTAATTGAGAATCAACCTACTTTCGAAATTTTATTTCAAAGAAATGAGACATAGTTGGATAAAATTTAGGTATCGCATTCTCAGAGACAGATAAATTAATTAATTACAAAATCACAATAAATACGCGTATAAATAAGCTATTGAAATAATTCTTAATTGATCGCTATTACAACTACCCTAACCTCATAAAACATGCAACCGCCCCGTCGTAGCATGACTAAGTTGATTAAACGCCTTCGTGCACCCAAGACCGAGACGCTAAATGACCTAAGCCACATATAAGCTTTGAAAAATAAAAAAATAGCGTCAACTGCTTTTCAGTCCAAGCAGTCGTAGAGGCCAATCGATCAATTACAAAAGCCAGTTTAAGAAAACAGACGGTATCGCATTGTAAACTAACGATGCAATAAAACGACCGTAATCGGTCTTAACATCGGTTGTTTAATAACAGCGGTTGAAGCCCAAACTGAACAACAATACAATACATTCTGGATCATTCGTGTACAGCTACATAAATATTTAATTCAAAAATCAGCAGCAGGTCAGTTCAAAAATCAGAGATGTTTTTGTATTACATTGACTAGAAGACAATCATCAAGTTTTGCCAATCACTTTATTGCACCGATGCATCAAACCTACTGTAAAAACGGTACCTTCAAAAATATCATTCCATGAAATAATTAAATAAATAACTGCTGTGTTAATAAACATGTTGAGTCAAAATAAAAAATATTGAGTTTACAAATGTGAATAATAAAAATAAAGTGATAATGTATATTTGTAAGATGTGAAACGGGCTACACAAGTGCTACAAAACGCAGTCCTTAAAGATGTTCTTCCATATCCATACTTCGCCACCACACACACTATTATTATCTTGGTTTGCGTCCTAAATGCATGGTGGCGACGTTGTCCGCTATAGAACCTATATTTACTAACACGAACTTTTCGCAACACTCAGTACGGGCGAGATTATACTTAGTTATTATGTAATTCCAGCTTAATAGCACTTATCCAATTGATATAGGCAAGTCATGAATGAATAGGTGTTTCCTAGACAAGCTACACCTTCGACCACATCGTCCTTTCCATCGAGTGAGATCGTGATCAAATGCTAGTCTAGTAGTATGTAAAAAATTACTAACATAAAGCGTCAATTTCCTTGATAGATAGGTAGATACCAAAAAATATTGCCGGAACCGTGTCATAAAATCGAAAGAAAGTTGTTCGAATCCTGTCAGTTCATATGTAAAAACGACTGGAGCTAAAGTAGCTTACTGGTTTAGTATACTTTACTAGATGTAATACTACTTATTTTTACTCGTATCGTTCAGTAGGTCGGGAGCTGTCGAGTGTCGGCAAGTCTTGGGGGTACAGACAGAACCCTGGCGCATTCACGCATGCGCGCAGCCTCCGTTGCCATCCCTCGCCAAGCACCTATTAGAGAATTCATACCACAGTCTCACTCCCTTGCACAACAGAAGAGAGATGTACACAAGAGCGATATAACAAGCTTAGACTATGTTGTAGGTGGTATTTCCACCCCGCGAGATACTTCAGTTTCACAGCACTCTGTCCTGCAAACAGCACAATTACATTGTAATGAACGCATTTCGGTTACAGCATGATACAAACTAGAATTCCCTTTCTCTTCCAATGCTTGGCACCAAATTTAACTTCAGTGATAAGATATTTAAAAGGCGCATGCTATAGTATTGTGTTTAATATCTACTTCTACATATTTGGTTTTCTGCTGAATGACAAGTAAGTTATTTTTGTGTATAAAATTATTTTGAAGATTCTCGTATTAGTTTAGGCATTTGATCTCACTGAAATAGAGACAATTATATTTTGTAGTTGTGTGATTATGCAGTAAGTACATTTTTGACCTAATTTTAGTGGGTTTTAACTATTATTTACTTAAAACAACTCTTCAAATATGCTAACAAACAGCACGTCTACAAGCTATATCCTTACTATGTACCTACCTTTAATATTTTTAGTCCCCGTAAACCGCTGCAACTGTGCCAACAAGACACAAATAAGATAAGTTGTTTATTTGTAATGACTTGGTATTTTCCCTTTAAAAAAAAATCTAAACACATACCTACGTAAAATGCTTTGGATAAGTACCTAACTACCTACTTGTTTTTGTGAAGTGCTAAGTTGCAGCAGTTTACGTAGTGCCAAAATCAGATTGGTTTCTGGGTTACAAGACGTAAGCCCTCTTGAAAAATACACCGCGCTGCGGGTGACTTACCTAACTATTTTTTAAATCGCTTGTGATTTTTTACTTATTCTGACCCCCGCCCCGTGTAGAAGCAAACCTACCTATAGGTCGGATGTTGACTTTGAATCCATGAGCAAAAGACTTAAAAGACAGAAGTCTCGCTTAGAAAATTAGTTACTTATACCTACCAAGCTAGTAGCGCTATCTTTTTATTAAATTCACGAGGATTGTGATTAATCTTTTCTTTGTACCTATAAGATATTGTATTGACGTGGCATTTTCAGAACATACTTAAAATCTTTTTACTTTGGAACTTTTTCGCTACTTAAATGTTCTGCGTTTGTTCTTGCTCTGTTTCTTTATAACACTAACGTGTAATTTTATTATTTACAGCATGAACCACCAGGTTACTGGAAAAGTAAAATCTGCCCCAATCCGATATCGATACTTGCTTTTGTTCGCTGTTATATTCGGGGGCAGCGTGCTAGTGCTCTCCATCAACAGCTACACAGAGTTATTGCTCCTCAACAGCAATCCCATCGGCTCTTCGTGGTACTCACATCGCTACAACATAGCCGGATCTGACGAAAGCTTCACAATTAAGACCGAAGGCTGTACAATACCCGGCCTACAGGCCTTCGATGAAACTATAGAAAGATTCATCAGTCGACCAAGAAAATTGAGACAGTGTTCCAATGCCAATATCTCTTTGCTCGAAAACAACGACACTCATATATGGATCAACAGTGACATGCTACAATTTTACGATATACCTAAAGATGCTAATATTTCATGCTGCTACAAAGCGTTTTTCCGCCCTTCTGCTATTGTAGGCGAACTGGCCGATCACATCGATGATAGAGTCACTTACCAACCATGCTTCTACTTCTCTGATTACATTGAAGTTAGTCATGAATTCGTCAGAGTCTCATGTAGCTGCGACAAAATGTTGTATGAACAATTGTTCGTATTCGCGTCCAAAAATCCTGTATTATCGGTTGAGGAGAACCAGACTGAGTCACACAAAAATCAGACTGCTTATAATGTGATAGTCATAGGCATTGACGCAGTTTCAAGATTGAATTTTCGTAGAACCATGCCTAAAACATTCAAATTCCTCAAAAAGAAAGGTGCTGTAGAGCTTCTGGGCTACAATAAAGTCGGTGACAATACATTCCCTAATTTAACTCCTATGTTACTGGGAATAAAAGATACAGATTTAAAACGAACTTGTTTACCAAACGACAGAGCAAGTTTTGATAACTGTCCTTTCATATGGAAATGGTTCAAGGATGCCGGTTATTACACTGCCCTCGGTGAAGATAGCGCAAGTCTTGGAACCTTTAACTATTTAAAGATCGGTTTCAGCGGTACTCCTACCGATTTCTACCTGCACACCTTTATGCATGAAGCTGAATTGCATGTAGCCAATAACAAACGTTTGAATACGTATCTCTGTATGGGTGATCGTTTTTTTTATAAAGTTTTATTAGATTACGTGGAAAGTTTAACATCATCGCTAAAGTCTTCTAAACTGTTCGGCTTTTTTTGGGAAGTAACTATGAGCCATGATTATTTAAATTTTCCAATGTTGATGGACGAAAACTACGAGCAGTTTTTGAGTAGACTCGATGATACTAAGTATTTGGATAACACAATCCTTATTCTATTAAGTGATCATGGAATACGATGGGGCAGCATAAGGATGACTAAACAAGGACGTCTAGAGGAACGGCTGCCTTTCGTACATATTTTATTACCGCCATCTTTTCGAGAGACCTACAATTTGGCTTACGATAATTTAAAACTGAACAGTAAACACCTGACTACGCCATTCGACATCTACTCGACATTGGCAGATTTGGTTAACTTGGATTCAATAAAGAACGACCGAATAAGGAAGCGTAGTGAGGCTTCGTACGCGGACCGGAGAAGCATTAGTTTATTTTTGCCGATACCTGGCAACAGGACGTGCGAGGCGGCTGCGATAGAGGACCACTGGTGCACTTGTCACAGCGGCAGCAGGTTGTCGATATACAGCAAAGAGTCGCGCGAAGCCGCTGCGGAGATGGTAAAACACTTGAACTGGCTGCTGCGAGAGCACAGGCAGTGCGCGAAGTTGTCGTTAGCAGAAATTTTGGAAGTGACAGAGATGGTTGTTGGCACACCTGGTGAGGTAGAGATAGGGTGGAGAGAATTTATGGTAGTTGCTCGGACGGAACCCGGGGGCGGCTTGTTCGAGTCTACGTTAAGGCATTGGGGTCGCAGCTGGAAGCTCGCTGGTACCGCCAGCCGGCTCAATCTCTACGGCAACCAGAGCCGGTGTATCCATCATTACGAACTGAAACTGTATTGCTACTGTCCTTAGACACGATATCCTTAGACAGTAGCAATACAGCTTGAGCTAGCTCGAAGCTGCACCTTAAATATGCTGTGATATTATGAAGGAAGGTTTCAAATCTCTTTCTGAATAAATACATAATCTTAGTAAGTACATATCTCTTAAAGTGTGTGTTATTATGTAAAGTGTAAGCTATACATTTTAAGATTATTATGTAGTAGTTGTATTGTACATAATTTAGTGTATCTTAATTCAGTGTCTAAAGACCAGTTTACACATAAAAAGCATAGCACGTTGTTAAGTGACGGATTTTTTCATGTCACAAAGCATGCTAAAATTGCCAATAAAAAATCATGTATAAACTGGTCTTTAGGACTGTCTTCTGTAGATACTGTAGTAATATTGTTGCTCAAATTGTAATGCGGCTTATGTAATTCATGAGTAAGTGAATTACGTACGAATTTAAACGTCAGTAATGTTTTTGTTTTCAGTAACGGTCCATTCAATCTCTGACGCAGACAAAGGCACTACAAAAAATAGGCACATAGTTATTTACTAGCGTTTCCGCCTGCTCTCCGATAAGTTAGAAGATAGATTAGCATTGTTCATAGACACAGATACCTCTACCTAAAGTGTGGGTGGGTCATTTTTTGTAGTTCGGTAGAGGCCTAAGTACCTATATTAAAATGTTAGTATCACTCCACCTACCTACACACTCGTCGAAGGGCGTAGCGGTAGACTCCATCTGAACTCTAGGTCAGCGTTAATGTTTTTATTTAACCAAATTCACAATTGTCAAACCTACTTAGTTATTAATTTAAAAAATATGTTTGTGCCAAAAGTAACAAAAGGCGCATTCTTTAAAGTATTTTTTTATATATTTTGATGTTTATATAGGTGTACCTATATAGGTGCTATAATAAATTTTCTAAGAGCGATTCAATTCGATAGTCAGTACATGACAATAAAAGTACTAAAAACATACCACCAATATTGGATAATATGTATTTGTAAAGATTCATGTAATAAGTACAAATTATATCCATCACTCAGTACTTTACCTTATCGTAGCAGGTTTTTTTTTTTTTTACAACAAGCTAGGCTAGCGTTTGACCACGATCTCACCCGATGGAAAGCGACGATGTGGTCAAAGGATACGCCCTATTTTCGTTTTATCTCCACCTTTAGGCCAGACATGCAAGAATTATGTTAATATTATATGTGGAAGTACCTCCTATACCTATAGTTTAATAATAATACTTATATGTAAGTACCTACCTAGCTAGATTATGGGTTATCGGTACATACCTAATTGTTACTTTATTGCGCAAAATAATATCGAATAAATAAAACAACTTTGAAGAGATCGTATGTTTTATTAGTAAGATGATAAGTATTTTCAGCGTTGGTCATCTTTCCAAAGAATGCAGTAGCTATAGTTACTCGTACTTACCTATTACTTACTACCTACCTATATAATTATAGGATGCCCTGTATCTAGGGTGTCTGAAACTAAATGTCAATCACCTTGAATACTGCATTAACTAAGTGACCTGACCCGACTTAGTATGAGCAGGCAAATATAAATAAAATATGGCCCACGTCACTCGAAAACAGAGTAGCTTACCAACAGTGAAATATATTTTAAAATGACATCGGTATTTCAGCTACTACACCCAAACTTACAACCAAAATTTACCTCTTTATTAAAGTAATTGGATATTTAATACCTCCTACCAAAATAAATTATATTACCTATACCTACTTAGTGATGTAAGTTGCGTGCATGGGCAATGGGCATACCTCGAAATCATAGCATAACATATTGTAGCTAACATTGTTTCATGATTTTCGTTTGGATAGGCTGGTACCACTGAAACGGTCGGCAAGGTGGTATGCCGGTGGCATGTGCCTTGAACAATGACTAATGACTTCATAAGTCTCATAACCTATAAAATCTCGTATTTTCATGGCACCGGACGGAATACTAGGCCTATAAAGCCTTAAGCCTTAAGTCGCATAATGTACCTGTTTATAGGCCAAACAAACTAAGTACCTATATTAAACACTAGCAGTTCCCCGCGGATTTATCCGCGCCGTTGAGGTTTCCACGTGATTTCCATATCCATAAAACGGATAGTGTAGCTTTCTAACAGTGAAAGAATTGTTTAAATCAAATCAGCAGTTCCCGAGATAGGCCATAACATAACAACCTCCTCCTTACCTCTTTGTAACATGGTACCTATACCTATCTTTCAGTATGAGTCGCGTGGCGGGAATAGCGAACGTTTCTAAGAGTAAACTGACGGTCAGGTTCAAATACCTGTTTCTGCTCATAACAATATTCGCGGGCGGCTCGTTCATCCTGAGCAACAAAGGCGCTGACATCATTTTCATCGATAACGAATCAACATCGACGTTAGAATCGTTTCGGTACAACAAAACCAATATCGAAGAAAGTTTCACCATCAACACTAAAGGATGCAATATACCAGCACTGAAACCACTAGATGAGAGCATTAGAAAGTTGGTAAAATACCCATCTAGGCTGGCTCCTTGCCCCAATTCAAGTTTAGCTTTATTAGGAAACAGCAGGAAGAAGATATGGATCATATTTAGTAACATTCACTACTATCATATTAATGAAGTAGATAACTTATTTTGCTGCTACCATTCCTTCTACAGACCCGTATCAATCAATGACATCAGATCTTCTAACGTCGACAACAGAGTAAAATACGAACGCTGCATAAAATTTAATGACTCAATTGAAGTTAGAAATGAATTCGTCAAAGTAACATGCTTCGTCAAAACCAAACAAATCTATGAACAATATTTTGTATTTGCCCCGATGAAAAAATTCATCGAGCACGAACGTAAAGGAGAAATTCCAAAGAACAAAACTGGGTACAATATATTGATTCTGGGAATAGACGCCGTTTCGAGGCTGAATTTTCACAGGACAATGCCAAAAACAGCACGATATCTTAAGAATAATGGCGCTATTGAATTAATGGGGTACAATAAAGTGGGTGATAATACTTTTCCAAATTTAATTCCTATGCTAGTAGGAATAAAAGATACCGAATTGAAGAGAACGTGCTACCCCCATAGCGATGCGACATTCGATAACTGTCCCTTTATATGGGAATGGTTCAAACAAGCAGGATATTACACTGCTCTTGGAGAAGACAGCTCGTATCTTGGGACTTTCAATTATTTAAAAATAGGTTTTAGTAATACGCCTACTGACTATTACCTACACACGTTCATACACGAAGCGCAAAATCATGTCGGGAGTAATAGGGATTTTAACTCATATCTATGCATGAATGACAAATATTTCTATAGAGTTCTGTTAGATTATATAAAGGACATAACTCACTCCTTGAAATACAAAAGACTGTTCGGATTCTTCTGGGAGGTCTCTATGAGCCACGACTATTTAAATTATCCCATGACGATGGATGATGATTACATAAATTTGTTTAAATATTTGGAAGCTTCAAGATATTTAAATAATACTATCGTTTTTTTTGTAAGTGATCATGGCATTAGATGGGGAGAAATAAGATCAACAAAACAGGGGCGGTTAGAAGAAAGGTTACCATTTTTGTATGTTTTAACTCCTCCATCATTTCAAAGAAACTACAAAGAGGCATACAAAAATTTGAAACTCAATAGTAAACGCTTCACTACTCCGTTTGACGTATATGCAACTTTATCGGATTTGATCGATCTTAAAAATGTGCAAAATGAAGAAGTAGCAGCACGAAGCTATAAAAGCTATGCTAATGATAGAGGCATCAGCTTGTTTCTAGCCATACCAACTAACAGAACGTGTCAAATTGCTGGAATCGACGATCACTGGTGCACTTGCCTTAAACATGTGGCTTTACCAAAAGATAACCCAAAGGCTGTCGAAGCCGCCACTTCGCTCGTGATGTTGATAAACTTTCTATTGAAAGGGTACCCTCAATGCGCGAGACTGATCCTATCTAAAATCATAGATGTGACGGAGATACAAGTTGGCAAGCCAGACGAAAATGAGGAGTCGTGGGCAGAATTCATGGTAGTGGTGAAGACAGCTCCTGGTGGAGGGATATTCGAGGCGACGTTGCGACAGTACAGCATTGAACAGAACTGGGAGCTTGCAGGGACACCGAGCCGGCTAAACCTGTATAGAGACCAAAGCCGATGTGTGAACCAATATCAAATGAAACTGTATTGTTACTGTTATTAAAAGTGTACCTACTGATATCGATAACATTTGAATTTATCAGGAACATCACGAAATATTTCTAAGTCATTTTGTGTCGAATATCTAGAGCGAATGTACCTATTAAGTGTAAATAAGTTTGGATCAAAAGTGATACCTAAATGTAAATAAATAAAACCCTTTCTTTTCTACTAGTTTTATTTATATTTAGTGAATAGGATTGCTCACAGATCAGGGGATTGATACTAAAAATATTATTCAACGAATAAGATACCAGTATTACATTAGTCAGCTAACTAAGTTATTATTTAGGGTTCTAAGTATATCTAATCTAATCAGAAAATATGCCACCGAAATTTTTGTATACCTACCTGAGAGCAAACTCCAAACTTTCCATACATATACATAACTAAGCTACCTATTTATTAAACTTTTTATTCTGTTAGTGTATAAAATCGCTGAACTACCGTAATATTTACAAATAAGTTAGAGATGTTTAGTCAACTTGCTTGTATAATAAGAATAAACTACAGAACTTAAGAACAATTTCGGAACACTATTACTTAGGTACAGTCAGTTGGATCCACTAAGATTTAATCAAACATATTTTATAGGCATGTTAGCAGTCACATGCTACCTTTTGTTAATTAATAAAGTGCAATCGGTTACTGATACTGATGTGTTTACAATATCGACAAAAGGTTGCGTTATTCGCGGTTATCCTGCGGTCACAGAAAACATTGATATGTTAGTTCGACCGCCCGCGCCTTCTATCATGCACAAATGTACTAGAAATAAAGAAGCATTAGCTGAAACAAACAACACGCACATTTGGATAAACAATGATGCGCTTGAAGATGTCTTCAATGTAAGATTTCGACTGGACTTCTACTGCTGCTACAGAAACTTTACATTTGTAAACAACATCGCAAACATAAAATATGGAGAGTGCGTACAATTCTCAACGATCATACAAGCGAAGCACGAGTTTGTACGCGTTGAATGCTATTATTTTGAAGAAAAAATTTATGATGACTTTTTTGTGTTCCCCGGCTTAAATAATTACGTTCCAAAAATTAATGAAGATGGGTATAATGTTCTGATTCTTGGCATAGAAAGCATTTCCAGATTGAATTTTCACAGGACAATGAATAAAACGACCGAATATTTGCATCAGAAAGGCGCTATTGATCTATTAGGTTACAACAAACTTGGGGACAACTCGTTTCCGAATTTATTTCCATTATTGTTTGGGAAATCTTTTGAACATGTGAAAAAAATATGCTTTGAGAACTATACTTTTAAATATTATAGTAATTGTTCTTTTATATGGAAAACGTTTAAAGACGCTGGATACTACACGGCGCTAGGATCTGACAGCATTGATGGACTCTTGGGTGAATACGAATATAATCTCACAAGTGCTCCGACGGACTTCTATTTACAACCGTTCATACTCGAAGCCAGACACCTCCATAAAAATAAATACTACCACTATCACCAGTGCCTCGGTACCAGATATTATTATAAAATTTTGTTGAACTACATAGAAGGACTTGCAAATAACTTAAAACATCGTAGGACATTTGGCATGTTTTGGGAGGAATCTATCAGTCACGACGATCTAAATTCTCCACACATTATGGATATCGACTACCTTAACCTTCTTGTTAATTTAGAAGAAAATGCTTACTGGAATAACACTATTCTAATATTTCTTAGTGACCATGGCATGCGCTGGGGTCCCATTACTCAAACTGAGGAAGGGAGATTAGAAGAGCGTCTGCCGCTGCTTAAAGTTCTTTTTCCCGATTCTTTTAAACGACGCTACAGACAGGCTTACAAGAACTTCCAAGAAAACAGCCACCGACTAATAACACCCTACGATGTTCACAAAACTCTCCACGATCTTGCAAATCCCACCTTAATTGAGGATTCTGCAATAAAATATAGATCGATGTCGCAGAACAGTATGAAAAAAAAATCTTCTTTGTTTCTACCAATATCCGATATGAGAACTTGTCAATCTGTTGGTATCAAAGAACATTGGTGTGCATGCTACAAAGGAAAGAAATTAAAAATTACAAATAAAAAACGAGAGATAGTTGCGGAGTTACTGATCGCTCGTATGAATAAACTGTTACAACCCTTTCCTCAATGCCATAAATTAAAGTTAAATAAAATATATCATGTGAATATGGTACAGAGTGGTCGTATCTTCACTGCGGTCTGTGAGACAACTCCTGGTGGTGGAATTTTTGATGGAACCTTACTCAGAAAGCGGGACCACTGGAATATTTCTGGAATAATAAGTCGTTTAAATCTTTACGGAAACCACACATGTATTGGTGATAATTTGGTGAAAATGTATTGCTTTTGTAAGTAACAAGTAGGTAAAAACCTTACCTGCCTCAAAATAATAATGTGTAGTAAAAACGTGTTAAGGTGTACTGATGCATGAGAAGGCTTTTTTGATTTTTAAAGGTAGGTTTTAAAAGTGCCTTCCTACTTCAAGAAACGCTGCTATGAGGTTTTAAGCTTTGTGAATAAGTCGATCAGAATCAAAGTCATGTCGTAAGTCTAATTAGATTAACAACCGTTACCTTAGCTTAGATTCCCTCGAAAATATTCGTAAAAGAGGTCAAGTGCAAGTCGTCACGTGGTGGAGAAGGTTCCGTTTCCGTACTCAAGAGGAGGTCAATCGCCACCATTATGACTGGCCTACACCGTACAACACTAAAGTGATTTTGACAACTAATATAAATATGACCGAGTAAACAGTTCATTTTGTTATTTGTTGTTCTGCGTTAGTTGCCGAAAAATGGCCGGTTTCAATGACGTATATATCAACGGTTATACTGGCGATATAAATTTGACACAGGCTCCTATAAAAGTAATGTCAAATTTCTATCTCTAGTACGTTGGGCAAATCGTGGATAGATGGGATATTGAAACTGGTTGTTATTCGTTACTCATTTCGTCAACAAGTACTTAGATTATGATCATGTCTAATTTTTCCTCCCGTTACGTCAACGCGCGGCTTGTGTGAATGGTCAAGTTTCATTTCCACTATCCAACTAAATAACGTGCAGACGTATGATAGCCACTAACTTATTTTCCGACCAACTAAATACTCCGAATTGCTATTGAAGCAAAGCACTAATGCCCGAAATTAATAATCCATCCGATCCGTTACCCGCGGTTTAGGGTCGATATGTCATGTCATAATGTCATTTTAGTACTAGGGCTTGACAGATTACTAATATATTGACATATTATGACATGACATATCGATGCAAAACCGCGGATAACGGATCGATTATTAATTTCGGGCGTTAACCACTTCAATGGTGTAAGCCAGTCATTAGTGCGAAAAGCGGCCTAAGTATCGAAATTTGGAACGTACCCTTTTAATATGTCAAAATTGACTTACAATGACTGTCAGTTGTCGTTGTCACTTGTCACGTTTTTATGATTGTCGTGCGTGATTGAATTGAATGAAGTTTCGTCAATCGTGATTTTATTTATAGTTTTGATATTTTTATTCAGAAAAATGATCAATAAATAATAATTTTGCTTCGGAAAAATAATTATAGATACCTATTTAAAATGGCTCTATCCTGTAGAGCTTTGTCCAGAAATTGTAGCTTTATCAGTTGTTTATCTAAGCCAGTGAAGTGGAACTCTCTAAATGTGGTGAAGAATTGTCCGCTAAAGATTCTCTCTAGTGGAATTTGTTATAAAAATACATTTTTTATAAGTTCTATACACGAGGTAAAACAAATAGACTTCATAACTGTACGACAATATGGAACAGAAAGAGCAGGAGGCGCAGACAAGTCACCTGTAGAACCCGAAGAAAAAAAAGGGTTAAAAGGTCTAGTACAAAAATTCAAACAAATGTACAGAGATTATTGGTATGTTCTACTCCCGGTCCATATGGCTACATCTGCTATTTGGTTCGGTGGTTTCTACTATGCAGTAAGCAGGTGAGTTTCCAAAATGATGTAATGAAGCGAACTTTAATGAAATACCGCGCCGGTTTGTAAATAATAATGTTTACAATATATTTAGGCATCCCATATAAGAAAATAAAATTAATCAATCTTATCCACCTGCAATTTATTTTTAATCCAAGGCTTAAATAAATATATGAAAAAGCATACCCTACAGTGTTCACAATGATAGGAAACAATAACTTATTTTGAATATGTTATATGTGTTAATTCTCTTTTTCAGTGGTGTTGACGTCATAAGTATTTTAGAATCATTTGGAATAAGTGAATCACTTCTAGAACCATTGAAGAAGTCAGGGGCAGGATACTTTGCACTGGCTTTTGCAATGTACAAGCTTGTCACTCCACTGCGGTATGCCGTCACTGTTGGTAAGGAAGTTTAGGTTAAGATTGAAGGTGCATAGTACTAAAAAGCACATAGGTGCCTACTATACACAAACACATTGTTATCACCTTCCTACAAAAGATTCCTCATTGCATTACACCTTCAATACTCATAGTATTCAACGCTGCTTAACAGTAAGAAGTTGACTTTGTTTTAATTTTTTTTTGACGACTGATATGGCGCAATGGACGGAGAGCCGAGTGTAAAGCGTGAGGTTGCGGGTTTGATTCCCGCTACAGGACAAATATTTGTGTATTGAAAAAAAAAGCGCAAGTATTTGTTCTGTGTCTGGGTGTTGTGGATCCCAGATCCTCGTAGTTTCTGATACCCTAGATACAGGGAAACCTAGTTAGGGGTCAGAGGCTATGTATGTGATTGTGCGGGCATTATCATTATTATAATGAGACTGCTTTATTTGCTTTACCCCTAAGGATTCATGGACCACACTTTAAGAAACCCTGCTACATTATAATTATTTTCTAAACATTTTAGGTGGAACCACATATGCTATTAGAAGACTAACATCTTTTGGTTGGATCAAGCCAGTGCCATCTCGAGAGCGTATAAAGGAGATGCTACAAGAGAAGAGAGATAACTTCCAAGATCGTTTCAACGAAAGTAAACAGCACTACCAGACACAAATGAAGGAAAAAGGAACGCATGTCATGGACGAAATGAGGCGATACAAATCTGAAATGAGAAATATGAAAAATAAGGTGAAGAAAATGTAGATTTGGCTTGCCTACTCACACCACCCAATCAAAAAAATTCATATACTCACAACATTATTATATATTTTTTCTACATTATAAAAAAAGAAAAAATTATATAACATCTTTATCATTTTGAGATTTAGCTAGGTGAGGCTCTCGTAGTCTAGATGACTCTACCCAAAGGTTTACGGTTGTCAATCGGAATCATAGCTCTTTTATTAATTTAATTTCAAGTATTTATGTAACTTGTTTGTGGTGTGATTGTTAAAAAACTGAATTATAAAAAAAAACAATATATTTTTATTTATTTATTGTTAAATATAAAAACTTATTACTTACCAAATCAAATTATCTTTATTTTGTAAAACCTTGATAGGTTCAAATAATCACATCTCCATCAAAATGTACATACAAACCAAACTTAAAAGTAATATTACATTAAGTACACAACAAGACAGCACAATTATCTGGAATGTATGTTCAATTATTATTAAAAATATCAACTAGTTTGTGACCAAATGTACAATAAATACATTCTCAATAACACAGATTTTAAACCAGGAGTGCTGTCATGACCAGTGTTTTATAATAGTAAATGCATGCTGTAGTTGTTTCACTAAACCGACTATGTTAAAAAAGTATTTAAACAGGAAAATTTACAATAGAAATAACCCTGATGGCATATATTTTCGTAATGTCAATTCCCGATCACATATCTAAATTTTGTTCTTGTATTAAAATAAATCTAATTAATATTCAATATCACAAAGTGGCAAACACAATGAAAGTTAAAAATCACATAACTGCTGAAGTAAAAATTCACCTGGTTTCACTAGCTCCTGATACAACCACTTAATTTCCATAGGATACGTTTATCAGGAAACAGTAAAACATGCCTCTAACATTTCTTTTCCAAAATAGAACCAATAACTAAGAGATAAATTCAAATATAGTACTGATATTAACTTAATCTATGCAATACTATTTGTTTAGAGCCACTTGATTTCAACCCTTATTAAATACTTAATAAATAGCACATATTAAAGCTAGTTTAACTAATCAAAACTGTCTAAACACTACACAGGCCTAATTTATATTCTAAAGTTATAAATATGAATTGTTAGCGTTTAGGTATGTTTTGTAAAATTGCAAATTATGGCGGTACATAAGCATTTCATTAACTCATAACAATAAGCCATAATTGAAGTCTAATCTAATTATTCAAAGAATATTATGAAAATTGCTCTTTAACTGCTGAGCAGGGTATTATTGACTGATTTATTATCATTTTGAGCATTTCCTATATGTATATTATTTATTACTAACTACCCGACCCGGCGAACTTCGTATTGCCAATAAAAGTCGCCTTTTAAACCTTCCCTGAACTCCCACAAACATTTCAAGAAGATCAAAATTAGCCAAATCTGTCCAGCCATTCTCGAGTTTTACCGAGACTAACATACAGCATTTGATTTTTATATAATACGAGTATAAGATGATTCCATTAAATATTGACACAGCAGCCTGTCTGTTTAACATTTGCATACAATTGTTATATTATTATGTATAATGATTTCTCTATTTCATTTGAAGCTTGATAACAATACTTTAATTGCATGCTATGATTTTACCAAAAGGGAAGATGTGTTGCCTTCTCACAGCGCTTATTCAACAACTAGATGTTCCACGCGGTTTCACCCGCGTGGGCTACAGTTTATCGCGATAAAAAGTATCCTATGTCCCTTCACCGGGGCTCAAATTATCTCTATACCAAATTTCATTTAAATCGGTTCAGTAGTTTAGGCGCGAAAGCGTATATATTCCGTATACTCCAAAATTATTCCCGCACTTCGGTGCCCCCTCACCGCGTTACCTGCTGTAGGTACCCATTATCCTATTTTAATTTTAAGTTAATTTTTCATGGACCGCACGTTTGAACCGCGCAGTTAAACGCGACCGCACTTTACCTATTTCATAGATTCTCCCGGTGCCCCCCTCACCTCACCGCGTTTCCCGCTGCGCTGCGGTGCGGCGAGTTTATTTTTCTACTACTACTTACATTTTTAAACTCGTGATATCTTTCGAATGGAATGTCCGAATTGAATGATTCAAAAATTTATATAAAGGCATTGAAGCAGTTTTGATTAAGAAGTAGTTTATTTTGATAAGGATTAATACCAAGATACAAATAAAGAGCTTTTTCTACCGGCGGCGGCGTCATTAAAAAATATTTTTTTCAAATAAAAGATCACTTATTGTGGCATAACTTTAATAGTTAGACATATGCTCTCGCGGACTTTTTTGTAGATCTTAATGGGACCTACAAACCCGTAATACATTATTTTGTTCTAGCGTCAATAGTTTTTGCAGCGCACGCAAGAATAGGTTTTCGATTTCACACCTTGGGTTACAAAATAGCAATTTTTTACAGATCCCTAATTTTTTTGGAAATAAAATCCAACACTGAAAGAATTTTTCAAATCGGACCAGTAGTTCCTGAGATTAGCGCGTTCAAACAAACAAACAAACTCTGCAGCTTTATAATATTAGTATAGACTAGATATATAAATACACGCTACATTTTAAATCTTGTGCAATGTAATCAACTGCAGAAATAAAAGGACACCAAAAACATGACCTGGATAAGATTATTCATATGTATGACTGAGGTAAGTAAGCCTAATTTATGAGGCACACGCTCGAGAAGGCAGTATCCTATCTTCCTCTGTTGATTATACATATAATTGCATGTAATGTCAAGTCTTCCACACTAAAAATACTTTGTCGCAATATCATCAGATTCTGGCACAAAGCTATCGCCTACAGGCAACATTACCCCATAAAATCCAATCATCTAATTTCAGTTGGGTGTCTCCATAGCTGGGTTGGCAATTTCACCAATAAGATCGTGTTAATATGACGTGTTATAAAAATAAAAGGATTTCATTGGTTGATTTTTTCACAGCTCCCTGCTCCACTAGAGGGTAGCTGTAAAAAATGCACAGCCATGATGGACCTCTATTCATATTCAACCATTACTAACGAGTGGTTATTGTTACAATAGGAGAAGACGAAGGAAAATCCGTGATGTTCAGCCCATGTACTGGTACGAGGCGGGCGAGAGGTGCGGCGCGGGGGGCAGGCCGGGTCCCGTGGCGGCCCCGATCGTCGCCAGGTGACACGCGCGGCACATCAACTTACCTGATCAAATAAAATGCGTATTACAGTCGGTTTTTTTACGTCGATGTATTTATTGTAGGAAACTATTCAAAGTCAGAAACACTATTTTGTTAAATTATGGAATAAAGTCACTTGAGGTTTATCAAGCCTAATAAAACAAAGAAAGAAAGTTTTTTTAACTCATCTGTTTTCATAAATTTGAAGTTTGGTGGTGATGGTTTTTCTTAGTACACAAATAATTATATAGTTGTAGGATCAAGACTCACCAGCCAATGGATAGCATCTCTTATCAGGCTCGTCAGTAAGCTGCATGCCACAGACACAGCACATGTAGCAGTCTACATGAAAGTCTCGGTCCATCGACACTACGCGGACAGTCTCATCTGTGCCCTCCACTGGAGTTATACCTGAAACCAGAAGGATTACTTACCAACGCATTCCACTTGTCAAAAAAATCCTGTTTTTTCGTTGGTTATAACAATGTTTTGGCTTCTTCATAAATCGCTAGTATATCATGCCTGGAATCAACCTACCCTTGCCGCAGCTGGCGCACTTGGGCGCAAACATGCGATGGTAGTCGTTCACGCAATATATCTTGTTATCAACATCTACTGTGAAGGGGACCCCGTCAAGGCACTCATTGCAAATGCAGCAGCGGAAACACCCTGGGTGGTAAGATTTGCCCATTGCTTGTAGGATCTGAAAGGAACAGAATGAAGGAGAACATTTGTATTTTTAGACTAATAATAAAGAAATATAGCACTTAGTTTTCGTTGTCATATTTAATTTAAAATGACCTCTTAGCATTGGCTATGGCTCCGCTAATGCCTAACAAAGGTCCGGGCAGAGTCAAGAAAAAAGCCACAAAGAAAAATAAAAAAATAATAATAATGAATTAAATACATATAATTTCTATGTATCTGATGATATCATACAGTAGTTTTTGATTTAAAAATTAGTTCTAATATTTATCTTTCACTCACCATTTCCATAATCAAATGACCACATATTGCACACTTTTCGGCAGTTTGTTGGAATCCAGAATACTGAAAATGTAAAGAAACAATTATAAAATTATTGACCTAATGTAGGTCAGGTGGTCTATGGGAAGAAAAATTACAATAAGATGGGTTCAAGCTCAAATTGGACTGTCATATACCAGCGTGAGTTTACTGTACCATGGCAATAACCTATAACTAGAGAAATATACATTAATTCTTACTAAGTAGTCCTCTTCACAGTAAACTTTCCCATGTACATTGTAGAATGCCTTGCCACGCAGGGCGCGACCGCATGAGCAGCAGATGAAGCAGTTGGTGTGGTACAGGTTACCCATAGCTTGGCATGCTTGACCTGCCCCCGTGACTCCTGCTCCACACGTATGGCATACACCTGGGGATGTTCAATTACATCAATATTAGCTGCTGCGTTTAGGCTTTAAAGTAAAGACTTAGATATCAGTTGTGGACACTATTCAATCTGCAAATGTTATTTATAGAAATTTACAAAAAAATATTTGTACAAAATTCCTTCAAATAATATGCCTGAAAAGGTTTATTTAGTGTGAATCCTGTCCACCAATTTAGTTTTTATCAATGCTGTGGCCACTATCCTAACTATTATGGTATGTTATTGGTGGTGGTGGTTAGGATAATATAAAATCAATAGAAATGTTATGTAATAAAACAACCAAAAATGATTACCAGACAAAAACGTCTGAACTGAGATAATCAAGGTCAAAGTTATAAGTTTAAACACCAATCAAACTATCTCTTGTTATAGGAGCTTTTAAGAACTTTGTTTTTGTCCTGTTTCATTTCTACTCAGAACTTCAACATAAATAAGCAGTCACAATTTGCCAATTGATGTCTTTAGTTAGATTTAAGACTGAGTCTACAGTGAACCAGCATAATAAAAAATAAAAAATTGATTGCCCCCATACATTGAATCATTTGACATAAACATTAGAGAACTGTCTTACCAAAGTATTCTCCTTCTTCATCCTGCCTTTCCATCTCCTCTTCAAGTTGTCTGGTGAGCTCTTCAATCTTCCTCTGAGCCTCACTGGGCCCTGGAGGGCGAGGTGGAGTAATACTGTATGGCAGCAGGCTCTTACCTCTACCCCCTGAACCGCGAGAACCTCCAGATACTTGAGAAACTGAGCTTGGAGTAGGACTGGGTGCTGGAGACTGGGCGGGAGAACATAAAGATGTCAAGCCAGAAACTAAATTCCGCGAACCTATTGATTCCGAGGCCAAAGATGTATTGTCCCTCTGATTAGCTACTGCCAAAGCTGCCACTGATGATCCCCCGGTCATACACACATAGTCAGAACCATTAGTCTCATCAACAATCTGCATTCTATTACTCACAGGTTTAGTAGAAAATCCACCATTTGATATTGGTGGCTTATCTTTGCTGATATTGCTAGCCATATTTGGTTTGGGATGAAAGAATTTTGGACTGGACGTAGCTGTTTGAACCTCAGTAGCAAGGTTAGCTTTTGGTCTCTGGGCACTTGGTGCAATAGATGCATAAATAGCAGTAGATGGTATTGGCACTACTTTCTCATCACTCTTCAATAGTGCACTAACATCAGTGTATTTCGGAGGGGCTGACTTCATTATAGTGTAGTCTCCACACTCATCCTTTGATGCAGTGTAAGGTGGTGGGGGTGGGGCTTTATCTATTTTTCCTTTGTTTATCAATTGTGACATATTTCTACTCACACTTGTGTTTGGTACTTGAGGTCCGGGCACTGACCCCGTTTGAATAAATCGTTGTTCTGGATTTTGTTGCAGCGTGTATTCATTTTTCTTGTCATTATCAGAGCAGAGCATATTTTCATACAATAATGGGTTATGTTTGGGCTTAGAGTTGACTGGCACTTGAGGCTGAGCCTTGCTGTAGCGCGTATCGTAATACCCGTCCGAGACTGGAGGCGGCGGTGGCGCCTGCTGGTAAATCTGGTGGTAATAGGGCAGCTGTGGAGAACGCTGCTCACCGTAATACTCTACGTTTTCATAGACAGGCGGCGGATAAGGCGCGTTTGGATTCGCTGGAATCTCGTACAAATCATCCGTCTGGTAGCTGAGAGATCTCTGCGATATGGAGTCGATAGATCGAGTAGGACTGGCCGGCAAGGCAGCAGTGTTTATGTCCCGTTTGTTGATAGAAGCAATTGTTTCTACACGTTTTGGAGTTGCGAACTTTGACGCCGCAATCACGTTCGAACGTTCATAGAAACTGTAATCCTGTCGATTATTCTGGGTGTTGTCCAGCACAAAGCTCTCGATAGCACCTACCGGACGGGTTTTAGTGAGAGTACTTGTGTTAGACGTTGAAGAGCCGTGCGCTTGCTCAGTACCATCCTCAATTTTGTTTGATAATTTCAAATCTTGAAGTCCGAGTATACAGCGCTGGTCTTCTGAATTACTTCTCCTTGAATCCATGGTTAAAATAGGCGACTGTTTCGGATAATGTATTAGTGTAAAAGGAAAATTAATCTCACAAAAGACACAAACGAATCATCACAAAAATCCTTAAAATTAAACTCTGAAACAAAACATGTTCAGACTTCAAAATGTTCAGAGTTCACTAGTTCAGATTAGTTCACAAAGAGCAAAGCAAAGAGTATAAATATTATTTTTTGGTTCAATTCACTTCACAGTTCACATTTTTTTACACTAAACACAACTTTTTATTAAATATTTTTTAACAGGGAAACAACTTACAAACAAAGCAACAATAAATTACCAAACGGCTATAAATTAAGCTCAAACCAAAGCATTCTCTCAAAGCTCCACTATTTATTATCTGTCGGTGTACTAGCTAGCTACTAGCTAGGCAGCGGTGGCAACCTGGCAACTATTGGTTATCTTATCTATGGTCGTCAAACAACTAAAGAAAAATAATTATAAGTAAAAATATGTTGTATTCATGTATTGTGATATTTGTGATTGTCTATGGCGCAACGCCATCAAACAAATGTGCGTTCGTTAGCGCTTTTTTCTAAATCAAATCTAAAATAACAACTCTGTCTACAGTTTATTGTATCCTAATTTTACCATGTACGATACCGAAGACGATCAGTATGAGGAAGATGTGGAAGAAATCTCCTCAGAGCTCTGGCAAGAGGCTTGCTGGATTGTTATCAACGCGTATTTTGACGAGAAAGGTTTGGTGCGGCAACAACTGGACAGCTTCGACGAGTTTATTCAGATGTCAGTTCAAAGAATCGTAGAAGACTCGCCACCCATAGAATTACAAGCAGAAGCTCAACACGCCTCTGGTGAAATCGAAACTCCTCCGAAATACCTCCTGAAGTTCGATCAAATATACTTGTCAAAGCCCACTCATTGGGAAAAAGATGGAGCGCCTTCTCCTATGATGCCCAACGAAGCGCGTCTTCGTAACCTGACTTATTCAGCACCCCTTTATGTCGACATAACCAAAACTATCGTTAAAGAAAATGAGGACCCTGTTGAGACACAACATCAGAAAACCTTTATTGGTAAAATACCAATCATGTTGAGATCCACTTATTGTCTGCTAAGCAACTTAACTGACAGAGACTTGTCCGAATTGAATGAGTGCCCTCTTGATCCTGGTGGATACTTCATTATTAACGGTTCAGAAAAAGTGTTGATTGCCCAAGAAAAGATGGCTACAAACACTGTATATGTGTTCAGCATGAAGGATGGTAAATTTGCATACAAAACTGAAATTCGTTCCTGTCTAGAACATAGCTCGAGACCCACATCTACCTTGTGGGTAAACATGATGGCTAGAGGAGGGCAGAGTATCAAAAAATCTGCTATTGGCCAAAGGATCATTGCTATTGTCCCATACATTAAACAGGAAATCCCTATCATGATTGTATTCAGGGCTCTTGGGTTTGTAGCTGATAGAGATATTCTAGAACACATAATTTATGATTTTGATGACCCTGAAATGATGGAAATGGTGAAACCTTCTCTCGATGAAGCTTTCGTGATCCAGGAGCAGAATGTTGCCCTCAACTTTATTGGTGCTCGTGGAGCAAGGCCTGGTGTCACTAAAGAAAAGCGTATCAAATACGCAAAGGAAATCTTACAGAAGGAAATGTTGCCTCATGTTGGGGTATCAGATTTTTGTGAAACTAAAAAAGCATATTTTTTGGGTTACATGGTGCACCGATTGCTCTTGGCTGCTTTGGGACGACGTGAGTTAGATGACAGAGATCATTATGGAAACAAACGATTGGACTTGGCTGGGCCCTTACTGGCATTTTTATTCAGAGGATTGTTCAAGAATTTACTGAAAGAAGTCAGGATGTACGCTCAGAAATTCATTGACAGAGCAAAAGATTTTAACCTTGAACTTGCTATAAAGACCAAAATTATCACTGATGGTCTCAGATACTCACTAGCCACTGGTAATTGGGGTGACCAAAAGAAAGCTCATCAAGCCCGAGCTGGTGTATCACAGGTGTTGAACAGATTGACGTTTGCTTCCACCCTGTCACATTTGCGACGTGTCAATTCACCTATTGGAAGAGATGGCAAACTAGCTAAACCCCGCCAGCTACACAATACTTTGTGGGGTATGATTTGTCCTGCAGAAACACCTGAGGGTGCTGCTGTAGGATTGGTAAAAAATTTAGCCCTGATGGCTTACATCTCTGTAGGAAGCCAACCATCTCCTATCTTAGAGTTCTTGGAAGAATGGTCCATGGAAAACTTGGAAGAAATAGCTCCCTCAGCTATTGCTGATGCTACCAAAATATTTGTAAACGGTTGTTGGGTTGGTATCCATCGTGATCCTGAACAATTGATGTCTACACTGCGAAAGTTGCGACGTCAAATGGATATCATCGTATCGGAAGTGAGCATGATTCGAGACATCAGAGATAGAGAAATCAGAATTTATACTGATGCTGGCAGAATTTGCCGTCCTTTGCTGATTGTCGAAAATGGAGCTCTGCTTTTGAAAAAGAAGCACATTGACAACCTGAAAGAGAGAGATTACAACAACTATGGTTGGCAAAATTTAGTGGCAAGTGGTGTGGTTGAATATATTGACACTCTTGAAGAAGAAACTGTGATGATTGCTATGAGTCCTGATGATTTGGCACAGCTAAAGGAATATGCATACTGTACAACTTATACACATTGTGAGATCCATCCAGCCATGATTCTGGGTGTTTGTGCTTCCATCATCCCGTTCCCTGATCATAACCAGAGCCCTAGGAACACTTACCAAAGTGCTATGGGTAAACAAGCCATGGGAGTTTACATTACCAATTTCCATGTAAGAATGGACACACTAGCTCATGTCCTGTACTATCCTCATAAACCTTTAGTAACAACAAGGTCTATGGAATACCTGCGTTTCCGAGAACTTCCTGCAGGTATCAATTCAATAGTTGCTATCCTTTGTTACACAGGATACAACCAGGAAGACAGTGTCATCTTAAATGCATCTGCTGTGGAGAGAGGATTCTTCAGATCTGTCTTCTACCGATCATATAAAGATTCTGAATCCAAACGCATTGGAGATCAAGAAGAACAGTTTGAAAAACCGACTAGACAAACATGTCAAGGGATGAGAAATGCTTTGTATGACAAATTAGACGAAGATGGCATTATCGCGCCAGGAATACGCGTCTCTGGTGATGACGTTGTGATTGGAAAAACTATTACACTTCCAGAAAATGATGACGAATTGGAAGGAACCACTAAACGCTATAGCAAGAGAGATGCCTCAACTTTCTTGCGTAACAGTGAAACTGGAATCGTAGATCAAGTCATGCTGACGTTAAATAGCGAAGGGTATAAGTTCTGCAAAATTCGCGTACGATCTGTACGCATCCCACAAATTGGTGACAAGTTCGCATCACGTCACGGGCAAAAGGGAACATGCGGTATACAATACAGACAAGAAGATATGCCGTTTACGTGCGAGGGGTTAACTCCTGATATCATCATTAATCCTCATGCCATCCCCTCTCGTATGACAATTGGTCACTTGATCGAGTGCATTCAAGGGAAAGTATCATCCAACAAAGGAGAAATCGGTGACGCTACGCCGTTCAATGACGCTGTAAACGTGCAGAAAATTTCTTCGCTGTTACAAGAGTATGGATACCATCTGCGTGGCAATGAAGTAATGTACAATGGACATACTGGGCGAAAGATTAATGCTCAAGTTTTCTTGGGTCCAACATATTATCAGCGTCTGAAGCATATGGTAGACGACAAGATTCACTCTAGAGCTAGAGGGCCGGTGCAAATTCTTGTAAGACAACCTATGGAAGGCAGAGCCAGAGATGGTGGACTGCGTTTCGGCGAGATGGAACGCGATTGTCAAATTGCCCATGGTGCCGCCCAATTTCTTCGGGAGCGACTATTTGAAGTTTCAGACCCTTACCGTATTCACGTGTGCAACTTCTGCGGGCTTATAGCCATCGCAAACTTACGCAACAACACGTTTGAATGCAAGGGGTGCAAGAACAAGACACAAATTTCTCAAGTCCGTTTACCGTATGCAGCCAAATTACTCTTCCAAGAGCTGATGTCGATGAATATTGCTCCTCGATTGATGGTGATATCTTAAAATATTTCATAAAAATAATGGCCTATTTCACTAGCAATACTTACATAAAACCAAGACAATCCTTTCTTTTAATTAACAGTAACATTCGTCTTGTAAATTTGCTTTACTAAATTTGTAAAGTATTCCTGGTGAAATGGTCCAAAAATCATACTTTAGGTTTGTAAGCAATAAATGTAATAAAAACATTGAAACATTTGTAAGAGTTTTATTATCACAAAATTGACATCATTAAATGCAGCTCTTAACACAGCAATCACAATACAAAAATTTAGTTGAAGTTCTTGAAAACTTAAACTTCCAAGTATAAATTTAGGTACAAACTCCGTAGTATTCAATAATAATTATTATAATAATATTATAAACGCGTAACTGTACTTTTGAAGACTAAACTGCTGCACCGATCTTGATAAATTTTCTTTTGGAAATACTTTAAACCCAAGTAATACTGGTTTTATTGATTGATTGCTGACGCTAAGTGAATTGTGGAACAAATACTAAAATATTAAAAAATAACAAGTTGATAAATATTTATTTGAACTAAATAGAAAATATTTGCATGGATCAGAGACCACAAAACAACATGATTGATAAATAATACACCAACATTGATAAACTTCATTTTCAATAAGTCTTTATATGTACACATGGAACAACATATATTTGCTTTTAAGTATTACATAATATGCCTACAAGCAACAAATAAATAATTAAGTGTTATTATTATGAACTAACAATAATTGATTTTAGACATAGGTACATACAAATTTTTCTATATAAAAGTTTGATCATAAAAATGCAAAAATGAGCTTAGAAATAAGCAAGAGAGCAGAATAGTAGGTATATTAAACAGAAATAATTAAATAAAAATAAGTACTATCTAACATTTTGTGCACCTGTTTTGCACTACAGTTACATATTATTTTATAATTCATTTTAATGCCTCGTTTCACAAAAATTTTGTTCCATAGATAATTTAAATGCAGATTTTCAAAACGATTCATAATAACTCGCGAAACAACGCAGTTATTCTTATGATTATTTTTACTGTACAACTACATAATTACTTATCTATGTCGATGCAATATTATGGCTTTTCAGAGACGCTACAGGTATGTGGTATAAGTCTTGTATTCTATTATATAGTAGTTATATTATGGACGTTTATGGCAGTTCGTACGGCTTTGTAAATTAGATGAAATCATGTATGTTTATGTAAAAAATATATTCAAGTTTTAAAAATACCATTATAGGGTTAAGTCACAAGGAATAAAAGTGAGATTATTCTAGTTCAAATTCCCTTTTTTCCTAATTTCCTTTTCAGCCAACATAGATGACTAGCCCTTTTATTGAACTATTGATTAGTAGCATTGAGCAGTGCAGTTTTGTACAGCGCAGTACTGATTGATATTTAAATTTATGCAACGTTTTAAAGTAAGGAGTTGACAGTTAAAACTAAAAACTTAATCACTAGTGTACAAATAAGATACAATATGTACCAACATAGGAAAATTGACGTGAAAATCGCCTCTTCACCTTCGAACATGTCTTGAGGAGACTCGTATCAATCTAACGTCTTATTTCATTAATTATTTCGTTCATCGTGATGGCGGTAGAGCTTGCTGTGGCTCGGTCTCTTCTTTGGGCCGACTCCACTTTATCATAGTCTCCGGTGATCTGTAGAGGAACACCAACTTCGCGAACAGATCCTCTTCTAACGAAAGCTCGAGAGCCTCGCGTACCTGATGATTAATGACATCGTTATTAAAAATTATACACTAACATAGCCACGATATATACCTACCTAAGTCGTCTACACGCAGAAAGGCTAATACGTAAAACGGTCAAAATGACCCGCCTACTTATAAACAAGTCACGGTCATAAATTACATTGAAAACAATCCAGATTTTTGGATTTACATTTTAAAAGTAGTAAGTAAATATTAAAAGTATCTAATGCATTAAAGTATGCAGTTTAAAATAGGATTTGACAAGAAAAATACGCATTAGAAATATTTGAGTAGGTATTACATTTGATAGTAAACTTTAGTCCACATTGTACTATAGGTATTGTAAGCAGGTACTAAATCAGATTTAGTTAGTATCATGTAATAAAAGAGAAGACTAGAAGAGTATACAATGTAGTGGTAATATAAGACAGAACTTACCAGATATATGTCGAGACAAAGTTGTAACACCCGGTCGACATTGGGCAAGTCGTCGAACATAATCTTCGTGTAGATGCCAGAGAAGAACCCGCGCAGCACGCGCGACGCCAAGAACACGAACGTCGTGTATAACCCGATGATTCTGCGGGGGAAAGTTTATTTTGCACTTCTAGAGCGGACAGAATACTTTATACTACTAACGCAACTTCACCCGCGTGGAACTGGATGCCTTTTTCATACAACTGTAGTTAATATCCAATTACACCAGCGTAGGGGGTTATTTTCAAAAAATCCTTTCTATGTGCGCCTCTACACCTCACAAGAAGCACACACCCTCTTCATAGCTCCGAGACCAGCGTTGATATGTCAGTAAATGAGTCAGGACATTGAATTTTATAATTTGTATCTGAAGATCCTTTGGGTCATCGTAAGCGTGAAGGAAAACATAGTAATGGACACTGACATGTCCCAGAACCACAACATTCAAGGGCATGCGACAACTACCAAAGTACCAAATAATAATTATGAAGTATACCGCTATTAACCTCGCTAGTCCAATGTAGTGTGTTGTTGTATTGCTAGCAACATACATATTTTTTTCCGAAACTTGCCGCGTGTTCATGACGAAGCTTAGAATGCAGTGTTTTAGCTTACCCACTCCCCGAAATGAAGTTGAGGGTTTCCGGGAACAGCTTGTCGTTGAATGTGTACATAATGAGCATGTCACAGTTGTTCATTGGTATTGAAGCCAGTGGGTCCTGAAAAAAGAAAAAATATGATACATTTTTGGACAGTCAAATTATATTTAGAGTTCAATTTTATAAACCAACCACCCTCAAGTTAAGAATCTGTCGCCAAGCACCTATCAATGTGTTCCTGCAGTACCACTTGAGAGCCAGTTCCCAATTCAGGCGTAGCGTCGCGCCATCCTCGACCACATCGTCACTTAACATCGTGCGATTTGTAGTCAAACGCTACCCCGTAAGACGTAGTGAAAATAAAACCTATTCACTCGAAAACCACAATAGATAGATATATAATGGAAATTCATTGCTTCATTATATCAATGGAAAATCGTAGCGGCCAGAGCTGGAACACTACGAACACTGTTTTACAGGGCCCTTATTCGCTCCTAGCCAATAACGTGTGACGTCACGTGGGTCTATGGTAGTATTAAACTTACCGGATTAGTGCAAAACTCCCGAACGCGCCAATACATCTCGCCGTTTTCGCGCTCCAACCGCAGCTCGACGTCGCGGAACAAACGGGCGTCCTCATCTTTGTCAGCATCTGGAGATCAATATTATAAAATATAGCGAGCCCGCCTCGGTTTACACGGGTAGGTAAAGATTTTGACAGCATGAAGTTCTCTCTAAAGAGACCGGCGAAAACTGGCTAAATATAAAATCTGGATATATAATTTTAACTTACTTGATTGAATGTACGGCGATCACCACCACAATAAAAAAATATTTTTATATTAAAAATCATTTACCTTTGAAGCTTTTACATCTTGAACATCCTCTTTTTAAGCGACGAAAAAAAGAGGAGGTTCTGGTACATATTTTATTTTCACCAAATAACTTCCATTAGCAATAGGATATTTTACTATACCTAGAGTTTTTTACCCAACAATATTAAAACACTTTTATTAGCTTGACTTGTAACTAACTAACTAACTAACTAACTAACTAACAATGTAATCAAATCTTAGAAGTCAATTTTCACCTACTTCTAATTGTCGTATCGACTTGAAACTTTGTATGTGTATGTAATCTCGGTGACAATGCAATAATTTGGTATCATCGACCTGATCTGATGATGCAGCCGGAAGGTGGGTAGGGCATCTCTTCAGTGGCTTCTAGTAAACCCCTCGTGTTTGAGCTCATATGATTCGTCTTAATGAGTCCAATAGATTGAACTTGGTGACGAGGGTCTGATGATGCAACCGGAAGGTGGGTAGGGCATCTCTGCAGTGGCTACTAGTAAACCCCTCGTGTTTGGGCTCATATGATTCGTCTTGATGAGCCCAATAGATTGAACTTGGTGACGAGGGTCTGATGATGCAACCGGAAGGTGGGTAGGGGATCTCTGCAGTGGCTACTAGTAAACCCCTCGTGTTTGGGCTCATATGGTTCGTCTTGATGAGTTCAATAGATTGAACTTGGTGACGAGGGTCTGATGATGCAACCGGAAGGTGGGTAGGGGATCTCTGCAGTGGCTCTAGTAAACCCCTCGTGTTGGGGCTCATATGATTCATCTCGATGAGTCCAATAGATTGAACTTGGTGACGAGGGTCTGGTGATGGAACCGAATGGTGGGTAGGGGATCTCTGCAGTGGCTACTAGTAAACCCCTCGTGTTTGGGCTCATATGATTCGTCTTGATGAGTCTAATAGATTGAACTTGGTAACAAATGACTAAAAAGTAAAAAAATAAAAATATATAGTTTAAAAAACTAAAAAAAACACTTTAAAAACGCACTGAAAAATATAAAATAATAAAATTGACTTGTATTAGTTACGATATAATGGTTAATTCAAAAAGTGTGGAGCGCTTCTTTAACTGGGTAAATAAAAGTACACACAACCAAAAAGCGCTCCACACTTTTTGAATTAACCATTATATCGTAACTAATACAAGTCAATTTTATTATTTTATATTTTTCAGTGCGTTTTTAAAGTGTTTTTTTTAGTTTTTTAAACTATATATTTTTATTTTTTTTGTCAATTTTGCACCCAACGTCCAAACATTGATAAATCTATCAAAACCAACAAGGAATACCAGGTTGACATTTCTGTGTGTGTATGTCTGTGTGTGTGTGTGTGTGTGTGTGTTTGTGTTATTTTCCAAATTCAGATACCTACACATTAATTTTTGAATAGTGGGTGCTAATTGTCAAAAATCAAAATTGTGAACGTTTAAACGACAATTATGTCCTTATGCCCTTTAAAAATAATAAAATACATAATAGTTACCGCCATCGACTCCGTCCTTAGTAGGTGGCATCAGTTGATAAGCAGCTTTTGTACTGCCCTTGTTAAATACCTTCAAAAATTTGGGGAACAGCAATTTCACGTGCAACCTGTTAAAAAGATTACGAGATGAGAAAGTGCACATAGTCCGATTAAGAATTTATCTTTTCCCTATTGATAAATTGAGCTAAGTGTCGGTCACTGCTTCAGAAGCGTTTAAATGACGATTTGTATCGGTCGTTTATGTCGGTAGTCTCGGGTCACCAGGGTTCCTAAGATGGAGTGAGAAGGGCGAAGGATGTTTGATATTTTTAATTGAATAGATTGGCAAACAAGCAGACTGCCTACCTTATGGATAGCGGTCACCGTCCCCTATGGACATTTGCAAAACCAGGGGAGTTGCCGATGCGTTACCATTTGCAACACCAGGGGAGTTGCCGGTGCGTTGTTGTTGTGTATTAATTACCAAGTGTCTGGTGAGGCGGTCCCGTCAAGTAGCGACAGCAGCTTCTCCCGTTCCGGGTTGCGCTTGCCGTCGATGAACGCCTCGAGCGGCACCTCGCGGTTGTCGTCCAGAGTCGGCGGGTTGGGCACCGCGTTCGACGGGTGCGTTATCACATACGTGAACTTCACTGACAGCGACGCGTCTGCGGAACGACGTGCCTTAAGTCAGAATGTCTCTTGAACATGTACTGTAACCGGCATAGTCTCTCAGGTTGGTATTCTAGAATGAGACTCAAGCATAGATCAATACTTGAGTAGCGATTGAATGACGTATTTGCATGAAATGACAGAAAACTGTGCTTCAGTCATCAGTCAGTCATCACTGTAACTGTGCTCAACAGTGATTATAGCTCATTCTTAAATACGGGCCTCAACCACGTACTGTAACCGGCATATAGGCTACAAGACGTCATATGTTGTTTGTCGCTTATACCATAAACTGTATGACGAAAGATCACGTCACGTCAGAACATCATCTTTATTGAATGAAGCTCCTGCATTAGCATTTTTATAACATTCTCGTCATTATACATGTCAGTTCGCGAAGATATAGTTATTACATTTTCTAACAATGATCTGAATTACGCGATAGAAGATTACGTCACTGACGTCACAACTTCGTTGGACTGTCAAGAGTAAAACTGTCCAATTCAAATTTTATAATCTGTTTGCTACATGACATTGACAAATATGATATTTACGACATTTAAGGCATGCGGTGACGTCATGTCATTCTATCACGGAAACCGATGCTAACTTAACAAATACATGCGCATAAAAATACATCTTAATTGATCGCTTACAGTGCACTAGATAAGGTTACTTTTTGCATGTAGCAACGCTACGAAAACTTACTGGAGACCGCTTCTCTCTCCAATCTCCTGAGCTCAGGCGGCGAGATCACCCACTTCATCGTAGAATTGGGGTTGATGGTAATGACAGCCACGTCGTTGTTAATGTAGTTGGAAAGGAATGTCTGTGCCGTTCGGTCGCGCGCGTATATGTAGCTAAGCTGCGCGTAGTCTTGCTCCGTGTAACTGAAACATTTAGATATAAATGTATCTGCAACACCATATAATATGGCCGTTCTAATTATGGCAACCTCACTTGAGAGCCAGTTCCCAGTCCAGGGGTGGCACCACCTCCGCCTTTTAACATCAGGTAACATAATATGTTATATTATAACATATTGTGGTTAAAAGCTACTCTGTGAAAACTAAAAAAAGTGTATAACTAACCAAAACTGACAAAAAAAAAACAATTGAATAACGCATGCCGCGTGCTGTAACATCTGTCAAAAAAATAGAAACTTGACAAGGAAGCTTTCATTGCAATTTTTGTTGGAATATTATTTTATATTGACTTACATATCAATATTATGCGACTGCGCCGACATCTGGTAGACGGGTAGGAATGGTCCGATTCGAATCTTCACCGTCACATCGGTAGGTGGGTTTGGTTGACCGACCTAGATGAAACAAAAAATAATTCTATAATGATGATGTAAATTTTTTTTTCAGCAAACACATCATTTTTTTTTTTTTTTATAGTCAATTTTCCTTTTTTTTTTTACTCACCGAGTTGCCGAAAGCGAAGAACACTAGAGGGAACCAAATGATGGCGATCACGAACGCGAGCACTGAGCCGCCCAGCATGTACTTCGCCGTGTTCGATTTCTTCACGCCGCGGGGTTGAGGGAACTCATCTTCCACGTAACGGGAACACTGCGGGGAAATAGCACTTTAGGTATATCACAAGGAAATAGTTGTGCGAGTCTGGCAAGTCCCGGAACTAGTTTTTTGTGACTGAATGATGCGATGACATATTGCAACATTGAAAATTGTAAAAGAGAAATTTCTAATCCTTTGCCATGATTTCGAAATCTAGACATTCGGTAGCGTGTCATGCCAAGCTCAAGAAAGTTGTCGTTTTACACCGATACAAACTAAAAGTCTATGCAAATAATATAGTAGGTATCCCTTTTTGCGCGATGTGTGCAACTTTCTGATTTCGAGAACTCCAAATATCAATTTCTTGTTCACCTTCAACAAGAAGACACTAGCGAATATATCCTCCATCTTGAGCCAATCCATGAGCGTCATTGAAGTGTCGGTCCAAATCCAGTCCATGAGAGTACGCAGCTCAAACACAAACGGCACCGCCATGAACCTGTGACAAAAGTGAACTATTTATTCCCAAAGTACAATGTTTACAACGGATTTTGAAGCCAAGACTAAACTTAATAAAAGAAACATCTCGAAGGCGTCCACTGCTGAAGATATGCCTCCCTATTTCACGAAACAATGAACGGCTATTAGCCGCTGGGATCCATCGGCTCCCCGCGATTCTTACGACAACGTCAGACCACCTATTGCGGGGCCTAGCTACAGAATGCCTTCCAGTTTGTGGTCACCACTCGAGCACAAATGATACTGAGATGTTTTGCTTTAGATCTTACATGGTAGCGTTTGACGATTAGGCCCTAGATTTTGGTCCTTACACATACCCTCTAAAGAACACCATGTTGAGGAAGTGGTAGGACTTGCAGAGGAAGTTGCCGATGATGCGGCGCGGGTATCCGCAGCGGATCTGGTACGCGGACAGCAGCAGGTAGATGCACTTGATCATGTACCACATCGCCGGCGGGAGAACTGCGTTGAACGTTCTGTGGATATCAATACAATTATATCAAGAAACTATAGTCTTTCTCGTGAGAATTCGGTACTGCTTGCAAATTATTTCCGAGGTGATTGCACCATTACAGATTTACAGATGATAGGTACGTCGACTTGCGACCTTATCTTTGATACCTTGGATTTGAGAGCTTTCGGTGAAGAAAAATATCGTAATGAAACCATAGCTTGGTGGTAGGATATTTCCTAGTGCTCGCCTGGCTAACCTTGATGTTAAGAATCTATCGCCAAGCACTTATCGGTGTTTTCGCGCAGCCTAACATAAGAGACAGTTATCAGTCCCAGTCTCACTTAACGTCAAGTGAATTGTGGTAAAACTTTACCATGTAAAATGAAAAACAAAGTCAAGACAAATGGATGATAACCTCAGCGTAGAGACATAGGTTTGCTTAGCGAAGGATAAGCAATGGAATAATATAGTAGGTATAGCAAAAAAAACTCTACTTGAAGGCGTTTCAATAGTTCTTACCTTTCGGTGATAAATGGCAACACAAAGAACATCCATATATGCACACCCACGATAAGCCCGTACTGGAATAGAATCTTGCCCAGCATGAACTTCCTCAGGTACAGAGCTCTGTCGATGATGATGAGCGCGAACTGAAGGATCAACATCACGAGGAAAGGGATGGGCACCTTGTTTTCTTCTAGGTACGCTTGGACACCGCCGTCGCCTTGGTGGGTCTGTGCAATAGAAACCAAAAAAGGTTATTTATTATGAAAAAAGTTTTGCTTGGCTACGCCGCATCTATACCGCATTTACACATTGCATATTAAAAAAAAAATCTTACAAGAACCTCTTTACTAAGGTATCTATGGCAACAATCGCAAGCTACATTCAAATGAAAAATATCGACCAACCAATCTCATACGCGGATCGGGGATCCACAACACCCAGACACGGCACAGATACTTGCATTTTTTTAATACACAAAACTCTGTCCCATTTTTCGCCCATTACAACAATTCGGTCGTCAATTTGCAGTTTTAGTTCTTACCCCAAAGGCGGCGAATCCGAATATGACGACCAAAAAGTTGAAGAAGTCACACAGGAACATGTATGCATACACATCCGCTGTGACGCGCGCGCCCGGCGCCAGCATTCGTTGGAAGAACCGGTGCATCGGCCGCAAGTAGCGCTTTACGCTGCGGAAAACATTTTGTTTTACATCATTTTCTTTACACAGTTTGATGATGTGGTCGATGCAGGCTCTCAAGTGGGCTAACAACAATTTATAGGTAACATAGCAGTTGTAAGGTCCACCTTACCGCACATTTTCATGGTAGGCTTTCTTATCATGAAGATTTGAGACTTTGTGTCGTTGTGGAGGATTGTTCCCACTAGTTCCATGGAACCTATTTATCTATGGAACTATACTGAAAAAAAAAACACTTTAAAACGCACTCAAAAATATAAAATAATTAAATTGACTTGTATTAGTTACGATATAATGGTTAATTCAAAAAGTGTGGAGCACTTTTTGGTTGTGTGTACTTTTATTTAGGTACCCAGTAAAAGAAGCGCTCCACACTTTTTGAATTAACCATTATATCGTAACTAATACAAGTCAATTTAATTATTTTATATTTTTGAGTGCGTTTTAAAGTGTTTTTTTTAGTTTTTTAAACTATATATTTTTATTTTTTTACTTTTTAGTCTTTTGTTACCAAGTCCAATCTATCGGACTCATCAAAAGGAATCATATGAGCCCAAACTCGAGGGGTTTACTAGTAGCCACTGCAGAGATCCCCTACCCACCTTCTGGCTGCATCATCAGACCCTCGTCACCAAGTTCAATCTATTGGACTCATCAAGACGAATCATATGAGCCCAAACACGAGGGGTTTACTAGTAGCCACTGCAGAGATCCTCTACCCACCTTCCGGTTGCATCATCAGACCCTCGTCACCAAGTCCAATCTATTTTACTCATCAAGACGATTCTTATGAGCCCAAACACGAGGGGTTTACTAGTAGCCACTGCAGAGATCCTCTACCCACCTTCCGGTTGCATCATCAGACCCTCGTCACCAAGTCCAATCTATTTTACTCATCAAGACGATTCTTATGAGCCCAAACACGAGGGGTTTACTAGTAGCCAGCGCAGAGATGCCCTACCCACCTTCCGGCTGCATCATCAGATCAGGTCGATGATACCAAATTATTGCATTGTCACCGAGATCACATACACATACAAAGTTTCAAGTCGATACGACAATTAGAAGTAGGTGAAAATTGACTTCTAAGATTTGATTACATTGTTAGTTAGTTAGTTAGTTAGTTACAAGTCAAGCTAATAAAAGTGTTTTAAAAAAGTCTCACTAATTTCATGGGATCTATTTGTAAGGTTTTCAAATTTAAAAATGATAACACTCACGACAGCAACATCACTTGCGGGAAATGCTTGTATGTGTCTTCCAACACAGTTGTGACGGCGATTATTGGCTCTTGGTCGTCGTTCACCCTGAAAATAAAACATAAAACATAATTTGAACACTAATACATCGTAACAATAAGTTCTAAATTTTTTTTCTTTTTTGTTATTGTAGTGAAACAATAAAGCGTTATCTGTCTATACATCAGACACGGGACAAATACTTACGATTTCTTACTGCACTAATATGGGCTAATCGCCCAAATGCGCCACATCGGTCGGTTTTCATAGGTACTTACACGAAATGTTCATCAGGAGTTGGTTTAGAAGGTCCCGGTTCGTCATCGTGTTCCGTACAGGTGAGACCTCCTGCGCCCATTGTTATCTCTATTTTTTCGTAGTCTTCAGTTCTTCTGTTAAATTAAAATAAAACAGTTAATAGTTAGTTTTTCTTTAGCGTTTCGGTTTGCTGCAAAGTAAAGATCCTCTTTCCCTCGATTCACTATTTATTGCTTCTTGGACAATATTTCCAGTCAAATTAGAGAGATTAAACATTTAGCAAGGTAACGAGCGCAGTGCATCGCCAGATTTTCAACTGTTGCAGCTTAAAATTGTAGGAAACACTGAGGGCCACTGAAGGCCAGCGACTTACTCGTCTCGTCTCGTCTTATTCGGTTGAAAGAGTTGATTTTTGTCAAATGGAATAAAGAAAGGAAAGGTGATCAGTGACAAGGCAGGCAAAACAGTATGAATACTTCAGCTAATTCTAACTACTCATATACCTACTCGAAAATAACAAAGATACTTTTTTATCTGATACTAATACTATTCCGAGCTACCTTATTATTAACTGTACACTGTAGAAGAGGAGTACCTACTGCGACATAACGAGTGGGCAGTGGAAATGCGCTCTTAACTTCGAGCTACACAAATAGGTACGCATACATCAAAATACAACTGAATACTACGCAACCTAATATTAACCCGATTAGCAACTATTATTAGTAATAAATACACTAGAGAAAAAAAAATAACTCAGAGCGTTACGATTAAACATGACATTGTTTTGGTCCGAGTCGATTTTCTTTGTCCTCGAGTGAATAAAGTTAGTTATACAATTTACAATCATTCTAGGATTCTTCTCGCTTTTGTGACTATTCTACGCTTACACAACAGTACGGTCGCAACATCTCCGTGGCAAAGTACATCTATATAGTTCCTAGTGCTGAACGCATGTCGCGCGAAATTTCTTGATCGGCCTAATATAAAGCAGCCGCGAGCAGATGCGCATGCAGTGGACGTTACGTACTCACTGGCGACATTCAGGTCTCTGTGTAAGAGTCCGTCACAACAATAACAGTAAGTATTACGATTCAAGCTGAACAGATTCATGATGCTGCTGTTCAGGCTGAACTGTAAAAGGCAAATAGGCAAGTGTGGTTTAACATCAGGCTAGCGACTTATTCGTCTCGTCACTCCGTTGCATAGAAAAGAAGGCAACAGTGTTAAGTACTGAGCAAATTACGTTTAAAAACTTCGTCTTAGAGTGCGAACGCAATGATGATGCAACATTCTAGGTGGAACTGCAATCTACCGCCAGCCTGACCAAGAAGTTTCGCGCGGACCAAACCTACTCCAACAACTCCCGTACGCTATCATAAAACAAACACGAGTACCGACGCATCATCTCCTTAGAAACGATTTTTCGGAGCGAAGGTTGTTGCGGTTTGTTACGAGCGCTGTGCTTGGCCTGCAGGCGCTGCCATACGAGCGTGGCCACCCGCGGGTCGGAGCGGCTCGTGCTGAGCTCTCGCATGGCGTCCGCGATGGTCGTCTGCACGTGGTACAGCCGGTCGACCAGCCGGTGACGACTGTCTGAGCGCATCACCTCACTGTGTTACTGATTGCACAGCACGCAACACGCTCTTACTAGCGCTACGTGTCTACGTGAAGTACGTGATATTTCAATTTATTACAATTGAAAATGAAAAGTGCAAATACTGACTGGATCACAGCGCGATCGCGTATCTCTATATAATATATAAAAGAAAGTCGTGTTAGTTACACTACTTATAACTCAAGAACGGCTGAACCGATTTGGCTGAAAATTGGTGGGGAGGTAGCTTAGGACCAGGAAACGGACATAGAATAATTTTTATCCCGGATAAGGTTCCAATGGCATAACGGGAAGACGCGGGTGAAACCGCGGGGCGCAGCTAGTTTACAATAACATATAAAAATAATTTTAAAAATGTGTTGCAGCCTACACCGTGATCTTGTACTGATCTAAAGCGACCTCTGCACTATAAGATGCTGATTTCACCTAAGAAAATCGTAGTCTCTTGTTTCATCCTCCAATATTGTACCAATTTTCTATTCGAACTAAACACTTCTTTAGAAATACATTTATGTATGTATGTTTTGCTATTTATAAACTTGTCATATTTTAGAATTAGGTTTTATAACGGGATAATTCTAATGTTTTTGACCATGGTAGTTTAAAACAGTATATTGTCATATTTTAATACGAGAATCTGAAAATATGCAGTGGAAAAAGAAGCACCATTCTCTGCATTTTTCTTAATTGTTTTCGTTTCATCATCATCAGCCACCGCCACTGCTGGGACTCTGGTCTTATCTCAGATAGAGCATGCGCCGTAATCTACCACGCTGACCCAGTGCGGGATGGTAGATGTCGCGTGCCCTTGAATTTTGTTGTAGTTCATGGACATGCCGGTTTCCTCACGACGTTTCCTATCACGTTTTTTCTTAATTTACACTCACGGGCCGGTCTCGTCGTGTAGCTGCACATACTTCTTGCCGACCTCGTCACCCCTTCCCTCGACGACGAGCCGCGTGTCTTCTGGAGAGAGGGGATACTCGATGTCCTCTCTCAACTCGATCTCAGGTGTGGACTCTTTCCACAGACCGAGGGACTTTAGCATGAACCTGGGAATGTAAGTGTTTCATTTTATTATACAGTTTGCAAAAACCAAGTTTCTAATTCCCTCCGATCCATTGCAACTGCATGTGAATATAGTTTCACTAATATTTTCACCTGAGATAGAGATCCAAATATTGGTACGAAGTCAGTACTACTGAACCTCAGGATAAGACTAAATGTGATCTTATAACCTAGAACGTTTAAATAGAATTAATTACCTTGTAATCTGACATATAATGGAAATTACCAGATGAAGCCACGCAGCCAATATACCCAACATGAATTGAATAGATCGGTAGGTACTATTGTGATATTTTCCTACTATGCATAGAGGTTTACAGATGAAATCTAGGCTTTATAGAAAGAGTAAGTATTACCTGTGCAAGAATATAATGAGAAGTAGCAACAGATCGTAAAGAGCGTAGTTGACCTTCCTCTCAATGCCAATGATCCTTGGAGCCGTGAACGGCATATTAGCGGGAATGGCCTTCTGATTCCAAGGCAAGATTTCAAACTGGAACATGCTCTTTATGAGGACTATAACCTGTAAAATCAATCAAATGTGTCATTAAACGGATTCCTTCTGAAAAAACTTGATAACATCAGGTCCGAAAGTGTGTCTTTCTGTCTATCAGTTTAAATGGCGATCATCACCTTCTTATCATCATCAGCCTTTCACGTTCCCACTGCTGGGACTCTGGCCTTCTCTCAGAGAGAGAGTATGGGCCGTAATCTACCACGCTGGCCCATTGCGGGTTGGTAGATGTCGCATGCCCTTGAATGTTGCAGTTCTTGGGCATCCCGGTTTCCTCACGATGTTTTCCTTCACCGTTTGAGCGATGGCAAATCCGCACATAACTTATTAAGTCATAGGTGCAGGCCGAGAAGATTCGAACTCGGTGTCGGCGTCTTGTAAGTCGCACGCGTAACCGTTCGCATCACCTTCTAAACTATCTTAAATCTATTTTACTGTTGGACCGCCATCAGCATCGCCGTGGAAATAAAAGATTAACGATTTAGGTTACAAAAAGACCTTTTAAACGCCCAGATTATATGTGTAGCATACGTGCTATTTATGTTTATAATTGACTAATTGTCATTACAAAATTAGGGGTTGAACACACTGGTCATGTGTACTGATACAACAGCTAGTGCTATAATAAATCAAAAAGCAACTTGAAGAGTTCGCAGCTCACCTCGGTATACGCAATGAGCGTGACCCAGAACGTTTTGGTAGGACGAGGTATGGTGAGGGTCCCCCATAGGAACACCATCAGCGGTAACGGAATTGATAGAATTGTCGCCGATTGGATCTGAAATAGTAATAATTTCTTTTTTAAACTAATTTTTTCTCATTATCTCTTTTTATTATTTACACTAGGCTGCAGGTACAGTCAGCGACAAAAGTAGCTGACCATACTCGATTTTCTAAACGCGTATTGGATCAGTAATGTTTGTTTTTTCCTTACAACTGACAAGGTAGCGTTTGACGACAACACAACACACCTGATGTTAAGTGATGATTCGGTCGAAGGTTGGTGTTTAAGATGGTCAAGAGAATCGGTAAATTTGTTTTTGTTCAGCAACTTTTGTCGTTGACTGTACTCTGTGCTGTCCACGGGTAAGCAAATGTTTTAATAACTTGAAGGTATCCCGATTTTCCACATTTTCCGAGATAAAGTAGCTTATGCCCTGTAATTGTTCGCATTGTGGTTAAGTTTACCTGATTTATGAACACCATGATGTAGCACACGATGTCCGTATGCGCCAACACTGCGTACCACAGCGCGCACCCAAAATGTACGAAAACAGACTTGTCCTGCCTGAACATCGAGTCGTCTTGCTCCTCCAGTGTCGACACATCTTTGCTGTAAAGGAAACCATGTAGTTAAAATGTTAATAGATAGAAATTAAGATGAACGGTCCAGCCTAAGGCGGAGATTATTTTTAAAGGGGGTTTTATCGTTTTTGGAGTTAGGCCATCGTCACATTATCTCATAAAGATGTTTAACAGAAATACATCTGATTACGTGTTACGGGACCCAATCAGGTGCTGTATTGTTCAATATCTTCACAAGATGATATGAAACTGATTTTCGTGAATTACATGATCGTTTACAATTTTTAACTAGCCTAGCCCCAAAAATAATAAAAACCGATTTAAATTGTCATTAGTTAGGTTGGACCATCCACCTTAAGAGCAATCTGCGTGCCAAAACGTGTATCACCTCTGAATAGTTTTCGGAAGTTAAAAATTAGTGCTTGTATTTTTTTTAGAGAGATATGTGCATTTGTCGTGTGAAGGTAAATATTTTAGGCGACAATCAGGTAGTATTTGTAAACATTTACAACAATGAGCAACAATTAGTTAACTTTAATTAAATCGTTAGAAGGTATTGAAAATAGCGCAAAGAAGTAATTTGTGAACAAGATGTTGAAAGAAGATTTTGTAATCACATTTAGTACTAACGTCACGTCTCGTCGTCATGAAAGGAAATAAGTAGTAACGAAATAACTAGAACCACAGAATAAGTATAGTAGAATCACTTGACGTCTCAACTGCATTCATGGACATGCAACGCCGTTTTGCTATTAGTCCTCATCAGTCCTAAACATCGATCACTGAGCAGCTCCTAGTTATACATGTATAGACTTAATTCATCATCTCACTTCATACAAAACGAACGGTAAAAGCAGCAGAGTAGTGCAATAACTGAACTGATATGTACAGAAAGAGACAAAGTTTGAAGTAGTTACAAAGAATTATTTACAAAAACGTCAAAAGCCCATCGCAGATGACGACGAATACTGAACCTGGCCTGTACTGTCTTAGTAGAGATTTCGAATTGACTCCCACTATACTCAAAAAGTCAAAAAGTCAATTTTTATTTATTCAATAGGATACATTGTGATCACTTTAAAACGTCAAACTTAAAACTAGCTACGCCTGTTCCAACCTCCTTACGCTGGCAAAAGAACTCATATTACATTTTGTAAGTTTTAATTTGATTGAATACGGCTCGAAGGACCACAATTTAAACACAACTAGCAATAACTAGTGTACGAGCAAAACTCGAAAGTAATACCTACTTATTGATACATTAATACATGATTTCAATTCAAATTAATTGTAGTATCAAGTCAGACCACTGTTGGTTGGAAATTACAATAAAGGTTTTTACTTAGAATTATACACAAAGGTTTGAGACAGTACAAGCACAGGTTCGCCTTAGAATGAACCTTGACGTGGTCTGCAAGCTAAACGCGCTCTCGTGTTCCGAGGTGTCATCGTCATCGGGGTGGTAGGATTCCGTCGGGGACTCCCTCCCGGGTAGCTGGCGGGGCGCACGGGGCGAGGCTCGGGGCGTGGGGGGCGACGCGTCCAGCCCACGCTCCATACTCGGCGCCAATATACGTATCTCCGGTACGCTTATATCGCTTAACTTACGGCTGAAAACCGTATCGTGAGAGCTATAAGTCACTTATATCATTTTGAAACATTGGGTTTAGTTATAATCTCCGCGTTAAATCAGTAAATCTAGATCTGTAGTAGAACAAGTAGTTCCATTGGCATTGAAATGGCTTTGATATGAAATGTATATAACATGATTTCTAGATACAATAAAGGACTACGGTTTTGTAAATGAAAATCTATGTGAAATAATTAAAGGAATACAAACCCCATTTCCACTGGCATTAGTAGATTTTTATCGTATGTTTCCACATCTTTACGAATACTAGGCGGCATGCAAAAACAATACTCGATGACTAGTGAACACTACATAATACACTAAAATGATAACAACTAAATAAATCTGCTAATATAAAGAATCCTTGGCTCCGTTTAACATGAGATTTTTCAAAGGTTTAATGGGTCTAAGGCACGACTCGTAGTAAAAACTGGGTTGTACAATGAACAAATTAAGGATGCTATACTCACTGGTGACCTAAAGCTTCTGGTAAAGGTTCCCAAATCATCTGTGATCCTTCTCGTAGGCCGATTCCAAAGCCTTCTTTCTCCTTTAAAAATAAAATCAGTTTTCTTTAGGCCTCAATATTATTCACAAGTTTCTTAACGATATGTATACATGTGCAAGCAAACGCTGTTTCATCAATGCCAAGTTAAATAGAAAATCAAAACCTAGTTTAAAAGCCAAAGTACGTTTTCAATACTAAAATAGGTATCAGTTTCAACCTCTGAACAGAGAAGAGCCTTTTAGACTAGGAGCTTAGGAGAGCTTGCCAATGATTTAAAACTGAATGGAACAATATGAAGCAATTCAAACGGAATGATGAGTTTTAAATTAAAGTCAACGTATTAGCAAAAATCTGGGTATGGCGGATGACGCGGACCGGATACCATCAGGCGCGCAGTGACTCAATGTTGTAAAAAAGATTACCTTCAGTATTTTCTTCTCGACAGCCAGCGTTCGCGAGACGTATCGGTAATCACGGGAGTACTTCATCAGATATCGAGTCAATGACACGAGGAAGCTGGATATGAACGCCCACACCGTGTCCATCAGATCTTTTAATTTTCCAAATATTGACTGTTCCACTGGAAATAAAAATTACTTGCTGATAAACGCAGTATTTCTTTTAGGCGGCGCGTTTTCTCGTGTTACACAAAATCGTTAGCTTGTTTTCGATTATAATATGTAAATTAATGCGTCACCATTTTTATGAGCCTTATAAGTGAATAATATTTGTCTTGAAACAATACCAGGATCAAAGAAGGAAAAAAGTGAGTGTCGATTTTAATATTTATTTATATCTTATCGGAAATTGTTGGCCAACGAATCATCTGTTCTTAAGTGACGATATGGTCGAAGGTGACGCTACGGGCTTTATTCTTGTTACGCAGAGAAATTAGAATGCTTGGCAACTCGTATTGTTTCGAAGGATAGCAATCAAACTAAACTTTACTATTTTCGAATCCAATTTGCGAGGACTTTAAACGTTCCGTGTCCGTGGGCCGTGCCTTTTCTAAGTATGCTTTAAAGAGATCCTCAATGTCCGTAGAAGGTACGTACCAGGCAAATTGTCGAAGTCATCCAGTTCCGACGGGGGTCTGTCGCGGTCCTGCTCTTGAGCCAAGACCGGTGCGCCGGCCCCTTCTTTTTGTGCGCGCCGCTGCCGCGTCTATGCGAATTTGGAATTATTTTATGGTTATTGTTTACCAAGGAGCGTTAGTATGGTGGCTAGTTATAAAGATGTTGTTATAGCGTTTCTACAAAATTCACCTATAATAGCGTGGGGTAGGTATCTGTTTTTAATTAAAAATGTTTGATGCAACGTCTTTGGACGGTAATGATGATCACGTAGCAATTTGAATAACTTTTCAGGTAAGAAATTCTATTAAAGATCTAAAAAGAAAACAACACATATGGCATGCTAAACTTTCAAAAGTATGCTCCAAAATAAAAATAGAACAATAGCCTAAATAAAACAGGGTAAGAATTCTTTAAAATTTATATGAGTTGGTAAAATTCATCACCAGCGTATTACTTTCAGTGGTGGCAGAAGCCAGCCGTTTCTTCTTTCAGAGAGAATATATTATTGTGAAAATATGTTAATAGAAAGAGACCAAGTGAAGTGTTAATACAGTGTGCGAAACATAATATAAACACATTTTAATAAACTATTAGAAGAAAAACACAGAACACATACTTAACCAAGGCTTAACAATAAAAATAGCTGTACGAATAATATGGTAGATAAAGTAATAAACATTTTAGTATAACCATACGAACATAAAAACCAAAGCATGCAAGCTTTAACAAAATGAAATTTGTTAGTGAAACATTTTACCTTTTTCATGTCCTCGTGAACCGATATTTGAAGCTGTAGAAGGAGGGATGTCTAAATGTTTAAGTATATATGGATATACGAGTATATATCGAGTAAGGTATGTGATGATGCGATGTGATATAATTATAGAATATGTAACGACGAGTTATATGTTTGTCTGTTTAAGAATTACTATTTTATCAATTACATTTCTCTATTGTGCACAATTTTTTCTATCCATATATTATGTCTCTCATATCGTTCGTATGCATTTCGAAGGATAACTCAATATTTTCGATTTCTCAGATATTGATATACCTGAGATTTATATAGATCAAATACCATATCTGTTTTGTAGTTTCTGATTCGATAATATAATCAACAAAACACAACAAAAATCTAAATACATATCTTAAATTTGGATCCAGCGAATTCTAAACAGAAGAACGGCTTACAGGTTGATAAGAGGAGAGATTTAATATAGAATTGAATATAGACGATAATTTAATAATAAACAGAAACATTAAATAGAAGATAGATTGGACTAAACTAACCATGTTATTTATGCTAGTGATAATCCAAGTGTATTTAAATTCGAAATTGAAATTAAACTGGATTTGATGCCTCTGTCTAATCGTATACGATTATTTTACATAACATATTTCAGCATCAGAAGTGAGAACGGGAGAGTTAATTAAGAACTAGCCCGTAGTTTACTACTGTTTATCGCCATACAAATTTCCTTATGACCGATGTTCAGCGATTTAGGCGTGAAAAGGTAACTCACAGACAGAGAGCGAAGAAAGAGAGCTAGCTACCTTGCATTTATAATACATATTAGAATGGATTACGTTATATTCTCTGTTACATTTTAGAACTAGATTTGTATGTGGTGAAGTTACCTCGTGCGGGTACGATAACGGATAGCTTGAGAGCGAGAGCTGCCTCGTAGACCGCACGGCGGGCGCCGACGAGCGACGCAAGGTCACTGCGCGCTTCAGGTCGGTCTTGATGACTGTCGAGAGCAGCTACACCGCAATGGACGCCACACAAACGTAAAGGCACGGTCGGTATACGAAGCTATACGGCTTCCCACTCTATTTAAGCACGGCAACTATACCAGAATACGCAAACGCGGATCCAGCCCTCAAAAAAGGTTGTGGGCACGGCCACCGGAAAATTGGCAAAGTTCGAATCGGATTTCAGACTCACTGACGACCGATCATTGCATTCCTTATTTCCTACAAGGAGACGTTTACAAAATGACGCCTTGGCCAAGACGCTCAAGACCTTGTACAGCCGATCCCTTTGCCTTTTCATTGAACAATATCAGTCTTACATTTGTGGGCATGCCAACCATGCCCACAACGGAGGATCCGCGCTTGAGAATAATTCATAAAATGATGTCGAAACTATTCATTTATGAAGCCTACTCGACTTGTTCAAGCGGTGATGTTTTTGCTTGTGCTTGCGAGTGAAAACCCAATATAGCGCTGTATACCGATGAACGTTGCTGTGCAAGAGTTAACACAATACAATTAGGTTAGTCACCTTAAGCTGCATTGAGGTATAACCCCGTGAAGCATTATTTTCCTATGGACTCCACAATTAGGGGGAAGCTACATGCGGGAGTACCCGGTCGCTAAACAGTAAAAAACTATCCATAAAATACCATGCGCGCATTACCCAAAGACGAGAACATATCAAATATTTCTTACTTAGTACCATAATATTACATTGCCCTTTTTCTCTTTAGCCGGGTAGATTTAATCAAACGTGTGCTTTTATTTCTTCATGTAGTCATCATAAACTATAATTTGGAATAGTGTCAGGATCAGATACTAAGTAAGTTTTATGACAAAAATGCATCCCAAGTAGCCCATGCTTCCACAATCACAATAACGTAGAACAAATCCCAACCGCTACCTTAACTAATCAGTACAGACGACAACACAAGTCTCTCTTTGACATTCTACATGTCAATCACAATAATTACGAACTGTGTTTCTGTGTGTACATTTAGTAAGTGGAGAAAAAGCGTACCTTTCCGAAGCCCATATCTTTCGGCGCATCTTCGTCAGATTCCGAGTCTTCGTGCTTCATCACTTCCTGACCGTCGTCATCGAATTCGTCAAACATGTAGTAGTCACCGGAACGTACGGCTGTTTACAGAAACACCATATTAAAGTTATGTCGTTTGTGACGTAACTAGAAAAGTTTTTTAGTCGCTTTTACAATGCAATGTGTATTCAAATGCAAGCTTTTAACAAATGAAAGACATAAGATTCTCAAGTCGAACCGTATATTTTTTTCTTTTCAAGTTACACCTGTCAAACTAACATTCAAAATAACGGTTCCTATTATTATTTCTTACAGGGTAGCGTTTGACCACAAGTCAACTGATTTTAAGTGACGATGTGATCTTGCCCGTAGTAAACTAAATATATTTTACATAGTTCCACTTTATCAATGTAAAGCAATTTTTTAAACACTTGCAATTTGTAACTACTTAAAGAACGTACCCTCGTCATCCATCATTATGTATATCGTGAACGTGATTGGGACAATCTTACTGGACTGAAACAATACCTATTAACTACTTTTCATAAAAGCTTACATTGAAAAATATTTGTAGTAAAAGCATATTGATTTAATTTTACTTTTATAAAGCTTGTCATTGACCAGTATCTTTTCTAGTTACGTCTTAAAATGATTTAAAAGCTTTCAGGCATCATCAATTTACGACTATTGCATGCTAATTTCATAACAATGTAATTTATTATTGTATTGATACACATAAATTAAACAGATTTACATACATACAGGACTAACGTTTATGGATTCTCAGACAGGTACAGTCAGTGACAAAAGTTACTGATCACGTCAAATTTTCTAACTGAGTATCAGATTAATCATTTGTACAAGGATATTACAACATAAAAATAAATACATAGATTACACAAATATGCAAATGTCTGAAACACAAAGCTGCAGCATGCGGAAAAAACCATCGAGCAAGAGCACATGCAGGCAACATAAAGCTCCATCAAGCGGCAAAACAAGCGTGCTGAGGCGCAATCTGTCTCATATTTACATTTTTTACAAGGTATACAAAATAATAGATCCAATTAAACGACAATGATGAAAGACAGTCCCCGCCATAGCGTTGCAACTTGCCTAAATACCATCACCGACAAGCTGAGAACGTGTTAGTAACGCCAATACAAAGTTATTGCCAGCGTAGTTCCGAGACTCAACGTTACCCTTTTGATGCGTTGCGGGCGCTCTATACTGCGGCCTGTCGCGCACTACAAGAGAAAAGCACAGCTCAACCGCACAGTTCACACACCATGGAGGACATTGTTAAATCAGACGATTTTAGCATTTATTGACAACTCAACAAGACTCGCATTTCGATCATTGGATAACATTAATAAAGCACAGAAATCGAATTGTTGTTACTAAAGTCTCAAGTCAATAAGACGGGCCGTATCGCAATTACCCCTTACTTTAGATAAAAATAGCTAAGTCAAGATTTAATAGTCAATGCTGCTGTATGGTAGTTGACCATTTTAAATCTTGAATCGGAAAATTATTATCTAAAATAGTTGTTAAGATCGGCCGTAAAAATAATAATGAGAAAGAGAGTTCATATTGTTGTTAGGTATTTCACAGTTTATTAGTATTTTTATTATCATCGACCAGGGTAGAAACGGGGTCACAATCACCTCCCTTGCCGTCACGAGGACAAAGAAACTTTACCTTCATGTCGCTTCGTGAATACTCTGCGATTATCGACCGAAGAATCAGTTCCTAAACGAATAAAAAGAAGTATAAAAGGAGGATCTGCTGTACATTTTGTTTACAGTGTCACACAAACACAGTGTATATTCATCGGTATAAGAATAAATGTGTGGGAAGCGACATAATGTTTAGAAGCGACATACACATTTTATACGAAACCTCTTAAAGGTAGAATCAACATCAAGATACAAAAGAAGGATAAATGTCGCGTCTAAACAGTCGATTCGCTTCCATCGAGAAACTAAACACCACACATAGTAGTTACACGTATGATGGGATTGCGGCTCGGCGCGGCTCGACTGCGAAATAACCGAGGTTCGCTGCTGGAAGCTCGGACTCGCCACCGTGTGACGCCTTCGAATTGGTGGAGGAGAGAACACAGGATAGGATTCTTCAGGACTTTGAGCGCGTTGCAACAAATCAGAATTCGGAGGCGATTCGAATGATATACGCCGCGGTTCTAGGTACGCATCTAGCGATACGGTCATTAGAGCTGACGACGGAGACGGAGGACCTCCTTGCGAGCTCGGAGGAGGCAGCGCGGGGAGAGGTAACGGTTGCGGAGGGGGAGGATGTGTGCGCTCGGGCGAGGGGGGAGCGGAAGGTTCGCTGACAGGAGTATGGAAGCCGCGCGGGGAGGCGGGGCTGTCTGGCGTATGGTACCCGCGACCCGACGCGTCGGAGTCGCCGCGGACTAGCGGCACTTGTTCCGACTCTCCTGGTTGGGTGTCTTCGTCCTCTTCTGTTCGAAAGTAGCGGAAGAAGTAAAACGTTCAAGTATAATACCCAAGTACAGAGTACAATGTAGTCAAATCTATTGAATTCATGAAGAACTTTTTATCTCGTACCCTTTTTAATATTAGTCTACCTTTAGATTTAGAATGGCTGTTTACCTGCGTCGTGATGACGTGGGTCCTTCGCCATAACGCCTTGTATTTTCTTTTGATTTGCCTTAATCCTCTCCATCTTAACCTTGATTTTGTCTAATATCTTAGACTCTGTTTCCTCTTGCACGTTCATTTGTTTCTGACGTAACTGTTCGATCAGTTCTGCTCCTCTGTAAATAACATAGTAGAACCTTGAGTATTGTGAAGTATCTACAGGTCAGGTACCTTCAATACGCTGTATACACAGCCATTGAACTTCTATTCACTAAGTACCAGACAGCGAGATCGTCACTTTTCAGTGGGATCTAAACCTTTAAATAATATGGTTATTTAAATATAATGTACCTTGAAGCCAAGACCGTAGTGGCTTTGCTTTCATCAATGACCCTGTAGAAGTAATAGCTGTGGAACAAACGCCTTTGCAGTATGAGGAACGCGAAGCAAACGCCATCCCACGCCAGGCCTATATCTTCTTGAGGCACGGAACATGCTGCATCCTGAGCACAGTGAAGAAATAATTTTAATTTTTAATACTACTGCCATCTTTAACAGCATCCTAAAATTTGTCTGGGAAATGGTCCGTTAACCCCGCCATTTCACGACAAATCTCACGTATAACGGGTAACATCGCGTTTCTGTCCGTACTGATTACCCACCTTGACATACACCATTTTGAGGAAGGACCGGATGTTCTTTCCAGCAAACTTGTCAACGCAGCCGATTCCCAAGAGTTGTACCAGCCAGCACGCGTGGTCCTGCATTACGGAACTGAACATACAGCCTGGGATCTGTAGGAGTGTTTTCACCGCCACCACGCCAACATTGTACCGGACAAGCCACGACCACCTGTAACGAAATACCCTTTAAAGTGAGTACTATATACACACCAATCTTAGACCCGATATGGTGCCCTTAGAGAAAAGGTTCACAACTAGTCATTGCATATTATACAGTTACGGCATCTATAGTAGTACTTACCACTGCAATATAGATTCCTTCGGCCGTAGGTAAAAGTCGGTGCCTTGCCACAAGAAGATAAACGAGCCGATGAGGTAACCCATGGAGAAGATGTTCACGCGGTTGGTGCCAGTCATGAACATAATGGCTAGCGTCACCCATAGCATACCCAGGAACACCATGCGTTTTACTACGTCTAACCACGTGCTAAAAGAGCAAAAGTAAATGTAAGTTATACAATATTAACTGATCTGTTGGGAATGGAAAAGTTACCAATATAAACAGGCTTTAATACTTCTAGTTTGATGGCTAGAACCGCAACTGTTACATAACTAGTATATCAAGAGCGACTCTGTTAACTCTTACTCTTAGTTTCTGGAATAACTCTTGTGAAGTGGGCAAAGAGTATCTAAATAACAAAGCAGGTCATACCTACGTTGTGGTCTGGAACTTTGTTAAAAAGTGAAGCGTTGGAGATTTCTCTCACACTCACCCGACATATCCGAGAAAATCTGGCACCGGGTTTACAAAGTCAGGCGTCTCCCAGTCATGTCCTATATTCTCACTATTAGAGCCTCCCTCGTAATCATCTCCCTTCGTCTTTTCTATAGCAAACACTCGCAGCTGTCTCGTCGCAAACAGTAATAGAAAGTAGTCGAATATCAGCTTGACAGCGTGCGGCGGATCGTCACTGTAGGGCAGGTATAGCCATGTGCGTATCTGGCTCATTTGCTAAAAATAAGGTTATAAGAACAACGTCAAATTAATGAAATGAAACAAAAAACATAGGACACTTGGCTTGCTTCTTCGTCTCCTCTAACGACGCTAATGAAATACACATCTGGTGGAAAGGTTAAGCTATGATATAATTTGTAATTATCAATTTTGAGATGTATACCTCAAAACCAGAGTTACAGAAAACCAAGATTCAGATTATACATCTAAGGAACTTCGGCACACGGAACTTCAGCACACACATTACACGGCAGGTGAAAATGGAGCGTTGCGCGCGTGTCACTATTTCAGAACTATGTAGTCAGGTATCTATATATTATGACATAAACTTATCACCTACAATCTACATACACTGGAGCGATATAAAAGAAAACCTCTGTATCAGGGCTGCATGCAGGAACATGATACTGAGGTAAACTATAATACACTCACACTATAGACTTTGGTGCAAACTTCAAAACATCAACGCCACTTACAACTATAACAGCTATACCAGCAACCTACATGATACTTCCTGTACTTCGTTCATGATCACTGAACCATTAGGAGAAATTCTGCTGGCATTTCAGTTGACATTGTTCTTGTAAATCTACATGACGAAATTCCTTACAGGTCACGTCCTGCGAATTTACATGGGTTTATATATACTTTTAGCGACTTTTTCACTTGCTCACCTGACTCTTTTCATCCCAAGGATAGTTGAGGCACAGCTGTGGCAAGAAACCCACAGATAGCATATATTGCAATGGAATGACGAAGGTGACGAACGCGGTGAACGCTGGCCATACTTTTGCTTGGCGAGGCCTTCGTATCGACACGAGTAACAGCAGCCACCCGGCGTATAGCATCGCGTATACGTCCATACGGGAACCAATGACACCCATTAGACAGATAAGAGACACCTGAAATAAGGTAATAATGAGTTTATTACGGCGACAAAGAAGAAGATAAAAGGTGGTAAAATGGTGTTTCCTCTACTTACGTGCCTATATAGCAAAAAAGTAGCAAAGTAAGCAAAGTATGAACGCAAACAATTTGTGTCTCCGAGTTCACAGGCCGTCCAAAGTCTTCCGATATAAAGTAACGTAATAAATGTTTGCGTAGAGGAAAGTTAGTAAATAAATCTTTAGAGTAAACTTGTCCAACACTTCTCTTTTTCTGCTAAGACTAGACATTGTGCACTCACCTCCACTCCAAACTTGTAGAATCCGTAATTAACCAAGTACTTTAAACAGTTAATCAGGTTTGCATCTGCGTCCTTGCGCGTAACGTTTGGGAACGTTAGTTTTTCATTTTCTTTTGGTAACAGACCCAATGCTCTGCAAATAAATACATTGTAAACATGGATTTTGATTTGAGGTTTACCCCAAACAAGGTCTAGGAATATTCTGACATATTGTTTGTTATGTTTCGTTGACGAATGGTCAACGACGTCTTTTTTCTTCTTCGTGTTCTGGCTCTGTTATTGGATTAGGTTTTTTTTAATAGTGGAAAAAACAATTGTATTGAATCAAAATCGAATAATGTGTATGTGCTCTAAAAGTAACCGAGGGGTTTCCCACTCTTACATAATACATAATTTATGTATAGTTTTGTATACTATCGTCAATATATCGCTTTCATGTTCCCATAGCTAAAGAACAGAATGAGACTGGAAAAAAAAAAAGGAAAAATCAACAAACCTGATTGCCTGCTGTCGGTAAGTGACTAGTGAATAGAAAGTGAACACAGCTATGAGAGCTATGTATCCCTTCAGAATTCCGACAAGAGGCTTGCTGTCTGTGGCCTTCATGAATCCTAACCATTCCGCATTGTTATATGTTGTGATGTTTATGGTATCATCAGTCTAAAAATAATAAAAATAAAAATTAAGAAAACGTATGAAAACATTCAAAATATCAGGTTGTTTCGGACAATATCTTCAATGGTTTTTGTAGGCTTTTAATATAGAGCGCCGTGGCGAGTAGAACCATTAGAAATTGGAAAAAAATGCTACTTACTGTGGTGGTACAGTTCACATCGAAGAAGGAATGTTTGATGTAATCTATCTGGTATACCATTTTTGCCATTAGGTACACGCTTATTAGCGTCGATATGAAAAGCACGCAAATTCTTTGTCTGTGAGAACTCAACCAGAGACCGGGCGAGATTATTATCATTATTGGTACGTGCATCGCGCATATCTATGAAACAAAAATAAATATATTAGAAAAACAGCTTCACTTATGAGTAAACTAGAGTTCAATGGACAATGTTTCCAGTGAAATTACAAGCATAAAGAGATGTAACATCTGATATCTCAGGGTGACAAGCGCACGCGCAAAATTTTAATATCTTGAAGTTCAAAGTTCTATGTAGCACGGAACTGTAATTGGCAAACGTGACGTTCACCATCACGTAAGCAAATACGTCGTCACGTCAGACAATAAAAAAATCTGAAAGCAACTCAGTATTGTAATAAAATAGTCTTCTTTCCTTTTCACTAGTTTTAAAGTTATTTACGCAGCTTAGAATTATGCTGCTGCAAGTCCGGTAGGCCTATTATTTTAACGCAAGCGTGTAAATTTGTTTTCTGTATGAAAAACGTACAGATCTAGCGTGACAGCGAATAATTTTAACCGTCATACAAAAAGGAGTTTACGCACTCAAGGTAGAAAGCAAAAACTCACACCAGGCCTACTGTTCGCCCATAGCTAAACTTACCGAGATGTTGATATTAATGTCACTTACATTTAAAACGCACAGCAGCATCAACGCCAGGAATATGATCTTGATGAGGTGTATATCCAGGTAAATAAACACCTTCTCGGTCCACTGGTAGAGCACAGTTTTGAAGACCATGAACGATCGCCCCAAGACTGCGAAGAACGAGCCGTGACGGTGCTCTGTCGCAGTTCCTGCGTAGGACCGTGATGGCTTTCTGCAATATTACAAATTGATGCCGATGATGAAATTGTTTGAAAAATTAACCAGCTCTCATTTCAGTCGTAACGTGGCGCAACTTTCGACCGCATCGTCACTAAAATAAGGTGAAATGGCAACCGCAACTTCAACGCATGTCAGACGCTACTTTTTAAGACGTTTTCTGATCGTACTATTCCGAAGTTTTCATATGAAAGTCTATTTGTCTATTTGTCTGCACCATATAACTATTATACACGCCAACAGAGCAACAAGCATCGAATAGTACAACCCTTATATACCTGTAAATGTAGCCCTAGTTCATTAGAACTCTTAACATTTCATAAAGATAAAGATGATATGGTTAAATATATTTGAAAATGAAATTCGGTAATAAATGATTGATTCAGCGCCTGGTTTGGAGGGCCAGCCATGAGCCATCTTAATATTATTATATGACTTTCTTACCTATAACTCTTTGCCCGTTGTGAAGACATCTCATCGGCGTCCGTGATGCTTCCGTCCAGAGAGTGCGGCTGCTCCCCTTCCAAGGGTAGCTGTGGCAACTGCCGACCAATGTACAATGTAAGTTTATTTACTATGGACTCCAATTTATCGCAAGAAAAAGTACATAAGTACCATATTATGTCTTTCCCCAGGATTCAAATTATCTCCTTACCAAATAACATCAAAATCGGTTCAATAGTTTTTAAGTTTATTCGGAATATTTTTCTCTTTATGTATTAAGTATAGACAACAAATCCACTCCTATATTGCTATACTCTATTCGGGTCAATAGTGTTCACTAAATTATACTTGTATATGACATGAGGCTTATATTACTTCTGTATGCATGAGTAAAGATAACTTACATCATCTCTTATTGTAGAAGCTTGTCCAACTACTACATCCGTCCGTCTGCTAGACCCAGGGTCTTTTGTCAAACTATTCGTCCTGCAAATATTTAAGTAACAATCAAAAACATTCTGTAGTACCGCAGAAATATGGCACAATTTTAAGTGTCTTGATTTTACTTACGTAGTGTTCGGATCTGACAACGCCATGAAGTCTTTATGGAAGTAATGAACTTGCATTATTGTTATAATGAGGAATAAAGTTGGTGTTAGGAGTTTTACAAACAAATCCGCTGGGTGATATGGTTCTAATCCTAAGTCGTGTTGCCTGAAAACAAAAGAGAACTTACTGATAAAAACTTTCCGCACAGAATTTTACACTGTTGAAGTTAAAATTCTGGGTAGCACTGAACAGTACAGAGAAAGCGTCTTACAATCCGGCGAGCGATTTGCTCGTCCCGGCACTCAGTTACATAAAAATAATGTTATAAGATTAATTAAAACTTACAATTTTATATTGATGAGAAGATAATTCTCTATAGTCTTAGGGAAGTTATCGAACTGGTAAACGTATATAAGTATTAGATTGATCATGGAATAAATGATCACAGTTATCCAGAAAACGTACATTAAACGTCTCCACCAGTGCCAACTCATCTGAAAGTAGAAAAAGTTATATGGAATCTTGTAATAAAAAGTATCGGCCTCAATCTAGGTACATCTATTAATCTCGGCTTAAAAATTTTAGACTAAAACCATTACAAACAGTCTCATCTTTGTGTCTTTGAAAATAGGTTCAGTAAACGGTAGCTCATGTACAGTCGTGAAAAATTATTACTATCAAGTAAAGTAAATAATGAAACGCGTAAGAGTCTACCAGTGAAACAGTTTCACATCGAGGGTATTTCATGAGCGAGACAGAACGATACGACATCCGTAAACAAAAAAAGCGCCTTTCCGACCCAAAAATAACAATTGCGCATCTACTTAATGACCATTTTCAGAGCCATAAACATCCGGTAAATACTTTGGTCGTAGGCCAAATAGACCAAGCCACTGACAATCGCTTAAAAATACGAAGCTAATGCAAACATGCTCTTTTTCTAACCTGAAACATGAGTATAAAAGAAAGAAACAGGAACATATAAATGATTTTGAATATTGTCATCCGGTCTCCCGTGACTCCGATGACGAACAGCATTATGACGACCACGTAGATCCAGTATCTAGCGCACGCGGCTCGAAGCCACTCCCCCAATATGCGCAGGAGGCGGGAACGGTTCTCTTCTTCACGCTGCTGGGCCTCTATTACTGTAGAATATACATCATCATCATTAGCCTTTTACGTTCCTACTACTGGAACACTGACAGAGAGAGAGAGTACCTATGGACCAAAATCAACCCAGTGCGTGTTGGTAGATGTCGCATGCTCTTGAATGTTGTAGTTCTTGGACATGTCAGTTACAGTTTTTCTTCACCGTTTAAGGTGATGGAAAATCCGCACGTAACTTATTGAAGTCATGGATTTAGATTGACCGCGATTGGATTTGAAGTTGGTATCGGCCCTCGCTCAATACATAGAAAATACATATTTTATTACTTTATAGCCACATGCCACATCGCATCACAGTAATGACACTATTATTATAGATGGAAAAGTTATAGAGCGTGTATGTTTGTTAATTCTTCACGCTGAAACGGTTTAACGGATATAAGACAAAATTTTAATGGAGATAGCTTAAACCATGTATAAATAAATAGGCTACTCTTTTCCTGCGGGATAACGGTAAAACCGTGGGTGTTGTGTGTAGTGTGATTCTAAGAAGCGTTGATGTAAGATGCGGTACGTGCGCAAACGCAACTTACAAACGCATCTCGATTATTACAATGAAATCAACTGAAGATGTGCTGTTTGGGTTTAGAAGACTCAAGTATTCGTGGTGTGTTTAAAAATTTGGTAACAAAAAAATTTATTCAAATTATGAAATGAAAATTAGAGTTAAATGAAAAGGGTGCTAGGCAGAGTTGAGTATTAAAATTATGCTGCTATTAGATAGAAATATAATTGAAATGATCAATTTTACCATTTGCCAGACCTGTTACACGTACATAAATGATTAGAAATGTACACAATTTTAATTAAAATAAATTGTAACTTAGTTTTATTATAAAACCACTAATTAGAAACTTCTCGCTGGTAGCTTCTTAACATATGCTTATCAAGTTTAGTTTTACTACTTAACACAAAATCTAGAGGTCTCTAAATGATGATAACTCTACGCGATATTAAAACAAAACTTTAAACAAATATTCTGCTACGTTTATTAGATTTTGTGTGTAGTACTCTAAATTTTAGAGCTACCAATTAACATTTTGTTTAGAAGAGTGAATTATTAAAAATTTAAAAATTTATTAATTCATAAATGTTATTATACAATTCAAGAATTCATTGACGATAAAAGCGTCACAATCTCACTACCTCTAAAATAATATTGTGTGTACCTACCTACTTAAGTATATAATTTCTTTATGTATGTGTTGTCCGTAACTAGATTTTTATGTCATTTCTATATGCTATACCCTAACAGGGTCATGTTGTGATTTTACAATTTGCATAAATAAATAAATAAATAAAAGTTGTAAAACAAAAGTTGTTCAGTTACAGTTACACGCTAAGAAGCTATCTGCGAGAGTTCTCTGGTTGAATAAAAAAATAAAATTAACCCTGTATAGGTCGTCTTACCACTGGCAGCTGTTGAAACAGTGACCTGCAACGGTGCGGCCATTTCAGTAATGACGGCAGAGCGGCGCCGCTGCCGGATCTCCTGCACCCTCTGCCGCAGGGTCACCCAGAACATGCACGTGAACAGGGACTTGATGAGGAGCGGCACGCACGGCTCCACCTCGGGCCGTGTCAACCCTATCTGCGCCATGTTCACCTCCTACCGATGAAAGTAACCAAGTTCAATACTACTGCTCGAATACAACGTTATTTTTGCAATAAATTTGGCTACCCAGAATTTGTGATGGGGAAAAAATGGTCAACCTAACGTTTGCATATTTTTTTAGGCTTCATTCTTTCGATGTGGAATTTGTCTATTAACCAAATCTTTCAAATGTTTAACTGACTGAAATTTTTTAATCAACCCATTTGCAATATATTTATTGACATATTTAATTTGATATAAAATACTTTTCATCCATTAACCAGCTCGGTGAAGGCCGTTCTTTACTGGGATCCTGTACTACAATCTCACCATCGATATGCAGACTAGAATTTAACCTTACTGATGCTGATACTGAATTCATTTGATTCACACTCATACCTTAGCACTAAGAATTCCCAGCGTTTATAATTAATTATCAAATTAACAAACAATAAGTAAGTGAGGCTGCCGTCAAAGACTGATAGAGGTGCTTACAGATTCTTAATTTGAGGGTAGCTAGACGAGCACTATAAAATGGCCCCCACCATACCACCAAGCTATGGTGTTATCGCAGTTTGCTCTTCACCGACAGCTCAAGAGTTGTTATTTTCTGTTGTGTGTGGTCAAAACATACCCAAGCGCCTATTCTGTGCTGGTTAACCAAAGTACAGTTTCCAATCAGTACCCCGTTAACAGATGACGCACTAACCGGTATATCAGACGGCAACTCGTACTCGGTAAGGTTCATGCTGTAGATGTACTGTGCAATCAGCAGCAGCATCGCGTAGCAGACGAGGATCGGACTGGTCTTAAGCATGAACGAGCGCTGATCCTGGCACAGCCACACTATGTTCGCCCACATCAGCAGAACGAAGGTGAGCCACGAATGGAACATTATACTCCACGCCATCATAGTGATCGTCGTCGCTATGTATGATGATCTGAAAATGTTAACGCGTCTTAGGCTACCAGCCTTCTAGTATGTACACTGTGCAGTACCCGGTAAACAAGTTGAGCCAAAAGTGAAGTTCGCGCATGCGCACTTCGATTCGAGTTCGTAGTTGGATGCTAACGTGACGTGAACACAGCGCGGGAAGCTGACTAACCAATTAGGTGCACGGGTTACAGCGAACTCACTTCGTGCACCCTTCGATCCACATAAGAGGTCTAAAAATCGTTTCTGCGCAGCCAAGGTCATTAGCTCAACTCGTTTGCCGGCCGCTGCAGCTTGAGACTTGAGTAGCGATTAAGTGTCATATTTGTATGAAATGACAGACTCAAATCGGTGCTTATATTATAGTGATTATTGCTTCAATGTCGTTCTAGAAAATAATAAATTTTATTTACGCGTAAAAAAATGTTCAATGTTCATTTTGGTTTTGTAGTTTGTAAGAGCTTAAATTACCTTATTAAAACTTGGAAGAACTCAAAAACAGCAGTAATGATGTCATCTAGCAGGGTTGGCTCTTCTTCTTCCATGATTGTTTCCTCTGAAAGCATTTGGAAAATATATTAGTTCTTATTTTTCAGGTTTCACTGTCTGCTGCAGGCGTAGAGCAAAACACGTATGAAATTGAACAGTAATTCAGTATTTACTTCATAAGGTCAATTCTGTGTCTAGTAGGGTTCTCTAGTCTTAAAATATAGTAAGATATTTAGTATTTAAATGTTTTATTTACCATCATCAGGTACGACGACAGAGCCAGTAGAGTCTTGATGCAGTGGCCTTGTGACTGACCCAGAGCGCATGCTTGACCATTTCTTGTTAGGGCTTACATTGCGCATTAGCTATAAACACAATGCTATATTAATGCATAATATGTGCAAAAACATTTATTAAATTCACATACACAAAAAAATACGGCACTAAAAAAAACATCATTGTTTGTATGGCTCAGAAAAGAGAAAAAAAAGTAAGAATCATAAAACCATCAGATGGACATAGCAATAGACAAAATAGTAAAAAATAATTGTTTTTTTCCCTTTTTTACGGAAGTAGTTAAACGAAACCAACTCAAGGAAGGGAACCTGCCCAAATATTTGAAATAAACTTACCGTAGAAACACAACTAAGCAAACAACAACAAATGGCACAATGCAATGACCATACATAATAAAAATACTTACTATACCTACTGTGCAAATATGGACACACATGAAATATTAATATGTAGTTGATATGAAGCGGGTGAAATGAACGTTTTGCGTGCAGAAAAAACATTTACGAACAGTTTTGAACTGTATTAAAGGATTGAAAGTCGAAAATAGAAATTCGATAATAATTTTAGTACATTTTTAGTTCAGTATTGAATAGTACTGACCCAAGCATTGAAGCAGCTTTAATTCTAATTATTTTTTTCTTTACTTCACAGCAAGAAATTATTCGTTAAAATTCTATGATTGTTTAAATTTCTCTTTTTCCATTTGTCAATTTTCACAGTACCATACTCTATCTACAGGCAAAACATAAATGTACGACTGGACCACCACTGTTTATAAAACACCAACGAATTTAATGTAAGACAGAGTAATGTAAACACTCGTAGTTACATCACTATTTAAGTTAACATTTTAAACAAATATGTTCTTGCTTTGAATAGAATCCATTAAAAGCCCCCTCCAGCGTAAAAACAAATAAGTAGTAAATAAAAAATACCTACGGAGACAGTCTCACTGGCGTCCCCACGGAGTGCTTGGGAATTTATGTATGAATATGCAACCTACAAAAGAACGAAAGCGGGTTGCAAAATAAAACATAAACAATTTTGAAAATACAAAAGATAGTCATGAAAAAAAAAACCATAACCATAGTGCGTTTACATTCAAAGGTTAGCACAAATTGAGACATGCCTTTTCTTCAGTGCCTGGTCGTGTATGAGTATGGAGTACAGAGTGTTTTGAAACAATATACTCGTACCGTCTATCCTGAGATTGATAAAAAGTCATAATGTAAATTAGTAGAGTTTGAGCAGGATAGAGAAATGACGCTTGCTAAGAAAATATGTGATTGTATTTTAATGAACTTGCTCCAATTCAATCAGTTAGTAATTTTTTTAAATACTCAAATGTGATCGCGCCCAGAAAACTAGATAACTGCCGAGCGTTTTTTGCCTGCTCTTTTGTAAGATTAAAGGAGGCGTAGATAGTTGATGTTTTAAAGTCATGACTTGTATCCCACTAAAATAAGATTATTTTTTTGAGTTTGGCCTTTGTCTAGATCATCTTGCTGAGCCAGCGAAATACTTTGTAAGTTGTAAATTACTCCCAAAACGATTTACATCCTACACAGTCTATTTAATTTATTCCAAAAATTTGAATCACTATCTTTTTCAGATCATGTTTGGATTTTATAAACAGCTATATGCTGACAGATTGCTCGTCCTAATGTTGATTGAGTGTAGGTGGTGGTACCCTGTCTCTATATTATAGTAACAGTACAAACATATTGTATTATCTATCATTAATGCAATTAAAAAGCGACTAATGCGTTAGTGCTCAATGCTCATACCCTAATGAAATTTTAGAGAAAAAAATTTTTTCTAGAGTTATCTACAAAGCGAACATGTGCTATCGATGTTCCTACGTATAGTGCTTAACTCGACTTAGAACAGTGGATTATAAAATAAAACTATAAAAATCAGCTTTACGTGCGTAAATGTACCTAACCTACCTACATAGGTCGTGTAACAAAACAATTTATTTGCACGAAACAGTCGGTTGGTTTTTAAATTACCGATGTTTTAAATACACATTATTTCTATTTTACTTCACTTCGAATCTATTTGAAATAGAGAATGTTAGTATCAACAACTCTGATTTGGGAGCAGATAAATACTTCACAAGTAGGTTATTACTTTGTAATCTATACTAATATTATAAAGCTGGAGAGTTTGTTTGTTTGTTTGTTTGTTTGTTTGTTTGTTTGTTTGTTTGTTTGAACGCGCTAATCTCAGGAACTACTGATCCGATTTGAAAAATTCTTTCACTGTTAGATAGCCCATTTATCGAGGAAGGCTATAGGCTATATTTTATTTCCAAAAAAGTTAGGGATCCGTAAGAAAATTGCTATTTTGCAACCCAAGGTGTGAAATCGAAAACCTATTTTTGCGTGCGCTGCAATAACTATTGACACTAGAACAAAATAATGTATTACGGGTATGTAGGTCTCATTAAGATCTACAAAAAAGTCCGCGAGAGCATATGTCTAACTATTATAGTTATGCCGCAATAAGTTATATTTTATTTAAAAAAATTAATTTTTAATGCCGCCTCTAGAAAAGGCTCTTTATTTGTATCTTGGTATTAATCCTTATCAAAACAAATTACTTCTTATTCAAAACTGCTTCAATACCTTTATAAAACTTTTTGAATCATCCAATTCGGACATTCCATTCGAAAGATATCACGAGTTTAAAAATGTAAGTAGTAGTAGAAAAATAAACCCGCCGCACCCCAGCGCAGCGGGAAACGCGGCGAGGTGAGGGAGAATCTATGAAATAGGTAAAGTGCGGTCGCGGACCAAGAAGACCTTTAACAGCACGATTCAAACGCGTGGTCCGAAAAAAATTTAACCTAGAATTAAAATAGGATAATGGATACCTACAGCAGGTAACGCGGTAAGGGGGCACCGAAGTGCGGTATTAATTTTGGAGTATACGGAATATATACGCTTTCGCGCTTAAACTACTGAACCGATTTAAATGAAATTTGGTATAGAGATTATTTGAGCCCCGGGGAAGGACATAGGATACTTTTTATCGCGATAAACTGTAGCCCACGCGGGTGAAACCGCAGGGAACAGCTAGTCAATATATAATCTGTGGTTTAGCCTACAAAAATGTATACAAAGTTTATTTTTCAACAGTACGTTTTATTTAATATGATCGTTATCATAAGCAAAGATATCCTATCCTATTACGGTCTCATTTTCAGGCCACAGATTTAGAGTGCATGTAATACAATCCACCACGCTGAGACAGTAGGTACGGATTTGATGGTGGATTTATTGAAATGGGTTTGTACGACCAAATCCGAAACTATGCGATATAGAGAAAACTAGTGTAATGAACTGAGGAGGAGTCAACAGATCGATTTATGAGAAAGAACTGCAGATCTCACAAATTCATCCTATGTATAATAAGAATTTATTACTGCTCCATTGACGCAGGTTTGTCATATTTTCCGTTACCGTTGAGCGAGTAGCAAACAGTTTTATTACACGACATATCGAACTAAGATGTGTGAGCTACTATGACATGAAGTTGGTGTCGGATAAGCTTACTCGGACTTTCTTAGAGGCGGACAACCACTTGTCTCTGACCGCGCGCTGGCTGCCGCGACGGAACGACACGCCACGCACAAGTGACCCGTTCAACTTGCCCTCCTCTATTCCGGTTAGGGCGCTCTTTTTTTTCGCCTACATTCCCAATTTGGTAGCATAAGAGAAAATCCAATAAAATGTCATCATTTAAAGCACCGACAAATACAAGGTCCAATCAGATTTGCGCATCGCACGTAGCTGTAACGGCACGGCACATTTCACAATTAAAATACAGTCAAATAATGTTTAACATTAACATATTCACGTAAAACGCGACCGGCATTTCAGCCATTAATGGATAAACGTGTGAAAATGTGGGATGAAGCAGTACTTTATCTGTTCTGTGCTTCACAGATATAATCACACGTGGTCCTCCTTGCCTAGTTGAAATTACCGACCTCTAGCCGGCGTGTTTATGACCAGTACTATTGTTTCGGTTAATTTCGAAATAGGTTCTTTAAATAATTATCGAATATTCAAACATGTTTGAGAAACATTAAGATGTAATTAGTTAACACGGAAACAATTCTGTAAATAAAAAATACGTGCAATGCCGCTTTCGAGCTTTGCAGCGTCAAATCCGTTTGAACCAAAAAGCGCTGTTCAAATCGAATACTGTATTCTACGTGATTATCGCGAGACGTGAGAATAGCGCACGTTTGCTTTAACTATAGCATTAACCTACATTCAGCGCTTCAAGTTAGCACTAATTAACGTGACGAGTGGGAACAGCATCAGACCGGCAAGGAAGTGACGAAGGCATTACTCAGCGTTAATTCACTACTAATCGAAAATTATTTTAAAAAGCAACAACTGGTAATTACGCGGTTAATCAAATCAAACCAGTCATAAGTCTTATCAAGATGCATGAAGGTAGCTATTTGCTTGGCACGTACCTTAGGTTTGAATAGTTCGCGAGTTTCGATGGCGAGAATGAAGTAAGTTAACAGTATGATGAAAGGGCTCGCTAGGGTGGCCCACTTCTGATCATCGGTTACTTCGTACGTGAAGCTGTTAGGACTTGTTTCGTTAATTATTACCAGTTTCGTCAAACCAAAATACCTGAAAGCAATATTTTATTTAATGATATTTACTCGAGTAGGTACAGTCGGTGACAAAAGTAGCTGATCAATATCAACTTTACCAGATTGACCATTTCTGGTATGAAATGCGCTTAGAAAAATTTAAAAGTTGAGTATGTTCCGCGATTTTTGTCGCTGACCGTTCGTCTCGGAATAAACAAAGCGTTTTTATTTCAACATTCTTGTGTGTTGAAACATTGCAGTTGTACAATTGTAAATTTAAAAGTGAATCATACGTCTGATAACGTGCAAATACGGAATTTTTATTATGTGATTTCATTAGTGAAGTCAATATTAAGGAGGTTTGAAGGAATAATGAACATTTATGGCCTATGACTCATTTCCAACAGTAGGAATCTAGGACTAGGAATCCTCAAGACTAAACTTGTACTATTAAATATTCTGTGAGAAAAGTCATACAAAAGCATGTACTTCTTTCGCGACGTCATCACTGGCATTCATGATTCTTGAGTCAAGTACGCGCCTATCGTTGATTTATTGAATCGAAGCATAGCATACCTGGCCAGGTTCATATCGGGCGGGTAGAGTTCAATCAGCCACGAGCATTGATACCCAAAGAGTATTGCTATGTGCACGGCCATGATGGCCATGACGCAGCGGCCGACGACGGCGAACCCTTTCTCCAAAGGGCAGCCGACGGCCCAGGTCGTGGCAGCACCCATGAACACGAGGAAGTATATGCCAGAAATCACACTCGGCCGCATAATACCGGAGAACATTATCAGGAATAGGCAGATGTACTTCCCTGGACAAAGAATATAGTGCTACAGCAATTGAAGTCACGTATTTAGGCGTCGATATCGACAGCAGAAAAAAATATGCTTAGGCAGTTCAAAACATGCAAAGAAATAACAGCTTTACATTTACATTTAACGACGCTGACGTCTGATAAAAAGAATAAGGCGTAGTTGGAAAAGAAACGAATCGGTTTATTAACCTCTAATTAGCAAATCGCAGTTTTTCAAATATGTCTTTAATACATAGTTTTATAAGTAAGTATAAAAATATATACCTGCGCTCACAAGCATTGGAAACCGCTGATGTCGGGAATCCTTCTTTTTCAGTTGAGGTGGCGTTAATGATGACGTTTTCTTGACTATTAAGAAAACGGCTAGCGATACTAGACTCATAACTAGCTGCAATCGAAATTGAACATCAATCAGTATTGAAATTGAAATTGATATTATAAGTTTATGGTATAAAAAGTTAATAGGTCGTAATAATATACCATACCTCGGGTGCCATATAATGCATGGCCATAAATGGATTTATTTGTGAAAAGGAGACCAGGCCTAGGTTTTGGCCGATCTTCTGGATCAAAGGATAGGTTTCTAGCAAAGATCCGTACGGCGCGAATCCGGCCAGCACACTGTGCCATGCTGCGTGTGTCAATAGAAGAAGCCATGACACCAGGACGTTCAGCAGTAGGTACCTTCCGCTCCACCCTGGAACATTATGATCAAACATTTTTCACCAAAAAACAACTGCATATTTAAAAAAAAACTCTTGGTGTTTATCTTTTGGGAAAACATCGTGAGGAAACAGGCACGTCCAAGAACCACAACATTCAAGGGTATGCGACATCTATCAACCCGCACTAGGCCAGCGTGGTAGATAACGGCCCATACTCTCTCTCTGAGAGAAAGCCAGAATCCCATCAGTGGGGACGTAAAAGGCTGATGATGAAGGCTGGTGTTTATCGGTCTTGATTTTAAGTTTTAACCTCCTTGCCATCTACCCCGATTCCCGAAAACTAGAACTTATAAAAAAGTATCTTCTAGGTCTGCGAGCTCGATTTTCGGCCACACCGTTATTTCCCATCATCAGGTGAGTTGGTCAAACGACCATACAAAAAAAAAGGGCCTCCTACATTAAATTAATAATCTAACATATTTCGTTCTCTAACTAATCATTTGTCAGTTCACTTATAGGTTTGTAACATAAAGGTAACAAAAAAATCTAATGCAGCCTAGTTCAGGCGCATTAACACCAAAGTGCAATAAACAAAACCTTTTCTTACAACCCTAATAAGTCAGAGGTTTAACAGACACCTTAGCTATAACCCAGCAAGGTGTCCTAAAACTCGTAAATTGGAACAAGGCAACTGCGTAGCAGAATCCCCTTCAATCGTCATTTAGCCAGTGAATAGCTAACAATAAAATTAATTGGGGAATGGATTCGAAGAAGCGCTTTATTTGCGTGAAAGACTTTTAGAATGGAAAAACTAATAACTATTTTCTAAATTATAGCACGCCATCAATTCTTTTGAACTAACATGCAGGAAAGAAAAAGATTGTATATGTATATCCTACTAATATTATAAATGCGAAAGTTTGTGTGTGTAAATGTTTGTTACCACGTATCACCGTAATTACTAAACTGAATTTGATGAAATTTGGAATAGAGATAGCTAATACCTTGTAACACAACACATAGGCTACTTTTTATCCCGGACAAAGGTTCCTGCGGGATAACGGGAAGACGCGAGTGAAACTGCGGGGCGCAACTAGTAGTATCTAAACCAATATTGTAAAGAGGTAATGTCTGTTGCAAAAGTATGTTACGACTAATCTCTGAATTCTGAAACTACTGATTTTTCCTTTGAACAATCTCACTGAACGAAAGAACAAAAAGGCTGTAGTTACACCAGGTAGACAGCCATTTCATTCAAAATCATGAATGACACTAATGATATACTACATTCAATTTGGTTCCAACCCAGCGTATCAGCGTTACATTATAAACGAACAGTAGTTATAAGGTCTATCTAAGATAAGCCGTGACCTCAAAAAGAGTCAATAGCACCTAGCACCCATGATTTCTTCACACGTTTATGTAACTGCAGTATTTAATCTTTTCCAAAGTGTTTATGGAATCGGCTGTAAAACTGGCGTATTTAAAATAGTAGATCCTTGATATCTCACAAACTGTGCAGGTGTTTCGTATACAAATAAAGCGGCTGCTTACCACTGAACGTCTGCGAGTCGGGTACTTGAGACAGCGGTGCTATTAAAAACAGCAGCAGATAGATTAACGACAGGCCAAATGGTCGTAGTGCTATACCTGAAACAGAAAATAACGTAATGAGCTCGATAAATTAGATGACGAAAGGAAATTGAAAACCTGATCTGACTATGTAGGTAAATAAAGAGAACATGCAGTACATACTATACAATATGCAAACTAACTAATAATAAAACTTTTACGGCAACACAAATGGACAGTGTTAAAAAGAAATTCAAGAAATAAACAAAATGAAAATCCAAAAGAAAATGTCAATAGATAGGAAAGGAAACGCAATAAAGGGAAAGTCACAGACACTATAAATCACAGGCCCCGCGGCGCCGCCTGTGGCCTATAGGCACCGACCACCTAAGCATTTGATTCAGTCCTATTTTCGTCTACTTGACTTTCCACTAAGGATTTTATACTTCATAATACTATAATACCTAATCCTTATACTGACCATGACCTAGCTTCCAGCTTAAGGTTGGAAAGTTTATTCAAACAATTTTATGATTTGCGTCGAAAGAAAACATAAACACAATACTTTAGAGGTCGCGCTTTTTGGTATCTACAATTTACACTAGACTTTAAATTGAAAATAAAATATTTTGTTTATTTAGGTAGGGTTTTTGTACAGTAACAGAGATCATTATGTCAATACTGTAAGTAAAGGTGCTGAAGATTTCTTCAACAAAATTGATATAGAATACAATCCAGGAGGAGCGTGACGTCACCTTCGACGCAACAATGATGGTAGTGGACTGACATATTCTGATGATGATTTTCCAAAACTCTAACACTGACAGACATCGCACAGCCTCAGTATAGTATAGGCGCGTCAAGCAGCATGAAATTTTGGAGCAGAACCTAATATAACGTAGGTGAGAAATTAATAAACAGTACTATAAGACAGATTTTTTTAAACGTATAGCTGTGAGTGGGCTTGATTGAAAATCCTACAAGGAAACAGCTAGTATTCCTACTATGAATAAATACAGTTTTATAAAAGAAAATAAAATAACTACAACCAATAGAGATGCATAAAATGATTCAATGTTTCGTTATACACGTATATATGTTGATGTCTGCCACCGCTATTACATACCGAAATGCCAGAGTAACATTTAGAGCTTGTTCCAGTTTTACCCTATTTGTTGTTTTGACCGCACTGTCGTAACAATAGCGGGTTTATTTTAGTATATCCAAGAAAAAAAATCAAACAACACAATAAAATAAAGTCAATGACGTTGAATAGAGACCGACTACCTATCAGTTTTTGGCGGTATGTGTTTTTGGCATAACTTTCAAATGGTATCAGAAATATCATCGAATCTATAAAAACTTACAGGAAAAGACAGACCACCGGATTTTCATAGAACAAAATGTGTTATTAGATATTACTCGGTTTTGTAACTTTTAATAGAATAGAAACAGCAGACCGACTGGCGCCAACTAACGTTATCTATCATAATAAAGATGTTAAACATTATGATAAAATATTATATAGGTTACTCATTCATTATTCACTATCTACTCATTATATTTTCGTAACTTTATCATCAAAGTTTTCACACTTCCAGTATCGCAATATAAGTTCTTACCTAATCATATGAGCCGACCTAAAACTGTTACAGAATATTTATGGATCAAGTTTTTGGGAAACTAAAGTTAGCAAAGTCACTAAAAAAATCCTATTTATCATATTAAACGTTTAAATATACGTCCTAAGAACAAACAAGAAAGATCGTATTATTCCAACATTTGTTAATACAAATAAGATATTATGCCGTAAAGTCGACAGGCACACGACAGGCGGGTCGCACCGCAAAACATCATGCATCTCTGTCGCTCATCTAACATTTGAAAGAGATGCAGTTACGTGTTGCAGCGCGGCCCGCCCATATCCGTTGTTAGTGAAATAAATTGTATAGTTTTATTTACAAACCTACACTGCATGAATACCTGTCTACACATTTACGTGCGTGACGCTGCCTCTGCTTACCAGTTCAAGGTTTTAGAAACCTGTTCTACCATCTATTAGGTATGTAAATAATGTGATGTGAATCTAAATTAACATAACACCCTGATGCGTAAATAAATCAACAATTAATGATAACGTTATTAGACATCAAATTTTCTAACAGTGCCATCAGATAATATGTGTCACGCAATGAATGTAGTTAGGCCACCTTTCATTATATTGAAATGCCCCATGCATAATTATTACTTGCATGCATTAGACATGCTGTTCTAATGGTTTTAGAATAGTGTACTCGGGTGTTAGTACTAGTTTCTATTCAGTTCAGACTCAAGGGTATGAGACCCTGTCTTAAACACACAACCCTATGTAATAGTTGTTGACCCAAAAATAATCTTTAATAACCAGGATATAACAATTACAAAAATGCGAGCATTACAATTTAAATATCATTATTACTTTTTATTTGATAATGAGACTAACTTAATACAGGGAAATCTCTATGTCACTTCACAAGCGATAAATTATGAATAATTATCCTCATAACATAGCTGGCTACATAACATGAAAACATGGAACAGTCCAGAGACTGTTGACACCAACGTTTTGGCCAAAACAAACATTAAAACATACTTACTTTTCTATCTTATCAATAAGTCGATAAGTACGAACATGAATGAAGATTAGCTTGAAATGCATTTTTAGCCACTGCTAGAAAACTCGATAGCGATATCATTTGGTTTTTTTTTATTAGGAAGATGTTAGTTTTCTTCTTTCTCAATAATATGTATTTATTCATGTTTGTGAAAAGTCTGTTGTTTTTATTTAGTGGTCATTGGGTTTGTTTGTTTGTTTTTGGCTTTATTAAAGTTCCGCCAGTTCCTTTTCTTATACTTTCACGAAGCCAAGTGCATTTAACTGTTTACCAAAGAACATCCTTTATTTTAATGAAAGTCTTGAATCATTTTTGATGGATTCAACTGTTGATACATATAATATTATGCTCAAAGATCACTCACGACTGACGGCAACATGTAAATATTTGCAAACAAACATAAAATCCTTTCATCGCCACATTCAAAAACGAGATGAGAAAACATATAAACTTTAAAAACTAAATAACATACACCCTACATACTAACTACGCTCCGCGGTTTTCCCTTTATCCTGTAGGAACCTTTTTTAGGGATTAGAATTTACCTATATCTTGCCCTGCTAGTCCATAGTGAATAATACAAATCCTTTCAGCCATTTGAGCGTGAAGAAGTAACAAACTCACAAACTTTCGCTTTTATTGTTTTATTCGTGTGATGTCATGTAAATAGTTTACAAGAAATTAGAAATACTTTTATCAATACATATTTCTTTTTATGGGTACTTATAAAGCTATAAGCAGCGAAATAGGGGCAGAAAGTAAGAAGTCTGTACTTTACATTAAGATAAGATATTATAGATAACGATTGCCAAACCCAGTATTACAGGCAAAGGAAATTAATTACAAACAATTTCATGATTCTAGTTCATTGAACTCATGCACTACATTCATTTTCTTTATCTTAATTTTTAAAACAATACTCAATGTTGTTCTACACATTAGGAGAGACGAGCCCGGGGACAAAACCAACATTGCCTAGTGCCCTTAACTGACGAGCTTCATGTCCTAGGGGTTAGAATACTGACCAAGGCAAATATTTTAAATGAAAAGTGATAAGAGTAACCGTTTGTTTTGGAGTCTTGGATGTTTGGTGTGTCCATGCTAGCCGCTATAAATGGATTCGAGTGCAGGACTAGGATGAGTGGTAAACGTTATTTTAAAAACATTGATATATCTATAAGTACACATATATCTTACAAGTCTATACATATTACCCATTCTACTGTTACTACAGTTTATCGCGATAAAGAGTATCATAATAGCTAGCTTCCTTTGATAGTGTAGTGGGATAAAACTTCCACGCGGGTGAAAATGTGAAGCAGATCGCTAGTTATTTTTAAATAAAACAAAAATGTTTTGTGTTTTCATGACATTGAAGAATGTGAAAGGCTATCAAAATAATCTCTGTAGACCTAACTACGCACTATAGACACGGTATGACGGTGTAGACGTCATAATCTTTACGAAACTGTTGAATACCATCTGCTTCACGTTATTATAAGCAAACAATGATGACGAGACGAATCGTAGGCAAGGCTGAAACGTAACAAAAGAGTATGTAGGTAGAGCCTAAGAAAACTATTACATATTCTATGGTATTAGAAGTTAAAGGTTTAACAACATTTTTCTTTACTAATGAGACCCTCAGAAACTGTGACGCATTTTCAAGCTATAGGTACATAATGGTTTTTAGAGGTTTCCTCCATTACGAAATTATGCACGGAAGTTATGGGATGGGCAAGTAACTCTCACGAACATTGTGTCAAAGAGAAAATTTGCCCGAATAACTCTAGCTAGAGCATACACACGGAAATAAGTTTTTAAACTCCAATAACAACATTACAGTTTGCCTCAGCCACCAATTCAAAATAGCTTACGAAGCTGGCTGTGAAAAATACGCACACTACATAAAATTTTGTGTACTTTAGTAAAGTATTCTTGGTTTGAAATATAAGAAGATATATAAATCTTTGGGAGGACAAATATATCACGGAAACATGCTAATTTACACGATAATAAAATAGATTTATTTCAGGTTCCGTTTCAATACCTGTCAGCAGCGAAGTAAACTAGAGCTGTCTAATTAATGCAAGGTACGCAAGGTGCTAAAACTGAAACAGACTTCACCATATACTGAAATGATATCATCGTTCCTGGAAATCACTGTAACTCGTCATAATGTAAGTCCAGCCGAAACTTCAATACATAAAACGGGCGCGCTGCAGGCTGACACAAATAACAAAGTTAAAAATAAAACGGAAAAAATTAAACACGAGAAACATGCAGATGCGAATCGAGAATAGTGTGTTTAACTGTTTACATTAGCTGTTAGCAAACGTTGATTCAATAGTAATGATATTCTAGATATCAAGTAGGCGATAAGTAATTTTGGCACTTCATAAAAGTCTATGCGGCTTCCCCGTGATGTTTTTCTGGCATTTTTTACCACGATCTGTCATGAAATGTTATGCGTCAGCGTTAAAATTATAAACATTGATGAATAAGGAAATTTTTCAGCAGGTTAACGTTAACATGATTCATTTCTATGATATTTATGACGAGGTTATTGTGTACTGAGTTATTGTAAAATTATACTTTGTTGTTTTTTATCCCCCTGAGTTTTATTCCAAAATATAACAATTTAAAATCTTATATTGAATAGATGCAATAGATGAAACGAATATATTATCCTTAATGTTTACTTATTAACTGCTCTGATAGTATAGAAAAGTAACAATAAAATAGTACCTAGTCGTAGCGCATAATAACGTGATAAAGGATCTAAAAAAAAGTAATGATATAAATGATATCCATATTCGCTCGTTCTAAAAGTTAAGAGAAATCGTTAAATGAGATCGATACCATATTAATAGTTATAAATGAAAAAATCAGAATCAACATTTTTTAATAAATGGGCATTTATACAAACCTCCGTTGTTACCATTCCATTTACTTTAGATTCAAACAAACGCAAGTACCTACATGCAATTTAAAGATTTTCGCAATCATAATATTCTTAATTTTATTTTTCGCGCGATTTAAAAGTTAAATGGAATTGTGCGATGAGATCATATATAATGTAGGTTGCCGGTTACCCAGTTGAACTGAGTTGTGACCTTGTGAATCAGACGGCTGATATGGCAATGCTATTCCGCTGGCTGCCTAATAGGTGCACGTTACCCAAGCCGCACTAAAGTAGGTACTTACTATTTGACATAGTACGAAAAAAGATGGTAATGTGACAAGACTGACAAGCAGATATGAAAGATTAGAAGCCAAATGATCTAGCACGATTTTCTTCTGTCTTCTTCTCTTATATACTGCTTTTCTACTTTCAGAGAGCAGTTTATTGGGTCATTGTTACATTGCCAGTGAAGAAAATTTACTAGCGACTTGTACAGTTTTTTTTTAAAGATAAAAGTAGGTCATATTGACTTCTGTGTGCACGCACAGCCTATAACCCCTGAACAAACACACAGACTAATTTTATCTGGAAAAAAGATTTCTGCGGAAAAGCACAGGTGCAACCGTGCGCCGCAGCTCGTGAAATATAATTATGAAACACTAAAATAAACAAAAACTTTTGCAACCTGGGGCATGCCGATAATACAATACGATAACCTTTGTACAGTATGACATCACCCGCATAAAAATACGAAATACTCATGCTAACACTCCGGTGTTTATCTGTCTGTCCGTCTGTCACAGTCTCCCGGAGCTAAACAGTAAAAGCTAGAAAGTGGAAATTTGGCAGACAAAGCCTGTTGTGATGTGAATGTTCCTCGTGCGACCCAATAACAGGTTTTTTAAAATCAAAAAAACATAAGACAGATTCAAAAAAAAAAAAGCAAGTGAATATTTTAGACAAAAATGGAGCGCCAAGGAGTTACGTATGGCGCCTTGTCTATCGTCACATTGGTTTTTGATAAAAACATATAAGCTGTCATAAAATCGGATATCATTATAAACTAGCTGTTCCCCGTGGTTTCTCTCGCGTAGAGATTGTCACAGGATTTTAATTCCAATTAAACATAGCCTATGGGATATTGTGGTTGTTAAAAGCGTAAGATTTTCCAAAATTTGATGTTTTTTTTAAACTTTACCTCTTTAAAACTGACTATATATATGGCAAAACCAAAAGGGAAGGTTATGTTTTTAGCATTCTAGGTAAGTTAAGAATGGTTTTTTATAAGATTAGTTTCAATAGATAATTTTTAAAACTGGCATTGCATGGAACACAGAATTTTGCGATATGTAAGTTCAACTGGCACTTGACTGTTTATTAATTGATTAAGGCCCATTTGCACCACCGATTTAAAAATCAAATTAACGAAATGAATTTGTCAAATCGTATGAAAAATTTAGTTAAGTTGAGAATTTAAACAAGGTTTAACGTGTTCTGCACGCCAGCGTCGCCAGCTTAAGACTTGGTAACGTATACATGAACGATTGTTATAAATTCACTAGCTGTTCCCTGCGGTTTCACCCGCGTGGGCTACAGTTTATCGCGATAAAAAGTATCCTATGTCCTTCCCCGGGGCTCAAATTATCTCTATACCAAATTTCATTTAAATCGGTTCAGTAGTTTAGGCGCGAAAGCGTATATATTCCGTATACTCCAAAATTATTCCCGCACTTCGGTGCCCCTCACCGCGTTACCTGCTGTATCCATTATCCTATTTTAATTCTAATTTTTTTTGACCGCGCGTTTGAACCGCGCAGCTAAAGGTCTTCCTGGTTCGTAAATAGCGACCGCAGTTTACCTATTTCATAGAATATTCTCCCGCCTTCGGTCCTCACCGCGTTTCCCGCGGCACTGCGGTGCAGCGGGTTTATTTTTCTACTACTACTTACATTTTTAAACTCGTGATATCTTTCGAATGGAATGTCCGAATTGAATAATTCAAAAAGTTATATGAAGGGATTGAAGCAGTTTTGAATGAGAAGTAATTTATTTTGATAAGGATTAATACCAAGATACAAATAAAGAGCCTTTTCTAGCGGCGGCATTAAAATTAAATTTTTAAAATAAAAAAAACACTTATTGTGGCATAACTATAATAGTTAGACATATGCTCTCGCGGACTTTTTTGTAGATCTTTATAGGACCTACAAACCCGTAATACATTGTTTCGTTCTATTGTCAATAGTTTTTGCAGCGCACGCAAAAATAGGTTTTCGATTTCATACCTTGGGTTAAAAAATAGCAATTTTCTTACGGATCCCTAATTTTTTTGGAAATGAAATATAGCCTATAGCCTTCCTCGATAAATGGACTATCCAACACTGAAAGAATTTTTCAAATCGGATCAGTAGTTCCTGAGATTAGCGCGTTCAAACAAACAAACAAACAAACAAACAAACTCTGCAGCTTTATAATATTAGTATAGATTTAAACGACAATAAATCAAATAAGTATTTTTTTAAATACAAAAGGACGCCACGGAATAAAAGAGAGAGAGAGAGAGAGAGAGAGAGAGAGAGAGAAAGAATTTATTCAGGAAAAGACTGTACACAATAAAGAAACAAAAAATAAAGAAACACACAAAAAAACAGTTAAATCAGTCAGTCAGTTAAAAGTACCTACAAGACAAAAACGTTAATCATGTAATGAACTTTATGAATGTGACTAAGGCAGATTTACGTTTAAATGAGCTTTCATATACGTTAATGTGTTTATTAATTAAAATGAACGATCCCCGCCCATGAATGCTGTGGAATGCTTCCACTGTTTCGCAGAAGCGAGTTAGATTTAGTTTTTAATACAACTAAGTGCCGGTTTGTGTCAGTATTATGTGTAATTAAACGTAGATTATATTATATGGTGGCACAGGGCGTGCGTGTGTGGCAGCCAGCAAGGTAATCTAGGGAGTGGACTATCTAATGAAAGTTGAAATAACGTGATAATGCATTTAAATTGCAAAGTATTTAGACGTGCCCTGAAAGATTACCCTGCATAAGTGGATTAGAAAAATAATGTCTGCTATAGTTTTTTTTCTTGTAATTCCACATCAACGGGTACATATGGTCACCACTTCATTATTTTAAGTGACTTAGAAAAGTCTACTACACGAGTATGCAATTAAAGATACTTAAAAATATGTACAATTTTGTTAGCTGGCAAAAAGTCATACAAAACAGGACGATGGTGAGACTTATAACAGTATATGAATTACATTCGTAGGCGGCCATTACATACTTCTTTATTTAGTTTTCCTACTATTTGGTAAAATTTAAAATGCCTCTAGCTAATATTGAAATGAAATTTGTTACCTTCAAAACTGATCTTGACGCAATTTAGTCTGGATATAATATGAACAATGGGGAAAGACATAGGATATGTTTATCGCGATAAACTGTAGTCCACACACCAAACATTGTGACACGAGATTTATATATATTAAGATAATTAGTGGATACGTACTAAAATAAAAAAATATTACACCAGATCCCCAGAAAGAACTATCAATTAAATAAACCTGTAAGATCATTCGCGCCATTTGATAGACGAGCGGATTGAGACAAAATTTATCGAATTAATAAACAGAGGTCAGTTTGTCGGGTTAAATGTCTGTCGGCGTTTAATAACTTTAGTGTTTTTTTATTGTTATTGACTGCCAACACTAGCTGCTAACTATGTAGTTCAATTTCGTTAACACCCCGTAATTGGCTATGTCGGAAATTGGTAAAGCTTCTATAGACCTATTGCATGCTGTAAACGATGAAATGGTCTGGATTGGAAGTTTGGACAACACTAAAGGCAATCGTTTTTCAGAAATCGTATCCGATATAGTAATGTAGGTAAGAATGAAAACCCCATTTAAGGTTGTCCGACAGAAAGTACACGAAAATATACCTTAATTAATATCGATGATGATATCGGGTGCGGCCCATTAGCTGTCTAAACAGTGGGCTTTTGACATTATGTAACTGTATCACTAAAGCACATGCCTACTTTCACGACACTACCGTCATTCTTTATCAGGTTATTACGAAGATAATGCACTTGCTCCTAAATGATAATAAGTGGGTGGTGGGTGGTGTTGGTTTTGACAACAATTATGACACTCTTCAACATCGATTCGTAATCTAATCCCATCCCATTACCCATCTCTTACACAGGAGACTGGGATTTGATCCCGGCAAGTATTTTGAAGCCCTATAGCCACAAAACTACAAAAAGCTTGTCGCTTAGCTTACTTGATAAGTTAAAAAATACCACTACGCTAGAAGGCAAGCTGGCTCTGTAAAAATACCATAAATTGAACACTCCCGTGTTGTGTTGGATCCCAGTTATATCAGTCGTAAAGCCATCTACGGGTGGCCTAAAAGGTTTCTAGAATTTACTGACTCTGACTCTAGAATTGACAATTGATTCATACAAAAAAAGACGAGGCATACAAAAATCACTACATCATGCGTGAAAATAACTGAGTATTATGAATTTCAGTAGTTGCAAAGTGTATGGTATGGTGACTATGGTAGCTCATTGAGCTGCCTTCGGAACTCTGCATTGTGCGTGATTGGACACGCCCTTGGCTGGCCTTTTCTTATGTTGTACGTTGCGTAAGATGTAAACCTAAGTAGTAGTAATTACTTTGACCTTATGGTAAACAGGCTCAGAAAACCCTTATAGCTGAAATGTCAAACCGTTTTTACCAAACAGCAAGTACGTACGGTACCAGTTCATTTACTTACCGCTAGCTTTAAATGAAGATTGTGAAACATAGTTAAGTACATTATTTTCGCCACACCCTTTGCCGTTTACACTAATAGTAATAGCTACGTACGTATGTTTTTTGGTTTGTTGTTAGATAATTACTAAGACGTTTTGAGTTTTTTTTTTACTATAAAGTAACTCGACAAACGGGTGCTGATCATTGCCAATTTAAGTGACACAAGCGGATGACTATATGGCAAAGGCTTCTGTTTTACTCGTATCATTATTTTATGGCAGTTATGACAATGGAATCACGGCAATAGCACTGCATCAATGACGGCGTGGGGCGAGACAGGCGAAATCGTTATCATAATCTTTACCTATTCGTGCGAAACCGGGCGAACACTAGTATCCTAAGAATATGATACTATGATAGGTGGAATTGTATTGTAAACAGAGGGTCGGGCAGCTATATAATGTTCCGAATAGTGGTATTTACGGGCGGTGTGGGAATTAGGGTCAGGCAGGAGGCGGTCGCGTACGATTGTGACACGCATTCACTAAAACAATTTCGACGTATCCACCAACCAGCCTGCCACCCTAGATTTACCTTCATGCTTTTAGAACAAACCTAAACAAAACAAATTGGCATGAAGTCCGAAAATAAATGACGATGCCACGAATACTCCGCGCTCGAGTTGCTCTGTCGATCACCTTGAACTTGGAATCTGACTTGGATGAATGACGTTGATGACTTCACACTTCACAGCCGCACGAAGCGTAGCGTCAATGGAAACAAGGGTTTACAAGCTACAAAAAACACAAAAAACACACGCAAATAAGTACAGCACCCGAATGTAAAATGATGGAGGAAGCATTAGAGCCTAATTTTAAAATCAGATCGCGTTGCGTGTCATGAGCTTGAGCTGTACCATGCAAATTTTGCGATTCGGCAATTAAAGGGCTCCAACAAGGCCACGGCAAGTCGGTCATCGGGTCAGAGACTCAGAGTACGGATAGCGAGGACGCACCCTGAACTGAAAGGGGCGCGCCCAGCGTGAGGGAGGATACACTATACTCCTTCCCGCAATGCGACGGTGCGTGATTTCCATTCCCAAATAAAATTTAAACACCGGGATTCGACAATTGCATAATCTATCCCTGAAAGTTTGTGAGTATGGATGTGTGAATGTATGAGTGTTTGTTACTCTTTCACGTAAAAACTACTAAACGGATTTGAGTGAAATTTGAAATGGAGATAGCAATATACCCTGGATTAAAATAAAGGTTACTTTTTATCCCGAAAAAAGGCTCCTGCGAGATAACTGAAAGACGCGGGTGTAACCGCGGGGCGCAGCTAGTTACTAACATACAACGAGAAAAGATTTGATAGATTGTTTGTTCCAGATAAAAACTATTGAACCGATTTTGATGAAATTTGGTATGGAGATAGTTTGAACTCTGGAGAAGGATATAGGATACTTTTTATTGCAACAAACTGTAGGACGCGGGTGAAAATGTGAGGAACAGCTAGTAATAAATATAGTATTCAGAAACGGAGATTTTTCAAGCTCTATTAACCTCAAACACGTTCAGGCGACGACGGCGACGTGCAAAAAAAAAGTGAGTTACATAGCTGGATGTAATAATTGTTTAGCCGGCCGCCGGTGCGGTGGCGCAGAAATGACGTAAGGTTTATTTTGGAGGTTTAACATACATTATTATTATTGCAATGACGACTTGATGAGCGTAATATTCATAAAATTAGGAAGGCGCGGCGTGATTCGCACGCGGTGCCGCGCCGGCCGGGCCGGTTCCCGGCAAACGTTGCGTCATACGTGTCACTATGAATGCGATACGTCTAGATAACTTTTCCAGCCGATACTTAGGATATACTTGCAATACCTGCATTGAAAACACACAAAAAGTCATATGTAACTCTAAAAAGCGGGGCTCTTGTAGGGCCAGCTAAGGCAAACCCCTCCTTCATTCTATTCAAAGTAGCCTAGCCGTTTTCCTTGATAGATCAAGTGCATCCGTGTTTTGAAATGTATGAGATGAGATGGAGGTAAACAAACAAAATAGTGATGACAAAAATTCACTCACCTTCACTTTGAAGAAAACATATCAACTGTCAAGTCAGAAGTATGGTATCTCATTTAAACTTAAGAATAGGGCCGGTATCCTAAAATGACGCTCAAGCAGTAATCACTACTTAAGCACAGATTTAAGTCTGTCATTTCATATAAATATGTCACTCAATTGCTACTTGAGTATTGATCAACAACACTTGAGCGCCATTCTAGCAAGAATATCTGCCTAAGGAAGCATAGTGCTAGGTACTTACTCAATAAAAGTCCAGCTGGGAGGACCAGCCTCACCAGTAGCAATGAAACGTATTTGTGCATGATGGTCACTGTGAACAATACCATGAAGATGAGAATAAGACCTCCATGAAAATTTTTACATGTACATTTTTTTTTATTAGTTTTGTCATGTTATTCTGTTGAACAACCTGAAATTTTTTTTATATAATGCTATTACTTTATTTGACTAGTTATAACTATTACGTGACTTGGATATTATTTTATGTAAAACAGAATATTATGTCTTTTTATGATATGTTAAATAATTAATATTTTTTTATTAGGTGTAGGTAGTTTACTTAGCGTGCCATTCTTATTAAAATAAAGAAATTTGATTTGATTTGAAAAGTTCTGTCATCAACAAAGGTGTGACTATGTTTTAACAGGTGGTAGGATAGTCTTATTTGCTAGCCAATCTTGGTATACCACCATACCATCTCAGTGCCACCTTTTTCGCTGCAGTCAAGCAGCACTCTGCAAGCTGAGTTCCTGTTTTAATAGCAATATAATCAGTCAGATACTGGAACAAATGGATGGCCTTAAATAATCATTTTAGACATATCTTTTGCCATGATAAAATATTTATTTATAGCAAAGATAAGGGAACATTTTTGTTCATTAGTTGTCTCAATAGAATGAGCAGTTGATAACTACTTAATTTACTTATTATTGTAGTCAAAAAAACCTGTAGGTACTTGCCCATTTTATTGTAAATATAAAACTGGTTTTTGGGTTAATAGTGACTACATTATATTTACCTGCAACTTTTAATTATTAGAACTCATAGCACAAGCTAGTGTACATGCTCATTTGTATAATTTTCGATATTCAAATTACTCAAGGAAACAATGTAGAAAATTTATCGTTCAATGTATGTGTATGTACGATCATTTATTTCTCTATGTTTATGATAACATGTCCGAACCGTGCGAACACTGCAAACCTACAGATATTGGTGAAGGTATTACGACCGGCATATATGTAGTAGCCCGATTATTATCACATTTTATGGAAACCACAAAGTCATGCCTGCTGTTGATGTGTACCAATACGATCCTATTTTAAAATGTTTCTAAATATCTTGAAGGTAAACATGTAAGTGGGTAATTTTATGACATACCTTTTTTCTTCAAAAAAGTAAATTTAAGTCATTTCATTGAAGCACAGCAACACTAAGCTGAAATTTGTAGTTAGATATTTTTCTGTGATATTTATTCGCATACTCTAACATTTTATAACATTGCCGATTTTTTGCACAAACAAAAACACGACCGTACTCTCCGTACCACGACTGACATGTCTGTTTGACAGCCTGACTGACAGACTGACACAGTGACACTGCATCCAGTGCTGCCAGCTCCGGGAACTAATATTGTCGAACGGTGTAAAAGGACATTTTTTTCCATCCGTAGGGGAAGGTTATGTTTGAAATATCTTTATGCGAAATGAACGTAAAGGAATTAAGTAAAGGACGATGTGATCAAAAGTGACACAAAGTTACGCCTGATCTGGGAATGTTTTTCAAGTGCAGCTTTATAATAAATCCCATAGCTGCAAAAACCATCCGTAACCTATAATATAGTAAACTTAAAGCTACAAAATGTTACCATAAAAAGTTTGATTAAATTTTATATGTTTATTGTGTGTATTATTATATTACAATTCTCATTCCTATTTAATACAGAACCTTTATTACTCTGCTTGCCCTGAATAAAGAAAAATTGTAATAGACACAAACAAATAGATAATAACATATTTTAATTGATAAAATTTGGTGGTTGTGTGGTTTCCTAAAAATCCTTGTATATGGAAGTGTAATGTTGTATTGGATAGTGAAAAATCGGTCCAACATTAAATAGGACGAATAATCGTCGTTAACAGGGCAAACTGGCAACACTGTTTACGGCTTCTGACAGCAACTGTGACGTGACGTAATTTGATTTTGACAATGACAGTAATGTGTTCGGATGACATTTCCTGAATTATTGCAAACAACAATTTGGCGGCAATCGAATTGTCAACGTGAAAATTTTGTTTTTATTTCCAAAACTTGTGTTTCTTCGAGTGATAATGTGTAGTATTGGTGGATTATTAACCATTATGTGTTCGTTAATGTGTACGAGTGTGGGAAATTGAAATAAAGTTGTGAAAGTGACTTTTCTAGTTGCTCCAAAAAAGTCCGTGTAAAGTTTAAGTAAAGCGCCACTACTTTACTTAAACACTATCCTCATCCCATCATCTCATCATCATCATCATCACCATCATCATTTAAACTTGATTCAACTCTCTGAGTTTGAAATATTTTATACTTGACACTGGCAAATACACTAATCGTGTGACGCCATAGCAAAACAAAAAAAAAAACCTTGACTTTTTTGGCGGCAATCGTATTGTCAACGTGAAAATTTTGTTTTTTATTTCCAAAACTTGTGTTTCTTCGAGTGATAATGTGTAATATTGGTGGATTATTAACCATTATGTGTTCGTTAATGTGTACGAGTGTGGGAAATTGAAATAAAGTTGTGCAAGTGACTTTTCTAGTTGCTCCAAAAAAGTCCACGTAAAGTTTAAGTAAAGCTCCACTACTTTACTTAAACAATATCCTCATCCCATCAGCTCATCGTCATCATCATCAACTTGATTCAACTCTCTGAGTTTGAAATATTTTATACTTGACACTGGCAAATACACTCATCATGTGACGCCATAACAAAAAAAAAACAAAACAACAAACCTAATAAAAAATCTTCAAGCCGGGGAGAAGATGTGATGTGACATAGTAGTGATAGTGCTGGCTGCTAGAAGTAGAAAATATTAGTACCAAAGTGTAAATAATGATTGAATGTATCTCTCCATATTATCAATATATTACGTAAATGACGTCTTTCATAAAATCGGTTACATTATCCAACAGATAAATGTGGTATGCTTATAGACAGAGATTTAAGTTATGGCTGATTGCTCGACAAACAAAATTTCCAGCCAATCGATGCGATGTTTTGATATTATGAAACATTGCATGGATTTAATACGTAATGTGAAGTTTTCTGATATCAGAAAAAAAGTTGTTCTTAGACCATGGATGGTGTAAGCCACACCATAAACATTATTTGATTCACATTTTTTTAATATAGTAAGCAAAGGCATCGGAGTATTTAGAGTTCCAAGTCAAACATCGTTCAGCGGTGGAAGGCTAGAAATAAAAAAATATTTGTCTGTCAGTTACGGACCACGGCATTTGCCTTGCCAATAACCAACTTCTACAACTTGCAGTTTACGTACTAGACTAGTACTGCTAGTATAAGTACATACGAAACAGTACATATTATACAACACCAATGATGAATTGATGACACTGTTGAAAGAGTGCTGCCTGAATCGGTAATCGGTTTATATTTTCTTCGGAAAATATCGGTTTTTACTTATTACAATTTGTTAGGTTACACAAAATCAGTCATGTATACAAAATCAATGCTTATTTTACTTAAAAAATCTCATTGTAGGTAGTGATCATATTTAATTTATGTGAAGTGAATCAAGTGAACTTTGTAGCTTGAGATAAATATTTTATTTCAGTGGCCCCTTTCCGAAAACCAGGACATCACTATCGAATTTATTTTTATTGCGAATTAATGGCGTAGCCAGGTGAGTTTTCTTGTTTATTTCTTATTTCGTAGTGTTCCATAGTTTTCATTTGTTTTGTCTATATGTTTTTCATCGAGCAAAATATTTTATCTCCTGCAAAGTCAAAATTTTTTCAGCTAATCCGTTTTTATTGCACGGAAAACCAATTAAACGAGTAATGAACACGTATTGGATTCGCTCCGAATTTATTTTCTAGGATCATTCATTGTCATCACTTTCACTTTTCACGATTTGCTGTAATTGTGGTTCAATTTCTGTATCGAGGCGCAGTCGCCATGGATGAGTGAGTTGCTCGATTATACCTCTACTTGGTAGATAGTTTCGTATGAACATTACGACAAGGTTACTCATATCCTCTAACAAAAATGTGACGATCATTGTTTGTTTGAGCGGCGCATAATATTTTTTTCTTTGGACAGCACCATGTCGACCCTAACGAAAATGACCCGTACGGTTAAGAAACTGGAAGTTCCCAGACCCCTGAAATCAACGACCAGCTCTGCACACAACCGCAATTCTATGTTGGATGTCAAGATAAACTCTGGTAAAAATTATATCTGCTTTTAGGACATGTTATGAAAGACAATCATTGTCCATGCTGCATGTTTACATTATTATTAAATTATTTTTTTTGTTTACTTACTAGCATTTTCTATGCAACTGTTCACAACAGATCCGTCTCGGCACATCTATTTTCACAATGTGTTAGGCCCAGGTTTTTAATTAAAACCTCTGCCATTAAAACACAGAAAGCTGCATCATTATAATGTTTTCAGTATAAGGAACAACAGACATAAAAAAATTAAAACTGATTTGGGTTCAGTACTCAGTCAGCATTCTAAATAGCGAATCTTACTGAGCACCTATGTTTCATTGAGTGCTTCCTGGTTTTGTAGGTGAAGTATAGTAATGTATTGTTTCTACATGCTGCGCCAGTCAGGAAGTGCCTATAGAAATATGGGCACTCACTAAGCTTCAGAACTATGCTGACCATAATAATAATTAAAAGTGGCAATAACAGCTCAGTGGTAGTGACATCGACTTCAACCTCTAATTTGAATCATGCCATGAGCTAGACCTTTGGTTAAGAATAACAAATATTATTGATTGATTTTTAATTTTAATAATAATAATTAAAGTACATGTTGTTGAAAAGTTTCTTTTCATCAAGGTCTTGACACGGATTTAAGCTATGATTTGTTACCAAGATTTGGTAAGATATGGTACTGTATGATATTTGGATATTTCTGTATGTTAGAATAAGTGTCTTGTGATTTTCATTTAAGTTAATTTTTTACATGCTACATATAAGCTTTTCTGCAGAATAATGCTGAAGTAAAACAATAGATGTTGTGCAATTAATGTGTGATGCAACTATAAATTAGTAAAAAATCTGACCCAAATTGAGCCAATGCAGTAGTAGTTCTTTCAGTATTACATTAACATGATAATTATGCTGATTGCTGATGTGCTACATTTATAAATAAAAACCACAGAGATACTATTACTAAACTAATTTTTGTATACTATTTAACCAGAAAACACAATAAACAGTGTCAAAGAATTTTGTTTAAAACTAAATAGTTTTTAATTACAGAATGGTGTCGATTCGGTTTTGCATTCTCTAAAACTAAACTAAGTTTGACAGGTCTAATAGTATTGCTGTCTTTTTCTAACCACAGAAGTAAAAAAGGACAGCAATACTATTAGAGAATGTAAAACCGAATCGACACCAATGTCTTGAAACAAAACATAAAATTTAACTAAAATAAAAACAAAAACACTACCCATGCATTAGGGTCTCCTATATGTATCAGCATGGAGCAGTCAGAAAAAGTATTTCTACAGCATAAGGATGTGTTCATTTTTTACACAAACAGGCCCGTGATATTTAAGATGGTAGATTTTAGATTGGTTATCAGCATCCCCAGATCACAATATAAATTTATTTACTCGTACTGCATGCTCTCTGTGACTTTTTATAATAAATTCTGCTGTTTAATTGCTATGGCATGAAATATTTATATTTAATTCAACAATGTAATAAGCTGGTCTAAGCTGTAAATGTAAGCGCATTTAACAAAAGCGAAGCATCGAATATTTGTAATAGAATGTAACGTAATTGTGGTCATCATTGTATAAAATCACAACACAGGATGCTTTGTATGTGCATGATTGTAAAGAATTTAGCACTTAAAAGAAATTGTGCTAAATTTCTGATGTGTTTGTATTGTTTGCAGTCGATGACCTGATCGTGTTAACAGAAGCAGTGGCATACCAAATGATGCAGGGCAACTATGACCGTGTTCTCCAAAGCAATGTAGCCACTATGTACTCTAATCTTAAACTTTATGGCGCTCAACTCGAAGAATTCTACAAGGACTTCCTCGATAGGTCTGTATCTTCAAACAATTTACCTTATTGAGTGGACTAGCAAAAATGTTTGTACTCGCTAGCGGTAATGGCTGATAGGAAAGTTATATGCTTCTAGTGTGGGAATAACTTCTGATTTGACAATTTTGAAACTAAAAAGTATCAAATAGGCATTTATTCACAAAACATATACTGTAGATTTTTTGTATAAAATTCTGAATTGAATTGGAACTCAAAATATGTATAATATACACAGAATAACATACAATAATAAAACAGACAAATACAATGGAAGCACCCATCCACAAATCAGTGAGCTTTGCAGATGGGTGCCATGTACTAGGTATTTTTGTCTGATTAAAAGCTATGCGCATTATTTTGCTTTTCTAATTCACCATTTTTTGTTTTCAGATACTTTGTTGTGTTCCGCAATGGTTCGCAAGACGAACGGCTTGATAAGAAGACTAGACTGCACCTTCTCGAGCTGATTGAGTTGCGCGCCAAACTGTGGCAAGGCTCCAACTACATGAGTCAGTACTACAGGCACCGTGGCACTCATGCTGAGGTAAATATCACATATTATGAGGTCATTGTTTTACTTGAGTTTCGGACAGCTATACAATTTTATTATTAGGTAGTAAAGATAGGAAAGGTGTAGGATGTATATTATCGTATGATAATATGGAGGAAATAACGAATCAATCATTTTAGAGACGTGTTGAAGTCGAGAGATAATAGAATGCTGCAATGAAAGACAATTTGCGAAACTTTTATTTATGTTTAGTTTCTATCAAATTGCACTAATATTATGAACTAGTTCGGCCCCGTGGTTTCACCCGCGTTGTCCTGTTATCCCGCAGCTTTACGTGTTAATCCTGGGTATTATCTGTCTCCATTCCAAATGTCACTCAAATCCGTTCAGTAGTTGTTGCGTGAAAGAGCAACAAACATACATGTACCTACTCACAAACTTTCGCCATTATATATTAGTAGAAAGTAGGATGTGAAAGCTTGTTACTTCTTCTCACTGAAACGGGTCTAGGGATTTGAGTGTAATTTGGAATGGACAGTTTATACTCAGGATTAAAGCCTAAGTTACTTTTTTTTATCCCGGATAAAGGTTCCTGTGGGATATCGGAAAAATCACGAGGCGCAGTTATCTGTCAATAAAGTTGATAGCAGACAATAGACGCACTAGAATTTTCACAACACCCGCTAAAAATATCGTGATTCTGACACAGACGGACAAATTACGAAGCTGACCTACTTTCCGTAACAATACTCATAAACACGAAAACCCACTTGTAGAAGTTATCGCGATATGGAAGCGATTAATATTCTGATATTGCACTATATATCAAACAATTTCTTGCCAACCTCAATTAAGTTCAGCTTGTCCAAACTAGTGACTTGTCCTGCGACTCCAGATGTGTAGAGAAAGATTTTAAAATTAAGTTTTTCTGTGGATTTTTTATTAATTATCCGCAGTATTTTCTTTCTATTTATTTATTCCTTCTCTGTTGTTGTGCTCTAATAATAAAACGTTATCTACCATTCCATCCGATAAAAGAGCGTCAATAGTTCTATAGAAACAGTCAAGAGTACATTTTCATATTCCTCATTTTGGCTGGAGGTCATTGGCAACCTATTAATTTTGGGCTTACCGCGCAAGCGATGACAAAGAAGATACATATTTGTATGCAAAGCGCGCATAGATGTCTAAAATATGACTAATTGCAACCAGTATATTATCTTGAATAAGTCTGTTACTATGACTAGAAGCGGAACTAATTCACATTAGTAACAGTATTTTTTATTACTTGATTTTTTTCTTGTTGTGGGTGTTTAATGACAATGCCCCGGTTTCTTTAGCTTTTATTTAGTAGCTTTGACTGTCTTGATTATAGATTTTAACAACCCTTTGGTGATTTGGTGTGCCTCTACATCTATAGTATATACTCTTGGGATTATGTTTGGCTCGAAACTCACGTCTCAAAATGCCAGAGTTGCCTGATGACAACCTAAATACTTAATTAAATTTCCATGTTATCTTATGTATAGGCAAATAAATTTTCAAAAACATAGTTAATTGATCCAAAGATGATTGAATCTATTGCAATCTTTTCCCAATTTTCTTGGAAAACTGTCCATTCTCCGAAATGAAAAATTGCCACATTCATTCTACGAATGAAAATCAATCCATTCCGACGGGATCGAGTCAAACAACATCTAAAAATCCGAACATGGTGTCTTGGTACTGAACCCTTTTCACCGAATCTTTTTCTAAAATAGTCAATTATGATGATGACAGCCACTTCTGGTGCCGACAATGGAGGGGTCGGGCACGGGAGGCTCGGTGTCCCCTACGCTGGCTGCGCCCGCCGAGCCGCCCACCCTGCTCGCCCCCGGGGAGGTCATCAAGCCCTCGGGCAAGTTCTCGAAGCCCACGAAAATACCCGGCAAGAACTACTCGAAGGATGAGGTCGTCATCAGGAATGCTGACTCTGGAAAAGGTAAACTACGTCAGAGATTTAACCGTTTGCGTAATACGTAGAATTATATTAAATTTGTAGGTGGGTCATAAATTGTCATTTTGTCGTTGTGTTTTGTATACAATGTATCGCTGAGGCGTATTTTGCTCGCTCGCGTTGACGGCTGAGGCTGTGATACGCAATACGCAATACAGATCTTGATACGTCGATCGCTCTAATACGGAAACGTGCTATACTTCCCAGACGCGGATACATGATTTCGCTTACGGGGTACAGTTGTATTTTTAAATTGCTTCGCCCGTCATCCCTGTATCTGCCTAAGAATTTAAAAAAAAATGTCGGACGTCTTATATAATTAAATTAAAACGATGTTCTATACATTACGCTACGGCAACATGAGTCAAACGCCATCATTTAGTGACGGAAAACTGTCTTATGTTTACATAGGAACACCCAAGGACGCTATAGCTTGGCTATTAGGTTCATAGCATGCAAAAGTGGATGTAATATTTTCAGCTTGAGAACCAGTTGAATAATTACTGGATGTTCCTAACCTTAAATTACATGGAAGTTGTAGCTTAGATATTCAAGATGTACTGAACTTTGAATAGCATTTACAATAGCATTTATTATGTGCATGCTACTGAGTTAAGTCAATAAGGAAGAAACAATGCATGACAAAGTCAGTGTTGCGCTTATCTATCCCGAGTATTTATTATTTATTTAGAACAATTTTATTTGTACTGTTTTATGGTGCATGATGATAAACTGAGTAAAATAATAGAATGTTGAGAGAAATTAAGGCTTGATGGAATTCCGGTTTTGTGTCAACTTGGAGTACCTAGTTGTTGAATCTTTTTACACAGAAACACGTCAGGGTCTTAGCCGGGATCATTGGCAAAGCGTTGCATTGTAATTTACTTCATTGTTTCTTGAACGTTTCTGTGTGCAAAGATTCGTAATGAAGGAGGAACATTGGGGTGTATAGTGGCGCCACCTAGCGGCGAATCTGAAGTTGTGTTGTGGTGTTACAGTGATGGGTATCAAGGGCAGACGGGTGCACATGATCGAGGAGCTAAGTGACACGATAATATCGTTTCAGCGAGGTATGAACGCACGGTGCCGGCTGTGGCGCTTGCGCATGCTGTGGCGGGCTCTTCCCATTTCTATCCTCTCTATCTGACTGTATATACTTTCTAATGCCCTATCATTTATCTAACACTTTATCATTGAGTATGTGGTTTTTAAGCAATTTTGAAGCGTGGATAGCTCATTGGTTCTACGTCTTACGACCCGATGGTTCGCATCCTACTATGAGCTTGAGCTTCCGTTGAAGGATAACATCGTGATGAAACCATAATTTGGTCGTAGTAGGGATTTTTGGTGCTCGCTTGGCTAGCTACCATCCTCAAGTTAAGATTCTGTCGCCGAGCACCTATCGGTGTGATCTGAGAGCCAGTTCCTAATCCAGGTGTAGTGTGGCGTCTCCTTCGACCACATCGTAACTGAACATCAGGTGACTTTTGGCCAAACGCAAACCTGTAAGAAAAAAGTAAAAAAAATTTGCAACAATATCGTTGAAGTTTTTCCACTAATCCGAAATTCAAGAAATCATTCGTATGTACCCAAATAACTGAAATAAGTCATGATTTTCACTGCCTACTAATCTCTAATTCGGCTTGGAGCTTGAAGGAATAACAACACTAACCAGCCTGAATATCGAGGGTGCGGTAATGTCATGTGGATGTGGTCATTTCAGTGAGCCCCGGCGCTAAGGAGCGCCTCGTCCAGATTACCGGGCCCAACGAGGAGAATGTCAAGTGAGTATCGGTAACAGGTAGAATAAAATACTTGTAGGTTCACCTTTAATATCTCTACAGATCACTCTTTGAATAAATTACCAGTTAGTTTGCTAACTACTTTCTGTAGTATATTAGAAAGATGTTTGTATTCTTTCTATAGTAAGTCACAGCGCTATTGTGTCGGATTGAATCGGAAAGGTATGCCTTAACGGCCGGGTTTCAATTACCGGTTTAACATAAATTAGACATTACTTCTATGGAGCTTATGTCAAATTTTCCATCTCCAGTAATCGTGGATAGATCGGTTATTGACACCAGCCGTATATCTACCCATCAGGCAAGCGCGGATCCACCGTTGTGGACACGATGGGCATGCCCACCGTCCTAGTGGGAGATTTTCTGACTGTTTTTGTTTAATGAAAGAGCAACGGGATCGGATGTACAAGGTCTTGTAGTTTCTTGGCCCAGGCGTCATGTTGGAAACGTCTCCTTTGTAGGAATGCAATGATGGTTCGATCGTGTGCGAGTCTGTAATCCGACTCGCAATTTACCGATTTTCGGGTGGCCATGACTACAACCTTATTTGAGGGCTGGATCCGCGCCTGCCATCAGATGAATTGACATCACCTATTAAATAGCAATTTATGCCGCGTTTATCTAGCGCATTGCAAGGAAGTACAATTTGAATAGAGAGTACATTTCGCATTATTTGCGCGGAATTTTCTTGTCGACTTCGTCAGCGATGTATACATGTTAATTTAATTATGATTGCAGCCACGCGAAGCATTTGATTGGGGATACGATCCGGCGCAACGCGTCTCCCGTGCGGCTGGAGGGCGGCGTCGAGTCCGCGCTAGGTGGATCACGTGGCTCCCTCGACTCTGCTGAGGACGAGGCACCCGCCAACCGGGAGGTCGGTCTGCTGGTATATATATAACTTGATAAAAAGCGCACAAAGCGTCTTGGCCGCCGTAAAGTTGGGGAAACTCGTCGTTAAGTTGACTTTAGGTACTAAATGGTGATAAGAGATTCACCGACCGGTTGGAAATAACATTTTTAGGGCTGCCAAGATCATTTGTGCGTACCTACCTCAAGTCGATGACACTACCACATGATCACATCTATCATTGCTTAGTTTACAAATGTGGTTGTTTGTACCTATTGACTGTATCGAGATAAAAAGTAACAAACAAGCAAACAGAGTTGCTTTCGCATTTGTAATATTACTATGAATTTACGCTGTTCAGTATTCCCTACAATTCGCAATATACACAGGAAATCAGTCAACACATTATCCAACTCCGTTGAATACATTTGTCATGCTCTAAATGTTTATGATTATCACTTTTCCTTTTTAGAAATCTCCACACAACAACTCGCGCGCTCTTCTGCATAGTTTCTCCACCAATGACGCCGCACTTGGGGAATACAAGTACACTGTGACTTTCGGCCAACATTCCGTTAAGATCACTGGCCAGAATTTGGATCTTGTCAAGGTAAAGATTGTACACTGAAAAGACGTTATAGGCAAAAAAATCCCCCAATCCGCACTAAACGTTTCGCTTCTACATTTATAATGCGAACGGCGAAGGAGTGGAACACCTTGCCATCCTCTTTGTTTCCCGATAAGTATAATTTGGGTGCTTTCAAGTCAAAAGTGAATAGGTATCTAATAGGCAAGCATGCTCCATTATCGACCTCGTCATTAATTAACATCAGGTGAGACTGGGGTCAAATGCTTGCCTATCTGTTATAAAAAAAACAAGGTTTGGCAGATATACTTCATATTTATAGATTACTACACCTTCTATTTTGTTTAATGGCAATTTATTTTATTTACCTACAATTGAAAGTTTCATTCACATCGATTAATCTGCCCCGCAGACCGCCAAGCTAGTGCTGGACGAGTATTTCGAGAGCGCGTCCGGCCTGGAGGCGATGGGCGCCGGCTCGGGTGACTTCTTCACGCTGTCGCAGCGGCCGGCCGCCGCGCTCCTGCTGCACGACGACGCGGCACTCAACGGGCACGACGACGACGTGTTCGCGCCGCCCGCCGACCACACCGGTGAGTGTTCGCAACTAGTGTTGTTTTCATCTGAAAAAGCCATAACTATCGATAGTATTGCCTCGTTTTAAGCTATCGATAGTGCTTCTATTGTTTGGCTATCGATACATACTTACAATTGACAATACTTTTATTTGTAGCAAAAAAAACAATACCTACAGTACCCGGCAAACAAGTTGAGCCAAAAGTGACGTGGAAGGGGAAAGTTCGCGCATGTGCAGTTGTGCACATCCGTTCGAGTTCGTAATTGGATGCTAACGTGACGTGAACACAGAGCAGGAAGCTGACTAACCAATCAGGCGCACGCGTTTCGGCAAACTCCCCCCGCGCACCCTTCGATCCAACTAAGAGATCTAAAAATCGTTTCTGCGCAGCCAAGCTCATTAGCTCAACTTGTTTGCCGGCCACTGTACACTTACGAAGTCAGATAAATTAATTAAATATATAAATAAACAAACTAATATACTTCAAACAGTTACTGTTTATTGCCACAAACCTTTGATTAACGGCTAATAATTTAGAGAATCGCAACTAGATAATTTGCGCCTCGCGGTCTTTACGTTATCCCGCAGAACCTTTTTCGGGTTAAAATGTAGCCTACTTAAGAGTCAAGATATATTTATTTAGAATTTGTGCAAAGTGGGCAACCTGTAGATGAGGGCTATCAGTTGTAAGTTCTTGTAATAAGGCAAAGTTCTCAACAAAATCTGAATTAAATATGTTAGGCAAGAAGAAAGGATTTTGTGACAATATTACTTCGCGCGTTGAGATTGTAATAATATGGACTCGGGTAATTGGAACTGTACCAATGTAACTGTTTTTTTATAACCCGTAATGTTATTGTAGTTATCTAATAAGGATTTTCTCTCACTAAGCTCTAACGCTGAATGTAGTTAAAATATCAAATTAACACATTATCTATTGTATAAAAATATGTGTACCTACTGAATTCACATCAATCAGTAAGGTTTATGGCGTCGTTTTTATAATGCCGCATGAAAAACTTTAATAATAAATATAGTTTATATGTGATAAGACGAGAAGGTCGTTATCCTGACGGTGAGCGTTAGCATTGCCAGAGATTGTCTTGGGATTGATCTTACAATTTTACGATTTGAGTTTATTTTTTTAACAGATCGCAAACTATTCCACAAATTCTGAATGCCGTTGATAGGTTTTTTTCTAACGATGAGTAATTGTAAAGTAATATTTAGTGGAAAAAACCTAATATACATAAAAGGCATGAAAGTAGCTAGAACAAGAGATTCAAGTTTGAAAGCATGATAATTTTTTTAGTTTTTCATAATTACTGAAATGTAGGTTTCCTCCGAGACTGACTGAAGCATGCCTAGTTTTTCCATAACATGGTATTTGGCGTCATCTATTTGAAGAATCATTTTTAATCATGTTTATTTTCAGTATGTATTAGAATCCTATTTATTTTATTGCAGTATACAGTGATCGGAAAATGTATTTATTCCTATATTTTATGTATTTATGTATGTCACTCATGTTATTTCTTTCTTCGATCATGCTCACCTAGATCCACGGTCGTGGCAGTGTATCTTCCAAATTTTTTGCATAATTATACATTAACATACATTCAATAACATACCATTTTATTAGTCGCTAATTACCTGCCATTACGACATGACTAATTACCCCAAACATGTTTCTATTCAGAAGCAACTTCGCTATATAAATAAAGCATGCAAAATGTGATACAAGATATAAGTATATTGTCTATAAAATAAACTGCCCCAAAGGGCGGTGATTTATTTATTCTGCCCATTTGTTAATAACTTTCGATGTATAAACAGTACTTGTATGATCTGAAAGGACATTTTAAGAATGTTATCTTTATTGAATATATCAAGCAAAATAATTACCTTATACAGAAAAATAAAGATTTCGTGTCAGCATTTGATGAGAATTGTTAATCAGAGATATCGTAATTTTATATTATTTACGAGTTCTGTGACTAGGGGACACCGTTAATAGTGACGGTGATTGCAATAATCAAATTGCCGCCTTTGATTAAAGTTAGTGTTGCTATAACTTTATTATCAAGTTAGTTTAAACTATATGATTATGACGTGAGTATGTATGCGAGTGTGGTTGCTTCTGTATAGCGTTTGGGTAGTATCGGCCGTGGTGGGTGTGCGTGTGTGCGTGCGGCGTGTGTGTAACTGGAGTTGTGTGCAGCCGGCGGGGACGACGCGACGCCGCGCCGCCCGCGCTTCTCTCGCGCCGCCAGCACCGACAAGAACCAAGGTAACTCACTCACCAACCATTTATGTAAACAATCTTCTACTGGGAAATGAAAAGCGCTGCACAACAGCGTCAGTTGCTGATTTTCACAAACAAGTTAAAAAAAGAACTCTTTTGACGTACAGACATATTTTATTATCTGTGGCTGTCACGCCCAAATAACCATACACCATACCATACTGGTTAGAAACATTGGTTCGCCTTTGTTTCTCTCCCGTAGGTGGAACTTGTTATCTCCATCACGTTTAGCAGGGGGCTTACCCTATCCCCAACAACGGTCTAAGCCGTAACCCGTATCCCCACAAACGTGGTTATGTCATGTCAAGTATTTTTGGTATAGGGCGCCCTATGAGACGCCCTAGCAGCCAGGTGACATTGTGAGGGGCGAGAAGTTAACAGAAGCAGTCCACCCTAATTCAATATTGCCAATACTGGCAAACGGGTCACCGCTCTTGCTTAGTTTTGTCCGTCCGGTGAAAAGAGTTAGTAGTGATTGTACGTAGATTGGTGTATTCCGATTTTGACGCCTGCGCAGCAGATATTTTCCCCGAGTACATTTTGAGCCAAGTCTGGTCATTCGGTGTGAGTGCTAATAGTTCAGTATAGCGACTTTGGAGGGAAGAGCTAAACCGTTGTTCTGGTTCTGATTAGGTGGTAGTTTTTGCAGTCAGTGTATATAACAAAATTCAGCTTTCTTAAAAATAACGCGATGATTCGTCCGATTTAGTACAGGCATACAGAAATTACTCAATAAATTGTAATTTGCATTCACATATCTGTTCATTTCTTATACCGACAGGTCCAGGTTCCAACAAGTTATAGACACATATCCGAATATTTTATAAAATAAATGTATGCATTTTATGTAATTGTACTCATATTTATAGTTGTCATGTATCGTTTAAGTTGTCATCGCTTTATACGTTTATTGAATCCCACCGTGTTTCGTGTGCAGATTTTTGATTTTAGTTTCAGTGTCGTACAAACATAAATGTACAGTAATCGCATTTTATTTGCAATCCATATTCACGCCACTAACAAATCTATATGCAACAGTCAGTCAATAACAGCAAGTGCATAATTTGCGAGTGTCTCAATAACATGTGTTTGAGCTTATCGGAACGAATACTAACCGATACGCATGTGCACGAGACCTGCACTCTAGTATCTACACAGTCTCCAACCAATACCACAATATACGACGCTTCATTACAGAATTCGACGAACAATACGCCACGTCATCAAAAGTGGAATCTTTTAGTTAGCCACTGCTAAGGGTGTGTTCCCTATTTTCTGAATTGAATTGTAACAGTAGCAATAAAACAGTTCCTACTATAATTCAAGTTATTTTTGTATTGTATGTTTTACACTTCTTTACCATAGCACACAGCACTGCTTCTCTGTTCGGAGCGGGGCGGTATTGTCCGTCGAGTACTGTAGCCGAAGTGCCCGGCGCTAACGCAGTGTGTGTCGGCAGGTGTCGGGTCGCGGCAGAGCTACACGTACGAGACGCTGCTGCAGTACGCGGACTCGCCGCTGAGCAAGCTGCCGCCGGCCGGCCTGGCCGCCTTCCCGCCCGAGCTGGCGCGCAAGGTAACGCAGGCGGCGCGCCGCGCAGCCCCGCCCGCCGCCGCGCACCGCCCGCCGCCGCGCTGCGCCTGGCCGCCGCGCAGCGCCTGGCCGCCGCTGCAGCACCCTAACTACCTCGCGGCCTTGCTCTGCCGCAATTTCTACTGAGCGGTGCGCGGCGGCGCCGGACCCTCTCCCCGCCCCTCGCACCACGCGCGCCCGCCGGGACGCACGCCTTGATAACGTTGACGTACCAAGAGATGGCTGCTGGCTCTTTCGTTCAAAGACGTCCATACTAAACGAGGTCTAAAACGCGAAAGGAGGGCTTACTGTGCCAATTTCCGCTAGAGACGGAGCTGAACAAGCTCACATATGGTTGTAAGCAAAATGATGCTGTATGTTCTTGTCATATAACACAAATTAAAATGTTTTAGTTTGTTTATATGTTATACACTCAGCCATTTTTCTCAGCACGCTTGCGTTAGACCCGTCGTCCATCCCTTTGTACGTTAATGCTAGATATCTTTTATAATTTGAAAGAAAAGTTGAACTTTTGTTTCGGATTTGTTTGAGTTTTATCGTATTCGTGCGCGCCCCGGAGGCACGTGACTACGCGCGGCGCACTTCGTTACGTCTGCGGTGCGGTGCGGCGTCGCTCGGTGACGTCCACCGCTGGGATGACGATTAGTTTTCCGGCTCCTTTTGAGGCAGCCAGGATTAACTTTCGTATGTGTTGGATTCGGTTTGCGTTGAACCGCCGGACGTATCGGAGCGCGTCGCCGTCCAATCTGATATTTTGCACGTGTTGAGCTTGTCGAATTGCGCTTACGATATACTAATGTGTTGCGCCATTGATACTTTTCAGGGCATGGGGAAAAATTCGGTGTATGTAACCATCACTAGTCCATAAAAATCTCCTTGCCACCTCTTGCTTTTTCACGCATTCCTTTCTGTATCATTAAGACTAACCTATAGTGTAGGCTCCTTGTACGTTAAGTAACCGATCTCAGTAGCGTAAGTTGATTGTTAATTGATAAGACTGACGCTAGTGGTATATAGGAAGCGGCGGATCCAGCTGAGAGGTGGCGATGACTCTGTGGAACACAGCGGTGAAAATGTGCCATCCGGCGATCTCATTCATATCTAGCAAAACATATCATCGCATCCTCTGTGTTTACGCAGTCTAATATCTTGTTGATTAAATTGCACTCTTGATCTCGATTATTCATAGTATAGTATTTTGTTGAAGACTGATAACTAAATTTAAGTGTTATTTTGGAATAAATATTAATCAATTAATCTAATTGCCTAGGACGTTTATAATAATATTATTAATGTTTATTGTCTGTTGAATGTTGATAAATCTTTTACATTTGAGTGTTTGTGAAGTGTTTATTTGAATATAAATTTGTCATGTCTCTTTGTTCATGCCGCTCGGACAGAACGAGTATTCGAGAGGGTTTCGCTACAGGTAGACATCCGTCTATAGGTACTAGGAGGAGTAGCCATCCTATGTCGTCGTTATGTTTCATAATGTTTGTTGTCGTTTTGTACTCTAGTAGGCATAAAATTACCAGTATCTTGTTACTTTATCATTGTCAACCTCTGATATTTTTCAAATATAACTATTTAAAAAGTCACCTGTCTTTGCTTGCCTATCCGCCTTACTTACACCCTCATGCTAACCGAAACGACTCGCTTTCTACCCTCACTGCGCACTCGTCGGCAAGGCAACAGAGGCGCCACTCAGCTTTCGATACTAACCTCGCGTTTTCACCTGCACCTGCATAGCAATACCGTGTGCGCACAGAAGGCGTGGATAACTTGTGGTGTCGTGTCGACAGAGTTGCCTGGAGTTCGACAGCGCGAGCTATCTGAAGAAGGTGCGCGCAGCGGCCGGCGCCGGCACCACGGTGGCCTCCGTGGACGCGCCCGACTCCCCGGAGCCCGAGTAACGCCGCCGCCGCCTGGTTCGCTCGCCTCGCACGCACTCGCGATCCGATACACTTTCCACGATAGGTTTGTAGGCACAACGTACACGAATGTCACAAGTTTGGCACTCAGCGAGCGAACCGGTAGCTACGCACGCTACTCACGGCAGCTTTATTGGCAGCTTAGGACGCGTACGGTATTACCCTATTGTAGTTTGGGAAAGGAGAGGTGACGCCATCCCGTCTCGATTGCCGTCCACCTTTTCAGTACTATATTTTAACGCGCTTCTTTTATCTATTTAAGCGGACTTATACAAGTATTAGCACACCAAAATATTTACTTTTGAATGTTGGTTTGGTATAGTATACCTTACTAGCGAATATTTCATATACTAGCTGTGGATGTTATTTTTTGAAATTGTGATACACCTGTTGACGCTCAGTACCTGTTGACGCTCAGGGCGTGTAATGGGTAGGAAAGAAAGAGTATAAATAATCATCTTCACAGACCTAAGGTTTTGATCTCCCATTAATGTGTCTCCCAGTATTGGTTAAAACAAGCCCGTAGTGAGTATAAAATTGCACCTAAAGTCCAGGCTCCCAAACAGAAATCTTGATAAAACACTAATAATAGTCGAACCAGCTAAATATTCGCAGTTTCTTCTAACTTTAAATTGTATCAGTCCATATAATAATGAAACAAACTCTGATCAATCAAGTTCGAAGATTGGCATTTTGACTAACTTCGTCATTTCAAGTGAGTCGCGATATTTGTGAGCGAGATTTTGTTTTAATGAATTCGACTGTCGAAAGTTTGAAAGAAACGTATCATTTCAGCCAGATTTGCTGTATATATTGACTCTGTTAGTTTCGGAGGTCATACGAGTGATTCCATTTATTTTAAGAAGAATGCATGCATTTCTTTTGTGTGTTTGTACTCATTTTCAGACTTTTAGTGTCTAGTCTTGACGAGAAGTTGTCGATTCTCAATATTATATCGTAAGCTTTTATATTTCAGAGGAAGCCTGCCAATCTGATAGTGTGAAATATAAAAACTGACCTATTTATGAGAGTTATATATGTGTAATTTAGGTTGTACTTTATTGTATTATCAATTAAAGAATTTGCTGTGTACTAAACCAAATAATATTGACTCTTAAAAATATATTAAAATAATAGAACTTAAAGAATTTAAATGTGATTGTCAGGCTTTCTTCTTTATCTTTTAGATTATGAAATAGAATCTATTTATGATGAGAAGGCAAAGGAAAATATTTATCAGGTCATTAAATTCATAGTTTATATTCTTAACATAATTATACCTTAACCGGATATAATAAAATATTCATAAGAAATATATTCAGCGTATCGCTTGCTATACAAAGGAAGATAATGTTGTTTGTTTAATGCTGAGAAGTAACTGATCTACATTACGCAAATAGGTTACGTATATTTTATAATAGAAATAATAAAAAAGTATCAATATAAAAATATTATAAAACAATATTTGATAGGCAAGAAGAAAAACAAAAAGTAATATGATTGATAAAAAGACATCGTCCAGGAACACTAACGGCCGTTCCCAATAACAGATCTATCCACGGTTTGCCCTACTAGCTATATAGTTTGACATTACTTCTATGGAGCTTATGTCAAATTTATATCAAATATGTATTAGGAACGGTAGTAAGTCGTGATACAAGTAGGTACTGTTATTACATTTGATGTAAAACCAGATTATATTACACTATTACTATAAATAGATATATTGCGAATCTTAAATCTATCAGGAATTCGGGACTATTCAACATTAGACCATATTAACTTTATCGCGTCATGGTCGCGCTTGAGGTCTTTTACTGCGTCAGTTGGAGACTAACTGGCCAATCCCGTAGGATCTAACAGTCAATATTTAAATTATAGCCAGCGATACTCATATTAAACAATAACAATATATTAATAAATTGGTGCTTCATCTGTGGTAAAGTATTATTGTTGGATTGTAATAAAGGTTTATGTTTACTCGTTGTTTTTATACCTTCTAAGACAAGGCTATATTGTGAAATTGACGATATACTAAATTTTCTAATAGAACATAGTTTTATTTCAATCCTTTACATTTTAGATAATGGCACTAGAAAATAAAGCAAATAGTTGTACTTATTAACTTTATATTTACAAAAATTACACATCCTGCAACTACAAGGTTATTTTAACAATTTACAGATTACAAACGTCAGGTTAGTTTCATAAGGATTATGATTTACATTCTTACAATGATCGAATAAGTTTGCTATGAATTGGTTAAAAATTTGCTATAAATAAGAACTCTAGCCGAATAACACCAAAAGATAAAAATACTGCTGCAACTGCTGCAAAATGCACACGTAAAAATCGTAAAACATTATGATCCAAATGGAATGCACGATTATTGCCATTACATTAAAACAGAAGTGTTTAATAAATAATTAGCACCTTTTCGCCAATCGTTCTCATTCAAACAATAACTAAAAAATATAATAATATCACAAGACGCGCTCTACGCTACTCAGAAAATTACCACTTTTACCTAGAATCTAATTGAATTAGACTTAAATTATAGGGGTAAAGATGAAAATAGTTATTCGTGATAAAACAGTATGGCCAGAAGGAATGTAGCGTATCATCAATATGACTTATTCTACGATAATTGCCGTTGCTTTCTAAATGCATACGTTACATCAAGAGTTAATAAGCCTTGATCACGATCTCTTGTGTTTTTTATAATCAAGTGCATGTAGCAGTTATTGAGATGAGAACTGAACTGTGCCATATTGCTTTAATTTCTTTCCGTCAATTTATCAGTGATATTAGCAGATCTAGATCTCGCGTGCTGCATTATGTCGACGGATAGGTCTTCCACAGTCGTGTACCGGCACTTCTGGAAGCTGAACAAGTCTGTGATAAAGCCGACTATCTCTGCTTGGAAAGTCTCGCAGACGTCGCGCAGTCGTTCTCTGGGCCCGAGGAAGCCCCATACAAGTACTGGCAGCAGGTGTTCTGATATCGAGTAGAAATGTGACATGAACCCATCGGGATAGTGTAGATAACGTCGTTTGGCCTTTATCACTGACCAAACCGCCGTTGTTAATGCCTGTAAATCAATATAATTATAAAGTTAGTTTAAATCAATTCGTTTTGTTACTAGCTAGAAACTAGAAGGATACCCCACTCTACAAAAAATACGCTAGGTGCGCCACTTGCTTATGTATTTAACATGACCTATTCTTTCCTAAATTTATGAAGATAACGCAATATACAAATTAATTATTTTGGATAGCGCTTGCAGCGGCTGTGAGTGCTATGTCAAAAAAAACTTAAGCTGGCATAAAAGTATCAATTTGACACTAGAAATTCGGTAGTAAAATGTTTTCGATTGTAGAATGTAGACAACTATAATTTATCAAAGCTAAATTGCCAGAGAGAAGCAGTGTACTAGAAGTACTCACGCTTTCTTTAAACCCGTCTGATAGCCAACGGTTGCGCACAACTGCCAGCACGGAGGAGGGAGGCGCCGCCAGGTCCTCAAACGCGTCCAGCAGGATGTAGTCCAGCACCACGTCGTAGAATGTCAGCGCCTGCGCAAGGGGACAAGTGGACTATGGACACACTATATCTATGCAAACTCGCGCGCCACGTAGGAAGGCCGAGCCTAATGGCACATGGCGAGTCGCCAACCATAATATCAAAAACATGAATAAATTATGTTGGTAGAAGTATGGGAAAATCTGTACTGGAAATGAAATGAATCCTATTCCTATTATTTCGTAAAAAATTGGAACTGTGCGGCCCAAATCCTATGCATATTAGTGCGCCGCCACATGCGCCATTATACATATGCTAGGAAATTAGGAGATTAGGAGTTAAATAGCAAAAGAACCTGTAGGATGGCTTTATGAAGAAGATATTGGAAGAAAACTTTGTGCTTACCTTAACATTTTTGCTAGATAGTTCACTTTCTATCGTTTGCCAGTTAGCGGCGTCTGTCGCCCATGACACCATCTCTTCGTATGCTACTAAGAACTCTTTAGGTTCCTGAAAAAATAAGATATTTGCAGATTAGATTTTACTATTACTTTTTGAATAGACGAAAAAAAATAGGTATAGGTGATACTGATAATATAGATAGATTTTCCATGAGGTATATGTTCGATACTGTACGAGTGTAAGAAATTGCAGTAAAGTTGTTAAAAGTGACTTTTCTAGTTGCTCCAAAAAGTCCGTATAGTCAATAGTCAATAGTAAATTTTTATTTATTCAATAGGATACATTGTGATCACTTTAAAACGTCAAACTTAAAACTAGCTACGCCTGTTCCAACCTCCTTACGCCGGCAAAAGAACAGGCAAGAAACGCCCGGCAGGTAATTTTTTTGGCGCAATCACATTGACAATTTTATTCTTATTACTAATTGATTGAATTGGAGCAAGTTCACTAAAATCCCAAGCTTTTTTTTGTCATCTAATGGTCCGATATTTTTTAATTAGCTTTACTAATAAGATTTCTCTTGTTTGGTTGTACACATTGGGATATGGGAACATGAATATTAATGAGTTGCGGGATTATAACCAAAGCAGACCAGACCCCACAAGCAGCACCCGTTCACGAGTTGACGCATGTGCCAGCCATCGCTCTCCTCGACCATATGAGAGGGAAGAGGTATAGTGGACTGATACAGGCTGATGATGATGATAATGATGATGAAAAGTATCAGTAACTAACGCACCTTGTCTGCGAAGAGCAGCAGATCGGTGAGGACCTGCCGGCCGGCGTCCACGAACCAGGCCCAGGTGGCGGCGTCCTTGAACAGGTGCCGCAGCGCGAGCCGCAGGCAGTACAGCTTGCACAGGAACTCCGTGTCTGAGCTGCATTGCACCACCTCGGTGCGGAGTGTTCTGGGGAACGGCAAGTTTGATGAAACATTAAAAAGTGATAGTTTTTATCGCAATAAATTATTCCACAAAAAACCTTTGTTTTTTTGTTTTCTTGACTCTGGTAGCTAGAAGAGCGATATTAAAATCACAATAAGTATGTGGGTAAACATCAATTTTAGCAGAACAGCGGTGAGTATTTATACTATAAATACATATTTTATTATTACCTGTATGGTATACCGACTTCTAAGTGTTTAACAGCAGCTTGATATAATTCCAAGTTATCTAATTCTGGTAACGCTTCTGTCAGATCGTCGAAGTCTCGTAAGTCTGCCACCTGTAATATTGCATTATTACACATTACCTACTGTTACCACCAGACCTTATAAAATTAAATAGTAGCATACCATTTAATAGCATTTTTACCTGTTTTATTTTCTACCATCATCAGCCGGAAAAACTCAACTGCTGAACGTAGACCTCCCTCTTTGAACGCCACCATGAGAAACTATAAGACATTTGCATCCATGGACTCCCTCAGACTCTTACAGTGGTGTCGATTCGGTTTTGAACTCTCTAAAACTAAACTAAGTTTGACAGGTCTAAAAGTAATGCTGTCTTTTTTTAAAACACTTTTTACTTCAGAGGTTAGAAAAAGACAGCAATACTACTAAACTTAGTTTAGTTTTAGAGAATGCAAAACATAATCTACACCAATATCTATTTTCTAACTTTGTATCATAATTAATTAATATTTTGTTGGCTCTATAAATAAAGTTAATAGTTGCATTAACCGACACAACGCCACTACTTACACTGCTTGGGCTAGGCTTTAAACCAAAATGTCCGATGTCCATATTTCTTTGCCCTACAAGAATAAATGATTCCAGTAATAATAGCTGTAATTAAATAAATAAGAAATCGCTCTTGGGAGCGTTGCTCTGGATAGAATGCCCCTCTGGAGGGTACGCGCTGTATTTATACCCCCAGGCAACATCAGGTCGTGTCATGATTCGCTTAAAATACTCCAGAAAGGTCCCGCGGTGCTCCGCCGAGTTAAACGATCATCGAACTGTGCCTATGTTTCTAGAATGTACGAGAGAAGTCTCGATGCAGACCGATCATGGAAATAAAAATATCTTTTGTTGATTTTCATAAGTCAACCGTTTTAGCTACCTATTAAGACTATTGGTGAAAATTAAAATTACGAAGACAGATGTGTTGATCCCCACCTGATCCTCGGCCGAGGCGAAGGACTCCGCGCTAGAGTGGTGGTCGCGGCGCGTGTGCTCGGAGCCAGTGTGCGTGGAGAGCAGCCGTGAGCGCCGCCCGCCTGAGGCGGCGGGGGAGCGCGCGCCGCCGCCGCTCTCCGACCGGAACAGCACCGACCGCTGGTCCAGGAACAGCAGCTCGCACCGCTCCTGGAGTACCATGAGACCAGTTATTAACTTAACTAATTGCGCCCCGCGGTTTCACCCGCGTCTTCTCGTAGGAACCTTTTTCCGGGTAGCCTATGTGTTAATCCAGGATATATAATATCTCCACCAAATTTCATTTAGATCCGCTCAGTAGTTTTTGCGTGAAAGAGTAACATCCACCTATCGACCCATGCATACTCACAAACTTTCACGTTTATTATAATATTAGTAGGATAGTAGGAAGTACGATAGGATACATAATATAATGATCACTTTAAAACGCCAAACTTAAGACTAGCTACGCCTGTTCCAACCTCCTAAAAGAAAGAAAAAGGAATTTTGTAGGCGCGATCACATTTACAATTTTTTTCTTATTACTAACTAGCTGTGCCCGCAGTGTCACCTGCGTGGGCTACAGGTTATCGCGATAAAAAGTAGTCTAGTACAGAGATAGTCTAGAGTCTAGACTACAGAGATAGTCTAGAGTACCAAATTTGCTGCTCCAAGAGTTACAGGACTACTTGCGTGCACGTACCTGCAGCAGGTACGCGTTCTGCAGCAGCTCCTGTATCTCTCGACAGAACTCGGCCTCCTCCGGCGAGGTGAGCGCAAGCGTGCCCGACACTCCGCCGCGCGCGCCCAAAGAGAACGCGGCCAGCGCGTCCTCCCAGTAGTTTATACTCGTCTCGAGCGCCTCCATACCTACACAAACACTAGTATAAACACCGAGCGACAGTAATAAAGCAACATTAACGATTTGATACTTAACTTTGTACAGTCAAATGTTTTGAATACCACCACATGTAAGCCTACACATCTTAAAATCTATCACATCATGATTTTTATCTACAAAAATAATGCATCGTTTCTATGGCACATTTATTGTTTGTATATTTACAAAAATATAGTGTCACACCTATCGTATAATTAACTTAAAAGGTCTATTCTTTACACACGCAATAAATACTTATGATTTAAACTAACATAATGAGATCTTAGAACTAAAGCTTACTTATTACTAATAGTAAATGTCATTCTTTAAATCCATCCCGTTCTGTACAGGATGTAGATGCCTCAAATGTTGTAACGCCTCATGGATGCCACTGTTAAGGTCCTGCACAGTCCCTGCCATTGCAGTAACTGCACTGACTATCCGATCATCGAGCGTCGCCCGACGTTCTTCCTGGGATCTCATGACTGATGCTATGGATTCTAAAGCTTCAGCCATTCGCTCTTCTGCAGAGATTCGACGCTCTTCAAAGTCAAGGGCCCATTTTGGTGGCGGTGTCATTGGTTGATAGTCGTCATCTGAAATCATATTTTAGGTAATGATAAGTTTAAGGCCTAAATGAGGTTTTGATGAGCTAAAATATGTATTGTGATGACACCATAACCCCCATTGGCGGTTGGGTATTTTTAGTACTCAGCTGGTTGGCCACCAACCTCAAGTTAAACCGCATTGCCAAGCACACCTATTGGTGTGTTCTGGTGGCCTAATTAGAAAACCAGGTCAGATGTGGGATGGCGCCACCAATATTTACATTGCCACTTATCATTCAGTGACTTGTGGTAATACACTACCCTAAATAAAGTTGTATAAAAACCTTGCATTGTTTTTTTGTGACTACTCTTCAGTGTATTTCTAGAAATTGACTGTCAGAAATCCATATCTGATTAGACACCATTAGTATACGGTTGAAAAATGTATCAAATCCAAATGTATGTACTAACTGTTATGTATTGATTGTTGTTTTCATATTAATTGTATTTGTGGGTACTTGAATAAAAGGTTAGTTTTGGAAATGAACTCGAATGGCGTGTATCTTTTAGTGGCGACTGCGGAAAATATATTGCAATTGTGTTAAAATGGCATTCAATATTACGAATATTGTGTTGCCCGGGCAATTTAACGCGAAAACTGATGTGTGGTGTGATTATAAAGAACAGCTACTGTGTGCGCTCGATGCGGCGGGACTCGTGGAACAAGATGACGCAAGAAGTCGCGATCATTGTTTCTGTCTCAGTGCAGCAAGGACACGTATGCTCTAATCTCATCACTTTTAGTGCCGTTACGCCCAACTCAAGTGAATTTTAGGGACATTTTGAGTGTCTTGGACAAATTCTATGAACCTGAAGTTAATGAAATTTTGCAAGCGGGCAAATTTCATAGACGTGTGCAATTGCAAGATGAAAGCGTGCAAGATTTTGTGGCCGCGATAAGTACATTATCGGCCAAGTGCAAGTTTGCGGACATTAAACGCCAGTTACGGGACCGGCTTGTTTTGGGAGTGCGTGACAATCGTTTAAGGCGGGAGTTGTTAAAAACTAAAGACTTGAAATACGAGACGGCGGTACAGATGTGTCTTAACCATCAATCATCAAGTGAAGATATGTACCCCAATCCAAGCAATGTGACAAGTCCAACTTCATGTCATACCCCCGAGCCAATGGACATTGGCAGAATAAAGTCAAATGAATGCAGACGTTGTACCCGGGTGCACAGACCAGGGGAAGTGTGTTCCTTTGCGAGAGCGAAGTGCTTTAAATGCCAGAAGTATGGGCATATTGCTAAAGCTTGTGACAAGAAGTCAAAATTGTATCAAGTGGAAGAACAGCAGGATTCGTCCGATGGAGCTGAGGACATGATGGGTGTCTATGTGTGTTCAGACAGTGATCGACCCCCAATATCAGCAGATGTAGTTATCAATGGAGCTCATGTGACGATGGAAGTAGACTCCGGGGCATCTCGCAGTATTATATCAGAGAAGATGTTCAAGAAGTTATGGTTGACATCTCCTCCATTACAAAATACAGCAGTGAAGCTGGTTACATGGACTCGGGACTCATTGAAAGTGTTAGGACTGGCAAATGTGTTTGTGTCATTGGGTGCTAAAGAGGCTCAGTGTGAACTTCTAGTTGTGTCTGGTGATGGACCTAGTCTTTTGGGTCGCAACTGGTTTATACCATTAGACATTCAAGTGACAGGTTTATACTGGGCCGAAGAAGATTTGGTGCCTTTCAGGAATGAATTTCCTGATTTGTTTAAAGAGGAGCTGGGCTCATACAAGGGCTCTGAAGTGACACGCCACCTACGTCCTGAAGCTACACCACGTTTTCAGAAGGCTCGCGTGGTGCCTTATCCTGCAAAGCTGCAAGTTGAAACAGCATGTTATGATAACACCATCAAACACAGACCAGGGAAATCAATCGGTAATGCGGATGCATTAAGCAGAGGGGCAGCACCTACTGGAACGGTTGCTGTAGAGCCCCTGCGAGAAGTATTGTTGTTAGGAGAACAACCTACAGGCTGGAAGTTAACCGCAGAAGAGATTGCGGAGGAAACTAGGAAGGATCCATTGCTCCAAAAGGTGTTATTCCATTTACAGTGTGGTTGGCCGAATAAAGTTTTAGACCCAGACCTACGGCCGTTTTGGACCAGAAGAGAGGCTCTTTCACATAATAAAGACTGTTTATTATGGAGCAACAGAGTCATAGTACCTACCAAGCTACAAGAAAGGGTACTGAAAATGCTACATGCCCGTCATGCGGGTATAGTTCAAACGAAGGCATATGCAAGAGGCTATGTATGGTGGGTCCGCATGGACAATCAAATAGAACAGATTGTGGCCAGCTGTGAGCAGTGTCAGATGGGGAGAAATTGTACTCCTAGAGATCCGCAGACTTGGGTTAAATCTGAGAAGCCCTGGAATCAAGTCCACATTGACTTTGCGGGCCCCTTTCAAGGAAAAACATTTCTTGTTTTGATTGATAGCCATAGTAAGTGGGTTGAAGCTGAGATAATTAATTCAATGAGTAGTGGAGCTGTTATAACTCTATTGAGAAGAATTTTTGCTTCACAAGGTTTGCCTGAAGTGCTTGTGTCAGACAATAGTCAAGCATTTACATCTGAGGAGTTTGGCAACTTCTTGAGGAAGAACGGGATAAAACATGTGCTCTCCCCGCCGTGCCATCCAGCTATCAACAGGCAGATAGAGGAAACGATACAGACCTTTAAATATAAAATAATGAAAATGGATGTGGATCTACCATGGAGTGAAAAATTGAGCAAGGTATTGTATTATATGCGCACAGTCCCAAATAGTGGCACAAACAAAACACCGGCGGAAATGCTCAATGGCCGAAGATACAGAACGGCTATATCCTCACTTCACCCTGATTCTACGCCCCGTCGGGGCGAACAGCAGCTGGAGGTGGGAAAAAAAATGGCGGAGAGCCACTGTAGAGGTAGTGGAAGGACCGAGCTCATGTAAAGTAAGAACGGAAGTTGGTGAACTACGCCGTTGTCATGCTGATCAGATGCTGGCTAGAACAGTTCATACAGACACGAGAATGACTGTTGACGATAGAGCTCTGATAGATACAGACTCAGGAACATCAGATGAGAAATACCAACACCTGAGATGTGGCCTGATATCATAGGCATACCCAATTGTTTAGTTTAAAGAAATTCTTGTTATTGTTAGGATTTTTAAATTGCTTTGAATTTTAGTTTATTCTAAATTGTCTAAATTGTATATGTGTCTGATTTATCTTGTTTACTGAGTTTATCCATAATTTATGAAAGGGAGATATGTTATGTATTGATTGTTGTTTTCATATTAATTGTATTTGTGGGTACTTGAATAAAAGGTTAGTTTTGGAAATGAACTCGAATGGCGTGTATCTTTTACTAACCTTTAACTGATCTTGAACAACTGGTAACAGACTGCCTGACTTTACTGCTGGCAGGGACAGCGCGTGCTTTTATATTTTCCAGAGGCTCTGAATCGGAGTCTTCAGCTAAGAAGTTTTCTAGTTGTTTTGATGAGGTAACCGTAGCAGTGACAGTACCGCTGCCACTGAGGTCTAGAACTCTGACTTCCAAGTCATTGAGGGGCACAAATCTGTTTGTGCTACCATCTGCAGTTGACTGGAATCTCCTTGCATCAGCTGCTTTTCTTCTACATTTGTGTCGCCATTCAAACCAATACTGGAAAGGTATGCAAAGTGATTTTGTAAGATACATTATGTGTACCCAATACTAGGAGAAAAAAGAGTGATATTAACAACAGTAAAGATAAGAAGAGGAAAGATGTTTGGTCACTTGGTACGGCATGACAAATACATGAATACCATCTTAGAAGGAAAAGTAGAAGGGAAGAGAGGGAGAGGTAGACAGAGAAGAACATAATAGACCAAGTGAAAGAAAGGATTGACGTTATGTCATACCAAGAGGTCAAAAGTATGGCTGAGAACAGAACGGGATGGAAAGTACTCCACCGAAAAGAGCTTCACTCTTAGATAAAAGAAGATTCCCAATACTAAACCTTCCCAGGGTAATGAAATTAGCAATGAGTATAAATCCTGATTCTGTACCAGACACACAGAAGACATAAATAATACTATGGATAGAAATGCACCAGTAAAACCAAATACAGAAGTAGAGGTATGATCAAACTTTATTTTCACTCTACATAGTATGCATAAAACAGGAGCGTCATAATGCAGCAGGCATACAGATGAGAGGATGGCCATGAGTTTTATGTGATAAACTACACATAAAAAACACTTTAAAAACGCACTGAAAAATATAAAATATGTAATTAAATTGACTTGTATGAGTTACGATATAATGGTTAATTCAAAAAGTGTGGAGCGCTTTTGGGTTGTGTGTACTTTTATTTACCCAGTAAAAGAACGCTCCACACTTTTTTAGTTAACCATTATATCGTAACTAATACAAGTCAATTTAATTATTTTATATTTTTCAGTGCGTTTTTAAAGTGTTTTTTTTAGTTTTTTAAACTATATATTTTTATTTTATTACTTTTTAGTCTTTTGTTACAAAGTCCAATCTATTTGACTCATCAAGACGAATCATATGAGCCCAAACACGAGGGGTTTACCAGTAGCCACTGCAGAGATCCCCTACCCACCTTCCGGTTGCATCATCAGACCCTCGTCACCAAGTCCAATCTATTGTACTCATCAAGAAGATTCATATGAGTCCAAACACGAGGGGTTTACTAGAAGCCACTGCCGAGATCCCCTACCCACCTTCCGGCTGCATCATCAGATCAGGTTGATGATACCAAATTATTGTATTGTCACCGAGATTACATACACATACAAAATCAAAATCAAAATCAAAATCAAAATCAAAAATATGTTTATTCAATAGGATACATTGTGATCACTTTAAAACGTCAACTTAAAACTAGCTACGCCTGTTCCAACCTCCTTACGCCGGCAAAAGAACAGGCAAGAAACGCCCGGCAGGTAATTTTTTTGGCGCGATCACATTGACAATTTTATTCTTATTACTAATTGATTGAATTGGAGCAAGTTCACTAAAATCCCAAGCTTTTTTTTTTGTCATCTAATAGTCCGATATTTTTTATTTAGCTTTACTAATAAGAAGATTTCTCTTGTTTGGTTGTACACATTGGGATATGGGAACATGAATATTAACGAGTTGCGGGATCACAACCAAAGCAGACCAGACCCCACAAGCAGCACCCGTTCACGAGTTGACGCATGTGCCAGCCATCGCTCTCCTCGACCATATGAGAGGGAAGAGGGCGACCCGACACATGACGCCGCTGCAAGCAAAGTCACTTTCGTGAGCATGACTGTTTTGGCTGTTTACCGAAAATGGTTAGAATAGGGGAAATAGGGAGAATAGATAGATAGAAAGAAAGATAGATAGATTAACTACAATCCCAAGCTTGTTTGTCATCTAGATAGTCCGATATTTTATAATAAGCTTTACTAATGAGATTTCTCTTTATACGAATTTGAAATTTTGTTATAGACAAGTCTTGAATTTCACTTGGGATTTTGTTGAAAAAGCGTACACATTGACCTTTGAACGAGTTGCTAACTTTATGGAGCCTAGTGGTGGGTACAGCAATTTTATCTTTGTTTCTAGTATTAAAATTGTGATAATCACTTCTCTTTTTGAAGCTATTTAAATTTTTCCGTATGTACATTACATTTTCATAAATATTTTTTTTTTTTATTTTTATTATTTTTATTTTCATACAAAGTTTCCAAGTCGATACGACAATTAGAAGTGGGTGAAAATTGACTTCTAAGATTTGATTACATTGTTAGTTAGTTAGTTACAAGTCAAGCTAATAAAAGTGTTTTAAAAAAAAAGAAAAAATTTAGTTATTGACTTTTTCAGAAAAGACATTTTGTGCTGGAAAATGCATACTTGCAGTTGTACCTAGATACAGTTTTTTTGAAAAACTAACAATAGTCAAAGATAAATAGCAAACTGTCTTACCTTTTTCCACCCTTCAGGGGTCTTCAAAGCACCAGAATCTACCGCGTTGAGCTTTTTCGCGAGAGCAGCCCACTTTTGTCTGGTCGCCTGATGAGAGACCGGCGTGCCTGGTGGCAGGCCCTTCGACATATCCTTGTTCTCCTCCAGAAAATCCATCAGGATCTCGAGCTGCTGCCTTAGTATACGACGAGGAGGAGCCATCTACAATACACAAGATATCTCTTTAGTTCACAATAACTTTTTTACACTTTTGCTAATAAACTTTCATTTATTGGCAAATCATTAGGTACATTGGTAAGGGTTAAATAATAACTGCACACCACGGATAGAAATAAGATTTTCTATTTCTATACAACACATAAATGTCTTTCATTCAATCCAATATCAACGAATTTCGATACGTAATGGCGACGCTCCGTTTCATTCAACTTCGCTTCGCCTAGATTCCTTTTTTTTTTGACAGCTTGGATATCTTGGAATGGAGGCTACGAGCTACGACTTACGAGGAATAGATAAAATTCAACAAGCTACAGATGGAGCTAAAATAAAATTATATGACATCTAGTGTCGAGTAGTGAAATCAATTAGTTTTCTTCAAAGTTAATAGATGTCGCCCACGACCTTTTATTTCATGATAAGTACATTTTTTTTTTTGTTTTGTTATGGCGTCACACGATTAGTGTATTTGCCAGTGTCAAGTATAAAAGATTTCAAACTCAGAGAGATGAATCAAGTTTAAATGATGATGATGATGATGATGATGATGATGATGATGATGAGATGATGGGATGAGGATAGTGTTTAAGTAAAGTAGTGGCGCTTTACTTAAACTTTACACGGACTTTTTTGGAGCAACTTGAAAAGTCACTTTCACAACTTTATTTCAATTTCCCATACTCGTACACATTAACGAACACATAATAGTTAATAATCCACCAATATTACACATTATCACTCGAAGAAACACAAGTTTTGGAAATAAAAATAAAATTTTCACGTTGACAACTCAATTGCCGCCAAAAAAGTCAAGTACATTTTTTGTTGAATATTGTTGTTAGTGTAGATTATTTACTAGGACTAGATGATTCGGTGAACTTCGTAACAACTTTCATTCAAAATGAACAACTTCGTTTTTTTTTTGGATTTGGGTAATTTTAAACGCCCCAAAAGAAACACAGACATTTTCGAGACTAACGCACGTCAATAGATTTTTATATAGGATAAAGAGGTACTTACCTTACGTCAAGTACAATCTATACTAATATTATAAAGCTGCAGAGTTTGTTTGTTTGTTTGTTTGTTTGTTTGTTTGTTTGTTTGTTTGAACGCGCTAATCTCAGGAACTACTGATCCGATTTGGAAAATTCTTTCAGTGTTAGATAACCCATTTATCGAGGAAGGCTATAGGCTAAATTTTATTTCCAAAAAAAATTAGGGATCTGTAAGAAAATTGCTATTTTGCAACCCAAGGTGTGAAATCGAAAACCTATTTTTGCGTGCGCTGCAAAAACTATTGACACTAGAACAAAAAAAATGTATTACGGGTTTGTAGGTCTCATTAAGATCTACAAAAAAGTCCGCGAGAGCATATGTCTAACTATTATAGTTATGCCGCAATAAGTGATAATTTATATAAAAAATTTAATTTTTAATGCTGCCTCTAGAAAAGGCTTTTTATTTGTATCTTGGTATTAATCCTTATCAAAATAAATTACTTTTTATTCAAAACTGCTTCAATACCTTTATAAAACTTTTTGAATCATTCAATTCGGACATTCCATTCGAAAGATATCACGAGTTTAAAAATGTAAGTAGTAGTAGAAAAATAAACCCGCCGCACCCCAGCGTAGCGGGAAACGCGGCGAGGAGAGGGAGAATCTATGAAATAGGTAAAGTGCGGTCGCGGACCAGGAAGACCTTTAACAGAACGATTCAAACGCGTGATCAGAAAAAAAAATAACCTAGAATTAAAATAGGATAATGGATACCTACAGCAGGTAACGCGGTGAGGGGGCACCGAAGTGCGGGAATAATTTTGGAGTATACGGAATATATACGCTTTCGCGCCTAAACTACTGAACCGATTTAAATGAAATTTGGTATAGAGATAATTTGAGCTCCGGGGATGGACATAGGATACTTTTTATCGCGATAACCTGTAGCCCACGCGGGTGAAACCGCAGGGAACAGCTAGTATAATTATATCCATGTTTAAATTTCCCCAATAATTTAATTAATTTTGACGTCTCCAACTCTCCATACCCTATGTACATGTAAGGTAGTAGGTACAGCACTTTCATGCCTCTGTCTAAAATTGTTTTTTTTTAAAGGAGTGTTGGTTTCTAGGTTCAAGCTTGACTTTTCAGTTTTACATAAACATAGCTTAGGGTATTATGTTTGGAATATTGGATTGGACCATCCAATCTTTTGGGCGTGTATACTGTATAGTCACTGGACATGAAGCAGTGTCAGTTACCTACCGGCTTATGTCACACAACGGCGATTAATTTACTCGGAATTTCATTCAAGAATTCTACGAAAACGATTTACCGTTAAAATGGGTCATTCGTTAGGGCGTTTTAGTTAATTAATTTTGTGTGCGTCTAAATAAAGTAAGTTTTATTCACGGCGACATAATAATACATAATATAGTAGGCCATTATTATTTAATGTACAAAAACGTCAACTAGTAGGTAGATATCTAAATATATATAACTCAAAGGGGACTAACTAACTGAAATAGTGATCTATAACGCACATCCCAAACCACTGGACGGATCGGGCTGAAATTTGGCATACAGGTAGATGTTATGACGTAGGCATCCGCTAAGTAAGGATTTTGATTAATTCTACCCCCAAGGGGATAAAACAGGGGATGATAGTTTGTATGAAACTTTGTCAATTTTAAACCGCACGCGCACGCACGCGGGTGAAACAATTTTATGGTATAGCTTCAATCGAATTATTCTGATTATTATCGTATTACCATTTCTAACCATCCACAGTTTTGGTTTTATTCAGGTTTTTTACAGTGACTTTTTAACTAGCTAATTAGCTACCCCACCTCCTTACACTGACAAAAAAAAACAGCTGAAAATATATTGATTTCTTTTTAGATGGACTTGCATTTTAGCTATCGACAAGTCTTGGATATTACTTGGGATTTCTTGAAAAAGCACATAGCACCGAGTATATCGGCTGAAACAGTTACTACATAGGTACCAGACAAATAGACCAAACCACAGTAGACTAACTTCTACTGTGTGTGACTGTGACCAAACCTACTATTCTACTATGCGAAATACGACTTTGTGGGAAGCATATCGCAGCCGCAGGAACCTCGCTCGTAGCAGAATGTCATAATGTTATAATTAGGTACTTTACCTATGCTAATCAATAGACGGGTGGTGGGACCGGGACGCTGGAAATATGTGCATCTCGTTTGCAGTACTATTTCGTGTTCATTTATTTGCCGTCGTTTGACGTGATTATACCAAGAGGTCAAAAAAATAGCTGAGGACCATAAGTATAAGATGGATATTGCTCCAGCAACAAGAGCTTGGTACACTGCCTGATCCAAAAACAGTGCAGGATCCGTATCGGATCTGAACTGAGTAACTACTGCATGTAATAGTGTACCTACCTACTTACCTATATCTTCCTTATGACTACAGTGTTAACTACCTAACCATCTCATATGTACCTAATATAATACATAACACCATGAATACCAGGCAGCCGGTATTACTCGAGCAATTAAGCTAAGTACGAAGTCGGATTTGAAACCAACACAAGGCTGTCTGTCCCTACTTCCTATCCCTAGAGGGTTTCCGCGGCGTGAAACTACAGGAAGGTAGGGGCGCCGCGCGGCTGGCGGCTCGACAGCGGCAGCGCCGGCAGCGGAGCGTGCCTCCGCCCGCCCGCAGCGCGCCAGCGGCCGCCAGTCCACCGTTGAATCCGCACTGCGACGGTCACGTCCGCGCACTCTGCCAACCCTACCCGCGTTATTCTTCCTTCAACATTAGACAACAAATCATAGAACAGTGAAAGAACTGAACGTTTCTAGTGAGTGCTTGTATCCGTGTGAGCTTCAATATTACTCATTTCATCCCGTCCTTTTGGCGCTGATTTTCTTCAGACAGGTAAGATATCATCAAAATATACCTACCTAATTTAAATTAAATAATTATTTTGTAAGCGGAAACGTCTTTGTCCTTTGTTAAGGGCATTAGCGTTGAGATTAGAAATTTAAATAGAACATTCCAGTTTGATTTTCTTACTGTACGTTTTTAAGACACGCAATACTTTGCCGACCGACACGGCGGCGTTTATCCTGTCATTCCAATACAGGATTATATAAATTGGGCTTATTATAAAATCAAGTTGAAGATTGAAGTCCAGCAATTAATATTGATGTTATATTTTGTACAGAGAAACATCTTGAGAAATGAATGACATCAATCACAAGCTTCGAATCAACAATTAAGGCATCATTAATAACCGTCAATGAATGGTCTCTACCCACGGAGCCATGAGGGCCACGACCACGAGGAAGTCCGCGTTCAAATTCTACTTCTACTCGTTGGATACAGACCTCCTAACACGATACGTTCTTCCAAACCGGTTCAATCGGACCCATGGATACATGGCTTATGCAATCGTCTCTGACTAATCGACGGATCAGTACCCAATATTCCATTAGGAACACGCATTGGAGGCCATACAATAAGCTTAGAAGGTAGGAGAGTGTTATAAGTCGTTAGAATTAAGATTCAGCTGATTAAAGTTCTACCGGTTCATTCGATTACACAATCTATCTGACTAATCGATAGATAAATGCACGATATAATCAATAAGTTTGTAAGCTTTGAGAAACTTAAAATTGGCATCGCTGTATTTAGAATATCTTGGGTTTAATGCTAGTGATGATGAGATTCAGTCAAACCGAAACTTAAGAAAAAATTACATTAGAGCTAAGCAAAAAAGGTGCTAGAAACAGGAATCGATAGTTAATAGTTACAATATCATCATGATCAAATTGATGGCCGATTTGGCGCAATCACGGCTAATATCTGAAACAAGTGATCTAGACCTAGTACACATTATGACAATTTTTGAAAAAGTGAGTTCGAAAAAGGATAATTACGATAACAAGTAAGTACTTTCTTATGTGGATTGCTGACAAACTCATCATGTCACATGATATTGGCAGACATTAATTCATTTAAGGGGTACGGTGACGTCACTCAGTGCTGAGTGCTCAGTTATAGCTGCTCTGGTCCGAATATCTTTATTTCACAAAAATAAACCAATACAAAATATATTGACAATTTGACTAAAATCTCGCGTACAGTAGGTATAATATACTTAACCTACATTAACCCACATTTAACGTTATCTTCAACACTATCGAATAAAATTATTATTTCACTTATTGGTTGTCTAAAAGTTTAAAGCGGTCAAAAAAAATTCCATAGTTTGAACCCTGGGGAAGGACATAGAATACTTTTTATAGCAATACATAAACCGTAGTCCACTGGTGAAACTAGTCGTTAAAATAAGATTTTTTTTGCTAAATTCCACGCAGCTGCAACACTTGGTGGTTGACAATGTAGATACCATCATATCACATGCCACAATAGTTGCATTCACAATTTCGCATTGTGTCCGAATTCAAAAGCAAACAAGGTTGGTAATTCGGGGAATACACCGCGCCATTTGTGCAGCACCACAGATATAGATCGAAGTAGATAACGCAAGCTCACATACTTTGCGTGTTCTAAGTTTGAGCAAAGCTCCAACTCTTAGGCCACATAATTTGATCCAATCTCGACCGGCTTTGCAGTAACACATCAGAAGCAAATCAAAAATTCTTTATCGCGCCATAGCAAAATTTAAAACACTTCGAAAACAGTTGGCTGTACGTATGGCCATGGTTTCGTTTCAACAGAAACAAGGAAAGTTTGGCTGTCGCACTTGTGGTATCTAGTTTAATCTATATCTGTGGGAAATACATCACGCCATTTGCACAGCACATATATGGCTAAAAGCTTTTGAAAGTCGCATTCTAAAATACACTAGGCAACTAACTATACTAGTAAAAGTTGTATTATGAGTCTACGAGGCATTAGTTTTATGAATGTATGAAGTAAATGTAAACAAAGCAACAGTATCAAATATAACCCTCGGTGGTGGGTCAGGTCAGCCGTCAGTCGTCGCGACAGCGGCCAATTGGCGTCAGGGTATATCGATTGCCACTACACTGGCGAGTAATAGCGACGTCATCGTCACGTGAACATTCCTAGCTAAAACAAACAGCTGAAGTCGATGTGTTCAAGCTTAGAAGGGCAGGATTAAAAATTAAAAAAACGAACGACGCCCTAGGACTGGCTGGAGTCTAAATTGCCTCCGCACATATCAAGATGGTCATTTCCGCTCGGTATAGTCGGTGTCCTGCCGTTTGGTGCTAGTTATGCATAATGTCCTTACTTCCAATTTACATTTTCTCTCAACTGGGCTAAAGTCCAATCTAGCACTGCACAAATACGCAATAAAAATTACTACGAGCCACTTAGTTATAATCTACAGGGTAAGATAGGTTACTGGCTTCCCAAGCGTGGACCACTATTATAATTAGGCTTGCTGTCTATGTTCTATAGACGTTTGTGTTTCATGTGTTTGAAAGGGCAAATATTGGTCTTTGTTCGTCTTATTTTCTCTCGTCTCACGATCACATTTCAGCTTTTGAACGTCTTTCTGTCTTTGTTGTTTATTACATACTTGATTTGAAATTTTTTTAACAGTTGAACTTTAATCGTGTTGTTTGGACCAGTTGTTGATTGAGGGCTGCGTAACACATCTTCCTCATTCAAAACAATCATAGCCAATCCATATCATTCCGTGTAATATTAATTAAATGAAAACTGTAATCAGACTAGTGAGATACTTAGTGCACTCGAAACTTTAGATATTAACGACTGTTAGTAGGTATCAATACAGATTAAAATTTAACTTCGGATTATTTCTTAATGAATGCGGTTACTCACTCGGAATTTATGATTGGGGGGCTATTTCAATGTAATATTGTCAAGGCGCCCTCGAGTTATGGAATTTAAGCACGTATAAATCCGAGAACCCCGAGAACGGCTGGCCTACTTAAACGGTTTCAGGCGCAGCGGAGAACATTTTCGCGACGCAATAAGTAGGCGTGATGTTGGCCGGAAAATTGCGTCATTTTTTAGAGCGGAAACCACCCCCAGGAAACATAATCAGCTAAATAGCCAAGACAAGGAAAGTTTTGCAACTCGTGCCGCGTTTACAAGAAGAGTGGCTCTGTTTGGGGACTGAAGTCAAAGCTTGCGGGGTGCTCATTTAAAAGTTGTCAGTACTCCTGTGTAGGTAATGTAATGACAATGTATAAATTTGCCTGATACAATGTCGTGATGGTTTGTATGAGATAGCATAGTTTCAAGTGTTTGTTTGGCAAGTAAGTAAGTAAGCTAAGTACACCAATTAAGTTTAAAAAATGGACCTTAATAACTTATGGTTAAGCAATAAGTGCGTTCCGCCAGCATTCTCCAATTTTGATTTGGCAACTTTACCATCGACCAGATCGTTAGATGCTGGTCAAACGCGAGGGTTGTTGGTACTCAAACATCTTTAAAACTCAATAAAATGACAATTTTAAACAAGGGCAATATTAGTCTTTTAAAAAATATGATGGTAATGATAGAATGTTATATTTAAAGTTAATGCATAATACACATAAAACTTATCTAGTTCCTCCTTAGCATCCAATGTTTTTTCGCCAAATACAATAAATCTTCGTAAAATCACTTTTTCTGCAGTATTAACTGCAGAATGTAGAGAAACTGAATCGTTTTGTCGCGTGACAAAACCAGACGACTCTATCGTTGCAGATTTCTTTTCTTGGAAGCATTTCTTTAACACCTGTCCTGCCCGAGCGTCTTGATTCGCTTAGTGTAGTCGTCGCGCCCGACGCGACACTCACCACGACGCGACAGTAGCTAGGACGGTGGAAATGCAGACAAGAGACTAAGGAAAAATGTAAATTAGATCGCATTACGCGGGCCAACTTCTGTGCCGTTTTGCTAAGGTGCAGATAACATTAAATTTGCACAGAAATGTGCAAATGTAATGTAGGTAAATCGTGGTTCCTTGAATTACAAAAATAAGAAATTTACCTAAAGCTAAGACTGTTCAATCCTGCATAAGTTAAACAATCAAACCTACCCCCACTGATCACTGCTGGATCGTCAACGTCAACATAAGACCAGTCATTATGTTCCCAGTTTCCACGGTTGGGACTCGCTCAAGCTTTCTCTCAGGTAGAGCTAGAAAAATTAACTAATAAGAGAAAGCCTATTCGTTCAGGTTCAGCTAATTACGCACGACTGTAACTCGTTATGAAGGGAACGAAGGTTTAAGCATATAATTATGACGTCATCTTCAGGTCTAGATAAACGTTGTTTTTCAAACGAACACGTTGTTCCTCAAACGAACACGTAACGAGGTCACGTCTCTAGGGTGGAGGGTAGACAAGGAAAGCTTTTTGTAATTTAAACCTGCTACATCCCCGTCCCCGTATCATAACATTGCGACACGGGCATGTCATCGTCTCTTCATGTTCCGCTCGAATTGCTCTTTTTCGCATTAAGACTTAGTAATTTGATATCATTAACAGGGTCCTAAATGACTTTGGTCTCCTCCGGTCTCCTCCGTAGTGGTCCTAAAGATACTGTCTGTTTTTGGAACGTCATGTTTACTAAAACTTGTCGTTATAAAACTATCAATGCACAGTTTTGCATCCGTATCTGAGTTGTTCTCTTCCTTTTAAGCGAACATTTTCCAAAGCAATAAAACGATAATTATCTGAATAATGTCCAGTGAGACAATAATCAACGAGGTCACGACACTAAAGAAGGCCTTAAAAGGTCTAGCCCGGTGGAAGTGGTTGATAAGGGACTGTAGGGAACCGTCACATGGACAGAGTCAGATACAGCCGAATTCGAGTGCTGAAGCATTTGACTGTAATAGCATTAGCAGACCAGATCGCATGAATGTCAATCACATGAATGTTCATTGCATAGGGTCACCTGTAGAGCTTTGTGAATGGCTCAAGCAGATTCCGTATATGTCTACTAAAAGTGGGTTAACATTGCGTTTATAGAGAATACAGTTTTCTGTATTGACGAAAACGGTTAAGTGACTGACTAGTTGAGTGACTACCCAAACTAGAGTTGGTTAAATCTGCTGTAGCGTAAAGTCCGATTCTCAAAGAACGGATACTGTCAGTGAGGCGGTGTATGGAGGGCGATTCTGGTATTCGTATGCAGTCCGCGCGGTGCGGCGCCGGATCGATACGCGCCCGCGCGACGCCTCCCTCCCTCGCAAGTCTCGCAACTCGCGAGTACAAGTGCGAGGTACAAGTCTGCCAGAACAACACAGCAAATAAGTACACTTGCCCGACTTTATTAAATTCTTCAAGTGCAGAGACCGCTTGCCGGTACGCGGTAACTTACTTAACTTTTGGAACAGTGCAATGTCTCCAAGTCTATTATGCTCTTTAAACACAGATTCTTGATATGGGTACAAAAAAAAATTACATTGAATATTGTATTCCTGAATAATAGGATATTGTAGGTACACCTGGATAGTTTATTTTACTATTATTATTATCACTGCTAAGAAAAAGGTGTTATTATTAGGCATACTCCAGGACGCAAACAGATAAATACCGTATTTATTTGAGGAGATATCTAACGATAAACACCATGAAGTGCCAGTTCTAAATGTTTTATATGGAACTGGGTGACGAGACGAGCAAGTCGCTCGCCTGACGATAAGCGTCACGCTTGCCCATAACAGTTCAGTGCCATCATCCAATTTTAGACTTTAACAGGTCAAAATCACTCTATGAGATATTAAATATTCAATCTCCTAATGCCCTGTAATTTCACCGGAAACGTACCATATTATTACTTTAGAATTCGTGCTATCATGCAAACTACTCGATAACAGTCCTAACACTCTCGTAAATTTATTTTTAACTGCCAAGTAATACCTACCTTATTTGCAATTTTAATAGCGGAACACCGCGGCATAATTTCGCGAGCGTTGTATGTTCGAGATAAAGATATGACATCATCGACGGCAACGACCAAGGGAGAGTATAAAAAAGCGTTTGTAGTAGCCAACTCCGGCCAACCAGAGCGCTTGGAGACTCGTCTCTCGGCCGGTGACCGCGTTGCCCTGATCTTGACGGAACCAGCGCGATGGCGACCTCTTGTGACCGTGACCGAAGTAAGACGCCGAAAAAAACACTATTCCCTATAGTAAAAGATCTGTATCCGGGCGTAGGTATTTTTGACGTACGTATTTGTACTCGCCTAATATGTAAAACACGCTAGAAGCAAAACAAGTATCAAGGGCCCGCAATCTTTATATATTCATCGCCATCTATTAACCAGTTATAATTAATCATGTTATTACAATAGTTATTACTAGCGTGGGACTTCAATGTCATGGGCCTCATAATTTTACTATGTCCTAGCTTTTAGTTTTGTATTATGTTTACTGTTCAGGTAGGACATAATTTATTCAAGCTTATATGAGGCCAAGACTCAGAGTCAAGAGCTCCCTTTTGTATAGAATGTTCCTACTATCTACTGTTTAATATCTTAATGCACTTCCAATGGGGGAGTCTCAGGAGAGTTTCCGTTAGCCATGTACATAGTATTCTTTTCTGACATGTCTATAACTTTCAATCACTATGTTTACTATTCTATTTAGATAAGATGTTAAATGTCCATTCTTATAAAATGTTTTGTGGCCTAATTTTAAAATGTAAATTATTGTCGGTTGGGTTTTTTTTTACTACCCAATATGGACAAGCTAATTATACAGGAATGACTTTCTATTGTGATCTATTTTTGTATTTATGAGGGTTCGTCTCAGATGGCTTCGCGTTGATCTCGCTGTAGATATATAATGAGCTTGTATGATTAACATAATAATTAAGCCAGTACTTTTCTAGGAACATGAACATGATACAAGAAGTAGGTATGTGCAGTAATTGAGTTATTTAGTTACAAACAATACCTATAGTGTTGTTATGCTAATTGCAATTATTTGGTGAGAAAAGTACGTAATCACCGGGATTAAGAGTAACGAAGTAAAGTTCTTTTTTTGTAACTCAGTGTCGAGATGAGCAAGTCGCTCGAAAGGAAAGAGTTTTGGACTTCAACAGTTTAAAATTCTGCGCAGCAAAAGCCCTGCTCGTCACTCTGAGATATCGGATAGTGAATATCTTTACACCTTATAGTTTCACTGGAAATATTTCAATCCGGAACACAGTCACAACATCTGAATGAATGTTTGCGAGAAAATGCCCTATCAATTCATTTCGATATACATATTGGACGTGCAAACTGATAAATGAATCAATTTATCAAAAGAGGAGACCGGTGTCACTTCATTTGTCATAAACTCATTCAAAACTCTAAATTGCACAAATATTACTAGACGCGTTGCATTATTGCATTATTAGTATACATTAGGTATATTGTCTGCGTGAGTAGATACTACCCGTAGGTAACTAAGTATGCGCTGTGGTTCTGATTATGTATATCGACAATTTATTACTGTTATACGTGTGAGTATTTGCAAATTGATGTGGAAGGATAACGACAGGGGTCTCTATTACTTATAAATATCAAGTACTTCATTCACTTAATCACCGACGTTCATCAGTAATTCATATCACGAAAATGTTTATGAAACTCCGCTCTTTAGCTTGAGTATCTCAAAGCTGCAGCTTGATGAAACTTATTTTATAACGCGGGAAATATTTTAAGCAAGTGCTTGCAAAATACCTTGTATAGTTCTGCTCTCGAGGGATACTTTTCCTGATTACTTTCATCAACTATACATGCCACTAGGTTCATTGAAACATTAAAATCGCATGTAAATTATCCACCGCCGGGTACCTACTTGAAATGGTTCATCGATGAAACATAATACATATGTATATTTAAACGTTTGTACTCACTACCTAGCAAATACGGTGCTCTGCTCACCTACCTGGATGCGTTCCTTTATTACTTGTTTTTTACGCCTCCCGGCCAATGCTCCCCATTTCGGACGACCCTTTGGCCGAACAATGATTAGAGTGAGGGGAGCGCGATGCAGCTGTTCTTTTTATTTTCGACAAATTCTTGCTACGACACGACGCGACGTAAGAAAGTCACTGGGTTGCGAAATTCACCTAATTTCGTTTTATTTTTAACAGCAAATAACCAGAGGTTTGAACTTTGAAATTACTTTCATTCCTTTAGCTTTAAAAGGGAAAATAAAATCAAAGAACCGCGAAACGCAAAAGATTACACCTATAATGTTGAAAATTCGCATATCATCGAAAATAAAAGTGTCTACTGTAGCGAAAATATTCCGGGAAGGCAGATAGAAGTTTTGCTCCGAACAACTGTGCATAGAATATACACTGAGGAAATTCAATAACCTACTGACAAGCTGAACACACATTCTGAGCTCGAAAGTTGATCCAGACGGCTGGCTGGCAGAGCAAAAAGCCGTCGAGACGCATCGCGCTTCCAAAGACGATGATGCAATGAGAAAAGCAATGCGGTCTCGATCTTGTAGGTGTTCAACTTTTTCCTGAGGCGCCTGCCGCTACAAAGTTTCTACTACAAGAATAGAATATGGGAGGTTAGTTACTGGTCTACAACAAACCGGCAACTGAAGTAAAACACCATGCTTGAAAAAGAAATCGTGAACAAACCTCAAAAGTAAATGTTGTTTTTGCGCCGCGACAGAAACGTGATGTTTTACTCGTTTCGTCTATTTTCCGTAAAACTCCATAGAGGTGGCTTGAGTTCACGGCCATCGGAACAATCGATGAATTCGCGAGCGCTCGGTAGGTATAGTGAGCTGAGCTCCGGTGGCTGGGACACGCCGAGCTGGCAACCTTGACCAAACATTGATTTTTAAAATAAACCTCGAGTACCTATATTATTTTAAAACTGTTTGCCGTATCAACTGACAGACTGGCGCCAACGTGTTAAAATAGTCAACAGTTTATATAGAATGCTTTGGAAAAGCAAAGCAACTTCCAGACAGACATTTATGTAGAGGCAGCAGGGGACAATGGAATAGTCTAAAGCGGATGGAAGAGCCGAACATAGAGAAATGGGACTAAATTAATCTCTTCCGCAGAGTGTGAGCTTATAGAGGCTGCACGATTGCGGGAAAGCAGCTGCTATGCTGTTTGGGGCTTTACTCTTTACATATTATTTTCATTGTTGAGATATTTTTGAACGATATCAATGTTTTAAAATATTTTGACTCGAACCATTGATTTTTTAAAACGTAGTAACGGTAGGGTTTTTAACGTACGTAACGTAACTTAGAGCTTTGAATAGTATCTGTATACATATATGTATATCTTTCTATATATGTTAATATTTATTTATGTAACTGTCACAACTATTACCTACCTACATTGGAGATATGCGTAAGATATTCGTGATGCATTTTAGCGTTTTTGAGGATTCTATGGAGTTGGACTAGAGGGCTAAAAGCTTTAACATTTAATTGTGTTTAATATCTTAATATGCTGAAGTAATATCTCTCCATCTATCATATTCTTCCAGTATCTAATGTTTTAGAATTCAACTTACTAATGAAACTTGGTTCTGGGATGAAGAGAAGAGAGGTGTTGTTAAGCTGTCCCGGCAGTAACGAAGCGCGGTGAAATTAATTACTTACATTGAACCAACAAGCGGTTATCGCGGTCAACGAGGGCAGAGAACAGGCACGCGCCTAGTTGCTTGTCTTATTGAAATATTCACACTTAATTACAGACTCTCTCTCTCTATACCTAGTTAATTTGTTCACTTTATTGGTGCTTTCGAGTGGAACATTGTAATGACAGTACTAAACAGACAACGCTACAGCCGCAACGTAGGGCTGAACCAAAAAACTGAAGTTTAGAACAATCACCGACAACTAAGTAGCATCGATGTAGTAAGTAGATCTATATTATAAATCGCTGATTAGGGATGAAGAAAGTTCAACTTAAAATCCTATCTAAGCTTACCCAATATTAAGGAGACCAAGTGGACGAAAGACGAGAAATAAACCTTGTCCCAAGCCGACTAGCGCAACCTAATACCCAGACGAGAAGGCCAATAAAATTAAAACGGTCCAGTCGACAGACAACGTGGAAGACGTCATCACATATTTAATATTTGGCTGAGGTAACTACTTAAATCTAAATGCCAAATCGTTGCACCTATCAGAAAAGGCAAGACTAATTAAATTCGAACTCACAGAAAAGAAAGTATAACAGGAAATAAGGCCACAGAACGGAAACTAGTTCAAACGGTACGGCGGAAGAACTTATTTGGTAGCAGTTTCATCTCAACTTCAATTTGTATCGAGGTAATTAGTCCGACGTTTTGTTTTACGCTTCGTATAAGGCCAATGGGAAATTCGGAAGCGTCTAATTGGAATTCATCGCATGAACGAAGATGGCAGGTGCAGGGCGGTCTAGTACAATGTCACGGCAGTGCGTGGCAAGTATCCGGCGCGTGCGCAACCACGTGCTCCCTCGCTCACCCACCGCTATATAAAACAACTGTTATGGTCCATTTAGTGTCCTATTACATCGATAGGAAATAAATGTAAACAAATTGTTATGTTAGGTCTTGAATTATAATTCATCCGAAAGGAAAGTTTTCTTTATGTTTTTTATTAACAGTTTATAAGAATTCTGTTATTAAAGAATTGGGACAGTAATTCTCCATCTGAGACTTTTTATGGAGACTTTTTTTCAAATAATATAAAAGATTGTGACGATAAAGGTTTGAATTACCTTCGATTACTCACTCTCACTTTTATTAAGTACGATACCTATATTAACATTATGGCCTGTATAGTACGTACTACGTATCTGATTCATTCTCAATGATTGATAATAGCTCGTAAATTCCATCCACAATGGGACCCGCACCACGTAATCCGGTTCTTATAATTTAATATCCGCCCAAAAATATTCCAATATCATCGGCTCACTAATGTCACCTATAATATTATCCTTGAGAGGTGTATGTTAAATAGGAACAGGATTTACATTACATTTGTAGTTAAGTCATTAGAGTTAGTCATAATCAAAGAAGTCTACTTCAACATTGCAAATAAAATATGAAAAATAAATTATTTCGATTGATGGTAATGAAATTGTTCTTAAATTAGATTTTCCTAAACACAGAATCCAAGTTATAATAAGAATCACCGTTATTGACGACAAGCAAGAAGATTTAATCGGATTCCCAATTTAGCATTAGTAGGAGTAGAATTGTAGCTTGAGAAATATAATAATGTTAGCTATTTGATAAATGGACGATTGTAGCCAACGAACGGACCTCGATGTCCGTCCCTATGATCGATGACGTGACGAAAGTGATCCATGAGCTAATGTAAATTCAACCTACAAACATATCGGCAACGCAGACACAGTTGCTACGGAAATTTCAACTGTCACGCCAGAATTAGTTCCAGAAATACAGTTTCGCAACAATCGTCCATAAAGTATCATGAATTCGCAATGCGTGAAGACAAACCGACCAGAAACAAACATAGATTATAGATGTTACATTGCTCATTAATAAACATTACCATGTTACCAAAATGTTAGGTTTGACAGTTGAGTTTCAACATATTGACGGCGGTTTATTATTCATAGTACTAGTTCTGAGTTGTCTGTTCAAGTTATGTAGAGCAAGTCTTTCAATGATAAATTTAATTTAGGCGTAGCTCGTATACATAAATAGTCAATACAAGGTCGTCGCAAGGTAAGACCCGCAAGTCTTTATTCCCGGAGTATCCAAGCTGACGGGGCCATTTCTAGTTGAAGGTTGCAGGAAGGTCTCACAGGGCCCGGGGTGGGCGGGCGGACCGGGGTGTCCTTGGCTTTTAGAAGTACCCAGCCCATCTCCCCGCTATATTTAGGTTTTTTAATTAAAGCAAAATTTTCTTGCCTTTACTTACACAGAGTAACGTTCCGTTTGCAAGAATTTTGACAGTTAAAAGGAATACCTTAGTAGGTTAACACATTATTTATTAAGAGTATGTATTTACAATTCCACAAGCACAGCAGATACTGATTAATTCACAAAGTCGCTGCAATAACTATATTGTGTCATTGTGTAACGCGGTTTCATTTCCGGCGTTACTAGCTACCTGTCCCTTTGAGGGCACACCGTTTGCTAACTGTTAGTATCAAATAACATTTTGTAATGAGCCTTTAATTGCTAATTGATGGCTTCAACATTTTACTAAAACGATAGAGATAACTGAACCAAAATGTAAATTAATTTGTTTTGGCAGCCGGCGGAGTTGTTATAAACGAGCGCCGACAGTCTGCAGAAGTTGAGCAAACAATTCATTTAGAGCCAGCATAATGCATAAACAAAAAAAAACGTGTTATATGTTCTCGCTATGGAATAATCGTGATCTCGCACTGTCATTTGACATTTCAAGGTTAATCAAATTGAATTTGAATGTGTTTGGGAATTGACTTTTTACTTCTTATTGGCATAAAGTAAGTCGAGTCGTAAAAGCTTCTCGGATTTGTTCGGCGAACAATGCGGTAAGAGTAGCTCCATTACGTACAACAATGGTAGGTACAACACCAAACGCAAAACAAGCAACCTGAGAACATATCATTAAGTATGCACAAAGGAATATAACTGACGGAGTATTGAAGCGGACAACGTGCCAGTAACGGGACCAGGTACTAATTATTGGGAACCGCCAGCCAACTCTTCCGTTATCCGTTGTAGCATCATAGAGCTTAACATTCTGACGAGAACTGAAAGATGTAATAGAGAAAAGTTTAGAAACGACAAAGAACTCAAACAGTATTCAAATATGGCCAGGCTTAAACATAATTGTGAATCGTTAAGTCACTTCACGTACAGACTACAAGGTACGAAACGCAAAAAAATGTAGCAATTTTAACAAAAACTCTTGAAGTTTTCTGCTAAAAGCTTTTCTGGCATTCAACGTCGTCTCTAGGCGGCGAACAACTGTAAAGGTACACGATTTTGAATTCGCCCTGTCATGCGGAGACTCAATTGTGTCTGAGAGAAGCATCTTTGACGGAGTGGAGGCATTACATTGTGTTTTTTAAACAGCATTGAATACGAAGTTCAACTGAATTCCAACTTCAATAGGCATTAATCTGTGACACGCGATTCCTTCAAGATCGTTATTTTACAGATCGCTATGTTTAGAATAAACGTGATACGAATACTAAGGATATTTATTTATCGCAATTTCTAGTCACGAACTATGAACACAGCACGTACTATTTTATAAATTATCTTTGGTCATTTAATCGATGTGGCATTGATACAATCTAGAGGGATAGCGAGTTGGTTGGTAAATGACTGGACAATATTTGCTCGAATTATAATCCGCAAAGACTACCATGAGTGCAATATAGTCTGTACTCAAAAAAATGTAGGAATATAAAACTACTTACTATGCAAAGGATTTGTCAAGTTGAGACGTGCTTTATGTTTGTTGTTCAATTACACGAATTACTTAGGCTAACTTTGCGACATTGTCGAGCTACTGGAATACTAATGACCCGAGTGAGCGGTAACATCAGTGGAATAGGTGTAATTATGTTCCCATTTCATTCAACGAAAACATTCAATTACAACCTTCATTTTATAACTTCTTATAAGGTAAGATTTTGCAAACTAGATTTGAGTAAGCAATTAAGGCATGTTATAAAATAAATTGGAGCGATTGGTTTTCTAAATCAAGCTTTTATAGATACATAAATAATAAAACTAAAACAGCAATTTCTGTAATAATAAATTCATTTTAACCTGTGTGTCTGTCATGTGTGCTTATGCAACTTTGGTTATTTATATTATATTGTCTCTGAGAGAAGGCCAGAAAGGGTCCCAACAGTGGGAACGTAATAGACTGATTATAATGATGATGATGACTACATAAATATATGGATTGACATTTGGGGTAAGATAATTTTATCCGATAAATTTAAAGGATCGAGAGATAGGAGATGACAGTTAAGATATTTTGGAAGGTAAACAGTACTCGTTACGTTACTAAAAATCTATGTGTTTAAAAACTTTGTGAGTATTACACATTAAACATAAATCACTAATCACTAAATCACCAACTTACAACATGTAAAGCAGCAACAACGAGTCAGGTAATAAAGTGGTTGGACAGTTCCCATTAGCAGTTGTGCTATGAATAATATTCACTTCTAATAATATAATTTGTTAACAACAACAGCTGAATCTAAGAAAACAGTTTTATTGAAAAACGCCGATAGATTGACGAATGAGAATAACGAGTAATATAATAAGCATAATACCAAGTCATCGGAAGAATCAGGCCTCACGTCGATGTTTACGATTCAACAAAGGTGCTTACCATAAGAAGTGTTCAATCCATCGATTAAGTTTTCAAAACAACTTAAGAACTTGAGCTAATGTAAACATACTCGGATTGTTTCCAAACTCTTTTTTCAACAGATGCTTAGAATAGTGCCAGTGCTACTTAGCAATCACTCCTTGTTTGCACAGATCAAAAAAGTATTTTTAAATAGGATACGCTGAGAGAAATAAATGAGAAATGGTAAGAATCAGTTCCATCTGCCACGTGTTCTAAATGAAAAAGCTGCCAGCTGGAACACTACCTTCCAATTGCATGCAACTTTATATATCTAGGATTTATCTCGCAAATTCGAGCCACCGAACGTCAAGCAGCAGGCACCTATACAAAACTTCACAGGAGACATGTTGAACAAGCACTTGGCAAACACGACTTGTACTTGAAGCCACCACACGTACGTAGCCTCAGTCGAGAGGTCTTGAGCCACCAGAGTGTAGTAAACTTTACCTTTGTTGCCACACGGAGAACCTCTACGTGAGTCGTGAACATATCATCATAATGATTGTAGAGGGAAGCTTTCAGTTTCACTTCTTCTGCTTCTCTCTCGCTATTACAATGCAAAAGCACTGTTTTGTTAATGAAAATGAAAAAAGAATGAGGGCAAAAGTTTTCTAATAATAACAGCTACAAACGTATCGGTCATAAATAAAGCGAACGAAACAAAACTCAGGGTAGGCGAAATGATTTATTTGTTGGCTTTGATCGTAAAAAGGCACCACTCGAAGCTCGAGAGGGCAAGCACACGCAGCTAGCCGTCTAATGCAATAAACTCTACAATATTATTGTTATTGCTGTTTGTAATAAACCTCATTACTATTACGTCAATGTGTATACGTCCTTTTTAAACGTTTCACTTTTTGTTCCAACACTAGTTGCGTTGCGCGTTTTCCCGTTATTTACGAGTATATACATTTTCCGGGACATTATTATTATGTTCGATTCCAGGACCTAAATTAACTGCATACCAAAAATCTGTTCAACCATTACAGAGCTGATTGGTGACAAACGTACAACATTTTTAGCCTGGCGTCTTTTGAATTCAAGACTAGGTACTTTTTTAGGGTATGCATATAGTCACTCCAACATTAACTAACTGAGATGGCGCAACGACCCAAAGAGAGTCGTGTTCTGTCCGTCACCACCTCCTTTCACCGCCAGTCATCCTCAGAGTTTACGAAAAACATAGAAGAAAATTCTGGAATTTGGAGTAGGACCAAACGTTATCATGCGGAACCTTACTATAGTATGACTACATAGACAATATTATGTTTTGTTAATTTAATACTGCAAGATTGATGATATTTCATTTCAGCATATCGAGTAACACTGCACTTGATGTGTGACTCCCGTTAGGGCATGGTCCAACGGTCATCATCCATCTCCTGTTACTTGATCTGTGTTTGAGCTCCGACATAGGTACAGTGAAAGGCCTGATAGAATCTGATGAAATCAGGCAAAGAAACAAGTTTACTTAGTCCGCCTTTAATTTTATTCTATCGGTACTAGGTACTATGATGAAGAATTAAAATTGCGGCAATTATTATTATAACGGGCACTTAAATGTTATTTAACCTCCGAGAATTGTAAACAAACATGAATCAATTACACAACACCGTAAATGAGTGGAAATGAGTTGACCTTGCTCGGTAAACATTTCTGCGACGTCGTTCTCGGAATTAAAATAATTATAAAAAGTTAATTGAAGAGAAACGTTATACTACTTTACTATGCCACTGTCATGATAGTTGTTATTGAAAAGATCTCGATCATTAACGCTTAATAATTTAGATTCATTAATCATTATACTACTCTTTATTAATATTTCGTTACTACAATTTACATAAAAAAAGTTCGAGTCTCACAAATAAAACTAAAGGCTATAAATAATACAGGTGGACTAATAGCAGTGATCGATACGGTACAATCGCAGAAAGCGAGCGATAAAGGAAAATATCAAATCAGAACATGAAACAACGTACGAGACGATTAAATAACAACAGAGCTCCATTGTTAGGCTGCACGTTCATTTGAAAAACTAATTTCCCGAACAGGATTGCTAGCGGCAGAGTCGTTTGTCAACAGAGGAAATACGAGCAAAAAGCCAAAGCCCGCCAGGTCGCCCGCATAATTGACGTGTTCTCTCTTTCACGAGAATTTTCCACATGCTCTTATTGGAAACTGGATGAAGGCCGTGCTACATCCAGCTACTAGCCTTCAAACAAGAACTGGGTCAAGTTTACACAGCGCAGCTTTGTATCTCACAGTGCCATTGTGTAAGATTAATTAAAGAGACCCATGGATAAATAATTGGACCATCTAACAGCATTCTGTTTGACGAGAAATTAGATCAGCACATAATTATGTTCTTTGTTCTCAATGTTTGAGAAGTACCACTGAGCACACTTGTGTATTGTTCTCATTATGTTTCATCAAATGGTATAGGTAAGTTTCTCTCGTATTCTCGTAGCACTCAACTCGATCCATTCTCTTCGCAACTTACAACGGAGTTAATGGCTCTCACCGCTCGGAATGCAGTGCTCTCCAATCCTTCCACTATTATTGTATTCATTCATGAATAAATAATCAAACTGAACTTATTCTTCTTATATTATCGAGTAATCTGAACGCGTCTCTAAATAAATGTCCATTCAATAGCACCTAAACTACACGAAGTCTCTTTTCTGAAAATATTAAGTATGGGAACGAACAAATAACAATTTGATGCACATGCGATTAGGTATAGCAGAAATTCTATCACCAATACATGGATTTTTATGTTAGGGAACTCATTTGGGTCTTGTGTTGGGTTTCGTACACACGGGTTCACAATATAGAATATTACGAATGTTGTACGGTCCTTGATTATGATTATTATATAAGAGAATGGAGAATTAGAGATGCCGCGGTGACCGATGACTCAGAGATGCGCTTGCGTTCATCGACCTGCCCCTACGAGTTCGCACCGTTATTATTGATATTGCACCCACGCCCACGCAACGTCAATGTTTGCAAAGACATCTTGAACTTTCGTAAATTGATTCTGAACACGACATATCAGTGTTTCTATGCTTCACTTGTCTGAGTCAGTTTCACATCGGGATCACCCAAAGAAATTGAATCATTCATCTTAATTCTCAATATGAATTAACTGAGTCACCGAAGAATAATTGTGAAATGACGTCACTAAGATTGTGAGTAAGTAGTACTCGTACACGGAGGTGGTTGTTTATCAAAGATTTACGTTTTAAACATGAGTCATCGATCCCTGCACACTGGCTGTATGCAAAAAAAAGTTAAACAAGAAGTCTATAGCAAGTTAGCAACCGTGTGGTGATGTGGCTTAATCCCCTGGTAGCCTGGTACGGACCACTAACAGCATTTCATATGCAAACGACAAACTCGGCCCGTTTTGTTTGCTCAGCGTAAAAGTTTTTCACTGGGGGAGCAGAACTTAGTACATGGTCGTAATTTGAGGCGGGATAAAATACGATTCGATTGTGCTTCTGCGGTGAAAGAACTTTACGTAATGAATGACAAACAAACTTTAGCTACCTGCTAAAGTTTGTGCGCGCGGTAGCGGTAGGTAGCCCAGTTTACTTTTCTGGTCAACTTGTGATGTGTGTATGATTGAAAAGAAATAATTATATAAATGGCAGATGTAAAGTAGCATAACATTTAAATTTCATGAACTAAGAAGAGAGAAGGCCAGAGTCCCAGCACTGGGAACATTAAAGGCTGATGATGATGATGATGAACTTAGAAAGAACATCGATAGCAGAACACACAATTTTTGCTTGGGATTGCGTCTTGTAAGTTACTCCCAGTTTCTTCTCTCCAGAGTAATTTTATTCTCAACAAGGAACTTGATTAGTAGGATATTGCACAATGTTTAGCTACCGCTCTACAGTTTGTTTGGCTAGAGAAGTTGGGCGGCAGTAATTAATGCCAAGTTCCAACTTCAACCAATATTATGAGCAAACTTTCAACCTAAATAATATAATGTAGGGGCGGAACGGAATAGACCACGCGTGGCGTCAACGCAATTTCAATCGTATGGAATATACCCAAGGTTCAAGTAATTGATAAAACGCGGTGCGGCACAATTAAGCCATGAACGTGCCATAAAATGAATTTAAATTCATGGAGTGACCATAGCATAATATCATCATAACCGAAGCAACTGCGAATGACCATTATTATCTTTTATCTATCAATATGCTCCCAAAGCACGTTCATCGAGATAATTTATCAAAATGTAATTATTTCGTTATCATAGTAGTAAACACTTACTTGATATTGAGGAGCAGAAAAGAATATTAATAAAAGATCAAAATGTATTTTTATACAAACAAGGTTTCAGAGTTGATGATAAAATCAAACGGATACAGGTCACGAAAACGGATAAGGTACAAGAGCACATTTACATTTTCCTTGAGAGTTCCCGAGACCCTGTTAGCAATAAATACGTAATGGCACCGCCCGAAATCGATTGCATCACCCAGAGGGGTGTTTTTACTACTGAGGTATGTAGAAATATATATGATATCAGCAGAAATTTAAACACACCAAGTGCATAAATGGTATTATGTATGGTAGATTAGATCGGTATTATAATTCACAATACTGATCAAATGCCATCCTTACTAGAATGATAGCCTTCAAATATTACTTAGAGAATAATTGATTAGAAGTAAAAGTATTGAAAACTTATAAAACTGTTATTGGAGTAGGTATATAAAAAAATAGAAAACCTTAAACCTAAGGTAACGACACAAAAGAAAGAAAGATACGGAATAGATGTTGTATCATCTATCAATTTACAAAGTTGTACATTAAAAGATCGTGTCTGATGGTGTCTTAGGATTGTCTAGGAAGGGATCCAATTTGAATTTCCAACCAAATTGCTTTCTAATCGTTTATCGCAAGGGGCTACCCGACAGAGAGCCGACCGGTACCGACGAAGCGTTTAATGAAATCTTTTTTCGGCGAGAAAATTGTTGGACATCGAGATTAAATTAATGGCTGAAAGGTTTGAGACTGATATGGGTACTGTTTTACGGAGCATTCTTTTATTGGCACTTTATGTAACAAACAATGGTGTTTTGTAAATGACCAGATGAGTGAAAAGAAACTACTTATATCTACCGAACGCAAAATAATTTATGCAAAAACCGATGAAATCTGCGTAATTCGCAGAAAGAGAAATTAAGAAATCCCTATGTGACGCTATTCATTCAGTCAATGGTTCGCTAATGAACAACTCAATTTGATCATAGAACTCTCGAGACCAAAAGTTGAACTAACGAGCTACTGGGGCACTCCCCTAAGCGACCATCCGAGGGTACTAAGGTCTTGAATAAATAAAATGCAATTAGACTAGGGTGGAACCATAAACACCCTTATGGAAGCTTCCGATAGAGTAAAACATTATGAATTCTCAACTTTTTTCGTTTTAAAACAGGGGTAGGTGCGATTTACAATTTAGATGTGATATAATAAATTGAAATGAATACATACGTATTCTCATAAACAGCTTTAAATTGTTACGGTATGCCTGTTTACACGTAGGATTAAACACGGTGGAACAAATGCGGTGTAATCGGTTCAGTAAAGGTATAACTTAAGGATAGGAGTCGTATGTTCAGTATGTTTCTATCCTCCTGCCTGCTAATTCCAAGGCCTGTAATGGAAACTCCGGGCCACGTGCGGGGCGTCGCTATGGCAACGGCGGAAACTGCGCAGTTAAGCAGATAACTAATATAACGTCGAATTTACTCCACTCCAAAATATAGAGGGCGGTTATTTATGCCAAATAATGTAATAGCAATAATTTGTAGGACGGCTGCTTGCAGGATTTGGTGAGGGTCGTAAGACTCGTAAGTCGTAACGTAAGGTCGTAATGTTGAGTACAAGGTTTATGATGTTCGTGTAGGATGATAATTCTATGTTCATCATATTGTTTCTTGTTAATAAATCTGAAAATAATATTTTATTACATTTTTGGTATTGCGCCTTAGATTAGCAGCATTTTTAAGAAATACATGGAAGTGACAAGAAACAAACACAATGTTTGCAAGAGATCCTCATCAAATCAGTGGCCCGTAATAATAACTCTATAACACAAAAGGGTTGCGAAATTGTGCGAGCCAATTTGGAATTGGGCGCGTAGGGACTGTACGGCGTATACAGAGCACAGACAACAGTTTTATCGCACGTCAGAAGATATATCACATTTATTTGGGCGTCCAGTGGCTAATAAAAGGGTTTTATTGATACAATCAAGGCAAAGCAGCTATTTATTAAGTGGACAACGCATTGTAGAAGAAATATATTTAAAAATGATTGAAATAAATTGAACCAGATGAAAGAAATATATAATAATGGTATTAACACTGTGAGCTTATCAGAACTGATCTTAGGACTTATTTAAGGCGGATAAAGATAAAACTGCCAAAGAAAAAAGGTTAGAACATTGGTTTTCCACTGCCCTCTTCTATTTGGTTATTTGACCCCTGTCAGGGCGATGGCCTGTCCATCAACCTCCCCTATCGTATTGGAAATCCCGTTTTCCTAACGCACACTTGCGGTGAACAGAACAAATTCGAACGGTAAAAACATAAGCCACAAATTTCAGATTCAATGGGATTCTGTAGGTACACCACTTTTGCGTTTTTAACAGAACGTGTTGAACTACAATCGTAAAAAGATTTTCCGACTAGAAAATGGGATAAAGGAAGATAAAACTAGTGAAGCCAGAAAGACAGATTCCTCTAAGAAATAGGATAAAGGAAGATAAAACTAGTGAAGCCAGAAAGACAGATTCCACTAAGGATTGAATCAATTACTAAGATAGCCGCAACGTTTGACCAGCACAAAGAGAAATAGATAAGTGATCTTATCCTCAGGCTACGAAGGGCGGTATACTACGGTGCGCTACGACTTGCAGAGATAATGGTCCATTAACTAACGAACCGCTAGATGCTTCGTCCGGATGTCGGCGAATTGTCTAATGAGAGGAATTAGGCGATCGATCAAAATATTTCAGTTCTTGTAAGATAACTGACTGGAGCTGTTGATCGGTTTTATTATGCGCTTGGTCTCTTCTTTCTTGTCGTACAAATTAAGTGTGCACTTTGTAATTAAAGTGGAGACGTTGTAGACAGAGGGAGGCGGTGTCTTGTTTCGATGCTCTTTGTTAGCGTACAATGGGTGCTTTGCCGTAGCGAAGGCCGAATCACCGCCGCATAACGGCTGCATTATAGCATTTGTCTGCAGTCGCATCCACGTTTACAGTGCAAAGTGACGCATACTTGCAGATAGTGACATAATCGAAGAGCACATAAAGGCTTTATTTATAGTTTAGCATTATAAAACTGACTTATGTTAATCGAGCTGGAAAATACCGACGGATTTCACGATTCAATTCTCCTCAACCGCATCTGTACGATTGAATATTTATAGGTTTATGGTTCTGTCTAATCGGTAATTTCAATTGTTTTCGCTAGACTTACACTATTACACTCACTGTTATTGCTACATCTATTTTTGTTAAGCCTCCTCAATTGGTAACTAAGTTCGTGACTAATCGCAGTAGCAGCTGGTTAAGTTAAATACTGTAAGGTCTACGGCCCTGCTTACAGCTGTGGAGTAAAGAAAAAAAAGAAAAAACACAATGAACTCTATAATAATACACAGCTGCTTTAACTGCTTCTTAAGTGCAAAGATAGAGCGATATAGAGATGTCGTTAAATTGTAGGTGTACAAAGTTTATGCGACTTAATTCTCTAGATATCCATCTGGAATCGCACATTTTTTAATTTTAACTCTAATTGCAGTTGACTTTGAAAGTTCTAATACAATCGGCACGCTTCTTGCTGACGCTAAGGAGCGGTGTGACCAGGATAGGCTAGTTGAATTGAATCAATTCAAAAGTCTCACAACTGTTTGTTGCGTAAGATACTTTTAATTGAGGAACACGCACACCAATATAAATTAAGAGCAAGGTCTTTTTTTTACGAATTATACTAGTGACGATAATACACTCATACGGCCAAAACTAAATTTAATTTGTATTTTTATTGGATGGTGAATTAATATTATAAGTTCATTACTTTATATTATTTCTATTTGTTTCAGATTGTTTTCGCCGGCGTTCTTTTTCCAGTAAAACTGGCTGTTTTATAGCCTTTGGAAAAAAGGTATTTTGTCTTTAAAAAATATTCTAATCAGCTACTGAATTTCAATGGCCGTTAGAATTGCAATACCTTCAAAAATAACAACACTCAGACACAAGCGCAGAGATGGTGACTTTCTAAGCTCGTTATTATAATATATGTTAATCGTACAAGTTTTTATGTTTCTCGTGCACAACATGACAAAAACATACCATTAAATGAAATCATACAAATCGTGATCTCTCAGGCAAAGCCGCAGTCAGAAGCACTGATGCGTGGCGCGCTCGCAAAAAACGACGAAATTATCAACTCAATGGAATGTTTTGGTGATGTCGTCAATGATCTAAAAATAGTCACGTCACGACAGCAGAAGCACGTTCTAGAATGCCCACTATCATCCTGTCAGGACGAAGGATGGACTACGCAATTGCCTCTCCATTTCAAACGGGTGCCCCTATGCTAGTTATGCAATGCAGTTACAATGCGCCAATATACGGATGTCCACGCGAGAACAAATAAGATTCGTAGTACCGATAGCGCGTAAATATTTTTTTGTTTGGCAGAATGTAGCAAACTAACGCTTATATGCCAGCAGTTACATAATTACATATATTATGTAAATGTTATCTAGGTACAATATGTAGGTTGTACACTTACAGGTTTCCAAAAAATCCCGTTTCCCGCTTCCAGCCATCAAGAGCTACAAAATGACGTGATAAAGTACAGCTTAGCAAAATATTTTTCGCCGATGTCTCCAGATCCAGCTGAAAAATCTAGAGTGTAGAACGCAGTAAAAATTAGGCCAATGTGCCGACAGTGTATCACAAGTGCTATTACCGGCAATCAGTCGGCGACCTTGTCGCTCGTTGCGCGAATCGTGGGGAGGCGCAGATTGCCATCCTCCATTCCGGCATCCGCCTTTTGCACATCATTATATAATATCCCTCTACACGAATTACACGGATGAACGCCTAGATTGAGCATGCGAATGTGCAATCCTTTACGATGCAGAGTGAAATCGCTTTCCGTCAATTAAAAGAGTTGTAAGGGCACAATCATAACATAACACTAATGCTTTCTAAAGCTTTTACGATTATCTTCATTTTTAATCGATTTTAAATATCAATATCACAAAAACGAATGAAATATAAAAACTTTGGGAGCTCACTGTTTGGTTTAACTTCACAAGCAATTTGGACGTGTTAATGTCACTTGGAAGAGAGAGTCAAAACTTTGTATAGGAACGCGTGCTGCTCTCTAAAACTACTTTCAGTTAAGTGCATAAAACAAATAAAAGCGACGAAAAAGTCTCTCCAACTCAAACGGTTTGTTTAGTCTAGGCTCCAATCACCATATTAAGGTATCTTCATCGTTAGTTTTGTTTAGCTTTGCCACCTTCGTTGTGTTGACAACTAACAAGCAAGTCACCAAGTTCTCAAAACAAAGTCCTCCACCCTCTAAAACAAATTACTGTAGGAACTTTTGCAATTGCTAGAAGCACGAAGCTGTTTGCAAGCGGATAAGCTAATTAGTACGTTCAGTAATAAACGTAAGCAATATTCTTTGCTATTGCACGGATTAATCATCGATCGTTCTGCAAATTGCTACCTCTCGCCGGTCCGTGGTCCGTGCAGCCAGGCAGGTGCGATGTTACAAACTCTATCCTCTCTTTATTGGAGCGGTGTTAATTAGCTCCTCGTCGCATGATTTATAACTCGACTTTGTCTTCGGATGAATGTTATTTAATTTATTACTTTATCAGATGTTCGACTTATCGAAGTTACAAACTTAGTTACCATTATATTGCTCATTAAACATTTTTAGAATACTAAAGCTTTAAACCTAATGCCTCAAACTATCTAACAGTTATTAGCTTACAGTATATGAATGTATTCAATTAGCTTTATGAGGACACCATCGTAAATATACTTACTAATGATCGAGGTGAACTACAGACCTTTTGCAGTTAAAAGCTTTACTCACCAAATGTGTGTGTAATAAATTATGGTAATAAGCGGCAATACTAATTGGAAACGATTTCTAAGTAAGCTTGAGGCTGATGAAACAAAATATTGAAATCAAATTGTGGCTGCACCAAACATCACGTTCTTCTGGGAATACTGAAATTGAGTCAAAACGGATTCATGATCTGGTACTGGGTTGGTACCAGCTGCTATTATTTTAATGATGATTATGACTGTATGTATGCATACATATAACTGCCCAATTTCTGCCAGAGAGTGGACTCTGTGACACCTACAAACATCGACACGGTTCACGAAGCTGATGTTGGCCGATGAGCGTGATAAAACATTGTACACCGGAACGGAACGGAAGCCACCACATTCATTCACATATTAAAATTGGCGGAAGTTAACTGTTCACTAGAACCGGTATGAAAAAAGTGCAACGTATCTTTACAATTTTGTGTTTGAGAGCTCCTCTGTAACCTCTATTATGATAATGGAGTTAGTAGAGTCGTTAGCTTCGCAATGTGTAGTAATAGGGTGTGAGCAAATGATTGCGTGACGAACGTAGGTAAGTGGTTCCCACTACAGTGCCGCTACAGCTAATCGTTTCTCGTCATCATCGCTCGTATCTGTTGAGTTCTCAATCTGAATAGGCGATAAACTTGACAAATTAAATTCACGACATGAAATGGCGGTGGAAACGCGAAACATATTCACTTTAGGATTTTTTTTGAGCCCATTGAATTCTATATAGATAAGCTTTTCTTGTCGCTCAATAATGATAACACAAGTAAACAGGTTTTAAAAGTCTTTTAAATACTATTGACATGCAATCCGAAGAGATACGCTCTTCCTGTTGCGTGAATGATAATACCAGCGACGATAACCGTAAGTTAAGCGAAGTATTACTCAACGATAAATTTCATTTTCTTAGAGAAATGAATCGCGTAAAGTTTATTGAACCGCACTTAATATACTAATTAATATTATTTATAGATAGTAACCAACTGAAGTCGTATTCAACGCTGCTGAATTAACGTTTATTAAGCAATTATTAGTTGAATGTATTGTCAACGAATCTGATGAGAACAATAAACAATACGAATTTGTCAACACTACAAGCCCGAGACAAGCCCGCATGGCATTCTATTGTTTTAGGAGCTTTAAAGAATGCTTCCATTCGTATTTCGTACTGAAGTCAGTTGAGCTCGACGCTCTGTGTCAACATCTACAATATATACAAACATACATCAACACTTGTATAAACAAATAATGACAGTTGACACTTAAAATGTTACGATAAAAACACCTGCTCTTTCTAATATAATTGACATAGTAAATTGATAGTGGGATACTAAGTCTCTTAAGAAGATGGCAACGTTTAATGAAATAAAGCAGAAAATTCTTGGAACTACGATATAAATCTCAGCGGCGCCATAATGCACGATGCGCATTGCGGTTACATGGTTTTCACGCATGAGGTTGTTCCCACGCTATCAGCTGGTTCACGCGCGGGCGCGCACACGCAGCGGCCCGCGACACCAGCTGTGTCACTGGTCTGCTCTCAGGTCCACCAATACCGGTAAAATTTCAAGCAAACTGTTGGTTTTGGACAGTTTGTTCACATATCATATTTCTAACAATGATAAACGTAGGTGCTCATTTATACAAAGTTAAAATTGCACTGGAAAGATGAAACGGCGCCCTGGGGAGCAATTCGCTGTGGCGCAAAAATATATCACCCGCATTCCATGGTCCTACATTGTTACGTATTGTCGCATACCTACCTACTACCTACTGTCCACTTCCTGATAAAGATGATTCGTAACGGATCCCTTCACTTTATCGCGGAATCTTCTAGTTCATTGACTTTTTAGTGTAATTGTAGACGCTTTTGCTTCCACCTTCCACATCTCATTCCGGTTCATTGCACCTTGGTGGCTTGGTGCTTCTTTTACTTTAAATTTGCTGTCATGGAGAACAGCTATTGCAAAAACAACACAGACATAGTTTGGAATAACAGTACACTATAGTATAAAAACTGTTTTCGTACCGTTACTTACTTTAAAGCTAGTTGAGTTTTGATGAATGAGTGAATGCGTATGACGGATTGATATAAACTGAATTCTTCTTACCATAAATATGGGACATTCTTTAAATTACACATAGTATTGCTTCCTATTGCTGATAGTCTAGTGAATGGACAATAACTAACAGTTCCAACAATGTGCATTGGCGCTATTCGGTACAGAGGCGGCTCTCGTTTCATTAACTATCGAGATGAGGCAGCGCCAGATAATGAAGCTATTACCACGATAATTGCCTCCCTGTGCGGAGTTGTAGACCGCCCATCAAACCCTCGCGACTAAACTATTACTCAGAACCGCAATGTCTTTAACCACATGTTGACGTGACAAATGCAATTTCTAAAAATAGTCGGAGAACGATAGCACGAGCGGAGAGCACTTGAGATAATTCATAACATAATAAGAAAAGTGTGTCGCTAACGGTTTTATGTCGTCTTCGTGAGGTATTGATAGGCATGGCAGATAAGAAGTGACGGCCACCAGTGGACGTGATGCCAGCAAGAAACATAAAGTGTGAAACGACCCGGCCATGTTTGACGTTATGGAATTCTTGGATGTCCGCGGGAACAGGTTCAATACGTTTGAACTGGTTAGAAAAGAATGCCAAGATGACCTTTGTGTCAGGCTTAATTGAGCAAGTTCGCCTTATCTAACGGCATAGATGTAGCAGCGGTACGAGTACGTAGCAGTAACGACTGCTAATGCTAAGATTATTTACCGTTACAATAATAACATCATCAATTTAATATACTTATCGTATCGTGTTCGTGTCTATGTAACCGTACAGTAGCTTCTCATAGTAAATATAGTGATACAGCGTACAATTGTACAAGGTATAGAATTAGCGCAATGTCCGCGTCTCCTTAGGGCTTTTTGCGGCGCTAACGGAATATTTGCATTGCAAGCGGAACACAACACAGCATAAAACTGCGAACTGGGTTAAGCTTAGTGATGTTTCGCATCACAAAATCATTGTTGAGTCTAGACAAGATAATAATGGCAAATACGATATAATTTAGAACTAAATATGTAATGTTAGTTTACTTATTATTAGCAACACTATCCATTGGTGCATTTATATATTATTTACATTCTATCACTAAAATGTTTCTACAAAAAGGATATGACGTTACACAGGGCTGTCTACGAATAATCCTGGTCGTGCACGAACAGGGTATTGAGAAATGGGAATGCAGAGGAGTTAGATTTTAGCCTTTTATTAAAAACTGAGCTGGAGTCTCAATGGAGGATCTTTTAAACATTTTCTCATAGTCTTGGGTCTGCTTATCCACTTTCGCCTGAAAACTCACCTGTGTATACTGTATATCTAAGCTGATCTTTTGCAAAGGCTAGCAATTTGCCTTTCTTATAAGCGCCTTGTTGTAGTAGACAGTTAGACACTAGACAGTAATCCGGTCTAATATCGATTGCATGCAGGTAATGCGATTACTGTGCGAGCTATTTGCAAGAGGTGCTCTTTTCTCCCGGAGCCTCGAGTAAATTACTTAGGAGCGATTGAATTCCCTCTTTTGTTTTAACGATTAAGACTTAAGAAAACCTTGGCAACATAGATCTAGTTTTATTTCATCATTTTAAGAGTAAAAGACGTTCAGCTTATAGATTACCCTTACCAATTTTTATTGAATACAAAAACACAATGTTTTCTTTGAGAAGTTCGTTAATATTAAAGCCTGATTTATTATAAAGGATGTAGAAGGTTAGTAGAAACTAGAAGGCTGATAAATTATCTCTGACAGAACAATGCCAAAGCTTCTGGATCTAAAGATAAACTGAGTGTCATCCCAAGAGCTTTCTCCTAAGATAATAACTTACATAAATCACTGAAAACTGCAACTAAACTTGAGAAATATTAATCGTTTGATAAAATAGTAGATTAGTTATTGAGATACTTATGACTCGCGATTAGAATCTCAAATTAAGTTATTTGACTAATTGATTTGCACTGGTTGATCAGTGAAATATTATTTAATTCCCAATTCTCATGAAGGAAACGAAGGCAATAATGGAAATATACGAGGATACTACAAGATGACAGACTGTAAAGGAAGACGTTTCTCAAATCAAAGGAAGCCTCGAAAAACCCAACTAAGTGGTAGTAATTTTCAAATCATCTCTAGCGCTGTACAAACAACATTGTTGTAGATGTAAGCAATTACCTATCTGAGGCAGTAATAGCATTGACATTGATAAAGACACACCAGCCTTGTATTCATTTAATGCTTAAATAAATGACTAATGACATAACTGACTACCTGTCAGTTGGGTGTGTAGCCACATTTAAGCGTGACCTCAGTGCAGTCACACTATCCGTCGGACATCGTAAAATTTTATTGCTAACTACCACAACAATATCTACAGAACTAAATACAGCTTTGCCTTTGACCGGGATGATGTTATAGTTGGCAAATGTCGAACTTTATACGAAAACATTGCCAAATGTAAAGAAATTAACATCTTTGACCTACTCGAAATAAATAAAATTGTTTTGCGTTTGCCAAATTTTTTCGATGGAGATTTGGAATATAATAAATATGTACTTACATAATAAATCATATAAACACACACAATCTTATAAATAACTTTGAACCCTGAGTAGGATTCCCTGTATTTAGGGCTTCATGATATTAGAAACTACATAGATATAGATATACCTATCTAGCCTTTACGTGAAACTGTAAGTTTAAGCTAATTCATCAAAAAGTAAGCTTTTAAGTTTTAGCCAGTTCATCAGCTATAAACAATTGAAAGGTTGACAAACTAAACAAAACTAAAATATGGAAACTAATCCAAATGTTGAATCAAAGTGAGAGGAACAAGCGCTTGGTTTGTTTTCGATTCAGTGGCAGGAGACGAAACAAGAGGGAAAACTTACACGAGAGGTTTCCTTGTTTTGTTTGAAGCGTTTAGTCTCCCCTCGCATCGAGTGTTATTCGTACACAAGTAGACGCGACGAAGGTATTGTGTCAGAAGCATTGTATGAGGAGTTTAAAACGAGTCATTAAAGCCTACCGCAGAGTAATTGTCTGTGCTTCCCTTCTACACGTTATCACTCCTAATTTCTCAAGGGAGATCGAGATTATTTCAAACTGAACTGACATGTTTGTTGTGTTACAAATTACTCCTTATAAAGAGATGAAACAATTTAATCTTGAAACTTATTCAACAAAGATTTGCGATTCAAACTTAAGCCCTAACAAAAACAATATGAGGCTTTAATATGAACATACATGAAAAACTGTTGTTGTTACGGCGCCACAATAACTAACACGACGCTATGGGGAAAAGCGGATAATCGATTGTGGTGGGTGTCATATTGGCAAGTACACAAAAGCTTGTTCGGACTCGGTGCTTGCACACCCACAAAGGGGTTTAACTCGCTCGGTCTGTGGCCTGTGCTCAGATGTAGCCTGACGGAATGCGGGGAACAATGCAGCAACAGCACGTGTACTTCACTTTGAAACTAAATGTATGTCAAACATGAAAGTGAAATATGGAGAGTAAAATCTTTGATTTCTAAAGCATCGATTACAATGAAGCTATTTTACAACTATACACAGCTGTATGATTAAAACACGAAGCATATTATTGAAACGAGTATAATGTGTAGTAAGCACATAAACATAAGCAAATTAGATGTTTTATCTTATCGTCATTTCTCCAAATATCCAGTGACTCGTTTTCAATTTTAAGAACATAAATAAAGCGTTATTCAATACGAAACATGTTTGTTTGACATTACGGTAAAATATCTTGCGTGACTAATCCATAAATAGTTAAGAGTAAAATATCTCTCAATCGAATACGATTTATCTCTACATGATCCAATAACAAACAAGTGGGGCGTTCAGATTTGTGCCACTTCAAATGTACCGTGTCAATCTCCAATTTAACTTATTAAATTTACTACAATTGTGGCCACGGTACTTATTGACGATTTATTGGTTACCTATTAAGAAATGTATCATCTGCTTGAAATCACCTTTGAATGTCGTTGTTAGTGAATTTGGTTTCGGCACAGAAGAGTATACTAATAGACAATTATATTACATTAAAAATAATAAAATATACGAGTAAAATGATTCATACTACAGAAAAATTAAAATAACATTTAAATACTGCCGCACTTACCACTTACAGACTGAGTTTTCTATTGCTATTCTTGCAAAGCAACGCAGTGCTAGTTTATAATAACAATATGCATTTATAATTAGTTTGGCAAAGAAATTTGAGCCATTTTAAACCACAGCAACATAGCAACATTTTCTTAAAAAATCTTACAAAGCTCGCTACATCCCACAAAAACTGCTTTACTTATTTGCTATTCTGGGTATGGATAGACTCTGCTTACAAAGTTACAATACAATATTTATCTTCTACGTCAAAAATAAAGTAACGTGGTTAAAGCAAAGATTATTTCCATATTGCGAGCTTGCTCGAGGCAACAAGCTTCAACCCGACCCGCCTCCGGTAACTTTGTCAGGCAAAATAAGATTTTTCATGCCAGAATCTAACATCCATCTCCGGTTACAGACTATTATGTTGAGAACGTTGAGATTTTGAACCTAATTTAGCCAATGCAATGAAATGAGGTTTAAGACAAAGGTAGCCCTCATCATCATAATCAGCCTGTTTCAGTCCACTGCTGGACATAGGCCTCTCCCAAAGTACGCCATCGAGCCCGATCTTCGGCTTCTCTCATCCAACCGCTGCCAGCCATTTTGCGTATGTCGTCGCTCCACCTAGCCGGAGGGCGTCCTACACTACGTTTGCCGAGCCGCGGTCTCCACTCAAGAACACGTTTGCCCCAACGATTATCGGTTCTTCGGCTAATATGTCCAGCCCATTGCCACTTCAGCTTGCTGATCCTATAGGCTATGTCGGTTACCTTCGTTCTCTGTCGGATCACTTCATTCCTGATTCGATCCTTAAGAGAAACTCCGAGCATAGCCCTTTCCATAGCCCGCTGAGCGACTTTAAATTTATGGACTAGACGTACCGTGAGTGTCCACGTCTCGGCTCCGTATGTCATGACAGGTAGGACGCACTGATTGAAAACTTTCGTTTTCAGGCATTGCGGTATAGGCGACGAAAAGACTCGACGAAGCTTCCCAAATGCTGCCCAGCCCAGCCGTATTCTCCTATTGGCTTCTCTCTCAAAGTTGTTTTTCCCTAGTTGGAGCGTCTGCCCTAGGTACACGTATTGGCGAACAACTTCGAGAGCGACCCCATCAACAGCAATCGGTTCCGGTATGATAAGTTCGTTGAACATAACCTTGGTTTTGTCCAAGTTCATCCGGAGACCGATGCGCTGTGAAGAATCAGCTAGGCCATCCAGCATCTGTTGTAGGTCCTGCAACGATTCGGCCAGGATGACAATGTCGTCGGCAAATCTCAAGTGTGAGCTGTACTCGCCGTTTATGTTGATGCCACGTCCTTTCCAGTCCAGAGTCTTAAAAACATCCTCCAATGCGTTTGAGAATAGTTTCGGGGAAATAACATCCCCCTGTCTCACACCTCGACGCAGGAGGATATTTTCAGTCTGCTGGTTCTGTACTTGGACGGTCATTGTTGCGGCATCATAGAGACATCTCAACACTTGAATATATCGCCAGTCGACTTGGCACCGTTGCAGAGACTCCAGAACAGACCAGGTTTCAACAGAGTCAAAGGCTTTCTCATAGTCCACAAACGCTAAGCACAGGGGCTGATTATACTCTTCGGACTTCTGTATAATCTGCCGCACTGTGTGGATGTGGTCTATGGTACTATATCCTCCTCGAAACCCAGCCTGCTCCGGGGGTTGGAATTCGTCGAGTCTCCGCGCGAGACGATTCGTGACGACTCTAGAAAACAACTTATAGACATGGCTCAGCAGCGAAATAGGTCGATAGTTTTTCAAAAGGGTCTTGTCTTCTTTTTTGAAAAATAAAACGACCACACTTCTGTGCCATGCCTTTGGAGTTCTCCCAGAGAAGAGGACAGAATTAAATATACGCTGAAGTTGCTTAAGCGCAGAGGTACCTCCCGCTTTCAGCAACTCCGTTGTAATTCCGTCCTCACCTGGGGCTTTTCCATTCTTAAGTTGTTTTAGAGCCAACTCGATTTCGTCTAGGCTGACTTCTGGCAGATCTTCTGTAAAGTGGCGCGTCAGAGTAGCTCTGGAATCCTCTTTATCGGGTTCTGGCTGAGATTCGTGAGAAGCGTATAATTGGCCGTAGAAATCTTCGATTTCCGAAAGAATCTCTGGCTTGGAAGTAACAGTTTTTCCGCTTGATGTAGTCAACTTCGTCAGATGGCTTCTTCCTAGCTGCTGAACAAAGACTTTTGACCCCCGATTTTGCTCGATCGCATCTTTAATAGAGCGTGTGTTGGAGTTTCGGAGGTCTCGTCTTACTAGCTTTCTTATTCTTTTGTTCAGAGCCCGCTGTTCTGGCGAAGTGACTGTCGGATCATCACGTCGCTTCTGTATCAAGTCCAGAGATTCCCTCGAAAGTTTAGACTTCCTGCCTTCACGACGCATCTCACAGAATTTCGTACCTTCCTCCCGGAGGATTCCTACTACCCGGTCGAGTTCTTGGTCAACATCAACGTCAATTGTATTTTCCAAGGCAGTGAATCGGTTTTCCAGTTTCAACTGGAATGTTTCAGATCCAACCACGGTTTGGAGCATATTAGGTCGGAGCGTGGACTTCATCAAGCGGACGCGTTCCAGCTTATAATGGATATCCAGAGTGCCTCGGACAAGTCGGTGATCACTTCCGGTTTTAAACCTGGTGATCACTGAGACATCTCTGAATATTCGCCGTTTGTCCGCTATAATGAAGTCGATCTCGTTTTTTGTCCTAGCATCGGGGCTCTGCCACGTCCACTTCCTTTGAGGCTGTTTCTTAAAAAACGAATTCATTAAGAACAGCCCTTCTTTTTCTAGGAAGTTGACGAGCATTTGGCCCCTCTCATTCCTGCTTCCAAATCCGTGTGATCCTACTACCGACTCGCTGCATGCCTGTACTCCTACTTTAGCGTTAAAGTCCCCCATGACAACGTTGAAGTGAGCCTTTGAGGTGGTATGTAAGGCTTTGGATATATCCTCGTACATATCCTCCACCTCATCACCCGAGTATGTCGACGTAGGTGCGTAAACCTGAATAACCTTGAGGCTATACCTCTCAGTCAATTTTATGACAAGGTACGCAACCCTTGCCGACACACTGGAGATTTCAACAACGTTGTCAATAAGGACTTTGTGAACCAAGAACCCCACGCCACCTTGGGATGGATGGTCTCCTTCTCTAAAATACATAAGATGGCCCGATTCTAGGGTTACGGTATCCTCTCCCTCTCTTCGGACTTCACATAGCCCCAGAACGTGCCATCTCATGCTTCTCAGTTCTTCTTCCATTTGTGCCAGGTTTTCGTCATGCCGTAACGTGCGTCCATTGTACGTAGCCAGAGTCAGTCTATTTTGGCGGCCTTCCGTAAGGTAGCCCTATTAGTATCTAATTTAGTAATTTTATTTAATAAAGTTGTCTTATTATACTTACCTATATTAGGTATATAGTAAAAATCGTTAATTGATTTTAACTTTCAATAAAAAGTATTATTTCATGTTTGTTGCCAATTAAAAGGGCAATAAACAAGGGGAAACTGCTTTTATATCTTTTGAATGTAGATCTAGATAAAGCTTGGGGTCGCAGTAAAATTTATGGTCGAGGGTTAAGAAAATGCGACAAAATTCACTGACTTAATAATATAATTGTTTTTGTTTATATAAATAAGAAAACAATGAATAAATAAATTTACAGTAAAGCAACAAGATTTTTTCAATAGTTAATCCAAAAGTTATTTTACATATTTTGATTATAAAAGTAATTCACTCATCAAAAATGAAATGTTTAAAAACCTAATGAATTGTTTAATAAACTCTAAACAAACATTGAACTGAGATTCTATTATTAAACGTCGTAATAATTTTTAGTATACAGATACGAAAGGCAGAATGTTCAATACGTAGCTATTTAGGTTGCATGGGCAAGCATTGATTAGTAGGTAAAGTAGGTTAGATTCATTGAATCGATTTTCTTTTATAGAACACACGTGAAAAATGCAATGCTCTATAATTGTTGATGGTAGCCGTTAGTAAATGTCCAGTACAATTAAAGCTATATGATGCCACTTTAAAACATGATTTTGTTTTTTTGACGTGAAAACTGATTATAAATCGATGTACGCATATATCAGAATTACTCCGGGTTGTGGGCAGTCCTTTAGAAGCTTGTGTTCGTTATGCGAGTTTTAACCGGTCTAAAATTTATTACACTTGTTGTTGTTTCTAAACTAAAGGGACAATTTATTTCAGTAAACTGAACTAATAAACACATTTCTTTGTTACAGATATAACAATGAAAAAAAACAGAAATTGTCACAGTGGATGGTGGGTGGTGCTACTGACGGCGACGCTAGCTGTGCCAGCCATGGCGGAAGCGGGCGTGGGTCTGTACAACGCAAAGCTGAAGCAGACCGTCACGTCGAGTACCCTCAAATGGGACAACCCAAAAGTGGAGGCCATGCAGAACTATGTGCTCGGAGCTGAGTCTGAACAAGGTTTGTTACTTAGTTCATCATTCTACATCAAAATGAAAAAGAGGAAATTCCATTCGAAAAATAATCATATATTTCTTTGCAGGTCGCACATACCTCTGCAGGGCCCGTCATCAAGGCGATATGAAGCTAGGACAACTCAAACCTGACTACACGTCTTGCTCGGTGTCTGGAACACAGTATGAAATTTTCGAAGTGCTTGAAAACCGTGAAAACGCATCGTTGATTTATTGGGTGCCCTGGCTTAAATTTCATCCAAAACCAAATGGCGCTGTTGTAGTGGACTTCTCTTTTGATTCAGTATTCGTTGGACGAACCAGAGCACCAAGTGGCAGCTCCCATTACATCGGAAGAATAGAGTATGAAGGTCCCACAGGTCTACTGAAAACTTTTAACGACACCACAAATGAAATAGTAACACAGAGTAGTGGTGAAATTTTATTAGAAATTGAGCCAACCGGATACAAGTTAGAAAACGTAGAACTTGATAGTGCAACACAACACGTTCGCCTGTCTGATCCCCAAATTTTAGATGAACGAGTTTTGAGAAACGATGGAGAGGATGCTGCTACTGTCACTACTGAAATTCCATATTCGTTTACTTACACTCTATCATGGGGACATGGACATGGCATAGCTATCGGACTGAACACCTCTATTGAAATGGCTGATGGTACACTATTCCCGCCAATCCAATGGGCTAATCCGTTCTCGGAGGAAATAACCACAATGTACAAGCTGGAACGATATCTAGAACCTGGAACTGCGTGCAATGTTACATTCAGGGGAAATATAACCGACCGCGATGTTCAATACTCTGCTAAATTAGTAACCTTTTACGATGGCAAAGATTCGCGACTGAGGCAGATGCGGGGGCAACGTATCGAGAACACAATGGAAGTAGAAGCTGTATACGGTGAGATATACTTTGTTGGTAACAATAGCTTGGTGCCGACTACTACTACCACCACTACTACCACTACGACGACTACTACGACGCCTGCACCTGCAACGGTACCACCTTCGCCCGAAGAAAATGAAATCCCAAGCGCTATAAAGAAAGGCAATGAGTCTAATGAAGTAGACACTGGCGACATGATGCGCGACAGCAGTGAAGGCAACGTTAAATCACCTGCAAACAAAGACGACATTAACCGCGCTCAAGTCGGCGGACTCGGAAGCAACCCTAATGGAGCTGACGCCCGGATGTTCACAGTAGCGTTACTTATTCCACTTTTCGCGTTTTTACTTTAAATTACGAAAGTAGTTGTTCCCTTGTAAATAAAAAATGTAACTATATCACTAAAATTTATAGTTGCTTCGTCGTTGATATCTGCATTTCGGCAACATAGCTTGACGCTGTTGTTTATTGATCGAGTAACGACTGGAGACGCTCGGTGTTATTTTGTACATAGATTTTTTTCTTAACATTCCTGTTATGTGGTTTCATTTCAGTGTGTAAATTGAGAAGCCAAATTTAATCGCATAACTGTAAATAGATATTTTGTAAATAGTTACGAATACGAAAGTCGCAGAGCGGCGAGAGGACTTTGTCATTATAACATGAAATGGCGAGGAATGACATCATAGAGATAATGATGAGCGAAGTAAGATACTGTTACCAATGACATCTTGTAATAACAAGTAAGATTTATATAGAAACAAACCATAACAAACTCCCGTATGTGATACTTTAAATAGAGATCAAAATTAATAACAATATTTCTTGTCTGACGTGCGTTACCTAATGATGTTGTATTGTATGTACAAAGTAAGCCTAATAATGATACATTTTGTAACTTACTTAGATACAGTAAAAGTTTAATTACTGTTACTTTTGCTTTTCAGAAGTCGTTTCTAAACACATAATAATTATTATATGAATCAGCTTTTTATATTACCTACGCTCAATCAAAGAAAGCACATTATTTTTAGTACCTCCTGTTTTATAGTATTTAACGTTTTTGTTAGTGTTAATTTTAAGTTGCAAGAGTTTAAATTCCAGAATAAAAAGATATTATTACTTTGTAAGTTTTTATTATCAGATGCCTAATTTATTTTTGTTTTTATTATTTTTATATTACTTTAGTATTACATTCTTAGATTAACACGTTGATTGGGTGATGATTGAAAACTTTGAAACATTAATTAATATTGTAAAGTAGAAATTGCTAATAGTTTCTATTTTTTAGAATAAATCAGTGAGTTATAGGTAACTTAGAACTAGAAATAACATTTTTAAATCCCTCCGTTCGAAATTTTACATTTTTCTTGTAGTGAGCCTATAATAGATATTAGAGGTTATTATCATGTCTGTAATATCAAAATGATATCTTAAACTGCTTCGCTATTTTGTCAATGTGTATAAAAAAGATATTTTTGTATGAATTGATAATGGTATAAGTGTTCGCCTTAATTGTAAGTGAACTTTCTTCAACCTCCTAACTTTTCATGTTTTTGCCATCATTGTTTATTTAATTTTTTCGGCTTTTCATATTCTGAAAAAAAAAACAGAAACTAGTATGTAACACTTTCATTTTTTCATTCACTTTTATGATAACAATGAATGTCCCACCTAGTGTACCATATCGATTAAGTCTTTATATGTAATTATTATATTAACAAAATATAGTACTTTTCATTGAGCTTTGGATATATTTTTTCACGTACCGTTTAATGTTAGAAATTATGTCGTAAATATCACTGTTTGAAGTATTTAATCTGCCACTCAATAAAAAAATGATATGACCTTCCACACTTCTATCAAGTATTTTAATATCTAAGTGCTTTGAGTCCCTGTTAAATGGTAGGCAAAGTTCTTTATGCTAAGGCAGATATTATTGTTCATTAACAAAGATAAATAGAACTGGCTCGTGGGTAGAATGAATCTCATGATGTCTACATTACTTTGCGAAGCATAATTGTGATGTCTCATGTAAGTTTTATTTGTTTAAAATCATTAAAGTGTAATTGAAGGACATTGTGTTTTATTCCCTAGCAATTAGTACTTTTATCTAATCTATGTTATCGTCTACACATATAGCCTACCCAATATTTGATCAGAACATCTGATATTTTATAAGTTCATCCTTTTCCCCCTATAATACCTAAAGATGAAGTTGCACCACTTGGCAATGTCTAAGAAGCAAAATATTGAAGTATTAACATAATTTGTAGAAACGATAGTACCTTACCTACCTAGGTAATAATCCATAGGACTACTTACAGGTAATTAAATCTAGGTACTGTTTGTATGTTAACTTTTCACCGTAACTGCTATTTGATATGAAGATAGTTTGAAACCCTATAAAAGGACGTAGATAGGATACATTTTATCGTGATAAACTGTAGTCGACGCAGGTGATACCACGGGAAACAGATAGTTATGGGTACTACAACAAAATAAAAGATCGTCTTAGTTTGGTAGGTAGATACTAAATTATTTTGTTGCGTTATTGCGTGACATCTTGTGCGTGACGATGAAGCTGACGCACGCTCTATAATTCCACACATTTTAATTATGTCTTCAGGTGTATAGAATTATCAGAATATAATAACCGCTGCAATCATAAATCATATAATAGTTTTGATTTTACGTTTAACCAAAGTACACAGATGAGTAATGACTGCCCTCAGGGCACACAAAGTTCGAAAATTAAAATAAGAGGCCTTTGACACTTTAGAAAAGCAAGTTGAAGGAAACTTCTGGCGAGTAACCCTTGGCTATATATCTGTGTGGATATACAGGTAGGTATTAGTTACCCCCTCGCACCTAGTGATGGACAGTTACAACGAAGTACATAAGCAAAACAAACGAATACTCAGTATAATTCATGAAAAAAATATAGAACTTTTAAGTGCCAAACTGCCAACTTTCAAAGAAATCGGTGAATAACTTTAGGAGATTTGCAAAACAAACGGCTGGTATAAAAACAGTCATAGTGAACAAAATAAAACTATACCTACCTATAAAGTGCCAACTTTCTACAAAATCTGTTAAGAACTTTCGAAGAATTAAACGAATAGTTACTGCATTTTTATTTGTATACTTAATCCTACTAATATTATAAATGCGAAAGTGTGTGTGTGTGTGTGAATGTTTGTTACCACGTATCACCGTAACTACTAAAACTGATTTTGATGAAATTTGGAATGGAGATAGATAACTTATACCCTGAATTATCATATAGGGTGCTTTTTATCCAGGAAAAAGGTTCCTGCGGGATTTAGGGAAGACGCGGGCGAAACCGCGGTGCGCAACTTGTTGTAACATAATTGTTATTAACAAATAGGATCTAATACACATTAAATGATAGATGGTTCTATGATAGCCAGTCAACGTGTCGGCATCGGCAGCCTCCGCAGTCCGTTAGACACCTGCCCGGAAAGCTCGCGGAATGCGTCAATCAGCACACTTGGTAGAGAATAAATTATGGAGATGATTATAGGAGGCAGAGAAGGCCCAGATAAGTGTAGTGATCATCAGATAGTAACTGAATGGAAATCAGGCTATAGATAAGAACAATTCTATAATCCTACTATATTTTGTGAATGTTTGTAAGGTTAATGGATGGATGTTTGTCACTCTTTAATGCAAAATGTACCGAACGGATTTTGATGAAATTTGGTGTGAAGATAGTTCAAACCCTGGAGAAGGACATAGGATACTTTTTATCGCGATAAAGTTTAGTCCACGCGGATAAAACCGCGGGGCGCAGCTAGTAGAATATAATATTCTGGAAACAGCAGACCCTAGTGAACAAGTACTTACCTAGGTAAAAAAGTACCTACAACATTCGGTAGATTGTTTTAAATTTGAATAATGTAACACAGTGCCACAGTGCTGTCTAAAGTAGATCTGTTTGGATGCAATACCAATATGATATCATAGATAGATACCGGAATTCCTTTTTGCGTCTAACAGAACCAAAAAATAATAATTGCCAAGTTCCACAAATCCTTAGTCATTCCCTTCACCTATGCACCGGGAGGCATGAGGCCAGGGGGAATGGGGGAGTCTGGCGCCAATATGTCTCGACTTTTAAATAACTGCGGCACAGTATATTTTATAATACGATTTTCGTGTAAGTTATTAAAGTACGTCCCTACATAAAACGAAGAATCAGCAAAAATGAAATTTAAAAAGAAAAAGTTCAATAAAAGTAAAGTAAAACAAAAAAAAACAAAGGTACATTGAACTTCATGCAGAACCAACTAATGTAACTAATCACTTTACTTAGTATCTATATCATAGCAAACAAACAAACTACTTATTAGTTTGTTCTGTGTGAAATTGTGTACTATACAGACGCAACCACGCATAGGCCACGCATAAAAAGCCTAGACAGCGTTGATATGGATCATCGTAACAGGGAAAATTGCTCGTACCCTTGCAATATCTCGGAACATCCCTCCTTGTCGAGGGCTGCGACCTTCACAGGGAGGGTTCCACTCGATATACTCGTAAATGCGGGGATAACAATGCATGAAAATAGAGAGGGTAATAGGCACAATAGGAACACTGAAATAGGCTGTACAAGCAGAGCATTACTTTGTTTAAAAAAACCGATTTCTTTACCACACCGAATGAACTCAGATTTCCTTTGCAATTTGTAAAGATGATCAACATGAAAGATGTATTTTTAGGTCCATCGTCAACTAACTATCGCGTCAGTAAATTAGTTGTCGCGCCTGAAATGGAATGTAATGAAGCTAATTGAGAGCTTGATATGCTAACTAAGAGCTTGAACTCATGTTGACATGAGCCAAACTGTTCTTCAAACTTCAAATGATCTGATTCTCGTTTTTTATGCACATGTGTAACAAGACGAGCAAGTACTTCGCCAGATAGTGGACGGCAGGCTTTTCATTACAGTTCAGTGTTGCCTTGAATTTTGAACATCAACAGTTTGACATCCTGCGCGGCAAATCTACTGTGCGCTTATCACCCTGAGATATTATTAGATGTTAAACTCTTCATGCTACGTAATTTCACTGAAAAAGTTACCCTTCAATCCAGAAAGCATTAATTTTTACACAACCTACTTTTTTATGAATAAGATTAGCAAACAAGCAGACGGTCCGTCTGATGGAAGCGGTCACCGTCACCAATGGACATTTGCAACACCAGGGGAGTTGCCGACCTTTAAGAACACTTTTCACATCCATCTTGAAGGATTACTTCTTGGCGTTTGAATAAAAAAACTCACTATGAGTACCTATACTCTTCTTCTTCTTCTTGCCCTGGTCCCATTTATTTGGGGTCGGCGCAGCATGTTTTTGTTTGTTTTTTATGAGTACCTATACTACCCATTTAAAATGTGTGACCTTACCTATATTCCTCAAGCGGACTTTGCGAAGGAGTTGTATATACCACTACCCTATTCTGTCCTTCAAAGTATGTTAAATCTAATTCCATTAGATAATTTCGCCAGTTACATGCTATCTGTGATGTTGGTTCTCTTTATAAACATTCTACGCTTCTACGCAAATAGAATAGAAAATGTCATTGAGTGAACATTCGCAAAGGTCAACTGTCTAACTAGGACATACAAAAGTGCATAATGTTTTTGGCGAATAGTAATCTGTATAATTAATTACACACTAGAATATCCTACCTGGTAGGTAATTATTGATTCGCCTTGACATTATATACAACCGAAATCCCGTAACGAGCTAATGGGCGACGAAACTAACAACATTACGACACCGAGAAAGTTCACGGTTCTGACATTTCATATAAATGCTACTGGGAAAAATATTATTGAAGTTATAGGCCGAAACAGTGTTGATGGTGGTCCACCCACCACCTACAATGGTTCATAAAAAGCCCGTTCCCAGAGTCATGGTGCGAAGATGTGAAATGATCACGAGTAAATTGCACTCGGTATGGACTACGGAGTCATAAAACCGCAGTTATACGTACTCCATCGTTATGTTTCATTGAAGAATTATAGAGATTCTTTACACAAGGATTGAAATGTCCTGACCTAGTTCAGCTACAAGTAATGCAATTCATTCTGTATGTCATGTATCTATGCATTATGTGAAACCACTATCTACTTTGCTTTTAATGTAGGTTAGTTAGTTAACAAGCGTTGTTATCCGGGATACAACTTTTTTTTTTTACTATTACAGGTTAGCGTTTGACCACAAGTCACCAGATGTTAAGTGACGATGTGGTCGAAGATGGCGCCACGCTACACCTGGACTGGGAACTGGCTTTCAAGTGAGGCTGCCGGAACACACCGTTAGGTGCTTGGCGACAGATTCTTAACAAGAGGGTGGTAGCTAGCCAGGCGAGTACTAGAAAATACCCTACCACCAAGCTATGGTTTCATCACGATGTTTTCCTTCACCGAAAGCTCAATGAAGGATTCGAACCCACGTCCTACGGATCGCAAGCCGACGTTACTACCACTGAGCCATCATCGCTATAAAACTTTTAGATATTATGGTGTTACGAATAACTTACTGACAGATCACAGATTTCCCAATCTTATGTAAAACCTAATCATGAAGATATACAAATGTAAAGATGGAGAAATGTACCTACCGAAACAAGGAAACACGTAAATTTATTATTAAAAGTGTTGTTCAAAGGCAAGAGCCCTCTGTGTGTAACTCTCACAAAACGTTTAAAAGCGAATCACAAAAAGTGCGCCTAAAGGGTTATCGCCACGAATTTTCCCTAACTGCTTGAGCTAGAGGAGTCAGGTGGCGGGAATGACCCGCAGCGATAAGATTGTAATACAAAAAGTTGAAGAACTCGACAGCAAAATCTACGAAGAGGCACGGAAAATATAGGTACCTACTCGTATACTACATTACGTACTAAGACTTTTTATTCCGTGAAACGTGTTAGTATGTCTTTATATCTATCTCTGTAGATATGTCAATCAGTGATTTGGGTCTTTGTTTGTACTGCACCTACTGAAAAACTAAAGGAATCGGTTGATTAGAAGTCCCTGAAACATCAGTATTCTTTGATTGTAGACTTAATTGTTTGTTTACTGAACCAATTTTGAGCCGTTTTTTAAGTTGGAAAGCAATTTAACTTAAATTAAAAGTAACTGATATAAAGGTAAAGGATGTAAAAATGGTATGTTTATTTAAGTAACTAGGTATAAATAAGTAGGTAGGTGTATCTCATCTTATAGATAAGCGGGACCACTGTACTGAATACTTGAGATGAATAATTAGAAACTAAGAAAATGACGGGCACAAGACGCTTAGGCGGACAAAATCGCGGGCAACATTTGTTCAAGAAGTAAGTACCTACCTACATATGCCGAGCTAGAAATAAAGGGGCATAAATCAAACGAAGGAAGGTAAAGGTTCAATATTTCAGAGAAAGCTGCGCACAAAACGTATAATTTAGTTTGAACGTGAAATGAGGTTGAATTAGCAGTTTGAGAAGGGACCCAGTTGCTGACACATTACTATGATTAGGTACAACTTGAAAAGCTACATCAGATATTCTCGTAAGCGGTTCCACGAGTTCGGTAGTATGAATCTGTAAGGAACAAAGAGGACACGCATAAAGTTTACCTTTTCACTCCTAAGCATCTGAACAGATCTTCATGAAATTTGGTATGAAGATAGTTAGAACCCTGAAGAAGGACAAACAAAGGGTACTTTTCATTACAATAAACTTTAGTCTACGCGGGTGAAAACGCGGTATATATTACTAGTAGCTAGCTATATTCCTACAACACTGCTTAGCCACAGTGTAGCTAAGTTCAGAAGAACATCTGAAAAGAAAATATATAGTTTAAAAAACTAAAAGAAACACTTTAAAAACGCACTCAAAAATATAAAATAATTAAATTGACTTGTATTAGTTACGATATAATGGTTAATTCAAAAAGTGTGGAGCACTTTTTGGTTGTGTGTACTTTTATTTACCCAGTAAAAGAAGCGCTCCACACTTTTTGAATTAACCATTATATCGTAACTAATACAAGTCAATTTAATTATTTTATATTTTTGAGTGCGTTTTTAAAGTGTTTCTTTTAGTTTTTTAAACTATATATTTTTATTTTTTTACTTTTTAGTCTTTTGTTACCAAGTTCAATCTATTGGACTCATCAAGACGAATCATATGAGCCCAAACACGAGGGGTTTACTAGTAGCCACTGCAGAGATCCTCTACCCACCTTCCGGTTGCATCATCAGACCCTCGTCACCAAGTTCAATCTATTGGACTCATCAAGACGATTCATATGAGCCCAAACACGAGGGGTTTACTAGTAGCCACTGCAGAGATCCCATACCCACCTTCCGGTTGCATCATCAGACCCTCGTCACCAACTCCAATCTATTGTACTCATCAAGACGATTCTTATGAGCCCAAACACGAGGGGTTTACTAGTAGCCAGCGCAGAGATGCCCTACCCACCTTCCGGCTGCATCATCAGATCAGGTGGATGATACCAAATTATTGCATTGTCACCGAGATTACATACACATACAAAGTTTCAAGTCGATACGACAATTAGAAGTAGGTGAAAATTGACTTCTAAGATTTGATTACATTGTTAGTTAGTTAGTTAGTTAGTTAGTTAGTTAGTTAGTTAGTTAGTTAGTTACAAGTCAAGCTAATAAAAGTGTTTTAAAATAGAAACAAGGCGTTCCTTTTCACGTATTCCGTACTCTTTGTGGAGACATGTTAAGCTCAGCCGCTTTTGAAAGGTAGGTACGTCGTAGGGTTTAATTATTTCTCGCGCGCGGCAGAGGACAAGGAATAAGGCTTTCCCGAGGGATGCCCCGCAGGAAGGAAACGTTTGTTTGCAAACGCGCGCAATCGTCGGCTTCGGTAGGTTTAAGTTTAGTACGGTTATAAAAGGTTGCCTTTGATGAAGGTTTACCTATTGCTCCTTTACGAGTGGCTGTAGGTACCCTGTGTACATACAATATAATGTGAAATTTTGGTTGTTTATTACGTTACTCAGTCACACTAAGGCCTGAACGGATTTGAGTGGCATTTGATACCCAAACAAATTTCGGATTCCGTGCAGGCATTTGAGAAAGTAAGAAAATTAGTTACTTAACACTTATTTATTATAAAAATAAAATGTAATACAGTTTTCCTTTTGTCTCAGACACTGCACTTGAGAGTAAGTTGGATTGATTTATTTTTTTATACACGTCATACTTACCATCATGAGGGGGCCTAGCCAAGATGCAAACGTTTCTTTTTCTACAATTGTTAACGCCTTGTGACGTTTCGTTTGAGCTTGTTATAATGTATCTTTTCTACCATTTTGTATGGAATGTAGGGATCGTTATTGTAGACATTTGTTCTGACCACGTAACTCAACGTTGAAATTTGTCATAATTTTTTTTTGGTTTTCTATAAGTGTCAATGATTGCAGAATGCATCTTGGCTAGGGGCGCTGGCCATCAGGCGAAAAGTAGTACAAACAATCCACTAGAAACAAAAATGAAACAATTGAAATAAATAGGTGAAAATAAATTTAAAAATGCTCATAAAATAAAAACTACTGGGCCTACCTGAATCAAATTTTTATGGGATCAATTCGAAACTATTCCGCATCGAACAAAAAAGAATCACGTAAATCGGTTTAGAAACCTCGGCGAAATCGGTGTACATACATAAAAAAATATACACCGGCCGAATTGAGAACCTTCTCCTTTCGTCGGTTAATAAAAAAATATTACTAAAGTCGTTCATAATATAACAAAAAGCAAACTGGGCTCGTCCGGGATTTGAACCCGGGACCTCTCGCACCCTAAGCGAAAATCATACCCCTAGACCAACGAGCCGGTTGTTAAACTGGTCGAAATTATTAAATAGGTATTTTTTTACTTAGATAAGATAAAATCGTGACTTCTTGATACTTTATATTATTATTATTATAGTCATAAAAAAATGCGATATCAATATCATTCACTGAACGGAATAATAATTCCATCATAGCGTTGCCGTTTACAGCGCCATCTATGTTGGAGTAGCAAAGTTAATGTATTCTCATAATTCATAATCCCAACTTTCAAAAAGGAGAAGGTTCTACCATAAGAAAAAAAATACTCATAAGTTGTCTAACGGCCGGTTTCAATAACCGATCTATCCACGGCTAAATATATTTTCTATTGTTATTGTCTATTGTTTGACATTTTGACATTACTTCTATGGAGCTTATGTTTCATGAAGTGGGTTCCGGCTGAAAATCAGTAACTGGGGCTGGTATACAGCCTCAGTTGTATGCTGAGCCAGGACCTATTTCTGACATCGCGCAATGTCGCACCTGTATATTTTATGTGTGATTGTTACTTTTTGTTCTCGTCCCTAATTTGTGCGATATTGTGTGTGTCACTAATAAATGTATTTTCATTTACATTCATTTCATTTAATTTCCATCTCCAGTAGGGTAAATCGTGGATAGATCGGTTATTGAAACCGGCCGTATGAAAGTTGCACCAACCTACTACCGGTGTGTCTAAAATAGGTATGAAATGTACAGGGGTTCCTTTTTTAATGTAAGCTAAAAAAAAGTTAATTTACGAAAAATTTGGACAGAAAATGTATCCATTTTCGCGCGGCCGAAGGGGCGATTAAGGTGTTTGTAGACTTTGTAGAGTAATATGTTTATCATCAACGGTTTATTTTCACTTATCATTTATTTTAATAAAAAGCCCCCCACCAGCTGAGTCAGTGTCAGTGACTCAATTTAATATCGGGTATGCACTGGCGCCAGATGAATGAATAATTTTGCGACGTAATTTGCAATACAATATTCGTAAATAATTTTATTAGTCACAGAAAAAGTACGTACCTACTTTCTATGTTTATGAAATAAATTATATTGCTTAATTTCTTTTTTTAACTCAGACGTGGGATAAAAGCCACTTGCTTAATTTACTATATTACTATTATAATATGTATATTTAGCTACAATGTCCATTTGCGCGTTTCCAACTCGATTATCTTTACGTAACTTATCTGTTTTGAGTTTATGCGACAGAAAATAAAGCATTTCATATTCAGAATCACATTAAAGCGATGAGAAGTAGGTAAGTATGATCCAGTAGTCTAAACTTCTAGAGCATTTATTAATTTTAAAAATAATGTATAGTTGGCATGACGTGCGTATCGCAATCTCAACGGATGACGTTTCAGTAGTAGGGTAGCCTACTTTTTGTCGGCCTCAAGGGACAAACGATTATAAAACTTAACATACACGGTATTCTTCTATAACTAACTAAATGAGAGGGCGCGAAGACCCAAACTGAGTCTTGGCCTCCGATAAATAAAAGACCACTTCGGTTTGTCCTTCGCCACCGCCTGTCAGTCCTCTTGGCTTTTTCTATACATATTTGGTTTGTACTATTCTATATTCTGTGCCCAGAATAAATCAGTAAGACGTAAAAAAAAATGCGTGACTTAAAAACATGCAACTTTTTCCTCGGTAGTAACTACCTGAAAACGGGACAGGCATGACCTGACCCGACGGGACATTGAAATTTATGCAAAAAAAATACTGGACGTCCCGTATTTTACGGGACGGTTGGCAACTTTAGTCAGTAGGTCAGTACGTGCTTTGAACTGAACCACAGAATAAAGAGGCTGAACACAATGAGAAATCCCGAGGGAAAGCTCATATTGCGGTGACTAGTGACTATTGTTCGGAATTGGTTACGGATTACGAAACCTTTTACGGTGCGATGGTGTTGAACCGTTATATTTATAATAAACCTAGTGTTGTGCCCCGCGGTTTCACCCGCGTCTTCCCGTTATCCCGCAGAAACCAATCTGTTAGGTAGCCTATGTGTTTATCCAGGGTATAAGCTATCTCCATTCTTAATTTCATCAAAATCGGTCTAGTAGTTACGGTGATACGTGGTAACAAACATTCGCACACACACAAAGTTTCGCATTTATAATAATACTATTTGCGCCCTGCGGTTTCACCCGCGTCTTCCCGTTAACCCGCGGTAACCTTTGTCCGGGATAAAAATTAGCTTATCCGTTAATCTAGTGTTTATGTTATCAAAATCGGTTTAGTTGTTACGGTGTACGTGGTAAAAAACATTCACATACAAACACATACAAAATTTCGCATTTATAATATTAGTAGGATGTTTTTATGTATTGAGTATGTGTATAGGAAAATCAAAAAAACATTTTAGTCTAAAGTCTCTATATAAGAGATATTGTTGTATAATATTGATATTGACGAAGCGTATTATAAAATATACGCTACGTCAACGACACGGGCTCGTCCGGGATTTGAACCCGGGACCTCTCGCACCCAAAGCGAGAATCATACCCCTAGACCAACGAGCCGTGTTTAGCAGCACCTAAAATTGTAATCAATTTTGATGACCTTGAAGGTACAACGTAAAAATCCTAATTAGAGTTTCCATCGTGATAATTTGACCTAGTACACATGATTCGCATTAGTCATATACGTCCGTTGTCCGCTGATTACTTAGTAAAAAGTGCTATCCTCACTCATCTTTTACCAGTGCCAGTGGCAAAGGCAAACTGGAATAGCCGCAAAATATGTTTTTGGATGGAAAATAGGTACACAGAAACACAGAGCAAGCAATAGCTTTTTCAAGCAGTTACTTTGTTTTACTTTTTTTCTTTATTGGTTCCATTTCTGCAGTCTTCGATGGTCTGTAACTTGAAACCGTCTTTGATTTGACTAAAATGATGAAAGTGACATCTACACTAATTAAAAAACACTACAACAAATATTTGGATTCCATTGAACAAATCATTTTTCTACTCACCAATAGATGGCGCTGTACAAAACTTTTAATAAAAGAACCACCCTATGTTGCTTTTTGTTTAGTTGTGAACATGTCGGTTTATTATATACTTATAATAATAATTAACTTACAACAGCTTAAAGCTACATACATGAAGCACAAAACATATCATTTTAATAATTTATATATGTATTTAACAACAAACAGCACATCTTAATTGTAACAAAAAACTAGTACATACTTAAATCTTAATATATATAAATCTCGTGTCACAATGTTTGTCCTCAATGGACTCCTAAACCACTTAACCGATTATAATAAAATTCGCACACCATGTGCAGTTCGATCCAACTTGAGAGATAGGATAGTTTAAATCTCAAATTATAGTCGCAATTTTAATTTATTGCTAATTATTTGTCAACAAAAACTTTAGCCACAGCAACGCGTGGCCGGGTCAGCTAGTTTACTATAAATTATTATTAATTTAAAATACCTAACATAGATATAGTGGTATTCAAAACATTACTTAAAAATAATTCTAAAATTATCAAATATTATTTTTACACGGTAATCATTTTATTACTTACCAATAGGTGGAACTGATAACGCTGTTTACCTTGAAAACAAAATAGAAATTTATATTTTCTTACCCATAACACCTAGCTGTTGCGGGGAAAGTGGTGCAGCGTCCCCGCCTCCTGATCCAATGGATCCTGAAGCCAAAGACAGTCTCTCACCAAACCCCAATGGACTATTCCGTCCACCACTTTCACTGGCTACTGAGCCCATGCCTGAAAATAAATACATATGTAGTTTTAGTTTGATTAGTACCAAAACTGCTACATGTAGGTATAGGTACTAGTAAATACTAGAAGTAACACACAGCTGGACATTATTTTTGTTTCACATACACACTGAGCCCACACTACACACTACTGTGGGCAAAATGAGTTCTTTCATAACATTTATATTTGATTTTAAACCCATCCTAAACTCAGGTAATTAATTAAAATGAGTTAGTTATACAAAATTACCTCCATTAGGACTTCTCATTCTTGATATCCTTTTGTTGATTGCTCTTTGTATTCTCGGGTTCAGAATAGGTTTAGCTCGCCGCCTTGCTAAGTATCTCGACAAGACACCCACAACTACTGCACTTGTACCAACCACACCTATACTCCATAATACAACCTGTCAACAATAATTAACAATTTTAAATGAAGTTAACAGAACAATTAGAAAACATAATTTATTATAATGATGGGCGATCATAATTAAATTTGTATTCATACTATCCAAGACAATACCAATAGCATATTTTGTTCTATGTTTATTTCATTGCAGGGTGTTTGTTTCTTTACACTCTCAAATAATAATAATTGATGTAATGTTTCAACATAACTAGGAGGGAACAATTATTTTTGTGATTTCAAGTATAAGTGTAGGTTTAGTTATTCATTTTAATCTAACTGAAAGCAACTGATAGTAATAAATTTTATTATCCCTTATTTATAAAAGTAGTGTAGTAAATCTGCATCTGTATATAAAAATAAGTTTGTACATAACCTTGAGAGGTCTGTTAAACTTTTTAATGATGTGCTAATTATAAGAAGATACAATCATACAATAATTAGATGCACCAATGAGATTAACTATGCGTTCTCTTTGATTTTTGAGTAAAAACAATAGATACCTTCTGTGTTGTGGTTAATTGAACTTCGTTAAAGGATATAGCACGATGCCAATGCTTCAGTTTATCAATTAATGGACTGGCTTGTAATAGAAGCTGCATTATTTAACACAAAAACTGACTATTTTTAATTATTTACAATAATTCCCCTTAATTTAAATGGTCGTATAGGTTATCTCAGCTGTCAAACAAAAACATTTACAATGGATTGAAGGAGTGCGTAAAATAATAAATACAGTTTTGCGACTATTCTAACGGTTATTACAATAACATAACATAGTTGATTAACAGTTTTGATGATCCAAAAAAGCACTTAGAATATTATTAATTAAACGTCTAAAATTGAATATTCGCGCTTCATGTCACAAACGTCACAGTCAAAGAATAAACTAATGGATGGAGGATGTAGAAGGTTATAATTTATAATGATAATATCTGAGAGTTGAATAATTTAAAATTTATTTTCAACCTAAGAAGTATAAATAACAATATACCAAAGTATAGGTTATTTTAAGGTTTACAATAAATATGCAAACTATGAATCTCAATCAATCAATCAATCTGTCTGTAGATCTAAATCTAACCACAAGTCAACATAGTCAACAAGTCATGATTGTTTTTGTTTTATTTTGTCTGTGGTCAGCCAGAAAAATATTTTGAATGAACGTGAAGATTTATTTTATCATAGATTATGTAGAGACTATCATGAAAATGAATGAAGTGTAGAAGTAAAAAAGTCAATGAAGTAAAATGAAGTTGAAGATGGTGAATTGGTGATGGAAAATCTTTCATCAGATTTCTTTCCAATTCCAATGTTATAAATCAGTTTGCGGGTGTAGGAAATATACAGACTTTTCACAAAACAATTCTACACCATAAAGAAAACATGTAAATTATTTAGAATGCAGGATCAAATCCTAAAAGTAAAAAATATGGAGTTGATGCCCCAGTCTGTTACTGATCACACATTACAGAGCTCAGTGCAAGATCTGCCAGATGAAGTACTGGAATTCATTCTGGGATTCTTACCTCCTTACAGAGATTTACAGAATTGCAAAATTGTATGCAAGCGCTGGTACATTTGCGCTAAAAGTGAGTGCTTTCTAGTAATATTTTCTGACGATGATCAACCTATTTCAAATTCAATGTGATCACCTAAGTTATGGGTAGCTATTAGCTACACATCTAAATAGAGCTTTGCACGACATGTATCACATAATTTATATATCATTTTCTGGTTTGTTTTATTTCTAATAATATTACAGCTTTAGCTAACCTTCTAATTTACTTACTAGACACTGAAGAAAACAGTTGGGCATCTGATATGCTGGTAAAGGACTATGTATATATATATATAGCCCCAATATGCTAGCTCACTACCAGTTGGCAGCGCACATAGAAATCTGCCATAACAATGAAAAAATAATAATAATTGTAATTAAGTTTTATCCATTACAGGCGTGTTTCGTCAAAAAACTACCAAATTGCTCAAAGCTATAGGAGAGTTCAACATTCTTTGGAAAAATATCACATCTAATGATATGGGATATACTATCACCAAAAGATTCTCACATGCTGCATGTGTCTTTAAAAACGACATGTATGTGTTTGGAGGTTGCACAACCAATGCTACTTCATTTAATGACCTTTGGAAGTTTGATCTATCCAAAAGGCAATGGATGAGACCTCTTGCAACGGGTACTTATCCTGTACCAAAAGCATACACTACCATGGTCCCCTACAAAGACTTCTTAATAGTTTTTGGAGGCTGGACATATCCTTCACTTTCCCATTATTACAATCAACTGACAATGTTTAACGAAATACATCTCTATGATGTAGAGAACAATAAGTGGATCTTAAAGGAGGCTGAAAACAGTCCACCTCCAATGGCAGGTCATTCAGCTTGCATGAAAAATGATGAGATGATTGTATTTGGAGGTTTGACCCAGTCACCATTCTCCGATCATGAGATTCAATGTTCAAATGATGTATGGGTGTTGGATTTGACCAGTTTCACATGGAGAAATCAACCAACTACCAAACCTAGGCCTTCTCCAAGGTACTCTCAATCCATCATTCAGTTGGATTCCGAAAGAGTACTGCTTTTGGGAGGAGTGCAGTCTCTTCATAACCGGTTTGTTTACAATGACTGCTGGATTTTAAACATGACAGGTCCTGTGTGGACATGGAAAGAGCTTGCCGTAAAGAATAAAGAATGGGCTTCATCAAACATCTGGTGTAATCCTGCATGTAGAGTTGGCAACAAAATTGTTAGCTTAAGTAAGAGTCGAAATGGATTAAATGGTGCTCGACCATTGGTAACATCAGCTGTGCGATTATCTACTCTGAACAGGCCAGAGAATCCACCTGTGTCGGTAAGAGTGGAACAAAGTTTGCAGAAACCTCTTGGTAAAGATCAGAATATAAATGGGAAAAGAGGTGAATTGCCAAGGAGGCTTTCAAATTCACCAAAGCCAGATCAACTTAACCCAGTTGCGGGTCCTAGTAGCGAGCTAAGGATTGAAAATAATAATGCAACATCTAAACTTGCTGCTGGACCCAGCAATGAAGTTAGCAAGTTTGGTAGGAAAGATTCTCCTATCAGAGGAACTAAAAAGGTAACTTTAAATATGTAAAGTTCTAAGAAACTTCTCTACTTATGCCTAAAATGTAACATATATTTAAAACATTTTTACTTGACAGGACAGGAACATGAGGCTCGTGCGCCAACTACAAGAAGCAAATAAATACCGAATGGCAGCATTCGCTTGTGATTCATCTCAAGATTCTGTATTGTCGGAAAATGATCTCACCAATCAAAGGAATGTTGCCCATTTGGAAAACGGAGGAGAGCCCAGAGAGCCATTACCACCAGAAAATCCTCCCATCAAGCAACCAGAAGTGAAGAAAAATAAAAGCACTCTGACCTTGCATGTTCTTGATATCTCAACAATTGTTGATGGGAACTCTTTCAATTATGTCTCATGGCTCTGCCCTCGTCTAGGCGAGACTAGCGGAGCTCCAGAAGAACTCATAATGTATTCATTAGTAAAGGGGAATGGTGAACTAATCATGTTTGGAGGAGTCACCAATGTCTTAAGCTGTGGTAATAATTATACTGAAATTAATAACTGGTTCTCTAATTCATTGTATACAATAACATCTCCAAGAGATATCATATAAATTTAAAATTTCAATATTCTATCATAATTCATTTATTGTTACATTTATAAAATATGACTACACTACATGCACATTTTCAATTACACTACAACGACTATGTTACTCTTTCATCGAGTCTGCATTAAAAATAAATGGTTTGCAGTTCTAATCACAAACATTTACACCCCTTGATTCTGCTTCCTTAACCAAATAGCTCCCAATCCATTTTAAAAAATATGTCCAACATAGAAATGGAGGAATACAAAATACCAACGCCAATACGTTTCAAGGTTTCTTTAAATTCTAGCTTTCGTTATTGCAATATTATTGATAGATGTAACGTAAAAGTTATAAAATCTTGTAAATTTATCATTATCATAATTAACATGTTATATTGGTGTCAATTCGTTATTGCATTCTCATTCTAAATCTAAGACAGGTCTAATAGTATTGCTGTCTTTTTCTAACCGCTGAAGTAAAAAAAAGACAGCATTACTCTTAGACCTGTCAAACTTAGTTTAGTTTTAGAGAATGCAAAACCGAAGAATCAACTCCATTGTTGTACTATATTAAAATTTACTCGTCTTTTCAAAGGATTCCATTACTATAATGTCTACCGCACATACTGTAATAGTAATTGTGTGTAAAACTTTAAATTTACAATACTAAATAGTTACTTAGATAATATTATAATATTAATGTGTTCTGTGATTTCTGTTGTAAATATTAAAAACAGTGTATTTTTAACTAAGTTTATTAAAAGTTGGTTTATTTTATTCAAAAACTATTGTTATTCTTCATCCTCTTTAACTAGCCCTCCGAAAACAGCAGCTGGTACTTTCTTTTTCTGTACAGGTTCCTCTTCTTCTTCCTCATCATCACTTTTTTCTGAATCCTCGTCAATGTCGATTTCATCAGGGTTAACCACCTTCTCCCCGCTGTCTTTTAGACCTTGAGTTTCTCCTCTAACAAACATAATATTACCCTTATTGGCTACCGCCATCTCAGCTGCTTTCGCCTCCAACATTCTCATACCATCCTTCATTCCTGGAGCAAGATCAGAAACAGTTCCAGCAGCTTGGGCAGCAGAGCTCAACATTTGTGCAGACATCATATTCACTTGCGTGTTGTATGTAGCCTGGACACTCCTCTTTATCCTCAGCATTTCTCTCATAGTATCTTCATTGCCATGTCTTACTTCAAACTCTTTCCATGTATTCCAAAACTCTGCAGTGATTCTTGGATCGCACATTTGGCTGCAATGAGCGTAAATAGCTCTCGCTCTATCAATTTCGCCCAAGCGTGTTTCCATTTCAGAAAAGCGGATGCACATCTCTCGCGCCTTCTCCTCGGGGAGAGTTTCGATGGCTTTTTCGTAGATCGTGCGTGTTTTGGGAACACCATATATTTCAGCAGCCTTTTTGATGTAGACATTAAACATTTCAAACATTTGTTCAGGAAGTACTGCTGTTGTAGCACGTTCATACACAGACATAGCGTGTCTAGCTAAACCATGTTCTTCTTCCAATTTGGCATACAACAGAAATATAGATTTGGCAAATTCAGGTGGGCAGTTCTCAAGACACTGTTCAAATAAATCTCTTGCACGTTCCAGTTTTGATCCTTCATACCTCTTCAAAAACTTAGTCAAATATGTATTCCAAATATCATACACGTTAGGCCACCTGAACAATGCTATCCCTTTTTCATAGGCTCTGAATGCTTCTTCAAAATAGTTATGTTCTTCTAGAAATAAACCATAGTTAATAATAATCTGTGGGGTTGCAATTTTAAGTTCAATGATATGATCATATACTGCTTTACATGATTTGAAAGTTCCGAAGCTTTCTTCAAGATCTGCATACATGGACCAGACCTTCAATGACTTATAAAGGCGCATTTGCACTGTTTCAGTGTCATCATGGTAAGCAACTTTTCTCTTGGGTAAAACTGTGGCTCTTTGCATTAATTTCAAAGCTTCTTCATAGTTTTCATGTCTAATTTCCATTTCAGCCCATTCACACCAGACTGAAGCTAAATCATCAACCTTTGCATAATTGACTTGCGTTGCTTTTTCAAATATTAGTCTTGCATCATCTATCTGCTCATTTTTCTCGTAAAATTTTGCAAATCCTACCCACAAGGTGTAAAGTTTTCCCACTGCCAATTTGGGATCAACTGTTTGAACTGCTTCAGTGTAAGTATCTATGATTTCATGTGGTTTATCTTCATACAATTTTACCCTTTTATGCCACTCTGTCACATTGTGCGGATTCTGTCTCAGGAGCACTGAATTTAGAAGCAGCAGCCTTCTTTCCATCAGATATTCAAACCTAGCTAGCCTCAGTTCTAGATCAATATCATCATCTTGAGTTGGACTTAACTTCTTTGCCACTTCTTCCATCTTCTTGCTCAAACTCAGTTCCTCAAACTGTGCATAAGCATCAAACACTTGAGTGAAGTCTCTTACAGTAGTTACAGTTTGGATAGCTTCTTCATAGATATCTCTAGCCCTTTCAAACAAGCCACTTCTGACATAGTAATCTGCAAGTGAGTTCCACAGATGACCCAATTGATCAGTGTAACGTCTGAGCCCTCCTCTTATTATTGCATCTACATTGAGGGAATGGATTTGATCAGGGTTCTTAGAAATGAGTTCACATAACTCATTCCAAAGCTGGTGGTTTGACTTTCCGTGTTTTGATTGAAAATTTTCATTATTGACTATTTGAGCCAATTTTAGAGCTGCTTCATCTAACTTATTGATTGTTATTAAATAGTCAATATATTCTTCTGTGTCTTCTGGACATAGCTTAAGATATCTACGAAAAACTCTCAAGGCGGTTTCAGGTATGTCATGTTTCTTTAGAAAATTCAAATAAAGAGGCCATATTCTATGATGTTGAGTTATTGGGAGTGCCCTTAGAGCGCAGTCAAATGCTTTTCTAGTAGTTGTTATTTTGCATTGATCTGTTAGAAAGGTGCAGTAATCCATCCATATGCGTGGCATCTTGTGCATAAATACTAAAGATCTTTCAAAGCAATTATTAACATCTTCATAGCACGGATCTGCAATACAACGACCTCGTATTTGAGATCTTCTTAATTTCAAATAATTATACCACAGTTTGAACGATCCTGGCAGCTCTTTTAGGGCTCGCTCATATATCATATTAATTTCATTTTTTGGTGCTGCTTTTTTATGTTCTATGTATCGAAGCCAGTGTTTCACAGAAAATGGATTTCTTAATATTTCTTCTTCATATGGTAGATCTTCTTCACTCTGAAATTATAAAGTGTGTTAATATATAATGAGATTATGCATTTGTGTTCAAAGAAACTAACAGAAGCAATCAATATGTTAGGATAAGTAAAGAGCATAATTTTGTAGTTACCAATGTAATGAATGATGAGACAATATTGAAGAAACTTATTAATCAATAACAATAATGATCATTGTCATTTTATCATCAATATTTAATGTTATTTTAAAAAATGTATTTAGCTAAAAACAGTAATATTTAATAAATTAAAGTGTTAAATTCTCTACTAATATTATACATGCGAAAGTAACTGTCTGTCCGTCTCGCTTTCACGCCATAACTACTGAACCGATTTAAATGAAATTTGTTAAAGATATAGTCAAGAACCTGAGAAAGGAGAGAGGCTAGTTTTTATCGCGATAAACTGTAGTCCACGCGGGTGAAACCGCGGGAAACAGCTAGTAATTCATTTAAACGAAGCACTTACAAAGAATATGTCAATTTCCTTTCCGTCCAATAACGGCATTGTAGCGACGTTTTATATCGGCGTTTTACCACGTTATATGACGATAGTATTATCGTTTGTCGCAACTTATCTTTCAGATTTAACGTGAAAGAAAGAAATAAGAAAATAAGAATAACTTTGCCAGTGCCACAGCAGACTTTGCCATAGATTAAGTAGACTATAGATATAGACTATACTATAATGGATTTTGCCACAGATCTGACAAGTAACATGACAGATTACAGCAGCAGAAGAAGGAAAACCACAGAGCACAAACTAATTATCAAATGTCGGACGGGAAGTCATCATATAACACACCTTTAGTTTCTATGGTTAGAAATAGACCTAAGAGTCCTAAGACGTATCTATAGAAACTAGAAAAAACAAAAAAAAGGAAAAAATGTTGTTTATGATTAAAAACAACAATGGCGGTATGATGTTACTGCCGGTGTAAAAGTGAAACATTAATCGAATTTAACAAGAGACCAATGTTTTTCATTTATAATGTCAAAGCAAGGAAAAAGAAAAATAACTGTTGAGTTACCTAAAACAAAAGACCTTGCAAATAGACCTAGTGTTTTCGAGCGGCTCGGTACTAAGAAATCCAGTGCTAAAAAAACAACTGAACATTGCAGACAGTGGGCTCAACACGGTACTTGCGCTTACGGTAAAAGTTGTAAATTTGCATCCACTCATACGTTGATTAGTCCGTCTAAACAACGCGCTGCAAACAAAGATAGTGAACAAAAGCGTTTGGTGAAAGATGATGCTAAAAGCAGACTTCATTCGACAGTGGTTGTGAGATCGGGGCGCAGTCCCGACGGTGAAATCGACAACTGGGATCAAAATGACCTAGAATACGCGGACACGGACGTGCTCGAAAAACGGAGGCTGCAGCTTCAACGGGAATTAGAAATACAGCTGAAAATGGACTCGGGCAAAGACATGCGTAAAGACAAAAAGAAAGCAGTGTCAAGTACCTCTTCCTCAAGGAGTTCCAGTTCATCCAGCGTGTCTTCGTCTTCCTCCGACGGTAGTTCTACAACATCATCTTCAGATAGGTAAGAGCATTAAAAATAAAATTCTTAACTATAGTTATTAAACTTTTTTCTAGGGTTTAGCTACATCATAAAATAATATTACTAACTATTTGTTCATTTGATATTGAGTATAATTAACAAGCAAAATGAACTAGGTATCATAAAATTGCCACAGAAGCACAGTGTGGATGTATATAAAGGTAGCTATGAAGTTTTCTATTTATCAATAGTCTGTGTCCTAAGCCAAATTTGCTTCAAGCTGAACTCTTGTATCTCAAGTATGTGCAATGGTCTTGGTCTAGCCTGTCATGTAAGTAATATATTATGATCGTTCATTTCAGTGGTTAGTCAAAAACGTAATTAACTATTTCTTTATTGATAATATTAATGATCAAACTTTGAAGAGCATGTTGGCTGAGGCAGCCGAGATTGATGGTGCACACAGTATGTATTACTCTCTCTCTGTCAGAGAGAAGGCCAGAGTCCCAGCAGTAGTAAAGTAATAGGATGATGATAATGATTACAGTATGTGTGTGATGTGTATAGCCTAGAATTGTAGTCATGTTGGTTTGTGCTATCGGTTTTATTTACTCATTGATCAAGAGCAATACTCTGCTGTTATTCATGTAACTCAAGTCATTATTATCTTCAAACATCCTATTCCTAATACAATTTCAGTAACTCCTATTTGAAACAACTTGAAAATAAATGATGGAAAAATAAAAATTCTGGCTGTAAAGAATGGTCCCACATTAGCCTTAATAATCATTCGACTACTGATTTTTCTTTTCTTTTTCTCGTTATTATTCTCTCCAATTTTATGTTTAACTTACCAATCGAATTCTTACTCTGAATACTAAAAATTAAAATGTCTTCGATATACCCAACTGTGCATAGAACATATTATATTTAGTTAAAAATCAGAGTAAAAATTTGTTATGTTTTCATAAACTGGTCGTTTATTTTTAGTTCTTTTATGTTTTTCTGTAACTTTTTCTTTACTAGGGACACTAGAAGGAAAATAAAGAAAGGGAAACTGAAACGGAATTCTAGTTCCTCATCAGAAGGTGATGTGCCTTCAAAAAAGAAGTTTGTCAAAAGTGATTCATTGAAAAGGGAAAAAAGTGAATTAAAGAAGACTGTTGTAAAAAAAGATGAAAGAACATTAAAAAAGCCTGATACTATCAAAAAAAAAGTAGTTGGTAAACCTACTTTAGGCAAAAAGTCACTGTCGCCCGTCAAAAAGTCTGGTGGTACCCCACCAATAACTTCTAAAGCCCTGGCAAAAACTACAACAAAACATGGGAAATCACCAACAAAACGTGACCGGAATAGGAGCATGTCGCCTCACTCGCTCAGAGAGCGAGAAAAAGATCGTAAAGACAAAGATAGAGAAAAAGAAAGAGACAAGGATCGCGATAAGGATAGGGAGAAAACAAGGGCTCGCAGTCGGTCTCCAAGAAAAGCCAGATCTCGATCGCCACGCGCACATAAGGATTCCAGAAAAAAAGAGAGTTCGGAAAGAAGTAGACCAGTTTCACCTAAGAAACAACCTAGAAGAGATGGTAGCACGCAAAAGAAACGATCTGCAAGCAGAGATCGCGATAGAGGTCGGGACCATAAGGATAGATCACTAGAAAGGCGGAAGGAAAAGCATGACGACAAAGATAGACATGACAGAAAAGAGAGAGGGCGAGATAGGAAAGATAAGAGAGATGACAAACGACGGGGCCGTGACAGAGGTTTTGGGGGAAGTAGAGGTTCTGACAAAGGGTTAGAAAAGCCAAACAAACCAATGGAAAGACTTTTACCAAGGCCTGAGGAGCGGCTTGCAGCTCTCGCTGCTATATCTAACAGAGCACTTGAGACGGACAAGAACTCGACAACATCAAAAGATAGACAAGACACTCATTCAGAAAGGGGTGGACGTAAGCAGGACAGAGTTGAAAGAGACCGTTCTACAAAGAGAGAACGAATGGATAGCATGGATAGGGATCAAGCTGAGTACGAACTGGGCATGGATCGCCAATATGATAATGATCGCGAAATGGACCATTATGATCGTGTCGACGATCGGTACGAGGGCGGAAGAGATGACGATAGATCTCCAGGATACGCAATGCCAAGTCGAGATAGACACTTTGATGCTGGTTACGACATGGAAGGTCCACCGCGAGGATATCCCGAGGACGAAGATAGAATGTATGGTGCCCATTTAGGCGATCACAGAGACATGGGTAAGTTATTGGTTATCATTTGCCTTAGAGTAAATTATCATATTACTTTTTATTAAAAACCATTATTCTTGCAGGTTATGATGATAGACACCCACGTCGTGATCGTTCCTGGGAGGGTAGGTCTGCCTCAATGGATCGTGAACGCGGTTACATGCCACATCCTCATAAAGAATGGGAAAATGACGAGTACCGCGGAGGTGGAGAGTGGGGCAGAGAAAGACATTGGCCTATGCATGATCCACAGGTATATCTGAACCATTGATAGAATCTTGAATGTGACTAATCTCTTCTCCTCTCCTTCTTAACTTACAATTTCCATTATTCTCTAGATGATGTGGTACCACAGAACTTTATATCTGAACGAACCAATCGATTACCGTAAAAGAAACTACAAAACTTCCTGCTTCATCCTATCCCATATATTCCTTGGCTGTCCTTATCCTCATTTTGGTATGTGATTTTCGTTTATTTATATGTTTTTACGATTTTTCACAAATACTTTATTATTGCAATGTATTTCAGATGAACGAGTGGGGTGACAAAGAGGGGGAGATGGAAGGCTGGCATCACAGAGGGCACCCAGGGCCACATCGCGGACGAATGCATGGTAAGTATGCTCTCTGGAGTCCTAATTTACCTAGGGTAAACCAATTGATGGCATTGGTGGACTATCAATAAATTTTGTCTAAAACTTGATTTGCAGTGGTGGTATACGTAATAGGATGACATTGATCATCCTGTCTGGATCGAGGATTTAAAATAAACATACATTCTCATATTATAATATGCCAAATTTCATGGATATCCATTTAGCTGTCACGAGGCAGATTGGGAACAAATATACACAATACACACACAAACTTTCACATTAGAGTTTATTATATACTAGAATGTTTTCCGCAGTTGATTTACTTCATGAAGTAAATAAACCATTGCAGATTACGGTCGAGGTATGCGCATGGAGCTTAACAAGCGCCGCCCGCCGCGAAATGAGCCTCCGCCCGTTGAAAAGGAGACTCCGCCCCCCGCGCCGGTGGCCGCGCCGCCCCGTCCAGAGGCTGACACCGACGAGAAGCCCATACCTGACGATCTCAGCGAGATCAGTGACGATGCCGACGATATACTCAATAGGGAAGATGTAAGTGGAACAGTACTGCTCTTTGTAGACATGTGACAAGTAGTCTTTACTCTCAACGTTTTTTTTTTTTATCTATCGGTTTATTCGGTCCTAATCTGCCGCCCTGGATTACTTGATTCAAATATCTACTTAAAAAAGATTCTTGAGATTATAACTTTATCTAATCAACCTTGGCTTCCTTAGAAGGGAATTTTCTCTTCGTAAATTTTATTATTCAACTTGATTCAAAAGAAGACAGCCAACTTGAATTCTGAATTATTCATGTCTATGTACTAATATACAAAGAGAAAAGATTTTATTATTTGTTTGTTCCGGATAAACTCAAAAACTATTGAACTGATCTTGATGAAATTTGTTATGAAGATAGTTTGAACCCTAGGGAAAATAGGATACATTTTATCGTGTAGTTCACGCAGATGAAACCGCAGGAAACAGCTAGTATGTTATATTATAAGGAAAGATAATCATGTAAGTTTTTTGTAGAGTTAGAGTAAGCAAATTTAATGTGTAAACCATCTTGTTTCATTGTTTTAGATGGGCGAACAAAACGTAGATGAAGATAGTCAAACAGCGCCACCCGAGGAAAGCATTTCTAAGCCGGAGGCTGTTGAGCGGGAATCTACTCAGGTATGGTTGCTTCAAAATCTCGTACAATCTAGTAGTTAATCTTAATTTGTTGGGAGTTTTCAAGCCGATGACCTTCGATATTATGGCAAAATGCAACATCCTTGAAAAATTTGTTATTGTTTTGGTGCTTGAATGGTAATTATAATTGTCTACTTATTTTAATAGGACACAAGTTGTGCAGCGGAAGAAAAGGAATCCCAAGACACAAAGGATGATGATGATACGAATTTGGACTTTGAGGAAATTTCTGATGGAGAGCTTGAGGAAGAGCGCACAAGAGGTACACTTTGTCACTGAAATTATTACTTACATTGTCTTCTATACAGCTTGAATGGAATATCACACTATGTATTCTAGACTACATGATGTTTTTTCAGTCATGTCTTTTAAACTAAATATTTGATATCTAATAGCCCCGCTTGAGAGCCAGTGCTTAATCCAGGTGCAGCGCCACCTTCGACCACATCACTTAACATCAGGTGACTCGTTGTAAAACGCTACGCTAAGCTTTTTTTGGGATAAAAAGAAGTTTATGTGTTAATCCAGGATAAAAGCTACATATCTCCATTCCAAATATCCACTCAGCTCTGTTAAATCGTTTCAGCGTGAAGAAGTAAACATCCACACCCACAAACATTCGCGTTTATTATATTAGTGTGATAAACTGCGATGTTTTTTACGTTTCAGCTGGATTAGGCGATGCTCTAGGTGTCGACTGGGCCAGCTTGGTGGCCGATGTGCACCGCCGGGAACAAACCACTCCATGCGGAGGCGCCAGAGACCGCTGGAGACCCGAGAAAGTGCTCACACGAGTGGGACTTTCCATACAAATGGCCGGGAAAAAAATTGTCCAAGAAATTTTGGACAAAAACGCAGAAACGCTGAGAACAGAGAAATCGGCACAGGAACAAAAATTAGAGAATGGCGAACAGAAGGACGGCGTTGACCTTAATGGCGTTCACGAAAAGGAAGACGAGAAACTAGAATCTTCGCCAGATGTTAACTCTTTGCATCCAATTGCTTCCATACAGGTTTGTTTTTGTGTACGTTTATTTTTTATTTATTTTCAGCCAATTGTTTAGTGCTCCTACGGTATACATCAAAACGTGCAGCGAATTAGGGAGGGACAAAGACATCTTTTAATGGATACACTAATGTAGATTTTTCGGCAACGCCCCTTGTTGCTAATGTCCATAGGCGACGGTGACCTAAGATTCCTGTATCTATGATAGTAAAGAGACAGCCAGAAACTACATGGATCGAGGATCCTCAACACCCAGAGACATGGAACAAATATGTATTTGCGCATTTGTCCATGCATGAATATTTATTCCGTAGCGCAAATCGAACCCGCGACCTCAAGGTGCTTGAAAAAAGACTTTAATTATTTGTTGTTTGCTATATAGGTGGCGATAGAGAAGCGGAAGCGTCAACGTGCCGTCTTGTTTGGGTCGGGTTGTGAGATTACGCGTGGACTGAGCGCTCGGCGAGACTTGGCGTTGAGAAGGTTCCTGTGCCACCTACCAGCTACCGAACGGACGGGACAGTCGCGAGTGACGCCCCAGCCTTCGCTGTTTCAAGCCGCTAAAGCTTTGCTAATGCAAACACCACCAGTATCAGGATGACAAAATCTTACAAAAGTTGTAGAATTGTTATTGTTTTTTAAAAATAAAGAAGTGGGCTGATTGTTCCACCATTATTATTATGGAGTTGAATGAATAATGAAGAATGGCAGCATTGTGATGAAATTCACTAATATTTAATGAGAAAGAGTACATACACTATAAGAGTTATTAAGAAATATATTGTTTTGTATATAAATCGAAAGTGAAAACATTATTTTGTGGTCGTTTGAAATGTATCCTAAGGAATAACTAACAATAGCAGGTTTCAGACGTTCATTTCGAATACGAATCTTTCTTACCTTTGGTAGAAGGATAGGAAATGTTTCAGACGGATTACTCAAAATGAATAATGTATGATGACGTTTACAATAATTATTCTTGCCCAGTATGTACCTTGATTCGTTGTTGTATTTAGTTCGCATATTATGTATTTGTGAAGTATCAGTAGTTCTAGGAGAGTTTGTCACATTGGAAAAAAACGAAAAAATGTTTAATACACAACATTACATTTTTCAAAAGGTTCAATGTTTGGTTTCAGCAAGCACTGTAAATATATCCATAAAAATATGTAGGTATAATATCACTTAGCCATCCTTGATTTGATCTTCAAGGAATGATACATCGGCTCCCACAGGTAATTCACGCCTTTTGTTATCCCTGGAATAGAATAAAAACATTTCGTAACCATTTTCTAAATCATCAAAGAACATCGGCCACACACATAGGTTTTATATTATTAACAAACTTCCAAAATGAGATCGTCCTCCAGTTTCAGAAGCCAAGATTAACATTTTCAAAATAGCTTGGCTCAAAATATCATTTTTCATTATTTTTTTAATACCTAATGTGGTTTCTTGCTATACTGGCCACGCCTCACGATCCCAAAATAAGAAATCTCGTAGGTAGTAAGAAATTGAACTTACTTTGAAAACAAAACTGCACCAGACACTCCTTTTATAGTCAGTTTCTTATTGTCAACCTGAAGCATGGATCCTTCCCTCAATCCTAGTACTGGGGCTGCATAGTCCATCTCCAAATACTCTGCTATTCTCTGGTCCCTTGTTTCGCCTTTATGGGTCGTGCTTTCTACCGTGTCGATGTAATGAGGGTTTATATTAAACGGAACAATGCCTATCGCTTTAAATGACGGCGGGTATGCAATAGGCATGTCATTTGTCGTATTGATGCTTAACGTAGCCACATTAGTTCCAGCACTGCTTCCAATGTAGAGTAAAAGGCCTTCATTAACTCTTTTCTTTATAAGGCTAACTAGATCGTGATCGTAAAGACGCTTGAGGAGTAGGAACGTGTTTCCGCCACCGATGAAAATAGCTTTTGCGTTTGTTATAGCGTCTGTTGGGCCCGAGTAAGTATGAAGGCCTGTAATATTGAAGCCCCAAGGGTCCATGACTGCTTTTATTTTGGAAGTATAACCGTTAAAGTCGTTTTGGGCGTAGGGTATGAATATGACATCTTTCACGTTTGCTCTGCAACATAGTGATAACAGTAGATTATTATTTTTTTACATCATATTGCCAAACTTTAGGACCTTTGGTAGTAAGGAGTGTCAAGTAATGCTGCGGGAACACCGATGGATGCTTGGCGACAGATTTTAAACTTGAGGTTGGTTGCTAGCCAGCCGAGCAGTAAAGAATGCCCTGATTTCTAATTTAATCTCAGATTTGGGAAGGTGATTTATTTTGTGTTGATGGGAAAGATCTATTAGAAACTGCGTCAGCGAAGTAGGTATAGCCTATTCACCTAAGTAATAAATAGGAGGGTTGGGTGGTATATGTGGACAATGATTTTACTAGAGGGCGAGAATTCATGAATAATATGATAAAAAAGCGAGCAAAATGAGCGCGAAAGTAAATCTCCGCCCGGTCCGCCGGTCATCGTGGAATATCATGGCGTCACGGGGGATTCGTCTCAAATCAAATCTTTGGAATTGTTTCTTATTCTGTGTAATATTCTGTATATAAATATTAATAAATTATATATTTGATCAGTAGGTACACAACACGATAGGTATCTACAGCGTAGGTAATTAAAATTAGGCTAGCTTAATCTTAGGTACATCAAAAACTTACTTTTGAAGAAAGGATAATATTTCCTGCTTTGCAAATTCTAGCATAGAGTACCCATCGCAATTCGAAGACGATAGCAGCAAAGCTTGACGAGGAACAACCATGGTAGAAGCGGTCTTTGTGTTCCACACTCTCTTTACACTGTTTCTAAAAGTCGGTGGATAGCAAGAAACACTGCGATAAAGTAACAGATTAACACCGTAATATTTCATTCGTATTCAATTTTATGTCTTTCTTATCGTCACATTTTATCGCTAGGTATTTGTTTCGATTGTGAAAACAAGGCTCTGTTCGGAATAAATATGCTTGTGACTAGAGGTGGGCGTTTAAACGAAAAGCGGTTTAAAAACGCCGCTTTTAAAAATAAGCACATAAGCAGGCTTATTAAAATAAGCAGGCTCCGTTTAAACGTTGACGGTTTTTTTTTCCAAAGTCCAAACAAATGCAAACCTTATTCCAATACGGATACCACTGAAAATCGTCACTCTTCAAAATAAGCGCCTAAGCGGGGCGCGGGCTGATGAAAATAAGCCGTCTCCGTTTAAACGTTGACGACTTTTTTCCAAAGTCCAAACAAATGCAAACCTTATTCCGATAGATATACATTTCAAAATAAAATCTGATTGTTATAAGCGTAAGACTCAAAGATTTATAATTGGTTTGGATTCACATTATTTCAACCTTATTTCTATGCACTGAAGGCGCAATATTAATTGAATTAGATGTCATATTACGCGGCTAAATTACGTTCTGCTTATTTACGTAATATTTGTGGGGGACTGGCAACGCCTTGTGTTTGGTTGGTTAGTGTTTTACAACCAAACCGATTCCATTTAATTCCTCCGTCTTCCATTTAATTTTCTAGTTAGCTTTTTGTTGTTGACAAATTAGCGAGGGCTTATTTTGTTTATTTACACTACGCGCGCGAATGAGCTTCGAGACTTATGTGTTATGTAACAAAAAAACAACAAAAAAGGCATTATTCATGTAAATATAAAACAAGAATGTAAATATACCGTAGTGAAAACAAGTGTAAATAATACATGATGTAAATAAAATCAATGAACTTCTAAGTACGCCTGAAATGAAACCCAGTGATTAATGGATTGATAATTCATTTCAGACAACCGCCTGATAAGTACGAAGGGAAGTTCATTAATTCATTAATATTGTTACTTTGTAGTCTAAAGTATTTATTTAGTAAGATAGAAGATAAAAAATATTAAAAAAAAAATATAAAAAACTATTCCAAATTGCAACATAATAATAACAAATTTCTTTAAGCTAGTAACAACACTAGCAAAGCCACAAATCATTAAACGCTTTTGTTAACTCTCGGCGTTTGTCACTAGTCGCTAGTCGCTATTAAACATGTCTCCATTGTTTCCGTTTAAATACAACAAAAAGCAAATAAGCATTCGACGACTTTTTTAAGCAGCTTAATAATATAAGCGAAACGCTTTAAGCATATTGTCAATTTTAAGCAGTTCGTCACATCTTTACTTGTGACAAATATTTGTATAATTATAATTCAGTGGGAGATTTACTCGACAAGCTCTAGTATTCATCTTTCGCTTCAGGGTAAAGTTAAGGTTCTATACATTTTTATTTAGCTGGTTAATACCTACGCCATATGCCAGAATATTGTTTCATCTGACGTTGTATGACTTGAACTCAGAAGTCTAGGCAGAGCGCACAACCGACTTTTTTGGCGGCAATCGAATTGTCAACGTAAAATTTTGTTTTTATTTCCAAAACTTGTGTTTCTTCGAGTGATAATGTGTAATATTGGTGGATTATTATAAGCTAATAAGCACAAATGTTATTTATTTCAGGGTTTTGAATGTTCTTGTTTAGTTGATGTCTATACCAGCCCGTGCTAGCACAGGTTAATTTCTATTACTGTTCCCCCTGGTTTCACTCGTGTGTAGTCCAGTTTATCGCGATGAAACGTACCTTATCAATATCTGTTCAGCAGTTAAGTATACGAGTAAGTACCTAAATATAGAGTACTAGCTGACCCGGCGAACTTCGTATCGCTCGCCAATAAAAGTCACCTTTTAAACCTTCCCTGAACTTCCACAAATATTTCAAGATCAAAATTATCTAAATTGGTCCAGCCATTCTCAAGTTTTAGCGAGACTAACGAACAAAAATAGATTTTTATATATAAGAAGATAAGAGTACCTACCTATAACATCCCACACAATCACATAGGTATAGGTAGAGGTACATAGGCTCTGACCCCAAACTAGGAATAACATTTGTGGTATCAGAAACTATGTGGATCGGGATAAACCTTACATTCTCTTTGGATCGGGAATCCACAATACTGACACAGAACAAATACCTACTTGAACTTTTATTTTTCAATACTTGTCATGTATCGGGAATCGGACCCGCGACCAAACACTTCGCAGACCGTCTTCGCCCATTGCGCCACAATGATCATCATGAAATTAACATGGCTAATTGACGTCATACATTTATTAAAATAGTTTAAAATAAAAAGGCTATTATAATCAGGCACCTATTTTATTCATTCAGGGAATATTAACAATATACTTATAGTAAATACAATTTCAATCTTGGCATTACAATTATCTTAAACTAATAAAACATTAGGTACGTTATATGGATCTTTGGCACAACACCGTTTTCCGGATGAGGTAAAAGATCAAACATCAAGGATGAAGAATCTCTCTTGATGGGGTTTGTCACAGCCTGGGCCGAGGTACTGGCGTCGCAGCTCGAGGTCGGGCGGCGCGGAGATGTCGCCTTGGAGTATGTGGTACGCTTGTTCTATAGAGCTCTCGATCTCGGATTTCAGCTCCTGTAAAGGAATCATAACGGTTAGGATTTAGCATTTTGCGCGAACACCAGGTGGAGAACATGTGGGTTCTAGCTGGTAGTCCGGGTTTCCCGGGAGTCTAGCATAACTCGCTGCCTAACAGCGGGCGGGTATGCGTAAATGCATTTCCCACATAAGAAAAAAGGAGACGGTAGTTATATTAATAGTAATAAATTTATTTATTTTGGCAACATGGCCCAATTGTTAGTAGCACAACAATGAATGACTATAACTATGTTAGTAAAATGTTTAAAAATGCTACACGGGCTCTAATGAGACAACCAACGATCAAACATTAGTTATCTCATCAGAACCCGTACTAATGCTACATTTATCAGGATGTCGAACTTCCCAGCAATAACTTGCAGTATGCTGTTAGGGCTGCCCCGCACCCTGTTCAGCAGCGACGCGGCTCTCTTAGGATGGCATGGAAGCCATCGACGCGCGCCTCTGCGAACTGCGTTATTATATTGGACCCGCAAGGCATTGAAAGCCCGCTGCGTATAACTTACCCACAGGCTGCTGGTGTCGAAGGTCTGACATTATGCTTTTAAAAACGTGATTTTAACTTGGTTACACTCACGTCATACAGATCTGGCGAGCGTCGCGCGCGCTCGGCCAGCGCGGCATGCAGGTGGTACAGCAGCAGGCCACGCAGGTGTGCGTCGCCCGCGCCCAGCGCCGCCACCGTGTGCAGGGTGCCGCGGCACAGGCTCTCCTTCAGCGCTAGCCGGGACTCCGACAGCTCTGGAATTTGACAATGAATCCAAATTTCACTAACATACTTATACTCGTACTTATAGTCCGTCAAGTTAGGGTTTCACCTAGGAATGAGGGAAAATAAGCTGGAAATTTGTAAGTATATGGCACATGTGATCATTCTTTCTGTACGTTCTACCGTACAGAATGGTCAAATAAAGCCGTATACAAGTTTCCAGCTTTATGTTACCTCTCATTCCGAAGTTGACCCTCTTTTCTGGGTTATTTGACTGGGCTACAACACTCATTACGAACTTTAAGGCGAGGCAGTAGGTATATAGTTAAAACGTGTAGCTATACGTACAGTCACCTGCAATAACAAGTATAGGTATCTACAGTTTATAAAGTGGAAAAAAAATCATTATTTTCATACATTTTCTAAGAAATTTGAGTTCAGTCGAACTAACGGTATTATTTGTGCTGTTGCCACCAGTGCAGGCTTCGCCTATGTAAGATTTAATAAGTAAATTAGTAAAAATCCACCATGATTTGGCTAGGAAGCAATATAAATAGTTGGCATTATCGTTAACAAAGACCTTCACCGGTAGATGATTGAACAACGGCAAGGCGCCAAGTCGAACAAACGCCACGAATGCTAAGAACGGACTAGAGACTAGACTGTTTACTAATACACGTTCAAATGGGAGTAAATTATGCACACAAAGGGTCATCACCACAATACGTCACGTCATTCATATCAAGAGTGTGATGCTGATGCCAGAACTGTGATTTATCGTCACGCCCCGACGATTTGACGTTGATTATCTTGTAATATAAGTAAGATTCGGAACGGTAGTTATGAATGAGGTACACAGTGAGGTACTAACGGAACAGGCTGGCAGATCCATCTGGTGACGACGTGGGGACGCGGGTTTTTCGCGGCGGCGCCCATGTCAATAGGCGGTCAATACTACAACTGCCCCTCGCGATATAATCGTCTCCGATTTTATTCACTGGTTGCGTAGTAGGTACTCGTCGTATGTCGGGACACGCTATTCTGAACTCACGCTGCAATACTAACTGCATAATTTATATAAACATTTGATTTGAACACTTCGCGCACTTGATTCTTGAGTGACGCAGTTGTGACTGCGCGATCTTGCTCCTTGCACAAAGGAGTACGTAGGTAGCGGGCTTGTATTTTTAATAAGCATACCTCCACGTCTTCCATATTTGTAAACTTTGTTCTTTTCTGCACAAAGCTACGACTAATGGGCTTTGTTCTTGACTTTATGACTTTTTTATTTAGGAAAGTTATTTTAGTGTTGAAAGTCAATTTCAGGAATCTGAAAAGTTATTCGTATGACGGCGGGTGGGGACCAACCTTACGCAGGTAGGATAGGTGGATTAGATTTCACCCACCATCTAATATTTAATTTGCTTACATTTTGCGAGTACATCTTATAAGTATGACTACAAAGTCCTACTATGTAAATGTTGTTTTTTTTTAAACTTAACTTAAATAGATTTAAGTTAGTTACGTTATGCGATCGCCACCCTGAGATATCTCTTTATGCCTTGCACTGGGAACATTCCCCTTCAATCCGGAACAAAGTAATGTTTGCACACCACTGCTTGACGGCAGAATACCCGGCAAAAGTGCGTGGTATTTCCTCAAGCAGACTGCAAAATAGTTCTACCACTACGAAACTAACTACTTATCCTCAAAACGTGTTTGTAATTACCTGAAACTACAATTTGCCTTGCTTGCAGATAGCCGCTTTGCTATCTCTCCGTCCTCATTGTCCACAAGCCGTGTCGGACCCTAGCGTAATCGCATGCGTCAGCCGTGAAGTATGTTTACATTGCATAATTAAAAACAACAACTCGGCCAAAACCCACCGAAATGAGCCTTTTTCAGGCTACCTTTAGTAGATAGATAAATATCGTAATTTTATACAAGTAGATACGACTAGCGATCCGTGGTGGCTTAGCACGGTTAGGCAAATATTTTGACAGCCAGTGCGAAATTTCTCAAAACCTTTTTTGTTACGATTTCTCAAAATCGGGTCAGTAGTTCCAGATATTACCCACCTCCTACGAATATGTTACATATCCATACAAACAAATTTAGAGATTCCTTTTTCTTGATACTAAAAGCCCGACTAATTTAAGTATATCGTTATTGTTACCTCAAAAACCTTGACTCATTAGCAGTGTATATAACCGCATAATGCCCTCGAAACAGTATACGAATAATACAGTATTGCTCATAGTCGCCTGTAGCCAAGCCATCTATATAGCCTAGACAAGGGTAGGTATACCTACTTACTTATAGTACTCTGTAATATTATCTGCGCACTGTGGCTCTACCCGCATTTACAGACAGGGATTTCCGTAATTTTACATGTGTGTAAATTTTATTAAAAGAGTTTTTTTAATTTTTATACTATTATTTTTTTAGTTTTCTTATGCGTCCTACTATAATATTATAAATGCGAAAGTTTGTGTGTGTGTATGTGTGTGTGAATGTTTGTTACCACGTTTCCCCTTACTACTATACAGATTATGATGAAATTTGGAATGGAGATAGCTTATACCGTGGAATTACTCATAGGCTACTTTTATCCAGGAAAAGGTTCCTGCGGGATAACGGGAAGACGCAGGTGAAACCGCGGGGCGCATCTAGTAGGTATGTAATAAGTTTAAGTACCTAAGATTCTTCTTGCCCTGTTTCCATCTATTTGGGGTCAGCGCAGTATGTAGTTTTATTTCACTCTCCCCTGTCACCCCCTTTCATTTAAATCTATCCGTACACATTCCATCCACCTTTTCCTTGGTATTCCTCTTCCCTTCCATCCATCAATATTCATATCCATCACTTTCTTAAAGTAGTGAAGTATGTACCTACTATCTACCTAAGTACCTAATTATGAAGTATTTTTTATAGTAGGTAATATTCTCAATCAAATGCACCTGTCTACAAAGCCAAGAATATATATGAATTTATGTATTAGTAAAAGCTAATTGCGACAGCTAAGATTAGTTACGACATTGCACGAAATAAATAGAAAACTGAATACCGTTTAGTTTAACTCCAGCAAATCCGACTCTCAATGCCAGTCTCAACCGCAAGTCGACAAAGATATGGCTACTGTATGGTATTAACTTTGCTAATCTTTCCAATACAAATGTCTCTAAACGAAACTGATCATCCAGGTCCAGGGTTCCTACCAAACTTCCCAGGATACTTTGCACGTCACTTATCTTGGAAGCATTCACTTTACAATGGCAGTTGTCACAACTCCATTCAGTTCCAGGGTCTGTAGGATTTATGGGCAGAAGGACTCCCACGCATGCCTTATCCAAGCATTTTAAAGCTGATAAGTTTGTTCCCAACTCAGTTCTGTCTGCACATCTTTTACATTTGCACCAAAACTTCTTAGTTTTGTATAACTGACACCTTCGTGCAGGCGTGCTCCATAAAAGTCCGGTATAACAGGTGAGAATCTCTTCGCCTATATCAATATCTTTAGTTGCATAAATGGACATAGAAAAATCTTTCTTGAAAATATTTCTCGTATTCGGGACGCAACTGTGATTCAGAAATGACGATATAGGGTACAAGCCCCGTAGTGGCACCATTTTTCCTTGGGGGTTGCAAGAAATTCGGAACGAGTTTATTTTTATTATCGAGTTTACGACTGACATAAATCGTAACTGTTCTTCAGGTATTACATATATGGAGCGCAGCGCCTCTATTTCCTCTCTTTTAGAAGCGCTTTTGTCTTTATGTAATAAGTTTAGCAAATATTTTGCCTCGTTTTCGAGTAATATAAAACGTAAATAAATAAGAGCACAGGCTAAAGTTTCTGATAATAGCTCACAGTTATGTTTCGGCATCCAATTGTTCGTGATGAAGTCACATAGCATCCCATGGTCTGACGACGATTCACATTGTTCCGAACACATAAATAGTCTACATTTATCACATTTGAAAGTATCGTAAAGTTTATAACACACTGTGCAGTAGGATTTGTTTGCACAATCAGCCCTTGGCCCAATGACGATTGGCCTATTTTGGAAGATGAGGGTTCCTCGTAGAATCTTTTTTGATGCAAACACTCCTCGGCCGCCTAGCGGTGATCCCTTGATGACCCAGTTGCGTTGAACAGGGGCGTCTTCAGGATGTCCTTCTGATGAGGTATCGTTCGGATCCATGTCGTCTGAGTGCTCCAGCTAGTGACCATAGTGGGTAGGTACTGGGTCCAGCAGAGCTCGCGGCTGACTGACACGGTCCATCCACCAAACATCGATGTACATTACCCGTTATGAAAATAGCTACTGGAAGTATGGAACCAGTTCGCGTTACGAATCTGACGTAATGCCTGTTGAAAGCGATTTATGTTCACTTTACAACTGCGTTTTCTTTTGCTCTGAAAGCTCGGAGCGTTTGTTGAAATAACATTGAACGAATTTAATGTGTGTAAACAATACCCTCCGCTACGCGAAATTATTAATTTTGGGAAAGAATATGGACGCTTGCGTTTGGGATCAGTTTATTTTATTGAAGAATAAGTACATTACCTAATTAGGTTCTTACATTAGACGTGAAAAAGTTACTCAAGAGGGTAAGTCCAGATATACTTAGCTACCTAGGAACTTATATACCTACATACATATCGCAGTCTCCTTAAAACCATAAAAAATCATCAATTAATTATTTTAATCATTAAAATAAACTAGAGTAAGACGTTAATTGACGACTGCTACATAATTAATTACCCATACATAGGTATGTACCTATTTCCTTTATTAATGGTAGCCTAAACTGTAAACTAATTTTGTGTGAAATTATAATGACCTTAATAATTTATTTATGCGTTTTCATACTTACTAATTAACACTGTTTAAGCTTATTATGCAAAATTGTATAGGTCGTTAACAGTAATGGTTTAATTATCCTACTGGGCAGCCTATAAATTTAAGTATTATATTTGGAAATTCCTGTACATCATCGTCATCATTCATGTTTTAGCGATGATGCGTTAGATGGTAAAGCACGCTTTCACGCTTGCCTAGAAAGAACCGCTTCACTTTTGCCTTGAAGATTCCCAAATTATAGTGACAGGGAAATACAGACTTGAGCAAAGAGTTTCACTACTTAGCGGTACAAATACCCTTGAGGATGTGTTGCGTAGTTGTGGTTATCTATAGGCGAAATATCCACCTCATATCCTGTAGGTACCTTCGCCGTTTGTCTTGTTGTCCGATGATGAGGACGAATGAATGAAATTGTACAACTCCGGGCTACACTATCTATAGACTATAGCAACTCTGCGTCGATGTTCAAGGATCTGAAGCCATGAATTGACTCAACTAGCAAATTGATGAAAACTTTTTATGGTTTTGTTGGGCTTCACTCAGTATCTACATGGTAAATGAATGTGGTATTGGTATAAAGACTTGTAAGGGCTATACCAATATGGGGACCTACTAGGTACTGACTGTGGCTTTTGGCAACCTCTATAGTGTGCAACTACCTATTGATTGGACGGGTTGGTTGGAAACAAACAGATAGACAGATAGACAGACAGATAGACATTTTATTCATAATTTTTACAATTATAGGTCAATATACAAAAAGAGTATATATATTAAAAAAAATATATGCAATGCAAATTAAAACAACACGGTGATTGCAGGTTCAATCCCTGTTGCGGTACAAACAAGTCAAAAGTAATTCGAACATAGATCAAGATTTTCTGATTAAAAAAGGTAGTAACAAAGAAATTATTATAGCGATCTGAGTACTTATTTACGTTTACCCTGAAAGTCCAGGATACTTAAAACAATGATTTGTTTAATTTGTTTACTTCTAATTAATATGTTCCAGAAATACCTACCTATAACATTGGACCGGTAGATTAGAAGCTTATACGAACAAAAGACATGTAGGTAAATATATCTATGACTAGAGACAACAAATAATAATTAAATACCTATTGTTATAAAGAAGTTTTTACTGTAGAGGTATATACTGACTCAACAGGTGTTAATATTTCTGGTTGTTTGTTGACATATAAAAACCGATGAATTTCTCGTGATAAGTCTTCTGACGGCGGTTTCTGAATATTTTATGGTCAAAATAGTATAGGTAAAAACAAGTTTTTCGATGTTATTTAGCTATACTGGTTTTAGATTAGCCTGATGTACCTAACTAACTGATTGTTCTATTCGCGCGAGTGTTTTTTGCTATAATAAGACAAGCAGGCATTATGCTTCTATCTAATTTTTATTTTTTTTATTTTTTATTATAATTGTTTTGTAACTAAATTATGAAACAAGCAACCCACTCGCCTTATGGTAAGCGTCACACTTGCCAATAACAGTTCAGTGCCACCCAGAATTTTGAACTTCAACAGTTCAGTATCCTGCGCGGAAATGTAAAGTGCATAATTGTCAGCTTGAAAAAATTTGCTGCTAAATTTCTGTGGAAACATTATCCTTTAGTGTTGATTGGGCCTTTTTTCACTCAGTGATAGAACAAGAGATCAACATTAATTTATGCAAAGAGATTTTGATAGAGATAGTTCATAGACCGGAGGCTGACTTAAGCTACTTTTTAATTCTGTGTTTTTTATCCCCAAAAACTGCATGGTTCCTGTGGGAAAACCCGGAGCACAGCTCGTTTATAAATAAACCATGAGTGCAAGCCAGCTAGCTACTATAGACGATGAAAAATAGCATTCTAAGCGGTTATTGCGTATCGTATCGATGAGATGACCTATTAAATTTTTGTTATGAATGTTGATGAAAGATATTAACCAAAATAAAATGATTGAGGATGCAGGTATAGGGCGAGGTACGAAGATAGAACCGCAGTTATGGAATTAGGTCAATCAGTTCTTCCGATTATTCACTATTGTGGATGTGATTATCTAATAATTTTATATCATTATACATGTATTAAGAAAGCAAATAGATAAGTAATTACGTTGTTCGTAAGAACTACCTGTAAAGAAATTGCTTACCTAACCTTAAGATAACAGATTTTTTCTGGACGTGCAGTGACTTATCAGAAGATATGGATATCTCGCAATAATCGATCAACTGATATGTGCAAGACAAGTATAATGCAGATAGAGCAATGCTTCATTTCACCGATCGATTACGAAAAACTTTTTAGCGACAGTTAAAATGTTGCAATGTAAGCAATCAATCTTAGGGAGTCCACACGTGACCAGAATGCTGGCCTATATTTTGGACAAAGAATAAGCCTCGCTATTCAGCGAGGCAATGCCGCCAGCATTCTGGGCACGTTTTCAGCATTCCAGACATCAAGGATCGTTTGAACTATCTATAGACCTTCTTTAGTTAGTTCAAACGATCCAATATATGTGCCTATATATATAAACGTATATTTATAAGTAATTGTAGGCTTGGTTTTTTTTTTTTGTATATTTTAGTTTAGTTATATAGGTAATTATGTCTATGAATTTCATTATTAAATGTTATAATGACATTAAATATAGCAATCAATGATCCAATAAAAATGTGCAAAATTGAGGCGAGAATTTATCGAAGTGATTTCGACTTTCTATTGATAAAATAGTTAAGAGAAGAAATTGGGCATGAGATTTGTAAGCAAACATTTTTATGTCTATTTTCGATGTTTGAATATCAAATATGGTCTAGTTATGAATTCAAAATTTCAATGACTGTTTCTTGAAGTTAAATATCAATTAGTAAAACTCTAATAAACTAGCTTACCGTGCCATCGATATCCATCGGTTTCCCCAAACGCCCAAATCAGTCTGCAATGGAGATCAACTACAATTTGGTTGGTCCTCGGAATATATCTATCGATTCTGTTGACTAGAAAATTTTCTAGGTCACCGACGTTTTCAAAGTTCAATGAACCCATAAGACTTCCAAGAGCAGCTTGTATACTACGAACATTGTCACTAGGGACTCGAAGACCGCACTCTATGCACCTCCATGCCGTCGCTAGTTTCAGCGGCTCGATAGGCAGCAGTACTCCAAGACACTCCGCCGAAAAGCATTTGAGGGCTGCCAGGAGAGTACCTCGTTCAGTCGGGTCGGAGCAACGATCACACTTACATAAAAAATGCTTAGTCTTATACAAGTGAGTCCGACGTGCCGACGTGCCCCACAGTGTCCCAGTGTAACATGTAAACATCTCCGATCCTGCTCGTATAGGTTTTACCGCTTTCAATGTCATTTGGAGTTCGCTATTGTAACTATACCTAGTGTTTGCCACACAGGCGTGATTCATAAGCCCCGCTACCGGGTACAAGCCTCGCAAGCTCATTTTGTTCTCACTATATCCCGTAGCAATTTGGTATGCGTTCGTATCGAGCGCGCAGCACGCCGTCGTCATAAGTAGCTTCTCCTCTTCCGGAAAATCAAAGTATTGTTCCAGATCTCTTATTTCATGTCCGTGTTGCGGCAATGCGTGGGCTTGGAGGCAGGACATGAATCTTTTTTGGTCATCGTTCAATAACATAGCCCTAACTGGTGTTAGAGCTCGAGACAATAGCACGTCGTCGATATCTTCTATAGGTACTTTATTTTTCCATTGAGATATAATGCCACAATCATCGGCATGTCTCAGAGTATTTTGACACTGTTCAGAACATAATAACAATGCACATTTTGAACACTTAAAAAAAGTATCACTGTTTAGTTTGTAGCACACTGTACACCCTTGCGGAAGAGTCGCGCCAGAACGTGGGCCGTAGATCAAGGGATGGTCAACAAATAGAACTTCCCCACACATAATGTCTTCTGTTGCAATGAGGCCTCGGCCCCCTAGCGGAGATTCGCCAATGGTCCATTTGCAAGAATATTCTGTACCGTCGGTACAGTTGTAGAGTCCGAGGTGTTCCTTCACCGTTTGCGACAATTGCTCCAACGACAACATCCTGCCGTGGCCCGCCGATGACGGCACTGCACTGTGCGTTCGTCGCGAATAGAACAAATCACCGAGTTAGATAACAGCTAGTCGCTGATCGAACGTATTATAACAAAGCCAAAAACTTAAATAGGTACGCGGTCTTCTCCACAATTAACCGAGACCGATAGACGTGTGCTGGGTGTGCGAGGTGCGTACCTACGTCCATACCTAACGTGCTCTTTACGGACGCTAACACTATAATGTATAGATTTTTATGTATATTGTTTATGAAATAACGTTTGTATGACGATTTTGCACCGCGAGTCGCGCGTAATCAGCTGCTACCTGAGCCAACGAACAAAGTACTGTGAAAGACGAAGCCGTGACATCTGGGGAAAGTTTTAATACCTATGATATAAATAGGTCAACCAGATTACTATTTTTAAAACGTGTGGATCTAAATATATATTATAGCTGCATAGTGTTCAGGGTAATTTACAAATGGTTCTTTTTCGTAAAATGAGTAGCTGCCCAGGTTGGCCTGGTTGGAGATAAAGCAGAAGTCATAAATATGTTGAACGTTCAGCAAGTTGATAACCAAAGCTAAGTATAGATTGATAATGTTTACGATACGATATGTATTAATAAATCAAGACATCTTGGGGTAGGTTGATGATATAAATGTGATGGCATTACGTTATTTATAACAAATTAGTTGCGTTGGTATGTATGTTATCTCTACTTAGATACGTTACTATACATACTAATACAAATACTATCTACATACTTCATTCTTAAACATCCGGTAGGTATGCAACCAGTCATGTTTGAGTAATATTGGTATTTAAATCAGAAAACTAAAATACTAACTTTAAAACACTTATCAAAATGCAGCTAGCTGCCATGAGTGGTGTGATCCGTACAGTTATGGTAACATGAATTGAAGACGTAGGTATGTATAGCGATGATGGCTCAGTGGTAGTGACGTCTACTTGCGATCCGTAGGACGTGGGTTCGAATCCTACAATGAGCTTGAGCTTTCAACGAAGGAAAACATCGTGATGAAACCATAGCTTGGTGGTAGGGCATTCTCTGATGCTCGTCTGGCTACCACCCTCATGTTAAGAATCTGCCGCCAAGCACCAATTGGTGTGTTCCGGCAGCCTCACTTGAGAGCCAGTCCTTTAGGGATCCTTCGTACTGTGGTGGTTATGGAGATTTTTGTGTGATTATTGAAACGCCGGTGGTGTGATTCGTACTGCGTGTTCACAGTGAATGATATTTATTACTAAAAGTTCCGTTATATATACACAACTAGCCTAATCTTCGTTTGACTTCGGCAGGAACTCGGGTCGCTTCGGCAGGCGGCGCGTCGCACGTGGTGTTTAGGATCGGAGAGTCCTGTTTGTTTATTGCGCTGGGAAAGTTCGGCTGGTCTTTGAGCTATTGGGTCGTAAACTGCAATTGTTCTTTTCGGCGTATTTATTCTTTTGTTTCAATGGTGGGAAACGTAGACGATGCAACGGTGAAATATTCCTTTTATTGCTGTGCGTAGTAAAATTGTATTGTTGTTAAAACTGCATTTTATATTTGTTTATCTTCTGGTGTTATGGGAACGAAATATCGTGGGAAAGGACTGTAGTAGCGTAGCTACATGACTCCCTCCCTAGCGAAAGCGTACCGGCAGTTTGATTTGGCGGCCGAGTCGTGTTGTTCGTATTATTGCTTGCGGTGATGCTGGTGTATCTTGATCTGGTATCAATACGTTATTATTGGCCGGTTCCGATGATAATTGCGGTGGGGGTACGATGTCTTGTTTCGTTGGTATGATGATGACGTGGTCTTGAGTTGGCTGGTCCGAAATGTTTTCGTTTAAAATGTAAGCAGGCTTGAGTCGGTCGATTGAAATAGTTGAGCTTCTCTCTGGTAACTGTAATGTGAATGTTTTGCTGTTTCGATCTATGACCTTGAATGGTCCGTCGTAGGGTGGTTGCAGCGGCTTCTTAACTGCGTCATTTCTTACAAACACATGCGAACATGTTTGCAAATCTTGATGCACGAAGATTGGTCGCTTGTTGCCATGTGATTCGGTCGGATGAGATGGCTTGATTGCGTTTATGGTAGCTCGTAGTCGAGTTACGTAGTCGTAGTTCATGTCTTGTTCGTTTGATGGTGGTGTGACGAAGAAATCACTAGGTAGGCGTAGCGTTTGTCCGTAGGTGAGTTCAGCGGCGCTGACGCCTGTGTCTGTGCGCGGGGCGGCACGTAATCCCATGAGGACTGTAGGAAGCTCGTCTATCCACGTTGAATGTTGAGACAGGCGAGTCTTTAGTGCAGCTTTGAGTGATCGATGCCAGCGTTCTATCATTCCATTTGATTGAGGATGGTAGGGCGTAGTGTGTGTTATTTTGATCCCCATTGCGTTCATGAGCCTGGCGAAAAGGTGACCTGTGAATTGTCCTCCTCTGTCGCTCGTGATGACTGACGCAAGCCCGTAGCGAGTAATCCAGTGCTCATAGATTATCTTCGCCACGGATTCCGCAGATATATCTTCTGTGGGAATTGCTTCTGGCCATTTCGTTACTCTGTCGATCATTGTAACGAGGTATCGATGGCCTTGCGGTGAGGTGGGTAGCGGTCCGACGATATCTACGTGGATGTGTTGAAATCTCTCAGTAGTCACTGGAAACTTTGAAATGCTGCTCGATGTGTGTCTCTGGATTTTGGATCTTTGACATTGTAAGCAATTTTTGCACCAGACTCCGATTTCTACCATCATCGATGGCCAGAAAAACTTCTGGGACATAAGTTTGCGTGTCGTGCGAATGCCAGGGTGGCTTATGTTGTGTACGGTGTCAAATGCAAGTCGTCGAAATTCTTCCGGCATGTATGGTCGAATGTATGACGTTGATGTTTCGCAGTAAATAGGTGATTGAGATTCGGGCATAGTGACTCGTTTCATTGTTAAGTTGGCTTGTTGTGAGAGTTTCTTGATTGTAGCGCTGTCTTTTTCTTGAGCATGGGCGACTTTTTCATAGTCAATTAGTGATGGGCAAGTGATGCTGTCGACAGGTAGACGACTCAGAAAGTCAGCGACAGTGTTTTCTGCTCCGCTGATGTGTCGAATGTCCGTAGTAAACTCGCTAATGAAGATCAATTGTCTGGCTCGACGCGGTGTTTCAGACGCTGACGGTGGCTTTTGGAGCACGAAGGTCAACGGCTTGTGGTCGGTGAATATGATGAGATCGCGTCCTTCGAAAATTTTTCGGAAATGCTTGACCGCCATGTATATTGCAAGTAGCTCGCGGTCGAATGTGCTGTAGTTACATTGTGCATCGGAAAATTTCTTTGAAAAATAGCCGAGCGGTTGCCATTTTCCGTCGATGTGTTGTTGTAGGACAGCTCCTGCACATTTATCAGACGCGTCGCTGAAAATTGCCAGGGCAGCCTTGTGCGATGGGTGAGCGAGCAAAGCGGCGTTTTGGATTGCAACTTTGCAAGCTTCAAACGCTGTTGTCGCTTCGTCGGTCCATTCAATGTTTGTTTTGTCTCTTTTCTTGACGTTGTGTAAGTAGGCATGGAGCGGTGCTTGCATTTCTGCGGCTTTCGGCAAGTGATCGCGATAGAAATTGATCATGCCGAGGAAACGTCTTAATTCTTCAATCGTTTTTGGTTTTTCGTAATTGCAGATTGCTGTGACCTTTTCAGTAGGTGGTTTGATTCCTTCTTTGCTCACAGAGAAACCAAGAAACTGCACTTCCGGTTGGCCGAAGATGCATTTGGCTGGATTGATTGTGATGCCATTTTCTTCTAGTTTTCTTAGTACTATCCGGAGATGCTCCTTATGGCTGGATTCATCACAGGACGCAATAATGAGATCGTCAATGAATGCATAGACGAAATCGAGTCCATGGAGTACTTCGTGGATAAATCGTTGGAAAGTCTGTCCGGCATTTGTTAAACCGGGACACATTCTCGGAAATTCAAATAATCCCATTGGCGTTATGATGGCAGTCTTTTCTATGTCTTCTTCTTTGACCTTGATTTGTTGATAGGCTCGGTTGAGATCAATGGTACTGAATATTATCTTATTAGACAACTGGAACGTGAAATCTTTTATTCTTGGAATCGGATAACGATCAGGCGTTGTGACGGCGTTCAATCTCCTATAATCTCCACAAACGCGAAGGTCCCCGTTCTTTTTCGGTACGATGTGCAGAGGCGATGACCAAGGACTTTTGCTTGGACGGCAAAGGCCTTGTTCGATCATGTTTTCGAATTCTTTTTTTACGGCTTCGTAACGGTGCGGTGCGACTGGTCGAGCGCGGCAATGAATAGGCGGTCCAGTCGTTTCAATGTAGTGTTCGACGCTGTGCTTTGTATTAAGTTCCATTGCTGTAAGACGTGTAGTTCCGGGAAATTCCGCTAGTATGTCGTGATAAGATTGCTGTACGTCGATACTACGAATTGTTGGTACGTTGCTTGCTCGGACGTATGAAGTTGTTGATAATTTTGTTATGCCGTCGATCAGTCTTCGGTTTTTGATGTCAACGATGAGTTGGTGGTGTTTGAGAAAATCAGCCCCGATGATAGGTTTGCTGACTTCCGCAACGACGAACTTCCACTTGAACGGACGGCGAAGATTTAAGTCGAGTGTCAATGTTTTTTCGCCGAATGTTGGAATGACAGTATTGTTTGCAGCGTAGAGTTGAAATTTGAGTGGTTTTGACGATTCTCCCTTGTTCCGAGGTAGGACGGATACGTTTGCGCCGGTGTCGATTAAAAACGTTAGTTTTGACGTTTTATCGGTAACGAATAGGCGGTATGAGTTTTCAGGTACTACGCTGGGTTCCGCCTCAGCCAGCGCAGGCTCTAGTTTTCCGACTGATTGTTTCGTGGTTTGTATGAACACGGCATGGTGCAACGTCTTGCTTCATCACGAAAACGACTGTGGTAATAGCAGTATGGTGACGGTGATTGACTGCGTGATCTGTTATTATCACGACTCGTAGAACGGTTGCGACGGACGTGCTGATATTGTTGTTGATGGTTGTAGTGCTCGTTGTATTGCGGATTTTGTCTTTGTGACGACTTAAAAGCGGCAAACTCAAGAGACAATTTTCGTAATTCTTCTGCCAGGAACTGAATATCTATTTGGCCGAGAGACGTGGATGCTGATGATGTCGATACGGCCGAAACTTGCGTAATTGTATCTTCGATCATCTTGTCGGCAAGTAGAGCAAGCTCATCGAGTGCAGTCTGAGTTTTGAATGTTTCACTGATGGTGAGAACGGATCGGATATGCGCTGGTAAATGGTTAGACCACATGAGACGTAACGTGGAATCGGGAACTTTATCGCGTGCTAGACTTTTCATGCGTCGAAGTAGCTGGGACGGCTTCTGATCGCCGAGTTCCGTGCCGGACAGCAACTTCTGCAACTGACGATTGTCTGATTCTTCATAGACGGTGATGAGTCGTTCTTTTAATGCTGTGTACATATCCGCTTCTGGAGGGCTGTATAAGAGGTCGCTAATCTGTTCGATGTCCATCTTGTCGAGCTGAGCAATCACCATCTGGGCTAGCTGGGCTTGGCTACGGTTTAAATCGCTTGTTGCGGCTTCAAAGGTGAGAAACCATAGTCGAACCTTGTCGCGCCAAAAAGATGGGATTCGCAATGGCAAGGTGATACCGGCGACTTCTTGCTGAAACTTTCTCGTGGTCGTATTTTCCTCTGCTTGATTCTGCATTTTGCGCTTGTTGCTGTTCTTATGTAGGGGTCACCACTTTAGGGATCCTTCGTACTGTGGTGGTTATGGAGATTTTTGTGTGATTATTGAAACGCCGGTGGTGTGATTCGTACTGCGTGTTCACAGTGAATGATATTTATTACTAAAAGTTCCGTTATATATACACAACTAGCCTAATCTTCGTTTGACTTCGGCAGGAACTCGGGTCGCTTCGGCAGGCGGCGCGTCGCACGTGGTGTTTAGGATCGGAGAGTCCTGTTTGTTTATTGCGCTGGGAAAGTTCGGCTGGTCTTTGAGCTATTGGGTCGTAAACTGCAATTGTTCTTTTCGGCGTATTTATTCTTTTGTTTCAATGGTGGGAAACGTAGACGATGCAACGGTGAAATATTCCTTTTATTGCTGTGCGTAGTAAAATTGTATTGTTGTTAAAACTGCATTTTATATTTGTTTATCTTCTGGTGTTATGGGAACGAAATATCGTGGGAAAGGACTGTAGTAGCGTAGCTACAGTCCTCAGTCCAGGTGTAGCGTGGCACCACCTTCGACCACATCGTCACTTAACATCAGGTGACTTGTAGTCAAACGCAAGCAAGTAATAAAAAAAAACCCATCATAGTACCTATTTGGAGATACGAGTACATACGAACATTCATTGGAATCACAATAGCTATTGAGTAATGTGTACTAATTATTATCAATGACGCGCGATATTTTACCTGCTATTTACTGCTTGTGAGCAAATGGAAATATGAAAGTTTGTTCCTGAAATAAGTAGTTGTTGAGCTATTTCTTTATATATAGTAGCGGCGGCTGTGTCTTCATAGGTCCAGAGCATTCACGCCCTCAAAGTCGCGCACAAAGTGGCGGCGGAACTAGTAACGTGATCTGTGCCCTTTGTTAGCATGTCTCTGCGTTGGTTCGACAACCTGACCAGTCTCTGTGACCGCTTCTCTTACGTGGACGTTCATCTATCCGCCAAATAATAAATCTAAATGCACATCCAACGTCAAATTTTGTACATACATTTGGTGCACAGTGCCCAGTGACCAGTGACAGTTCTGAGAGTACAAATGTTCGATTACCATGAAGATGAGTGCCCTTGGTATTACTTCGACAGTTCTTACAAGACGCTGCTTGGCGCCTGTCTTTTTGTGTTCGGTCAGTGTTACTAATCCGTTTTTTTAATTGAAGAAAAATAAACATTTTGAAATACCTACCTAATAATCTGTCACGTGGAAAATAAATGATCGAGAATATCGCAGAATAAATTTGTTTTTACTTCTTACGAATTTATTGTGAACTGAAGAGTGTTCTTAAACTGTCATCTTGTGAGGAAGTCGCCGTGTCTGCTAATTTGTTTGGTATTGCCGTGGCCTATGGCAAAACATGACATTGCGAAAACTATGCTATTGTGCATGGTACCTACCTGTTGACTAAAAGCTTGTACCTAGAAGTGGATAACGTCGACCAGATATGAAGATGAAATTTATTATTGTCACCAGGTGTATTCGGGGTGCTGCTCAACGGCTGGCTTTTTGCCACCTTCATCCACAGTCACCTGCTCACATTAAAAAGTCATTTACTGGTACTCAATCTCTGCGTGGCTTCGCTCGGCCGAAACCTCCTTGGATTTCCATTCGCAGGGTCATCGGCTATAGCGAGACGGTAATAAATTAATTCTTCTATCTTTAGCTAAAAAACACTTATTGGGCTTTCTAGATTCTGCTACATAAATGTCCTATTTTCAGATGGCTCTTCGGTCCAGCGTGCTGTCAATTATATGCATTTATGAATCAATTTTTTGGTGTCTTTCAAATGACTGCCTTATTCGTCATAGTTTTGGAGAGATATTTACTAGCAAAACGTTACAGACATGGTTTGTATCTCATATTACTTATACGAATCAACTAGATGACAAATATTGTTGCTAATTCTAAACATTTCTACTTAATTCAATCATTCTGCTAATAGCCAGTCTGAATGATGACGGTCCGTTATAAAGGACCATTAAATACATCTTGGCAACCAACATAAGCAATAAATAAACATACGGAGCGAACATGAATTAGTCATCTAACTGGCATACTAACTACTAATGGGCATATAATGATTATAAAAATATTGCACACAAAAAAATGTATTTATTGGTTTATTTGCAGAAAAAACGTTACACATAAGATATTACTGGACATTTGTCAGTGTGGGTTGGATAACCGCCACGGTATTCGCAATTCCACCACTATTTGGCTATGGAACGTATTCCTGCGAACCGACTAGCACATCATGTTCTTTTCTCTGGCCATCATTGTCTTCAGCGAGGCAGATGGGCTACAGCGTACCTTATGCCATTATATGCGGGGTAGCACCAGTTATTGGAATGTGAGTATCAAATCTTGTGACGAGACGGAGACGAAAATATAATACCTCTCTAAAGTGTAGAACGTGTTTGCAGATTCTTTTATATGGGCAAAGCTGTGCGGCTAGAGAAAATATACTACAAAGGGGAACAGCAACGGGAACAAAAATATCTTACACAGGTACTGTTAAATTATTTGTTTTTAATTCCGCATGAAGTTTAACTGACTACAACTTAATGTATATGTTTATTTTTCTCTCATGCAGAGTATCCACACAGTGTGCGTCGCAACACTAGCCCTGTGGATTCCTGCTGGTGTGTTGGTGGGCTGGCAGTGGTTTCCATTACTGGTTCTCGGATATCGGGTCCATATTCCACCGGCTTTGGCGCTGATTGCACCTATTGCTGCTGAGGTAATTATCCATTAAAGAACAAGCTAGAATTAAAAAGATTGTTAAGCCGGTATTATTGTACTAAGATACTCTATATCAGAGAAGGCCTGAGTCCCAGCAGAAGAAATGCAATACAATATTTTTATAACTTCTAAATTCTATGTTTTATTTCAAATCAACTAACATGGAATGGTCGGCAACGTGGCGCAGTATAGGTAATTAATATCCACGCTTGCTGAACTTTAGATTCTAATCTTGAATGAAAAAAAATCTGGGATGAGCATAAAGTTGAATAATATAGTTTGTAAGAGTAAGAAATCAACACAATATTTTTATTTCAGGCAGCTACGTCAATACCGGTTCTGAGCTATCTCACTGGAGACGAGAGGCTTCGAGCAGCCCTATTGGGACGTATGAGAAAACAGTATGCCTTGCTAAGCCCCGAAAGAGCAATGAAATACAAATACAATCGTCCATAGCACATTAAATTCTCAGGAGAATATAATCTGATGTGGAGCAAAAACCTTTATTTTAGTAAAAAGTACCTAATTAATAGATAAGTGCGAGAGCAATGTGCGCAGAACAAATGTTTTAGTGATTAAGACAAGAATCATGAATCCTACCTATCTCTATCATTACTTACCAATAAATTAATTCATAACAGATTTCATGTCTTTTTATACCAAGTTATATAATCTCGGAAATGATACAACACAAATTTATTAGAAATCCCTAATCTTTTCACAATACCATAAAATATTATGTGGATTCAATTTACTACGGACACCCGTTTTTTTGCTGACCTAAATAACTCGGATTGAGAGCAAAATGGATTTGCAAATATGTACCTATAAACATATCTAAGAAGTACCTACATACAATATAAGACTCCTCCCAGGAAGTGCAATTGCGCAGATGGGGGTGCCATTCTGTAGTGATTTCATTGATCCCTGACGCATGTTGACTTTTGTGAGGGTCGCAGTCGGCGCGGTCGATTCTTTGCGTAAAACTGCGTGTTATTTTTATTACGGCTGCTGGTGGTAGATAGGTATTTCTTGATAATTATCTCTGTTATTCTGTCGTGTGGAATACATAAATAACGTTTTTCAATTTTATATGTCATAGGGTGCGCTTTTAGTGACCGGTTTAAATTACTTGCAATTGTCTCTTTACATGGAGTTATTAACAACAATGTGTTTAACAGAGCAGCAAGGAACTGGTATCGCTTTGGTTGAAGATACGATGCAACTTGAGAACCATGCTTGAGAAGTAATCTTTCCACTGCTTACTTCGTTGTCGGCACAGAATCATCTTTGCATTCCATCTTGGTAACCGTATTGTAATTCTGAATTAAGTCCTTTGTTACGAACTTGTATAAAGTTGGTAAAATGGAAACAGCAGAGTGTGCTTGGAGTGATCTCTTCGATGACAGTGAGAGGGAAAGTTTGGAAAGAGGATTTTTCCTTACAGGTACATTTTTTCTTCTTTATTAACATTTCCCAATGTGTCATTGATTTCTTTAAACGTGTTTATCATGGGACATTAATTTAATAATCCATCATGTTTTCAGGATTCGTGTCAATTATATTTGGATTATGGTTGAATTTGAGCATTTTACTGACGAAGCTTAGCCTTGATCGCAGTTACAGAAACCTAGCCAACTTTACAACGGTAGCTTGTGTCAGAAGAGTGGTGCCGTTAATTGCTCATTTGCATTTATTGAAGTTTACTGAAAGGTACGTCATTGTTTTTACTTTAACACTGTTTTAGTCTTATGATAATATCTATTGCAGTATTAACTTTTATTGGGGCTGTTATTATCAGTCGCTGCAATGTGAAGTTAGGTTATTCTTAAGGTTTATGCTTACCAGTATGTGACTATATTTACTTTATCATTCGCAAAGATCTTTAGGATTGTTGAATTATCTTCAAACTCTTTGTTGTAAATTAAATGTTAATTTTCTTATATTTATTTTTAGCTTCAATGTCTTTGATCCAATATGCTGCCATTTTTTTGCCTTTTTGGAGACATTTCTAGCAGTTTTTGAAATTGAATGGCTCACACACGTTTGCATCGAACGTTATGTTGTTGCAAAATACACAATGAATGGTAGGTATAGGATATTTTAATACTCATAATTTACAAGTTTTACATTTACTTTTGGTAGGTATATGAATAAAATTATTTCTTTCAGGGTGGCCAATACAGAAGTGGCACTACACGCTCTACCAATGTTTGTGCTTGTTCTTCGCTAGTTTGTACTCTTTTACGCCTTTAATGGGTATTGGCCAATATGACTTTGATTTTTCCTGCTCCTTCTGTACTTTTGATATGATAGTCTCAGAGTCTTGGAACAAGTACCTCGTGGTGATGATATTTGTACTCCGCAGCATCAAACCTGCCCTGGTCATGTATGTGTCATATTTATATTCCACCTTGGTTTTTGCATTCAGCTCACAATTGAAAATACTTGCAACATTACCAAAATTTGTCTATTTAGGTTGTAACAATGTTTGATTATGGTACTCAAAATTGTCTTTATTGCAGGCTTATGATGCTGACATGGGCTCGCATATTGGAACATAAACTTGTCTGTTCTGAGGAAACACAAAAGCAAGTAAAATTTACAAAGGTTTGTACGAGAATTTTTTTTGTTACCTTTGTTCATGTTTTTTTCGCAAGATTTACTTAATTTCAATTAATGCAAAGACTTTGTTTTTTCAGAATGTGATCATCATCGTACTCGTGAACCAGTTCAGCTGGATACCAATAGGTCTGATTAGAGGGGGTGTGCTACTCTCGCAGTTATTGTACTCTCATCCAGTTACATTTGCCTCTGCTTTTTACATTAAATGTGCTATGTGGATACATTGGGTAAGTCTGAATTAGGTAGATATGTAATATCTGGCAAAGGCAAGCATGGTTGATTCTTACGATATAGAAGTTGCCAATGTACTAGGTATTTTATAAGTTCATCACTTTCTAATTTAACATATTTTGGATTTATAAAGTATTTGTTAATTATGACTTAATTGTTTTAGATGGCACCTGCTACAACGGCTTTGGCAGTGTTTTTTGCTGACCATAAAATCCGAGAAAACATGCTTCATTTACACGCCGACAAAGTTAATGAAGACCTTGATAGTAAGAAAAAAATATAAGGATAAAAAGAAAACTAAACATTGATTCGAATAAGTATAATTTAACATTATTTGCAATATAGAATAGTAACATTAAATGTACACGGAATCGCATTACATACGATTATGATGCCAACAATATTATACAAATCTAGTGACAAAGATTTGTACGAAGAATATCAGCAGTCAAGTTATAAAATGATAAATAGTATGATTATCTAATTCAGTCAAATATAATGTATTATGTACAATATTCTTTTATTTACATTCAATAAACATGATAAGAATGAAACAGAGTTTAAAATGTATTAACAAATAACACTAATGAACACAACTTGGAAGATATCACTACATTTTGAATTAAACCATCGCCTTTTTTTAAATAAAAAGATACAGCTAATATACAAAAACAAAATTTGGTATGAATTCATCTAGATTACAAACAATTTTATTTTGTAATAACGGTCCGTTTGGGTTGCATCACATATCATTCTAACCACGATTGGTCCACGATAAGGCTTATTATGGAGCAAAACCATAAATGATTTTATGGTATTAGTTTTCATCGTACTCTAAATATATTAAAGTAGATCTTAAATTTTATATTTATCTTGAAGTTTGACAATATTAACTGAGGCAATCCAATTGTATAAAATATAGAGTAGCGTCTACTGTTGTTTGTAACGTACGTTTTGTATCTGTTGCATTTAATCATCCGAGCGAATATAGCCATTCACATCACAAAATATTGCCTATAGTATATAGATTAAAATAAATTTCATATTGCACCATTTCATTAACACTACCTAACTAAACAATCACAAATCTTACACACCGCATGAATTGTACGTGGAATGGGTCCGGCGGTGGTCATCAAAACGTTCATCGCATTCGTCCATAGCTATGTTACCTAAGAATTCGTCTTCGTCATCTAAGTAAAACGTAGGATCTATTATTGTAGTTTTGAATACCCTGTTGTTATAAGTGTCCTCTGTGGAACTATTAGAGGATGGTGTAGAGGGGCTGTTCAGCACTATGAGTGGATTAGCCCCCCTAGGTGCATCCTGCTATATCTGCTCCAGGGCAGTCTCCTGGTACTCCGACTTGTTTGCCCACTGGTCCAGCATAGGAACGGCAAATAGAATGATACCGCTCAAGGATATCGCGCCTCCTGCGACGTAGAAACCTGGCGCGTACGAATTCATTGAATCGTATAGCCAACCTGTAAGTAAGAAGATAATTGGTTACTATAAGGCAGTAGAAGACTGGACATTCTTTTAATTTGCATAATAAGCTTGGCTGTTTACTTGAGAAAACTTTTAAATACCTACATAAAGCTGGCACGTACAAGACATTCACATTTAGGCATCTGTGAGCGGACGGCATGACGTCGCACTGCATACGCTGTACGCAAATTACGCATCATGAAGTCTCTTTGTTCCTCTTGTACGCAATCAAGGTTATGAGCATGACAGCTATTTTCATTGTTTTATTTTTATAATTAAATTTCTTTGGTGAGAATACTGTGAACGTGACAGCTTTAGGAACCGGTGTTAAGAAATGCTGGCGTGGCAAATAAACATAAATTTAATATGCTATATTACCTGCAAAAGGTGGTCCAATGAGTGAAGCAATTCCTTGGAACAATAATAACAGACCAAAAGCATTTGTGAGCTTCTCCAGACCGAGCAGATCAACAAGTACCACTGAAGTTAGACCTACGTAGGCGCCAATGGTAAACCCGAACACCGTGGCATACGCAGCTAGGCCCCAGAACTCCCAACATAACATGGCCATTGCCGTAGCTGGAAAGAAAATGTTCTGTCAAATATTTGGCTTCCAATAGTATCTATAATAAATATGGTATGTTTTCTAATGTATTAAAGACTCACCAAATCCAGCAATAGTAAGGCAAGTATTGTAAGCCACTAGTCGGTTTACCCATGGTTTATCGCTGATGTATCCTAAAACAATCCTTCCAACTAAGTTTGCCGCTCCGATGATCGAAATCAAGTACTCAGGATTCTGTATTCCCATGTGTTCGGCCATAGGCACCGTATAAACATATGGTATATAAAAGCCGATGCTGGTCAAAAAGTTCGATAGCGCGAATAATATAAATATAGGATCTACGAGTAAAGATACATCCAGCATTTGTTTTAGCGCCGCTATGAATGCTGACGATGATACGGAGTCACGTCTTCTTGGCCATCTTGTAGTGTCGGGAGAAGTTGATCTGATTCTTGTTAGGCTCACTCTACTGCCAGTATATAGCACGTCAGGTTTCATCATGATACCACTACCTTGTCTGCTAATATGGCCGTGTGATGATTTTTGTTCTTGCTTATTCAGTGCAGGTTGCGACAGAGTCAATCTGCCGACATCAGATTCTTCTACTTTTCCATTGTCTCTTTGGACATTTTCAGTACTCTGTGACCTAATTAGTGGTGCTTTCTTATTATTAGGCATTAGCATAGGTTCAGTGACTGATGTATCGTTGACAGGAGTTATTGGAACAGGTCTGAACATAATACCTAATGGCACACAGTTTAGCACGAATCCACCGATAATAGCCATAGCGCCTCGCCAACCGTAGTTGTTGATTAGAATGGTAGTAATCGGAGCGAACAGGAAAGTGCCGAGTCCTGAACCGCATACTGCAATACCTGAAACATACAAAAAGTCTGATCAATATTTTATAAGGAACATGTAGTCATAGATAACGTAGATTGTAGTTTCATTAGGTTTCATATGCGAGTATCTCGCTCCAATTAATCTATACAACTTCAAACAACAGCATATTAGGTATGAGTAGAATTTCGTTGTTGTAACCAGAACATCCTGTTGGTCATTTGTTAATTCAAGAACAAGGATGATTGTTATTTCGTAGATTTTATTTACAGTTCTTACCTGTAGCCAAACTTCTTCGCCGTTCAAACCACACCGTTACACTGACGATAGCCGGCAGATATATTAGGCCAAAGCCGAACCCTGTGCCGACGCCGATAGTGAAAATCAGTGTCAGCACATTCTGTGCAAATGATGACAATATGACGCAAACTGATGCTAGGAGTGCGCCAGCCACCGTGACCACTCGGCAGCCCCATCGGTTGACAAACGAACTTGAAATGGGACCTGAAATATAAAAAAAGATGTTTTTAAAATCAGTGTGAAAATTACTGACATATTATGCGTGGTACGGCATTAGAGCACAAAAGCTAGGATCTTTCACGATGAATATTGTCACCATACACCCTTATGCTTTCTGTCTGGTGTTTTTGGAGTTGTTGAACAATACATGGGTAGAACGTAGAAAATGACGCTCCGGTCAGTTTGGACGGCATTGATCTAGACAACATTTTACTAGAAAGCTTCAAAATTGTTGCAACTTTTAGACATACTAACAACTCTTTCGATTTTATCCTACATTCGATTATTGCTTTAAGTAGTCTTAAATGTTGGAGCATATAAAGAATCGTAAATTGTTTTTATTCTTATACTACGATAAGTTGTTCGGATCGGTGGATACCCGCTTTGGACTTCCGCTGTGTAGCATTTCCTATAACTATTCCAGACTCAGATTGAATGGTAGAAAAAATGTACAATGTGACTGCATTATAAAGCCATTTGAGTAGGAACACGATAAGGTTAGAAGTATCCCTCAAACTAGGGCGATAAATGTCACATAGTTCGATAAAGCTATAGATAGTGTCTACTTCCGTTATTAGAAAATGACGATGAAAAATATCATTATATCGTGTTTTCGTGAACCGTTTAATAACTTAGTTGTTCCAAACTGCTAACTTATAGGTACTTCTTTTACTTTCATGTGACACGAAATGCTGATTGTCAAATTGTAGATATGTATTGGTTTTTATGGCACCTAATACTTGATGATATTATCGCTAACGGCAATATCTTTTAATTATCGTTTTCCTCATTGTCGATTTTCTGTAATTGTATTAATATTACTCTTATTCGTATACGAGACATGAATCATTCATTACGCTTGCCCTGTAATAGAAAAGAATTCCATCCACGTTCAGCGATTATAGATACAACGGTATTGACGTTAGTCAAATGAACCTCTCAGGGGTTTGGTTGGAATCAGATTATCATATTGGCTTTAGATTTCATGACGCCGCGCCGCCGACAAAGAACATTGGCCACTTTTCATACTGCCCTGGACCTGAACGCCTGATATATTTTGTATAAAAATTTTCGTTTCTGTCAATGTCACTTGACAGTGACAATCAATTTGCTGGTACATAGATTAAAAAGATTAGTTTTTGCATATATGGTAAATAATGTTGATTTTAATGACTTCATTTAAGAAGAGCCGACTTCCAAAGTGTGAATTTCTTGCCAGACATGCATTTGCATTTTAGCGTAGCGATAAACTTGCTATTTGATTGCTTGAAGATGCTACATTTAGAAACTAAAGGATTATATTACCTGAGGAAAGAGTTACTCCAACCAAGATGGAGACTATCCACGCAGTCTTGCTTTTGCTTTCTTTGAAGTAATCCAGGAACTCTGTGTAGAATACGCCAAATGAATACGTCATGCCATCGGCTGTAAACAAAAGAAAGAATAATTAGTATATTTAATTTTATTACAGTAATAAATTGAATACTTCAATATGCCCTTGTTTCCATTTCTTATTTTCATTCGATTTATAGCGATGTTCATTTTTTTTTGCTTTTTTCTTTTTTGTCAGCAAAAGTTTGTAGAGATTGTAGGTTGGTTTCAGATTTTGAACAATAAGATGACCTAGTAGGTACTCGTACGTAAATACATTTTGACAACCCTTGGGTGTAATGTATGTTAGTGAAACTTTAGTAGTCAGGCCCGCAATTTAAATAAATACTGCTAAATAATTTATTTATGTAGAGTGAGACAAACAAGAAACGAAAAGTTACAACGGTTTTATTCGTCTGAAAAGCCTATAGTGCCTATATCTAAGTTAGGTACTGGAGCTTTATTTATCTGCAGTGAAAACGCAGACCTGTTTTGCGGATAAACTGCGGCAAACAAACATACTTGCGAATAAGTACATATTTGCGTAACATTCAACGACGATATTTCACGATATCGTCAGTGACGTATCATGTTACGTGATAAATATGCTTTAAGTAACCTTGTGTGTTGTCTGCTATTATGCGATTAAATATTAAAAAAGATAGGAAAAATATAGGAGTAAAAGAAAACCGGCACGCTTCACTCCATTGTTTCCAAGTGTGTATAATATCCGAGTTTTCCAATAAAGTAGGTTAACATGATAGGCATGTTACCTGCGCTGCAGGCGGAACAAATCAATGCAGTATGAAAGCACCATACTAGAATACCTACTAGTGTTGGAAACAAAAGCCTGAATCGACAATGGAAGTGCTTCTCGACATCATTTTTTTTTTTTTTAATTCTATAATTTTTTAGGGACTTTGAGTCGTCCAACGACTATGTCAGCCCCATAGTGCTCACTCTTTGTTACATCAGCTATTTGTTACTGTATGTGTCAGTCTGTACACAGACCGATACAGTAGGCTAGCCGCGTCGGATGTTTGCGCGGATAGGATACTCTGAAATATACCTATATCTAGCCGGTTAATTTTAAACTGGTCAAATAAGGCTTCTCTCATAGAAGCGCTCCGCACACACTCCATCAAAAAGTGATATAGGTCGTAGAAGTCTCTATAACATTCAATACATATAAGTGCTTATTTCAGTATCAAATAACAGCCAAGGGTAGATATTTCAATGGAAGGTATTTCAAATCTCATATTCTTAAGTGCGTAATATGATAATATGTGAGCTCATACAGCTATAAACAAGTAAAGAATAAGTGGATAATGTTTGATGTAGATTATAACATTTGAAAGCTAAACACGGCGTGTCTGTGTTTTTAACGAGAAGAAAAGAAAAGCTTATGCTAAAAGTAATAAATAATCTGTATTACCTTTTTAACTTTGAAGATGACTTTGTTTCTAACTAAACGATGAAACAGGCCTAACTTGTGTTTAGGCAAGTTCTTTGAATGAAATTTACTCAAAGAACTTAGAGTGCTACTACATAACCAAGTTAGCAAAACTTTACAATTTTCTGTCTAATAAATGTTATGAAAGCATGTTAGCCGTGTAGAGCAATTAACTTGAAAACAAGTTTAATTAACTTTGAGCATCAGATAATCTAGCCGATGGCAAAGTTGAGATCACGAAGCTTCAGTGGCGGGTTTACACATTTGCCGCCAGTAGGCTAAGTATTCAAATTTTGCCGCCCCTACCAACCTCTATAACCTCTACGGCCTCTGCCTTTCCTTTTTAAATGTGTCATTTTTTTATGCATCAGACAAAAATTTAAGAAAAATCAAGTGGTGAACAATGTTTAATTGTTTGTGTGCACATAATAATATTAAAATACATAGATACGACTCTTTTAATATCATTAAATCATTTTTTTTTAAATTGACACTAAATTTGCCGCCCCTAAAAACTGCCACCCTAGGCTCCAGCCTACTCAGCCTGCCACCACTGCGAAGCTTCGAGAAACTTTCATTTATTGTGCATTACTTACATACATAGTAACTTTTAAATTATCACACTTGTGGGTAATCCCACAGATCAATTCTGAAAATCGTACCTATTCTGAAAATCTTCAGTAGTGCGTCATAATTTTAACCGACTGCGTAAGAAGGAGGGTTATGTCTTTCGAGTGCATGTATGTATATTTTTTACTTTGGCACGGCCTGTAGCCTAAATGGCTTGACGGATTTAAACATATGAGGTGTCATTAGAGTCGTCTTTATTGTGGGATTGACATAGGGTTATTTATGTTGGCGCAGTCGGGTTTTTTGTTCCTTTTGTAATCTTTTTAAAAATAACGATATGCTTTCTCAAAGAACTTGCGTCAAATTTAGTGACGCGCGAAAAATTTCGTGTGTTGACTCATTAAAAACGTAAAAAAGGCTTATAGTAGAATCAGATTTACTCAAAAACACGAGCTAACGAGTGGTACAAGTGCTCCAGGAGGGCCGAAAGATCGTTGAAGACAACCCTCGTTCCGGGAAAACCTTCAACCTCAACAACCGTCGATAACATTCAAAAAGTACAGGCTTGATAATCGCCATTCTAGCAGAGAGTTAGTAAGTGAACTCAAGATTTCTCGTGAATCTGTCCATACGCTTTTTGTGGATAATTTGGCATTGTTTAGGTAGACTTGTAAAAAGCTACATTTTCGTGGAACGCGCCATCATTACTGGTGATAAGGCACGAGTTTATGACTTTGATATGCAAACGAGTCAACGGGCATCCGGTAAGTTTATCGAGTCCATGATACAAAATTCGTTGAAGATGCTGAAGGCTATATCGGAATTCGCCCATGTATAAAAGTGTTACGAAAAATAACGCTGGCCTACTTTGAAGGATACAAAATAAATATCGATGATTGAACGAAAATTTTGTTTTCGTTTACATTTTTGACAGAACACACATAATCATAGAAAATTGATACGCTTCAACTAACTCTCAGTTCGATTCCCGTTACGTAATAATGTTGCATTTCAAAAAAAAAATCATAAGTATTGTTCCGTGTCTGGGTGTTGTGGATCGAGCTATTGCTCGACAGATTGATATAAATTAACTATGCCATTAATTTAGTTTCAGATTTTTGGCACGCGTATAAAAGTACCACGGATGGACTCCATATCAGTGGTATTAAAGGCGCTAGCTAGATTTTCATTAGGTAGGTATATAATAAAAGGGATCAGCCGAATCACAACCGACGACGTGTCAATTTTAGTTATTTTTCTGAGGTCTCACGTCTTGAAAGTTATTGACATTTTCATACCTCGTCATGAAAGTCATTGACATTTATGTCTATGCGGATTTATGAAAGTCAATCACGTTATAAACGTGACACATGTATGGTGTCATGACTAACATTAGTTTTACGATTATTTCATTAAGTATCCTTCCTACTTAATGTAAACATCCGTTTTTATTAATGCACGACTGCCAATAAATTTCACGTGTAGGTACTGCAATTTCAAACAATTTCAGTAGTAGGTTTATATAAGTACCTGCTTTAAATATACACAAGCTGTGTCTGCCGCGAGATTCGCAGGCAAAACCGTGCATTTCTCAGAGTAAAAAAAAAAGAGCCCATTATGGCATTCTCTATACCATTCTCTATATCTTGCCCATAAACTATTTCTGTACAATTACGCCTATGCATTGCTCCATTGTTGCGTGAAAGGACAAACACACATTCACATTTATTATAAGTGTGAAGATTGATGATGTCTCGACTCGCAATACTGCTGTTACTGGCGTGTGTTGTTGCTTCGTATAAAATCGACCTACCAGAAAATCTGTAAATATTTTTTTCACAAAACATATCTCTCAAACTGATTGATGATACGATATCCATAGGACGTGCCATTTCGTATATAAGTATTGATGGACAGAGAATGAACGATGGTTATTTTTTCGTTTTTCCCTTTCCGATGGTTGGTACAGACTATGTTTTCAGAATAAAACTGCCAAATAATAATATTATACATATTATGTGTTCGTAATTTGTGTGTGTGATCAATATCGATATTAATGACATTATCTTTCAAAAAAAAATTAATACGTTACGATGAATTCCTTTAGTATTTTTCTTTATTAAAACACTTTTATTAGCTTGACTTGTAACTAACTAACAATGTAATCAAATCTTAGAAGTCAATTTTTTTATTTGTAATTTGTAAAAATATGTTACAAGCCCTTTCAACAGTGCCCAAAATAAACTGGGTATTTAGGTTGAACGTTGATTTCTGGAAGCTAATAATAGTTTATCTAATCTTGAAAGCAATAAAAGATCTGCATCTGATCCAAGTAGACCGGTAGAATACCTATTTATGTATCTACAATTCTACATATAATAAATTAATAAATATCACGATATGTACCAGTAATAATCGTGTACTTACACAGTAGTTATCAGTTATGCAATGCAACTAATTATAAGTATCGTTATCAATACAAGCAATTTGATAATCTTTCTGTGTTATATCACGTTATGATTGGAGGTAGTAACTTAAGTAATTTTATGATAAAACCTACGTAGGTAAATAATGGATATAGGTACATTCATGATGATCTGCGATTTGATTCGATTATAGCGATGTTTTACATATTGATATCATATCATTTGCAATTTTTAAGACGTTGTGCGCGATTTTTTTGTTTTAGTGTGATTGAAAGTGCATTTTAATGTAAATACCTAATGCCATCGAGAGGGTAACGACTAGAAAGAACCCTTCCATATCAAAATTTAAACGATTTGAAAAGTCACCTCTTTTAACAAAGTATGTAATGTAATTTTTGAATAAGCTCAGAGTCACGGAGAGAGCTATGCTTGGCGTTTCTTTGCTTGATATCCGAAACGAGGAAATTCGTCAAAGGACCAACATTACCGACATAGCTCTCATAATTTACAAGTTGAAGTGGCAATGGGCAGGATATATTGCTCGACGAACCGATAACCAAAAGGGAAGAAAGGTTCTCGAGTGGCGACCACGAACCGGAAGACGTTCTGTAGGTAGGCCCTTCACTATAGGTGGACCGATATCATAAATGAGAGCCGATGGATGCAAATAACTAATAGCCGTTCAAATAAGGAGGCCTATGTATATTCAACAGTGGAAATCTTCAGTACTGCTATCCAAAATTTTAACACCAAATATTCATCACTTAAAAATCAAAAGTTTACGAAATCGAGAGAAAATCACAACGACATTGTTTCAAGCTTGCCACCTTTAAACGCGGAATAACCTAATTATCTTAAAAGAAAATGTGTTGACAACCAGTACGGGCCTCGAGCTTGTAGTGAAAAATTTGATGAATAAAAAATAAAAAAAGCTTGCCACAAAATGAACTCCATAACGATTTTACTAACGGCTATTGACTAACAATGTCGGAAGCCTTTACGGATGTTTTCGGTCGGTTTTCCAACTCTATCTAATACGTAAAGCCGCATTTCAGAGGCCCGCCACCCGACCTTTGTGGAGTCGACAAATTCCTCTTTGGCAAATGTGCTCGTGACACGCGAACCGCCCTCCTCGAATACGCTAACGGAATATTTTAAAGAGTAATCAAATTTGACTACGTTTCTTTTGAAGTATTGACTTGTGATTTATTAATGCTATGAACATTTTTATAGAGAAATAAATTGCGGCTGTTATATTTTTCGTGCAAATTGATAAAACCTTTAAGCCGTCTTTATATTCCGTGTCTTCGTCTCATTATAACACACTAGCTGTTCCCCGCGGTTTCACCCGCGTGGAGCGATAAAAAGTATCCTATGTCCATCCTCAGGGTTCAAATTCAAACTATATCCGTACCAAATTTCATTTCATTCGGCGTGAAAGCGTAACAGACAGACAGACAGAGTTACTTTCGCATTTATAATATTAGTCTAGGTATTAGGGATGACGTTGTGTATAAAATTGTATTCCTATTTGACATTTACATTGTTATGAAATCTTATGAGGAGATCACTCATTCGTCGTGTCTTATTTTCATTCACTATGCGTGTGTAGATATGATATGTCTTTCATAATTAATTATGATATGAATGATAAAGATGGACAGGATAAAGGAAAATCAACGTCTAGGTAACGCTTACGTACAAATAAAAAAAAAACCTGGCGAGTTAAGAAATAATAATAAATGTATATCCATTACGTAAACTATTGTCAAAAACGCCAAATAGCAATGTCATTGTATACATCAATATGATGCTTTGATAAACATGATATTATGTGTTATGTTCGTTTGTTCGTTTCATAGGTCAGCAAATGAGTGTTGACTAGTTTTTTAGCTAATTGAATGAAAAGTACAGATTCGACTGAAAAACTGAAATGCTTTTGACTTCCAACATTACCGCGGCGACTTGTGTGCAAAATAATGTCAATAAAAAAATATGTAAAGGCTGCTACGCAGTTTTTTTTATTCCCGTCTAATTAAGGGTAAATTGCGTTGAGAGGGACGAATGAAGTGTGAAAAAGTTGTTCAGTTGTCCACTGTTAATGTGTGGTCAATCTAAACAAAATGTAGGTAATGATTACTGACTAGGTAATGATTTTATTCAAGTGACAAAAACAGAAGGTTGAGGTTCTCAAGTCAACTTTTTTAAATGTTTATCCACACAAAACTTAGCAGTCTGATTCTGTTTAAATATACAATTTTATCTTTGGCTACGGATCAATCAGCTGACCCCAGTAAAAGTTAAGATACATTTTTAAGTTTACTCGCCTTTATAAGGACTAAAATTATGAAATTTTTCACCCAATTTCGGGTAAAAAATGACTCAATTAGTGAGTGGCACTTACCGAGCCATGAAAGGTTCCGTATATAAAGTGACTGTTTAGAATTCCCGATTTGGTTCCAATGTTATCCTGGCTTAGAATTAGTTAATTTCAATGGAAATGTATTTTAGTTATTAGAAATGTTCTCTCTGCATAGTATTTAAATTAAGTATAAGTAATTAGGTAAGCTTATATATATTTCTCACTAGTTCCTTTCTAAATTGTTATTTTCAGGAATATTTAGTGTCTTAGGTGGTTTTATTGGTGTTTTATTTATTTTGTGCCTGTTGTCTTATCAGTTTTAACACGACTCAACTAAAGAGTGTAAAAAGTAAATAACGATAATCATAGCTAAGACAGTAATTATGTATAGACAGACACAGGACAAAGATGAATGGCGTAGAGAAATAACGGATCATTAACTTCTCATCTACATAGTAGGTACGGGTGTACTACGGGTATATAAGTATTACGTTCATGGGTCATTAGTCTGCCAAATATCAACAAAGTTTCATCGTATTGCCATTTGGCATATTAAATCACGCATTCCTATAGTATAGTACAACTCTGTGGTAAAACGCTCAATTGACATTTAATTTATTTTTCACACAACTACATAATCAACTGAAAAGTTACTATATAAATACTTGTTTTAATTTTGTGTTCGAATTTTACTGAATGTACAATGTAACTAATAAATCAGACGTAAAAGTACCTATCTTATAAAATTCCTGTGTGCGCGTGTTCTTAATTCTTTTCTTCCTAAACAGCTTTAACGATTTTGAAGAAGTTGTGTACAGCGATAGTTTGTATGCTAAAGGAAGGCCATAGGATACTTTTTATCGCAATAAACTACAGTTCACGCGGGATAAACTGCGGGGAACAGCTATATATATATACCTAAATATTTCCGTTTGAGCATCAATTTCTTTGTAAATTAATATTACGACGGTAGGTAAATAAATAGTCAACAATTTTTTAACCCAATCAAATATAATCAGCTCAATAAGTAACCGTTACATTACGAAATCATTCCTACAATAAATCATACAATAATATTGTGATTTTAGGATCAAACTACCACGGCGGTATGATAATCTTCATTACGCGAATTGTATATCTGTGTTCTTAAATAGATATTATGAGCAATTAGCACAAGGTTAAAAATGAATCTGGACTTAATTGCTCAGTTATCAAACGCCACTTATTTGTATTATTAATATGACGATATTGGTGCTAAATGGGCGTCGCCAATCGACACACGCAATTTAAGATCATTTGGCAGTAGGCCAGTCATATTTTGATACACATACTAAATACAGCTACTTATTTTTATACTCGTACAATGTATCTTTAGATGAAACGGCATCGCGTTATCATCATTCACTAGATTCTTTAAAGATGAGGTACTTTTGACTTCATGTTAATTGATTTTAAAGGCCAAATAGGTAAAAAAAACAGATACTAGCTCATTGTTTGACCACTGCTGTTCGTACATCAGGCTTCTTTTCTTTGTTTACATCAGTGGTGCTTAACCTTTTAGTGATACCTAAGGGATCTTTTGATACGATTTCTGTCGTGCCATGGATCAACTGTTTGAATGCAATGTTTTCTCAGCTATGAGACGGATTCTCATTTGGACTGCGACTCACACCGCACGCCATAACGTCAACTTGCTGTCTCTTATTTCAATATTTTAGCATGTCTTCGTGATCCTGCACCTTGGGTGCGATCAGGGGCCACCAGTGATTGTCAGACTACCGGTTAAGAACCATGGTTTTCAAGCATTTCGTTTCGAGTTGACGCACGTGTCACGGTATATGACCAAATAAGTTGACGTGAAATCTCGTGACTAAATGACGTGTCCAATAAGTGAAATGAAGCTAATTAGGAACCGGACTGGCCTGGGATGTAACGTCAACGCTCTGCTGTCACGCGAGATTGCCCCAATGATATGACACTTATATTGCGGATACCTCTAACTGAGCTTACCCTTTTGACATTGAGTAATTCCTCGTTTCTGCGAAAATTTACCTACCACTTTAACGGGTAAAGCATCTTGAATCCGGACATCCGGTGACGATGGGGTTGTTTATGCTGAATGGGTAAGTACGTGCCACGGTGTCCACTGACTTATATAGTAGCCAAATGGCCTTCATGTTTTTGCCTTTGTAATATTGAATCAGGTTGTCAGTTACGGAATTGAATAAACAAAAACATTATGACCTAAAATATGTTACACTTAGTGAAAAATTAGCATATATCAGACTACTATGTCGAAAGTGAAGCCACGCTATGGCTCTATTGGGAATTGGCTGTGAAGTGACGCTGCTGGAATACACCGATAGCGGCGCTAGAAGATGTTGGTATAGCTAGCCAAGCTCGCTTGCACTAGAAAATACTCTATACCACCAAGCTATTACAAGGTTTCGCAACGACGTTTTCTTTCATCGAAAGCTTGATCTACTACGGGTTGCAATTCGACGTCACTACCGCTGTGCTATCATCACTCGACGCAAAGAGAATATACCTTATCACGCCATTCGGTATATTTCGGTGTGACGTGTGATATATTAGGGACCGGACATGCCGTCAGCCCTCCAGTGACCGACGCCACTCCCCTGTCACGCGAGATTCACAGATTTCCCGGTATTGTGATGTGCGTGACAGTTATCTTATCCCACTGTAGAGACACATCGAATCACTTTTTTAAATTGGTGGCGATGGATATTCTGAGTAATGAACTGAAAACGATTACGAATTGGTACTGTGGTGAGGAGGCATCAAAATGGTAATGAAACCTTTTTGAAAACAATGATCTCGACTTCTTTGCCAATATTCGAAACTAAATACATAATAGTTTAGCAATATCAGTTTTATAAGACAGTGCCATCCGCCAAGTAGCGTACCTACTTCAATCATTAGGGTTATAGTCAACAGGGTAATAGAGTTAGGTTCTACTCTAATGTAAACATAGTATAGACTATAGTCATAACTAGCTGGTGCCCGCAGCTTCGCCCGCGTGGATGTCGGTTATCGCGACCAAAAGTAATCAAGAAATTTTGATCCAGTTCCCGCAACCCATGAGAACCTATTCCAGGAATAAAAACTATCCTATATATTATTCCGTCCTATTATCTATTCCTGTACCAAATTTCAGCCAGATGAATTTCTGAAGTTATCCCGAAGAACATATAAAAAAATTGAGCTTTATACTTTAACGAATTTAGGGTACTAATTTATACACCTGCACTTCCTGTTATCTGCCCAAGTAACCACAACCCAAACTCTATATTCGCAGGATGTTCTTACCTGTACTATTATATAGGGGGCATGCACAGAAAAACTTTCAGCTTTTACATTAAAAAACGAAGGTCTGGCTGTCGTAGGCTCTGGGTCTATATATCCACACCATTAATACTTTTTCTACTACATATCGAAACTATTTCATAAAAAAAACAAATCTACGCAAACTCTTTGCTTCCCAAGTTCCCACGTGTCCAAATCTTTAGGCTAAGCGTATATTGAGACGCAATCGATGCAGTGCGGGGCAGCGCTGATTTTTTGTAATATATATGCATAAGCAAAGATCAGCATACGATGTTTCTTTTTTCTTTTTGCGGCAACAATTGCTATTTTTCTAAATTAAGTTAGTGCGTATTAATCAATGCGTAGTATTATTATCACACGTTCATACATAACACATATTTTAAAAAAGCATGAAGACATAGAAGCAACGCTATTATAAACTGTAACTAACAATAACTCATAATTTCATAATCTAACACTAATACTGAATAAAAATCTTTAGAATGGTAAATAGCCTCCTCCGAAATAGTAAACGTTATCGCGCCAGAAAAAAAAGAAAAAATCACCAGAAAATTACCTGCCGGTCGTTGCTTGCCTTTTCTTTTGCTGGTGCAAGAAAGTTAGAACAGACGTAGCTAGTTATTAGTTTGTCTTTTTAAAGTGATTAAATGTTGTATAAGTTTAATATGAAACCCAGTTTATTCGTCAACTTGAATACTGTTCTTGATACCAGTTTTTTGTACTTTATTACAGTGTATCTGTGTAATTTACAGCATCGCTCATGGACTATGCCATGCGCTTCCGTCGCCTGCGTCTCAACATACGCTTACCCTTATTGTAGCCCGCCACATCAACGTCAATACCAAGTAGTTCTAAGTAAATAAGGTATAATAAGATCATGTCTGCTACACACGTAACGATATATCGTTACAAATTTAAACGTCTTGGGTTTGATTAGAGCGTATAGTGTAATCACTAACTTAGGATTAAATAGATGGCTCTATATTATTTTATTAGTGTGTTGATTTTTGATTTCGAACATCACTAATCACAATCATCTTTTGATTTTCGTTTTTGTAGCTTTGTATAAAATGTTCTAATATTTTTCTTCTTTCAATTTTCGCGCGGACGCGTCTTACAAAGAGGTCCTTTTTGTTTGCCCGTGTCCGACGTCAGTTTTATTGCAGCAAAACACACGCTACCATCAAAATTATGCAAATACGGTCAAGTCGATCAACAATGATTTATCGAACAGAAAATGTTACTGCCGTCACTCATCTGCGCAAACCAGAAATTATACAACGATTTTTCAGGCACACTTTCGATATAACCGGAGATCGGTTAGCAATTAGAACAGATACATCGCTACGATAAATTGTTACGTGTGTATCCACACCAATAATTGTCATGCGAATAATATTCTTCCTGACATGTAAACAATTCAACAGAATGATGCCTAGCAACCATGTAAAAGATTTCGAAAAATTTCGTTATATTAGATTTTCCCACGGAACCCATGCATTATTCCGAGATAAAAGTAGCCTATATTACTCTCCGGCGCATAAACTATCTTTATGCAAAATAATACCCTGATTCGTTGTTTTGTTACGCCGTGAAAGCCTCACAAACCAACAGAAAAACACACTTTCGCATTTACATAAATGTGGGGATGGGGATGGTGATAGGGGTAGCTGCGGTTCGCGTTTACACCCATGGTATTCCCTACTATCCCGCAAGAATCTTTTTCCGGGTTAAAAAGGAACCTATATGCTATCCGGGCTACAATAATCTAATCGACTCGACCAAATTTCCGACGTGATGCTTTAAACTGATATAACTTTTTTATTTATGAACCGATTGAAATAAAACAAACACTAAATGTTAAGTGGAAAAAACCACAATATATTAATGAAAACCGCATTCAAATCGGTTAAGCCGTTTCTGAGATTAGCGCGCACAAACAAACAGACAAACAGACAAACAGACATACAGACAAACAGACAAAAATTCTAAAAACCATTGTTTTGGGTTCTATTGCGTTAATAAAGGCCCCCAGTAAAAGTTTTTCTCATTTATCTTCAATGTACAGACAGTGATGAGTTACAGATTTATTATATGTATAGATTATTTGGGAGCTTGGAAATGGTGGTATCTCGACGTTTCATACACTGATCTCTCGAGTCAATCACCCAAGCACGGATGTGGGCGCAAGGAACGTTGACCCGTAAATGGCGTCGGTCAGTGACCTGCGGTGCAGTCGGGTCAATGGTCGCACCGCACTGGACGCACGTAAAGAGTTGTATATGTGCTTTTTTGCGCAAATTTCCAAAATTTTTAGAGTACATTTTGTACAATTACCGATTCTAAACATTCCCCTTTATGTTGTATACGCATTGTACACAATTGCGGACCTTCATATTATACTGATTAAATGACACAAGAAGACATCGAGCAGAATTTGCGCCAGTTACAACAATATGTTAAAGTAAATATCAAATTTTGTCTTTAAAATTATTTATCAGAGAAAGCAAATATGAAACATGAGACGAGCAATCGTCTATTTTAGTTCATAATGTTATCAGCAAACATTTTGTAATGGTTTGAAAAGCTGAGAAAACACAGATAAAAGCGTTTACATTTCACCGTGTAATTTAAATACTTTAGGTAAGTATTTGTAATGTTAAAAATAAAACACGTATGGGTAATATAAACAAAGACTTTGAAGAGGAGGTTAAGGTTACAATTTTAATAACATTGTCATCTAAATTGTAATATGACTATATATAAATTGTAATGAGACTTCTATACTGACTGATATAAAAATAAAATCACTTCTGGCCCTTGCATTACAGCGTTATGTAAAATAAAAACCATCTGTCGCCGGAAATGCGTAAAGGTCACAGGGGAGTCCGGTAAATTGTGTGTCGAAAATCGTGACGTTATTAGGGCGCGACCGCCCGAGACGTTCCACGGTTGTGTTGAGCCCATTTTATGGGTCAGGCCCACCCAGTGTTGCCAATGAAAATTTTTACCCGGCCGTGTAACAATAAAAAAGCCGTGATTATGAAAAAGAGCAACGGTGGGCCTTGTCACTGCTTAAAAAGTGGAAAAACCTTAAAACAGTGCCATTTAATGCTATGGCTAATGTTTGCAAAATGTTTCTATGTTTGAAAAAAGTAGGTAACAATTTATGATTTTTAATAGCTCTTAATTTAAAGTTCCCTGTACAAATCTCGAATAATTATATTCTGTAAACTCTTCTTTATTCGTTCTTATTCAATAATTTCTTTTTTGGCACATTGAGCATATCAAGTTAATTAATTACCGTAGAATTCGCGAAAAACCGTAGAATCTGCTACGGCCACGCTGTTGCTGTATATACATAGTTGCCGCAGCCGTAGGCCGTGGATAATGTGTTTTTTTGGCATGAAAGCCGTAGAACACGGTAATTGCCGTAGCATTGGCAATACTGGTCAGGCCTCTGCGGTGTACAGCAATAAAACAAGGGACCCGGTAAATACGCACAAGTTTAGACCTGTGTGTTACAACAAAACTTTACCACTTTATCTGATGTAGGTACCTACCTACTCGTAAGTTAATCTGATGTACTCTTTAGTTTCTAGGGGATTATTTATTTAATTTTGCTTTGTTAACAGAACTTTGTTTTTCACTTTACTATATCTATTGAAAACTCTGTTTGTCTTGTTATTAGGGTGGTTTTAGATCACTCGCAAAAGTCGCTGATCAACAACAAATTTTCCGATTACTTTCATCATCTTCAACACCAACCTTTGAACGCATCATCACTTAACATCAGGTGTGTTGTGTTGTGGTCACACGCTACCTTTTAGGTTGTAAGAAAAATAACAAACATTACTGATCTAAAACTAGGCTTGCCAGACCGCCGGGAAATCCGGGATTGCCCCGGAATTTTGCCTCTTCTCCCGTTTCCATTAATTAGCGCTTATTGTCCCGGATTCTGAAAACTTACTATTTTATAATTTAAGCGAAGTGCTCAATTCTATAATAGTTGAACGTTTTTATTTACTACCACAGTGATTCATCTTAGAATTATAAGGCGTTAATTACCTACTAAGTGCATACCTATCTAATAAAAGTACAAATATGAATACTTTGAAAATATAAAAATTATATGATATTTTCTACTATGGCCACGACCCGACATTGTTTTTCCAGAATTGTCCCGGATTTGATAAGTTACTACTATCTGGCAGCCCTATCTAAAACCCATTTGGAAAATCGAGTATGATCTTTGGTCGCTCACTGTACTAGGTACCAATATTTTAATTTTGCTCAATTGTGAGCGAAAACCAATGGGATAACTAATTGTAATAAGATTTCTTAGATAATTCTCTTTGTCGTATGAGGTATAGGTACTATTTTTACTCCAAGGTAAAAAGAAAAAATAAATAGACAATTTGTCTTAAAAGCCTATCCTTCAAGCGTATGATAAAATTATTCGGCGTTTCCCTGGAATCTACCCAATTAACTTGTCAAAGAAGTTATATAAAAAAATAGGATAGATATAATGTAGGATAGTAGATACCTAATCTTATTATTCAGCCTTGTGGTTTTCTGATCTCTAACTTTCATGTTTGTAGAAATTAATATCCATCACCTTTGAAGATATGTAATATATATTTTGTTATAATAATTTGTTATATTTTGTTATAATAAAGCATTATAATAATTTTGGAGAATATGTAATCCACATTAAAACCACCAGGATGTTGTCTTGTGGTCTAAGTATTGGGAACAGGGACAGACCGCCAAGTAAGGCTGCCGGAACAGACCTAGGAGATTGAGTGGGAGCTTGGGCAGTGGTAGCTAGCTAGGCTAACCTTAGAAAATGTTTTTCTTTCGAAAGCTCAGACTCATTTTAGGATTCGAACCCACGAAAAACGAAGTTTTAATTTTTAACTTTGACTTTAGGGTGTTGCTCAAAGATAAAAAAAAAAGTTGAACAAGGACTTGAAGCCCCAAAAAATTACTGGCGGGCGTTTCTTGCCTGTTCTTTTGCCGGCGTAAGGAGGTTGTAACAGGCGTAGCTAAGTCTTAAGTTTGACGTTTTAAAGTGATCATGTTATGTTATCTCATTAGATATAGAATTTTGAACTTTGCACCTTGAACTTTGAAGTACTTACTGATAATATGAACCATGAAGGACGCGAAGACCACCATCCACCCCCACCCGCCATCAGGCGGCGGTGCGAGGCTCACCGACACTCCAGGAGAATCTGGTATATGATGCGCACCATTGCCATTTCTACCATTCTTTGTACTCTTCGGTACTCCGTTAGACATTTTTCGGCTCACTTTTGGCACTCCTCTATTTTTAAATTATATCTATGTTATCTCTGAAGTACTTTAATATCACCTTTTGCTTCTCTTCTCTACAGTATTCAGTATATCTACTAAATATATAATGATTTCTCCGTATATTGTCGTTAAGATATGTTAAAGATTTCTTCTTGATCACTTATTTTATGTATAGAGGCACTGTTTTACAATAAGTTACTTAGTACTATATAAAGTTTGAAAATGTAATGCGGAAGAGGTTGTGGGAAGGACTTAATAAATGAGAATTGTAATTGTTATCTTTGGTCGTAGACCATTATCTTTGAACCTATCTGCGGTTTAAAACTTCTGTGTTAAAAATATAGGTTCTTCTATATAAGCGAAGCATCTTCTGTGCAACCAATGTCTCAGCTGAAACAAAAGAAAAACATGTTAGTTTAGACGTCTGACTTATCTTGGGCAAGGTTAGGCGCATACCACGACTTTTTCGCTGCAAGGTAAACAAACGCCGCCGTGCTATTGTAAATTAGTGACATAGTTTTCAATTATTGCAGTGGCTGGTGATAAGCTTGTAGTGCCCACAGACCACACTTTTCGCGGGGCACTTGTTTGCCGTGCGTCGAAAAGTCGTAGTGCGGACTTAGTATTAATAATAGTATTAATAATGTGAATGAAATTGTATGTCAGCCCAAACCACACTTTCATCAAATATTGCACGGTCTAGTCAAGACCAAACTACGATCAGCACTAATGATATTGATAAGTTGATACAGTACCTAGTACCTACATATTAACATTTGAAAGTTTGATCATATGTTATTGCCCAAACATCATGCGTAAGTGGGTAGTTTCATTGTAGAATATGAAATATGATCGATCGATGATATCGCTCGTTGTAGATTATGTTGATAATATTATCGTATTATTATGTCGATGAGACAAGTCATTTGTTGACAGACCGCAGCATGATTTTTAGAGATAACATGTAATAAAGTAAGTATTTTTAGATAGCATCGATGACCTACGCCTGGCAACTGAACAAATAGATAAGGAACAAAAAGAAAGACGATCCAAACTCATGTTGAAAAGTTTCGATTAAAATCTAAAGAATCAAGTCCTTCTAAACAACGCGACGGATTCGAATTTTGGCTTTCTTCCCACATACGAACACTGTAGAATAAATATTTAGAGGAACAAAGTTGGATATGAATTGCAGAAAATAAAGGATAAAGGCAAAGATTTTTGTTTCTGTTGGGGCTTAGCAGTGAGGATTGACTTGTTTTTATAGTAATAGCGAAACTAGCCCTTTGTCGTGACTATCATTTTGATGCTATGTTATTTACTTTCACTTCAGAAACTTAATTTATACGCTATTAATTAATTATTATAATTATATCTAGTGTTAGAACTTAAGCTTGGCCTAGTTTTAGTAGCCTGTAGCTTATATCTACTGTGCCTGAAGGGTGATTACACCAAAACTTGTACAACTTGTACTTTCCAGAGTTTACATAAAATATGCTTGTTTTATAATAGCTAGTCAAAACTATTCTTCTACGAGTATTAGAGAATTTTATTCCCTACAAAACCGAGGTATCTCCGAGGTATCCCACGTTGTTGGTGACGTCGTGAATGGAATCTCGTTAGTTAATGTTAATTTCAGATTCACGTTTACTATTCTTAAATTTCAATAGTTATGGGATAGGTATTATCATAGATACCTACCTACCTAGAGATAAAACTCAGTTCGATTGCAATAGAGGAGTGACCTAGTTTTGTCGGCACGCATTCCTGCATTTACAACCCATCAATAAATAATCAAAGCAATTAAGAATATTATAGGACGCATGCCTTATATAGACAAACGTATACTGGTCTACGTAAATGTTACCTACATATAAGGACACCTAACTAAGTACATAATTACATACCTACCAAGAGAACAAACTCTAATCCGATTCTCGAGGTTATTTGTTTGTGCCTTTTGGGGTAGAGACTTTGGGCCCCTAAGGACCGGGGCTTATGCCATTATAAAAGACTAGATGATCCCCGCGGTTTTACCCGTGTTTTCCCGTTATCCCGTAGGAACCTTTTTCCGAAATTAAAAATAATGTAGCCTATGTGTTATTCCAGCATGTAAGCATTCCAAAAATCTAGATCCGTTCAGTAGTTTTTGCGTGAAAGAGTAACAAACATCCATTCATCCATACACCTATATATATATACCTTACAATCCATCCTTACAAACTTTCACATTAAGACAGAGGATAATGCTTGTGCTCGAACACGACCGTAACCCATAGGCTACTTTTATCCCAGAAAAAGAATACTGCGGGATAGCGGGGAAACCCCCATGGGCCGCTAGTATGCACTAATATTTTTTTAAGATGGTTAGGTAGAACATAACATTATTGTTAGTGTAAAAAAAAAACATTCTAAAGATAGTATCATACCTCCGCATTCACACTCGCTTACTTAATACATGTATGTATAACATCCATGTGGCCAGGGTAAGTTCTGTTTTAAGGGAAGTTAGTTTTCGCTTCTATTTCGATAAGGTTTAACGGCTCCACAAGATACTAAATCCGGAGTAAACTTAAACTTTGCATTTGTTTACTGCGTAACATGATAAATCACAGTATAAAGTATATAGGGCGAAAAGGGGCGAAAATACATTCAATACTGATATTTTAGTGGAATAAATCTATTTTCCGGTTATACAAAGGTACTCTGTGAAATCTATCGTGGTTCTGTCAGAAGTTTGACTTTTAGTGTCACGACTCACGACCGCGTCTTCGAGGTGTTATCTCCTGACAATAGGTCGTACATCGAACGGCTCTACTCTATGATTGATAGGAGTTACATCAGTAACTTGGACTTGATAATGTTATCACCGAGAATAAAACATTATATACAGTTTTATGTATACCACAACATGATTCATTAATGAGTAAATAAAATTGTCTAAAATATAATTAACGTGGCGGACACTTGGAGTTGTTCAGATACAGATACAGTGTACGCACTCAATCATCATGCTTTTTTTTAAATGTTGAACATTCGAATGACAAGTTCAGAAATAAAAGTTAGCCCGAAAGAATATAGCCCAAATGATAGTTATGTTTATCTGAACAATATGGCAAAGAAAAATATGTATTATGCCATTTTAAGTTATGCCTAACTCACTATGCCAAAGTAAAATATAAAATGCGAGTCAAAGGGATCCCATACGGCTATCGGAACTCATTGAGAGGTACTAGCGACAGATAGCCAGGGTAGTCTAGCCTAGAAGGCACATTAAAAAAAAGTGTTTTAATAATTGATAGTTTTCCCATGGTCGCACATTTTATAACCCCTGCCGCCAAACTATATATGTGGTTTGATCACGATGTTAGGTTAATATTTCTTTGTCTCAGCCTCACAGCGTTAAACGTGGTCACTGGTCACACATGAAATATCTATATGTATAATACCTACCTACATGTCAACTTGAAAACCTCTTTCCTTTTGTTTTTTATTCGCCGGATAACAATGAAAATTGCGGAAGAATAGCTTGGGGCGGATGCTCGCTAGTACCTATAAGATGTAAGATCAGACTTATTTACCTCATATAAACATAAGTACGTTTGCACAAACATTTTGGTGCTTACTTGATGAGTATGACTCTAGTCGCTAGCTCATAGGCTTAGGAACACCAAAATATACGTACTAAAAGTTAATATAAACGTTACAAAAGATATTGTACCGATGCGATTAGCTCTTCCTATCATAACACGTGGATGTGGGCGTCCGATTGTCGTGTGGAAATTGTGCAGCTGTTAAACTTTGACGTGATCTAGATAAAGCTTGTTCGTACAATAAGACACACACAGAATCTATAGTTCTCAGGAACTATAGTTCGTAACTGCCTATTTAACTAAATCTGGCACAAAGATAACGTGAACTAGACAAAACACAAAGACAAAGTTGGAGTGAGACAGATAATTCCTGCTAATTCCGATCTAAATCGAGAAAACAAATGAATGTAACCGAAAACCTGAAGAAAGTTTGCAGTGAAATTACAGGGTATAAAGAAATATAAGTACCATCTGATATAAAATATCAGGTGCATTGCCCAGCAGAACTTTGAACTGTTGAAGTTTAAAATTCTGTGTAGCACAGAGTGGCACTGAACTGTAATGGCCAATCGTGACGCTAACCATCAGGGTCTCGTCACTCAGTTACATAAAACATGAAAAAAAATCAGTAAGGATAAGAAAGAAAATATTATGAGTAGTACCAACCGTGTTATTCGGGTAGCTAAAAGCCCTTCGTACAAGAAACTTATACGTTAGATTAAAAAACTTTAAGAAATAGTTAGATGATGGATAAGTAAATAAATAGGTAGGTAATACCTACAGATACAGTATCAATAAGTTTCAGTAAACCAAATATGAAATAAAAGGATATTATTATGAGCTAATACAGAGAAACGAAACAGTGTAGGTAGTCCTTAGATCAGATTACATAGATATGTACCTAGTTCAGTTTTAGGTTTCTATAAATACACTTTTGGCATAACATCCTAGTATTACTGACATAGATAAGTAGTTATGTTAGAAATGTAATTATTTGTTATCTGCCATATACATATTATGTTTGCAACACGTGTCGATTATGCCATAGTGTATACAAGAGCATTTCGTGCGAGCCGATAGCTTATAAATATAAATTATTACTGACGCTGTTTATACACTGGGTCATTAACTCTGTGCTCTTTGTGTGTCATTGAGAGTAAAAGGTTCATTTGTACACAGTTTTTATAAACTTAATGATAATTTTGCTACTAAAAAGCAAAAGCGCGAAGTTTATTTGTTTACTGGAAAACAAAAAACAGCTCTTTACAGCAATAAAAAAATACAGTAGGATATCTATAGAAAGCCAATTACAGGTTCTCACGTTTAGATTCGTTAAGTAACTTTTAAATAAGTATAAAAAATATATTAAAAGTATACTCATAAATACATTGTACGGTCTTAACCCCTGTGGGATATTATTACAGTTAGATTGAGAATGAGAAAAATTGTTGCATTTAATAAATTATTTTATCTATACTTAACATGAATAACATAAAGATTCATACCAAAATTGTATGTTTACAAGCCAAAGATTACATTTACAGTAAGACCTATAAGCTGCATAGAAGGAGCAAGAAAAACGTAAGAAAAAAAAACATTTGTGACGTGTTACAGAATACAATGTTACAATGAATGACTGTCGCAACCTATTTATCGTTAGAGATTTTTATCAGGTCATTATTGATTTGCTTTGGTACGGCAGTCTCTCTTAAATTGGTTCCAAACGACCGAAATTAAGATTGTTTTTGTACAAGTAGTGAATCATGTCATTTTTCATTCATTACTCGCCAAATTCTCAGCATTTGTACTTACCATTCGGTATTTTGTTTTTGCTACAAAAGGCATGATCTAACGGCCGAAATTAATAATTGATCCTGATCGGTTATTCGCAGTTATGGATCGATATGTCATTTTAGTAGTAATGTGCCAACCCTAGTTCTAAAATGAAATATTAAGACATGACATATCGATCCAAAACCGCGGATAACGTATCGGATCGATTATTACTTTCGGAACAAAACTTTTCTTCTAGGGTCATGAAATCAGAATATTTTGTGCATTATAAACTACCTAGATATACAATTTACTAAATGCTAATTAAGTATACCTACATAATTATGATAGTAGTAGGTTATTTGTACGAGTATAATGATAGCAGTAAGTTCTAATAGGTTATTGGATACATTTAAATTATGCCACCCGGCGTTATCGAAATACCTACATGTACCCATATTTACAATTTTATTATCATAAACTAACCTCAGTGTAAAATAAGTTTCAAAACTTATTTTTAAGGAGGTATTATGACATTTAGGTACGTTCCTGGTAGGTACGAGTATGTAGGTTTCGATATTTATGCAAACCCACTGAAGTCGAGTAGTATAATACGTATTGTTTTCAAAGCGATCCCATTTCTTTGTTTTCATTAAACGCAGGAAGGTCAGATTTCGATGTTCTTGAAATTGCATGTCAAAGCAGTCGCGCCAGAATTAGGCGCCGCATGAATCGCGAAAACTCTGTTTTAAGAATGGCTTTATGTTTGCATATATTTAAGACTGGGAAAACTGTACAAATATAAACAAAAGTTTCACCTTGTGCAGAAATAAAACAAATGAATTACAAAAAAAACTCGAGAGACCAATTTCTCACCTCTGGTTATAAATATAGATACGGTTAAATCCAACAGTTTCTTTGGTTTCGTGGTCACTTTAATTCAATCACAATTTAGTTCTTGAGTTAGTATCGGGGGAATAATATTGAACAGTCACGTCGCGACGGGCGTCTGCATGCGTCCGTACTCGCACTCTGACTGACATAAAAATAGCGATAACCAAGGAAACGCGGGCCAGATAAATGATTCGATACATTTCTTCTTCTCATAATAAAGACCATTGTTCGATCCGAGATAAAAGAACATGAGCCGTGTAAAACTTGAATCAACATTATCATCTCGGTTTACTTACTCATCTATGGTGGTGATAGATGTACTTAATTTATACGAGTATTTTCAAATAGCGGCGTTTTCTACACAAATCATTGAATTTTGCAAGGTTTGTTTGTTCTAATTTTGCTATGCTGTTGTCTGAATAGTATCATATTTAAATAAACAGAACGAATAAAACTTTTTAATTAAGTTAATAGCTTTTTTCTTTGTCCTTTATCTCAAAAACATCACCCTAAATATAAAACGCTTTATTTTTTAAATGTAATAGGTTTAGGTACCTACGTTCATATGCAGCGGAGCTGATTGGAGAAACAATAATGCCTTTGTTTTAATTACGCTTCTAAGGTGTTTTTGTAGCTTTCCATGCCAGTGAAACAATAAACACAATCCTAATACCTATCCCTTGTAGAAGAAAGCAATTCTCTTTTCGGCTTCCGTATTGTATGTTCCTGTCAACGCCCCTATAAAAGATACGAGTATGTTTAGTTACAGTTAAGGAACATTATTTTGTATTTTTAATTTAAAACACTTTTTAATTTAAAACACTTTTATTAGCTTGACTTGTAACTAACTAACTAACTAACTAACTAACTAACTAACTAACTAACTAACTAACTAACTAACTAACTAACTAACTAACTAACTAACTAACAATGTAATCAAATCTTAGAAGTCAATTTTCACCTACTTCTAATTGTCGTATCGACTTGAAACTTTGTATGTGTATGTAATCTTGGTGACAACGCAATAATTTGGTATCATTGACCTGATCTGATGATGCAGCCGGAAGGTGGGTAGGGCATCTCTGCGCTGGCTACTAGTAAACCCCTCGTGTTTGGGCTCATATGAATCGTCTTGATGAGTACAATAGATTGGACTTGGTGACGAGGGTCTGATGATGCAACCGGAAGGTGGGTCGGGGATCTCTGAAGTGGCTACTAGTAAACCCCTCGTGTTTGGGCTCATATGAATCGTCTTGATGAGTCCAATGGATTGAACTTGGTGACGAGGGTCTGATGATGCAACCGGAAGGTGGGTAGGGCATCTCTGCGCTGGCTACTAGTAAACCCCTCGTGTTTGGGCTCATATGAATCGTCTTGATGAGTCCAGTAGATTGAACTTGGTGACGAGGGTCTGATGATGCAACTGGAAGGTGGGTAGGGGATTTCTGCAGTGGCTACTAGTAAATCCCTCGTGTTTGGGCTCATATGAATTGTCTTGATGAGTCCAATAGATTGAACTTGGTGACGAGGGTCTGATGATGCAACCGGAAGGTGGGTAGAAGATCTCTGCAGTGGCTACTAGTAAACCCGTCGAGTTTAGGCTCATATGATTCCTTTTGATGAGTCCGATAAATTGAACTTGGTAACAAAAGACTAAAAAGTAAAAAAATAAAAATATATAGTTTAAAAAACTAAAAAAAAACACTTTAAAAACGCACTGAAAAATATAAAATAATTAAATTGACTTGTATTAGTTACGATATAATGGTTAATTCAAAAAGTGTGGAGCGCTTCTTACTTTTACTGGGTAAATAAAAGTACACACAACCAAAAAGCTCCACACTTTTTGAATTAACCATTATATCGTAACTAATACAAGTCAATTTAATTATTTTATATTTTTCAGTGCGTTTTTAAAGTGTTTTTTTTTTAGTTTTTTAAACTATATATTTTTTTTTATGTCATTAAAACACTTTTATTAGCTTGACTTGTAACTAACTAACTAACTAACAATGTAATCAAATCTTAGAAGTCAATTTTCACCTACTTCTAATTGTCGTATCGACTTGAAACTTTGTATGTGTATGTAATCTCAGTGACAATGAAATAATTTGGTATCATCGACCTGATCTGATGATGCAGCCTGAAGGTGGGTAGGGCATCTCTGCGCTGGCTACTAGTAAACCCCTCGTGTTTGGGCTCATAAGAATCGTCTTGATGAGTACAATAGATTGAAGTTGGTGACGAGGGTCTGATGATGCAACCGGAAGGTGGGTAGGGGATCTCTGCAGTGGCTACTAGTAAACCCCTCGTGTTTGGGCTCATATGAATCGTCTTGATGAGTCCAATAGATTGAACTTGGTGACGAGGGTCTGATGATGCAACCGGAAGGTGGGTAGAGGATCTCTGCAGTGGCTACTAGTGAACCCCTCGTGTTTGGGCTCATATGATTCGTCTTGATGAGTCCAATAGATTGAACTTGGTGACGAGGGTCTGATGATGCAGCCAGAAGGTGGGTAGGGGATCTCTGCAGTGGCTACTAGTAAACCTCTCGAGTTTGGGCTCATATGATTCCTTTTGATGAGTCCGATAGATTGGACTTGGTAACAAAAGACTAAAAAGTAAAAAAATAAAAATATATAGTTTAAAAAACTAAAAAAAACACTTTAAAAACGCACTCAAAAATATAAAATAATTAAATTGACTTATATTAGTTACGATATAATGGTTAATTCAAAAAGTGTGGAGCGCTTCTTTTACTGGGTAAATAAAAGTACACACAACCAAAAAGTGCTCCACACTTTTTGAATTAACCATTATATCGTAACTAATATAAGTCAATTTAATTATTTTATATTTTTGAGTGCGTTTTTAAAGTGTTTTTTTTTAGTTTTTAAAACACTTTTATTTTTAAACTATATATTTTTATTTTATATTTTGATTCAAATTTCTTTGTCGGCACTCTTTTATGTGTTTGTGTTTGATCATTTTTACACCTATTTAAATAATGAGGTTGCGCACGGTGATGAACACGCATTATTAGGTGTGTTTTAATTAATTACCTAGTTGTAATTATTTTAATTTTGTATAAATAATATAATTTCTGATCACATCTATACATATAATAAATCTGTAACTCATCGCTGTCTGTACATTGAAGATAATTGAGAAAAACTTTTATTGGGGGCCTTTATCAACGCAATAGAACCCAAAACAATGATTTTTAGAATTTTTGTCTCTTTGTCTGTATGTCTGTTTGTCTGTTTGTCTGTTTGTTTGTGCACGCTAATCTCAGAAACGGCATCATCATTATTATATTGTGGTTTTCTCCACTTAACATTTAGTGTTTGTTTTATTTCAATCGGTTCATAAATAAAAAAGTTATATCAATTTAAAGCATCACGTCGGAAATTTGGTCGAGTCGATTAGATTATTGTAGCCCGGATAGCATATAGGTTCCTTTTTAACCCGGAAAAAGATTCTTGCGGGATAGTAGGGAATACCATGGATGTAAACGCGAACCGCAGCTATGCCTATCGCCATCCCCATCCCCACACTTATATAAATGCGAAAGTGTATTTTTCTGTTGGTTTGTTCGGCTTTCACGGCGTAACAAAACAACGGATCAGGGTAATTTTTGGCATAGAGATAGTTTATGCGCCGGAGAGTAACATAGGCTTTTATCCCGGAATAATGCATGGGTTTTATGGGAAAACTAAAAGAAAACGAAATTATTCGAAATCTTATACATTGTTGCTAGGCAACATTCTGTTGAATTGTTTACATGTCAGGAAGAATATTATTGGCATGATGATGATGATTATTGGTGTGGATACACATGCAACAATTTATCGTAGCGATGTATTTGTTTTAATTGCTAACAGATCTCCGGTTATAACGAAAGTGTGTATGAAAAATCGTTGCAGTATTTCTGGTTTGCGCAGATGAGCGAGCAGTAACATTTGCTGTTCGATAAAAAAAGGACCTCTTTGTAAGTGGATGCGTTCGCGCGAAAGTTAAAAAAAGAAAAATATTAAGTAAAGATTTTATACAAAGCTACAAAAACGAAAATCAAAAGATGATTGTGATTTGTGATGTTCGCAATCAAAAATCAACACACTGTAATAAAAAATATAGGGCCATCTATTTAATCCTAAGTCAGTGATTACATACACTATATGCGCTCTAATCAAACCCCAGACGTTTGAATTTGTAACGATATATCGTAACGTGTGTAGCAGTCATGATCTTATTATACCTTATTTACTTAGAACTACTTGGTATTGACGTTGATGTTGCGGGTTACAATAAGGGTAAGCGTATGTTGAGACGCAGGCGACGGAAGCGCTTGGCATAGTCCATGCGATGCTGTAAATTACACAGATACACTGTAATAAAGTACTTACTAAAACTGGTATCAAGAACAGACAGTATTCAAGTTGACGAGTAAACTGAGTATAATATTTAACTTATTTAGTGGGATACAACATGTGGTCACTTTAAAAAGTCAAACTAATAACTAGCTATGTCAGATTACTATTTCGCCTTATATTATCTGATTAAAATGGAGGAAGTTCTCTACCTTCCCAAAGTTTTTTATTGAGGATCAGTATCAGATTATGACATTAATAAGCTATTGTTACTTACAGTTTTTAATAGCGTTGCTTTTATGTCTGCATGCTTCTTTAAAATACGTGTTATGTGTGAACGTGTCATATAAATACTATCCTACGCATTGATTAATACGCACTAACTTAATTTAAAAAAATTGTCATGGTTGCTGTAAAATGAAAAAAAAAACATCGTATGCTCATCTTTGCCTAAGCTTAGTTATTACAAAAAATCAGCGCTGCCCCGCACTGCATCGATTGCGTCTCAGTATACGCTTAGCCTAAAGATTTGCAAAGAAAGCAAAGAGTTTGCATAGATCGGTTTTTTGGTGAAATAGTTTTAATGCTAGAAAAAACGGTGCTATTATATAACGGTGTGGATTGCCCTCGGGGGTTTTTCTGTTTATTACCCTTTCACGCCTAAAATTAGAGATGAAGTAAACCGATCATGATGAAATTTGGTATGGAGATAGTTTAAGGTGAAGCAGAGGTAGAGGTAAGTACCTAAACAATGAATCTGAAATCGGCAAGAAAACTGGCGCCGTTCGAAGTTCGTTAGGATTCGAACCCACGATCTAAGCGTTGCAAACCGACGTCACTACCGATCCATACTACAACACAATCCAGTTCATATACCTATAATTCATCAATACATCATAGGAGGAATGAAGATAGATCAAACCCTGCATGGAGAAGGACATACTGGGATACTTTTTATCGCGTTAAGGTTTACAGTAGGTATCTCTGAGAGTGTAGTTCACGCGAGTGAAACCGCGGGTCGCAGCTAGTTATTGAATACGTATCATCCAAAAATCTCTGTTTATCCTTGAAAGCTTTATTTAATCCCTTCGCCTAAAAATTGAGCAACGTTATTTATATATCCATTTTGAGAAATAGCGGATTATAGCCTATCAATCATAGTAAAGCATGTTATCGCAACATGCGACTTGTAAAATCAATTCAGATAACGTATAACACGATATACTTATCAATGAAAGGAATGTTACTAGGTCAGATAGTCTCAATTCAGATTGGCCCTTATTATATAACCGTACCTACCAACTGTGCCCCGCGGCTACATCCACTAGTTTTGCATTATCCCGCAGAAACCTTTCTTGGGATCAAAAGTAGCTATCTCCATTGCAAATTTCCCTCAAATCCGATGAGTCATTTCAGCGTAAAGAAGTAACAAACAACACACTCGAATTGTTAGTGTGGTATATATCGTATTTTTAAAACACTTTTATTAGCTTGACTTGTAACTAACTAACTAACAATGTAATCAAATCTTAGAAGTCAATTTTCACCTACTTCTAATTGTCGTATCGACTTGAAACTTTGTATGTGTATGTAATCTCGGTGACAATGCAATAATTTGGTATCATCGACTTGATCTGATGATGCAGCCGGAAGGTAGGTAGGGGATCTCTGCAGTGACTACAAGTAAACCCCTCGTGTTTGGGCTCATATGGATCGTCTTGATGAGTCCAATAGATTGAACTTGGTGACGAGGGTCTGATGATGCAACCGGAAGGTGGGTAGGGGATCTTTGCAGTGGCTACTAGTAAACCTGTCGTGTTTGGACTCATATGAATCGTCTTGATGAGTCCAATAGATTGAACTTGGTAACAAAAGACTAAAAAGTAAAAAATAAAAATATATAGTTTAAAAAACTAAAAAAAAAACACTTAAACGCACTGAAAAATATAAAATAATTAAATTTACTTGTAATAGTTACGATATAACTCGGTAAAAAATTATAAGTGTCATTAGTGTGATTTAGTCACAAATCTTTGACCACAGAAATACATATAATGTGTTTTTATATTTATAAACTATTAAGCAGTCATTAAAAATAAATTGAAAATATCGACATACATTTCGATTTCGATATTTTTAACCCTAGCCTACTCACGTGTGAGCTACGTTGACGATTTATATCGTGTGAGTGACCGTTGTAACCATCCACTGCTGTAGCAAGTCTATTTTTATCGCAGCCATTGCTTTGTTTCTGGATAGCCTCAGTTCACAATCTAAGTCTCTATCATTTATTGGACTCGTGATAGGTAGAGTCGTTTAGTCTATTTTCTCACTTACATAAAAAAGAGACTGAGTCAAGACTAGTTAGAACTTACTAAAAGACATTTGAGGTCACTAAACTCTTGTTCGTTTTGTTAAACGCTTATCATTATTTGAATTGCTGGATAAGGTACTAAATTAGGGTGAGTTAGAGTGTTTGTTTGTGTGCTATCAGAATGAGTTGGTCGAGACACGAGCTGTCTACGTCCCCTTATTATCATAGATTAGTAAATACTTGCGCGTTGGATGACCTAAATATCTTTCGATTGAACGAAAATTCGATGCAATGAATATTTTTAAGAAGGGAGTTATTTGTATTGCTAAGTAATTTCGGATTGATTGAAAAGGATTCGTGGCGGCTTTCAAAATTAGTAGACGATTTTACTTATATTATAAACGCGACTCACTCACAAACGAGTATGTATGCATATATGTTTTTTGCCCTGTCACGTAAAAAACTACTGAACGGATTTAAGTAAAATTTGGAATAAAGATAGCTTATACCCTGAATTAACACATAGGCTACTTTTTATTCTGGAAAAAGGTTCCTGCGAGATAAAGGGAAGACGCGGGTAAAACCGCGGGGCGCAGCTAGTTTTCTATAAATTGTCATACCTAATATTATCTGTATGGGAAAATTCATGAATACCTAAAGAACCAGCGACACCCATTGGTTGCGCTCGCCCATCTACAGTTTTATAGATTTTCTTTTTAACAACGATTTTTTTCGGGTAGCTGAGAAAGTATACAGGGATTTATTAGAAGAAAATACCTATTAGAATTAAGTGTACCTGTGTACATTTCTGATTTGTGCAATAAATAATTTTCGTCTAGGTATGCTGATCTCTATGTATTGTTTTGTAATCGTATAAGAATATTTGATTTTAAGATCCTATTTCGTTTGTTTTGATAGATAATCTAATAAGTGGGATTTTTTTTTGCGCTTACTCCGTTTGCGCCTTTGTAATGCATGTTGATGTACCTACCTACAGAGAAGAGAAGCGATCTCATAAAAATAACTAAAATACGTAGACTGAAAATGTGTTTAAAAATTGACTACCTATAATACCTATATGCTAACATGTTAATGCAAGCATCGAGGTTGCTGCTGCCAGCTGGGCGCCGATAAAAGCGATCTCCGGCTTGGGATAGCTCGCTCCATCATTCCGGTTCCTGGACCCAAAATCGAATACAAGCCGTTTATTTTAGGAGCTCTATGTCTCTAGTCACATGTCTGTGCTCAATCTGGTTATTTAGTGTTTTCAGCTGTATCTTGTTTTTAAAATAGAGATCTGTATCATATTGTAACACAGTGTGAGATAAAATTATCAGTAACGTTGTGAGATCTAGGATCAACGTAAGCCTATTACGAATAAACAATATTTTTTTGAGTTTGTAATATAAATATCGAAATTAGTATAAGAAACAAAGAAATGGGACGTTACCAATAAACATTTTTGTTACAGCTTGTAGCTACATACTTCCTTGTACCTACCTGACATTGATGTGGTGCAAGAGCTATGAGTCAATCTTTTCAGCTATAGCGGTGGGGGCTGCGCACGCTGCTATACGCTGGTTTTCTCTTGATCCCACTTCGTATTTATTGTATCAAATTAACTCTCTGTCCCTTTGTGTGTTTCTTACCTTTCATACCTAAACCACTGATTGGAATAGAGATACTTTGAACCCAGGCGAATGAATAAAGAATACATTTATCGATAAACCACCACGCGGGTGAAGCAGTGAAGTTAGTAAATAAGTGAAATAGTACTGTGTCCTGATTCCCAAGCTCTTTGATGTTCATCGAAGGTCGACAGCTTGGTAAATATTCTCAGATGATATCGACGGGACCAGTTGGTGTAGAATCAGTAAGAAACTACATTATTGATAGGTACTTATTACTTACACTGATCATTGTAGACTATAAAAACTTTATCGGCTATATATATGAATAATATGATGTACCTACAGCTGTTGCCATGAGCTAAGACATCGATTGCGTATCATATTCTATTTGATAAAATGGGCATGAGTAGGAATTTAGTGATGGGTAGGTAAAGTCAGCGACAAAAGTAGCTGATCGTTCTCGATTTTCCAAATATGTTTCAAATCAGTAATTATTATTGTTTTTTTTACATTTTACATGGTATCATTTTGACCACAACATAACACACCTGAGATGATGAGGTCAAAAATTGGTGGCTAAGATGATGAGGATAATAGAAAAAAGTATGATTGTTCAGCGACTTTTGTCGTCGACTGTACTAATATTTCTTCCCTGCGACAATTCTGAAAAAAATATCTAGGTCAACTGCTGAGAATCTGAACAAAATGAGTAAAATGTGTTTCTTCTGTTCTAAATCATAGGCTTATCGATTGGCAAGAGGCAAAGGCCGCCACCTCAGTACGCAATTATGCATGCTGCGTGCAAGCGAGGTTATCCGAGTCTAAGATACCGCAAATAAATTGCTAGATACTAATTACAAGATTTGTAAGCAAGCGAATGCAATGGCTATGAGTTTAGCAGTTTGTTTCACAACATATCTGTACCTACGTATAGGTATTTGTGGTAGGGAATTTATTGCACTTCCCATAGCGATTAAAGGTACTATCGATAGTTTCAAGGCTGGAGAGCTTACCATCTATCTATAGGTTTGCTATAATAAAACTGTTACGGTCAATAAGTCTTACATCGATACTTATATTGTAAAGAGGTAAAAAAATATGTTAGCATTAAACTATTATTATTATTTCATATAATTAGGTACATCATTAACATATTTAAATTTCAATTATTCATTCATTATAATTATAATAAATTATGCACTTAACTTCAATCGCAATCATTTATTGCACTTAGTTTTTGGATATTTTAAATTATGTATTCATTAATTATTATAATATTAAACGTAGGTATAGTAACTCAAAAAAATCGCTGGAGTTTTCACAATTATGTTGCTTACGCTTTTTATGTATCTATTATATTTCTTATGCGTTTTTCTATTATATCTCAACTGCCTAATAAGATTGTCACAAACATGAAAACACAGTATATAGGTACACGTAAATCAAAAAGGTATAGTGTCGTGGTTCAATTCTCATACCCATAACCTTGAGGATTATGATAAAGGCCAGGTCGATTGAAACCAGATTTCATTAAATGCATACTGACATTAAATGACCATAAAATTGGGATTTGAGCTTAGATGTTTAGTTTATTGTTGCAGTTCTCACTCCATAACTTTGAGAGACCGACCGGTAATGATCAGATCTGTTGCACTTATTTATCTAGATCAGTGGTTCCCAATTAGTTTTTGCTGCGTACCACTTCAAAAAAAAACCTCATATCTGCGTACCCCTTATTGTAGCAATTACACTAATATTATAAATGCCAAAGTTTGTGAGTGTGTGTGTATGTTGGTTACTTCTTCGCTCAAACGCCTGGACCAATTTTGATGAAATGTGGTCTACAGGTAGTTGACACCCTGGATTAACAGATAGGCTACTTAAACCGCGGGTAACACCGCGGGGCACAGCTAATGAAATGATATTTTGGACATTGTTCTTGTTTGTACTGATAGCCGCACGTACCTCTTGATGCAACTTCACGTACCCCTGGGGGTACGCGTACCACTGATTGGGAAGCACTGATCTAGATGATATCTCTTAGCCATAGCGCAAGATAATATACTTATCTAGCGGACCCGACAGTTGTTGTCCTACTGCCAACTGCAGCGCCATCTGCCGGGCTGATTTGTGAATTTAAACCATCCAGGGCGCCACCCAAACGCATACAAATAAAATTCATTCAAATCGGTCCAGCCGTTTAGGAGGAGTTCAGGGACGTACACACGTACAGTAGAATTATATTAGTTATATAAAGAAGAAGATGTAATATCGGCTTTGAGTTTGAATGTCCACAATCTACCTGCGTCCACGCAAGTGAAGCTGCGGGAACAAGCTAGTTCACCATAAATTATTATTGTGAATGGTACCAGCTGCATTGCATCATGCACGTTTATGAGCGCAGTCCTAGCAAGGCTGCAAGAAAATTAATATTATATGTTTGCAAATAAATGCAAATATATTTCTAGATTCCTTCTCAAAACGGCTCTATGAAAAATACAAGTACCTAGATCCGTAGTCTAGAAATGGTTTCACATTTCGAAAATAGAGAATGTTGAGATATAAATTTCAACTTGATACCTCAACGCTTTTTTGAGAAAAAGGGTCTTGACAGACAGACAGACGGACAACAAAGTGATCCTAAAAGGGTTCCGTTTTTCTTTTTAAGATACGGAACCCTAAAAATCGAGGAAAAGAGGTAATATCGGCAGAACACGTACTGAATTTTATAGCAGTTACTTTGAGGAAGTTCACTGCAGCATGTACTAATAGACAAACTTCCAGATCAACGATTAAAGTTAACTTAATATCTATTTAAGAAGAAAATATTGCTACATCCGTAGTTCAGATGATGTAGGCAAGTGATAGAGTCGTTTGCTTCGCGCCGTTCAACCCTAACAGGCGTGTTCAGACCCAGATCGGCGAGTAACGTGATTATCAACGAATGATTGGCTTTTCCGTAGTAGCTGCATCGTATTCTGTGACATTACACAGTGTATCTTTCGTGTACACAAGATCTTTACCCAATTTACGACTTATTGGTTAAGTTTGTACAGTTTCTTTGTTCTTGAATAAGTTATTTTAATGTATTTAGCATCATTGGTATCTATAGTAGAGATGCCTCGAATAGTTGTTATGGCAAATAATCGGACAACAATTATTTGTCTATGGCGGATAGTCCAATTTTTGATGGATTGGAATTTGGTTGTGGTGGCCCTATTTATTTACTTATTAATAGCTTCTCGCGGTTAGGAAGCTCGCGATTGCCCGTTATCCTAATATAAAGAAGTTCATCCGAGATAATAAATCGCCTATTTTGGGTATCCAAAATACCAAATCCGGCAAGCCGTTTCAGCATAAAGAAGTAAGAATCATATAATTATCGTCGGCTAGCAAACAACACTGCACAAGTAAAAATTTTGTTGTATTGACATTTTTTTAGTTCCATATGACGAGTAAGTTCGTTAAATAAATTTTACTACTAAGATCTTGAATAGCCCATACTCTCTTTATCTGAGAACCGCTGACCGTGCGAAGCGTTTTGCTTCTAAATTTTTCATTTTAGGTACCGCTAAGGAGTGGCAGTACTCTTTGCCAGAGTTTCTTACCTTTAGATCGCTATAATTTGATAATTTTCAAGGCAAGAAAAGATACCTTCTAGGCATGCGTGCTACGTCATCGACCGTGTCAAGATCGCGGTCAAACGCAGGCCGATTTGCAAGAAAAAAACATGAGAATATTTCTTTGATTTTCCACATAATTATAGGCACGTTTAAAAGGTACTATTACGCAATAGAACGAAAGTTGTCATCCATGAAAAGTACTCGCCACGATTGATCAAGTTTAACGCAACATTTTATTACTCCTGGAACTTTTACAGTTTTTGACGTGCGCTTCTATGAACCTGTCAGTTCCAAGCATTTTTACTAAATAGAAGCCGTTAAGTAAAAATTGTACCACAAACATGTCAATAATTTACATAAAAAACATTCAAGTAAAACAGCTTTATGTCTCTCCTGAAAAGTTGCGAAATTTGACTTGCGCGGTGTTGTTAGCTAACCGTCGATATGTATACACACTCACAAACTCTCGCATTTGTAATAATAATGTGATTTTCAAATATCACATCTATATAACATATAGAAAGCCGTGTTAGTTACACTATTTATAACTCGAGAACGGCTAAACCGATTTGGCTGTAAATTGGTGGGAAGGTAGCTTAGAACCAGGAGACGGACATAGAATACTTTTTACCCCGGAAAAATTTCCAACGGGATAACAGGAAGACACGAGTGAAACCGCGGGGCACAGCTAGTAATATATAAGTAGTTAGCTGCGCCCCGCGGTTTCAATCGCGTCTTGCCGTTATCCATTAAAAACCTTTTTCCGGGATAAAAAGTAACCTATGTGTCAAATGTCCAGGGTATAAGCTATCTCCACTCCAAATTTCCCTCAAATTCGTTCAGTAGTTTTTGCGTGAAAGAGCAACAAACATACATACATACATTATACTCACAAACATTTGCGTTTATAATATTAGTAGGAATATTAGTACTTAGGCTAAAGCAGTCTGTATTGTTATACCGTAGGCCACGTGCGTAGCGTTATACCGCCACGTGCTTTATTGAACGATGAAGGATTTTCCCCTTTCCTCCTGTACCTACTACTACTATGGATTTTAGAATGTGCCCATGGGTTTTCACTCGTAGATATACATAATTTAAGAAGGGGCATGCTTCACATGGGTATATTTCATGCATATTTGCTTAATGTATAAATGAATGTAGTTACTCGGAAATAGCGAAGCTTCAAGAAGTTTAGGAATTGTCAGAATCGCATTGGTATTTCTAGAGACTTCACTTTTTACAAACATAAATATACATACGTACAAAGAACTTTCCCTGTTTATTATTACTATAGATTAAAAAAAATGTATTCTATTTTTATTTATTTCTTTGTTTTATTTAACATCAAATTTTAACATTCACGCCCTACGTTTTCTTTTGAAAATCGGTTGCATTTTTAAGTTTTTGGCTGTATGGCGTTTCATCATTAATATGGTACACAATAACACAACTCACACAACAAAATCTCTTTGCCTATATTGAATTATCACGACAGTTATGGATTTATAAATAAAAATTGTTGGTGTACTAGCACAATCGGTAGGGATTAGGGGTTTCTAGAGCTCTTTTCACGAGCATCGAATAATCTGAGCATCTTGAGAAAATATTAAATGTGAAAGTATAAAAACATTCACTAAAAAATTTTTATCCTTCGTTTCGTTGATTTTATGATTAATGTTCAGTCAGTGTCATTCAATTTTATTTTTGGTATTATTGAAATAATATCGTGAATGCACAGAATATAGATTAACTTGAAAGTAATAGGTAGATATTTTGAAAAAATGTATTAAATTCTAACCTTTTGAGCATTAGATATATTATTGTTATCACAAAATGACATTTTATAACGACGTCCACATTAAAAAGTAAAACCCATAAAAGACACACACTTACCTAATTGCTTTAAAACTGCTGCAAACTCCGAATCAATACACCTTTGTTTTGTTTCCGTCTCTTCGTCTTGTCTCCCAAATTCTTCATCCGATTCTAATTTATACTTAGACATTAACCTAAACTTTAATACTGACAATTATATCAGGGGTTTAATACAAGAAACGAGTTATGGAGAATTATTCTTCAATGTTTACGTTTACAGGCCGTGTAAGGTTTTGTTAGTTCGCGGGGAAACCGCGCGCGGCGCTTATGTCTGCCGGCGGGCGTAGGGCGACTGAACCAGGGCGGGCGGGACGTAGCCACATGAACGTAGCAACTAGCATCCGCATCGCTGCCGCTAAAATAAAATAACTCCTCTCACTTATATGAATTGAAACATTGAGCAAGCGAGACAGACGGCTCTCCTCAGGTTTACAAATTTACACTTGCATAGCTTTATGCGCGAAAGGTTTAATTTAATTTTACTTTCATGCAAATGTACGATAAGTCTCCGTTAATTTAGTACCGAAGTCAGTATGGCACTAATTAAAAATTCTCCTCAAATTCTCCTTGTAATTTTCTTGAAATAAGCCTAAGCTGACGTTATCAACAGTCTCAAAACGTAGTAATTTTACGGTGGTGTTTAAACTTTATAGCGGCAATGAATTCCTCTTTAGGCATTTACTATTGTTTTTTCTTTTGGACGCAGAGCGTGTATAGTTTTTTAAGGGATGCTAAAGAAGTATTAGCCATAGATATTACTGATGTGGAATTTAAGAACCGAATAGCAGGTGGAAAATCTACCTCCTTGCATTCCTTCCCGTTTAACATACAATTTTTTAATTTAGGAAGCATGTGTGGAGGACTCACAAAGAAGATTTTACTGACAGCGGCTCACTGCTTTGATTCCAATACGGACGTGGCAGAAATGACAGTGTTATCAAGTGAGTTGCAAATATGATTTATTATTATTATCACTAGCCTATCACGTCTCTCTCTCTTTAAGGAAAGGCCTGTGTTCCACCGATTGGATACGGGCTTTTTCTTAGAGAGATGGGCAATAATCTTACTTGCTGTTCTAGCGCGCGTTGGTAGATGTCACATATTGTTGATTGTTGTGGTTCTTGGAGGTATTGTTTTCCTCATGATGTTTTCCTTCACCATTTTGACCGATAGCAAATTCGCACACAACTATGAAGGTCATAGGTGCGGGGTAGATTTGAACTCACTATCAGCGCCTTGTATTTCGTATACGTTATGGATATTTTAAGTACACATTTTCTTTTAGATTCACGTTTTGTTCACGATTTGAAATCTGCTGCTCACGGAGTTTGGGATTTCAAAATTCACGAAGACTACAACCAAACCATTTCTTTCGCTAAAGATATCGCAGTTGCAATTATTGTCGACGAATTCATTCTTTCTGATGTGGCCCAGATAGCGTCACTCTGCACCAGTGAAGTGTGGATGCGCGAAAATGAAATTTTATTCGCCAGTGGTTGGGGTGAAACTTCGGTAATTATTAAATTTTCATCGTCATCCACTTTCGTTCCCAATTCTGGGAAATAAGCCTTCTCTTAGAAGAGAAAGAGAGAGAGAGAGAGAAAAAGAAATAGAAAAAAGAGAGAGAAATAGTATGTGTCATAATCTACCACGCTGGCCCAGTCTGTGTGGTAGATGTCATATGCCCTGCTATGTTGTGATTCTTGGGCATAACAGTTTAATCACGATGATTTTCCTTTTCGATTGAGTGATGGCAAATCCGCATGAGATGGGATTCGAATACTCGGTATTGGCGTTTTTCGTAACACGCAGTTTTGGTCGGCCACCAAGTAGTAACTATACAAAATAGGCATGGTCAACGATAAAAGTCACTGTGCACTCGAATTATAAAATTTCCCCAAGCATCTTAAATACTACTACTCGCTGATCAGATTATTGTGTATTTGATTATTTATTACCTCTTTATAGTACGGCGCAGGAATAACAGATCAACAGTTAAAAATGACGTTTTTGAACTTCATTTCTAATGCTAAATGCGAAGCAGAGACTGGGATGGAATTGAGCTCAGACATGTTCTGCTTGTATGGAGAGGGGATCAGGGACACGTGCAGGGGGGACTCGGGGGGAGGGGTCATGTGGAATAAGTAAGTATTCTTCTTTCAACGGGTCATGCCGACATATCTACACTAGCTCTACCACCCCAGTGAGGATTTGAGGACATATCAACAAGTAATTATAGAAAACCTCACCTGGCAATTGACTGTGTGCAGATGTGGGCATTACAAAGATAACTCAATTTGATATACTCTAGTAAAAGTCCAGGTCTGGTCGGATCCCCAAAAATGTGTTTTTGTTTAAGTTCTCGATGTTTAGAAACTGTTTCAAGTGTCATGATCACTAAATACTAAAGGTTTTTGCGGGTAGGATGGATGACATAACCGCCGGCAGACGTATCCATCTACCCGCTTCCTCTCACGTTTTTTGCGTACGATGACGTTACCATTGTCCCCCAAGTCGCTCACAACTCGATTCAATCCTCGATACACAAAACTCACAGCATATCCGCTTGCAAGATAGGTACTTTTTCTGTTGTCCACAACCCGCAGAAACTTTTAGTAGTTTCCCGATCATGGCGCTTGCAACAGTGCTACTAAAGCTAAAATATACACTTGTCTCAGTAGGCACATGTCGTTAAAGTTAAGGTTTAGTAGGTACATATATTATGATGATGTTTTCAGTATGCTGGTAGGAGTAGTATCTCATGGTATGGGATGCGTAAAAAAGCCAAGCGTATACATCAATGTGTCTCGCCTGAGAATGTGGATACAACGAGCCGTGCATGATCTCTCCATCAGTTTCTGCAAAGAAAATACTAGACCTTGAAATATAATTATATTTTTATGTGTAGCGATCATTACGTTTGATGAATTGTAGACAATTTTTAGCATAATTTTTAAACTATTTATAGAAATGGTCCTGTAGGTATTATAGGCCACCCGGACGAAGCGGCTGGTAATGAATTCATAAAAAGGCTCATAAAAACTGGTTCAAGTAGTTAATTTCCATTATGAACATGAATTTGAGTAATTGTAACCTGTCGTAAAAAAATGATTACACAGGAATTTAATTAAAAATTCATATAGGTACAACATTCACCTGAATACAGCTACTTAGCTGAATCGTTAGGTGGACACAAATTATTCATGGATAGCACCGAATTCTGTTCATCTGTCAGCTGAGCTATGCTAAGACATATCGTTCCATGTTTTTTATCCCTTTTATTTTTACGTTATATATACTCAACAAATGTATCTATGTTAAAACGATTGACGCGTCCTAAGTCTCAAGAAGAGATGGAAGGCAAGATTATTGGTGGGAAACCAATCGCTCTAGAGCTTGTGCCCTACAGTGTTCAGCTATTTAACCTGGGGTCGATGTGTGCCGGCACTATTCTAAACAGCTGGGCAGTCCTCACTGCGGCACATTGCTTCGATATCAATAAAGATGTTGAAGAGATGGTGGTACAAGTTGGTAAGTGTCATAATTATATAGAGTAGGAAATCCCACACCACTCGATTTATACACTCCTTTCTCCCGCACACTTGCGCTATGTGGAATGAGGAAATTCCTCCACAAGTTTTCCGCAGTGCTACAAATTGCAGTTCTTCAAGATGGCCGTTAGAGCAAGGCATCGACGTGCCTCTGGTATTGCAAATGTCGATAGGCGACGGTGACAGCTAGCCATCAGGCGGGCCGAGCGGTCTGATTGTTTGCTATCTACTCTATTATATAAAAATAAAAGTTGCTTCAAAAAGAGATAAGAAGAAATTAGATAGATATACAGATAAGGCTCCATTGTTCACCACAACAACAGAAATAAAACAACATAAAAGGATAGATCTCAGAGCTTTTAATGGTAGGTATTAGTAAGTTTTTTCCAGACTTTAGAACTCGTGTGTATGAAGATTCTTCCAGGATCAAGATATGTCTACGACTTCAATGCCATCCAGCTTGGTGTAGCCGACATCGTGTTGCACCAGGAGTATAACCAATCTGGCCTGTTCGCCTGCGATATAGCGATGGTGTTCCCAAACAGCCCTATTGAATTCACCAGCAAGAGTAAGAAAGCCATACTGGTGAACAATAGGAATTGGATGAGCCCGAAGGCGAAGAACTTTACAGTCACTGGGTGGGGGTTGACACAGGTATCTTTGGTCTTTGGAAAAGATTTGATTTATTCGTATTCGTAGTAAAGGGTGACAATGTGACACCTCGCAACGTAATTTGAAAACTTCGTTCGAATTAGAATTGAAATAACTCGTACTACCGATTTTAGTTCCTCCAGGTTTCCGTAAGAAAGAAAAAAAATATATGGAAAGAAACGCAAACTTTTATAGTTTTCGTAAACTATCAAAACTTGTACTTAGGATCAATCCTCAGTGACATGTGGTCGATGAGCAAGTTTGCAATGAAATAAAATGAATGATCAATACATAAGTTAAACAGCAATCACTTCAAACTAGAGGACTTAAAGCCACTGTCGCGTTTTGTTCAATTCATTTCATTTGAAACCTGCCGGGCAAAAAGGGGTGCTTCGGGGAAATGGATTGGAAAATTCGATAGAGTTAGGTTGAATTCCAAATGTAAAGATTGCTGGAGCCATGATAGAAGCGTAATTTAGCTCTAAGTACTTTTCTATTGATTTTGAATGATGTGGTGGTAATACATTGCATTAAAAAAATACCTAACACTTAGTAGATATTTTGTGGTTTATTTGTGAGTATCTGTCGCCAAGCACCTATAGGTGTATTCCAGTCCCATTTGAGAGCCACTTCCCAATCCAGATTTAGATATGATAATGATGAGACTTAACTTTAGATCCTTTTCGTAAATATCAAAAACCTTAATTATTAAGTAGTTTGAAATAAGGTAGCGGGAAAAATCGACACTTGTCAAAAGCATAAGTGGGGCTCAGGATCTGATCAATCAATAAGGATCAGTTTAAAGTACAGTGATCGCTGATCACGTGCATGCACCATCACTGATTATGCTGATCATGTCCATATCATTTAATATCGCGTGACTTGTGGTAAAACGATACCAAGAAGGCAGATACCTAGATGTGAAATGTGAGTCTATTCCTAGAAATTGATTTTGCCTTGTAGGTACGATTCATTCTGTTACTTTGAGTAAAACATTCATGTGTTGGGAAATAGAATCGATAGTGTCCAACTTAACTTATTGATATAAAAATATAAATACTAGCTGCGCCCCGCGGTTTCCCCCTATCCCACAAGAACCTTTTATCGGGGCCAAAAGTAGCCTATGTGTTATTCCAGATTATAAGCTAATTCCGTTCCAAATTTCACTCAAATCCGTTCAGTAGTTTTTGCGTGAAAGAAATACAAACATCCATACATCCACACATCCATACTCACAAACTTTCACGCTTATAATATTAAGTAGGATAGATTAATTACTGGCGTTATTTAAAAATAACATAATTCTTTTTTCTTAATCGCAGACCTAGTCATGAACTGCCTATAAAAGAAAGGGAGTAAAATTTACAAATCAAATATGTTTGAAATATTCCAGTATGGAGGTTCACTCTCTAAAAAAGGTCTGATGATGACAAACCTTCAGTACGTGACTAAAGAGAAATGCAGCCAGCTCCACAAAATACAGCTGTCACCTGACATGTTCTGCTTGTACGGCGCTGGTATCAGGGACACCTGCAAGGGTGATTCAGGAGGAGGAGTTTTTTGGAATGGGTAACAAAGTTTGATTTTTGGTATAGTGTAATTTTTTTACTGAATGAGCCAACAATGTACAGACAAGCGCTGCTGGCGCTCAATGAAGGGATATTATTGAGGGCCACCTTTTTTGACCCTTTTTGATCGAGAGGATCGTGCGGTCAAACGAACATACAGTGGACGGCCGAGTGGCCGTCACCCTGTCGGCCGTCCCAGATATCGCTGGAAAGACGAAGTCACGAAGGATTTGCGCGAGTTCCAGGTGGAGGACTGGCAGGAGGTGGCGCAAGACAGACTGAAGTTTGTTATCGGAGGCCAAGACTCACTTTGGGTCGTTGCACCATCTCAGTTAGTTTTTTTTTTAGTTTTAAATAATAAAACCCTATGTTTTTGAAAAAAAACACAGCATTGACCGCTTCGTAGGTACAGTAGATATGAAAATCGTCATTTATTAAAAATGTTTCGTGGAACTCGTACTCGCGAAAGAGATTTTGGGAGAATCAAAAGGAAAAGGCGTAATAGATAAGGATACATGGTGGTGGTCAAATGATATACAAAATGTACTCAAGGAAAAGAAGCTGAGATTCAAAGAATGGCAGAGTGTGGAACAAGAGAATAGAAGCTTGAAAGCAGAAAAGAAGAGTGAATATGATGCAAGTAAGAGAAAAGCCAAAAAAGCCGTAGCTGTAGCTAGAGCTAAAGCTCAGAATAAGCTGTACGAGAGTCTGAATACTCCAGCAGGCCAGAAGTATCTGTACCGGCTCACTAAGGCTAGAGAAAGAAAGACGAGGGATGTGTCTAAAGTTAAATGTGTGCGGGATGAAGTAGGAGAGGTTCTTTCGGATAAGAGGAAAATAAAAGATAGATGGATGAATTATTTTAAAAAGCTGTTGAATGAAGAGAATGATTGGAGTGGCTTGCTCGAGAAAGAACCATTGAATGTAGGCTTAGTAAGGAAGGTAAGTGTGGAGGAAGTGAAAAGAGCTGTAAATGGAATGAAGAATGGAAAAGCAGTTGGTCCCGATGAAATACCTATTGAAGTGTGGAAGTTATTAAAGGTGGATGGATGGGAGTGGTTGGCTTTATTCTTCAATAAGTTGTTGCATGAAGAAGCTATACCCGACGAATGGTGCAACAGTTCGCTGGTGCCCATCTTTAAAAATAAAGGTGATGTGCTGGAGTGCAACAATTATAGAGGAATTAAGCTAATGTCACATAGTATGAAAGCTTGGGAGAAAGTTATTGAGCGACGACTGAGAGAGGAGAGTGAGATTTCACAAAACCAGTTCGGTTTCATGCCCGGTCGGGGAACAACAGATGCCATTTTCGCTATCCGCCAACTATGCGAGAAATACAGGTATGCACACAAGAACTTGCACATGGTCTTCATTGACCTCGAAAAGGCATACGACCGGGTACCCCGTGAGGTGTTGTGGTGGGCCCTTAAGAAGAAAGGTATACCTGTGAAGTATGTGGAATTGATTCGCGCAATGTACGGTCGATGCAGTACCCAAGTCCGATCCACCGTGGGCATTACACCTAGTTTCGATGTGGCTGTAGGCTTGCACCAAGGGTCGGCTCTTAGCCCGTATCTCTTCCTGGTGATAATGGACGCCCTCACGGCGGACATTCAGGAAGAGGCTCCCCGGTGTATGCTGTTCGCTGACGACATTGTGCTAGTTGCCGAGAGTGGTCTTGAGGTCCAGAGCAGATTGGAGGAATGGCGGCAAAGACTGGAGAGTGTTGGCTTGAAAGTAAGCAGAACCAAAACGGAATACATGTTCTGCGATTTCGGCGGTCTCTCCAGTCCTGTGCCGATAAGTCTTGCCGGAATGTCCTTACCGGTCTGCTCCGACTTTCGGTACCTCGGATCACTCGTGCAAGGGAACGGTGAGATCGACCGGGACGTTGCGCATAGGATCAACTCAGGATGGATGAAATGGCGACAGGTCACAGCAACAACTTGCGATCCACGGATGCCCCTCAAGTTGAAGGGCAAAATTTACAAATCCGTCATAAGACCTGTCACCATGTATGGATCAGAATGTTGGGCTATGAAGAAGACGGATGAGAGGAAACTCCATGTAGCGGAGATGAGAATGTTGAGATGGATGTGTGGAGTGACGAGAATGGATAAAATAAGGAATGAGTATATTAGAGGAAGTATGAAAGTAGCACCAGTGACAGATAAGTTGAAAGGGAATCGTTTGGCTTGGTATGGACATGTTATGAGGAGGGATGATAGTCATATTACAAAAAAAGTGATGGATATGAATGTTGATGGATGGAAGGGAAGAGGAAGACCAAAGAAAAGATGGATGGATTGTGTGAGGGTTGATATGAATGAAAGGGGAGTGACTGAAGCGATGACGGCTGATAGGGGAGAGTGGAAGAAGAATACATGCTGCGCCGACCCCAAATAAACGGGACCAGGGCAAGAAGAAGAAGTTTCGTGGAACTCGTACATACAAATCTGCCAATAATCTTTTCCCCAAAGTAACGAAATATGAAGCAACATATTAAGAAAGTTTTCCATTCGTTATATTTTTTTTATAAAAAGAAATCGTGTATTATATGTTTTTTTTTTAATTTAATCAGTACCTCTTTTAGTCAGGTTTTGTAAAAACATTGAAAGCGAAATTGTTAATGTTGAGAAAAGGATAGCTTTCCTGACCTCGATTCAAATTATTTTTGAACAGGCACTGGTAGGTACGGTATTCGTGTCAGTCGAGATTCGCTGGTCGGGTCATGCTACTTATTAATGGCAATGGATGAAATTCCGAGTTCAATATTTATGTCTTTAGTGGAAGACTTATTTCCATAAAGAAATTCATGACAAAGGAATCACGCGGGTAGTATATTTATTAGTTACCAATCCAAGATTTATTGGATCACAGATGATTATTATTGGAGGCCTATTTCACTCTACCACGAGATGTAAATGCGTTTTTTGTATGTTGAAATGTACAAACCCCTAGCGGCGAGTTTATGAATCAATTTATCTTCTTACAAAAAACGAGTTTACGTGTTCGCGTTACAAAATTTACACCAGGCCTACGGTTACGGGTCTCAGTAGCCTCGCCCCCAGGCGACAGAGGGGGCTACTGAAGTACCCCGTCTGTCATGAGGGGCGTAAGTTTCTGTGCGTTTTATCTCATTTCGGTTTTAATTTACATAATTTTGTTCTACATATTTTGATGACAGATAAAAATTAAATCAATGCTCTGAAGATCTGGAAAAAGGTTTAGTATCGATTTTTGCCTACATTTAAAGTTATCAAATGACTCTTTTGCATTTACAAGACCTTTACATGAGTAGATATCACCCGTACTTAGGCTATATACAAAATGACTTCTATTTGATTAAGGTTGGAGAACAATGATTTTGTCGATATAATAGATCGTTTTGCATAAGTAACTATCATAGGTTCCAAAACTGCTGACTGCTGGCTGTACACACTATACTACTATATAAAACATTGTAGTCAATCTATTGGTTAAATTGTAAGTTAATAATAATTATAGAAATGTTTAAACGTCCCACAGAATGATGGTGGGCATCACGTCTCATGGCGATGGATGCGCGAAGAAACAAAAACCCAGCGTTTACGCAAACGTGGAATACTTCAGAAAATGGATCGAAACCGAAATGCTACATTACTTGAAAGTAAATTGTCGGAGCTTAAACACAAATAATTCGATTAAATAATTTTAAAATAGAACTTGAATGGTTTTCGCTGTCTGTGTCAGAGATGGCTGCTGTATTTCAGACAAGAACGGACCCGTGCTTATAAGTTCAGCTTGTTAGCTACCGCCTAACTATCCCTGGATACAACCAATTTACTCAAAGTAGAAGCCAAAATGAAAGGTGGAAGTTAATGTAAAAACACTTATTAGATAATTCTGGTCAGCTAAAATATATATGTCAAAATTAGTTAGCAGCATGGGCTTTGACCTGGGTATTAAAACGAAGAGAGGAACAATGAAACACAGTATTCTAAGATATCATCACCAAGCTTCGTGTTGCTCTTTACTGGTAATGTCATAATCAATGTAGTAGTAGTTTGGCGCCGTGCAGTATTTCTTCAAAAAACGCTTGGTATTTAGAGTTATCCATCTGAAATTAACAATAACTATTTTATTATTTAGCTAAGTAAATTTTTGGATATGTAAACATTACCACAGTAAATAATTGAGCATTCATTTTTATCGTCATCTATCATATTTTATCTTCGAAGAGTCACACAGGATGCAATTTTTAAATTCTGTGTGGGACCGTTTTTTTTTCTGTTGTACAAGTTTTGCGTTGACTATCAGGCAAATGACGTCATCTTTGTGTTTTGTTACGTACTTAGAAGAGACAGTTTTTTACATTTTACACATTGCGTCATTAAGTTCGATTGACGCTTATTCTTAGAACGGTATCATTACTGTCACTAACTCTGCGTACATCATAGCCACAGGGCATCCTTTCCTGCAGTATCCTTATCTCTTTAGGTTTTAGGCGATTGTAGTGCAGGTGACCCATCGATGCAAAGCGTGAGGTCACGGGATCGATTACATTGAGAAAAAGGGGCTAGTACTTTTATGTTCCATGTCTGGTTGCTATGGATTGATCCATGTAATACTCTTGAAAGGGTTGTGTAGGCATTGTTATTGTCTTTTTTACAACTGATACCTAAGACCGGCGTTTGACTACGATCTCACGCGATAGAAAGCGAGGATGTGCGGTCGAAGATGAAGCACGATTGTCTAGCAAAATGCTTGTGTAACTTGATAACCCCCGGGTTGTACCTACCTACTTAGTTAAAATAAAGACTGCTTGTATGTTACCTGTGGAAATAAGAAACGTTTGTGAGCACAGCTACGAAAGGTTCTTCAGAGTTGTCTGCTCCAAATGAGAGTATACCGACCAGCAGTTGTCTGAAAACAGCCGGACCACCGTTGTCGCTTAGATGTCGCTCCTGAAACATGAAACCATTATCTACTCTTAGATATATAAAAACGTCGCATTTCTGACTAACTGATTGAAATAGAAACTGGTCGAAAGCGGAAATTAAAAAGCAATAGTTTTTTCACGCATTTACTAAGTTAACTTAAGTTTAAACTTAATAACTGCTTAGTAAATAAAGTTTACTCACTGGTGCATATTTGACACAATAATTTGAACGGGCCATAAGGTAGGGGTAGTGTTTTATACATTCTTCCGAATTAAGTAGAGTCATTTCTGACCACAGGAGGCTGTTTGCGTAGTTTGAAGGATTGAAAGTCTAAAAATATATTGAATGTTGTTTAATTTATTTTTATTCAGATTACGTTCACCTTTTTGCAGAAAACTGGGGATCTACTTTATAGGACAGTAATGCCTACATATAGGTGTTATAAGCCTATATTTCTAAAGTGTTACATTGTTCGTTTTTGGTGGCATTTCGATTAATAATGTAATGAATGATTCAACTATAGATGTAATGCAGAGCAATTTCACAGAACTCCATTTATTAGTTACTCATTTTTACACTGTCACTGGGAAAAGTCTAATATTGCTAAGAGTGACATCTGTCCAGAATAGTTGGTACTTCTAAGTGAACAAAACTGAGGAATAAATACCATTAAAGGTTCTGGTTTCAGTAAAACGTCACGCGACTCCACAACAACGCAACGCGTTTTATCACATTTAACACAGATGGCGTAAGTAGTACCTTTAACTAGAGTAGTTTAGTTACCTAGCGGAACAAGCCTATGAGTCCAGTGCGTGGGATAACTTAGTTTCTTGGTTATTTGTCTTGATTACAAGTTACGTTAATTTTTTCGCATCTTATGTTAATAATATACCTTGCCGTTGACGAATTCACCAAGGTCTTCTTTCATCATTAATTATTTAGATTAAAGAGGCTATAAAGCTGTTGTATACAGAAAATCGAGTTCTGGATCCTGTCACCTAATGTATATATATCATTTGATGTATAGACCAAATCTGATCTGATCTGTAGTTGATGGTAACTATAAGGACGGACGATCGTCTCACTCCCAGTTTCATTAACAATTAGGCAAATTCACCACGTGTATATTCTACTGTACGGTCAACGACAAAAGTCGCTGAAAAGTGATAAATTGTTCGATTACATTCAGCATCTGAAACACCAACCTTTGACCGCATCATCACTTAACATCATGTGTGTTGTGTTGTGAAAAAACCAAACATTACTAATCTAAAAATCTATTTGGAAAATTAAGTAAGAACAGTTGCTTTTGTCGCTGACTATACATAAGTGTCTACCTAACAATAAACGAGCACTCTACATAGAGCACGTATAGAGACTATAGAGTTACCTACATGTAATGTTAATTATTATTTATTGTTATGTGAATGCAGCACATGCTGAGGCTGCCCTATTGCCCTATAATTAATTAGTTAAGAGAGTAACTGGAACATAAAATGTATAATGACGTACCGCACTAGCCCAACCGGATACATACATCGTAGTGCCTTCTCGCAGAGCCAAGTCAGACTCTATCATTATTATTTTTTGCACATTCGGCGAGAATACCACGTGATCCTGCACAACAATAATAGTATAATTTCACACTAATATTATATTATACATTTGGTGAGTGTGTGTGTGTGTCTGTACATGTTTGTAACTTCTTCATGCTGAAATAACGGATTTGAGTGAAATTTGGAATAGATAGATATAGCTATACCGGAAAAGGTTCCTGCGAGACATTGGGTGCATCCATTCGGCTAATAAAAATGTATATGACTTAAAAAATAATTAGTTATTGTATTTTAATGACGCAATAGAAGATTCATAAGTTAAGCGACTTTACAGAAGCAGAGGTGGAAGTTGAAGGTACCTTTTCTCAGAAGCGGAAACAGAAACAACCGCAGAGGCGCTGTTCGTATACGAGACCAATAACTTTAAGTTTGTATAAGTTTCTGATATCAAATGTGTAATCAATTGCCGAAGCGCATGTGAACATGTGTGTTGAACTTCCGCAGTTGCGGAAACAGAAGCAGAGACCATTGCAACATTGTTTTTAAGACTCCGCTGTCCGTCCGTCTGTCACCAAGCTGTATCTCATAAACCGTGATAGTTAGATAGTTGAAATTTTCACAGATAAATAGGTATTTCTGTTGCCACCATAACAACAGACACTAAATATCAGGCTCCCATATAACAAACGCGATTTTTGCCATTAGGTAATGGTACGGAACCCTTCGTGCGTGAGTCCGACTCGCACTTGGCCGGTTTTTTATTATGTTTTGTTTTGCAACTAATATACTTACTTTCAACATCAATAGGGCGATGTCGTTGTCCATGCTACTATCATAGCTGAAGTATTCGTGCTTCTTTACTTCTAATACTTTTATTACTTGTCTGTTGATCAGTAATGGCCAGTTTCAACAACCGATCTATCCACGGTTTGCCCTACTAAAGATAGAATTTTGACATTGCTTCTAACCGGCCGTAAATAAGCATAGTAATTATGAATAACCATGCCGTTAACTAAATGGCCCAATTTTACTGCGGTGTTACTGGCTGATAAGTGAATGTTAAATTTAATTCTAACTTACGACGCCCTGGACTTAATTTTATAGAATTGATGCTGAAATGACATAGTTCTTTATATGTAAGGCTGTCATATATGGAAGGACACGGTGAAACTACAATGTTTCATTTTTACGGAGGAATCCATTATTCTAGGTTCATTATCATTAATCTATTATTCCCACTGCTGGGACACAGGCCGTCTCACAGAGTATGAGCCGTCATGTACAGTCAGCGACAAAAGTAGCTGATCATACTCGATTTGCCAAGTGCGTATTAGATCGGTAATGTTTGTTTTTTCCTGACAACTTACAATGTTGCGTTTGACCATAACACATCACACATGACGTTAAGTGATGATTCGGTCGAAAGTGAGTATTTAAGATGATAAAGAGAATCGTAAAATTTGTTTTTGTTCAGCGACTTTTGTCGTTGACTGTACCACGCTAGCCCAGCGCGGTTGTTGCATGCCCTTGAATGCTGTGGTTCTTGGACATACCAGTTTCCTCACGAGGTTTTCCTTCTCCGTTTTGAGTGATAGAAAATCCACACATAACTTATTAAAGCCATAGGTGGCGAGGCCGGGATGGGAATTGAACTTGGCATATGCACCTTATAAAGCGCACGAGATACCGTTTGACCACCACTACTCTTGGGTTCGAAAATTTTACTTTTTTGCATTATTTAACATTGAATTATTTATTTACCCCATTCCCGTAACGGTTTCAGCCCCAACTTTGACGACAATTCTTTGATTATTCCATTCGACGAAGCAGCTGGCGACTGTCACAACTACCTTGCTCCTTATAAGACTTCCTGAACAGTATATACTGCCATATGCTATGAGTACGTGGTATGGCAATTGCTTTATTTGTGGTCTATATTTGTGCAAGGAATTATAATTTTTGTATCCGTTCGAGAAGGGGGCATCGTTCAAATATTTCACAGCGTTTGTTTTCAATGGTAAATTTGCGACGTAGACCCATAATAATCTGCAAGGATAATTAATACTAGACAATTATATGGTATACAACTAAAACATATAATTTTTTTTATCACATGATATAACACCACAAAAACTAACGTGAGCCGTATTTATAAAAGTTATCGTTCAACTGCTTCATGCTAATTCACGCACGCAATTGAAACATTCGAAAAATGTTCGGGTATTATAGATGATCCTCATGCTTCGACTATAATTTTATGGAAAAGAAAATCTGGAATGGTTCAAAGTTTTAGGTACAAAAAAACTCCGACATAAGCTACTAATGTTGCAAACATAAAATTAAACTTTCCAGACGCTGTAATAGAGCATTTGTTATGTGAGAGTAAAATCGTAACTGTGCTGTGTCTTTCATAATATGCACATGTCCACAACCGCTCCTTACGAACTTCCATTAAATTACATATTAAATTATTCCAATTTACGCCCATAATATGGTTTATATTGGCGTGACTTCATATCTATGTAAATCAAGACTTTCAAAAATGGAAATTCTTCCTTACTTACACAATCATCCCGGCTTAATATGAATTTTAGTAGAAAGTTAATTCGAATTCACCCGCGGCCGAGACTCTTGCATAATGGAGGATATCTGCGCTCGCTTGTTAACTTGAGGACCCGAATAATAAAACTGAGACCATAAACAAAGGAACGGTAACAAACTGATGGAACCCACTCTTATTTTCGACTACAATATTCGCAATCATAGTTCACCGAGACGGATCGCCGATACCGAGTTATTACCGCTTTCGTAAAAGAGAAAACGAGTTTCGTATAAATAAGAAATATTTGCTGCACCAACCGATAAATGTAGACTCTTCCGGAACAAATTTAAGGCCAATAGTCCTGTGGCAGACATTTTTATATCGGTAACATATAAGCTAGACGTGTTTCTCGTATCACGTAGTATAACGCCGATGTTTGGTACATCGAGTTACGATATTTTTTACAACCTGCGACGCAGGCGGCTCGAGATATTGCTTATTTATAACAGGAAATACGTGTAAAAGTTGGTATTTATTTACACCTTTGATAAATATGTTATTTTACGGGCTTAAGGTGAAATATATATGTGTCAATTCAAATTGCTTCAATTCATTACGCTTTGATGTCCAGATCACTGTGAAACAAATTAACACAAGAATTATCTATAGATTTTGGTTCTGGTTTTGTAAAAATGCTTTCCTTTACATAACCTATGTTAATACTGCACCAACAGAAAAAAGACAAATAGGTGCGTTATTAATAAACTTTTCTATTGATGGTATTTACTTATATGCATGAGTTTTACACACAAAAAGAAGGTTGCGCATTTGTTTTACATACACGGCCGAAACGTGCCTCTAAAATCTTTAATGGAACAATTTTACTCGCTTACTTTTATATTCGTATTGTTGCCCTTTTGCAATTGTGGCACGTACTAGAAGGAAGCCTTAGTACAAGGCTTATCGACCTTCGTGCTTGGTAGAGCAAAAACTCACTTAGCCAGCCTACGGCTTTAAATATTTACCTTATTAGAATCTGTATTTAGACTCAGTCTTAGCGGTGGCAAAAGTTTTCGTTCGATTGTTTAGATTTGGCAGGACTTATTATTTTGTTAAGTAAATCAGAATTACTTAAGAAAGTTTCATCTTTCGTAGTAAAAGGTTTTTAGTAATACCAACTGAATTTACAGAGATACTACACAGATTTATTATTTTCCAGAAATAATTTAGTAATATTAACTTACATTGTACAGGGTAGCGTTCAATCGTAAGTCACCTCATGTTAAGTGACGGTGTGGTCGAACACTACAACATACTACACTAAACCTGGAACAGGAACTGGCTCTCAAGTGGGGCTGCCGGAACACACCGATAGGCGCTCGATTTTGCTTTCCCTTGCAGCATAAAATAAATCCGTAAAGGGAGTAAATATTTTCAGTTGGTACGTACAGTCAACAATAAAAGTCGCTGAACAAAAACAAATGTTCTGATTCTCTTTATCATCTTAAATACCAACCTTCGACCGAATCATCATTTAATATTAGGTGTGTTGTGTTATGGGCAAACGCTACCTTGTAAGTTGTAAGGAAAAAACAAACATTATTGATCTTATAATGCGAATTTGGAAAATCGAGTATGATCAGCTACTTTTGTCGCTGACTGTACTTGCGTTCTTAGTTTCGAATAAAACTAGGCGATCATCTAGACTTTTGTCACATATCTGGTTATTTACGGCCAAATGATACTTTGCAAGATCAAAAAATAAATGAAATAAAGTAAAATGGATGTATGTACTTAATTAAATTTAAAGCATGGCTCGTGGAAAAGGCGTTCTACGATTTAAATGAATATTTACCCATAATTGTGTGACTATGTTTATCATAATTTTGTAATGTAAGTATGTTTGATTATGATATCAGTGGAATTTATTATTCAATTATTTTTCAATTATTATGCGTTTATTTTTAATACGAGTATTTATTTAAAAGTACTTTTGTAAATAATTATTTCTGACATGTAAAATATTTTGCCAGACATCAAGGATCGTTTGAACTATCTATAGACCTTCTTTAGTTAGTACAAACGATCCAATATATGTGCCTATATATATAAACGGATATTTATAAATAATTGTGACGCTTGGTTTTTTTTACCAATAAATTGATTATTCTGATTATTCTTACGACGTGACTACAATATGAAAAAAAAAACAATTTTGAATTGAGTTCCGCTAACATTTGTTGCAGAATTTGCAAGTAGACGTTTCTGAGATGTGCCCTCATTCCAGCACTAAGCAGTTGCCTAGGTGTTTGCAAAGTTTTATGACTATCACATTTTCTTTTTGAAAATAAAGAGAAAGTCGTTAGTGATAAGGTATGAGCTTCAAAAAATGTTTAAAAGTGTGACATGACGTTAAACGTTGGAGTTGTAAGAAGATTATATGCCTTTGAAGCGTCGGCCTACAGTTTCACCGGTGCGTCAGGGACGATTTTTTTTCACATTTTTTTACAAGGTAAATCTCGCAGTACCTACGCAATCTTTTTAAATACAAGTTTTAGCACCAGTAAAATCTATTGTCGTCTGCATACTTTGAAAATCAGTTTGTTCTTAATCGAAAAAAAAGAAAAAGACCCTCTTTGAATAGGATGAAAGTGGGTGTTGAGAAGTTTGAAATATTGATAAAATTTTCTCCGAATTTCTTCAAGTTTTAAGAGCTTCTATTATTCACTACTCATAAAATCTAAGGTAGTTCACTATTACTGTGACGGAGTATATTTCATTTCGGATTGTGGTTAAGGGACACGACATCAAAGGCTGTCGATAAAAAGTCCTCGATAAAACAAAGATAGGGCGGCGAGATAACGGAAAAGCCCTCATTATCCTTTCTCCTTGACCTCTTTGCGGACAATAATGTAAACATACGAGGAAGAGTTCGAACACGCCATTGTAAACCATGAAAATACTTTGTTTACATAATAATATACAACGTAGGACAACAGATTAGTATTCTAGGTACTGCGTTGGGGCGGATCACAGATTCGTTCGTAGTTGCTACGGCGTAGCGTAGTAGCGGGTCCAAGTCTCGTAGCTTGCGGCAGTCACGCTACAGCGGCCGGTGGTAACGGACCGCTACGCGTCGCTCCCTACGGACACAGCTACGACGATGTTGTTGTCTTTCGCGGTGTTGGCACTCCTTGCTTCGGTCCAAGGACGAGCGGTAAGCCCATTTCCACTGTAATGTAAACTCGTGTTTCATGTTTGTTCTGGCTTCGGTCAGTGCAGTATTTCCATGCGGCACTTTTTTCTTTGAAAGTTTGATAATCGCGGCTAGACAGTGTCGCGTCTCGAATTTTGAAGTAGCATTGATTGGCTGCTATTTGTTTTCTAAGTGTCTGCTTTGTTTGTGTTGTCTTCGTATTTTTACCGTCGGAGTAATGTATTTTAAGGTTTTTTTTTTTAAATTGATATAATTTTTTTTTTTTTTTAATAATTTGTTGCCAATCATCGGTGTGGTCCGGCACACGGAGAAGAAAGACCTTCCGAAATACCGTTTTCCTTCTGAGTCAAAAGGGAAGGACTTATGATTCAGAAGGAAAACTAACACAAAATAAGGAAGGAAACGGTCTTGGAAGGTAAAGACTCAGAAGGAAAGTCACAATTTTTTTCTCAGTGCAGTCTCACTTAAGAGCCAGTTCCTAATCCAGGCGCCACTTTTGACCATATTGTCCCTTGACATTAAGTGACTTGTGGTCAAACACTTACCTGAAAGAACTAAAAAAAAAACACGTCGTGCTGAATTATATACTACATTGAAAGCTGTTACTTAGTTATCCTATATTACGAAGTAGCTTTTGCCAATCTCTGTGTTTGGAAATCAGAACGTTTTCTGCAGAAAGCTTCAAAGGAAGTAGAACACATTGTTTTTCCCGCTCCATATATTTTCTGAATTACGTTTATGTTGCAGCCGCCAAATGTACTACGTGTGAATATCATTTTGTTCCTTAACTTTTATTATTTTGATTAACATATATTTTATTAGCGTTTATCTTTTCTTTTTATGTTGCTATTCCTACATGCTGATTTATTCTCTACTAGATACTGTATGCCTCGTGGATTTACTCACGTGGACAAGGACGTAGGATTTTTAATACAATGAAATTCAAACATTAAGTCCTAATGACGTATAAAATGTACACATACGCCTCCATTTTAATAAAACATCTCGGGATTTTATTCACATTGCTAAAACTGTGTTCATTAACTGACATTAATATAGCACATAATTATATTCGTGCGTGCCTTCGTATTAGCTTTCTGGCGGTACACGCATACGCCCCGGGGGCTTAATTTCACCACGAATGCCATATATGGCCTCATTATGTTAAAAGGGTCCATATACGGCCGCCTTTAGCACCATCTCAAACTATAACGGCTGACACGAACAACTATACAAAGTGTTAAGCTCATTGTTAATACATAATCGCTTCAATGTCTTCCAGAGCTTTGGAATTACAAACAGATATTATCACTTCAAAGCTGGTTTTTGATCGTGTGTTGTTTAAATGTTTACTGAAATACTTCTTCGGGAAAGCTATATTGAGATTTTCTAATGCTTAACTGGCCAGCTAAAAATCTGTACATTCGAACAGCTTCATTTCTAAGTCAGTTCCGAAAATCTGTTGCTAAGAACAAAGATCGGTGAGTTTGAGGAGCTTACCTTATAAGTCAGTTCTTAAACTAGGTGTAGCGTAACACTAGCATAGACCAAATCGTCACTTTACATCAGGTGACTTGTGATCAAACGCAGAAGAACAAAAAAAACATAGGGTAGTCGAGCGAGCATTTGAAAAATAAATGCCTTACCAACAAGCTATGATTGTCATGAAGCTCAAGCTTGTAGAATTCAAGTCCAAGACCTTAGGCTATCGAGCTGACGTCAATACCCCTGAGCTATCATCACTTTAATGCAGGGCTGTTTGAACTATTCGAACAATACTGAACAGTTAGTCTGCGTTATTGTTTTAAAACAATAGATAATACAGATAATACTTAAATGCACAGTGAACGAAGAAAATGCAAGAACGTCTAATTGATATTTAATTACGCTTTCCATGTCAGTTTGCTTTAAAAGCAAAATACAAGTAGCGCTCACTGACTAATTTATCACGAGAATTTGAAAAGTGTAGCGTGGTGCCATCTTGGACCACACCGTCCGTTAACATCAGGTGACTTGTGGTCAAACGCTACTCTGTAAAATGGAAAAAGAGAAAGGATCTTTGATAATACATCTCCTAAGGGGGTGTTGTATGGAAAATGAGCGATGGTGGCCGAACGGTAACGCGTGCGCCTTTCAAGGCGCTGACACCGAGTTCGAATTCATTCGGCCGCACCTATGACTTAAGTTATGTGTGGATCCTAAAATCGCTCAAAACGGTGAAGGAAAACATCGTTAGGAAACCGGCATATCCAAGAACCACAATGTTTTAAGGGCATGCGACATCTATCAACCCGCACTGGGCCAGCGTGGTAAACAACGGCCCATACTCTCTCTCTGAGAGCAGGCCTGTGTCCCAGCAGTGGGAACGTAATAGGCTGATAATGATGATGGGAAAATGAGAACTTTACCGCGGTTGAAGAGACGAGGCGGGTATTATGAACATTTGTATCTAAGTCAAACAATTAAATTTTCATAAAAGGAAAGCCGCAACCTTATTGTTGTTTCTTGCATTAGTCCCTCATCCTGTGCCAGGCTCGTTTAATGGGGGACGCGGGAAAAGTTTTTAAAGCTCATTATGTATACACCAACCGGCCAACCCCTTACCACGAGGGAGGACAACGAATGTGCCTAATTAAAAAAGAATGAAATATTAACGTCGTGGTTTACACTGACATACATTTGGGAGTCAGCATTTCATTACGAAATCTTACTAATATTATAAATGCAAAAGTTTGTGTAGTGTGTGTGTGTGAATGTTTGTTACTTCGTATCACCGTAACTACTAAACCGATTTTGATGAAACTTGGAATGGAGATAGTTTATACACATAGGTTTTTTATTCCGGAGAATGGTTCCCAAGGGATAACGAGAAAACGCGGATGAAACCGTGGGGTGCAACTGGTATAATATAATACAAGTACTTTTTATTGCCTGACTGTACGTACCTTAATTAAATTTGTAAACTGCACCTAACTCGTTGGCACAAACATACAGTAGAAATAATGTCAAAGCAGTCCTTTAGTTGAATTAGATTTATTTATGTAAAAATATTAAATTAAAAAAAATATTCAATCAATTTTCAAACCAAAACAAAAGCTAAAGGCCGTCCCCCGTCCCCGATCTATCCAAAGTTTACCTAGCGATAGAAATTCGACATTACTTCTATGGAGCTTAGGGCAAATTTCTATCTTCAGTAGGGCAAACCGTGGATAGATCGGTTATTGAGAACGGCCGTAAATCAGAAGCGTTTCATCCGTTTGGAAGCTACGACGCCGCAGACAGATAATCTTATAACACCCCTCTGTTTGTGTCAGGTATTAAAAAGATTAGGCGATGATGTACACTAAAATATCTATGGCAATTCTTCTACGAAATGATATTGTTGCAATATTTTTCTTTCAAGGCGATGGACATTTGTTATTGGACTTTTCGAACGACATAAAAATTGCAGTTCCACCATGAACTTTTATTTCACACCCTTTTTAGTCTAGCTTCTATTCGTTTACAAATAAGATATAATATTACCCAGAGATAACAAAGTTACTAGAACTTTTCGCCGCTTCATCTACTTAACTAGCTTTTGTTTATGTTTTCAACAAACCTTCACAATATCGGCTCAGTTGGTTGTGAAAAGTTTCACAAAGAGGAAACTTTAAGTCCACCCGCCCCAATACGTCCCGATCGCAAATTGCATGCATAAACTGAAAAGAGAAAAGATTGATTTTTATACGGCACGGGTTGGGTAGACTTTCCACGCTCTAATGAACACTGTCTTTCTATATAGATCTCTCTGTTCAGTTCTGATAATATTGTTAGGGAAAGGCCCCAACTTTCTTTTTTATAATAACGGAATGCTTTTTTTTTGTTTTTACTTGTTATATGGTATACCCAGTGGTCGAAGGTGGCGCCACGCTACACATTGTTGTGTATGTTATTTAAAATATTTCGACATGAGGCACCTAATTTTCTCAATTATGTATATATATGTATATTCAGTTTTTTTAAGTGTTTAGACCAGTGTTTTGTTCACGATTTCACCCAACGACGATCTGGGTAAAGGTGGTATTGTAGTTGAATAAGAACTATTCAAACTAAAATTTAAATCTAACACCCGATCTTTGTTCCCAGGTGAATATTAGCAATACCTGGGTACTTCCGGAAGAGGGATTCCCGGTGTTCTACCGCTACTTCAGGGACCGCATTTCTTGGTACGAAGCCGACGCTGTCTGCCAGTTCCATCATGCCAATCTTGTCACAGGTTAGTAAAGAATTAAAAACATTTTTTTTCCATGAACTGAAGGTGTAGATACTTACTGTTTTAAAACAACGTCGTGTACACATTTTCATCAAAACTTTAAACTCAACATCTGTAATAATATTCAGCTTTCCCAGAGCAGTCTGGACTTACTAAAATTGCGAAAAGTTAAAATAGCTTTTATAACTACTTAAATCATCCCTGTGATTATTTTTCAAATAATAAAATGGAGAGAAAACTTTGTGAAAACGAGGACTTGAAACGTTTTCGTTATAAACCGTTCTTACAGCGATGGCCAATTAAAATAATAACTCAATAAATATGAATATTTAAAATGATCGAGCAAAAAAGGAAAATGTACAAATAAAAATTTTACCCGATACATTTTTCAAGAAAGCCGGCATTACAAAAGTAATGTTGAAGAATAAACCTTTTTTGTCGCGTTACATTTAAAATATCGCTGGCAATCACGAGACATCTTGCTGAATCTTGGCCATTGTTCGTCGCAAAGCCATTTCAAAGAGGTACTACGTCGTGCCCTGAGAGGTTTCTACATTTCAATATACCGAGGGCCGTTAGGTATAATCGACAGCAATCCAGCCAAGACCCCCATTACCGCTGATGGCGCCCCCGACATCTCAGATAGCTCCGTCACAAACTAACGTAGAGCTGTCGATAAGAAAATGTAAATATATAAGATTTTACGCATGTCTGGCTCGGGACCCAGAGTGTTCGCACGATTCGAGTGGTTTTCGAGGGTGTGCTTTGAAAGGATTGAGTATTTTTTACCGTTCTAGAGCTTTTATGTTTTTAAAACCATAATCTGGCTGAAAATTTAGATTCGTAGCCCTTTTTTAACTATTTACAGGGTAGCGTTTGACCACAAGTCACCTGATGTTAAGTGACGATGTGGTCAAAGATGGCGCCACGCTACACCTGGACTGGGAACTGGCTCTCAAGTGAGACTGCCGGAACACACCGATAGGTGCTTGGCAACAGATTCTTAACAAGAGGGTGGTAGCTAGCTTGGCGAGTACGAGAAAATACTTTACCACCAAGCTATGGTTTCATCACGATGTTTTCCTTCACCGAAAGCTACAGGTCATTGTAGGATTCGAACCCACGTCCTGCGGATCGCAAGCCGACGTCACTACCACTGAGCCATCATCGCTATAAATTTAGAACTAGCGGCTTCACCCGCGTGGGCTACAGTTTATCGGAATAAATAGTAGTGTGTCCTTCCTCAGGCTTCAAACTATATCCGTACCAAATTTTAATTAAATTGGTTCTTTAGTTTAGGCGTGAAAGCAAGACATATAGACAGAGTTACTTTCGCATCTATAATATTAGTAGGGATCTAGACCCTATAATAGTCACCGGTATAGTTAGACAGTCGGAGAAGTAGCTTATCTATCATAAATACTGTTGTCTCTTTCTCTTAATCATTAAATTGAAGCATTGAGACGATTGAGACCCTTTGAATTTGATATTCCATCGTTACTTATCCACTTTATTTGTAAATCTAAAAGGTCGCCTTGTAATAATGAAGGGTACGCCTAAATTTTTACTGAAGATAAAAACAAATCCATCAACGTTATAATCGCATTTGCCTAAGTATCTCCTTCAATTTTCCGGTTTGGAGGGGGTAAGTCATAATGTTTCCATAAGCAAGGGGTCGGTAAGTTGAACTCAATATTTGGAGGCTGTGGTAATGTTATTTATTTTAGGAGTATGTTTTATATGTAAGTTATTGTGAACTTAATTTGTTGTTAAATCGCCACTAGAATTGCTCATCCTGGATTTCAATAAAATCAATTAACAAAGGTTCAATAACGATTACCGTGTGTGTGTTCTATATGAAGGGCTGCACTGATTTTGATGAAATTTTCAGGCAACTTTCAGCTTAGCCCTGCTGTGGGTGATCCTATAGCAATCGGAACTTAACTTGTTTTTTGTTTTTTTGCTGTCTTTTTCACCCTACAAATTAATACAACAATAATATAAATTAAGATATAATATAACAAAACAACGTAGTATATACAATTGGATAAAAATTAAACTAAATACTAAGAGCTATTCTACCTACAGATAAAAAACATGATTTAGGTCGCTGCCTGCAGGTAGAGTGCCCAAGAATCTGGCGACATTACCTCTTTGAATGGCTAGGCTGATTCGTTGACCGAGGTAAGCGCCAGCCCTTTGGTCACCCGTGGCGTCAATATAAATAAATATATAAAATTAATTAGTGCTACCCGTTCAAAACCGGAGCGTGTTGCTAGTTTAAATAAAACAATGATACTGTTCTCACAAACTAGGCTCTACCGAAAATGTTTCAAGATTTAGGCACTTTATATCCATGCCAAAAGCCCCCATTTCGTGTTGTGAGTTGTTTCATTTATTCTGGCACAAGTTGAAAACAAAACAATAGCTAGTTATTCGTCTTTGCCGACATTGTGTCAGCCGTCATTGTTTGACTCTTCCAAAGGGCTTGTCAAATAAGCCCTTTGTAACATAAGACTTAGTCGTGTAAATGAAAACTTAAATGAGTTTCAAAATTTTGCGAAGAATTCCCGAAATTTCAGGATTAAAGATGGAAATAAAGACTCTTTCACAATTAAGTTTCACCGTCACATTACGCCCTCACTGGAACTTGAACCTTCTCTCAGAGACTACGGACCGTTCGTTACTATGTACTTTTAAACATAATCTATTCCTTTTCTTAATCTACAAAGCTGCCCCAGTGCGTGTTGGTAAAAAACGTATACCCTAGAACTTAATGGTGCTTGGACATACCAAAGGTATCTTGCTTGACATACATGCCGAAAAGTTTCCTCACGTTTCATCTTCGTTATTTTGAGTACTGAAAACATATCTAAATCAGAAATTCTCGAGCGATTTCAAGAAAAAAATAATCCTAAATGAGGTGGAGAAAATAGGTTTACCATTAAATTACACGGTCAGTGCTCTATAATCTCCGCCAAAATAAAATAAAACGGAAACTGGAGGAAACGGTCAAAAGAGAAAATAATTTGAGCGGTCCCCTCGAAATAAAAAAAGTCGAAGCATTAATTCGGGGTTGTTGTGCACTTTTTCAGATGAAACAAAAGGTCGAATTGCGGTTCGGGTTAATTTCGGATATATAAAGAAGTTGACAGCGGTCAGCCGTGAAATGAATGTGGAAGTGGGATTCCTGTACCCGAAAACATTTATTACCTTGTTTAGAATAATCCTTTGTGCACAAGCATGCGTGTGCAGAAGAAATGAACAATTTAGTTCATTTGGTCCATAGTACCTATGTGTGTGGAAATGTATTATTAATTACGCCAGTAAATACCTACACTATAGCAAAAATTAGAAATGTTGAGATTGATTAATCACCGATTTGTGAAAATATATTTTTCTCGATTTTCAAGAGTATATACATAATTATAAAAAAATATATAATTATAAAAAAAATATATAATTATAAAAAAATATATAATTATAAAAAAGCATTGTGGTATGAACGTAGCTTGGTGGCAGGACATTTTCTAGTGCTCGCCTAATCGTTTACTTTAGCGTCAGTTCCCAGTCTAGGCGTAGCGTGGCATATCCTTTAACTATATCATTGCTTTATATCGGATGACTTCATTGCTCAAACGCTACACTGTGAGATCTAAAAATATATCATCAACATCAGTTAAACTTTCTAAAGCATCGATCAAAAATTACGAAGCAATTAACTAGACTATCATTAACTTGAGTATCAGAGTAGTATATCCACTTTGAATATTAACTTGCAAATTGATGCGATCGCTGTTCCGCAGATAAACTTTGTTGGCAAGTTTGATCGACTGGTGCGCGCTAGATGCACTGGACTTCCGATTATATTAATAAGATGGTAGATATACTTTAGTTCTGCTAGTTTTAATCGGGTTTGTTTCAAATGAAACTTCGAGAATTGGTAAATTTTCGGCTATAATACGATATACTGTCTTATAGTTTCACCCCGGGGTCCCGTTGTCCCGTAGGAAACTTTTTCTGGGATAAATAGTATGTTATGTGTTAATCCAACGTATAAAATATATCTGTTCAAATATCATTTATTACTGTTCTGCAGCTTTGGCATGGTGAGGGAACAAACATACTAACACACAAACTCACGAATTTATAAAAAAAAATTGTTAACACTGCCGATTTCAGTTCCACTCAATATTTTTTTAATATTGTCGGCAAATTGCCACTTGGATAGGAAAAATAATATTTAATGGTCAGTTTTTCTTCCTACTTAGCATTAATGGCATATTTTTAAGAGACGCGCCCCATTTAATTTTTATGGAGGTTAGCTATCTTTGTCTAAATGGCATATTTAAAAGTGTGGCGTCAATTCAACGTCCTAACGATCTCCTTCTTGGAAATAGGTTCTCGTGGAGCATATTAATGATGCTTTTTCATAATAATGATCTCTGAAAGTGGGATCTTGTTGTTACTACTTGTTCTTCTCTAAAGAACAGGATTAATGAGGCTATATCATGAGCGTGTCTCGCTTTAAACTATGTATTTATTATTCAAGAACCCTTTTGAAATAAATAATTATTAGTACTTACGTACCTCCCTGATTCCCTGTGTAGGGAGTGTGTCTAGGGTCTTAGGCTCAACACCCAGACGTGAAACAAAATACTTCTGCATGTTTTTTCTCCATTAACATGTTTATATTCGTTTCGTAGCCGGAAACCATCATAATTATATATCACTTTTATCGACTCTGAATTATTACGTATCTATTTATAAAGTTTTCCTCGCCTTGTAATAATTTAATTAATTAACAACTTTAATTTTGCACAGGCGTGTTTTGTCGGTAATGTTTAGAAATAAGATTTTTAATATCGACAGCAAAAATACCAACTCCCCAGTCCCGCAGTCTGTACTTATCTCAATAAAATTTAAGCAAAAAAGCATCTCTACGAAATTCAATGCAAATGGCTCCGTCAATTCAAAGCGTCGTACTTTTTCTACGTTTTTGCATTGAATCGGGGATATCAAGATGGCAGACATCTAAATAGCTCAGAAGATATAACAAGATAGAGATGAGATTGGTTTCTGTACACGAAGTGTTATTGTACTATTTCACAAATTGTGTTTTGTCGACTGGGATGGACGAGTTTCTTTCATGGTAAACATACTATGTAGTTTTTGAATTAATTTGATTTGCTTATCGGGTGAGTACCAAGCACCAACACGTCAAGACCATGTACAGTCGGCGACAAAAGTAGCTGATCGTTCTCGATTTTCCAAATATGTTTCAAATCAGTAATTATTATTGTTTTGTTTTACATTTTACTTGGTATCATTTTGACCACAACATAACACACCTGATTTTAGGTGATGATAAGGTCAAAAATTGGTGTATAAGATGATGAGGATAATAGAAAAAAGTGCGATTGTTCAGCGACTTTTGTCGTTGACTGTACTTAGGTACTATTGCTTTTTTAGTTAGTCGCATTTTCATGCGTAAATGATTAGTGAATATAATTTGAAGCTATGATGGCTCAGGGGTGACGTGGCTTGCATTGTAACACTAGCTCTAAGATCTTTTTATGTTGTTCTATTTTTCTGTTGTTGTGGTGAAACAATAAAGCGTTATCTATCTATCGTCAAGTTATTGAAGATCCTGAAGCTGACCTTCGGGTCCTGCATCACGGAAATTGGCAACTTGTGGAGGTTTCACGTCGAGCAAATATCTAATATATCGTTATTTCCTATATTTTCCTTGTCACGTAAACCGTTTAGGGAACCCGCACATTTTTTACTCAACTATGTCTACATATGACGTAACTACCTAGTCAAAGTGCTGGTTGCAATGATTTAAGCGATCACAGCTCAGTGGTAGTGACGTTGACTCTCAGCCCTTAGGTCGTGAGTTCGAAACCTACACTCAGTCGAACAATTCGAGAAGGAAAATGTCGTGATGAAATCATAGCTTGGTGCTAGGGTATTTTTTAGTGCTCGCCTAGCTACAACCTTCAACTTAAGAATCTGTCACCTATCGGCCTGAACCTATCAGCCCCACTTGAAGGCCACTATCGAAATCATCGTCACTTAACATCAGGTGACTAGTGGTCAAACGCAAACCTGTTAGAAGTAAAAAAACAACGTTTACACAAATTTGTCGTGTTTGTTGTATTTTTTAGATCATTGATTTTATAAAAAAAAGATATAAATTTATACCAAAAAACTGTAGGTAGAATAACGAGTTAAAATATTATTCAGAATACCCCACCCTCAGTTAATATACTTATTCCAAGAAACCAAAAAAATTATCCTTCTAAAAGTTGTATTAGCATTACCAATCGAAGCCCGAAGGAGACGAGATTTACTGGAATTGCTAAAAAAAGAAATTTCTATGCAAAACATCCAGTTCGGAGCAGGTAGAAATATCGTTTTTTAGGTACCTAATCTGATAGTGATAACGGATTTCGAAAATTTACAGCTTTCTAGTGTCACGATAAGTAAGAGTAGGTTTATTTTTTACGTTAAAACATTTTCGTTCTAGATTTAGAGAATATACCATTTTTTTCTGCGAACGCAAGAATCTACCTTATAGATGATTTAGCAAAATATCCAGCTGACAAAACATATTACAATATTGTATGTATAATTATGATGTCTCAAGTGGCGTAATGGGTGAACAGCCAACAGCGAATCATGATATCGTGGGTTCAATTATCACTAAAGAAAGTGCAGTTATTTGTTCCATTTCAGGGTGTTGCAGACAATCTTAGCTAGGACTTAATTAAACATGAGCATTTACGGCCGGTTTCAATTACCGATCTCTCTACGGTTTGACGTAAATTCGACATTACTTCTATGGAGCTAAAGTCGAATTTCCATCTCCAGTAACGAAAACCGTGGATAGATCGGTTATTGAAACACGACATTAGCAAATTTAATTTTGTTCCCTAGTGAAATAAAGACGTAGAGTTACCTACGAGTTTGTTTGTAAGAGGGTAATCTCTAAAGATGTAGCTAAAAGGTCCATCGCTTCTGTAGATGTAAACAAACGAGTCACCCTCCCTTCATAGAGCAAACACTTAGGTGAAAAGTACGCAAGTTTATATCATACACATCTTACGATCGTCATAAAGCAAGATAGAGCTCTACAAAAGCCGAGTAGTGAACCTCAAGTCGTCACGTCCAAAGGTTCCCAAGCTACAAAGGGGTGGGGCAAAACCATCCCTCGCACCCTTAACTCCGTGACTTGTATGAGAAATGACGGCCCTGCCAAATAATCAGGTCAAGGGTTTGTTTCTGACATATGAGTTATGGTAAAAACTCCAATATTTGCTTTAGGTTTTGTACGTTGAACAGATCTAGAAGACCAACTCAAGTGGGTATTCAGAAATGAACCATATATTTACCATTTGATATATAGGACAGATACAAGTACATTATATATTACTTAGTTAACCTTGGAAATATTTTTGTTCTTGTATTAGCTTGACAATAAAATGAAACCTCTATTAGTATTTTAAATGGGAAAGTTTGTTAGTATGTTTATTAACCATTTTATTATCTATCTCATTTGAACACAAGTCTCCCTAACTTTGAGGGTAGTTTCTAAGGGATGATGAGAGAATTATGGGTATAACTGTGAGGCGCAGCCAGTTAGTTATATAATATAATACATGAAGCATTTTTTGTGAACATAAATATATCAGTTGGCATTTCTGGGAAAACCTGCGACGCGTTTGTAAAGGCCTTCAAAGTTGAGCCCCCACAGGCTAACTCATAACTCGCAAACTTGCAAAAGAACCATTTGTCTACAGGAAAAAGTTCAAAATTGTATTTCTTGGGTCAATTTCCGATTGTAATTGAAAGTTGAGATGAAATATAAGCTTCGGTGATTCATTTCGACACGAGCCAGTAAAAAATGCTGATTAATTAACTGAATTCGAAACTGGGAGGAATCTCTATCGATACCACTTTGCTTCGACTCGGGCTTTTTAATCCAAGTTTGTATGATTTCAATACCTACCTATTCTGTGGGTAAATTGAGTATCTCTGTCTTGTAAGTATTAATCAAAGTTATAATGTTGAATATTTATTATTTACTCATATGCTATGAGTAATTGACTACCTAAGATATAAAGGACTGTTCCGGCCTGTTACTGATTAGAGTTACAGCCCTCGTATATTCCATATTACATTAATGGTTTTTGTTATTTTGGGTAATAATGATTGTGGCTCTCGTTGGTACTCAAAATAACAGGTTATTTCATTAAAATAGGGATGCGTATAGGCTAAATAACCGTTCAGCTCGTCACTCAATTGTAGCGACTATTGTATGCAAAAATGACAACTTCAACGAAGGTTAAACCATAGCGGGTGTAACTAGACCCGTTTGTAGCGTTTTATTCAGAATTCTCTAACTTGGTCTTTAATTTCTCTTGAGAATCGTCCTGTAATCTAATTAACATAGATGACATCGTCCCAGTTAAAATTGTGTTAAACGGGGTTCTTTAATTTATTTAAACTAGTATTTAATTCCTCTGTTATTATGTAATTGGGTAAAATTATTTATTACAATACAATTACGAATACAATAATAGGAACTTATGTAGATACTAGAATCCCAAGAATTGGCGTATATACGTGAAGGCATTTTCAAATAAGGAGGCCATATTAAGCCGTCGGTCCCGGCTGTATCCGTCGTAAAGTCACGTCGAGTGGCTTGAACATTCTAGAAGCTTCAAGTGGCTTGAATATTCTAACAACTGAATTCAACTGATACGAAAACAGAAGAACTGTAACTATATCCCACTAATATTATTAAAATGGATCACGGTTACAGGTTGGGTTCCCAGGTCAATAAAATTGTTTTGCGGAGGAAATTCCGGTCATGTGTTGTTATTTCCGGATTTTTTTCCGTCTATCCTACTAATATTATAAACGTGAAAGTTTGTGAGTATGGATAGATGGATGGATGGATGTTTGTTACTCTTTCACGCAAAAAACTACTGAACGGATCTGAATGAAATTTGAAATGGAGATAGCTTATACCCTGGATTAACACATAGGTTACTTTTATCCTGGAAAAAGGTTCCTGCGGGATAACGAGAAGACGTGGGTGAAACCGCGGGGCACAACAAGTATATCATAAATTCATAACATAGATATTAAATTGTGTAACGTTGCTTCCCAAAGTTCAATAAAGCCTCTGCGGAATCGTTGTATAGAACTAATGCTCCATTACTCAAGTCTCGCAGTATCAATAGTCGGCAAACACAGAGAGTTCTGACCCAAAAACCAGCAGGACATTTGCCAAGTCGTTTATTGGCCATCACTGGCACGGTACATTGCTCGTGATGGAGGCCGTAAACTATTAATCTCGCTATAAAAGACCAGCCCACGACCGAGCTCAGTTAATAAATGATGGACACTGGTCAAGGCTGTAAACTCAAATAAGGTTCGGCTTTTAGTAATTTACAAGCTGAAATTAACAACAGTAACTTTTCCGATCCAACAATAGCATATTAATACTTCTCAAACATGCTTGGGAATTTGAGCATTATTTTGACAATCTTCTTCGAGATAAATCGAAATTGCTGTGCTGGCCAATACATGCGAGCAGAGGCCGGCAAAAGTTGTATGAAAATTCATATATGTCGTGTTTAGCGGCCAAATAAATTACGTACTCTCTCAGTAATACAGATAGATATTAAACTCTAAGTAAACAGAGTTCGATGAACTTTTTTCAAGCTTTAAGCTGATTACATTGAATAGTGCAAAGGAAATAATTTGTTTAAATGTTTTTTGTTTGCGGTAGAAGCGCTCTTTGGCAGTCTCTCTGGGGAAGTTAGGTACATACTTTTGCCAGTTATTCAACTGCCAAATAGTAGTATGGAAACATTATATGATCATGATAACATGATAATCTTATGCATCGCTTCTTATCAGAAACGTCGAGTCCTTCACTCAAAAGCGTCCTAACTGAAAGAGGTTTAAAACGCGAAAAGAGGGCTTATCACACGCCATCACATAGCGTGTATATGTGACATGGTCAGTCAGTCGTTGATAAGTTGTTGCAAGCAAAATTAAGCTGTATATGTTAGTGACATATGACTTAAAAATAAAATGTTTCAATTTGCTTCTGACGTTTTCTTCTTTGTACATAAAAGCTTGTTTTTAAAACACTTTTTATAGTTTTACTCAAGTCAGTCAGCCGCTTTTCGTTGAAGTTACATAGGCTACTTTTAAACACTGTTAGATTATTCTAAAGAATAATTTCCTTTATGTATTCACAAGGCCTGAGTTTACTTTCCGACTTGTTAGCTCTATCATGATTAAGTTCTGTAGATACTCAAGGCTTGCACAAGCCACGGCGAGGTCCCAATGGCGTCCATTTATTATTTAAATCCGAGTGGACTAAGAACTCCGATCCGTTTATGTAAATCAATGGTAATGCGCTTTGTTTGAGGGTTGTTAGTGTTACTTCGCAGACTTTGTGTAGTCCCGATACCGCACTTGAATTTATAGTTGTATCGCGCTTTAACTTATTGTTTGAATTTTGTGGGTACATCCATTTTCACCCTAAGGTTTAATTACGTTTTCTACCGAAATGTATGCTGTTTCGAACTCGCGATAACGAGATAGGACGAGATATTATGGGTTGGAATGGATACTGTGTGATACTCGTGTTATAGTGTTTATACTTCCTGGTATATGATCGACTTTCAATACCTAATCAAAGTTGGTATTGATTCGAGTTTGTAAAAATAATATGTAGAAATATGTTCTAAATACTTTAAATTTCATCTTAAAAAGGCACCTATTCTTACTTAACGGTATATTTTCCAACAAATGCTCGCCATTTATGATGTAGAACTTGAAGGCTTTTCTTCTAGACCTTAGTTGCTTTGCGATAATTCGGTGACATCTTTTTTTCCGCGGAAAAAACACAGAAATAACGTATCAAATATGTACCTATCGTGCAATTTTGAAACGAAAACATCTCTAGGTTGAAATACCGCGTCGTAGCATATAAATTCAGTACTTTAGTTAGGTGTCACATTGGAATATTGGATGTAGTGGCATACCGCGACCGGCATCACTATATTATGCAGTTTGGTTTCGGTCACCATCCATTAAAAATTCTGTTCCTGTTAATGGATCTGTTGGTTAGTTTTATATGCACTGTAATATTATATGTGCAGTAGTTCTACAGAGCATGGCATGCAAGTTTTTTGTATCTCGCTGGGAAATGGGTCTCTGGTTCTTGGGTACTATTTTTCAGGAGCACTTATTTATACACTGGAAAACGGTTCGGCCCTTAGTTCCAGGAATATGACATCAGGCCAGCAGCAGGCGCTGCTGCAGTGGCGGAATCTCTCAAGAGGCGTAAATATTCTAACCTTGTTTTCTTTTGGTAGAGGCGCTAGGCCCCCTGGTGACAGTTTAAACATTCAATAACAACTTATACAATCCGCTTATTAACCAAAATGCTGCAAAAAAGGAGTCTTTTTATAACGAATTAAAAACAAAGGAATACCGCTTTGCTATATTTTATTCTAGCAACATATTATCAATTATGTGTTAACTTTCCTCATGTTATGTCTCCAATACAGCCAACGAAGCAACTTAATAGCGTAATGTTCCCAAAATGACATGACACCCACTATCTTCCCAGAAACATGCGCCGTCATCAGCGTAATATTCATGCGAGTACTGGCTCTCGGCCGGCCGTAATCTGGTTTATTAGCGGATATAAAAACAAGGTGCGCCCTATTACCGTAACGTATACCCTGTCCACTCAGTATGGGAGTGCCCGCATCGATCGCTCTCTATTTTAGTCCGCGTTTGCTTCGCGCAAATTAGTTCCCCAAGTCTGCGGTATTATTCCAAGTTTGAATTAGCAATAAAAAAGTTAAAGAGCGTTTAGCTTTTCCGGGTTCCATACGAAAAAGAAACTCGTAAACTTTTAACAACTTTCTCGGTGGCAGACCATTATTTTATTACAAAGAAATGTATTTCTCTTTATCACAGGTTGTAAAAATAGCACCGTTTGTTTGAGTGAAATATGAATATTAAATATTTAAGGATTTTCTTGTTATATATTGATTTAAGTTTTATGGCATGTGACATTTCTCGATGAATGCATTAATGCATGCCTAGTAAAGTAAATAGATGTAGATGCACCCGACGCAGACAACAATCTTATTAAAGACATAAAAAATTACACTTTCATTTATCTTTAAAAACTTGTTCTAATAATAAAAACAATTTAATAACAGCGATAAAATGGCCGCACCTACGAGTTTTATATGAAAGCTGTTTTTTGTTGGCTTCGTGAAATTTCAGCGACAATCTGAAATTTCCTCATAAAATCTTATAACGAGCGTAGCCTAGTGCCTATACAATGTAACCGAAAATCACGTTCTCGTATAGGTCGGGTGTATCAGGGTTGTACCAATTTTATTACTACGTAAAAAAATTACATTAGGTATAACAATTTTCACCTAGAGCAAAATGATTTTTGAAAAAAATTTAAGAAATTAAGGCGATTTTGTCTTAGATGTACTTTTCACACGTAGGGTAGAGTATGGAGTATGAGTCTTGTATGTGTTAAACGGAATGGAAAAGAATTGAAAGACGATGGACAATATTTTTACAGTAGCAAAACATAACACTAATATAACTATTACCTATACAATTTCCGTTTTTTGCACCGGCACCATCTCAGCATGCTGCTAAAGAGAATTTTCTACACAAAAAAAAACTTGCGATATATTTTTCATGTTCCATATTATGACAACCCTGAGGTCCCAACTCAACATAATATCTACAACATATACCTAACCGCTACGTATTTTATTGGAGAACAATCCATCACATTCGATATTGTTATAGTTCGATAAAGATAATGATATGTTGCTCGGGATACGTAATACATCACACTAACAGACTTTTATGTTCCAATCGTTTCACAAATAGAGGGTGGCACTGGATCATGCTTTTGAACTTAATCTTTTTGTAGGTAAGTATTCGTGTTAGTCGTATAAACCACCAAAATTGCGAACGCGCCTAGCGAGTGCAATCTGTACAAAATGAGAGAATCAAATGACCCTAATAACACCACCATGATTTTAATAATTTAATAATTTATTTATTTAAGACACATGTGTGTATATTAGTTAGTAATAAAATAAAAATGCATTAGGTATGTACGCGTCGACTTAGGCCCGAAATTAATAATTTATCCTGATCCGTTATCCGCGGTTATGGATCGATATGTCATGTCATAATATGTCATTTTTGTACTAGGGCTTGACGTATTACTACTAAAATTACATATTATGACATGACATATCGATCCAAAACCGCGCATAACGGATCAGGATCGATTATTAATTTCGGGCGATAATCTGCTTCAGTTTCAGTTGTTCCTCATGATACCGACAGTCGATTACATTCTATCAATGGGTGGAATTAATCAATGTGGATAACAATTTTACGATTGACATAAATGGCGAGGGAAAACAAACGGTTTTCATAACCATTCAAATCGGAATATGTAAAGGCGTACAGAGCGCTGGAATTGCCGAATTGGACATTAAATTTAAACGGACTCGTTAATTTTATGTATGGGTTTTAATATCGTAGTGAATATTAGATGACGTATGTTTGCTTGTTTTTGCAATGAAGCAATGCTTTATGACCACGAAAGTAGCTTTCTTTTGAAAATAATAATAAATGAGAAATACATTTATGATATAATTTTATTAATACTTGCCCCATTCCTAGAGTTAGTAAGGCACTGTTTTATAATATCGTAAAAGTACATTTTTGGGAACTTTGTGATAATAACGGCCCGGTTGGCTCACTTGCGAGTCAAAAAAACATCAAATAATACTGTTAGCATAGATTTATTGATAGCTTTATCAAAAGCAATCGTGAACAATGGCTGCAAGCTGCAATAATGACGTTGTTCATGCTTAGATTGCTTAGTAAACAATTTGTCCGGAATAAGAGATAACCATCAAGATCCAAACACCTCGTTATCGCACCAGTTGACAGGCAATACGTGTAAGTGACAGCACTAACGACATGCCCCGTAAATCGGCGCATTTGTGCCCGGACACCGTCCGGAAATAGAACGGGCGCGGACAACAAGCCGCTCTTATTTGCTGTCACTACGTCAATGGCTGTCACTGTAGGAATATTGATTTATTTTCATTGGTTTGAAGAACAGACTAGTCAGCTTTTGTAATGTAGCGCCCATTGAAAGTTCAGTTTTCGTTCTTTCTCTAAACAGTTATACTTTTGTTTAATAACTTTACATTGCAGTTTCTAAATCGATACTTTAATCGATGCAGTTAGTTAATTGTAGTTTTTTTTGTTAGTTAATAAATTTGCTTTCCTGATAATAAGCGTCACGCTTGCCCATCACAGTTCATTGGCGCCCAGAATTATGAACTTCAACAGTTCGACAAAAAAATTGCCCTTTAATCTGGAACGAAGTCATTTTTGCTCATTACGGCTTGGTGGTTGTATAACTAACAAAGTATTCCCCCAGGCGGCCACTGCAAGAGTACCTTCTACTACTACGAAATATAACATAATATAAGATAATAATATAATAGATAAGACCCTTTTAAGCCTTAGATACAAAACTATACTCGGGCGTTCTTCACACGGACGCCGCACCTGAGTAGTGGTTATTAAGGGGTGTATAATTAGAGGCTACAGTTGACACCCAAAAGCACGAGGCCCTGTAAAAGTTACTTACACAAGCGTTATATAGCCTATTTTTGTAATGGATGTTTGGAAGGTGGTGCAGATTAAAAAGCTAATCTTGTTAGTATAACATTTCAAACATCACTCGCAATAAATAGCAGTACTAACGACAAGCTATGTTATCCAATAGGTACCTGGTTGTCCCCCCGCGGCTTCGCCCGGCTCCGGACGCATGGAAACAACATTCGCCCATTAATTGCTGTCACTGTAAACATACACTTTTTTATATGGAAAACAGTTTTTATTTTTACGCTCGACTATTTTTTGTCTGGGGGATGAGTTAATAAAAACGGGTTATATGGCATAAAAGTAACCTACATGAACTATTGATTTTTCAGGGAATGACCAGCGAGTTGCATTGTGTGTTTCAGTATAAATATGAAGCAAACTTTTTGTGCAAGTATTTTAAAATTAACTAGCTTTTAGCTGTAAAGCTATGGCCTGAACATTTTATCACTAAAATTGGCCTCTAGCATATACAAACACGTATCTACTCGCTTACTTTATACAAACCAGTGGTGGCCGTATAGCCAAACCCTGGCAATCTCCACTAAGTACTTATTCAAGGTAGCTGTCTTCAACTGTTTACGCTATAAATATAGAATTACCAATGCCAAACATGAATAACACTCGTACAGAACATTACCGTCCGTGAACATTTGATACTTCCTAACTGACATTATTTTGCTAAACTTTGTTAGTAGGGACGGCTAGAACCGATAAAATGCATTAACCTCCTAAATTGAATATCCGCTTGTTTGGTAGCGCTTCGTCCAGAAAAATATCACTTAAATTAGATCGCTCTAATTTTGGTGGAAATTCGATTAATTTTCTGTTCCTCCTGTAAAGTTCACAGACTGCACGGTATACTTTTTGTACCGTTTTAATTAACTTGAGACAGTATACCTGTGGTATGATTCCTTGATAATTAGGAAGCTGGGTACTCCTGTAAATAAATTGAAATATCTACACATTTCGCATACAATAAAATGTAATAGAAATACCTGTATCTCGTTTAAGCCCATCTTGACTCGTATGTAAGGCGTTAATGGTAATCCCACCAATTTAAATAATGGGTAGTTTAGTAGCGGCCACAATATACGGCGGTCCCTTCCTGACCCGATCAAGGTTTGTAGTAACTACTGTTAGCTTTAGAACCGGTAGTTATAATTAGTTTTACATTAGTTGCCAGGTGTGTTTATTCTAAATTTATGTTTGTGTGTGAGTATTAAGGTTTGCTGCTTGTTTGAAACCATGGAAAGATGCTTGCGGGCTTTTGAGTTGTCATCCCTGCAACAAAGAGGTAGGTACACTGAGAAAAAAACTTCTGACTTTACCTTCCAAGACCGATTTGTTCCTTTTTTACCTTAGTTTTCCGTCTGAATTACAAGTCCTTCCCTTTTGACTCAGAAGGAAAACGGTATTTCAGAAAGTCTTTTTTTCTCCGTGTAGGTTAGATATTTTGTGTGCAAAGAACTTGCCGCTAAGCCCCCTTTTTGGCAGTCCCATTTGAGAGTCAGTTACCAATCCAGTTGCAGCGTGGTGACTAGCGCCACCCTCGATAACATCATCGCTTAACATCAGGTAACTTGTAGTCAAACGTGGGGAGAGTAAACAGTAAGAAAAAAAATACAAATTGTAATACACTGATGAGGTGATGAGGTAATTCCATACAAGAGTTCCAATCAAACGATCATACGATAATGAACAAAAGCTCGCTCGGGCAGAAGGCAATAAACTCGAATATCTATAGGACAAATAAACAATTGAACATTGAAAGGGTCAAAATCAATATTTATAATTCAATTATATTTGGGAAAACCAACAATTGGTCTACAGTAACGATACAGTATGGATATCAAATTCTTTATTATAACCTGTTAAGTAAACCTCGTTGTAATGGTACACTAACTTTGACTAATGTGACAGATGGAGAGAAACATCTCAAATCTCGCAATATACTTTCCTTAAACATTTGCGATGTGTTATTTTCCTCCTAAACATTCCCAAGGATCCAACAGATTTATCACAAGAGAAGGTCTTAAATTTAGCAGGCCGTAAATCTATTAGAACCCTCGCGGCCCGAGGTATTTGAATGGATCACATAATAGAATTACAAGAAGTAACTCTACTTTGAACAAAACGGACCATTTCGGTTCACTGAATTCTCACATTTCGTCACTGAATATCCATATTGTTATGCTTACCCTTGACTGGTTTGAAATAGCGCCTTGTTTTAGTATAGTAACCTTTTTTGATTAATATTTACTTACATTATGTTATCTATAAAATGACTGGAATCATTGTTAGCACATTTTAGGGGCGTGTTCGTTATTGATCATTAATTCCACTTTTGTTAATTTGCAAGTAAATTGGTTACTAAAAGTTGGTTATTATCTGTTAGCGCAAAATCGCGTGTTTGTGTGCGTAGATTGTTTTGTTTTCAGATGGGCTACTGTGTATCTACTTAGTTCTATAAAATATTGTGGCACAGTCGCCCCTTGCTCGGAGTCAATCTCTTTCCGCCATAAAAGTAAAATAGCTTTATTAGAATCAGATGATTGTGTCCAAGCGAAAAGAGAAAAACATACACAATACATTTTTGAGTATAATTTGCTTTATAGTATAACGAACCCTAAGATACATGCGCCCACCTATATTTTACATGTCCTTTTAGCCTTATACGAGTAGGTATAATTTTATTTATTATTTCTTTTTTATAACCTCTTCAATAACTTTTGAACCATAAAAAGTCTTGTAATGAAACGGAGCCCATCCCTTTATACGACAGACCTGTAACAAGGGTTGCCATACGTTCGAAATTTTCCGACATAGCTGGAATTTTAGCTCAATATCCGGAATCTGGGTGATTTCTAGTGTCCGGAATCGTAAGATATAAAAAGAAAAATGTAACGTGTATAAAATGTATTTATTTAATGTAATTTACTAGATTAAGAATACAATATGAAAATCAACTGACTGTAATTACTAATGAACATGAAAGTTATTGAACATCTCATGTGTTATTTAGGCTCCCCAAAGCCTCCTTCCTTCCTCTCCCTAAGTAGCACCTCCCACGCCCATATAAACTACTAGTTGCGCCTCGCGGTTTCACCCGCGTCTTCCCGTTATCCCGCAGGAACCTTTTTTCGGGATAAAAAGTAGCCTATGTGTTAATACAGTATATAAACTATCTATTTTCCAAATTTCATTCAGATCCGTTAAGTAGTTTTTGCGTGAAAGAGTAACAAACATCCATCCTTCCATCCATCCATACTCACAAACTTTCATGTTTATAATATTAGTAGGATAGAGGGAAAAAAAGTCCGGAAATAACAACACATGACCGGAATTTCCTCCGCAAAACAATTTTATTGACCTGGGAACCCAACCTGTAACCGTGATCCATTTTGATAGTAACTCGGTCGTGCTCTTGTCACCGAACAAAGTACAACCCGCAGTGTGTTAACTTAAGGATTAGACGTGGGTACGTGTTTACATTCAATCTCGTGGAGCAGAGCGACCACGCGCGGAAACCTATTACTGGGGGTAAGAAAATAGAGTATATATATAACTAACTATATACCTACACAACATGCCTTCTGTACGTTGCGTGGGTCGCACGTATTGTTTTGTTAATCGATACCATTATTTCGTTCAAATTAATTGAAGTGTGATGATGGTACGAAATTGGGGTAGATCTTATCTCTCGCCTTAGTGGAGACTCGTAAAATTGTTCCAAATCGAATATCGCTTCTAGATAATGAAATCACGATCGGATAAAATACAATATTGAACATTTATTTGTAATTACGTCGAGAATTTTTGCTATACTGATAAAATAATCAACACTAAATTATTCTTCAAAAGTTTTTAACGATTTCTTTGAAACTTGACACAGGTTTCCTATATTTTTTCACGGAAAAGGTTTTTAAGCTATCCATATGTTTTACTCGCCAGTAGCTAAAGGTGCGGACCAAACCACGGGGCGGTAATTTTTCAGTCATTTATAAAATAAGTACACTTCAAAGATACTAACGATTAATCACACTTCCCACACTCATCACAAGAATACTTTTTCACGAGCAAAACGGGAGTAAGTTAGTACAGGAACTGCATAATACTTCAAGTAAAAATTTTGATTTCCGTCTAGTCGAAAGAAAAACTGTCTTTGCAGTTTATTAATTTCCTTTTATTCAGCGAACCGTTTCGATATTTCAAGAGCTTACGGGTTTCCGTGAACAAGTTAACGCGCTGTTTTTCCAGGGATTAAGAGGCTTAAGAGGTCACAGATCGAAGCCTTCGATGGAGTATTAACTTCAAACTTTAGAAGCCTAACTTCGTACAATTGATTTAGAGTCGTCTAGAGGTGTAGTTAGTAAATAGCAGGGGTAGCCAACTTGGTTTTAGGTAAAAGGTGTTAAGGTATTTCTTGCCTTAAAATTAGAGATTAACGATTATTTAAAAAAGTCTTAAATTATCATCTATCATACTTTTCGAAATATACACATTTAAGTATATTAGCGTAGCGTATACCTGCATAGGTTGTGCGTAGTGTAGTAAAGTTTTGATATGAAGCAATGACGATGATTTTGAGTATTATCACGGGCAGTAGAGAGTATGTTTTTCTTTACCTATATCTTGCTTGGAATTAAATGATCGATGGAGTTACCTGTTACCTTTACACACATAGCTCATAAATCATTTTAATGTTTTTCTACTTGAGGCTGGCAGCTATAAAACTTGACGTAACCGACATGGAATTTATAGCTTATCGCACGTAATAGCGCTGGTTCGAGAAATCGACGGAAATTCTTTAGCTATTTCCGCAAATACGGGATGAGTATAGGTATGCAGGCATAAATCGAGAAGTTATCGATGGTATCCTCGCACTAAGGTGTATGTTACCTATTCATTTTCTAAATTCAAGGAATTGAGTTTTAAGTTGAGTTCGTTGCAGCGGATTTAAACAGTGCCTAGTTTATTTTCGTAATCATATTATCAACCTCGCGGGAGAAATATATGCTTTGAGATTTTTTTTGAGGTTAGTGACGCTCTTGTTGCCAACAAGGAGGTAGAGAAAAGGCAAAAAGAAAAACTATTCCGAAATTTACTACGCAGCAATTTAGTAAAAAAAACTCGGCACTGATTCGTGGTAAAAAAAAGTGTTTTTTATAAACTAATTGTACTTGTACTTACTACGTATTTAAACAAACTGTTACTTGTTTTTTTCATTGAATCATATCCAACACAATACATTGATACCTTTCATAGCATTATGTTAACAAAACACAATGCATTGAAACTTTTCATAGCCTCATGTATCTATACCTACAAACTATATTGTTGTGTTCCTAGATCTCTAGAAAGAAATATATTGTCCGGAGAAAAATGGAAGAATCTAATTCACTGGACGCGAATACTCACGTAGAGCAGGTATGATTCGATTATATTGTTTTGTAAGGAGAATTCCCGGTCGGTTATTCTGTTTCTATTTATTTTGTTGAGCACGTCAGCGGCTTTTGAAGCCGGTCCTTAATGGATAAAAGTACTTCTTGAGGCTTTGCTGTTTCCATGCCTATCTTCACATGCTGTCGTGTTTTTGTTTAGTTGAGTTTATCTATTGTTAAGCATTTGGAGCGACGACTTGCGCCGAGTGGCTGGCAGTGATTGGATGAGAAAAGCCGAAGACCGGGCTCAGTGGCGTATCATGGGAGAGGCCTATGTCCTGCAGTGGACTGATACAGGCTGATGATGATGATGATGAAGCATTCGTATTGCTAACAATGGAGAACACTATTTTCCCGTTATTTGAAAAGGCTGTATAGTCAAAAAATATATGTAGACATAGCATTGCTTGTAAAACAAAGTTTATACACAAACAAATGTTTTGAATAATTTATTGTAATTATCTCTAGAAGTTGTATTTTAGCGGCTGCATAATATAAGTATCTACTCTTATATTATTAAAAATAAATAATATTCCTCCAAATCAACTGATATTTAACACTCATGAACTTTCCAATTACACTGAACCCTTATGAGAGTTCACTAATCCAACGTCCCATTTGCCGCTACGTATATAATATATAGGTAAGTGAATTATTAACGTTTGCGAACCCTAATCACCCAATTGTTCAATTCAGATACAATCGCTCCTGATTGACAGCCCATTTGAAGTGTCAAATACTACGGTGAAACTATGCCGTTAGGATTGGCGCACCCGGGAAATTTACATCACCATCGAGGGCGTGAATTGGATTTCGGTCGCATTCAAAATGACGTCATTAAGTCGTGCACACTACAGTTTCCCAGCTGAGTGTATGTGCGCTTCAACAAATATATAAACACCTATCATGTAGCAAAAATTTGCAGCAAGAATAAACATCTCTTCTATATGCTCGAGACAAAGGTGTTTGTTTGCTCTAATTAGAGATTTTGCAGTTCTGCTGTATTACTAGCTTATAAGGCTTACCTAAGCAATTTCCTTTTGAGGGAAACTAATTTCGGTGCTATACAAAGTAAACTAAGAGACGCGATGATTGGCTCACGGTAAGCGCTATTGAGTCTGATGAAAGAAAATCCCGATAAATCCTTCCGAACTCATAACAAAAGCGGATTAACTCGCGTCTGTAATAACACATTGTGGTGTATCCGGAAGGGAAACGCTTTTTACTTGGCAGTTGTTTCTCAGCGAGAATACGCAAGCAACTTTTAATTAATATTCTCGTCATATTTCTCATCCCTTCAGCCGTATCTCGAATATTAAACTTTAGAATTGCTTCTGTAATTTTACTTAATTAACATAGGATGTAGCAAATAAAAATGCGGATAAAGCGGTGGGAAAATAAAAAGTATTTTTATGGTTCGTGTAAATAAAGCACGTTATTCAAGTTCTTTTTGGAGTACATATAGTTACTTGTAATATACAGTAACTACATTCTCTTATTTCTAGCACATTTTATAGTGTTCTGCTTTAGAAAAATTTCTATAAAGCGTTTCAGAGTTGCAGCCAAGCCACTGAAACTTTTACACGTTGCGGTAGAGTCGACTGGCGCTGCGCCAAGAATGTGATGGGGGCAATCGCCATAAAAAAGAATTTCAGGTTATTTCTTTTTAAATGACTTTAAGAAACTACCCGTAACAAAGACTTTTATTACTAAAGTAATTATTGCTATGTTCGTTCATGAATAGCGATTCATACTCCGCGGCTTCGGGCATCGGTATAACTTGATATTTTTCCATACAAAATTTTAATATCCTATTGGTCCATTTGGGAGTGAATTTTTTGATGTGCCCCTATATTAATTAAAATTAATTAACCCCCCTTTCGCGTATTTAGGACCAGTGGTTGAGGACTGCGTTGATATGTCAAGGAATCAGTTAGGACTTTGAATTATATAGAGACAGTTTTCAATCCAGGTGTAGCCTGGCGTCATCTTAGACCACATCATGCACATTTCAAACGCCAACTAGTAAAATAAAAGTAGATAAAAAATTATACTCATATTACCTACCAGTACAGTGCTTCTGGTATTACTCAAAACATGAATGTCCGTTTGTGCTCGTTTTTATGTATGTTTTGTCTATGGATTTCGGGATAAAAAGATGATAAAATATTTGTTAGTTAAGTCTTAGTTCTGTGTTTTTAGTAAAGTGGCAGAGCACTTTTCTCCGTACCTATACCGCACGTGGATCGTAAAAGAGTCTGAACCGAGGAGTCAATATTTGTGACGCCATTTAACTCTTCTATATCGCGTTCTACTTCTTACCAAATTTCTCACCAATGTTTTTATAGATATATCTTGCATGGTAATGATTAAACACAAGTTACCTTATGTTACTTGAATTATTTCGTTAAAATTCATTATTTATTTTCTTTCTTAATCTTGAAGTTGTACATATAAAACGTAATAAATGGAATATATTAATTTAACTAGTTCATAATTAACTAAATTAACTAAGATTACATGTGTATCAAAAATATTGGATACCTAACGTGGTAAACATAGGTAAATGTGATGACGTTAGGAACCAAACATGCCCTACTAAAATTTTGTTAGTTAGGTACATAAATGTACGCATGAATGTTTTATCTTTCTTAATACATATTAACAAACGATAGACATTTGTGCTTTCAATAGGAGAACCAGCAGTACGGAATCACTCAGAGTCCCATTTGCCATCAAGAACCCGTAAGGAGACACATTTGCCATTGTATATCTTGCCTCAGTCAATATATCCTGCAAACCCTCGAGATTTTTTTTCGGTAAAGAATATTGGCACCCTCACATTTATTATTCAAGCAACACGTTCGAAGCGGCTTCCTATTGGATATTCGACCATTCTCTACGTGTTCTTATTCCATTTGTGTTTTACTGGCAAAGTTTTTTTCTTTTACTATTTACAGGGTAGGGTTTGACCACAAGTCACCTGATGTAAAGTGACGATGTGGTCGAAGATGGCACCACGCTACACCTGGACAGGGAACTGGCTCTCAAGTGAGGCTGCCGGAACACACCGATAGGTGCTTGGCGACAGATTCTTAACAAGAGGGTGGTAGCTAGCCAGGCGAGTACTAGAAAATACCCTACCACCAAGCTATGGTTTCATCACGACGTTTTCCTTCACCGAAAGCTCAAGCTCATTGTAGGATTCGAACCCACGTCCTACGGATCGCAAGCCGACGTCACTACCGCTGAGCCATCATCGCTACAAAAAAAAAAGTACCTCATAGATAAAGGCGAATGTTGTAAAGAGTCCGTTTGTTTATTTATTTCACATTTAAAAATCGGATGGGAAAAATTTGTATCTGTATTAGGTTTTAGCTCGCTGTGCTGGTTGATGGTTTCAACCGAGTACACTATAAATATAAATTATCGCAATAAAAATATATTCTATGTCATTAATTCTCCTGGGTTCCTAAAAAAAACACATTGAAATGGGAATTATCGTTTTTCCGGGAATTTTCCTCTTATTTTCTGTTGCTAAGAACCTTATTTGTTCCTTTTATAGATCAATCGTCTCATCTTAAATTATCTTATCTACTTAGATAGATTATCTTATCGTTAGATTAGTAGTAGGTACATAGGTAAGAACTCCTAGCATATAATTTGGTATAAAGTAAGGGGTATAAAGTACATTTGTTTTTATTGTTATTGATGGAGAAAATAATAAGTTTCGACATATGGAAAAATTTACCTGCTCTTATAAAACCTGTCTAAATACATTTTGCCCTTATCTTGCCTCATGACATTATATGTCTAATGCACGAACAAGCGTGAGATTAAGCATGAGACAGCGCAGCGCGTCGATCCTCTCGAGAGCTTTGCAGCTGTCTAGTACGTCTGAGTACTCGCGCTAAATCTCCAACGAGCTATAGAGAAAAGTGCTATAAGTACCTACGTGGTAGACTTTATACATATATCCAGTATATACCTCTGAGTATTCGTCTGAATAGCGTGCAGCGGTGCGTTTAACATAGGTCTTAACTATGCTTGTCACCATTTTTAGATAAAAATATTATTTTTCTCAAAAACAAATATTGCTTTTGTAAAATTTATGAAAAAAGTAAGAAGAAAAAAAATTTTTTTTTTCAACTTTATTCTTTGTTATTACTCTATTATAGGATATGGGCGTAAGAGTTGATCTTCTGACTTGTTTTTATTTGTAGCATAAACATCTAGTTCTATTAAAACGATTGCCGAGTTGCTCCCTTGCTTGGATCACATGCCGACGCCACTGCGTGTTGATTGGCCGTTTTATAGACGCATCAGTCTAGTTCTCTATTAGAACTTCATTGAGGAATACGGGCGTAGGAGTTGATCTTCTGACTTGTTTCATATGTAGCATATAAACATCTAAATACTGTTGAAACGATTGCCGAGTTGCTCCCTTGCTTGGATCACGTGCCGACGCCACTGCGCGTTGATTGGCCATTTTATAGACGCAGCCGTTACTTCTGCCACTTCGGCACGAACACTTTTTATGTAATGTAGTTGTTTGATATTGTCAAGCACATGCACGTGCAATGGTAATGAGACTTGTTGTAGATGAAGTGTCGGTTCGGCGTTACCATCTTGATACAAGTAGCTAAGTGGAAAAAATACCGCGTGGACTTTAGCGCGCGTTTTTTCCTTGTTTTCCTCGGGTAAAAATATTAAAAGTAATTTCTGAATTACCGTTTCTCTGCTTTCAGAAAAGATGACTGCTTTTAGTGATATGTAAACCTATTGTGAGTTGTGACACATGAGCTTTAAGTTATCCCTTTTCAATTTTCGTTTATCTCAAGTTAATTTTAATAACTCACAATTATTATAACGTTTCTTTTGTATCTAGTTTGTGTATTGTAGGTATTCGGCTTTGGAAGTTAACTTAGAACAGTTAAATTCTTGAATCAAAAAAGTCGTAGTCATTACATATTCGCACATGGCTTTTTAATTAAAAAATTCCATGAACTCCAGTCGTCTAGGGGTTGTATCTAGCGGCCTCGATACCCAAAGAAATTAGTTTGAAGAGCGCCAGGCGCTCGCTTAATTAATTGAGTGGTAATTCAAACTGTGTACTGTTTCTCTAAATTTAAACTTAACTACAATTTCACAAGTTTGGTGTTTAAAACAATTGTAACTGGATTCGCAACGAGACATAGACATAATAATAATTTGCTAAGAAATTCCATCTTAATCTTACTTCATTCATCACCGCAAACATCTGGCGAAATCTACCTTTACTATCTCTGAAACTAGTTCAAAGTTAAATAAGAATCATAATTTAATATCTTCCAAAACAAGTTATAGGCTATTAACTGCTGAATTTTAAGAAGCCCCATGTTTCTAGAATGTAGTGTTTAAGGCAAGCCCTCTCACCCGGAGTTCTCGTAGTGATTGCTTCAGGTTCTGGCTTTAATTAATTAAGAGGTAATTTACAGCGGGATCGTTTCTTGCAATTACAAGTCGACAAGTCTGTTATATAGTTGTTGCTGTAATGAAAATAAATCACAAGTTCTACACGTTCGTAGAAAACCTGAGTTCTAGTAGATAATAGTTCTAGTGATAATCATAGGCAAGGGGAATAGACTATGATAATGATCTAGATTAAAAAATGAAAGATTTGATAGCAACGATTAAGCGTTCCGTATAAGGCATTTTCAAAAAAACTCTTTGTTAGTCTGATTCGTACATAGAAGGAAAAAAGTAAATCGAACCATAATTTTTGAATGTACAGCGCTCTTTGTGGAATTAATAACGTTATTTTGTGCTTGTTGAACCTATCTCTAAGAAACCGGCCCTAAGCTCCCCAGTGTGCAAAGAAGGGCCCTCGACAGGATACAGTGTCCACTTCACATAAGTAAGGTTCAGTTGTGGACTTTACTTACCAACCGCAATCTTGCTGTTGATACGATAACTACGACACCCAAGTTTAAATTACACAGAACAGAACAGATGAACAGAACAGAACAGATGAACAGAACAGAACAGATGAACAGAACACACAGAACAGAACAAATGTTTTAAATCGGTAAAAAATTAAGTAACTCTTTCTGAATAGGTATACATTGCAATAAATTGTGTTCTGTAAACTAGAAATCGGTAAGGCAAAGATTTGCGCTGTCACGACAAGTACATCGTCCTATCGCGAATGATCATTGCGTACAGAAATGTCGTTCGCTCAGCTCGCTGTCGCGACAACGCGACACGAATTATTGCGCAACAATGTGGACGTAGCACAAATTTAATAACATCGATCAAAATGTTTTGTTTTTTCAGAATATATTTATCGCCAATAGCCATAGACTAACTATGTCTCGTTAACTATGTGTGAGTGAGTCAGTGTCTAGGATCTAAGAATGTGGGGTATGTGTGTGTGCGTGTGTAAGTTACTACACTTTGGCACTATGTCTTTGCCAAGGTCCTAGAACTTTGTTCACATTCTTAGATGACAAAATGTGAAATCATGACATCGGTTTTTACTGAATCAATAATGTTTAGTAAAAATACCTTTTCTTTTGTTGCAGTGGACACGACAGCACAGTATGATGCAGTGCGAGCGTACCTCAAGGAGTTAGACATCTCAAGTGCAGTTTGGGTCGGCCTGATCAGAAGCAACCCTGACGGTGATTTCACTTGGACGTAAGTAACTAATTACAACGTTGAAGTGTACGGGCAGTTACAAGGGATAGCTAGCCAGAACGAAGAGAAAACAATACTAATCTAACAGTATTTATTCATGAGGGGTCGTAGCCTTATTGGTCAACGTTGTACCTATACTAATACATTTAATGTTTTATTTGTAATTCTAACGTCTTTTTTATTGTATAGATGCTATATAATAGTATGCAGTTTTTCCAAGTCTTGTCTGTTTACTGAAAATGGTATCTAATGTTTATACTTTTGTGTAGTTTCATTTAAAATCTAAGTGAAGCTTAGCTTATGTAAGTAGATTCTAAGTAACAAATAAAAATGACATAAAGCACAGCTGGCGTTAGGGTTGGAGTTGTAGATATGCACAAAAACGCACTAGGAATAGAGAAAAAGAGTGTGTAAATTGTATATATCATTGAACTTTAATTTATACTAACATCAGAGACTAGTAGAAGCGTTTCTCGTAAATAATCGCTTTTGTAGCTATAAGGTAAAATGTGATTGCTTATTTGGTTCATGAACAATCTAATCATCTTCAGTTTCATAATTAAAATATGGAGGAAAAATGGCAATAAAACAGTTTCTGTGGCCAATAAAATAACTGGGTTAACATTTTAATATGTTTTTCATAAAACCAACTATTCATTAGGTAGGTACTTACTGATTAAAAACCGAAAACGGCAAGCTTTTAGTGTCAGGTGAAACATAAATTTATTGTCACTTGTATTATCCATTAGGGACTATCGTGGGCTTAGCAGCGATGGCTACTGGAGTTCAGCACCAGATACGCGGTCAGCTCCCCTCTGCGCGGCTGCTGACCCTGCTGCAGACTACCGCTGGAAGGCGAGGGCCTGTGGAGGGCCCACAGTCGCCTCTTTTATATGCGAACTCCCAGGTACATTTCCCATTTCTCCAAAAAAAGCATTCAATAAATCCTCAAATATTGCTAAAACCTTCTTAGCAACAGAAACGCCAATGCAAATACCCAAGAATTCAGATTGAAAAGTTATATTTTCTACAGTTCCTCTATGGGCGCTTGGCAACGAAGGATGCATGGTACGAGCTCTACCGGCGCTAACAATCCTCTACCTGCCTGAGAGCGCTGCGGTTCAGCTAACAGCAGATTGTGGAATGGCCGGCGTGAAAAAAGTACAGTGCACTGGCAATGTGGTAAGATATCCTATTATTTTCGCCAACATTTGTTAGTGCGATATTAACATATTATTTAATAATCTATTTTTTTATAGAAACGCGAAGATCTACTCAAAGAACTGTCTTGTGCTGACGAAGAAGAGATATCCAGCACACCAAGTTCACTATCAACGGCTAAGGGCTCCAATTCGTCAGCATCAATTGATTCTACATTTACAGACCAAGATTCAACCACTAACGAAGTAACCACCGAAGAAAATATAACTACTGAACACGAAATTAATATCAATCAAAATCACGACATAAGTGCAACATCTCTACCACATTATATTTACACACAAACTCAATACGAAATACCAACAAAACTTGTGAATATGAATAAGTTCAAAAGTGTATTACTGAGTAAAACTGTAACTTTAGGAGAAAATAACGACAACAATATACACAGCAACTTTATTCCCATAGTAGCAGATGAAGACAATATTTTGACAAATGATCAGTTAGAAAAATTAGAAGACGAAAGGCACATGCAACACAAAATGCTACATGAAGAGATTGCCAGAGTAGGTAATGTTGATAATATTTTCACTCAGCCAACTGATCATTTTATTCCTCCACTGGTTATGGCAAAGGCTAAAATTAGTGACGACATGACTGTGTTATCATTAGCAGAAAAACACGCTCAGCAACTTGCCGAAAAGCAATTCAGTAAACAAAATTTAAATAATGCTGCAAATGATCATTTGCATGCTGATAGTTATAGAATATCTGACAAGTCAACTATGGAAGATATTGATAAACCTCTAATAGCATCTTCAAAGCCAACAAAGCTGAAGGATAACCAAAAAGAAACACTAAAGTCAAACTTACCCAAGAAATATATAAACGAAAAACATTATGACGTGAAAAATAAAATAGTAAAGAACTTAGAAAATAAAGTAACAAAAGCGGAAAAACCAACTGAAACAAAGATAATCACAGAAAATACTACCAAAATAAATGAAACTACTACTAAGAATGAAGAAACGTCTGAAAAAATGGAAGATGACTTAGGTATGAATTTAACCGTACTTTTAAATGATGCACCTCTGATAAATAAAGAGCAAAGAAGCGGAACAGAAAAAAAATCAGGTGATGTTACTAAATTAGAATCCAAACAGGTCAGTTCATTTGTAAATCAAACGGAATTTAATACGTTTAATGTTGATATCACACTAAAGAAACACGTTGATTTCTTGACTACACCAGAAACAAAATCTGTGGAAAATATTACAATGAGCCATGAAGTTATAACGATAACTATAATTCCGAATGATGATACTACTATACACAACACATCGGTTTATGAAATAACTACAAAGATGCCAGTATTTCGGGACAGTCTAATAAATGGTAACTTTTCTACCGTTCCATTCACGACTACTCCTGATTATGTTAAAGAACTTAATAATACTGACATCGATGAAACAACAAAACACGAAAATGCAACAAATGCAACGGATGAAAATATCATGGATAGTGAGTCCACAACTGTTTCAACTGTTCCGGTAACTTATTTTACTACTGTGAGTGCTAGCTTGATAACCGAAAATGTAACTGCGTCACATCCAGTATTTACTTCAACTGAGACAACCACTAGCACTGACATTATCACTACAACGAATAAACTAAACGATCTAAACAGAACTGAAGTCTTCAACGAAATGAGAATTGTAACCGGCTCAACCCCATTGGCTGATTTCAATAATGACTCAACAAATACTACTTCTGCTTCAAACGAAACTATTGAAAAGGTAATCGATTTTAACAGCGCAGAGTATCACGAAATGTTAGTGAACGATACTAATCACCGACACGGCGATGAAGAAGATTGGACTGATTCTGATTTCCATTCCCCATTGCTTTCTGGAGCAAATGAACCAATGCACCGACCGCCCAGGACAAGACGGCCTCAACAACCGAACCGAAATAAGTTCAACCCATTTCGTATATTAGGCTAAGATTATTTTAGAGGCTTGATTTGACTGCCACGGTAGGAATTACATAGATGACTGAATCTAATGCAATTAGAATAGTGGATCACAGTCAAGTCATATTGTGATGGCACAGTGCACTTAGCTGATTGGCATTTTATTATTGTTTTAGTATATTGTTATCGCGTCATACTAGTGTCGTATTTTTAGTGCGGACACAATGTTTCTTAGGTTACTATTTCTCTGTGTTTAAGCTTCTTTTAATTAAAATTTGTGCTTCAATATATAATATTATAGATTAAAATGTTACTTAGTCAATTCATATTTGTATTATGGTAACTAGCCACGTTAATAATAATGTTCGATCAAGATTACAACATAATAATAAAAGTATAATAGATTGAAGTACCTAGTAGCCATTTTTAGACACATTAAAACTCAGTTTCATGTAATGTTTAGATACAATCTAGTAAATTATTAAACATTTCTTAACTAAGTATGAAAAAAATAGAATGTAAACTAATATAGTTCACGAACCATATCATTTAGAATAAGAATAACGTTTATTTTGTATGTTGTATTAATAAAATAGTGAATTTCATAAAACTGAGCGAGTAGCTACGAGCTAAGTACGATATAATTAACAACCTTATAACATACAACCATAACAATTATCATCTCCTTTATTGTTAGTAATTTATTAATGATGTAGTAATTTAAGATTTTTTTATTAAATAAACCTTAATAAAGATATAACAGTCGTTGTAAGTTAATTAAATATTTGACTTACCTTTAACAATAAGGAAAGAAGTTGTGCTGAAGTACGAAACTATATACAGCTATACTTACCTACAGCCCAAAATTTAATAAAACCTCATTCAATAGGATTTAACCAAATCTAGTCAATAAATAAACAGTGAATTATTTTTTAATCGGACATCATTGTGCCCAGTCTTAAGAATTGAAGAACAGAATAAAGCTTGTTGAACTTTGAATATAAGTAAGTTTGATAATTTTATCACAACGAATAACTTCAGCAACCACTTCGAACCGAAAGCCCAAGTCCGAACATAATGGAAACACTCCACAAAGCGGCGGCGACAAAATACATCGTCGTCAAGTTATGGAAACTGCCAAGTTTATTGAAGTTGATGATATAAGTAATATTGATAAGCGCTCTTCGAGAGAAATTGTGTTGAAGTTGCCGCGCCATCGTACCGTCCGCGTTGGCGTGAGCACAAATATCTTGATACAAACTGTTACTAAGAAAGTAGGTACTTAATCAACTTGAAACTACTACACTGAGTCCCCAAATTGTTTCCCTATGATCGTAGTTCCTATGAGGTGCTTGCAATTAACGTCTATACCTACATTTTATCTTTGAGGCTGGCCAGTGATAATAAAAATAGTATGGATAGATGGGTCACGAAGGATTTGCGCGAACTCCAGGTGGAGGACTGGCAGAAGGTGGCGCAGGACAGACCGAAGTGGCGTCTTTAATTATCGGAGGCCAAGACTCACTTTGGGTCGTTGCGCCATCACAGTTAGTTTTTGTTATAGATGGGTAGGTGTTTTTTATGACGAGCCGGATTAGTTTTGATGCAGTGACGGATTGAAATGGATTGACGAAGATTGCCTGTGGAGAACGAGTGGCGAGTGATTGCCGAGTGCGATATTTTCAGTGGGATAGTAAGTTCCTGCGAGGGTGAAAGAATGAAGAGGAAGATGGATTCTCAGTCTAGTAAACAAATGCAGGTTCGACTGACTCTCTGTCATCAATAATCGTACTTTATAAGTATTGTCATACAGAAATGCATTTGAAAACGCTTCGCTAGCTTTTGCTCTACTGTCTGTTAGGAAAAGTCAGTCGACCGAGGGTACTGTCCATGTACACGTCAGTTGTGATCAGTCCTTAACACAAGGTGAGATGGTACTCGATACTTGCTTATATTTATTTTTATATTTTAGAAAATAAAAAATCTTTGACCGTTTATGCACCTTTCTCAAAGGAAAAGTCTAAAAAGACACATGAAACGCTTGGTAATAGAGATCAACTCTATTGGGTTACTATTAATTTTGCAAACTACCAAATCCTTAAAGTATATTAATCCCACACCTCGCGATTTATGCGCTCCTTTCTCCCGCATACTTGCAAAATGTGGAATGAGCTTCCCCCACAAGTGTTTCCGCTGTGCTACAGATTGCAATGCTTCAAGATGGGTGTAAAAAGAGTTCTTAAAGGTCGGCAACGCATCGGCAACTCCCCTGGTGTTGCAGATGTCCATAGGCGACGGTGACCGTTTTCCATCAGGCGAGCCGTCAGCTTGTTTGCTAGTCTATTACATAAAAAAAAATCGATTGGAGTAATTATAAATTCTTGAGGTTATGTATTTGAAGTTAAGGATCGATTAGATGTCTACCGAACTGTAACTGAATAATAGACAACTGTATAATGATTTTGCTAAGTTTGATACGAGTAGTTGCCGAACATTCATTTACCACTCTAATATTAATGCCTCGGGGAAAGTGAAAACTTCTAATAGACTAGCTCTTACTCCACGGTCTCGCTCGCTAACTTTGGTCTTCCTTTCCGAAGTTGTTCAGAAACTTTTGACCTCTGGGGCATTGCGGGAATTAACTTATCAATGAACAAAGGATCAAGTTCGATTACGTCATCAGAATTAGTAAGACACTTTACCTATATATTTTTTTTATACTTGGGGTATGTCAGGATTAAATAGGTATCTTCTAGGCTCCATCATTGACCTCGTCATCACTTTGACTGAGACTGTAGTCAAATGCTAAATACTTACCTAAATATCTATAAATGAAAAGGTAATCCAAGGTAAAGGTACACTTACACCCGTTTGACCACAAGTCACCTGATGTTAGGTAACGATGTGGTCAAAGGTGGCATCACACTACACCTGGACTGGGAACTGGCTCTCAATTGAGGCTGCCGGAACACACAAATAGGCGCTTGGCGCAAGATTCTTAACAAGAGGGTGGTAACTAGCCAGGCGAGCACTATAAAATGCCCTACCACCAAGCTATGGTTTCATCACGATGTTTTCCTTCACCGAAAGCTCCAGCTCATTGTAGGATTCGAACCCACGTCCTACGGATCGCATGCCGATTGACGTCACTACCTTTGAGCCATCATCGCTATAAAACATGAATATAAAAGATATGCCTGAACATAAATAAGTACTTAAAAAACAAAATATATATAGTACCTAGGTACAATCTAATTGAGAACCTTCTTTTTTTCCAAATCGACTAAAAAGTGCGAATAGTTTGTCTTGTCATCGTATAAGCTTACCATAAATAGGTATATATAACAATCACTCCCTCAATATTGTGAGCATCCGTTTGAAAAGGATAATCTTTCTATTCCATTACCCCTTTTCAAATAAAAGAACAAAGCGGGAAAAACATGATATCTCTCTCTCGGAGATTAATACCCATAGATTTTAATGCTCGTGAAATACGGTTTTTGTTTAACCGAAGTACATGAAAAGTCCATAAAAATAATAGCTTGGGTGTCGGAGAGCTTTCCGTGAAAAAGTACACACCTCTGCACAACTTTTGATTCACGAGACAACTTTAGAAGAAAGGGACCGAATCAATAACTAACTGGTTATTCAGGAAGGGTTAGGGTTAGGGGAGTAGCAAAAATCGTTAGATTTTTTTTACATCTATTAGGATAGCGTTTATTTACAAGTTACCAAAAAACGATGATAGTGATAGTGGCTTACGATCCTAAGTAGTGTGTTCGAATCCTACAATGAGCTTGAGCTTTCAGTGATGGATGGAAGACATCATGATGAAACTATAGCTTAGTGTTAGGGCATTTTCCAGAGCTCGTCTAGCTAGCTATCGGTGTGTTACGGCAACCTCACTGGAGAGCCAGTTCCCTATCTAGGTATAGTCTGTGTAGTAGGAGTCGGGATCTTGAATCCTGTTAGGGAGATGGAACTCGAACTATCTGTTTTTACTGACAGTGATATATAGCCCCACCGTTAGTTCTATAATAGCTTACATATGTTAACACACATTTAAATGCATGTCATGTTAGGTATACTCGAATGTTATATGTAGGTATATCTTGGTTCAAGTTACAAAAACATATTCATAGCTGAGCAAGTTTTTCAATTTAAGCTTATGATATGAATACGCATTTGGAAACGCCCAAGTTTCAGTGAATATGGGCAAATGGACGAGGCCGGGTCGGCCTTGTTTACAATGTTTTTACAACATCGCGGGCACGCAAACATTTTCTAAATTACTTCCAACCTGAACCGTACGAAAACAGAAAAATATCGGACAGAACCCGGGGTGTATGTTTATGAATTACAACTTTTATATTTATATTGGTGTAGTGTTTCTAATTTACCTATTACGCGTTGTATAAAAAATATTTACATTTATTTTGACAAACCATTGTACCTACTACCTACCTCCTTCAAAAAATCATTTTTTTAAAAACATATTACGAAAAAGAATACAATCAACAATTTCCTTGAAGCCGGATAAAAACTGGGTTCAAAGCCGAATTCACCAACAAGTAATCCACGGTTAGACGATGGATTAACGGATTTATTAACTTGAAACTGTCGTACATTTGAAAAGATGGCTATTGAATAATGATATGATTAATGTTGATGATCACATAGGTCTAAAGTCGCGTTCAAGTAGAAAGTTTTGAAGTGATGGTGGCTCAGTGGCAGTGACGTCAGCTTGCAACCCATAGAAGACCAGCGCTGGTTTTCTAACCAGCATTTTGCTGAGTTGGGGTCGATTTGCGACACTGACATTTTTGTGTACTGACATTGAGTTCTGTTACTGTATATTGTTCTTTTTTTTTCTATAATTTGTACCAAGAGTGTTGTTGTTGCAAATAAACATTCATTCTTTCTTTCTTTCTTCATAGGTCGTAAAATCGATACATTAATCTTGGTGGGAAATTATCTATTTCTCGCCTGGGTAGCTACAAACCATCCTCAAGTTAGGAATCTGTCACTAAACATGTATTGGTCTTCCAATCCAAGCAAGTCGTGACGATTTCTTCGACCGCGTCATCACTTAACATCAGGTGTTTTCATATCGGCTGCCACCTTTCTACCACCTGAATCATGCATCTCAGATTGACATGCAACATAAAAATTCCACAGCATATATTAGAATATGTACTCAGGAACATTAGAGCTCCAGCCAACAATATATAGAACAGAAGGTCACACACGCGCCGCGTCGGCTCGACTCATACATTATTCAGTGTTTATACGCAGGTATACAGTATTTAAGCTCTGTACTACTAGTGTCAAAGTTACGAGTACCTCAGAGATAAGGCATTTAAATTGAAGGTTAATAGAAGTATAACACACCGAGTGATAAAAGAGTTTCACAGCAATTTGCGTAAAATGTGTCATCAAAAAATTGGCTTTCGTCTTGTCTTGTCTTTGTCCTTGCTGCCTGCACAGGGTGTACTCGTGAGTTACATACTTGTATAATATATTTAGTCTGCTGGATTACCTCGAGCCGACAATCTTGCTGAAACCGACCATTTCAACTGCGTTAAGCACAAATCATTTCACTTTACCTCCCCCGGGAATCGCTTGACGCTGTTACGGGATTAATCTGAGGGTAATCTTGAGGTAAATATCTCAGTGGGGTTACATAAATCGTTGCACGATGAAGATAATCCCTCTTATGCCATTACGTTTCATGTTTACGTGTAGAGCTGATTCTAAATACATTTAAACTTTGGTAGGAACTGTTCTGGTAGTAGTTTTTTGCTCTGACACCATACTCCAAAATCCTCAAGTTATCGGGTAGGTATAGTATGAAATGCGCAGGAGGTAAGGCACGATTTTAGTCTATTTTACTATAGACTAGGCCTTCGTTTTACCACGAACTCTATTATCGGAAAGTGGAATTTGTAACATTTGGGGAACATAAACTAAGATTTAAATTTTTTTGCAGTGTGGCAAAACGCTTTGTGCTTATAGTTGGTATTTCAATCTTAAAAAGAGTCTTGTCGTTCCTATGCTCACTCACCGTAGTGTTTGTTATCTGTAAAATCACTTCACGACGATGTGCCAAGAGTCTAACAACTAAAAAAAACAGTCGTCTTTCACATGTGCCTTTTGGCACGTGTACATACACGAAGAAGCTGCCCCGGTGTGAAGCCACCTCGTACTTTTTAGAACCTTGGATAAATTACAAAGTTTTTCACTGCTGCTTTGGCTTTTAAAAACTTTGTAATGGTTTTACTGGCCTTTTCGCCCCCAACAACCATACCGACACATGGACGTCGTTCTACGCATAACATATGCGAAGTGTGCTTGCTGCCACAGTCGAAATTATAAGAGACGACAGTTATAAAGCTAAGTTCAGAATTAGACAGAAATTGTGACACAAATGTCAGACATATAGGTATGTCTTCACTGATTTGATACTAATTAATAATCATGTCACAATTAGAGGCACTTAGGGTAAAGGCGGGATAGATGCCCTACTTTTTGAAATATACTCCTAATTTAAAAAATATTAATGTTATATAAATAATGTCCATTAATGTAGCTAGTTTAATTCTTTATCTTTAACTGTGATTTGTCTTTTTGGGCCTATAAATTACAGATTTTGCAGATTTTAGCTTTTTGTGGAACTCGATTTTTGAGGATAGATGCCTTCCCGTATGGATAGTTGCCCCACCATGAAAATACTAAGAAGGATAGATGCCTGTGGCGCGGGATAGACGCCCTTAATACTGTAAAATTATAATAGTTTATTTTTGTCTTTGTCTTTATTTTATTTATAATGAAAAGCATTTTGCAGTTTTTAAAATCTGTTAATTTTCATCGTTACAATTTAATTCTAGTTATAAAATAAAATTGTCATGATAAAACTAAAATAATTTGTTCAACAAAAATAGAAATTCTAAATTCTTATTATGAAATATTAATTATTAAGTTTCAACACACATATTCAAAAAAGCCATTACTTAAAAAATTAAAATAACACAAAAAGATCTTCATCTTGTAATTCTACTGAAATGATACTTAACCGGATAGAGCTTTCAGTTTTCCACATCTTGAGCAATAATTTCTGAAGAATGTACATGTTTCATGTAGCCAGTTTTGACACTCTACACATTGAATCCAGTCGGATTGAGACTTCGTTTGTTTATAATTTTCAAAACATTCTGTGCAGTTATCTTTGCTAGTATCTTTAGGCTTATCCTGTCCATCTCTTTTAGTTCTCTTTACCGGCAAACCTTTAGTTTTCTTTCCCTTAATATTATACTGAGGTGAATTGTCTGCGTCTTCACTATTTGAATAGAGAGTATTTTGGTCCATTTCCTCGAAAGCTGACTGCAATTGTTCAGGTAGTCCAAGAACATACTCGAGCTCGCATTCCTTCCTTTCTTTTGTATTTTCGTGACATAGTTCTGCTACAATCAGTAAAAAGTCTAAATATAAATATACATAAACACATAAAAATATAATCGATCATAAAAATGTGTTCAATATATATTATGTTCAAAGCACATACAACATGGTGAATGGAGGGATAGATGCCCCTAGGGGCACCTATACCGCGGAAAATCAGGGCAACTATCCTTTTTGATAGGGATAGATGCCCAAGTGGTTTTTAAATAAATAAAAAACAAAAGGGCTACTATTTCCATCTAGATGCATACTTGATGAATCAGTCTATTGACTTAATAAAAAATATAACGGAATTAATAACTACCTATAAAGTTATACAACAGCAAATACTTACCTTTAAAACTTTGACGTGTTTGTTAAGTTCGCCGCGGAGATAAATCCACACACAAGCTAAACGCATCTTCACCGCACCACGGCCCGTGGCTAATTGAGGTGCGGGGTACCTGCGGCTCTTAGTTATACTATTGTTTCTTAGTCGCGAGTTTGGGATGTTAGGTTTTATGAAACTGAGGCATCTATCCTACTGAGGCATCTATCCCGCCTTTACCCTATGCGTGCGCAAAAATATAGGTACCCTCTGTGTATCACCGAGTGTACGGTGTTTAGTCTAGTAGTCCAATCTTAGCTTGTATAAGGTACACTAATGTCTTTATATAATAAAATCTTAGACTGATACAAACTGCCGTAGCAATTTATGTAAATTACCGTAATTATCTCGAGCCTCTGCTGATCCGGCCGAGTTAAGCTCAAATCAGTTCTTGCGCCTCCCTGGAGCGTCGCCGCATGACACGCGCTGTTGCCTTATTAATCCTAAGGTAATTGAGGTAAATACCTCATCGAGGCTACATGAAACTTCGCCCGGCTAAGATTACAGAACAAGGGTTTGGATAAGCCCTCCTTCCAAGCGACATTCCAAAATCTTGTTACTTGATAGAGGGGAATTTCCCGGTTTGGACTTCATGTTTTATTAAATTCAATTTGAATGTAATGAAGAAAATTCCAAGCATTTTTACAGTACAAAGATAAGTTCCCCCTATTCTCAGAAATGTAATTTAGTTGATGGACAGCCTCATTACAATTTTCATTGCAGATTTTATAAAGTGTAGGACCTGAAACTTAATGAATAACGAATTAGAACTTTTCTTTAGCATCATTATAAATTACAATCTAATTGGAATTGTAATTTCAGTGTTGTTAACGAGAAACTTCTAACACAAAAACATGATTATCTATATTAAAATTCATATTTAATGCGTGGGCGTTTGCCTTGTTTTCTGGAAAAAGTTCAAAATGGCGAACAAAGTACGTGTATTCATTTGTTTGATATTACTGAGACTATGTATTAGTTCGTGTGATAATTGCGGAAAATTCTCTTAAGAAATAACTGCAGAAATATATTTTCGGTCTCACTCGTAATAATAATTAATTAATTACGTAATTATTATAGGTTCGTATAACTTCATGATAAAAATAATACAGTCCAGTCCTACCTCGTTACATTTTTGATAATCTCCACGTTTGTGTACTTTCGTAAGCACCACTGATTAATTTTTCACCTGATTCTAATAGATTAGTATGAAGTAGTAAATCGGGTTGCATTTCCCGCCACAACCGGGGGGAGCGCAATCGAGTTGCGCGAGTGGGCCAATGATTGGGTTCGCTCTCGCCTAGCGGTATCAATATCGACGGTGGGAAATTGGATTGAAGATACTAGGAAATCCTTTCAAGTTGTCCGACTATTTTCTGCAAATTTAGTTAATTCTCTCCGTGCATGATTGCGGTTGCGAATGCATACCTACCTAATATTCGTAGAATAACTTCATTCTCACGAAGTTATATCGATGTCAGTGGCGGTGGCTGGAGATTGCTGAAAAACTTTATCAATGATTTTATTCTGATAACTTTAACGTTTTTGTATAAAACATTGAATTCTCTGAAATATTTGTTAATTTACAGGGAAAAGGTAATCAGGTGTATAATAAGCCTTTAAGAGCATCAGACGTGCATGGCACTAAACATCAGCAAACATACATATATAGTTAGGACCCAAGAAAAAAAAACAGGGTATACTTTAATGAGTATGTTGGTATGTACAGATAGTCAGATCCCAGAGCACATTCTAAACTCAGACTAAATTGCGTCAACCCAAGGTTGAAGTTGGAATTTTCAAAGTCAAGCCCGACCTCGTTAATCATTTGGCTAATATAAACGAGTAGCTAGAAGCTGAATATACCTGTGTGGTGTGGTTTACTCCAACCATACACGTAGTTAGGGTGAGCGCTCTCGAGATTCCAGGGAATAGCCCAATAATTGGGTTCAACGAGAACTGATACCGATGTCGGCGGCTTCAAATTGAATTCAAGATACTCTAAAACCCTCCTACCAAAGCTTCATGGGGAATATTTTAAGGCTACTTTGACTTTATGTCAGTAGTTTGTTAGTTCTAGGAAATGCCTCTACATAGTAAAACAAAGTTACGACAGCAACACGCCGTCATGAAATGTTACCTATACAAGACCAGTGAGTTTTGAAGCTGAATTATAAACCCAAAGCTTATTGGTCTTTCCAAGCTCGAAACCATTTTTTATTTTTATTTTATAAAACACCATTGTCTGTATGTTTCTCTATAGGGTATATCAAGTTATTTTACTCATGAATGACGAGTATGTACCTATGTTCATTATTCATGATATATGAAATTAGTGATGAATATTTACAACGTGTCAAAGTTATGAAATTAAACCGAGGTTATATATTACCTTACCAACTTGGACACCAGAGTATATACAAACGAAACCACTGTGCCAAAACTTGAAATTGCTTTGTATCCAACTGAAATAAACGTTTTAAACTTTAGTATGATGTTTTGAAGGAAATAGTTCGATAAATTATCTTTAAAGACGTAAAATCGCACCTATTTGTAAAAAATAAGCGTGAGCATAGTTATGGTGGGCAGGCATACCTAGATAAAAAAATATATAATATGTTGACGATTTTAACAAAACATATTTCTACGTGTTTAAATATAATAAATAAAGCTGATAGTGAACAAACAGACTTACGAAAAAGGAATTCTAATAAAATGCAAACTCATCAAAGAGAAATTAAAAACAAAAAAGGAACAGATTTAATTAGAGATGAGCTCAGGTTTTTCAGTTGGAAATATCATTAAAGGCGCTTCTCAATTCATGGTGCTCGTGCATTCAAAAACTTAAACAAGCTAAAATTCGCAAATCTTTTATAGAAAGTTCTTGTATTGCAATAAAATCAAGCTGTTCGTTCGTGTTTTCATTTATTTCGTAGTTTTAATAAAAGTCCAGCATTAATCTATCAGAAACGTATTAATATACTAATATGTTAATACATTGCGTTGTTATTTTTGTTGATTTTGACAGAATTTTATGCTAATTAGCGTTAATTGACGTCTATGAGTAGGTACGGCAGTTTTTTTTTTTTTTTGTTTTGTTATGGCGTCACACGATTAGTGTATTTGCCAGTGTCAAGTATAAAAGATTTCAAACTCAGAGAGTTGAATCAAGTTTAAATGATGATGGTGATGATGATGATGATGATGAGATGATGGGATGAGGATAGTGTTTAAGTAAAGTAGTGGTGCTTTACTTAAACTTTACATGGACTTTTTTGGAGCAACTTTAAAAGTCACTTTCACAACTTTATTTCAATTTCCCACACTCGTACACATTAACGAACACATAATGGTTAATAATCCACCAATATTACACATTATCACTCAAAGAAACACAAGTTTTGGAAATAAAAACAAAATTTTCACGTTGACAACTCAATTGCCGCCAAAAAAGTCCGGTACGGCAGTTTTTTTTTTTTTTTTTTTGTTTTGTTATGGCGTCACACGATTAGTGTATTTGCCAGTGTCAAGTATAAAAGATTTCAAACTCAGAGAGTTGAATCAAGTTTAAGTGATGATGGTGAATGGTGATGATGATGATGAGATGATGGGATGAGGATAGTGTTTAAGTAAAGTAGTGGAGCTTTACTTAAACTTTACACGGACTTTTTTGGAGCAACTTGATAAGTCACTTTCACAACTTTATTTCAATTTCCCACACTCGTACACATTAACGAACACATAATGGTTAATAATCCACCTATATTACACATTATCACTCGAAGAAACACAAGTTTTGGAAATAATAACAAAATCTTCATGTTGACAGTTCAATTGCCGCCAAAAAAGTCGGTACGGCAGTTACAAGTTGACATAAGCATTTTCTTTTTTTATAACTGTTGGCGGCCAGCACCGCAATTCATTTACAACCTTTTTTATACTTTATGTTTTGAATTTATATTTTGTTTTGCTACGTTGGAATTATTGTTTTGTTACTTAGTCGACAGATGCAATAAACGTCCTCAACAATAACCTTATCCTTAATTATAACTTTAACTTTGATCCTTTGTTCATTACTTTTTTGGGAGTAAATGCTAAATACATATTTGCATAATACCCAATACCGGGCTTTAATTCAAGCCCCTTTGTAATCCAAGCCGAGAAAAGGTTTGGCCAACCTTCCCTCAAGTTCGATTATTCGCGCGTCAACAATGCCCTCTCCTTTGTCATCTCTGATGTGAAATATGAAAGCAAGGAACCAGATACGAAATGAAAAATACCCCGATTGTACCGTTTTGTAAATGAAACGATGAAATAAATGTCTGAAAGGCGATATTTCAATATAAACATTTCCTTATTGGGCATCCAGCTCAGCGACAGATGTTTTAACGTTTCAAAGAATTTTTATAAACACATTTCAAAAATTTCTCCCTTTAAAGATATTTAAAATATGCGAAGATGGACTTTATCTGCTCAAAGATTATTTCCTTTGAAATAAATGATTAAAATCGTGCTAAACCCTCGTCAGGTTTCCTCTGACATGGTAAATTGTAAGTAAAACCGTAGTCTTTCTACTGTAAACTCGAGATATAATTATTAAGTAGCTTGTTCACTGGAAATTAGGGCGTTTGGACGTTTGTTGAACTACGAAATAGACGTTCCAAATTGAGTGAGTAATAACTGATAACTCTATTATTTTTTCGGGTCTGACAAGTCGAGAATACAGGGCTTCCCCAAGAGGTTGCGTCAGTCGCGTCAAAATATCAAACTACAACGCTTATTCAAACATGATCTCGGCCTAAACTAACACTGGAATAGAGAGATGAGTGAATGTATCGAAATATAAAGTAAAAATACGATTGCAAATAACCATAGAAAATATACCGTACTCTACGCACACTTTTTAGATGCCTGTATAGTTGAGCTCCAAGTAAAGTACCTGGCGACCGCCGACTGCGAAGTGTGATGTCACTCACGGGTTTGATTTCCGCTACTACATAAATATTAGGCCATCAAAATAAAGAGCACTTACCCTCAACATAATACTTGTTGGTGTTGTTGATCCCTGATCCACATGTTTTCTGATACTCTAGATACAGGTAATCTTATAGTTAGGGGTAAAAGCTATGTATGTGATAATCCTACTATCCTACTAATATTATTAACGTGAAAGTTTGTGAGTATGGATGAATGGATGTTTGTTACTCTTTCACGCAAAAACTACTGAATAGATCTCAATGAAATTTAGAATGGAGATAGATTATTTCGCTTGGTGGTAGGGTATTTTCTAGTACTCGCCTGGCTAGCTACCACCCTCTTGTTAAGAATCTGTCGCCAAGCACCTATCGGTGTGTTCCGGCAGCCTCACTTGAAAGCCAGTTCCCTGTCCAGGTGTAGCGTGGCGCCATCTTAGACCACATCGTCACTTAACATCAGGTGACTTGTGGTCAAACGCTACCCTGAAAATAGTAAAAAAAAAAAAAAAGATTATGCCCTGGATTAATACTTAGATTACTTTTATCCCGGAAGAAGGTTCCTGCGGGATAACGGGAAGACGCAGGTGAAACCGCGGGGCGCAACTAGTTATTATATAGTACACTTAGACAATCCACAGAGTGACACCTGAAAAACAACATCAAATAAAAATAGCGGACTCAAAAAGCGCAAATAACACAAGATATTTAGGAACGCCCTTATAAGGCTGCTCATTTAAAGTTACCCCGAGGTAAGTAGCTCTTTTACTTAAGTATTCGGTTTAATGTTTACTGTCTCGAAAGCATTGAAAGTTTCACCTCCACTCAAAGACGCGATTACAACTTTCAAGATTGATGAATCTCGGGCTTCTAATGTATTTTCTCTAAACTTTTTCGTCTACGAAAAGGGAAGAGTTTTTAAATTAAGTGACAACTCCGACTTAATTTCGGTTAAACGACAGTTTATCACCGGTTTGGCGTACTTCATTATATAAATGACATTTTGTTTAGGCTTTTTGTGAAAGCAAATGGAATGAGCTGTAATCTCTAAGCCTGAATAAATTGAACGATAACAGTAATTACCTTCAGAGATAGCGCCATCTGCGTAATCCCCAGTAATGGCATGCAAATCGTAGCCTACAATACAAAACACAATAGTCGCTATAGTAGTAACTGTCCAATTTAACACACGCTAACACACATGAGTAAAGTTAATTCGAATCTAGTCTGAATTTATTAAATAAGATCTTATTATTAACTTTATAGGGTTTAACATTGGTTAACATAGTAAATGCAGAACTAGAGCTGCACATAGTTCCAACTAGTTGCGTCCCGTGGTTTTACCCGTGTTTTCTCGCAGGAACCTTTTTCCGGGATAAAAAGTATGTTAATCCAGGGTATAAGCTATCTCCATTCCAAGTTTCATCAAAATCTGTTTAGTAGTTACGGTTATACGTGTTCACAAATATTCACCCACAACACACATACATACTTTAATACATACTTTCAACTCACACTTTCATACTCACTCGCATACTTTTTTACTTTCTTTTTCTTTACTTTCTTTTTCTTTACTTTCTTTTTCTTTTCATACTTTAATGAGTTACCAGGGGTACATAAAAAAGTATTACATAGTGCATTTATAGTATTATGTAGTAGGATACTGTCGTGCAGTACTAAGTACTAACTAATATGGTTCTACGCGAGTCTACGAGAGCCCACCAACTGTTACCAATACCGATATGAACGTATTCATAGCCTTACCGCAGAGCAAAGCTTATTAAACGTCAAATTAAATGGAAGCTAATGTGTTTGTGGTTGAGCTAATTTGTTCCCGACAGGGAGTGGTTAGTGTGCAAGTGGTATATGCAATATGTTCTTCGTACAGTCAGCGACAAAAGTAGCTGATCGTTCTCGATTTTCCAAATGTGTTTCAAATCAGTAATTATTATTGTTTTTAATACATTTTACATGGTATCATTTTGACCACAACATAACACACCTGATTTTAGGTGATGATGAGGTCAAAAATTGGTGTATAAGATGATGAGGATAATAGAAAAAAGTGTGATTGTTCAGCGACTTTTGTCGTTGACTGTACTAGATTTCGCGATCGGAACACTTGAGTGTTCCACAGAATTGCATAGTAACCTGCAACTTTTTTGGTTTGGCTTGAATGTTTGCTTCGATGCAGAGCGTCACTAATTGAAACGGAAATAAAAATTTAAGTAGGTAAGTTAAGTACGTGAAAATTCAATAAAATTATTAGTTGAATTACTCATTAATTAGCTCTTATGAATACCAAAGAAAAGCGTAAGTGTAAGTGACTTGTGTCCAGATGGGCGTTTATGAAACATAAGGTTCGCTGGATGTATGACGATATTTATATCTATCGCAGGAACCTTTTTCCTGTATGTGAAGTAGCCGTAAGCCATCTCGATTTCAATTTCACTCAATTTCGTTATGCTGTTTCAGCTTACCTACAACTATAAATAAACACACATTCACTCACAAAATTTTGTATGTATAATATTAGTATGAAACACTTTTTTTAGTGAACACTGTGGATATGAATTGACGGTCACTGAAACTACAAGTACATTCTGAAGTTTAACCAAAAACACAAAAAAAACCGTTGCATTAAAAATGCCTTTAAACCAATCCTCTCATTATTGTTTTAAAATAAACATAGTCGTAAATTTAACTTAGTTTACCTTTGTGCTGTATGTCACACTGGCCAAACGGAATGCTGAGAAAGAAAAAAATCATCCGTTAGAGTCTATTAAAAGTATGTATAACAAGCCAAGCTAATAAAAGTGATTTTGGGACTTTTTTGGCGGCAATTGAGTTGTCAACGTGAAAATTTTGTTTTTATTTCCAAAACTTGTGTTTCTTCAAGTGATAATGTGTAATATTGGTGGATTATTAACCATTATGTGTTCGTTAATGTGTACGAGTGTGGGAAATTGAAATAAAGCTGTGACTTTTCTAGTTGCTCCAAAAAAGTCCGTGTAAAGTTTATGTAAAGCGCTACTACTTTACTTAAACACTATCCTCATCCCATCATCTCATCATCATCATCACCATCATCATTTAAACTTGATTCAACTCTCTGAGTTTGAAATATTTCATACTTGACACTGGCAAATATACCAATCGTGTGACGCCATAACAAAAAAAAAAAAAGAAATTGTTTTAATAAAATAGACAATGTTATCGCTGTAATCTCCTCCCGTTATAAGTTTTATAAGTTCCTCTAGCAATCAATTTATACAAAGGCAAGTACGTTTTATTAACTTCGCTATACGCTTTGTAGAACTTTAATAAAAGCTTTATTTTACATACATACGTATAGATATGTACTAGAGACTATATAGGGCTATAGACTAACTCTACTCCTCAGGTATTTGTAATGTAATAATCTTGCGGTGGTCAAACTAATTACAGTAATAGCTTCACCATTTGCCACGAAGCTGTTTAGCAAACGAGTAGCCGTCATAGCTTACTTGACAAGATTAATGAGCAGGCACTTAGAGAGCTCTACCACTCTTATCATTGAGTTTCAGGCTGTACGAATAAAAATAGTGAAATTAGGGAACAAATCTCTCACTAAGCAATGAGCTAGAAGTCTTTGGTCTGATGATAAATGTCGCACATGTTCATAGCCGTTGGCAGTGGGTACTTTGAGCTTTGAAATATCAAGTTCTGTGTATAACGCCCAACAATTCATGAGAATTGCATCAAGTTCTTTACTGTCTGAGACTTTGCAAATTCTAATTCTTATGAGACATATTCTAAATAAACTATGTCATTAATGTAGGTAAGTACATAATTTGTGCGTTAGTTTGTAATTTGTTTAAACGAAATTACGCACTCATTCAAATGAGCTAAAAAAAACTTAAGTAGACAAAATTATTATTTGATCGTTTAATTGTTTATGTACATACAACTTCAATTTACCTATAAATATAATGTCTACCTTTGTCTTCTAAGCTTATTTATCCTTCTCGGTGTTACGCCCAATGAACCTTTTCAATTTGATTTTCTGTACGAAGTAGTATGGTAGGTGATTTAACTTCACCTGCCTTTTAGGAGGCGGTCGGCGAGGCCATGAAATGCGAGTAGATATTTTTCAAGTGACTCTGAATTTATTTTAATAAAATTTATTAAATACACCATTTGATCATACACACGGTTTTTTTATATTTAGATTTTTATTAGGTACCTATATGTTATTTTTACTCAACAGCATTATTTATAAAGAATTGTTTAAAAAGTTAGTAAGTATAAATTGTATAACCTTTTGCTACTTCTTGCATATGTATGTTAAATTAGTTTACATTTCTGGGAGTAATTATTCCATCACTTATATCTAGAACTGTTTTTATTTGTTGAACACTAATGAACCAGTTTTTCTTTGGTTGTGATTGTGAAGTCAAAGCAACTGATTCAACGGGCGTAATGATTTTCTTGGAATTATTTTAGCAAATTCCACCGCTGAATCCCAACTGTGGGCGCATTTAGGGGCCTCTAGTCTGCATCTCCAGGCATGTTTAGTCGTTGCGAGCAATTTAGCCGAGCACTTAGCCCCTGCTACTCCGTCACGCCACGTTAGCGCCGCCTCATGCCCCCTGTAGCGTGAACGTGAATATCATCTACCTACATCAGGCGCTAGGATGCAGCCATGGACATAGGCAAGGATGTTTTGAGGCTCAATCCTTGACGAATAAGCAGAGAACAATTTTATAAAAAAGGTTGCGTGTAACAGTTCAATTGTGTTAAGCGTCGCTGTCCTCAACCCCAAATCAGGGCTGGTTCACTGTGCGGTTTAGGTATGACTTTACTCCACCAATGTTTCGCCACCCTGCCTGGCTACCGGTACCGCGCACAAGAATGCCGCGCGTTCGCTGTAACCGCACGTATTCATGGACGCGAGGTTTAGAAATAAAATAATTAGCTTTGTTTTGCTAACCCTACTTAGATGCAAATATATTCACATTAAGTACACTAGCAGTCCGCGGCGCCGGCCGGCTATGTGACATCGAGGCAACGCATGTAGGGTAGGTATCTATAGACCAATTAGCTTGCACTGATTATGATTTTACGATATTAGGTGTACAACTGTACATCCGTAGGTTTTTAGTCGTTTTGGGTAGAGTGAATCTTCTGCGCCTCTTTACTCTGGGCCCAAATAATGACTGCGCTTCTGATCTACCTATATACGTCACTCGTTATGTAATGCACTATGTGAGCTCGACTTTTTCAGTCAACAGACAAATTCGAGAGAATAAAATAGAATTCATTTTTATTCAGTTTTTACAATTCTCTTTTCCAACTAACATCCTAATCCATTTAGATTAAATATTCTGTTAGTACCTATGCTCAATTGCTCACAGATAGTGTATTATTTATGCTTGAAAATGTTGGTCTCTAGTACGGCAGTTATAATCATCATTAAATGAAAAATATTTAGAGTTTACGGTTTGATAAATAATAATATAGAATTGAGTACATATATAGGCTAGAAAAAAAGAAGAGCTTTGAATATCAAATACAACTCTGCTCTCACTATTGAAGAAACACGTTAAAAATTGGTATAATACCATCAGTTGAACTTGACCTGTACCTATATATAAGCATCGAATTTGTTCATAAATTTAACAAGTTCCGAGTCTGTAGAGGTTGATTTAAAAGTGCACGGTGAGTGAGCTCATTTCTGCCGGTGTACCAGATCACTGCGGAACTCCGCTCAAATCCACAAAACCCGACGAAGGTGAAACAGTGTCGAGAAATATAATTATGTAAGCTGCGTAATTGGATTTTAATCTCATTAGCGAGCGATAATGGAAACTCGAGAGGAACCTTTACGAGCACATTTTCGAGTTTTAAAGACCTACGTCGGTACTTATTCATGTACCTAAATTGTAGAGATAATTATGACAAAGAGGGACGATAACGGTCTGTTTTAACATTCATTCGATATTAAGCGTGTTTTATAGGATTTGAAATTGTCAACGTCTGGAAATCGGTCACACAATTTTATTAATAAATTCTACAATAATGCTATGCGCAATTGCGCACGCCTAGCATGTTACGTTGATGTTAAAATTAAAACAAGGCTAATTAATTAGTAGATCACATTGTAAAAGAGAAGGTTTTTGACGTGACAACGTCTTATAATTCGATAGAGCCGGCTGCACGCACGAAAAAGCATGACTCATGCGGCGTTACCTCGCTCTGCGGCGTTACCTCGCTCTGCAGCGTTACCTCGCTCTGAGGCGTTCCATGTAAGGCTTGAAGTGCAAGCGAGAGCGCGGAACGAGCGACAAAGAAGCACAATCGGCCAATCGACGTTGTCACGTTCAACTATCGTCAGTAAACCGACTTTACAGACAACCAATTTTTTTAATGCGTGTGTACAATGCGTACGTACCTACATGTTTTTTTTATCACGATGAAACGGTTCAACGGATTTCAGTGAAATTTGGAATGGAGATATATAGCCTTTAGGTACCATGAATTAACACATTTATCATGTAGCTTTTCGAAAAAGTTTCTGCAGGATAATGGGAAACGTGTTTATGTAACCGGAAAGTGGAGGGTGCCTACTTCGTAAACTAAGTTTGAAAGAATTAAGTAAAAAGGAGATAATTATTTCATAATTTTTGTCAAGCTTCGAAACCAAAGAATTTTTTACCTAGGTATATAAAAGTCATACACAATTTTCAATAAAAAAATGAGATAGCTATGTTTGCAGTCCATTCAATTAGACTAATTCTTTTTGTTACGTGAGTGCTTCATTCGAACCTTTTAAACATTAATACAATCGCAAATAATAGAAATTCCTAAAATAAAGCAAGTAAAAGCTTTGATGTAGGTAGCTGTACCTATAGCTGTTTCTAAAGAGACATTACATAAAAAGAGTACTACAGAATTCAATTCAGAAACTCTTCTATATAAAGACGAGCTTTGTTTTCCAACTAAAGCGCGTTTTTGTCCTATCTGTTCGCACACAACTATTACCTATCCATTATCGCCCGAAATGAATAATCGATCCTGATCCGGTATCCGCGGTTTTGGATCGATATGTCATTTTAGTAGTAATCTGTCAAGCCCTAGTACTAAAATGACATATTATGACATGACATATCGATCCAAAACCGCGGATAACGGATCAGGATCGATTAATTATTAATTTCGGACGTAAGTCACGCCAGAAAATAAATCATCTTCAAATTCTACTCAAACCCCATTTTAGGTTCTTTACGTTTCTTTCTACCGCAAAGAACATACTAGTCTCCTAATGATGAATGATAAATGCTGTCGATTGTATAAATAAACGTCTTAAGTAATTAACTCAATCCATAAGCTGTTAGCAGAGACTTTTAGAGGTTAATTGGAGTAGTGAAGCTTCCGATATTTAGAAGTTCAGTACAAGTGGCAGGCATTGTTGTCGCACGTTTGCTCTGGTTAGTAAAATATCATTGTCGGTTTTTCCCGTTTGTCCCGGTTCTGTCCCCATAGGGGGGGGGAAGGGGGGGCGAACAGGAATAAAAAGTGCGATATCCCCTATCGCCAACTTAAGCACAGATCGCACTAATTAATTATTTCCAATCTGTCCCCTTGATGTTTGGGGGACAAACAAGAACAAAAAGTGCGATCTCCGCTATCGCCAACGCGGGGACGTAGATTGACCCCTTTTTCTGGTCTTTGTCTTTTATTGTATGGATAGAGCTCCAATACTGTATTATACATCACTGATAGAGTCAGCTCTGTTTACAAGGCGGAGGCGACGGCTGTTTGCTCTCGGTCACAAATATTGACACAAACACCGGCTTACGCGACGGATCGACTGCACAAAACCAACTCCTTATTACTTGGCTGCGTAGTACAGTAGTTGTATTCGATGTCTACGATGTTCTATTACTTCCTGACTACCACAAAGGATGTAGATTTCAGAAACTAACTAAGTAGGTCGTAAACGAGATTTGTAGCAATTTTGGTATACCAAACAAAACATTCGTTGGCGACCTGCACTGCACCGTAATGGAACTTTTTGGCCTTTTATTTAAAACTATTTGTATTCGTATTTGGAATTTCGCTGTCAGGCGGCAGTTACTAAAAAAAAGGAAAAGAAAAACAAAGGAAAAAGGTTTTAGTTGGACCATTTATAAAATTAGGTTTATTACTATTTAATTCGTTGCATGAATGTCAGCATTAATTTAGTGGCTTGGCCCTACGGTGGTGTGTCAAGAGCCTATATACACTTAGGTGAATGTATGTATATCGGAGTTGAGCAAATTTACAGATACAGAAAGAGCAATTTACAAAGTTTCCTTCTGCTCCGAGGGGAATAAATTCGTCAAAGGACCCGAAGTCGGCAAATAAATCAGACAAGTACCTAGAGCGTCTTACTCCTCACCCATCCGTCATGGATCATTGCGGCTTATATTTAAATGTAAATGACTAATCCTTGGGCAAACAAGAATGTTAATAACTGAAGATAAATGTACACTGAGACTAATAATCCATTGTGTGGTAGGGATAATGTATCAAACGGTAGTAAAACAAACCCTTGCGTTACCTAAACGAGTTCTGTATTTCTTGCAAGTAAGAAGAAACAACCCAGTAGGAAGTTAACATCAATGTCCCAAAGTTAAGCTATTGTGTGTGAAATACTGATCCGAAGACTATTTACCTACCTTCATTTCCAAACAAACTACATAATTATAAACAATAGCAATAGTTCAAATTCACTTACAAAATGGATTTACCAAAATCACAATAAAACCCTCTCGCTGTTAGTTAACTTCTATAGAACCTTTATTCGGGTGATAAATTGATTTATTACGTTTAATAAGTACATTTCGATTGTTCATTACAGAGTTCGAATTCGTTAAAAGCGAATCCGTGTCATGATTAACATACTTTATTATTTATCGAATTTGTTAATAGGATCGAAGCAAAATATATTTTGGAAGTATTTTATTTAGTACGTGAGCTCATTCCTATATTTCCAACTAGCTGTTCCCCTCGGTTTCACCCGCGTGGGCTACTAAAGTAGCATATGTCCTTTCTCAGGCTTTAGACTATCCCTTCATCAAATTTCATTTAAATCGGTACTGTAGTTTAAGCGTGAAAGCGCGACTGACAGACAGACAGAGTTACTTTCGCATTTATAATATTAAATAAATAAATAAATAAATATCGGGGACAATTGCACACAAATTGACCTAGCCCCAAATTAAGCTCGAAACTTGTGTTATGGGTACTAGACAACGATATACATACTTATATAGAGAAATAAATACTTATATAGATAGAAATATCCAAGACTCAGGTACAAATATTCGTGCTCATCACACATATATTCGCCCTTACCGGGATTCGAACCCATATTAGTAGAGATGTACGAGTATGTAACTATGTATAGATGATAAAATAAGGATGGCCTGTTATATAACTTCATAAAAAGCAAGTTCCCATTCCCACCCTGAACAATACAAGGTGTGTCCGTCTGGGTAGGTACCACCGCACTGATCAATATTTTTCGTCTGCCAAGCATTATTTATTTTTTTACTATTTACAGGGTAGCGTTTGGCCACAAGTCACTTGATGTTATGTGACGATGTGGTCGAAGATGGCGCCACGCTACACCTGGACTGGAAACTGGCTCTCAAGTGAGGTTGCCGGAACACACCGATAGGTGCTTGGCGGTGGTTGATTATTATTGTAATGACACTATTATCCAAAACATTATAATTTTCCACTTAAAAACGAACTACTTGGAGATACGCCTGCTTTGAGCGAGAAGATCGCTCTTTGTGGCATTTACCATAGAGGTTTAGTCTTAAATTTACAGAGTATTGTGATATACTCAGAAGGACTCAATCTAGATAGATAAATCTTATCAATGTAGATTTACTTAAGAGAGAAGAAGAGATTTAAGTCTACAAAAATAATGAAAAAAAATCCTACATACCTCTCTCCCTGATAGGAATCCCAGGCAGAGAGAAAAAAAATCCAATTATAACCAAAACTGGATTCTAATATTCGTAGTCTAGAGTCTAAACGTCGTCGTCATCGTCGTCGTCGTCGTCAATACAAGAGTAATTTTAAAACGTTTTTCTCTTTACTATTAGTCATAAAAACTCTTCTACGCTCTATTTTCAATACGTTTCCATATTTTTACCCTGCTGATACTAGGAAGGTTCTCTTGAGAAACCAGCCTAAATATACAAAGTCAAAATTGAGTTACCGCTTGTTTTTATGAATAGTACTTAATATAAATTATGATGTTGTACTTGGAAGGATGAAAATGATTTACCTAATCTGGTCAAGTATTAATTATCTACTTTCGCATAATGTAAATTACGCAATCAAAATAAACTTATTTTTTTACTACTTACTAGATAACGTTTGACAACAAGTCACCTGATGACGATGACGACGTCTGGTGACGATGTGTTCAAAGATGGCGCCACGCTACAGTAAGAACTGGCTCTCAAGTGGGGCTGCCGGACCACAACGATAGGTGCTTGGCGATAGATTCTTAACTTGAGGGTTGTAGCTAGTTAGACGAGCACTAGAAAATGCCTTACCCACCGGACATTGTGATCACTAAAAAGGTCAAACTTAAAACTAGCTACGCCTGTAGGTCGGTAGGTACATTACAGATACATTTTCTATGTAGCAATTTAAAAGCGGTGCCATACTATTTCACTATGTAGTAAAGTGCTCTAGTTAGTCCCAAATGAGCCGGGCTACAGTCAGAGTACCTGGGGCATTGTCCCGGTATTCTCTATGCCAGCCGGCCTCTGGAGCCGCGTCACTAAAGTTGTCTCGCACTAATGACGGTGAACGACCTATACGTGTGAGGCTTTTGCCTTCAGCTAGGTTTACCTAACGTACTCATAAAAGTTGAACAAGAATGTGAGAACATTTATACAAAACTAGCTGTCCCCCGCGGTTTCACCCGCGTTGGCTACAGTTTATCGCGATAAAAAGTAGCCTATTGTCCTTTCTCAGGCTTTAGACTATCTCGGTTCAGTAGTTTAGGCGTGAAAGACAGACAGAGTAACTTTCGCATTTATAATATTAGTAGGGAAGTAGGGATGAATTAATATAGCCCCTCTACATCACTTCACATTTTCACATTATTATGGATGCGTAGGTGTGTATTTTAAAACCTTATAACACCTACTTGGTCGATTAAGTTTCTAGAACCGCCAGAATAATAAAATGCTGGACAAAAGTTACCTATAATTTATTTTTGTAAGTAAGACAAACAATCCTTTATAATTTTTAATTAATCAAGACTTGAGAAGGGCATTCTGAGTTCAAAGCGATTTTATGAAGTAGGTTGGTAAAAAAAACTAAACTGTGAAATTCTAGTTATAAATGGCAAACTGCGCACAAAACCCAGAAGCTTTCTGTTAAAATTATGAGAAAAAATGAATGTTTCGATGATACTTCTTGAAAGTTTCGTATGATGCGATGGCGGTAGGTGAGATGGCCATCCATACTAATGCCAATCAATAAAGCAGTCTGTTTTTGGTATAGATACTTAGTTGTATTTCCTTTGTTCAGTCGGTAACATAGTCTCTAATCAACAATAATTACATTATATTAATTAACCTTCGAGTTAAGTTACTTAGATCGCGTAAAGCTCGTCTCTCAATCACTATACTCGCTTCATTCCGTAGTCTGGCTTCATTACATTAGAAGTTCATTAATTAAACGCAAATAAATCAATAATTCAAGACTATAACAGTAATTAAATTATCATATAGATTTGTAGAACATTATCTCTCTATTTCGATTTACCTTTTGAATAAACATATTCTGGATATTAATTTGTTTGACGAATTGACTTGACGAAGTCTATTTTTAACCCCCGACGCAAAAAGAGGTATGTTATAAGTTTGACGTGTGTCTGTCTGTATGTTTGTCTATATGTCTGTCTGTGGCACCGTAAATCGCGAACGAACGAAGCGATTTCAATTTAGTTTTTTTTTGTATGAAAAGTGATTTACGGGCGAGTGTTTCTAGCTATGTTTGATGAAAATCGGTCCAAGATGTCGGGTTTTTTTTTAATTTTAAATTTATAATTATTATCGATTTAATCGAGAGCGTATCATGGTCAGACTAGGGCTGAAAAATTAAATTATGGCTAAAAAACATGTTTATGATTTCTGTTCCGTGATTTTGATACACATGATCTTGATCGTGACATACGTGATCTACATATTTTGGGCGAGTTTCTTATACATATGAAATCATATGATGCTAGGTATAGTATTCAAATTACCGAACTTGAATACCAGTTCACACCGAAAATTTCCCTATTACAAGCGAAATGATCGCATCTCATCGCAGATCGCGGGCTTCATTTGCATATTATGAAAATTTCGTACGAGTACCAACGTACTTAGCTAAACAGTAGTGATCTACGAACCTCCGCCCCTATGACGGTTGGAACTAATAAAATTATGCGACCTCATTTGTCCCCGGGCTTTCAGTGAGAAATTACCCAAATCCCCTGAAGGCATTAATTTCACCCTCATTCTTTAATAAATCTCTCTTAAAACTGGTCAAGTAATTTCTAGGCTGGTGAAGTTCAGCATAGTTTTTGAATAGATGCTCTTTTTACTTATTATTAAATAGGGAGAATTTTTATAGTATCATTCTTGGAGTCTAATAAAAAGCATTATTCTTAACTTCTATTCTTACTTAAAAAATATTATTTTAATATTATAAATGCGAAAGTAAAATTCGCACTGTCCCTTCGTTTGCTTCTTATTTTTCACGCCAAACCGCTGAACAGCTGTAGTAAACGTGGGGCATAGTTAAATAATATACTATATAGGTTGATGAAAAAACAACACAGACTTAATTATAATATAATAGACCTAAAAGCATAAAATAAAAATACATTAACGTTCAGGTATCGTCCAGGGACAAAAGCAATCGAAGCATGACCCTCACTCTACATTTTCCTTATTATTTTATACTGTATTTCTAAGGTGAAGGGAATCCCATAGGATAACATCAGAATAAATAAAATCATTATTATTTTTGACGACCGATGTAGCGCAATGGGCGAATAACCTGACTGTTTGTGCATTAAAAAAAGCGCAAGTGTTTGTTCTGTGTCTGGGTGTTGTGGATCCCCGTAGTATCGGATACCCTAGACACAGGGAATCCTAGTATTGTATGTGATTGTGTGATTTGTGTGGGTGATATTATTACCCAGAAGAATATTACCACCCAATATTATACAAACAGCGAAGCTGTTCCTAATAGGTGGTATGAATATTCAAGCTCAATTTCGTGGTGGAATACAAGGCACCCATTCAACTGGGTAAAAAGCCGGCGGGAATAAATTAATACCACTCCGTCACGTCATCTTATGTCGTCTTACGGCGACGTTTTCCCTTTCCTCAGCTATTTGGCAAGAAAATATTTTTATATACAGTGAAGTATGACGTATTTAGTATGAGAGATGCATTAATTTAGACGTTGCGTGCAGGTAAATGTTTGTTAAAATTTTGTAGGAATTATCCACAGTTTTAATGCTAACCGAGCGTGACCGGCATGCCCAAAAACTGCAACGTTCAAGGGCATGCGACATCTACCAACCCGCACTGGGCCAGCGTGGTAGATTACAGCCCATACTCTCTCTCTGAGAGAAGGCCAGAGTCTCAGCAGTGGGAACGTGAAAGGCTGATAATGATGAGCGTGATCAGCGGCTACTACTTGGACTAGTGGTATTTGCAACTGAAAGCTTCCGTGCTTTACAGCTGGTTGTTTAGGATAGCAGTTAGATAGGTATATACAAAAAAAAACTATATAGTACTATATAGGCCATTTCGCAGACCTTCGGGCGGTCTGAGAACTACGACACTGGGCTGGGCCCGCGTGGTGGATTATGGGCAATGCTTTCTCTCTGAGAGAAAGCCTGTGTCCTGCCTGCATTCAGTTTTTTTTACATTTGAGTAACTGTGTTCCAAGGTTTTACCTCTCTTTCGACACTTGGAATAGGGTACTAGCTGTCTCTGTCTGTCTGTCTGTCAACTGTAAAAGAATTCGGAATCAAATCTGATCACTACTCATACTACTCAAACTTTACCTCATTCTATTACTACTTAGTATAGATTTTATTCTTCATGAGTTCATTAATAACAAAGTTGAAAACTTCTACTTATATCATTTGAATTATCTGTCATATTTGTCAGTAGCTTTGATTTAGACTAAAATCATCTATGTTAGAAAATATTTGAAAAGGAAGCTTGCGCACACTCATTTGTAAAAATTCTACCTACCATAGGGAAATAAAAAAAACGGGACTCGAAAATACGGTCGCCTTACAACTGATGTCGTTCAACCGGTACCGGCATCAATTCAACCTGCCCGGGGAATGACGTGGACAAATTGACATGTCCTGTCCGTGTCCGGACTGCGCCCCTGAACTGTCCGTGATGTCCAAACTCCGGATGACCGTTAAATATGTACAGGGCATCAGGGATACCGGGGACCGTATGTAGGTACGGCCAGCGACAAAATTCCCTAAACACGCCGGCGAGTTTCCCAATATTCTTAAGCATATTGAACACCAAACATAATCTGGTAATTCTAGTACACATTTGGGAAATTGGATGTGATCAGCAGCTTTTGTCGCTGACTGTACGTGTTTGAGGTAATAACTGAGGTCTGTGAAACACATACTTATCTACGTACGTAGGTAGGTAGGTAAGTATAGATATAAGTAAGTTTTAAGCCTTCACTGTTATAAATCATGTTCAGGTCATAGATAACGTTGGGGTCATGTATTGATCTTCGATCAATTTTTAATGCAATAAACGTACGGGGAACATAATTAATGATCCTAAAGCGCTATAAATCTTTCCCCAGACAGATTACAACCGAAATAGTAGCTTAACTATAAACCCGGTCCGTAAAGCCACGATATATATACCTACCTAAAAGTAAGTAGGTAGGTACCTCGTAAACAATAATAAATTAATTGCATGAAATAATTTTAATCTTCATTTTTTGGTCGTCTTCAAAGTAGGATAATTTCCACGCAACACACGCCTTGACTGTAATATTCAAAGTAAAATCAAATAAAAAGGACAAAAAAGATTTGGGCTCGTCCGGGATTTGAACCCGGGACCTCTCGCACCCTAAGCGAAAATCATACCCCTAGACCAACGAGCCGGTTGAAGTCGCGTTCGAAATAACATACCAGTATCAGTAGTTTAACATAACACGTACGCATGTCCACATGACGTAATCACGCGCAAAGTGAAAGGCGTCCGACTGCTGCTACAAATTGTGATAACACGTGGTAAGGTATTTATGGATATAATAATAAACTTAGTCTCAATGGTATAGTAGAGGCATCTAAGCTCACTTACATAAACTTGTTTTAGTTTACGAAATAAAGTTTTTTTTATTTACTGCTAAGAAAATTTTAAAAACTTAAACAGATCTTGTTTAGGACTTGTTGGAACTAAAACACAGAAGATAGTAAAACAATTTTGCACGTTAAATGTTTGAGTTAACTGATTGCAAAATTTAGACACGGTCCAAAATATCTCATGAATCGGTTCAAAAATGGGCTCGTCCGGGATTTGAACCCGGGACCTCTCGCACCCAAAGCGAGAATCATACCCCTAGACCAACGAGCCACTTACGTTAAGTGCAAAAAAATCCAAATCAGGCTTTAGTAGCTCAACAGCTTTCATTGAAAGTTATGTTATGCCGAGCTTATTTTGGATAAACGCTGGCGCTCGAGGTTTCGGAACGAAAAGTATGTTGTACAGTCAGCGACAAAAGTAGCTCATCATAATTGAGTTTCCAAATGCTTATTGCACGAGTACTAATGTTTGCTTTCGTTTACAACTAACAAAGTAGCGTCTGACCACAACGACCACACCCGATGTTCAGTGATGATTAAAATTCAAAATCAAGTAATACTTACGAGAAATACGGTATTCGGTTACACGATAACAGTTTATTGAGAGAAACTATCTAGTGCCGGCAAACAAGAATCAACACGATGCGCGGTATCGCGAGAACGGAGAAGAGAGAAAACGACTGATACAGCCAGGGCCGACAATAATATGCCTTCCAAAGCACGGTAACGCTCAGTGAAGCAGTTCCATACGATAGATAAGGTAAATCCTCGAAAGCTCCATAAACTGTTTCCAAGTTTAATGCATCAGATAGGTTGGTTGTTTCCGCTACGGTTTATCTCGGCAATCAGGCCCCGGAAATCTGTGCGTATTGCCGAACTGTAAGCCGGCAAAATAGCACACAATCATTGTTTTATGCGTATTGGTGTACAGTTTTGGCTCTCCACATGTATAGGTACTGTGTCCGGATTACTCGTTGGTACGCGTAAATGACTGAAGTATTGATGTTTCAGAGAGTTAGCTCAATGCAGTACCTACCTATAATCCTATATCTATTATATGTCTATATACAGACAACAAAGAGGATATTATGTTTCAACTGATTGTAGTTACAGGTAAACTGCAGCGCAATGCAGAAAGTAAATGAGGTTGAAATCAAATCAAATAGTCGCTTGGAAGATCGAATATCATCAAACAAGCGTCGATTCAGCCCATCAATTGTAGAGTTTCAAAATTGCTCCGCCGCGCGACAGTTGCTAAATTGGTTGTTTCTATGAAATAGACAGTTACATATAGGACGTAGGGAAACTATCATTATATGAGTGCTTCGTCATTCGATATTCTGTGGCTTTCTTCTTTATTCGAGACACATCAGGGTCCTTGTTTCGATTGTTTCAAATCGTCTGACTTTGTTGACTGTTTTCCCATTTATCTAAGCTAGCTCTTTACAAAATAAAAATTACCCTAAGTGTTAATTCAGGGTATAAGCTACTCTGGATCCTAAACTTCACCCATAGCAGTGTCAGAGTGAAGAAGTACCTAACAAAATATCTATGAATTGATACAAACATGCGCCAGCGGCGTTGTGGCTAAAGTACCTATTAAATAATAATGATATCACATTTTGCTTGGTGGTAGGGTATCTTCTAGTACTCGCCTGGCTAGCTACCACCCTCTTGTTAAGAATCTGTCGCCAAGCACCTATCGGTGTGTTCCGGCAGCCTCACTTGAGAGCCAGTTCCCAGTCCAGGTGTAGCGTGGCGCCATCTTCGACCACATCGTCACTTAACATCAGGTGACTTGTGGTCAAACGCTACCCTGTAAATAGTAAAAAAAAAAAAAAAGACATGCATAGCATGCATTTAAAGTAGGTATGTAAAAATATAGATACGACTGTTGTGACTAAGCATCGTAATCAGATTGAAGACACATCTTATTGAAGACGAATACCAACCTCGTACTTATGCCACGACAGTTAAGCTACAGTACTGAGATGGTATTACAACAGTTTGCGGGAACATGCCATGTTAAGCTACACTGTTCTAAGATGGCACAACAGTTTGCGGGAATGTGAGCTATCTCGGCGCAACTGCTGTGATTACGTCAGGCATTCCAGATATGAGAGCTCACGATCCCGGTATTTCACTCACGCCGTTCCAGAGGTAATCTCAGTAAAACAACAAGTTCGTAATGAACGGGTTATTTGAGAAATTGCTATCTATCTAGTTTTCAGCCAGTTTGCTTTCCAATACGGTAATTGGTCTCAGTGCGGATTGCTCTTATTCTAATGTTAGGAATATTTCAATAAAATTAATGCTATTGCGATTCGGTCTGTTTCATGAATATCTCTAGCTTGTGATATGCCCTGGCCTCGCATATAGTTAAACATCGCGAAAGGCAGAAAACTTCTCGTAAAAAAGGAAGTATAATAGAAAACACGAAAATATCGCAGACTTTTTTAATAGACCTAATATAACACTCAAGAATATTTTTTGTTTTGTTTTCTATCAGTTAAAGAATTTTGAAAAATTGGGGTCAGTATGCAGCGCCATTGTAATAAATACCTAATTAAATAATTGTACAATAAAAATAATATTTTATAAATCCAAGACGGAGCCGTGGGAGAAACATACTATAGCCCCGGTGCGTGAGAAGCCATCAGCATACCGTCACACCGCGCGACCAGTATGCCCTAATACACCGCCGCGAGACTACGCCGCTTTGCTAAACCAACCTATGCCACAGTATTATAGTTTCATATAATTATATTACCCCTATTTTTATGTAAAACCAGCTGCGCCCCACGATTCCACCTGCGTGGACTACACTTTACCTCAACAAAAAGTATACCACATCCTTCTCCAGGAATCGAACTATCTCCACATCAATTTGCATTAAGATTCGGTGAAACGGTTTATTCATAAAAAGCTAACAAACAAACAAAACAGAGTTACTTCCTCATTTATAATATTAGGACGGATATTGATTTGACTGAAAGGGCCACTTGGCCCTTTAAAGTCAGCCGCGTTAGGTCTGTGTAGTCCGACGCGAAAATCATTATAGTCCTCTTTATGAAGATCGTAGCGGTTATACGAACATTCAGAGCTGAAGCGATCATTACTCACGCCATTTGTCGTACTAATGGGCTCAGCCGCTCCTCACGACACACTTTATATCTCGTAAACGTGTTATTTTAGTGGCGAGTTTTGTAGCAATAATAAATCAATGGCTGTTTAGCAATTAATGGAATGGTAGACTAAGGCCCGTGTTCTTGAATGACGGTCACTTTAGCACAGATTTGACTCTGTCATTTCATACAAATATGTCACATAATAACTACTTAAGTATTGATCAACACTTGAGCGTCATTCTAAATACCAGCCTTAGTCACTTACCTCTCTGAAGTGTAGACAAGAAGGCAACTTATGTCTTGATAAAAATATCACACTAATATCGCAGTTTTAAAATAAAATAGCGGCCCCTTTGATCAGTTTTATCGTGAAGAAGTAACAAATATAGACACTCACTTAATCATCCACAAATCACAAACTCGCATTTTTATGTGTGACTTTTCAAAGCGTGTTTTTCAAAGTAGGTACTTATTTATTGAGATCTAGGTCTAATATTCTACTTCACGAAAACATTTGAATTCATTAAGTTAGAACAAGATCTTGACAGCTCGTGAAAACGATCCGCGTTCTCATGAAAAGCAAATTGAATATCAAAACAAGAGTTTAATTGAGAACCAGCCTTTGTTTCGTTTTGGTAACACTGCTTTACTGAGTTTGTTATACTTGTAATATTGAAATGGCAGAAAGTTACTGGCTACAGTAGGTACTTATAATTAATGCGATCATAGAGTTTGTGAAAAACAAGTGATGATCTTAAATGTTTTTTTACGCCTGGTTTATTTCGTGGCATATTATCGATTATAATAAAGTGAACACCTTGCCAGCGTCTTTGTTTCCCGATAAGTGTAACTTGGGAGCCATTCAAGTCAAGAGTGAATAGGTATCTTCTAGGCAAGCATGCTCCATTTTCGGCCTCGTCATCACTTACCATCAGGTGAGACTGGGGTCAAATGCTTGCCTATATCATACAAAAAAAACAACTATTATCATCAGCCTATGATGTTACCACTGTTGGGACGCAGGTCTTCTTTCAGATTGAGAGTGCGTAGTGGCCATAATATATCACGTTGACCCATTGCGGTAGGTAGGTGCCCTTAAATATTGTGGTGCCCTTATTATTTCACATATGGGTTTTCTCACGTGGTTTTCCTTCACCGTTACCTAATATAAACGTATATTCATTATTTTTTTCAGCAGAAAATATCCAATCTACGTGAGCTAATCATATTAGTAACCGCTGAAAGGATTTTCATGAAATTTGGGTTCAAGTTCCTTGAGGTCGTTGAATAAGGAATAGGATTTATCTTGAAAGATTAGACCACGAGTGGCGTAATAGTAAATAACATAAATAAATAAATATCAGGGACAATTGCACACAAATTGACCTAGCCCCAAATTAGATAGTAGATTAACTATGCAGCTGTCAAAGTATTTTGTAATATTACGTATATTTATCGAATAAAATGGAATGAAACAACTGCAGTTGCTTTCAAAAACTTATATTGATAAAACTGTCAAGCGTTGTGAAGCAAGATGGCATTGTCAAGGACTCGCAACCACCACGACCGAATGACATAATATGGAGCGCAGATGGTTTTCATATGAGCGATAACTTTACATATTCAGCGCCAATGTTTTGTTTTCAATAGTACTTAGTACAGTTTCCTGTTTAAATTTTTATTTTATACAATTTCGAACTTATAAATTCATCCATTTGTAAGTTTGTCTAAGGGCCGGTTTTACAAATGTCCTTAAGTTAAATGTCATACCAAATTTGATTTTATTGTCAAATATTAGGACGGAAAATTTGACAATAAGATTAATTTTACCAAGATTTGGTATTTTACATTTAACTTACGGACGTTTATAAAACTGGCTCTAAGTAGGTAACATTAAAAATATGACCTTGCTGAACCAAGAAAACTAACTGCCAGGAAAGCCTTCTTATGTATAAAGCGATAAAGTAGAAATATTAAGTTTAAATTCAGTAAAATAGGTGACAAGTGTACACAGGTCAGACACTAGTGTAAGTAGAGTATGCCTCCAACGTGTTACCAATTGCTAAGTTAATCCACAATACTTTTTTTGGTAAGTATCTCATTGACTAATTTAAATCTAACGCTCACAAAAAACAATAGATCCGAAAACGGAGACATCTCCCAGACTGAATTATTCGTGCGAATTTTCTAAGCCCAAAGTTCGCATAACGTAATCCGTGAAAAGCCATTATATCTGTCGGGAAATCTCATTTCCGGTGGAGAAAACGGACTCCCTGTCGCGAGGTTCAGAAGTGGGTCGCGACTGCCGACGCTAAGTAACGTACGTAGATATATAGGTACCTCTATATGTGTCACGTACATATACACATCTAGATTCATACAAAATGAGAGCACGCGGCTTACCACATTAGCGGATTTTAATGTTACCGTACAAAAACCCTCAAATAAATGTAACGACAAAAGCGCGAAATTATATTCATTAAAAATAAACGCCTATTGCAATAATGATTTCAGAATATTGCATAAAATAAATCATGCAATTATTATAGCTACTTATTTCAATTCGTTAACGGTACAATTAAATCATTTATAAATGTATGTAAATATTTAAACATAAGCTTCAGCTCTAAGTCTATACATTATTCATCTCGGTTTTAACACATTACTAGCAGTACAAAAGGGTAGTAAAGTTATACCACAATTTTATATATATTCTAAGTAGACAATATATCTGTATTATACAATGCAGAATAGGAAAGGACGAAATATGAAACACATCACCACAGACTTCGCCCATTGAGCAAGTTCGCCTTTGTTAGCAGTGAGTGAGTACCATCCGTTCACAAAGCTAAAGTCAGAACGGAAATACAGGCCGAGCCGAGATTGATTTAAGCTTTGACTATGGTATACATCGGTACTGTAACGCATATATCAGGAGTAGCAACACATTTTTTTTTCAGGGAACGTGTGATCGCACGTCACACGATGTGGTTGAAGGTGGCACCACGCTATTGGGAATTGGCTCTCGAGTGGGGCTGCCGGAACATACCAATAGATAGGTGCTCGGAACGACATTCTTATTTTGAGGTTGGTAGCTAGCCAGGCGAACACTAGAAAATTCCCTACCACCAAGCTATTATGGTTTCGTTATGCATGTTTTCTTTCACCGACAGCTCAAGCTCATTTGTAGGTTTCGAAAACACGACATAGGTACGGATCGTAAGCCGACGTCAATACCACTGAGAAATAATTGCTTCAAGAAAGAAAGTTGTTCAAGAGCAACATTGTGGATATAACGATACAACCTATTGCATTAATTTGGTAAACTGCTACAAAAATGGGAGAGCATACAAATCTACAGACAATTATCTGTCTGCAGCCACAGCGATATTACTGCCCAACAGCGACGGTCACCCGCAGATAAGGTCAGCCAATGCATATCACGCTTAACCTACGTTATACCCAGACCATGAGAAATTGCCATGATAAAGCTTACGAAGCCAACGTTACTTACAAAGTATAATATCAAAAACGTACAAAGGATGTCCTATGTTGTCTACAACATAGAAGTCGATCGAGATACCATTTTGTAAAAGAAAATGGTGCCCTACATTTCATAACACTACTGTCGATCCAAAGGTAGCTCTAAGATTTTTCCTTTTTTGTTATTTTCTATTTATTTTGTGGTGAAACAATAAAGCGTTAAGACAGAAGACGCAAGATGCACGATGAAAATTACAGTGATATGGCACGCTAACAACGTTATTCGTATAATTCTCTGAAAATTTGTAACCGAACATTGCCAACATCATGATATACCTATAGTAGATAGGGCTTTATATATATATCAAGGCCCTGTAGTATTTGCATAGGCAAATTAACGAGCTTTTACGCTAACAAATCCTCTCGCAAAAACTGTTGGATATAGTTAGATAAGTGAAGCAGCGAGGGCCGCGGGATCAACTGTAATCTGTTTAAATTCCCACTCCAATACAAATAAATTCTGTTTAAACAACCGTAAAACTGTCCACGTGCGGATCCCTTTAATCCTTTTTATGTGAATACCGTCACGTACGTATTTCTCTTTGTTAATAAGTAGGTTGACAAACAAGGAGTTTATCATTAGGTAATTAACCGATGTCCGATATGAAACGCTGGTAGACGAGCTCACCTCTGCTACTACTTGGAACCTTTAGTTTAGTTGTACTTGTTGACAACTGAGCGCTTCCGAGCTCCCGATTTTTGCCTTAGATTATTAGCCTGAAAACTTCGATACAGTGGCTGGCCACTATCCTATCTGTCAACACTGACAGGGTTTGCGTGGTGGATTATGGCTCATACTCTCTCTGACTTATCTGAGAGAAGGCTCATGTAACAGCAGTACGTACCTAATATGCTATTTAATGGTAATGATAATGAACCGATCCGTTAGATAGGTAGGTGCTTAGTAATACCTACTGATATTTGACAATATATATTGTATTTATTTACTGATGATGGTAGAGTAGAAGTAAGAAATTTCTATTATAAAATAAGATATAGTAAAAATACATACAAACATAAAAAAACCAAAGAGATAATAACGCTACAAAAAAAAATACCATGATGAATATTAAATACATACATACTTTATTTATATTCGAATTCGAAAGTTAGTGAAGAGAATAAAGATACTCGTAGATACATAAAAATCCTGCGTCAAGATAATATGAATAACAAATAATATGATAATATGAATAAACATAATTAATTAATTAATAGTTCGTAGGTAAGTACATTTTATAGAGGAATCAATTAACTAATTACTCTACATATATAGTAATAACGTAGAGATATATAACTACTGTAGGTATCTATATATATAGATCTGAACGTACAAGTTTTAACACGATCTGATTTCGTTCAAGTTATCTTCAAATTCCGTGTTCATACAGGCGGAAGACGCGGCAGACTAGTTTCCCTCATAGTTTAACTTGTAACTGAAGTTTCCGCAAAGTTGGTATATTCGGCTTCTAGGCAAGAACCCGCGTGTCAATTGGAAATTTCTCTTCTCCACTGCAACGAACAGTTTGAAAGGAAATACCAAATTAGACTTTGGAAATCTGGATTTCGTTTATTTTTGCGGATCTTATTTGAGAGTGCAAGAGTTGAATGTGAAGAATGTATCTGCATGAAATATGGTAGACTAGAAATCTCAGTTCCAAAGTTTCATCCAAACTCACAAACCTTTACATTTTCTTCTTGTCCAGGTCCCATCTATTTGGTGTCGGCGCAGCATGTACTCTCTTCTTCCACTCCCTCTATCAGTCAGTATTTATATCGATCCTTGCACAATCCATTCATCTTCTCTTCCATCCATCACACTCACAAACCTATATATAGGTATAATGTACATATATAAATTCATTATTTTGTAAAAGGAAACTCGAGAAAAACTTGCCGTGTAAATTTAGACTATAACATTACAGCCCACAGTGCCACTGTCCAGTTTCCAATTTTCCATGTAGTTTCCATAAACGCACGAACTGAACAGTATAGGTAGGTGTACTACCTTTACACATAGCCATTCCATTAGGAGCCGACCCTTATGTATTATCGATGACACATTACGCGTGAGGATATATGAATATAGCGTTCATTTTATGCGCCGTTCGTGATAACGATATGATTTTCGCTTTAAGGAATATCGCAAGCGTGTGAAACTTTGCCCTTTGTGCCTTTCGTATCTCGAAATGAGTTGGGCCTACGGTATGGTCCGTCCGTAGTGGTTTGCGAAGTAGCGGAATTAGAATGTCTTACTGTTGGGAACGTATTGTTTCATGGGTTCCACAATGTTTTGTGGGAGTAATTTTCCTTGATGGCCCTTTTTGATGTCTATGACAAGCTTTTGTTTTAAAAAACTAAAACCAATACTAGCTGGACAAACAATCAACATAAGAAAAAAATCTTTTGCAAGTCCATGCTCCCACTTGTATACCGGATCGGGGTGAACAAACGTCTAAAAAAAAATACAATTAAAATGAAAACATTTATCCAACACCCAATTGAACACACAAACAAACGGGAAGTGGGATGACACTAATAAAAAGGCGCCTATTATCATCTCATGAATTCTCGTAACTATCAGTTTATCTTCCTCCGTCTCGCCCATCCTAAAATCTTTTCTCTCTGTAATCCTCGTGATCCATTTACCTAAGTTCACTACATAACATATTTTATTCCAAAAGCACCAATACCTACATCATTCTTTGTAACTTTCGTGTCCTTGCCGTGCTCATAAAGTTTCGCAACGTTATTATCTTACCTCGACGGAGCCTAGGAATATTGAAGTCATATTCGTTCCGTGGATCCGTTCTGTATTCCGATCGCGACGACTTCGGTTAATCATCTGAATGCCATTACTGTCGCGTTGGTTTTGCGAGTTATATTATAGGTAGTTAGCGACATGGAAAAGATGGAAATACTTAGGTAAAACATCGGATGTACTCTTATATACGCTGTAACAATGAACAATATGAGAGTTTATTATCTATCTAATAGGTTATTGGATGTCTTCACGATCATCATCAGCCTATTACGCATTCCCACGGCTGGGACACAGGTAAATCTACCACGCTGACCCAGTGCGGGTTGGTAGATCTCGCATGCCCTTGAATGTTGCAGTTATTGGACAAACCGATTTCCTGACAATATTTTTCTTCACCGATTTGAAACATGGAAGATGGTATTCTCCTTATTCTTAAATTCTGTATCATAGACAAAAACATAGTACCTAAGATTTATATTACATGCGAGCCTTGTTTCCCAAAGTCAGCTATATGAATAACACTGAATCTAAATAAACAGTTTAGCTGCTGCTCTAGTCAATATTAATTTATTACAATTTATATGTGCAGTAGGTTTTCTTCTAAAAATATTACTCTGCCAAAACACTAACGTGGACAATAAAATAAGAGTGTCTCAAAGCCACAAAGAAATCTTATACAACTGACAAAAATAATGTAAACGAACCGGCACCAAAAGTTGGAAGCTTGCCACTTGCATCTAGGTACATCGACCTGTACAAAATTGCAACGTAGCAATACATATTCTAAAAAGACAAACCGATATCTGATTCATAAAAGAGCAAAAAGTCACACCTCGCATTCGCCCGTCACATTTGAGAAGTCTTAAGGTACAAGTCTAACCTCTGCGGCAAGGCAGCAAATAGCGCTGCCCTATGTGTCAACAAAATTAGACACAGTTTATAAATTATTTACCTCGACTTAAATTAGATTTTCATCAGATCAATTGACCTTGCTCTAAAAAACCAAACATAATATAGGAACACATAATCACTTTCGTACCGGGCTAGAAATGGCTTCTAATAGTTGCCTGGCTACAGGAATTATTTATTGCATTTATAGAATTTGATGATTTCAAACATAGTATTGCTGTCTTTTTCTAACCACTGAAGTAAAAAAAGGACAGCATTACTTTCGAACCTGGCAAACTTAGTTTAGTTTTAGAGAATGCAAAACCGAATCGACACCAATATCTAAGAAGCTAAAATTAAACATACATTGTCTTATCTACTTGTGTTTCTCTAGTCCTATAGTTGAGCTAGTGCAAGTTTTTTATAGAAAGCAGTTATTACTGTCAGTGCCAGTGCAGTGTTGGTGTGCCGACAACACTAATATCATCACTACTTCAGTACTGCCGGCAGCATGCTACGCTGCCGGTATCAAACTTATACCTTAACACAAATGTAAGAGCGCTTGTGCACTACATCGGAATTCAATTCCAATAAGAATCTGTAAATTTACGATCCGATAAAAAACGTTTGTTTGTGCAATCATTCTTATCCAATGCGAATATGTTTATTTTTACCATGCATTCATTTTCCTCTGTAATCCGTATAGATTACAGCTCCAGCGGTTTGACTGATTTCTATCAAAAATAAATTCTATGCGTGAAATCTGGGATCAATGCAAACGATTGTACACTGCATCACAATTACATTTTTTTATTAAACAAAATTCCGTACTACAGGCCTGAGGCCCGTACTGTTGTCAACACATTACATTTCTAGGTCGCTATGGATTATTAAAACTAGGTAAAACCTGTAAAAGTCTCGTGAAAATATAGATTTGAATTGAATTCGTATGTGTAGTGCACAAGCACTCTTACAAGAACAGGGATGAGCACAGGCTCTGAGTCAGCAACTACCCGCACTCCGGCCATACGTCGCGTCTGCGAAAGTGTTCGTCATCGGAAAAATTGCGAGCATTGCTGACTCGGCGAGCGTGGGCGTGATGAATGGAAAACGGCTTATACCGCTTCGGTGTTATGGCGTGTCAGCTGCTGAACCGGTTTACTCTTATTTATCCTGTTTTTCGATCTATTGCTTCAGTCGCAAAGAGGATTTTCAGATCAATGACTAGGATATTTTATTTACCAATGGTTTGTCCAATGGTTTACATGCACGTAACCGACGCATCCCCGTTCACGTTTCAACCAATAGTTGGGTGAAAAACTTGCCAGACTTTTTCTCTTGTAGCTCTAAGTGGCTTTATATTATGTATAGACTAAGTATATTGTGAATTCCGTGCCCGTGTACTATACTTATATCAGTTAAACCCTAAATTTAGCACGGTTTAAAAGCTAGCTAGAACACTAATACATTACTTAAATAAATAAAAACTTGCTGCCGTATGGACTTTGCCGCTCTAAATCGTGGTAGCATTCGATTCAGCTTAATGTAAATAGAGTTAGTATGCTTAATCCTTGCTAATCGCTCGCCAATCAGCACACAGCGTCAATGTTTATTGAATGAATTAATAATTATAAATAAATTCATATGTAGTAATTGGATTTAGCTACTGGCGACCCAATCCACGGTTTTGCACGGGTATAAAAGGCAAAAAGTATAACCTACATAAGCCTATGTTGACTAGTTCAGCTGTTTGGCGTGAGAGACAAACAGAAAATAAACCAACAAATGACGTCTTACTTTTAGGGCCGATTTTAAAAACGTCCGTAAGTTATAAATGTCATACCAAATTTCGGTAAATTGGATATTGTCAAATTTTAGCACGGAATATTTGACAATAAGATCAATTTTACCGAAATTTGGTATGACATTTAACTTACGGACTTATCTAAAATCGGCCCTTATACATTATTAGGGATTCGACAAATCGTTTAGATCTCAGAAAACATCTAACACCGCATCGGTTCGCTTAGCTCTAATACGTTTCAAATAACGGTAACTTTTTCTGTTCACCGTTTATTTTTGGCCCATCACTTTCAACGTTTCTTTTTATTAACTTGAATCAAGCTTGACAGCATATTATGGAGCAGTAGTGCTTAGAGGTTATCAGAATGAAAATAGATGAAGGTATGTACTATTTACCGACACATTATTTGAACATCATGTAGGTACTACATTTTCCCCGTGCACAATTTCCAATTGACTTGTTTCTTTTACTTATGGGTGTCAACGTTTACCACAAGTCACCTTATGTTAAATGACGAAGGTGGCGTCACGCTACACCTGGATAGGGATCTGGAATACAGCCATAGGCGCTTGGCGACAGGTTCGTAACTTGAAAGCGGTAGCTTGCCAGCACTCGAAAATGTCCTACCACCAAGCTATATTTAAATTAATTAAGACTGCTTCAACATGTTCTAATATCTAAAGCCACTTTTGAGGTGATGTTAGCGAATTAAGCTTTTCTTTTCGTAGGTAGGTAGGTACTCAGGCAGAAATACACACCTCCAATCAGATTAAAGCTTCGACGATTGAAGTCATTATTCATAGAAATTATGTTCTCCACGGTTCTGTCACAGAAGAGTCTCGAATAAACCTCGAGATGAGTCAAAGAGTTTTCATTTAAAATCCTCACCGTCTGGTTTCTGTGGTCGTTATCAGAGCACTGAGCAAGTGGTTAACCGCCATGCCAACTCAGTTCAACGTATTTGATTCCACAAGTAATGTAATGTAGAGGTTATTCCTCTTTTGATTGTGAGTTAAAAACAAGCTTGTTACATATTTGAGGTGGTAGAAGATTCTTATTGTTACAAAGAGAAAACAAATCATCAAATGAAATCATTTTTGGAGAGTTCGCCTGTGGAATGCCAGTTATTCACCACCAAGCAAAGGTGTCTGTCTATTACTGTGTTCCGGATTGAAAGGCATGTAAACTTCAGGGGATTTAACACCGATCATCACAGGGTAACAAGCGTACTTGAGCGTAGTTCGTTGCCTCACAGGATATTGAACTTTCAAAGTTCAATATTTTGACAATGGCCTGTAATATGCAAGCCTGACGCTTATCATTAAAATCTAAGGCTTTTACTAAAGATAACATGAGGATGGTGGCAAAATATTACCAGCCATGCAGTATTAAACACTAATATGTGTTACTCTAAAGTATACCTGAAGTCTCCGTTAAGGCATTTCCATTTCGGCTAAACAGTTTCTATTTTTGGAGAGTGTGCCAAGTTACTCACATTTGGCAACAAGTTTGTAAGCTTATTTGTTGGTTGAGTGCCACTGTCCTAATTTTTGTTTGTGCTTACTTGCATCTATTTGGCGCGATAAATAAAATTTAGAAAGTTTATCTATGCCGTACATTGATAGCTTATTGGATGTCCAAATAATGAAATACATTTGTTTTTGAAGCGATAACTGCTCAGTGGATAGTAACGTTGACATGTGACCCGAAGGTTGTGGGTTCGAATCCTGCAATGCGCTTGAGCTTCCGGCGAAGAAAAACATCTTAATGAAATCATACTTGAAAGTAGTCATGGCTTTATCTAGTGCGCATTTATTAATGTATGTACTCCGAAATAGGACACTATTTCGGAGTACATACATTAATAAATGCGCCTTCATAAGGCTAACGGACTGAAATAAACTGAAATTAATATTGAAGCTTTAAATGGAACTATTCAATGGAAATGCAAGTTGGTTTCAAGCTTCATAAGCTAACAGAATGTTATAGTAGAATTGTAACTGATTTGTACAGTTCTATAAATATGTACTTGCTATCCAGTTCGTTTATGATAGCACATTCGATATGGGCTCGGCTCAAAGTACCGTGAAGGCTATTGGGGCGTATGAATCTACGCTTCAATGAGACTCATCAGCGGCCAGTGTGAACGCAAATTGTTATTGGAGCGTTAATTTGAGGTATTCATTAGAGATGCATCTCTATGTATACCTACTAATACAGGTAAAGGTAAAGGAGGTAAAGTTTGTTGAGACTAGTTGCGCCCCGCGGTGTCACCCGCGTCTCCCCGCTATCCCACAGGCACCTTTTTCCGGGATAAAAAGTAGCCTATGCGTTAATCCAGGGTAAGGGTAATAAGCTATCTCCATTCCAAATTTCATTCAGATCCGTTCAGTAGTTTTTACATGAAAGAGTAACAAACTTGCATCTATCCATCCATACATACAAACTTTCGCGTTTATAATAAGGAGGTAAAGTTTGTTGTAGGTATACTACGGTTAATCGCTGGAGCTACTGATCTGGTTAAAACCGTGTTAAAGAACGATTATCAGGAATTGTTCGAAACCGGTGGAACCGTAAACTCCAATCTATAATGGAAATTTAAGACAACATAATTACCCATGAGCCATATTACGCATTATGTATGGGCGTCTTGTTTTGTTTTCACTTTTTACCTCTTTCGTTTGACCACAAGTCACCTAATGTTAAGCGATGATGTGGTCGAAGGTGGCGTCACGGTACACCTGGACTGAGAACTAGCACTCAAGTGAGGCTGTTGGAACACATCGATAGGTGCTTGGCGACAAATTTTTAACTAGAGGACGATAGCTACCAGGTGAGCATTAGGAAATGCTCTACCACGAAGCTATGGTTTTATCTGGATGTTTTTCTTCACCAAAAGCTCAAGCTCGAAGCCGCAACTTACGTATCGCAAGCTGACGTCACTACCACTGGGCCATCATCGCTTTAATAATATTGAAATACCTCCTGATTCAATCTTCATGATGTCAAGGATGCGTATTTTGGACTTACCTTATTCCATTCAACTTATTTTAAGTATACCTTCAATAACATTATTTTAAAAGGATGGCTATATAATGTAACGAACGAAATAAGCTCTTGTAATACAATTTGAGTAAGTTACTAGCTGAGTGGATGAGCGCCAATGAGCCGGCCTCCTGATACGCCGGTTACGCTCTGATTGCTTTTCCGCTCATCGGCAGCTAAATAGAATTATAACCAGTATATACTGGATGGTAAAATAACGCGGAAAGTGCCCTGTACATTGATGATAGCAATTTTTACTGAATAGAAACATTCTTTAGAAAGCTTTGAATGAAAAGTTTCATCCACTTATTTTTAAAGTAACCGTCCGTCACACCTAGATCTAATAAGCAAGATTCAAATTTTGAGTTTGAGTTCATCTCTATATTGTACAGTACAAACAATATTCTGTCTGTTTATTTACATAATTTGTTGCTGTAACGGTTAAACTTATTTTAATGATAATGTGAAGTGTGAAGCATTAAATTTATAAATTAACATAATTATAATTTTCCGAGAGGGTGAACAAAACGCGGTGCGTGTTTCTCCGCTGAGCTTGCATAAATTACTAATTGTTAATTTACAAACATTTTAACATCGTTAGATATCCCATCACCGGTGCGCTGGATTAACAGGTTTGAATATTGATTGAAGCAACCATGCGTTCAAATTTCCACGTAATTCAGGTAATCCCATGATGAATTGTTAAACTAAGTGAAGTGAAACAAACCGGATAGAAGGCAGTTCTTCGTTACAGCATATTCTCGTTTGTATGTCGGAAGTCGCAGCAATGGGGATGGGAGCCGTCGGCACAGCAAAAACCTGTATTACTAACTGTTCTTCGCGGTTTTACCCGCGTAGGCTACAGTTTATCATGGTAAAAAGTAGCCTATGTCCTTTCTCAGACTCTACACCATCTCTGTACCAAACATTTAATTCGGTACATTAGTTTAGGCGTGTAAGGAGACAGGTTTAGTTTCACATTTATAATATTAAGTGGGGATTATGCAGGGTGAAATTCGAAAGTGGTGCCAAGCTTCACCCGGAAGACGTTTTTATAGATGTGTATTTTACGACCATGGGAAATTCTCGTAGGTAGTCAAGTCGTGTTAGATCATAATTATATAGTGCAAATGAAAGCGATGATGCGATCATTTCGTAGCTCTTCTGCTATAATAATAATATACCTCTACCACACAGGTAAGGAATAAAACGAATAACGTAATAAACGACGTAAGTAGGTTGGTAATACCAATCTCGGCAGGTTTTTTCATTGAGATCCGTCCGCCGCCACTCCTTTCAATAGGACATATTATTACATTTCTATGTAGGTATTATACCTAGGTTTATGAGTCGCACTGCTCTTTATTAGTGACTTTATAAGGTTTTTCTGAAAGCATTCATCAGGGAAAATTACATTTACTGAAAGAGTTAGATTTTAAAAGTAAACATGCGAGTAATATGAACCTTCTTTTTAAATAAAGATTCTTTGTAGTCATTTTAACAATGATTGGCTTCTAGATAGTAAAAGAACCTTGCTACACGAACAAGGTAATATACATGCAAACACATATCTTTATGGGCTGCATAGTTAATTTAGTCAATAGTTTGTTTATCGTTAACAACATGAAACAAAGCATATAACTTATAGAACAATAGTGCAATATATATTTTTATGCCGTTGTACAAAATTGCAAAATTACAAAATTACAAATTACATTGCAATACTTTTAAATTGTTACTACAAAAGGTTTCTAAAAATGTCTACCATTTCCTTTTCGCAATTTACTTATTTTCTCGTGCAAGCGTTGTTTATCTTGCTTATTTAGTGAGCAAATTACGGTTCAACTTAAAAATAAAATTCCCTTTTGCTGACTTTAAAATAAAATGCAGTTTCCCTGAAATCTTTCCGCGAAACCAACAAGTAGCACTCTGACTTTTAAAAGGGTCAGCTTTTTTAATTTAAACTTATTTTCTCGAGTTGAATGTGAAAAATTGCATTTTTAAATATCATGTCACACGGGGTTATTCAAATTGTTTATTAAATTGTAATTTGAATTTAACCATTTCAGCGCATACTAGGCAAAAACCGTGTACTTGATTGTCCCATCCATACGTTCTTATTGTCAGTACCTAGTAGCTACTCAGGTTACGATGGACATAACTCAGCTGCAGGTGTAATCTCAGTGGTCAGCGCTGACTCAGTGCGAGTTGATACAAATAATTTGATGACGCTTGAATATTTGGTTCGTAGGTATATTGGTTACCTTGCCTCAGCAAATCCCTAAGTAACTAACAGTTATCTATAGACTTGAAAGTTATGAGTATACTTATCAGAAAATAATCAGACTTGGAAACAATTTACATGTTTTATTTGCTGATAAACTTGAAATTTCACAAACTAAGGAATGAACTCTTGCACGAATGTTATATTATATATTATAGGGAAGTGTTTTCATGAAATAAACGTTTAAAATTTATAAGATGCGAATGCTCAATGTTATACTCAGAGGGCAGGTCTCACCGCCACACTAATATACTACCACTATATCTCTTTCAAACTATTTTGCGATGTGGCCCGCCCGTCTTTTAAGCGAAGATGCACATGGTAGCGTTAGACCAGAAATCACATAATATCAAAAAGAAACCTTTCTTGGTGCCACGCTACGCCTGGTTAGGAACTGGCTCTCAACTGAAACTGCGAAATACTATGGAAAAGTCTGGACATTCTGTAATAAAAGTGAGTATAAAATATTACACATTCTGGTACCTATTTATAAAAAGCCCCTGCATAATAACTTCGTAACAAACAAGGAAGTATTCACTATGTTGGGATTGTGGGAAATAAAATAAATAAGAAGAATAACATCATGGGCTGTGTCTACAAAAGAGCTTGCGAAAGTGATGTTTGATATAAATTCCTTTTGTTTTTGTCATTTTTGTGAAAGGGCATACCACAGTTGACATAACCCATCGACATAAGTGTCTTGAAACTTTGCTACGAAGTTTTGATTCTTGCTATTGTAAGGGAAACTCTTCACGGGTATTTTACTTCTATGTACCTACACGTTATAAGTATTTTTATCATTTTAATGACTGCTCATTTCTTGATTTAGTATACGTTATCTCCACAATGGTTTATTATTTTTATTATAAAAAAAAAACTTTAAAAAGTCTAAAACAAAACATCATAAATCATGTTTCCTTTGAAATTCGGGCGCGCATATCAGATCGCGATGCCTCCAACGACGCCTGCATAGGCGCCTGCACCTCACCTAGTGCTTATGTTCAGTACAAAAACTTGAATAAATATTAAGTAGTGAGAAAATATACAGTGCAGAATATGAAAGTATGACCAACACCGTCTGTCTAGTACCATTCCAGTTAGCCCACTTTTTGTTCCAACGAGATGGGCAATTACAAAATTTTGAACGGGAACGAGTGGGCGGCCTGTTCAAACAACTTGTTAGGCTGTGTAGTGCTTGCCATAGTTAGCGCTTGTGAAACTCTCATGGTTGGATTAATTAACAAACCTTTTTTTATCGCCGCATTGTTAGCTGGCAGCTAAGGCTGGTATATAACCTTTTTGGTCTAGCTAGACCGAGTCAAATATTGAGAAAAGTGGTCTCACGAAAATGATTCTTCGTTCAAAAATAATAACTGCTGAGCTTGTATTTTTTATTACTGTACCAACTTATAATTATGACCAAAGTGGCAGTAATTTTAACATAAAAAATACGAGATAACAAATACCAATTACGCCTAATTATTCTACGAAAAACGACTTCAAAAAACTATATAAGTAACAAGTACACTTTAATCGTTTTAATATCCAAAAAATTTAATAAACTTTCACTGTCTAAGTTTTTAAGCTTTAAGAAAGTGATTGATTTAGGAAAATTCAGTAGGTATCAAAGAACTTAGAGGGTGCGATGTGAATGCGATTTTAAAATAAGCTACGGCGTAGTACTATAATGGCGTCGATTCGGTTTCGCATTCTCTAAAACTCCGTCCTTTTTTTCCTTCAGTAGTTAGAAAAAGACAGCAATACTATTAGACCTGTAAAAATTAGTTTAGTTTTAGAGAATGCAAAACCGAATCGACACCATTATCTATTCTGTGGCTACGGGGAGCTGTAAATAGTAAATGTCAGATAAAGTCAAGCTACGTCACTTTAGACAGCAGTCAATCCACGTGGCTCAACTCGCAGCTATTTATTATACTGTGGGGCTTTTGCATTTACCGGAACATGCTCGTAAGTACGTCCAGGATGCTGTTATTTAGATTTTAATCTAGCTCATAGGTATGTAAAATTAATAAAATGGTTCAATATTTATATTAAAGTTATGAGTACGATGTAAAATTGAATCGTGCTAAAGTTCTCAAGTTCTAAATGCACTAAAGTGCAGTGTTTTGATCCGTATAGTCAGTTAAACCTAACCTAGTCAATAAGTATGAGAATAAAAAATAGTTGACCTTGACTACAGATGATAAAACTGGGGTAGGCGTACCAGCAAATAATATTTAAATTGCACAATGCGAACTCTTTTGATTGCCTGCCTACTAAGTATTAAACACCAAAGAGTTTTGTAACTTTATAAAACTAATGCAAACTATTTCGTCAAGATTATATTCAAATAAAGACTAAAAATCCCGCTCTGTTTAAATGAAAAAAAACTTACCTCTACATGAGATTAGATTAATTAAGCCTTTACAAGGTAGCGTTTGACCTCAAGTAACCTGGATGTGAGACGAATTTTCGACTGAAATGCAAGTTTTAACTCGAGGTTAAAAATTCATTTAGGTAGACTCATATAGCATTTATGTACCTATTTCTAAGTGTACCTAATGTATGCTATACTTGTATTCGGAAGATGTACCTAGTAGATACCTAACCACGTACGTATTATATGTACAAGTCCCAAAGGCGCTGGCTCGTAAATCCACGATCGAATACTTGTTTATGTACACTATACGGTGTGCCTCGATCCACTGGGGTTGGCTCAGCGGTAATACGCCAAAACAAATAAAACCATGATGCGAATTTTGTTGGTAGTCTTGGAAAACTTAAAGGCAATGAAATTGATAAGTTCTGGACCATTATTCAACTTGATTTCATATTTAATAAATCAAGTGACTTTCTCATGATTTTCAAGAAGGACATGATTTTGAAAGCTTTTGAATTTTTGAATTTTTCTTTATTCTCGTACCAACTTTACTTTTGCATAACAGGTATGATGATTCTCTATTTTTGTGGTTTTCCCTACACTTCGGTTATTGCACCTGCTAATGCCAACACAAGCAATATAAAATAGGTATAATATATACCACCATATATATCATAGTATTATTTCACACCCGTGGTTTTGCAGTTTACCCACAATAACCTTTTTCGGGATAAAAGTAGTCTATGTGTTAATCCGTTGGTTTAGCTATCTCCATTCCAAATTTCACTCGTATCTGTTCAACCGTATCAGTGTGTAGAAGTATCAATTATATATACACTCACTCACTCACAAAATGTTTCTATCTATACTCGTAACATAAATATTAAAATATATACTAGCTGTAGTTTCACCCGCAGCTTTCCGTTATCCCGTAAGAACATTTTCCGGAATAAAAAGCAGATTATGTTTAAGGTGTAAGCTTGTCCAAATTTCATCCAGATCCGTTTAGTAGTTTTTGTTTAAAAGAGTAACAAATATCCATACATCCATGCTTATAAACTTTGACGTTTATTATAATTATTATAACTAACTAACTAACTGAGATGGCGCAACGACCTAAAATGAGTCTTGGCCTCCGATATAATAAGACGCCACTTCGGTCTGTCCTGAGCCACCCCCTGCCAGTCCTCCATCTGAAGCTCGCGCAGATCCTTCATCGAACTTCGTCTTCTTCTTCGTGTTGAAACAATGGGATTAGTAGTATAGGATTAAAGATATTAGATTAGGTAGGAGTACTAATAATGTATAATGAGCTATGCCAATATATCTAAATATATATAACTCAAAGGTGACTGACATAGTGATCTATCAACGCACAGCCCAAACCACTGGACGGATCGGGCTGAAATTTGTCATGCAGGTAGATGTTACGACGTAAGCGTCCGCTAAGAAAGGATTTTGATTAATTCTACCCCCAAGGGGATAAAATAGGGGATGAAAGTTTGTATGAAACTTAGTCAATTTTAAACCGATCGGGCTGAGACTTTGCATGCATAAAGCTGTAGCCCACGCGGGTGAAACCGCGGGGAACAGCTAGTTCGCAAATATAACCCCTACAAGCTTGTTTAAAAATGGCAGCTAAATCGGTACTTTATTTTTACTACTGGTGTCGGTGTGGCTAGCCCAATAAATTATTCCGACACATAAATTCTAGTATCTGTGATGTAATAAAAAGCTTCGTGCGTGCAAATTCATAGTTTGTGCGATAAACAGGATTGTAGATACAACAGTGGTCCGGTGAATTACGACAACACAGGGACAGAGAGACGATATTTCAATCAAGGATAACAGCTTTGGAATTAAATTTAATTCAAACGTGGATTTTAGTTGGAACATTAATGATGTCTACTAGAATATTACGTTATGTAACTGTTTTTTTGACACCGAAGTGTTAGTGATTTTATAAATAAAACAACTTATGTAGGACTGTAGGTAGCGATCTTATCGCTTTAAGGATTTTTAGCGGTAAGGAACTGTGAATGTGGCTTAATAGAAATCTACTTATTAGAATTAGGTTTTATAACGGTATAATTACCATGTATTTGTTTTTGTTTGAGTTCTCGATATTTCGGCACTGTTGCAAGCGCCATGATCACGAGAATAGATATTAATTCTAATGTTTTTGACCATGGTAGTTTAAAACAGTATATAAATCTACTTATGTTTTTCACAGCTGTCTTGACCAGCTTTCAATCACAATTCCTGATTTATAGCCACGATGTGGTCGAAGGTGTGTTAACACACTACACACTTGTCTAAGAAATAGCTATTGACCTGAGTATCTCCCTTGAATTTTGTTGACTTGTTAAAATACTGATCTGAATACTAAAAATGTGTGTCGAACGATACAATTTAATGTAGAACCCCTTTTCGTCAGGGCGGGTCACCCCATTTTTCCTTGCAACGTCTGACATTGCGGTAATGGGCTGTTCGAAAACAAGACAAATTCTCAACAATTCCCTCAAAAAAGCTCAATATCCCAGTGATCCTACATTATTTCGCTGACAGGCCGACAGCGGTGCGGTGGCGAAAAATCGAATGTCAAAACATGATTGATGTTCACTGCGAAGCTTGCCAAATTCTCACCCTGCCCACCGCCACCCAGCCACCCCAAACAGTCAGGCAAAAACAAAAGCAAAGGCAGCGCTACAAATATTTTTCATACTAATTTTCTGTGAAGAACACCTTATCTGACTGAGTAAACAAAGAAATGTCAAATGAATTCGGTTAGAGTTACTGTATACGAGTATACTTAGTGTATTAGTTAAGTGCATTTACACAACTAGTACCTAAAAAAATTATGTAGCCGCACATAAATATGTACAGCAAGGCCACATGGTAAGTTCAAAATGCACACACTTAGGTACCTATCTCGTAGATTGCGAGAAGTACTGAACAAAGTCAAACAAACGGCTTCTGCCAAACGACTAGAAATTCTGCAAGATAAAAAGACTGCTACAAAACTGATTTGCATTTCCGAAGAGTCGATCAGATCAATATGAGTTCGCCCTAATATAGGCCCCAATAGAAATGCCGATAGAAAGTGCCCAATTGAAAGCTCAGCGCTTCGGCGCGTGTCCTCATCTCTTTGTGATATCTCCCTTTGATCTGAGCTATATTCGAAGTGTCTATTTCAAATTCTATTCACCTTTGAGTTTGACCAATATTTTTTGTTGCCTTTACATTTGAATGATTCGGGTTACACGTAGGTTCTGAAAAATTGTCTACAGTAAATTTTCTTTATCTCTATGCCTATCAATAGATCACTTTGTACTTTCTTAGCTGACATTGGAGGAACTCATACAATCAAAGTATACGGGGTTAAAAAAGAGTGTCCGTTGATACAAGGATTACCTATTCAAAAACTTTTTTAATTTTCGTATGGGAGTATGTGGAGAGTATAAAGTTATGTACCAGAGTTACAGTGAAACCTAAAGGTGAGTACATCAAGTAAAGAGGTTTTATGAGTTCTAACTCATACTAACTTATAGGCTTAAAAGCTTTGTGTGAATATACCAGCTACTACTGTAACGTGGGCAATAATAATTTCATCTTATTAAACTCATACTAACTTAAAGGCTTAAAAGCTTTGTGTGAATATACCAGCTACTACTGTAACGTGGGCAATAATAATTTCATCTTATAAACCTCTTTACTTGATGTACTCACCTTTAGGTTTCACTCGCCTCAAGCCATTAATATAAAACTGTTACTGTTTTTATGTAAACTTCAAACAATTTCTATAATCGACAATTATTTTTATTGCTTTTTACACTACAGCGTTCAGTCATGTCGAAGGTGGAGCCACGGCTGGTGATGGACACTGGCTCTCAGTTGAGGCTGCCGGAACCGAGATAGGAGCTTGAAAACAGATTCTGATAAATAGCCCAGTCGAGCACTAAAAAACTCTACCACCAAGCTAAGCTTTCCCTACAACGTTTTTCTTCCCAGCGGATTCGACATACCTGCAGGTTGAAAACTGACGTCACTACCACTGAGCTATTATCGCTTCAAGGTGTACCTACAGACACAGGTATCTAAGGTATGTATTTCAATTATCTTAAAAGCCGCGGACGCAATTAACAACACTACACTCAGCCCGATCTACCAACAAGATAAATGGCGTCTACGAATGCAACTGCTTCTTCGCTACGTCAGCCATCCGATGCGGTCGGGCACCGCATTCGATCCACTAATTAGAATTGAGAGAAAACTGTATTCAGCAAGCATCGCTTCCTAACAACTAAATATGAACCCAGGTCCATAAACATGGAAAGCATTGGGTGTAGAGTTTGGAAATTTGTCTCGCTCGGATGGAAATTCGAAATGCGAGCATACGGGGGCTTGCGGCTGTTCAGTCCAACTGACACTTTGATACCAGTTATGTTTAGCAAAGACCCCTGGGGACAGAGAAAGTCCTTGTTTAGAATTGCTTGCAAATATTAAATGAGCTATGTATTTTAGACGGCTTCGTATCTTAATAAGTTGCAATAAAACGACAGAACGCTTTCGGTGAAAAATATTTTCCGTCGTTCTTACCATGTTATTGACTACCAGGTTTACTTTTTAACATCTACTAAATCATGGCGATGGGACCAAGTTGATTAGACCCAATATTGACAGTTTAAGTCCTGATGAATTTGCAAATTACATACTACTTGAAATTTAAAATTAAACAGTAGGTAGTTAAGCATTATTTTACTGTGAGCATTGCGTCTGCATCTTCCGCCAAATTAGCAAAGACAAGTTGCTCTGTCTGTTCTTCGTATATTTTATGATAAGTACTTATTATGTTATTTGTTTCGTCACGATCGACTGGACTAATATCCGCGGTCGACCGGTTGGCCACCCCTGCACTAGATGATACGTAATTTAAATTCTAGAACTAATCTAATCTGTGAGTAGTTTAATTTCCAAGTAGTATCTATCTACACACTGTCCAGGCTTTTGAAAGTTCTACTAAACTACAATTGCACAACGTAGATTTGCAGAACCATAACTTAGCAGTACCTTCACGTCCGAAGCGAGTCCTCAAGACTCAGCGAGTCTCTCGACAAATATCCATTTTGCTCCGTTACCGCCTTTATTCCCTGAAGTTCTTGCTGCCTTAGCTACAGTGGCAGACAGTAGTATAGCTTTGAAGAAACCTTACAGTTCTTCATCACCACCATACGAACAATGAAATAGATAAATACTTTTTTGGTTTGACTGTGTATTTTGCATGGGTGATACGCATTCAGACTTTACAATAACAGGAAAACAATCCTTCATGAGTACAGGAAGGATGTTGGGACAAGCAGCCATCAATAAAAGTTACTGATCATGCCTAAGACAAAATAGATTTTAAGAAGAAAGAGTATGCAAACTGTCCGCTAGCGGAGTCGTTACTTAGTCTCTGAGGAAAACAACTTAAAACTAACAATGTTTAAATTTCATGAGACTATACATACGAGTATTATTGAATGGTTAAACTGGAAGAGCTACGTAATTGAAAAAACTATTTACAAATTACCCCACTTGTATGTAGAATTAAAACAAAACCCTCCTCTTTCCTACGTTATTCATCCCTGACCTGCACCAGAGAATATTTGTGCAAAAACGCTAAGCTACGAGATCAAGCTTACGTACTATTTACATTTGGCTACGTCGTACCTTAATGGACGCTGTAGCAAATACTCTCAACTACGGTACAAACTAAAGTTTTTTAGCATGAAACCCTCGTAGTATATGAGTATGACACGGTACCAGCGGGAGGTGCTCTACTTTGTGGACGCTGCCCTGGCACAATAACGTGCAACGTTTTTAATAATTTGTAGTTTTGTTTTTAGCAAAAAATTCATCTGACGATGCGATAAACGAAAGATGCGTTGTGCCGTGAACTGCCGTGCCACAAAGGAGTTAGTGAAAAGTCAAACCTGTTATGAGCGCGCGAGGCACTTACTATTAGGTATCAAGCAAACAACCTACTCATTTCATTTTTTTAAAACAGTCCAGTTTTTGCTTTAATTATTACGAAATCATTGTGTACTCTGCCAGCGCATTCGTACACGGGCTGCAGACACGTCGTGTTAAGGGAACACCGGACCGAATAATTTCATGTGACGTGGGCTCCATGTCGCATGTCTACTATGTTATATTTATGTACGTTTCTCCAAACAATTTTGTATCATTCGTTTGTAGCTTTGTTGAATAAGAGAGAGAGAGTGATTATTAACGTACACTGTAGAAATTAATTTAGAAATAGCGAAGAAACTGCGCCAAATAAAAACAGTTTCGGGTTTCACAAATTGCGTGAACGTATTTCTCAATATAAATAATACACTTAGTTTCTGTTCGAATGATACAATTATGGGCATATTGAAAAAGATAGAGCACGTTTTATACTCGATTATGAACAGTTCTATTAGAAAAACAATTCCCAAAACTAAAGTATGCCCAAATCTATTCCACAGGGAATAATGTTTCCCTTCTTTTCAAAACGCGTGTTTATACCGTTTGCAAATTATGACCCTGCGATGAATATTGAAACACAAGAGCGAGTCATCTAAATAAAACAATGTGGTATGTTCGCTGAATAATAAAACAGCGGTGCCTGACCCGCACCCAGAACAAAACCAACGATGAATTTATAAAAATCCTTATAAAAATATCAAAATTTTAATCATCAAAAGGGTCGGCGTTGTTGCTTAATGAAAATCTTTTGTGAAGAGCTGAAAGCGTCTATAACGCTGCGTATAACGCAAATAACGGACAGGGCTTAAATACAGTATTCCAGGAACAACTTTGTTTTAGCTTACCCGCAAACATTTCAAGAATTTTACGTAACAATACAGCCTCAAAGGGAAAACTCGAAGTGATTAAAAAATAGAAATGGAAAAAGTGTTTCGGTGTAGCTTCAGTAACCCGATTGTGGACTGAAGCCTTGGAAATTTGCTTTATAAACGTCAAGTGTTTTTCTGCTGCAATATGAAACGAAATGGAAGGGAGACGCGGCGTGACTCGGACGGAAATTGCAATATCCGAGCGAATCGAGTTAGACACAAAGATAGCATTTACTAGATAGCACATGTCAACTGAAATTGAGTGGAATAAATGGCATTTGTATTTCTATAAAACAGCTTTTTACTAAAAAAACAGTTATTCAATAACGTGTTTGATCATCTATTGTTCTGGTTACATCTATCTCCGGTAGGAGTAATAGTGTTCTGTGTCTATTTCACTCATATTTTTAGCCAGCAAAGTTTTCTGTCCTTTTCTCCTGCACATCAATATTTATTCATTGTTCTATTCATGTAAATGGGAGCTATTCAGACGAAACCAATTTTCGGGCTCGATACCTAACTAAATTATTACGCTGACCTAACGTAACTATGTTTAGTATTACAATTGACATTGCCAGTTTCAACTATATAGAGGGCCGTAGCTTTGTTCGTCGCAGGCTAAAACACAAATTGTGAAACGTTGGATTGGCGTAACAAAAGACAACGGATAGCTACACACATGGGAGATTGTTCGACAGTCCGACATTATTTTTTCTAACTTACATACAAGCGGTTGATTACAAGCCTTAGTTTAGGACTATACACAGCCGGTGATGAAAGCCAGCCAGTTCTGGATGCCATATTCTAGGGTAATACCGAGTACAATTTACCATATAAAAATATCAAGATAAAGTGGTGTTGCCAAAGAGTATACTCCCCCACAAAACCAACCTTGAAATACCAGCTATTTGGCTCGGCTAGTTCAACCGTAATCTGAACTGGTTAGAAATGAGCCGACTGGCAAGCCCAATAATGTCCGGTGAAATTGTAACGGAAACCCAATCGCAGCAGTCCGGCCTAAAAAAAGTTACAATACACTCGTATCTACTACAAAAACAGTTCGTTTCGGCCAGCCGTGTAGTCCCAGGGTGAACGTCACAAATGTGAGTGGCATATCCAGCTACCCAGTGCTCTAACAACAGGATTAGGCCGAATGAGAGATTGGATCGCACGGGGCTGCCTAACTAAACTTCATTAGCCAAGTTTGGATAACAGCGACGGCCGGATTATGTAGTTAGCTTATGCTTTAGCGTAGAAATACACGTGGAATACTAGCTAAGAACAACACTAATGTCAGCTGTTTACGTCATCTGCCTACAGTTTGTTTCTATAAATTTTGTATTAAACAAGCGCGCGCTTTGTATTTTGTCATGTTACAACCCTGACTCCTGAATGAGATGTCGTGTTAAAAACTACGCAGATCAACTTTCCCGGGGATGACACGGCGCGTGTCATCCGATGGAAAGTGATCGATTTTGGTGCATATATGTACTCGTATATTAAGCATACGCTTCACGTAGATACTATAACTATCTGAATCAAGAGGGAATAATTTAAATTTTTTGCAATATATCTACTTAATTAAAAAAAATCTTAATTATTAATACTGAAAACGTAAACAAAATGCCTTATATAATAAACAAATAGTTCACAGTCATATGTCATACATTTCAAACATATCAACGGGCATCCGGACAGTGCTTGCTGAACAGCAAACGAGGTCATTCCCATATCCCAGACAGTTTCCATTGGAGTCTTCTGTGATCTTTTCCCAGGGGCAGGCCCTACTTGAGGTGCAGACGCCTTGCCCTCTGTCACACATCAGCAACCATGGTTCTGAAATTAAATTGAGAATAATTATGCTTTCACGCCTAAACTACAGAACCGATTTAAATAAAATTTTGGGACGGAGATAGTCTAGAGCCTGCATGAGAAAAGACATATGCTACTTTTTATCGCGATGAACTGTAGATCACGCGGGTGAAACCGGGGAACAGCTAGTAATTTTTTATTGTATACCACCGCCCATACAGTCTCGCACTATTCGTCTACTTTTGGGTTGTCTGGAAGAGATCGCTCTGAGCGATAAGACCGCCCGTTGTGCCACTTACCATTAAGTTTTTTTGCTGTTCAAGTTATAATTTTCCTTGTATTGTAGTGTGCCAATAAAGAGTTAATCTATCTATTTTTTTTTATTAAATGTACCTAGTTTAGATGTGTAAAGAGAATCAGTGACGGTTGTTTTAATTTATGATTTCTGATTGGTCTGAACTAGACGAGACGAGGGTCCCGGGACCAAGGCTTTTAGATTGATTGGTAGATATGAATACAATAATCAGAAATAGCTATCTAAATTACATTGTTAGTTAGTTAGTTAGTTAGTTAGTTAGTTACAAGTCAAGCTAATAAGTATTTTAAAAAGGTAACACTTACTGTTTGTCATTGGTAGTCCAATTTTACTGGAATCCACGTTTCCTATGACAAAGTCTAATTCATAATCTGGATAAGGCAAAGCTTCACTTTGTATGCTAAGTAATAATAATGAAGCAATGAGAAGTGTCATTCTCTGGTTAAACAGTGACATGTTGCAAGTGTGATAAACTGGCAGAAACTAATACCTCCATGGCCAATTGGCCATGTCAGTTTGCGTTGTTAACAAAAACAAAAAACAATTTGGTTTTGACTGTGCTTACAATTCTTTGATAAGAACGGGTCGTAGTCGTAGCGAATCATTTCATTAAATGGAACGCATGCATGTACTTAATTTACGTAAATACGTATTTTGTTATTTTATGTAGCTATAATTCAATATAATATTGCAATTTGCTATTGATATGAAAAATAGTATACATACCTAATCGGATACGGCAATTTATTTTGTACAAGTTATAAAATATCAAATAATTATATTAGGTACCTACTAGTTTTCCTATTTTCAAATGAAATTTGTAATAATTCTGGAATTATTACAAAATAGTCGCATAAGTATCAGTATTTCATTCCAGTGCCTACGTAGACAATATTTTTCTAATTAGGTAGTACATCTATTAGTCATAATTATATAGAGGTGCTTTTGGTAAGCAGTGATATACCTATATATATATATATATACGTACGAGTTCTTTTGGGGTAGGTAAGTTCTTGTAATTATGAAACAGCTAATCTCTGAAACTACTAGTCCGATTTTGAAAATACTTTCACTGTTTGAAAGCGACACTATTCCCGAGTGTCATGTGATTATGTAACTATAGTAACATACTTATATGATAAATATCGAAGTATGTAGATGTAGGTACCTAATTACCAATGTACGTATACCAATTTATAAACCTATACAAATTTTAATCTGCTTACCAAAACGACAAGCTTGGCGAATTTACTGTAAAATATTAATATAATAATCTTGAAATTAGTTTCCTGGTGGGATTTTGTTAAATTAATTAAATATTTGACACTGCCATTCGTTTACCTGTCAAAGGGAGTGCGAAATAGGGTTTCAATTATGGGATAGGTAGGTACAGTGATTTACTATCGACCATCCGTTTTAATCTCTTCAGCAATAGATACATTTCGACAAACAAAGCTAATTTAGAAGATCAACAGTGAATACTTAATTACAGTGGATTTATCCTAGCTACAATTCCTGCATTTCTGTATCTCTGCAACTTCAAAATCTCTTTCTACACACACGAGTATCATACACGAGTTTCCTTCACAAAAAAATAATCATTTTAACCTAACCCAATTATTTCTCTGATTAAATTCAGACGTGGCTTTCTCTTCTCCCTTGTAAATTGAGGTCCAAGAGACCAATCGAAACGTGTTTTTATTTGAGGAAGCTCAGCTGAAACCACTCACCTTTGCAAATTACATCAATGAGAGCCTTACTTTCCTTCGAGTGTTGCTGAAATATTGAGACCTCCGTGTACCGTCCTTTAGGCCGTACAATCTCGACACATTTTACGAAAAGGGATTCCCCTTTTCGTAAAATGAATTGATTGCAATAAACCTACGTAATTTTACCAAAGGGGAAGATGCTATACCTACCATCTAAAAGCACTTATTCAACAATTGGCACTATTGAAAGTACCTACATGCAGACATACATGCTCACTGCTACATTCCAAACATCATACAATGTTATTAGTAACAAAGATAGAAGGGCGTACCAAATACTGAAGTGATACCTAGCTAGGTAAAATTATTCTTAAAAAATGGGGTAGTCCGGTGTCAAAGCCTATATAGTCTGTGACTAGGTACTTGACTATGCAAGCAAGCCTAATTGAGTCTAATATCCATGCGCGAGGCATAGGCATAGGTTTTACCCATAAATACTCCTAAATATTGTATAATATGTCACATTAAAATCCCACTCCACTGGTTATCAAAAAATAAATTGAACTTCGGTACTTCACTGCTCAAATAAAGTTTTTGTAGAAAAATGACGAACCTACTTTGTTTGTAACAGAATAATTAATCAGGAGTAACAACTTTTATTTGCGAAGGCACTCACCCTTAACAAATAGGGTCGGCTCATATTGCATCCCGGCTAGGAGCCGGTTCGTCGGTATCCCTAACTTACTAAATGTTGTTGAAATTCAGCTTTAGTATCTACCATCTACCTGTCCCAGAGGGATGAGCGGTATGTTTCGTGGAATTTGAGATTTTTTCTCCGTCTGTTTCACAATATGCTTCGAAACTTTGCCTGTGCTACAGTGTTAGTGTTCTACGGCTCACGTAATACCTATCTACCCTGATGTTGTGAACAATATTTTTTAACAGGTACACAGAAAAACCGTCATATAATCGTGAGCATGTCTAGTAATAACCTTATTTAACGTTCTTAATCTTACAAGCCGGCTCACAAAATGGGTTGAATGCAACGAGGCTGTTTGTAGTAGGATTTACCAAACGCAAAACCCATAAGCCAACTGAGACAGGCTCGTAGTTAGACATTAGCTACCTTCCAAGTGCCTTTCTAGGGGAAAATCTTAAATCTAAATTTAACGAAATTCACTTGTTAAATCGTATGGAAAATTTAATTATTTAAATTCAGATTTAAACAAGGCTTAACGTGTTGTGCAAACCATGCAGTCTTAAGCACAGATTTCAGTCTGTCATTTCATACAAATATTATGATGTCTCAATCGCTACTCAAGCGTTGATCAACACTTGAGCGTCATTCTAAAATACCACCTTATGAGCAAGATATACTTTAGGCGGTAAAGCCTAAAAGTCCTGTAGATTTCAGAGATAGGTAAACGTCCGGAATCCCTTGACTACGGCCCTGAGAAGCGGCTTAAAATGTTATGCCACGTTTAGCTTCCAGTAGGTTTTCAAAGCTGAGCATAACGACATACCTACGCGTATGGGGAAGACTAAGAGACTACGCCTGAGTTTTACACGAACCTTATGCACGAGCCATGTTTTTCTTAGCTAACTATGGGAGTTAAGTAGTTTAACTTAAGTGCTTAAGGAAGTTTGCTCTAATATAAAACCTATTTCAGGATAGTTTTTTAATAACAACTAGGGACCTGCCGCGGATTTGGTCGTGTAGACGTTGAAATCTTTCCGATGCGATTCAGTCCTTCATAAATAAAACAATTTCATTGGCGGAAGATTTACCATTTCTGAAGTAATAAAATTGCAATCTCAATAGAAGATGTCTAGCTAAGATTATCTTCTTACAGCGAATACTTACTTTTCATAGTTATTTTAAAATATAGACTTCAACTCTCGTAGGCCTTGGAAATAACGAGTTTCTATTCCAAAATATATAAAGCCGAAAAGTTTAGGTCGGAAATAAAATACCTCAAGCACCTATAATATTCTGCGGCTAATACAACGTCTAAAAAGGCTTCGTTCATAATACTTTAGACAGTCTAGTACTTAAATATAAAAAACTACCTATCTCCATTTCTATATTATGCAAACATAAAATTTCATTAAGCCCCATTGAGTTTTTAAATTCAGTACGCGTCTCCTACATAAAAATAAAATCAAGCGTGAACTTTACATTCAGGAGAGCCTCAAATTTACATTTCACGTAGGTATAGGTACCTATGTAGGTACAAACTCGTTGTTTTAATTTCGTGAGAGATAGTATGAATTGCCAAGAAATTTTACCAACTTGGAAATAAGTATTTGCACTGAAATAACCCTCTTTGTTTTTAGTTTTTGAATGAAACATGGAAAGAGTGTCTTTCGTGCATGGTTATCATCTATTTGCCATAAGAAACGTAACATTTTATGATGATGCATGCAAGTATTGCAGGTATCGTAAATGTGTATAAACTTCCTTATTTCATTTGATTATTTTACATAGTAAACTACCCTTTGAAAATATTTAGAGCATTGAATCGCACATTTTCACCTGATGTAATGACATTTGTTACGCATTTTCCTTGGAAAATTTGTGTTTACTCCAGGCTGCTCCATGGTTTATTTTCCTTGCTTCAAAAGCTACGATCAAGATTGATGCCACCGGCGTCTTTCCAAACCCAATACAACTGTATAAAGACGGACTTAATAAATGTAGACAGATCTAAAATTTGGCGTAGCACTTTTCTCTAAGGACGAAGGGCCAGTACGCTTGAAAAATTCACCCCGGTCGAGCAAACCATGTTTTATTTAAGGCGCAGCGCATTGCGGGCCGTTCAAATATTTAGTAACGACCATTGAGACGGTGTGTTACCTTTCCGACACTACGGCCGCTATTTGCCACAGTTTTTACCTCCGTGACATGTGAACGTAACTATAGTAAAGTGGGTAGAGGCGTCCGAAGATATCTACGAGTACGCCCCTGCTCCACAAAATATGTAGGCATGAGGTATGTGATTGAAATAAAAATTGTGTTCGGTTCGTTGGAATCAAACGATCACAAAACGTCTTATCGCCTAATTGACTGAAACCATAATAACCAAGTCTCAAAATATACCTGAAATTCTAAATTATATACTAATCAGTCTGAAGTGCATGATGTAGATATTTATTGCTAAAACAAAGTAAAAAGTAAGTATTTATATAGGTATCTTTTTTACGTTGGCTTATGTGGACTGTAATCGTTTTATGCAAATTCAATTATTTATCAAAACTAACGCAGCCGTTTTAGAAAAAGAAAGACTAACAAACAAGAAAACAACTAATTAGAAGAAATAGGGTAGGGATTATATTTTCGATAGACTGAAGCATCTGTAGCCATATTCTATATAGGGATGACGCAATTTATATGCCTGCTTATTTACTCGTATTTACACATTTTATGTTCAGATTTTATAGTATATTTGGTGCCATCATAGCCATTTTATACACACCATAAAAGTCAAATCGAAACCCCAAAATACGCCATCTTGCTGTCATTTATTTTATACCCTTTCGTAAAACACTCGTTACGGCTTTTATATATAGTTTTCTGAATTTGGAGAAGTTGGCTTCTGAAAATCTCAATTCCCTTGAGTAAGTAAATAAACAAGAACCCGATATTTTTCATCGTTCACAATAATTATAATTAGCTATCAAGGAGTTTTTAATTAATATTCCTTGTAAAGTAACAATTAGGCTCTAATAAAAAGTGTGATTAATTTTGTAGATTTTTTAAGAGTAAGGACACAACAGCGGAGGAACTGTCTTATGCCCTATAAAAAAGGGAAATTACACGACGAAAACTCCACATTTTCTTCACTAAATATCTGAAGTTTCCACATCGGAAGAAAGTGCTCTTACCTCGAGCGGCCTTGTTGACATAAAACATGTATTTTATGTACCATCCATAGAAGCAAGCGGTAAATATCTAAGCAAGGTTTTACAGGTAGAGGAGCGCAATTTTAAACCGAATGATTCGAGGTCTAGCGGCGACGTCGACAAATGCACAGTGAGGCGTGAAGCCTAAACCAATCATGCGAGTTATTGGCCACCGACCTGTACCGAAACTTTAACCACCGAAAGTTGGAGGTGCAGCTATTTGCTATCAAACCCTGACATATACCTACCCACAAACAGTTTTGCGGAATGATTAGGTACTATAAGTAAAGTACCTAGAGCCAAAATGTATGAAGATAAAAATGATTGCTGATTTTTCTTTCGAAACATTAAATGCCTCTAAGAAGAGTGCATTCAAACTTATAAGGAAGAGAACACCCTGCCAACATTTGTTTCCCGCAGGAATTATCGTGGGGGAAAGAGTTAAGAGTGAATCTTTTAGGCAAACAAGCTCCTTCATCGACATCTTCACTTACCATCAGGTGACACTGGGGCGAAATACTTGCTTGTTAGTATATTTAATAAGAAAAACATAATTTATGTACATAAGTTTTCTGATTTTTACCTATATTTATCTGTCATACAATAGCAAAAAGTCTACCTGAAAATTATATGCGACTCAAAAAAATTATAAGTAGGTTTAAATGCAGGCAAACTTATATTTTTTAGATTTTTCATTATAATTTTCAGCCCATACCCTCCACCGTACAACAGTATTAAAAGCAGAAATTTTGAGTACGATTTTTCGAAACGCTTTATGTTAGTTAGGTACGTGCCATGCAGCATGCAGCTGATGCAACTTGGCTGTTGATTAAATAACCGGCGCGCGGCTGATGACCCCCAGCGGATATTGCATTTTCCATGGCCCCAGAGCGTCGTCGTTACGGTCACTCGCCGCGCTAATTATGTGACCTCACATAGGTGCTTTGGAGCGTTCATATTGGACGTTTTCTAACTGAATTTTCATGGCACAGATAAAAGTGCAAGCTTCAATTTTATGAAAGCTGCTGTTATTAATTGTGTACCTACTACGAGTACGGAGACAGTGGTGGCGATTCTGATGTGCATTTTCGAAAACTAAAAATAATCTTTCTAAAAATATTATTGTATTTTTTCCTCTCGAGGTTAGAAAAGGGCAGCAACACTTTTAGACCTGTCAAACTTAGTTTAGTTTTTAATACAACAGAATCGATACCACTGTTGGCCTATAAGACCTAGGTATATATACCAATGGACTTTATTAAGGTTGGCGGCTTACCTAATACTTAAGTATAGCTTAGAACTAGGTTTTAATAATTATGTACCTAGCTTATCTAATTCAAATTTAATATAAGTATACCTACCTATGTAGAAAGTTCTATAACTGTCGACAAACCCCACAAATAAGCGCCAAGTTTGGAACTCAGCAGATGCGGATGAGACGTGACGCGATTAATCATAATCACTTCCCCCGCTAACTTACGAACAAGCTAACGATTCACATTATTGTATTTTTTTATAGATATCTGGACCATAATTGGAACAATAATTGGGTTCCCTGTATCACGGTCTGGGACACTGCAATTTATTAAACATCAGACACGGAAGAAATGCTTAAGTAGGTACTTGCGTTTTTTTTATTAGGCAAGCATTTGTGCCGTACCTACTTACCTACCTAGCGAAAATTGAACCTGTCACACGCTTCATAATCGGCTATCCTGGACCCAACCCATATTTGCATCACCATTGCTCGTCGATAAATTGTATGTAGGTAGAAGGTACATAGGTAATAAGAGTGCATACGCAATCCAAACGCTGCCGCCAGAGAAGACCATAAGGTGGGAATACCCTCTTTCTAGTTTGCCAATTCAATAACTACACAGCACAGTTAGCGCTATCTTCCATTAGACAATAGACAATAGACAATATTTTTATTTGTAGTAAAAAACAATACATACACTTACGCTAGATAATTAAATATTACTTAAATATAAAAGTAAACAAACAAATAAAATACTTAACGAAATAACTGAACAGTTACTGTTTTTTTACCACAAACCGGCACCAGCTCAGCATGATGCAGGTTCTTATAAACCAGCCATAGATTAAGTAGACTATATACTACGAAACCAGCGCTGGTCTTCCGTTGGTGCCGGTAGGTGACGTCACGCACGGGTACTATCACAGCACAGTAGGTAAAAAATAATAACAATAAACTAGTTTTAAAAAGTAAAAAAAAATTTAAATACACACGACAAATAATCACAAAAAGTAAACATTAAAATACACAAACAAATCGAAAACAAAAGAAACCGGACCACCCACAAAGGAAAAAAAAAAGCATAAAAGATTGGATTAGTGTAAGTTATCGAGCGGCTTTTTTGGCGGCAATCGAATTTGTCAACGTGAACATTTTGTTTTTATTTCCAAAACTTGTGTTTCTTCGAGTGATAATGTGTAATATTGGTGGATTTTTAACCATTATGTGTTCGTTAATGTGTGGGGGAAATTGAAATAAAGTTGTGAAAGTGACTTTTCTAGTTGCTCCAAAAAAGTCCGTGTAAAGTTTAAGTAAAGTGCTACTACTTTACTTCAACACTATCCTCATTCCATCATCTCATCATCATCATCACCATCATCATTTAAACTTGATTCAACTCTCTAAGTTTGAAATATTTTATACTTGACACTGGCAAATACACTAATCGTGTGAAGCCATAACAAAACAAAAAAAAAAAAGTTATCGAGCAATTCACCAACATCTTGGCGGCCAGTTGTGCTCATCGAAATTAGCGATGGGCGTTTTCGGATATTTACGACATCGATGCGCACCGGCATCGGAGATCCGGCATCCGATGCCCGCATCGTTATTTGGCATCGTAACAAAGTGTTGAGTTGCGTAGGGATGTGATAGGAGATAAAAAAAACGATTAATAAATAATCGATTTATATCTCTTTAAACAAAATCGATTTGTAAAAAATCGATTATTTAAATAAAAAATAATCGATTTTATTCAATATTTTTTTCCCAACTATTTGAAAAGTTACATTTTTTTGTACATTGTAATAAAATTACCTAAAGTAAAAAAAATCGATTTAATTTTAGAGAGTAAGTAAAAAATCGATTTTTCAAATTTAGATAATCGATTATTAAAAATCGATTAAAAGAAAAAAATAATCGATTAATATAAAAATCGATTATTTTTCACATCCCTAGAGTTGCGTAGATCAAGATATTATGATAATAGAAACTGGTGCGAGCGTGAGCGATAAGATTGTGTGATAGAATCAAGAATAATAATTTCAGATTGTTAAAAAAGTTTTTATCATCCCACAATAAATATTATGGTAAAAATGTATAAAACGGGAAATAATTACTACATTCGGCCTTGTGATAAGTAACGTCACGCCATCTATATAGATTTTTAGGTTTCAAAACTTTTAATCGAGAGTAAGAAAAATATAAATTCCGCTATACATAGTAGTTACATATAAATACAATAGATGGCGTTGAAAGATACTATGCGGTTATGACCGAATACGACCGAGACCACGATATCGATGAGGCCCGAATGCCCGATGCCGATGCGGCATCGGCATCGGCATCGAAACGACGCGCCGTTTCGTTGCCGATGCCGTGCGGCGATGCCGATGCCGATGTGTGCCGATGCCGAGCAACGCACGAGACGTTTCGATGCGCATCCGTTTTTCGATGCCTAAGGAATCGGATGCCGGCATCAGGTACTGGCATCGTTATTCGGCATCGTTTTTTAGAAAACGGCCACCGCTAATCGAAATGTTTTTGGCGGGTTCGAGCCCCGCATGCCGTATATCCCTTCCCCCTAAGGCGGAAAGGAAGAACACGGCATTTTCACCTTGTTAAAAAAAAGGTTGTCGAGCAATTAACACTGTACTATCTGTGGAAAGTCAAACATTATGAAATGCCAACGTCAGTGATATTCGTCTGTCAGTGTCAGAGTTTTGACAAGCACCCTGAAGAAAAATTACAAAACTCAGGCCATGCAATCAAACAGCTGATACTGATACAAATTTTATTATTATTTTTCAAGACACAAAAGTACTAAAACAGCTTCTTTTTAGCGACATCAGTAAAATCACATTTAGTCTTGTTATGTTTGAAATGGACCCATAGTTCACAATAACAAATAAATTATGGTGCTTTGGACATGGGTAACAAACAATAATCAGAAAATAATTGCACGACGTTGATTACACGCTGAAACATTATTACCTATCACTTTATTTTCAGGGTGCTAATTCACACGGCCAACTGGGCTTAGATACAATCAGTGAGCAAGTAGACAAACCTACAAAGGTCACTATAGACTTTTACAACAGTGAAGTGAAACAAATCGCTTGTGGTGGTGGCCATACACTTTTCCTGGATACAGACGGCAGGCTCTTTTCTTGCGGTTGGAACTCTAAGCTCCAGTTAGCATCTGAAACTGAAGTCCATAGCTTCCAAAGAACATGGTCTCTCAGCGGTATAACATTCACCAACATCGCCAGTGGTTGGGACTTCAGCTGTGGTGTAACAGATGATAACTTTCTATTTGTATGGGGGTCTAACAGTCATGGCCAACTCGGACTTCCGAAAGAACACTTTTCTGCATGTGTGAAACCAGTCAGACTTCAGGTTATAGCAAGTGTTGTGTCAATGGGCTTGAGACACAGTGCTATTATTAACTCAAAGGGTGAGGTGTGGATTACGGGTTGTGGAAAGTATGGTCAACTTGGTCTAGGCAAGGCTGTACTATCAGTAGACCGATTTACTCATGTTACTAATATAGGAAAAATGTCTCATGTTGCATGCGGACAGAAGCATACTGTAGCTTGGTCGTCTGAACAAAATGCTTTGTATGTATGGGGCGATAATAAACATGGTCAATTAGTACTAAACACAGAAAAGTATAGCAAAATATTCACACCACAAAAGATTGATATAGATATAAGGCAACCAGTAAAGAAGTTGTTGACCGGTTGGACTAATGTTTTGTTATGGTTGGAAGATGGAAGAATCTATGCTTGGGGGCGAAATAATTATGGGCAGATTGGGGGTAATGATTCTGTAGGTCAGAAGACACTAATTAAGTTACCAGGTATATACTATTATTTTGTGATCATTTTTCATTTCATCGCTTTGTCCTTGGTCAATGTAGCTTCAAATTATGGTCCATTATGGATCCACTGAGACTTTACTTTCCCATCATGATGAAATAATGAAGTACCCACCAGTGTACATTATTGCATAAAAGACAGTTATAGCCAAAATCTCACTAGCTTCACCCCACTGGTGACGGAGTAACTCAAGCTGATCTGGGAGTAATAAAATAGTTCATTATTAGTTTTAACTTACTACATAGTGATTGCATTAACAAGTTCTTGTTACTTGTAGAATAGGAGAAAGTGCTAAAACCAATAAAAAGGGGGCACTTATCTTCAGCTTCATCATATGATCACATCCTAACATCAATTGCATCTGCATCAAGCATTTAACTGCAGATTCAAGTTATATAACTAATATCGATATCATTTCAGATGGCAGACAAGTGAAGGATGTCGCTTTAGGATCTGAACACACTATCTGCTTGGCAACAGACAACACACTTTGGGCTTGGGGCTGGAATGAGCACTCCAACACCGGCATACCGTCAGAGAGAGACATATTTCTGCCCACTTTAGTGCCAGTAGGAACTAAAGCAACAATTACAAAAGTATTCGCCGGTGGGGCACATAACTTTATAGTCACTTGTGACGAACCAGTTGATAGTAATTCTAATGTCTGATAATGATAATAATTATTATATTAGTCTTTTAGTATCTACATACTGCAGCTATTTTTCAAAATTAAACACTAAAGGAAGCATGACATCCTGTGACTACATGGGGACAACAGCTTTGTAACCTTAAAATGTTTTAATACACTATGTCATGTCACACTAGGACAGTCACACAAATGTGACAAGGACGGGGAGGGGCTCCAAAAACATAAATTCGTGTGACGTAATTTATGGTTGGCCCCTTATTTACTTAATCGACAGGAAGAACCAATACACCATGGACACTACCATCCAAAGTAAGGTGTTCCACGCTCACCTTCATCTATGGCTGAGCCATATTGAACTAGTTTGTAGTCTTCCAATTTTATTGATAAGTACTGAGTCCATGTACTTCAATCTTTTTGTATATTCTTAGGCATGGTTTATAGTAAATTGACTAGGACATTTATTATGTGATAAATTCTTATTCAGTCGTTTTTTATTGAATATTTTGTAATTCTAAGTCACAGTAAATATCAAGGTGCTTTTTCTTTGAGAAATTAAAAATGTTTTTCAAACATATGTTTTATTACAAAAATAATACAGATCCATTGACATCATAAATAATATAATAATTATCTTTACTAAATATGCACGACTAATAGCATTATGATGATAGAATTCTACGAAATCATTGTCACCAGCAGTCCTTTTGATGCAATTCAATGCATTTGTTTTTATAATAAAGAGTGGCACACGATTCATTGTGCGTCAAAAGAGTAGACTTAAAAGAAACGCTTAAATGGACAATTTAATTACTGAGCTTTAGAAAACGAATCAATTTATAGATTTAGTAATAATTGGAGTAGCTTTACATCAGTAATAATAATAAGTCAAAGGTGTATGTAGCATACTTTACGTAATTTTGTAACCAACTTCATAAAGTCAGTAATCTAGTTGGCTAAAACTTTTATTTTGGTTGATATGGACATGGTCTATTGTCACATATATTTGCAAAAAAAATACTGTAAGTAGAGGTAATGAATAACATAACAGATTTTAAAAAATTAAATAGTTTACTTCCTGGGAAACAACTTCAAGATAGAATTTTGTAACACAGAAAACAAACAAACAATTTCAACCTCATTTTATTGCTCTGGCCATTGCTTATAATTATTTAATAGCTAAAAATACAACAGTCGACTTATATTCTGCTAACTGTTCTCTAATGATTCATAGAAGAGTATAAAGTTTAATTTTTCTACTGTTTGTAATATAGATAGTTTTAGATACACCCAAAACAAGATATCATACAAAATCTCTTATTGCTAAACTAAAATGAGGAACATCAATATCAGGCTACAGTAACTAAGCTACAAACATGAGAACTATTCTAGAAAAACAAATGCTAGTTTTGCACTCATGTTTCCAGTGAAATTACAGAGCATTATAAGATTTAACATTAACATCTAATATTCTTAGGGTGACGAGCGCAGTGCATTACCATGCTGGATTTTGAACTGCTGTAGTTTAAAATTCGGAGTGGTGCTGGACTGTTATGAGCATCCATGATTTACCATCAGAAAAGCATCATACTCATCTTGTCACTTAGTTTCATAAATATTGGTGTCGATTCGGTTTTGCATTCTCTAAAACTTAACTAAGTTTGACAGGTCTAAAAGTAATGCTGTCCTTTTTTAAAACACTTTTATTATTACTTCAGTGGTTAGAAAAAGACAACACTATTAGACCTGTCAAACTTAGTTAATAGGATACATTGTGGTCACTTTAAATCGTCAACTTAAAACTAGCTACGCCTGTTCCAACCTCCTTACGCCGGCAAAAGAACAGGCAAGAAACGCCCGGCAGGTAATTTTTTTGGCGCGATCACATTGACAATTTTATTCTTATTAATAATTGATTGAATTGGAGCAAGTTCACTAAAATCCCAAGCTTTTTTTTTGTCATCTAATAGTCCGATAATTAGCTTTACTAATAAGATTTCTCTTGTTTAGTTGTACACATTGGGATATGGGAACATGAATATTAACGAGTTGCGGGATCACAACCACTGCTGGGACTTGGGCCTTCTCTCAGAGAGTAAGGGCCTTAATCTATCACATAAATATAATACACATATTTTTGGTTAAATGACTACATATATCATTTTAACATTAACATTGAAAAGTTCCTAGATAAAGACAACTTTGATGTACCTCATATTAGTAGAATGTAAAGGAGATACAATTAACATGAGAAATTACTTTTCCTACTTTTCACCACTAATGGTTAATAACGCAATTCTGATCTCCAGAACATTCTTTTGCAAAAGAAATAATACATTGTTCTATGAATCAAGAATTTAAGTTAGATGTTGGCTTATGTTGGGTATTAATAATCTATCTATCCACGGTTTGTACTACTAGAGAAACTAGAGACTACTACTACTACTAGAGAAATTTGACTACTTCTAAGGAGCTTTTGTCAAATTTCTATCTCTATAGTAGGACTCTAAAGTAGGACTAACGGTGGATAGATAGGTTATCAATAACGGCCAATATTAGCGCTACCTCTTCCTTTCCCCTTTCTGTGTCTTGCGCTTTTCTTTTTTCTCTTCCTTCAGTTGTTTCTGTTTCTCCCTGGAAAAATATTGCAGATAAGGTAAGTTATGTAATGGATATCTTAAAAGAATATGAAACTTTAGCAGGTATAAATAAACATTAATAATATTATATTGAAACTTCTTAGCCCTCCCATAAAATTACAGAATCAGATAAAATAAATGTAGGTACATTATGCTAGAACACATTTGCAACTTTATAGTTAACTGATTAATACTTTTTTCCAATTTTCATTTTAATCAGTTCAGTAGTTTAGGCGTCGAAGCGAGACAGACTTTCGCATTTATAATATTAGTAGGAATTAAATTAAATTTCATATCATGTATCTTATTCTTACTTTGATATTTAAATATACAGAATATTATGTTTTACAAACCTATCTTCCTTATCCTTTTCTTTCTTTTTTTGTGCGTCTTGGCGGGCTTGTTCGCGACGTTCACGCGCTGCTGCATGCACATCTGCAGCATTTGTGTTTTTCACAAGGTCTTGACCATCTCCCACTTCTTCATATACCTGGTCTTCCTGTAAGATAATAAAAAAATGTTAACAGTTTAAAATGGACCTACCAGTGATAGTCATGTCTAGTATAATTTAATTTTTTTACCTAGGTACCTAGATGGTTGATCTAACCTTTTTACCCTAACCTAACATTCTATAAAATGTACACTAACCTCATTGTCAGGAAGCTGACTGTATTGAGACAGGATTGCTTCACGAATCTTTTTCTCTTCATCGGTATAACTTCTAGTAGCAGTTGTAGTGGCTAAATTCTGATTATCCAGTAATCTCGCTAATTGTGCGTCAACATCTGTTGCTGGCTTTAATGCTTCCTCTTTTGGTTGACATGACTCCCACTTCTCTATTATCTCCGAAACGAGCGACGTGATATCCTTTTCCTGGAATTATGCAACTTTTGTCAGTAAAAATCCAGTTTTATTATCATGGTTTAACATGATTCCATTGGGACTGCTCCTTACCACGATCTCCGAAAGTAAGCCTTCCAGGGCATCTTTTTTCTCATCCAAACTATCTTCGCCTTCTAAAATGCCTGTTATATATGAGCCAAATACCCCTTCATCAGTATTTAATTTTCGTAACTTCTCAAATAACCACGACTCAAAATCATTCGTTAGTGCCGCCATATTGCGCAATGACAGTGACTGTTCAAGTGTTCACTGACAGGACAGCCGACTGAGCCGTCAGCCGACAGACGAGGTAGGGACAGACAGACACAAAGATGACAGGCTGACAGCCACGGCAGAGTAGAGGATTGTGCGTTTACAAACACCAAGAGAAGCTAGTATATAGTTATTAGTAAAAGTTAGTTTTATAAATGAGAGGTTTTCTGCTTATTGATTATTAATTGGTAATTAAATAGAAAATATTTTTTTTCAGGAAGTCTTCTTTAATTCAATTATAAGCACGATATATCTGTGTGCACAAATGCACATCACTAAAATCTCTGCTGTGTCAATGTCATTGTCAACAATTATGCCGATTGCCGTCAGTTTTGGCGTCAGTCAATCGACGAATTACACAGTCATCGTCGATTTTTGGATTTCTTTGATTGTGAAATAAAAGTTAGAAAAGAGTAATATCATGGCACGTTACGATAGAGCTATTACAGTTTTCTCACCCGATGGACATTTGCTACAAGTTGAATATGCTCAAGAAGCTGTCCGTAAAGGTTCTACCGCGGTAAGTTATTTCAAAATTGGTTATGTTCTCTTTTCATTAATTCATGAAATTACAAGGAGTGTTAAACTTCTATTTACAGGTAGGTGTAAGGGGTGGTGATGTTGTAGTTCTTGGCGTTGAAAAGAAATCAGTAGCGAAACTTCAAGAAGAACGCACTGTGCGAAAGATATGCCTCCTTGATGATCACGTCGTGATGGCATTCGCCGGTTTGACAGCCGATGCTCGAATTCTGATAAACAGAGCACAAATTGAGTGCCAGTCTCACAAGCTAACTGTAGAAGATCCTGTGACATTAGAATATATCACAAGATATATTGCAGGTCTGAAGCAAAAGTACACTCAGAGTAATGGTAGGCGTCCATTCGGTATTTCATGCCTGATTGGTGGGTTCGACTATGATGGTCAACCCCATTTATTCCAAACTGAGCCATCTGGTATTTTTTATGAATGGAAGGCTAATGCAACTGGTAGAGCTGCTAAGACTGTGCGAGAATTCTTGGAAAAAAATTATACACAGGAAGAAGTAGCTTCTGAGAAGGGAGCTGTTAAGGTACCAATCTTTTGTTTTGTAATAATAGTGTAAACAAAACAGATGTGAGGCTGTATTCTATCTTACATATACAATAAGCCTGAATAATACTTATTAGGATGTTATTAAAGATACGGATTCCACACTCACAAGGTAGTGTAGCTTTTGAATAGTGAAAGAATTTTCAAAATTGTTCCTGCTAAATAGATGGATGAAATCTAGTGTGGAGATACTTTAAACCCTTTAAAATTACATAGATTACTTTGTCTTGTGATAAACTGTAGTCCACATGAGTGAGACCGAAGGGTGCAGCTAGTCTTAGAACTATGTACATACTAATACTAATTATTTGACAATCATCATGTTTGTATGCATGTGTTATTATTTTGTTTGTAACTAAAATTTCCAGTTTCAGGACTTATGGCATGACTTGCAAAACTAATTAAATAATAATAATTTATGGAAATGTCCACTTCTCAAATACTAGAAGTAGCTACAAACGGTTCTTTTGATTTTACAGCTGGCCATTCGTGCACTTCTGGAAGTGGTTCAATCAGGACAAAAGAACCTAGAGATTGCTGTTATGAGAAGAGGTCAGCCAATACAAATGCTCGACTCCGACACCATCAATTCATATGTATCTGTTATAGAAAAAGAAAAGGAAGAGGAAGCCGAGAAAAAGAAGCAGAAGAAGTAATCATTCTAACATTTTTTTATTTTACTTAATACATAATAATACATGCTAATTCGATATTATGTTGTTTTAATGCATAATATGGTAATGCAACACTTCTAAGGATTTAAATTAAAATAATATAGCTTCTAGCTTAGGGGTGATTAACAAAGGAAAATTATTTGCTTTAACAAAATTCATCAATTGACTATTAAATACATTGACAAACATAACATATAATCATGTTACTTTCCAACCTATGACAATTTAAGAGTTGAGCAAGTCAATAGTTTTGGAGATTTGGGAGTAAAGCTCCTTCAATTCTGAACCACAATCCTGATTAGAACTTCTGCTGATCATATCATTAAACATCTGGTCCCATTCTCCATTGTAGTGATCCATATTTACATTGTTCTGAAAGTGCAAGTCATAGTTATAAAAAAAATGCATTGAAGAATCTGTTTGATATGTAAAGTGAAACTTGCAAACTCAATATTGGTGTTATTAAAGAGAGGTTGTACTGTATAGAATAAGTGGAGATGAAAATTTGAGTCTAGAGATGAAGTTACTAAAAACATAACTGTTGAATGTAGGTACCTCATTCATAGCCACATCATCATTCTGATCATGGCTTATAGAAGGTAGTACACAATTCAAGGAACCAAGCTCATTATCTTCTTGCAACTTCCTAACTATTCCTTCATCTATGTTGTCATCAATATTAAATTCAGCCAGGAGTTCCACTCCAGACTTTGAAGCTGTTGGCACAGGGTCCAGATCTGGCATGCTCAGGAATGGAGTCGAGAAAGACTCGCTATTTTGCTGGCAAGAGTCATCTGTAAAGCTCATCAAACTGTCTTGGTTTGCATCTCTGGAAATAATTGTGCCTAGATTAAACAGGTAAACCATACATAATTGAAAGCAAAACAAACTGTGCTAAAAATATTTATATCCATAGTTAAGCACTAAGTAGGTACTTTCAAGTAAAAGTACTTACTATTTCTGTTGAAAAATTATATGATGAAAACAGCTCTAACAATACGTCAATGTACTCAGCTTACCCAAATGTTTCACATTCTTCTAATTTAACTTGTATTTGCTCTGTCACTTTACTGCTGTTGTTTCCAATATCATTATTCAAGATATTGTCAGCTAATACCACTGTGGGAAGGACAGGAGTAAAGACAAAAGGACTAGGATATTATGAGGAAATAGGAATATTTTGAGGAAAATGAAACCTGATTCAGTAGGAGAACTGTTGTGGGTGTTAATATTATCATTGTTAGGAGGTAACCAGTCGAATTCAAAACTCTCTTCATCTTCACACAAATCATCTTGAGAATCTGAAAATACATTTTGTAACTTTTAATTACTATTCATCATATCATCTGCAATATAAATGATGTAAATATTCTATGATGTTTGACACAGGCATAGATACTAGCGGCAATGGGTGCAACTTTTCAAATCCTGGCCTGACATGTGAGCAGTTTTGTAGTTCAGAGGATGTGTAGCATTGAATCATGCAAAATGTAGTTGGAGCCAAATGAGTCTACAAAATAAATGACCTTGTATTCTAGACTAGAATACCAATTAATGAACGAATAATAAGAATAAAAATCCATCAGCCATTCTAAAATGTAGGTAGGTAGGTACTTCATGACATGAAAAGTATATCAAGTTTAGTATAAAATAGTAGTGTAAGCACCTTCACATTCAAATTGCGTGCTGCATAGCTGCTTTGGGGAATCTTGCAAAAAAGTTTCTTGAGCAACATTTTTTAAAGCCATGCGTAAAGCATTTCGTGCCTTTTGTAGTGGTGTCAAGTTATGGAACTAAAAAAGCATAAAAATAACCTTAACACAAGAAACTGTGTCTGGTGTAAAAAAAGTGTTTTAAAATGTAACCTACTTACATAAATCCATTTTGTAATATAAAATACATACAACCTTAGATTTAAAGTTCCGCTTCATAGTTAGGGCCTTTCGAGTTATTTTGTTGAGGAGTTCCGGCCTTCCAAATTGGAAATAATCATGGACATATTCATGCATGTAAGGGTTACTTGAATTGCAAAGAGGATCTTGAAGGTGAGAAGTCACTTTGCGGAATCCATATAAGTTTAGCTGTCTCACAAAACTTGAGATGTTCGTTGTTTTGAATACAGAGTGGTCGCATTGCAAGTAGTTTTGAAGAATGCGGTAGTTCAAAAGAATCGTTCTTCCAGTCCCACCCCAAAGAATAGCATCAGGACGTAGGTTCAATAAATACCACAACTTTTTTGGGAATCGCATTTGATACATAGCATTATTAACTTCCTGCATGTTTAGGGCAAATGCTTATGCTCAGAAAATACTACCGCACGTAACGTAAATTTTACTTAATTTTTCGTTAAGTATGTACTTCTCGTAATAAATAAAGGAACTGTCAAGACAAGAATCCAGAGCTGCAGGAACCAAATTGAACCAATCCAGATTATGAAGAATTATTTGATCAGAAAACAGAAATCAACAGAGGCCTTTTAAACCTGCATAAATATTAAATACCCATTAATTCTCTGTTTTATTTATATATCATATTATACAGTAATAAAATTCACTTCATGTCATGGCGAAATTATCAAATTTTAGCGCCATTTTAATTTTTTTTATTGGTGGTTTTTTTTTTTTTTGTATTGTTATGGCGTCACACGATTAGTGTATTTGCCAGTGTCAAGTATATAAGATTTCAAACTCAGAGAGTTGAATCAAGTTTAAATGATGATGGTGATGATGATGATGATGAGATGATGGGATGAGGATAGTGGATAGTGTTTAAGTAAAGTAGTGGCGCTTTACTTAAACTTTACACGGACTTTTTTGGAGCAACTTGAAAAGTCACTTTCACAACTTTATTTTAATTTCCCACACTCGTACACATTAACGAACACATAATGGTTAATAATCCACCAATATTACACATTATCACTCGAAGAAACACAAGTTTTGGAAATAAAAACAAAAATTTTCACGTTGACAACTCAATTGCCGCCAAAAAAGTCCTATTGGTGGTTGGTGGCTTCCTTGATCCTTCGCATTAGTGATGTACATCTATATAGCTTATAGCAAGTAAGACGCAAAAAAAAGCAAAAGGCATTCTGATTTCTGGGTACATCCTCTGTTTCCGGTTATACAAAGGTACTCTGTGATCCTCTGATTGAACAGAGATACTTATTTATGGACAGTTTGTGACACTATACGAAGAGTTGTGACTTGTGAATGTGATCGTGTGACGCCAATACAAAAAAAAAAACCTGTTTGTTGGCTGTCATTGTCAGTGTCAGACTAAGTCTAATGTTACTTTCAATTCAGTCTTTCAGTTCAGTGATAGAGTGTAGAGCATTGACCTATTGTATGAATTGTATCTCAATGGTGTAGAGTAACAGTTGTAGACTTCAGAGTTCAGTCAATCAAGTTCAGTCTAGAGATGGGCGGTTTAAAACAGCCGCTTTTAAAAATAAGCGCATAAGCGGGCTTATGAAAATAAGCGGACTCCGTTGACGTTGACGGCTTTTTTTCAAAGTCCAATCAAATGCAAACCTTATTACGATAGATTTACAAAATAAAATCTGATTGTTATAAGCGTAAGATTCAAAATAAAGATTTTTAATTGTATTGGATTCACATTATTTCAACCTTATTTCTATACATTGCAGGCGCAATATTAATTGAATTAGATGTCATATTACGCGGCTAAATTACGTTCTGCTTATTTACGTAATATTTGTGGGGGGCTGGCAACGCCTTGTGTTTGGTTCGTTAGTGTTTTACAACGAAACCGAAATATTCCACCGCCTTCCATTTAATTTTCTTTATTTCGCTTTTTGTTGTTGATAAATTAAATTCAGCGAGGGCTTATTTTGTTTATTTACATTACGCGCGCGAATGAGCTTCGAGACTTATGTGTTATGTAACAAAAAAAAACAACAAAAAAAGGCATTATTAATGTATATATAAAACAAGAATGTATATATACCGTAGTAGTAAAAACAAGTGTAGGTAAATAATACATGATGTAAATAAAATCAATAAACTTCTAAGTACGCCTGAAATGAAACCCAGTGATAAATGGATTGATAATTCATTTCAGCCAGTCGCCTGATAAGTACGAAAGGAGGTTCATTAATTCATAAATATTGTAGAGTACTTTGTAGTCTAAAGTATTTATTTAATAAGATACAAGATAAAAAAAATAATAATAAAAAACTATTCTAAATAACAACATTTGACTTTTTTGGCGGCCATTGAACATGAAGATTTTGTTTTTATTTCCAAAACTTGTGTTTCTTCGAGTGATAATGTGTAACATTGGTGGATTATTAACCATTATGTGTTCGTTAATGTGTACGAGTGTGGGAAATTGAAATAAAGTTGTGAAAGTGACTTTTCTAGTTGCTCCAAAAAAGTCCGTGTAAAGCTTAAGTAAAGCTCCACTACTTTACTTAAATACTATCCTCATCCCATCATCTCATCATCACCATCATCATCATCATTTAAACTTGATTCAACTCTCTGAGTTTGAAATATTTTATACTTGACAGTCTTGACACTGGCAAATACACTAATCGTGTGACGCCATAACAAAGAAAAAGAAAAAAAAAACAACATTTAGACTTTTTTGGCGGCAATTGAGTTGTCAACATGAAAATTATGTTTTTATTTCCAAAACTTGTGTTTCTTCGAGTTATAATGTGTAATATTGGTGGATTATTAACCATTATGTGTTCGTTAATGTGTACGAGTATGGGAAAATGAAATAAAGTTGTGAAAGTGACTTTTCAAGTTGCTCCAAAAAAGTCCGTGTAAAGTTTAAGTAAAGCACCACTACTTTACTTAAACACTATCCTCATCCCATCATCTCATCATCATCATCACCATCATCATTTAAACTTGATTCTGAGTTTGAAATCTTTTATACTTGACACTGGCAAATACACTAATCGTGTGACGCCATAACAAAACAAAAAAAAAAAACAACATATTAATAACAAATTTATTTAAGCTAGTAACAACACTAGCAAAGCCACGAATCATTAAACGCTTTTTTCAACTCTCGGCGTTTGTCACTAGTCGCTATTAAACATGTCTCCATTGACTCCGTTTAATTCAACAAAAAGCGTTTAGGCGTTCGACTTTTATAAGCAGTTAATAATATAAGCGGATCGCTTTAAGCGTATTGTCAACGTTTAAAACGTTGACTTACGTTTATCACATCTTTAGTTCAGTCATTCTGTCATTCAGTCAAACTTCAGTCGGTGAGTCGGCGCTGCGGGGATCTTTGGGTCTTCAATTAAATTAAATTAGTTCAGTTTCATTTCACAAATAGTTGAAAGAGAATCGAATGTTTTTTTTCCATGCATGACAGCATGAATAAAGCTTGCAAACACAATAGTCTGTAAGTGTTGATCACAGGCAACCGAATTTTCTCATGTAAACAATCAAAGGAAGGAGTGTGTGCCTATGAAGTGAATGTGAATTTTTGTCTACTGTCTAGAAATATTATGTTAAATATTAACTTAACAATCCTGTGAAGGATTGTTACGGTTGGCTAGATAGGTAAATCATTACGTTTAGTATTCGCAGTGATAAACAGCGACGCAGTGAACCATGGATAAATCAAGGTCAGTGAAATGTAATATAAGGACAAGGTATGTAGGTCTTTTGTTTGAATTTGTCCTTTATATTTTATGACTCATGGTCTGAAATTAACAAAATATTTATTTCAATCTTATGTATAATGTAATATGCGATCTTATTGACTATTTAATATCTACAATATAAGTTTATAATTTATAGATATAATTTCTTTATAGGTTCTCACTGTTGCTTCTTGAACCGGGAGAGATTTATTTTGAAGACTTTTCTTGCGTTATAAACGATGTAGAATCACTCAAAGATGGAAAGCCAAGACAAGGACGGTTGAAACTTTGTTCGAAATCTCTCGTTTTCGAGCCAAGAGACTGGACCTACCCATTAATAAAAATGCATTTCAAAGACTGCACTAGTATATCTATCGTCAACCCCAAAGTGAACATAATAAAGGTGAAAATAAAGCAGTTTGCTGAAATGTTGGAAGAGAACATACTGGCACCATACAAGTTCATTTACGAAGAAAAAGAATATTATATATTCTTTGATTTTGCATCCGCTGAAGAGTGTTTATGTCAAATGCAACAATTACAAAGAGCTTCAACGCTGCATGCACCAGAACATAATAGCATGGTGGCTACCATCCTACATTCAAGGTACATGAGAATGGAGTTTGATCCGGTGATGATGGATGACTTCACTGAACAGATAGTTTGTGAACTGCAGGCTGAGAAAATATCGCCACTGGTGAGGCACCAGGGAAAGTTGGCTTTGACACCCACTTCTATCTACTTTCAGCCATTTAGCAATGTTGAAAGTGTAGGTATTTTTACTTTTACTTTTTAACAAATTTATTACCTGCTATCAAAAGATACTGACATAAAAGGAATTAATAATGCTTATTGTTAAGTGAGATGTTGGTTTAAGTCTCACTAATCAACATTAATGGTAAAAGAGGAATGGTTGGCAAACAGTAGCCTATGCTTTAGAAGCCGCCAATACCCTGTTCAGCCAGTTTCTATCTTAGTCACGCTCCTATGACTTATTTAATTACCTACATGCAGGGTTGCCAACACTAAAAAAATGCAGGTAAACATGTCTGAGAACCACAACATTTAAAGGGAATACACATCCAACCAACCTACAGCATGCTAGATTAATCCCAATACTTTCTGAGAACATAATAGAGTAATTATTTAGCATTTCAAACATTAATTTGGTATCAATTTCAATTTCAATTTCAATTTATTTATTTATTCAATAGGATACATTGTGATCACTTTAAAACGTCAAACTTAAAACTAGCTACGCCTGTTCCAACCTCCTTACGCCGGCAAAAGAACAGGCAAGAAACGCCCGGCAGGTAATTTTTTTTGGCGCGATCACATTGACAATTTTATTCTTATCACTAATTGATTGAATTGGAGCAAGTTCACTAAAATCCCAAGCTTTTTTGTCATCTAATGGTCCGATATTTTTTAATTAGCTTTACTAATAAGATTTCTCTTGTTTGGTTGTACACATTGGGATATGGGAACATGAATATTAATGAGTTGCGGGATCACAACCAAAGCAGACCAGACCCCACAAGCAGCACCCGTTCACGAGTTGACGCATGTGCCAGCCATCGCTCTCCTCGACCATATGAGAGGGAAGAGGGCGACCCGACACACGACGCCGCCGCAAGCAAAGTCACTTTCGTGAGTATGACTGTTTTGGCTGTTTACCGGAAATGGTTAGAATAGGGGAAATAGGGAGAATAGGTAGATAGAAAGAAAGATAGATAGATTAACTACAATCCCAAGCTTGTTTGTCATCTAAATAGTCCGATATTTTATAATAAGCTTTACTAATAAGATTTCTCTTTATACGGACTTGAAATTTTGCTATCGATAAGTCTTGAATTTCACTTGGGATTTTGTTGAAAAAGCGTACACATTGACCTTTGAACGAGTTGCTATCTAAACTACTGTCAGTTACCCCTCACACAACCCTAGCAATAAATATTGACTAGAATAGATAAAATAAACTCAAGGTAACCCTTTCACTTTAACGGAATGCCCACAATATACCCACCTAGGATTAAATTGTGTGCAAGCACACTAATAATGAATTATTTATATTAAAAGTGTGTCATTGTTTCGAGGAAAAATACATTTTGAATTGAACCAGTGTATATTATACAATGACATTTAATGATGAATACTATTGGCAATAACTGATCAACAGGGACAGGCAATTTAAAATACAACTTTTCCCAATATAAGTCGAAATTAATCACTACCATTTTTCTTTGGAAAAAAAAATCTTAATCTAACAAACGCATTTCCTTTAGTTAGTTTAGTCCTTTAGTTTGTCAATTCTTCTAGAAAAAATAATACATCAGATGCCATTAACACCTCATTGTTTAGGCAGAGGAATGACTGGGAAGACAAGCTAAGATTAATACAATGATGTTTATTTTGTTATTTTCAGAGCCCAATCTTGAAATTGAAACTGAGCCACTTGAAGAGGATATATAAAAGAAGATTTTTGTTAAGGCAAGTTGTATGTATCTGTGTGTTACTTTTGTTTTATTTTTTTACTTTTCCTTGTCTTCATAGTTCAAGTTACATTGTAATGTAATGTTATTTGTCATTAATACAGAGTGGGAACGAGGATTGAATCGGTCTGGGGTCTAGATTTATTGTTACAAACCAACTAGGGAACTCAAAATATTCATCACTAATATTATAAATGCGGAAGTTTGTGTGTGTGTGAATGTTCGTTACCACATATCATCGTAACTACTAAACGGATTTTGATGAAATTTGGAATGGAGATAGTTTATACCCTGGATTAACACAAATGCTACTTTAACGGCTTAATAACAGGAGGACGTAGGTGAAACCGCGGGGCGCAACTAGTGGATAATATAAATTGAATTTTCAGGGTCTAGAGATCTACAGTGCAGATGAAAGCTCTGTCCCCCACATATACCTGACGTTTCAATGTGAATATGACAGAGATAAAGTCTATCACCTTTTGGAAGAGTCTCCAAATGTCAACTTGGAGAACATGCATACAGATGAGAAGACACTGCAGTGGCAGAACGGGATTGTCTCCAATTACGATTATTTGATGTACTTGAACTGGTAAGGTTCGACGACATTATTAAGCAAAAACGCACGTAAGATAAGCTGAGGAGGGCGCGGTTAGGGAAGGTGGCGCTCCGGCTTTGTTGTAAAGACAGCGACTTATGTAACTGATTATATTTGATTTCGCAAATGTGTACCCGATCAGTAATGTTTAGTGTCTAAGGTACTATTGAAAATTAGAAAATTTGGTCATGTTCAGCGACTTTTGTCGCTGAGCGCACCTATTGTTTGAAAGACGTCACAAAGGCGGGAGGGGCGGGAAATGGACCGGAACTTGGTTTCATACATTTAACAGAGCCCTGCCCACTACCGCCCCCTTCTGTGTTTTGTACTTCAACTCGCTCTACTGCCATAGAATTTGTAAAATTGCCTGAACTTTTAAGTCTTAATAAGTGTATGTGTCTTTTATTAGTATTACTGCAACAAACAGTACGAGTAAAGTAATTGATTTGCTTTTCACTTTACAAGTATCCGTTTTGACTTCAAATTACCACCAGAAGCAGTGGTTCATACAAACCAGTCGCACTGGTTTCCATTGAAAAGTTTATATAGTAGGTATAACATATAAAATATATATGCAGTTCATAGAAGTTCTAGCTCCGAGTTGAATGAAAATTATGTATTCAATATTATCATTATCATAATTAGATCTTATATTATATATTTGTATTTTTGACACGAATTTATTTTTAAAAACAAATCTCGATAAACAAAAACAACCAAAACAATTAATTTAACAAAATGCAAAATCTGACAGGATGACATCATCAATTAATAAAAAAACGTCAGGTAGGAGGTGTTGCCTCGACGACGGTCGGTGGAGAAGTGGGCTAAAAGCGCGTCCGCACCGCCTTATATTTGCTCGGGCGCTTGGCTCGCGCCAACACGGCCTCTCCTGACAGGAGACCGTCCTCGGACTCCATAAACTCGTGAAGATCAGCCTCCATTTTCATGGAAACTGCGTTCTCTTGCACTTCAAGTAGGCGTCAGCAGGTCTCTGCGTCCCAGATGAACCAGGCTGATGCTCCTCGTTTGTAGACAGCTCAGCAGCTCTGGTCGGCGACTCTTCACCTTGTAGACAGCTCTGCGCTCCAAGATAGACTACTCCTCGTTGTTATTCTCATCTGCACAGAACACACGAAAAAAACCGCCACACAAATACGTATGCAAACATACAAACATGTGTGATCAGATTACAGAAAGAAACACACCTAATCAAGTCAGAGGCATAACGAGCATGACTTGGCAGGGTGCCGAGAAAGAGGCACGACATAAAGCGTATCTCATTCTCAACACCCCCAGAACAGGGCTACGACGTGTCACATATCCTGATGGCAAGTCAGAGGCACGACGTGATGCCTAACTTAACCAGGTGCCGAGACAGAGGCACGACGTGATGCGTATCCCCGACACCCTTTAGATCATGACAGTGACACGACGCATCCGCGCTCTCAATTGCAAACAAGGACAGAGGCACTACGTGATGCGTAACCTGCCAGGATGCTAAGATAGAGGCACGACGTGACGCTTATTTTAACATCCTCATCACAATTTGCAATTTAAAGAACGACGACGCACGTGGCGCGGAAGGCACAACGTGAGGCGTGTTCCAACAATTGCACGACACAACACAAACAATACCAGTAGTCCACTCCCTTCATCACGGGATGTGCTCCCTCGTGGCTTGTTGACTCGCCGCAAGAGCCATCGGCAGCACGACAGCGATAGCACACCATCGGCTGCGCACCGGCATGCAGCAGCAGCAACGACAGCGCACAAGCGCTGCAGTGGCAGCACACAAGCGCAGCAGCGGCAGCGCAGCAGTGGCAGCGCACAAGCGCTGCAGCAGCGGCAGTAGCAGCGCACGAGCGCAGCAGTGACAGCGCACATGCGCAGCCGACAGCGCACAAGCGCAGCAGTGGTGCACGCACGCAGGAGTAGCGCACACACGCAGTAGTAGAAGCGCACAAGCGCAGAAGTAGCAGCGCACAAGCGCAGTAGTAGCGCACACACGCAGCGGTAGCGCACACACGCAGGAGTAGCAGCGCACAAGCGCAATAGTAGCGCACACACGCAGCGGTAGCGCACACACGCAGGAGTAGCAGCGCACAAGCGCAGTAGTAGCGCACACACGCAGCGGTAGCGCACACACGCAGGAGTAGCACCGCACAAGCGCAGTAGTAACGCACACACGCAGCGGTAGCGCACACACGCAGGAGTAGCACCGCACAAGCGCAGTAGTAACGCACACACGCAGCGGTAGCGCACACACGCAGGAGTAGCAGCGCACAAGCGCAATAGTAGCGCACGCATGCAGCGGTAGCGCACACACGCAGGAGTAGCAGCGCACAAGCGCAATAGTAGCGCACACACGCAGCGGTAGCGCACACACGCAGGAGTAGCAGCGCACAAGCGCAGTAGTAGCGCACACACGCAGCGGTAGCGCACACACGCAGGAGTAGCACCGCACAAGCGCAGTAGTAACGCACACACGCAGCGGTAGCGCACACACGCAGCAGTGGCGCACACACGCAGTAGTAGTAGCGCACAAGCGCAGCCGACAGCGCACAAGCGCAGCATGCATGCCGCATCGACATGCTGCATCAGCACGGCCGCATCGGCGCGCGTCGATACACCAGCACTACACCAGCATGGGCCAGCAGTACTCCGGCGATACACCAGCACTGCACCGGCATGGGCCAGCAGTACTCCGACGATGCGCCAGCACTGCACCGGCATGGGCCAGCAGTACACAGGCGATACGCCAGCAATTTCTCTGGCAATACAGTAGCACTGGAACAGTAATGCATAAGTACCACATTAGCAATGCAGGAGCACCACAACAGCAATGCGGTAGCACTGCATCAGCAATGCACCGCTCGGCTTCACCTGACCATTACTGATCGTCCATCCTATGTGCTAGATCTGAAACATACCACGGTCCATGTGGCCTGGCACGAACCAGCGTAATTTGTACAGGCCTCTCGTTAATCGCAAAAGTATACGAAATCATCCGGCAATAACTTGTCGTTCACGGCAGACGCGTGAACTTGAAACGAGCATCATTAAACCACCATCCAACATCAACAAAATAAAAGCATCGGATTCTTAATAACATCAACAGGTTCATGTTTACGTTTAAATTAAGTTGAACACCATTCTTAGGAAAGGCACACGGCTTACGTAAAAACGTAGCTCGGCACGGGACGGGGTGATTTGTCCAGACTCCGCATTAATGGACAAAAATTCTACAAGACCATCTGCACGCATGTGAGCGTTATTAAACCAGTAATGCACTAACCAAAACCGTAATGAACTCGTCACTTCATTAGTTAACAATACGTGAGTAAGCGAAACAGAAAACGTCGGACACAACCGACCTATGTAGGGTAGGTGTCGGAATTTATTTTCTATACATCAAATAAAATATTCGCGATGTCTAAACTACGTACGCCATCACAACGCTTTGAACTTGAGTTTTATACTAGGCCAGCTGCGATCGTTATTCGAAACTCACTTAACTACAGCTATGAGTCACTTTTTCAGCAATGACCTGTGCGCGTTAAGCAAACAGGCAATCGTCACACTTTTTTGCACGTAGGAACATGATAACATCACCGTATCACACAAAATCAAAATCAAAACTTTTCTATTCAATAGGACACATTGTGATCACTTTAAAACGTCAACCTAAAACCAGCTACGCCTGCTCCAACCTCCCCACGCCGGCAAAAGAACAGGCAAGAAACGCCCGGCAGGTAATTTTTTTGGCGCGATCAACATTAACATCATCCTAAGACATCGAAATTAGAAATAGACATGGTTTGATCTTACCAAAATAGCAGTGTTGACTCGTACAGTCTCACCCAAAACCATCTCGACGTTTAGGCTCAGTAATAGGTTCAGACAGGTTCAAACTTGCAACGCATTACCCATCAGCGTTATCCAAACCAAACGCACGGCTGCCTCGCCGACACGACGTGGACGCGACGACTGTGTTGCTGAGCGGAAGCGGTGGCGCCTCCCGGTCTGGCGCTGACGCCGGCTAAGCACGAAAGCGCCCGCTGCAGCGGTCACGACAACAGCGATGACTATCGCAATGTGACGCGATCAGCTTCATGAACAACAGCCCCAGACTCTCAGGCCTCGTGTGGGCCTCTCACGAGACCGAGAGCAAGGCGATCTACTCGATTTTCGCTTTTCACTAAGACACACACATTTTCACTTTTCACTAAGACACACACACTTTCATTTTTCACTAAGACACACACAATTAAACGCACAAACACAGGCATCTGCTTCGTCGTTTTTTCACGATTACTTTTTTTTTTTTTTGTCTACCGCCGTGGCATACACCGTCTAACTTTTTTCTATTTTTAACCGACAAAAAGATGACAAAAACAGTGGACAGTAAGATAGAATCGCGTAGATCCTATCCCACTTCTGAATTTGTATTTTTGACACGAATTTATTTTTAAAAACAAATCTCGATAAACAAAAACAACCAAAACAATTAATTTAACAAAATGCAAAATCTGACAGGATGACATCATCAATTAATAAAAAAACGTCAGGTAGGAGGTGTTGCCTCGACGACGGTCGGTGGAGAAGTGGGCTAAAAGCGCGTCCGCACCGCCTTATATTTGCTCGGGCGCTTGGCTCGCGCCAACAATATAGATATAGAAACAAGTACTACTGGTTAGTGAGCATGAATCATTCGCTTTTATCGTAAATAAAGTTAGGTACAAAATAGGAGACTAGTGACTTGCCTCGTAGCTTCACCCAGGCAAAAGATAAAAGACTTGGGTATTTTTCCACAAAAAAAATATCATTGGGAACGAATTTTCAAAAATTATTTTTAATTGAATATTTAGTACCCAAGAATAATGCACATTGTAAATTTCAGCTTCATAGGAAATACACTCCATTTTTATGTTTGTTGCAATCTTACAATACATAGTTCAAATTTAATGTAAAACTATAAATCGTTTATTTTCAGCCTAGCAGACAGAAGTAAAAACGACTTGACACAATATCCAGTCTTCCCTTGGGTGGTAGCAGACTACACTTCAGAAATATTAGACTTGTCAAAGTCCGACACATTCAGAGACCTCTCCAAACCCATGGGTGCATTGAACCCTGACCGCCTGGACAAATTGAAAGAGAGGTTTAATGAAATGAGCTATCCTAAGTTTTTGTATGGCTCACACTATTCCGCGCCTGGACTTGTATTGTTTTATCTAGTAAGTTCTATTATGTACTATACATTTATTTGTTAACAGAGTGTATTATGACAATGTTATTAACTAGCTTCGCACGCGTGAACTCCGTCACAGGGGCATGCTAATTGATAGATAATAATATAGCTACATGTTAACGCTGCCATGTTTGGTCTGCTGCATGTTTTTACGGCGAAATATATTAGAGAGAGAGATAGAGAAAGACTTTATTTGGAAAAACTGCACACAATAACAAAGGAAAGAAGCACACACACAAAAAAAACAGTAAAATTATACATAAACTATTAAACAATGCGATGGTGCGAACACTGCTGCTGTGTGCAGTATTAGGCTATGTCATGCGATAATGTATATTATTAATTATTATGTTATAGCTGCCATGTGTGATTGGGTTAAAATAATATTATCACGAAGTCATAAGTTTAATTAACCTCTTATTCTTCAATAACCGATCTATCCATGATTTGCCCTACCGGAGATGGAAATTTGTCATAAGCTCCATAGAAGTAATGTCAAATTTATGTCAAACCGTGGATAGATCTGTTATTGAAACCGGCCTTAAGTAGATATAAAAAAAAAAATTATTGTTTGAGATCAATAGATTTCGGTCTGAGTCCCGAGATCACTACACAACTTCCTTATATATTTTTCCTATGTCTCAAAGAGGCACTAAACCAGAAAACAAAAGCAAACAAAACAAAAAAAAAACTATGTTGGTAAAAAACTATGTAATGGACGATTGTTTTTTTTTTTTTTACTCTTAAATAGAGTAGTTTACTATTCTATGACATTTAGATGTTAGAAACGAATGTTCAAGCTGCAATGATATTATTTCCAATATTTGTCTTTTATTTTTTCAGGTTCGCAAATATCCTCAGTACATGTTGTGCCTTCAAAACGGAAGGTTTGACCATCCTGACAGAATGTTTAATTCCGTAAAAGATGTCTACAACAACTGCCTTCGGAATATGTCCGATTTCAAGGTAAATCTTTTTGTATAACAAAACAAATCGTTATAACAGAACTAACATGGGGTTCATGGGATAAAAGAAGTTTCGATTGTTGGTAACATCATAGCTACGCGCTGCTGTTAAAGCCGCGGTGGCTCTCCTATTTTCCGTAGTAGCGTTTTCTGATAGGAAAAGTACTTATCATCATCAGAATCAGCCCGTTTCAGTTCACTGCTGGACTTAGACCTCTCCCAAAAAACGCCATCAAGCTCGATCTTCGGCTTCTCTCATCCAACCGCTACCAGCCATTTTGCGTATGTCTTCGCTCCACCTATATAGCCAGAGGGCGTCCTACACTACGTTTACCGAGTAGCGGTCTCCACTCAAGAACACGTTTCTATAAATTCACCATAGTAAAGGAGTAGTAGTTCAGCTTCATATAAATCGGCCGTCGCCGGTTTGAATGTGTGCGTGAGTAGCGGCACCGTGTACGCACGCAATTTTCACGCACACAATCACATAAACGAAAGGAGGCGGCCGGGGCCGCGGCCATGCACTCAGTACGGAACGCGCCGCCTATGCGTCACCGCAAGAGTAGGCAATTAACTCGTCGAACGGCCTTAGCTCACCTACTGTTCTTTATATACTGTGAATTCACTTTCTCTTTTATGAACTGCAGAAAATACATATTGTGTGCTAATAACATTCTCACTGCTGGGACACAGGCCTTTTTTCAAAAAGAGAGAGAGTCGTTTCGGTGACTGAGCCTATAGGCCACCTTATCCTATATTATTCTAAGTCTTACACTCTTTGTTAGAGTGGTTGTGGTTGCTCTGATGCTCGGTCTTCGGTTTGGGTTCCTCTAACAGCAATGTGACGCCATTTTTGCCTATTAATGGCGTTGCAAGAGCATTGGGATGCATTTGTGGTATATACGTACCTACTAGTAAAACGTGATACCACGCTAAAATGTTTTCGATGACTCGAGGCCTTGACAGTTGCATCTGTTGTCGCCTCCGATATTACGTAGCTTCGTCACAGTTGCAGTGTGAACTAGATTATTGTGTCAACTTCTGATTAATACACACATTGATTGTGAAATCGTATTAGGTATAATCAGAGACAAAACTTGAAAAGTTGCATTATTTGAAAAATTTTCTGGATGAGTACAGTCAGCGATGTTTGGTAGTCAAGATTTTCGGGGAAATTTGATCTGGGGCGTTTTGTGCGTTGCCACTTTTGGTACTGAGTGTACCTTCTCTTTGTACCACACTGTATAATGTTTACAGGGGACCATTTCAAGTTTCGTTTAGACTTGATTACTATGTCCATTCGGAGTTACCCAGTTACCATGACTTCGTCGATATAATAGTATTGTATTTTCTTATTTATAAAATTCTATTTTTTAAGTTTGAAAAAGTCAAATCGGAAATCGAATCCTTCAACTGACAATACTTCACCTTTTACTTATTTTTTAGTTATTATGCTTTATAAAACTAGGGTTGGGCTACTATCTCAATCTCACTCGATGAACGCGATAACTGATAAAATAATGTAGTAGGCAGTGATAAACATGCAATCCTACCGACATGACTCACAAATGCAGCTGCTTTAAGCTAACTTTGATGACTGTCATTCTGATGATGTTGACAATCGCTATCATAGAAAACTGTTCATCGTTTTACAGGAACTAGTACCCGAGTTTTACGACACAGAAAGTAACGGCGACTTTCTCGTAAACAAATTTGATATAGATTTCGGTGAGCGGCACGATGGCAGGAAAGTGAACGACGTATCCCTCCCGCCTTGGGCACATTCCCCGGAACATTTCGTTGGGAGTCTTCGAGAGGCTCTGGAGTCGGAGTACGTATCTCGGCATCTGCATCTGTGGATCGATCTCATATTTGGATACAAGCAAAGAGGTAGCGAAGCTGTGAAGGCTAATAATGGTAAGTGAACGAACCTAGAATTTATCTCGCGGCTACGTCAGCTGGATTAAACTTACCTTAGACCTCAGTTACTAAGTTGAAATCGAGTCCACTAATGCTGGATATTAATAACCGATCTTTCCTAGATTTTTGACATTACTTCTATGGAGCTTTTGACAAATTTCTATCTCTAGTAGGGCAAACCATGGATAGATCGGTTATTAATAAAAGCCGTTCTTTTTTATTGTCATATTAAAGTAATAAAGATTACTGAGACTAGATATGTATAAACTAAAACCTTATCAATATTGTCATATTTGTACGGCATCAGAATACCTTAGACCTCAGTTACTAAGTTGAAATCGAGTCCACTAATGCTGGATATTAATAACCGATCTATCCTAGATTTTTGACATTACTTCTATGGAGCTTTTGACAAATTTCTATCTCTAGTAGGGCAAACCATGGATAGATCGGTTATTAATAAAAGCCGTTCTTTTTTACTGTCATATTAAAGTAATAAAGATTACTGAGACTAGATATGTATAAACTCAAACCTTATCAATATCGTCATATTTGTACGGCATCAGAATAACTATGTATGTCTGCGTAAAGTCGCCTTCACCTCTGAAATTAATTTTCAGTGTTCCATCACGTCTGTTACGAAGGGTCCGTTGACCTGGATAATGTATACGACATGAACGACCGACACGCTCTTGAAGTCCAAATCATGGAGTTTGGACAAGTGCCCAAACAATTGTTTATCAAACCGCACGTCAGAAGGATAACGCACCAAATCGCCAAACCGCTCTCTTCAGAAACAAGCGACTACGCGTACGACATGAAGTGTATTGACACCGTCCAGTTACACAAAGAGGCTGTGTTCTGCGCCTTGCGCTGCAATAGCAGATTGGTTTCAGTAGGAAAAGACGGTACTTTGAAAGTGTATGATACCGTCCAGTGTAAGCAGATCCGCAGCGTGGTGCTTTCGAGAACCCCGCTGAGCTCATGTGTGATGGTCAATGACAGCACCGTCGCTATTGGCTCTTGGGACAATGAGATGTAAGATGTTATGTTAGTAATCTATCTCGATCTCTCTCTATCATTAACTTTTATAGCTTTTTTAACGTAATTTCTTAGCCTTGTTTCTTTTTAATGGAAATATTTTTGTTAAAGTTTCTATGTTTAATGGCAAGAGGGTTATTTATTTATTATTTATTTATTATTAGAACGGATATACCATTTACACTAATCATAACATAACTTATAACAAAATGAATACCTAGGTCAAATAAATCGATGTCACAATAAATAAATTTAACAACACAATAGAATTAAATTTGAGCAACAATAACAACAACAAGACAGAAAACAGTAGAAAATTAGAAAATAAATTACATGTAAGGACACCACTATCACGCATTCGCCTCGCAATACTTCAAGCATTCAGACAAAATGTTGTCTAAGCCGTTTGAGTAGCAAGCAGGTTGATCAAATAATGTTGATTCTGTGGTTCATTTATCGACTGCAAATATCTCAAAGATATATTTGATAAAAGTTAATCCCACTAGATACAAATGAAAAATACAACTCTTTTTTCAGATATTTGTATGACGTCGATTTCGGCAGAATAGAAGAAAGTTTTCGTGCTCACAACGATTCGGTCAGTTGTCTATTATGGTTGGAAAAAGGTAGATATATAATATTTACAAATAGCGTTCTTATGAATGCTTGCTTGTGATATTATGACTTGAAAACGTTTTCAATAGACAAATGCTACTACAGCATAAATGTCTTCACAAAATGACTAGAATGGATCGGTCCGCTCCTACATTGCTATACCATATTCGGGTCCATATGTCCGCTTAATCTTAACCACTAAGACCTTATGTATACTAAATATGAATGCAATAAATGATTGAAATTGAAATTAACGTCCACTCAAATCTATTTACTACATTTGTTGCTGACGGTAACTTTATTGATATCTGGCAATACAGTGAAATACTTTTTGTTTGTTTTTCAGAGCATCTCCTTATATCCGGCGGGTGGGATGGTGTTGTACGCGTTTGGAGCAACATTGGAAGAACGGGACAGACCTTGAAAGGTTTATGCGCAGAGTTCGATCACGACGGGAAAATCACCAGCATAACTCACAGGTTGGTACCTACTAATATTATAAATGCGAAAGCAGAGGTGCTTTCGCATTTATAATCTATCTGTCGTTCAGGCCTAAACTAAAGAACCGATTTAAATGAAATTTGGTACAGAGATAGTCTAGAGTCTAAAAAGGACATAGGCTACTTTTTATCGCGATGAACTGCAGCCCACGCGGGGGAAACCGCGGGGAACAGCTAGTTACATCTATACTAAGAATACTTGCTGCGCCCTACGTTACAACCGCGGCATTCCCGCTATCCCGCAATACCATTGTTCCAGGAAACAAAGTGTCCTATGCGTTAATCCAAAGGATAAGCTATCTCCATTCAAAACACTCAAATCCTCTGAGAAGTTATAACGTGAAGAAGTAACAAAAATAAATACTCACTCACAAACGTTTGCAATTTATATTATTATTACTGTTTTACCCCTGTGGACTAAATTTTATCGTGATAAAAAGTATGCCATATTGGTCTCCAGGGTTCGAACTGTATGCTTACCAAATTTTACTAAAATCGATTGAGCGATTAAGGCTTGAAAAGGTATCAAAACAGAGTTACATTCGCAAATATAAGTTGAAATGGATAATATTATGTATAAGTGTATCTTTCCCAGCCAGTAAACAAAAACGTATCAATAGGTAGTTCCAGAGATTACCACCTTATAAACATACATACAAACTCTTTATAAGGGCAAAGTTGATTAAAGCCAAGTTATTGGGCGTATATCTTTTGTTTAGTTAGCATTCATTTTCAGACGTCGCCGACACGAGATCGACCTAATAGCAGGAACGAGCGACGGCGAAATTTTCATCTGGGACTATAAGAGCAAAGAGTTGCTGAACAAAATCATCGTGCATAGTTCGCCGGTGAACGCCGCGTGCTTCATATCCGACGACCGGGTGGTAACTGTCAGTGAGGACGGCGATATGAGCGTCACAGACTTGAACGTTTTGAATTCGGTAAGACTAGTTTAATAATTTTTATTGCTACTTACGAGGTCGCGTTTGACCACAAGTCCCTTAACATCAGGTGAAAGCTACTCTAAAAGTAGTAAAAAAAGTACCCGGCCCTCCCGATGGTAAGCGGTTACCGTCGCGTATATTAACTCCTTCAAAGGTGTGTAATTCAATAAGCTTCAATGTGTAATTTTTGAATAAACTTCCCAAGTGAAATTCAAGACCGATAATTTCAAGTAGGTACATATAAAACGAAATCCTATAATTAATTAATAGTTAAGTAACTGGAACAATATGATGTGCTAAAGTGGCAATAAATTGTTTTTTTTTGTTATTTTTTTATGAAATCTTATTAAAAAAGCATAGATTATGAAACATTGGACTAGTCCTACTATTCCTACTATAGTATTATAAACGCGAAAGTTTGTGAGTATGTTTGTATGAATGTTTGTTGCTCTTAAACGCAAAAACTATTGAACGGATTTGAGTAAAATTTGTAATGGAGATAGCCCTATACCCTGGATTAACACGTAGGCTACTTTTTATCCCTGAAAAAGGTTCCTGCGGGATAACTGGAAGACGCGAGTGAAACCGCGGGGCGCAGCTAGTTTATGATATTAGTATGGGTAGATTAGCCTTTGACGGATTTCTCACAATGTGAAGGCTGGTCAACATGTTTATATTTGTTCCAGGTGTACAATAAACACTTTCCCGAGGCGATTTCTTCCGTGTGCTGGGACGGAGGCAGCGTGCTGTGGCTGGGCGGTCGCTCGGGCGTGCTGAGAGGCTGGAACATGCTCACTGTCACAGAGGCTAGCGAGAATAATGCTCATAACGGTAAATACTCTTTACAAATTCATCCTACTAATACTATAAATGCGAAAATTTGTGTGTGCGTGTGTGTGAATGTTTGTTACCACGTATCACCGTAACTACAGAACCGATTTTGTTGATATTTGGAATGGAGATAGCTTATACCCTGGATTAACATATATGCATATCCCGGAAAAAGATTCCTGCGGGATAACGGGAAGATGCGGGTGAAACCGCGGGGTGCAACTAGTTTCTCATAACTTGGAAGGAGCGCTTGAAGTGACCTGATCAGAAGGTTGACAACAGTAGCCGTCAAAGAATTTAAAAACTAGGTGGCCATCTAGCCACGTCCAACTTTTATACAGCCACTCTGTAATTTAAAAATACTGGCTGGTAGAATGTCAAAGAAAAAGAGGCGGGAATTCTTACCAATAATGTTTTTTTTATATATATATTGGTCATGTTTCTACACTACAAGCTCGAGGCCCGTACTTTTGTCAACACGCTTTCATTTTAGATACTTAGGTAAAATAAGCGTTTAAATATAATTATATTATACTATGAGCTAATTAAAAACTAAGGTTGTACCAATAATGTTTTACTGAAATTTTATTTGTAATCAGGTTTTTATTTACTTTCGTCATACACGAAATGAAAAACAGAGTGTTGACCTCGGACCTATTTAGACACTCGAACTATTGGCGCCCTCGCCATCTCGTGCATAAATATGTCCCTTGTGTAACAATCCACTATTTATGCCCAGCAACCATTGAATAAGCGCCATACGAAAGTATCATCGTTATTTATTACATATCCCCATTGAATCGTTTGTTACAGAGACCATCGCCAGCATCTATTTCGACGAGAGCTCAAAGACTGTGATAACGGCGAGTGAAGACAAATCGGTAAAAATATGGCAACTCTCGAGTAAGACTTCCTGACGGAAAGAATCTCCCACTATTGCCAGTATTATCGAATGTTATTTCCTTTTAAAATGTGATACTATATAGATATGCGTATGTACGAGTTTAAATAAAGATTAAAGTTCGTGTTTTGAACTACATCTTTGTTTTTTGTTAATTGTTTTACAAGTTTTTACTAGGTGCATATGAAAATTGTGAAAGAATATACGGTAGGGTAGAGATACCAATAACAATTATGTTTTTGTCCGTCTGTCTATATCTTTAAGGTTAAGTGGCCGTGTGCCACAGAGTGCCATTCACAAAGGCGTAGATCAATTTTGGATAGGATTACCTAGGTTTGCATTGTAAAACGTAACTAAAACCGGTTATGCCGTTGCATAAAATAATAAAATAACGATAAAAAGCAAGAAAAAAAAACTCAGTCTCGTCTCGGCACTCGGGCGAGGTGACCGCGTTCATAATTGTTAGTTAATTGTTTACGTCGTTGCACGCAATACCGGCTGCTGCGTTGCGGGCCCTGTTAGGTATTTATTTACCTACGGGCGCACCGCCGGCGGCGGTTAGCAACAATGGACGAGATTATAAATGAGCCTGAGGTTGAAGTTACCACCCATGGAACGAGGAGCGCATCGAGTTCCCTAAGCGAACAGGAAATGATAGCATTAGAGGAGGAACAATACAAGATAGAAGAGATGGAAGCTGAGTTAAAAGATGATCAGGTGCAGAGACCATTTAAGAGAGAAAGAGAAGAAGAAGAAGAAGGTGGAGAAGAATGGACACTAGTACAGAATAAGGAGAAAAAATCTAAAGTCGAGAAAATTGAAATTTATTTGTCGTCGCATGAACAAATGCCCAAACAATTCGCATTAGCGAAACTGCTTAAGAGTGAAGGCCTCGAAGATATTGAAAGGGTTAAGTATATAAACCCTTTCAAAATAAGACTAGAAGTGATGAGCGAAACGAGTGTGGTCAGGATTGAAAAATGTAAGGCTTTTATGGATAGGGGTTGGAGAATGCAGAGGGCCATGGAGGTTAATTTATGCTATGGTGTTATTAGAGATGTAGACATTGACATGACAGAAGAAGAAATAGTAAAGAGAATAAAATGCTCAGAACCTGGAGAGCTGGTGTCAGCCAGTAGGTTAATGCGTCGAAATACAGATGCCGAAGGGTGGAAACCAAGCGAATCCATACGCCTGTGTTTTAGGGGATCATTTCGGCCTGCGAGTATATCTGTAGATGGACTACGTATTAAAGTTGACCCTTACGTATTTCCTGTGTCGCAATGTACTCGTTGCTGGAAGCTTGGTCATGCAACTAAAAAATGCCCCTCAGCAAAAGAAGTGTGTCCGAAATGTACCCAAAATCACCAAAATTGTGATACAACAGTTTTTAAGTGTGTAAATTGTGACGGACAACACATGGCCTTGATCCGATCTTGTCCAGCTTATCAAAAAGAAAGAAGACTCAGGGAACTAATGGCTGAGTATAATTGCACATACCGGCGTGCTTTGACTATGTATGTACCACCACGAGCTGATTCATACTTACAAATGCAAAGACCTGATACCATTGATTCAAAAGTAAAAGTGACTAGCGGGCCCCTTACAGAGATAACAATACCTAATCAAAAGCAATATTATCAAGATGTAGGTATGGGAGGTCATGACCCCGCACTTCCCAGCAAATCACCCTATGGGTCCACGCCTGGTGCGAGGACATCGTTCGCAAAGGTAGTCACAACTAAGGCTACTATACATACAGAGAATCTTAAAAAACCTACACCACGTAGCTCTAAAAAGCAACGACACGCTAGGGAGGTGGATCAGTTTGAGTTTGAAATGACTCGTTCTGATGCATCAATATCTCCGGAACACACAAAAGAAGAAGAAAAGAAAAGAGACGTAACATTTAGCGAACTATTAAGAAGACTGCGAGAGGTTTTATTCTTGAGAAGCGGAGACACTATACAAACGAAAGTGCACAATGTGATAAAGTGTTGCATAGAATGGATAATACTCATAGCCGTGGAAAACATATCGGACTGGCCAATATTGGCAACAATATTGGAGTACTTCCGTCTTTGACGGAACGAAACAAGTGCCAAAATCCGGTATCAATTAAGGTTAACATCATCCAATGGAATGCCCAAAGTATCCGTCCTAAATTATTAGCATTAGAGCATCTTCTATTTCGAGAGAAAATCCACATTGCCGCCCTCAGTGAGACATGGTTAGAACCTGGCAGCCGGCTAAAGGTAAATGGCTACAGTATCTATAGAAAGGATAGGCAAGATTCGTATGGTGGTGTTGCAATTCTGGTGCACAATTCAGTTAAATCTTCTTATTATCAAGTAAGTAGTATAAATCCTAGCATAGAATTAGTTATGGTTAAAATTCACAACTGCGATCACATTGATTATATAGCATCGGTTTACTGCGCTCCGTCTGTCAGCACAACTCAAGCCGACTGGGACCACTTATTTAATATTGTAAATAGAAAAGCTCTCATACTCGGAGACTTTAATGGACACCACACGAATTGGTCTCACAAAATCGATTCGCGAGGTTCTCAAATACACGATGCACTCATAGACAGTACATTTATTAGTTTAAATGACAACAACAGTCCTACACGAGTCAAACTAGTAAACAATAATCTACAGCAATCTTCTCCAGATCTGTGTTTAGCATCCTCAGACATTGCGATACGATTCAACTGGTGCACAATAAACGAGACTTTAGGTAGCGATCATATAATAATTAAAGTAACTACACACTTAAAGAAAAATATTGACTTCATAATCTCGCGTCGCAATTACAAAAAAGCAGATTGGTACTCGTATAAAGAACTACTGCAAAGTAATTTTGATGAATATGATACGTCTGACATCGACTGTCCTCAGAAGCTTTATGATAAGTTTTTAAATAGCATTAATACAGGAGCGGATCGTTATATACCTAATATTAAAATAAATTATAACCCGACCAATAATTTTACACCAAAAGCATACTGGCAAGCGACCTTATCAAAAGTCGTGGCGGAGCGTCGTTTGGCTCTTACTTTACTGAGACGGAATCCAATTCCAAGTAATTTATCCAAGTTACAAGAAAAAATTAGTGAATCCCAGAAGTTGATACGGCAGGCTCGCGATAAATCATTTCATGACTATTGTGACTCCTTGGATGGCACTATCACTCAAAGCCAAATGTGGCGCAAGTTAAAGTGGCTAAAAGGATACAATTCCTCGAGACCTCAGGTCAATAAAGAGAAGGCATACGAATTACTCTGCAGTTTAACCCCCGATTACGTGTTACCGAATGATCCTTACTTTAAAAATATTAAAACATGCCTAGATGCGCCGATTACCCGACAGGAGTTAGAGAGATGCATGCGTTATAAAGACACATCACCTGGAAGCGACAAAGTATCATATTCAATGTTAACACATTTACCAGACAACGGAAAATTGATTTTATTAAATATATACAACATGTGCTATACACTCAGCTTTGTACCGGAACAATGGCGAGACATCACCGTGGTCCCGATACCTAAACCTGGCCGAGACCCACAGTCATGTGGATCACTACGCCCTATATCTATGATATCCTGCCTCTGTAAAATATTTCATTGTATCTTAATAAAACGATTAGAATGGTATGTTGAAAAGAATAAGCTTTTATCACAAGACACAACTGGCTTCAGAAGGTGTCGATCAACTCAAGACAATCTGACTTGCTTAGTGTCCAGAATACAGAGTAGTTTTTCAAAAAATCAGTCAATTTTAGCGTCTTTTATAGACATTAACAACGCATACAATAACGTCGATATTAAGGCTCTAATACATACTATGCAACAGTTAGGCATAAGCTCCATAATGTGTAGGTATTTGTGGAATTTCTTAAAGGAAAGGAATTTAACTATTCAAATAGATAAGTACAAATACAATAGAAGTACATGTCGAGGTCTTGCCCAGGGAGACCCATGTTCTTCCTTGCTTTTCAATTTGGCTACTATTTACATATGTAGAAATATAGATAATGTTTTTATTTCACAGTACGCCGACGACTTTGTACTATACATTAATTGTGAGAATATTAGAGAAGGATCGAATGAATTACAATCAGCGTTAAACAAATTAGTTGCTTTATTAAATAATATTGGGTTAGAAATCTCTTCGACAAAAAGTAAGTTATGCATTTTTAAAAGAGGCTACAGAAAAGAATTTGTAAATATATCTATTGACGGAGTGTCGATGCAGGTCGTTGACCACGTAAAATACCTAGGCCTTTGGTTAGACCGATCACTACGTTGGGCTAAACATATCAATGAACTACAAAGTAAGAGTTTACAGTTAATCAATGTGTTTAAGGTGTTGTCTGGGTCTGGATGGGGTATCCATCCGACTCATCTGAGACGCGTTTATATAGCCATGGTACGCAGTCGGTTGGATTACGCAAGTGCACTATACGGCAACAGCTGTAAAACACATTTAGGTAAATTAGACAGAATACAAAATCAATGCATGCGTGTTATAGGAGGGTTTATAAAAAGTACACCTATACACGTTATGGAGAATGAGCTACACATTCAGCCATTACGAACTCGTAGGTATTATCTCGCAGGTAAGTTTTTATTTAAATGTAAATCCTTCTTAGACAATTCAACTATCCAAATTTTAGACAATTTAAGCTCTCTTTGTCAAAACACCTACTGGAGACGCAAAGTTAAGCCGTTGTTAATTGTAGTCCATGATTTTTTTAAAGATACTCACGTATACTCAAGTAAACAATTAGAAATGTATTCACTAGATACGTGGGTGAGCAGTGTGGATATTTCATCTGTTGTGGAACCGGTTATTAGGACAATAGATAAACCGAAGAATCAGTACAATGCATGCCAATTAAAAAATACTTGTATGGAATATATAGATTCTTATTATTCTGATTTTTATAAAATATACACCGATGGTACAAAATATAAGGATAGGAAAAGTGGTTTAGCTTTTTATGACCCTCAAATTAACAATTACATTAAATTTAAAATTGATGTTAATATTTCTATTATGTATACTGAGTTGATTGCAATAGCCGAAGCTATCTCGTATGTTGATTCTCTTGGAGCTGGAAAGTACGTAATTTTAACTGATTCCAAAAGTGCTATTTATCACCTTGCTCGTTGTACCTCGAATTTTCGAGGCACACCGATAGCATACAGCATCTTGAAGTCACTCCATAAAATAGTGACCAATAAAACAGTCAAATTACAATGGATACCTTCCCACATCGGCATACCGGGGAATGAGGAAGCCGATCGCCTGGCTAGGGAAGCAATTACAGATGGTATACCTTTTGATTGTGAGCCTTTATTCACTGATCTCCTGCACTTGGTCAAGGATAAGTGCACAGAAATGTGGAAAGAGTACTTTGACGAGAGGTCAGTGACTAAGGGCATATGGTATAAAACTATACAACCTGATCTCACGCGCTCCCCTTGGTTTGCTGGTGGCATAATATCTAGGTCCGATATAGTGATTGCGCTGCGACTTCGGTCCGGGCACATTCCACTAAACAGTTTTGCATTTCTTATGAAAAAATCCACCACGCCGAATTGTGCCGAGTGCAATATTGTGGAAGACGCTTATCATGTATTGGTGGAGTGTGTCCGGAACGAAGTTGAAAGAACATACCTTAGACGCGAGACGGGAATAGATTTGCAGGAAATCGGTGTATGTAACTGTATACTGGCCCATCCTCAATCAGAGGAGGCCAGGATGTTGTATAAAATAGTTAAGTTAGCTATTAAGCGCAGATAATGTATATGCATTTGCCAATGAGGGTGGCATGATCATGTTTGATCAAACCCTCTTTAAAATAATAAAGATTAAAAAAAAAAAAAAAAGAAAAAAAACTGGGTGACCTCGAAACATTCACTATCTTGAAGTTCTACTCGGCGCATTTATTTACATAACTCAAATAGGGAACAAAACTTAGGTACTTTATATTCCGCGGGTAGCAAAGCATTTTGGACCCTTCCAAAGTCGGCTGACGCCAATTTCTGTTGCCCTTCACTTCATGTTTGGTCACTAGCCCACACCGCAACACAGAAGGCAAATTCTTTACCTATTTGCCTCTCTTTGTGGATTTTTCGCTTCTGGATCATCTTCATCAGCCTATTACGTTCCCACTGCTTAGACACGGACCTTCTCTGAGAGGGAGAGTACCTATGGGCCATCATTCACCACGCAGGCTCAGTGCAGATCGGCGGATGTCGGAGATTTCAAACCGCCCGTAGGCCGATGTAGTCTAACGACTGCTATCTAGTCAATTAACTTGGACCGCCGGCTTAAAGTACATAGTTGATTGGTTGAAAACATTTAGAGAAGCTCCGCTACGGACGCTTTATCTCCGGTACGAGCGCTCTAGCTCCGCTACAAGTGCTTCAACTCCGCTACGAGCGCTTCAACTCCGCTACAAGCGCTTTAGCTCCGCTACGAGCGCTTCAACTCCGCTACAAGCGCTTTAGCTCCGCTACGAGCGCTTCAACTCCGCTACAAGCGCTTTAGCTCCGCTATGAGCGCTACAACTCCGCCACGAGCGCTTCTGCTTCGCTACGAGCTCGTTTGGATACTCCCAGCAAATCACCTCTGCGTCTACCTGCATGGGAAGCATCTATGCCGGTAGCTAGTTCGTATTCTTCAGGCTGGGGTAAGTAAGATGCTACGCATCTCGACGGGAAAAAGCTAGTAGCCCAGATGGAATAACAGCCATAGTGAATAGTAGGTACCTAGGTATCTGGTTTATCTACTAACATTTTTATATTTACGTATAAGTAGGTTGGTAGGTATTATATTATGGTTGAGCACCATTGTGAAAGTCTCAATCGTAAGCTACAGTAGAAGTGGTGGACACCACAGTAAGTAGGTATACCCTACAGCCTAAGGCAACTAATTGGAATACACGAACAAACTCCTTCATGCTACCTACACAAAACACTTGTAAAATCACTATCCAACACATAGGTATAGGTACCTATTTAGATAGACGATGACGCGGCTATCAACACGCGATACGTAAATGTAGGGACTGTATGAATCATCAACAACTACTTTCATATGGACAAGAATAAAACAAAAACAGTGATATGGAAAGCCAATAGCCTCTTGCTCCTTAATTGCTATAGAGGTCAGTTGATAAAGTAGGTATAATAAAACCAGAAGCCTAGTACATATTTAGGTTAGGTGGATTACGCCTATCGCCACTTAACCTGTATTGTATTAGGGACCTACTCGTACATCAGTGAATTTGAAAAAGTTCTTCTCTTAGGGGCTGTCCATTAATCACGTGATATTTGTTTTAGCATTTTTAACCCCTCCCTCCCCCTTGGTGATACGTGGTGAGGTTTAAGACTACCCCCTACCCCCCACCAAAAATCACGTGTATTTTTAGTACCTACCTACAAAGAATCTTAAAATTTTTGTAATACAATTTTTTTACAGGTATAAAGTATGACGGGTGGCCGGGCCCAGTGCTGTTTTAGCAAGACTGACGTCAGCAATGATGACGTCACCATCATCGTCATCATTAGGTCGGTGCATGATAGGTGGTTACAGAAAAACGAAGTAGATAGTTTTCGAACTATTTATTCAGCAATAAGTAGTCTAGGTACTTGGCACAGCAGAGTTCGGGAGGTCCGATCGCTACGACGGCTCAAGCCAGACTGACTAGAGCTCTGCCGAGCGGTCGTATTTATACCAAAACTGGCCTCGCACAAGCAATGTTTACAAACTTCGTAAAAATTGCTTGTGATCGTTCCAGCTGAGGTTTTAACCTCTAACAATCATTATAAAATTAGTTAACTCATTGACAATCGGTTATTATTATTATTATTAAAATCACAATAACGGCTTTGCGCCGATACGGCCATTCTGACAGGCGGTGCGCGCTCTGCACCAGCCTGGTAGTGTTCTCGTGGAAAACCTCGTGGAAAACCTCGTGGAAAAACCTCGTGGAAAAACCTCGTGGAAAAACCTCTTGGATACCTCGTGGGTGCGCGCTCTGCACCAGCCTTGTAGTGTTCTCGTGGAAACCTCGTGGAAAAACCTCGTGGAAAACCTCGTGGAAAACCTCGTGGAAAACCTCGTGGAAAACCTCGTGGAAAACCTCGTGGAAAACCTCGTGGATACTGAAACAACGAAATATGGTTCTTCTGAGTTTGGTATCTGTAAGCAACCGGTGCTGCTTTTAGGTAAGGTCAGAAGCATAACGCATTGCATGTTAATGCACGCATAGTGCGCTTTGAATGGAAATATGGGAACACGTGGATACCTCGTGGAAACCTCGTGGATACCTCGTGGAAACCTCGTGGATACCTCGTGGAAACCTCGTGGATACCTCGTGGAAACCTCGTGGATACCTCGTGGAAACCTCGTGGAATGTTAGTTTTAGCATAGTGCGTTAGGATAGGAATGTTAAATCTCGTAGAATGTTAGTTTAGCATAGTGCGTTGGGATAGGAATGTTAAATCGTAGGTTCTCGTGGATTCTCGTGGATTCTCGTGGATTCTCGTGGATTCTCGTGGATTCTCGTGGGTTATCGTAGATTCTCGTAGATAAGTGTTATTATAGGAAACGGGATAACTTAATGGGGTTTTAAGGTAATGAAAGGATCTCACCCGTTTTGGTTACACAAGTTGGACTGCTCGTGGTGTAAAAAGCACGAGTTTGACTGGTGTAGCAGCGGGGTATTTGGGAGCCGGTGTAGATAAGTCACATTCTGCCGATACGGTCCCATGGTCACCTGGGTGAGCGGCACGAGGAAGCTGAACGCCGAACTCTCTTAACAAAATACCTTCATCCGGATATCAAAGTCATCGAGCTTCCATGTTTCAATGGCCTCACGAACACCAACATTGGTATTCGGATCACATGATGGCAGGTAAACATCCTTGATTACACTCGCGACTCTTTGGGTTGAGCACACAAGCGTTCTGACATCTTCTGCATCATTTCCATGAGGAATTGTGGTGGTACCCCTGCCGTAGATGGGCTGGGCATGTATTAACAGCATACGCTGCTGTTCTGGATCGTTGGCTTGTCGTGGTACAGTATCCAACGAAGGGTCCGGCACAGCCAGTGACGTTATCGACTGGGAGCATACAGCACTGGTTTGTTCCAGTAGATCATGTGATGAACGAGCTGATGAGGAGGTGTCCTGGATTGGATTCCGTTCCAATCCCACTTCTGATGACGGGTGGCCGGGCCCAGTGCTGTTTTAGCAAGACTGACGTCAGCAATGATGACGTCACCATCATCGTCATCATTAGGTCGGTGCATGATAGGTGGTTACAGAAAAACGAAGTAGATAGTTTTCGAACTATTTATTCAGCAATAAGTAGTCTAGGTACTTGGCACAGCAGAGTTCGGGAGGTCCGATCGCTACGACGGCTCAAGCCAGACTGACTAGAGCTCTGCCGAGCGGTCGTATTTATACCAAAACTGGCCTCGCACAAGCAATGTTTACAAACTTCGTAAAAATTGCTTGTGATCGTTCCAGCTGAGGTTTTAACCTCTAACAATCATTATAAAATTAGTTAACTCATTGACAATCGGTTATTATTATTATTATTAAAATCACAATAACGGCTTTGCGCCGATAAGTATAATCTACATTTATTCTAGAAAATTAAGGACCATGATAAAAATGTCTAGACAGAAAGGAAGGAAAAAAATAAATACACGTGATATCTTACTATACCCCCTACCCCCTTGTGATGTTTCGTGATTTTAGCCGAGCCCCTTTCCCCCCCTTTTGAACCTCACGTGATTAATGGACAGCTCCTTAGCACAATCGACAACATTACCTTCTCATTTCATAATAGCAATCTCTCTTTGTTGAGTTCCACTGTTTTTCTATCTCTGTTAAACTTTGCATACGTATCTAGCTTCATCGTCAGTGAATAAAATGATTAAAAAGACAAATTTTTCAAGACGCGTCGCGCCATTTCGTCTGGAATTATCTTGTAGGGACGAGGGTCTGATATTGGCAATGGAGTTGTCGAAGGGTGCATGCCCACCAGAGGTTTACAAGGCAGCTAAGCGGTAGGAGTTGAAGTAGCGGAGCTTTGAAATTACAAATACCGGACGGTATTTACAAACCCCTTTTCTATATACCAGAGCTGTGCACAACGAGGCTATTAAAATTAAGCAATCTCATTACCACGTGTAAGAACTGGTTTTTTTTCTAACACTTCTGGTGGTAACGCACCCTTTGGAGAAAATTTTCAACGTGTAAAGAGTTTTCAATGTACACTGTTATTCCAAACTAGCTGGTGCCCGCAGCTTCGCCCGCGTGGATGTCGGTTATCGCGACCAAAAGTAATCAAGAAATTTTGATCCCGTTCCCGCAACCCATGGGAACCTATTCCAGGAATAAAAAGTAGCCTATGTATTATTCCGTCCTATAATCTATTCCTGTACCAAATTTCAGCCAGATGAATTTCTGAAGTTATCCCGAAGAAGATATAAAAAAATTGAGCTTTATACTTTAACGAATTTAGGGTACTAATTTATACACCTGCACTTCCTGTTATCTGCCCAAGTAACCACAAACCAAACTCTATATTCGCAGGATGTTCTTACCTGTACTATTATATAGGGGGCATGCACAGAAAAACTTTCAGCTTTTCATTAAAAAATGAAGGTCTGGATGTCGTAGGCTCTGGGTCTATATTATATCCACACCATTAATACGTTTTCTACTACATATCGAAACTATAAAAAAAAAACAAATCTATGCAAACTCTTTGCTTCCCAAGTTCCCACGTGTCCAAATCTTTAGGCTAAGCGTATATTGAGACGCAATCGATGCAGTGCGGGGCAGCGCTGATTTTTTGTAATATATATGCATAAGCAAATATCAGCATACGATGTTTCTTTTTTCTTTTTGCGGCAACAATGACTACTTTTCTAAATTAAGTTAGTGCCTATTAATCAATGCGTAGGATAGTATTTATATCACACGTTCATACATAACACGTATTTTAAAAAAGCATGAAGACATAGAAGCAACGCTATTACAAACTGTAACTAACAATAACTCATTAATTTCATAATCTGACACTAATACTGAATAAAAAACTTTAGGATAGTAAAGAACCTCCTCCGAAATAGTAAACGTTATCGCGGCCAAAAAAGTGCCTGCCGGTCGTTGCTTGCCTTTTCTTTTGCTGGTGCAAGGAAGTTAGAACAGACGTAGCTAGTTATTAGTTTGACGTTTTAAAGTGATTAAATGTTGTATAAGTTTAATATTAAACCCAGTTTACTCGTCAACTTGAATACTGTTCTTGATACCGATTTTTGTACTTTATTACAGTGTATCTGTGTAATTTACAGCATCGCTCATGGACTATGCCATGCGCTTCCGTCGCCTGCGTCTCAACATACGCTTACCCTTATTGTAGCCCGCAACATCAACGTCAATACCAAGTAGTTCTAAGTAAATAAGGTATAATAAGATCATGTCTGCTACACACGTAACGATATATCGTTACATATTTAAACGTTTAATTAGAGCGTATAGTATAATCACTAACTTAGGATTAAGTAGATGGCTCTATATTTTTTTATAACAGTGTGTTGATTTTTGATTTCGAACATCACTAATCACAATCATCTTTTGATTTTCGTTTTTGTAGCTCTGTATAAAATGTTCTAATATTTTTCTTCTTTCAACTTTCGCGCGAACGCGTCTTACAAAGAGGTCCTGTTTGTCTGCCCGTGTCCGACGTCAGTTTTATTGCAGCAAAACACACGCTACTATCAAAATTATGCAAATACGGTCAAGTCGATCAACAATGATTTATCGAACAGAAAATGTTACTGCCGTCGCTCATCTGCGCAAACCAGAAATACTGCAACGATTTTTCAGACACACTTTCGATATAACCGGAGATCGGTTGGCAATTAGAACAGATACATCGCTACGATAAATTGTTACGTGTGTATACACCAATAATCATCATCATGCCAATAATATTCTTCCTGACATGTAAACAATTCAACATAATGTTGCCTAGCAACCATGTAAAAGATTTGGAAAAATTTGGTTTTTTAGTTTTTCCCACGGAACCCATGCATTATTCCGGGATAAAAGTAGCCTATGTTACTCTCCGGCGCATAAACTATCTTTATGCAAAAAATTACCCTGATTCGCTGTTTTGTTACGCCGTGAAAGCCGAACAAACCAACAGAAAAATACACTTTCGCATTTACATAAATGTGGGGATGGGGATGGCGATAGGGGTAGCTGCGGTTCGCGTTTACACCCTTGGTATTCCCTACTATCCCGCAAGAATCTTTTTCCGGGTTAAAAAGGAACCTATATGCTATCCGGGCTACAATAATCTAATCGACTCGACCAAATTTCCGACGTGATGCTTTAAATTGATATAACTTTTTTATTTATGAACCGATTGAAATAAAACAAACACTAAATGTTAAGTGCAGAAAACCGCAATATAATAATGAAAACCGCATCCAAATCGGTTGAGCCGTTTCTGAGATTAGCGCGCACAAACAAACAGACAAACAGACAAAAATTCTAAAAACCATTGTTTTGGGTTCTATTGCGTTAATAAAGGCCCCCAGTAAAAGTATTTCTCATTTATCTTCAATGTACAGACAGTGATGAGTTACAGGTTTATTATATGTATATAGATAATATTAATAGGCTAGGTAAATTGTCGTACAAGTTAGGCTCTATGTTACCTATTGCTCCTCATATCCAGTGAAGTTAAAATCGAGGTGTTTTTGTTCCCAATTTAAAGCTCTAATAGAATAAAATTAATTTATTTAAGGATAGGTATTACCGACTGCTTTTTTCATAGCCAGTAACCGTAGAAGGTCTCTGTCGATACCAGAAACTTTACTTGTATGTGAATGGTAGAGCAACCGATTCGCCGTGATTATGGTAGAGGCGTAGAAGGGTCGTAGCAATAATTATTAATTTTTGCTCATAGTAGTTCCAGTTCAAAATTTTATGACTTACGAACAGTGGATAGCGGAGCCGCTAGCCAATAAGGAAAAATATGGGAAAAATAAATAATAAGCTCACTTATCATCGCATAATAAGTTGTAGTTTTAAATTACCAGTTAATATAATTAAAAAGTCAATAACATGATAATTCATTAATCATTAAGAAGATTAAAAGACAACATTAATTTTACTTCATCTACACAGTAACAGACTCTACCATAGTTTTTTTGATAAGTTCGCCAAAATTTTCCGTGGTTTCACCGTTATTGTTTTCGGCGGCCACTATTGGCTGTGTCTGCAGCTCAGCCGCATCCTGGGTCGTTTGATCATTATGGTCTAAGTTCAGGAGCGTGTTGTGACTGTACCAATTCTCGTCATTCTCCGTCGTTTGCATCTTATTACTAATCTGATATGGCATCGTCATCATTGCATTGTAATCTCCTTTAACTTCATTATTTACACATTCCGCACTTCTATACATGTCGTAATGACTCTGAGGTGTGTTGTGATATTGCAAAGAGCTGTGATCCTGCATAGACGTGCTCGGTTTGTGCAAGTATTCCGGTGCATACATGTGCCCGTAATGGCTGAACATCGACATCTGCGAGTTATGGGCGAACTCCTCGAAACTACTCGCTGAAAAGCTTTGTAGTCCTTTATAATTATGATTTTCGCTGTGCTGGTCGTATGAATAGTTGATATCACACGAGAACCGTTGCATGTTGCTAGCCATTGTGTTGTATACCATTGCTCCCGTTCCAGAGTATGGTGGGCCTTTACCTTGTAGTAAGCTGGAAGTGTATGCATTAGTGGGATTGTGATGAGTACTCGTATTATCAAATTGCACGCTTCTGCGGCCACAACTTTCATTTCTATATCCATAAGCCATGCCATCTTGAATGGTAGTTTGCGTAGCATTGACCATATTACAGTGGACGTTACTGAAATTGCCAGCGTTGACGCACGATTCGACCTCTATCCTTGGTGTAAGATTAACGTCTCTCAATAAACCATCATCTTGATTGACCCTGCATTGTTCTCCATCATACGAAGTGCTAGGAGTAGAATTCGCGATTTGGGCTTCAGCCCATTGTCTCTTGACGGCTTCTCGGTTTTCATCATTTTTCCTTTCGAGTCCCACTCTCATTAGAGTATGAATAAAATGTGTCCTCACTCTTACGGGATTGAATTCTATTCTCCCAGTGGTATTACAACAGCCATCTCTGGTACAGCCGCAAGGAAAGTTGAGTCTGTCGACTTGACACTTTATGCCTGCTAAGCTGCACGAACAGTTTTCTGGATTACAAGTTCCCTTGCAGGCGCATCCGCAAAATTCCCGTGAAGATCTAATATCTCTACATTCATCTTTCTCATACCCTTCAATTTTTCGAACACCAGCTGCACGTAAAAGGGCTCTTCTCTGTCTCGTAGGTACCGGTTGTAAAAAATAATAGCTATCCAAATCTAGCTCGGAATCTGAAATGTCACTTGCATCTTCTTCGGTATCGCTATCTTCGCTAGATGAAAGTGATGCACCTTGTAAAGAAAGGCGCTCACTTTTCAGCTGTTGTAATATTTGTCTATGTAATCTTCTTTGCTCTAACGCATGTTCTGCTAGAGAGAATTTCTGTACATGACAGTGTTGCCATTCCATTCCCAGAGTGGAACCTCCTTGTGATGGCACACACGAAAACCCTTGAGATCGTGGAAAGTAATACACTGTCACATGATCAAATTTGATTCCTTCTTTTCGTTTTTTGGTCTGTGGTTCAACATCATTTTTCTCGTTACGTTTCCTTTTCAGATTACTTCTGGATGGAGTTTTTACTTGCTGAACTGATTCATGGCATATTTCATCTATCTCATTATTGCTATTATTATTACTGGAGCTATCATTTACATTTTCGATATTGTTTGATAAATTTAGGCTATTTGTGCATGGCAGTGCTATATTAAAGCTCGGTAACTTGATATCTTCCAATGTCTCTGACCCAATGCCAGAGTCACTCCCTTCTGAACGATCTTGTGGTTCTTCTTCTCTCTCGGGAACGACGGTATCCGGTGGCAGACTGCCAAGTGCAGAATCTTCACTATCTGCCGAAGCACTGTCAGTTTTTATATCGTCTATGTCACTGAGAGTATCATTGTCATCTATTTTTACTGCATAATCATCTTTACTGTCACTACTCTCATAGAACTGAGAGTTACCACTACTGACTACAATATTTTGTTCATCATTAGAACTAAGATCATCACTATGAGCGTCACTTTCACATTTTTCATCTTTTATCACAGGACAACATTCCTCTTCAGCGTTTGCAGCTTTTGTTTCTTCATTTTCACAACTGCTTCTTACGTCTAGCGTTTCTGACTTCATAACTGGTTCTGATGTAGAGACCTCCATGGCTATCTGGAATCACAAAAATGACATGTAATTTATTACTGTGTCAAATTCATGCAATGATGAAGTAAGTACTTATTTGAAAGTTTTAAAAAATGTTATTGAATGAATATTGTTTGGACCCAGTGTAAAACTATGTACATTTTTGATAAAAATTCGTTTCTCCAATTCAGTAGGTAAACTAGGTAAGTAGAGTTGATGTATTTTGTTTATAATTGCAGCAAATAATATTAAGAATAGGTACAGTCAACGACAAAAATCGTTGAACACTCCTAACATTCCAATTTTGTTAAACGTCTTAAACACAATAGGTGTTTCGGTTATCTGGCTCACATGATCAGCAGGTTCTGTTGCTGACTGTAGATGGTAATACCAAATAATATTTTACTAATATCAGTCATGAGTCGGGATAAATTAGGTATAAGTTGAGTTCATGTGAGCAGTCACTGCTCAGATAGAGGAGAGCAAGCCACTTGCACCCGCGCGGCCGACCCAGCATTATAAATCAAACAAAATGATAATTCAAAACCGGTATGTACCTATTTTAAAAGGCTGTGCCCTCGGCTAACTTCACCGGCATTCGAGGGTACGCCGAACTCTCCAGTCCATGATGACAACACAACACACTTTGTTCTCAAACTCGTATGTTCATCACCAGATTAATAAATAGAAACAAGTATCCAATATTATTTCACAAAATCGGTCATCAGAAACGTTCACGTCAGTCGAAATACACTTCAATGCCACACACATAAGGTTCTCTTTATTTCACTTCTCCGAGCCCGCCGTTGTGTTTTAACCCTATTTATTTATTTTCCGCCTTATTTTGACAGCGACGTTCTTGGCGTACAGTTTTTTCTTTTTCATGTTCAGCCAGCGATAAGAGAATAGATAAGTCGCGAGAACGGTCACTGTTTATTTGAGGTTATTGTTGAAATAATTAGCGAATATCATCGCAGTAGAGCGCGACAGAGAGGCCACTTTTACTGGCGTTCTCAGAGTTCCCACCTCGCGTAATCGCGTTGGACGACTCGAGCGACGCAGGCAAGTTTATAGCCGGTAAAGTTAAGGATAGGCCGTAGATGCGGTTCCGGCGTGTAGTTCGGGGTCTTCTGAATTTGGTAGGGTATGGGCTGCGTTGTTCAACGTGACGTCGTCCCACCCCGCGCGCCGCGCCCGGCCTTGCAACCTCCCCCCACCTTGCCGCGCACTTCCCCGGAGCTCGCGCAAGCGCGTACCGTTTCATACAAATGTGGTGATACCACGTTCCAACTTTTGAGTTCCCATAATATTATTATTGAATTCAGGTGTTAAGCAGTGGGTATACCACTCTATATTGTGTTTTGTATTTCATTCATAAATCTTGTTACTTATATTAAATTTACATAAATACCTTACCTTACTTTACCTTGGCTAATAGTAGTTAAGTACCTTCTTAATAATGATAGTTAATTAAATGTAACAACTAACAACACATAACACATAATAATAACTATTTACTAACTTTTATGGAATGAATGACTAAGAGTATGAATTAATTGCTTCGTACTATAAATTTAGCAAACTATTCCGGTAAGTTCCGGTAAATATTTTACCAATAAATTGATTATTCTGATTATTATTCTGATTAGTTTCGGTAAAAAAACACTCTAGGTACTCTCTTCCATTTTATTTCGCTCTACATTTTACCACCGAGCAGCTAAAATATCGTGCTCTCGCAAACAAAATAAAACGTAGCAGGTATCAAGTACTTAATAATAATATCTGCAAACATTGGCAAAAAAACAAACTGGCAACCCAGGCTTACAACCTTTTGCTCTTGTGCTCGCTCGGCAGGTCCCCGACATAAACGTACATAGATCTACGTCATGTCATGATGATTCTATACATAGGCTATATACCCGCAGCACTACATATATTTTTCACGTCCGCTTTCTGATAATAAGCTACAAAGTATCTAGTACCAACAACGCCGGCCGCTCGTAGTGAGCACCTATTCTTGAACGGGATTTTTTCGTTCGCAAGGTAATCGCCCGCGAACATCTAAATTTAAAAAGCTAACTGGTAGGTATAGGTACGCTACATCGCCAATCTGTTTACTGAACATGTGTAAACGTAGGCGTGGTGACGTTGCACCGCCGTCGTCACACTAGTATTATACCTCTCACGTGTTCAGTGTAGACCTGGCGCCTGGCCCTCTTCAAATAAATTGGCACTCGGCACTGTAACACGGACGAGGCTATACGAACCTACCGCCACGTATACGATAATCAATAGATATTTTCAGGAGGCTTCCGCGGCGAGCGAGCGACAACGTCGACGCTTGCATATTTCCCTCTCTCTCTGCCCTGTAATTTACACAGTATACGCTGGAAATCAAGAAGGTTTTGGTAAGAATAGGTTGCAAAATTAATTAAAATACGGATAAACTTAGGTCTCATTTCATAATTTGCCGTTTTATTTTGGCTTTCACTAACATCTCTTCACATGATTAAATATTGTAATCAATTTATCGTAAAGGTTATTTATTAAGATATTATTATTAACATGAGCATTGAGTTATCATACTGCTCGTATAATAACAGCAACGCAATGTAGTTGAGTTTACAATACATCATCACATATAATATGAGTACTTATATCTTATTTTAATAATATAAACGCGAAAGTTTCTATGTACCCTACCTATGGATGGATGGATGTTTGTTACTCTTTCACGCAAAAACTACTATAAGGATCTGAATGAAATTTGGAATGGAGATAGCTTATACCCTGGATTACCGCATGGGCTACTTTTAATCCCGGAAAATGGTTCCTGCGGGATAATGGGAAGACGCGGGTGAAACCGTGGGGCGCAACTAGTTGTAACATACTATAAATCCCGAAACAAAAATCACACAACGAATTTTTTAACATCTAACTCATAAATCGAGCATGAACAGCTACTTTTCTCACAGGCTGTACCTACTATCGTCATCAGTTTACTATGTTCCCACGGCTGGGGCTGGGACACAGGCTTTCTCTCAGAAAGAGAGGCCTTAATCCATCGCGGGCGCGTTTTCAGACCGCCCGAAGGCTTCCGATATAGTCTAACGACTGCTATCCTAAAATAACAACTGGGACAGAAGCGTTGTAAATGCCACTAATTGTCACCCATCTAAGCAGAGAACATTGCTTTACCTAGTTGATCGGTTAGTCTATAAATAATTTTAAAAAGAAACATGTATGCATACACAGCTGATAGTGAACGTCTGCATAAACACGTAAGTAGTTATTGCAAGACCGTTATTGCAATTGCCGTATCTTTGAACCTTGACCTAGCCTCTCAACGCTGTTGTGAAGTAGGACCTAATACTATAACACAATGCAACTAGTTGTAAACGCGTTGTTCACGGTTATTATCTTATTTTTCAAAAACGCGTGTCTTAAATCTTTTTCTACCTAAGTAATGTATTAAGTAATGACGGCCGAGATTACGGGATCAAACTAATATTGGAGTTTTAGTACTTGTGTATTAGGTACTATTTTTATCTGTACCTACCTAACTGTTATTGAAAATTAGAAAATATGTTATATTCGTCTAAATCAAAGGCAGATTTAATACCAATAATCAAAAAAATGTATCATGTATGTACCTATGTAGATATAAGGTTTTTAGTTTTAGGTTAATTGTTCTAGTAAGTATATATTTTTTATTTCATTGAATGAAGACAACATTTCTATTTCTACCCACTCAGTAGATATTATTTTAAAATAATTTAATTTTAAAATATGTGAATAATGTGAAATGCTCCTTTTCATTTGGAATCTTCTTAAGTAGTTTCAGCTGTTTTCTCTCTATATAAATAACAAGGTCTTGTTAATATTATCAGTAAACGAAACAATGCACAATTTTTGGCATATTAATATAACATGATTATTTTTAATGAAGTTTTCGTAATCTATCCTACCCACTCATTCGCCATAGAAAAGTCTATAAGAATGTCAATACATTGCCTAACAATTTAGGCAATGTTTAGTACTCTCACGGCCGTTCCCGATCGGTTATTGGGAACGGCCGTCATCCCACAATCAAACGTAATTTGAAATCTCAGATAAGACTTGGAATGCTCAAAAGCAAAGTGAAAGGAACGAATAACTGTCGGCAGATACACCCTCTTTTCATTGTACCTTATTATTCATTGTAACAAATTCTTGTTCAGGTAATAAGAAAAGAAGACATAATGAAAACAGGTTTATTTGTGCGTTATCTCATTTCTAACGGTGTACTGTGTCGCCGCCAGTCCTTGTATAGGGCATATCTACATCGTGTACTATAGGAGTCGTAGGTAGCTATAGCTACGTACTACCGGTAGGTACTTAGTTATAGGATCTACTATGTGGACTAGGTACCACGTTGGTATAGGTATAGACCAACGTTGGCGTCGTGTCGTGTCGTACCTAGGCACCAGGTTTCAAGAATAGCTAGATTAATTAATCGTCCTCATGGCAACGGATAGAAACAAAGGGCTTGGATCCTCGTTCTTTTTCTTTCGTATGAGCCTAGTAGCCAACTCCATTGTCGGAGTTTTCAGGGCTCCAACACGGCTTTACGATGGATACAGCCGGGACCAACGAACACCATCAGGACACATATCATGTAGGTACACTTTTTTATGTCGTTGTTTGGCAAACAAGCAGATGGCCCACGTGATCGTAAGCGGTCGTCGCTTAAAGACAAATGCGACACCAGGGGCGTTGCCGTCCCTTACCGGCATCGCAACGGCCGTTGCATTTTTCTTGTATTGTTACGATGTTTTTACATTTTCAATCAGTAAATCAATTAGTAATGAATTTTTAATTCACGCCATAGCTCTTACTTCAATTTGTATTCGTCGCAGCGACTGCACCTCGCGACTGTCACATCAAAGCTACACTAAACAAGGTGTATGGATTGCATTATAGTTTAGTTGAACAGAGTGAGTGTTGAGTGCTCGCGAATTCTAGTGCGAAGTACCTACATAATAGATGAAATAGATCCCTGGCCGGGACCAAGAGCTTAACGCCGTCCAAAGCACGTAAGAGCCACAAAAAATGCCACTAAACGGTCACCCATCCAAGTATGTAGGTAATAAATTTATATAAATCAAAATGAAAATATCGACTTTACTCAAAATCTTAAATCATCGAAAGTTCTTCACCGATTTCTTTGACAGTAACATGCTATTTTTCATGGAGAAAGTTTTTAAGCTATTTATTTTGTTGTAACTCGCCACTAGAGGGCGCGGGCGAAGCTGCGGGACGCGTTACTAGTATCGAATACAAATGTTTTTATGTTTGAAAGGGTGCACATCGTAACGGCTTAACGGATTTTGAGACGAAAGTTGCATAAATACACTGACTTCAAGTAAAGTAAGTAATAAAGAGTACCTAAGTACCTACCTACAGTAAGTATCATACAAGACAATTACAACAGTCTTCTACTGATTAGATGACAATTCTTGTTAAAAAACGTTTGAAAAACTAAGCAATAATCTGCCTTTCAAAAACCCTAAAAAATCTCACGAAATTAAGAAAGTGGTTTCACGCATAGATACCTACTTAATATCACAATATGTGATTGTAAAACTAAGTTAATTATTAAGCTACCGATATCGTGAACGTGATTCGATAGAATATCAAAAAACTCTGTCTTTGATAAAACCAGAACAAGAAGAATATAAGAGCGACAAAACATTTAATTTCTCATTACGCGATGGCACACGTCAAAGATACGAGTTTTCGTGAATAAATTATTGGATGGAATGTGCAGATAGCAACGTAGCTGTTGCTTTAGGAACTCGAGGGTGGCAGCGGGGGTGGTGGGCGACTGCCGAGGGAGGCAGACAGGGGTAGATTAAATTTCGTACCACACCACCGCTGCCTCGAGCGCGCTGTATTCATCACCGTTAGGGTTGCAATTGCTTCCCGGTGTATTTTAGAGCACAATAGGTACTGCTCCCTAGAGATGCCTAAATGGAGATAGGTACTCGAACCATGTAGCGATTTATTTTTCAGTTGCGTTTATGTCAGGTACTTCCTATACATAATTATCTTGCTTTACTTGAGTTGGAAGGAGAATGGTAGAGTCTCTCTGACTCTTAGACTGGAGATGCCGAAATCTAATGTTTTTAAATACGTTTTATAAAAAAACTAAAAAACGGTCAATATTTTGAAAACGCTATTTGCAATGAAAAAATAACTAACTCGTTAGGTTATTTAAATTTAAAAAAGTAAGTAGGTAAATATTAGTTAACTAGCTGTTCCTCGCGGTTTCACCCGCGTGGGCTACAGTTTATCGCGATAAAAAGTATCCTATGTCCCTTCCCCGGGGCTCAAATTACTCCCGGTACCCCCCTCACCTCACCGCGTTTCCCGCTGCGCTGCGGTGCGGCGGTTTTATTTTTCTACTACTACTACTTACATTTTTAAACTCGTGATATCTTTCGAATGGAATGTCCAAATTGAATAATTCAAAAAGTTATATGAAGGCATTGAAGCAGTTTTGAATAAGAAGTAATTTATTTTGATAAGGATTAATACCAAGATACAAATAAAGAGGCTTTTCTAGCGGCGGCATCAAAAATTAAATTTTTAAAATAAAAGATCACTTATTGTGGCATAACTATAATAGTTAGACATATGCTCTCGCGGACTTTTTTGTAGATCTAAATGAGACCTACAAACCCGTAATACATTATTTTGTTCTAGTGTCAATAGTTTTTGCAGCGCACGCAAAAATAGGTTTTCGATTTCACACCTTGGGTTGCAAAATAGCAATTTTCTTACGGATCCCTAATTTTTTTGAAAATAAAATATAGCCTATAGCCTTCCTCGATAAATGGACTATCTAACACTGAAAGAATTTTTCAAATCGGACCAGTAGTTCCTAAGATTAGCGCGTTCAAACAAACAAACAAACAAACAAACAAACAAACAAACAAACAAACAAACAAACAAACAAACAAACTCTGCAGCTTTATAATATTAGTATAGATAATATTTGTTTTGTAGATACGCAACTGAAACGTAAAGGAATATCATGCTAGTTCGTAAAAAATAACGTAGAGTTTGCCGGTTTTCCCCACGAAAACCCCATTGATTCAACTCAACGTCACATTGAGTTTCCATCGCTCAAAACGGCGGAGAAAATCACGAGGTAATCGGCGCGTAGGGCTACCAACCTACACTGGGCCAGCATGGCACATTATAGCACAATCTCTCTCCATCTCTGCCTTGAGTCCCTGCATTGGGAACGTAATTTTTCCGACCAGTAGGCGGTTTGGTGAGGCAAAGTGGCAAAGTTATAATGGAAATGAAAGGGGAAACAAGATTTTACCGTTTTCTCTTAGGTACTATTCTTACTCCATGGTTTCACCATGTAATTTCTTTTTTTTCTATTTTACTATTTACAGGGTAGCGTTCGACTACAAGTCACCTGACGTTAAGTGACGATGTAGTTGAAGATGGCGCCACGCTACACCTGGACTGGGAACTGGTTCTCAAGTGTGGCTGCCGGAACACACCGATAGGTGCTTGGCGACAGATACACAACATGGACATGGTTTACACGAATTTGTTTTTTTTTCGTTGATGTCCTATGTAAAGTGACAACGAGGCGCTGGAATACACCCATAGATGCTTACCGACTTTTTTTTACAAGATAAGATCTTTCTAATTAACTTGTTCTACTTCTCTTATAAACTGACGAAAAAAAAACAAGGGAAGATTCTCATGTCTACGTGTGTACCTATTATTTTTATTTGTTTGAGGCGCTAAACACCGAAAACAAAGGAAAAACTTTAATAATTATTTCATTGTTAACACTTTGAATACCAATGACGTATATCATTTAATTTTTGTTATTTAAAATTACCTTCATGCTAGTGACGTCATCAAAAGCGGCTTCAACGGAAGACCAGCGCTGGTCCAACGAGCAGCACAACGCTGAGTTGAGGCCGGTTTGCAACAATACATCTTTTGTAGTTATTTCTTATTGCATATTGTTTTGTTTTGTGTTTTGTATAATTTGTTGCAAATAAATGATTCTTATTCTTATTCTTATCATAATAAGCTGCCACCGTATGGAATTATCACAATTATTGACAACTATAATAATCCGTACAAGTATACACAAATACATAACAACATACATATTAAACAAAGTCATCGACTCGAAATCTCTATAAATAGAACATGCAGCATACCATGGGATGGGAAACAAAGGACGCAGGTAGAGTTGCTCTACCCACAAAGTTATGATGAATCACGGAATCAAGACAGATTTCTTCAACGTAGCTTGTTACAAAAAATTGGTAACTTCTGTAGTAGGTAGAGAGAAGATTTCAAGCAATGATAATAATTTTCTTCTTTTTTCGTAAGAGCTAGTGGCCAACTCTAAAACTCAAAACTCTCTCTCTCTTTAATTATAATAACGCCCACACAATCACACATATACTATACAATAACTATACATCGTCCTAATCTAAATACATATATATAACTCAAAGGTGCATGACTGACTGACATAGTGATCTATCAACACACAGCCCAAACCACTGGACGGATCGGGCTGAAATTTGGCATGGAGGTAGATGTTATGACGTAGGCATCCGCTAAGAAAGGATTTTGATTAATTCTACCCCCAAGGGGATAAAATAGGGGATGAAAGTTTGTATTAAAGAAACTTTGTCAATTTTAAACCGACCGGGCTGAGACTTTGCATGCATAAAGCTGTAGCCCACGCGGGTGAAACCGCTAGTAGTATTATAAACGTGAAAGTTTGTGATTATGAATGTATGGACGTGTATTCTTTCACGTATGACTACTGAACGGATTTGAATGAAATTTGGAATGGAGATAACTTATACCCTGGATTAACACATACGCTCTTTATTCCGGAAAAAGATTCCTACGGGATGACAGGAAGACGCGAGAGAAACCACGGGGCGACCCTAGGAAGTACATTTAAATTACATAATATACTTGTAGTGTCTGACTTCTAATTAGAATTACTTGACTTGAAGGTATTAGACATTTCACAATACAAATGTATGCACTTTTATTTTTGTCGGAATCGAACTCGTATCCTCACACTTCACAGTCGACTGTTCACCCACTGCGTCTCATTGATATGATATGTATTGTTTGTTATTTTACTAGTAAGTACAAACAAATTGTAATGTATGAATGCAAAAGTATCTGTTTATAAACCTAAACCGCTGAACAGATTTTGAAGAAATTCGGTATGAAGATAGTTTGGACTGTTGGGAAAAACTTATGAAATGTACCTTTTATCGCTGTAAAGTAAGTGTAGTCTACATGGGTGAAACCACTGTCATCATCAGCCGGAAGAAGTCCACTGCTGAACCTAGGCTCCCCCCTTGAACGCCACCATGAACGGCTGTTAGGCATTTAGGCATTTGCATCCATCGGCTCCCTGCGACTCTTACAATGTCGTCGGTCCACCTATAGTGGGGGGCCTACCTACAGAACGTCTTCCGGTTCGTGGTTGCCACTCGAAAACCTTTCTTTCCCATCACCACTGAAATCACTGTGCACAACTACATAGTAATAAATAATATGGTACGTAGGTACCTAATACTCTAGGTAATGAAACAACGCACATACATTTACCAAAGTCCCTATTACAGATAACGATGATTCACGGTAGAGATCGACCCGCGCCGCGCGCCGGTGCCGTCGTCCGTCCGGATTCGGGATCGAAACCCACCAAGCCAAGCAACGGCAATGAGACAAAGAAAAAAATGTGTATGCCATAAAGCTATATCTTTTTTTTCCTATTTATTTATTTCCTATACAGGGTTATTTGAAATTAGCGCATCACCTCTTGAAGGAAGCCTCTTTATTTCAATCCCAACAACATTTGTTCTACGACTTTTTAAAATTAATAATTTATAAAATTTGAGTTTTCCCATAGAAATTTATTATTAGGTTAGGTACCTATTTAACACCCTTGAACTGGCAATTACTCTACGCGCACCCAACAATCTAACCGTCTCTATGCAAAATATCGGCACGTGTAACGGGGCGCGGGGTAGCGGGGTTGCGGGGTGCAGCGGTTTTCCACTTCTGAACAGGGTAAGAAAAAAGCGCGGGAAGCCGTACTAGGTAGTAAGTACCGAATCATACGGCGTGGGAGGCTAGGTTAGGTACCTACCCACTCTTACAAAATATAGAGTAATAAATAACAGAGCTGGCCAATTTTTTATATTTTTTTTGTTTTTGTGTTATTTATCAAGATTTACAAAAAGTCGTAGAACAAATGTTGTTGATATTGATGTAGAGAGGCTTCCTGCAAGAGGTTATGCGCTAATTTCAAATAACCCTGTATAAGTATCAAAGTCCCAACTGACTTTTTTTTTCTATAGGCTAGCATTTGACCACAGTTTCACCTGGTGGTAAGTGAAGACGTGGCCAACGATGGAGCATGCTTGCTTGACTGTACGCACAGCCTAAACCGCTGATCGTAGAAACTTGAAATTTGGAGGGTATGTTTGTCTTGATGCGTAGGGGTGTATCAAGAAAGGATTTTTTGAAATTCAACCCCTAAGGGGGTAAAATGGGAAACTGTAGCCCACGCGGGTTAAGCCGCATAGAACAACTAGTCAGGCTATAAGTTTCCCACTCCAGGGATTCTAGCATTCTCTCAGAGAAAGAGTATGGACCGTAATCTACCACGTTGGCCCAGTGCCCGGGGAGCCTACCTACAGAACGTCTTCCGGTTCGTGGTCGCCACTCGACATTGAAAGAGTCGCAGGAAGCCGATGGATGCAAATGGCTAATAGCCATTCATGGTGGCGTTCAAGGGGGGAGGCCTATGTTCAGCAGTGAACTTCTTCCAGCTGATGATGATGATGATGATGATAGATAAATCAATTAATTACCCAATCAATTACATCATTAGACACTTTAATTCTATCCCCCTAAAAGAAGGTTTTTTTTCCAGCTCACCTAAAATAGGAGGCCCAATGCATTTTGATCCCAAGCTCCTACGCCTAGCTCTGAGTCAGGTTGTCATCGGTGGGAAATATCCCTGATATACAAAATTAATTGCTCGATATCGATTGCATTATATCAATTAATATACTTCTGCCTCTCTCTGAATAAAATCTGTTGGTTTCACGATAAATGCGTAGGTAGGTACACCGGCTTATGTTGTTGTTTACAGTGCTATTTTATGGCGCTTACCATCAGGCAAATGGCTTGCTTGTTTCGTCACTCATTTGATTAAAAAGTAATTTATGACAAGGTTGGTGGTGCCACGATACACCTGTGTTGGGAACTGGCTCTCAAGTAGGGCAGCAGGAACACACCAATAGGTGCTTGGCGACATGGCGAGCACTAGAAAATGCGTTATTGCATGCATTCTGGCACTGAACGCATGCGTCAGATGAAAATGCAAGATGGACATTGGTGTGGACATAACTTTGTATATACGAATCTCTCGCCAAGCACCTATCGGTGTGTTCCGGCAACCTCACTTGAGAAACAGTTCCCAGTCCAGGTGTAGCGTGATGCCATTTTCGACCACATCGTCACTTAACATCAGGTGACTTGTGGTCGAACGCTATATATACCCTGTAAATAGTAAAAAAAAACTTTCTCACAATCGGCTTCCATATCTCAACCAACGCGACGATAACGTGTGTATCGCGAGCAAGTTAAAAACAAAAGGGTGCAAGGTAGTGGCAATTATCTGAAACCTTACGAAGGACGTTTCCCATGTTTATTCAACGAGACCCGCTACTGTAACCGCTACCGCTAACTCACAATAAAAGCTGGAACGTATTGAGGTCACCTTTATCAATGGGTACCTTTTCCTTTTTGTGTGGATAAAAATAAAAACAAACCCGCCGCGGCCTAAGATAAAGTAATTTCAATGTGGTGGCCGCCTACGTTTAGCTTGATGGAAGCTTATGTCAACTGTAATACAAAATTATGTGATGTAGCGTCTGATTTTTGCTATCAGACTTTTGAGAAGAGACTAGATGGGACCTTGTACCAAATAAATTATTTAACGATTTGTAGGTGTTAAGGGAAAATTATAACAAATGGCCATCCTTTAAAGTTGATAATTGTTTCGTTTATTGTATAATTTTACTAGGTAGGTACAATGGTACATGAAGCTTTGATATCTATCAGTCGCTAGATCTCGTATGTCAAGGACTTATCGTGAAAGAAAGACAAAAAACGACAACTTTTCACTTATGTACCTACATAATTATATTTTAGTTGGAATCACTATATTACCTACTACCTACTTGATTGTGGGTTTGTTTTTTATAAACAGAGGAAAGAAATTTTGTAGCTAAAAAGAGACATCTATCGAAAAGTTTAGGAACTATCAAACTCTACATTCCATAGAACAAAATGTAGACTTTAAGAAATTCGGTAGAGCTAAATTAGTACCTGAGTTCGCCGCTGAGTTATAAATTGAAATCAAAAGAAAGTTATGTTATAAAAATTTAAACAAGAATATATTATAGTATTTTTCTTGAATGTTTATTGAAATATACTGAGTAGGTACACAAATACGGACTAGCATTTCTGTTCTCCGCCTTATACGAATTCATCATGAATTAATCTGGTTTGCAATTCGATGAGCCTACCTATGTATAAAAAAACATACAACACATGAGTACGTTTATTTTTATTAAATACTAATCACAATAATTGAAACTATCAATCACAATTTTACTTTGGCTTAAACATTTAATCACGCAAACCTTCTAAAGGTATTTTTAAATTAAAATCCATAGTGAAAAAGAGAGACAAAAATAAATAAGCAGACTAGAGAAAAGTCTTATCTAAGTAGGTACATTATATTTCCTAGGTGGTAGGACATTATATAGTGCTTACCTGGAAAGCTTCTGCAATCTGTCACCAAGAACCTATCAGTGTGTTCCGGTAGCCACAGAGTCAGTTCGCAATCCAGGCGTAGCGGTGAGCCCCTACGACTACAACGTCACTTAACATCACGTGTTTTGTGATCAAAAATTACTAAAATGCAAGATTTAAAATAAAACTGAAACTAGAATTTAAAAGTAAAATTTCCATGCTGTCACAAACAAATACAGATAGTAACAAAATCAAAGGCAAAGCTGATACCTGGTCGATGGGTAAGTGGAGTATGTTGTAATATCATGCGTTACATTAATTTTCAGTGGCTTTTTTTTAATTTGCTCAATCTAAACATGACTTTTAGGTCTTCTTATTTGCACTCGGTTAAAAATTCTTATAACATTCTGTAGAAACAGTAAGACGTCAGTTTATTAACGTAAACAAATTAATTCACATACCAGATTGCGGCAATTTCAACTGATACCGCACTACCACACGCCTAGTACAGTCAGCGACAAAAGTAGCTGATCGTTCTTGATTTTCCAAACGTGTTTCAAATCAGTACCTAATTATTATTGTTTTTTCACATTTTACACAGTATCAATTTGACCACAACATAACACACCTGATTTTACGTGATGATGAGGTCAAAAATTGGTGTATCAGATGATGAGGATAATAGAAAAAAGTGTGATTATTCAGTGACTTTTGTCGTTGACTGTACGAGGTATTATTCTCTAATTTATAAATTTAATGAATTTTTTTTCTAATAAAGTTCTGAATAGTATGTTCAAGAAGTTTCACAAATAATATTTTATGACATTTTAAAGATTAGTAGTATAGTGTAAATACGACAATAACTACATGTACTTATTTGTAAGTTGACACGACAATAATTATATTGCAACTGCAAAAGTGTATGTGGACTATGTGATAAACTGTATTTATATTTAACTTTGCCGTAACATACGTATCTAAAATTCTAAATAGTACATAGCTTCAAGACGTGCAGTTTCACAAATATCTAGTAAAATACTTGATGGCTCGATCATTACTTGCGACATCCTAGGAAATGAGCAAAATATACTTATTTATATAAAGTAGTATAGTATAAATGAATTATTTAGTGTTAAGTAGACTGATTTTACTAATATGCATACTATACGAGTACCTATATAGTAAACAATAAAAATATTACTTTACTCTAACTCACCATACTTATTACTAGATTTAACTATTTGCTAGATTATTATATGAATAATAATAATGTATAAGTAATAGGTTATTATTACTAGATTACTAACTAAAACATCATGAAAGAAAATTTACTGATTTATTTCTAAATTAATGATTATCACTGTTAATAATAAATAATCGTTAAAGTATTTTTGAGCATACTAATTTACCATTAGGTGTTGTGGGTAATTTATATCATATTAGTAAATGTACACATTATTACACTTTTCTGTTACTTATTCACACACACACACACACACACACACACACACATACATCATGTTCACATTAATATTTCTGACATATTTCATAGAACTACTACTCTTAAGGACGAATAGAGCTGGCTAGTAAAAATACTCTACTCTATTACATTCGCTAATATCAAAGCCTTGTCTTTTACATAGTGATAATAAACCAGTGTGCTTTTAATAAAATAATTATTATCTTATGAACATGAAAATCTGAAACACAGTGTTTTTTATTGTAAAAGATACGATAAATTGTATCTAGGTAGATCTGTACATTTCTAAGACAATGTGTCAGCAAATAAAACTGGCGTGGCAAAGGAAAAGGCCTATGTTCAGCGGTGGACATCTTCTGGCTAATGATGATGATGCTATCATTAATAACCAGTTTGTCCAGAGTATAATAATAGAACAATACTTACTTATTATATAAACAAAACAACTTTCATTGATCATCATCATCATCAGCCGGAAGAAGTCCACTGCTAAAAATAGGCCTCCCCCCTTGAACGCGACCATGAATGGCTATTAGCCATTTGCATCCATCGGATCCCTGCGACTCTTACAATGTCGTCAGTCCACCTAGTGGGGGGCCTATCTACAGAACGTCTTCCGGTTCGTGGTCACCACTCGAGAACCTTTCTTCCCCATCTTTCATTGATAATGATCGTTAATTAGGAGATATTTTTACTAAACCAGTCTCCGGAATAACTAATTACTACATCTAATCAATTAGTAAAAAGATACAATAGATCTACTTCATTTGGCACATGGATTCACAGTTCTCTCTGAATCAATTACAATCAGAGAGAAAAGATAACATAACCTACTCTACATAATACATATCCTATCTATGACTGACTATCTATATTATAATTACTTACTCATCTTGTTCTAAATCATATCACTACGACTATTTCAAAATATAATACAAATTTATAAATAAACCTACTCTAAACTGAAATGCATGCCAAAATAAATTTGATAAACGGACTTAATTTTTAGCATCGTACAATATTGAAATCAATTGACCGCTTTTTTTAGTAGGTTCTACTTTTTATTTCTTAATAACATTATATAAATACACATTTTTAAATTATTTAACTAATAAATACGAACCAAAATATACCTACTCGTTGCCAAAGGAAACTCAAAGAAAAACAATAAAATAGTGCTGATTTATACGCACTATTTTGCTCTAAGTAGCGCCTACGATGCTTGCAAAGCTCACGTATGTAGGGTACTTTATTTTTATTATATATCTCCTCTGGTAAAAATCTTTGGTAAAGGACCACGTCTAGTGTGTGAGGCCGGCACGTTAAACCTTATCTTACCTTAAATATAAGACTAATATCTGAATAAACTAACACATGGACAGACAAAAGTGAGCTGAAAATATTCAACAAACAGTCAATACCGCGATCCTACTCCGTGCTATAGTTAAAAGCTGGGAAGTTTTCACTAGGATCGTGGTTGTATGGTTCCACCTTGATGGGCAGCTCTCAGGAGGGCGGGTCAGGGGGTGCAGGCGGGCCCAGAGGGGCATGGCCCAGGAGCTTGGCTGCAGCCGGCAGCCCGGCGATGTCGAAGCCTGGAGGTGGAACGATGCCTGCTGCTGTCATCGTGCCTTGGAGGTATGCTACCAGCCTGGAATTTGAAAAAGGTACATTATTTATCTGCATGCTTCTTACAAAAAATGGTACTTTTTGAAAACTAGGGTCTCAGAAATAGTTTTTTGGTGGTAAGACTCTTGCAGAGTGACACCTGGGCTGGGGAAGTGGCACCTTTACTAGTTATATAACCGCCAATAAGTAGTGTGCAAATTTTACTACATATATTTTGAATTGAAAGACAATATGTCCATTGTTATATTGTCCATCATAATCAACCCGTTTCAGTCAAAATCAAAATCAAAATCAAAAATATGTTTATTCAATAGGATACATTGTGATCACTTTAAAACGTCAACTTAAAACTAGCTACGCCTGTTCCAACCTCCTTACGCCGGCAAAAGAACAGGCAAGAAACGCCCGGCAGGTAATTTTTTTGGCGCGATCACATTGACAATTTTATTCTTATTACTAATTGATTGAATTGGAGCAAGTTCACTAAAATCCCAAGCTTTTTTTTTTTGTCATCTAATAGTCCGATATTTTTTATTTAGCTTTACTAATAATAAGATTTCTCTTGTTTGGTTGTACACATTGGGATATGGGAACATGAATATTAACGAGTTGCGGGATCACAACCAAAGCAGACCAGACCCCACAAGCAGCACCCGTTCACGAGTTGACGCATGTGCCAGCCATCGCTCTCCTCGACCATATGAGAGGGAAGAGGGCGACCCGACACATGACGCCGCTGCAAGCAAAGTCACTTTCGTGAGCATGACTGTTTTGGCTGTTTACCGAAAATGGTTAGAATAGGGGAAATAGGGAGAATAGATAGATAGAAAGAAAGATAGATAGATTAACTACAATCCCAAGCTTGTTTGTCATCTAGATAGTCCGATATTTTATAATAAGCTTTACTAATGAGAGTTCTCTTTATACGAATTTGAAATTTTGTTATAGACAAGTCTTGAATTTCACTTGGGATTTTGTTGAAAAAGCGTACACATTGACCTTTGAACGAGTTGCTAACTTTATGGAGCCTAGTGGTGGGTACAGCAATTTTATCTTTGTTTCTAGTATTAAAATTGTGATAATCGCTTCTCTTTTTGAAGCTATTTAAATTTTTCCGTATGTACATTACATTTTCATAAATATATTGACAAATAACTGTCATTATTTTGGTTTCTTTAAACTTAATTCTTAAAGATTCTCTGGGGCCCATGTTATAAATCGCACGAACAGCTCTCTTCTGCAATACAAATATGGTGTTAATATCAGCAGCGTTTCCCCACAGCAATATTCCATAGGACATAATGCTGTGAAAATAGCTGAAATAGACTAGTCTGGCTGTATCAACGTCAGTAAGGTGACGGATCTTCTTTACAGCATATGCTGCAGAGCTAAGTCTGCTCGATAGACTGACAATATGTGGACCCCATTGCAATTTGTGATCTAAAGTTATGCCTAAGAATACTGTAGTCTTGACAAGGTCCAATTCTTCGTCCTTAATTTTTACATTTGTTGGTACTTCTTTAACATTGGGCAGCACAAATCTCAAGCATTTTGTCTTTTTTCCATTTAACATCAAATTGTTCGCATCAAACCAGTCTGTAACTTTGGAGAGAGCATTGTTCACGTCGTCAGAAATGTTATGTTGTCGCTTTAACTTAAATAAAAGCGACGTATCATCAGCAAACAATACTATTTCGTGATTGTCACTAACAAGGCTGGGCAAATCATTGATGTAAACTAAAAACAGAAAAGGTCCGAGTATTGAACCCTGCGGAACTCCCATTGTGACTACTGACCCCGAGGATCGCTTCCCGTTCACGTCAACTCTCTGAATCCTATCACTAAGGTATGAGGTTACAAGGTCCAGAGGAACACCTCGAATACCATAGTGCCGGAGCTTCCTGATCAGTGTCTCGTGGTGAACACAATCAAATGCCTTGGACAAGTCACAGAACACGCCTAGAGCGTCCCGTGACTCCTCCCAGGCATCATAGATGTGAGTTAATAACTCGACACCAGCATCAGTAGTAGAGCGACCACGCGTAAAGCCAAACTGTTTTTGATTAAGTAATTTGTTTGCTGAGAAATGTCTTTGCAATTGATTTAGAATAAGTTTTTCGAATATTTTACTAAATGTTGGTAATACTGATATTGGTCTAAAGTTAGTAGGGTCAGTCGTTGTACCCGATTTAAACAAGGGTGTTATCTTACTATGTTTCATCAGATCAGGAAACACGCCGTCGTCAATACATTTGTTAAATATTAGGGCTAATTCGGGTGCAATCATTTCAATTAATGGCTTAACAACGGTCACGGATATACCCCAGAGGTCAGTAGTTTTCTTGACATTAATCATATTAAAAGCTTTTACTACATCTTTGCAACTAACATAGTCAAATTGAAAAGGAATTTCGCACTCTGGTACATTTGTTTTTAACATAGATTCTGCAATGGTGTGCGATGAGTTTAAGAACTTAGTAGTAGAGACTGGAATGTCAGTGAAAAAGGTTTCAAATGCTTTAGCTACTTCAATGTCAGTCTTGACACTGGTATCGCCAATATTTAGGTTGTAATTATTAGCTTGAGACCTGACTTTGCCAGTCTCACTATTTATAATTTTCCAAGTTGCTTTAATTTTGTCATTACTATTTTTAAGCTTAGAACTTATATAACGAGACTTTGCAATGTGACAGACCGTCTTAAAAATTTTTGAGTATGTTTTTACAGTTTCTTTAAACTCATTACTAGTATTATATTGTTTTTCACTGTAGAGATCGTACAGCTTTTGCCTGCTTTTGTGAATACCAACTGTAGCCCACTCCGTAAAATTAGGTCTATCAGAAACCATGATCGTTTTTGGAGTAAATATCGTGTTGAAAGCTTTGCTAAATACGCTGAAAAAAGAGTTGTATAAATCATCAGCATTTCTACGATCCGGTAAAAAAGGAAGTTCATCGATCAGCTTTAATTTTATTTTCTCCATCCGATCAACGGTCTCTGGTACATATGTGACAGATTTTTTTCCATTAATTTTTATTTTATTTTTAATTGTAATTAATTGACCACAATGGTCTGAATCTAATTTACTTATTACACTTTGACTAATTACATTCACATCTGTAAAAATATTATCTAAACAAGTAGCCGTAGTGGCAGTTATCCTTGTAGGCTCCATAAACAAATTTCTCAAATTAAATGATTTAAATAAATTAGTTATTCTCGTACTTAGAGTAGAAACATCCAAAAGGTTTACATTGAAATCTCCACAGATAATAATTTGTTTATTTAACTTGGATATTTTGAAAAGAACTTCCTCCATTAACTTTTCAAAATCATCATATGAACTAGTTGGAGGCCTGTACACACTTAAAATAATGAACTGCTCCAATTCTACACAAGCTATTTCGATTATTCGTTCAGCTGAGTAGTGGACGATGTCTTTGCGGTCAACTGCTGGACATATATAGGCCTCTCCCAAAGTACGCCATCGAGCCCGATCTTTGGCTTCTCTCATTCAACCGCTGCCAGCCATTTTGCGTATGTCATCGCTTCACCTAGCCAGAGGGCATCCTACACTAAGTTTGGCGAGTCGTGGTCTCCACTCAATTGCCCCAACGATTAGGTATTATTGGTTCTTTGGCTAATACATATGTCCAGCCCTATAGGCTATGTCGGATATTATGTTTACCTTCTCAGTTCCTCCAAGGCACTGGCCTGCATCATGATGTAGTTTTTGGCCAGCAGCAGAGTGGCTATCTTGGAGAGCTTTCGGACGGATGGTGAGTGCGCGTACGGAATCACGCCGCGTAGCTCGTCTAATGCATCATTCTGAAACAAAGTTTACTTTGATTGATTGAGAAGTTTCACTCCAATCAAACGTTATGTATTTAAGTGGGTAGTAGTGGGTATTTACTGGTGGATCACACTTTTTGATATTTAATAGAATAGAGCTAACATTTTATATGTCGATGGACGCCACGACGGAGCATGCTGGCACTGAAATGTGTCATCATGTTTTCCCTTTTGCTTTCGCAACAACTTCCGCGGTGATGGAACTTTTGCGCCAGAGATGTGCGAGGAGCGTAGTATATAGCGGAGCTTTGAAAAGGTGTGACCATTGATGGACCAATAGATAATCGTGGTCCAGATGTATCGTGACGCTACCTTGTGGCCAAACGCAACCGTAAAAACGGTAACAAAAAACAACAACGGGGCGTCCAATCCAAAAGAGGACTAGCCACACGTGTGTGATACTGTCAGTCGAAGCTGCACAAGCTCATAAATTGTTTTATTTTTAAAGGTTTGTTAAAGGTTTTTATTCTTCAGGGATAAATTATAATTGAGCCTTCAGGTAGATATTATATATTTTGTCAGTGTAAAAACGTGACGTAAACAACTAGAGAGCTCTACTCGTATTTTTTTTATGTAATAGATTAGCAAACAAGCTGACGGCCCGCCTGATGGAAAGCGGTCACCGTCGCCTATGGACATCTGCAACACCAGGGGAGTTGCTGATGCGTTGCCGACCTTTAAGAACTCTTTATACTCGTATACTCGCGTATAGCGCAAATAAAAATAACGAAACTTACCAGATCGTGCATTCTTCTTCGTTCCCTGGCATTTATATTCAATCGTACAGTTTTTCCTTGCCGCATCTTTTGTTTCGATTTACCATCATTGAGCGGCCTGAAAATATAGATATAAAATTATATTATTACTTACTAAATTATATATATATATTTATATTATATTATATTTTTACTTTATTATTGATATGATATACGTAGAATTTGAATGCTGAAGGTTTTTAGGACATGCCGATTTCCTTACGATATTTTCTTTCACCTTTTTGAGCGATGGCAAGTACATAATACATAATATTGAAGTCATAAGTGCGGGGCCGAACTCAGTATCGGTGATACATTTTTAAGTAACCTGACATTATTGGCAAAGTTCTTGATATAGTTTGACACCGATATATGAGTAATATTATTAATCAATCTAATAATATTTATTAAAAAAATCTAATAACAAGCTTGATGGGACACAAATCTATCATATGGCGTTTTTTATTTCTACCCCTACTAGAGAGATTTGGAGAAGGGTGCGTAGACGGAGGGAAACAAGTGGCACATCACTTGTAGTTGAGAACAATAGGCGGATTGTATGACACTAAATAGGGATGGATAAATAGGGTCCGAACGCGAAATACAATTGTATTGAGCTTTGTTCTAATATGACTTCTATTATGTTAGCATTAAGGTGTACAGGGTCAGGTCTATATGGCTCCTCTTGGGAGGATATTATTGTTATTTGATAGAAACGTTATTTAGATTGTTTAACGAGACGTAGGCTATCTTGGTTATCTTCTTTTATCTACCTTTCGTACATTTGTAGCAGTTTTGTTTTTATTTCCCAATAACATCTGAATCACACCCATTTCAAACTTAAAAATAGTCTTTCCCATTATATGTCAAGCCAAGCCAAAGTTCAAGCCTCAAGTTTCATTTAATTTCGAAATTTTTTTAGTTTATTTAGAAATCATAGTGAAACTTTCATGAAAAACTAATTCCAAACTACGACACCTAATTTCATGAAATGTATCTCTTTTCTCTTCTGAATGAGTATGTACATTTAATCCTTTTTTTATAGTAAAACGGCTCTAAGAATTTGAATCAAATTAATAATAGAGATAGCTTATACCCTGTATTAACACGTAGGGTTCTTTTCACCCCGGAGAAATGTTCCTGCGGGATGGGAAAACTACAGATGTAACTGCGGAGCACAACTATATCGTAGGTAGGTATAGTTAATATTAAAGACCTGCTCTGATTTTCTTCTAAATAATTGTGGTCCAACTGGCAAATGTATTTGCGCAAGGGGAATAATGTTTTGTTCTATTGTGTACAGATGGTGTGCGGTACTGAAGTGCATTTGTTTCTTGCAACCCCTGGGAGTGAACATGTGGTCTAAATACGTGCTTGTGAACTCGGCAGTTAATATGTCATGAAATATTATAATACAGTTTTAATGGAGTAGCAACGAAAAGTTAATAAAATAACTATGCTTTAAAATAAGTATTTGTATGTATTGTAGAATCAATTCATTAATATAATAGAAATTCAGTATAAAATAAACTTGTGAGCACTTTAAAACGTCAAACTGAAAACTGCCTATTCTAACCTCCTTACATCTGCAGAACAGGCAATAAACGCCCAGCAGTTAGTTTTTTAGTGTAATCACATCGTAATTTTTTTCTGATTACTAACTCTTTGAATAAGAGCAAGTTAATTATAATCCCAAGCATTTCTGTCATCTAATGTTTCTGTACTCTGTAGTTCAAAATTTGTTCACCGGGAAAATAGTAAAGGCGCATGCGCCCTATCAGATTATGATGAAAACAATATTGTTTTCCCGCACTCGTAAATGTATGTGTGCCTTCTCATCAAAGAAAGAAGGCTCTGAGAAAACGTTTGGTGATACATGATGCCAAATTTAGTAGTAATCTTGTATGACTACTCGAAAGACCACTAATAAAAACAAAGGGATATGTAATAACGAAAACAAATGACGTTAAAACATAAGCCGGTTAAATCAAAAAGAACTTACCTTTGACCATAGCTGGTCCCGGGCTCCGGCTGGTTCTCATCCGTCGGGTAGCAGTGCTGCGGGGGCGGCGGTGGCTGCCCGCCTTGCATGTAGAAGCCCCCGAGCCCCACGGCGCCCAGCGGAGTCCGCCGCCCCGGCACCGACTGCGGAGGCGAGTGCGACTCTCCCAACGGTACATCTTCCCACGTCCGTCGCCCGTCCATCCTCGGAATAAACTATAACATTACAAGCTCAAAAATCTCGATCGGCGAATAACACGTCCGTGACGTTTGATGGTGTATTGATAGTGCAGCGTCGACTGGTCCACGATCGATCGCGGCACGCAGCTGGGGCGCGCACCCCTCTCATCTCGCGCGCGCTCATTGTCCCCGTCTGATTTATTCGGATTGTTCCACGCGTGTGCCGGCGACACGAAAACTCGATTATAAACGCTCGTCAGCTGATAATTAGGTTAATGCTAGCTCTAAAATACCTCGCATCATTCATAGAAATAACCGGGACTTTTTACGCCTATAAATCACAAACAACGATTCTTCATTAATTTTTACAGGAAAATGTGATGTTATCTCTGTAAAATTTATTCGGCGTTTCTGCCTTAAATGGAGTAAGGTTCATTGACTCCTCTATGATCATGATCGTGCTACTTTTTAAGAGAACTTTACACTTGCTTTTGTAAATACTATATAGAATTATCTCATTCGTTTGGCAATAGTTGATATTTTATCTACGCTTGTTAAATATGTATTTTATATAGAAATTAATTGTTATTGACAGTAAGGCATTAAAATTTTTTTTCAAATACTAACTGTGATATGACGTATCGAAAATATTATGTATGACGGGTGGCCGGGCCCAGTGCTGTTTTAGCAAGACTGACGTCAGCAATGATGACGTCACCATCATCGTCATCATTAGGTCGGTGCATGATAGGTGGTTACAGAAAAACGAAGTAGATAGTTTTCAAACTATTTATTCGGCAATAAGTAGTCTAGGTACTTGGCACAACAGAGTTCGGGAGGTCCGATCGCTACGACGGCTCAAGCCAGACTGACTAGAGCTCTGCCGAGCGGTCGTATTTATACCAAAACTGGCCTCGCACAAGCAATGTTTACAAACTTCGTAAAAATTGCCTGTGATCGTTCCAGCTGAGGTTTTAACCTCTAACAATCATTCTAAAATTAGTTAACTCATTGACAATCGGTTATTATTATTATTATTAAAATCACAATAACGGCTTTGCGCCGATACGGCCATTCTGACAGGCGGTGCGCGCTCTGCACCAGCCTGGTAGTGTTCTCGTGGAAAACCTCGTGGAAAACCTCGTGGAAAACGCTCGTGGAAAAACCTCGTGGAAAACGCTCGTGGAAAAACCTCGTGGAAAACCTGGTGGAAAAACCTCGTGGAAAACCTCGTGGAAAACCTCGTGGAAAACCTCGTGGAAAACCTCGTGGAAAACCTCGTGGAAAACCTCGTGGAAAACCTCGTGGAAAACCTCGTGGAAAACCTCGTGGAAAACCTCGTGGAAAACTTCGTGGAAAACTTCGTGGAAAACCTCGTGGATACTGAAACAACGAAATATGGTTCTTCTGAGTTTGGTATCTGTAAGCAACCGGTGTTGCTTTTAGGTAAGGTCAGAAGCATAACGCATTGCATGTTAATGCACGCATAGTGCGCTTTGAATGGAAATATGGGAACACGTGGATACCTCGTGGAAACCTCGTGGATACCTCGTGGAAACCTCGTGGAAACCTCGTGGATACCTCGTGGAAACCTCGTGGATACCTCGTGGAAACCTCGTGGAATGTTAGTTTTAGCATAGTGCGTTAGGATAGGAATGTTAAATCTCGTAGAATGTTAGTTTAGCATAGTGCGTTGGGATAGGAATGTTAAATCGTAGGTTCTCGTGGATTCTCGTGGATTCTCGTGGATTCTCGTGGATTCTCGTGGATTCTCGTGGATTCTCGTGGGTTATCGTAGATTCTCGTAGATAAGTGTTATTATAGGAAACGGGATAACTTAATGGGGTTTTAAGGTAATGAAAGGATCTCACCCGTTTTGGTTACACAAGTTGGACTGGTGTAGCAGCGGGGTATTTGGGAGCCGGTGTAGATAAGCCACATTCTGCCGATACGGTCCCATGGTCACCTGGGTGAGCGGCACGAGGAAGCTGAACGCCGAACTCTCTTAACAAGATACCTGCAATTAGAATTAGATGTCTGATTACGCGGCGTGTTTTTGATGAGTATGTAATCTCTTTGGCAGGGAAGGATGTAGATTGAAACACTGTCTATCCAAGTCAGCAGGACCTTGTGCCATTTTTAGTTGCATGTGTAGGGTAAGCGCTTCCATCTCAATAGCATAGTTGTCAATGTCCACTAGATTCGGCAATTCCGGTGGAAGACAGTACTGTCGTCCAGCAATAAGTGTGAACGGGGCAACTCCAGCAACACGGTGAGTTGTGTAGTACATCCTAAGTTGCAGTTCTTCAAGTGTGGAGCGCTACTGTTTGGTTTCATAATTTTTGATCAAAACCAAACGTTGCAATATTTCCGCTTGCTCGGCCGATTCCTGGTGCCATAGCGTGAATATTGTTTTTGAGGTGGTCACGGTATTTCATTCATTAATTCACACAGAAACTCTTCTTCCATCAACGAAGATTTAAGTTGGTGTTTCAAGTAGATGCACGGTTCGTTTCAACGCAGTCAATACACCGCGCGGGCCCCTATTAGTAACGTAGTAGAATAACGCGCACTTTGTGAAGGCCACAATGTGATGATGACGCATCGGTGGACACACATATATCACGTCCCTTCAAAGGCTACATGCCTTCATCCGGATATCAAAGTCATCGAGCTTCCATGTTTCAATGGCCTCACGAACACCAACATTGGTATTCGGATCACATGATGGCAGGTAAACATCCTTGATTACACTCGCGACTCTTTGGGTTGAGCACACAAGCGTTCTGACATCTTCTGCATCATTTCCATCAGGAATTGTGGTGGTACCCCTGCCGTAGATGGGCTGGGCATGTATTCACAGCATATGCTGCTGTTCTGGAACGTTGGCTTGTCGTGGTACAGTATCCAACAAAGGGTCCGGCACAGCCAGTGACGTTTTTGGCTGGGAGCATACAGCACTGGTTTTGTTCCAGTAGATCATGTGATGAACGAGCTGATGAGGAGGTGTCCTGGATTGGATTCCGTTCCAATCCCACTTCTGATGACGGGTGGCCGGGCCCAGTGCTGTTTTAGCAAGACTGACGTCAGCAATGATGACGTCACCATCATCGTCATCATTAGGTCGGTGCATGATAGGTGGTTACAGAAAAACGAAGTAGATAGTTTTCAAACTATTTATTCGGCAATAAGTAGTCTAGGTACTTGGCACAACAGAGTTCGGGAGGTCCGATCGCTACGACGGCTCAAGCCAGACTGACTAGAGCTCTGCCGAGCGGTCGTATTTATACCAAAACTGGCCTCGCACAAGCAATGTTTACAAACTTCGTAAAAATTGCCTGTGATCGTTCCAGCTGAGGTTTTAACCTCTAACAATCATTCTAAAATTAGTTAACTCATTGACAATCGGTTATTATTATTATTATTAAAATCACAATAACGGCTTTGCGCCGATATGTAAATAAAAATAAAGAATTATTAACACTTTGTCTGTTTATTTGTTAGTATTGATAAAAATTTACGCGTACAAAGTACCGCGAGACAAATTACACCTCAAATAAGTGCTGCGCAGGTGAAGCTGCAGGCAAATGCTTGTACCGTGATATTATTAATTCTAGTTGGTATACCTAGTGGAAAATCATCTTTATTCGCTGATTTATATTGCTTTTCAGCAAGTGGGTTAACTAAGCCACTGGCAGACAAATACATCGGCATCCATCATTTTGCTCTTGATTCATGAACCGACTAGCTGCGAGCCGCGGTTACACTTGCCGTTATCCCGTTATGCCGCAGGAACTTTTTCCGGGATAAAAGAATTCTATGTATTAATTTCAAGTATAAGCTATCTCCATTACAAATTTCATTTCAATCCGTCAAGCTGTTGTGGCGTGAAGAGGCTACAAACACACACAAACATTCGCATTTATTATGTTGGATAGATTAGGCATTTTGTGATTTTAATACTAAGATATTACAATATGTTTCATTAAATAGGGTTTAACCTCATCTTTGGTAACTCATCTGTTTAAAAGTTTTATTTATGTCGACTGCAGCGACAGGTCAGTCTTAAAAACGAGACAGAAATACTTAGAAATAAGGATACGTTTATAACATTAGTAGGATTATTTCCAAAAAATCATTTTGTAGCGCATCATCGCTACACTATCTATAAAAAGTTTCACATCTCTAGATCCACCAGTTTAGGCTGTGCACAAGTCAGTGTTAGAGTTTTGTGTTACAAAATGTTTTCCATCACCGAAAGCTCGAACTCATTCATCTTCATCAGCCGGAATAAGTCCACTGCTGCACATAGAACGAATTTGAACGCCGCCATTAACGGCTATTAGCCATTTGCATCAATCGGCTCTACAAGAGTAATTATATCAGTAGGATATATCATCGCTTTATATTTTGACTAGCTGCGCCCCGCGGTTTCACCCGCTCCTTCCCGTTATTCCGCAGGAACCTTTTCCGGGATAAAAAGTAGCCTATGTGTTAATTCAGAGTATACGATATCTTCTTTCCAAATTTCACTTAAATCCGTTCAGTAGTTTTTGCGTGAAGGAGCAACAAACATACATACATACTCACAAAGTTTCGGGTTTATAATATTAGTAGGATAGGATTTACAAAATTAAAATTAAACTCTACAGGGTTTTAATATTTACAGACGGACGGGCCGACGTTTTAATATTAGTTCATGTCGGGATATCATATTATGCAAACTGTTGTAAATTTCATAATACATATTTTGAAAGCTAGAACGGAGTTTCCGTATCATATTATTATCATCATCTCATTTAATAATGTTTTATTATTTAATACTACTTATGATATTATGTATCCTAAAACCGTATTTTATGACGCAAAGGAAAAAGTTGTTGACAATTTGATGCAAATAATATGTTAAGGAAACTCCAGACTGACATTTACGATATCCCCAAATAAATTCGACATTCTGCTCTTTTTCTACGATGTAAAAATTTTCGTCTGAAAATCTAATTGAAAACATGTTTCAATCTAATCATTCTACTAATATTATAAACGTGAAAGTTTGTGAGTATGGATGGATAGTTGGATGGATGGATGTTTGTTACTCTTTCACGCAAAAACTACTAAAACTACTTTTTATCCCGGAAAAAGGTTTCTGCGGGATAACGGGAAGATGCGAGTGAAACCGCGGGGTGCAACTAGTGAATTATAATTATAACTATAGGTACTAGATGAAATTAAAACACTGTAAATAATCATATAAAGAATAATTTATTTTAATTAAAGCTAAATCAATCATGAACTTATTTACATCTTATTCCAATCAGTTCCGACTTCTCTTTGGTCTCCATAACAACTTTACAATATATACAACTTGTCATTGAATTCCATCTAATCCACAAACTCATACACCAATATATCTATGGAATTTATTTAACACAATTACTTAACATTTAGGAATCAATTTATTGAGATTAATAAAATTCAAGTTCAATATTTTTTTAAACACATAAAATCCCTCTTTTCCTAAAAATCAAATCCAGCTGAAACATCGTGTCTTTTCACAGCCCCTTAACCCATGACTAGAAGTGACTAAACATTCATTTTGTGTCTATAAAATGTTTTTTAGATAGAAATATATTTGCAATAGTAACAGTTTTTTCCAACAGATTTTCGAAATCTCTATTACGTATAACGCTAGTATATATTATTTATATTTGTTTTCATAATCCTAAACATTTGTTAAAATGTCTCAAATACTATTTATGAAGTATAAATTTCAATAAAGTTATAATTAGTACAAAATCGTAAGACAATTTTATGACAAAATATTCATCCAAACATTTACAGAATCTCACTTAATTTGTACATTGCATAATAATTTTTTTTATACATACTGTATAAAAGTAGCAAATGTAAGAGGTTTTTATGAATAATTATATGTCGTATTGAATGCTCGAGTACTTACACGTTATTTACAGTACAATATTACTTCAAAGCATGAAACACTTCTAGTTTTATTTATATAACGGTTAGATTCCTAAAGCATTCTACGACATTGTGCGTTGATTACATATTAATTGTATTGGTTTGTCATAATACAGTAATTATGCATATAATAATACTGTGTGTATATAAACATTAATTACTATTTTAGAACAGCTAGATAAACATGGACATTAGTGAGACAGCAATGTAGCCTAATACAGCGTGTTAATTTTCCACAAATTTAAACTGTGACATTTCCAAATAGTCAAAATAGCGGGACTGTACTATATTATTTCAACACTCACATTAATAATTTCATTCATATCTTGGCACAAACATGAGTAACGAGTTAGACAAAGAATAAGTAATTATTGTCATATAAACATCAACTGATAAAATATTAATAAGATTGCATCAAAATCTCTTACTAAACTACCTACACTTATAGACTAGATCTCCTCTTTGGAAAAAAGTTCGTGTAATAGACACTCTACACACTTTACACTATTACACTCTGTCACCAGTCACCAGGCCATTTAATGTAGCTCATGATTTCAATGGTTCCATCAAAAGCATTAATAACTCAAAATTATCATTAGATCCAGATCGCCATCACGGAGAGAGTATTGAGATGATGATACTCCAATGTCTTTCTGTCACTTCAATTGCATTGTAAAAGCTTTATTGATAGCAGGATTAATATCATATCGCTTGTAACATCAGACCAACAACCTTCAGTTCGGTAGTCTATATGATGGAGGATAGGTGGTGCGAGTGGAAGCGGTCGGGCACGGGCAGGCAGGCGAGCCACGCGGCGCCGGCGAGGCATCAGCGCGAGCAGTGCGCGGGCGCGGCGGACGGTCAGGGCGCGGCCGCGGCCAGCGGCGGCCGCGACGGCGCCGGCACACGCGGGCACGCCACCATCGACCCGCTGCGGTTAGTCTGGTTGTTACTAGCGCCACCTGCAGACAAAAGGGTAGTGTTAGGCATATGTTATCCTCTAGCATGTTTTTGAATTCTACGTAAAGTAGGTGTACCTACTTTAGCTAGAATGTTATAGTGAACGAGATAATATAATATATAGGTAAGGTATTATCCATCCGAAGGTTAGAAATCATCAGAAATCAGAAAAATTATAACAGATTCTAAGATTCTTTCTTTTATGTTACAGTAGAACTTTTCTGTACAATCCATTAATCCGAATATTCCAATAATCCGACACCCCCTAGTTTTTAATAGTGCTAGACTAATGAGACTCTACAGTATTTGCGTTTTGTTGTTGTGGTGAAACAATAAAGCGTTACCTATCTAACTTGCAAAGGGCCAAATGATAATGTTAAAAATCATGCTTACCAATCAATGATCCAAGCATTTTAGTAACGGAGAATTTTCTCGTGCGCTGTGGAGTGCGGACTTCAGCCAAGAGGCGGTCCACGCATCTGTACAGATCGCCCGAGTTGTCGGCCACACTCGCTTCGCTAAAAGACGCGCCATGCGCCGCGCTCATCGCTTGACCCTCCTTTGATGTCACCTAGTAGTAACAAGGAAAATATTTTTTATTAATAACTCTTCTAAAAATATAACAAGGAAATTCAGCTCACAAGATATTATGGCTATAAATAGAAAATCCAAAGAAGGAAGCAATGTGAGAGAGATTTATTCTAAGCGAGCCGTCAGCGTTGACCTCAGAGCACATCCCACGCAACACTTAAGTTGATAACTTGAACCACACCCACTTGAATTCAAACTATACTCAAAGGATAAGGACTAAAATAAAACTAGAAGTTGTACGGTACAAAAGTATAGCATAAGTTGACGTTTATAGCCTGAGTAATCCGTTAAAGAGACCCTGAGGGTGAAACAGTTCCTTTGACGTCGGTTTCGAATGATCAAAGCTGGACGCAAGGGCGGAGGTTTGTTAGCATAAGTACATTATTATAAATTCAAAGCAAACTCTCTAAATCAGTCAGCCTCGTCTGAGGCGCGTTGCGTCACTTAACAGGGTCCAAGGTAAGAGGATCAACAAGCAAGAGGACTAAGTACCATCATGTTGACAATACTTTAGAAGTGCTTCTCATTAAACATTCGATGAGATTTATTTTTGCCGTTTTTTTAGGCGAGTCTCACAGAATTTTGGTGAATTCAATTCTACGCTGCATAGTTTCAAGGTCAGTGTTTATTATTCGTTTCTTTATTTATAAAACAGCGGGCTAATAATTTCTAACTAATTCTGAGTACTGTTACCATAAGTTTTGTTGGCTTTAGTTTGTTGTCAACTTGTCATATACATACAAATACATATATAAATTCTCCGACATAATCATTGAAAGCACATCAATTGTCGCTATCAGACATGAGTTCTCTGCCGTCAATGCTGTATAACTATTGTCCATCTATTGTCTCTCCCTGTCGAGAAATGTGACAGTGACGTCAAACTTGAGCCTTTCCGTCCGCCATAGACGGTGAGATCTATTCAAACCATTATTTTGTTGGCAGTCCAAATTGTTTTTTTTTCTTCAACCTAACGATCTGAACAACGACAATGAAAATAACTGGGCAGTAAAACAACAAAGCCAGTGAACCGACGAATAGTAGTCAATATTATCAGGTAAAATAATCTGATTTCTATTTCTAACAATCTATCAACGACATTCACAAATAAAAGGTCATATACCTCATGCATACTCGTATGTACATTTTCTAAACAATTTATTCACGAAGAGCTGAATGATATAATTTCAGTCAATTGCATGAATAATCATCATATAAACTACTGCCTACTGAAACTACAAACTACTGTGTCATCACTTATTTACTTTAAATCTAACTCCTATATTTTAAAATAAATTATATTAAAAAGAAGTGTCCATTGTTCTCGACAAAGCATTATTAAACTTTTTCAAGCAGTTGACTCCAGAGTACGAAATAGTAATACGAGTAGAACGTAATATTTTCCGTAACACCAACTCAATTTATAAAATGAAATAAGGCAAAGTGCTACGGGATGGAAACTCGCAGATAAGATTCCATTACGAAATATTTTTTCAATACTAAAAAAATGTTGGTAAGAATTATTTGGTATATTGGAAAATCAAGTGGGCGGCGTTTTATAAATTAACGTTTGCCTACATCCTCAGTATAATTTTACTAGTGTATTTTTTTAAACTTAGCTATTGAATTAATAAAAATTAAAATACTTTAGGTACTTAAACTTTATTGTGGTGACCTACTTTCTATTTTTTGTCGGCTGAGAGCGCCTACGTAGATCATTTTCATCCACTAAAATTGGAGGTCACGAGTTCTGTTATTTAATATCCTCGATTTTGTTAATAATTCAAGCTGAAAATGAGATGCCTTATTCTATGATGATTATGCGATGGCAACTTCGTGTATTCACAATTAGGTATATACGGATACGGATACTTGTTATGAGAAATGGAACTCTATTGTAAAAGGAACAATTGTTACTTTAGATTGAGGAATAAAAAATTACCTGTCTCAAGTGGTCTAAGTCTGTCTTGTTTCCCAAGAGGGCTAGAGGCATGGGGGCAGAGGCGCCAGCGGGGCCGTGGGCGGGACTGCCTCCCGTGGAGGGTCGCTTCAGGGCGCTTAGGACTTCAGTGGCGTATTCGAAGCTACTGCGATCCGTCACTGCATACACCAACAAGCAAGCATCTGCCCATTGAATCTGTAACAAATAAACAATACCATAAGAAAAAATCCAATGATAAAACTTTCACGACGGTGTATTACAATTTACATTCAAAATTTTCCATCACATGCTAACTTTAACTCTAGAAATGTATTATTAATTTAATAATGAAAATGCAATGCTGGTAGATTACAAATTTTCATTCAAAGATATGAGGAATGCTGTAAAACGTAATGGGTGAAATTTTCAGCTAAGCAGATCATGTCGAGCATAAAAAAATTACAAGAGACTAGACGGGGAAGAATATACGCAATTAATTACGGTGTTTGAGCCAACATTCCCGCTTAAAATTAGCCATCGCGTTCACGGGCGCTCCCACGCGACCGTAGCTTGTGATTCTACGGTCATTGCTAAGGGAAATTGGCTTTAAACCCAAGTTCTACCATTAATGTCGATCATATGGATTTTGCTTTGTTACTAGAAATTCCATGTGTTCAAGCTATGCAACTATTGCAAACAGCCCCTCAAACCCGAACCAAATGCTCCTGCAATTTTTATAAAGCGCAATTTATACGTATTTTGTCAAGCTACTGATCACCACACCACGAGACTCGAGAGTTAATCAGCTTTCCAATACTGCGTAGTTATTACGCAGGTATGTCAGAAAATCAGTGTTGGGAAACTCACATAACTTTGTTGGTGAAAGGTTTCCCTTTTGCGGGTATTTGGTTCGCAATTCGCGAACTAGGGAACGTGTGGCGGCCACCTTGACCGTGAATAATTTTGTTATTGTTATACAATTGTTTTGAAACTAGTTGGTACATATTTAATTGGGGGTGTAAATAATCTACCAAAGTTACATTTGCATGTAAAAGGATTTGATTCAAATAATTTTATTTAAGGGTAGTAATTACGAGTCTAAATTACATATAAGGTATGTAGACCGTTGATTATGTTTATTCCTAGTTGTTGTGTCTAATGATTTAGAAGATGCTCGCGTAAAAATTATGATGGCGTCACCCATTCACCGCACCCACTTTTAACTCACATTTTTCAAATTGTTTTACGTTGATTCAAGATATTCTATTCGTACTCGCGTGTTCGAATTATTTCAAAACTAATAATGTTTTTGGACATAATGTGATTCGGATATTCCGAATTGTTTTCTCGATCGTAACTCAGAATGTATGCTAAACATATTCGGAGAGGTGAGAACATGTGTTGGTGGCAACTGGTGTGTATCCAGTAGGTATTCATGCACCGCACCGGTGTAAACACGGTGAGTCAGAGATCGTTGTGCAGGTCACTGGAGCGACGCTACAGTCATTCCGCGTCAATAGCTTTATACTCGTCGTGATTAACCCATTTGTTGGAGCGTAAAACGGACTCAGAAATGCAGCGGTTTGTTTGCGGAAGAGTTAACTGGAACTAGACTGATCTTTACTGCAATTGAGGCATCATCTAACTAGCTATCAAATATTTACACACCATCCTTAGTTTCAGATACGATGCTTTATTTCAATGCGTTCTGAAAACGATATTTTACGATCCACTCCGTAAAAATGATTTAATGGTTGCACATAAATGTGATGGGTGATTTATGCAACAAACAAATACTCTTTATCTAAATCAGGATGGCTATAAAATAAAATGAAACCTCAGCATCGTACCCCTCGTCAAATCGAAACTCCATAAAACGCAACCTTGTCGTTATTTTTACCGAACTCTAGACATTCTTAATCTTTCACTGATCTAATGAATTTATTATTGTTTAAAGAAACCAAAGGTCGAACCGTTTGTAATGTTTATGCTTTTAAATCTGTGAAGGTAAAGTTCGTTGGGTAGGGAATAGGTTCGTGCCACCCACCGGCTATCTCCATGCCGTAGGTAGGTACCTACTAACCTACATATCCATGTTGATATAGGGATAATATTTTAACCGTTGCTGTTATTTTAGGATGCCTCTGAAACTGAGCGACTGGGAGGACTGATTGCTTTTAGTAATAAATCCACCCATTGTACTTTCGTTTCAAGTATGTACCATTTGTCTGTTTAAAGTATCAAGTCTTATCTGAACATGAAAAGGTACACTTAGGAAAGTAATCCATTTATCCCAATCCAGGTGTAGCGTGGCGCCATCTTCGAGCACATCGTCACTTAACATCGGGTGACTTGTGGTCATACGCTACCCTGTCAGTAGCAAAAAAAAAAGTAGAGAGAAGGTTACAAATTGAGCTAGTCAGTAATTTAGAAGAGCGTGTTGTTTTTTTTATGCAACTACAAGCTAGTTACTCGCGCGATGGTCGTCACACTTGCCTAATACAAATCATTGCCAACCAGATTTTTAATAACTACATCACAAGTTCAAGATCCTGTGCGGCAATGCATTGTACTCGTCACCCTGAGACATTAGATGGTAAATCTCTTTACACCCTGTAATTTTACTGTGCCCTTTAATCCCGAGAGATAACAGGATTCTGTCTAACTCAAGTACCTAATCTCTACAATTAATTAGACCAAGTCTGAAAATTTAATGTTATATGAAACAATTTGTTATGTAGACAATGAATAGTCAGTTACAAATAGCTGAACATATTAAGATGAATAATTAATGGCCTTATCAAAGTAGCAAACATTATACAACGAATGGCGAAATAAAAATATCAGCTAACCAATAAAACGCTACGACGTGGCAAGGGAAACGAGGAACGCGAATGTTTGTATCACTCAGTCAGAGCACAAAACTAGAACACTCAATTTATGTAAAAAAATAAAATGATGTTGTTACCTGTTCAGTAGGAAATTTGTCGGAATTTGAACCAGACACATCTATGACTTCTAGCTCGACAGGTGTTCCGTTTATAGGTACCGTCTGCCTGTACAGGAGATCTGAAAAGATGATTGAGATTAGGTTAACTCTTTGTGATGGGTGAAACTTGAAGATAAATTGATTAAACATCTACAGTGGTGAAGAAACTGACCTGTATTTGAATGGTATTCTCCAATGTAGCGCCTCGTTAAATAACGGACGATCAGAGCTGAAACAAAGATACATTAAATTATGTATTGCGTATGTACAGTTAGAAAATTAATACATATTACAAAAAAAAATCGTGTAAGTAGGTACATCATCTTCAGTCCAAAGCAAATGTCACATTGAACAGTTATCATTTGTATCAATCGTCTCCCCGCGACTCTTACGATGTTGTCCGTCTACCTTGTTAAGGCCTACCTACGTCTTTCTGTTTGTTTTCACCACTCAAGAACCTTCCTTTCCCATCGGTTATCGGTTCGTCGAGTAGTGTGGCGCGCCTATTGCCATCTCAAGTTACAAAATACAAAAGAACCTATTTTCAAACACTAAAAGATAGACACATTTTAAGATTTTACAACGATTTAAAAACGATGATTAGGCTATCACCGAAATTTTGACTAATATACGCTGATTGATTCTCAAGACTGTTGGAATGCTGTAAAATAAGATTACATCACTGTCGGTCATTGGGATGTTGGCCTGCTCTCAGTTTATGTAATAGAAACTAGGTCGTGCTCTTGATATTCAGTCATCTAAATGCAAACTTTGTTTACATACAGTCAATTATGCGTTCTTTCAGCCTGAAAAATGTCAGTGATCAAGCTTCTATTGAGGTTAAAACAATCCGCAGAGATTAACTGAAAGAGTAATTGAAAAGGCCGAATCGTTGAGGCAAAAGTGTTGAAATTTAATGAAAGAGCTAGAATAGTTATTTAATTATGGTACTGAATATAATATCTGTGACAACCAGCTGACGTTTTTAGGGATTTGGGTCGCAACGTGATATTTGTGGTAGAGTAGAGTCGTTGTTAAGAAGTCTGGAATTTTTGATACTAGTCGAACATCATGTAGATTATTTTCGCGCTGTTATGTTGTTTTCTTTACCTGATTTCCCAACTCTGGAGCTGCCGATGACAGCGATGCGAACACGTGGGAGTCCGGCGCGCTCGTCTCTCATTTTGGAAGTTATTTTGATTTATCTGGAACAAACGAAATGAGATGTTAGAAAGTGGCTCCAACTTTTTGCTAAGGAGCCTGGCACGTCTTTCTGTTCGTCATTAATAAAACAAATTTGCGGTCGCTTAGTTAGTGTAGTAGCTGACACATAGGAAGTAAAAGACTAAAAGTAGCTGACATCGATACAAAACAAGAATGTTTGGCAACTAAATTCGCATTTTAAAGAAGACAATTTATTTTCCACACTTTTAATGTAGCCTTGAACTTTTTCTTCCATGAACCTATCTGTTAAACAACCGTGAATTTAAAGGTTACCTATATGATAGAATTAATAGTAATGTGCAATAATATTAGTTATAGTTAGTTACAAAGGTTTGATATTATTTCTTTCTTCAATTTTACATATTACAGGGTTTTGACCACAAGTCACCTGATGTTAAGTGACGATGTGATCGCAGGTGGTGCCTAGCTACGCCTGAATTAAGAACTGGCCCTAATTCAGGTGAGGCTACAGGAATACACTGACTGACTTTAAATTTGAGACATGCGAGCAAAGAAAATGCCCTATCACCAAGCTATAGTTTAATCACGATGTTGTCCCGACCGGTCGCGAGTCGACTTCACTACCACTTAGCTACCATCGCTTTCGCTGTATAGTATCTTATGTATGTATAGTTGAGCCCTTCAGATTCCTGCTATGTTTGGATGATTGCGCATATTGGCTCTTGCCAGTTCATTCATTAGTCTCAAATGACGTTCGTGCATAGTTAATGACCGACAAAGCGCGTCACGGACAAATACGACTCATTATCTGCTGATAGTATTAAATTTTAATGAGCCGAAAACGATGATTCATTCGTTGAGTTACTGTAATGCCTTACATTTGGTTGGAAAATTGTTTGAAAGATTGTTGTAGTCAAATGACTATTGCTTAAGTCTTATGAAGTCTCGTGATATCAATTGTGCATCGTCGTTATTTTAGGAAGCAGTGTTAGCGTAATCAGTGTTGTGTTCTGAAATATCTATATAATTACCTATATAATCATCAGCCGGTAGAAGTCCAATGCTGAACATAGGCCTCCCTCTTTGAACGCCACCATGAAAGGCTATTAGCCATTTCCTAATAGCCATTCATGAATGTTCAGATGTTTCATGCTGAAACATCTGCCCCACCTCTATCGTGGGTTAGAGTAAAAGTTAGTTTAGTTTATGAATGAGAAACCGACGTAAACACCAGTATTGCGACATGGAGACACAGAGGCATGATGAAAAGTATTAATAGCGGATCCGCTCGCGTCAATTTGCCTACTGAATGGTTGAATAACCCTAGAAAACAACGCAAGCTATGCGTGAACTGACGTCCCTGAACAATGCTAAGGAATTTAAAACAAGCGCGACAACAGAGACGCGTACGCAACTGATTAATATGCTTTTGTCTCCAACACTCTTATTTTCGTAAAAGTATTTTTAAGTCGCATGATATTAAAAACTCGTTTGTAAAATAAACATTGCACTTGTTCATAATTACAAGATTCGTTTAAACTTGGCAAGCAATGTGACAATGTGAAACATTTATTTTACTGTGGGCTTCTGATATATGGCTTTAAAAGTAAATCGTTGTCCTGAACGAGTTTGATTTAATTTTCAATTAGATGACAGATTCAGTTTCTTTTGCAATAATTTTGTTCAGTGCATGTCTCTGTAAAAATAAACAGCCACAGGAGTGTTCACTCCCACACATTATTTAAAAATTTCTTCTCAAGAACCTATCAGCCTGAAATAATATTTGTAACGCTTCAGGAAATCTCAAGAAGTGTTGCGTATGTTTCTGTTATTTTTGCTATAGATCATGAGTGACATTTATTGTTCGTTAAAACTCAAGAATCGTGAGCACAGATCCGGGAACGTAGCAACTCGGCTTCAATTCAGAAACCAATTTAAATCCTATGAAATAGAAAAAGTGTAATATCCGGTGCCATTGGACGCCTCTGAAGAACTTGGCATAGTGATCTAATGGACGGCCACAGTACTCGCTCCTCACCGGCGACAATCAGCCGCTATTTATTTACGTTTGGCGCCAAATAATAACATCATTCAGGATTTCAGTCGCGACTGAATGTGCCGAAAGAAATGTTGCGATTTATATTTATTTTTCTGTGACGCTCTTCATCTTATTTTAAAGTTTTATTTGCACTCACTCCGAAACGCGCATTAGAAGCTGAATATAAAATCAAAAGTTTGCTAAATGTTGATATATCGTTTGACAGCTACAAAGTGAAGATATTTCTCTCGTAACACATATTCCTGGTATATCAGAAAAATCGATCCGACATGCGCAGCGTGCCTCACCACGTGAGTCGCACGTTCCAAGTGGCACGAGCTTTCAGACTAGCTTTCAGACAATATACCTACTCATATGACATGAAAGCATGAATATGAAAAGGCATGTTTCCATCAAAAAGCGTAGGTGACTGTTCAATCAACTCATTTTAGCCCCGAGAATGTTGTTGATAGCAAACGTCTAGAAAGCTTTTTAATGCAAAAAGTGCAAAAACATTGCACAGATTATTTGATTCCATTAGCAGCGATAACAAAGAAAAGTTTTAGCGAAATGATAACACAGAAAGGTTAGCTTAACACCTAGATGCGTGGGTGACACTACAGATGCAAAGGGAAGATTTTATTAATGAATGAACTCGTAGACAACGAGTGGGTAGCCAAATGTTAATGCTATCACAACTCATGATCTGTTTCTCAAAGCCTACTGACGTTAGACCTTATATAACTCATTAAATATGTATGTAAATGTAATTATTTTTTTATTATAATTAACATGATATCTTCCTTGACGCTGAATGGATGAAAGGTCAGTGTGTTATGATGATATGAAATGAGTAACTAACGATATAACTTTAGTGTTATCACGGTCCAATATAATAAATCCTTTGGCATCAAGGATGCCCTTCACTACAAATTCGTTTATGTCGCGACGTATGACGCGAGTGAGATGTGGAGTTTTCCGAAGGTCTATAGATCCTTTGAGGCTGTTATCGATAAGGATGAGACCTTGAGAGTAAACCTTTCGAATCTAGGGTATTAATTTCTTATTGGAAGGTTACCCGCTAAGGAGCGGGGTCATGACTTGACATTATTAATAACACAGGGTGGCAACTATACCAAGGTTATTTCCTGTTCATATTATATGTACTTAATTCTTCATACGATATTTATTATCTTGCCCTCAATTTTGTATATATAGAGACAGATAACACATTTTTTTCATACTTCCCAACCCGTGGTCAATCACATAGTTTGTTTTAAAACCTAAGTATGGCGCAAAAAAGATTCGATATCGATATGACATTGCAACCAAAGATATATCAGCGTTGTAGCACAACTGGAATATAAGATTTTCTCGTATTCAGTTTCACTTTGATTTTCTGTATGAGTATGTAGATACCATAAATGTTATTTTAAATTCACATCAACATTTACGCGAAGACAAAATTTACATTTTGTTTTATAGGGCCTGCATTTTCACCAAAACTGAGCGGTGCGACGGTGCGTAGCGGACTTCTTTCATGTACGAGGAAATCAGTGTGACGTTTATTAACTGGTAGTACCTACAGTAGCTTGGTTAGCTATATACAGGGCGTCACATAGGTTCATACCTCACGTTCGCCTTTATCACTCGCATTCCTTGCACACATCCCTCGCTTGTTTTGTATGTACAAACATCCCGCTCCGCTAAACTCTTTTCAAAGCTGCGCTGAGCGAGGCTAGGAAAATGAAGTAATCCTATAGTGGTTTTTTCGCGCACACTGCTTAGCTGTCTTGCACAGTTCTGTTGAAAGCACAGCTTAAGAACGTTAGGATGTTTTGCTTATCCGTGCTATAAAACCGCTTACGCTTTAGCCTACTTTTCTATAGAGTTAAATACTGTGGAATAAAAGATATATTACTATACATTTTCAAAAATCCAAGTGATATTGATAACACCACCATTAATTAGCTTCCGCAATTCTCCGCTTCCAAGTGCTCTATAAAACAACAAAACAGCTTGTTTTATAGCCCTACCTAAACAGAATAATTATTCCAAAAGCCTCGTAAACATTTGTTTGTATTTTAAGAACAATGACATTTTTGAATTTACATCAACAATTACTGTACAAATAGGTAATAGAAATAAACAATTGAGCTTATTACAATAGAACTGAAGAAATGGCATAAGTATTAAGATATATTTCCATTGTTCTACGATTACATTAACTATAACAAAAGACTTACCGAAACAGAAGCAGAGTAAGTAATAAATTACTAATATTGTTGTATAACACATACAAATCAGGAAAGTACCTAATATTCTAGTTTGCCGTTAAATATTGTCAAGGTCTTATTGTGAAAGCCAATATGTCTACTTAAGATCTACGCCGTAGCTGTGCTTGGGCTGAAGGTTACGCCAAAGTATCGTAACCATTTATTCTGAAAGGTGGATTATAACAAACGTACCAAAATCGTCATATTTCTAAATACCGTTCGTATTATCTGTGGTTGACATTGAACCTGAAATAAAAGGATTTCTGTTGGCACTAATAAATATACGACATTGCGGCTGTCAAGCCCATTACTGTTGCGATGTGGTCATGCTATTTACCTATGATTATCTGCTGGTATAAAACCAACATAAATAGGTTAACAAAAGGTGACTCTTTAAAAACTTTGTTCTTCTTATGAGTCTCTGTTCTTATGGTTTTCCATTTTTAACCTGAGATACAAAAAAGGGTGTTATCAGTTTAACATGTGTATCGTAGCCCTCAAACAAATAGCCAATAATGATTTCTTTTTTTAAAAACACTCTTATTATCTTCACTTGTAACTAACTAACTAAATAATTATGTTTGAAAGGCGATTGCATAAGCTAACTGCAGCCAAGCATATGAAATGAAGAGGCTGTTTACTGCCTTCCCATTTTATGTAAATAATTTCTTTATATCTTAAAAGGAAGTGACAACATATAATTAAACGCTTGGCACAATCAGGGAGTTTACCGTTCTCAGCAAGTAAAAGGTTTCATGGTCATTAAAATGGACGCCAATTAATTCAAACGATTCCATTGAAGCGACTTCATTTTGAAGTCTGCGACGTCCGGGATTATTTAAAGCGTCATTAGAATAATTATTTCAATTGGCGTTTTCCTTTGCTTTATTTAAATTTTTATATCGCTTGTTATATTTTCTGTTGGCGTATACAATTCATAACGATTAAGCTATACATTTTCGTTTCCTGTTGCCAAGCAGGTATGTTCTGGCAGAATCATGTTTAACACCGTCGCTCGGTGAGATAGTCTATCCTACCCTACAATAATACCTACAATCTACATTATCAATGCGAAAGTTTGTGTGTAGTACCTACGTTTCTCAGCACCGTAACGGCTGTATGGATTACCAGAAAGTTCCAGAATGTTTTAGTGTATTGCTACTTTAGGTTAGGAATAAGACATAAAGGTAATTTTCATTCCAGAAAACTACACAGTTCCCGCAGGATATCAGGTAAATGGCAGATGAAATTGCGGGGCGCAACTCGTTTAAAATAACTAAATCTTCCGTGTACTAGGTAGTTTTTGCCGTAGTAACTCAGTACAACGTAATCTACAGGTGACCCGGTCACCTGGATCTAGGCTCATAGCGTATCTAGGGCTTGCTCAGTAGTCTGTACCTGTGTTACATACTGTAAATATTTATGTAGTTGGTAAGTAACATAAATAAATCAACAAATACATCTGTTAGCATCCATTTTACATGATATTTTGCAAACACTGCTCGTGCAGGTGATGTTATGATAAATTAATAAAAACGTGGAAGATAAATAAATAAATATTGGGGACAATTGCACACAAATTAACCTAGCCACATATTAAGCTCGAAACTTGTGTTATGGGAACTAGACAACGATATACATACTTATTTAGAGAAATAAATACTTATGTAGATTAAATACTTTTTAGATTTTTTAAGATAGAAATATCCAAGATTTAGGTACAAATATTCGTAGATAACCAATTAGAGTCTCAAACAAAATTGCGTACAAAATTTATTAAAAAACTTCCACATTAAGATTTTATATAGGCATATAAGGCCATTTGAAATTCTTCCAACGTTTCATATTTGTGAAAGTGATTCATGCAAATTATGAACTAGAAAATGTAGGAAATCTATTTCGGAACCAAAGTAGATTCAACCAAATATTTTTTTGAAATGAAATGAAATGATTTATTCACAAAAAATAGAGTTCATGTTGTTGATGTTTGAGTTTTTGATCTGGAGAAATCCTAGAGTAGGTTTCAAAAAGATGCCTACTACATCAATCATTATGCAAAGACCGCTAAAGTTTAGTAGCAAAGTTGAACAATATTCTACCACCCGATCGTTCATGTGTTGTGAATATTACGAGAAAAACCACACATTGTTTGGATTTGTTATGATATTTACGTGTTTCGTACATAAAATTTACCGCGTGTTAATATGATAGTGTTGTAACTCCAAACATTTCTGTACTTGACCCAATATTTTTCCCGTATGGTTACTACTAATAAGTACTAGTAATCAATCAATGGGTTTCAATGTTGCATCGGTTTCTTCACAACCTTCGTAAAAGCCGAGTGTTGAACTCAGGTGGTATGTGAAAAATGTTGTTCTTTCTGTTTTTAATGGACGTGATAACACGTCTTAAACTTGACCCAGTTGCAGTGTGGACCTAACAATATCGCTCTTTATGAATTTCACAACGTTTGGCTGGCTCACAAGGCGCTGTAAAATTAACCGAACGCGAGTTAAATATTCAAGTGCAAGTTTTTAATTTCAATTTTAAAAGCATTGTGTTTTCTTCTCTTCTTTTGTTTAAACTCAATTGTTACTATCTGATAGCTTTACTCTTTAGCACTAAATTATAATACAAAACGAAATTCGGTTAGTATCCATAAATTAGATCGAATAATTGCAAAAAAAAATTTAGCGTAAATTTAATAAGTATTCAGTAATGTCATTTACTTCCTAAATACATGAGATGTAAGCTAGTTAATTTTCCAAACATAAAGTCAAAGGTTACTTTGAGTACTTTGCCAAATGCCATAAACGTCCATACCATGAGAACAATCATTGTGAACGCGAACCTACGCCAGTGTGAATAATCTGGATTCTGCGTGTATCTCCCGCCCTTCACCGCCCGCCCAGGTACACAGCTGGGCGGGCGGTGGCGTGCACGGAATATAAACAAGATAGAAACTTTCCGATCGACCGACACGCACTCTAGGAATATTTTGATCGTAAATCGACGAATCAATGGGGTGAATCGCGGCGTCACATCCTGATAGGACTATTTTCGTCGTTTAACTTGGTGACTATTTCTGCATAAATGCTTTAGTCCCAAATAGTTACAATGTAAGACTTTTATATATAGAGCTCTCTATGTTAACGTTCTAGAATAATACTTGTTGCGCCCCGCGGTTTCACCCGCGTCTTCCCGTTATCCCGCAGGAACCTTTTTCGAGGATAAAAAGCCTATGTCTTAATCCAGGTATCTCCGTTCCAAATTTCATTAAAATCGGTTTAGTCATGATAATTGATACGTGGTAACAAACATTCACACACATACACAAACTTTCGCATTTATAATAGGATAGCATTTTATATAGGATGCATTTTTAGTAGGATTAATAAACTCTAAAATACGGTTATTGGAAAGAACAAACTTTTTTAATACCGATTACAACAAATCAATCCAAACGGCACTGTACCTTATCTTTTTTTATTGCAAATCAATAATATTTTAATAAGCTCGAGTCGAAAGTGCTTTTCGCTCAGTGCAATTCAATATAAGTTCATTCACTTCGTCTACTGTTGTAGTTGTCTTAAGATATTGATTTTAAACGGCAAAACTTTTAATGACATTGATGCGTTTTATTTTAGGTAGGTATATCAGTAATTGTAGCATTGAAAAAAGAAAAACTAGCAATCCTTCGTGCATTTTTGGGATGTGCCGCGCATAATGCATAATTTGGTTCATTGAATTTTACTAACATTTTTATTACTAACTAACTAAATTGTATGAAAATCAAATGTTTTGAACGCAATAATTTATATGTCAATTGCATTCAAGTCATGTGGTAAGTATGAGTTACAGACACTCTTTGTTCTTTCAAAAAAATCTACCTACTAAAGGAGTCATCACAGAACTATTTTTTTTAATTTACCTAGCCCCAAATTAAGCTCAAAACTTGTGTTATGGGTACTAGACAACGATAAACATATTTATATAGAGAAATAAATACTTATATAGATAGAAATATTCAAGACTCATGTGCAAATATTCGTGCTCATCACACATATATTTGCCCTTACCGTGATTCGAACCCGGGACCGCTAGCTTCGCAGGTAGGGACACAACCAACTCGGCTACCGCGTCGTCATTAAAACAATTATACATGTATCTCTATGGGAGTAATGTACTGTGGTTCAAAGTTTGGGCGGATGCCTCCCCCTCTGTGTACAGACACTACAGACAGCACTATCCGTTAAATGCCAGATTCATTAAACCCTCAGTGTGAAATCTTCAAAGCGAGTATTTAAAGATTTTAAAGTGTCGGGTGTAACTCACTCTGATTACGTGTTAAATACGAGCTTGGAAAATCATATGAAGGGCTACGAGGAGCTTGGAAAAACACCGCCTTATCAGCTCGAGTACTTTGTTTAGACAGTTTATTTAGATAATGGAAATGAATGGGTCGGTTGCCTTGCACAATAGGGTTCCCACGAGTGCCTAAGTTACGTACAAAAGCGAACTACATAAATGTTCATTGCGTTTAATAGATCTGCTGGGTTCATATGGATATGCATGTCAAAATGGCTATTATCATCATTATGCATCTATCATCATCATAATCAGCCTATTACATTCCCACTGCTGGGACTCTGGTGTTCTTTCAGAGAGGGCTATGTGTATTTTGTATGCATTCAAAGGTATTGCAAATTGCAATAATTCATGAATTTATTATGAAAACTATAATGAAAGTCTGTGAACGGTTAGGAATGCCATAAACTTTCCAGAGAGTTGACCTTTTCCCTCAATAACTCCATTTCGTCGCAAAACGTAAACACATAAATCAAACAGTCCATTTAATATAGGAATAATAAAAAAAGAACTACTTTTGCATTTTTTCGCAGTTCGCTTCCATATCCGAGCTAGAAATCGACGGGTTGGCATTCTCTACCTCTCTTTTATATAGAGCTTCATAGCCAATAAAACCTTTATAGTTTCGTTATGTTTGCCTATCCGTTCGTTCGTCTCATCACAGCTTAAAAACACCGACTATTTTACATCCTTTTTCCTATCCAAAATTTGCTAGGATCCACAAAGGTAGATATGCAATGATAAAAAACCCATACCTAACATTCCGATTGCGAAATTCTGTCCGTCTGTCTGTGTGTTTGTAACGAACAGATCATGATGCTAAACAAATTTAGTATGAATATAGTTAGAACCATAGGGAAGGTATATTATGATACTTTTTATCGGGCACATGAGCTTAGTATTAAATAAAAATGAGCAATAACTAAAAAATTAAAAAAACTTCAACGTAGTACTTAGTTTAGGGCAGTCACTTAATGTTTAAGTGACATTGTGATCACCTGAATTAGCAACTGGAATTAAAATTATCTCTAAAGAAAAACTACAGGTACGGTAGGCCCACTTGGAGGACCAACGACATTGTAAGAGTCGCAGGAAGCCGATGGATGGGAATGGTGGCGTTCAAAGGGGAGGCAGTGGACTTCTTCCGGCTGATGATGAAAGCTACAGGGTTGAAAAACGAAGATATTAAACAGGTAACTGTAACGGAACCCTAAGTATTTGCATCACGCACCTTACTGGGCTTTTTATAACTCCGCAGAGGTTATTCTAGGCGTACAAGCTTTTTAACGAAGCTGTTTATTGATTGGCGCTTGTATATATTCGGAACAAATGGACTTTCAATCAGCATAATCTGTTCACTAACAGACATGCGGATATGAGAAAGATAAAAGTAACAGATTGTATACATTGTACAGTCTAATCTCGAATCCTAATAGGTATACAACCTCACAACTTGTGGAAATTAGGTAACTTGTTGGAAAAACGCCCTACGACCTCACAATTAGTAGAAGTGAGGTACCTAACTTGTGGACAAATATAAGGAGTAAAAACAAAAAAAGAGTTTTATATGTAAATACAATTTAAGCCAAGACGCCGACACCGAATTCAAATCCTCTCGGCCCCGCACCTATGACTTAATAAGTTATGTGCGGATTTGCCATCGCTCAAAACGGTGAAGGAAAACATCGTGAGGAAACCGGCATGCCCAAGAACTGCAACATTCAAGGGCATGCGACATCTACCAACCCGCACTGGGCCAGCGTGTTAGATTACAGCCCATACTCTCTCTCTGAGAGAAGGCCAGAGTCCCAGTAGTGGGAACGTGAAAGGCTGATAATGATGATGATGACAATTTAAGCACTATACATTGTACAAGATGGACCTAATGCTAGATAACACTTTCTCTCAATCATCCTTTACGTATGAAATCAGACTAATATCACACTAATCCAAACGTTAATGTTGTTATTTAAGGTACTTCTTCACGCTAAAAAGCAGATTTGAGTGAATTTTGAATAGAGGTAGCTAATACCTTGGATTAACACAAAGGCTCCTTTTTATTACAGAACAAATATATTGTTATTGTATTGAAAAAATATCACCTTACCGCGGGTGCAGCCACGCGGCGCAGCTAGTGTGAAGCGAAAGTGAATGAAGCTTAATTTTATACGATTTATAGAATATCATTGACTGGACAATGACAATGTATGGAAGGGTTCGAAATTCTAGCTCACCAATCAATGTTTGCCTAAAGGTGTGTTAATTTTTTTTTTTAACAATTTATACGCGGCTATGTTTTATACCTACCTAAAAAGATCATCAGTCAAATTGAACTTATACCTGAATTGATATGCTTCAATTTGCGTGTATGATCCAACGCAAGACGAATGATTGATTTCGATTATACAGCGACACTGTTTCATAACATTTCAGATTGGTACATTGATTAAGTACTTTTAGAGTATATTTCGGTACCATAGAAATACCTATAACGCTATCAATTAACATATTTATAAGGTAGATTTACAGTACACTTTAAAAGGCAATTAAAAATTCGATCTATGTATTGGTAAATTAACGTTCTTCCTCTAAGGTTCTATACTAAATTTTGAATAACGGAATACTAATCTATTCATACTGTCTGACTGTCACAGCCAAACGGTATCTAATCTAGCAAATTAAAATTTGTTTAGTTCAAAAATCAGACAATTATTGACAGTCTAAAACTCAATTAAAAAAAAATATCTAGTAGGATTCGACATGTGATCACTTTAAAACGTGAAAGTACCTAAAACGGCATCTACGTAGCACGGTATCTATGAGCTTTAACTCCCATTTGTTCCAACGAAAACCTTAGTAAATATTTATCAAGTAAACATTGTAATTTTTTAGATACCTACAAATATAAAACAACTACTACATTTTGCAGGTATTTTTTTAATTTGACTTCTGTGTATCAGCAAAACTGAAAGTTTCGAGTTTGTCAGCTTTCGCTATCCCCGTACATATTTCTATTGTACATTTTGATTCTATGATCATCTATGATCAGACGTGATATTTAAGGCACATGGAAAAAAAAGTTGTTCAGTTACGACAGGTGTTCTTGTTTGCTCCGAGCCCCCCGGCGTAGGCAGATGGAGCTATAAAAATCTACATGCATATATCTAAATACAAAAAGATGTAATGAAACCAATAGCAGCATGCCCGCAACAATGAAATATATATGGCACTAATCAGACTAAAAATGGGAAAGCTTGTGACTGAGTGTGTATACCTATTTGTTTCTTCTAGTATAAATTGGTGCTGAACGAGTTTGAGTAAAATTTGGACTGGAAATAGCTTAAGTTTGCTCTGGATTAACTCATAATCTACTATTTATCCCGGCAAAAGGTTCCTGCAAGATAGTGAGACAAACGCCAGTGTAACCGCAGGACGCAGGTAGTGTAAATCGAAAGTGAATATAGCTTAATTTTATATGGACAGAAAATCAATATATGCATGCAAGCGTTCCAAGTTATAGCTAACCGTCGCATCGAAGATGGTTAAATTTAAAATTCGTTCATTGATTTTACTCAGAATTTTCATGTTAGAATGAAGCAATGAAACAGTAACATTGGCTGTAAACTCACCTGATGAGAAATGAAAAGAACGGTGTACCGCCTCAGCTGGCTCGATCTGTCGGCGGTGAAATCACACCACTTGTAAGAAGATCAGTCTCAACACTAAACACTTGTGTTTTTGCTTTCACAGTCCTTTATCAATTGCAATATGTTCAGAAAATGTGGTATCAGCAGTTGTAAGGAGCTGACGTGCCGCACGCGAGAGTTTCGGCGAACGACTGGGCGGCGCGCAGTGGCGCGTGCCTATATATACGTACAAACGTATACACATATACGTTCTACGTAGACACCGCCCGCCCTCTGTGCTTTTCATACATGCAAAAACGTCGGAGGAATTCAGCGCCTAATTTCCGATGTCACTGCCTTATGCCAACACAATGGGAACGATGATCCCGCTCGTGCATACAGGGACAGCCCAATTTTTTAAAGCCGAATGACGGTTGACCGATTTTTCAAGACGCGGACGGACTTCTTTCCATATAAGGATACTCTGCTTTAGTAGTTAAATAGGGGCAAGTAAGCAAATGATAATGCTAAGTGTGTTCAATTTAGGTTGTCTAAATATTTTTAATAATAGGTATTTGAAAATTTTAAAGTCATTTGACTTGCATGGTTATATGACTTGTGGAATATTTTAGAGAATATGTATTTACGATAAAACTCACTCATAATTTTGTTATAAATCATGTAAATCATAAGACGCACAACAGACAGTAATCGCCTATTATTATTTTTTAGACGCAGCGCTGCCGAATGTTTTGGCACTATCAACACACATGTAAAAAATAAATAATATCTTCTTGTAAATCATGTTAGGTGTGAGAAAACAAAGAATCATGCTGAAATGAGTCTTAATAATCGATGAATTTGTGTAAATATTAGGGTTTACTGTAAGAAAATTTCAAGATTGCCGATTCGTTTTGCAAAATGAAACCAGATCAAGGATGTATAGTAGAGTACAAACAACAGCGGCTTTCCCAAACGATTTTTATTATTATTGGCAGACGGTTGTTGGGCTATTACTTCGCACAAAACATCGATGCTGTAAATGTTTTGTTTTGAGACGAAATTCCGAAAGTTAGATTAATTCCTAAGAGGAAAAGTGACAAAAATTGAAGCCAGAAGAATGAAGGCAATGTACGTATAATCTGTTGTTATATTAATAAAATACAAAAAAAGTGAATACTCTCATAGGTTACAAAAATAATAAAAATTCCATGTTGTCTCGATGGCCCCCGCTTGAAGATGTATCAAAATTAGACGCGAGAATGCGTTCACATTCCATAAGTTTCACCCTAATGCATCCTTCTATTTTTAGTCATGTATTGCTTCATAAGAGCTTGTTGATTTAGTATCAGTGTTTCATCAAGGTGCTTAGGCTTTCCCGTGCCGCTTCCATCGTTGTTTTCCTCAATAAATATTTCGAATAAGTTACTTCGTTGTGATAGTAAATATTTAGGACTTCTAAATCACTAAAGTGTCTAATGGAAATTTTCGATATATGTGATGAGACTTTACAGTCTAAGAGTTATGTTTCATTGCTACTAGCTGCTTTTTATCAATTATTGAACATAGGTATACCTCTTCTTAGGCTATTCTTTACATATTGTAGTTCACTATTTTATACTGTATTAGTCGTTTTTTACAACTTGAATCTCTAAGTAAGGCTTAATTCTTAAATCATTATCAAAAGATGATCTAAATAATAAAGAAAGAAAGACAGTCAGCCAAAGATGTTTGTTACTGTATTTCCATGTTTTTGGGTATTAATATTATAAATCGATGTTAACATATTATAAACATTTCAATAAAATGAAAAATTCATCGAGTAGATCAAAAGTACTAAGAGAAAACACAAACAGACGTGGAAAACCTACTTTATTTCATTGTATTTAGAGATGAAAATATTATATTTAGGACTAGTTACCTTCATATGTTACTACGTATCCCAGTGAACTTCGTCCCACCTGGCATTTCACATACGAAATTACCCTATTGTTCTTTTGGTTTCCCTTTTTGCACTTTGAACCACCCCTGCGAACAAAAACAAAAAAAAAACAAAACACCAGTTGCTTTTTATGTATAAGACGTTTATACATCGCTTGTTCCAGGTGTCATTCCACATAGTAAACGTTTTACGCATAATTTATTATGGAAACATATTTGAAGGTTTTCTCAAACATGAGTCAAGTTCAGTCAGTGTTTCATACATCGATAGGTTTCCGGGAAAGTCTCACCAGACGGCGCCGGCCGCCAAGTGTTTACGCTCTGCCCCGTGCCCAGTACTCACATCTGTTTCTCCAAATCGCACTATATTTTACGTAGACAGTTAATAAGCTCACTTTTGTGATTCATATTGCGTTCGACTACTAGAGATAAGTGCAATAATAACATAAAGGCAGCCTTATGGGACTATATTAGATATGTAAATAAGGACAGCATTACTATTAGACCTGTCAGATTTAGTTTAGTTTTAGAGAATGCAAAACCGAATCGACACCAATAACAAACTACAAAGTAAATTAACTATTATTTACATATTTATTATAGACCTAACATTCATGTAAAAAAGACAAAGTACCAATAGGTATTTAAAATTAGCACTAATATGTGGTTAGAAAAAGACAGCAATACTATTAGACCTGTCAAACTTTGTTTAGTTTCAGAGAATGCAAAACCGAATCGACACCAATGTCACGTGTGTGTTATGTTTGTTTGTGTTGTTGTGTATAGAGGAGCAATTTATTAATGTCATTTTATATTTTAGATCATTCAATACAATGTACGTAGTTTAAAATTTATTTAGAATACTACAGCCACAGCGTCAGCTTACATCAGTTTGGTTGGTGGGATAGCTTTATCTCTTTCGTCTCATATATAGCATTCAGATAGCTTATTCTACTACTAGTTGCGCCCCGTGGTTTTACCTGCGTCTTCCCGTTATCCCGTAGGAACCTTTTTCCGGGATGAAGTAGCCTATGTGTTAATCCAGGGTATAAGCTATCTCCATTCCAAGTTTCATCAAAATTGGTTTAGTAGTTATGGTGATACGTGGTAACAAACATTTCACACACACACACACACACACACAAACTTTCACATTTGTAATATTAGTAGGATAGGATTGGAGAGGATAAGATAGCTCACTCTGACGCTCTGTAAATGTATGCGTGATATATATTTAGAGAGCTTGATCACCGCGTTGTACTGTGCAGTACTCATACATGTGATCACAAATATACATATATCAATAGTACCGACTTCGTGGCTTCTTATAACCGACTTGTTCTAATCTTTGAAGCGTTTCACGTCTTACGTAAAAGTATTTAGGCGGCAAGGAGTCATATGTTTCTTGTGATAAATGTCGTATTCGGTAAGTTTATGTGTTGGAACGAGCACTGAATTCCTACATTATGATTATTGTATTCTGGCATTCCGATATCATTATTTTCCAGCAAGTACTTACAGTCCTGTTGTTTTTCTTAGGCTACTTATTATGCCGGAAATACGTTCCTGGGGATTAGCGGGAAAACTGCAGATGTACAGAGTATGTGAAACTCGAAATGTGGAAAAGGTTCCTTCACAACACTTTCCGCAGTCTTACAAACCGAAGATGTATAGAGCTAGTTTAATATCTGCTTATGTAAAACTCGAAATGTGGAACAAGCTTCCTTCACAGGACTTTCCGCAATCTTACAAACTGCAGTTTTTCAATATGGGTGTGAAAAGAGTTTTTAAGGGTCGGCAATATTGCTAATGTCCATAGACGACGGTGACCACTAACCATTAGGCGGGTCGTCTGCTTATTTGCCACTCTATTACATCCTATCCATCCTATCCTACTAATATTATAAATGCAAAATTTTGTGTGTGTGTGAATTTTTGTTACCACGTATCACCGTAACTGCTAAACCGATTTTGATCAAATTTGGAATGGAGATAGCTTATACCCTCGATTAGCACATAGGCTACTTTTTACCCCAGAAAAAGACTCCTTCGGGATAACGGGAAGACGCGGGTAAAACCGTGGCGCGCAAAAAAATAACTACAAAAAAAATGATTTGAAAATATCTCTAGTTTAAGAAGGTTAATAAGTTTTTAAAGTTAAGTAACACGAGATATTGCAATTTATAAGTTTGTGTTAGTTTTGATGTAGGTGGTAACAAATATTACGTTGTAATTCTGCGGATTCCGTGGGCAGTTAATGTTAATGTTAAAGGTGAGCGGGGCTGAAATGAAACACGTTTGATGAGAAAATGTTTTCTGCCCCCGAGTTGTTTAAAAGATATAGCACAAAGGTATATCTCAAAGTGCGCCTTTTAGTTTTGCTTGAAAATATTCCATTTTGTTTATGTAATATTAAAATAACTAACTAAGTAGCTCAACTGGGCTACGACCAACGTATAATTAATTTAGAAATAATGACCAAAGCAAATAGTTTGTTTTACTTTTATCACAGAAACATGAATAAATATACATATCTATAATCTGTACAGTAATATATTAGGTATCCAATATCTATACTAATATTATAAAGAGCAAAATACTCGACTATAAACCATAATAATAATAATAATCGCGTATCGTCAGGAGGTTCCTCACTCTGCAGCCCTAACCACCGGTAGTTTGAGTGCGGCCCCGCTACCGGTGCCACTCTGGGTTCAAGTTTTTAATAGTAATTTTGTTTTATATTACTTCATAAAATTATTGTAAAATACTTACATCCAAAAAAAAAAGAATAATTGAATAATAATAATAATGCCCACACAATCTGAGTCTTGGATATTTCTATCTATATAAGTATTTATTTCTCTATATAAGTATGTATATCGTTGTCTAGTACCCATAACACAAGTTTCGAGCTTAATTTGGGGCTAAGTCAATTTGTGTGCAATTGTCCCAGATATTTACATTTATTAATTTATTTAATACATAGCTCTGAAAATTGGTGGGGGGTAGCTTAGAACCAGGAGACAGACATAGGATACTTTTTATCCCGGAAAAAGTTCCTACGGGACAACTGGAAGACGCGGGTGAATCCGCGGGGCACAGCTAGTATTGTATAAACATGAATAGTTCATAGTTCATAGTAGTTGTATAAATGAAGACCTCGTAGCCCATTGTAGACCGTCTACGACGTATGTAGCCGTAGAGCCTATCTCGTAGCCGTAGGCATGTTGTAGTACCTAGCGAAACTTGAGTGGGGTTACCCTCATCGTTTCATTCAACCTTGTTTTTGCTGTATAACGTTCCCCCACCCTGGGAGATTCCACTTTATACTCACTATCTTCTGTAACGCATAGACACACACAAATACACATTAGAAATTCACTAAACCCAAACACAAAAATGCGCTACTTTTTTATGCATAAGTATTTGCAAGCGACGACTTGCGCCGAGTGGCTGGCAGTGGTTGGATGAGAAAAGCCGAAGACTGGGCTCAGTGGCGTATCATGGAGAGGCCTATGTCTAGCAGTGGACTGGTGCAGGCTGATGATGATGATGATTTGTATAGCGGGAGTCAAATCCGCGACTCACGCTTTGCAGTCGTAACTCTTAAACCCCATTTTTAAGTCCGTGTCAAATCTCTCAAGTGTGTTGATAAAATAGTACTAAGAGGAAAAATGTAGTGCGCAATAATACTAAGGGGAAGTAGTCGGTGTAAAAAAATCTCAGTTTACAGCTTCGCGGAAAAGTATCAACAAGCAAAGTGGGTCGAAGAGACGCAAACTTTTGATGGGCCTACAGTGTTGTTAAACATGACACATAACGCATGTTTGAGTATTTTCACCACTACAATTTGATATTGGCATAGATAAAATAAAAATAAATAAATACATATCGGGGACAATTACCCACAAATTGACCTAGCCCCAAATTAAGCTCGAAACTCGTGTTATGGGTACTAGACAACGATAAACATACTTATATAGAGAAATGTATAATTATATAGATATAAATATCCTAGACTCAGGTACAAATATTCGTGCTCATCACACATAATTATATTATATTTGCCCTATAGATCAATTTATTTTAAACTGTTTCTTTCATGTTGCAACGTAAAGGGATTACAATCCAGCAAAATGGGATCCCGTATCCGATGGGATCCAGCTTACAAACGTTAATTTTAGGCCCTGCAGAATTCCAAAACAGCAACAGATTTGATGCCTTTAATATATATAGAACAGCGAGCGTATTGCAAATAAAATAAAAATGAAATAGTGGCAGCAGAATTACCATTTGCCGTTTCATTTAAATGACAAAAAGCATGGTATTTATTGTAGTGCACTTGCTCCAACTCAATCAATTAGTAGTAAGGATAAATTTGTAGATGTGATCGCACCCAAAAAATTACCTGCCGGGCGTATCTTGCCTGTTCTGTAAGGAGGTTGAAACAGGCGTAGCTAGTCTTAAATTTTATCATATTATTATGTATTTAAATTTAAATAAAGAATTTTGAACTTCAATATTTGTCCTAAACCCTACCACGATCTAATAACATATAGACTATGGCAGCAGTTCTTTCGTAATTTTAACTTCTTCGTTTTGGTCCGAAGTTTCGGGAACACATTTTTATAGTGGGCTTACAAAATGGCCTACAGATGTTGCGGCTCGCTACTATCGCGAACATATTGGCATCATAGCCTGGTTAATGAAGTGGAGCAATGTTGAGTGTTGGTTTACGCGCACGCAATATATGTGTAACTTTGACACGGTTCCGTGATGGACGGCGACCGGGTTTGCGTGTCGTGTCCCACGGGCTGTTAACGTCACCGTATCCGGGATATCAACGGGTTATTTATTGTTCGTGAAACGGGCGCACTCTAGAATTGGTCCCGTTAATAAACAAGGTTTATTAATGACCGTGTTATTGTCTGGCGAATGAATTGTCGCATTGATTGACATGGATTTCCACGAGCTTTTGTTTTAGTAGGTACACAGGAAAACTGATTTCGTAAAAGAGGAACGTGTTGCAGTGAACGGTAATGAAGTTTGGTCCCACTTATTTGGGGTCAGTGCAGTACCACTTTCCCCTGTCAGACGTCAATTAATTTCCTTTTCATTCACAAGCCCTTACATAATCTTTTCTTCCTTCCATCAACATTCATATTCATCACTTTCTGGGTAATATGAGTTGCATCCTTCCTCATGACATGTCCACCATAACAAAACGAAAGATTATATTCAGCATATTTTTTATGGTCGTACTAGTTGCACCCTGCGATTTCACCCGCGTCTTCCTGTTATCCCGCAGGAACCTTTTTCCAGGATAAAAAGTAACCTATGTGTTAATCCAGGGTATAAGCTGTCTCCATTCCAAATTTCATTCAGATCCGTTCAGCAGTTTTTGCGTGAAAGAGTAACAAACATCCATCCTGCCTTCCATCCATCCATCCATCCATACTCACAAACTTTCAAGTTTATATTAGTAGGGTTATGTACCAATCAAAAAATCTAAAATATACCTAACATTACTTGTAAGATCACTTGCAAAGATCATCGTACCTGCAGTCGATGAAAAACAATATTTTTCAAACTATATTTACCCACGAAACACAATATTGTTTGTAAAAGCTCACTTTAGATTCCATCAACAATATGTTTGTGAATGAAAAGCTGTTATTGAGATTCATGACACGTCGTGTTAGTGTCAAATCAGCTGCACTGCTCGAGAGCTCATCGAGTCATTGCTATTCAATATTGACAGTTCATGGCCATTCATTTTGCAACTTTGCAACAATTAATTAAAGGCTTGGACCGCTTTCTCGAAGCCACTGAATTCCATTGTTATATGTAACTAGCTGCACCCTGCGGTTTCCACCGCGTGCAGTCAGTAAGGTAAATAAATATACTTGCAGGTACAAAAAGAGATAGATAGATAAACTTTTATTGTTTCACCACATCAACAGAAAAATAGAACAACATAAAGGAAAAAATAAGTCTTAGAGCTAGTGTTACAATGGGCGGTCTTATCGCTTAGAGCGATTACTACCAGACAACCTAGAGATGTAGTTTGAATGGAACACTTTGCAATCATCTTTGTTTTGTATTTATATTTGGGAGCCTAATAATCAAAAGTGATTGGGTATCTTCTAAGCAAGCATGCTCTACCATTGACCTCGCCATCACTTACCTAAGTAATTATTAGCAAATCATTATCATCATCAGACTTTTACGTTCCCACTGCTGGGACACTTGGCCTTCTCTCAGATACAGAAAATACATAAGGACATAATCATAATTCACTCGTAGTAACTTTCTAGTTGGCCAAAAGTGTTTTAAGGGCCTATTTTAAGGTAAATTTGATTTTATGTCAAATTTTACCGAAATTTGGTCTGACATTTAACTTACGGACGTTTATAAAACCGGCCCTTAATTTACTTTACTTACCACTTTTCAGTTCGTTGCACGAGACTTAACCGATCTAAATTTGGTATACTCATTATGAAGATTTTTATAATAAAAAGTGGATTGATGACTGCCTTTATTTCATTTTAATATGTTGTTTTGAGACATTTGGTAGTATCCCAAGAAGCTGTTAATTACCATTTGGAGCGTCATCTTTGTTCGTCACGGTAAAGTATTATTAGTGTACGCTCGTTTAACCTAATGGTTTCCTCGGTACATCTCTGTAACCAAATTTACTATCTATTTGATCTTATTTGAGAATAATTAGGGTAAACACCATTCGTTCACTTGATTCAAAGTCTTTGTCCGAAAATGAGGACAAGGAAGCTGAATTCATAATTTGTATCCTTCAGTTTTCAACACCATTGCAATGTTATTTAAAGGCTTCGATGAAAAATACTGACAAATTATTTTAAGATGCAGTTAATCAAATTTATGTGAGGAGACTACTTGGTTATTTATTTATCTACTAGGGACCCGCTCTTTGGCCTCGCTCGCGCCCTCTATGGTGACGATTTACCACCTGTGCAATGAATGGGTGAATAACGATTATTTATTTGTTCCGTGTCTGGGTGTTGTGGATCCCTGTCCCACAGGTTCTGAGTTGCCAAACTATCTATAGTAAACTATCGATAGTTTTCATATAAAAAAGTCATACTATCGATAGCTTAAAACGTGGCAATAGTACCGAATAAGTGCAATAGTATCGATAGTATTAGTATTGCTGCTCGCGAAGTATATACTATAGATAGTATTGTTACTAGTAAATGAAAAACTTGCGATAGTATTGATACTATCGACAGAGGCGATAGTATTGCCTCGTTTTAAGCTATCGATAGTATCGACAGGCCTATCACTAGTGTTGCTATTGGTTTGCTATCGATAGACTATTGATTAACTATCGATCGGCAACGCTAGTTCTGATGCCTTAGATACAAGAAGTCTTAGTTAGGGGTTTAGAGCTATGTATGTGATTTTATGGGAGTATTATTTTTCATCATGAAAAAGTACATCTAAGTACCAACTTTTAAAAAATCAGAAAAGTTCTTTCGGAGAATTAAATTTCGAACAAATGAGCTTTGGGCCGTTAAACTGTTTAACCCTTGTGAAAAAAGGTTTTGTATGTGACAATACTCTAAACATAATAAGGCACTGCTGATCCAAGCATTGAAGATTGGCTTATTTCAAGCTAGCACTGGCCCGGGCTGTATTGAACCGGGCTGGAACTAGCTGACTTAGAAAATCTAGGCTGACTACACGCATAAACTATATAATATACTTAGTTCACTTCGTTCAAAGAACCCAAAAAAAGCAATAAAATGAATTCTCCAGATTAAGTTTACTTTATTCTCTTAGAAAAATGAAAGCTCAAGAAATAGCTTTTAGCATTAAAAAGTTTCAGCAGCGTTTCCAAGTATTCTATATTATAACGTAAGCATTTTATTAGCGAATTTTAATAAATTAAATGGTAAAAATCCTATCCTACTAATATTTATAAACGTGAAAGTTTGTAAGTATGGATGTTTGTTACTCTTTCACGGAAAAACTACTGAACGGATCTGAATGAAATCTGGAATAGAGATAGCTTATACCTTGGATTAATAGGCTACTTTTTATCCCGGATAAAGGTTTCTGCGGGATAACGGGAAGACGCAACTAATGTAACTATAAAACCCAATTACGCGTGACTACTAACTTAATTAATGAATTAACATCCTTTATTCATACTTTTATCTTTTCTTTACATTGACTTAAACTTATTTTGCCTTCAGTGTTCCTCTTTGAATAAAAGCCTCCTCCGACTGGAACCATTTTTTCCTTGGCCTTGCTAATAATATAATTAATTTCAAACCACTGATAAAAATTAGTCAAGTAATGTAATTTATATTAAGTCAGCACTAAGTAATTTATTTAACAATTTCAAATTACGTCTAAAGGTTCTGATGATCATCCTGAAATGCTTTTTGGAAGCCATTTATTTTAACTAACCTGCGTTAAGGACTAAAGGCATAGCGCACTTAATTTTACACACTTATTTTAAGAGACGATCTATTTTAAGAGTGATAAAAAAGGGTTTTTATATGGAATAGGTCAAGTAAGGTTTCATGTAACCATATAAAACATTTTGTGATATAAATCACATGAAATACGATGAATCGTTATAATAGGGTTCAGCTTGAAGGTTGGAGGTAATGGTGTCATCTATTTTTATTTATAAATAACAATAAATATAATATTTGATCTCAAACGTTACGTCAGAGAAGAAAAGGCATATACATATAGCAGCCATGGCCAGCATCATCTTTTCGTTTTTGTATATTATTATACAAATAATGTACCTATCAAGACTTTGCCAACCCAAGTTCATTAGCGGTTTGAAAATTTATAATAAGTAGATATACCTATCAGTTTGATAATCCTTAATTTGTTGATAATTTTGTTTATCTTATACATTTACTGCTGAGCTCTATAAGTTTTCATCGCCACGTGCCGATATTTGGGGCCAATCCAAACATTATACAAGACCGCGAGAAATGAACGATCTTGTATGCTATTATGAGAATTGCCGAATATAATTTAGGTAATTTCGAGCATTTCTACAAAATCACGTCTAGCACATCCATTTTTACAAGAGTCCTAGGTAGTTTACGAATACTTTTTAAGAAAAACTAGACTCTACATAAAGAATATATAAAAAGGAAATGTTTTATGTATGTTTGTTGTTGTCTTGCATTTAAAAAACACCTGCAGTCGTGAAACTCAAGAAAAAATGTGACATAACCTATTACCGTGAAATAACGCATTCCATGCAGTTACGAGATCGGTGTATTTTAATAACGATATTAAATACCATATTTCATTGCCCTCTGACTTCTGACATTATTTTCAATGTAAATATCAAAAGCATGCAACGCGTTACTGTAGAAACTAAATTTAGAGCATTGTAAAAATAAAGCGGATTACTCGTCGCCCACGAATTCAATCAAGCTCTGAATCACAGGGTCGCGCGAGTCGCTGTGAAACATCGTTTTCCAGGTACTACGCGACATTTGGCTGTTTATTATTCTATCCGCCGTTGTTTCTTCTAATTTTGCAAGACGCGCGTTGTACGACAGCAATTCAAGCACGTAATATTCAAACAAGTTTGCAGACGAGGTCTTATTGCAAAGAAGTGTAGGAGATTTTCACTGCCATTACGATAGTCGTAGTACACTGGCGTAAAAATGCAAGCGTAGAATCTAAAATACTCTCTCGCATGTTTGTATTATTTTTCGATAGCTGGTCCGAATGATACACCTATACGCTAAGTACGATTCGCGTGAAGAACTCTGCAGGTCGTACTTATCGATACGCTTACGAGACGACTACGCTGTAGCGCCCTGTGTGGAGGCGGTTAGTCCTCACAACATTTCGTAAACCGCAAATAATGTAAATAGGTATTCATTTATCTGCGATGTACTACGTACCTTATTTAGAGCTTAATTGGCAGATACGAAATGCAAAAAATCCATAAAGTCATCTCTAAATGCTAATATTTTCAAAATACATTTGCAGTAAAAGGGTTTATGTTAGGAAAACACGCATAAAGTGTGTAAGTGCCCGTGTTTTAATTTTATGAGGTGCTAATAAAGGACATTGTTTATTTCAGCACTTTTCCGCGTTGCATTGAAATATTTGCAGACAGAGATAGTGTTTGTCCGCGGCTCGGCTGTAGGCTCTGCTCGGTTAGGTAGGCCGAATTCTTAAGTGACAGTTTAAATCTTCGCATCCTAATTTGTTGGGCGCCAACGGCACGTGCTCATCGCTACGGTATGTCAAGCGCGCGGTCAAGCACCCCACCTGTCCAGTAAAGTTCTCCAACTCCACAAAGGAAAATGGCCCATTACAACCAACATTTAGGACTTACTTTCAAAAGGGTGATTAGCAACATTATCTTGGTGTTTTAGTAGAGGATGATAAGACAATAAGATTCCCAAGCCCGACTTCAGTCAGGTCAAAATGTGTGATGGCATTATTTGCTTATTAGAATTAATAATAGAGAACCAGAAAATTCAGCAAAATAACGATGGAATGATATACCAGTTACGGTTCTAGTTATAAATAGACCTTATAAATCATATTGTCTGCTTTCTAGGTAGGTAGTACCTAGTTAATAAATAGGTACATTATGACAGGAAAAATGTGACTAGAGTGATATTTGACAACATTATTGACAGACTTATTTTCCGACTATATGGCTATCTGAATATACTTAGAAATGCCTTGCTATCTTTTTGTGTAACAACAAAGTATTTTCTAGGGAGTTTACCACAATATAAAGAATAGATCAAGTGCTTTATCTTACGTTTTTAAACATGATATGCTTTATACAGGATAAGCTGACTCTTGTTCTCTAAATTGGATGGAGACAATATGTAGGTATAATAAGATAGCTAGAAAGAAATATGTTTCAATTCTCTTTAGCTTGGTCACTGCTACATAATAATTTCTTACGTAGATGTACCTTCTGTTTTACAAATTAGGTTTTGCTTCAAAAATCTATACATAACACTACTTATATATTTATACAAAGTGCTCGCGTGAAGTCGCGTCAGATCAACATTTACCGTTAAGAGATATCTACTTATTATAACATAAGTATATAGTGGTTCATTTCGATTATATTTGGTATAGTATTAAAGCATAAGAAAAAAAATGCAAACTACACATTCATTTCTCCTTTGACGGTGAACCAAGTGAAGAACAGATGTTTTTGTTTTGTGCAAAAGAAGTAAAGAATATTTAGCCATCCTATATATCTACGTATGAACAAATCGATATACAAAGAAATCAGTCAAATGTTGATCAACATGATGACCAGTACAAATTAACTCTCGAGGAATGTTCGCATTTGTGGAAAAATATAATTTGCACGTGCCCTCTGAGTCCGTTCACCTCGAGGGGAAAACAGTTCACAAACAAAGGTAGCTTTAAGGTAAATAATCACTGTAAAGACGGACTATTGTTAAAACCAAAAGCCTTTTTGAAAACTGTTCCATTTAACAAAGTTTCTTAAACATTTACACCCATTGTTGTTATTACGAATAATAACAAGAAATAAATAAAATACGTATTAATTGGACATAATAGCAAATAAAGTCATAAAGTTCCTGTAGAACCAACTTGTAACTTGTATGGATTCACTAATAAAGCGCCTGAATAGCAGAGACAAACTATTATATCAACATGACAAGTTTTCGCGAGAAATTGCAATTTAAACAGTTCTAATTGTTAGTAATTCGTTACGTGGGATTAAGTGTCTCAAAGAAATATACAAAGGTCACGGTTCGAGCCCACAGGCTGTCCTACATGTGCCAATCAATAAACAGTGCTTGTATTTCTAAGAGAAGTGCCTACGAATATATCTTGACTTCAGTGGGTGGAATTGGGCAGATACGAAAATGTGTTTGCCCATCCTCAGTAAAAATAACAATAATCCCACACTTTTGAAACGACTCTTGTAGTCTTATACTAGTTTTTTTTATGAATACTAAATTGTGCCTCGTGGTTTCACTCGTGTGGACTAAATTATGCAGTTTATCGCGATAAAAAGTGTGCTATATAATTTGACAGGGTTCAAACAATTTCCGCACCTAAAATAAAAAAAAAAAAACTTACCTATAATTTTTAACAAAAAGAGCCAGCTTTAGGTTCCCCTCGATTTCCTTGTGATGCCATCATCAGATCCTAGTTTCCTTATCATGGTACCACTCTTGGGATTTACATCTCCTTTCCTACAAAAAAATAATCATTAAAATCGGTTCCTAAACGACAAAGTTATTCGCGAACACACATAAAAAATTACGCCCGAATTGAGAAACCGCCTGTTTTGAAATTGGTTAAAAATTTTTCGAATACCCGACAATTTCACATTTTAATTGTTATCCTTTTCTGGCGGATCTGGATTGGGTGCTTGAACCCTGGCTGGCTACGCTACGCCCATGATACAAACCAATTAATTTGATGGATCACTGTACTCAGAGTTAGAGAAGATATTCTGTGCATGAAACCGTGAACTTCGTCGCGAGGGGTCACAGCCCGGGGGTCACGAAGCACGTGAAGCAAGAGTTCATGCTATCTATCAATATCATACAAGGAAGTGAACATTACCACCTGACAGTTTCTCATAATGTAGACAAAACACGTTTACTTGCTCGGGTTTTGTTTTATTGTGTATCTGTATTAGGACTCGACATTGACTTCGCACGAGAGCCCTGAATAATACCGTTGTTGTGGAATAGAGTTTTTCAAGTTAGGGCAAAGTCCTGAGAATACTATTTTAATAAAATGTTGAACTTATTGGTAAGAGTAAGCAGTTAATATTAAACAAGTTGCTCTTTTGATTTTCTGGGCATTGTTTATGAAATCCATATTAGAATAAAGCCGGATTTACATTACGAAATTAGTGGCTTGAAAGTAGTTTAATAACACTAATTTGACCAGTAATTTCACGTGTAAACGATCAGTTTTACAATGCATGCATTACTTTTGTGAGACTGGAGTAGTTTCGTGCTATGCGCATATTCTTTGTAAAACTAATGTCATGCAACTAATTTCGTAATGTAAATCCGGTAATTATGTGTGTGTCACATCGGTCAAAGACACTGGATTTTTAGTTACTATGACCAATACACCACTACAGACGGCAAATAGACAAACGTTTTAAAGTTCAATGTGACTTGAACGGAGCCATGCTATGACTCTTTTAAACACCCCGTTTTTTTATTATCCTCAATTCAGAATTCTGGACGAAAAATCTTTGAAGTTTCCGCGTAATTAATAAATAATCTTCAATATAAAAATCAATTGCTGTTCGTTAGTCTCGCTAAAACTCGAGAACGGCTGGACCGATTGGGATAATTTTGATCTTGAAATGTTTGTCAGAGTTCAGGGAAGGTTTAAAAGGTGTTTTTTTTTATTGGCGATACGAAGTTCGCCGGGTCGGCTAGTCTTCAATATAAAAATCAATTGCTGTTCGTTAGTCTCGCTAAAACTCGAGAATGGCTGGACCGATTCGGCTAATTTTGATCTTGAAGTATTCGTGGAAGTTCAGGCAAGCTTTAAAAGGTGACTTTTATTGGCGATACGAAGTTCGCCGGGTCAGCTAGTAATTGATATAAATTAAGGTTTTCACTGCTTGGGATGTGCAAAGATGTGCTCTGATTGAAATTGTTTTTCATTTTTCAGTAGGTAATGCAGGTCGAATGTATTCGATTCATGTAATATACACTGATATTAGAGTTAAAATTGTTTGTATGTTTGAAGGGACTCATTATCGAATTTGGTATATTTTTGTAAAAAGCTACATTTTGCTGTGACTGTGATTTATTTATAAAAATAATAATTGTAAATATGAGTAATGAAAACACCATTTATGTAAAAACAAGTCGAGGTTGATTTTTGGTTTTTTGGTAATAAAATAATCTCTTTACATTTAAAGCCGAGTTCACATTGATTTTTAACTTATTCATATAAGTTTATCGTACTTTTTACCAAAGCTGATTAGATCAAGAAGCGTGTTCTACAAGGAACGGGCAAACAACTAAAAATAAAATTAACTTTTAGTTTTATGTTGCTTTTTACGATGTACCCTAGTCATAAACAATGTAGCGTAATCGTAACGAGTAGTGTAACACAATATTCAAGGCTGCCATTGGAAACCAAAGAAAATACAATTAGTACATTTATATGGGTATAAAAAATTAAGCAACGAGAGGACATTTGTCTGTAGCTAAACGCCACGGGAACCGCCCCCAGTGCAATTTCGCTTGTAACTCTGAAACATCAATTACAAAGATCAGTGACAGCGAATGATCCGCTCGGCGCCTACTAATTTTTATACTTAACATTAATAGTTACTAATGTTCAGACTTAAATGCGGACTACTAATATTGGATAATAATTACTAATCAGTCGACTCGATAGTCGCCCGTTTCCGATTGCGAGGGATCGACAAGCCGACTAGCCGAGTCGGTGACTTGTGGGCCTCGTAGCTACTCGGTCCCAGCCAGCATATTAACTGATGTCATTAGTTACTAATTTCGGTATCAAATGATTTTTGAAGTCGAATAATAATTTAAATAGTTGCACACCTCTAAGTTACACAGTAATTTCATTAATTACATCGCTTTCCAGACTGCAAATCCGCTTGCAAACTACTGTTAGGTACCTAGCTAAATAATTTCTGGCAATGCAGTTTTGCTCATCCAGACTTGTACGTTGTACGTGCCAAAGTACTACTTTGGCAAAACAGATAGGTACTAAAGATACCTTTGATTACAGAACTATAATAAAGTACGATTACTCGCTGCAAAATTATAGGTACTGTTTTCCATCGCTCGAGTTCGAAGTACTTCTCAAAACAACACTTCAACAATTATGTTGCTTAATGAAATATGTAGATCTATAGGTACACACTGTTTCTGAAGTATAAAAATAAAAATTCGTTCATCTCCAAAACTGCCAGCGTGTAAGTGAGTCATCATCATCATCATCAGCTGGAAGAGGTCTACTGCTGAACATAGGCCTCCCCATTGCTCGCCACCACGAACAGCTATTAGCCATTTGCATCCATCGGCTCCCTGCGACTAAGTGAGTAATTTTCCTGAAACTCGAAAAAATATAATGGTGTCCGAGGAAAGTCTGTCGTTTGGTTATTGTTCATGCGCTAGTTCTTGCGCAGGCACAATGTACCACGACAATGAATCATGCGCGGCCGCTCCCGGAGGAATCCAGGTCAGCGGCGGCCTCGGAGAAGGCCGGCTATACCTATACCTATGCTGCATGTTGGTAAACAGAGAACATGTTGGGCCTTAGCAGGTGACCATGGCAGGTTCATGAAAAGGCATGACTCTCCCACCTTCGGAAAGTTTGGTATAATTTCGAGAAAGAAATATTGATGAAATATTATATTTTTGTTGGTATATAATATATTGTTATGTGTATAAGTATCTAATATGTGTGAATATATCGATATATAAATTTGCGGCTATGTACATATTGCATAGATTAATCAGACGCTTACATACTAGTTTGTCAAAACTTTTGTATTGCTGGCAGTGAAGGCAGATAATTTCCGTTTACTGATTGCTAAGTAAACACGCAGAATATACTAAACCTGCATTTAGGAAATAGGTAAAACAATAGAAGAACACGATTGTTAAATAAATAAAAAAAATGTTCCAAAATGATTGACATAGGAGGCAACAAAGTAGTTAACATCGCACATAAAATCAACAAATTTAACTGATGGAAAATTACTCTTTGCGTTTTGGAGTACCTGCTGCGTTTGTGACAGACGGTACCACTAAACAAGTATTTCTAAAAGCGTAGTCATTTAATATTGGGTCGAACGTTGAAATGTTTGACAATGTCAAGCGCTCAGGCGTTCTTGGCCAACAGTGGCCGACAGTGGCGATCCCGGCAGCTGTCTGAAACGGCTAATTGTCGGTAAAACGACACCGACAGATGGATGGCCAGTCACCACCTCCCGACTCGAGGCGACCTTATGGAACATTTGGGGAAAATAAAAACATCCAACATGCTTCCCGCATGTCAATGACATCGCGGTTTCTTTGAGGCTATTTGTTTTAAAGTGGTATTCTCTGTTTTATTAGGCATCAAGGTAAACTAAAATCGTTTTTCTTAATGTATACTAACAGCTACAATCTTCGAGTGTATGTAAACAACTGAATATATTATGTACCTCGTAGACAATATTTCACAACGTGAAAGAAATATTTATGCCCTTCCCATCATGCCAGTTCAGTGCCACCCATCGGTGTGTTCCGGCAGTTTCATTTGAGAGCCAGTTCCCGTTCAGTTCCGTAGCGTTACATCACCTCAATCACCTCGTTTACTTCTTACAGCGTTTTACTACAAGTAAAGTTTACTACATGTAAACGAAAAGGTTCATATAATGTGATTGCATAAACATATCTCCATCTTGGGTTTCTGTGCACGCTGACCTTTGCAATCAATACAACTTCGAGTATCCATTTACTCATATTCACATCATATTTTCGAGACAATGGCCTTGTTCATCCATCAATCCGCAGGACCTTGGCCTGAGAGGTTCGGATGCACATCACTGAAAGATATACTGGCCATTAGACGTGCATAATAAATGCGAGGCGGCTCATTTTCACGATAATGCATGTTGCAATGTCAGATGCTGTTGTCATCGCTATGGAGTCCTGTCAGTTAGCAACTGACACATTTTCAGTAAGCTCGTAAAACACGTTCTAGCCAATTTGCGAGACGTGCGAAATGGAGATAATTTTCAGAATGAATTTATACGGTCAACGACAAAAGTCGCTAAACATGAAATATTTCTGATTTTCTTTACACACAAAAACAAATACAAACACTAAACGTTACCATCAGTAATGCACATTTATGAAATCGAGTATGATCATCTACTTCTGTTGGTGACTGTACATAGTTTTCTGAGTGAATCGTGTCGTGATTTTCAGGTCGAGACAATTGGAAGTAGGCGGCAAAGACAGAGGAACTGATTATAATCTCTTCTCCTTACGCTCTACTCGTTTCTAAGATGTATTGGCAATGAGCTAGATGGCAAGGACTAATGTTCTCTCGAGGCATACCAAAGCTTGCATAATCGTGTTTATTAATAACATACTATTGTATTCTTCTAAATTGATGGTATGGTAATAATTGTACTTGGCATAAGATAAAATAAGCTTAAAAAAGCACTTATCGGTATGTTTCGGGAGCCTCACTTGAAACCTAGTTCCCAGTCCATGCGTGGCGTAGCGACACCTTCAACCACATTGTCACATAAGTACCTACTAAGTTACTAAAAAAAGATATACATATAGGTATATGTTTAAGTATTATATATAAATACCTAATAAATGTGGAATGGATTCAAAATAAGGTAGACTACATACATCAATTTTCTTTATTAAGGAAATCACACATAAATCCACTCTTAAGTGTTATTTAGAGCATAATTCTGACTTCGCGATTTATGGTGCATACAGTCGGGAACCATATTGTTGTTACTGAAACGTGATGTAAGAAGAGACCTGAACTATAGTCGTATCTGAAGACATGTCTACGTAGAGTGTGATCACGACGATGACGTTAGATTTACGAAGCTATTACCCAATCTGTGGTTTGGTCACCATTTGGCCGGTTTCGTTGTTTCAGATTGTGATTCTTTAGGACCGCTGACTGCCGGCATCCGGTGAGTGCACTGGCCGCGCGCCAACTATGCGCATACATACGCAGCTAACCCGCTGTGAAACATCCCGGTAATAATCGCTTTCACACATGTCGCGTCCTCTTCATAGGAACTATAAGATATGCGGTGAGAGAGAGCTGTTGTTACATATGCCCTAGTACTTTGTCATTGCCTATTTTTTAGACTAGCTGTTGTGTTGTGTTCCCTGCGGTTTCACCCGCTTGGACTACAGTTTATCGGAATAAAATGTATCCTATGTCCGTCCCCAGATTTTAAACTATCTCCAATCAAGATCGGTTTAATAGTTTTTATGTTTTTCTGGAACAGACAAACAATCAAATCTATTCTCTTCACATATTAGTAAGCCTAAAGATAGGTACTTTTCAGTTTTTCTTTTATTCCAGTAACACAATTTTTATGATGGTTTACGGATATGTTATCGATAAAAATTATTATTACTTATACCATTTATTGCTAAAAATATGATCAACAACAACCGAAGCGTCATTTCAGCGCAAATGACGTGTATCATTGATATTTTGATCCAGCAGAACACTTCATCACCCACTGGACCCGTGACACGTTTAGGAGTAACGAGATGGTCGGCGCCAAAAGCAGTTATTACGCATCAATGTTTAGATGCAACGAGAAATACACTTGTAAAAAAAACCAACCAAGTAAGTGTCACACTCGCGCACAAAGGGTTCCGTAATCTACAAAATCGGCAAAAAATCACGTTTGTTGTATGGGAGCCCCCTAAAATATTTATTTTATTGTGTTTTTTTGTATTTGTTGTTATAGCGGAAACAGAAAAAACATCATCTCTGAAAATTTCAAATATCTAACTATCACGGGTCATGAGATAGAGCCTAAAACGGCAAAACAAAAATGAGCAAAAAAAATCGCGTTTGTTGTATGAGAGCTCAACAGCTCTCTCTCTCGCCGCATATCTTATAGTTTCTATGAAGAGGACGCGACAAGTGTGAAAGCGATTATTACCGGGATGTTTCACAGGGGGTTAATTAAATATTTCTTTTATCCAGTTTTAAGTATTTGTGTTTACATAGGCAAGATAAATACATCATCTATGAAAATTTCAACTGTCTAACTATCTCGGTTCATGAGATTCAAGGTGACAGATTGTGACAGACGGACAGACAAACGGATGGACGAACGAACACCGAAGTCTTAGTAATAGGATTCCGTTTTATCCTTTGGGTACGGAACCCTAAAAAGCCCTCTCGATAATTTGTAGCCCGACTATGAAGTTTTTCTTGCGTTGGATCGCGGCGCGGCGCGTCGCGGCGCTCGCGGCTCCCGGCGCCGGCTATAAGATTTATATACCAGGCGTCGCGGTTAAAATAATATTCACTTATAAAGGCAGTAAAAAAGACGTTAAAAGATTCGGTTTTATAAGTCCATTCAGCTTAAAAACGTATCTTCCGCACAAAATTAGAAATCAGATTCCACAAAAGGTTAATTTAATGACAGTAACAGATTTTCGTAAAGTTTACATTTCTGGAGCATGACGACTTCTAAATTTTCTACCGGTTTCAAAGTCTTCGCTGTTATTAGGTATCTAAACTTATATTATGAAGGGAGAGGGTTTTTTGTATGTTTTTTTGTTATGCATAACCTCATAAACTACTAAATAAACTGATTTATCAGCAAATAACATAGACGGTATTTTTTTTTTATTTAGAGCTACCTACGAAAAGTGTAATAATGTGACACAAGGCATCAAAACTTTACCTATACAAGTCATTGCACCCGTGGGAAGCCGGGGCGGGTTGCGAGTTTGTCATCACTTTGTGATTAAGATCTAAAACCTCGGGAGCCGTTAAACAGTGGTACCTAGATTAATTTGAAGTTAAAAATATCTGTGGTAACTTATGACTCTACTTACATGTACCGCTGACAATTATATGCCACCGTTAAAATAAATATTCACCCACGAGAGTGTTAATTACTTTTCAAAATACCATTTCCTTCGATAAACGAGTGAAATGTATGAGTGTAAGCTGAAGCGGAAATGATATATGGACTGCGTTGTGTATTGCGCAACAGAGTAGTACAATTTTGTTGCATTGTTCGCTCGACAGGAGTTTTCAAATAGCTCAAGGTGGAAACGCGATGAGTGCCAGCCAATGATTTATGTCATTAATGTTGGAAATATCGTGAAATTAGTTTGTAAAATGATATGCAACTGTTCGTTTGTCAACGAGCCCGGTCATTGAGAATTGAGGCAAGCTAATGGGATGTTGAAACTAGTGCAAGTTACACAATCCGTACGCGTGCCGCTGCTTCCGTGTTCTTTTGGGATATCGGTTATGCATAGTATGTTTTCTGCACGTCAACGTCATCAGTCAAATGATACCTACTGCGAAGCATAGCATAGGACTTAGACGACAACATTAACACCTAGCTTGCATGTAAAAGTCCCACTCTACACGTTTGTCCAACTAAAAGCATGCTATCAAAAATTGTCGCAAGGAAAGCATAATGTACATCTACTTGAGAGATTTCACAATAATTATACTAAACTAGCTGCGTCCCGCGGTTTCACCCGCGTTGACTATATTTTATCGTAATGAAAACTATTGGAAGTCCTTTGCCAGGATTGAAACTATCTCCACACCAAAATTCATCAAGATCGATTCAGTGGTTTGGCCGTGAAAAGGTACAAAAAAGAAACAGAGTTACCTTCACATTTATAATATTAGTAGGTACAGATGGATATTTACCTATAAATAATGACCCAGACTGAAATAATAGCGGGCGGTATGACAATGTTGTAAAAGTTTAACGTCGCGGCAAGTATGTAAATCAAGGAGTCTATCCGTCAAGAATAGCCGCTAATGTTGCTATTAACCTTCCAGACAGTATGCTGATGTTAATACTAGTGATATTAGAAGGTAGAAGGTGGACGGGCGTGTCGAATTCGTCACTATTTCTGTCCACATGGAGAGCCCTTCGCAGACGATCGGCGAGTTGATTTAAACAAAACAACTAGAAGTGATACCTACGCGTTTTATCCAAATAAGCTCACCGTTTAGGCTAGCACTAACCGTTTTAAGCAAAATGGAATGAAAGCCTCCTAAAGTCAAAATAAAATAATTTAGTAGGATGCAACATGTGATCACTTCAAATCGTCAAACTTAACCTAGCTACAAGATAAAGATAAAGATAAAGATAAAGATAAAGATAAATTTAATTTGTATAAAACATGAGTGGTTAGTACAGACAAATGATGTAGGTACAATGATCTTCCGGTAATAGAGTAGCGTCATGTTTTGCCGTTATTGGCGTACAAAATCAAGAAAGCTGAGATACTGTCACCATGAAATAAAATATGTAGGTACATAAAAATTAAATACAATTAAATACGTGTAACTAAATCGTCATCAACTTGTTTAGATCTAGTTTTTGCTAATTTTAATAAAACTAATATAGTAGGTACAAATGTCTATGATTATGGGTTTTCAGATCATAAGGGAGTTAGCTTAAAAATAAAAAATGCAACTAACTTAACAACCAAACAAATTACTTGGACAGTTGAAAAACGATTATATAACAAACAAAACATAGACTTATTCAAAAATGAATTAAAAGACATAGATTGGAATACCCTAATAAATATAAATAAAACAACTAATGAAAATTATGACATATTCAACAAGACATTAATAAAAATCTTAAATAAATGTATACCTAAAAAGCGAATAAAACTAAAAGCGAATAAAAAATGTGCATGGCTGACTCGGGGCATTAAAATCTCCAGCAGAAATAAAAGACTATTAAAACCTATTGCTACATATTGCAAGCACCCAGTCATCACCAATCACTACAACCAATATACAAAACTGCTCAAAAAAATCGTAACTAAATCTAAACGAAATCAGTACATCAAAGAAATGAGTAACTCAGAAAACAAAACTAAATCCATGTGGAAAATAATTAAAGAGCGCACAAATAAAAACAATAAAAAACCAAAGAATAATATCACATTAGAAATCCATAATAATCTAACGTCCGACCCAAGTCAGGTAGCAAATCATTTCAACGAGTTTTTTGCATCGATGGGTGGAGCGAGTGGAGGGGACGCGGCGCGCGGCCGGCCGCCACTCGCGCGCACTGATAACTCGATGTACCTAAGCCCGGTCGAACCTCGCGAAATATTTGATATAATTAAAAACATTAAAAGTAAATATAGCCACGGTATAGATGAGCTGCCGCCTATACTAATAAAACGCTGCGCCGAAGAACTAACCTTACCATACTACCTATTGATTAACAAATCCTTTGAAGAAGGTATTTTTCCGGATAAACTAAAAACATCAATTATTAAACCTATCTATAAAAAAGCATGTAAACGTGACCCTAACAACTATAGACCGATAGCGCTCCTGCCCACATCATCAAAAATATTTGAAAAAGCTATGCAAAAACGACTAAATTCATTTTGTGAAAAATTTAATATATTTGATGACTCCCAAAACGGTTTTCGGAAAAACCGTTCAACCGTACTAGCGGCATATAAATATATCAATAAAATACTCGAAATAATTAATGACAAGAAATACGCCATTGGGATCCTATTGGACATGACAAAAGCATATGATAAAGTTCAATATAAAATACTATTAGATAAAATATATGATGTAGGTATACGCGGTATAGCACACAGATGGTTCACCTCGTACCTAGAAAACCGTCAACAAATCGTAGAAATGGAGAATTACGACACGAAAACCGGTAAAATTGACATTATTAGGTCCAATACTATATTGATAAGAAATTCTATCCCTCAGGGAAGCGTCCTTGGATGCATCCTATTTTTATTATATATAAATGACCTTCCAAAAATATTAAATGAATTTAGTGTACTATTCGCGGATGACATATCTGTTCTGACTGCATGCAAAAATAATAATAATAATAATTTAAATCAAAATCTTACTGACATTTTTAATAATTTAATTGAATGGATGAATGACCATAACCTTGACATCAATTTTACAAAAACAAAAATAATGCAATATAGACCCCATCAGAAAAAACCCCTTGACATTAATTTTATGTATAAAAATATAAAAATAGAATGTGTAGATACCTTTACTTTGCTAGGTTTAGATATAGACTCAAGTATAAATTGGAAGACCCACATAAAAAAGTTGAAAACAAAAATGTCAAGTTTTACGTACGCGCTAAGAGAACTGCGTAGGGCCACTGATCTAAAAACTGCTATGTCTGCGTACTACGCGTACGTAAATGCATGGCTCACGTATGGCATATTACTGTGGGGAAATAGTGTAGACGCACCAGATTTATTTATTTACCAAAAAAAATGCGTTCGCATACTAGGAAACATCAAAGAGCCAGAAACATGTAGACCACACTTCATAAATTTTAGAATATTAACGTTGACATCACTATACATATTGGAAATAAGTAAATTTGTGAGAAAATATCCGCAGTTCTTCATAAAACAAGCTAACCAATCACGACGCTACGCAACCAGGTTTATGTATAAACTAGAATTACCACCGTCAAAATTAAAATTACACAGTTCCGGACCAAACATAATGTCTATAAAAATATTTAATAAACTACCCGACGAATTAAAATCCGAAGAAAAAAATCACGTATTTTTAAATAACTTAAAAACGTTTTTAATCAACAAATGCTACTACAGCCTAGATGAATTCCTCAACGACGACTTCTCGAAATGATCAGAATGGATCGGTCCGCTCCTACATTGCTATACCCTATTCGGGTCCATATGTTCGCTAATCTTAACCACTAAGATCTCTTGTATACTAACATATGAATGCAATAAACGATTGAATATGAATATGAAATTAAACGAACATAAGGTGAACATTAGAAATAGAAAATACAAATAATAAAATAATTGGTTAATTACATACTAAAGTTAGATACATATTTGAAGGTAAATTATATAAGTATAGCAAATGTCAAAAGAAATTAAGAAATAGAATAATAATATAGATCATAGTCATTATAGTCATCTAAAATTTGTCATTGAGGAATTCATTTATTGTGTAGTAACATTTATCTATTAATAACTTTTTGAGGTGTTTTTTGAATAAATTGGCATTTAAGTCTTTGTAGCTCTTAGGAATTTTATTATATATAATAGGTGCCATGCACACTACACTGTTGTGCAAGAGCGCTGTTTTAGATGAGTGTAGGCACAGTCTAGAATCATCACGACGATTTCTTTTTACAACATCTGAGAGTTTTGGAAATAATTCCGGATTACCCTTAACAAAGAGAGCGATTTCAATTATGTAAAGGGACGGAAGTGTGAGAATTCTATTTTCAGTAAAATATGCCCTACAACTATCTGTCGTTTGAAGACCAAACATGGCCCTTATGCATCGTTTCTGCATTTTGAAGATTATTTCTTTGTCTGTAGAATTACCCCAGAAGATGATACCATATCTAAGAGAAGACTCTATTAAGCCGTAGTAGGCTGAAAGTAACGCGTCATTGTTTAAGGTGGCCGCCAGCCTACGCAGAACAAATGCCAGACTGCTGATTTTTTTACAAATTTGTTCTATGTGTTTTTTCCAGTTCAACTTTTTGTCGATAGTGAGTCCAAGAAATTTAACATGTTCAACTTGATCAACTTTATTATTATTAAAAGTTAAATTGATGTCTGAAGAATTTTGTGCCCTTTGGCTAAAATGCATTATATTAGTTTTATTCAGATTAATCTTTAAATTATTATTATCAAGCCAATTAATTACAGATGCCAAAGAATTATTTATGTCAGTTTCATAGAATTGAATGTCCTTACAGGCTACAGTAAGAGTACTGTCATCTGCAAAAAGCGACATTGGTTGATTAGTTGTATTCGGTAAATCGTTTATGTAAATGATGAATAGGAGAGGACCCATGACACTCCCCTGTGGAACTCCGTACTTGACATTACGCTTTTTTGAGGTAAAAATTTCTTCGAGTTTAGATTTTGAGTTTATTTTAGCAATTTCAGTTACTTGACTTCTTCCAGTTAAATATGATTTAATTAAATTTAAAACATTTCCCCGTATTCCATAGGCTTCCAGTTTACTAACTAAGATTGTATGATCTACATAGTCAAATGCTTGTGTCATGTCACAAAACACAGCACATACGGGAGAGGTTTTATCAACATGTGAATAGACTGCCTTTAAAAAGCCATAGATTGCCATATTAATTGTCCTATTTTTACGAAATCCTCTTTGTTCACTGCAAAAAATATTCTTTTTCTCAAGATAATCATAGATTTGATTATAAATGTACTTTTCAAAAATTTTTGAAATAATGGAGATCAATGCTATTGGCCTATAAAACTCCATCAGCTCTTTGTCTTCCTTTTTGAATACTGGTTTCACAATCGTAGTTTTTAAAGATGTTGGAAACGTGCCCGTTGAGATACACAGGTTCAGTAAATAACTTAATTGAAAACACACATATTTGCTTACAGACTTTAGTACTTTTGTTGAAATGCCGTCATTACCTACACTATTAGTATTTTTCAGGTTCTTTATAATTCTATCAATATCTTGGGGCAGACATGGAGCCATAAAAATAGAATCTGTGCGGTGATCAATACACGAAGTAACTTTTTTACCAGCGCATGCGATTGGTTCTATTTTATCTACGAAATAGTTATTAAATGCGTTGGCAATTTTAAAAGGATCAACAAGAACAGGCAAGAAACGCCAGGTGATTTTTATATAGGTCTGGTCTGGCCCGCGTATCACTTAAGTGTATAGAATACGATGTGTGTGTAACTCATTCTATGAATTTAATTATTGATTATTGAGGGCAATGAAAAACGGTGAGGAAACCGGCATATCTAAGAACCACAACATTCAAAGGTATGCTAAATCTACTAACCCGCACTGGGCCGGTGTGGTAGATTACGGCCCATACTATATATAATCTTTCAGAGGCTCTCTCAGGGCCTGTGTCCCAGCAGTGGGAACGTAACGGCTGGTGATGATGAAGGGCTATATCAAATCTGACTGGTTTGAAATTATGTAGACAGCGCGCTCTTGCTAAGTTTTGTCTCTAGACACTTTCAGTTAACATTACGCGACAATTACCTACTACCGAAGGTTACTCAGGTGAACAATTAAAACGTAATAGTGTCAAAACATTCATTTGTAATCTAATTAATTAACGTCGTATTTTTTCTTGTAAAGCCAAAGCAAAACAAAAGGTTCGGTTAACAAGTTCCTATTGTATACAGAAGAATCATTGATTTGATTTGATATTACGTAACAGTCGAGTCTGTGAACTTGCGTTTATTGAAATATTGATTTTACGTAATACAATTAATGCCAAATGAAGAACTTTATAAATATGTAATGTAATGTTTATTTATGTAGGATTAGCTGCGCCTCGCGGTCGCACCCGTGGTTTGTATAATACTTTTTAAATATATTTTTTATAAAAGATTTTATACAAATATTTAGTGGTTAAGGTGATACGTGGTAACAAACATTCACACACACACACACACACACACACAACTTTCGCATTTATAATTCAGGGTAAAAAGCTATCTCCATTTCAAACATCACTTATTACTGTCGAGTTATTTTAGCGTAAGGATGTAACAAACATACACACGCACTCACAAAATTTCGCATTTATAAAGATAAAAATGTGATTTGATTTTTTTCTTGAAAATTGACATAAAATCTGACTTTTCCAGTTCATGAATCTAAGTATCTTTAGCTATTTAAAAGTTAACAGTGTGAAAATAGGATGACCCAATTCTCAAAACTCTTCCGCGTAGGAAGGGCCAAGGTATTTCCGAAACGTTGGAAGACCACAATATTACAATGTTTAATAATATTGTAACCCTTCTTTGCCAATTAAACATCATATTTCAGGCCGAAGTGATGAATAGTCCTGTCAACTCCTGTCATATGTAAAGATTGATAGCATTCACAGGGTCCAACAAAAATAAATATTATTCACGGCCACTGCATATATAAAATTGATCAATCGACTACTTCCTGCGATCTAAATATACCTACCTGAAACGATATATCTCTTTAATTTGAATTCCAGATAGTTTTATTAATCCATCATAAAATAGTGCTGGAAGACAAGGTCTTGCATAACTTTCGAATATTTTTCAAGCATCTGCTGCAGACATAATAGTTAAATTACATAATTTACAAACCACATGTGACCCAATTTGAATATTTGTATTATTTCGCAATAATCTCGAAACACTATCAGTTGTTCTAGTTTTGGCTTGTTAACAGACGTCTCGGGTGAATTATATCGGACGGATGTCGGTGTTTAATAAAATAAAATAATATGTAACAAAAATCCAGCAGATTCCATTCATAAAATTTTCACTCACCGTGTGTTACATAATCAAATTAAAGCAAATGAGGTTACAGGCGATGATTATGAGCGGAGTAGACGGCAAGAGCGCGACCTGGAAAGTTACGATTTCTATTATATCTGGGTATATTAATTCACATCTTGTTTGTTTCAACTGAAACTATTAAAATTATGAAAGGAAACTTTTTGAAATAATCGTATACAACAAATAGGCTACAAAAAAAAATGTTGGTAAAAAGTTATACATAGGTAATACTTTAGGATTCAATTTCATGCTTGAAAGTTCACGTTATGACTCTGCGGACTGGACAATCCTTATCCGTATAATATTTTTAATGCGAAAGTAACTCTGTATGTCTGTCTCGCTTTCACGCCTAAACTACGGAACCGATCGATTTAAATGAAACTTAGTACGGAGATAGTTTGAACCCTGAGGGAAGACATATAATACTTTTTATCGTGATAACTGTAGCCCACGCCTGTGAAACTACGGGGAACTGTATATTAATTGTAATAAATTAGCTGTACCCCGGGTTTCATCAGGGTGAATATTCTCAAATAAACCGTGAATTTTCCGGGATGTAAAGTAGCTAATGTCACGCTCCGGCCCGTAAACAATCTCTATACAAAACTCATCGATTTGTTGCTCCGTTACTGCGTAAAAGAAGGGCAAACCAACAATAAACAGAGAGCCGCAAATATGAAATAGTGCCGTTTTCCTCTTAAACGTAATTCTAAGGAACACTTGAGAAGCTTTATCAACACAAACAAATGGAATTCTCCTAAAAATATTTTTATGGAAATTAGAGTTTGTTTATTTATGAGTAACTAACAAGAATTAATCTGTATGAGATAGTGGTTAAATTCTAACTAAATCTATTCGGACATTTGAATAGATCTTTGTCCTAGCGTAGGTAATGATAAAAAAAAAATAACAAAAGTAATCTACATAGGTATTAGATGTTTTCATAAGTTTCAGTACATCGAGAGTGAGACGCTACAGTTTGAATAGAAACAATAAATTCATGATGTCATACAATATTATTTTCTTATTTCTTCTTTGTTCATATTTCAACAGCACACAGAGGTGCGTGACTTTTCTTGTCTGAAGTATCCCATACAGACAGCCTTCAGACAGCCTCAGTAACCAGATACCAACGTTTAATGAACGGAACATTTTCGTGACCAAGAAAATTTACAAACAAAAATATTTAACACTTTATAAACGTTAAAATGTAAAGGTACGTTTGGTAGACAAGTCTGTTAACGATGAGTTATAAAGAGTTATTATGTTCTAGTATATAATTTCAGGCGCGCTGGCCTCGATCAATCAGTACCGGCTAGAGACCTTGTCCTATGTAACATACAAAATACTACAGAGTTTCATTCATAACCAGCGAGTACCAGACGTTTCTACGAGGTACATTTCAAACGAGAGATACGAGTATTAGCAGTCCAGTGTAGCTTCCTCATGATGACAGCGACACATTAAAATAATCCATTCCGTTATTCAAAACTTTATTCGCGTAAGATTTTGTTGTGACAGCGGAGGCGAAAGCCATATTAAACGCAGTATGACTAACGACTTCCTAATGTTTCACTGTGTATCCACTTCAATTATTCTACTGACAACACGCAGAATGGTTAATCTTGTGGCTTTCACAAAGGAGTTTGCAAATGAGAACAGCATTGAGATGTATTTAGTTTACAATGGCGGAAGACGTTGTAGCGACGCCTATACTCTCAAGTTTATTTCATCTGTAAATCAATAAAATGCCACAAACTTTGTTGTTACAAATAGATAGTTATTCTAGCGTTGTATGTTACGTTCACCTGAAATAATGTAATGAAATAGTATCTACGTTGTTGCTACGAAAATGCTGTACGTGAGTGTGATGTGAGTGTGTGTACGTCATAGCCGTAAACAGTATACGTAATTATTTATTTTAGTAGACACATTGGTTCTAAGCGTGATCGAAAGCAGTGTGACCATTTATGGCAGATTCCTACCATTTTAGCATATTTGGTTATTGCAATTTTAATTGGGAGATTATATAGACACATTACAAATATTGCGGGACTTCACAGATTTGGAACCTTACTCATTATAATTTTAAGAAATAAATAGAAAGTTTGTTAATTAACGCAAATTACTGGGTAAATTACAAACTTAACAAGATTCTAAAATTAAAATCAACATTCAATGAAAAAGAAATGAAGAATATGAAATGAATGTAGATATAGAGAAAAGGTCCAATGCCAGCGATAACTTAATGCCCTGCCAAAAAAAAGGCTTTTTCATAAGTGTTTTTCGACTAATTTTGTTACATTTTCAGCCAGTATGTGGCAGTTTCTATATTTTCCAAAGAAGAAGCGACCAGTAGCTATATTCATCTACTAAAGTTACACAATAGGTGAACGTGATATCACGTGCATGTGGTGGGTGTAGGTAGGTGTTGTATTATATATTTACGGTATATGAAATGATATATTTTGTAGCAATAAATGTCGACGTGAAAATACGTCTTGATGCAAAGGAAATGTAGAGGTAAGTATTCCAATATTGCCCTTACCAGCTCCGCCTACACTCAGAAATGTCAGGATAAAAGACGGGGACGAATTAAGGACACTGTTCAATTAACGACATTTATGGCTAAGTGAAACTGAAAGGGTGAGTGATACTGATACCTGAACTCGTGTTAATGTCCTCATCTTTATTTATGAGTAGGTATATAGTTCTAAAAACATTATCAGCTGGTATAAAGCCTTTGAATAAAAATGTCTGATTAAAGTCAACGGGATTTATTGAAAACTACTAAACTTGGACACACTTGGGCCGCAATGCAACTGTTACGTAAGAGCATCTGCTATGAACCAAGCAATAAATGAACTGGACTTATCACTTAAGAAACAAAAACACGCAAGACATAGCAGAGATGTATTGTATTAGTATAGGTAAAGGGTATATAGGTAATTTTATAATAAAAAAAATTAAAAAATTAAAAAAAAAAAAAAAGAGATTCTTTCGTAGCCGTAAAATGTATAGTTTTCCAAACATCTATACATAGCGAATCAACCAGCACAATGTATGTAGCACCTACAGTCTACACTTATAACCGCATAATATTTATATAAGTCGGTAAGACCTAAATAAATTATCTTAATAAAACACAACAAACGTATACAAAGTACCTACTGAAAAAGTCCTGAAACGATAAGGCTCGCCTAAGTCTCTTACAATACATTGGACTAACTAATCGCGACCTTAAAAAAATCCGCGGAACTGCCTTTCCTTCCGGCATCCTAAGAAAAACAAACAAGATGTTTCGCGAAACAAAATAGTAGCGAGCAAAATATGCGAGGCCGAGGCCTTCGTATAGTTCTACAGCATCAGCAATGTAATAATGTCGCCATTACAAACGCGAGAACAAACGATAAACCATACAGTGTTGTATATCAATACGTTCCCACTGCTGGGACTCTGGCCTTCTCACAGATAGAAAGTATGGGCCGTAATCTACCACGCGGGCCCAGTGTTGGTAGATGTCGAAAATTAGTGGACTGTATGCTTTTACCGGTGCTTGCAACCAATGTAGGGCAGGATCGGAGTAGACAGGAAGCAGTACTCACCGAGTCCATATGTGTCAGCAATCACTGGTGTTATTTATGTTGTTTAACGGCACGATCACAGAATAGTTTATTTATTAAGACGCTCAATGCATCCACCGAGTCACCCCCCGAAACTTGAGACGTAACTGTCATTTTATTTGCTCGCTCGTCGATCTCCCGACAGAGGCGCTGCCTTCGCGCAGTACGGCAGTGTTGCGAGTACTGCTTAGGGTAAAGGGGAAGTGGGAAATGGGAAAACACCAAAATATAAACAAATACAAAATATTAAGCATAGGTTTGGCGTAACCACCTTGCATTTTGCGGTTCTTGGACATGCCGGTTTCCTCACGATGTTTTCTTTCGTCATTTTCAGCGATGGTAAATCCACACATGACTTACCTACCACTACTTACAGAAGTACATTTTAACATTAGAACTAGGTTTTGAAACGGGATATTTACCATTGTTTGTTTTTGTTTGAGTTCTCAATATTTCGGCACTGTGCAAGCGACATGATCACGAGAATACTAAAAGTTTCTGCGGGTAGGAATGATGATTTTACATACCCGCTTTCTTTCATGTTTTTTGCAAACGATGACATTACCTTTGTCAGTGTCACCTAATTCACTCACAACTCGATTTAAATCTCGACAAACAAAACTCGGTATCCAGGTATCCCCGCAATTTTTTCTACTGGTACAAACCTATCACAAAATTAAATACCTGGTAAATATCCCGTTCAAAAACCTAATCCTAATGTCAGAGTGACCATGGTAGTTTAAATTAGAAGTAGGTGAAAATTGACTTCTAAGATTTGATTACATTGTTAGTTACAAGTCAAGCTAATAAAAGTGTTTTAAAAAGTGTATTGCATTTTAACAATTTCAGTTCTTAGAATCAGGTGACATGTGGTCAACCACTTTCCTGTAAAAGATGTAAAAAAACGTTAACAGGTACAATGAGCGATCTTATCACATCTTATCCAAAAAATTACCTGCCAGGCGTTTCTTGCCTGTTCTTTTGCCGGCGTAAGGAGGTTGGAACAGGTGTAGCTAGTTTTAAGTTGACGATTTAAAGTGATCACAATGACAACATATAGCCATTTCTTTTTTTTCTTACTGGATAGCGTTTGACCACAAGTCACCAGATGTTAAGTGACGATGAGATCGAAGGTGGGGCTACACCTAGATTGAAAACTGGCTCTCAAGTGGGGCTGCCGGAACACACCGATAGGTGCTTGGCTTAATTTTCATTTAGTTCAATTATCACAGATTATAATAATATTAACGCAATCACATACGTATTTCTGAATCCAAACAAGGATTTCTTGTATCTAGGGTAATGTAATGTATATTGGGAAATATTGTGATGTGTTCTGGTCGAAAGAATTAAAGTAGTAACTATTACCTAGTCTGTGCGACGCACAATCACCTTCGTCCTGAATTAGCGCACAGAGATAATATTTAGCGCAGACGAAGCATTGACAGATGTTTGAAATATAGATGTAATGTCTTTAGTTTGGGAGGCGATGGAAAATTTAATCACGAAAGTGTTATACATTGATTAAATAATAACAATAAAAAAATGGATAATGGATGATTTTTTCAAACGTACTATATACCACGCCTCACTTAGATTGGGGAATAATCAATTTAATTTTATGTATGACTAGTTGCGCCCCGCGGTTTCACCGGCGTCTTCCCCCGCAGGAACCTTTTGCCGGGATAAGCTATCTCCATTCCAAACTTCATGAAAATCGGTTCAGTAGTTACGGTGATACGTGGTGATAAACATGCACATACACACATACACAAACTTTCGCATTTATAATATTTATTAGTAGTAGGATTTACAACCTATCAATACAAAAACACTCTATAACCACATTTTTCCTAATAATATTTTAAATCATAAATATTTTTTTCCACACTCTAGAGTCTAGAGAAAGTAAACTTGTTTGTATCTCCGTGTCTATAAAGTTTATTTTAATCTTGACGAACATAACATTCCTCTTGGTATTGAATTTTTGATACACGCGGTTCATGGCGAACATGTCTGAAAAACTACAGATTTGCCGGAAGATAATTCGATTCCGGTACTTATTCGAACACTTTTAGATTTAGCAACATTTTGTGTATAACGAGTAATGACCTCTGTCCATGGTTTTCCGCTATGTAAGTAAATATTCCGGTAGGAAATGGCACATCACACACTTCCGAAAATGCATCCTTTACAGTTTTTTCATACTAGGGAGCCGGCGCGGGTTTACACGGGTAAATATGTGATTGTTATATTCATACAGAAACCCCATAGAAAAAAGCTCTTTCAGTTTTTCCAAAATTTTCCGAAAAAAAATCTCTACCTAATAATACCATTACAGACCATAAATTATGTCATTAATTTACATTAATCATGAATTTATTTACTCTTACAGAGGAACCGTCCAATCTTCCAAAAACATTAGTCGAAGCAAGCGGTGCTGCTACAGCAGCAAAATCCCTTAATCGGCGCAAATATTTTAATCTCGATCGAGGATATTTGTTTGTGCCATTTGGAGCAGAGACGCTGGGCCCATCGGGGCCGGGGGCTTACGAGGTTTTTAAAGATCTAGCTGGGAGATTTGTGGAGTCCACTCGTGACTAGAATTCTGGCCTGTATTTTGAACAAAGGATAAGCCTCGCCACTGTACTTTTTAGTTGTTGTTGTAGTAAATGTAGTGTGTCTATATAAATTTAATAATACATGCAAATTTAACAGTAACGAAATATACTGAATCACAAAAAGAAACGCTTGTAGGCCCTGTTATGACATTTTAGAGCCATTCAAAATAATATTGACATTAAAATTTAACTTTATATAACTTTAATATCAGCACTTGCTCAATCTAGTTTACAGCAACAGAAAACGTGCCTTGAAAAGTTACATGATTATTATTGCGCAGCTTTACTTAGGCGAACATGAATCTTTGTAGTTCCGAATTAATTTCTCAAGGGTAAGCTTGAGTTCCAGTCACGTGGCACGTGCATGAAGTACATACAGTACACGCCATGCCGATGGACACGTGACTTCTACCAGTGAAGGGAGAATCAAGGGCGACCCAACTCAAGATTTACAGGGTATCTCTATCAGAAGCGAGCCGCCCCGCGGCTTAGCACGGGTACTCAATACCTATTAGAGAAAGATTTTAACAGGCTGATATTTTTTTCCGTTTCCTCACAAAAGGTTTGTAGTTTTTTAGAGAAAAAAAAAGGAGCAATTGTTAGTTTGCAAATTTAGCAATCTGCCGCGTATAAGTTGATGTTAATCCATAAAAACTTTGATATAATACGTGACCCTCTGAAAAACCCCTTCCTAGTGCACCCTATATACACTACCAAAGGATGCTATCCTAAAAATGTTCAATGCGTATACTCGTGTTAATTTTTTTATTTTATCTATGTTTATCAATGACCTATAAATGTACGTAGGTACTTCGTACGTTGATGTTTATGTTTACATATTAATTCAATATTTGAGAAACACGTGTAGCACGAATATTATATTTTTAATATACTAGGAGTAAAAGGGGTTCTTTGCATTTTTTCAAAGGAATTTTAAAGAATACCCTTTGTTATGCTTCGACGTGCAGTTTTTGTAGAAATAAAAATGGTGACATTAAAACCAATTCTACTCATTTTGTTACATTCTCAATGAGATTAAGTAGGTAACTCTCTATATTGTTATGTCATACTCACTTAGCTTAGCCTTTCAAACTATTTGCAATAATGTTATGAATTGTACCTATCGCTGAATCAATACCTACAATGTCTTTGAAGGCAACCTGTAGCGCTCCAGGGTTCTTTTATCTATGCTCAAGTGAGCTTACTGAGGTTATATAATAAATAAATAGTACTTAGATAAATCAGTTTGCAAATCAGTTTCGCTTGTCAAACCCCTAGCAGCAAGGTTCTGCTATTACGAAAATATTTGTTCTAGAAATAATGAATATAAAAATGTGTGTTGATTTGACTAAGCTTTTTTAACAATAAATATGGCTCCACATAGTTTGTGTATTTAGCTATGTTTAATCAGCTACAAGCCAAATTTATAATATTAGTGTACCTAACTATCTGCGCTTCCGGTTACATCCTTGGTTATCTATCCAATAGAGAGTCTATTCCCGGATATATACCCAACAATGTGTTAATCCATGGTATAATCTATCTCTAATCAAAGTTCCTCTCTGGACCCATGAGCTATTTCAACATGAAGAAGTAATAAACGTAAGTAGTACACACTCACGCAAGCTTTCGCATTTATAATATTAGTGCGATAGTGTTTGTAAATGGCCCTGATAAACGCAAATTTACTTCCGTAAATACAAGTGGCTAGATCAATGAGGAGCATTAAAGTCTATCATTGATTGCAACCTCAACATTAGAGGAGCCTAGTCGACGTTTTAATCGCTCCAATCCAGGGTTAACGCCTTCAAGATGCTACCGGCTCTCGATCTAAGGAGCTCCAGTTTCCTGTTCGTCTTATCTTCTCAGTACGCAAAACAAATCGTACCAATTATAATTTAATCGCCAACATGACTACTCTAGGTCAAAGAAGAAGGCCATAACTCCTCACTTACCTTGATTATTTTTAACTTTTATTTCAATACTGGCCAATAATAAAAATGCATCTACCTATTTGTTGAATAACATCATAAACTTTGCACAGTCTTTGATGTCGTAAGATAAGCGTACCTACCTCTTCATAAAGATATTACGAGGCAGGATACGTTTCTCGCGATGCGATTACAAGTTTACGAGCGCAAGATAACAAATTGAGACTGTTGCGGGAAAAAAGAAAATGCCCGACTGTCGCCAGTCACCCAAAATGTCTTTGTAATTAAAAGCAAAAAGTAACAAGCGAAAGTTATTCACCTTTGTTCCTGTGAATGTTTAAAGAGCAACGTCCGAGGGCGGAACAAGTTATCCTAATTAAAAAGTGTAGGTCCGTGCTAGTAGGTATCCATAGACGGTTCTTTGACTTGTCATGTGAGTTACTTTCGCATATAAGCGTATAATACTAAGCACGGAGGGGGTCATTTATAGTTTACCAAGTATTTCCATATGATATTTCTACCGCTGTTTTTTACTTATCCGTCTTCGCCGCTCGTGTAGATATTCTATTAGTTATTTACTCATGTGCCTATAGGCTATCATCAGACTACCATGATCATTTATTTATCTTGGCTATGAGACTGGAATTTTCCTTTTTATTTAAATAATAGCTGTTCCCCCGGTTTTACCCGCGTGGACTACAGAGTATCGCAATAAAAGGTGTCATATGTATATGTCCTTCCACAGGGTTCAAACTATCTCCATACCATAAATCATTAAGGTTGGGTCAATAGTTAGTAAGTTTATCCGAAACAAACAAACAATCAAATCTTTTCTCTTTATATATTGGTATAGATTAATTAGTTAAAGTGGCTTGTGATTCAAAGTGGGACATTGGAAGAATCCATCCATCTTAACGGATGTTTTCGTTCTAACCGCTTTCCAGCGCTGACCACTTGGTGAACCTCTGCATCTAAATATGTTTTCGACGCCAGTCTAAATCCGTTCTCGATACTTTAATGCTTTAATTTTATTTGTATATTAACCACAGAACTGAAATTTATTGAGTAGGTACTGAACTTCAATCGATATGTGGTTGAAGCATTACTGTTAATTATCGTTTGTGGTTTAAAATGAAGTCTCGAAGCAATTAGTAAACTTGTGTACAAATATGACGGCGTTATGAGTCTTCTTAAATTAAAACAGGCTTGGACGTCATAGCAACTTATGTTTTGCGAGATGTTATTTTGAAAGTTTATTTATCAAATTTAAGCCCAAATTCTATATATTCAGGCCATGCTATGAAACTAGATAAAACTCATGCGTACCTACGAGTCAAAAATGTCTAGACAAATTTTAAAAATACCTTCCTTGGTTCCTAATTACACTATGATTTTACAAGAAAATAAAGAGCAATCAATAAATAGTTAGCGACAGCTACCTTTAGTATTTAATAAATGTTAATATCATGGGTTATAAAGAAACTTTAAGCTTCCGCAATTTCTCTGCCAATAATAAGCCCAAATCAAAATATTCCTGCTCTGACAAAAAATACTTACATATCAACCAAATGACGTTATATTCGTCACTCGACCAAAATATTATAAAACAAACAAACACGCGGGCGGAAAACTTCCAATGAGCTATAATTACAGTTTCACAGCTCTAATTAGATTTGTAAAATTTGAATCGAAGTATATTTCCACTTGAGAACCCAGATTGGTTTTATATAACGCTTTCATTAAGCTTTGCGCACACCTTGGCGAATATTGTGCAGTCACAATATTCGCAAGGCAATTACCTACAGTCCTGACGCAAAGCCATGCAAGTTAGTGCTCTGAAATAGCTATTATTTTTCCGTAATGTAATTATCGATTGCTTTACAGCGAAAAGAGCTTTCTCAGTGTAAGATGAAATTGAAATTAGGGATAGGATAGAAGTACAAGGTCTTTTTAGGTATTGGATTCAAAGAACGAAGATACAACATACTTTTGACACACGAAGCGCCAATCACTGTGTTCCGGCAGCCTCACTTCAGTGCCAGTTTCCCGTCCAGGTGTATGCTACACCAGGTGTGTAGGTGCCACCTTCAACTGCATCGTCAGGCGTCTTGTGCTCAAACGCTATCGTGTAAAAAGTAAAAAAAAGATGAACAACTACTACGAGTATAAGTGGATGTGACATTTCTTTTTTGCACTTCTGTTTGCGCAATGAATAGCATTTTCTTAAGCTTGGGAAGATATAAAACACTAACCCCATGGTTTTACCGGCGTGGAGATTCCTATAGAAAATAGAAACTGTGCACGTTTCTGAGATACCAACTAGCCTACACTCTCTGGCTCATTAAACTGTATAATTTTTATAATCTATGGAAAAAAAACACGTCAAGTCATTGCTTCGTTCCTGTTTGTTAAGAGGCAAACCAAGCGAACACACTTGCTTTTTCGCATTTGTAATAATTAAAGTTATAAATTTACTGCAGGCCCTGAAAAATACACGAAATTTTATACATGTACTCAAGTATGGCAGTATCGTGTCATTGATCTCTTCAAGACTTTCTCTATGGAGAAAATATTATAATAATATAATATATAATTATCAAAGTGATCAAAGGTAACCATGAAAGATTCTTCGCTTGGCGTGGGAGAATCTAAGGTGACTGAACTTCTCAAAATGTTATTACTCCACTTATTAAAAATATTAAAATAAAGCAGATGTCGAAGACTTCAATAAAATCATAAAGTTCGAAAGAACATAGATAGAGTATTATTTTATAATTTCATCTGAAACTTACTTTTAACAGCACACAAACTTCAAACTAAAATGAATTAAGCTGATTGACAGCTTAATCGGCGTGTCCTGAACATACGGTTTAAAATTGCAAAAACATTGGTCTTCAGTATGGTGTGGTATAATTCAAAGTCTGTGACACTTATATACTTCGATTTGAGTAAACATCAAGTTGTCAAAAATCCCGTGCGCAGCCAAAACGGGTCGCTAGTCACATCAACCTATTACCTATTTTATTAGAATCATGAATGGTAAAGTTTTGAAGTTTGTTAGTCGATCATGCCAAAACGGCAAAAAAAACGAATTGATGTATCACAGACAAAGGCTTATTTTTCAAAACTCAGTGGCAGAGCTTCAGTGAGGGTCATAGCTAGTCATAAATTGACAAACTGAAATTTCTATAAATAATTATAAAACCTACAAAATCTCATACATTGCTAGGTGTCAGAAACTAATTGGCTTCTCAACACACAGACACGGAACAATTACTTGCGCTTCTGGTGTTTTAATGCACAAAATGTTTGCTTTGTAGCAAGAATCGAACCCGCTACCTCTAGCTTCACATCAGCTGTATGGCCACAGCGATCGACGAACCAAAAACCTACATTTTTCCAACTCAAGTATCCACTTACCACAAGGATCAACATCGAACTATGTCAAAGCTCTCAAAATTCCGCAGAAGGGTGGCACTTCCAAGAAGGGGTAATGTACGAAGTATGAATTAAAGGTCTACTTTACCGAGGGTCGTGAATTTAAATGTTACCCTCGATTCGTGACAACGTCCCGAAACTCAAATACGGGGGTTGATTTCTAAATAAGTCTACACAACACCCACGAAAATTAATAATCGTAACTATATATAAAATGAGTTTATAAAATACTAGCTGTTCCCCGCGGTTTCACCCGCGTGGGCTAGTTGCTCTTGAACACTAAACATCGCTGATCCGGGACATAATTATCAGAAAATGGAAAATTGGGCGTTATCAGTTATCAGACACTTTTGCCGCTGACTGTTGTTACTCTTACCACTTTCATATGATTACAAATTCAAAACTTCATAAAAACGTGCAAAAGATTTTTTGATAAAAAAAATACGATTTCTTTTATTGTAGTGTAAGTTAAGACTGGATGCAGTATAGCGTGGGGTCAAAGACCTCCGCGGGGTGACGAACTTCTCTCCGTACCAATTGGTACCCAGCCATTCATGAGCCTGATTTTTCTCATCCGCTTCTTTCACAATTTTCTCGAGCACTAATCAGAATTAGTGCTCCAGAAAATTGAATACGTATTCAGGATTAAGCACTACGTTTTCACGAAATGTTTTGCCTCCGTTCCATCTCCTAGGCATATAACATTTCTAAAAGATGGTAGTTTATTTATATATGCTTCTTAAATTCGTCAGTGCCGACAAAAAATAACTATTCCTCCACCAAGCCTCACGAGCGACGGGGCACAGGTCGGCGTGTCTATCACTGAGCTATAATTGCTTAGGTATTAATAACTAATAATACTTGGGATGTTGTGAATATGATATTTCGGATACAGATAAAGGAATAAAATTATATCGGTTTCGGATACGGTTAGGGATATGTAATTATTTCAGATCATCCGTTAGTTTCGGATAGATTCGATTACGGATATTAGATTGAAGTATAATATTTATAAATTTTATTTGAAGATTTTGTCTAGTTGCGAGCGGTGAAACAAAAACCTGTGGAAACATCTCGTTTTATTTAGACTCCGCCCTTATACGAAACTATCCTAAACTTGTGAAAGAATACAGTTACGGATATATTTTTATTTTGGATATCCAATACGATACGATGTCCGATATATATCGGTTACGGTTACGAAGCTCCATAAAATCCCTGGTTATTTCCAACAAACTTGACGAACTACAGCCGGCTATCCATTTGTTATAATATAACTTCCAGTCATAAAATATTCATGTTAACCTTCATTGCCTCGTGGCATGTGGGTGATAGTAAAATAACTCTTTTTGTGTGTTCCCGCGCTATACACGAGGAAAACAAATCACAATTTTATTTTCATCTGTAAACAGACGGATCGTTATAACTAATGGTTACGCTAATTTTGCACGTGTCTATAGAAAACTTGCGTTCTCAGCGTGAATTCATACACTTATCTACATTGAGTCTTTATAGTACTTTAGTACTTGCCTTCAACAGCACAAATAGAGAGGTACTGCCGTTTTTTGTAGTTTTTATATGATAAATGGATGTTAATACTTTGGATTTAAGCTGAGGGTGTGATTTCTAAAAACCTTATACAAGCTTCTTTTTTTCTTATTTTTTCTCTACACCACAGAAGTTATAGCCGCGGTTTCCCTGTGATCTTACATTTTTTCCGGGTTAAGAACTATATTCCAAATATCATCCAAATCCGTTTAGCCGTAGGAGCGTGAAGGAGTAACAGACATACACACTCGCTCACAAACTTTCGTATTTATAATATTATAGCGTGAAGGTCTAAATAACAGCGAGGCCCCAAAATACTTCGTCAGAACTAACAACAATGGCAAAAAATATTGATTTATAAATAAAGTCAATAAAAATGGCAATAACAACCTTTTAAACCTTTTTATAGCGATGATGGTCCAGTGGTAGTGACGTTGGCTTGCGATCCGTAGGACGTGGGTTCGAATCCTTCATTGAGCTTGAGCTTTCGGTAAAGGAAAACATCGTGATGAAACCATAGCTTGGTGGTAGGTTATTTTCTAGTACTCTCCTAGCTAGCTACCACCCTCTTGTTAAGAATTTGTCACCAAGCACCTGTCGGTGTGCTCCGGCAGCCTCACTTGAGAGTCAGTTCCCAATCTAGGTGTAGCGTGGCGCCATCTTCGACCACATCGTCACTTAACATCAGGTGACTGGTGGTCGAACGCTACCATGTAAATAGTAAAAAAAAACTTATATAATTTTTGCATAAGTTGTACGGCATGGTAACGCAGTTATTGTGGAATAAAGGTGTATTGTATTACATTACACTTTACTCCCACCAGAGATATCGATGACATAAATAGATAAGCTTTTTCCTCAGCAACATCGTGCCTCGTGGATGGAATTCTGCTTGTTTACGTCCTGAATTTATATAATACTACACGTGTCCTCAATGGAAAAATGAAAGGGTTTATAACAAACGGTTGTTTTGATTGAATAGGCACTCGTCTAAATCAGTAGCGTAGATTACGCAGAGAGTTTTTTGTTATCCTAAATTAACAAGGAAAACTCTCGCGGAGAGCTACTCATGTGTTAATTTTTGCATCATAAGCTATCTTATTGGAATTGGGACGGGTTCATTCGCCACACGTGTAGTACTATATTATACCTATCTCTATGTAAGTGAGATATCTACGTAGAGTAGGTATTAACTAAACCATCATCGGTCCAAAGACTTTAAGCTCTGAGAGTATCCCCTTTAAAAACGTACCAAGAAAAGATTTTTCGAAATTGCAACCATAAAAGTATTGAAAAATGGGGTGTTGGTTTATATGAAAAAAGTTGTAAATCCCTAAGGAAAACGATATACAAGAAGACAAAGTCGCAAAGCGGGAAAATGGTGAAACAAACGTGGACATTTTTTTTTTCTTTCGAACTAAATCGTGGGCAAAAGCTAGTCTATAATATGTAGGTTGTATAAAGATTCAGTGTAGAGCTCTTTGTACACAAATTATTTATGGAGATACCAAACCGATCGACGCGACGTGACAAAGCTTATTTAGGTTAACTGAAGCAGTAGGGTATATCTATACAAATTTATTGGATGCCTTCTCAAAGCAAAGAGGTTTATGGGTTAGTATATCAACTAACTTAACATTACAAATATGAAAGTTTAATACAGTCAGTGAGTGTGTACGTTTGTTACTTATTCACGCTGAAATGGAAATTACTGAATTAAGAAAGGCTTTTTCAATTCAATTCAATTCATTTATTTCAGATTATGTCAAAATCCATACAAAATGTCAAATTAACTAATATAAAAAAAATACATAAAAACATCAATTAACAATTCTAACTCTAAGACAAAACAGGCACAATATAACAAAACAATGGTATTATATTAATGTAATCCATATTTCGGTTTGGATCCGGAATGTCCAATATGCAACCTTTTTGAACCCGGAAAAAAGTTCTTGCGGAGTACGATTATGTTAGTTGGTATATCATTGTTTACTGGCTACTACAGTTTGATTTCATAAGAAATTCACATTTTTTATAAACACAATACATTACATACACATTTGTTATTAGAATGACAAGTCAAAAAAATTGTGATGTGACGACAGGATCCTACTGGATGCGCTCGGACGGATCAATATGAATCCAGCCGGATTGAAATTGGTGTCGGATTGCAATCACTACGCTGAATGCATTGCGTAAGTGTAATTCAGGGTCTTGTTCTTGAGTGGCACTTAATAATTAGGCAGACGTAGCGGTTATCGTTAGACGATCGACCTGTCTCATCTTCTTAACAAAGTTTGTAAGTTCGTTATGGTTTTCTGCTGACAACTTCAGTACACAGAATTCATTTAATTCCACTTAGATGCTTCACAAGTTAACTTGCAGAAACCGCTTTTAAAGGCAATAACCTGTACCTAGACAGTGAAGCCTTACTGAAGCATTCCTGGAAACTGCTCTACATTGCTAGCAGTTAGTGCATCTAGTGCGGAATTCTGCTGAAACACAAAACACGAAGAGGTTAAATTGAAACCTAGTTTACGTAGACCTTACGTAGTACCTGTTGTAAAAAGTACTTTCCCTAAAACAGTGATAATATTGTGCCGTCGAACGCGCCACTTAATTAGATCATAAGGTGTTTCATTCCATTTCATTCGATCCATTCATTCCATTTCATTCGATCCATTCATTCCATTTGATTCACCAAGATTCATTCACTCTCGCCCCAGCTTTCGACGATGTAACACGCTCAGTCTCAATGTACTCTCTCATCCAGATTTCAATATTTGTAATTAGTCAATAAGAAGTTGGAGACAATAAGTAGGACATCCGGACATCTGGGCCACTGAATAGTCGTCTTATTCCATACCCACGCTCCACGTCCTATAATATTAAACGAATATTTTACTTTAAATATTACTTTCTATTCATTGATTCCATTAACGCACCTCTTTTAAAAACATTACCCCTGAACAAGTCTCGATCTCTTTTGATCGGAAATGGAGACAGATCTACTTTGACAGACAACGGACAGCTGATTTTGTACATAGGTATATTTTATTTTATTTGGATTTACGATATTCACAAAATTTATACATTTTGTATCGAAGCCGTAACAGTTTATTTCTTAGCATTCATGAATCTTTAAAAATGTGTGCAGTAATAGAGTCACATACGTGTATAAGCAAGGAATGCTCCGACAAAATAATCTAGAATTGAGAAAATCGGGATGCGAGAATAAGTTTCCAGAATCGGGTTTAACGAAACCTGAAGACGAACAGCTTTTCTACTCAGCCAGTGTTCATTTTCTCAAGAATAAACTCCAAGAAAAATCACAAAATCCCACATTGAACCCACGAGAGATTTCACGAAGTTGCTGCAACTTTGAAAATACATCCGCCAATTTAAGTTCTAGTAAGAAAATCTTGTATCGTAGAGTATCAAAAACTGAAATCCGTAGCACATCGCCTTCAGAACCGTCTTTGTCAATGCAACAAGTTCTACCATTCCCAAAGTCCAGTAGAGACAGTTTCTTCACAAGACTAAGAAACACAATTAAAATATTCCAATCAAAGTCTTCTGTGATCGAATCTAAAAACGCAGTTGACTCTGAATCTTTGCATATCTCAAATTTCAAATTTCCTCGATGTGAAAGGTTTTCAAAAGGACATCACTCATCTTATTTTGTTGAAATCTCAGAAGAAGACTCCACTGAAAAGACTACTTGCGGTAAGTGTGGTATAAGTAAGTCAGAAAATGCAAAAAATTAACTTAAATTATTTAATATACCGTGTGAACTTCTAATAATACAAAATGATGTTAAAATCTATTAAATGGATTTCATTCATCCATCTTCTTTATTTATGGTAAATACAAGCTTAGCTTTTGAGGAGGCACTGGTCAAATAACAAGTACCACGACAAACGAAAGCAAAAAAAAATAATGAAAATCTATGAGAAAACCTACGGACAAAAGGAAATTTTACAAAAACAAACTTGGTCTACATACTTATAAAAGTCAGTTGATAACCATCAATCCATGTTTAATGAGAACCTTTGACCATCGTGACCTATGGTAAAATGGTACCGTGTTATGTAAAAAGAAGGATAGGTAGAACCTCGATTTTGTCCATTTCTTACCCAGGTGCAGTTGTCTTTCGCTTGTTTGCTCTACAACAACAGATTTTCAACAACATGTTTTTGTTCAACATAACGCTCTTCATATTTATCGCCGCTGTCTATTATAAATAACTACTATTGAGTGAACACGACAATACCATATCGCACACCTAGATCTAAAGAAAGCACTATTTCAGAAAAGGCGAAGAACTGATTACTCTGTTTCCGAGCACTGCAGGAGTGTTCTGTATAGAATTATGCTTTAGCTAATAAACATATTTTTAAAATTTGTTTTATTGTTCTATAGGTATTCAGTTAAGGTATTCGATAGAGTGCGTAACTCAAAATATAAAACTTTTGATTTAGCTCCCTGTAAATATAGATATGTGCGATATTTCAATAAGTATATTAGAAAAGGCTCATGGCATGTCGTGTTGTTTCTGTGAGTAAAAGAAATAGTTACTCAGACGAAGTTTCTACAATGTTCTATGATTTGCTACGGCAAATGAAATGGCAATGAAGCCTTATTACCTCTTGATAAGATGTCGTAGAGAGGCCTTGTTGCTTGGGGGCGCGCCACGTGACGTAACGATGGAGTTCTCGGTCAACACCCTTCGTAGTACGTATCGCTAAATACTTATGAAACTATGCTGAAACTGTACTTACGTACCGGGTGATCCATCACGATGGGTAATTATGGGGAAGCTGAACTATATAAAATTAAGAGAGAAATTTGTTCAGGTCCAGGTCAAACTTAGAGTTCAAAAAAATTATACGGCTCTCGGGACATACCTGGTTGGTTTTTTTAATCGACAAGAAAAATAGGAGGACGTTCTTCTTAAGTCGACTCGTATAACCACTAATGACCACGCATATCCTTCTACAGAGTAGTTAGTCTTAATGGTTCTTTTTTCTTCTTCTTTTGCCGGCGTAAGGAGGTTGGAACAGGCGTAGCTAGTTTTAAGTTTGAGGTTTTAAAGTGATCACAATGTAGGATACATTGAATAAGTAAAAATTGACTATTGACTATTCATTTGCCGGACTTAATCACTTTATGTAATAAATTTTTTTTTTGAATTACCGAGTCAGATTCACCGGTTAAGTTTTTATTTAATTTTTGACCTTTAAAGAAATTTCTAAACTATATCTTATAGTTAGGCTTTCCCATATTGACCGACTTTAATGAATCACACCTGTATAGGCTACATTTCGTAGAGGTGACTGGGAGCGATAAACTCGCAGTGTCTCTATGTATGTGTGTGTGTATGTATTTTCTTCTCGAGGCTTCTCTGTACCTACTACCTTCTAGACGGGCTAATCGCTTGCGTGATGGTAAGTGGGACATTGGTATTAGCAATATCATCTGCGTATGATAAAACAAACTCCTCAGTGCACGTTACATAGAATATACCTTTGAGAAAAGAGAAGTAGGATATAAATAACAAAATAAAAACACTTAACTAAACCTTAAAATGTAAAATAAAACTACCTATCAAACTAAACAAACTACTTAACAGAGAAATCAGTTGTAAAATATCACTTAACTAATAATTTCACTGATTACTTTGCCCTTTATACTGGAACACAGTAGCACTTTTACACTACCACACAATGCGGTTAAACCCACGCAGGAGGAATCTTGCAGAAAGGTTTTATTACCTAGTTTACACTTGATAATGTGGGATACTGGATTCTAGGTATACAATACAATCTAGTCGCAAGTGACAAGCAGTTATATTTTTGGCCTGATATATTCTTTGCAATATTTCACGACCATCGTCTCTCTGTCCTAACGTTTATCATTACAGCTGCAAATAGGGATGCCCAAAAAAGTGTATTGTATCGATATATCGCATCGTAACTGTATCGAACTTGGTTGTATCGATACGCGATATTATCGATTTCCTTTGTATCGATATATCGTATCGTAACGGTATCACATGCTTTTCAATTAATATGCGATATAATGAGTATATATATAGGTTGTCTTTTTAGTAGTTTTACCATATTCTTTTATTTTTTAAAAACAAAGTCCATAGATTTATTTAAATCTACCTCCAAGTCTAAACAAAAGCCGGCTGTTCTTGTTCCATAAACAATTTTGTCGACGTTATCATTCTCTTATTACTAATAACAATATATTCAATGGCACTGTCTATTATCATTTAGTGATGATGTAATAGGAACTTTAAAATTATACAAATTAAATACGATACGGTAATGCGATATTTTTATAAGAATGCGATATATCGAAGCGTATCGTATGGTCAAAATATCGCATCAAATATCACTATATCGTATAGTGCTGTATCGATATTCCGATATATCGTATCGTACCGGGCATCCCTAGCTGCAAATAGAAAATGTTTGATGAAAACTTTTCGTGACGCTGGAATAAAATGAAAATGACACAGATTTACGGCCAGTTGAAACAAATAATTATTTGTTCTGTGCTTGGAGCTATTTCGAGATGTTTCACCTTTAAATGTTATTCTCGAAAGACGTACTTAACAATATGATACCTACTTACTCTGAACGCAGTCAGATGCTTGACCCTCCAAATGGGTTTATCGTTGTTATAAGCTCAGTTCAAAGACTTAACGTTATGCTGAGATATTTGAACCGTGGGAGCAGACGGGTGAAGCACGGCATAGGTGGTTCGGCGTTAAGATGTTTGATTTACAGGTCAATGAATGCTGGTAAATGGTATTGACTGAGCACATTTGTCAGCACCGTACGCACCGCACTCGCCGCTCACGCGTCGCATTCTTGAATTAGGCTTGTACACATATCCGCGCTGTCCGTAATATAAAATAAGCAAGTTTGGTGCCACTTGCACCGATTGTGGAGCATACGGTGCTAACAAGTGTGCGATCACAATTATAGCAGACGGTAAATAGAACCAGAAGCAGATAGTGCCTTCAGCGTAGAACAGATACAGTCAGCAACAAAATCATTCCAGATTTATCAAATGCATACTAGACTAGTAATATTTGGTGTTAAAGCCTGTATAATCTTGAAATAGATGATCCCGTGGCACAATTGTTGGTGTCACTGCCTGCTAAGTTTAACGTGCCAAATTCAGTTTTCTGTATTATGTTTAGTTTTTCAGTTTAGATGATCAAATGTGGTGTAAAGTTTGTATTAAAAATGTTACCTTATCGTGGATGTAGCCGCTGGGCGGGTCACTAGTAATGTACCCTACGCCTGGTTGAACAAAATTATGTGTGTCAATGACCTCTTGGATGTATTAAATCGTATTTAATATAATCTGTCCCCAGGAAGACGACGATGTGACAGGAAGTATAAAAGGCTTTGTACGGATGGAGTTGTTTTAATTACATTCCTTACAAATTTATTGTTACCTACCGTTTATAAATGGCCCGGTCTTTTGTAACTGTTTAATTTATTAATTTGCCACTTTCAGTGCATACTTACGACGTACATAATTATAATATTAAGGACTAACTTTTCCGCGCAGTATTTCCCGCGTGGGCTACATCGCAATAAAAAGTATCTTATGTCCTTCCACAGGGCTTAAATTATCTCCGTGCCAAATTTCATCGAAATCGGTTTAGCCATTAGGGAGAAAAATAACGAACACACGCTCACCGGAATGTTTTTTTAAAAATAATAACGCCTACATACAATCACATAGCCAGTTATATATCCAGGTGTAGCGTGACACCACCTTCGAGCACATCATCACTTAGCATCAGGAGACTTTTGGTCAAAAGCTACCGTTCAAAAAGTAAAAAAAAGGAACATTTTCGTAGTTCTGACATCTAACTAGGATTCCCTGTGTACTACGTGGGTCGATGTACGTAATTCCCTGACGCTAATATGTATATCAGAAACCACGTGTGTCGGGGATCCACAACTCCTCAACTTCAACTTAATATGCGTAGAGAGTTAAGGTTCTTGCTCTTTTTATCACACTTAATCATATAACCATAACGCCTTACTATATTTTTGTTATATTTACTCAAAATAAAATCTGATTGTGACACCTTACTTATATGTATATTGACGTGAATTCAAATGTGCATTTTCTGAAACTTAACAAAGTTTGACATGTCTAAAAGTATTGCTGTCCTTTTCTGACCACGGAAGTATGACAAGGACTGCATTATTTTTAGAGCTGTCCTAAGTAGCTTAGTTTTATAAAATGTACATTATAACACAACACAATTATCTATAGACAACTAAAATGTGCATTAATAATATTGTAGAAACTAACGTGAATCTTATTCATGATGAATTGTTGAACGGCTTGCACTCACGATTGTAAGTAAAAAAAAACCCAACTGGTGTTCAGGCAGTATACGAGTAGAAGCCCATTTTTGGGGTTCCGTACCCAAAGGGTAAAGCGGGACCTTATTACTAAGACTCCGCTGTCCGTCCGTCTGTCCGTCTGTCACCATGCTTTTTATCATGAACCTGTGGTCCGTAATGCTGGGGCCACACTAAGGTGAACGTAAAGGGAAATGTCAATGCATGATAGTTACACAGTTTAAATTTTTCGTGAAGTGCGGCGGCTAGGATTGTGCGCTGAAGGCTGCCCTCGCCGCCTGATGATAGGCGGACATCCATACTGCCCGAGAACACTTGTCGAGTTTGGTGACTTACAACATGAGTGTATGCCCTTGATCAATTCGTATGCATTAATGGTTAGTCAGCGATTTTAACCTAATAAAGAATATCAGTGCCGATTTAAGATTAACGAAAATACTGGAAAATAACTAAATAATCAAGGCAATATAAGGCAATACATTTTGACAGTTGTTAAAATGGATACGGTATAATAATAAAATTCCAAGCATTAAACCTATCTATTAATGCTGATAATGATAATGATGAGAGCAAATCTTGAGCAAACTTAATGCTCAGTTCTTTTAGGTCAGTGGAGCACAAATAGCTTTATCTTTTACAATACGTGAAAGATTAATATAAATATACTTACATATTATAGTTGTTATTAACTAATTATGGACCCCTTAATCTAGGTATATAATTCTTATTCTATGCTAAAATTTAAGATATATTAACATATTTTGCATTTACTAATCAACTCATGGGTTTATCAATATTATATACAAAACATTTATCACAGGCTTTTGACGAATTTCTTACGTTACTCTACCAAATTACGCTAAAAAAACATTAACAACTTGGTATTATTTATTTCAGTACCAAAACTATCCTAGCACTAATATTACCTAACGGATGAAAACTTAAAAAATCTACACAATCTATGTATTTTACACCAAGTCTTAGAACTAAAATGACCCACTACAGTTTTTCATAATAAGAGATTGGAATGAACTGAAACTTAGAAAAGTTTAGCAGAATTAATAAAATTTTATATCGTAAAGCAAACAGCAACCGGAGTGGGCGCTGGTCAGGCTTTGTTGAATTTGTATCAAACCGAGGTCAAGCCTAGTCCGCTCCAGTGCTACCTTCTTTTACGAGTTTCACACAAATTTAAGTAATAAAACAGAGCCCGCTTCGGTATCTGTTTGTTTTGCGCTTTAAACTCGATGAGCATTGTACATTTAGGAAATTGTTATGTGTTCTTCCTTCAATTCCCTAATGACTTCTGGGCAGAATTCGTTTTCGCGGAACTTGTAGCCGCATTTAATCATTTCTTTGGCTATATCGGTATTTTTTCTTAATATTTCGAGCCATATTGTGTACGAGTAATCGGGCCAAATGCCGCCATATCTCTCAGGTAGATGTTCTTTTTTCATATGTTTATGAAGTGAAGCGACGTCATATCCGTGAAAATAAATTCTGGAGCGCATTTCTGGCGTCAGCAAAGGCTTGAAGATGTTGTAGATTTTGTCAAACAACCAGGAGTTGTTGATGATGTGGATGGCATGCGTGGAGGTCGGAAAAGAAGACTGTGAAATAAATATTGATGTAATTGTAAAGTAGGTTGAGACAGTAATAAGCTCAAAATATTTTTGACTGAAGTGTACCAATTGATGGATCGAGTAAAAACGAACTATCCTAAATTTGCATTTTTCTGTGCATAAAAGTAACCTGGGTTTACAGTTCCCACTAGTGTTTTCACGCCTGTGCACCATCAGTGATTTTTGCCCTACGTGGCACTGCATTGCGTCCATTGACGCACCTTTGACTTTGATACTGTCGTTTTGGTGTGAAATAAAAAAAACTGTTTTAAAATACAAACAAACATATGGACAACCATTCCCTTTTACTCGTACATAGGAATAGGGATAGGTACATACCACAAGCATTTTTACAATCTTGGAGGCGACAGAAGGAGTGACCTGCCAAGCGTGAGACGTGCTGATGTCTTCCAGATCGAAGAGAGCCACTCCGCCGAGGATCTGGGTGCGCTGCTCCATCATCCCCATCTCCAGCGCCAAGATCGTGGCTTTGAACAGGTTCTCTGTAGGAATCGATTTAGGGTCCCAGCAACCTGAAAAAGTTTGGAGTAACATTCGTGAATAAGCGGATTTTTGTCCTCATTAACGCTTTACCCATTATGGGGACAGCGGGAAGTCATGAAATTTCGTTTCCGTTGTCCCCATTGACGCTCTTTTCATTATGGGGACAACAGGTACAGTCATAGCATTTCCTTCCCGTTGTCCTCATCTCCTACATCTTATCCTACTATTATATTGATTTTGCCCCTAACTGTGTGCTAATGGTTATCATTGCAATTTAATATTAGTGCAGGGCATTAGCACAGCATCTGGACTGTTTATTTTACAGAGATCTGTTCTGTAGCTTGCTTGAAATACATAGAACTGAATTTCGAATAGACAAATTGGCGAGGTAATAACGACGCTTAGAATAAGTAGTATTGCAATACTACATAGGTTGCCAACAAAAAATAATCAGGCGTATAATTCTTAAATTTATATTTTTGAAATTGACATCAGGCGACTTGTGGTCAAACGCTAACTTGTAAGAAGTAAAAATAATAATAATTCTAATAGAATGAACATATATACAGATTGATTCAGCAAAGAATGATAGAAGTATTTTCTTCACAAGTGTGACAATGATGTATGAACCTATGTATTTTTGACCCATTAGTTCAACTCATTGAACTTCCAGTTGAACTTAGTGGAATAGAAAGATTGCTACCACAAGCAATATTTTACTCAGCGCGAGTCTGCAGTGAATATTTTTTACAAAAGTTTGATATACTGTGACGGTAACCGCTTTCCAACAGGCGGGCCGGGCCGTCTGCTTGTTTGCCAAATCTATTACATACAAAAAAAAGTTTTAACTAACCATTCTTTTAGGCACTATTGTAATCAAGTGCAAGTTAACATGTGTTCGTGTTTTAATTTGCCCCACGGGCCTGCAGGCTGCGTGTTCGTGAGCCGCCCTTGAGGTTTGTGCCCCTGGTAGCCGCCCCCCGGGGCCAGCCCCTAGCTATGACGCTGTCTTGATGTAAATATAGCCAAAATGTGGTCGTGACATGACTTTTTTATGTTGCCGCGTCGTCCGGTAATAATTTTGAAAATTAAACTTTAGTTTTATTTTGTTTACTTAAGTTATCCAACAGCGTACCATTTTATAGATTTAAAATTATTTTTTAACTATAAGGCCAAAACAGGATTACACACACAAAATACAAAAACAAGTATCCGTGTGTTGTGTTTGTATGTAACCAGGAATTTATGTTAATAAAATATTTATAAAATTTAACTAGTGCGATTTACCTTTTTAAGTTCTGATAAAGATTTTCAGTTTAAGCTTCTTCCAATTAGTACTTCTATGATTATACAATATGAATTTCAAGTGCAATATCAGTCGAATCCACTCAAGATCTGCTCATCATTTAAGATCGACATTAAATTAGCTGTTTCTGGATCAAACGGCGAAAATCAACTAAGCTTACCTATCCTGAAGATCATTATTCTTCTTCCATTCTGGTCTCTGTAAGGCGGCACTGCGATGACATTAGCGTCCCCGATAGCTTGAAGGTCTAGGGGGTACACGTTCTCAAACAACTCGGGGTTGTCTTCTTTGAACTGGTAGTAGTTCACCATCTGAAATTGAAGGTACAATGAGGATTAACTTAATAGTACATATTAAAAAATAGGTGTTGGTGAAATAGTTCCTTTTTCTTACAGGGTAGCGATTGACCACATGTCACCTGATCTGGGATCAGGCTTTCAAGAGCTTCGAGTAGGCCTATCGAAACACCAGAACGTGCGGGTAGTTAGCCAGGCGAGCATTAGAAAATGCCTTACCACCAAGTTATGATGTAGGTGAGCTATGGTGTTGGCAAATTAATCACCGTTGCGAGCTGTGATTTAATAAAGATCTTCAATGAAGTGAAGTAGTGAACTAATAAATAAGTTCATAGTGTTCAATACAAATCTCGTGAAAAATTGTTTTTATTTCAACAAAAATACCTACAAGTCCCAAATTTATACACATTTTGGTCCAAATTAAGTAAACATTAAATATTGTACTTGCCAATATTTCAATGAGGTCGCAAGTGCAGAACAAATAAGGTGTAGTTTCGAAGGTTCCAAGCTGTCTTTAGAGTACGATCTTATGACCCTATTATTTCTTTTTACTACCAAGATCTTACAAAAAAATAATTATTGCCTCCTGAGAACAATGGGAAAAAAACTTCAACCATAAAATAAATTTAGTAGTAATGTTATGTTATTATTACTTATTATATTCTTTCGTTCGTTATATGCAACGTATTATTCACTGATATTGTTGCTTAAAAAGAATTCACCGTATTCTTCCTTCTTATGATATCATCATCATCATCAAAATCATCAGCCGGAAGAAGTCCACTGCTGAACATAGGCCTGCCCCATTGAACGACTATTTGCCATTCTGATGATATAAAAAATCATATTCAAAATAAATTAATTTAGATGGATACATATAGGCCTTTTAAACGCCAAATTTAAAATGATTTACGCATTCGCATATCTACTAGTACTACCAATTTTAAATTTCCAAATTGACATAGGTTATGTTGTGTTATAAGCCACGATTACCGTGGACCATTTGTTTGTTTCTTTAAGTCGCATTATTAAAAAGGCTAATAGAAAATAATAGTATATTAGACAGAGGTTCAATGGTTTAAAAACTTACCAGCCTATGTGCCCTCTGTGGAACGAATTGGCGCGCGCGCAGAAATCTGATCAGGAAGTCGTCATCCATCCGATGAGGTGTGCACTCACCACGCTCTGAAAACATAAAATCATTTTTCCATAAGGGCTTAACTATTTATTAAAATGTACAATTGTTACAGTTAACACAGTTAACAAATACATTAATTAAAAACACAAAACAATAATCATTACATAAAACATACAACAAGCAAAAACAGAGAAAACAGGAATACAGGACAACAGATACACATAAATAAAAAGATAATGGAAAATAACATATAAAAAAAGTTACCATCTAATCAAACTGTATACTAAAAATATAATGATATAGAAGGATGATGCTGTCAATTCGTTCAGCGGTTCAGTCAGTCGTTTAGACCAATGGAGTTTATGAAGCCTAAATACACCATTTAACATATTAAAAACACTGGTGGTAGCAAGGTGTAATGATTTAACCATCATCCTGTGATCGATTTTATAATCGATAATTATCTATTTTATGAACACGATATTTTATGAACACGATATAGATCTGGTTGTAAACTTAACATTTTGCAGAAATTAAAATTATTAAGCAAAAACATAATAATTGGTTATAAAATACAATGTTATGGATTTTTGCTGCGTGGGAAAATAAAAATAAATTGCTATGAGTGCTAAAATTAATGACTACAGTTAGCCTTATATTGTTAAGTATAGGTACCTAACCTCAATGTGCTCGTAAATTTTAAAGTGATGATTATATTTTAAGACGCGTTCTGAGCAAATAACAGACTGTGTTAAAAGGTATTAAAAATGGGTAAAATAGCTTTATAAATATTAGGCACAGATCAAATTAAATAAAACTTTTACGCATATGTACATAAATTAATAAATACCTGCCTACCTACCTACCTTTTATAGAAGGGAACTCAGTATAACTTTTGACATACGAAGGTATCACAGGTAAGTTTTATCGTCGTCTTTTTCCTTAAAAATGTAGTTTTGTCTATAATTGGCTGAATATGTTGAATATTTGATCAAAAAAGTAAAATTAATCACTGTTTTTTAGAGTTTATTATACCTAATATTTAATTTACTATTGTACCGAAGAAAAATTCCTAACATTTGAGTTTACTGTCTTAAATTATGAAACCGGCGAAGTGCAGGCTCTGATTGTACAGAACCGGGCCTGAACTGGCGGCTACATAGTTCTAGATTGAAAGGGTGCAAGCTAGCTTTCGCCAATTATTCAGATTGATGCTTAAGATAGATGTCATGAGTTTTTTTGTGCCATTGACATAAAGCCGCTTTAGCTCAAGGTAATTCCGCATTGAAATATGAGGGCCGACCTTTACTATCCTTATGTCACAGCGCAGCAAAGATACTCACTTGACGAGCCTTGAGAATTGAAGCCAGTGAACTGACAAGCAATAATGAGACAATACCTATTATACATATGAATATATTATTATTCGTTAACTTTATAGGAAACTTGCTGTGCCCCGTATTTTGCACCGAGTGGAGGACTTCATCAATAAACGAATTAATAAAATATTGCTTCTGGCCCTCAGCAATAGCGTAGCTTTATTCACAGCGAAAGATTTTTCAAAATTTGGATTATTAGTTTCGGAGTTATGAACGTAATATACTTACCAAAAACTTTACCTCTTTTTGAGTTTTTCTTCTACTCGCTTCCTATATTACTTAGGTATACTCGTTTATTTCAATATGTATATTTGTAAGTTAAAACAAACATTAATAAAATAAATAGTTAAATTATTCAAACGATATACATACTTGTATTAAAAAAAAACACAGAATAGAGGTACAACTAATAAATAAACTCATTCAACAGTTTCATAAAGTAAAAAAAATGATACAAGATGTGCAAATGGGTGCATTATTGAACTAAATAAGCATACAATATTAAATTGACCTCTATGCACTTCGCTGCCTACATTCGATCGAGTTGGCTGATCGAGACACGAGACTTCAATGCCATCGTGAATTCGTGACTCATGCCTTATGTTTGAGTGTGAAGGATATGCTTACATTGTAAGTAGGTACCTAAAGGGCACCCACATAGCAGCTATAACGTATGATAACACGTGTGATGATATATATATTAAAGCCCGAGATGAAAAGCATTACATTGCACTATAATATCACACCCGGAGCATGTAACGTAACTAACGTAGCTGACCTAAGTGCTAGGGCATTTTCGTGTGCTCGTCTGGCTACCTCGCATTTTGTCGCTAAATTCCTATCGTGTATTCCGGTGGTCTCACTTTTTGTCGCTCTCATCATCATCATCAGCCGGAAGAAGTCCACTGCGAAACATAGGCCTCTCCCCTTGAACGCCACCATGAATGGTTATTAGCCATATGCACCCATCGGCTCCCTGCGACTCTTACAATGTCGTCGGTTCACCTAGTGGGGGGGCCTACTTACAGAACTTTTTCCGGTTATCGCTCTCACTAGTTCCTTATTCAGGCATAGCGTGACGCCACCATCAACCCCTTCTTCGTTGCCACCGTAGTCTAAAAGTAACAACCCTAAGACATGTCACAGATCATCGACACTTTTTGCCTTTACACATATGCATATGGAGAACGATCTAATACTAAGTTTCATTTAAATCTGCGTTAACTTGAACAATCTGAACCAAGTACATGCATTCACAGCCAGAGCGTGGCCATCAGTAATGTAATGAATGACTCGCTGCCTATTGTTTGGATGAGTAGAAACATACTGTATTGCGACAGAAGGTAAATAATCGCTACCTATGCGTCACAGTTTGTCCCACAGATATAGGTCAAACTAGGTAGCGTTAGTTCTTCTACTTTAGGTGTCCTTCGTTTGAACAAAGGTCCAACTCTTACTCTGCATAATGTCCGATCTCGGCAGGTTTCGCAGTAGCAATACAAAAGTACCAAGTAAACTGGAAAAACTTTTTGAAAGTAGTTGACCGTGCGAATGGAAATGTTTTGTTTCATCAATGTTGTACTGTAAGGTAAAGGTATGTACAAAACTTGTGGAATGATTGGTATTCATACAAATTGACGCACTTGCATTATACCTAGTTGATCGTATATCTGTGCTTTGTTCACTGCTGCCATTGCATTGTTATTTTTTCGTTCTGTTTTACTAGTTTTTTCATGTTGGTAGTTCGCCTAGTTAGTTTCTGCTTTTGCACTATGAATGTAGAATTTGTTTTTAGCGATGGAAGCTCAGAGCAATTACATGTGCTTTTTTTCTTAATACACTAATGTTTGTTCAGTAGGCGGAAGTCAAACCTGCGAACTCATGCTCTGCAGTCAGCTGTTCAGCCATTGCGCCACATCAGTCGACAAATTGAATTAAATCTTTGCCTACCCACTACCATGTAACAGAGTGCTATTTAGTTACTTAACAACTTCTATATTGCCAGTATTTACATAAACTGTGATAATGTGAATAACAATAGCCAAATTTTGACATAATCTGTTAGTATGTTTAGGAAAACCTTCAGCAAACATTATGGTCGCAGTTATTATCTCAATGTTAGTAACCCGTTAATCAACTTCAAATTTCCGTGTGTAAAAATAAATGCCTACCTACAACAATTATATAAAACAAAACAATCCTAGTAGATACTGGTTGTTATTGTTCTTAATCTTAACAAATGCCAAGTCTTTTTTTCGTTCGCTACATAACATTCCCGCGCAATGCGATCTATAATACAAACGTATAAATATGTACATAATTTATTATTAAGTCATCCAAGAGGATACACTCGGTATTTTTCTTTTTACTACCTACAGGATAACGTTTGACCACAAGTCACCTGATGCTAAGTGACGATGCGGTCGAAGATGGCGTCACGCTACACCTGGATTTATGGAACTGGCTCTCAAGAGGCTGCCGGAACATACTCACATCGATAGGTGCTTGGTGACAGATTCTTAACTTGAGAGTAGTATCTAGCTAAGCGAGTACTAGAAAATGCCCTAACACCAAGCAATGGTTTCATCACCATGTTTTCCTTCACCGAAACCTCAAGCTCAATGTGGGATTTGACCCACGTCGTACGGATCGCAAGTCGTCGTCACTACCACTGAGCCATCATCGCTCTAATGTGTCGGTGTCGGCTCCTACATACCGTATATCATTTCCTTGAGCTCGTAGACCGCTTGCAGCCTGGAGCTGGGGTCTTCCCCGCAGTGCTGACGAGCGTAGTCCTGAATCTCCGGCGGGGGATCACCCAGCTCAATATCCACGTTGTAGTCTGGAGTCGGCATCTCGGCCTGCAGATAAAAGAACCATATACATTAATTAATAAAATTAATATACATGATACAAGAAACGTAGTATTTATATCACATATTCAAACTTTTTAAAAGCTTTTGCTTGTAACCAAAAAATCTGTTAAAATCAATGTAGTTTTTTTTCCATAGTAAAACATAATTAGAAATAATTTTAGTTTCGGCCAAAATCCAGAAATTTCTCCAGAAATCAAGATTAAAAATCAAGACCGGTTTCCCGATTATATTCCCTGGTAACCATATACGTTTGACGGTATCGCAACTACTTACATGTTCATGGAGTGTCGGTACTGAAATTGGTTTTACTATGACTATTATTTCATGAAGTAAATAATGACTACTGAATAACCCAAACAAAAAAAAACACTTAAAAATGTAGGTTACATAAAATGTAATTTGTCATAAAATACCACATATACAATCTAAGCTTTGAGTTCATTCTTTATATATCCCACGTCACGGCCTTCCCAAATAATTCAATTGCTCACTCAAAATCTGCTAATACTGCGACGACTACAACCTTTATGCGAACCACCCATATCTAACGGCACAATCGTTTCAGACCATAAATCGATTAGATATGACATGAAGAAACATTTGATCTCAATCGCCGTGATATATCGGCGAGGTCAGATCCGAATTTTCTGGTTACCTTTTGATAAAGACTGTGATCGCACCCAAAAAATGACCTACTGGGCGACCTTTTGCCGGTGTAAGGAGGTTGGAACAAGCGTCGCTAGTTAAGTGTGATGATTTAAAGTGATGATATGTTTTATCCTTCTAAATATACATATTTTGATTTTAAAAAGAAACCTTAAAATATTTAAAAACCTTCGCCATAGTCGATAAAAACATGTTTTTTTAGTGGGGTGTAGGGTGTATCTTGTGTCAAGTTATTTACACCAGCAAAAGAAAAGGCATCGACAACCTTGAACTTTTTTCTCATCTTTTCTTTTATCTTAATTACATAACCCTGAAAAATAACAATTTGCAATAATTAGTATTCGTCTAGAATTTACCGGGAAATGTCAATAAGCGTCTGCAATAAATAATTTGATATATCTGCAATGTGCAATAAAACAAATTTTGACCGCCATATAGATCATTCCGTCAATGACCTAAAACTCTATCATACATAGTTAAAATTCAAATTAAAATAAAAAAACGGAAATCTATTATAATAAAATTGCATGCAATTATAATTATTCGAATGTTAATTGAATTGAAATACATTTTTGAATATAACGCAGCGTCGTACCTATGCCAAAGTATTTTATATGCACCTATTGTGAAATATAAATAATGCTAAAAATAAAATGATTTCTTTATTAGCTTGTTCTCATGTTTCTAAATGTTAATTACATCCGTTCAGGTCAAATAAAAACTGTGAAATCCTTTGTAGTTTCAATTTGCAGCTTATTATTTAGCAATTCTTGCCAGTTACAGAAACATATAGAGATTTAAAGGATTATCGTATCTAACAAGTCAATAATAAAAAAACTATGAAAGATTTTAAGATATAACAACTAAAGAGCAAGCTTTAATCACTGATTACGAAATCTCTAGACCAATAAACCCCGAAGTCTTGAAATTTGACATTTTATTAATTATTATATTCATTTCATTGGTTATTATACTTACGCCTATTAAGCAGATTAACTGCATTTTATCTGCATTTTTAAACAGTTAGCTGCTGTCTCAAGGTCTCGACAGTTAAATACCGATGCATTTATCTATAAAAACTATTCTAAAGAGATGAAGTCTGCGAGTGTAAAGTTAATATAGGTGCTTGGCCACAGATTCTTAACTTGAGGGCGAGCACTAGAAAATGCCCTGCCACCAAGCTAGGATGGTTTAACCACGACGTTTTGCTTCTTAAATAGCTCAAGCCGAATACCAGAAGTAAAAATGAAAGGCATATGCGATTCCGCACACAATTTCCCGTTTCCCGCAGAATTGTATTATGAACTGCATTTTCCATCTCTCCCATTTCCGGGAATAGAAATAACCTACGATTAAGTTATTTTTATGCTACGCCTGTTTACGTAGCTACTACGAGTAGGTTCTTAGCTCATTGTTTTTTTTTGTTATTTATTTGTTCCTTGCTTCTGGAGAATATTATGCTAATGTATATCTTTTGTTTGTTTATTTGGGTGTATGATCTCTTAAACTACTGAATCGGTTCCGAAAAATATTTCACTTACACTATCTATGAGTGTCATAAGGCTATGTTTTATTCTGATACAGTTTTCAGATTTGTAAAACAAGACACAACTGTATACCATTGCTAATACTATATGCCATTTATTTCTTACTTTCGATTTGCTCATACACATCCAGCTAAACATACCTACATAGTAGTGAGTTATTTTCATACCTATAGCTGCATTTAGCAAATCCAATTTAAAGTGCAATGTAAATGTTATCTTTATGTTTCATTAGAAATGCCAAAATTTATAGTAGATAATTACTGCAATACGTTTAAATGATTTCGTTGATTGCATTTTTTTCTTCGAATATTTTAATCCATCTTGCCATAAAATAAACTGGCTCGTCTAACTCGTCATGAACGTTCGGATTCGGACTAACACAAATCACCGTACATCGGAGATTGCTCGATTAAAAATACAAAGAAGTAGAAAAAACGTTTTTATGATATCCTGACAATCATCGAATAAACGTTTAGTATTAGACTGAATTCAACATACATACTATACCAGGCCCGTCCAACACAATTTTGTAGAAGGCCATGTTCAATATTTTTGTAATCGTAGCGAGCCAAAACAAATTTCATCGTTGAAATCAAATGCAACAGTATTTTTCATTTATATGCCAAATCGTATATTAAAAAAGAAAGTTTCAGTTTTGCTAATTATTTCACTTATAAGTATAAGTATAACTTAATTTTAACCAAATGAGATGTCTGACATCTTTTTTGCGTGCACAGTGCATCAGCCTCTCGAGTCTCGACTAGCGAGTTATATTTACCTACATGTTTTTGTAATATTTTTTAAGTCTTCACCAGATCGTGGGTCGGATGAAGGACTTACGCGGGCCGCATGGTGGCCCGAGGGCCGTATGTTGGACGGGCCTGTACTATATATACTCACAGACTATACTCAGTCACGAATTACTATAAATTAGCGTATCTACTCGTATATTCAGTGATGGAGACTTGCTGTCAGGTGTAAAAAGAGCATCAAAGGTGATCACCAGGAATTAAACTTTTCTATTTATGGCCGATTTTATAAGCGTCCGTAATTTTGGCAAATTTGATCTTATTATTCCAATTTTGACAATAAAATTAAATTTACCGAAATGGTATTATGACATTTAACTTACGGAAGTTTATAAAATCGGCCCTTATTGTAATGCTTGTTGTCCTAATACTGTACCAAATGTCACAACATTTGGTTTAGGTTTTATACGCTTTATGAAATCCTTGTCACTTATGATTGTACATATTTCCGCAGTTTATTAATGTAATAAATGCAAAAGTAACTCTCTCCGTCCGTCTGTCTGTTTGTAACGTTTTCACGTCTAAACCGCTAAACTGATCATGATAAAACTAGGTATGGAGATAGACTGCACCCTGGGCAAATTCATAGGATTGCGATAAACAGTAGCTCTACGGGAGCAAAACCGTGGGGCGCAGCTGGTAAATAAATAAATTTCAGTGGTCGCGGCTACGACTATAATAGTGATATTACAAACAAAACATTAAAACAACACTTGGGATGCGTGCTCGCGCATAATAACATCGACGTCCGCCCGTAACACAAATGTAACGTAACACTGGACAATAACAATACTGCCGCTACCAGTTGATTGCTTTCCATAAATGCCGACTTTAATAGCTTTTCAACACATTTGCTCGTAAAGTTGACCTTTATGGCCATTTATTTAAGTTCATAATTCAGCTTATTACGCACGCGTGCTTTTTCATTATAATAACCACACTAGTGTTATAATATGACCTTGGTACGTCCTTGGTTAGATATAATACTAATAAATATTTCACATTTCTTTTTCCAAAGTCTTTTTCCGCTAAGAGTTTTTATGTCTAAAAGCAATGAACATTTTTGTGAATAAATAATCTATTTTAGGTTACAATGATAAATCAATCAAAATAATCATCATTTCATCAAATTACAACCAACAATTACTTACAACACAATTAATTAAGTACAGGGTTGTCGGGTCAGTTAAGCCTTTTTTGTACCTACATATAAAAGCTTGATAGAACAATTTTATATAAGACGAGATTATACATAAGACTATATAGGTACGTACAATAAGAAACATAAATAAATATACCTACAATTTGAATATTGTTTTGGGACTTGGTTATACATAAGCACTTTGTAAATCGCACACCGCGTCGCGTCGTCTAACGCCCGAAATTAATAATCGATCCTGATCCGTTATCCGCGGTTTGGGATCGATATATCATGTCATAATATGTCATTTTAGTAGTAATCTGTCAAGCCCTAGTACTAAAATGACATATTACGACATGACATATCGATCCAAAACCGTGGATAACGGATCAGGATCGATTATTGATTACGGGCGTACGTATATACTAGAAAGCCCTTTTAATTGGCAATCAGCACATTTTATCACTTAGGGTGGTACGTGGACGTGGTACATACTAGGTACCGGAGAAAGTGCAGTGAAATGCACAAGGAACAGGCTTCTAGTACGTGACGGTACTAGTCAGCTAGACCGGTCACGAGCCTGTTACAATGTAAGGATTGCTTTCATTTAGGAAGAGATTATCTAAATTGAAATTGCGCGCCACTTTGAGACCGAAGCTGGATATTTACTACTCGATATTTAGTTCACAAGTGCAATATGTATTTACGTATAAATCACTAGCTTTGCTGGCGGTTTTCCCACAGTTTTCCCGTTATCCCGCTGAAACCGTTTTCCGGGATAAAAAGGCTGCATTGAAAATTTCACTCAATTTCGTAATATGGTTTCAGTAAGAAAGAGTAACAAAAACGCACTTTTATTCACTTTCATTAAGTTTTGACCACCAAAGGGATTATTTCGCGAGTATTTGATTTGTGTCTGGGTGTTGTGAATCCCCGATCCGTGTATTGTCTGATACAAGAAGTCTTAATTAGAGATCAGAGCTATGTATATAATTGTGTTGGCGTTGGCATAAAACCTTTTTAAACCTTTATAGTTATATTATTATCAATGCCAATACTTTCGATTTTAACAAGATTTTATTCAATGACCAAAGTAAAACGATATTACTGCACTCTCAGAGTTTGTGTAGGTGCAAAGGTTTATTTTTAAACTCATTTTACTGGTACAGGTTTATGTTTAATTATTTCACCGACGCGCCAGTTTTGACAGCGGGCTCGATGACTGGAGTTCACCTTGAAACTGCTGACCAGTTTTGAGGTTTTGACCGACCGACCGGCCGGCGCGGCGTCATCTCTTCAATGTTGTTACGTCATACGTGTACATAATAAAGCAGCGATTGTCTACTTAACTAACGAATGTAGATTACTGACGTCTTTGATTTAAATACGATAAAATGTATTTAGTAACCTTGACGACAACGCTACTAGGTGAGTTAGTGATCAAGCGTAAGGCTAAACAAAGTGGAATAAGATTTGTATTTATTGATATCCCTAGCTACTAGCTACTTTCGAAGAGGTTTTGCAGGTTTTTTTTTCTATTTTTACGTTTGATGTGCGACGCCCGCCGGTCGACATCATTATGCGGCGTAAGCTGCGTCGCAGTTGAAGCTTTGCTCAAACTTAGAATGGCATGGTCAGGTGAATGCGCGTCACAGTAATAACAGTAGCGCGTTATCTAGTTAAATTAATACCTGTCCTGAATCTAGATGACCGAATTATTTGTAAACTATAAAAAAGTTAAAATACAGAAGTTGCATGACCGGGCTGCTTTGACAGTTTGCCAGCGAGAAAATTATGCGAAAACACATTATACGCCATTCACATCCCTCTTCAACTTGGGTGTTTACCCCAGCGATGATTCGTCATAACCGTAACCGTAAGCTTCCGTAATATACTAATGGGAAATATAGTATATCTACACTATAATTCAGTATACTCATAACAATTAAAGGTTATCGCTACAAAAATTGTAATCGGCCATTACTTAAAATAATAACCAACGATTGTACTCAAACAAATTGTAGGTACAATTAGTATAATTTTGAAGATGGATTGATTATACATGGTTATTTTGGGATGTTTATGAACTCTATTTACCTCTAAAACGAAACCCTGACCATGATCACAACCTTGATTGAGATGTGTGTGTTGCCCAGCGGAAAAGTGTAATACCTAATATATGTTTGAAAACATTGACAACTACGTCCACGAGTAAGATTTGGGGGTTACTACCACTTATTAATAAACTAGCTGTTGCCACCGACATTGCTGGCGTGGATAACTGGAATAATGAATATTCATGACAATATGATGACGGTTATTGCTTTGAAATATAAGTTGCATTGAAAAAAAATGTACCTACTAGATAGTAGATACATCTCACGCTTTTACTTTTAGAGGCTAGGTATACACGTGTAGTATTAGAGAATAATTTTAATTTATTTTAGAATTAATATACTTTATCAAAGTACGAGTATCAATGTCAAACAAATGTAAAACAAAAATTGTACCCGGAAGTTTATGTTTCCGTTCAAGCATAACATTAGGTACATAAATACGAAAACATGTAAATTGACCTAAATTTATTTGATTAAACTTAATAATGATAATCTGTTGATTTAATCCAATGATCACACTAATAAATAAATATTCAGATACTAATGTGTTAAGTTTTATTAAAACGTTAATCTACCCTGAGAAAAAAAATCTGACTTTCCTTCTGAGTCTTTACCTTCCAAGACCGCATCCTTCCGTACTTGTATTAGTTTTCTTTCTGAATCACAATTCCTTCCCTTTTGACTCAGAAAACGGTATTTCGGAAGGTCTTTTTTCTCCGTGTATCTATCTATATTGATGACATGCGGAAAATAATTGTAACAAAAATATGTATTTTTGTCTCTTTACAGCACTAGGTCAGTAAAGATGTGTTATAATTAACCACAAAAAAACACCAATTCAAAAAACCTCAACCAAAAATAAACCTCAATTTCTAAACAACAGAAACAGTATTTCTGTTCAAGAAAAAAATGCATGATAGTAAAATAATACTCAATTATTTTTTATTCAGTGTTTTTCCATTGCGTGACAAACATCCCACATTCCACGCCATACAATTTTAGTCAGTGTTTTGTAGGTCACGAGTTTGGATGAGTGGTAAACACATCTAATCGTGTAGTCCTTTGATTCAAAATGATTCATCGTTCAATTCAATAATCAACGTATAACAAGGTCGGAATAATTCCCGCCATAATGATGAAGATATCAATGTTTGTTATCTACAAGAAGCTTAACAGTGTTAGCGATAAAAAAAATAAGATTAATTGTAATCATATTCCTCTTTATTAATAAAAAATAACAATAAAACATTTAACGACAGAATAATCAACAAAACTCATCAACATTTTGAAATAAAATATGTAGTTGTTCGAGAACAAAAAATCGCAAGTACCTCAGTAATGAAGTCATTTTGATCGTTATTCCCTTATTCTATGATATTTATATGATTATTTAAATAGCGATTTTTAAAGTTTTATTTATCTTATGTTCTGTCAGTTGTCCGCTGGGTAAGGTTAGATACCTACTTAAATAAAATTAAAAAGCACAAGTTGCGGTACGTTATAAAAAATGTACATACTTATATTACGAGTATGTATATTACATATTAATAATGATTAATTACGTACTTATTCTGCTTATATTGATACTAAAATATACTGCCTATTATGAAATAATGACTACATAAATATAATAAAATATGACGTAAGGACTTTGCAGAATATAAAATTTATTACTACTTATAGTAAGTATGTACCTAGTAACATTTACATTGTATATTTTCAACCATGTTTATATAGGTACAAATACCTACCCGCTGTAAAAATCTGCATCAGCTTATGGCCAAACAAGTAAATCAAATTAAATCTTGAATAATTTACTAAGCGAACAACAACCTACTAAGATCAATGATATTATAATTATGTAAAATCTATTTATCTAAGAATTTTACACCGTCGGCGTCGTGTCGCTGATTGACTAACTTTTAACTGAGTTCGAGACGAGTAATTCGCTTGGCTGATAGTAAGCGTCACGCTTGCCCATTACAGTTCAGCACAAACCAGAATTTTGAACTTCAACACTCAACAGTTCAAAATCCGGCACGGTAATGTACATCGTACAGTAATGTACTCTCGCAAACCGAAATATAAGTTTTTATTTTTAAAGCCTTGGAATTTCAGGAAACATTGCTCTTCAATCCAGAATACAGAAATGTTTGCGCACTACTGCTTGGCGGTCGAATAACTTGCATGTATGCGATTGTGTGGTGTAGAGACGCACTAAGGAAGATTTTTCATAAGATAAAATGATCCCTTAAGGTCCGATTTTTTACTCCATAGCCAGAGTTAACTATTGTTAAAATGGTATGAAAAAAGTGCCAAATTGTTGTTGTTGTGTTGTTTTTTTGAATGTAGTTAACTTAGAATGCACATCAAAAAACTGGGCCTATTATTAGGAGAGTCAAATGGGCTGTTAAGATTGTGCAAAAATCAGGTGAAATCGCAGGGCTGGTCGCTTTCACCATATATTTTTGAATATCATCATCGTCATCACCAGCCACTGCTCCCGAGTGCGCTGAGTCCGGTCTTCGGCTCTTCTCATCCAACTACTGACAACCACTCGGCGCAAGTCGTCGCTCCACCTTGCCGCAGGGCGTCCTACACTGCGTTTTTGAATATACTACGAATCAAAAAACCAGGCCCAAGAGAGTCATATGGGCTGTTAAGATTGGACAAAAAACACAACTTCTACGCGGGCGAAACTGCTCTTGTATAGGTAGGTATAATATCATTGACTTCGTCCCAGTGTGGTGCGTTCAAGGTAGTACTCTTCGTTACGTACAAAGGAGAGAACCGGTCCTAAGAGAAACGAACAAAAATAAAGGTACTTCATACCCTTCTTCTTGTGCTCAATGGTTTAAAATTACTGTGTGGAAGGAGCGTGTTACCAAGTGTAGGTATTCATTTAAAGTAAGCTAATAAACAATAGCGAAATCGTAAAAAGCACATTACTCATCGCATATATGTACTAAAACTTTCTGCTTATTCTACATCTTACAGGGTAGCGTTTGGCCACAAATCACCAGCAGCCCTAGCCTACAATCATTAACACTAATAAAAAACAAAAAATATTGGTGAGTTCGCATATGAATGCAGTAATGCACCACAAGAAACTGCGATCTGATTGATGTCGTATCGCATCGCATCGCCGTTTTGTGTGAAGTCCCTAAACGTCTACATCCCATACAAAAAGGAAGCAAGCTCAAACGAAACGAAGAAAAGAAACGCTTGCACCTTAGCTGGCCCTTGAACGTGATATGGTCAAAGTTGGAGCTAAAGCTATGTCTGGACTGGGAATTGACTCATAAGTGCCAGAATATACCGATAGGAACATGGCATGAAGGTCGTAGCAAGTCAAGCGAGCACTAAAAAAGTACTCCCTAAGTACCACTAATTATACATATTCATCATTAATATGAACTTTATTATTTGTAATTAAAATAATATTAACTTTTTTTACATAGATATTATTACACTTCGACGTTGCATTCTCGATATTTATTCACTTTGTAGTATCCTATTTATTGCACAGGGCGTTGCACATAATTTTTAGAGCTGTAAAAATAAAAATCAAATCACAAAAATATAAAGTTCACTGTTTCTGAACGATACCTTCCATGTCATAGGCAGTGCTGTCATCTCCGTCATACTTCATTCCTTTTTTATGTGCGGGCGTCGCAGCTTCGACTTATCGATTAAATCCGTTATTTTATTGGAAATTTTGTGAAAAAGTTAGTTGAAAGCAGTGTTATGGAGAAAAGATCGTCATAAGTCCAAATAATGACGAAAAATAACATGTTGGGAACGCAAGATACGAAACTCGCCAACTAGTTCGGACGATCAAGGTTAGTTCGTGGTCATTAACTGCGTGTTAGTTTTATCTGTAAATTTGCCTTTGTCCCTTCCTTTTTAGGGAAAAGGCGCATACTTTGGAAAATAACTGATATTTTTTCCTCATGATTTTTGCGTAGTTTTTCTTTTGTAACTACCCACATAATTCATGATTTTTTCCATTCTTTTTTCTTGCATGATGCTCGGCTGATAATGAGTTACTCCGGCGGCGTATTGTAACCTTCAACACTGCACACGCTGCTTGCTGAATCATATAGTCTAGAGTCGTACCATGAGTGCGTACCATGACTTTAAATCATACAGTCATAGGATGTAACGTGAGTGCGTACCATGAGTGCGTATCATGACTTTAAATCATACAGTCATAGGACGTAACGTGAGTACGTACCATGAGTGCATACCATGACATACAGTCTAGAGGCGTAACGTGAGTGCGTACAATGACTTTAAATCATACAGTCTAGAGACGCAACGTGAGTGCGTACCATGACTTTAAATCATACAGTCTGGAGGCGTAACGTGAGTGCGTACCATGACTTTAAAAACCTTCAATACTGCACATGCAGTTTATGGAATCATACAGTCTAGAGGAGTAACGCGAGTGTGTACAATGACTTTAAAAACCTTCAATACTGCACATGCAGTTTATGGAATCATACAGTCTAGAGGAGTAACGCGAGTGCGTACAATGACTTTAAAAACCTTCAATACTGCACACGCAGTTTATTGAATCATACAGTCTAAAGGAGTAACGCGAGTGCGTACAATAACTTTAAAAACCTTCAATACTGCACACGCAGCTTGTTGAATCATACAGCCAAGAGGCGTAACGTGAGTATGGACAATGACTTTAAAACCTTCAATACTGCACATGCAGCTGGTTGAATCAAATAGTCTATAGGTGAAGCGTGAATACGTACAAAACCTGATATGGCGCTGGATCTTCTTGACCAGACAAAGCTCGACCATAATCATCCAAGGTCACCGACACCAGACCCGCGACAATGGTCTTCTGATGATGATAACCGGGTTAGATCCCGTACATTCATTCCGACAGGTCTAGTTACAGATACTGCAGATGCAGCTAGCATGTCCCAGCTCAAGCGAAAAGCCAATGTCTGCCGCACCAGAGTTTTTATAGCCAAAATGCATTCATAGATCCAGTACGGAAAGATGAATTATTTGGTGGGCGATTTATGATAAGGTATCTAAACGTTGGGGTAGAATCCTAGTGTAAATGGTAAAGGCAGAAGAAACCACGATAAAGGAAACCCTAATACCTGAAGACCTAGCTTACGGAGGGCACCAAGGTTCAACTTAGAATTTTCTGCAGTCTTATACACGAACTTAAAGAGTCGGGATAAACTCCTTATAAAGGCTAAAACAAGCCAGTCATTTTCTAGACTTATATCTGTGGGACATAAATCATAAACAAAAAACAAGAACACAAAACACTTGTCTTTTATTATATAACAACAAAACAACGAAATATATACAGTTGGATAGAAAATTGAAATAAATGCTAAAAACTAAACTTCTTACAAAGAAAACATTTGAGAAGGCTCTGGCCTTCATTCAAAGTTTAGCAAGGCTGGCGTTCTACCTACATCTCTAGACATCAGGTTCATTTTGAATATGAAGGACAATAACAACTGAAGACTTTAAAATGAAGATATTCACACAGCTAATATTTACCAAGTAAGGTTTTTTATATACATTATGTCCACATCAAGGAACCGTAATTTTAAGTTCCTATCCATAATTTAAAACTTCAAGATAACCTATGTATTTCAATGACTTCCTTTGGTTTGTCATTGGCTTCTGTACCAGTTGGTAATTATCTTAGAAACCGAGATCTGTTGTTACTTGTGTGTTATTTTGATGTCTTACTACACATTAATGACCATAATTTAAAATTTGCTTAGAGGGTTCATTAAACTTTCTCAAAAGGTTAAGATTTGTGTTAAAACAAGCAAAAATGTATTTTGATTTGGAACAAAAAACACACACATTTCGGCATTGAAATACTACATATTTACAGAAAAGTCATTATATGTGTTTAAAGTTTACAAAAAAGAAACTTAAAAATACCTGACGAAACAAAATATTTTTCCAGATTAAGCAGATTGACAATCAGGGCCTTTTTACCTTTTTAACCTTTGTACCTTAGGTTACTTTTCTTAGCCTACCCTGCAGTTTTCTTTGTATAGAAAGAAAAATTACAAACTGCATAACATTACGAATGATTTATATGAGAAATGTATCAAACTCGAAGTCAGAGTCGTCTTGGGAAAAATAATGTTTTAACTCAGTGGTAAGTACCTTCTAGAAATCTTCATAGGTGCCTCCCTTATTGGGCGGGGTGTTTTTTTGTAACGTGAGTTTTTTGTTTTGGGACCACACAATCACAACTAGCATACTTTATTATTAGAATTGAAATCAGCTTACATTGGCCTTCAATGCTTTGCTAAGGATTAACAGAATAAATATGGGCAGAGTACCGCTGTTGTCTGCATTAATGAAGATGTCTAATATACTCTCAGAGATATCTTGCACTAGCTTAAGCAAAGATAGCTTAATATACGTACAAAATAATATATATTAATTAATAAAGGACCAAAACATTGAATGGGACCTGGCTCCAGGTGCCTGTGATCTATCATGATCATAATCACGAACTGTTTTTTGGAGTCCCTAAATTGATGTTTATGTACAAGAATATTTGTGCGAAGCATATAATATTAAAAAAAAAAAAAAACTTACATCATTAAAAAACTAAGCAAATGATATTTACTTATGCATGTTATACACTTTCTTATAATTCATTAAATTTCAGATTCATTCACAGAACTGGGCACCCATTTAGACCACAATTGTTTTGTATGTGAAGTTGACAACCAAACATACCATCACAATATTGAACTTGTCTCACTTTTTTCACATTTATGTTTTAGATGGTATATTATACATATTATTACGGATAAGAGATCCTTTGGCATAGCCTGACCTTATGGACCCTATGGGCAATGCATTCATTGGATTGGGAAACTCATTTATTTTACGTCTTCCTTCTATTCTAGTTTATCTGTATTTTTAAGAAATATTATTTTGATCAAGCCACTGCACGGGAGTCATGGTCAGCTAATAGGCCTAAGAAGGCCTTTAGTTACTCTTATTATTTTTATTTTTCCAAAGAAGATTGATCCATTTCACCCTCTCTGGTAGCATTATATCCTGGTTTCGAAGGTATTATCAACCAAACATAGTTATATTTCCAAGGGGTATCAAAATTAATTATAATTTAAACTTAGAATAAAAAAAAAATAATAATAATAATTTCAGAAAAAATAATAATTGGATATCAATAATTTCAATAAGAACTCAGATAACTTTTTAGCATTGTTGTAATAGTACACTTCACCCTTAGCGTGGCCTCTTAGCTTTGGCTACGGCTCCGCCAATGCCTAATAAAGGTCCGGGCAAAGACCCGAGAATAAAGCCACATGGGATAATAATAATAATTCAAAGTATTACCATATTTTTTCCTGTTTTCTCAAATAGGATTCAAATTCTCGTCTCTGAATATCATTCAGGTACAGACTCGCCGTTCGGCTTCTGTTTTAATATCAGGTAAATGTGTTATTTAGATGACCAAATTATAAGATTCACAAAAGAAGTTTACGGAATTAAACTTTGCTATTCAAAATACGTATCTACATGAGATCCTAGTACGCAATCACTTGTAGTAATTTTATCCAAACGAGAGTTAAGCTTTTGATTCCATATCCAAAAAGTTTGTGCCTTTCCTCGCGTTGTCAACTATACAACGAGTGCGAAATTAAAGTAAGTCGCACGAATGGAAATCAATATTTGGCTAGAAGCACTTACTAGAAATAGACTAATTACTGATTTCGCCTACAAATACTTTGGTGCCTAATCTAGTAATACTTTTTTACCTCACAGAGAAAACATATATCCAGAGAGAGTATTATCATTTTAGATAGATGCCATGGCACCTAAGAGCTACCTCCATCAAAGAAATTAATTCATACATCTAAGAGATAATCCATTGCTCCTACCACAAGTCACATATACATTAGACATACTTACATTTATAGTTTGGTGCAAATACTGGTATTTGCGGCACATAGTAGCCGTTACACTTCTACCTCGGCTAGTTATAAGGAGTTCTGTCCATGTTATAAAATGAACAACAGGATGGTCAGGAAGCTTATAAGTGTTGCATTCACAAAGGTAATTCATAATATCTTCAAGCAAGAATGCTAATAACGGTAATTGGGCTTACATTATCAATTGACTTATTGGTTTTAGGTTGAACGTAAGGTTCATAATAATGTGGATAATCACTCCACTTTTTTCGTTTATATGTGTTAATGTATCTTTTTATTTTTCTATCTAGAATCCTGCCTGCCTATCTCGTTTGTGTGAAAGCGCTAAACATCTACAAAGTGAATAAATATCGAGAATGCAACGTCGAAGTGTAATTAATGGTTAAACGAACTTACCTAAAGTGATGTTCGACCATAATTATACTAGACGTTGCATTCGAAGATATTTATAGTCCCACCCGAACCCAGCTACTAAAGCCCATACAACTAACAAACGAGATAAGTGTCTCTGAAAGAATGAAGTATGACGGAGATGACAGCACTGCCTATGACATGGAAGGTATCGTTCAGAAACAGTGAACTTTATATTTTTGTGATTTGATTTTTATTTTTACAGCTCTAAAAATTATGTGCAACGCCCTGTGCAATAAATAGGATACTACAAAGTGAATAAATATCTTCGAATGCAACGTCTAGTATAATTATGGTCGAACATCACTTTAGGTAAGTTCGTTTAACCATTAATTATACAGTCCTATTGAGTGGCGAGCCTTTATTTTTTGCTGTAGATTTTAATTACAATTAAGTAGGTACTTACACTTATTTTCATGAATTGCTATAGTTAGGAAAATTCACGTGAACCTTCCTGTTGTAGATACTCTTTGTACTATTTAGCAATGATCAAAAGTGAGGAATAATGTATCCTTTTAGTAATTATTCGATTGTCTATACAGTTTATAAAGGTATGTGTTGTGATTTTAAGCGCACCCTGCTAAAACTATTAAGATAGGAAATTCAAAGTATTTTAGAAATAGACTACAATGAATTTTTCAATAACAGTAGGTACAGGTATTTTAAATTATATGTAATTTTGAAATACATATATAAATGTAACTTATACATTATTATCAAGTTACATACCTTACATCTGAAGAAATCCTTATTCACATTCAAGATTTTAGACACAAAGGCATTGCTTAAAATATTGAGTTAGGTACAACTTTTGAACTGTCAAGAAAATACTTTACAAAGTGATAGAAAGGTTATATTTTTGTAGAACTTTACGTCTATTATGCTATAATACTTACCTACAAAGTTCTTGCAAATTAAGACAAAAATAACACATACTTATCTATTTTGTTTACGATTGCCAGCTTTTAAAATTAAAAGTATAGTAAATAAATAAAAATTTGAGCATTTTTTTTATTTTTTTATTGAAGGACTTCAAAAAAGCGAATGAAATATAAAATGAATAGAAACTTAAAACGTATTCTGTTTGTTTTTGTTTGTATGACTTCCACTAAAAGTCTATTTAGACATTAACGTACCTAGTGATGAGACAGATATAGCAAATACATATATTATACTAGATGCGCTCCACGGTTTCACCCGCGTCTTCCCGTTATCCCGCAGGAACATTTTTCCGGGATAAAAAGTAGCCTATGTGTTAATCCAGGGTATAATATATCTCCATTCCAAATTTCATTCAGATCCGTTTAGTAGTTTTTGCGTGAAAGAGTAACAATCATCCATCCATATCCATACTCACAAACTTTCACGTTTATAATATTAGTAGGAAGTAGGATGTAGGATCATCATGTAGGATTGTCGCAGGTACTCGTTTTATGAAGAAGAAAAAATCTGTTTGATTTTATGTTATAGGTACCTACAGCAATTTGAGGTCATTGAAATAAAGCCACGTTTCTGCATTTGGCACTTTGCCCGATTGAAAATGTCGAAACGCGCAATACTTAGTATCAGTATTCCCATTCTCACTGAATAGAAACTAGTAGTTACTAAAATAGCTACACGAAAATGTACACAGCTTTTCTTATACCTAAAAAGTATTTTTAATTTAAAGCAAAATGTACTTTCGATGTCTTTTATTAGTAAAGTAAAGTAGTGAAGTGTATAGTCGTAAATAATTGTAAATCTACAGAATAAATATAGTCATTACGACCTTTTCTCTTTACAAAAATGAATAATGAAGTCGCTAAATGAATAGAAGCCCAAATGGAGTCATGGGGCCAAGAGTGAAGATGAAATATGAGATTAGAGCTTTACTTACGAAACGGTTTTGTTTTACAAAATCTGGTGACAAAATGCCAAGCTGACTGAATGACTGTATGAAAGCTTCTCTTTATTGTATGAGCAGATATTACGCTCATACAATAATAAAGAAGCTGTCATTCTTTGGAAGATTTCACACATAATAAACGACGCATTTCATTTTTGGTTCGTGATTTGAGGCACTTTTGAATACAATATAGGAGGCACATGAAATATGTCCTGGTGGGGATTATGACAATAAACCTTCAACAAAGAAATACGCCTAAAAAAGATTTCAAGGTATGGGTAATTTGCGTGTATGTACTGCGATGGGCAAGCGTTCACCGTCACGACTCTATATACTATTTTATTGATTAGTTTATGTAAGTACTATAACAAAGTCTGTCAGCGTGGTACAGTCAGGGACAAAAGTAGCTGATCATACTCGATTTTCCAAATGCGTATTAGATCAGTAGTATTTGTTTTTTCTTTACAACTTATAACGTAGCTTTTGACCATAACACAACCCACCTAATGTTTAGTGATGATTCATTCAAAGATTGGTGTGTAAGATGAAAAAAATAATCTGAAAAATTGTTTTTGTTCAGCGACTTTTGTCGTTGACTGTACACGTCACGTGACTACATTAGGTAGGTATTTGTGACAAAGAAATGGCAACACACGAGGTAATGTAATGAATAGCATTAAAATGTAAAGGCCCCCATTGCCCACGTCCGCTGGGACTCTACCAAAGGACTCTTCTAGCCTATCCGCCAACCGGCGTGGTGGATTATGGTCCATACTCCATCTCTGACAGAAGGCTTGTGTCCCAGCCGTGGGAACGTATTAGCCTGATGATGCATAGACTAGACTTTAATAACAATATAAAGTATAATCACAGGCCTTTTGTTATGCCTGACTCATGATTCTGAGACTCGTATAATATTATAGCTAACACACTATTCAACGTATGCAGTAGGTATACGTATATTGATTACTATGTGTTGTGGATCTCCGATCCAAGTTGTCCGTTTTATAATAGAGTTCTTCGCAGAGACCACCTGAGGAAATACCACAGCTTTACCTGATTGCAAGTATGCAAGCATTACTGTGTACCGGATTGAAGGCCAACGTTTCCCATTTATCATCTCATATCATCATATCATGTTCTGTCGCCAAGCACCTATCGGTGTGTTCCGGCAGCCTCACTTGAGAGCCAGTTCCCTGTCCAGGTGTAGCGTGGTGCCATCTTCGACCACATCGTCACTTAACATCAGGTGACTTGTGGTCAAACGCTACCCTGTAAATAGTAAAAAAAATGTGTATGGTTGTGTATAACAGAATACCGGCATCAATCAGAGAGCTACAGTTTGGGAAGTTTCGTAGTAAGCTAAAATTGTGGTTACTGGACATTAATGACTTTTTAAAATAGTGACAAATAAAATTGTGACATTATTGACTTCGTTTAAATTTGACATTGAGATCTAATATTTCTATTGTACCTATATGACCTTATCTGCCTGCCTATTGTATTAATATTTTATTTTCTTAATTCTGTCATTTATTTTTGTATTTTACTTACATAATATTCTAGTTTTTTCATTTTCACATGCCAGCATATGGCAAAATAGTAGGATCTATATAATATTTATTAAGACCAACATGCACTCTATTTTAAGAGAAATAAACCAGTTCATTTCATCTATCTCAGGATGACGAGTGCAGTTCTATTGATGTGATGATGATAACCAGATTGTCACAAAGAATTTTGAATTTGAATACGCCGGTCCCTCGCCACCATCAACGTACCAAGTCTTCTTGAGCCCTCTGGTATTTCAAGGGACGATGGCAAGAGACCGGACGGTATGAGTTTGATTCCATGGAAGATGGGCCGGGTGCTGGTATGGGATGCTACCTGTTCAGACACGCTAGCCCCTTCCCATCTACATGGAACCAACATCAGAGCTGGTGCGGCGTGTGAAGCGGCTGAAAAAGCTAAGGCATGCAAATACAGGGGTCTAGGCTCCGAATATGATTTTGTCCCATTCGGTGTCGAGACCCTTGGTCCGTGGGGTCCTAGCGCTTTAAGCCTTTTTAAGGAAATAACAAAAAGGTTAGTTGACATCACCGGAGACCGAAGAGCTGGCAGCTACCTCGGACAAAGAATTAGTCTAGCCATCCAAAGGGGGAACGCTGCCAGTATCTTCGGTACCTTGCCTAAAGGGACTTATTTTAATAATGTATTTTAGTTATTAGTTTAGGTTTATTTGTTTTTTATTTCTTTGTTATGATATAATTATTTTTAGTTTGAAGTAATAAATATTACCATTTTGAATAGTGGAAGTTTAAAGTTTTGCGACTGACCTGTAATGGGCAAGCGTTATACTTACTTACTCGTCAGTTACGAGAACGTACTAAAAACGTAGTTTATGTACCCTCCTATATATACAGGATATCCTAGTTAGGAGTCAGATCAGCGCTGTTTGTGAGGAAGATATTTATACATCAACGTTTTTGGGATCAGTAGAAAGACGAAGATAAAAAGCAAATTTTCATGTTTTATAATGTTTTAAGAAATAAAATTAACTTATATTCGTAGTTTCGGTCTTCAAAAGCAAAATTTAGAAGGAATATTATATCTAGCATAAGAGATGAAAAGTAGATATTAAATCATATTTTCGGAGCGTTCTGGTAGGCAAATCTGAATCAAATAAAAATTGAAGCAGTCAACCAAAAAAACAAGCTTTGTAGCTATTTCAGGAATATCAAATAACTTAGATAATCCTACTAATATTATAAATGCGTATTATTAATGCGAAAGTTTGTGTGTGTGAGTGAATGTTTGTTACTCATCACCGTAACTACAAAACCGATTTTGATGAAATTTGGAATAGAGATAGCTTATACCCTGAATTAACACATTTTCATCCCGGAAAAAGGTTCCTTCGGAATAACGGGAAGACGCGGGTGAAACCGCGAGGCACAACTAGCATTAAATATGTGTATTATTAATTTATTATAGATACCTATGCAATATTTGATCTTTGTCCCGTGACGTATCACCACGTGTACTACAATTATTTTATACATTGTCTCCACCCGAAACGTTCGCTAAGGGCTACCACACAAAACTGCGATGCGATGCGGCGCGATGCGAATCAGATCGGAAGTTCTTGTGATGCATTAGTGCGAGCTCGCAGATATTTAAGATGCGATGCGAATTCTTAGTTTTGTGAGTGAACCCTAACACATTGCTACTTTGTGTTACTGAGTGCAGTGAGTGGGCTGACAGTAGGTACCTACTCCACGTGCGCAGTTGGATAGCCGCTGCCAAGGTTACTGCTGTCACTAGTGGGGACTGCAGTCTAGGTAGACGAACGTCCAACTAACGTCAGATTATAAAGATTATTTAGCCAGTGTCAAGTAAAATGTATCCAATAATAATGATGATGATGTTTAGCCAGTGTCAAGTATTAGAAGTCATTACAGCCTTTCACGTTCCCACGGCTGGGACTCTGACCTTCTCTCAGAGAGAGAGTATGGGCTGTAATCTACCACGCTGGCCCAGTGCGGGTTGGTAGATGTCGCATGCCCTTGAATGTTGCAGTTCTTGGGCATGCCGTTTTCCTCACGATGTTTTCCTTCACCGTTTTGAGCGATGGCAAATCCGCACATAACTTATTAAGTCATAGGTGCGGGGCCGAGAGGATTCGAACTTGGTGTCGGCGTCTTGTAAGTCGCACGCCTAACCGTTCGGCCACCATCGCTCAAGTATTAGAAGTATCAAATATTAATGATGAGATGATATGACCCAGCTACAAGCCAGGCCAAATAGTATAGTGCCCTTTGTGTTTAAGTAAAGTAGTGGGGCACTTTACCTTTACATGGACTTTTTGGAGCAACTAGAAATAGTAACTTTTATCAACTTTGTTTCTATTTTCTACACTCGTACACATTACACAAAGACAAAGACAAAGACAAAGAGGTCGCCCGACGAATCCAACTCGGATGGGCAGCGTTCGGGAAATTACGCGACATCTTCTCGTCCAACATTCCTCAGAGCCTCAAGACGAAAGTCTTTCAGCAGTGTGTGTTGCCAGTGATGACTTATGGTACTGAGACGTGGTCTTTAACTGTGGGCCTTTTGAATAAGCTCAGAGTCACACAACGAGCCATGGAGAGAGCTATGCTTGGAGTTTCTTTGCGTGATAGAATCCGTAATGAGGAAATTCGCCGAAGGACCAAGGTCACCGACATAGCTCTCAGAATTTGCAAGTTGAAGTGGCAATGGGCAGGCCACATCACTCGACGAACCGATAACCATGGGGAAGAAAGGTTCTGGAGTGGCGACCAGGAACTGGAAGACGTTCTGTAGGTAGGCCCCCCACTAGGTGGACCGACGACATTGTAAGAATCGCAGGGAGCCGATGGATGCAAATGGCTGATAACCGTTCATGGTGGCGTTCAAGGGGGAGGCCTATGTTCAGCAGTGGACTTCTTCCGGCTGTTGATGATGATGACACATTAACGGAAACGTAATCCAGTATCACAGATTACACAGGAACCAGATTACCTGAAGAAACTCAAGTTATGAAGCAATACAATTTTCAGGATGACAATTCAATTGCCGCCCCTATCTAAATTTTAAAGCAAGAACTATACATTCATTTCTACAACAAATCACAACAATTCTCTGCATAATTTTAGGCTTATACTCGTAATTTAAGAACAATTAGTGACTGATGGAAAACCCGGAAAATCATGAATCTGACTCGCGCACTGAGGGATCCGTACACATTTACAAAATTCGATGTAACTACAAATTGATATTTTTCAGTTTTTTTTTACATTTTCATTTTTACATTCTTTCTTATTGGCAAGTTTCATGATTATATCTATGTCAACGGAAAGTAACATATTTTGGTTGGATTGCATGTATAAAAAGTTGCGGCGCCATATTTTTTGATTGTATTGACATAGAATCTTGACTTTTTTACAGTTCTAAAGGACCGTAGACGCAATTATGTTACATTAATTACAACTTGGTGCCTCTACATATTCGTGAGAAAAAAGATTTTTACTGACTGACGCACGCCGAAGTGATCTGACAAGGGTTCCTTATTTTTTGAGGTACGGAACGGAACCTTAAAAACGTTCACAAATCCGGTTTGCAAATAAATCCATGTGGACTTATTTGCTAACCGACGCACCACGTGTGGGATTGAATAGCCGCAGCTGCTGCCAAGGTCACCTGCACTCACGAACTACTGCGAACGGACGCGAACAAATTCTAATAGTTAGGAAAGCTTATTATAAAATATCCTGTCAAGTTTTACTAGCTATCAGAATTTTCTTTTGTTTCTTACCCGTGCGAAGGGTTAGGTTGCTAGTTTACAAATAAAACTTAATCTGCTTTATTACAAAAAAAAATCCCAAAAAATATATCATTGCATTTCACAATTTTGCAAGCTCTTGAAATCCTACCTACGGACCTTTTTACGTCAATTGAACTGTCAACGAGAAAAATGTTTTTATTTTTATAACTTGTGTTATTGGCGGGTTGTGTTCGTTAATGCGTTCCTACGAGTGTAGGATATCAAAATAAAAGTTCTTATAAGTGACTCTTTTAATTGCCCTAAAAAGTCTTAAACACAGAGAGGAGTCCCCTTAGGGGACTGTCCTGTTTGGCCTGTCTTTTAACTGAGTCACATGTCAAATCAACTCATCATCATTATCATTAAAATTTGGTACATTAAATTCTTGACACTGACTAAATACAGTGTATTTAGTACACAAACCAAGTGAAGCCATATATGAAAATAAAAACCTAACCTAACCTACCATTATAAGCGTAGACCTCTTCTTCTGTTAATCTATGGCGTAGACACACAGTTGCACTATACACAAAGTTTGTCAGTACTGTAACTTCAGATTATACAATAGACACCATAGCCAACTCTACAGTCTACCAAAACAGTCTTAATTTCAGCTGCACAATTGCCCGTCTGCCACGCTCTCGGCTCTACTTATTAAATCATACTATCTATAGATAGATAACGCGTATCTAGGACGCCGGATTAAATAACCGGTACCTGTATCATAGATATTCCAATCAATTTAGCCTTCAGATAAGTACATTGCTATTTGTATACTCTGTAGCTCTGTACGATCCCAAATTGTTTGTTTATAACGCCCTCACAATCACATACTAGCCCTGTCCCTGAACTAGGATCTCCTTTATCTAGGGCATCAGAAACTACGACTACACTACACACGCACACACACACAAACACACACACACACTACTGAAGATCCACAACACCCAGACGCGCGGAACGAACACTTGCTCAATGTTAGTCCCGTAGGGAATCGAACCCGCAACCTCACGCTTTGCAGTCAGCAGATGGATTATTGCGCCACTTTGGTCGTCAAGTCGTATGTTCGTTGGTTTGTTTGTTTGTCGTTCTTTCACGCCTAACTTCTGGACTACATTTTGAATAATGTGGACCGCAGAAACCAACATCTAATTTTTATAACCAACGAAAAAAGGAGGAGGTTCTCAGTTCGAGTGCTGAAAAATCTTTGGCTAGTGCAAAGTTTTAAATAAGTCAATAAAGCAGGTAATTATTGCTATACTACGCACTCGTAATATATTTTTTCTTGTTGAGGTTAGGTACCTACTTGACAGGTATCAAAACAATTGTAATAAAAAACGTTGGATATGGATATGGCTCAGAGGTCAACAATTAATATGTATTGAGTATTTTGTTTGTAACGATTAAAAATTTTATGATGCAAATTATCTCAGCATTACGAAAATTATAATTGAACACTGCGTGACGTCACTGCGGCCCATAAATGCCACATAAACTGTATTTTGTTCATTCATAGTTTGTATATCTGTCAATATCATGCCAGGAATCAAAATGTCACATTTGAGCACCTTGAAGAGTCTGGACTCTGGACGACTTTTCTTACGTGAGATCACAGCCTTTTGGCCATATTACACGGCTCAATATTTCCTTTCGATGTTGATCCAGAAATTGAATAAAGTAAACATGACATTGAATCAATCACCAGAAAGACCTTACAATAAAAATTTCAATGTCTTCGAACCGGTTAACTTTACATAAGATTAGATAACAGTTATGTAAGTATATCTACTTATTCATTTTTAATGTTAAAACTATTGTGAATGGGGTTAAATGAGGTATATTTATTCTAAAAAAAATTAAATAATTTTTAATCTCGTAATAATGTATATTTTCTAGTTTCATTTTTAAAAAATTAGCTAAGGCCCCGTTTTCAATCCTTTTTTTAAGTTGTAGTTACTTTGAAAATTGCCTGCGTGGCTGTTAAAACCTGGGCATCATCATTATCAGCCTATGTTCTCGCTGCAGGACCCTCACTCATGGATAAAGCAAAAATTAAATGGGCCATAATCTGGCCCAGAACGAGGTTGAACAAAAAATAAAGTAGGCTACCTACTTGTTATATTAATTTGTTATTTTTTCCGTAATGCGTTTGGAATCAATTTGCTATTACACTTATGCCAAACGCCGTTTAATATTCAAATTGGTAATAACAATACATAATGTATGTACAGTATATTTTAAATTTCTTGAGTAGTAGGTATAGTAAATTTTACCTCAAATTTATTTATTTATTAGCAATACATATTTATGAAAACACTAAAATTAAAATATAATATTAAAAATAAATACTTTTATATTAAAAACAGATACCTGCTACTTATCAATATTTTTAATTGAATTGAGATATGAAAGAATAACAGTTAATTTTAATGTATTTCTTAATTTAAATTTAATTTTATAGACTGGCCAGTAAAATAAAAATAAACAAACATGTATGAACTTACCCTGAAAAGTCAAACACAGAACACGCGCGCTCTCTCACTCGCCGCGTCGAGGACTGTTCGATCCGTTCGATCGGTCGAAGCACTCCTGCGCACGATCTTTTGAACCCTACGCGAATCTCGCCGGCTCTACGCCCCCCATGACATACATCTCGCATTCGATTAATTAATTATTCAATAACTTACTGGAAGAACACAATTCTAAATCGTTATAATTGGTTATTTACAGCGATTTCTTGGTATCATCAGAAACGAATAAATTAATTCTATAATGACGACTTCAAAAAAATACTGGTGGCCAATTTTTAAATCCAAATTTTAGCTAAATTTTAATCAAAATCCTACTAATGTTATAAATGCGCAAGTTTGTGTGTGTGTGTATATATATGAATGTTTATTACCATGTATCACCGTAACTACCAAACCGATTTTGATGAAATTTGGAATGTAGATAGCTTATACTCTGGATTAACATAGGCTTCTCTTTAATCTGGAAAAAGGTTCCTGCGGGATAATGGGAAGACGCGGGTGAAACCGCGGGGTGCAACTAGTATATTTATATTATAGTAAGATATACATATGTCATCAATAATGTGTTAAAACCAGCAACGCCTGTTTCAACCTCCTTCTGTCCTGTTGTGTAAGTATTCGATGGTACATTATTTTCGAAAGTTATTTTGCAAAGGGCGCGCGTAACCTTTAGCACCTTCGTGCAAAAAAAAATACATGTAGTAACTTTAAGACAGCAAACTGACTTGTAGGTATCTAAATGAAGATGTTAATCCTCCTGGAACAAAGGCTAAGTCCCCATTGAAACATCATTTTATGCTCAATGATGTACATACTATTATAGTATTTTCTATAGATCTCCATCACTAATTCAACCCGTTCAGTTACTTAACTAACAACTACTTAATTTATACACTTACTTGAATACTTACGATCGTGGAAAACCGTCGTAACCCTGCACTGGTTCTCCGTGACATAGGTCTGGAATGAATGTACTTAGCTACAAATTTGTTTCCCAAACAAGGTTTGCTTTAGACACCTGTTGACGGCCTTCGTTATATCACAGTGTAAGTTTATATACATATATTGTGGTAATATAGTCTCTAATTACAGTGCCGCAAACATAACTAGGCTAGGTAACGGTGGCGCTGTCATCGAGTTTATTCCTTTAGGAAGCATCTTTCCTTGGAGAAGCATCTTTTGTTTCGTGATTTTTCTATGAACTCAAGACGCACCTAATATTTGTCAAACCATGCGCGGCCAGGGCGGGTCACTAGTTAATAAATAAATATGTTTTAAGTTCTCGATCTCGATATTTCGACTAAGCGCTAACACTGACTCATGAGTTCTTGCAGAAGCTGCAGTGTGGCCGCTTAATCTAACCCTTTGTCTGCTTGTTTAGCCTTTTAAATAATGATTTAGCAACCCTAACCCCAAAGCTAGTTACTTTAGCTTTATTATGTGTTATAAAATGTACATACGAGAGATGAGAACTGTGATATTTAAACTGCTTAGAATAAGCATGGTTTTACAACAATACAATTAGACCCAAAACTCTGTTCTATTTTGTAATTTACATGGTAGATAAATCAAAAATTTCTACTTATTTCAAAATTAAGAACTTTTCGTTGAATACGAATAACTTGGCATTTAACACTAGGCAAGCGGTATAGAGCCGAATATAAAGGAATCTAATAAATGTTGAATATCTTATATCTAAGCATAACATGTGAACCTTGATGTAGGATAAATGTATGTGCCGTTTAGGGTTAAAACTTTGGGCACGTGGGGGTCATGCCTTTGACATTTACATGGATTTGGCTTAGCATTTGGTGGAGGAGACTTGTGACAAGATAGTAGTATCAAGTGATAGTAAGTGCTACAGAAGCAAAAGCTTAGTCTTAAGTGTATATAAACACTAGAAACCGACAAATCGTTAACCTAGTAGTGTATCTGTTTTTATTATATATAGGTAACAAAATCAAGGTCCCAGACATATTTAAATCTGACCTTATTGATTAATATCCGATTCGGACAAACGAAACAAAATGATTAATTCAAATTAAACTTTGCCAATTATTTCTATGAATATTTATTCAGTAAGTACTTATATGTTTGATTTACAAGTAACTATCTGGATGTAGGTACCTATAGTGTAATTAATTATGTAATTTGGCATATCACTAAAAAAAATCAAAAAAATGTAATAGATGAAGAAACTGGGAACGTTTTTGAATACCGACTTACATTTTCACACATTTTTGTTAGTGAGTGATGAGATAAGCAATAATAAGCATGTTGCTCGTCTGACGCTAAGCGTCGCGCTTGCCCACTACAGTTCAGTGCCACCCAGAACTTTACACTTCAACCCTTTACAATCCTGTACGGGAATGCATTACGCTCCCCGCCATTTCAGATTATGAATATCGTTATGCCTTGTAATTTGGTGGGGAGAAAGCAAATTACCCAACTGAGGACATACTCCTCTTGTCCTTGTACGTCAGGGACGAATGTAGCTGATCGTTCTCGATTTTCCAAATGTGTTTCAAATCAGTAATTATTATTGTTTATTTTATATTTTACATGGTACCTATCATTTTGACCACAAAACACACACAAACACCACCACACCACCATAACACACCTGATTTTAGGTGATGATGAGGTCAAAAAATTGGTGTATAAGATGATAAAAAAATGTGATTATTCAGCGACTTTTGTCGTTGACTGTACACCCTAGGTGTGAATTTTATACCTAAAAATTTTTATTTGATCCAGATTAACTTTTGATGGAACAGTTTCTGTAGATCTAGAGATCTAGCGTTCATCCGTTATCCGCGGCTTTAATCTCGGGCGATATAGCTAGCAAAAGACAAAAGAGAGAGAAATAAAAGAAATGTTTAGAGTAAAAAATATATTAGTACATTAAACATTTTAATGTGGATTATATTATAGTTTATTAAGATTCTATTTCAAGAAAAATTAAATTAAAGTATATAGGCGTATAGGTACATACCTAATAATCTTTATTTAATTTAAAAAGAAACACAAAACCGCATGTCATGATATTATTATAAGCGACATGCATAGCAATAGTTACACAAGGTAAGATTTCATTTTCATCAATAAAATAACGTCTACAACAATTTTTTTGTCATATGTTAAAACATCAAAGGTAAAAAAAAAATGATTTCAGTGATTGCTACATCGAGATGTAAAAACAATTGCCGATAAATGTGTAGGTGTAATACAATTTATTTCACCCCGGACTTTTGAAGTGAAACTTATTAAGGTGCGGTAGGGCTGAACGGGACGATAAAAAGTAAAGCCGCGCATGCGCAGTGTGTTTTTGTTAAACAAATGTAACAAACAATGCAAAAAATTAACTTTATCTCTAACCTAAGAAGTTTCACTTCGCGTTCCACTCTTATTATGCATATCGTAAGAATTTTAATCAATACCGTATACTTGATAGATTTCCTATATCGATCTCTTAATTCTAATATTGATAATGTTCATAGTTTTTTTTTTTTGGTTTCATTTTCAATTTTTTTTTAATTTTTTTTTTCGTATTCTAAGTAAACTAGGAAATAGAAGGTTAAACATTTAAGATGTGATGTATTATAATTAGGATGGACATAACACGTGGTTCCATTGACTACACGTTTGTATCAATTCTTTCACACAGTTTGTTGTGATGTAAAAATTTAATAAACACTTGAGGACCTTATTTAGTGTCTCCCCTTTTTGCATTATACATTCACACTGGTTAAAAATACTAAATGCATTTATCAAAAATGTAATTACATATAAAAAAGGCAGTTTTGATTAAAAGAAGCCAAGAAGAAACGCACCTAAAAGTACATAAGCCAAAGAGATGGTAGATGGTGTGAATGGCGAAAAACCTGCCAGTGCTGCAAGACATCCAAAAACTAGATTTAAAAAAATAAATCTTCCTGAAAATTGTTTGACCACAAGTCACCTGATGTTAAGTGACGATGTGGTCAAAAGTGGCAGCACGCTAAAACTGGTCTGAGAACTGGCTCTCAAGTGAGGCTGCCGGAACACACCAATAGGTGCTTAGCGAGGGTGGTAGCTAGCCAGACGAGCACAAAAAAATGCCTTACCACCAAGCTATACCGAAAACTAAAGCTTATCAAAAAGAAAAGTGCGGTCGCGTTTTTTAATAGCCCAGTTGAATTTATCGCGCAAAGATTTGATATATATTTTATCAATTGGTACACCATGATTCTCGCACCTGAAAAATAAAATAATCATGTAAATACGTAGTTACGTACGTTGGTACGTTTGATAGGTAGTTTTATTTTATATTTTAAGATTAGTTAAGTGTTTTTATTTTGTTATTTATATCCTACTTACTCTGTAAATACGTATTAAAATATTTAACAGAGAAATAATATAAATATCGGGGGACCATTGCCCACCACACAAATTGACCTAGCCCCAAATTAAGTTCGAACATACTTATATAGAGAAATAAATACCTATAAATATCCCAGACTCAGGAACAAATATTCGTGCTCGTCACACTTATATTTACCCTTACCGGGATTCGAACCCGGGACCGCTAGCTTCGTAGGCAGGGTTACTACCAACTCGGCTACCGAGTCGTCATAAAATTATAAAGTTCAATCTTACCAAGCTACTGTAATACGTGGGTCGTTATAATATGTCATAGACGAGGCGAGGGCGGGTTTGCGCTGTACGTCTGAAAATATCACCAAATAAATACTAACCCAATAACCAAAGGTCTAAATAGGAAAAGTATTTAACGTAGACCATAACATTTATATGCCTATCGAAATTGCCATGAGAGCGAGATTTAAAGTGCTACATATTAATATTAGATAAGGATCTGCCATACAAATATTATGTATCTTCTTTGTTTTCTACACGAAAATATTACGAAAACTAATCTGACAGATATTTGCTGTTCAAAAATTGCTTGCACCCTTGTGCTGTTTTCGTTGACAGAATATTTGAAGTAAGGAAACCGATTGTCTGGCCTTACCTGTCATTGTCTCTACATTGTCTTCGTTGTCATCCTCAGGACGCGCATCCAGATTGCGTGCTGTAATAAAGTTAAATAAAAATGTGGTAAAAATAAAGTAAAAAGCACGTGTGCATTGATCATTACACACTCGGCTCCCTTATGGCACTCGCCTGCGGCTCGCACGAGTTATACGGCCTCGAGTATAATGACCAACTTAGCACACTTCTATCATAATGTACTCATATTGTGATAATCCATTGAACTTAAAATGATTTATAAAAATGAGATTTTGGTCATTTGTACGTATGTTTTTAACAGTTTCTAATTGCTTAAACAAGTAGTACCTTAACTACCCAATAAAAATTTTAAAGAAATTTCTCATCATCATCGTGCTCATCAAATTGTAGTTACGATTTAACTTTGATGTATGACAATGAATATTAATATTTAAATTAAAAAAAACTTTTTACCTTCTTTCTTTATAGCCCTTTGATGGTTACAAAGAACGGCTACGGCTCTAATTGCGGCAAAATAAGCATCAATTTTATCTTCAACTGTCGCATTTCTGTCTGTAAGCTCTACTAGTTGCCTTTGCAACGTTATTGAGGCATTATATGTGCGGAAGACTTTGGCAGTCAAACCAGGCATCAAAGTTTTCAAATGATCATTCAATTGCTTAGTGCTTAGTTTGTTAAAAAGGTCATCACTGTTTTTCTTGTTCTCAGTAAAGAGCTCGAGGTTCTTGAAAACACGTTCATCCACTGACACCTCATTTTTATATCTGATGGAGTCTTTACCAAGGAAGTCAAAAACCACTACAAATTCTTTCTCATCTTTTTCTCTGTATAACTTTATATGCTCAACTCGTAACGAACAACATCCTACAGTGTCTGCCTCATCAACATCTTTCTCGGAACCAGCTCTCAACGCAAGACGATCAATGAAATAAAGAGCAACAGCACGCTGGCGTTTAAATAGTTCAGGATCTTCCCATTCAGTAGTGTATTCGCTTCTAATACGATCTATGTGCAAATGAAGCTTCCTGGCAGTCTCATATTTGCCAAAATCTGTTTTACAGCGTACTTTCGAACTAAGATGCAATTCTATGTATTTAGGTTCGTTTTGAATATTCTCTCTCCAAGATGCTAACCACTGTACAGTGTTATCATGTTTTACCTCAGCCCATTTGTGCCCGGCAGGTGGCGTAGGTATTTTGCTATCTTTGGAACAGTTAATAACAATATCTTCAGGCTTAACGCGTTTCTTTAATTTTCCCATCTTAGGATGGTCACCACGGCCTTTAAATAGACCGGGAGGTTCTACTTTGCAATTTTGAATTCTTTCCTTCTGACCATCTCTCACACAATATCCAAAATTTGCCAGTAATTTCCGCTTTTCCTCCTGTCTGGCTGCTACTTCTTCTTTTGTAGGTTTTTTTGTAAGATACAAATGCATTTCCTTAAAGTCGCATTTAGATAATTGTGTAATTATTCTAGCTTCTTCATCTGTCATGACTTTCCGCCAGTCATTGAAGAAATTTCTATTGAATATAGGGTATGTTGTATACTCGTGAGTCAATAGTCGCGCGTAGAAACCCGCCACTTCTTCGGCGTCCTGGGAGAGCCTCATCTCATTACCATCATAGAAGAATCGCACATCCGTTGGTAGTCGTTCATAGGGTGGAGTAAATACAGGTCCCTTATGTTCCAGGAACTTCCATTTGCTGTCATCATCTGATGACACGTTCTGAAAGTCTTCCTCCCTGCAAATAACACACAAAAGACAATCAGTACATCTACATTTAATGCGATGATTTCCCTATTCAAGGATAAAATGTTTTGTATTTCAGCACACTGCACCGGTGCGACTTGCAACAAAATTAACTATACGAGTAATTGTCTGTAGAAATTATTTATATATAATAATTTAATTAGTAATGAGCCGGCCAAGATGGTATACCATAGAACTTTAATAATACAAAACTCAATCAGGGTAACTTAAAAAGCAGGATGCAAATGTGCATACAATGATGTAAGTTAAAGAATTTTTTTTTATTCAAAATAATAAAGAAATGTTATACCTAAACTTTACCTTTACCTTAGTCTACCTTCTGAGTCAAAAAGGAAGAAAATTCTTTCTGTATTTCAGAAGGTCTTTTTTCTCCGCGTATGTTGCGACATATTTAAAGTAAAGTATTAAAGCATAAATAAAAATAAGAAAAGTATAATAACACGTACCATGTGGAAAGTTCTGGTTCATTAAATTGGTCCTCCTCCTCCGACTCCGATTTCTGAAACCACAAGTTTAGTATTTTGTATTTACTTGTCCATCCATTATGTATAAGCATACACGTAATGATCGATTAATATGTTATTTCAGTACATAATATAAAAAACACGGTTGTAAATATTTTACTAGGTTGTAAACTTTTTACTACTAGCCAAGTACATTTGTTACCATAGTGTGGGAGACAATGAGAACATTTTTTTTTAATGTGTCACTGTCCCCCAAGAGGACAACTTGAACATCCCATTTGACGCTATCGGGGGATGATTTTCTATTTGTTGAAAAGGTGCTAAATAAACAAACAGAAAAAGTTACTGTTATTTTTTTTTTCTGATGTTTTAATAAAAGACAACACCGTGTGTTACTATGCACAAATCTAAATATATATAACTCAAAGGTGACTAACTGACTAACATAGTGATCTATCAACGCACAGCCCAAACCACTGGACGGATCGGGCTGAAATTTGGCATGCAGGTAGATGTTATGACGCAGGCATCCGCTAAGAAAGCATTTTGATTAATTCTACCCCCAAGGGGTTGAAAGTTTGTATGAAACTTTGTCAATTTTAAACATAAAGCTGTAGCCCACGCGGGTTAAACCGCGGGGAACAGATAGTTATTCCATATAAACTTGAACATCCCATTTGACACGCTATCGGGGGATGACTTTCTATTTGTGAAAAGGTGCAAAAAAAAAAGGGAAAAAATTACTTTGTACCGTGTGTTACTGTGCATAAGTTGATAGTATATAGATACCGGTAATAACTTGATAAGTATCGATGAAGCGTTGTAATAACTGTTACTTTAGCTATAGCATTAGTGATGAAAATGATAAGGCACTTATTTAAAGACGATGTATTTATTAGGAAAACTAATGATCCAGAAGGCTTAATTTTGTAATTCTCTCCACTCTGATTATACAGAATAAGTAGAGATCGTCTAAAGTTTAAACGATCTATCTATAACTCTTTAGATTCTAAACCAGACATGCATAAACTATATATTTTCCAAGAAAAGAGATATTTATAGTAATTTAAACAAACTTCTCTTATGCTGGGGCCACACTAAAGTCAACGTCAAGGGAAATGCCTATCATAGCGATAAATATTGCGTTAATTTTTAACGCTATTATGTGAGTGGCTACACTCGAACGGTCAACGTGAATGCACTTGAGTTATCGGCTAACGTCAAACGCCAATGTGAATGCCTTTGTCAAATGTCGTGGCCACACTTATGTCAAACGTTTTGTCAAACATTTCCCGTTAGTGTGACCCCAGCATTGTAGATCTATATTTCATTTATCACTCCGCATTCTTGTTGAAAAAAGAACAGATAAATAACAATTCGAAATGTATCTTAATCTTCTAGGTAAAACCAGAATAAAGTGAGTCATCAGTCAACTTTCAAATGCTCTCTTTTCAGCACGTTACATTTTAAATGGTTTATCTCACTCCATCTTTTCGATACAGATTTTTCCCAGATGTTAATATTTTGCATAAACATAAATATAGAAGCGAAGCGCGGGCTTCTCGTTTCAAAATTAACCTTACAGAATATTTATAATTGTAACAGAAGAGATATACGGAATGTTTAAAGAAAAGTAACTCTGTTGAGTCACTTCTGAGTTACTCAGGGTTTTTTTACTATTTACAGGGTAGCGTTTGACTACAAGTCACCTGATGTTAAGTGACGATGTGGTCGAAGATGGCGCCACGCTACACCTGGACTGGGTCTACAAATCACGTTATCCTCTGCTACTAACGCCCGAAATTAATAATTGATCCTGATCCGTTTTCCGCGGTTTTGGATCGATATGTCATAATATGTTAGTTTAATAGTAATCTATCAAGCCCTAGTACTGCTGCTTTGGTCTGGCCTGCTTTGGTTGTGATCCCGTAACTCGTTAATATTCATGTTTCCATATCCCAATGTGCACAACCAACCAACCAAGAGAAATCTTATTAGTAAAGCTTATTATAAAACATCGGACTTTTTAGATGACAAAAAAGTTTGGGATTTTAGTGATCTTGCTCCAATTCAATCAGTTAGTAATAAGAATAAAATTCTCTATGTGATCGCGCCAAAAAAATTACCTGCCGGGCGTTTCTTGCCTGTTCTTTTGCCAGCGTAAATAGGTTGGAACAGGCGTAGCTAGTTTTAAATCTGACGTCTTAAAGTGATCACAATGTATCCTATTGAATAAAAACACTTGAATTCTTCTTTATTTTTTTAATCCACAATTCTGGACTTCAAGGACATTGCTTAGTCATACCAATGTTATGACAAACTCGTGTGACTAAAAGGGAACAGAGATAATGAAGTTACAAAATGAGGTGCGGTTTTATTCACTTTTATACTTTACTGCTCTCTTATAGTTACTAAAAAAGAATTAATGATGGTAAGAGTAACGTTTACTATCAGGCGAGCAGCCTGCTTGTCCTGACACTTAGTTATATAAAGAGTGACAATGCTGAAATGTTTTATCCGATAGATATTTCCTAGTTTCTGAAACTTACAATTAATGTAGACTGCTTCTCTATTTTATTAAATTACTTAAAATTTCTCTATTACAATTATCAATCTTAGTAGTATGTAAAAGTGAATCATCATTGTCTGTGCCTTTCCCGCCAAAATGGTTGCACCAATTTGGTTGACAGTAATTTAGTGAATCGTCAGTAATTTATGCATTAAAAGATTGCTGTAGAACTAGGACTAATAATTCCTTAGGTAGAGCAACCTATCTAGTCAGAAAACTAATAATTAAAATGCATTTTATTATAATAATATATTAGCCTTAGGAGACGCCATTTTTTTGGTACATTTGCATAACACATGCCTTTCATGGTAAGACAAAAATAAGGTCGTAATATTTTTGGTCTACGACTAGTCTCATCATAAATAAAAAAATTAGTACTTACAATATTATCATCACTTTCATCTACGTCCATTTTCCCACTTATTCCACGTGTACCCGATTGAATTTACCACACAGTACTGCGCTCGCTGACGTTTATTAGGCACCCCGCGTCCGACGTCCGTACCTATAGATAACGTGTCCGCTATCGAGTGGCTAAACAAACAGCTCAAACCATAAAGAATTAAATCAGCAATATTATAACTAAAAATACCCGCTGTAAGTGCTTTCTGGACTGGACTTGGATGAATTATAGGTCAAACAAGTTCATCAATCACGTTAACTTGGTATCAAGTAGCAATGTTGCTATTAATGAAAACAAGCATTTTTATCAAATTGTATGTATGACTCATATTGTATCATTCTCAATGTGAGTGCAACAGGATACTTATATGTTTACTGATTCAAAACCCTTTGCACTGTTTGCCTGTTTGTTACTTTTGACCGTCAGTTATCTAGTTTTTTCCTCATAGTCGCTCGCTTGAATATATAAATAAATGTATAATGATGACTTGCTCCTTCATACACAAAAATCATTATCAATAAGCTCATGAAGAAATAATGAAACGATTTCTCAATGGAGGGCTAGCCCTTGTTCTGCTGGTTAAGACTCGTAAATTATGTAGCCCTTAGCCCGTAATAGAATTATCGCCTATCAAAACTTAGGGTAAAAATATTTCGACACAGTCTCAAAAACTAAACGCACGCTCTACGTCTCTATACCGGTGATTCCCCGCATCTAATACTCCGATTCTGTCATTACAACGTGGACAACCTTCTAGCAGACGAGGGCCGCAGTACGCATTTATCGTGATTTATGTGGTGTCATAGGATTTTAATAAACTTTTTAACAATTATATTATCATTTAAACCAATATATTTTGATTTAATACAAATGATGAGATATTTCGGGATTTTAAAATAGTAGTAAAAAAAAACTAACTATAATGAGATTTTTGTTGTTGTTGTTTGATTAATGATTTTAAATTTGATAGAATCTAGACTACATCTAAAATCTGCATCAGTAAGACAAGAGCGTATATACATAAAATTGTAAATCACGTTCTGCGTGCAGGAAGGCTGCAAAATACCGACCGCTGCTTCATTGTTCCTCATATGCAAATGACGGTGAATGGTTATGGCGCTGACGGAACACTTAACTTTTCTAATTTTGGAATTGATTTGAATTTTTATTGGCTTATGTCTGGCTATAAGCAAGTTTTTTTAAACGAGTAACTTGGGAGTAATGTTCTGATGAATGATGGCTCACAGAATTGGCAAGCTGAAGTGGCAGTGGGCTGGCCATATAAGCCGCAGAACCGATAACCGTTGTGGTAGACGCGTCCTTGAGTGGAGACTGTGACTTGGCAAACGTAGTGCTGCAGGATGCCCTCCGACAAGGTGGAGCGACGACTTGCGCCGAGTGGATGGCAGTAGTTGGATGAGAAGAGACGAAGACCGGGTTCAGTGGCGTACCTTGGGAGAGGTCTATGTCCAACAGTGGACTGACACGGGCTGATGAATGATGGCACCTATCGGCGTATTCCGGTAGCCCCCACTTGAGAGCCAGCACGTAATCCAGGCGCGGCATCACCTTCTACCACATCGTCACTGAACATCAGGAGGCAAACGAACGTTACACTGGAGAAAGTTAAAAAAAGGAACTGTGGTACTAGGTATATCGTACTACTGCTATGCTATTGGCATGGAAAACCAAATGCTTTGGCGAACCATTGCAGCACAAGGACTTTGTGTTGGGCAGTATTCGTAGTATTTTTAGGGCGTATTATTGCTGCTTTTGGCTTATTGGCTTTTACAACTTCACCGGACTGATATTATTTCTTTGTAGTAAACAAAATTGATACCTTATATGTCGGATAAGGCCGAGTTCTTCAGCCGGTAGAATGTGAGTGGCGCAATTCTGTTAAACTAATTGGTTAATTGGCATATATGGGTGAATTGAAAATGCCCTTGTGGTAAAGAGAATGCAGTCTTAGTAGAATCTTACGAAGGATTTATTTCTTAAACCGCACAATGAGGACAATATTAGGTTTAGGTCTAAAGACATTTAGTCTCAAGAAAGACAATCTTGCCACTTACATGAGAACATGGTTATTCTAAGTATATAATTTTGTACATCGTCGCGTTATATAAATAAACTCTAATTAAAAACAAAAACAAACATGTGGCAAAAATTCGAATACATAATTAGATTAGATAAGTTAACTAATTACCAAACACAAACCATTCAACGCATTCAAATTCGTTAATCATCTTGTAAGATATAAAGTGCAAGTTGATTTGTAAATACGTTAAATATTTATAATATAGATTTTTTTTGGAAAAGTTATTTTTCAATTTATATTAAAATAATGGTTATGTAAGGCCCTAAGTTTGTTTTTAGCCACGTTGACGATATTGAAGTTAGTTAGTATAGTTTTAAAATGATCACATTTTTTCTAGTAAATATACATTTTGTTTTTTTATCATCTTTTGGAACCTACCTACTGGGATGGCACATAAAATGTAGATGTCTGAGTATTTAAGATCTTCGATTTATGTAGTGTCAGACACCCTAAATAGATGTAGTCTCGGTTATGTAAGGGTCTGTCTGATATTACATATGTTTATTTTGGGAAGGCGTCTATACTATTTTTATTACGAGGTACATTGCACTAAAGCAAACGTTTTTCGTTTGTTACATCGAAAATTTAAATCATAAGATAATTGGATTACACAATTTATAATTGGATTTTTATGAAAAAGCCTTGGGGTAAATGAAGACGAAAGGACAAGGTCAAAACTGCAACGGTCAGACTCAAACTGCACATATAAAAATTTCATAACTCTGATTTCATAAACTGTGTTTTGATATGGTACGATAATTTAATTATTATGTTTCACAGCTTCATTCTTTGCGATTTCAAAGTTTACATAGTGTAGTAGCGTTCCTACGCGTTAGCCTAACTTTGAAATCGCGTCGAATGAAGCTGTTCACATAATTGTGATCGAACTTCACGCACAGGGTAAGTTCGTTTGATCATTAATTATACGCATATAACGATTATTTAAAAAAGTAAGTATATGTAATGTTATGTTCTAAATTATTTCCAACTATTTGCGCCCCGAAGTTTCACCCGCGTCTTCCCGTTATCGCGCAGGAATTTTTTTAATGGGATAAAAAGTAGCCTATGTGATTAATTAATTCAGGGTATTAGCTATCTCCATTCCAAATTTCATCAAAATCGGTTTTGTAGTTACGATGATTCGTGGTAACAAACATTCACACTCACACACACACGAACTTTCGCATTTATAATATACTTACGAGTAAGTAGGAAGTGTTACTTTACAAAGTTAATGCTTTATAAAATTAAATAATGTAGATGAAGTTTAGGTCACTTTCTGCAGGTGAGAGCCCAAATCCGGGCGATCTCGTTGAATAGCCATTGTAATAATAAGATATGCACGATATGCGCAATTTAGATGACTAAAAATAGCTAGGGATTTTAGTGAACTTGCTCCAATTCAATCAATTAGTAATAAGAATAAAATTGTAAATGTGATCGCACCAAAAAAATTACCTGCCGGGCCTTTCTTGCCTGTTCTTTTGCCGGCGTAAGGAGGAACAGGCGTAGCTAGTTTTAAGTTTTGACGTTTTAAAGTGATCATATTATCATAATCAGCCCACTTCAGTCCACTGCTGGACATAGGCCTCTCCCAAAGCACGCCACTGAGCCCGATCTTCGGCTTCTCTCATCCAACCGCTGCCAGCCATTTTGCGTATGTCATCGCTCCACCTAGCCGGAGGGCGTCCCACACTACGCTTGCCGAGACGCGGTCTCCACTCGAGAACACGTTTTCCCCAACGGTTGTCGGTTCTTCGGCTAATATGTCCAGCCCATTGCCACTTCAGCTTGCTGATCCTATAGGCTATGTCGGTTACCTTGGTTCTCTGTCGGATCACTTCATTCCTGATACGATCCTTGAGAGAAACTCCAAGCATAGCCCTTTCCATAGCCCGCTGAGCGACTTTAAATTTGTGGACTAGACGTACCGTGAGTGTCCACGTCTCGGCTCCGTATGTCATGACAGGTAGGACGCACTGGTTGAAAACTTTCGTTTTCAAGCTTTGCGGTATAGGCGACGAAAAGACTCGACGAAGCTTCCCAAATGCTGCCCAGCCCAGCTGTATTCTTCTGTTGGCTTCTCTCTCAAAGTTGTTTTTCCCTAGATCATATTATGTTTCCTATTAAATAAAGCTATTTTGAATATTGGTAAAACTTTGGTACAAATGACTTTGGTACAATGACAAATGACGACCGATATGGCGCAATGGGCGAATAGTCGACTGTGAAACGTAAGGTCGCGGGTTCGATTCCCGCTACAGGACAAATATTTGTGCATTGAAAAGAAAAAAGCGCAAGTCTTTGTTCTGTGTCTGGGTGTTGTGGATCCCCGATCCTCGTAGTTTCTGATACCCTAGATACAGGGAAACCTAGTTAGGGGTCAGAGCCTATGTAGGTGATTGGCGGGCATTATTATTAAAAAAAAATTTAACCTAGAAGAAATTCACTGAAAGAATACCCCTGAAAGGATACTAGTATTGCTATAAAATACTTATCAAAGCAATGTATAATACCCATAGTAGTGATAATATTTTTATCTCTGAGTGCACTGAATGATAACTTATAAATACACTAATTGACCGAATAAAGCAAGGGCTTCGTAAGTATTTTTATTAATGTGTTAATAATTAATTTAATTTTTTTTACCTTTAATGACAAAAAGTTAACCAAATGATAATAAAGAAAACATATATGTATCTATAAGTACAAATAAATAAAATTGAAGTATCTATTTGTAATGCCAAAATAACAGATGTTTTAATACATATCTCGATATATATTTGTAAATAAATATAAATCTAAATCAGGTTTTTTATTTGTAGATGTTTAGTTTTATATAGATAGTTTAGCTTTAGTATTTAGTTTAATTTTTTATCCAATTGTATATATTTGATTTGTTGTATATAATAAACTACCAATTGACAATAAATATAATCATATATTAAATCCTTATATTTCTGTCTCTCTGTCTTATTGTTTCGGCTAATTTCCATAACTTCTGTATTCTGTGGTTCAGGGTAGAAATATTCATAGATTTACGCCCGAAAATAATAATCGATCCTGATCCGTTATCCGCAGTTTTGGATCGATATGTCATGTCATAATATGTCATTTTAGTACTAGGGCTTGACATATTACTACTAAAATGAAATATAAATATATGACATATCGATCCGAAACCGCGGATAACGGATCAGGATCGATTATTAATTTCGGGCGATAGAGGTAAGTATTTACCAGATAAAATAAAGTGATTTGTTTAGTTTTGATTGCTATCTACTCTCTCTACTTGATACTTCAACACGCAACCCTGCTGCATACTCGGTACTATACCCCTTCACAATCAAACTTGATAATCAAGGAATATAATTATATCATCAATATTATCTCCTCCTCCTTACTGATTATTGTTATTATAAGATTAAAGAATGTTTAGATTGTAAAGATTGTCATTTATTATTATCGACGATTTCTGTATCTTGTTTTTTTATGTTATTTATTTACATTTCTGCATTTGATATTGTTTTTATTGTATACTATTATTATCATGTCATTGTAATTAGTCAATAAAATATATTTTTATTTCTTACATTAATGTTTTCAAATTCGTAAGTTTTTTTTTTTGGTTGTTTTTGTATGCCAGCTTCGGTGAAGTACGCTGTGCAAAAATGAATATTAACACCTGATCTTAACCGTGTTTCAGACAAATAAATAAATTAATTTCAAAAATAATTTCATTTCCATGGTATTAACACTAGCTACATCAGCGCACGTGAGTGTAACGGATTTTTTCAGTACCTACTTGCTGTTAACTTACAATGCTATCGCAAAGGAAGGAAAGGCTGTGCAAAATAGTATGGTAGAGCTGAGTAGAGCTACCTTTTCTACTATAGATGTAGTTTCGCTGCTCACCACTGGATGGCGTTGTAACACAAATCCTTAGTTATGTTACATGGAAGATGTTATCTACAGCAGCGCACGTGAGTGTAACGGATTTTTTCAGTACCGTAAACTTAAAATGCTATCTCAAATGATTCAAATATTCAAAGAGTCAAAGAATTTATTGCATTCCATAATTTACAATAGTTAGTCATAATATAATTAAGATGAAGGAAAGCTTGTGTAAAATGGTATGGTAGAGCTGGGTAGAGCTACCTTCTCTACTGCAGATGTAGTTCCGATACTCACCACTAGATGGCGTTGTAACAAAAATCCGTAGTTATGTTATCTACGGCAACGCACGTGATTGAAACGGATTTTTTCAGTACCGGAGACTGGCAATGCTATCTCAAATGAAGGAAAGCTTGTGCAAAATGGTATGGTATAGCTAGGTAGAGCTGGCTTCTCTACTATAAATGTAGTTCCGCTGCTCGCCGTTAGATGGCAATGTAACAAAAATCTGTAATTTTGTTAAATGAAGGTATGTTTTAGCTTATATGTTGTGATATGAACTCTAACGCTATGATTTGATAAATGTATGTTTAAAACAAAGTCTTACGAAATGATCATATTACATTAGTTATAATTTATTATGTTTAAATAGTTTAGTTCTTAGCAATTTAGTTTAATTTATTTATCCAACTTTAACTACATTTTATATATTTTGTTGTTGTTGTTGTTATAATTATAATAGAATTAACACATTCTAATTTTGTTTATATATTAAAAACAAAATTACTGTATTTTATGTGAGTACCTAATTTGATTGATCGATAGTGACATAATACCAAGAATAATAGAACCCCAGGGCTCATCAAAATCTGAATATCAACCCCCATCCCAATCCTCACTAATTCTATGATATTTGATTATTCTGACTTATTTTTTCCAAAGAGATTTTTATTTAGCCTTTTTTTAAGCAAATATAGGTCTACGAGTATGGTAGTGGCCTCAGCTTGCGACGGTGCGACCCGTATATTGTGGATGGAATCTTGCAATGAGCTTAAGCTTTCAGTAAAGCAAAACCTTGCATTGAAATCATATCATGGTTGTAAAGCATTTTGTAGGGCTCACTTGGCGCCGCTATCGGTGTGTTCCGGCAGCCTCACGTGAAAGCCAGTTCCTAATCCTGAGTACCGTGGCTCTAGAAAAAGAAACGTCGTATTGTACCTACCCCCATTTTACGAGTTTCAGCATCTGGACTTGCTCGAGTAGGTATAGTAACTTTTTTACAGAGACAGTACAGGTACCACTAGCACCCCCAGGTTTTGATAGTTTACAAGAACAATAAAAAATGTCGTTTCCTTCCAAACATTTTTTTTCAGCGTGCCTTACCGAAACTTGTCTCACCAAGACCCATCTACGGAGAAAAAAGACCTTCCGAAATACCGTATTCCTTCTGAGTCAAAAGGGAAGAATTTGTTATTTCAGAAGGAAATCTAAGGTAAAAAAAGGAAGAAATCGGTCTTGGAAGGTAAGACTCAGAAGGAAAGTCCGAATTTTTTTTCCGTGTAGACCCATCTAGAATCGCCAATACTAGTTATTTTAAATCATTTTATTCGTATTCTAACAATGTTTACGCGTCACTTTTTAATTTAGGCAGTAAGAGTCACTGACAATTTTGCGGTAGTAAACTTTGACGTTTACGAAAACTTTTATAGTTTCAAAAACTTAAACTCTTCCCTCTCTCCTCTCTCCTCTTCCCTCTCATATGGTCGAGGAGAGCGATGGCTGGCACATGCGTCAACTCGTGAACGGGTGCTGCTTGTGGGGTCTGGTCTGCTTTGGTTGTGATCCTGCAACTCGTTAATATTCATGTTCCCATATGTGTACAATCAAACAAGAGAAATCTTATTAGTAAAGCTAATTAAAAAATATCGGACTATTAAATGACAAAAAAAGCTTGGGATTTTAGTGAACTTGCTCCAATTCAATCAATTAGTAATAAGAATAAAACTTTTCGCTGATCGCGCCAAAAAAGTTACCTGCCGGGCGTTTCTTGCCTGTTCTTTTGCCGGCGTAAGGAGGTTGGAACAGGCGTAGCTAGTTTTAATTTGACGTTTTAAAGTGATCACAATGTATCCTATTGAATAAACATTATTGAATTTTGAATTTTGAATTTTATACTAGTGGTAGGTAAAGGTGATCAACCTTTACCCAGTAACTATCAAAAAACATTTATTTTTTACCTATGTATTTGATTATACCTAAACATAGGATGATTGTAGGGGGTAATTATTAAATATTTAGGTACTCATCGTAACTGATAGATGAGCCTTCAACAATCATTATTCTCATGTTATTGTAATCTGTGAATCACACAAGTCATATCCATGTTTTGTTTGCGAATAGGTAATATGCATAACAAGAAAAATGTACCCATTGGAATTTTCTTTCTGCGTTGTTTTGTGATGTATCAAAGATAGGAATGCAACAATCGCATTGCGCACGCTTGTGTATTTAGATCTACAACAGCAGGAAGAAGATAGTCTGAGCCGGTCTAAAAATATCTACTTATACTTGATACTTTCTTCACCATGACATAAATCATACTTTAAACAAGCCGAAGTGTGGCCAAAGACCAAATTACGTTACGTTACGATATACAAGTATTGTGAATGTAATAGTGTGACCTCATCTCTGGTGTCCACAGAGGGAGGAAACAGACGACAGAAGGCAGTCGCGTTTCAGCCTTTCACGACGGCGCACGCTTCTCGTCAGCCGGTCGCAATATTTTGAAACAAAACAATAACATGAGATAAAACTTTCATGCTATAACATTTGGAGTCATTCTATCATTTACTTTACATCTTCTTAGAATTGTAATAAATACTTTGCTATCGCTCTTGAGAAGCTTCCGTAAGCTCTGTTAAGCTCGGTTTGATTCAGTGTTGAAAATGCCGGCGCAACCCGAAGTCAAGATAGTCCTCCGAGATGTTACTCCTGATAGTGAGTATTCCTTGCATTCTAATTATTTTACTCGGTTATTAATTTCTTTTAAAAAATAGCACCTGCGCCTGTTTTTTTTTTATTGATCATTTGCACGCTATTGAATTTTCTTATCGAGTCGTATATTTTATCTTCCTAGATCTAGAAATAAGTTCCAGTACCAGGTTAGATAGCTTAAAGTAGCTTCTTCACCTAGTTTGATGTCAAAGCATAGTAAACATTCTCTGATGAGAAAAAACTAAGGATGAATTCCTTAGTTTTTGCTATAGACATCCAAAAACTCAAAATGAAATTAACTATAGCCAGTGTCAAGTATTAGATGTACCGAACATTAATGATTATGAGATGATGTGATTATGTGACCCCCTTTAGTGGCACTTTAATTAAACTTTATACGAACTTTTTGAGCAACTAGGAAAGCAACTTTTTACAACTTTATTTCAATTTCTTACACTCGTATGTCGTACACATTAACGAACACATAATGGTTAATAATCCACCGACATCACACAAAGAAACACAAGTTTTTTGAATTAAAAATAACATTTTCGTGTTGACCTGATACGATTATTAAAAAGAACCTGATAATGATTATTAAAAAAATCTAACTATTTGACAACAAGAACCGACAGGCTGACGACAACTAAAACTACACTAAAATTGAAATGACTGTTTAAATTCTAGGCGATAACGACCATTAAACGGGTCTTGAGAACAAACGAACTCTGAAAAATCGCATCGCTCTATCAATAGCTAAGCCAATCTCTGATCCTGTCTTGGATGGAGCCTATAGCCAAAATGCATTCTGCAATCTTTCAGATAGAAAACTAAAAAAACTTAGATCAACGTCATTATTATTCTGACTTTGACGTTTATAATTTTTTATTTAAAACGCCCACCATAGACAAAGTTGTTTTATTATCGTAGAATGAGCGTTCGGCGTACTTACTTGTTTCATCTTAGTTATTTTCGCTTAGGCGTTAACGATAATAGAAAAAGAAACGTTTTGGCATCTTGCTTACTAACCGTATCGTCTTCTAATCGATTAGATTCGATTGGTATTGCTGACGATACCTATTTCATCAGTTACATTAGCGCATGTTGCGCGAACACTAATAAGTTGAAACGATTCGTCCGCACCAGATGCGCACTAAAATATGAACTTTGTATAATTACAATACTCAATTTATATATTTTTGTTACAGATTGAATAGTAATTGGCTTTTAGATATGCAATAAATAAAAAAAGCATTATATTTGTATTTTTGTATTTCTGTTTTTGTTTGTTTGTTTTTTCATTTGTTGTTGAATGTGTGGTTGGGTACCTCTGTGTGACGTCATCAAACGGTTCCAACGGAAGACCAGCGCCCAGCGCTGGTTTTCTAACCAGCATTTTGCTGAGTTGGGGCCGATTTGCGACACTGACATTTTTGTTTACTGACACTGAGTTCTGTTACTGTATATCGTTTCTCTTTTTTTTATATAATTTGTACCAAGAGTGTTGTTGTTGCAAATAAACATATATTCTTTCTTTCTTTCTTTATATTGGCATTATGGGTTATTAATATTCACTATTCAGCCATTGCAATGTAAGGAGATTGCCGAAAAGCTGGCCGAGTTTCTGACCATAATATTATCATAAAATCAAGTAATATTTTTCTATTCCTGTATTATGATTTTTGTCGTTTTATAACCTCTCATTTAGTAAAGTAAAAAGCAAAAATTGAAATTGAAATTGCAACAAAATTATTTAATACTCTAATGCCGTTTAAATTTCATAACGTTATTACGTTACCAAGAGCGTCAAAAATCAAATGTCACTCAGTTCTTTCGGCGCAGCCCGAACTTTAAATTGATTTCTAATGGTTCGTTACTTTTGAATTATAGCTAAATCTATTTATTAGCTATTTATTTCTTGGTCTTTTATCGCGTTGAGTTTAATTTTTAATTCACCGCTTATAGGTGAATTCAATACATTGTATAAAAACAACTAGGTATAAAATACTTACTTTAACTTCCTAAATCCTACAAAAAGTATGACGTTGTTTATAAATTTTACTAGTTGCGCCCCGCGGTTTCACCCGTGTACTCCCATGATCCCGCAAGAACCTTTTTCCGGGATAAAAAGTAGCCTATGTGTTAATCCAGGGTATAAGTTATTTCCATTCCAAACTTCATCAAAATTGGTTTAGTTGTTACGGTGATAAGTGGTAACAAACATTCACACACACACAATATAAATTAGTAGGATTAGGTACATATATAACTACATATTTATATGCGTAGGTATATGTTGTATTAAAAATTTCTTGAAAACATACAAATTATCTAGTATTGTCACTGAAATCATAACCTTCCTCAAAGTTTGCCCGTACTCGTGTTTGATACAGTTTTATGAGTCACCAAAGGCCATTGTCAGTGGCAACTGGCATCATTGTTTCGTGAATCACGAATCACGGCCGAATCACTGCTTCTGAGTATTCGGATTGATTAGCAAGGGGACGGTCCACGGGTTCATTCAAACAATAGGATATAATTTATAAACATTTTGCCCTGGCCGATGGGGAAGGTTCTCGAGTGGCGACCACGAACTGGAAGACGTTCTGTAGGTAGGCCCCCCACTAGGTGGACCGACGACATTGTAAGAGTCGCAGGGGAGCCGATGGATGCAAATGGCTAATAGCCGTTCATGGTGGCGTTCAAAGGGGAGGCCTATCTTCAGCAGTGGACTTCTTCCGGCTGATGATGATGACGTTGCCCTGGCCGTTTGTACTCCAGTGGTTACAAGAAAATTGGTGGACTTCGAACATACTTTAGTAAAATATTAATGAAATGGAAATTGTATTCATTGAAAATTATGCTTTAATACAAAACAATGAAACTGTATTGTAATGCACGTAGGGGACATTTTCTGGACTCAGCACGCAACGGGAAGGCCAAATTGTAGGTACTTTGTAGGTATAGTATGAAAAATACTATTACAATTACAGAAGGTTTTTTCGCTGCCTATTTATTATAATGATTGCAGAGGCTGCAACTGTGCTACGCAACTTTAATATTTTGCAATGTGCTGAAAGAGTTGATCTGCTTATTTCACTTACTACGCGGGTGTCGTGGCCAATAAAAATGAATAGGTACCTATAAAGCGTGGAGTGACTGATTGACTGACTGACACAACGCACAGCCTATAAAAAACATAAAACTACCAATGTAATACATCATGAGGTGTAGGGGTATACTAAGAAAGGATTTCTTGATAATCATCCCCTGAGGGGTCAAAAGTAGCGTTAAAGTGTGTATGAAACTTCTTCATCCGTGGTTTGATTGCTTTGAAACTTGGTGTACCTACTGTATTAACTTGGTATACTCTCCAGAGTAAATAAAGAGTCACGCGATTCTGATTTTCCTTTAACATTGTAAAATTCAACGACTCATTCAAATGACGTAAAATCCACAGAGCAGCAACCACTGGTAAAAAAAAGAAATAAAAAAAAAAGAATTTCTAAAGAAATGTTTATGAAATTTTCAGGGTAGCGTCCATTTTTTTCGTTTAGGATGCATTAAGAAGGGATATTTATTAAATACGGGGTCTAATGGAATATTAAAGTTTGTGTGGAAAAATATCAACTTTCACGTGAGCAAAGCCGCAGGGCGCTAGTAAGTTTATAAAATGTCTGGTTTCATAACTATATGTATCAGTTGATACTTAAAAGGACTTAACAAATAATTAAGTACAGTAATGATGTTTACCTTGATACGTTTTAAAAACCTTTATATAAACCGAATGACCTTTATATTTGGGGGAAACCTTCACTTTTCATTCAGAACGCCAATTTCGCGCGCATCAATTAGTCTTTATATGTACCTACCTATTTGTACTAAAACGTAGCAGATAAGGTATTTTATGCAATTCAAGTTAAGTATACTGATTCAAGGCGTTAGCTGTGTAAGAAGAAGGAAGGAAAAATGTTATTTTTAATTCAAACTAGCGATCTGCCGCTAGCGATTTGCCCGTGTGAATGTTGAATTCTTTCATATAAACAATAAAAGCTATCTCCATTCCAAATTTCATTCAGATCCGGTCAGTAGTTTTTGCGTGAAAGAGTAACAAACATCCATCCATCCATACTCACAAACTTTCACGTTTATAATATTAGTAGGATATACGATGAGTAGTCTGATGATAGTGACGATAAAGTCGCTCATTACTAATCACGGCATCTCCAGAACATGTTTATTTATAAGTACTCTGTTTACTGTTGTTTCTGTTACTGTATGTTTACGTCTGCACACGATATAATTTTTCAAAATGTAACTTTTCTTTAAGATGTAAAAATAGAGGTGTATAATTATGTTCTATACGAATTAGAAACTGCGGAGTGCGGATGTAGCCAGTAGCCACCTGGCGTAAATACGAGAATACCAAATTTATTAAACAAAAAACTTGTCCAAGCAATTTTGTTGATAGTTTTTGGATTTTATACCTCATCATCATCAGCCTATATTACGTTCTCATTACTGGGAAACAGGCCTTCTCTCAGAGAGAGAAGATGGGTCAAAATACTCAAAATCCACCATGCCAGTCCAGTGCGGGTTAGCAAACGGATAGGCTGGTGGCCAGCCCTATTGTCGGAGTCAGCAGGGCCCCGGTTGCTGTTCTAGGATAGCAGTCATTTGGCTATGTTGGAGACCTTGGGGCGGTATTTTATACGGTATCAAATATTAATAAAAAAAACTCCTAAAATGTTACAAAATCAACATTCAATAATGAACGCGAGTAGGTAGCTCTGCGTATTTGGTTCGACGTTTCCAAAATTACTATATTAGGGTCAAGGTGGTTTTATACTTACTGAAATGCATTGCTCATTCTTGTATTGCTATCGAAATCTACTATTTGGAAAATAATGGTAGATAGTGTTGCCATTGATGCAATGTAATGGGAAAAGCAAATGCATCGCAAATTGAGGAAGAAAGACACGACGGTGAATTGCACGGTAATATAATGACATTCGCAACACTGTAACACCGTAAGCTTGATGTGTTGACATGAGATGGTTGCAGATGTGCCTGAAGTAGAGCATAAAAGTTTCAACAGCTTCTCACTCAGGATGATACACTCAATCCGTGTTACAAGTTTTCGTATAGTCGTAAAGGTGTAAAACAAAAATAGAAGGTTAATACCACCCACTCAATGTCCACAGAATCACATACCTACATAGCTCTGACCCCAAACAAGGATACTCGATTAAAAATATATATATTAGAAACTAAGGATGTAGTAGAGATGGTTTTATCGGAACCGAGGTCGGAATCGGAGTTGGAGGCGGAGGTGGAAGAACAACTAAACTAGTAGTTATGGGCAGATCTAATGAAATAAAAGATGACAAACATTAATCCGCCTCTTTAATTTCTAATTTCTTAGTAAATCATTTACACACACACACACAATCATTTCAGACATCCGATAAAACCTCCGGCTCGAAAGTATCGGAACCGAAGTTGAAGCAGGGTTGGATTTCGTACTATAATTATAGTACTTATACTATAATTTCATGCTTCGTACGTTAAACTATCCATATCTATGGATAGTACGAAATAATACTTTAATTTCATTGCTTTACAAAAAGACAGAAAAATGCCAAAAATGAAATTAAAAAAAAAGTGAATTCGGTGGTAATTGAAAGATTTTACGACTTGTCAATGTCATTGTCAATTATTTCATAGTCACAGTTTATACATAATTGTCATTGATAAACTATTTCCGGGGATTTCCGGTGAATCGTACAGGAACTTTGCATACTGCACTCTATGCAGTAAGTAATGGAGTACATAGATGTCTAATAGCCTGAATTTCTTGTTCTTAGGGTGGTACGGCCGTAATCTTATTTTGCCATTCGTTCAAAATTTAAACTAAAATTTTAGATAAACGTGTTGATTATGTATGATAACTATTTTAAATTAATAATATTAAAGTGTACTATAATTTTTTCACAAATACTATCCTTTTCAACTTTTTGTACTATCATTTTCAACGTACCTAAATCCAACCCTGAGTCAGAGGTGTAATATCAATCGGAAGTTCCGACTTTTCGGATTCGGAACCGAAGCTCCGTAACATACCTGTCAGAAACTACGCTGATCGGGAATCCGCATCGCCCAGACACGAAGCAAATATTTGCGCTTTGACCGATGATGGACAATTGTAATGGACAGTGGGACTATCCTAAAACAAAACCTCTGGAGGTAATGCTTAAAACAAAGAACAATGTCTGACCAAAGAAGGCCAACCAGCAGTGGCTAATAACGGGCTGATGAACGATAATGAGATCCCTATTACAAGTTTTAACGTAGGTACAGTCAACGACAAAAGTAGCTGATCACACTAGATTTTTCAAATGTGTTTTAGATCAATAAAGATTGTTTTTTCTAGGTAGCGTCTTGACCACAACATAATACAACTGGTTTTAAGTAATGACGTGGTTAATGGTTGGTGTTTAAGATGATAATGGTAGTAATCGGAAAATGTGCTATTGTTCAGCGACTTTTGTTGTTGACTGTACCTTGTAGGCTAAAGTAACTATTTATAAGATAACCGTCACTTAAGCACTATTCGTGAGACTGTGTGACACAATTCGTTATTGTACAGCTTAATAATGAGAAATTTGAGGTAGTGTCACATTTAATTGCAAATACTTAAGACCACTTAAGATTTTAATACTTCAGTGTTACAACTGACAAAGACAACGTAAAAAGGCTTTCCTTTTTGTCTCTTTGAACAAAACACTTCAGAGAAGATGAAAAGGTTTCAAAAGTAGAGCATAGTTAAAGAACAGTAATTAGAAACATCGTTCAACGACGGAACATTATTAAACTAATTCTGACTACTCCAACGTTTCTATTCTACCTAAAAAGTGCGACAAATGGTTCAAAACTAAAATTTACTGACGAAACCCTTTATTACCAAAGAAAACTTCCGATTAACTAAGGGCCGGTTTTATAAACGTCCGTTAGTTAAAGTCATGCCAAATTTCGGTAAGTTTGATCTTATTAAGTTAAGTTAGTACAGTCAGCGACGAAAGTCGCTGAACAATAACACACAATAGACATTTTTCGATTCTCTTTACCATCATAAACACCAACCTTCGACCGAATCATGTGTGTAATGTTTTATAGTCACACGCTACCTTTTAAGTTGTAAGAAAAACACAAACATGACTGATCCTATACGCATTTGGAAAATCGAGTATGATTCGCTACTTTTGTCGCTGACTGTACATAATATTAAGTTTAAATTTACTGAAATTTGGTATGACGTTTAATTTACGAACGTTTATACAACTGTTTTTATGTTATACAACCGGCGCTAAGTATATTTTAGACACCTATAACCGTAAATAAGAATGAAACTTAACAAATGCTTACCTAAATCTAAACTTTTTATCTCTATTTGCTATCACAATGTTTTGACAAGTTCTAATTTTTCCTAAATCCCTGACAGCGATTTTATCCCTCACATCTCAAATGTATGGTGAATTTTTTTTTGTTTACTTTTTCAATTCCGAATAAAATTTTGTAGGTTATTTTGGGGAATAAATTCTTGTTGGAAAATTAGTTAGAAACTAAACTTTACATTTTTACTGTAATTTTTTTTTATAAATATCGATTACATACATAGTCTTTTTTAATAAGTTTATACTTGTGGGTTTTTAATTAAAAGTTGACCTTATATAGGTAAACAACTATACCTACCTAAGTAATAACTTAAAGGGGCCCCAAAATTGAACTCCATCCTGAATGTAAATAGCCCATCATATATGTAAATTAATTAAAATTCATAATTATCAGCTGTTGATATACAATTCATTATTATTACTATGCAGGTATATTTAAGTTAAGTTTTTGTAGTCTAATTAGTGTCCAATGAAGTCAGTGTTTATTCAACTTGCTTATTATTTTACGATTACAAAAACCAAAATACTGATTAAGTATACCTACTTACAATTCATATTTGAAGTTTTATAAAAATAGGAAAATGTATATTAGAATATAAAACGTCATTTTAATTATCAAATTGTGCCCAATGGTTTTACCCGCGTAAACGACAGATTATTACAATAAAAATAGATCCTTCAATATAATTATATTCAATAATAGATCCTTCCCCAGGGTTCAAACTATCTCTAATACCAAATTTCATCAACCTTCTGGTTCATCTGTTTAGAAGTTTAGGCGTGAAATGGTAACAAACAGACCGACGGACGCATTCATAACATATATTAGTATTGAAGTAGAGATTCATTAATTAGGGTTCATCACATGAAAAGGAAAAAATAATTCTTACAGTATCACTTTGTACTTCATCTACCTGTATATCATGACCATTTTTCTCGAGAACGCGTGTAGGAATCAAGTTCAAGTTAAGTCAATTAATGTAAAACAGAGCTGTAAAAAAATCAAGCTTCAAAATCAGCGCTATCAAAAAATAAGTCACATTTACCGCATATTTTGACACTCTTAAATAAATTATAAGTTATAATTATAACCCATTATGGACTTCTAGTTGCCCTACGAGTATAATCATGAAAATTAACAAACAGAAAGGTCCCATAATTAACGTTAATGAAAAATCGGAAATTTTGTAAACGTTATGTTGTACAGAACCCGTGTTGATACGAGTCAGACTAGCGCTTATCCGGGTTTTTTTCAAATGAACGTACCTAATAATGAACGTACGCTGCTGATGTTAATTTATTTATTCTGATATTTCGTGAGCCCCTGCTCCATAAAGTATCAACAACTCACGCTTGCCTTCAAGCTAAGGTTGTTTACCTATCGTGGAACATGACCGGGACCTAGCGGAAACCGGTTTACCATTATGTAACGAAAACCTCCTAAGGAGGCTTACATTATGCGATCGAACCTATAAAGGTAGTCAGAATCAATTCATGTTATAATACTTATCTACCTGTCTAATATTTATTTCAAGTTTATTTACGTTTAAGTTTATTGACGACGCGGTAGCCGAGTTGGTAGTGTCACTGCCTGCGAAGCTAGCGGTCCCGGGTTCGAATCCCGGTAAAAATATGTGTGATGAGTACGAATTTGTAATTTGTGCCCGAGTCTTGGATATTTCTATCTATATTTTATGTATTTATTTCTCTATATATGTATCTATGTATATCATTGTCTAGTATCCATAACACAAGTTTCGTGCTTAATTTGTGTGCAATTATCCCCGATATTTATTTATTTACAAACTAGCTAGGTACCTAGGTGTAACGCTTGCGATTTTTCCCGTTATCCCATAGGAAACTTTTTCTGGGATACAAAGCGTCGTAATATTGGTTATCTTCATCTCAAATTTCAGTCAAAACCATTGAGCCGTTTCAGCGTGAAGAAGTAACAAACATACACAATCACTGGCTCACAAACTTTCGCATTTATTATATTGATGACTATAGTTGCGGCCCGCGGTTTCACCCGCGTCTTTCCGTTATCTCGCAGGAGCCTTTTTCCGGGGTAAAAAGTAAGCTATCTCCATTCCAAATTTCATCAAAATCGGTTTAGTAGTGACGGTGATACGTGTTAACAAACATTCACACACACACAAACTTTCGCATTTATAATATTAGTAGAATGTGATGTGATTTGGCCTGCTATATTTTGGGTATCTACTGAGAAACTAGGCTGATGTCCGTGTTACAGCTTTCAACATAACAAAAACAATAAACAGGAAGGTTAAGATACCCTAGATACAACCCGAAGTAATATAAAACGTAACTTTACAATACTAAAAACGATAAAAAGTGACCGTTTTGATTTATTTAGTCTAATCGATACTAAAGCTTTCGCTTAATACGGCCCCATGGAAACTGGGTCAAAGACATGTCACCGTAGCTTATTATTTTTTTATTTCAAGAATGAAATGCAAATTATTTTATGTATCCCCACAAATAGGTTTATAGGTCATTGTTTTATTATTTATTCAAATTACAACTATAATTACGGAAAATTCATTATTTAAAGAAAATAAAAGTCGTACGCCTAATCTTTTTCACAAAAAGTTTTCAACAAGCTACCCCTTTACAAAAATTTCAAAAATATATTTATTCAAAAAGCTTAATTCTGCTCCATGAGATGAATCAAAGAAGGATGATTGGGTAAAAATTAATTTAGTTTCACTATAGGGAACAAATAAATATGTATATACAAATATTATTTATAGCGATGATGGCTCAGTGGTAGTGACGTCGGCTTGCGATCCGTAGGACGTGGGTTCGAATCCTGCAATGAGCTTGAGCTTTCGGTGAAGGAACATCGTGATGAAACCATAGCTTGGTGGTAGGGTATTTTCTAGTTCTCGCCTGGCTAGCTAAATAATAAATAATAAAATCAATTTATTGCTATTAAAAAAAGAAACGCATACATTTTATAGAAAAATAAAAGACACATATACAATATAACGGCAAAGGGGGTAAAACTCAGCTTGCTACCACCCTCTCGTTAAGAATCTGTCGCCAAACACCTATCGGTGTGTTCCGGCAGCCTCACTTGAGAGCCAGTTCCCAGTCCAGGTGTAGCGTGACGCCATCTTCGACCGCATCGTCACTTAACATCAGGCGACTTGTGGTCAAACGCTACCCTGTAAATAGTAAAAATAATAATAATATTGTTATGCTAGATTACAACACAAATATAGAAGCATTTTTATTTTATACACATAGTCCAACTAATGCATAGTTCAGTACAAAGATTAGAGTAGGCATAATATTTCCATCATAATGTAGTACAAATAATAATCATGCCTGACTGTGGGTACAGTTTGTCATCCCGTATCTATAATGCTTCATTGCCATTTGTTGAATGTGAATTCATCAAACGCTGACCTACTTATTGGTTGATACACTCTGACTCAGTTAACTAGTCTAATAGACTAGTTCAGTTTAATAAGTAATCATCATAGATGATTAATTGCAAGGAGTTTACCTATTACTTACTATAGATAGGTACAATTATAAAGAAGTCATAGAAGTGCGATCTTTCGTAACCTCGTTTCATGATATGATTGATAGACTATAAAAGCTAAAAGTTCATGTAAGTAATTAAAGCTGAAGGGCTCAAAAGAAACAATTCTAAATTTGGGTACATAACTTATTTTTAAATTAGCCAATTAGTAATTACTAACTAATTTGATAATCGTTTTGTTGAGTGCGATATTTACTAACATAAGTTACGCATTACGCTTAGCACCATTGGCTTTATTAAGTCGGGAGTAGAGCTAAGCTAGAATTACATATAATAAGGAAGGTAACTCCATTATGACATTACTAATTTTAACAATTTCATAATCGATTATTATATGTCTCGATAGCAATCAGTCATGATCGCACACCGCTATATAATGCAGTGCTCTAACGGTGCTTTAACTATTTTTTTATTGATGTCAAAGAAAACCTTATGTGATAATCATACCATTCAATAGATAGGTATATTTTAGTTATGCACCATTTACATAACTACTAAATCGACACCTATTGCCAAAATAGATGCCAATGGCAACGGTAACCTTGATGGATTTCACTAGACAGCATTGGATAATCAAGGACCATTCTTTAGTTTCGTATAAAGACCTTGCAATATTGTGAATTTGAACGCTTGAAATTAGACTACATATTAAGCAATTTTTAGAAAAATAGCTTTACTGAGTCTAGTAACAGTAGTAACAACGTAATGATAAGGCAATTCATAACATATGCATAGAAAAGAAAGTTTTTCTGGTAATCTCTGTTAATCAAATTTCTCTTAATTAGGTGGTTTTTAATAACCATATAGGTGTAATCAAAATGAATGGTAAGATAAAGAAGGTAGATAAACGTAATCAGGAAATGCATGAAGCAATTGAAAATAAAAAAAAACAATTTGGTTTTAAAATGGTGATGGTTTCAATGTGCAGCGAGGTCGATTAATAGATTGAACTGATGTTGGCATTCCCTCTTCTTTGTCTTGTTCAAAGTGTTATTAGATACTTGGCGTGACTAGAATAGGTATCGACTACCGAGCAAAGATATTTATTAGTAAGAATATAATTCCTACTTGAATTCTACTGTCGATCATGGTTCGGAAATAATAGGACTAAGAACTAAAGAAAAACAAAAGAGTTAAAAATAAATTAAACAATGTTTAAATGTACAATTTAATTTAGACTATCTATTCTATTCAAGTGATGAAAAGTCACGTCAGTCACGTCCTAAATAAATATTCAGCGAGATAAAAGTAAAATGAGGCACCCTTTATCAGTGACATTATTAGTTTTATCTGCTGCATCCTTATTAGGTACATTACTTCGTGATAAATTCTGTATTTTGCTAAAAAGCATGCGCAATAATGAAGATAAACTCTATCTATGAACTTTATCACAACTAACTACAGATGGGTTCCTAAGCTTTTGGGTTATGTTGTGATATGCACTGTCTTGTACGTCAGTACGTCTTTTGCTCTGAGTAGAACTAAAAGTAAGCTGATTCCTAAAAATTTGTCAACACGTTATGAAAAACATTTAATTTCAGAACCAAATTTTAATGCTCAACACCTATTAGTATGAATATGAACGGCAGCCCCACTTGAAAGCCAGATCACATACCAAGTGTAACGTGGGGCCACCTTTGACTACAGTCACGACTTGTGGTCAAACCCTACCCAATAACATATATTATATTATATTATATTATAGCCTCTTTATTCCTTAATAAATTAAATTATTTACATGTCATTATAAAATATCTTAGATATATATATAATAGTATTGCAAAAAAATATAAAATAAATGATTGATTAACTAAACATAAGTATGCAGTTTTATTAAGGACCTCTCAACGAGTAAAGGCCTCCTCCATTTTACTCCAAGTCTCTCTCTCTTTCGCTCTCATCATCCAGTCCCTGCCAGCCACCTTGATTAACTCATCTGCCCATCTTTCTTTAGGTCTTCCTACTTTTCCTTTGCTAGTTGGTCCTGTCCACATTGTTATTTTTTTAGTCCATTTATGTGTGTTCATGCGTGCGACATGGCCATTATTGGCCATTGGCCAGCCCACTTCCATTGAAGTTTCTTACAGTGTTTTAGAGCATCTATTACCTTTATTGTTTCTCTTATTTCTGAACAATAACATAAAGACTTAAATTTGTAAAAGTATTAGATAAAACTGTGTTACGTTATACTTTAATATGTTACTTTGAAAACCACCTACCCTATACCCCAGTCTAGTAACTGAATCAATAGCCGTCTAATGCTGAACCGGTAGCACGCTAACTGACTCATGGAGACCATTAACCTCGCAGGCAATCGTGCCTATATTAGTAAACAGTGTTAGGTACTTACCTATGAACAGATGAAACATTTTATTTTTAGACTACAATGGGTCATACTGCGTGCAAGGCCCACGTGTAATCGTACATAAACCCGACAAGTTTGGCGATGCTCCAAACATGTGCTTTCTGCATCATCGTCATCAGATTGATTAATTAAGCTATGGTGACAATTGAATTGTAGAGTTGGAAGAGCGTGCTGATTTTCCATATAAAGCCAAAAATATATACCTATTAATTTTCAAATGTTGCATACAATTATTTTTTGTAAGACTTAATCCGCAATAATCCTAGAATGTCTATGTCTTCGTGATGGTTTGACTGATTATATTCTTCTGATGCTGTAATTACGACCCTGATGTTGATTCTCGCATTGATTGCATGGATCAATAATCATGTACTAGCCTATTGCCTTTTTATTAATCTTCTATTAGATAGAGGCAAGGTTATTTAACCTAAATACATAAGGAACATAGATATACTTACACTAAACTCTATTAACTTGTTAGTCCCAACTCAATGTCAAGCATCAATAAGAAAGAACCTAACACGTAAGTAAGTATACAATTAAACTCAGAAATTGCACTTGGGATTAAATATTCTTACATAAGAAAAAGGTAATTAACTAACGACTTATCTTAGGACCTTATACAACACACGGGCTCAATTTTATTGTACCTGTCAGCTCAGATTATGAGAAGCCACATAAGTATAAGTTGTGTGTGGCAAGACAATTTCAATTGCGTTATTGTAATTAGCAAAACTGTCTAGAGATAACAGTGTTACATACTAATTTACATAAAGTTTACTATCACTGACTAGCTTTCGTCATTTATCGCAGTAGGTGACCCAGATAAACATATCTCTACCAAACTACACGCCGTTGTCGATGATGTTTTAAATACATGCCTAAAGATACAAATACAACGGCGCATTTGTATCGGTAAATAGTTTCCAAAAAATATATGTATGGACAACTAGGTGTTCCCCGCGGTTTCACCCGCGTGGACTACAGTATATCGCGATAAAAAGTAGCCTATGTCCTCTCTCAGGCTTTAGACTATATCTGTACCAAATTTAATTTAAATCGGTTTAGTAATTTAGGCGTGAAAGACAGACAGACAGAGTCACTTTCGAATTTAGGAATAATAATGGTAGAGATATTAAATTTTGTCAAAATCTGTTCAGTGTAAGTGTAAAAGGGTAACAAATAGATAGGGGAACATAATAATATATGTAGATAATCCGTTAAAAAAATCTTTCAGTGTGCGTCATGACGCCCGTGCTAGTGACGAAGACGGGCCCAAGTAAGCCCAAGCCAAGGCCTAGCGTACGTTATGATAAAATTCTCTGACCGTACACATCACAATAATTTGTTCGTCAGCGCCCTCTAATATCACTCATTGGAACTACGTATTGTTGTAGCAACGTGGTTGTATATTTTAGTTCTGCTACTAAACGCTAGATAACTTTAAACTTAGGATGTAGGTTTAAGCAAAATACTTATTTGTATATAAAAATATATGTTTATAAAAAGCTGGATATGTGCAAAATAGATATCTATTTTTAAACTTATTTACCACCATTGAAATAAATGTAAAAAACATCGCATCCATATCCATATTTGCATTTGCATGCATGAGTTATGTTGATTACCAAATGACCCGCTGAAGTTCGTAATCGTACCACTTGGCCAATCCAATTTGGAATTTCTTCTGTTTTTTAAACCACCCCTTTATTAAAGCGATCAAAAAAACAAAACAAAGCAGGCAAGTAATTTTTAGTTTTTGCGAGAGTAACGAACAGGAATTGATTTTTATATATAATAAAAGAAAAATAGTTCTAAAGTCAACCAATCTATAATATTATAATGAAGCGCTGCACGCTGCAGTGTTCAACATCTTGTCAATCGTATGATCACGATTGAATCGAACTCGATTGCGTTAGTGGCAGGGTGGCTGGTGAGATTCGCTTGAAATCGAAATCGTTGAATGCAAACTACTATAACAATACTGTTCGTTATGGCGTATTATGATCCCTCATCCAACAAATTTTATAAACGTGAAAGTTTGTGAGTATGGATGTCTGGATGTGTGGATGTTCACGCAAAAACTACCTACTGAACGGATTTGAGTGAAATTTGGAATGGTACCCTGGATTAACAAATAAGCTACGTTTTATCCCTGAAAAGGTTCCTGCGGGATAACTGGAACACGCGGATGAAACCGCGGGGCGCAGCTAGTAACTCATAAAGTCAATTAACCATAACCTATAATTTTTGTTCAGGAGCGTACGGCCTCCGAGGACGATGACGATTGACGATGACGTAGGTATCTAACAATTGGATAACTCACGTGTGTTATAAAGTTAGACTTTGTTTCATCAAAACTACAACGTTAGGCTCATCATATTAATTAATGTCATAGTTCTTGTTTACAATGTCTATAAACACATGCATTTAATTGTTTTAATGGCAAGCAATCTCAGTTTCGAAACTATAATTTACGCTAAAATTGGTAGGTAGGTGAGTAAACACGTAACTAATATTTTTATAATGCCTATTCCGAATCAGGAAAAATACACAAACACTAAATTGTTTACATATAGGTGTAGGTACGTATTCGTACCTATTTAATATGTGACTCACCTATATAGGTACACTAGCGACCCGCCCTGGCTTCGCACGGGTATCTAACTAAACATTCATTAAAAATTATAATACACACATTATTGGAGTTTTAATAAGGATCCCTAATTGTATTTAAAAAATAGACATTTATACGATACTAAAATCACTCAATTGTTTTGCCTTCCCGGAACTTCTCCACTAACACTTGAACTTTATGATATGGTATTAAAGTTCAAATTGAATGGTACATTTTAGTTAGAAAACGTTTCCATGGGAAAAAAAACGGCTGTTTTTGGGGCTTTCCCGGCAATTATTCGAAATTTTCTCGCCGCAAAAACCATTCTTGGATTTCAAAGAACATTTAAAAAAAAGAATTGGCAAAATTGGTCCAGGCGTTGTTGAGTTATGCGCTTACCAACACATTTTGCGATTCACCCCGCGGTTTCACCCGCGTGGGCTACAGTTTATCGCGATAAAAAGTATCCTATGTCCTTCCGCAGGGTTCAAACTATCTAAGTACCAAATTTCATTTCAATCCGTTCAGTAGTTTAGGCGTGAAAGTGTATATATTCTGTATACCCGCTGCGCTGCGGCCACTGCATGGCCATGGATGGCGGCGCGGGGCGCGGGCGCGCGGGCGGCCGGCACGGTGGTTTTATTTCCCATTGGATTGATATTTTAATTTCGTAATATCTTTTGAATGGACTGTCCGATTTCAACGATTCAAAAATTAATGTACAGGTTTTGAAACAATCTTGAATGATTTATTTGGATAAGGATTAATATAAAGGTATGGATAACACGGTCTGATTTTAGTCGGCATTTTTATCAACTTGTAAAATGTAAAAAAGTAGTTGTAGTATGTTATCCTTAAAAGATAGACATATGCTATCGGGGACTTTTTTGTAGACCTATATAAGATACACAATTCCACAATACATCATTTTGTTATATCTCAAAGGGTTTAGGCAGCGTTTTCGTTGAAAGCTCCCAGACGGCTTATTTTTTCCGACCTCTCCAACAAATATCGTTATATTTTAGCCAATGTATACAAAAACTTAACAAATTATATCCTAAAACCTTCCTCGAGAACCACTCTATCTATTGGTGAAAATAGCATAAAAATCGGTGCAGTAGTTTTTGAGTTTATCGCAAACAGACAGACAGACAGACAGACGCGGCGCGGGGACTTTGTTTTATAATAAGTAGTGATGTGTCTGACTAGGATGTTGTAATGAATGAAACTAGTATAAAAATCAATGAGTAGGTATATCATATAATATATTAAATTATTGTTATTTTTACTTCATAATAGGTAAGTACTTATATTATTATTAGGTACAACCAGATAGTTGAAAGTATGAAAAAAACCATAAGTGCTGGCGAAAGAAAGAATAATATCTTTTTCCTTTTCCTTTTTTCCTTTTTACTTTCTCCTTTTTTTCCTTTTTTTTATTCCTTTTTTCCTTTTCCTTTTTTTTTTTTATTCCTATTGGTAGTTAAATAAACATTTGTATTCATTTTAGCTTCAGCAGATTATTGGGCCGTGACACAGCTATAAGTTTTATCAAAATATTTAATTGCTTATGAACTTTTCAAGCCAGCTTTTGTCAATTTGTATTAGGTAATTTTTTTATTACCTTCATTAGTGTCATTCGTACATAATGCTAGTTACATTTCCTGATTGAAATAATTCCTAATGATGGATATTATGTTATTATTGTGACGGTTTAATTCCGTTATAATTCAGAAGGGTGCTTGATAAAACATTTTACCTACATAGATGTTTATCGATACATCAGATTTATTCGATACATTGAACGAAATGATTACTTTGCAGCAAGTTAGCAAACCTCAAAATTCCACAAAATTATTTACACGTTTGCTACTATGTACAGTACCTACTTTTTGAAAATAACTGCATTATACAGTTTCCCTCACTACCTTCTCTGTATTAAGTATGTTCATTTTATTTAGTAGCAGTGACTTTTTCACCTAAAGTTGATTAAAAGTTAATTATTTCCTCTTAACCGTAAACAAGTTATCATTTTCAGTTCAGGTAGGCATTTTGTTATATATTTTATCGATACTTTTTTTCATAAAGGCATCACTAACCGGCTATTCCGCTATTATTTTGCATTTTTTGAGATGTGGGTATTAAAAAATAAAAATAAAGCGGTCAGTACGGTACGAGGGTTACCATTCTATTTGAAAAGTCCTAACAATAGCTGGAAATTAAACAAAAAAACCGGATTTTTCAAATAAATTGATGGTGTTTTTGTCATAAATGGAAATATTATTAACTCTAAAATCAGTCCTAGTACAAGTTTTGATAGTTTACAAAAACTACAAAAAAAATTCGTTACGTTCCATAATTTTTTTTACCGTATATTGGTGCAACTAAAATTTATTTCAAAACATTGTATTCGAATTCCAACAAAGTTTTCGAGTAACTTTTTGAATTTAGGCAGTACCCGTTGCCACTTTCACAAGTTGGCGGTAGTAAACTTTGACGTTTACGATAACTTTTATAGTTATCAAAACTTGTACTAGGGATACAGATGAGACTAAATAAAATAAAAAATTATGTTGATTAATGCTCTCTTAATATTTAACATATATGTACATATTATATATCTTTAACTAATTGCGAAGATTTCCTTTTTACATTTCGTCACTATGGTTTTTCCACCTCAGTCAAATTCCGGACAAAATTAAAAGCCGGATTATTCCGGACATAAAACTGGAAATCCGGACATGTCTGGACGAACCCGGGCGGTTGGTAACCCTAGTCGATACGGATATAAGCAACATGTTGACGTTGCGCGCCGCACTAGTCCGCCGCCGCCCGTCACGTCTCGCCAGTCAGGCACTGCGATTGCATACTCGTTCCAATACCAATATTACCTGCTATTCGTTCAAGCAGCTCATCGTGAAATTAACACAGAAATATTTTATTTCATTGTAATCCCTGCGACTTAGTGTTAGTGCAACATGGGCAAATGTGAGTATTTACCGATTTTCATTATTTTAGTTACTCAAATGTATAAAGAAAGCGACATTTGAATTTTTTTTTTCAAAGTTAAAAGGCGTTCATTGCGTGTGAATGCTTTTGTTTTTAACAGTTGAAGTATCAAACTGAAAACGTGCCCATATTGCATTTCAATAATAATAATAATTGTCTGTAATATAAAACAGAACGCTAATTAATACAGTGGTGAGGGTAGGCTCTTGAAACATTACGCAAAAGTTTGAAAAAATAATGTGGGTTACGTCATAACAAAACAAAAACAAAAAAACTTGGGAAGCAAAGAGTTTGCATAGATTTGTTTTTTTATAAAATAGTTTCGATACTAGAAAAAGTACTACATATTAATGGTGTGGATATATTAGAGTTTGGGTTGTACTTGGGCAGATAACAGGAAGTGCAGGTGTATAAATGAGTACACTTAATTCGTTAAAGTATAAAGCTCAATTTTTTTATATTTTCTCCGGGATAACTTTAGAAATTCATCTAGCTGAAATTTGGTACAGGAATAGATTATAGCCTGGAATAATACATAGGCCACTTTTTATACCTGGAATAGGTTCCCATGGGTAACGGGAACGGGATCAAAATTTCTTGATTACTTTTGGTCGCTATAACCGACCTCCACGCGGGCGAAGCCGCGGGCGCCAGCTAGTTCCTTAATAGAATTTGTGACAGCATATTGCGACCGCACTGGGCCCGCGTGGTGAATTAAGTCCCTCATACCTTCTCTGTGTACCAGCAATGGGAATGTAATGGATGATGATAATATAGCATTTCCAAGAAAATATTTCAATTTATATATGGGCTATATTATTAGTTTTAATATTTTACCACAACATAATGACTATTGTACTCCATTTATTTCTGTACCTAGTATATCTACTATACTATCGTAAGCAAGCTTAAGCAAAGCAAGGTAAGCTTAAAAAAGCTAAAGCTAAGCTAAGCTAAGCTTTGGTAAGCTTTAGTGGCTTAATTTCTTATTGTTTTTAAATCACCAGCTGCGTCCGACGGTCGCTTCCGGGGTTTTTCTCGTTTGCCTAGGCACTGCATTTTCCCAGGATAAATCTTGTTTATGAGTAAAATTTTATTTTACTAATATCTCATCAGTCGTGTCGGCATGATAATATGAAACAATACACACTTTCGCATTTATTATACCAATAATGATTTGTATGACTTATGAGAGACGTGGCTATAGGCTAGCCAGCCATCCATTTTTAGCTAATTTGTCACCATAAAGTTATAAAGCAAAGTGGCTTCCAAACTTCCGACCATCGCACCTAAGAATTCGAGTTTCCCGTTGCGTCGTCAACCACATTACCACACTCATCTCAGGTGATATGGTGGTAAGAGAAACGCAATACTATAGAAACATAAAAATATACAAAGCATTGTTATTAAATCACCAAGCAGTAATGCGCAATTGAAGAGTAATTGTTTACAGTGAAATTACACGGTATAAAAAGATTTAACATCTGACATCTCAGGGTGACGGGCGCAGTGCTAATGCAGTGTGTGTATCAAAGATCAAAAGTATAGGTGAACTAATAGACAAGCACGACGCTTACCATTAAGTGGGCGACTTACTCGTCTATTACGTAAAAAATGCATATTATGCAAAGTAACAAGACGCACGGAAACACGTCATTCCTACATGATTGACATTCCCCCAATCCGCACAAAAGGTTTCGCTTCCTCTTTCTTATTGCGAATGGCGAAGGAGTGGAACACCTTACCAGCGTCTTTGTTTCCCGATAAGTATAATTTGGCAGCCTTCGAGGCAAGAGGTATTTTCTAGGCAAGCATGCTCCATAATCGACCTCGTCAACACTTACCATCAGGTCAAATGTTTGCTTATTACTATTTTTTTTAAGTAACAGGAAAATTAAACGAAATACCTATCTCATCGTATCTAAAGATGCATCCTGTGTTTCTAATTACTTAATAAACTTAATCGTTTTTCCAGTTAGCCTAATATTTTATAAATGACATCTATTACATAATTGGAAACATATACAAATAGAAGTCATTATCATAATATATAACAGGTTATGATTAATATGATTCCATTAAATTTGTAATGATAACTTATTGTTTTATAGTCAAACTATTTGACTGCCTACCGTAGACACCATATCGGTTTCTTAATTTAAGCTTAAACGATTTAAGCAGAATAACTTTTGAACCTAACTTTTGCCAGATGAAACCATACAAAGAACGAGGAAAATCAACTAATTTTTTCATTTAAAAATTAATATGCATGTGACTTACGATACCTCAAAAATCGGTAATAAAATGAGGTCAGTGAACTCTCAAGCTCCTTCTTTCTTTCTCTTTTTTTTTTCTTCCCTTCCTTCTATTTTTTCCTTTTTTACCTTCAAATATGGGCAGTTAGCACTGCGAGCATTTAAAACAATAATTTCAGCAATTATCTATACTTAATATTTATTTCCAAAAAAATTAGGGATCCAAGAGAAAATTGCTATTTTGCAACCCAAGGTGTGAAATCGAAAACCTATTTTTGCGTGCGCTGCAAAAACTATTGACACTAGAACAAAATAATGTATTACGGGTTTGTAGGTCTCAACAAAAAAGTCCGCGAGAGCATATGTCTAACTATTATAGTTATGCCACAATAAGTGATATTTTATTTTAAAAATTTAATTTTTAATGCCGCCTCTAGAAAAGGCTCTATATTTGTACCTTGGTATTAATCCTTATCAAAATAAATTACTTCTCGTTCAAAACCGTTTCAATACCTTTATAAAACTTTTTGAATCATTCAATTCGGACATTCCATTCGAAAGATATCACGAGTTTAAAAATGTAAGTAGTAGTAGAAAAATAAACCCGGCGCACCGCAGCGCAGCGGGAAACGCGACGAGGTGAGGGAGAATCTATGAAATAGGTAAAGAGCGGTCACGGCCTATTACTGCGCGGTTCAAACGTGCGGTCCAAGAAAAATTAACTAACAATTAAAATAGGATAATGGGTATGTACCTACAGCAGGTAACGCGGTGAGGGGGTACCGAAGTGCGGGAATGATTTTGGAGTACCTATACGGAATATAGCCTTAATATAGCCTAGCCTATAGCCTTCCTCGATAAATGGGCTATCTAACACTGAAAGAATTTTTCAAATCGGATCAATAGTTCCTGAGATTAGCGCGTTCAAACAAACAAACAAACAAACTCTGCAGCTTTATAATATTATATAGTATAGATACCTACGCATAAAAGCGGCTTTAACTGATAGTACGAGCATATTATATAATAACTGGAAACTGAATTACATAAATCACAAATATACGCAAACACATGCAAATCAAAAAAAGATTACCTACTGATTTGAGGGAGATACCTAATGAAGTTTTATATAGTCGCACCTAAAATGTAGTAATATTTTACAATCCCATGCAATTCCTCTGCTATCCTTATATTATTTGCCTGTACAAGATATGGTAAGGTTGTCTGATATCCAAAATGGTAGGTGAATACCATGTTTTATTTACCAAGCCAACTTCCATAAGTAGGTACGTATATACAAATTAATCGGTTGCCACAAGAATGTGCAAATATTAATAGGTATACAGACCTATGTAATCACGTAGGTATACCAAACTATTATTTTTATCAACCTTCATTGGGCTAGCTAATTAATTTACTACAATTAAGTACCTACATCTAGATTGCATCCAAATGGGCAGGTCTGAAATAAAAATAACAGTAATTATTTAAAGAATGTATCTTACCTACAGAAAGTATAATATTATGGTTTCATATGTATCTTAATTTTAGTAACGTACCTACCTACCTACAAATCATACCAAAAAAGGGTCACATTTTAAATTATTCGAAATCTATCAAAAAATATCATGGAGTTATAAATTACCATCAAAATTTATTGATTGCATAAATACCGGTGCTTAAGTCATATTTTGTTTTATTTTTCGACCGTTGTTGCGATTTCATCATAAAAAAGTGTTTTAAAATCAGAATTCGTATTTTTCAATGACATTTGGTGAACTTGATAAGGCGTGAAATAAATGCTAACTACAAAATGAATTTAAGTGTTAACTCTTGTTATTTAGCGTTATTTTTTTTAAGTTTCGACTTCTTCATCTACCTACCCACTATTTAACATTACTTAACACTTCCTTTGTTTTTAGTATCACAACACATGCTCACGGAGATGGACAAGCTGCCAGGAGTGCAGCTGGGAGACTTCCTGCTGCAGTTCGAGCTGGATGAACCCCGGGATTCTGTGAAGGAGATAGCCAGGACCCAGCTCCGGGAGACGCCGGACGTGGTCAAACCTGCTGTGGAAGAACTGAGGAGACTTCTTGAAGGTATGCCGTAGCTAGTAAGCAGCCTAAGTCTTAAACATCACGTAGGCACGGATCCAAGAAAAGCTCAAAAGGTTGTGGTCAAGGCCACCCGAAACTCGGCAATATGCAATGATGAAAGAAAGGAAAGGCAAGATGCGAGTCATATTACAGACTTGCTCACGATCGATACATTCCCTTCCTGTAATCCAGTAAAGGAGACGTTTACAAACTGACGCTTTGGCCAAAACATCCAAGACCGTGTACAGCCGATCTCCTTGTTTTTTCATTAAACAAAAACACTCAGAAAACTTCCCGTTTGGGTTCTGGGCATGCCTAATTGCTTAACTTGCCCACAACGGTGGATCCGCGCTTGCGCTGAGGGGTTTTCTACTGTAGTTCAAACTGGAGGAATCCTGGGAATTTGTGAAGGAGATAGCCAGAATCTAGCTCCAGGAGACACCTGACGACGTTAAACGTTCTGTGGAGTCGTCAAACCTTTTGTGTTTTAAATTTTTCCCCACCCTTTATACTAGACTAGTTGCGCCCCACGGTTTCACCCGCGTCTACCCGTTATCCCGCAGGAATCTTTTTCCGGGATAAAAGTAGCCTATGTGTTACTCCAGGATATAAGTTCAGTAGTTACGATGATACGTGGTAACAAACATTCATACACACACACACATAAACTTTCGCAAATATAATATTAGTAGGATTTCACAATACAACGTTTATCGAAAAGCGATCAAAAGCCCATGACTAATGAGATACGGTGTAAATGTTGATAAGACACGATTCAATATATCCAAACCAAGATAATCGAAGACAATACCTACAGAGGCACTATTATAAATAGGTATAGTTATATATAATATGCGGTAGGTATCGACAACAATAGCAATTAGCTAAGATACAGAAAATCTGTCAGTCGCAAGGGGTATAATCAAGGCAACACAATGATCACCCACATTGTTTGAGATAGGTCCGTCACCTTGTCAATACCTATACAAAAACTGTTAACTTTTGTTTCCATAATTTATGCTACATAAAATGCTAAATGCATTGTTGCCATTTTTTGTACCTATATATAGCTGCTTTTACGGGTCAGGAACTCGGGGTCAGTGATCAATACGAAATTCGTAAAACTTGACATCTGTCTTGAAGACAACGAATCAAAGTCCAACGACTTCGTACCTAAATAAATTTTAATAATAAAACAAATATTGACGAGAGAGACAAAATTATTTGCAAGGTTTTACCAATATTGTTTTTTATTGTGTGACTGACGTTTCATCACTATATAACCTGATGAAGAGTGACGACGATCTATGCATTTGATTTTAATAACATATAGACTTTTAATCTGTCTTGTTTTTTTTATGTATTTTATTGACTTTACAGATTCACCGGGTGGGATGACTTTTAAACCTACCTTTTTTAATTTAAATGTTTATTATTATGGCGATAGGTATTACAGTTTTGGTGGTCGTGGTCTTTAACTGGCTCAGAGTCACACAACGAGCCAAAGAGAGAGTCATGCTTGGAGTTTCTTTGCGTGATAAAATCCGAAACAAGGAAATTGGGGAAGAAAGGTTCTCGAGTGGCGACCACGAAACGGAAGACGCTCTGTAGCTCCCCACTAGGTGGACCGACGACATTGAAAGAGTCTCAGGGAGACGATGGATGCAAATGGCTAATAGCCATTCATAGTGGCGTCTATGGACTTCTTCCAGCTGATGATGATGACTAAAATAACCAGTGACTAATAAAAAAAGAAAAATAATTTAATAAATACTTTAGGTACATACATACATTACTAATATGTATATAAAAATCAATTGCTGGGCCGATTTGGATAATGTTGATCTTAAAATATTTGTAGAATTTCATGGAAGGTTTAAAAGGTGACTTTTATTGCCGATACGAAGTTCGCCGGGTCAGCAGCAATATTATTAATTTTTAAATAAACTTTATTTCCAGAGGACGAAACTTTACACGTGCCCTTGGACAGTGACGCGTGGCTGATTCGTTTCCTGAGACCTTGCAAGTTCTACCCAGAGAGTGCATATGACTTGGTAAGACGCATTTTTAAATTTGACATTTTAACTTTTTTGACTTTTATGTCATCAACTTAACTGATGGAAAGCGACGGTGTGGCCGAAAATGGAGCTAGCATATCTAAAAGATACCATTGCACTTTACAATTCGCTCTAGTTACAATTATTTTTGTTTGTAGGACTTCCAATACCTACAGATTTCGTTGAAACATTATAGAGACTGGGTTAACTCTTAAAACTATTGATATTCAACTTTCTATTCCATAATATAGCATATTAAGTAGGTATTACATAGCTATTGGACATACAAGAAAGCTTCAACAAACAATCTTGAATGATCCTTGGAACCATTAGTTTACTTCTAACAAAGAAACGCATAATTTTCCATCTATGAAATTAAATGTTAATTTATAACCTTGAAAGTCGGTGATACGTTATTTTCGCTGTGGTGGTGGGTTTTACCGACGCAAACATTTATTGAAACTGACGTCACTGATTAAAAAAATGCAACAAAAACTAGAAGCTTATTTACTTGATGGGGCGTCACCAACGGGAGGCAACTGGGGGCAGCTTCCTAGACACTCGATAAAATTTAGCCGAATGCCTGAAGTTTTATTACCTGCTGTCCGATTTATAATTCCCGCGCGCATAATCTGCAACGCACATATTATTATGCCTGCACACGTAGAGTCTGAAGTGAAACTCAAGAATGTTATGTTTATGGTTTTTTTTTTTTTTTTTTTTTAAATATATTTTAAAAATAATAATTTTTCATAGAGTTTTTATTTTACCTACAATTTATATCATCTATCATCTTGCCCACATTGACCCGCGATGCCCATTTGATACGTTTAGGACCGGTAAATTTTAGCACTAAAAATTTGACATTGATCAAAATTACCGAAATTTGGTATGACATTTTACTTTATAAAACCGGCAATTATTTGTACGTATTTCAGGTCAAACGGTACTACGGTTTCAAGGTGAAGCACCACAAGCATTACGATGGTCTGATCCCGAGCAAAGAGACCAACGTCTTCATCCAGAATGTGCTGACTGTGTTGCCTATGAGAGACCAGCACGGCAGACGCGTTCTTGTACTGGAATTGGGAAGTGAGTATAAGCAGTTAGGCGTATAACAGATACAGGTTTTGAGATTTTGTAGATGAACTCGTTTGCAGAGTCCACCTGGGGAAGTACCACAGCTTTGCCAGTTCTTTAACAACCAAGCAAGTAGCGTGCAACGTTACTATGTTCCGAATTGAACGCAATGTGTGTGAAATTACAGGGTATATATAGCAAATTTAACATCAAAAATGTCAGGGAGCGCCTGCCACGGCGCTGCGCGGTAGAGCGCTTCAGAGCGACCGGAAATAGCTGGGCATAATGAACAAAAGATCGAATTTCGGTCTGATTTTTAATCGACTGCGATAGAAGGTTATAGTTTTCGAGTGTACATATGTTTGTACATTTGGCACGGCCTGTATCCTGGCTTGACGGATTTTACCATATGAGGTGTTATTAGGTTCGTCTTTATTGTGGGAGCGACATAGGTCGGGTTTTTTGTTCTTATTGTAATGTATAATTTCAACGATTTTCGTACTTTTTCCACCTATTTCTAAAACCAACGGAACCAATGTACACCGCAGGTAGTGCCGTGTGTCAGACTTTTTTCGAGAAGAACGGAACCCTGCACACTCAAGGCTCAACACGCACGTGGTCAATGTTTATAATGTATTATTATGTATTACGTATCTATTAAAATTTTGTTTACTGTGGAAAATTTGGATATCATCAGTCACGCGAGCGTTCATGAAAATAATATGTTGGACTTTACCGACAAAATTGGCATAAGAAGTGAATTACTACCTACATAGTAACGTTCATTGCAATGTGTAATTTAGAAACACTGTATATAACATAGACATGAAGCGAAATATAGCATTAGAGGTACGGTTAACGACAAAAGTCACTGAACAATAGCACATTTTCCGAATTACTTCATCATCTTAAACACCAACCTTCGACCGAATCTTCACTTAACATCAGGAGTGTTGTGTTGTTTTCAAACGCTGCCTTGTAAGTTTTAAAAACAAACAAACATTACTGATCTATGTAGTAAGCATTTGAACAATCAAGTATGATTAGCTACTTTTGTCGCTAACTGTACTTGTTCAGTAGATACATGATGAGATTAGACTAATAAAAACTGAAATTACCAGTTTCAGGCCCTTTTTAAGGGTTTGTTTGGTTCATTATCGATTTCGCAATACATGAGTTCCTTTTAAAAATATATTTGAAGACACTAATAAATAAGCAGTAGGTACGTATCTATGTACTGATTTCGCACGCACATACGAATAATAAGTATACCTACTATTTATGAGCACACTTGGCATTCTGCAAGCGAAAGCTTTTTGCAATTAGGCCGATTTATCGATTTACATTTTAGACTATCATAAATCAATTTTCATATGGGCCACAACATACATATATATATATATTTACGTGCTATTAATCTATTTCTGCAAATAATTCTTTAAATAGGTTTTTGGATTTTTTCTATTTAGAAGTTACCGAAAGAATATACATATATACTTATACAATTAACATACAAACACATACACATTGTGTACACATATTACATTTGTGCGGGCTAAAAATAAAAATAAATAAATAATAATAAATAAATACAGATCTTCATCTAGGGTATAAGCTATCTCCATCCCAAATTTCAATAAAATCGGTTTGGTAGTTTTTGCGTGAAATAGTAGCAAACATCCATACATCCATACGTTTTTCACACTTTCACGTTTATAATACTAGTTGGATTACCGCGCGGAAATTCCCCGCGTAACTTTCACGTTTTCTTTGTTTTCAGAGAAATGGAAGCACAACAAATGCTCCCTGGACGAGGTGTTCAAGGGCTGCGTGCTGTTCCTTGAGGCCGCCATGCTGGAGCCGGAGAGCCAGATCTGTGGGGCGGTGGTCATCTTCGACATGGACGGCCTGTCCATGCAGCAGGTCCTGCAGTTCACGCCGCCGTTCGCGAAGAGGATTGTGGATTGGCTTCAGGTAAGCAGTCTACACAATAGGCATGATGACAGTAATCAAGTGTCATCAAAATATTTATCTGATCTAATGAAATAGGATTCAAAGATTTTGAAAAGTGTATTGATTCTCTTAATAATGTCGACATTAATAATTTGTTTATTAAAATAAATCTACAAAACACAACAATCCACATCAATCAGAGGGAATTACGTCACGTCTCATTAAACGTCATGTTGTTTTGTAAGCGTATACGAGATCTCTGCATTTTTTTAAGTATTGTTTTTGCCTTACCTGTCACCTAATGTTTACTGTTGATATACTGAGCCGTGACGTTATGACAGACGCCATGACACCGCCGAGCGTTTTGGCGTGAATGTGACATTTTTTAAATATACCATCACAATCTGTCATGAATTTCCAGGAAAACTCGGAGAATATACCTACCTACCTACTTATCTAGATACACGGCAGCGTGTCAAGCCAAGTTCAAGCAAAGAAACTGGCTAGCCAGCGCCAAGTGTATTATTATATTAACTAAACATTTCTATCCGCGATTTTCAGGAATGCATCCCGCTCAGGATCAAAGGGCTCTACATCATCAACCAGCCGTACATTTTCAACATGGTGTTCCAAATATTCAAGCCATTCTTGAAAGAGAAGCTGCGATCGAGGATCATATTCATGGGCAACGACCGCGAGATGCTCCACAAGCATATCAGCTCGAAGTGCCTACCCGAGTCCTACGGCGGCACCCTGACGATACCTAACGTGACGGGGGCGCAGTGGCTCGAGCTATTGCTAATGTGCGATAAGGAGTTTTGTGGTAAGTTTAAGTTTGACGTCGATGTATGTGTGTGTGTCTGTCTATGGCATCGTAGCTCTCAAATGGACGGACCAGTTTCAATGCGGTTTCTTTTATATGAAAGCCTCCTTACCCACTGTAAGCTAAGTTTGGTTAATATCTTTTTTCTTTTTTTTTTTACCATTTAACAGGGTAGTGTTTGACTACAAGTCACCTGATGCTAAGTGACGATGTGGTTGAAGATGGCGCCACGCTACACCTGGACTGGGAACTAGCTCTCAAGTGAGGCTGCCGGAACACACCGATAGGTGCTTGGCGACAGATTCTTAACAAGAGGGTGGTACCTAGCCAGGCGATTACTAGAAAATACCCTACCACCAAGCTATGGTTTCATCACGATGTTTTCCTTCACCGAAAGCTCAAGCTTATTGTAGGATTTGAACCCACGTCCTACGGATCGCAAGCCGACGTCACTACCACTGAGCCATCATCGCTATAAAATATCGATCTAGCAGTGTAAGAATATCAGCTCTTTTATTAGTATTATAGGTACTATGTATTATATTATTACTAACACAATAATTATAATGCAAAATCATAACAAATAACATGATTCATGCGATTCAAATATAGCATTTCGTGACAACGCGTTTTCGGTTTATAGTCGTTGCCGTAGTTCATCTAAATCATTACTGTCTTGACCTGTACTATTCTATATTCTGTGTCTTGAACCAATTATGGCCAGGTCTTGCCAATCTATACTAATATTATAAAGCTGCAGAGTTTGTTTGTTTGTTTGTTTATTTGAACGCGCTAATCTCAGGAACTACTGGTCCGATTTGAAAAGTTCTTTCAGTGTTGGATAGTCCATTTATCGAGGAAGGCTATAGGCTATATTTTATTTCCAAAAAAATTAGGGATCCGTAAGAAAATTGCTATTTTGCAACCCAAGGTGTGAAATCGAAAACCTATTTTTGCGTGCGCTGCAAAAACTATTGACACTAGAACAAAATAATGTATTGCGGGTTTGTAGGTCTCATTTAGATCTACAAAAAAGTCTGCGAGAGCATATGTCTAACTATTATAGTTATGCCACAATAAGAGATCTTTTATTTTAAAAATTTAATTTTTGATGCCGCCGCTACAAAAGGCTCTTTATTTGTATCTTGGTATTAATCCTTATCAAAATAAATTACTTTTTATTCAAAACTGCTTCAATCCCTTCATATAACTTTTTGAATTATTCAATTCGGACATTCCATTCGAAAGATATCACGAGTTTAAAAATGTAAGTAGTAGTAGAAAAATAAACCCGCTGCACCGCAGTGCCGCGGGAAACGCGGTGAGGACCGAAGGCGGGAGAATATTCTATGAAATAGGTAAACTGCGGTCGCAATTTACGAACCAGGAACCCGGGAAAGGACATAGGATACTTTTTATCGCGATAAACTGTAGCCCACGCGGGTGAAACCGCAGGGAACAGCTAGTGTGTTATAAGGTCATTGAACCGTCGCTATACCGGTCATCCACTACTGCCATCATGATTTGTTTTTATTTTAACTTAATAATGGTAGATGATGCTGACACACTATTCGTTCTAATATACTTTTAATAACGATACATTGTTTATTTTCAGCAATCAATTCGTACGGGTACAAAAAGGATAAGAAATAACTAAAATTAAATAATTAGATAGTAATGGCATAACGTGATAATTATTCTGTAAGACATATCGTGATAGTAAGAGCATGCCTATTGCCTATGTATACATTCTAAGTTATAAATGTAGGTATATTATATGGAAAATTTAAACTAAACTCAAATGTTAGAGGTATTAATTATTTTTAATTCTAGTTCAAACTAAGCATTTCTTCATTTGCTATCGTAGATGTACTTACATAATATAGCCTATTCTTATTACGGATTCATAATGTTGTATTTCATTTCATTATTTATATGTTTTAAAGATGTATCTCAGAATATTCATTCCAAATTTAGATCTTGTTATTCATACCCTTAATTGTATACTTACAAGGTTATTGTTGAATTATCCCAAAAAAACCAACATCGAAAAAAATGTCGTAAGCATAATAACATATTTATAGTTGTGATACCCCGTAAAACGTATCGTTAGTTAACAATGAACTTGTAAATATGTCAATTCTTATTTTATGATGAAAATATTGTATTTTTTTAAGCTTATAGGAGCGGAATGCCTAATATTGCCAATGTAAGCATCACACTAATATTTTTAATGTGAAAGTTTGTGTTGTTAACATCTTTACGCTGAACGGATGCGAGTGAACTTTAAAATGAAGGTAGCTTCTACACTGAATTTATATAGGCTTCTTTTTATCCCGGAAAAATGTTTGGATAAGGAGAAAACCATTGATGGTACCGCGGGATGCAGCTTAAAGTATTGTGGGGCTATAAAGGCTGTGTAAAATGTAATGTAGTAATGTGTTTATTCACTAACAGCCATAAAACCGATACTTTTTGTTATATTAATTAGAATAGAACATAATTTTTCATATTACCCTCACAATTTTAAATAATCTCACAATGATAACATACAAAATATAACTTTATTACCAAAAAGCATCAAGTAAATGTATATACTTAATACATTTATATGATATTGTGAAAACATACAATAAAAACTAATACTTACCACCTTACAAGTTATTAAATTAAATATTGGCGTGATTGTATTTTATTGCATTTTATATGAATTGTATCAACTGCATATAAGTACAGGGGTATTGGTAGATGGTGCATTTATGTATATAATTATGTACTTATATCCTTTTATACTCTTTAGTTAGAAGGAACAAACTGATTGAAGGTACATACAATTCTTATTTGTTAGTTTTTTAAATTGGTTAGCGATTGGAATCTTACGATGTGGTAATAGCAGTAGTTTGGTCGTACATCACACATAAAACACATCATTAATTGTCATGAGGTAATTTTTATAATTATTAATATATTTTTTATTAAATAAAATTAAAAAAATATCAGTTATCTTTTATTTAATAAATACCAGTTAAAGTATAGTATCCCTTATCCATAGTATTCCTTATCAATTTTAAATATCTATAAAATAATAGACATAACATATCTTATACCTAAGTAATTATTATTGTACTTACTATTTATACTAATTAGGTATTAAAACGGGATGATTACCATGTATGTATTTTTGTTTTCATTTAAGCGCCATGATCACGAGTAGATAGATAAATTATAATACATATCAACAATCCTACTCGCAGAAACTTTTAGTATTCTCGTGATCATGGCGCTTGCAACAGTGCGTAGCTAGTTTTAAGTAGACGTTTTAAAGTGATCACAATGTATCCTAATGAAAAATATATTTTGAATTTGAATTTGAAATATCGAGAACTCAAACAAAAACAAATACATGGTAATTATCCCGTTTCAAAACCTAATTCTAATTTTATATTGATCATGGTAGTTTAAAACAGTATAGTTCATACTAAGTTCTTAATGTTAATTATAATAATAATAATATCACACTATCATAATATGTGATTGTACTATGTATGCATAGCTCTGATCCCTTACTGGGATTCCCTATATCTTCTTTCTGAAACTACGCGAATCAGGGATCCCCAACACCCAGCCACCGAACGAATATACATGGACTTTTTTCAATGCATTTCATTTGTCCCATAGCGGGATTCGAACCCGTGACCATTTACAGTTAGCTTTTCGCTAATTGCGCCACCAGTTGTACCTACTGTATAAAACAATTTGTACAGCAACGCATTGTCTCATATATAAAGTTCACCTAATACTAGGGTTGGCACCCGTACTTTATAAAGAAGTATTGTAGTTACACGAGTAAAAACGCTGGAATAGCTAGTTCATGATTTAATTGATACATTTAGGTAACAATCAAATCTTGTAATAAATTATCTGCCCATGCACTAACACTTGAAAATTAATTAAATATAGATTTTTGATACAAACATATTTGATTTTATCAAATTAAATGTCATGGATCGTAAGTAATTTATACATTTTTACATAGTAAATTATGTCTTGAACTTTACAACTGATAACATTTCCGTCCTGCAATACCTTCGGCTTATTTGAATTGCACCAAAGGATATAAACAATCCCGTGCTCTCATAACACTAGATCTTACATAGCTTACATGTATAGTCGCTTTGTTGCTGCCTTCTATAGGATAGAAAAGTGGCAAGAATCAGGCAGCTTCGTATATCGCCTTTACAAAATCTAACTTGAACGAGCTACACTATCACTATGTTTCATAGTAAAACTGGTTGCACACATTACACATAGTCCTAGTCAAAGGTCACTAGTACCTGTAGTTGGGCCTACAGTGACCAACGGTCGATGGACTCGTAAATTAACTAAAAAAAGACCGTAAAAATAAAATTTAGAAAAAAATACAACGTCTATGCCCATAGACGTCATACAAAAAATTGCGATACGATGCGGCGCGATGCGAATAAGATCGGAAGTTGTTATGGTTCTTGTTTGCGAGCTCGTAGATATTTGCGCTACGATACGACTTCGTAGTCTTGTGTGGGAGCCCTAATTTGGAGTGACCGATATTCTTGGCACGACATTCAAGGGTGTCGTGCACTAGTTTTCCAAGTCCAAAACCATTCATTGGTGAAGTTCAAATCGCTCTTGACTGTACGCAGTGTGTGACATCCCTAACAGGTTTATGGTAAAATTGTCACTTCGTATTTTCATCCGTTTTGGAGTATCCATATGAGGTTGCCACTGAAATACAAAAAAAAACTCAAGTCATTAAAAACGCTGGCGACTCAGGACAAACCTTTTTATAGGTACAGATGAAACACAAGTCACCTGATGTGATGATGTGTGTCGATGTGGTCGAAGGTGGCGCAAAGATTGAAAAATATAAAGTCTTTTTTACAATCGCGTTTGTATATGTTTATAATGCCTACACTATTCTCTGTTTTATTTGTAAAACAATATTAGATCTTCGGAATCGGTGCTTTGAAAAAAGGTTGAGCCAATGATAAATTAATATGATAAATTTACTCTACGCAGTTCACACGTCGTCCTATACTTTATTTAAAAAACATATTTATTTAGTTGACAAAAAACATACAAAACGTTGTCATACAAAAGATATCAACGCGCTCGATTGCAATAATCCTACTATGCATAACGTTTAGACTTTCTATTTGATCATAATAATATTATGTAAAAAGCGGTTTTAAGTCTATCGCCAAGCGACTATCTTGTGTTCCAGTAACCTCACTTGAGAGGCATAGTGCCTCCTTCGCCCATATCGTCACTTAACATCAGGTGATTTTGAATCAAACCTACTGTAAGACGAAAAAAATTACACTTTACCTTGTATTTATTTATCTCATTAAAAAAAAGAACATAAATAACTAGTCGAGCGCTTTTTTACCTGTTCTTTGCCGGCATGTAGGAACAGGCTTAGCTAGTCTGACGTTTGATGTTTTAAAGTAATCACATGTTGTTTCCTACTTTAGTTAAATTTCTTTATGGATGACTAGTTGTTTCCGGCTTAACCCGCTTGGGCTACAGTTTATCGCGATAAAGTAACCTATGTCCTTCCTCTGGGATCAAACTAAGGAAGGTTCCCGCGGGATAACGGGAAAACGTAGGGAAGTAGGGATTGTTCGATCGAAGCTAAAAGTAAAAAGTAAGTTTTTACATTGAAAGTCATCCTCGTAATAATGCAGCATCTTCCAGAGCACGTCTCCAGGTATCTCCGGCTCGGGCAGCAAGCCGCCATGCCGCTTCCTCAGCGCCTTCTCATCCACGTGGCTCATGAGGGACTGTCTGTTGGTCCCGTGGAGGTGGATGCGGGAGCGCAGCTTCTCTCTCATGAAAGGTTTGAACAGCGCAAACAGCATGTTGAAGATGTACGGCTGGTTCACGATATGCACGGCCTTCAGGCGCACTGGGACACAGTCCTGGAATAGGCGAAATGTCAGCCCTTGATGAAAGAGATACAGGGACGTGAGTATACATTCAGCAAAACAAAGATGAATATGATATATTGACTTTTATACGTATTACATTCGTGACAATAAACAATCATAAAAATGGTATACGTACCTAAACAAATTTAACATAAGGTACTGTAGTCCAGATTGAAGGAAATGTTTCCAGTAAAATTACAGGTCATAAAGTGATTTAACATCTAATACTATCTCAGGCATGACGAATACATAAAAACCATCTTAGAAGGAAAAGAAGAAGGGAAGAGAGGGAGAGGTAGACCGCGAAGAACATACATAGATCAAGTTAAAGTAAGGATTGACGTCATGACGTACCAAGAGGTCAAAAGGATGGCCGAGAACAGAACGGGATGGAAAGTACTCCACCGATAAGAGCTTCGCTCTTAAATAAAAGAAGAAGACTATCTCAGGCTGGTATTCTAAAATGACGCTTAAGTATAGATCAATGATTGAGTAGCGATTGAGTGACATAGCGCAGTACGATGTTTCACAGGATTTTGAAGTTGTCCTTAGAATATCAGTTCATCCAAAAGTTGTCTAGAAGAAATGACTATAAACGATAAAGCCGCCCATTTTGCTAGGTTCTACGATGAAAATTATCACGTTTTTCTGTTACTATGAATTTGGTGTGCAACGAAGCGTTCTTAATTTCATCATCAGCCTAAATCAATCCACTGGCCTCTCCCAAGGTACGCCTTTGAGTTCGGCCTTCGGCTCTTCTCATGCAACTACTGCCTGCCACCCGGTTCAAGCCGTCGCTTCACCCATGTTATTAATTGGTTAGTTGATTATTTACCTGTATCCACTCGATGACCATTTTTGCATAGGAGGGGGTGAACTGCATGACGTGGCTGAGTGACAGACCCTTCATGTCAAATATGACGATGACTCCGCAGATCTGCGTCGCGGGCTCCTTCATAGCGCCCTCGAGCCCCATCTGAGTTCCTCGGAACACGTCCGTTAGCGATACATCTCTGGGATTCCATTTTTCTGAAAGTTAGAACGTGAAATGTTTGGTAGTTTTGTTACAAGTTTAGAAAGCAACACAAATTCAACAACAAGGCTTCCCGAAAGTGAATAATATGCAATAAATTGTATTATGTTATTATTGGTATTTGGTTCGTGTTATTTCTCAGGATTCTCGGAATATACCCCTTATCATCTTCAATAGTGCTGTGGTTATACTGTGACCAAAATAATGGCACACAAAAAGATTAAAAATAGCTTTTATTAAATTATTGAATACAAATTGTGAAGTAAAGAAAAGAATCTTAGATTCACTATTAATTATGTAGGTATATAGCAATCTCATTGTCATTCGCATGCACCAGTCTCTTGATGGCATTGAAACGTGTTTAATTTGAGTACCTACAATGTTTTTCTAGAAAAGATTAGTAATGCAAAAAGGTGTTATATAGGTACGTATGTTTAGAATATTAATAATACATATCGTCGGCTAGCTAACAACACCGCGCATGTCAAATTTTGCCACTTTTCAAGAGAGACATAAAACTGTTTTACTTGTATGTTCTAAGTAAATTATTGACTTGTGTATTACAAATTTTAATTAACGGCTTCTATTTATTAAAAATGCTTGGAACTGACAGGTTCATAGAAGCGCACGTCAAAACTGCATCGAATGGCATTAAAATGTCAATACCACAAAATGTTGACTTGTGCGGTGTTGTTTGCTAGCCGACGATATTCGGTTACAAAGGTATTCGAAAAACAAAGCTAATATTTTCCTCGACGTAATATTCAAAGACTACTAATGTACGTGGCTACACCAGTAAAATTACAGAGCTTACAGAGGTATAACATCTAATATCTCACGGTGACGAGCGCAGTACATTGCCACGCAGAAGTCAAAGTACAAAATTCTGAGTGGCAATAAACTGTAGTCTGCCACAAGTTTTGAAAACTATAAAAGTTTTCGTAAACATCAAAGTTTACTACCGCATACTTGTCAAGATAGCAACTCGTACTCTCAAAATGCAAAACGTAACTCGAAAAATTTGTTCAAAATCGAATACAACGATTTGAAATAACTCATACTGCCTACATTCAAGTTTTCGTTACCGTGCTGAAAAAAAAATGTGTAGAAAAAGAAAACAATTCAATTATCCCTTTTCAAAGCCTGATTCTAACAAAAACTTTTATAGTTTTCAAAAACTACCGGAACTAGTACTGTAACGGCAAGCGTGACGCTTACCATCGTTTGCTCGGCTCGCCACTCAGTTGTAAAAAAACATCGCGTAAGCTTGCTGTATTGGACTTTGCATCGTCCAGTTTATTGACTCTTATAAAACGAATAAGACCACTTTATTCACGACAAATTACTGTCCATTTATCCGAGTCAGCCGCAATGGAAACGTACGCGATCATATTGAATGCCACGCTCTAATTACTCTAGCAGACAGTGCATACTTTCGTGTGAACTATTTTTTTACTTATTTAGCTGCGCCCCACTGTTTTTTCCGAGTGCACTATAGTTCATCGCGATTAAATGTACCCTATGTTTTTCCCCAGTGTTCTAACTCAATATCAGTTCTCGAGTGGCGACCACGAACCGGGAGACGTTCTGTAGGTAGGCCCCCCACTAGGTGGACCGACGACATTGTAAGAGTCGCAGGGAGCCGATGGACGCAAATGGCTAGTAGCCGTTCATGGTGGCGTTCAAAGGGGGAGGCCTATGTTCAGCACTGGAATTCTTCCGGCTGATGATGATGATGATTTCACGTTTCATCATAAAGAGTATTCTAAAGACTAACCTCCAGCCTCTATGAGCATAATGCGTCGTCCATGTTGATCTCTCGGTGATAAGATGGAGACTACGGCGTTCTCGAAGGTGGAGCGAGTTGCGGAGGGGACGAGCTCCTTGCAGTACTCGGCATGGGACCGTCTGAATTTGTAGTACGCTTGTATCTGGAAATTGAGATATACCATAATATGGGAGCTGAATATTGAACTTCACAATAGTAATAAGATTCGAATCCACAAGCCGTCATCACTATTACTAAGCTATCATCGCTTCTAAACAATATTTCAAACTGATTACTGATTTAGCTAGTTTTGAAAAAAAAACTGCAAATATATTACTTGATCTTTTACTTCCCTCTTTCCTAAACATTTTTATCGAACTAATGTTATAAACATGAAAGTTTGTGAGTGTGTGTGTGTGTTTCTTCACGCTGAAATGGCTCAACGGATCTGGATGAATTATATTACATATTATAATTTTCACGCTCAAACATTTTTGGAAACGGATTTGTGTGACGTTGGCGTATAAATGGCGTATGCCCTGGATTACCACATATGCTACTTTTTATTTCGGAAAAAGGTTCTTGCGGGATAGCTATAAAACCGCGGGTAAAGTCGAGGATATATATAGGTCATAATAAAACCTAAGCTAATAAAAAGAAATGTAAATCGATATTACCAGTTTAAGATGTGCAAACGGATATTTGCGTACAATCATGTGATTGAGCAGGCGTAATGGTTCAAATAATGCCTATGAATTATTCAAAGACTGTAAAAACCAGAAATATCGTTTACTGTTTGTTTAGTCGGACTCGTGGTATTCAAGAGGTTCAAGAACACGTAGAATTCAACATTCATTATGTGATAAAAATGTAGTATGTGTTGAGAGTTAGGTTCAAGACATATAGGGTTTGAGACCTGTGTGAGAGACACCGACAAAACAACGTCTATTTGTGACAAAAAAAAACTCAATTCGTCTAAAATTAAACAATAAAATAACGTTTAAGTGAAACAAACATTGTTTATGAACATAGATAATTAAATAAAAATGAAGATCTAAACAATTTGATAAAAAGTTAAATAGTGAAAATGAATGATAAATATTTGAATATACTTATTATAAAATCGTGGATATAATATGATGTCATGTCTGATCTTTGTTTGTCCTTTGTCAAAGATCTTATATGTATTATGTAAATCTGGTATATATACCTATTTATAAATTTAACGACAAGGTACAGCCTCAACTGCTGTTTCTAGAGAAATTATTTTTTCAGGGTAACTTGCTTTGGTAGTGTAGGAGTGAACATAGAAAGGGTTTTTTGAAATCCCCCTGTATGGAGTCAAGTAGAATATTAAATCTAGTATCGGCAATGCTGCGGGAGCGATCGCTACCTAATATAGGTACTTATTACAAATAAATCCCTCTAAAAATAAATACTTATCTCTGTGAAAAATCTGAAATTGTATGCATCTACGTAAGCGAGGAAAAACAAGAAGCGAAAATAAACAGTAGGTATATAGATATGATGAGTCTACAAAAAATATATAATTACTAACCTACCGCTCACAAGACTAGGTACGGAAATGCAAATCGTGATACATTTTCTGGGTCTGTTTTACGTCATCTACACTGATCTACATATACCTACACCTACCTAATGTATTGTAGATATAAGTTTGTTTGCTTGTTTGTAGGCAATAATCACTGGAGCTACTGATTTGAATATGAAGATCTTTTACTGCTGGAAATCTACACTTTCCTTGAGTGTTATAGGCTATGTAGTATGTACCTACTATTATCCCTTGATTCATAGGAGCTGAGGCGGGTCGCTAGTTGTACTTATTCTAGTATTAAAATTACTATTATAAGTTACTAGATACTACCTAAATAAGTTGTAAAGTTTTTGCATGTAATTTAATTGGTAAATGTCTTGTTAAAATTTTCTATTATTTTCGATCGAGTTCTATGCAAAACTTTAAGGTTATTTTATTTTGTCTATTTTGTAGTTTGTTACGAAAAAGTTTACATAAAATTTATCTTGACATCTTACAAGTCACTTTCTTCGAAGTTGGCGCCACGCTACTAAGCGATTTAGAACTGGGGTCTCAAGTAAATACATCGGTACTTAACTTACCCTTTTAAATGCGCTTTCTGCATAAAATTTGCACGGCCTGAGGAACTTGAGGAGAAAGTCATCTCTCTCGACGGGAATGTAGAGAGTCGGGTCATCTGCAATATACAAGCAATAACATGAACTTAAAAATTAAACGACGAATCGTGCCGAATAGTGAAAGTGACGACAGTCAATGAAATTCAAGAAAAAGTTCGGCGACGTCGAAATTATAGGAAACAAATAGAACGACTGACAACTTGTAAATTTTATTTCTGTTAATTTTATTTATATTAATATTGAGTTTCTTCGAGACTCGAGTGATAATGTGTGAAATTGGCGAATTAACCATTATGACGTGTTCTTTAAGTTGGGAAACGTGACTTTTCTAGTGGTGCCAAAAAGTCCGTGTAAACTTTAGATCAAGTGCTACTCTCTACTTTACTTAATCATAAAGGTGATAGAGGAATATCGCACCCGGAATGTAGCTGGGGCATATTATATCATCATCATCATAATACATATTTAAAATGTAATACTTGCACTGGCTATAAAGTCTAAATACGCAAACTATGTCAAACCAAAAATTAAAAAACAGAATACCTGTAAGGTTTTTTTCTTTTGTTTTTTTTTTGAGGCTTCTACGATTGAAGACTCTTTACAAGTCACGAGTTATGAAATAAAGGCTTGCATTTATACAACTCTAGCGTCAATTTAGAGTGAACTTTCCCCGTCTTCTACATCCAGTCACATGCTCTATCTCAAGATGGATTTTTCTATGGTAGCTTCTATCATAATATTATTATTGTAAACAGATTACGAATGCAAACAAGGTATTAAAATCGTTTAAATATCTAGTAAACAAAGGAAGTATTGCTACTTACTGTACTTATTTGCCCTTGTTATTTGCTTTATCTAATATGCATCTAACATTGATCAAGGAAAAAATTACCTACCTTGGTAACGGACGGATAATATATACCTACAGAGTGCGCTGCATGCCAATGCAACATTAGGTAGGAAATAGCTCAACAAGTAGGTAATATTTGTATCAAAGCTTCTGTCTTAGACCATTCAAGGACTCTAGGGTACTAAAACTAGAGCCTTTAAGAAAGTAAAATGCCTACCTAAGGAAAATCTGACAAAAACAAAATATACACGCTCCTCATTAAAATATACCGTAATATTCGAGGGCATGCGACATCTACCGACCCGCATTGGGCCCGCGTGGTAGATTACGGCCCATCGCATACATTTCTTTGAGAGAAGACCAGAGTTCCAGCAGTGGGAATTAACGTAAAAGGCTGATGATAATGATTATTATTATATAAGGAGCAATACATTTCTTAAAATACGAGTGGTACAATAACTATTTCAATATGTTATAGTGTTTATTTAGAAAAAAAATTGCATTTGTCCTTTACAGGCATAAAAAATTCGCAACCTTACCTACTTTCCTCACAGTAAATAATGAGTCGATGCTGTAAGAGTGACTAAGGTTTTCTTGGCTATCAATTAATTGTTCTTCTAAATACCATCGAGTTAAAACCTAGAGTCATGTTCTGCCTGAGACAACTATAAATTAAGAGCCTTTAAGAATTATATAACAGCTATAATTCGGAGTCTACTAAAAATCAAAAATTTATTGTTCACCTACACAAACATCGCAGGTAAGTTTATATAACGTCGACAAAACCTGTTTAAACAAATATTAAAGTATGTGTAATATAAATTACATATCCAAGAGATGACAGTCAATTATATTTACAATATAACTAGCTGCGTCCGCGGTTTCACCCGCGCGTACTACACTTTATTACAATAAAAAATTAGCGCCTTGGAGTATACAAACTTGCCTACAACCTACCAAATATTCACAAAAAAATTCATAAAAATCGGTCAGGCCGTTTCGGAGGAGTTCGATAACAAACATTGAGACGAGATTCTCATATATTGGAAGAAGATAGATTCTTTAAAAGCAGCTTAAAAGGCCTTTTTTTATTTAGGATTTATTAGTTTTATCACTAATAGAATATTAATATGTATAAGTAACAATTATCAAAAAGATAAATAAAAGAAAATGTACATATTAATAACACGTATACTTACAATCTACATAATTAAGAAATTAGAGTTAATCAGGCTAATCAGTTATAATATTACAAAATTGAAATCGTTAAAGGTATTTCAAACATTCTTCAATAACTACGAAACCGATTCGTAACCACCAGCAGAAATAGTAGCTTAAAGAAACATGCACTATTGTAAAAAAACCTCAAGTAGGTATAATTATGCTTAGTTAAATGGACTCACCTTTCAAAAGCTTTCTCAACTCCTCTAGCGCTTGCTCCACAACTTCAGGCGTTTCTCTCAATTCTTCCTTAGCTTTATCGAGAAACACTGGGTCTGTGACCGGCTTAGTTTCCAGCTGTATTTTGTTGTCACCCCACATCAAAAAAGGTGTTCCATCTTCATCTATTTGCATATCCATCTTGCACTTTATTTACTTTCTTTTGTTCTTGTTACCATAAAAAAATATTTGTTTTGTTAATCAATTCCTCGATTATTTCTAGTACTTACACGTCTTATAGACAATTGCAAACCGGGCTGATAGGAACGACTTTCGAATTACCGATAATTTTCCTTATCTTATATATCGAAGATTAATTGCAGGGTTATATCGATTTGTTCTTATAGAGATAACTATCGAGGTACGGAGGTTGCAGTAGCCGCGAGTTGCCTGCCGTACCGTGCTCGTTGGACTGGCCGGCGCCCGCGCATCTTACTGGTAACGGTATACCTCATACCATGTTACAGTCTAACCTACTTGTCGAAACTCGGAGCCTCTCACCTCTCACTTGAGAAACTAGCTAGCCCTATAGAGTTGCTCAAGATTTGTGATGATGGTTATCTAATATTTTTGTAACTAGTTTGTTTGTCAAGAATACTTAATAAGGACTAATTAAAATAATTTCATTAATCTTGAAATACTGTCCTATTATAATATGCGCGCTACTTGGCTTTGCAGAGTTTAATATATTGGTGTTGTTTGCTTATCTTTTTTGAAATTCTTGACGGGAGCTAATCTGCTTCAGATAAATGTTTAAACTTATCGATAATAATAGATCATCCAAAATGAAGCCAAAAGGGCCAATTTCAGAATAACAGAAACTCCTACAAATTTCACATAGCAAAGTCATAAGAAGACAACTAGGTACTTAAGAGCAATAAGACCGCCCGTTGTAACACTAGCTTTAAGATCTTTTTTTTTCTGTTGTTCTATATTTTAGTGGTGAATTAATAAAGCTTTTTCTATTAATCTATCTACTTAGAATATGTTGTACAATAACCCTCCATTATATTTCAATTAATCTAAATCTCTCACTTTTTCTGTTTATAAGAGAAGGGCTGCTCGAGTTCAAGCATTTGGGAATATAAGAGGGCGATAATAATGGTGGAGAAATAGAAAATGCGAAAAAAAAACAAACAAAATTGTATGTAATTTCTTTATTCCCTAAAACGAAATTATAATCCAATACAAATCTAAGGAATTCCATTTATAATATCTACATGTTTTGAGCAAATCAGGTATATCCCGACCACATTACAGCACAACTTCATTAACATTACTTTTGGAATGAGCTACATATCAAGGCACATTTTATCACAAGGCTAAAACGAAATAACTTAGGCATCCAAAACAATGAAACAAAGAATCTTCTTCCAAGAACAGTGTCAGTTCTTTTATTTGGAAATGAACCGATTGTAGCAAGGTCATGTTTGTTCGATTATATTGTACACGCGAAGCCATACACAGTATTTGTAGGCAAAGCTCTAAAGATACAATAAATTTCTTAGTAAATAGGTTCATCAATACACAAAGGTAAATTAGTTGTTTTGAATTGATTCAGATAAGTACATTATAACATTTGAATGACATCAAGTCTTACTACTTACTTAGACCTTTTGTAAAAAAAACTTGATACAATTTTTTTTTTCTTAAAAACTGGATGTTTTAATATATTTATTATATTATATACATCCGTGCGAGTTTGCCTACTACATAATATGCCCTAGATCTTACTAGTTGTGACATAAACATTTTAGGGAAGCTGCCGAAACAAACCAATGTCTGACCGAAAAACCTAATTGGTGGCAATTTCCAAACAAAATCGTTAGTTTATTGTAATTTTAGTGTTCACAGCTCGCATGTTACACGCAAAAATGTTGAGTCACTTCTTAAAAACTGACGTCTTGTCTCGCCTCAACAACCGTTTGAACAAAAAACAAATTAACTCTTACTACAAAAATAACAAAGGCATAATATTATCTGTAATGCTGGGACCACACTATTGGGAAATGCCGTTAAATAGCGCGATGATTGACGTTTGACATAAGTGTGGTCACGACATTTGACAACGGCATTCACATTGGCGTTTGACGTTAGTCGATAACTCCAGTCCAGTGCATTCTCGTTGACCGTTCAAGTGTAGTTTAGTGTAGCCACTCACATAATTGCGTTATCGCAATATTTATCGCGATGATAGGCATTGACATTTCCCTTGACATTGACCTTAGTGTGGCCCCAGCATATGGCATATAATTATTGGTCATATTCTTTATTTCTAAGTCATTTACATCTTCAACATATTTTTTGCATTGGGGAGTGTAATCAGGTGCCTTATATTAATTAAAAATAATTTGAATTGCCTCGATATAATACTTTTCTGAGACAACACTGTTTGCCAATCTTATTAAATTTTGTTAGCTTCTATAATAAAATGAAACCATGTATGATAAAATGTATAACAAGAGATAGTCTACATCTAAGTTTTTGGTGAAATGAAACAAAACAGAACTGACATTAACACATTCACAGCCGCAGTACCTATAATGCGAGTTAATTAAACAATATTATTAAAACAAATGTTCCGTATAGTTAAATATAAAACTCCCAACCAAATCAATACAGACATGTCATGAAATTTACTCACGTATTCACTTGATTTACAATACAAAAAAAGACTACATGCTACATTAATTTCCTAAATATTAGGTATATTGTAATTGGTATGGTATAATTATAACCAACCCACGTCATATAAGTTAAGTAAATCATAATAATATTTTATTCTACTTCATTTTGGCAGCTGCTTTTATAATAATAGCAAAGATGATTGCTAACTTATTAATGATATCTACTTTTATTTCTAACGTTTCTAATAACTACCCAGTAACTTCTACAGGCCCTGGGTAAACCCTACTTGAAGGTATCGTTTTTGTACTGTAAGTACTTCACTCTACTTAAATAGCATGCACACAACAATAATGCTCCCTAGCATTTATTTACTATCGACCAAATGCATATAAAAACCAAGTAAAAACGAAACAGGAAAACTATATTACGAGTAATCATGATCCCTGCTGGAATGTCAGAGGATAAGATTATATACTACAAAAACCTCGGACACTAATAAATATACCGTAGGATCATGGTATTGGATATGAAAGAGATGCAGATCAGCCTCAATTTAATAAGGAATATCAATCAACAATATAATTTATCATTATAACATGTATGTCGATGACTTCGGTCGGCGCAGGCGCAGCGTCATCGACTACATGGGTACACACAAAATACCACTAAACTACTCTTTTTAGATCCCCCACAAAGCAGACTTTTTTAAAGAATTCGCTGCAGCAGCGTCTTGGCGCTCAAGGCTTTGAACTATGCTTGGCTTTAAACATTATTCACGCTACGAGAACGCTTTAAACCATCTAGTCTAGCTAAAGCCATGAGCGCCCAGGGCAAGATTAGAATTTTCCGCCCCCTGAAGTTATTTCGTCAGAAGCGAGTGTAGTAAAAATAGCTTTGCTGCGCAATATTCTTTCGTTCAGGACAATTCCGCAGCGAGTGTTTTGTAAGCACAGAAAAATGTAAATGGATAAGTATTTTTGATTTAAGCACTATGGGAGACAAGTGCAGTTTAGCATAGACTTGTATTTTAATTTTAAGTTAGTTATCAGCATGCTCGTGCCCAGCGGCACACATGTTGGGTCCTACGACTGCCGCCCTTTGAGGTTTGCCGCTCCCACAGCCAGCTCCTAGCTACGACACTTGGTACAGCTGACAGCCTACGCGTTTTTGGCAAACCCGTACGTGTTCCAGTTACGTATGTGCGGTAACACGTCGTTGATGACGGGGTACCAGTCCGCGCCGGAGTAGTCAATGGCTGGGAGCTCGCCGCCGTAGTCTGCAGGCAAGTGGCTTGGAGCCAGGTGCTTGTGGAGCGACGGCATCTTGGACCCATGGAAGAAGATCTGCAACGAGCGAAGATACTCAATTAATAACAAATAACGTTCTGCTTTTCATGAATAGGTCCTACAAAAAATGTGCAGTTAAAAAAATGTATTTGCCACTATAACTTGTTTGTTGTAATTGTTGTTAAAAAAAACCATTTACGTTAATACTCAGAACTTTATGTTATAGGTACCTTTAAAGGCAACGCGTCCTCCGTTGTTTGGTTTACGGATTCAATATGGCGCTTATATAACCGAAAACGTATTTCTTGTGTGTAGAGTTAATGAATCCAAAGAACGCCATTAGTAAAACAATAGTGCTGTATCATATGACATATATACACAAGGCTTGATAGGACAATTTTATAAAGAAGTGGTTTTAAATAACTTTTAATTGCTACAACAACGTATTTCATCTGTAATCGAGCCTGTCCAGACAAGGCTAAAGAAACATGAAACTTGGACAAGTATAGTTCATATAAGAAGTACGTTTTGGAGTTCCGTATCTAAAAAGAGAACCGTTATAGGATCGAATTTTTGTCCATCTGTCTGTCTGCCTGTCTGTCCGTCTGTTAAGATCCTTTTTTACTACCTACAGCGTTTGACCACAAGTCACCTGATGTTAAGTGACGATGTGGTCGAAGGTGGATTCCGCTACACCTGGACTGGGAACTGGCTTTCAAGTGAGGCTGTCAGAATACACCGATAGAAGCTTGTTTTTTCAGGAGAGGTATGAAGTTAAGACTTTTGTACGAAAATTGTTCAGTTTTATATAATTTAAGTGGCTCACTTTTAAAATAAAATAACTTTAACTCAAAAACAATTTAGTCAGTGCACGGAGAAAAAAGACCTCCGAAACACCGTTTTCCTTCTGAGTCAAAAGGGAAGAAATTGTGATTTAGAAGGAAAACTAAGATAAAATAAGGAAGGAATCGGTCTTGGAAGGTAAGACTCAGAAGGAAAGTCAGATTATTTTTCTCAGTGTGCTAAGTATTCAGCAATGTACTTACTCTGTTCTTTAGTTTCTCCCTAATGAAGGGCTTGAACATATTCCATACGACGTTGAAGACCATGGGTTGCTTCACGAAGTGTACTTCTTTCAGTCGCAGTGGCATCGCATCTTGGATAAAAGTTAGCAGACGTTTGGAGAAGGAAGGCGTTAGGCCCATGGTCTGTTGAAAAACACATCACTAGATTAAAACTCTGTAGGTATGAGTACAACAACATCTTATACAAAACTAGCTGTACCTACCCGGCAAGTTTCAATGCCTTTCCCCTTTTCTTGGCATGAATTTTGCAGGCTTACGAGCTACAACTACAACCCGCCAAAGATTCGTCGCAATTGAATTAATAGAATAGGAACGAATGCGGGACAAACATAGAAATAGATATTCGTTTTAATATAGAGGTACAAATAAGCATGCCATCAATAAAATGTACCTACATATTTCTTTGCGGAAAAGTCTATTGTAATGGTGAAAGAATAAGTCAAAGCTTCCGAAAATAAACAGCGAATCGAATATTTTGATGACCAGTTTAATGACAAACAAATAAATGTCCGCAACGTCACTTAACATTTGGTGACTTGTGGTCAAATACAACCCAGTAATGCTGGAGCCACACTAAGGTCAACGTCAAGGGAAATGTCAATGCCTATCATCGCGATAAATATTGCGTTACTTATTAACGTGATTATGTGAGTGGCTACAATTGAACGGTCAACGTGAATGCAATTGAGTTATCGGCTAACGTCAAACGCCAATGTCAATGCTGTTGTCAAATGTCGTGGCCACACTTATGTCAAACGTCAATCATCGCGCTATTTATCGGCATTTCCCGTTAGTGTAGCCCCAGTATAAGATATAAAGATGTTCGGTTAATTAATTGATTAACCTACTGAAATAATCCTAAACGAAGGCTTTACAAATGAACGTTATTGAAAACTGGCAGCCCCCCGTTGTTACACCTGCGGTTACCCCGAAGTAAACTTTTCAGGGACAAATAGTAAACTATGTGTTCACGGTCAAGGTATAGGCTACCTCCAATCCAAAGTTTAATCAAATCCGTTGAGCCGTTTCAAAGTGAAGAAGTAACAAACGTACACAGTACTCGCTGACAAAGTATACCTACCTAAGTGTAATTAGACTGATTGGTGTGTTGAAGGCAGATTCTTTTGAAGTGCAAAACTTGAAGTCTGAAACCTTTTTTACATAAATCTAAGTGTAAAGTATCCACTTCCGCAATTTCGACGATCAACGACGGAATAATGATTGATATCCGCGTTTCCTGTTATTTCAGTTATTTGTCACAAGCATGTTTTTGTTTTTCCAAGATTAGCATCTAATGCGCGTACTTATCAACATGCAGTGCACATCACATCAGAACCTATTTGTATTTATATTTGAAACGACATCGTATCACTTATCAGCCACTAGTAACTAGGCAGAATAAATCGTCGATAGCGATATTACAAAGTATCCTTATGTTAATCGATGACCGCAGCCTTGTTTGATAAAATTTATGTATGTTGGTAGGTATGCTGGCTTAAATCCAGTCACGAAAAGTTCCCTCACTACGCCATGAGAAAAATGTCTTAGTTTTATTCTGCTCAATGAGAAAATAAAATTGTTCTCAAAGTGCATCCCTATGGGTTTCGAGAAATTTAACTAGCTATACATTTGTCCTCGAAGGCCTCTACCTTAGGTTGCATTCTACTCGTACTTCAGAAGCCGACGTACAGTCAGGAGCCAAAGTCGAGTTATAAATTATATTTATAAAGTCCAGTTATTAGTACCTATTTATTATTTTATGAGGCAAGATGCATTTATTTGCTTTTCATGGACACACGTACAAGAATACTGTTTGAATGAACAGAGCCCACACTGCGACCCAGTTGTGTTGCGGCTGGCCACAGAGGTCGAGGATTACCGCGATAATAAGATCAGGCGAAGCAGCAAACAAACAAGTGAACGCATAGATAAATTAAGTCTTTATTAGTCAAAATACAGATAAATGTGAAACTAAACGAGACAACAATAAAACTTAAGTGTCATAAAGGGAGGTCTTGCCGCTCAAAGGGATCTATCTCTTCCTGACAACTCAAACAAAAGAATAGTACAAATCTATCTAGGTATCTAGCACCAAACATAAAAAAATAGATCAGACACCATCAGATATCTCTATATAATTGCTAACATAAGATACACAAAATAATAATAAACTTGTTATGTGTTGTACGATTGTACTTATACTCAAATGCACTATAATTTCTTAATTTATTTGCTATCTTATTTATGCCCGATCATTGTATAGGATATATCATCATCCTCAATGGGCGTGAAGGATAACCCATTTCCTTCCAATCTTAAAAACATTGTAAACGGATGTTCAAGTAAAATATTGATCTTCAGATAAAACTAAATAGCCTGTTAGTGCCCTTACAAGGTATTATTTGGACGGAGCAAATCAGAGTAAAACGCGATAGCCGAGTTTCCAACTTCCGGCACCTAAAATACATTTTCGCAACCATACTTTGAGTTAGCTGAACCGGCTAGAAGTTTACACAATTCTCTCAAATACACCATTTTTTACAATAGATTAGGAATCACTCCTTGCAATATCTTAGGTATATAAAAATGGTAACAACATACACATTCTACCACAGATGAATAACATTAGAATAAATAAAGGTAAAATTTGTTGTAAGTGAGTTACGTAGGTAACTGGAATTACTGATGCGATTATGAATAAATGTTTTAAAGTTAGAAAGCAACACTATCCCTTATTGTCATAATCTATGTTTTATTGTGATCATAATACTGTGAGAATCCCCATGTGGATGAAACCGCGGGGCGCAACTAGTTTCGTATAAACTTGGCCTGTATTTTGACTATCAGTAGGTAGTAGATACTAAAAGACAGTTCATTCAATATTCGTTCAACCTATTACGGAAATGCAACACGCACAGTAGGTAAGGGAAAATCTTTACAGCAAGTCAAGATCATTCTAGGAAGGAATTGAAGCACCCATGGAATATATGATCGTCACCTCGGACGTGATTGATCTCTAGACCAAGAGATCCTGATTTTAATTCATTTTCCTTATTATTTTAGGTGATCTGCTTTACAATAGACCGATTAGGTGGAGTTCAATGACGATTTCAATTCCCAGAAGCTAAACAGAATTTTAACGCATTGTCGATTGTTAGTTTACAACCTCATATAAAAAACTTTTTAACCAGACTTTTTTACTTTTTACATTGGAGCATTTGACCACAAGTCGGATGCGGTCGAAGGTAAGGCTACACCTGAACCACATGTATCAAAGCAAATAACAACTTAAATTGTCGTCTCTAAGGTGATACTATCTGGACCCCGCGATTAAACCCACAATTTTCCCGTTACTCCCGCAGGAAAATAGCCAGGATAAAAAGTAATCCAATCTGCACATTAAAGCACGCAGATATCTTTGTATTTTGTTAAATTAGAGTCAGTGCGTTGCAATAACTACAAAATGCGTTCTTCTTCTTTCGCATGAGCTAATTGTCAACTCTAGTGTCTCTCTTTAGTAGGTATATACAGCTAAATTATCTTATAAAGCGTAATAAGATTTCAGTGGATGTTTTTAGCCAATATGCCAATATATAGATTTAGAATTACTTCCGATACTTTTTAGGAACCCAGTACGACATTTTGCCACTGTTCCCTTCGGCACCCTGTATATCATCCAACATCAATATCAGTCCGTGTCAGTCCACAGCTGGACATAGGCCTCTCCCAAGGTACCACTGAGCCCGGTCTTCGGCTCTTCTCATCTAACTACTGCCAGCCACTCGGCGCAAGTCAGCGCTCCACCTCGTTGCAGGACGCCCTACAAAACGTAGGTACTAACTACCCTGCATATCAAATTTAAATAATTCTAACATAATAGTACCCCAATAAAAACCCGGCAGTGAGTATTTGCATGCCCCTAATGGTGTCGTTAAATTCTTTGAAACAATGAATTCGAAACGTGGTCGAGTATAGAAATCGATTTGTTTTGCAAATAAATCTAATTATACTGGCTAACAATGATGACGGTGATGATTGATGGTAACGTCAATTCAAAAGCGGGAATTGTCTTTATTGTATGCTGGGGCAACACTAAGGTCAACGTCAAGGGAAATGTCAATGCCTATCATCGCGATAAATATTGCGTTAATTATTAACGCTATTATGTGAATGGCTACACTTGAACTGTCAACGTGAATGCACTTGAGTTATCGGCTAACGCCAATGTGACGTTGTCAAATGTCATGGCCACACCTATGTCAAACGTCAATCATCGCGCTATTTAACGGCATTTCCCGTTAGTGTGGCCCCAGCATTAGGGAAAACATTTTAATAATATTGCTTATGTCATTGATTGAAACGAGCTAATCGTAAAATAGATAACGTATTATCCATAGAAAACTGACATAAACAGAAAATACAACTATCTTATTTGATAAGCTATCAGTCGTTTAATGTTTAGAAAGATAACGAAAGATCCTGTTCCGAATATACAAATAGACGAACGTACCTACTCAAAGTATGATGTAGATGTAATCGTTTATATCGACATTATTGAGGATTATTTTTAACTAGTTGCGTCTTGCGGTTTCACCCGCGCCTTGCCGTTATCCCGTTGGAACCTTTTTCTGGGTTAAAAAGCCTATGTGTTAATCCACGGTTTAAGCTAACTCCATTCCAAACATCAAAATCGGTTTAGTAGCTACGGTGATACGTGGTAACAAACATTCACACACACACACAAACTTTCACATTTATAATTTTAGTAGGATAGTAGGATTTTGTGGAAAACAATAAAATTGTCATCATCAGCGAGTCTACCTCAATAGCGGGAATTTTTTAATATAGGTAGTCCACAAAGAGTAGGTAGGTACCAATCAATATTCTGGCTTGATGCTCTCCGTGGAATTTCTCAAAGCAAGCTTTTCTAGGCAACCACAAATGTAGTGTCAATCCATGAATATGATCATTACCTGTGTAAGTAGGTTCTAACTACTACAGCTATGGCTATTTCCTTGGCTAGATAATAACAACGTGCTTCGAAACTGCGCAAGAAATACAGATAAAGTAACCAATATGACAAAGCAAAGAAAAGGCACGGTAAATAACATTATAGAGGTACTCGTACTTTGTTAGGTGCCAACAGAAACATGCACATTTTATGTTAATATTATGTCCTACTAGATGTGCCCGTGGTTTCACACGCGTGGAAATTCCCACAGGAACCTTACATTTTTTTGAGACACAATTAGCTTAGGTCACATCAAAAAATCACATTATAATCCATTGCTCCGATGCTGCGTAGAAAGAAGACAAACCGACAAACACACTTTCGCATTTATATAAGTGTGAGAATGATGAGAGTACAGTCAACGACAAAATTCGATGAACAATACCACATTTTTCAATTGTATTTCTTATATTAAGCACCAACTTTCGATAGAATCATCACTTAACATTAGCTGTTTTACGTTATGGTCCAACGTAACCATGTAAGTTTGTAAGAAAAAAAAAAACATTACTGATTTAAAACGCATTTGGAAAATCAAGTATGATCAGCTACTTTTGTTGCTGACTGTACCTATATACCAGACGAATGAAACTATGCAACAATATCATACTATGTACATAGTAGTAGGTATACCGTCTTAGTTAATAGACCACCAACGATTTTCATAGAAACTTCAAATAGTCTTATGTTACTATTTTTTTATATAAATGAATCATCCCAAACACCTTCGTGATAATAAAACAAAGGGCACAAAATTGTTGCTCAATTAAAACATACTAAAACAAAGCATGATAATAAACGTTACCTACGCTCATTAGATAGGTACATTTGCTCTACATAACAAAGACAGTAGGTATATATATATACGCTAATCATATATGTGAAATTTGATTCTTCTAGAAAATATAGGTGTTTCTAGAAAATGCAGAGTACCTAGATACGAGTACTACGACGTATGTTTACGTCTACCTACAGTCTACACTAGACATATCATTCAAGCGTTCAACGAATAATTTATTTAACTTTAGCACTCCCTTTTTCTAGAATGTGTCACTCCAAAGTCTATTCTTTTCTATCTCCATATATATATATATACTACATACATATATTATGTATCTGTACTTAATTAAACCTTAATCCTTGGCATGATAGCGGTCAAACGCAAATCTTTTCGCCATAAAAAAAGGATCATGATATTACAAAAAGTAGAAAGAAGTTTGAAGCAATGATATCTCAGTGATAGTGACTATGACTTGCGACTCGTAGTTCGTGGGTTTGGATACTGCAATGAGCTTGAGCTTACCATAAAGGAAAACATCGTGATGAAATCTAGTGCCCGCCTGGCTACTACTCACAAGTTTTTGTTGCTAAGCATCAGTGTGTACAGTCAGCGACAAAAGTAACTGATCATACTCGATTCTCCAAATGCGTATGGGATCAGTAATGTTTGTTGTTTTCTTACAACTTAAAAGGTAGCGTTTGACTATACGACACACCTGATGTTAAGCGATGATTCGGTCGAAGGTTGCTGTTTATGATGGTTAAGAGAATCGAAAAATGTGTTATTATGACTGTACCTACCTACCTATGGTGTAGAACGCTTTAGTGTAAATTCAACTACACTGAATGGATTAACACTGAATAGCGATACCTAGTTAATGTTGATGATGATGACACAATTTCTTTGCTGATACAACTATTAGTTTTCTTTCCAAATAATCTATTTTAACCTAGTCACTATGCTATAGTCAGCAATCCGCGGGCACGCGCAACGTAAGTGACCCTTCGTTATCGCAATTGTCTTTGTTTGCAAGCATTGTTATTTATCTGTGCAGCACACATACGAGTATGTGTAAATTGACATATTTTCAGTCAATCTTCGTGTTGCTTTAAGAGATTACAAATAAGAAAGACGCTTTTGTCTCGTGTTTAATTACTATACTAAGGTACCTACTTCCTGAAGAAAAAGACAATTACTATTGTGCAAGTGCCAAAACGGTTGGCCAAGCAGCTTTGAACTTTAAAAACAATGGACGCAGGGGTCAATGGCATTGGCTCTTTTATCTTTTGTGCATAATTTTCACTAATTACACGTCGTATTGTGACGAAATTCTTTACATGCTTTGACAAACTGCATTTCATCACTATAAAGGACAACGTTGTCGAGTACGTTTATTTACTAGCTGCGCCCCGCAGCTTCACGCGCGTAGAGAGATGAAAATCGTAATACATCAACAACCTTTATCCTTAGTGAAGGGAAACCGTAAGAAATGTTAATAAAATTGCCAAAATTGGGTGTCCCAAAATTAACTTTGAAGAGTATACTGAGGTGGCAAGTATCAAAGCATCCAAGGCACGGACGGAGTACAAACTTGAGCATCCCATTTGACCCTCACAGGGGATGATTCTCTACACCACACAATCGATATACATTCATTCTAAGACTTAAGTACTATTGAGGCTGGGTGTAGTCTATCAGTCATGGATTTAGAGGTAAGTTTGTAAAATATATTATAATATTTAATGGATTTGCATGAAATAGTGTACCCAGCTACCTACCTACATGGAATGACAATGTTAATATGTAGTACTAATATGAATTCTTCACAAACAAACAAGAGCTCTGAATTAAACATTATTCTACTGTTATTGCGATGTTACAATTAAAAACAACAGAACAATAGGAACGAGTACATAACTAAAAACAAGTGTGAAAAACAAAAATAGACTATGTATACAAACAAATTTAATTTTTGCTAACTACTTTCCAACCTTTTCAATAATACGTAGATTATTTACAAAACGCACCAACTATAGTGCTAACCCTAATGACGATACACTTCACAGTACGAGCATCACCCTGAAGTCCCTGAGTGAGTACGAGTATAAAATATATCTCGTTTGTTTGTTACTTCTTTAAGCTGAAAGCTGAAACGGCTTAACGGATTTGAGAGAAATTTGCAATGGAGCAAGCCTATACCCAGGATTAACACATAGGCTACTTTAAAACCGTGGGTATATCCGCGGGGCGCAGATATTAATGTATAGCAATGTTGTAGCTCACCTGCGTCCACCCCATGTTGTGGAAATCCATGAGGACCACGGTACCCCTGACTTGAGACTCGGGCTCCAGCATGGCTGCCTCGTGGATCAGGTAGAACAGCCTGAACAGCTGGTCTGCTGTCACCTTCTTCGGGTCCCAGGAACCTGGAGAAGAGGAAAAATAGTATCATAATACGCGTGGTAAGTATTTTAGTGAAAATACAAAGGAGTTTGTGCGACATGATATTATGAAAGCGAGGTAGAGGAAGTATAGATGAGTGTCATAAGCCGAACATAGTAGAGAAATGTGCTCTAATAAATGTCGTTTGTTCAAGATGTGGAGTGAACTGCATCAGCTGTACCTCTACAAATGCCAATAAGAATTGGATACAGATTTGTCAAAGAAATTTAAAATATGTAAAGCTAAAACCGAAATAGACAAATTACGAATCAAAATATGTACCTATGTTACGCGTGTCTGTTTTATAAGTGGGTACTTGATACTAATCATTATTTGAAAAACAACCACAATGACTAATAATGAAATAAAAATGGAAAATCCCACTGTAGGTGATAATTTTTAATATAAGTAATATATTTGTACACACAAACACATGTCTAATATTTATTCATACCACGAATGCAAACCATCAAAAGAAAAAGTGGTGAGAAGGCGATAATGGCTATGCGAAGACTTTGAGCCAACCACAACGTAGGTGTGGAAATACTTAATCGATGCATGTACGATAAAACATTGCTAAATACTTTATTGTTTCTTGTTATAACATTACCTAAGGTAAAAACAAAAATTATTCGACTATAAATTTTATTCAACCTTACAATAATAATAAATTTTGTTTCTTTCAAAGAACAACTTTTATATTAGGTCTAGAGAACCACACCGCTCGCGGGAAAAATGGTATATTTCCATAACCTGGTGAGTCTAGAAGCAAGAAATTTTACACAAGAGTTCCTTTTATACCATGGGTAGCTAGTCTTGCAATACAGAAGGGTACTTACCACCAACATTAACAATGAGGACCCGCCGCCCCTTGTGGTCGCGGCCCTTCATCACGTTCACGACCTTGTGTTCGAGGAAGGCCTGCTGCTCCATCTCCGGTAGCAGCCCATCGAGGAGTGATGCGTTCTCTTTCTTGAACTCTGCTGTGCGACGCATCTGTGACAAAGACAATTTTTAGGATCTAAATCTTTTTTTCTTGTTTTTTTTTTGTATTTTGGAGGCCAAGACACACTTTGGGTCGCTGAGCAATCGGAGTTAGTTAATTAGATATTCTTTTACTTCTTGAAATCCAGTGCTATTCATTCGACTTCTTCATTAGATAGGCTATTTATACTGCATTTTACTTGAATCGTACCAAAACACCTACAAGAGATCCTATAGGTATATTACATACTAGATAACCCGGTGAACTTCGTACCACCTGAGAATTCCCATATAAAAGGACCAATTTTGTTTTTTTGTCGGTTTTCAACGGTTTCTTTTGGTTTTCCAAATTTTCTTGCGGAGCCATTTTCTAGCTTTTGCGAGACTAACGCAAGATTTTTAAATACATAAAAGAGATTTGTAAATAAATAAAGCTTCATTAGAAGAACAAAATCTAAAATAGATATTATCATTCTCGATTTATCGATACTTTCTACATGGGTACTTATTCACTATCTAACTACTGTATTAAAATGACCCAGCTGTCTCGTTTCAAGCTTGATGCAGGTTGTTAATTTTCCCGACTGATTATTATAGAGAGAGTAAACTAGTACCTTTGCCAATGCATATACTTATGCATAAGGTTCTTATCAACATGCACCGGCGACTTTCCAACTTAAGGCGCCGATTATAAGATTAAGCTGGTTTTTATCTGTACTTACATGAATTAAAATTAAATTATATTCTTTGGTAAGCGCATCGCTAAGAATAGCCGGAAAAATCAGACCAATGTACTTATTTTCTATTTTTGGTAAGATTATTAAGGTTTTTAAAAGAAGAAAAAATTGAGAATTTTCCCGGTTAAATGGAAAAATCCGGAAAAACTGAAAGTGTGTTTCCCTATAGGGTTTTCACATCAACTCTTTATATTCACATACTCGTGCAAAGCCGGGGTAGATCGCTAGTGGGAAAACCGATACGCAAGTGGGGGGTGAGGTTACCGAGACCCGGGCCTTAATCATAACTAATCATTTTCTAGATAATTTATGTTGTAATTATACTATTTACGATGCCGACCGACGCCGACCGAGCGAACGACCGAACGACCAAAGTTTGGAAGCTGCTCTTAGAATATTTACTACCTATTACTATGTGATGTTTAGATTTATTTGAAGACATTTGACATTCGTTTCGAAGTGCAAACTTTGCCAAACTGACGTCACATTGATATAAATTAATTTGATATCTCATTACTTACGTACTTATATTAACGTATTGTTAACTTATTATCATAATACCTGAATAGTTTACATTAACCGAAGAAACAATGAGCTCGACTTCCTTGCCTTCGATAATATGGCGTATTACTAACGATATGATGATGAAAATTACCGCTGGGTAATTAAACTTCCATAAGGTCAAGCTATAACTGTAGGTAATGTTGTAATAAATTAATTACACCTATTTTCGTTTGTTTTTGATTGATCTTGTGCACTTATAAATTTTCTTGTAATCTCATTATGGGGCATTTACCACGTAGCGGAACAAGGAAACATTGAAGATGGTCAAGAAAATCCTAACGTGAAAATGCAAATGAATCTCCAAATGACCTTTTAATAAACTGCGTCTTCTTTTGAGTGGACGTTTGCAACTAACTGACTTGTCGTTTTGTCAATCTCTATTTATTAGCGGTATGATACTTATATAGCTCCTAGGTAATGCAATCATTCGATTATGAAGATGTCTTGAGATATCTCGATTATTCTCATCAGTAATTATATTTTATGATCGGTTTGTTGTTCGCATCGCGAAGTGAGGAGAGTATAGTTACGTAACATGCTTGTGATGACTTACGGGATAAGCTAATCTAGTAATACAAATTCTTAACGCAAAATTAGTAGTTATTCGTAAAGATTATGACTATTAGTAAGTTACTACTTTCATAATCGATTATTATCAGTATTAGTCAGTATCTTTTTGAATAAATGTCTCGATTATGACAATCAGTCATGATCGCATATCGCTACTATTTATGTCAGTATAATAGCGCTCGCGTATATGTTTCGTATCTTTTTAGAGTCGAATTTATGGCCAGTTCACGCATACAGATCACGTAACCCGCCTGATGGATGGCCAGGCGATCCGAGCCACTCCAACTCTTTTGTATGTAATGATCGCCTAATTTGCACAAGCGCTCACCACCACAAGAATTCGTAGGCGAGTGAATAAATTGCCAATCGATTACGAAGTTCGGACATGTCGGTAGGGGTCAGTCGATTATGTCAGTTTGTCTGCCATGCGGTGCAATAAAATTTTTCTTTGTAACTACATGTATGTAGTATGTAATGTGCGCCCTCATTTTTAAAATACAATAGAGCGCCTTTGAGCTATTTTTTGCAAATATTGCCTTAATAATTTTAATCGATTTAGATTAGCTACTAAATTAGTTGTGGATAGTACCACCTCAGTCACCTGTGGAGTAATGATACTGAAAAGTGAAACCTTATAAACTCTAGTACGCCTGTTGATAGCGTTAATTTTTGAAAATGGGTCAAAACGGATCGCAGTGAAACTAAGCAAACCTCATAATCTATCGCTAGTAAGAAATAATATATTTGCATTTAACCACTCCCATTTTACCTAATCATCAGTTTCTGCCAACACCATCGTATTAATGCTGTACTAAGATGTAAGAACCTACCTACTCAAGTCAAAACAACACAATATGCACTTATTAAGTACATATTCATTACGGAATCATAACAGAAACTTTTTGTATCTAATCACCTTACTAAGAACATAAATTACTAAGTTACGCAACACTGGCCAGCAAAAAAAAATATTTGCTCATTTAACTCAAATTGTTAACACAATTTCAAAACGCACCAGCTCAGTGCAATTTTACTTTAATATAATTTAAAACGATATAGTTCTGAGGTAGCCGTCGAGGCACCTCTGTGGAGACGCAACGTATTTAATTATGATTATGTTGTAACTTTGCCAGAGTCTCGCTTGCACAACGCATCTGTGCTAGAACAGGCTGGTTGCACTGATTGCGAGTAGCGGGCACGTGTGTAAGTATGCCTATTGCCTACCATAACACCCATGCTAACACACCTGCAGCTGTCATAGTTTATCGTTGAAAACGGCGTTAAAGGCATTCTTAGCATCGCTCATGCGTGTATGTGAAAAACGGAACAAGATGAAAACTATTGTACGACAGATTTTTTCTTATTCTTTGATTTGTTTGAAATGAAATGAAATGAATGAAATGAAATACATTTATTACTGACACACACAATATCGCACAAATTAGGGACAAAAACAAAAAGTAACAATCACACATAAAATATACAGGTGCGACATTGCGCGATGTCAGAAATAGGTCCCGGCTCAGCATACAACTGAGGCTGTACACCAGCCTCAGTTACTGATTTTCAGCCGGAACCCACTTCATGACATCACGGACAAGTACAAACAGAGAACAAAAAAATAAATAAGAATGGAAGTAAAAATATTATTTGCATTTTACCTTAACTCAATTGATGCCAAAAGCAAAGTGGAGATGTGGCCAAACGTGGTAAGTAATAATGCCGAAAAAAATGATAAGAAAACAAATAAGTCGAAAAGTTCAATTCCTTAGCTCTGCCGTGTATTAAAATAGTTTGTAAATCGATATGTGCGAATATGTGGTATATTTTAGAAATATTAATTATTACCTTGATTTAAAAAAAAACAAGGGAACAATTTCATCAATATTATATTGGCTAATTTGTGCGAATTCCAACAGCTAGTGAGCTGTTGGAATTCGCACAAATTAGCCAATATGATTGGTTTGCGATTGAATGTAGGTCCATCAAAGTCTCTAAATAAAATAATAATGTATTTTTTTAACTCACTTCGGACGAAATGATTCTGTGAAAACGCTGAATAACTAATTCCTTATCTAGGATGCTTATAACATTATCAGCCGAACCGCAGTCAACTGGTATCAACAACGGATAATTATTTATTGCATTTGCTTACCTACTTCATTAACAGATGACGTCACTAATACCGTTAATCTTTAGGAATTTTTTCTTTGATTATATTTGATGGTATTTCACGTAAAAAATAAATGATTAGACTGTAAACAAACTAGAATTGTCATTTATCGAAAACTGAAATACACGACCTAAAGCAGCAACGGCCTCCGATGCATAATTACATAATGGTTATGACTTATGACGGTTAGAGTTCTTTTTTTATTTGGGGTCCGTGGGGTACGCGGTAAAATGTTTCTATCATAAACAAAACTTCTTTGAAAGACCATTGTCCCTGAAGAAAAGCGAATTAATAGTGATATGACTAGATAATTTTTGGTTACTTTAGTTCGGGGAAGTTCTCGATTTTGTTTTTTTACACTTTTAAATTCATACCTTACTGAAGGCCCGTCACTATGAAATAGTTTAATTGTTTTTAAATACGAATTAGGAACACGTTTTTTTCTCGATTGTTTCTATGCGATAAGTTAGGCGTTAAGTGCATTATTTACAATGTAGGTACATAGGAAAGATAAATGAAATGCATAAGCCTGCATGATGGGCAGCATCCGGGTCACTTGGAGCGATAACAACACCGCTCAGTCACAGATGGAAAATGACCTATTTACCATTGACAGGTTTATAGTATTCTAGGTTGGTATAGGTACTTATATTATTGACTAGTTGTGCCCCGCGGTTTCACCAGAGTCTTCCCGTTATCCCGCAAGAACCTTTTTCCGGGGTGTTAATCCAGGGTATAAGCTATCTGCGTTCCAAATTTCATCAAAATTGGTTTAGTAGTTACGGTGATCGGTAACAAACTATCACATACACACACACACAAACTTTCGCATTTATAAAATTAGTAAGATTTTAAGTATAAGGTTTAATTCACTCTTGTAAGCTTCTTCGATCCCATAAAATTTATTTTTTAATTTAATCCCCACTAGGAGAAAAAAAAAGATGGTGAAATCTATTTAGGTAGTACACCTACCACGCAGGCTTTGTTATAAAAAAATGTAACTGTTCCAATTATTTAAAAAAATTGTTAATTATACTTTTTTTAAAACAATGTATGTAGAGTGCAATAACTTTCAAGTATACGACTCAACAGCTGAACGAAGACAATATGTATACGTATTACGTATATTCTCCTTGTCCTATAGACAGCTGGGCAATAGATCGTGCCCTTTGGACGGTGCGGTGGCTACGTATCGTAATCCGCTCGCAAGGTTTTAGTTTTGAAATCACTTTAATTGTTATTGTTGTACACTAAGTTACTCTACGTTATTCTGTGTCCTAGTATTTTTATTGTTAAACGCGTTGCGTGTTGCATTTGGCCGCCATTTTCAGTTCTCAAAACTCAAAACAAATTTATACGTACGTACAAATATTATAAGGCATGGTATGGTTAAAACAAAATTGCTTGCTACCAAAGAAGCATCCTATTTCCTTCTCCAGGTTTGGACGTGAAAAGGTAACAAAGAGTTTGTTTCACTTTTAAAATATTACTAGCTGTTCCCCGCGGTTTCACCCGCGTGGGCTACAGTCTATCGCGATAAAAAGCCGCATGGGCTACAGTCCATCGCGATAAAAAGTAACCAAAATAAGTAAGTTTGGGAACCCAGGGGTTCCCAAACTTCTTTTATCTACTCCCCACTTTGAGAATAAATTATTTTTAGCACCCCCTTTAAGCCTCTACACAACGCCCCTATTTTTTTTCTCTTACTTATCTTTAGGCCTGCAGTGCCCACAAAGGGGCGTTATCGCCTACTTTGGGAAATACTGCTCTAGCCTATCTCTGAATCTGTATCGGTTCTGTAGTTTAGGCTAACGAGTGACACCCCATTGGACCCCAATAGAGGCAATAATTTTCTAAATCTTTTCGTATTGTGCATTGTGATTATTTGTGATGCTTGTAGACTCTAAAATATAGAGCCACCGATTAAGACTGTGCGTTGTTTGTCAGTCAGCGTTAAGAATTTTATCACAGAGTATAGAATAGTATACTTCTAATGCATGATTTTATTAATTAGAGGTTATAGAATCATGAGTAAGTGTTGCTTGTCGTCAGATCTCAATAAACTTATCGTGAATAGAGTCATGGTGGACAAATGACATCATAATCTCAGTGTCAGGCTTTCCTGGAATTTTATTATTGTAACATTATTGACACAAGCTCAGCGATGGGACTTCGCATTTAGCTTGCATCTATACTTTTGTTTAAATGTTATGTAAGCCAATGGCAGCTCGTGTCTAACGCCATCGGATCAGGATCGAATTATTGATTTCAGATCAGGATCGATTATAGATTTCGGGCGTAAGAAAATATAATTTGGTAAGTATGTTTCAGGTTATGAATTAACTAACCACTAAGATAACTTCTAAAAGATTACTACGTTTCAAGGAAGTATCTACATGCGACAGTCACTCCCTCTGTCCTTTTTACCTTTTCACGTCTAAACCTCTTAGGGCCGGTTTTATAAACGTCCGTAAGTAAAAAAATGTCAAACCAAATTTCGGTAAATTTGATCTTGTTGTCAAATTTAAGCACGGAATATTTGACAAGAAGGTCAGATTTACCGAAATTTGGTATGATATTTTATTTACGGACGTTTATAAAACCTGCCCTTAACAGGTTTTATTGACATTTGATATGGACATAGCTTGAACCCTGATGAAGGATATAGGATACTTTTTATCGCGACAAACTGCACACAGCTAGTATTATAGTTATTTTTATATTAGGTATTTATATGAAATCAGAGAATAGAATTTTAAGTCTAGACTATTTAGCAAGACTAGAACTGCGCATTTTCTAATTTAAATTTCCGGGTGCCTTAAGGCAGAGATTACAAGATCAAGCAAAAAACTGGAGTTGGATTACCTTCGGTAACAGTAATCACACAAAAACCTAAAACAAAAGTTGATTTACATATCTACTAAATAGCATAGGATTTTCATTTAATAAAATTCTAAATGAAGATATATTATGTATTAGCTGAAGAAAAAAACACGCAAAGTTTCTTACTTTGGTTTGAACAATGATTCATCTATATTCTATAAATAACAGGAACTTGTTAAAACAAACGGTATATTGAAAAAAAATCGCCTTTGAGCATATCTTTATATAGTTTGTGATTTGAGCGAAATTTGGATAAGTACTTTTTATCCCCGAAAAATATTCTTGCGCAAGTGTAACCGCGGGGCGCTGCTATATATCTATTGGATACTATCTTGATTATTTCTAACGCTTTTTGAACGTAGATCGGCATAAGATATCCACCCTATCACCTCTAGGATGGGGCTACGGCTACTGAGGCCAGTCCCCCTAGTACAGGTTTTGATAGTTTACAAAAACTATAAAAGTTTTCGTTTCCATCCATACATATTTTTTTCAGCGAATCTTACCGAGACTTGGAGGAACTGAAATCGTTAATACAGGTTATTTTAAATCGTTATAATCATATTCCAACAATGATATTGAGTTACTTTTTGAATTTAAGCAGATCGAGTTGCCACTTTGACAAGTCCGCGGTGGTAAACGTCAACGTTTACCAAAACTTTTATCGTTTTCAAAAATTGTACTAGGGGTACAGTGCCTTAATATATTACCATAGAAACAATGTTTTGAACCCGACATGTGTAATTAAATCATAGAAGCAGTTGGCATTGAACGGCTCACAATATTTATTGAAGTGATGGTAACTATTTGCACATGTAAACAAAGCCAAGTAGGCTTATATCATGTGACATGTTATACCCTCTAGGCTTACCATACGTCCTGATTTAAGTGATTTAACCGGGATTGCCTTGGGATTAGATTTTTTCTGCTGTCCCGATTTTGAGTATCATGATTATGGTAAGGTTCTTACATACTTTTGCGAATAAATAATGTTGAATTTGTATCATAATAGACGTTGTGGATTACGTAATACGAACATGATTTTTCTAGACAAATTAGCACATGTACTATATACAGAATGACTTCTTTATTGTGTGGTACGACTCTACCTAGCTTCTGATTGAACTCTATTCAGCGAAGAGAAATTATGTATTTATACCATCTCCAGATCTACTGTATAAAGTTGATATAAACCTTAGTACATATCCTACTAATATTTGTGAGTATGGATGGATGGATGGATGTTACTCTTTCACGCAAAAACTACTGAACGGATCTGAATGAAATTTGGAATGGAAATAGCTTAAGCCCTGGATTAAAACATAGGCTACTTTTTATCCCGGAAAAAGGTTCCTGCGGGATAACGGGAAGACGCAGGTGAAACCGCAGGGCGCAGCTAGTAAATCCAGGGTATAAGCTAACTCCATTCCAAATTTCACTCAAATCCGTTCCTGTAGTTTTTGCGTGAAAGAGTAACAAACATCCATATCTACTTACATCCATACTCACAAACCTTCACGTTTATAATATTAGTAGGATATGCTTTTGTAAAGATAATTTGGTCCATCAATCTGACGAGTCCTTCAGTTATCAGTAAATGTTTACATTCCTAGTATCCTTCGCTATCGTTTAGTTGAACTCAGCACAAAAGTGACGCATTTCTAATGGTTTCCGTCGACGCCAACACTCAGCCGGCACCGATAGAGGAGACAGTTATCAAGGTGATGGTGACCTTTGGCATTGCTGGCCTGCTCTGCCAGCTTATCTGCCTCGACAGGATGGGCAGATTCCATTTTTATTTGTTTGTGTAACGTGAGCAATGTCATGCTGTTTTATTTAGCATATTAAATTATTTGTCGTGCTCAGTTGCATACCTACCTACGTCATGTAATACGCAGCGGTATCCAAATCTGGTTTTAACTAAGAACAGCTAGGTAGATAGAGGTACTCTATCAATCTAGGCAAGAAGTATATTACCCATATATGTATACTATATATTTACATCTCTTTCTTTCTCTCTCAGAGAGAAGGCCAGAGTGCCATCAGTGGAACTAAAAACTTTTTTTTTTACTATTTACAGGGTAGCGTTTGACCTCACGTCAATGTGGTCGATGATGGCGCCACGCTACACCTGGACGTAATAGGCTGATGATGATGATAAAAGAATATATTAATATTATAAATGCGAACGTAACTCCGTCATTTTGTAAGTGACCTTTTTGCTCCTCAAAGAGATAGTTTGAACCCCGGATAAGGATAAAGGATACTTATTATCGCGATAAAAGAAGTCCACGCGGGAAACCGTGGGAACAGCCAATTTAATATTATATGTATATCAATAATATCTTTGCATTTATAGTCACTCAATTGAATATTAATGATGTTGAGTTTTATATCAAAACTGGATAGACCCGCTGACTTTTTTTAATTTACCTACAATGACACTAAAAATAAGTCATAGTATCCTACAAATAATATAAATGCGAAAGTTTGTGTGTGTTGTTCAGTAGTTTTTGCGTAGGAGAATAAACATCCATCCATCATACATACAAACTTTCGCGTTTATAATATTAATAGGATTATTCGATGATTACTTCCTATTTAGCTAATTAATAGATTATTTTCGAAAACAATCATCCGTGTTAATTATTTACCTACATGGACATTCCTACTTATATTTTACTGCCGTATTGACTATTTACGATCTCAAACGTGCAGAAGGCAGCTTACAGCACTATTGTTATCAGACATTCAAAATGTATATAACGACCTCCTAATAGTTATTTTTTGTAAGAGTATTACAAATGAGACGTTATTACATTTATATTACTCTGAGTAAGCACCTATTTAGTAATTACGAAAAAGTGATAATAACAATTTTGCCCTACCAAATTTTAATCTAATTGACGGTACGTTATGCGCTACGAAATTGATTAGACCGTAAAAATATATTTTGCCAAACTCGAGATATATGAGGCGACTATACTTGGGTAATTAACTAATTACCTTTAAGAATCCGCGAACCGGTCAGAGACAGCACTATTTTTTTGATGTTTCAATAAATCACCTTGCTTCTTGCTTCACTCCTACAAGGCCCTACATTATGGAGCTCATTTGTTTCTCATTACATTAGCTACAATTTAAGCTAAATCACACGTTTATCTAAATTACATAATAATCGTCGTCTACTCAACAATCCTTGGTATAAATAACCATAATTGTTGACGTCTAGGACGGCCTTAAAATTCTGTTATCCATTCCCTAATACGCGTTGTCGAAATAATATTAAGTGGTAGTTAGGGGTTACGCAAACTAACCAGGCTGTAACAGTCTGACCTGCATGCGTGTTACGATTAAAGGCCAATAATAATAATCGCATTCCTTGTATGAAGATGTTATTACTTAGCGACAGATGAGACAGGAGTGTTTTGTAATGTGAATGGGATATTTGATGCCGCTATAATACTGTTCAGTCCAACGAACTTCGTCATTTGAAGACTTCTTTCAAATTGGCCTGCCTACTAGCTGGCTGTATTTGCATTTGCACCAAGATATAGCATTGGGGCCAATACAGCCATGCCAGTCTTGGTGTAACGTTGCGTCCAATGTCCAACACCGACCCGCGTCGAGTAGGTTTTTATGTTCAAAGGCAAGCGTAAAGAATAGGGGAATGCACGCGTTTCATCATCCCTACTATCCCTTTCCCTTACTACTTATTATAAATGCGAAAGTAACTCTGTCTGTCTGTCTGTCTGTTACTCTTTCACGCCTAAACTACTGAACCGATTTAAATGAAACTTGGTACGGAGATAGTTTGAATCCTGAGAAAGGACATAGGATACTTTTTATCGCGATAAAATGTAGCCCACGCGGGTGCAACCGCGGGGAACAGCTAGGAATATTATAAATGCGAAAGTATGTCTGTCTGTTACGCTTTCACGCCTAAACTACTGAACCGATTTAAATGAAATTTGGTACAGAGATAGTCTAGAGCCTAAGAAAGGACCTAGGTTACTTTTTATTTTCATTGCTGTAGCCTACGTGGGTGAAACCGCGGGGAACAGCTACTAAATAGTAAAATAAAGTGTACTCACAAGTGCGAGCGCGCTCTCAGGGTACCACTTGCAAGGTCTCAGGAATATGGTGAGCAGTTCGTCATCCTCTCCATAGCACAGGTCCTTGTTTTCCTTCAGCAGTTCTCGGAGCCTCTCGAGAGCCTCCCGGACCCGTTCCGGCGTCTCTCGGAGCTCGGTCTCTGCGAAGGCCCTGGTCTCGGGCGAGAGCTCGAGGCTGCGCTCAAGTCTGAATTCGCTCGTACTCATTTTGATTACTCAATACCTGTGAGAAACCAATAACGTTTATATCCGCATGTCAATCTCTATGAGATGTCAAGTGAGATGCTACATTCTCAAGACGGGAACTCCGACGGTCGACGACAAATAAATTTAACCAGGAAGGAAACAATTCGTAGTGCAGTGTTAGTAATGCTAAAGGATCGATCGGTCTTGCATGACACGCCGAAAGAAAGAATTGCTATTCTGTCCACATTTTATCTCTATGCCCTACGAGTGCGTGTCAAACATTTTTATACCTTAAAAGGTACTGGCCGTAATATAAACAAAAAAAAATCATTTTTTGTGCGTCTTTTCTCTCTCGCTCAAAAAAAAGAAATCAACTTAGAACACCAATATACAAATTAATTAAGAGAAAAAAATGCCGTATCCCGCAGCAGCTATCTTCCTACAGCTTCAATTGACAGATCTGTGGTGACACTGGCCACAAGGCAAGGCCTAAGTGCGGATTCCACGCACGTCGCACCGGTCAACCACACGTACCATCGACTTCAGGTAAAACAATATGCCCTAGAGAATTATGATTGCTCTATAATGGCAGAGATTGAGATTGATGAGCGTTCTCATCTTCCTGACTCGTGATTTCTTTTTAAATACTCCGGATTAGATCTTAGAGAGCTAGTGACACTGGCTGCAAATCAAGGCCTACTTGCGGATTCGAAGCATGCCACTCGATGCCCCTGTGCCACAGACAAGTAATAGTTAGTACGGGCGCGCACGTGCCCCAGAGTATGGTCGATTGAACATCAAATGCAGTGAGAATGGATTGCACAAACATTGTTACATGCTTGTTTGTTTGGTTGGATTTTTGTTGCAGAAGTCCCAAGAGCACCGAATTTATTTCGCATTATAATGATACCTCATACCCATCGTAGAGGTTTTTCAGTAAGTATGTACCTAGATGTAAGTTACATGTACGTACTTAGATGTTTTAATATGATTCTAATAGCTTTAAAGTGTAGAAAATCAATGTACCCGTACATTTTGTGCCAGGTCATATTTACATATTTAGTATAATATAATAATTATAAGTACCTATCAAGTTTACATTTTGTTGAAGGAACTGACAAATATAATAGAATATTAATATCACGCCCACATAAACACACAGCATTGCTAACACGTAAGTAATTGCCCTTTTTTTAATGGACAAATACTTGTACTGTAGCGGAAATCGAACCCGCAACCTCAAGGTTCGCAGTCGGCTGTTCGCCCATTGCGCCACATCGGTCGTCGATGTATAGTAGACAAATACCTAACTACTTATTCAGTCACTGAATGCTCTACTATCTACTCTACAATGCAATACCTATATTCATACTCAAAGATTACTCAACTTGAAATAACGAAATGTATCGAGTGCTGACCTCCTAATTCTGAACCACCAGATACCTTACTACGCCAAAATTGCAGCACCAAAACTTAATTTTAAAATTGCATTCCTTGCGTGTCTCTAATGTGGATAAACAAACCTAACATCGGTAGCCTTTACCATAAGTGTCCTATCGTTCCATCATTATTATATTATGTAGTAAAGTTCACTTAAATTGGATAATGCAAGTACTTGAGACGCGTATCTTCACACGACCACTTACAGACAATTGCATTGTTTTATTTACGTAGCGACTATCGCCTATTCTGCGGTCTGGCGTAGTAACTGCTACCGTAATATGTGGCTTTATCAACGATTTATCCGCAGTTCAGTCACCTAGACACTATTGTGTCACTAATGCTCCAAATATTTCGCTTATTTGCGTTATCTAATAGTTTTAACTATTGCTGAAATGGGTGAAAGTTATTTTAGTATACTCATTACCTACTCTTCCCAGTTTGTGCCTACGTATTTTTTACCTATCTTATTATACTCGCAACTGTTATGACATGGCATCATCTATTTATTTTTTTAAATAATATGAATGTAACTTAGAATAATAACGCTCATACAATCACATTCATAATACCGATCCCAAACTAGCATCAAGGGTATCCCTGTATCTAGGGTATCAGATCTCGCGAATCAGACCCACAAAACTCTGACACGAAATAAATAGTTTTCTTTCTTTCTTATAATGCACAAATATTTGTCTGTTTACGGGAATTGAACCCGCGACCTAGACGACGTAAACGACTGTTCACCCATAACGTCAAGTCGGTCGTCAAAAGTAGTTGAAGTAAGTAGGTATGTACAGTTTTTATTTCATGAAAATTAGTATGCTAACCAATCAACATGCGAATAGGAGGGCAAAGAGCACCCATATCGATGTTCTTAATTTTTAAGTACATCCTTGAAAAGTTTATCAAAGCAAGTTAAGTTTATTTGTGTCACGTCAATCATATATCAGTATGACTGACATGCATTGTTGTAGTTCAGAAATAATGGCCCAATTTAAAACATAATAAAATTAGGCAACAACAATCCAACATGAATAAAGACAATAAGATTTGTCTAAAACAGAATTTCATAAATAATTATTTTTACATTGACCTATATCACTTTACCTAAAACCGATATTTATCGACTTACACCTTATCAATCCGGATATCGATTAAAATTTCACTAATCCTAATAACTTAAGAACAAGATAACAGAGTTGAAAACACAACAACACACAAAGAGCACACAACGAACACAGAATCGTAATGCAACCGAAGGATGCGTTACCGTCATTTTTCACAAGGCAAGGAAGGAAAAAAAATATGAAAATCATTTTTCGCACTAACCTCACTCGCGTTGTAACGCGCGCCGGTCGAACAAAGGGTGGAACACAACGGTCGTGCGGCGAGAGAGAGGCGCAAGCGAGTGTGCGCGCGCGCACCTCTACACCGGTTATATAGACGCGGCAAGGCTCACATTTGCGCCCCCACACGAACTTTCAGGCATGCGTTTTCGATGGGGATGAAACAATATGACAGTGCTCGTTTTTCTAATTTTGATTCTTAGCACAATATTTATGTTTTGACCGCTATGTGCATGTTAGTCTAGACTGTACCCTAATTTGTGAAATAAAGTTTTTTACGTTCTTTATTGTTCATAAATAAAACAAAGTAAAGGTACTGTAGGCCACTGTAGGCAATTACGCATTATGAAAACATAGCTAGTTTATTCCCTTGTAATACATAACTGTCAAATATCAGTAGTAGGATCGGGTTTCAGTAGTCTCACCCGCAGGCGAATTTTTTTGGTTTAGGTACTGATTGTACCCAAAACAAGTCTATGATGTCTACAGAATATGATAAAAGCACTTAAAGGGCGTATATGTTTAAAAATTTAAGTAATTTTTTTGTTATTTATTCCAAGGTAAGACGTATGTACCTGCTTTTATTTATGTTATTTTTTCCGACTACGGTTAGCTACAGAGTAAAATGGTTGTAATTTCCAGCTTCATCTTGTAATCTCGACCTCCAAGTATTTGTTTACAGGAATTTATTGCACTAATACATAGCTAGAGGCAAGCTTCTTCGATAATTCGACCCTATCCATTAAATGCGCTAGCCGCCAAGTGCAGCTCTACCAACTACACGACAAGGCACGATAATTAACTCACACTTACCTATTACTTAAATAACTAAATGATAATTTTTTAAATACAATCTTAACAATTTATTCCTTATCTACACAAATTCTTTAGAACACATTTAATGCATTTCTTTGTTTCGCAATCAATTAGTATTGAACTACATATTAAGTAGGTACTCACTTGTACAAAGTCATAGACTGGTACGTGCCCAGTTGAAAGACTGTTCAATATCTAAAGTCCAGAAAGTACAAGAGCACAGCTACAATGCAATATTTAGGTATCCTATACCTACTTCTATATCTGCATGACATGACTCACTCCTCGTCAACGTGCCTTGGTGATGCCTCCCGTACAAAGACCTAACTATCTATACCTACATCAACTCTGTAAGTAAGATTGTATGACAATATTTTTGTCCCGAGAGATGGGTGACAAACGCCTAACATTGTCTGGCTTTGTTCATGTTCACTGAAGAAATAACAAACTAAGCAGGCATACTTTTGTCTCTTGGGACAAGGGCGTCGCGAAATAATAGAGAATAACGAATTGTAGGAACTGAAAAGATTTTACTAAGTTACGAGTACTACAAAATTAAAAATCTCGTAATTAAAACATAACCGTCTTGGGTTTTCAGTAGAAATTTCTACTGAACCTTGAGGCAGTCCCATTTATTCATGCCCTAAAGAATTATGCGCTCGCTTCGCTCACGTGTTCCAGTGCTATAACATTACCAGTGTTACGGATTGAAAAATAATGTTTCCAGGGCAATTTCAAATGATATCAAAGGGTGACGAACGCTGTAGGACGTGGGTACAATTCCGCGCAGGATTTTGAACTGTTTAAGTTCAAAATAGTAGTAGAAACTCCAACAAGCTCACAAAAGCCTACTTACGGCACTCAATGTAGATAACAACGCACCAATATCGAGGACAGAGAGAATGACTGGCTAAAGTCTATCATTGTGAAACAATACCTATCTACTAATATTTGTAACGATTGTATTTAATACTTATTATCATCATCAAATCAACCCATTACATTTCCACTACCGGGACACGTCGTCTGTCAGCGAGTGTGTATAAGCCATAATCTACACTTCCACTCTGGACCAGCGCGGGTCCTACATGGTAGGTGTTGCATGCCCATGAATGTTGTGATTCTTGGACATGCCTGTTTCCTCACGACGTTTTCCTTCACTGTTTTGAGCGATAGAAAATTCACACATTATGGGATTCAAACTCTGTGTCGAGCTATGAAAGGAGCGCTCTTTACTGTTCGGCCACTACTGCTCATATTTACTATAATAATAATACTTAATTAAGAGGTAACTTAAGCTAAACCTGGTGATACGCGTAAGTTGTTTGTGCAAGTCTGTTTTGAATGTATGTTTATTAATTAATAATTGTTTATTAAGTTAATGTCACATTATGCAATATCACAATAAGAACTTATAAGTCAAATGCTTCCGATAAGAAACGTTGATAAAAGTTACTATGCCGGAACTGGGATAGAGGCGAAGCGTAATTATTCTGATACGATCAGTTTAAATCTATATCACCTATACATATAAGTACTATCTACTTATTAAAACTTTAACATTAACTGACTGAAAAACGCTCGGCCTAAATGATAAATCCTAGAAAAATTAAACTTGGAATGTATATTTATCTATACGCCCGAAATAAATAATCGATCCTGATCCGTTATTCGCGGTTTGGATCGATATGTCATGACATAATATGTCATTAATAGTACTAACTAGGGCTTGAAGTATTACTACTAAAATGACATATTATGACATGACATATCGATCCAAAACCGCAGATAACGGATCAGGATCGATTATTAATTTCGGGTTTCGGGGATTGTGTTGTAGAGAGGCACTGAGAAATACTTTTTAAATCTATCGCATATGGTCGCATATATAGGTGTTAAAAGTTTGTATGGAAATAATATGAATCTCCACGCAGGCACACCCACGGGGTCCCTAGTTAAAATTGTAACAAAAATAATTTTAATAAATGACTGGCTAGACTAATCGGAGGTAACTGAACTTAACCTCCTTTTTGTTTCTTTCCCCCCATTTGTTTTATTCATTTTTATTACATATAAATTCGGAACGGGTTTTGATTCGGATTTTAAGGTTCATATAAGAAAGTCAAAGTCCTGACTTATTCACTGGCATGGCAACACACAGCCTCAACCGCTGGTCCTTTGTGAGACTTCTATAAAATCAACTCCATAGGGAATCAAATTGAATATTAAAGATTGATTGGAAAAACAGCGCAATCCGCGCCGATGAATTTGCGGGGCAAGTCGTCTTTGATAAAGTCTAAGATGTTACAACTAAAGGATTCTATTATTTGTGCGGGTGGGGCCACGGCCAAACACTAGGTAAATATAGATATTATTTGCACAACAAAGTATAAATCCTTCGACCTTGTAAGGACACTACATGAGCTAGCGTTGGCCGCGTGCCAATCTATCGCGATACACTATCTACACCGAAATCGGTTATGACCAAGTCGTAATAAACATTCCGAAAAGGAAATATACAGTCAGGGCGGGAAAAAGGCCGTGGTTGGAGGGAAAGTAGTGGAACGCACCCTAAATATTGATGATAGCAAATTATGCTGAATTAATATACATTATTTTAACAATGTAAACCTATTTTCAAAGATGTTTGACAAATCATCAGCTGCCAGCTGCAATACAGCGAGTTTTTTTCATTTTTCAACTTTTCGAATCTCGGCTCAAGCAGCCAAAAATAGACTTATGGTTAACTAGCTGTTCCCCGCGGTTTCACCCGCGTAGTCTAGTTTATCGCTATAAAAAGTACCCTAAATTCATCCCCATTGCTCGTAAAAAAATCTCTTTGCCATCAGGATCGGTTGAGCGGTATAGGCGTGAAAAGTTAACAAACAAACAGGGTTACTACATATCGCATTCATAATATTTGTAAGAATATAAAAACTATGGTATCGGAACTGTGTACGTCTTAAAAGGAATAAAAACATCATATTTACGTGCTATTTACATAAATAAGTATGCCAACTCGTCACCACTAATCGACTTATGTGGTTTAACGCATCATAAATATTAGTAAAACACATAAATGATACGAACAGATTAGTGAACGATAGGTTTATTGTATAGATTCTTCCATTTCATTCGTGATATCGTCGCCGGAGCTCGCAGAGTCTTCGTCACTGGTTCCACCGACGCCATCCTGCAAGCAAAAAGAAGATTGTCATACAAAGATAGACTATTCCCAAGTGGCATAGTTTGCCAACCCATGCGCAGTCAGGGCAGGATGCTAGTAAAAAGTAATTGTAGGAAAAAAAACCGGCCAAGTGCGAGTCGGACTCACGCATAAAGGGTTCCGTACCATTATCTTTAAAAATGGCAAAAAATTAAGTTTGTTTTAGTATTTGTTGTTATAGCGGCAACAGAAATACATCATCTGTGAAAATTTCAACTGTCTAATTATAATCAAGGTTCATGAGATACAGCCTGGTGATAGATGGACAGACGCACGGACAGAGGAGCCTTAGTAATAGGGTCCCGTTTTTCCATTTGGTTACGGAACCCTAAAAATAAATACTATTACATATTCTGTGGTGCAGATCAACCTACTAATAGGCGCATCGTAACACATTGAATATGTTAGTCGAATTTTTGACAAAGGACGAGAGGCAGCTTTTTGCCCCCGCGCATTAGGCCGCTGGTCGCGCGGCTAGGTCGGCGCGGCCAGAGCGCGCAGCCCATTTAATTCAGCGGCCACGTCAAGCGACCAAATACGTGCGTTGATTGACATCGCCTTGTACACTCGAAACTCACGCGGCCGCTACGACACGTGCTTGCATACTGAACGTATTTCATGGGCGTATCTCGTTGGCCGCGGCGGCCAAACGGCCGCATGTTGGGTCGCGATGTTTTTGTTGGTCGCGCGGCTAATACGTGGCCGCCAACGTCTGGCCGCTAGCACTTTCTTCCACACTCTATAGAGATAACGCTTCCCCGTTCCTAAACAGTTACAGCTTGCGCTTACTTCAAACTTGAGATCGGCGTTACGTGTGGCGAGCAGCGTCTGCTTCACGTATTTGAAGATATAGTCGCGGCAGTTCTCTATTGCGTTGGGAGGCAGCCAGCCGAGCTTCTCGTGGCACACGCTGTCGGGAGACGGCTCCACGGCGAGGATCTTCTCCACCTCGGGCAGCTTGACGTCACATATCTGGAGGCACAAAGATAAGGATAAAGATATTTTATTGGTAAACATGTGTGTTACATCGCAAGACATATATAAAAGTAGGTCTTAAATATAAATTAGGGTTCAACATGTTTTGCCTAATGGCTGGTTTCAATAACCGTTAAATCCACGGTTTGACAGATATTTGACATTACTTCTATGGAGCTTGTGTCAAATTTCTATTTCCAGTAGGGCAAACCGTGGATAGATCGGTTATTGGAACCGGCCGTAAATAGGCGTAAAAATTTAGTGATATAGCAGAAAAAAGAATAAAAAAAGAGAAATGAAATAAAATAAATTAACAATGGATGCACATAATCCTACTAATATTATAAAATAGCTGCGCCCCGCGGTTTCACCCGCGTCTTCCCATTATCCTGTAGGAACCTTTTCCGGGATAAAAAGTACCCTATGTCCGTTTCCTGGTCCTAAGCCCCACCAATTTTCAGCCAAATCGGTTCAGCAGTTCTTGAGTTATAAGTAGTGTAACTAACACGACTTTCTTTTATAAATATATAAATAGATGAGAAAGTTTGTGTGTGTGTGAAAGGCACAGATTAAAAACACTGATCTATATACGGCCGGTTTCAATAACCGATCTATCCACGGTTTGACATAAATTTGACATTACCTCTATGGAGCTTATGTCAAATTTCAAGTAGGGCAAATCGTGGATAGATCGGTTATTGAAACCGGCCTATCTATATATCTATCTACCTGGTAGAATATCTGCCGCTGCGTGGGCACCATCCCCGGGCGGAAGAGCACGGCGCCCTCGTACACGTCTTCGCTCGGCAGCGGCTCGGCGCGGTTCTTGCGCTTCAGCTGGCGCACGCGGTCCGCGCTCTTGTAGTGCACGATCTGGTCGCGAGTCATCACCATCGAGTGCACACCCGCTGGAAATAACATTTATTTCAATGCAGCTATTGCGAACTATTTACATCTATCTGTACCTGTTTTTATGAATCTTAGCCTATAATTACTGTAGGATGTGTGTCCGAATATTACATTGAGCTTGAGCTTTCAGTGAAGAAAAACATCGTGATGAAACCATAGCTGGGTGGTAGGGCGTTTTCTAGTTCTCGCCTGGGTAGCTACCACCCTGAAGTTAAGGATCTGTCGCCAAGTACCTATCGGTGGGTTCCGGCAGCCTCACTTGAGAGCCAGTTCCCAATCCAGGTGTAGCGTGACGTCATCTTCGACCACATCGTCACTTAACATCAGGTGACTTGTGGTGAAACGCTACCCTGTGAGTAGTAAAGAAAAAACTTTATTTATTTTTTAATGTAGCTGTGTGATGACTTGATGAGACAAGCATGTCACTCGCCTAGTTTTGAACTTCAACAATTCAAGATCAGCAACCCTGGGATATTAGATAATAAATATCTTTATGCCCTGTAATGCAACTTTAACTTCTGGTCAGTTATCAGAGAGGGTATATTGCCCTATTTGGGTTGAAAAAAAAGTCCTTGAAGGAATATTTATGTCTATTTGCATACAAATTGTATTGAGGATCAAAAGTCATTTTCTGTTTATTACCAACTGTTATCTATTTAGTTTGTGTAAAAACCAACCTTGGTGCCGCAGCCTGAAGTCTAAGGTCTGATAAATCCTAGAAGCGGTTTCTTTCCTAGGATCATATCCATATCTGACCCACAAGCTCTTCCATGGGCCATCCTTCATGAACACAGCCACACATGGTACTAGTATTTTTAAAGAACCCAATCGCAGTTTCGTGTGGTACTTGATCATGTTCAGCGACCAAATCGGTCTGTCATTAAAACACTGCAAAAATTAAAAAGAGAATGATCATATTATTATATCAGAATGACGTCACAAACTCGTAAGAGTCGTAAGGATGTCTATTCATCAAATTTGACATGACATTGACAATAAGATACAACAACAACACCAACAGTTTATAATTCATTTACAAGACACACATTTCACAGTACAATATGTAATAATTTTCATAGCTTACACCTACCTCATATTATAGTACTATTATAAGTGTTTAAGCAATATTGCCAGAAAGAGTAAATTAGCCCATACAAAATACATTAAAAAATTACAAATTGACACATATATAAATAAAATCATACTCTACCTTTTGAATGATATCAAACTCTGTGCGCAACAGAGGATTGTATTCAGATTTGTAATTCCTATTTGTGATATAAAATTCGTTTGGTTCAGTAGGGAAATCCCCTGTAAGACTGAAGCGCCACCAGTGCCCGAGTGGCATTCCTCGCTCTGACCTCGATTTGTTATGGAATTCGTCTTGACCATCTGGAGTGCCACTCCGGTCAGGGTATCTTTTGTCTGTGTATGCATAGCTTATAGGGCGGTCGGACCTTGTAAAGTTTGCAGGCACGATGAATAAAGGTGCCTCTCCTCTGAAATAAGCAAGTTGTATATATATGTACAAAATGTAGAGCAAAACTGTTTTTTTAAGCTTTAATGTATAATCATCAGCTTATTAAGTTCCCACTGCTGAGACACAGGCTTTCTCTTAGATATAGTTGACCATGCTGACCCAGTGTGGTAGATGTCAAATGCGTATCAATGTTGTTGTTCTTGGGCGTGCCAGCTTTCTCACTATTGTGAGCGATGGTAAATTCAGTGCGAAACCAAAATAAGATTCAAACTCAGATACCGAGTTACCATACCCCTACTTTGTAACATTTCCAAACATTTCATTCCTTTTCTTGTATTGTGTGCAAGCTTTACCAAATAAGAAAGCAATAAGTCAAAAAAAAAAATCACAAGCCTTCTGATCTAATACTTACCTAATAAAGTTAATATCATCCTTTCCAGCTGGGATAATTTTGTCCAAAAGACACTGCAGTGGCTCGCCTGGAGCTTCTCTGTATATTGGAAGATATTGGAAGTCACACATTGCTGAAAATAAGTGGAAGTTGTTTGACTTCATGAAAAATTACATTGAAATATGATGACAGCACAATTAATATAGAACATATAGAAGATCTTGATACAGTTGTTATACTCTTGATAGTTAGCTGGCTAAGGAAGGAAGATACAGGAAATCCTAGTTAGACATCAGAGTTATTTATGTCTTATTGTTAAAATAACGATTTTAATATAATTAGTAAGGAAAAAAATACAATTCTTACATTCAAATCTGTAAATATTTTTGACACGCCCAACAACATTCGTAGAAATAACTTCCCTTTTCACTGTATTGTCTATTTTAACCTTTTTCACTTTGATTTTGAGCAAAACACCAGCAGTCTTCTTGTAATCAGCAAATACTCTCTTTACAAAAGGATTTTCCGGTTGAAAACTTAGACCAAGGCGCTTTTTTAGTGGTTGGCAGTTGACCTGGAGAAACAATTTAAACTAAATAGAACATCAATATTATGTACTTTGTAATTAAGATTTTCATATGTCACCAATATTAGGGTGCAAGGGGAGGTGTACTCGTTGAAGGAAAACATGCTTTAAAAAATATTCCTCGCAATCTTTATAACTTTTCAAACTTTAAATGAAGTGTTATTTTATCCTTTCTGTAAAAAATAAATAACTTTCACCTCTACAGCACCTAGAACTTTAGCCGATTAAGGGTCAGTTATCGAGAAAAACATTTAAAAATAATGTTGGTACACAAACCTGAGAAATACCTTTGATACCACCCAAACATTGCAAGGCTTTCTCATCGTTTTTCACGATCCCGGGAAACAAAACACAAGTCAGCTCACGATCTAAGCCACAATAGTCAAACCCTGAGGTCAATGGCTGCGTAGAACTAGGCTGCGACTCCACAGTATCCACAGGAATACTGATAGTACTACTTATTTTACATCCGGAACATATGATACTTCTCCCGCCAGCTGCATCTTCCCATTCGACGCATGCCTTGTGTAATTCCGCGTGACATTTGTAGCAACTTATACTTTCTGTCGAGGCAACGAACTTCCCACACTTCGTACAATTAACCATTTTATTTCTATTTAGTGCACTGCATTCATACGCTGTATTAAAAACAAAGTTATATAAATATATACATAAACATAACCTTGAATTTTAATGTCATTTTTAATAAATTTTTTTTGTTTTGTTGACACTTGACATTGACAAACTACAGAATCTGAATCACCACCGCCACAGAACGCCACAGGTTCCGAGTCCGACACGTGCATGACGTGCATAGATCGCGAAAAAAAGGCACGCCTTCACACATAAGACAGTAGAACTACGTACGTAGTATATAGTCTACCTACGTTTTGTTTTACTATCGGTATCGCTATCAGTTTGCATTATTATTTTTTAAATAATCTAGATTCGTCCAAAAACGCAACACCGATGCTCATGGTGTAGGTACTTTAGGTGTGAAATAAAAAATAAATAAATATCGGGGACAATTGCACACAAATTGACCTAGCCCCAAATTAAGGTCGAAACTTGTGTTATGGGTACTATAGACAACGATGTACATACTTGTATAGATAGAAATATCCAAGACTCAGGTACAAATATTCGTGCTCATCACACATATATTTGCCCTTACCGGGATTCGAACCTGGGACCGCTAGCTTCGCAGGCAGGGATACTACCAACCCGGCTACCGCGTCGTCAAACTACAGTTAGTTTTAGAACAAAAAATAACTTCCTGTATCAAAAAATATAATACATAAAAATTGCTTTTTCTTATCACAAACTTACAGCTTTACATTATTATTATTACAAATCATGATTAAACATTAGACATTATTGGAGTATATTTTACATTATTATTGCAGCATATAATAATTATGTAACGAAGTTAACGTTGCACCACTGCTTCCACTGCAACTATGAGCCTGAAAAAATTTGTGTAAGACAGACACTGCAGAAATAACACATAGAGAGACCTATCTATTCCGGATTGCTGTAATAGGGATTATTAATTATTTTTGGTCACTCATGAATGTAAGAAAACTCAAAATAAGCATTTTAAATAGTTTTTTTCCTCTACAGTTTCTACAGTCGGTCCCCCCTAGATACAAAGGTTAGGGATTGGCCAGTTTTTTTGTGGAGGGGCGCGCAATTTTTGTTTATACGACATAAGGAGGCCATAGAGAATTCAGAAAATTTCTGAGATGGAGGTACTTATCAATAGAAATAAATGTGAGATAACAGCAGAATTAAATGTTACCAACTTTTCTAGCAATGAGTTTCTCTGTTTTTCAATTTCCAACCTATCCCTTTCAATTTTAAGTCTTATGTTATTGCACCGTTTCTCTTCCAGGAGCCTTTGCTTTTCTATTCTTATTTTCTCCTCTTCTATGTTCAAGAGTCTGTCATGATAAACTGGCCCTGTAACCAAATCAGGTATTTAAAACAAGCACTTGCGTGCACTAGAGAAAGTCGTTTAACAAAATAAGAATGGGGAAGCCCCTGTTTCCTTTCTTGGGGTTTTGCATTTCATGAAAATAGTCTGGTGGTAAGTCTGGTGGGCATTTTCGTGCTCCTCTGGCTAGCTACCACCCTCAAATTAAGAATCGGTCGCCAAGCATCCCTCGGTGTGTTCTACCAGTCCCTCTTGAGTACCATATTGCAGGTGTAGCGTGGCGCCATTTTCGAACACAATGTCACTAAACATCAGATAACTTTTAGACAAATGCTATCCTGTAATAAGAAAAAAAAGAAGATATCATTTATTTAAAGAAGTATTTACTCACTTACTGATCTTCCTCTCTTCCACAAAGGTTTGCCACTGACTGGTCCTGAGGAGACTTCATTAGGACCCATCCCGGCATCAGGGTTGGCAGTCATACCATCCTCGAGATTTTCTAGCTCTGCTTGAGTGAAATGCTGAGGATCTGGTGGCCACTTCTAAGAATATTAATAAAAAGAATTTCAAAATACTTTGTATTTGCATTATGTACACACAACTTTAATTTGCTGACAAAACATAAAATTTTACCATACTACTTGTGTTTGGATCAGTGCTGCATATATCCTCGGTTATGACATTGCTTTGGGTAGGAGCCTGTGAAAAAAATAAAGCTTTAATCATCAAAACATACCTTCAAAGTCCTGCAACTTGTTTCTTCATACTTTTTTTTTGTATAATGCCAGTTGTCAGTCCAAATTACAGTCAGACCTTGTCAGACAGATAAAATAATCATTAATTGTTTTATTTGATATTCACAGAGGGTGAAGAGTTTCTGATATTTTAATTATCATTGAGCGATATAATTAGATGGTTATTGAATGAAAAAATTAAAAAAATTACCAATGAGTTGTTGACAGCAGAAGTCTCAGGTACTCCTGAAAGTCCAAACACCGAAGTATTAGTGCAGATTAGTCTTAATATTTTCTCTTCAGCCTGTGTCATTTGAGTATTTGTGTTGCTGCCAGGCAAGAATCTGTTTTTGCGAATCTTGAACGCCTTTTTTTTTACATTTGATTTCCAATCTCTCCATGTCTGTTGAAAGCAAATGAATGCTAAATCATAAAATAATAATTATTACATGAAGGAAGGCTATTCTCATGGACCTCATGGTGGATCGCTGGATGTTTTAATTTTTTTTAACTTGCTAGTACTTTTTTCTTGATAATTAAAGTGTTGTAGAAATTGGGAAAGTTACCTGTTGCCATTTGTCTGGAGTTTTTATAGCTCCTGAACCAAATCCAGAGTTAGCGTTAAGTTTCTCTGTAATTTTAATCCAGGAACTGGTTTGTCGAACTTTGCCTTCTAATCCAGTAAACTTTCCTACCGCAAGTTCCTTGTCTTCTTCTAAAAAATGCAATAGCATATTTAGTTGTTCTGGACTGGCTTTCCGTCTTTCCATTTTAGATTTTTGAGAGACCAAATGCGCGAGTTCAATTACAAAGGTTACAGTCAGAAATAAGAGAAATAAGAATACAAAATTATAAAAAACTTCTCGTAAACAAACTTTTTGTTTTTACGAAGGATGCAAGATAATTTACTTTTGAACTTTTTTGGCGGCAATCGAATTGTCAACGTGAAAATTTTGTTTTTATTTCCAAAACTTGTGTTTCTTCGAGTGATAATGTGTAATATTGGTGGATTATTAACCATTATGTGTTCGTTAATGTGTACAAGTGTGGGAAATTGAAATAAAGTTGTGAAAGTGACTTTTCTAGTTGCTCCAAAAAAGTCCGTGTAAAGTTTAAGTAAAGCGCCACTACTTTACTTAAACAATATCCTCATCCCATCATCTCATCATCATCATCACCATCATCATTTAAACTTGATTCAACTCTCTGAGTTTGAAATATTTTTATACTTGACACTGGCAAATACACTAATCGTGTGACGCCATAACAAAACAAAAAAAAAAAAAAAAAAATTTACTTTTGACAATTTGATTATTTGGTTGACAGTTTGACACTGACACTGACAGGTTTTATAAATCAATGGGTTCTGGACAATTTTGTTTGTGTATTGTTTTGAATGTTTTGTTATTGTGAAGAAGTTTCTAACAAAATGTACTATGCTACTATGTGTATAGATTATGATTATGTTTGAGATGAACACATTCCATAAGTTGAATATGCTTGGTGGCACTGGCATTGCATATAAAGAAAAGATAGCTCGCCAGCACATTAGAGACATTTCAGACTGTTTAACACTACCAGATTTATATTTGTTAAAGAACTGCGGATTAAACAGGGCTGTGTTCCATCAAATTTGAAGAATACTCGAACCTGTTATACCCAAAACTCAGCGCTCATATGGTATACCGTTTCCATTAAAAGTAAGCAATTTATTGTTTCCACACATACAAATCGTAATATCTGAATTAAAATAATGTACACACATATCAGTTAGCTGATATGGCACCTATTTGTGAAGAGAATTGGCCTGTTTTTTACTATGATTTTTATTATCTGCTAAATTAAAAACACCTCACCTGCTAACTTTATTTTTTAGATTTTAGTGACACTATCATTCCTAGTAAGTGGTTCTCATCAGAAATCAGTTGGAAAGGACTTCAATATCAATATATCCCAGAAATCAGTGAGCCGAGTTATTAAGATCGTTATAGAAGGGCTAAATGTTGTGCTTGACAACTGGGTAGTATTTCCTTCTAGTGTTGAAAAAAGGGATAATATTAAGGAAAGGTGAGTATTTCCAAAGATATTATTAAGTACGAAGATAAAGCTAGTATTTTCTTTTATATTGAATAGCTACTGTTAATTAAGCAATGCTATCAATATCACTCTTGTGATATTTCTTACTAGGCCAAAGAGGTTGATAATGACCTCGATGAGCTCCCTAAAATATTTGAAAAAATTTTAGGTTCTACAGAAAGTACCATTTTCCTGAAACCATAGGATGCCTCGATGGAACTTATGTAGAAATAGTGTGTCCCAGAGATGACGAGGAAGCATTTTATGACAGGAAAGGGCAATACTCTATACATGCACAACTTGTAAGTTTACTCTAGTTAACCTTGATAAAAAATTTAAGTACCTTTACTTCTTTTAAAAATGGAAACTACAAAAAAATTTTAGCTTACATAGCAAAACATTGTCTTATTGAAAAATCTATCTCACAGTCATCTACAGGCAGGCACAACATGACATTTAGACATGAAAGTTTTCAAGTGCATCTTTAATGATTGAATCATTTTTTTTCAGATTTGTGATGCAGATACGAAAATAATTGCTGTATGCTGTAGATTTGGTGGCTCATCCAGCAATGCTTACGTTTGGAATAAAATGAACATTAGGTCATTTGTGGAGAACATCAGCAGACAAGGGGAAGCCAGTTGGCTTATAGGTAAATGCCTACTGAAAAAGACTTGAAGTGAATCAAAAACTTAGAAAGAGTGTCAGTTTGGTTTGGTGCATACAACTTGGGTTTGATTACAAAAACCTGAGAATAACAAAAGTGTTCCTTCACAGGTACAACACTAATACTGAGACTATTATCAATTATGCTATTTCAGCTGACAACAAATACCCTCAGCGGGCGTGGCTCATGACGCCGATACTCCACGCGCCTCAAGGAACACCCGACTCACAGTACAACCACTTCCAAGGGCGTACGAAAACTTGTATAGACCGATGCATTGCCAAGCTCAAGGGCCGCTGGCAGTGTCTCCACAAACGCCCACTACACTACTCCCCACAGCAAGCAGCGAAGATCATTAATGCTTGTGCAATATTACACAATCTCTGTATCACTGCAGGCCTCCCAGACCCCTGGCTTTATGTTGAGGTGGAACCGTCACCTGTGAACGAAGTGACGGAGATGCCTGATGATGATGTCAACGATTTGTATATTGGTGTGGAAGTTAGACGGCAACTTGCCGAAAGAATTTACTATAGTGTTTAGAGCTATGTAAGAAAAAGTTTAAGACTGAGTATTAAGCTAGGATCTACAAATAATTAAGCTAGTTAGTTAAGTTTATTTTATGTTACATTAACTGAAATCTATGGGATTTATTTAATAAAAAAATATATTTTCCGAAAAAATATTAAAGTTTATTTGAAGAATTGTATAGTATAATTTATCATAATACTCAGTACTCAGTGCATAAGTATTTGCATCTGCGCTAACTGACTATACGTATCGCCTGGCATTCTGTATGCGATGTTACCGGCGAACGTGTTGAGTACTTCAGCTTGCTCTCGTAGCCACTCCACTTGCTGGAAAGAAAAACAACAATGAAGTTACAATTTGTTAATAATAACTATAAAAATAAAACAGCAGTAATTTACAATCTTAGATTTCTGACTCGCGCAGCTAGTAAAAAATATATCTGACCTTGTTATTCTGCGCACCGAGCTGGTGCACCTGGGTTGTGTTCCTCAGCTTCTGCCGCTGTGCAAGCAGGATGGTGCAGAGTGCTCGCAGCACGGCGGGTAAGCTTCGCAGCAGCTCGCCGCGGGCGGCGCGGGCGCCCGCCACGCGCGCTTCCAGTTCTCCCGGGCTCAGCGGCACCAGGGAGCACGAGCGGAGCGTCTACGGAACAAACGCTCATTTAGGACGAGGTGGTGGATCGACGACATGGAAAGAGACCCACCCATCATAGGCAGACCCACCCATCATGTTCAGCAGTGAAAGTCTTCCGGATGATGATGAAGGGTTGCAGCTGCTTGCCACGGTAACAACTGGTGGTATGAGCCGTTAACAAGATTTTTTAACCTTTAAAGTATGTTTTAAAGAATCTCATTGCCCCCCAAATTTAACGATGAAATGCTTTTGTTGTCTTCAAAAGTATTTTTTAATAATTATGTTTGCAGAGATTATTACCATTATCATACTGAATACGATTAAAAAAACACACTAGTTTGTATAATACTAATAATATTCTTATAAGTCCATCACATTTATTAATTTTCAATCAATGTGAGGCACTCACCAACATCAATACAGTAAAGTAGCTAATAGTGTATAGTATTGAATGGGTATTCACTGGGCAAGCGTAAGTGTACTACACCTTTGACTACATCGTCGCTTTCCATCACGTGAGATCGTGGTCAAACGCTAGCGTAGTCACAGTCAGAACTAAAACACTCACCTCGAGCGCTCCCTCATAGTTATCGCTATGGAACTGATCGAAGAATGTCATCAGCTTGCAGAGCTTGGTGTAGGCCTCGACTAGCGCGGCGGGCAGGCTCACGGCGTCAGTGGAGCGTAGGCGCCGCGACACGTGCTCCGCTAGCGTAGTGAGTCGCTCGCGGAGCCCGCTGGCGCCCCCACCGCTGTTCACCACTTGTGCTAGCAGGACGCAGAACAACTCCAGTACCTTCTCAAGGTTCTGCAATGATACAAACAAAAGTCCATAAGATAGGCTAAACCAGCCTTTCCCAAAGTGGGCGATAACGCCCCCATGTGGGCGCTGCAGGTCTAAAAAGAGGCGGTAAGAGAAAAAGATAAAATAAGGGCGTAGTATAGAGGCTTAAGGGGGACGCTAAATCAAAGGGGCAGTAGACAAAATAAGTTTGGGAACCCCTGGGTTAAATAAAGAGTGTGGTGAAAGTATAGGATTTTTGTACTGGCGTGGTTTTGTTGTCATCTTAAACTGGAGGTCCTGCCGTCGATATCGTTAGCGTTTATGAAGGAACTACATAATAGAAAAATGCTCATTAATCAATGCCAGTTTTTTTTAAATTTCCATTAAAATCTGATAGAAAGCGGTACTACTTACTCCAGCAACATCGTACATTGTAATGGCGTCTTCAAACAGGCCTTTGTTTACAAGCTGCTCGGCGACATTAAGCGCGATCACCTGCACAAACAAACAGGACATTCGTAATTCTCAAAAAGAGATGCATATAAAACAATTTGTCGCATCAAAAGTATGTTTAGTCCTATAGTCGTGGCGGTGGACTACAGTTTATCGAGATATAAAAAGTACCCTATTCCCTTTCCCAGTGTTCAAACCATCTCCATACCAAATATCATCAAGATAATTATGTTCTGAGGTTTAGGCGTGAAAACGTAACAGACACATTTAGTTACATTCTTTAATGGACTATCTTGATTAGGAAGTTTAGACTAGTTCAGTGACCTAGCCGTAAACCAAAGATCTTTGAACCTCCAGATAGCTCTCAGCTGTCAAACTAACTTTTTTCACGCTAGGTGGCGCGTGATCGACTCTACTGTCGCTCAGAGCGCCATCAACAAACATGAAATACAGTTTTTACTAGTTCAGGAGTCCATGGACCCATTTATAATTGTATCCCACTTTGTGTCAATAAATATAATAATATAAAAAAATAAAATAAGTTATGCGTGTGGCTTCCGATTGGTTGTGCTCGTGCAAGCTCTAGTCCTTTTAAACCATACCGTGCTATCAATGTGCGGGTTGTTGAACTGGTCGAGCAGGCCGGGGCTCCGCACGCCGGTGGCGGCGTCCATGCGCCCGAACAGCAGCTCGTAGTCGCGGCTCTCCAGCGCCAGGTCGGTGCAACAACACATGAACAGGTTCTTCCCGCCGGGGTCTTTTAGATTCCTGTAATCAAGAAAAAGGTAAAAGAATTAAAAAGTACTTAGCTGAAAACACAATTTTAGGTTCGAATGAGGAGTTATCTATCAATAAATAAGGAGATAATAACCGCCCCGTTTGCATTCAAAATTTCTCCCTGTACATCATTATTCTCCAAACTGCAGTCAAATTTGGTGCGGTCGATGAACAAACACTTAAGAAAAATGACATTGGTGAATGGCAGTTTGTACCATGAAAAGATCACATATACCCGTTACATATTGTCTTACCTCAAAAAGAAGTAATAGTTCAAAGCATCTGAAGGGTCTGTGAGTTCGAATTTCCTGACGAACAGAAGGAGCAGTCTCGCCAAGTTTAGACGGCGCAGCGGCGACGGGTCATCTGTATCTACGGACACTGGAAAACAAATAAACAATAGTAAAACTTATGATAAGGCACTAGTGCATTCAGGGTTCTAAAACATCTGTAGAAATTACTACAATCTACATCAATTATTGCACATTACTATATATGTATACTGAGATTCTAGACTAGAATAAACTTTTAGTAAAAATGCAAAAATATAAAAAACAAATGCAAAAGATACAATGCTATCCCTTTGTCTGTATGATATCTTGTCGCGCCCAAACCACTGAACAGATCTTGATGAAATTTGGTATAGAGATAGTTTGAACCCTGGAGAAGGACATAGGATACTTTTTATCGCGATAAACTACACGCGGGTACAACCGCGGCGCACAGCTAGTGATGTAATAAACGAGGGTACAATGATAATCTTACGCAGTGGCGCCTGGACGTTGCGAGGAGTTCCCAGCATGTAATCGTCGTGTAAAGCTAACGCCATGTGTACACCGTGCACCTGGTATCTGCAAAAAAATTGGAGTAGGAATATTTAAGAAATACATCATAGCAAACATTACATTTGGTTAGGAACTAATAAAGTTCACCATATCATAGCTTGTATATAAGTATTTAGTTACCTTGGTATCCTAGATAAAAATTCAATAGCCGGTTCAAATTGACCTGTCAGAGTCAGCATTTGGAAGTAGACAACAGGCTTCTCATAGGCGTGGTAGTGTGTTTCTCCTGTAAAAAAGAATTCACATGGAGATTTCTTTTACTATACCAGTAGCGCGATTCTAATTCACTCGGAAACTTTCCGTGTCAGATTCGATGTCACTTTTGCTTCACGGAAACGTTTTCCGAGAGCAAATAGGTGGCGGAAACTTTCCCGTGATTGAGCAGCTTATTTGTCAAATTAAATATCAGTTTCCAAATTCAGATAAATGAATCGTGTCTAAAAAAATCTGAAGGAAATTTTTCCGAATCCGTGGTCGGAAGAGGTCCCGTGTGAATTAGAATCACACTGCTGTAATGCCTCAACGCCTGTAGCTTGTAAAAACCGGGCAAAATTTGTAAATAAAATAACATACCATACTCTTCCAAAATAAGTTTCTGCAGGTCGGAGTAAGAGAAAGACTCGGGCTCGTTGTTGGTCCTGGTCTTTATGAATGACAGTTTGAGCCAGAGATAGTCATCAGCCGTGCGTGCCACTTCGTAGTGTTCGTCGCTTTGGTCGCAGCAGCCTATAACGCAGTACACCTGTAGAAGATAATAAATAACATTCGTTTACAACATACATGGGACGCGGGTCGGATGCAGTGCGCCGCGCCTAAAATGAGGAATGAAGCGACAAAACTGACACTTTTGTTTTTATACACATAGAAACATCTGCACTACTTAGGGTGGTGGGCGGCCAGCGAATTCAAATACTTCGCAATTTTATCCACGAAAGGTTTGGCCTATTCTAACATTTGGACAAATACAAGCTCTTGTTTAAATCGGCACTTTGAACGGTAAATTAAGTTCCTTGAAATCCGTTATCATTTCTGTATAGTCCTTCTCTTCCTCACACCACCTTTTCTTGTACCAATCGTGTTTGTTCTCATATCCCAATCGATTTAATGAAATACATAGAATGAGCAGATAAACACTTACAGCTCTCTTGTATGGATCTGTTGAGTTCCGCACTTGGATTCTGTACTGAAAGTTTATGGCAGTCTGCAGTTTATCAGTAAGTGGTTTCTCAGGGGTTCTTATGTGCTCTTCCAGAGCTGCTATGAACTCTTCGTGGTCACGCCTGAAATTCAATTATGCAGATGGTTAAATGGAAAGTCTTCAGCCTTTTACATTGCGGGTTGGTAGATGTTGCATGCACTTGAATTTTGTAGCTCTTGCTCCTATGATTTTCTTGATTGTTTTGAGCGATGATAGATCCGCACCAACTTTTTAAGTCATAGGTGCAGGGCCGAAAGGATTTGAACTCGGTATCGGCACCTTGCAACGCGCACACGTTACCGTTCAGTCACCATTGCTCTAAATGGAAAGTAACACAATATAATTAACTCATATTAATTGTTACTGCTGCTTTCACTGTAACAATTAATGGAAACTTACCCAGCTTTCCTTAGGCAATGCATCGCCGCATTAGCGTCACCGCTTCTTAGACAGTAATACACCATGGGCCAGAGCGGGCGGTCGTCGATGACGCCGTCCGCGAGCCCCTGCACGTTAGCGCCCTGCAGCCGCAGGCCTACGAACCCTCGCACCAGGGGGTAGGTGCCGGGCTCTCCGCCGCGCATAGCCGCCGCTGGGTTCGCACGTGCCACGTCGCTCATGTACTGTTTATATCTACAGAGATAGACATATTTAACAATGTCGAGTTTTGGTGATTTAGGGAACATTTTGCTTTGTTTTTTAATATTAAAGAGGGTGATTAAACAAAAGAAAAATAATATAATCTGTTTTATATGAGGACAGGTTTTACTTGATCATAAACTGAGGTTCATTTCATCAGTTAAGTTAAGGATAAAATAGATAGATAGATAACACTATATAATATGAAATTAAGAAGACAAACCTCTTCTCCAAATATTTCTTTCCTTGTGCTACAAGACACTGCTGGATGGTTGGATTGCCTCTAGCCTTCAGTGGATCTTCATCTCTGACCAATGCAGGTATATTGGACATAGTTTTTATTATCTCCCACATTTCTTTTACTTTCTGCAAGAAATTTGGTATAGTGTTTAACAATAATTTTTGTTTCACTAGACATACACAACATTCACAACCATGATATATAGGTTATCTTGCAGCATAAGGATAATTTTTCCAAAGTAGCCTTGGTGTAAATCCAGCTTTTAGGTATTTTGTCCATGGGAAATTTCATTTAAATCCTTTAAGCCGTTTTTTCCATGTAAACAACCAATAAGCTAAGCTAACTTTGATAAATATGATAATGGTGTTGATTCGATTTTGCATTCTCTAAAACTAAACTAAGTTTGACAGGTCTAAAAGTAATGCTGTCCTTCTTATACTTCAGTGGTTAGAAAAAGACAGCCATACTATTAGACCTGTCAAACTTAGTTTAGTTTTAGAGAATGCAAAACTGAATGGACAACACTGTATTAGTACAAGTATTTTTGAATGCAAGACTGGTCTAGTAAAAACATTAATCAGTTACTTAAATCTTTCTTAAAAAATATATCTGGAAACAGTACAATATACTGATAATGATAAGAGTGTTCCTGTGTTTGTCATAAATTTAGCTGAAAGCAATAAATACCAATACTTACAGGATCATTGAGCTCATCAGCAACATTGGCAAATTTTTGATTCAAAGACACCCGAGACTTAGACCCCTGGAATACCAGCTTATTGTACTGCTGGACTTGTCTTGAATATGCAGCTTCTATGTTATCTAGCATGGAATGGCCAAACTTCTTGGGAGTATCAGCAATGCTTGGTGGCTCGGGAGTTCTTTTGAGGTCCAACCAGTTTTGTGATGGTCCAATCATAGCATTCATTAACTTGATCTTCTCTCTGTTCCATTCAGAAAGCATGTGCTCCCACTTTTGATCTTCAGTTGTTTGAAGTGACTAGAAGTTAAAAAGGTTTGAAAATGTTATTGTTGTCTAGTTGCGCCCTGCGGTTTCATCCGCATCTTCCCGTTATCCCGCAGGAACCTTTTTCCGGGATAAAAAGTAGCCTATGTGTTAATCCAGAGTATAAGCTATCTCCATTCCAAATTTCATTCAGATCCATTGAGTAGTTTTTGCGTGAAAGAGTAACAAACATCCATACATCTATACATCCATCCATACATAATCACAAACTTTCATGTTTATAATATTAGTAGGATGTATTTAGAAATAATGAGGCTAGTTGCAAGCATTACATACATTTTTGTTGACTTCATCGATGAGTGAAAGAATAGCATTTTCTCTTTCATTTTTTAGGAAACTTTCAATATCAGAGTCTGCAATAGGCTGAAGTGGTTCAAACGTGCGTTTTGAACTTAGTGTTTCAAGTTTCTGTGATATTTGTTGGAGATCTATGCCTTTGGATCCGAATAAAAGGTGTCTGCAAAAAATAATAATGAACAATGATACATACAGAAAATTTAAAGTGACGTATTTACAAATACACAGCTGCTGGAATAGGCTATATTAGTTCATGAATCTAAAATACTTCTGAATATTTAATTTTAAGCTAAATACTCACGCTTGAATATCGTTGGCACCAGATTGTATAACTCTCGAGTGTAGCTCTTGGGACGCCTCCAATACTTGGCCCAAAGAGCGCTCGACCCTCGGCAGCTCTTCATTGCCTTCAATCTCTGTCGTCAGCTGCTCGGCTTGTTGTAATAACTTGTTGAAGTCGTCGTCGGCCATCGCGATGTTTAGGTTATATTTATTGTCAACACAATAATAATATGATACTTATTTTTTAATAATTTAAAAGATACATATTATTAATTATACGAATCGCACAAACTGCTAAGATACGAAACACTAAAATAAATAACTAAATTCAAACCGGCAGTAGAGCAGAATGCACAACAGCAACAGCAACAGACGCATAGATTAGTACATAGATTAAGTAGACTATATGATTAGTAGACTATATTATAGTCTATATATGAACAGACGCGCGATTTGAGTTTGACACTGACGCTTTTGAGAGTTTTGAGTTTTTGAGTCGTTTGACAGTTTTTTTTGTTTTGTAATGGTGTCACACGATTAGTATATTTGCCAGTGTCAAGTATAAAATATTTCAAACTCAGAGTTGAATCAAGTTTAAATGATGATGATGATGATGAGATGAAGGGATGAGGATAGTGTTTAAGTAAAGTAGTGGCGCTTTACTTAACTTTACACGGACTTTATTGGAGCAACTCGAAAAGTCACTTTCACAACTTTATTTCAATTTCCCACACTCGTACACATAAGGGTTAATAATACACTAATATTACACATTATCACTCGAAGAAACACAAGTTTTGGAAATAAAAACAAAATTTTCACGTTGACAATTCGATTGCCGCCAAAAAAGTGAATAGGAACAGTTTTCATAAATCTTTTGACGTTGACATTTTTTCTCTTGCCTTTTTTTTTTTTTTGTTTTGTTATGGCGTCACACGATTAGTGTATTTGCCAGTGTCAAGTATAAAAGATTTCAAACTCAGAGAGTTGAATCAAGTTTAAATGATGATGGTGATGAGATGATAGGATGAGGATAGTGATTAAGTAAAGTAGTGGTGCTTTACTTAAACTTTACACGGACTTTTTTGGAGCAACTTGAAAAGGCACTTTCACAACTTTATTTTAATTTCCCACACTCGTACACATTAACGAACACATAATGGTTAATAATCCACCAATATTACACATTATCACTCGAAGAAACACAAGTTTTGGAAATAAAAACAAAATTTTCACGTTGACAACTCAATTGCCGCCAAAAAAGTCCCTCTTGCCTTTGAAACTGAATGAATTATGGGGAGAGTGACTACATTAAGAAATTACAACAAACGTTACATAAAAAGAAGTATAATTAAACCAAAATCAACTATCTATGATTTTAACAATATTAATGAGAATCATTTATTAAATTAGCACGCGAGTCCACAACGTCCGTCTATCCCTGTTAAGCCCGATTTCTCCACTGCCCTGAAGCTGCTACGTAGTGAAGTTGGCTTCCGTCACGCTTGCTTCGGTCTTTTTCTTTTTTTCTTGTTTTTACTCTAAGACGGCCTCTCCTGACGGCGGCGCGTCCTCGCCCGCAGATAGGTCAGCGTGTGCAGGTGGATGCTGTTGAAGATCTTCAATCTCGTATGATGAGGTAGCGGAGACACGAAGATCCGCCTTCACGGTGCCACATGATGAAGCTTCATTTGCGTTACCTTCAACTCCATCATTAATGACTGAAATCACAGTGAATGCATTGTTTGCATTAGTTTTACAGTCGTTTAGCAAACCGAAAGTGAGAGCGACTCTATCACTTCCGAATCATCCAAGACGGCAAAATGTCACCCTTGTGAGTAGACGATACTCACGCGTGTAGAGATACACACAAAAGGCAAAGAGCCTTCTTGCAAAAGTCTCAGGGTAAACAATTACGTCAAGGAGTACCATTTAGGATGGATGTCCTTCAATCTAGCAGTGTTCTCAAAACCCCCAAGCACGCAAGGAGTACCATGTAAGATGGATGTCCTTCATCAACGCAGAGCTCTCGAGATGCGCACGACAGTGACCTGAGTTTGTCGCCTGAGCATAGCCCTCGGGGTGCTCCCGTGTATTGCCCTCGGCTTACACGACCACGGCAAGGAGTACCATGTAGGATGGATGTCCTTCCGTGCCCTCTCTCCTCCATGCATACACTACCAACCCAAATTATAAAAAAGTATGCCAAAACAAGCGAGTGTCAGTAGAGCCAACATCAGGGTGCTCGCTGTATGAATACACAGGGTGCACCGATACATTACCACACTGCTTAACAATCCCACAGCAAAAGAAAATAAAATTGAAAGTTTGCCTGCCAGGCCCAAGCCCAAAAAGACGTGCTCCACCAGCTATGCACCAGCCATGCACCAGGAGTGCGACAGCAATGCGCCACTAATGCGCCAGCAGTGCGCCTGTAGTGAGTGCGCCAGCCATGTGCAAGCAGTGCGCCAGCAGTGTTCTAGTAGTGCCCCAGGAGTGCGCCAGCAGTGCACCAGCAGTGCACCAGCAGTGTGCCAGTAGTGCGCCAGGAGTGCACCAGCAGTGCGCCAGGAGTGCGCCAGTAGTGCGCCAACACTGCACCAATGACGTCTGGTCACTGTTCTGAAACAAAACAACTCGAAAGCACTCCCGAAGGGATACCTAATTACCCAGGAATGTAGCCCATGAAGTAACATTACTTGGCACTAGCACTTTGTTATGAACCTCAACCTTGTAGGTACTCGCTCGGCTTCACCTGACTTTTGTATTCCCGACCATCCTTTTTCTGTAAGAACAAATAACACTTAAAAATTCAGTTTGTACAATCCCTTGATTACATGATTATCTTACAGGTATTTGCTAAATCTCTTTAGGACATAGTTGTGCATAGTTGTTGTTGTGTTGTGTTGTTGTTGTGTTGTGTAGTTGTTGTGTGTTGTGTTGTGCATAGTTGTGTTGTTGTTGTGTGTTGTGTTGTTGTTGTGTTGTGTAGTTGTTGTGTGCTGTGTTGTGTGTTGTGGTTGTAGTGTGGTGTTGTGTTGTGCATAGTTGTGTTGTGCATCTTAGAATTTTCACCACAAAAATTACATTTGACTTGCTACGTTACTCAGCATGTTGCTTCATTGTTCTTGTACTTATCGCTACTGTCATCAAACATCATCACCACAGTATCATTTTCATTATTGTAAGCATCATCACAGTGTCATTATCATCATCATCCCCATCACCAACATCATCATCATTATCGTCAGCATCACTACAGTGTCACCATCATCATAATCATCCTCATTATCAACATCATCATCCTGCTCTTACCACTAGGAGATATCTCGAAGATTGCGGACCACAATCAAGTATTGGTAAGCAGATAGACTAGTGGTCTAGTGTCCTGCCCTAGTGTCAGTTTTCAGATCACCTGAAAGCCTCCTATGTAGTTCAATGACCGCTATCCTAAGATAACAACTGGGACCTACAGTTTAATGTGACCTGCGAAGCACAGAAGCGTTTTGTTGTGAATACCTCTAGCAGTCATGAAGTCAGTTATGTCATTACATGACTAGGCAAGCTTACTGTAAGCGCTTTCAAAATCTCATGGCCAACTTTTCACAGAAAGAGCATGGTTAGCGTTTTACTTGCACATTTGATATACCAACTGCTAAACAAATCAATGATAGGCCTATTAGGAAGGATTTGTTTATCTAACTCACACGCTTGGTAGATGAAAGTAACCTATGAATCTTATGATCAACATCACTATTATAAAATCATCGGTTTTTATTATTATCAACATGTTCATGTTTGCGCGTAAATTAAATTGAACACCATCAATACAAGACACACTATGTGACATTAAAGATCGGTGTAATTTGTGCAGACTTTACATCAATTAACAATCTCTAATCAATAATCATCAATCTCAATCTCCAATTTGTTGCGAATAAATGATTCTGATTCTACAAAGACTGTAGGTATGAGACAATTCGGTCACAATGTTCATTAACAGCTGCTCAAGTGTGAGCGTTTCTTTCTATGTGCTTGCAAAATTCTTAGATAGTCCTACTAAACTTGTGTCCGTAAGTATAATTCTCAGTAAGTAGTTGTGAGTCATATGTGGAAAGTACGGGCTCGCTACTAAAAACTCAAAAATCCAACTAAGCCCAGAAATTACTAGATCTGCCTTATGATACCAGGAACTAGTCACTTAACCAAGACCTTAATTCCTCTCTGACTCGGCCAAACCTGATCATGATTTACAAAGATCCTCTCACTCGATCTACTCTATTGATCCACCTACATAACAATCGATTGGTCTCACCAAATTCAATGCGCTGATGGCATTGGCGTCCACTCGCAGTAAGTAGGTACGACAGGTACGTTACGTCAGCTCGGTTGCATTGGCATGGTTGCATCGACACGCTCCAGCGCAGCAGGTATGCAAAGGCACTGTTCCGCACAGTGCAGCAGCAATGCGCTAGCACGGCGCAGCAGGGATGCGCAGGCACTGTTCCCCACAGTGCGGCAGCAATGCACCAACAGGTGCAGCAGGGATGCCGCATCGGCACTGTTCCACACAGCGCAGCAGCAATGCACCAACAGGTGCAGCAGGGATGCCGCATCGGCACGCCGCATCAGCACGCAGCTCCGGCGATAAGCCAGCAGTTCTCTGGCGGTTAGCCAGCAGTCTCTGGCGATGAGCCAGCAGTACTCTCTGGCAGTGCTCTGGCGGTGCGCCAGCAGTCTCTCTGGCATCGCTCTGACGGTGCGCCAGCAGTCTCTCTGGCAGTGCTCCAGCAAAACTCCGGCGAAACGCCAGCAGTACACCAACACTTATGCAACACTGCATCTTCATTGCACCGCTCAGCTTTATCTGACCATTACTGATCGTCCAACATATGTGCTTGATCTGAAACATACCATCGTGGCCCAAGACGGACAAGTGTTATTAGTGCAGGTTCACATTAATGAATTAAAAGTTTACAAGACTATCTGCACGAACATTAATCCTTTCAGCACTATTAATGGCTCGTCACTTAATTGAACTCGTCACATAATTAATAAATGATTCTTATTCTTATTCCTAATTGTAGGTAAGTGAGATAGTAACCGTAACAACCCTGGGCATATCCAACAACATAAGTAGGGTAGTTGTCATATAATCGGTTTTCTTAACATCAAATTAGTTATTCCTGATGTCTACAAAATATGTACACCGTCACAGAACTTTGAACTTGCATTTGATACAAAACCAGCTGCGATTGTTAGGTATTTTGTCAATTCACTTAACAACGCTTCACTATTTATGCAATTACCTAAACACAACAAGTAATTACTCATTATTGTTACACTTAAGCACATTAAGCAATTTAGCACACATACGAGTAGGTACATACATGATCATCATCAACTTTTCACCAAAACTTTAACATAGACCGTGGGGCATATTTAGCATGTAGGCTAGTTAGAATCCGTTTGCTTAACATCAAATGAAATATTTGCGTTAGGTACCTAAACTATGTACCTAGTACGTACAAAGTTACATAGCTTCGAACTTGTAGTTACTAGACTAGCTGCTATCATTATTTGACCACTCGTTACAAATCACACGTCATTCTTTCAGGAACTATATGTAACGCAACAAGCAAGTAGATGACCGTCGCTTTTATGTAATGCATGTAACTTGCAGGTACATGATCGACTTCAAAACGCATCAAAATCATTCTAAGACTGATCTAATTTTGAAATACAGACACGGTTTGATCTTACCGACTTGGTAATAATTGCACTCACAAACCTCTCGGTTATCGTACCAAAAACCCATAACCAATTAAATTAGCGATCTCGGCGCTGGAATGCACATGCACAGCACTCGGGCATCGGGCAGATTCAGACAGACTCAAACTTGCAGCATTCACGCTTGAAATTCGACCAACTACGGTCATTACTAACCCACTCATTTAACCATAATTTTGCGTCACCCTTGAGACAATTAGCGACACGAGATAAGCACTCGCGGTCCTCCCATTTATTAATATGCTTTGCATGGTCTACCTCACTACACCACGAATCGAAGTTGTGCAACAAAGGATCGTAATTTGATATAAAAACATCGTAAGACTTTACCGCCATTGCGCCGATTGCACTTTCGAGCTTTTTTGTTACCTCGTTTACAATCGTATCTGTACCGGCGAGCGTCATGCTCGAGCACGGCATGGACAAGTCTGTACTTGCGTCGCACGCTACGGCGCTCGGCAGCACCGGAATTGCAAGGTCGCATGGTGGGACCGTCGCCGGCGTCGGCGTCGGGGCCGCGGTGTCCCTGTCGTGATCATGCGCCGGCTGCGCACTCGGTGTTGTCGTACCGCCCTCGCTGACACTGCGGTACCTGGAACCTTCCAAAGTATTTAAACGATCTACTATCGTTTGAAGTTGATGCTCCAATCCAGGGATAGGCGTACGATCACGTTTGCGACTCCTAGGTTTACTTTTATCAGACATTTTTACGATATCTAACTCTCAACTTATTATTATTAATTTTTTTTTACAATACGCGTGTTTTGCTAACATAACCGCGAATCTAGGATAGCCAGAGCAGACAGTGGTGTAAGAATCCCACTTCTGAATTAAGAAATTACAACAAACGTTACATAAAAAGAAGTATAATTAAACCAAAATCAACTATCTATGATTTTAACAATATTAATGAGAATCATTTATTAAATTAGCACGCGAGTCCACAACGTCCGTCTATCCCTGTTAAGCCCGATTTCTCCACTGCCCTGAAGCTGCTACGTAGTGAAGTTGGCTTCCGTCACGCTTGCTTCGGTCTTTTTCTTTTTTTCTTGTTTTTACTCTAAGACTACTGTACTCCGTAAGCGGAGTGAAATTTTGAGGAACGAGCAGTTAGCTAGCTAAAGTCAGCTTTGCTTTTTACTTTTTGCTCGACGCGAGCATAGCAATTTAACAATGTTTGCATTTCGTAACCAATAATGTTGTATTCTTGCTTATCACAACGTCCTTGTTCGTATCTTGTCCCTTAACAGGAGCCATGCCCATGCTATTCCCGTAGTGAGGGACAAAAGTCGTCAAGGCTATTCCTCTTTCTCATACATAAATCTTAAAGAAGCTCTTTTTTCATTATTTTAATTATTCTAGTTTCTCTATATTATTTTGAAGTCGGATAAAAAGAACAAACGTGGCGCTAACTGCATTTTTATGGGTTTCTCACTAAACTATTTTAAGTTTGAATTTTATTTTTTAGAGAAAATATTACGTTTTTTAAATACCGGCCTCTTTAGAAAGTTTCTATTGTTTTTGTAGTGTACTCTCATAAATTAAAATATAGGTTAGAGCGATGCTTATTCAAAACGTGAAAGTCGCTGTCTTTTTCAATGGTGTCGATTCGGTTTTGCATTTTCTAAAACTAAACTAAGTTTGACAGGTCTAATAGTAATGCCGTCCTTTTTTTATTTCAGTGGTTAGAAAAAGACAGCAATATTATTTGACCTGTCAAATTTAGTTTAGGAGAATGTAAAACCGAATAGTCAACTGCTAACATTTATACTCAAGAATACTCAAGATGAGCAAAGAACATACACAACATTTTAAACAATAAGAGGTTTTAATTTAAGTATATGAATCATGTTTTTTATTATAATATTAATATCTATTTAGAATATAAAACAAATCTCTGCAATATTGATTATTACAAATCTTTACCTTTGCCTCCAATGAACTACAATTACTACAAAGTTCTATCATAAAAATCATACACACGATCCACATTAAATTGAGAAATGCTTTAGTCCTTTTCAAAAACTGACCCATTTCAATTCAGGATTTTCTGTTTTGGTAAACATTTTCTTAACAGGCCAGACTTAGAACCTACGTATACACGGACCTCTTAGGTCCTATGTACACGCAGGTTCTATATCTGTTGATCATTTATATTTCTTTGGTCCGAAAATGAGATCTGCATCGGGAGCTCCCTTGGGGTGTTGGTATTTCTGACGCACGTGTTGGCCGCGATTGGGGTTGCCACTACCACCCGATCCACCGCCGCTTTCGGCGCTGTACTCTTCCTCTTCTTGCCTCTCTGAGATATTGAGTGTCAGGCTGGAAAGAGAAAAAAATTATAAGTTTTAAAAAAAAACACAGCTAGAGACAATTTTTAAATCTAGATTACACAATGGTACTCAACAATGAGGAACGCTCGGAAGAGCTATTCAATCTTATCCCTCCATCGCGGTTCTATCACCTTTAGTTTGTCATCTGAGTAAAGCTCATCCACAGTCAATCTAGGAAATCCCGCACCACTCGATTTATGCACTCCTTTCTCCCGCATTTTTTTTTTCTTTACTATTTACAGGGTAGCGTTTGACCACAAGTCACCTGATGTTAAGTGACGATGTGGTCGAGGATGGCGCCACGCTACACCTGGACTGGGAACTGGCTCTCAAGGGCTGCCGGAACACACCGATAGGTGCTTGGCGACAGATTCTTAACAAGAGGGTGGTAGCAAGCTGAGTTTTACCCCCTTTGCCGTTATATTGTATATGTGTCTTTTATTTTTCTATAAAATGTATGCGTTTCTTTTTTTAATAGCAATAAATTGATTTTATTATTTATTATTTAGCTAGCCAGGCGAGTACTAGAAAATACCCTACCACCAAGCTATGGTTTCATCACGATGTTTTCCTTCACCGAAAGCTCAAGCTCATTGTAGGATTCGAACCCACTTCCTACGGATCGCAAGCCGACGTCACTACCACTGAGCCATCATCGCTATATACATGCAAAATACGGAATGTGCTTCCTTCACAAGTCTTTCCGCAGTGCTACATATTGCAGTCCTTCAAGATGGGTGTGAAAAGAGTTCTTAAGGGTTAGTAACGCCCCCGGTGTTGCAAATTTCCGAAGTCTACGGTGACCATTTACCATCAGGCGAACCGTCTGCTCGTTTGCCTCTAATCCACATAAATAAAATTAGTAGAAAAATTGTACTGGCAATGCAAAAAGAACATACCGTTTAACTCTCTCCATTTCCTGCTTATCAGCTAATGCCTGTTGCTGCAGGTTGCTTGCAAGTTCTGGCGGCGCGTTAAAAGACTTATACTGTGGCTTGGTTCCCTTACGCACCATAAGAACAAACTCCACCCCTTCGTTTCCTTGCTGCAAGTATGATGACTGATAAGTGGCAATATAAATTGCCCTTTTGTTGATGGATATGAAATTTTAATATTAGAGTTATGAATGACATGAACTGTTCTTTCTAATGCAACGAATCTATTCCTGTTTGCGATTAATTAAAAGTGGTTAATGCTGATGATTGAAATATGTTATACAGATGACTTTAAAATTTTACGACTGAATAGATATAGAAAGACAACAGTCAATGTCATTGAGATGTTAAGCTTACCAATAACTGTTCATAAGTTTTCTTAGTGGTCTGTCGGCAAGTCATCGGAACAGCTATGTCTCTCTGCTGCGGTCTGTTCTCCCTTTGTCTCTCTGCTATATTTTCCATTACCATCTTTTCAAAAGCTGACTCAAATTCCATATCTTCCACCTAAAAAGTTTTAAAATTAGTCCAAATTCTAAACACATTAGAAACTTTAAAAAATCAGTAAAGTAAATGGCATACAGGTTTCGATGCAGGTCGCCTCGGTTCAAGAGTATTAATATCTTCTGTTCCTTGGATCTCATTATCATCGTTGCCCATATTCTCAGTTAGCGCCTCTTCATCTGAGCTCTCCTCCGGTAGTTGAGGGTTATCAGTTTCATCATCAGTCTCTATAATTGTGTCCAATCCGTCATTGCCACCGTCATTCACGCTATCGTCCCCAAGATCATCATTTTCATATTCCTCCTCTCCTAAATCAGGATAAAAAGTCTGTCTCAAGTCCTCGATTGCATCCTTGCACTGCAGCCAATTTGTATATAAATTGAGTTTCGGCCTCAAAGTTGTCAAGCACTCCTGATAAATGTACTTCACGTAAATAGGGAACTTGTTCTCTTCAGTCCAAAAGGGATCGGAATACTTGAACCAGTAATAGTCTTGGAAAAACGTTAGGAAATAATCAAGACGTTTCTTACTGGAGCCGCTGTTGAAATACGCGCCGCACGTTTCTAAAAGCGCGCAGACAAGTCGAATCCGAAACACATTGTCTGGAGGATCGAGAGGGGAAACATTGCCATGTTCATTTGTCACTCCAAAGGTGATGAAAGAGTACAGAACCGTGAAGACATCACGCGAATCTAGAAGCTTGTAGTTGTACAGTTCACCGAGATATCTGACTGTTGCGATTCTTCTCTGATTGTACCTGGGATGTGGGTCTTCCATAGTGACTCTTATCTCTTCTAGTATAGTATCTACGACGGCAGGCGCTACAGTTTCTTGCCATACTGCGAGTTCTGCTGTCAACCTAGCTAATGCCCTTCTAGCGCTGGCTCTAACCCTCCAACCTCCAGCCAAATGCTGTATGCCGATAGCTGACACATCAGGATCTTCCCAGTTCAATTTGCGCATCAGCCTTAGAATTTTCTCTTCGTTGCTCTTCTGCAGGTCCTCGTGTAGGATTTTTCTGATGAACTGATGCATTGGAGGTTCTTCTTCTTTGGGCTGGGCGGGAGCTTCAGGCGGACATACGTAGTAGAAAGCATTCTCGATTTGTGTTACGTAGCGCGAATCTAGCGCTGAAACAGTCTAAAACAAAACATTATAGAAAATTTAATGTTTTTAAATGAACATAAAAAAAACAAAGAGAGTTAAGTTACCTTCTTTCTCATCATTTGCTGCAAATATATCATAGTCCTCTGATGAGTATCAGGATTACAATATAAGTACCTTCCACAGGTCTCTAAGAGATTACACGCCATTTCGATGTGGTGATGTTTAAAGTCGTGAAGCAAGACTTTTAGGCAGTATAGTGCTTCTATTTTTGAGTACAGACTAAACTTGACTAGCTCGCCAATAAATCTGACGACTTTGATCTGTAAGAGAAGAAAAATTACAGTAATTATTTTAAATTATTACACTTAATTTTCGAGATTGTTAATTAAGTATCTAGAGAAGGAAAGAAGAGAATGGAAAGAGAGAAAGAAAAGAAAGGAAAGATAAAAAGGAAAGAAAAGAAAGGAAAAAGAAAAGGGATAGAACAGAATGGAAAGATAGATAAAGGTAAATCATTTAACAGATGAGATAAAGAGTTAATTGTAACAGTCAGCAAATGAAGATCTCACCTTAGATTCAATATTGATTTGATCTTTTTTCCTAACATGATATTTAAAGTCCTGCTTCAGCATCTGGCACAGATCAACACACACATCTGGCAATACTGGGTACAGTATTGCAGCAAATCTCGAATAGAACGGCAACAGATCGAGCCTGGTCCTGGCTACACCAAACAGGACTCTTGTCAGTTTTCTTCGGTTGTTTTTTGTGTTGAGATTCAATACGAAGTCCACTGCAGCAGTGTCAATAAGCTCTCGGTTGATGCAGTTTGGCAGTTCATTCAAGAAGGAATCGAGAGCATACCTGGAGAAATAATTAAATAGCGTTTTATTGTTGTGACAAAAGAGTTTTCTTGTTGTCTTCCTCTTACAGTAATGTTTCTTCCTAATGATGGTTTGATGGTTTAAGAAATAATATTAGCCAATTATAGAGAACAAGAGGTTTATTAAACTTTTTGAAGCTGGTTTTAGGTGTAAAAAAAAATAACCCATACTCTTTGTCGCTCTGTTTTCTACCTTGTCATACCTAAATCGCTTTAGTGTTTATTTATTTAATTTAGTAATAGGCAAGAAGCTTGAGGCTTATGTGCCTATATTGAACTTTAGGCAATGTCCAAAAATTCATTAAATAATTTTGTGTAGCAAGGAAGTTTAGTTCGGGACCAGTTATCTCAAGTCTTTTAGAGAGATGGTGAACCCTGAGGAAGGACATTGGATACTTTTGCTTTTACAAACTGTAGTTTTCATTGTTGATAGAGCGGGGAACAGCTAGTTAGAAATATTTAGACTTACTTATTAGAAGTGTTTGTGGGCTGCACTTCCTCTTGCTCCACTTCTGGCACTGTGGGAGGTTCCTCACTATCACTGAGTTCATCTTCTTTCAGATCCTCGTCTAACATCTCCTCTGTTAATGTTTCGGTTTTACTTTTTACTGCCTGCTAAAAAAAAAAGATAATTTTGCTATGACTTCTGTCCAGTAACAAGAAACAATACATATATATATATAGTAATGGAACCCTACTAATCTTATAAATGCGAAACTAACTCTGTCTGTCTGTCACACTTTCACAACTAAACTACTGAATCAATTTAAATAAAATTTGGTACGGAGATGGTTTGAACCCTGGGGAAGGACATAGGATACTTTTTATCGTGATGAACTGTAGCCCACGTGGGAAACAGCTAGTCCTACTAATATTATAATATAAATGCGAAAGTTTGTGTGTGTGTGAATGTTTCTTACCACTTATCACTGTAACTACTAGACCGATTTTGATGAAATTTGGAATGGAGATAGCTTATACCCTGGATTAACACATAAGCTACTTCATATCCCTTCACTTAACATTATGTAAATTGTGGCGAAACATTACTTTTATTTATTTAGTAATAGGCGAGTAGCCTGAGGTTGATGTGCCTATATCATGCTGTGTTTATTTATAGCAATGTCCAAAAGTAAAGAGAAAAGTTAATTCTATAGCAAGGAAGAATTGTTTGTTCGTTTAATTATATTAGTAAGATAAATCAAAAATCAAGCTGTAAATTTGAGTCACCTCTTTTAATTGATACAGTGGCATGAACACTTTCAAATCTGGCAGACTAGTATAGAAGGTCCTCGTATCCTCATCTTGCCAGGGGTCTGTGCCAGCTTGCATGTTGAATTCTTCAGTGCCTCCAATAGTGACAGTACCTTGTGTCTCTATAACTGTCAGTGTCAATGTCGGGGGATCACCGGCTTCCCCCAACTCTTCCCCCAGGACTTCTGCAAAGTTTTGAGCTCCCAATAAGAGCTTGTCGTATGTGGCCTAGAAGAGAAAACGTTAGGCATATTACTTGACAGAAATTTATAACAACAAAAATTCACAAACAACAATATCTTTTTTTTATTCTAATTTTATTTTGGGCCTTTTACCATATTTGGCATGCCAGTCCCATCATACCCAAACCATATATATAATCACTAATGCAAAAATAACTGGTTCAGTCAGCGACACAAGTAGCTGATTGTTCTTGATTTTCCAAATGTGTTTCAAATCAGTAATTATTATTGTTTTTTTTACATTTTACTTGGTATCATTTTGACCCCAACATAACACACCTGATTTTAGGTGATGATGAGGTAAAAAATTGGTGTTTGAGATAATGAGGATAATAGAAAAAAGTGTGATTGTTCAGCTACTTTTGTCGTTGACTGTACAGGGATATTGCAGCATCGCTTGTTAGTTCCGCTAACAACAATATCTACCTACACAAATACATTTACCCAATGCAAAGCTCTGCTATTTAAAGGTGGTAAGATGGTTCATACAATACACAGTAAACCGTATTCTGACGGAGATTGAATAAGCTTTGCACATAAACATTTTGTTAGAGACAAGATACTTGTAAATTTGATAATCCTACTAATATTATACATGCAAAAGTTTGTGTGTGTGAATGTTTGTTACCACGTATCACTGCACTAACCTATTTTGATGAAATTTGGAATGGAGATAGCCTATACCTTTGATTTATTACTTTTTATCCCGGAAAAAGGTTCCTAAAGGAAGACGTAATTGAAAATGCGGGACGCAACTATTATAAAATACTTGTTCTTCTGAACTCTTTTAAAAGTTATGCCAACCTGATGTTGTTCCAGTTGATCCTTCCTTTCTTGTGACAGTTCACCTCTAGTATGCAATGTCCGTTGATTGGCAGCATGCAATGCTTGTAACTGTGATCTCTCACCGAGCAAGTGCTTCGTCAGGGATGCAAAGTAGTCCTTAAGCAGAGTTCGGACAGCTGTCTGCTTCTCCGCTGGCAGGAATGTGTTCCGTGGCACTGGCATATTGTATTTCTGAAAATTAAGCACTTACTTTGATGGTATGGTCTTCTTAATGTTTAAAGGAGACAACATAGAAGCATTAACAAAATACTTTTTGCGCCCATAATTCATAGCACTAAAAAAAACTATGAAATATTCACCTCAGAAGTATCTCGTATCTTTTTGGGCATCAGACCAGCATAATCTTCACCACAGTGTTTGCAGAAGGACATAAGTATTGGTATATTGTTATGCTCCTCCTTGTCCATATTAATGAGCACAGTGAGAACATTGCCCAGCAATGGCAACCCTGTCTTATTAACAAATATCCCCACAGCAACCAGCTCTGCATAAAATCTTATATCCACACGCAGCTTCGATGAGTTAGTTATTTTATCCGTAGTCTTGAAAGTCAAAATCTTCTGCCAGTTCTCGAAAAAGTTAGGCGAAAACTCCGCATAAGTGCGATGTATGGCGGAACAGAGCTTAATCGCAGCAGGAATATCAGACATTTTCAACTTAGCTTCGGCGATAGCAGCCGCTACTTCTGAAATGTACTTTGTAAGGTTCAAAGCTGCAAAATCTTTTAGCAGTATATCGATCTGAGTTGCACTGAAAGATTTCAACTTCTTAACAAATGTTGTGTTCTTCTTCAGGCCAGAGTCAAGTTTGGAGAAATGGTTTTCGGGCGGGCGGGCGCAATTTAGGTTCTGATTCCGAAGCTCCGTTTTCTGTTTCAATCTGGTTTCTAGGTTAGCTACATACTCAGTCAGGGCCGCTTTATCAATCTCCTCGGTGTTATCAGGCGCTTCCTCCATTGTCTTTTCATCTACCTCTCCATTATTATCACTCGTCATGTTTTCAGCCAATAAATTTCCTAATAATGAATGAGTGCCTATGGTGCAGTAATAACCAGAAGAGGGAAATAGTGTAAAATTACAAACATCAGAAGGTTCTACAGAATTGTTTGCTATATTCGCTGTACCAAAATAAATTGCCTGTAAATTCTCACAAAACAGGACTGAACCATAGATTAAGTAGACTATATACTACGTGACTGAACTGACAGCGCTGTGTGATGTGTCATCTGTCATGTGTGTGTATGACTTAAGATTTTGGTGCTACCCTAGTTTAATTAAGAATATTCCCAAATTAAATGAAATAAAACTTCTTTTTATCCGCTTCTCTAAAATAGAAGTATTAACTATGGTTTAATAAATCCCAAACAATTTTCATCTAGCTCTTTCTCGCTTTAGTTACAGAAAAACTTAATTCAAATAAAGCTTGGAGTTGCTTTACGAATACATTGCTAAATAAACATAACAGGCTATTCGCAGTTATTGCAGTAATTGCTTGAATCTTCGAATCCAAATCGTTTAGATTGTATAATACGTAAATAATAATCGATGCATCATTGAATCAATCATGAATGAAGTTGTTATGCAGATAAGTAAAGCATATAATCTAGAAAAGTAGCCAAATTATACTACTAAAGTATAAGTTGGCAGCACTAACAACTCTGTAGACTTTTTTGGCGGCAATCGAATTGTCAACGTGAAAATTTTGTTTTTATTTCCAAAACTTGTGTTTCTTCGAGTGATAATGTGTAATATTGGTGGATTATTAACCATTATGTGCTCGTTAAGTGTACGAGTGTAGGAAATTGAAATAAAGTTGTGCAAGTGACTTTTCTAGTTGCTCCAAAAAAGTCCGTGTAAAGTTTAAGTAAAGCTCCACTACTTTACTTAAACACTATCCTCATCCCATCGTCATCATCATCATCATCATCATCATTTAAACTTGATTCAACTCTCTGAGTTTGAAATATTTTATACATGACACAGGCAAATACACTAATCGTGTGACGCCATAACAAAACAAAAAAAAAAAACTCTGTACAAAAGTTGACTTTTTTTTTTTTGTTATGGCGTCACACGATTAGTGTATTTGCCAGTGTCAAGTATAAAAGATTTCAAACTCAGAGAGTTGAATAAAGTTTAAATGATGATGATGATGAGATGATAGGATGAGGATAGTGTTTAAGTAAAGTAGTGGTGCTTTACTTAAACTTTACACGGACTTTTTTGGAGCAACTTGAAAGTCACTTTCACAACTTTATTTCAATTTCCCACACTCGTACACATTAACGAACACATAATGGTTAATAATCCACCAATATTACACATTATCATTCGAAGAAACACAAGTTTTGGAAATAAAAACAAAATTTTCACGTTGACAACTCAATTGCCGCCAAAAAAGTGAAAAAAAAAAAAGTTGACTTTGACGTTGATATCAACTTATTTTGACTTTTTTGGCGCCAATCGAATTGTCAACGTGAAAATTTTGTTTTTATTTCCAAAACTTGTGTTTCTTCGAGTGATAATGTGTAATATTGGTGGATTATTAACCATTATGTGCTCGTTAATGTGTACGAGTGTAGGAAATTGAAATAAAGTTGTGCAAGTGACTTTTCTAGTTGCTCCAAAAAAGTCCGTGTAAAGTTTAAGTAAAGCTCCACTACTTTACTTAAACACTATCCTCATCCCATCGTCATCATCATCATCATCATCATCATTTAAACTTGATTCAACTCTCTGAGTTTGAAATATTTTATACATGACACAGGCAAATACACTAATCGTGTGACGCCATAACAAAACAAAAAAAAAAACTCTGTACAAAAGTTGACTTTTTTTTTTTTGTTATGGCGTCACACGATTAGTGTATTTGCCAGTGTCAAGTATAAAAGATTTCAAACTCAGAGAGTTGAATAAAGTTTAAATGATGATGATGATGAGATGATAGGATGAGGATAGTGTTTAAGTAAAGTAGTGGTGCTTTACTTAAACTTTACACGGACTTTTTTGGAGCAACTTGAAAGTCACTTTCACAACTTTATTTCAATTTCCCACACTCGTACACATTAACGAACACATAATGGTTAATAATCCACCAATATTACACATTATCATTCGAAGAAACACAAGTTTTGGAAATAAAAACAAAATTTTCACGTTGACAACTCAATTGCCGCCAAAAAAGTGAAAAAAAAAAAAGTTGACTTTGACGTTGATATCAACTTATTTTGACTTTTTTGGCGCCAATCGAATTGTCAACGTGAAAATTTTGTTTTTATTTCCAAAACTTGTGTTTCTTCGAGTGATAATGTGTAATATTGGTGGATTATTAACCATTATGTGTTCGTTAATGTATATGAGTGTGGGAAATTGAAATAAAGTTGTGAAAGTGACTTTTCGAGTTGCTTCAAAAAAGTCCGTGTAAAGTTTAAGTAAAGAGCCACTACTTTACTTAAACACTATCCTCATCCCTTCATCTCATTATCTTCATCATCATCATCATCATCATTGAAACTTGATTCAACTCTCTGAGTTTGAAATATTTTACACTTGACACTGGCAAATACACTAATCGTGTGACGCCACAACAAAAAAAAAAAAAAAAAAAAAATCAACTTATTGGGTAGATTTCTCAAATCATTAGAATCTACAATCATTCCACCAATATTAGTTCGTTCCCATTACTACATCTATGGTTAGTTAATTCTACAAAAAAAAAAAACGCTTATAACACAATCAGCTGATTGTTGGCCACAGAATTCTATTAATTTCAATTACTCCTACGAGTTCTTGGCTGTCACTGTCAGATACAATCGCTCATTTTCATTTCCTAGATTACGAAATACGAGCCTTCCCTGGCCTCTACGAATAATAAACGGAAATGTGTGGAATTTTGTGTGAAATATGTTATAAAGAGAGTTGCGGTACTCTAATGCAAGTAAGGCTTTCATTTCAATGGTTTAACCATAATAATGCAATAAATATTAATAGGTAATTTTGGTCCTGGGATACGAATGCTAACGCGACAACTTGTGCGCACTCGGCGCCCGCGCTTACATCAGTGTACTAACCTACTAACGTCTTATTTACATATTTTATTACAGGATGAGAAAGTACTGCAGCGGATGCGAAATAGAGGTCCAAATTGTATACAAATTGTGAAAATTCAGCCAAGCGCTAACACTACTGTTACATTTTGTGGGGCAGTTCTATGGATGCAGGGTGCACAACTTACTCCTCAGCCTGTAGAAATTGACAATGGCATACTCCTGTACAATGGGGATATTTTTGATGAAACCTGGAACTCTGATCTAAGCGATACCCAAATGTTAATGGACCAACTTTGTCAAGAAACTGTGAGTAAATATTATAACTGGATCTCTTTATACTTTTTGTTCCATGTTCAAATAGCTTTTAGAAAAAGTATCAATTAGCTACCTATGTGGATAAATAATTCTGTAACAACACAAATATTACAAACTATTTATGATGTACCAAATTTTAGCTGGATCCAACAGAGAAGCACATAATAAAGGTACTAAAGTTGCTGAAGGGTCCATTTAGTTTGATATATTTTGACAAGAGTACACAAGATCTGTACTTTTCGAGAGATAGAATAGGAAGAAGTACATTATTGTTTTATAAAAATGAAGACTCAATTGTTATCAGTAGTGTTCTAGGTAATTATTCTACTATTTATCACCTGTTTAGTGATTGTCATCAGTTTTATAATAATACTTTTCACACATGCTTCACCTGTGTAATAACTTTTTTCAGGCAGGAATTATGATTGTGTCGAGGTGCCAGCTTCATACATCTACTGTCTGAATATAAAGAATCGAAAAATAAGGTTATTCCCATGGAATGACCAGCAAGAAAGTGCTGAGTATGATGTAGACACTTGGTTAGAAAACTTACGCTTGCAGCAGAGTTTACCAGATGATGAGTTTGCATTCGAATTTGATGAAGATACGGATTTATGTGACCGAGTTAGTAGTTTTTTATATAACTTACACAGCCTTTTCTAGTTTTTTTTGTCTGTTACATATAGACTTGGTAGAAACTGGATTGATTTTTATGTGATTTGCGAGATTTGGTAGACTTAGATTTCAAATTAAATATTGAGTTAACATTGTCACTTAACATCAGGTGACTTGTGGTCAAACGCTGCCCTGTAAGTAATAAAAAAAAAGTTATGTCGCATATTATCATTGGAGTGTTGCGACGCTAATGCAGAGATTTCATAAAAAATTCTACATGTTGTGCAGGCAAAAGTTTAATATTAAACCTTTGCCTGCACATATTGCATATTATTTTTGTTTCACATATATATGTGAAACAAATTTGGGTAGAACAAAGTAGTTACAACACCATTTATAACTCAAGAAAGGCTAGACTGATTCATATAACTTTTGATTTGTTGGATTTGTCTCTCCGCCCAGAAAAGCTGAATAAGTAACACGAGAAGAATTTAGTATAATACAAAATAGTTGAGTGTGAAAGTAACTAGCTTGTTTGTTTCTTTGTTATTCCTAAACCGCTGGACTGGTCTTGATTAAATTTGGTTCCACTAATGTTTAAACAATCTTCTTACTTAGACATAGGATACTTTTGCGACAAATGTAGTCAATATTATAATTCCTAGCAATTTGATTTCACCATTCAATACCTAACTTAGTATGCATTTCTTTTTCAGGAAAACATAATAAACTATGTAGAATCAAAAGTGAAAGAAACACAATGTAAAACTGAAATCATGAAGGAAATAAGCAACCACAGTTGCATACATGGAGTTGTGCTGAAAGTTACAGAGCTGTTAGAAAAGAGTGTTAGAATACGCTTAAATAGGCAGCCAAATAAGTGTAAAGATTGTTTGCAGAATGACACATTAAAATGCAACCATTGTGCTGTTGGAGTATTATTTTCTGGAGGCTTAGATTGCACGATACTAGCTCTACTGGCAGACAAGTATTTACCAGAAGGGCAAACGATAGACCTCATTAATATTGCTTTCAAAAAAGATGATAAATCAACATATGATGTACCAGATAGATTAACTGGAAGACAGTCTTACGAGGAGCTTAAGAGAATAAGTCCTTTGAGGTACCAGTATTGTTCCATTTCTATAGACGGGTACTAACACCTATCTATCTATTACCTATGTATCTTATAGTGTTAGTAGTAATATAGGAACACTCGCACAATCACATTCATTCATTCATCATCAGCCTTTCACGTTCCCACTGCTGGGACAATCACGTACAAAGCTCTGATCTCTAACAAGGATTCCCTGTATCTAGGGATCCTGTATCAGAAACTATATGAATCGGGATCCACAATATTTATCCGGAAAGCAGAATTAGAACCTCCATCCTCACGCTTTACAGTCGAGCCAGCGGTTCTCTCAGTGTGTAACATCAGTTGTCAAACAAATATTATATTATAATAAACTAGCTGACCCGGCAAACGTTGTTTTGCCATATAATAAAGGGCTATTAAAAAATAAGGGTTGATCGTAGAAGGGTGAAAATTGAGGATTGTATGTATTTTTGTATGTTGTATCATAAAAAAATTTAAAAATTTTGTCTAAAAAATAGAAAATAAAATTTAGGGGTGGACTACCCCTAACATTTAGGGGGATGAAAAATAGATGTTGGCCGATTCTCATAGATACCGGATAAGCACAAAAAATTTCATCAAAATCGGTCAAGCCGTTTTGGAGGAGTATGACATGTATTATAATTAGTATAAGTGGTAAATCCGTTCTAATTAAATAAATAAATAAATGGCAACGAAAACTGTGACACGAGAATTTTATATATTAGATAATAATATATTTAATTTTATAATCTGGTTGGTGTCAATATAATTCAAATCACTACTATAGGTGGCAGGTATCTTATTTTGAAAGATAATAATTATTAATAACATTAACTAAAATTAATATGTAAGGTAATAATTAAACTTTCTTTTGTTGTAGAAAGTGGGCGTTCAAGGAGGTCAATGTGCCTAAAGAAGAATTAAATAAATTCCAAGAAACCACCATAGCTGATCTGGTTTACCCAAGACAAACTATTTTGGATGAAAGTCTTGGAACGGCTTTGTGGTTTGCTTCGCGTGGTATGGATAGCAACACATCTCCGTGCAGAGTTTGTAGCCACTATTATAACTCTTTTTAGTTCCCCAAAATTCTTTATTTCTTACCTTTTCACGTCTAAATCACGAAACTGCTACAAACAAACAGTAGATTATAAACATTATAATGAGGTTTTGATATTTGCAGGTTTTATTATTAGGTTCTGGTGCTGATGAGCTCTTTGGTGGTTACACAAGGCATAGGAATGCATACAAACGTCGAGGCTGGACAGGATTAGCAAAAGAACTCTTACTCGACTGGAAAAGAATCTCATTTAGAAATCTATCCAGAGACAACAGAGTAATTTGTGATCATGGCCGTCAACCAAGGATGCCATATTTAGACGAAGACTTCACGGAATATGTTCTGAAACTAAAACCTTGGTTCAAGTAAGTATCTACGTCAAACGTACCGACAAAGATCGAATAAATGAAAAATATAAAATAATTAAATTGACTTGTATTAGTTACGATAAAATGGTTAATTCAAAAAGTGTGGAGCGCTTCTTTTACTGGGTAAATAAAGGTACACACAACCAAAAGTGCGTTTTAAAAGTGTTTTTTTGGTTTTTTTAAACTGCACATTATTATTTTTTTGATAAATATCCAATCTATTCGATTTATCTGTCGCTTATACCTTCGTTTATGTTAAATTAACAGACGAAAAAATTGGTGGAGGTTCTCAATTCAACATGTATATTTTCTTTTTATACAAAAAAGGGGCATTAAAAACTATACGCGTCCTCTTTGGTTAATAAAAAAAACTTAGTCTAAAAAAAAACAATTTCCAATTTGTTGACGATTAAGTTGAAGCCTGCGCACGTGTACTTAGTTATCGAAGTCAATTTTTGATTGACTTCTAAATATTATTATACTATGGTCGTTAGTTCAAAATTTTAGCCAATGGGCAGATAGAATGTGTCATTGAAAAATTAACTACCTGAAAAAAGAAACAAGATTTTAGTAATAAAAAAAAACTGAAGACTGGTTTAAATAAAGGTACCAATTTTTAAAACACTTTTATTTATTTGATAGGTCTTTATTTGTTTTCCAAAGTGATTACTACTCTTACAACATTACTAATTACTACATATAGATGGTTACATTTTACTATTACTATTCACTTTCAGGTGCATCCCCAGTGAACAATTAGGACCGGGTATTGGAGACAAACTGATGCTGAGGCTAGTAGCATATAATCTGGGATTATCTGAAGCTGTAACACTTCCTAAAAGAGCACTGCAGTTTGGTTCCAGAATAGCCAATAACAAAGAGAAAGGCAGTAATAAATCTGAGAGACTTTTGAAATACTATCAATAAAATCAGTAGATACTTGGTACCTTGTTAAAAATTCGAATGTTATTTTCAATTAATATTCCTATTAAATGTCTAAAATAAATATGTTCCATCAACAATAAATTACTAAAAAACAATCCTTGTTTATAATCAATTTCTTTCACACTACTTTTACATAGGTAGGTATACTTATAATTAATAACACATTCGTTTTATTTGGTTTCTATTTCTAATGAAAAGCATTTGATTAAAAACAGTTGCTTGTAGATTTCAACTGTATTGCAAAGAATGATTAAGATCTCTACTTTTCTGATTTGTTTCTTGTAACTTCTATCTACGTAAATTTTACGCCTATGCTAATCAGCAACATATTCCTTTTTTTTCTTAATATAGCATAGGAATTCGTATATCTTATTTTACTAGATATAACATAAACTACAAACATATGTAGTACTAGAAACTAGACAACTAGGTCGATTACAAGTTCTCAAATCTAGTCTTAAAAAATAGTAATTAAGTATTATGATAGTTGATTAATGGATAGGTAGCACTTAAAATCGTGTGGAATAGAAGGTAGATAATAATTATACATTGTAATAATCTAAAAGAAGGCGGTGTAGACGCCTACTATGGCAGCGTACATTTATCATTAATAGAGATCGAAAGATCGTGATTGTATTTGCAATTTCTATAAGCATCGTAGCATTATTCCTATTATATTATTATGTTCTTTCCGTTGTGATCGTTTACATGAGGTAACTCTTGTAGAGCAATGTGGAGTGCGCGGTGTCCACGTCCGTCTCCAACAGAAACAGCATATCGCGTTGGTTGATGCGCTTCAAGCGGTTGCGCAGTGCCACATGGCCGCGCCCAGCAATGCCAGCGCCTGCCGCAGAAGTGCTCGGAAATGAAGGCTCGACAGAGCCACTGGGCCCATCGAGGCGTGGCTTCTTACGCGGCCCGATGGCTTGCAGCGCCGTCAGGTTGGCTTCGCGTTGCCGAAGCTCCTCTAGCTCTACTCTCTGCATTTCCTTCGCTTTAGCCTTTAACTTGGCTTGCTCTGGGTCTTCAGCCTTTGAACGCGACTTGACAGCCCGTAAGAGTATCTCACGCTCAGAGTCTTCTTGGCGTTTTTTATCTACGCGATCCAGCTCTTCGAGGAATTTCAGTTGCGCTTTTACGTCTTGGGTCGCTTCATAACGACCATCAGTCTTTATTTCCAGGTCGATGCGGTGTTGTGCGATAATAGCAAGTTTCTCTATAACGGTCTTGAGCCGCTCGTGCACCGCGTGGCTTACCAGGCAGGCTACATCTGCCTTTGGTTCCTCCAGCCCATGTTCGTCGGCAATAACTTTCATCCTAGATTGCAACAGGGGTATGTTGACTAGGTACTCATCCTTGCAAGATCTGATCTGCGTACCAATCATATCAGTAGAACCGAGGATCGTCTGAGTCTCTTCGGCCAAGTTAACGCCTCCCATGGCTGTAACATCGTTGATATCATCGTCACCCGCCATCTTTTCGTCCGAATACTGTAGAGAAGAGAACTGGCTAGAAGACTTGCGCTCTTTATCCTTGAGCAGCGACTTTCCTGGAGTTAATACCGTGGAGAGAGCTGCTGCAGAACCGCTAGACCGTAAGATGTTTGTCTTGTTACTCACAGTCATACCCTTTCCGCTACCAACTTTGTTCATGTTGATTTTAGTTTGGACAGGAATATTTTGCAATACGGCGATCGTACCGCCAGGCTTCGACACTGGTTTCATTTGTACGTTACTGGTGGCGACAATTGAATGTGGAGCGAGCGGCGGTAAGGGCGTCAGAGTCTGTTGCACAGGTGGGTTGATGCCTTCGATCACTAGCTCTTTAGCGGCTAGCGATTTTCGGAGCAGCGGCAGGCTTTTCTTTAGGAAACCAATCAAGCACGGCTGCGGACTGGCGTTTAGCAGCCTCTCTAGCCTGTCACAGAACTCTTCAGGTTCCACTTTAGCATCTATTAGCTCCTGGATAAGGTTGCGCACGTTCGTTTCCACGGATGGAGGCTCCTTGGATGACAGATCTAGGAGGTTGGCGAGGAAGTTACGGCATTTTTCTTTGGTGTTGTCCGACGGTTTAATATTTGTGGGAGTGTTAGCAGACTGCTGTTGTTGTTGGGGCGGCGCAGGCGCAAGAGAAGCGCTAGAAACTGAGGCGTGCACTACGGGTGCAACCATCGAACTCTGATGCTGCCCTGGAATCACATTCGGCGGCGCCACGCTCGTCGACGCCGTTGCCACACCTGGGTGTGCTGGTACGGTCGATATACGAATGGTTTGAGATGGAGGCGCTGCTATTGTATTAGAAACAGGTGCAGGGCCTACCCTCAGCAGCTGATACTGGCCGTTCTCAGTCTTCAACAATAAATGACCTTGTTGGCCCGGTTGAAGACTTTGCAGAGCTTGCAGCGTAATGCCAGGATTAGCCGCACGTGTTCCCACTACTTGTGGCGTTCCAATAACCACCCTTGGAGAAACTGTTGCTACAGATTTCTGAGCAGCAACTGTAGGACCTCCCTGTCTCATATTCAATATCTGCACGTTTGGAAATGGTAGGGCAGATTGGCCTGCACCCAAGTTTTGAGTGGTAACCACCACGTTTTGCCCTCCAGACTTGTTTAAAGTCGACATATTAGGTATAGATCCCGACATGCTAGAGTTGACGGTCATCGGTACAGTCACTAAGCCCGGCTGCATGTTGACTTGCGCGGTGGTTGTGCCTTGTTTTATCACCAGCGGAGACTGCATAGCGGCAGCGAGCCCTATCCGAGTTTCCACCGACCGAAGCTAGCAAACCGATCGATAGCGCAAGACGACACCGTCACAAGTTTTGTTACAGCTGTATAAAGTCCGACCTTTGGATCGATAAGTAGGATCGCCCACGGTTTTACTGTCAAAGAAAATTCTTTTAAATACGCTTTACAAACAAAGGACACAAGAAATAAGGTATTATTAATCACCAGTCACCAAGCGAAAGCTATTGTTAAATTAATGACAATCAAAACGAGTACCAGAGAGTTATGAGTACATATGAGAGCCAATTTAAAATTGATGGCGTATTACGCAGGCTTGGCGGTATTTTTGATTTCGGAATAATGATTTAGTAAAGCTCCCAACGAAAGCCAACGGCCTCGCGCGCACGCGCGAAACTAGAATGACGTAGTGAATAGTGATTTTATGAAATCCATGCTGGACTAGGAAGTTGCATTCTGATTTGCGCACAAACTGCTTTTGTAAGCAGCTGGCAGTTCATTTCAGTCATGGACTTGGAGGAAAAATGGACGTCATGGATCTGATGGATCATGGTCATGGACATACTACCTATATTATATGAGTTGTCATAATTTTTTTTTTTTTTTTTTTTTTTTTTAATATTTGGCAATTGTCTACTTTGGACATTTCTGCCAGTATCACGTCAATATTATTTACCAAAAATAGCGGCAATGGTACAAATTTAGAAATAGGGCTGTCCAAGAAACCAGTAAAGCTGAAATAAAATTAGTATTATTGAATTAGTAACGTAGACAGAACACAACTACATATTTGTTAGATTTGTTAATATTTTGTATATAAAAAGAGGGTAAATATATAAGGATAAGACAATCTTATTATATTTTGAGGTTATTTTGTGAAAGGAAGTTAATGAGAATTTCATAAATTTTAAAATTATTGGAAGCTAAAAGTTCAGGCATATAGGTAGGAAAGTAAATGTCTGAGGATTTAAGCGATTGGAATAGAGAAGAGTGGTCGAGTAAAGGGCATGAAAAAAAGATATGGTTTAGATCGCCATCGTCCAGGCCACATTCACATATCGATGAATCTTTTATATGAATTTTTTTCAAGTGGGATGGAATACAACAGTGACCTAGTCTCATGCGTATAACCATAGACGTAAAGCGCTTGCTAAGTTTAAAGCGAGCAAACCAGGGTTTGTGCGGAATGATTGGTTGGATTCTTGCAAAACCAGAACCCTTGGTTTTACTGGTGGTTCTCCAATATAATGACCAAGATTTGGAAAGCAAACATTTTGGAAGGGACACAAGATCGTGACAATAATTTTTGAAGGGAACTTTATCTCCGCATGACACTGCATCTTTAGCAACCTTGTCGACCCGTTCATTGCCATTGATACCTACGTGACCAGGAATCCACGCCAGTACAACTTCAAAGCCTTTGGAATAACATTCTGAAATTGAGTTTTTAATTTGTAATAAAATAGGATTGTGTGATTTAGGGCTAAAGGGGTTGGAGAGAAGAGATTGAAGAGAGCTACGAGAATCTGAGAAAATAATAGTTTTTTGTAATTTGAAAATAAGAACATATTTAACGGCTTCAAGTATAGCAATACATTCTCCAGTGAAAACAGATGATTCAGGTGGGCATTTAATCTTTTGAACTATATCGTATTGAGCATGGAAAACACCACATCCAACACAATCTTGCTGGGTTAGCTTGGATGCGTCTGTGTAAATTGTATGCCATCCACGCCAGTCTCTGAGAAGGAGTTCTTCGAAATATTCATTTGCGTTTTGGTCGCCTTTACAAATGTCAAAGTTTAAAATTATTTTTGGTTGGGAAATAACAACACTATAGTCAAAGTTAAATAGTGGAAGAATGTGAGATCTATGTATTGGATCTCTAAGAGATTTAAAGATGGAGTAACTTTTGACGAGCGGTGGAAGCTGTTTACATCTCCAATAGCGAGAAGTATGGGAATATTGAAGAAGGAGTTCAAGCTTTGATATGAGGGGGTGATCAGAGAATTGAAGAGCCCGGAAGAAAAATCTAGTAGCCAAGAATTGGCGTCGGAGATGAAGAGGAGGGTCTACGCATTCGACTTGAAGTGCATTGATAGGGGAAGATTTCATAGCTCCAGCGATGATACGCAGAGACTTTGACTGAATTAGGTCAAGTTTTTTAAGGCTGGCTTTATTGGCAGGTTCAATTAAAAAGGATCCGTAATCTAAAACACTACGTATTATTGCGTTGTATAAAATTTTTAGACTGAAAGGATGGGCACCCCACCACACACCAGCTAAACATCTAAGAGCGTTCAAGTTTTTTTCACATCTATTTACAATGTAGTCACAGTGCATTCGCCCATTAAACTTACTGTCCAAAACTAAACCAAGGAATTTGACCGAATCCTTAACAGGGATTTTACAATTATCTATAATTATATTTATAGCTGGAGTGGATCTTTTACGAGAAAAAACAACGATGTTGCTTTTGGATGGAGAAAGTTCCAGACCGTTGTTGTGAAGCCAAATAGTCAAAAGATTAAGGGAGAAAGAAAGACAAGAGCCAGCTTTATCGATATCGCTATTAGAATTATAAATAAGAATATCATCAGCATATTGTAAAATGCGACATGGACCGATAGATGATTCCAAGTCATGCGTATAAACGTTGTATAGAATAGGGCTTAGTACAGACCCTTGCGGAAGACCACGCCATATGACTCTACTGGATGAAATTGACGGATCATTACAGCGGAAGAAAATGAATCTCTCTGAGAGAAGATTCATGACAAAATTACCCAACTTGACTGGCACTCTCAGCTGCTGAAGTTTGTTCCTGAGAAGAGGAAGTTGAACATTATCATAGGCTGCCGTAATGTCCAAGAAGGCACCGATTACCGATTCATTTCGAGTGAAAGAAAGTCTTACGTCCGTGGTGAGAATGCTCAGGCTGTCCATTGTACTTTTTCCTTTTCTGAAGCCATACTGTGATTTAGCAAGTAAACCTTTGCTTTCTAAAAACCATTCCAGTCGGTTTTTGATTAGATGTTCGGCAAGTTTGGTCAGGACTGAGGAAAGGGCAATAGGGCGGAAAGATTGAGGTTCATTCGGATTTTTGTTAGGTTTAGGAATTGGGATTATATATTGGGATTTCCAAGAGTCAGGGACATAGCCAGAGTCAAAAATAGTATTAACAAGCCTTAAGTAGTATTTTAGGAGCGAATTATGAGCCTTTGAAAAGAAAGAATATGGGATACCGTCCATACCAGGTGCGGAATCCTTCACAGATTTTAAAATGTTGTGAAGCTCTATAATCGAAAAAGGTTGATCTAGAGGATCGTTTGAAGAGGAAGGGGAATTTGATAAAGATGGAAGTTCAGAAGGAAGTGGAGAATATTGGGGGGCAATTCTGTCCATGAAAGAATCAGCCCAAGACTGAGTTGCGCAACAACCATGGCTTGGTGGCCTCTGAGAGCATCTAAACCTGTGAATTTTCTTCCAAATAAGCGAGAGCGGAGTATCAGGGCCTATGCTAGTACAGTATGATTTCCACCCATTCACTTTTTTAGTGCGAAGTAGGCGTTTAGATTTTGCAATGGTTTTGTTTAGTGCAATGAAATTCTCTTGAGTCATGGAGTTGCAGAAATCGGACTCTGAAGCCAAACGGGCTTTGATTGCATCGGAGCATTCTTTGTCCCACCACGGGGGGGAAGGTATTTTATTTTTGGGAGGCTTTTTGATAGGGAAGGACTTATTTGCACTGTCTAGAAGTGTTTTGACGAGATTATTTGAACAGCTGGTTATACTATAAGGACTAATAGACGGTAGGCTTGGAACTTTACTCCTAATGTGTTCATTATACTTATCCCAATCTGAAGTATTACTATTGAGGACATATTTGAGAAGTGGTTTATTAATGACTGGAGGGCGTGAAAATGTATGGGAAGAATTGAGAAGAATAGGAAAGTGATCACTCCCATGGGTGGAAGGTAAAACCCTCCAAGTAAAAAGGGAAGCCAGCTCGGGAGAACATATAGATAAATCAATCGCACTGCGAGATTCATCAGGCCGTGTTCTTCTTGTAGCGGATCCATCATTTAGAACACAAAGATTGAGCAAGTCCAAAGATTCCAATAAAAATTCTCCTAAACTATCCGAACCCCCACATCCCCAGACATGGTGGTGGCAGTTCAAATCACCAAGGATAAGAAGAGGTTTAGGAAGAGACTGGATTGTGGATATAAGGTTATGAATAATAGGCTTGGAAGGGTGAGGAATATATATAGATACTATGGTGATGTTACTAATTCGCGCAGCGACAACTTCTAAGTTATCGCTAGAAGGTGGAAGAGAAATAGTTGTGAAGGGAACATTATTTTGGATAAATAATGCAACACCACCGTGACCATCCTGTCGGTCTCTTCTAACACTGGCAAAGCCCGGAATCCTAAAATTGGACCCGGGGCTCAGCCATGTTTCGGAAACCGACAAGATGGTCGGGCTATGTTTATTAGACAAAAAGATAATTTCAGATTTCTTGGGAATGATACTTCGTGGGTTCCATTGAAGGATCCTGGCGACCGAATCCATTTTGAAGGAGGGAGAAAAGAGAGTTCAAGTTAAAGGCAGCGTTGGACGGTTGGTTGCTAAGGGGCGAGGACGAAGAAGGAAAATTATTCATAAGAGAGGATAATAAATTAAGCAGCCTAAGAAGTTCTCCAAGCACAGCTTGGATTGAAGGGTTATCACTATTATTCGCGTAGGGATTTTGGAGGGCACAGCCATTTGGTGCCGCTCCGGAAAAGTCTTCTCTTACTATACTCGAATGGGCCAAGCGGTCATAACCACTGTTGACGAATGTGGGAGCTTGAGGAGTTTTCATAACGGTTTTTTTATAATGTACCTTGCGAGGCTCTGCTGTAATATTTCTAGAAGGACGGGAAGGCAGGGTTGTACGGGAAGGAGCAGGAGAGTTCGATAGCATATCTGCATATGACTGTTTAGATTTGGTATACAGTTTAGATGCCTCTGCATATGAAATAGCCTGTTCTGACATGGAAGATTTAATATTTTTTTGTCTTTGCATCTCTGGGCAGGAGTGGCTTGTAGCGAAATGCTTGCCATCACACCAAATGCACTTGGCGTTGTCACTATCAATCTGGCATGTTTCACCTGTATGGTTTTCACCACATTTATAGCATGCCGGCTTCGATCGGCACTGACTTTTTGTATGGCCATATCTGCAGCACTGGAAACATTGTACTGTCGGGTAGGTATAGGTATCGACAACAAAAGAGTTATAGCACATGTAAACCCTATTTGGAAAAACTTGCCCATCAAAAGTCAAGACCACAGTCTGTGACGGTTTCCAAGTTACGGTCCCATCAATAGTGACTTTAAAATTAAGTCGGCGAACCTTGATTATGGGACCGCAGTCCTTCGGTACTTGCATTTCCTTTATTATTTCATCAGGTGACATATCCACAGGTATACCTCGTACAATACCCATCCTAGTAATGTTAAAAGATGGAATAAAGGCTTTGAAGTTGTTGTTTGGAAGCGATGGGGATTGTAAAAATTTGTTAGCGGATGTATTAGAGTGGAAGTTTAGGGTAATCCTGTTGCGACCTATACTTTTAATAGAGCCTTCCACTATGCCCTGAAACTCTCTGGCGCGATTGAACAAGAACCGCCCAAAGGTCACTGGATGCAGAGTAGTACCGGCAGATGGGGATGATTCAACTCGCTGTACGTGAACAGTAAACGGACCTCGATCAGACGTTTCGTACTGTTGACGACCAATTGGGATTGGAGTCGGTCCTTGACTTGGGATCTGAGACGTCTGAGAGGGTTGACCTAAAGCAAGAGGTGTCGGAGTCATCTCAACATCAACAATTTTCGGGGTTGAGAAATTATTTGGAGGGGTACACATGCCATCTTGGGGAACCACAGCAGTACCTGGGCTACCAGCACTTTCCAATTTTTGCACTTTACGTTTACGGTTCATTACTACTTCAAAGTCATTTTCATTGATTGTAGTCTCAACCGAAGTAAAAGCCGCCGGGGATGGCGGCACGTCCATCCCCCCACCGGGATCGGGCGGGTCATTCATCCTCACGGAACACAGAAACTACTGACGAACACAAACACTTACCACCAATACACCCAAAAACTAAACTGGTCAATTAGATTAGCACTTATTTGATTAAAACAATAAGATCTTATTTTATAACCAAAAAACGCGTCCGGTCACGATTGACGTTCCACAGACAACCTTGTCATAATTTTAAGGTAAATTATGTTCATGTTATTCAGTAAGTATGTTTTGGTGTTTTGAGCACGTTTAAGTTGCTAGAAGTACTTGAACAAATCAGAACGTAACCACCTATAATAAATAATCTAAAAACATTCATCTGTGGTTGTACCGAATAAGCACCGAAATATATAGTGGATTATGGAATTTATTCTATACTAATAAATGGACCATTATTACGGACTGAATGGACCAGTCAACGACAAAAAAATAGAATGAACATCTGCAAATCTTTATCTTTTGTTTGACAGATAAAGTACAGTCAAGAAAGTCAAATCGACAGCGACACAAGTTGCAAAGCAAAGTGTCTCTCAAAGTCACACAATTTCAATTCAAGTCAAGTCACTCAAACTCAACCAACAGTCAATGAGTTAACTCACTCACAGTCACAGAGATTGCAGCTTGCAGTCACAAAAATGGCCGCGAATCGTCGCAAGCAGGACGACAAAAATTTAGAAATCTTACGTGAACTAATTTCCCTAAATGGGAATAAATATTGTTTAGATTGCAATCAAAGGGGACCCACTTACGTGAATACTACGATCGGATCTTTCGTGTGTTCAAAATGTTCTGGGATGTTGTAAGTATTGTTTTTGCGTTATTGTGGTGGTTTTGTCAGCGAGATCAACAAACGCAGTGTTATATTTCAGGCGTGGTCTCACTCCTCCTCACCGTGTGAAGTCCATCTCCATGGCCACCTTCACACCGGAAGAGATAGAATTTATAAAATCGCGAGGGAACGATTACTGCAGGCGCGTATGGCTTGGACTTTATGAGGGTGAAAGTGTGAATTTTACCGACGAACAAAGCGTCAAAGATTTTATGTCGGACAAGTACGAGAAGAAGCGATATTATATCGAGCTTCCGGCGGGTAGTGTGACTGTGAACGGAGGTTCGGCGTTGAAAAACAAAGTAAAAAGTAAGACCGGAAGTAGCGCGCCGAGTTCGACGCCTCTGATATCAATTTCACCGCAAAATTTGAAATCTATGAATATCAACAATAATCTGTTGAATTCAGCGAGAGTAGTAAACCATGTGGCGCCTGTGGGCAGTGATGTGAGTCACAGGTTGGCCCGGCCAGTGACTAACCTTGCTCAGCCTTTGCCTTTAAACAGTTTTAACGTGGCTCCTGCAGTTGCGCCTGTGCCATTTGCCCAGTCACCTGTACCTGAGTGAGTTCAATTTATATACCAATAATGTTATTAAAAAACTACCTAGTTTATACAGATATATTTGTTACCGGAGAACGGCACTCATTTTACGTTAAAACCAAATTATTATTTCTTTACAGTTTCCCAGTAGATTTTTCTACTGCAAACATTTATAACAGTAGTCAGTTCAACGCTAACATAATGAATGGTAATTTCTCGTCACCACCTGCTACGACAGCACCAGCTTTCAATGCTTTCAACTCGCCTCCCACTACAACTGCAAGTAAGTAATAAAATATCTGAAATGTAGACTATATTGTACTATAAATTCTCTGCCAATATAACTTCAAAACCTGAAGACGTCTTAATTTTAATTAAAACATTAAAAATCAACAAAAATTATTAAAAATCAACAAAATTTCTTTCAGATGATCGCTATGCTGCTTTAGCAGACCTTGATTTAGCTTTAAGACAGCAAAACATGAAACAAATGGGTAAGTGATTTTTTTGTTTAATATTGGTCGGCCAAGTTTACTACATAAGTTAATTTATTTGCTTTTTTTTTATCATTTCTCCATATTAAAGCATCAGGATTCCTGATTCCGAAATGCATATTGTATGTACCCCTAACTAGGTTTCCCTGTATCAAATCTGTAGGTGTAGGGTATCAAAAACTACGAGGATCGGGGATCCACTACACCCAGACACAGAACAAATACTTGCGCTTTTTTTTATGCACAAATATTTGTTCTGTAGGGGGAATCGAACCCGCGACCTCACGCTTCACAGTCGGCTATCCGCCTATTGCGCCACATTGGTCCCTTCAATGGAACCACCTCCAATCGGACAAGAAGGAGAAATTGAAGAGCAGCTTTCTCTTGCAGAAATCATCATCATTACAACCTATAAAGCTTTTTCTTACCAACAATTGGCAAGCATTTGACCAAATATCACCTGATGATAAGGGAGTGTGCTTGCCTAGAATAAACCTATGGACTCTTCTCTTGAAGACTCCCAAACTATACTTACGGGCAACAAAGACACTGGCAGGGTGTTCTGCTCCTACGCCATTGTACATTCCCACCGACATAAAGAGATTCTCCCTAAAAGTATGGGCCCTAATCTACTATGCTGCCAGTGTGCGAGTGGGTAGATGTTGCATACCCCTGAATAATGCGGATCTAGGACAGAACAGTACACCTAGTTCAAGTTTTGAATACTTTTAAAGTTTTCGTAAATGTCTAAGTTTACTATCGCCAACTTGTCAAAGTGGCAACTCGTACTGCCTAAAATCAAAAAGTAACTCGAAAGCTTTCTTGGAATATGAATAAAACTATTTAAAATAACCTGTATTACAGATTTTAGACCCTCAAGTTTCAATAAGGCGCGCTGAAAAGAAAATGTATGGAAGGAAACTAAAACTTCTATAATTTTTGTAAACTATCAAAACCTGTACTCCCCAGTACAGTTTCCTTACAATATTTTCCTTTACTGTTTTAGCAGTATTCTAGAGTAATCCAAAAAAAATTTTTTTCTTGCAGAGGATCATAATGTAAACACTAAAAACCCATTCCAAAGCCCAGCTACCAATGACCTGTTTGCAAATAAGAACCCGTTCTTCAATGGAGGATGGAGTGCCACCACTGCTCCTGGCCCAGTCAACCCGTTCATGGTAAGTTGATCCTCAATAACATCATTAATTCATGGCCGGTTTCAATAACCGATCTATCCACGGTTTCCTCCTTGCCTGGAGATGGAAATTTGACATAAGCTCCATAGAAGTAATGTCAAAGAACATCGGCCACTTTTCATACTGCTTTGGACCTGACCGCAATATATTTTGTATAAAAATTACGAATAGTCTATCGAAGTTACACGAACAGCCTATAACAGTTTTTGGTGTGTGAGATTTAGTCAGGTTCAGAAAAAGAAAAAGGAGTACTAACAAAAATAGTAGAATAGTATCGTAGCAAAAGCAAACAGAGGTTAGGGTGAGGGTTGCCTGATCTGAATCGATCTTCCAGAAGATCAATATCGAAAAAATCAATTTCATTTTTTCTAGACTCGCCTTGAAATATCGTTTGTATAATCTAATTAGGACTAAAATTACAATTTTCTTCATACATAGCTCGTTTTCATACAAGCACAGGTCCGTTTTGGCCATTGTTTTTTATGTCAAATCGTGATAGATAGGTAATTGAAACTGACTCAGCCTCCCACTTTTAAATTCTATGATAAAAAGTATTATCTTGCGTCCAAGCTATTAAAACAAGATGTTTAAAATGCTGCATTGAATCTATTTATATCTTAACTAGCTGTTCTCCACGGTTTCGGCCGCGTGGGCTACAGTTTATCACGATAAAAAGTAGCCCATGTCATTTCTCAGGCTCTACACTATCTCTGTACAAAAATTTCATTTAAATCGGTTCAGTAGTTTAGGCGTGAAAGACAGACAGAGTTACTTTCGCATTTATAATATTAGTAGGGATATATGTAGTAAGGATTATATCGTCTATTTTGAAATATTGCGATAGACAATAAGCCTAGGGGGCTTTCAGTATAAATAGAATATATCAAATTTGAATAAGTAAATGAAGTATATGATATGATTAAAGTCTTAAAGCTTGATTTTGAGGGGATAAAAATCCAGTTACACTGCCAACTTAGCTGTGAGATGCAATAAATGTGCAAAGAAATCTGCAGCTTTATGAAAAACTAGCTGTTCCCTGCGGTTTCACCCGCGTGGGCTACAGTTTATCGCGATAAAAAGTATCCTATGTCCTTCCCCGGGGCTCAAATTATCTCTATACCAAATTTCATTTAAATCGGTTCAGTAGTTTAGGCGCGAAAGCGTATATATTCCGTATACTCCAAAATTATTCCCGCACTTCGGTGCGTTCTTCACCGCGTTACCTGCTGTAGGTATCCATTTTAATTCTAATATTTTAATTCTAGGTTAATTTTTTTTCGGACCACGCGTCTGAATTGTGCTGTTAAAGGTCTTTCTGGTCCGCGACCGCACTTTACCTATTTCATAGATTCTCCCTCACCTCGCCGCGTTTCCCGCTGCGCTGGGGTGCGGTGGGTTTATTTTTCTACTACTACTTACATTTTTAAACTCGTGATATCTTTCGAATGGAATGCCCGAATTGAATGATTCAAAAAGTTTTATAAAGGTATTGAAGCAGTTTTGAATAAGAAGTAATTTATTTTGATAAGGATTAATACCAAGACACAAATAAAGAGCCTTTTCTAGAGGCGGCATTAAAAATTATTTTTTTCAAATAAAATATCACTTATTGCGGCATAACTATAATAGTTAGACATATGCTCTCGCGGACTTTTTTGTAGATCTTAATGAGACCTACAAACCCGCAAAACATTATTTTGTTCTAGTGTCAATAGTTTTAGCAGCGCACGCAAAAATAGGTTTTCGATTTCACACCTTGGGTTGCAAAATAGCAATTTTCTTACGGATCCCTAATTTTTTTGGAAATAAAATATAGCCTATAGCCTTCCTCGATAAATGGGCTATCTAACACTGAAAGAATTTTTCAAATCGGACCAGTAGTTCCTGAGATTAGCGCGTTCAAACAAACAAACAAACAAACAAACTCTGCAGCTTTATAATATTAGTATAGATAACGGCTCATCTCATAAAAACATTGTTTTGCAATTTTGTTAGCCAAGAATCTCAATCGGATTGCATGACAGGAAACTAAGATCTCATTTTTAGTATCTGTGTATGATATGAATAATAGTTAAATTATGTACAGTACATATCTAAATTACAATTTATTATTCGGTGGTGGATAATCTTTGAGAATAGAAATTTTATTAACAGCACATACAAGCTTGCCTAGTATGAAGGTCACAGAAATGTATATTTTTTCAATATTTTTCCTGCAATTAGCGTTAATAATTTACGCTTTTTTAACACAAGTTTCGAGCTTAATTTTGGGCTAGGTCAATGGTGTGTGCATTGGTCCTCCGATATATTATTATATTATATTAATAATATATTTAACAAATTGTTATTAACTGCTGCTAAATAAATGTATTTTCTTTTTTTTTCATTCTAAGATAAGAAAAGGGATACATCCTAATAATTCCTACGATCTCTAATTATTTTTGGTAGATATCAGAATCTGCTGCAACAATGCATTAGAATTCACTAGATGACTACCTGCAGGCGTCATCGTCATATACTCCTATCTATGGTTACATAGTTAAATCAACCTTGACTAGCTATGTTGTCCAAATTTATTAACATATGCATGTTTTTATTTGGTATTGATTGACTGGTCATGCATAAAAATATTTTCCTGCTGGAGATACTAATGGTGTAGGTATTATGTATTTGTATATATAAATAGAGTTAAAATTTATCGTTCGATTCATGTAGATGTAGACAAGACCTAGACCATCTCTTTGATAAAACAAATCTTTTTCGCGACCCTAATCCTTGATTTGAATCCCTATCTTATAAATTCGAAAGTAACTCTGTCTGTCTGTCTCGCTTACACGCCTAAACTACTGAACCGATTTAAATGAAATTTGGTACAGAGATAGTTTGAACCCTGAGGAAGGACATAGGATACTTTTTTATCGCGATAAACTGTAGCCGACGTGGGTGACAGCTAGTGAGTTTCTAAAGATACAATTTTCTTGTTTTGAATCTGCAATTTCTGTACCTAATAGTTTTTAGGCTGCACTTAAACTATAGGGGGAAAGAAACAAATCTTTGTATGTATATAATAGGTATATTGCTATACTGCGTTATAGAAGCAAATGAGACTCTGAATCGAGACACTAAAACTACATAATGACCTTTTGCTTAGATATCCGTTTGCTCTAAATTTATCTTTGTGCTACTTTAACCCGCGATACTTGTGGCAGATAACGCGCTTCACAATAGGCTTTGAGGATTACAGTGTACGTTCTAGAGAGGATTATTTTATCTTCAGGATAAATTTAGCAAACAGGAACATTAACTGTGTAAATATGTGCTAATTTATCCTGTCCATCACTTCACTCAACTATATATTTAAGACACAAATTGGTTTTCCTAAAAAAGTGTTTGTTTCTCCTACGAATTTGCAGTCCCAATTCTAGTCGATAACAAAGTCTCGGTAAACGGCAATTTCTTTTTAAAGATATCGTAAGATCGCTAGACAGCCACTCGTAATAAAAATATCATTCTCATTTATTATATAAAAAATAAATGCGAAAGTAACTCGTCTGTCTTTTTGTTTGTTACCTACTGAAGTACTACTACTGAAGAGATCATGTTATTTGGCTTGGAGATAGTTTGCACCCTGGGTTAGGACATAGGATACTTTTTATCGCGATAAACTGTAGTCCATATGGATAAAACCGGGGTGCGCAGCTAGTTTTGCAATAAATCTCTGCCAATGATTTACGCAAATGGTAAAATTTATCTTATCAAGTAATAAAGCGCCGGAAACTACATTCGATACCTACTGCAGTTGGTTTCCCAATACGTTAATTCGTACAGTTCACAGAACTCGCTTATCTATTTTGCTGTTTGGGTTTGGATAATGTTAATGAATGACTCACGAATTACCCGGAATGTCAATAATAAACACAGCACTATGTCTAACACTTATTTATCTGTTTACAGCCTACAACGAACAACGGCGGGTTTGTGAACTCGAAGAATCCATTCCTATGATGGATGAAGCAATCGAGAGAATCTTAAGAAACAAGTGAGAATGCAAAGAACAAATTATGGAACAAAAAGCACAAATACGCTACAAATGTATTGTTTAAAATTGTTAATTGCGTAGTCAACTATTTATAATTATGCCATAGCGGTAATACGGCCTTTAAAGAAATCTTATTGATTATCAGAGAAATGGTTTATGAATTACCATGTGAAAGTCGTTATGTCAAGTATGAAATGCAAATAGTAAATGTTACACGATTTTGTTAGATAATCGCTTTACATGCTTGCTTATGTAGGTTACGATACTTACGTGTAAATTCAGTGCCTCAAAATGCCTTAAATATCTTCAATGTTTACAATTGAAATATCAGAACATATTTATTATTATATATTTCTATAAATTGGTGATAAGAGTGAATAAGATGTAGGGTATATGAAATGGTTTAAATTACTAGATTCTGGTCTTAGCTTATTCTGAATAATTAAGCTGTGTTAAAAACAAACTGTCCAGTTATTTGGATGTAAGTTATTGTTAATGGGACACTTTGCGTAGCGTTATCCTTACATTGATATTATAAATGCGAGTTTTAGTGTTTGTTATTTCACGCAGCTGTGGATCGACGTGAATTTTTGTATAGAGATAGCTTATGGATCGGAAGTAACATAAGTTACATACTCTTTATCCCGGAAAGATGCAACGCTCCAGTGATAATATTCTCGGAGGTGAAACCGCGCGGCAGTTTGTACTGTAAATAACGCTACACCAAGTGAACTGTCGCCATAACAAGGAGTGTAAATTATAATTATCGCTCATTTATTTTGTCATGAGCGTTTCCGATTGCTCTATTGAAATGTCGTCGTCCCTATTTTTGCCTCATTGCACGGCCATAACCGTCATAACATGACCTTATATTTTTAGTAGAAGTGATGGAGTGCCTTACAGTATTTTGAGATTGTATCAGGGTGGATTCAAACAAATCATGTTACGTCATAGTTATTTGATGAATGTTCCGGTTACCGTCCATATCGTAGAGAATATTCACAAAATAAAAATATTTTTACAGTATATTTTGTCACATTTTACCTAGAGGCTTTAGGAATGTCTCGTCAAAAATGATATCATATTGAATTATGTAGTTGATATAGTTTTACTTGTTGACCTTATTTCATTATTATCGCTTCGTAAATATTATTTTAATGTTATTTAATATTCTAACAATTTAACTTGACAAATTGTACTGAATACTTCCTTTGTCAGGGTTTTTTAAATTAAATATCGGACTACTCTTTTGTATCTGTCTGTAAGTTAGTTAAGCTTTAAAAATAGACAATTATGAAATAAGCTCTCAAATTTTGCGCTTTATCTGTGATTAAATAATCAGTTTTATCATTATTTGCAATGAGCTAACTTGAACAATTTTATTTTCTAATCAATGCACTTTTTTATTTATTTAGTAATTAATTGTTTGTTTACTATTTGAGCACTAAGATCTGTTAATTTGTATAAAGAAGGCGAAACTTTAATCACTATTAAATTAATTATTTTAATAAACATTTTTATTATTTATAATTTTCTACTATTTTCCTACATTCCTGGTTACTACTAGCAAGATAAACAAAAGAGAACTGTGAACTAGTTATATACAGTTATAATAATTATAATTTACAAACAAAACAGCTTAGATTAATTAAAAGTCAGTCTCATCACATTTTACACTTTGATATTATGCGTCACATCTTGTATTTGCCACTTTTTCTTGCAAGCACGGGGGTGGAGAAGTTGTCCGGGGTGACGTTGGGGCTGACTATCGGTGTTTTCGGCGTGTCGTGACTGAGAGATACGGCCGAAGCGTTTTTGATGGCTTCTGGTAAATCTTCCGGTAGGTTTGTTTGCCCGGAAGTTGATGCTGTTAATCGTTTTTCTGATATTGTCTTTAGCATGTTTTTGCCAGCTTCCTTAGTCTGAAAAATTAATAACAGTTTTATGATAGTACTTACATAATTTTTTGATTAATCAGCACCTATTCAGCCTTTTTGATAAAGAGCGAATAGTGTAATCTCTTTTCATTGGTTGTTGTTTATCAGTGAAATGCACGAGATAAAATACTAACATTATAAAATGTGAAAGTTTGTGATAATGGATGGATATGCGTTACTCTTTCAAGCAAATACTACAGAACGAATTTCAATGAAATTTGGAATGAAGATAGCTTACACTCAGGATTAACACGTAGGCTACTTTTTATCCCAGAAAAAGGTTCCTGCGGTATAACGGGAAATCGCGGGCTAAGCGCGTCTTAACTATGTACTTACACTTTCATGTTCAAGGCATTTGTAAGCGTAATGGGCGGCGTGGTCGAGCAGCGAGAATCTGAGGTAGTACTGTGCCAAGTAACGCTGCGCCGCCGGCAGCTCTTTGCTACCGACGTTGGCAGGGTCCTGGCACGCCGCTGTGTACGCCGCCGCTGCACTGTTAGGCATATTGGAGCGCTCGTACAACCTGGGAAGATTTAGGAAATAAGAAAGCCAGTCTGGGGAATTGGACGGGGCTCGTAAGCCGAATTAATCGATCATGGCAGAGACGTCGACTTGACAATAAGCTTGAGCTTTCGGTGAAGGAAAACATCGTGATGAAACCATAGCTTGGTGATAGGGCATTTTCTAGTGCTCGACTAGCTAGCTCGAGATAAGAATCTGTCGCCAAGCACCTATCGGTGTGTTCCGGCAGCCCCACTTTAGAGTTAGTTCCCATCCAGGTGTAGCGTGACGCCACCTTCGTCGACCACATCATCACTTAACATAATAGGTAACTTGGGCTCAAAAAAATCAGGATAGAGGGAAAACGTTACGTCATTGGTAGCGGAAGAGAGGAAGCACCGTGGCGCGATGATCTGAACGTCTTTCAAGATGATTGGAGGAAGCCTGCCCTCAGTGAGATTAAGTGAAAGAAGATTATCCTGCTTAGTTGCAGAAAAGATCTCGTTTACGAAATGATAAATGAATACTAATAGTACAGAACTTCTGTTACTGTTAGTAGGAGATTTCAAAATTACAGCATAACATATGCATCAAAGATCTTACTTCGCCAATTTAAACAGTGCCATTCCCTCGATATCACCAGTGCTGTGAGCTTTATAGTAACACTTGAGAGCGTTAGGTATCTTGTCCATCTTCTCATAGGCTTCCCCGAGGGACACCAGCATTCTGGAGTCGTCTGGTTTGAGCTGGGCTGCTCGCGAGTAGTAGTATATGCAGTAACCGTTGAGTCCTAGTATCTCATATGCTTGTCCAAGGCCGTTCCATGCGCGGTAATCATTTCTGTTCACATCTGTAATGCATAAAGATCACATAGAATAATCCTATGCTACTAATATATATATATATAAACGTGAAATTTTATGAGGATGAATGGATGTTTGTTAATCTCTCGCGCAAAAACTACTGAACGTGTTTTGGTGAAATTTGCTGTGGAGATAGTACAAAACCCTGGAGACGAACATGTGATACTTTTCATCGCGATAACGTGTAGTCCACGCGGTTGAAAGCGCGAGGCGCAGCTAGTCATCTACAAATACTGATTCACTGATATATAAAACAAAGCCTAAACCAGAAATGATACAGGTGTGAAATTTTCAGGGTACCTTCTTGTGGTAGGGTAGACTATGGCTGCCCCAAAAAGGTCGTATTTAAAACATCTCTTTATAAACCAAGCGGGCGAAGCTGCAGGTTGCTAGTCACACTATTACATATTTTAAATACAAAAGTTTCTGAGTTAGTGTGTCTGTCTGCTACTTCTTCATGCAACAAGAAAATCAGTGTACCAGTGGGGCGTATCTAGTAAACAATACATACCAATTGCTTGTCGGTAACACTGTATAGCAGCGTTTGAGTTCTGTAGCTCAATGAACTCGTGTCCCATGAGAATCCATGCCGACAGGTACTGAGGGTCCAGTGACAAGGCCCTTTGGAAGTACACTACTGCCTTCTGATGTTCGCTTCTTAGACTGTAGTAGTTACCTGAAAGAGTTTGAAACACACAAAGAAAGTTAGCCTAAGCTCAGCTACAGGTATTGCAGCATAATGTCATATGCATGATATTTCAGTACTACATTGAGATATGCAGACAAAAGGCCCTAAAATCCATCTAGCAAAATCCAAGTTTATCAAACTAACAGAAAGTTTCTAAAAAAAGCATCTATGTTCTTGTACCCTCACTTGAGAGCCAGTTCCCAATCCAGACGTAGCATAGCGCCAACTTCGACCACATGTGGTCACACGTTACACTGCATGTAAAAAAACCAAATTGGATTTAGCTAATCTCTTACCGATAACACAGCAAGTTTCAACTCTGTACTTGTCAATGGAGACAGCCTTCTGAGCCAAGTTGGCGAGCTCCATTCGTTTCTCTTTCAGATACAACAGATGCGAGTAGACATCCCAGTTGTCCAATCTGTATGGGTCACTTTGATACAGCTCTCTGAATAGCGCTAATGATGAATCTACATCTGAAAACATAAGCAAACTCTGTCAGAAAAAGTAGTCAAAGTATTATTTCTAACAAACATTACACTGTGAATAAATGAAAAGTAATATTCACCATAGATTAATATATTACTTGACCACTAGATATTTGCTATTTTAATAAATCAATGCACTCCTTGGCACACACGTCTCTCGCGCGGGGTGCGGTCGCGCTGCCTGGCCCGCGCGGGCCTCTTCCGGCTGGATCGGCTCGCCTTGCCGACTCAGCATTGCTGACACGGTTGGACTTTTTGTTTGATTTTGCTAATGCTCGCCTGGCTAGCTACCATGCTCAGATTAAAAATGTGTCGCCAAGGACCTATTGGTGTGTTGCAGCAGTCTCACTTGTGAGCCAGTTCAGTATCAGGTGTAGCGTGGCACCACCTTCAACCACATTGTCACTTCACATCAGATGACTTGTGGTCAAATGCTGCCCTGTAAATAGTAAAAAAAACTTTCATAAACTCTAATAACCTCTTCACAACAAGAGAAGAACATGCTTAAAATAGGAGAAGATTAATACATATTATGTTAATTTTACCTCTTCTGTCATGATGTGCTATGGCCATTTGAGCTGTCACATAGGTACTCTTCTGGAATCCAGCTGCTATTAAAGCCATATAGGCCTCCAATGCTTGCTCAGAAAGCTTTAGCTCTACAAATGCATGGGCTGCAAAAAAGTACATCATCCAGTGCTTAGGCAGCTGCAGCGAATCTAGGGCTTCATATTCATTGGCTAGACCTGGAACACAACATAATTTCTTTATTTTTAGACCGTACACGTAAATTGCACCAGATATAACTAAACAGTCCCAACGACATATCAATGCTGGTTACAAAACCAGCAACTATGCTCAGTCGGAGACTTATTGGTGGCAATTGACAATTTTCAAATACAATACTTTAGCTAGTTGTAAAATTGCTTATTGTCTTGTAATTTTATTTCATTTTTTCACTTGGAAAAATGGTAAAATAGAACTTGAATCTTACAACGTCATCTTCTCTCTCTTCTTCTTACTTATCTGCCTTACAAGAGCATAAAGAAATATAATCAGAAACAACAATATGTCAGACATTTCAACAACTTTGAGAATGATTGCATTGATTTATTTAGACTTCAACAAGTTATGTGTGGATTTTGCCATCTATTAAAACTGTAAAGAACATTGATATGAAACTGGCATGTCCAAGAACCACAACATTCAAGGGCATGCCACATATTGTGGTAGATTAAAGGCCATACTCATACTCACACACATACTCATACTCACACACATACTCATGCTCACACACACTCATACTTTCTCTCTACAAGAAGGCTGGTGTCCCAGCAGTGGGAACGTAATAGGCTAATGATGATACTTGTCATGAAATGAGTGTAGAACACCCTTTCCCAAAGTGGTTGATAACGCCCCCTTGTGGGCACTGCAGGCCTAAAGGGCAGTAAAAGACCCAGAAAAAAGGGGGCTTTGTGTAGAGGCTTAATGGGGGGCACTAAAAAATAATTTATTCTCGAAGTAGGCAGTAGACAAAATAAGTTTTGGGAACCCCTGATGTAGAAGAAAGCTCACCTGCAAGCTCTACCCATGCTGCCCACAGAGTTGGGGCAGCAGCAATGGCAGCATGAAGAACTATGACTGCTTGTGTTCTTAAATCTAACTTTTTAAGTACCACTCCTTCCAAGTACAGTAAATAGCCATCTAAGTTGCTGCGGTTAGCCTGAAAACCAAAACATTACATTCAGTGCCAAGTTCAGTAAGGTTTTATCAAAATTTCTTGTTTTTTACATCTTCATGAATCAGAAGGATGGATTGAAAACATAGATTCAGATTGGTATCCATTCTATTAACGGGAAAAATAAAATACATGGATTTATGGATGCATTAGAACTACAGAAATCCACTATATAAGATGGAACACCAAAATCGGAATCTAAAACTATGTCAAGACTTACTTTGAAATATGACAAAAGATCCAACAACACTTGAGTGGATTCACTATTTTCTGCTCCCGAGTCTGTAGCATTGTCGAGCCGCTTCTTCTCACTGGACATGTACTGAGAATACTTCAGAAGGAACAAACATTTAGGGCTTGTGCAATTCTCTAGGAAATGAGCTGCTCTATCGTACTCCTGACAGTCAAAGTAACTTTTGGCTAATGTGTAAGATTCCCTTTCTTCCCGCAATATACCGTCGTCGTAGCCCTCACCAAGATCCTCTAGATGACTAACTTTATGATCCCTCAGGGCATAATTCAGCTCTGCAAGCCACTTGGTAGTCTGAGTAAGACCCCGATCTGTGCACTCTCGAATACCATGTCTAATATCTCTTCGCACTTGCGTCAGATCGATTTGAATATCACCCTTTGGATGTATGCATAATGGTGGCATTTTCTGTAATATGAAAATCGTGTTCTTCTCAAGATTACGAGCAAAAGAATATTCGCGTTATTCGTAATCGTATGTATCGTTGGCTCACGATGGCTGTTTTCTTGTAACGTTTTGGCCTTGGCGCAAATTCGAATTTTCGATTCGACTTTGTTGATTGCTGTCACTGTGAATTGGTCCCTATATTGTACGACCAATAATTTCCGACCGGATAATGTACAGCCAATAACGCATGGCCTGGTAATCCATGTACATGGCTTCCGTACAATACGGGCTTTACATTATAATGTAATGAAATTGGTCTACAAAGTTGGTCCGTGATGATAATTATCATCACGGACCTATTTTGTACGGGCGATAATGTACGGCCTGATAATCCGTGTACCTACATAACCACAGGTTAAGTAAAATTTCATATGCTCCATGCTTGATGCTTCGTTTGAGCTAGGTTTGATCATAACAGTGCCGTTTGACCACAGATAAAAATAAAAATATTAGTGGCTTAGCCGCACCCTAACCTACTGGTACACTATATTTTATTAACTTAATACATACTATCAATTAAATAAAATAATAAGTAAAATCATATACTGATAAAAAAATATTTCTATCAGTCACCTATACCTAACGAGGCATCAATCAAGCTTGATTGACAGATCACAGAGAGGAAATTCTATCCTTGTATATGGTTGGCTTCGGATTATCAGGCCGTGCATTATCAGGTCGTGCAATACTGGCTGTGCATTATTAGGCCGTACATTATCACCTCCCGTTATTCCATATTATTATAATCGATGGCTTCAGTTCGGCCTTCGTTCGTTTCGCCAAAGATATAGAAATTCATAGAATGCAGTATACATGAATGAACATAGGAAGAGAATAGATGTTACATAATATCTTATCCAATAATATTTTATACCTATTTTGAATATATAAATTGAAAAAACAACAAAATATATACAATTAAACTATTATAAATACTAAGAAAAGATGTTACTAATCGAAATCTATGTGAAAGAATAGTTCAGTCGTTTTTCTGGTGAAAGTGGCAACATCTTGTGTCAATAGTGTCATTAGTCATTACGTTATGAATGTCATTTTGATGACTTTGTCATTATCAATGTCATCGCGTCGCTGCGCTGCTGTGCGGCAGTGGTCTCGAACCTACCGATTTTTCGGTATTTCTACCGATATGAGCTCTGTTCTACCGAAATACCGAAATGCAACGATTTTTCCACGATTTCCGAGAATACATTGAAATTCTCCCGATTTTTCTACCGATTTTGGCGATTTAACATTTATAAATTGGCAACCCTTTTCATTTATGTTTAATCTATACTAATAATATTATAAAGCTGCAGAGTTTGTTTGTTTGTTTGAATGCGCTAATCTCAGGAACTACTGATGCGATTTGAAAAATTCTTTCAGTGTTAGATAGCCCATTTATCGAGGAAGGCTATAGGCATATATTTCATTTCCAAAAAAAATAGGGATCCGTAAGAAAATTGTTATTTTGCAACCCAAGGTGTGAAATCGAAAACCTATTCTTGCGTGCGCTGCAAAAACTATTGACACTAGAAAAAAATAATGTATTACGGGTTTGTAGGTAGTAGGTACCATTAAGGTCTACAAAAAAATTCGCAACAGCATTTGTCTAACTACTAGAGTTATACCAAAAAAATGTTTTTTTTTATTTTAAAAATGTAATTTAAATGCCTCTTCTAGAAAAGACTCTTTATTTGTATCTTTATACATAAATTACATTAAAAAAAATACTTCAAAAAAAAGTAAAAATATTAAGCCTGTAAGTTGATACTAAATAAATAAAATAGTTTGTAATATGTATGTAATGTAGGTAATGTAGAAATATATAAACGAATTTGATACTATATTGTTTTTTTATATACTACCGATTTTTGGTACAAATATACCGATTTTGGAGGGCAACTCTACCGATTTCGCACTTTGACGTTCGAGACCACTGCTGTGCGGTGATAACGGTAGTGAATAGTGAAACAAATTGCGTTATTTAAATTATTTCCCTTTGCAATCGCATAGTCGTCTGTCGCATTTTACTCATACTACGTATTTCTTTCGTTCCATTCACTTGAATTGAATTGAGAGTTTGAATAACACAGACTCTTTCAACGAAACTAAATTCATTGTTTGAAATCTTGCCTGAGTGTTGTTGGGATTTGCGTATTATTGAACAAACAAGGAATAGACATGGCTGATCAAAATATAGATTGCGTGAAGGGTGATGTGGAGAACGCGTATTCAACGCCAGGAGCGGACCCTAAAAACATGCAGGAGGTGACATTATATGTATGTGTATACCCCTAAACACCATAAACACCTTCCCGCACAATGATTCCCTGCATGGTTGTAGCATGGACACATCAACACATTCCAAACATCCAATACCCGAGAGCAATCATCTATTTATTTAGGTCTGTATGTACATTCTTTTTTTATTTGCATGTCCTTGACTTATGGTTCGTTTACGGTTTCAGGTTCAATCTCTACTACAGAATATGCAAGATAAGTTCCAGAGTATGTCTGATCAGATTATAAACCGGATAGACGAGATGGGTACCAGAGTCGATGAGCTAGAGAAGACTGTAACAGACCTCATGACACAAGCGGGCATTGAGAGTGAAAAGTAGAATTACTGGTTTACCTTTAGCTTTAGAAATCATGGTGTAACTATCCATTACATATTGTATATGTCTATTATTGATAGCACCCAAAGAAAATAAAATTAAACATAATTTATTGTATGCATGGTTTCCGAATTTTGCTATTAAATAACAAAGTTAGCTTGTAAAATCTGAATAGCATTTGTAATTTCGACACATTTTTTGTACAGGCTGTACTACAATACATAAAAATTAAAAATACAGAAACTTTCGTCTGAAACTGTGCAAATAAACATTTTAAAACTGTAATATTAATAGCAATAACCATATTATGTGAAACCTGATTAAGATGAATAGTTTTCATATTAAACTTTACAGTCTATCAAAGTATAAGGCTTTGTTATTTTAATGTAATTAAATTAACTTTTACTGCGCTCACACAAGTCATACCTATAATTCATAATAACATTATTTCTGGCAAGCTTATATTCATCAATTTGAAATTAGTAGTACATTACGGCTGGTTCTGACCTATCTATTAGCCGATTTCAATAATTTATCCTACCTATCCAGTTTGTCCTACTAGATCTTGAGATTTGGCATAAGCTCCATAGAAAAAGTGTCAAGTTTCTATCTTTAGTAGCACAAACAGAATAGATAGAATACTGAAACTGGCTGTGAAAAGAGTTTTATACTATTTAACTAGAGCCAACCTCAAAATTTTTACAAAACCTAGTTATTGAATTCCAATTCATGCCAAACAAAAATGCACAATTTTGGTACCCTTCGTCTCCACCCATTTAAGATATACTTACTATCTTTTATTAATCAGTTGCAAGTAAGTGTATGTATTGTATTTCGTATAACTTACATTCGAGTTAGGTACATAAGTTTCTGTGAAATTTTCTAGAATGAATGTATTATTATTGAAAGTGCTCTTAAAATAAGTATTACCTATAACAGAGATAGGTACCCGTGATTCCTTTGTAAATTTGTATAGATTGAACTGTGTGATTACGTGTCTGCGTGAGACGGCCAGAGATAGGTTTTGAAAATGTACCTGGAACAGACTGGTACGGAAACAATAAAGGAGTTTGCATGTCCACGATTACAAATCAATAGCAGAGGGGCGTTCTTTTGATTTGGCATGTTGATATCAAGCATGTATGTTGTAATATTTACCTTATGGAATTGAGAATAAAGTATGTATGTAAAGAAAAAGTTTGTATTTATTTCAAAATCCAAAGCACTTAGGATATACTTATATATTACTTAAAACAATTGAAACTAAGATAGGCAGCTATTACTTAAAACTAGCGCGATTCGGTTTCTTCAGAAGTTTCCTGGTCTTCAGAGTCTTCCGATTCCTGGAAGATAAAAAAAACTATATTGGAAAACTTAGAAAAATACTAAAACAGATAAGGTATGTAGGTTGTCAAACAGGATATATTATGAAAATAGAATAGCGATCCGAAACGGCTTCGTACGTGTAGGCAATATTATGAATTTATGACAGACAGAAGTCTTCTCAATACCGAATTGTCGTAGATTTTTTAAAGCTAGGTACTAAAAAAGCAATTTGTAGGTACTTTAGTGGTCAGCACACGCTGATGATGCATATATATATATTTTTTTTAAATTTTGATTAGCTCTATTTTCGTCTAGAAATTACAGGTAAAATCCCGTACAGAGCTGCAAAAAGCACTCTGTAAATAAATAAGGATTATAAACGTACCGAAGTCTCGCCTTCGTCTTTTGGCGAGGAATGGTTCATGAGAGCTGCTAGAGAGGTAGATCGCGTCATACCCGCGTTACCTTTATCCGGTGACTTCAGTCTTCTAACGCTCTGCAAATAGAATAAATTATTCAATTTCCTGGTAATATTATGGTGTAAGTATATATATAATATTATATAGTATTATGGTGAAGTAACACCGATATACTCAAGTTCACGGAACATACCTAAGTAGGTACCTATATTATCCATCACATAACTCAACTGCCTATAAAGTCTATAAACATAGTATATGCTATAAACCTAACAGCTACGTATCTATACCTACATCTAAGTCTACAGGAAGGACAAAAGAAGGGACATTATACCTCGCGATCGCGGTAAACTTAAATACCTACTACTGTTTCCGTGTCAGCTTCACAACCTCAATGTAAAACCAATATCTACGTAATGTAGGTATGCAAACAGGCACCCCCGCGGTATATCGCAGGAAGGTATCCTTAAATATGTGCTTGCGTGTCAATTTGCATTAATTTTGTTTTACATGGAGGTTACATCGAAGTAGCGAGCTAAACCTGCGATAGCGATGTATCGCAGTTAGACATTCTCATAAACCTAAGTTCGCAGTATAATGCATTTGTTTGGTATATGAATGGATGATCATCAGCGTTACGTTCCTAGTTCCTACTGCTGGGACTTGGCAGACGTAGTGTAGGACGCCCTGCGACAAGGTGGAGCGACGACTTGCGCCGAGTGGCTGGCAGTAGTTGGATGAGAAGAGCCGAAGACCGGGCTCAGTGGCGTACCTTGGGAGAGGCCTATGTCCAGCAGTGGACTGATACAGGCTGATGATGATGATGATGATGATGACTGCTGGGACATAGGCCTTCTCTCACAGAGAGAGAATGGGCCATCATAATCCATCATGCGGGCCCAGTGCGGGTTGGTATATATAGCTAGTTGGCTATATAAATACCTAAGTAAGTACCTAACAAGAAGGAATGTAGGCAGTCAACTCACATCATCATCCTTTCCCGGCGATTGTTGCGTCATCAGAGAAGCCAGCGACGAAGATCTTGCTGATATTCCGGCATTCACCATTTTCTCGGGTGATCTCAGTTTCCTCCTAAAGTTCTGCATGGTAAATTTTTTATTATTTACACAGATGAAAACTGTTTACGCAGGTGTAAAATGTAGAAGGTATAATATGTTAGTTCATCGTTATTTACCGTTGGTTCCTCATTATCAGACAGACCTGCATTTAGAAGCTTCAGAAAGAAAGAAAATATATTAAATGATTTTATGTAGTACTTAAATCCTAATTAAAACACACGCACACATTTTTATATAGATATACTTACCTCAGACCAGAATAAGTGATACCTACGATGTAAATATGAATGTGGTCATGGTTTGTATATTGTATTACATGTACCTACGTTTATATCTATTCTGTGCCTAGGTGATAGATACTAGCTACTTCAGGCTTATATATCCGTGACTTCAGTCAGTACAGTAGGTACAGGTATATTTAAGCAGTACCTACCTAGTCGGTAGGATCAGCTTATGAGCTTAGGTACCTTATATGTTACGTACGTAGGTCGGTAGGTAGGTATATAGGTACTTTATACTTAGTTAGCAGCTACACTTTCAAACCATTAAAAATCGCTTACATCAAGATCAGCCTTATCGTTAATATCCCCGATCTGTTGGTGCGCCGCGGAAAGCAGTTCCACCGCTTTCGCGTGGAACGTCATCTCAATCATCACGAAGTCCGAGAGAAGCGTCTTCAGCTGCTGCAGCTTGCGTCTCTCGAAGAACTCCGTCTGCTCGCTCAGGCCCTTGGCGGTGCGAGACATTTCAGCAGACGCTTTTAGCAGCTCAGATTCCGCATATGTCTAAGTATTTCATATAAAATTTGGTTTTGGTCAATTTTAAATGCACTCGATATTGGTTTGGATCAGGCATACCTACTTACCTTTTTGCTAAGCAGGTATGGTCATGGTGATTCATGTCCAATGCAAGTGTAAATAGGTAATGAAGGTCTTCTAGATCTTGGGTGAGTTATAGCACTATGATTGAGCTGAAATATCGGGGACGGTCTTGGTCCTAGAGACACATTTAGAATACCTACCTAAAGGCAGATAGCACCTATAATAGGCTCAAAAAATATAGCGATGAATCTAAAGTTAAGGGTCTGAAAGACACTCCAGGCTCCAGGTAGGTACTTATTACTGGGTTACTTACATATATACCTACGTACAATAATTGTTTTACCAAGTGCGAGCAGAGCAATCTAGGTGTGTCCTGGAAGCTCCACTTGAGACGTGGTTTCCAGCGACGGCCATTAGATCCTCAGTCTCGATGGGGACCGTTCTATGCTGCGTCTTTCAGTTAGATTCTATATCTACCCTACCTCTACTCTACTATAAGTAGGTATATATGTAAGTATACCTATTACCTACCACTTGCTGTCTGTTAAAAGGTTGCCTTTCTCGTGCTTTGTCAAAAACCTTTTTTCGTGCCATTTCTTTTTCGCGAACGTTCATGGTGTGCTTCACTTCCTCTCTGGCATGTTTGCAGATTGTTTCATATTGGCATAGTTCGCCAATTACCTGCGAAATCAGGTAGGGGGTTGACAGCAAAGGTATTAGCAAAGGTGTGGTATATAGGTACTTTCTCAGGCAGCGTCTTACCACTATGGTATTTAAGCCTGAGAAAGCTAAGCTTTTGCTAAATTTTATAAGATGAAATGGTTCTAGATCCACCGATTCAATCATACGCCATTCCGCAGAGCACCGAGCACAACCCGTAATGGTAGTTTTTTTCTTCTTCCTATTGACGATGTGGTCGAAGGCACCTGAATTGGGATAATATGCTACATAATAATATGACCTAACGCTCGTGCGAGTGAATATCAAGTCAACTGCCCGTCAAGGATTATTACCTACATACTTAATAAAGATTGATAAAAAAATTTGTTTCCATTAAAAACTGCATTCTTCTTGCAAGATGTAGGTAAGTAGGTATAAATAAAAACCTACTTAACTGGTTTCAAAAAGTTCATACTACGACTAAAAATATCCAAGTTTTATCAACCGTGTATGAAACTACGAACCCCCTTCGTCAGACATCCGAATCATTAGGCGGTACCAGTCACGTATAGTACCGCACGAGACTACGGTAGCTTCTGACTACCGACAGGTTCTGACACAGAATAGGTTAATAATATAAGCAAGCAAGCACGTATTGAATTGGAGATGGGAGTTTAGGTAAAGACCTAGGTAGCGTGGTATGAAAGATTTACGAACAGCGGGAGCAAGAGCGGAGCTTAGATAAATACCTAAACGTAACGAGGGTTGAGGAAGTACATAATATGTAGTAAGATTAAATGTAAACGCAATACAATCATTAATGAGTAGAGGTAAGTACATACTTATTGATGGTTTTTCTTTTTTTACAATTCCTTTTGTGTGAATAGTCAGAATCAGACACTTAGAAAGTAGTAGGTATAGGTAGTTAGGTAAGGTGCTTAAACCAAATAAGTAACGGGTACATGGGTATGGGTACATGGGTTCACGCGGAGTATCATTAGTCATCGAAAAAATACATGCCTATTTGCAATAATAAGCAAAGATTATAGATAAATGGACTCAAAGGCCGAGCAGGCGCCAGAGAGCAAGAGAAGACAAAAAAATACTGGTACCTCAATGTATTATGGTTATGGGGCTGGACCTAAAGCTTCGGCCGCCTTCCTGCACGGATATACATATATACACTACAGATATGCAAACCTTGGCTTCCAAGCGCTGCACTTCACAATTCCGATACTCTTCAATGGCTGTCAGAGTCATGGATAAGTTGTCCAGCCCGGCGCTCAGGGATTTGTTGACGATTTCGTTGTTGGCATAGTCTTTCAGAACTTTCGTCAGTTCGTCTCCCATGTCGCGTAACCTATCCAAAATGTTTGAAAATATCGAACTTTAACGAGGCATTTGTAGTGGTAGGCAAGGAAACGACATTTGAGGATAGTTTCAATAGAGTCGGTAATATCTTACTAATATTTAATATAGCTGTACAGACGTACACATAGTCATTACGTGTTGTTAATAAAATATTATAACTGCTATCGATTTGCAGGAATCGAACTCGCGCCCACGCCAATTTCTTTTTTACCCACTGCGCCGTGTGAGCCGTGACTGCAGCGCAGCGGCTAGCTAGAGCATATTAGTAATTAATTAGCTATCACCCTTACTAGAGCATCTGTTTTAGCTTATAAAAAAGTACTTATAAAAGATAAATATGTTCAAAATAAACCTTGCTGTTTTTCTGGTATAATCACCAAATGCGACGCACATATCACCAAAATTTTTTTCAACGTTTGATATGCGATCTTGAATAAATTTTGCTTGTTGTTCGTAGCTTAGTGAATGAGAATTTTCGCCTCTAAACATTTTGATTTTGCAACAAGGAAGATTTGTTTACATGTTTTGTTTATTTATTTGGCTCCCATGGAAACGGAAGCATAGACAAACTTAAGGTGTGTGCAGACTGCAGTGTTGCAGGATACTGCAAACTACCATAAACAATAATAAATGCAACATATTTTTACCTGCCCAAGCCATACCATACCAACCACGTTATTGATTGGCAACAAATAATTGTCAATCTGGCAGAAGATAAACCTTTTTGAATGTCACAGTTCAGACCAGGTGGAATGGTTGTTACGACATATTCCTACCCAAATGGGCCAATATAAAAAAGTTTACACTGTCATATGTCAAAAACAGCTGCTTTTTGTTGTATTGCAATTTCCATTGTGGTGCTTATGACCAATTTTCATAAAAATGAATGAAGAAATAGACGAATACGACATATACCATCAAGATTTTACAACCGCCTCTGAATGGGAAGTGTTTATTGCAAGAATAGAAGAGATTCTAAACGACTGGCGAGTGTCCAAAGCTGCACTACCAAAGATATCATTGTCACCAGATTGTACAAAGAAATGGACTGGTAAAACTGAAGAGATTGCCTTCAATGGTCAGCGATTCATACTATCTTATCACTACCATGCCGTAGACACAGTGAAAAGAACAGATAGCTCAGAAGGAGCTGATGACAAATCTCTATCAGCTGATCTTCATAGGGGTCTTTGGGAAGCTACAACGAATTTCATGGACGACGCTGATGGGAGTCCTTTTCCAGTATCAAATTGGTACGGACTGAAACGATATGTGATGCTATACCCAAACTTACCTCTAGTTGATGGAAGTTTGATTAAATTAGTAATGAGCTCTGTCAATATAGCCTTCGCTAATGTAGACTGTGGTGTGCCTATTTTCGTTAAAGTGCGAGAACATTGGCAGCATACATACCTCGGCTTCTATGAAGACAATGAGTACAAAACCAGTTTTGATACCATTCAATTGAAGCGGATATCAAATCAATGTTCCCACCTTAGTGGACTCGTTAGTTTATTCAAATCAAAAATAGCTTCGCCTGTTGCGCTAGATGCAGTTGTAGTATCTACGAAATTTTCATATGAATTAAGAGACTTTGAAGGTTTTGCTTGGAGGAAAGGTTCATTTACAAATGAATTTTTATCTATAGACGGATATGATGTGAAAAAGTTAACGGAGCTTCCGTTTGGGGCAGATAGGAATCCCATAAAGAGTTTGTTGCTAAATGCTATTTGGCCTAAGTTCAGAGAGTGCACCATTGTTGAATCCTCTACTTTCTCAGACATTGATCCGTTAATGGCGCCGACGTGGACTATAACTCTGACTCTAAGGGAGAATATAAGCTGCCAGTTGTCAGAGATCATTGGTAAAATGATGGACTTGTTAGATAATAACCAGTTACTAATGGACACGCTGGGCCTCAGTCGGAGCTTGGGTATTGTGAATCCTTTGCATAAAATCACAGAAGCCCCGATAACTATATCGAAGATAGTGAAAGCAGCTATGGGACACAGTAAAAATGTATCCGATTTTAAAGGCCCAATCCCAGACGATCTACTCATGGCTCTCCTGTACTATATATTCCCTGATGCTGTCGAAGATAACACTTTTAACTATCCTGAACAGTTGGATGTGGAATTCAAACAGGTCAGTACTATTTTATGTAAAACTAGCTGTTCCCCGCGGTTCCACGCGCGTGGAACAGCTAGTTACAGTTTATCGCGATAAAAGGTATTCTATGTCCTTTCTCAGGATTCAAACTATCTCCATACCAAGTTTCATTTAAATTGGTTCAGTAGTTTAGGCGTGAAAGAGTAACAGACAGACAGACAGAGTTATTTTCGCATTTATAATAAGTAAGGGATCAGTATCGGGTGAAAATATATATTTTTTTTACTTACAGGGTAGCGTTGGCCATAAGTCACCTTATGTTAATGACGATGTGGTCGAAGCCATGCTACACCGGGATTGCAAACTGCCTCTCAAGTGAGGCTACCGGAACACACCAGCCCATTTTACTATTTTTACTTTTAGCTAATCAAAGTTACTGTTTCAATTTCAGGCAGATGGCAGTGAGCCTAGGCTGTGCAGTTATGTGAAGACCAGCCCAGAAGGGGGCCTGGTGTGGAGGCTGTCAGTGACTGCAGCACGGCTACACCATGCCGGTGGACTGCCGTACTTGGCACATTATTGGTATGAGCTGACACAAGAGCTGCAGTATAGGTGGGAGCATCGCATTTTGGTGCCTGGGTAAGTAGTTATTTGTTGAAACAAGACAATTTTATTCAATAAAGTAAAAATAGGCCAAAAATTACGTACTAATTAAAAATATGAAGAAATAAGATTTCTGTTGAAACCCGTTCCGTTAGTTATTCTAACAGTAACTAGATGGCAGCACAAGAAACATTACCACAGACACAAAATAATAAGTTTCAGTCACTACCAATAAGTAGGTCAAGATGCATTTGATTTCTTCAATTCAGAATAATATTTATTTAATGAGGTACTAAATGTGGTCACTTTAAAACGTTTAAATTTTCTGTCATGATGATTTCATACGACACAGTAATAAAATAGATATATTTTTTGGGTTACCTATGAACTTAAGATTCAGCTGCATTGGGCAGTTTTCAAAAAAACCTAAAATGTTTTTACAGAGATAATTATATTTCAGTCTTAACTACTAACTCTGTGCTGGTATATCACAAAAAATTAAAAGAAAATTCTATCATATCTGTAACAAGGTATGTAAGTAAATAAATAAATAAAACAAAACTAAAAATAAAACATTTTATTATAATACTCAACCTATGTAAATAAATTCTATTTAATGTCTCTTTTGAAGAAACAATGTTGTTATGTTAGGTGGTAGACCAATAATAGTTGTGTTTTAAGAAATACTTAGGCAAATTCTTAAGCAGGGCCGGATTAAGAGGTCTAGTGGCCCTGGGGCAATAAAGGATTGGAGGCCCCTAAATATTTTTCAACTATGTTAAACATTTATTTAAATTTTGTAAAAGAATTGCGCCAAACACATCAAATTCTTTCAACAAACATAATTTAATCGCTTTACATTTAATTTTCCTTCTAGGAAAATGTTTATTAGCACCATAGTAAATGAGTAGTAGTTCAGCTTCATATAAATCGGCCGTCGCCGGTTTGAATGTGTGCATGAGTAGCGGCACCGTGTACGCACGCACTTTTCACGCACACAATCACATAAACGAAAGGATGCGGCCGGGGCCGCGGCCATGCACTCAGTACGGAACGCGCCGCCTTTGCATCACCGCAAGAGTAGGCAATTAACTCGTCGAGCGGCCTTAGCTAACCTACTGTTCCTTATATACTGTGTTAGCACCATACGGATTAAACTTCTTCAGCATAATATGGTTAATCTATTATAACTCATCAAATAAATACAAAGCGATCACTTGTGCCTCACAAAATCTCTAGAAGGATCATATAAACTTGAAGTTAACAGACTTATACCAGTTACCTATAGCTCCTCGCTAGTGGTATGATGATGGGGGTGGAATAGGTACTGTACGGAAAAATTTAATTATCCGAAGTCCGATGAAGTCCCAAGACACAGCTAGTGTACACAATATACATCATTTATCTACTTATGTTTAAGTATATAATAGTTCTAAACCTTAGATATAATTTCGCTACTATGTACACACATATTTAAGTAATCCTACATTATGAAAACAATCATTCTTATTTTTACCATAAATAATGATATAAAAATATGAGGTTCCATAAAATGTCTAATTAATTTCTATGTAAATTAAGTAAAAATAGATATACCTACTCATTTTATTTTATTTGAAAGTTGTGCAATGGACGGAAAATTAATTATTGTGACTAGCTTTCACGAAGCAATTACAAAAACGGTTAGTCGTATCTTATTTAAAATAATTTACATATTCATAGCTTGCAGGAAAGTATCTTGTCTGATTCCCCTGAATAACCAACTTCTGCCAAAAGTTGCGTGTTATGAAACGTGGATAGTTTATATCTATTGTCTCACAGAATAACTTTCTTAAATTAAAATTATATACACAATAATGTATATCTATAGACATTCACATGTTAACATTAACATAAATAATGTTCAAATTCGTTGTAAATAAAGTGATTTGATTTTCGCTTACCCTAATCTAGCTTAATCATAGTTAAATTATCTATTGCTGTACATTTCTATAACGTTCCATAAAAGCTGTAGGTAACAAGTTTCTTGCCAACGAATACCTCAGTCTTGGAAGATAGGGTAGGCGGTGCGTCAGGCGTGCGTCCGACATCGGGCGCGGGCGCACACGTGTCGGGGCGGGCGTGCGCGCCGGCGCGGGGGGCGGCGCGGGCGCCCGCAGCACGCCCCGCAGTGCGTGCGGCGCGGACACGCGGCGCCCGCTATGCCGTTCGCGCGCTATAAAGGCACAAGACCGCCGCGCGTCGTCGGATTCCGCGCCATATAGATATCCATGTCATGGTCGGTCCAGTTGTCGGAGGTATCGCAGTAGCCCATGCCCAGGGAGCCGACGCTGTACCGGCTCGCGGGGCGCGAGCGGGACCGCGGCCGCCGCCGTGAACCACCGGTCGTGCCTCCTGTGGCGCCACCCGCCGCGCCGCTCAGAGATAGCCGCGACGCTCGTTCCGACGCCGCCCCCAAAGACTGGCGCGATTGCCGCAGATCTAAAACGCGAAGAGGATGATATGAAATAAATGCTTACGCTACGTAATGCGTTAGGGTATATAAGCGAGAAAGTCAGACAAGGAAGCGACAGCGCAACTCACCGGCTCTGGATCCCATGAGGCTGCCGGGATAGCCGGGCGCGCCGTAGCGGCCGGAGTAGCTGTGCTGCGACTGGCCATCGGCGAGCGAGCGGGCGCGCCCCGGGCGGCCCGGGAGCGGATCTGCGGTAGCGGGTTCCGTATAGGTGTGTGCGCGCGGGATCGAGCGTGCGCTGTAAGCCGACACTTGATCCCACTCACGCTGCTTTCCGAACGCGCCGAGCGTGGCGAGCGAGGAGAGCGGGCCGCTGGGGCTGGGCGTGCCGGCAAGCGCGCCGCAGCACGGGTTGGTGAGCTTGTCGGGCGCGGCCGCGTGCAGGCGGTGCACGGTGCGCGAACGGCGCCGCGACGCGGCCGCGAACACCAGCACCGCCACCACGATGGTGCCGCAGATGGCTGCGCTGGCCGCGATCGTGATCTTGTCCATGTTGGACGCCGCGGCGGATACTGTACGCACCTCGCGGCACTGAGAGTACGGCACGTTCTCTGGACTTACATGAACCTCCTCAAGGGAGATCACGCAGACCACGATGCATTCCTGAAACACATACAGACACGTTCAAAACTTGTGCTCGACTGTGTGATTTAAATCGCTTCAGATATGTAATAACAAAATATGTAAGTCACCTGCGACGGAACATTTTTAATTTTGAATTCTCTTTCGCTGGCTTCTAGAGGTGGGCCCTGCTTGAAACTCTTATCTCCAAATAGGCGGTATACGACGCGGAACCCCAGTATGTTCGCCACATCGGAGTCCCACTGAATGATCACGGAGTTGTCCTGTCTGTATGCGTTTTTTACGATGACTTCATTGCTGTCGTCTACTTTTGGCTTCTGCTGTGGGAAGTTCATGACCAGCGGCGGGCGCTGCTGTGGCGTGTGTCGCCAGGTGGGCGCGGCAGTGCGCGCCGAGGTGGCGCGGTTCGGGCGAGCGGTGCTAGTGCTCGAGGGTTGAAGCGTAGTGGTGGCTTTCGTTACTAACTCGATGTTATTGTTGATTATGTTGCTGACGGCCTCTTTGGTGGTGGAAGACGAACTCGGACTTTTCGATGTTGTCGTAGTTCGTGACGTAGATGTAGTACTTGTTGTTGAAGTTTGGCTGATTTTCCATTCGTTACCCCCTGGTACGGCAGTTACTGCCTTCTCTGACGTTGTAGTAGTTTCCTTCTCGCAAACTAACTCGCTTGGTTCGAAGCTGTAAAATCCACGCTCGCGGAAGTGAGCTGGGTGTCCGCAGAACTGAGGATTCCTTTCACGAGACGTCACTTGTAGTTCACCATTTCGAATCCACTCTATTATCCAGCGAAGGCGACAGTCGCAGTTGAGGAATCTACCTCCGATACTGAGCCCTCGCAGTGTTTGGTTTAGAAGAGAAAACGCTTCTTCGGGCACAGTGGGCAATGGATTTCCGTCTAACGCCAGTAGAGTAACCGAGGGATTCTTCAAGAAGGCGTCCGCTGGTAGTTTATTCAAGAGATTGAATCCTATATCAAGGACTCTCAAGTCTGTCAATGTTCCAATAGCCGCTGTAGGAAAATCTGACAAGAGATTATTCAAAAGGCTAAGAGAGCTCAGTGTTGTTTTTATTCCGTCGAAACCATCTTCTCTGAGATTCACTATCAGATTTCTCTCGAGGTTGAGCGCGGTTAAAGAATCTAATCCTTCGAAAGTACGGCTACCGTCTGGACCGGGTAATTCTCTGATGCTATTTTGTGATAGATCAAGAAACGCTAAACTGCGTAAACCCCTTATACAATCTGGAACGAACTTTTGTTTTGTCCCTTTGAGATTTAGATTTTTCAGCGAATTTTCCAGCCCATTAAGCGCATGTGTTTCCAAGGTAACGTTATTGTCGGAAACCTTTAAGGTGGTAAGCTTGCGGAGACTTATAAATGAGTGATGTTCGATTTTTGTAATACGATTCTTGGAAATATCAAGCAGAGATAAATTCGTGAGTACTTTCAAAGCTTTCACTGGAACTTCAGTAAGCTCATTGTCTTGTAAGTTTAAGTTTTTGAGGAAGAGGCCTTGTCCTCGGAAGGCGTCTGCTTCGATGTGTCTTATCCTACATCCAGATATTTGTAAGTTATTAATCCTGAGATTGGAGAACATGCCGTCGGTGAGGGTCGGGATCGTTGAATTATTCACGTAGAGGAGATCAATGCCGGTATTCCGGGCGCTTGAGTTTAATGCCACCATGAGTGTTGGGAAGTCAACCTGAAATGCAACGTTGAAATGTTGTTTTATTCGTATACCGGCAATAGTGACATATTTCTGTAATGCTTTCAACGGCTTAGATTACTACCAAGTTCCTAGAGTTAGTACAGACAATCAGAGTTGGCTTGTTTTTTTACGGACTCGTACTGCAGTTAAATATACTAGCAGAATCTTTAAAATCTAGATACGTGGTCGCATTGCAGCGTGCATTTATGCATATTGCAGTGGCGAAGACAGAAGACTCCGAAGGTATTAGTTACCTGGTCGCACTGCACAGAAAGGTCCCGTGCCAGGTTGAGGGCGCAGACGCACGAGGCCTGCAGCAGCGGGGAGTTCTCCCACGGACAAGTCCCGCGCACGAACTGCAGTGACGCTGACAGCAGCAGCGTCGGCAGCCAAGAGACAAGTCGTGATTCCTTGCGGTACCCCTGAAACACACGTTAAGAGAACATTAATTTATCAGACAATAAGTAACGTACCAATTTGCTATCGCTCAAAAATGGTGAAGGAAAACATCGTGATTTAACATGTAGGTATGTCCAAGACCCACAACATTCAAGGGCGACATCTACCAACTCGCACCGGGCCAGCGTGCCACGGCCTATACTAGAAAAGTAACGGAAATGCCTGTCATAAAACTGAATGGCTCTCCTCTACTAAAGGTAGATGTTTTTAAATATCTTGGTCATTTAGTTACACCTGCCCTGAGAGATGACGCAGACATTGAACGGGAGCGAAGGGCGCTGTCCGTCAGAGCGAACATGGTGATCCGCAGGTTTGCACGGTGCTCAATTGACGTTAAAATAACCCTTTTTAGAGCCTACTGCACCTCATTTTACACGTGCAGCCTTTGGACTGACTACACGCAAAAATCATATGGCGCCCTTCGTGTTCAGTTTAACAACGCGTTCAGGATGATGGTGGGGCTCCCTCGTTATTGCAGCGCATCGACAATGTTCGCGGAAGCGCGCGTCGATTGCTTCTATAGCATCCTGCGCAAGCGAGGCGCGTCGCTGGTGCGGCGAGTGCGGGGGAGCCCCAACATCATGCTGGCTACGCTTGCGGATCGGCTGGATTGCCCTTACATCAATCACTGTTGTCAACTGCACATTGTACACAGAGAATGAGACAATCTGGGCCGGTTTGGACTTAATTATTTTTTAAAACACTTTTATTAGCTTGACTTGTAACTAACTAACTAACTAACTAACTAACTAACTAACTAACTAACTAACTAACTAACTAACTAACTAACTAACTAACAATGTAATCAAATCTTAGAAGTCAATTTTCACCCACTTCCAATTGTCGTATCGACTTGAAACTTTGTATGTGTATGTAATCTCGGTGACAATGCAATAATTTGGTATCATCGACCTGATCTGATGATGCAGCCGGAAGGTGGGTAGGGCATCTCTGCAATGGCTACTAGTAAACCCCTCGTGTTTGGGCTCATATGATTCGTCTTCATGAGCCCAATACATTGAACTTGGTGACGAGGGTCTGATGATGCAACCGGAAGGTGGGTAGGGGATCTCTGCAGTGGCTGCTAGTAAACCCCTCGTGTTTGGGCTCATATGATTCGTCTTGATGAGTTCAATATATTGAACTTGGTGACGAGGGTCTGATGATGCAGCCGGAAGGTGGGTAGGGCATCTCTGCAGTAGCTACTAGTAAACCCCTCGTGTTTGGGCTCATAGGATTCGTCTTGATGAGTCCAATAGGTTGGACTTGGTGACGAGGGTCTGATGATGGAACCGAAAGGTGGGTAGAGGATCTCTGCAATGGCTACTAGTAAACCCCTCGTGTTTGGGCTCATATGATTCGTCTTGATGAGTCTAAATTGAACTTGGTAACAAAAGACTAAAAAGTAAAAAAATAAAAATATATAGTTTAAAAAAACTAGAAAAAAACACTTTATAAACGCACTGAAAAATATAAAATAATAAAATTGACTTGTATTAGTTACGATATAATGGTTAATTCAAAAAGTGTGGAGCGCTTCTTTTACTGGGTAAATAAAAGTACACACAACCAAAAAGCGCTCCACACTTTTTGAATTAACCATTATATCGTAACTAATACAAGTCAATTTTATTATTTTATATTTTTCAGTGCGTTTATAAAGTGTTTTTTTCTAGTTTTTTTAAACTATATATTTTTATTATTATTTTAATGTGACTGTAATTATTTAATGATGAAATGAGTCTTTGTAACTTGAAATAAATGATTAATATACGCTCTCTCTGAGAGACAGCCAGAGACCCAGCAGTGGGAACGTAAGGCTGATGATGATGAATGCACCAGCCATAATCATTCGTTCGAAGGAACGATTTGGCGCAGTCTGTGTGTATTTCTCGCCCTACTAAATGGCGTGTTTGGAGAATGATTGCCTTGAATTTCTCTTACAAACATTGAATGCCCGCTATTGAAGGAACGTTCAAAGTAAACAAACAACAATAAAGAGTCGTTAAAATTCCGTCCATTAGCGAAACACTGCATTAAAACGGAGTAGTTGTCACGAATGTAATTGAAGATGACGTGTTGATAGCTTTCGTCCCTTAGTCATATTGGCGTAAAACACGTTTACCGAAACTACAGCACTCTAGTCAGGAGCTTTTTATACCTCTTAGCTTTATGTATATGTAACTATATAAAACTAGAAATTTTAGTATCTTGTGTGAAAGTGCAAGAAAGTCTAGACTCTATATCTATGAATGTTTTAATAGTTTAATCGTCAGACGAACATCTCCATGTTGACATCGAAACTATGTTTTTCCGCTCGTTTGCTGCTCATGTGCTTCATTTATGGGCAATTAGTTATATAACAATAAGGAAAAAGGCTTTTCAAAATCTCGAATGTAAATACTAGTGAAATATGAGAGAATCATTAGTGAGATCGGTATGCATATGCACCTATATATAATTTTGAGTAAACAGTACAAAGGAAAATCTATAAACTCTAAAACTCAATTTAGTTACCTACAGATTGTTTTGCTTTTACATTATGTCACATTCAATGATTGTCGAAAAATTTATTTAAAATATATTAAGAACAAAAATAAGGTGTCAAGAATGTTTTTCTACATAATTAAAAAGATTAAGTAAGATTTACGTAATTGAATTTTGACGAATCAGAAACTTTCGTCCGAGATTTGAGTAAGTAATTTAAGTAATCCGAGTTTGCGATAACTTTTGATTTTACTTTTACCTTACAAACTTCTTCATTATCTTTGGTACTCTCGCAATTTTTTAATTTTCATTCGTTGTTTAGAGTTAGTGATTATATGGCATTAGGACATTAGAATAATAGTCATATTTTAGTATAAACAAGATTTAATCATAGAAGATTTCGCTTACATGTTCGCCTGCCTACGTAATATGCTTAGTCATATGGAAAGCAACAGAACTACATTTTCAATATCCACCGAAATCCAATAGTACACAGAGCATAAACGATCCGTGCAAACTGAGAAACCATTAGGTTTTTTTTTATACTCTTAAGTTTGACAAGTATCTCGCTTATAAAATTTCTCTGAGTATTGTATTTTTCTGTAAATAACGAGTCCTTGTTATTTAGAGAATAGTAGAAAAACGGTTGAAAAAAGACTTTTGCATATTTTGTTTCAACATTTAATTATTTATTTCAACATTTTCAAAATGAAGATATTTCTGTATCACGTCACGTCACGTAGCTACAGATGAACACTTTTTTGTCGGTTATTTTTTCGTGTAATCGAAAGTTCAGAGAAAAATGGTCTCTTTATCCCAAATGTTTAACCCAAGCTTGCTCATGTAATCTCTGGCTTAGCGGTCGTTTTCCTTTTTGCTGCAAGCTGTTATCAGTATGTGCACGGAGCGTTGAGAGAAGTGCTGCTATACGGACTGCCAGCCCGGAAAATGTGGCTTTCCCTGCGTTGTTGGAGCCATTAGGTCTCCACTATGCGCTAATGTTCTGTTCTTCTATGCGTGGGTAGGTTAAGTAATTAGGTACTTGGTGTTAACATTTAAGACTTTCTGAAGAAAGTTTTCAATACCAAGTGTGTGGCTCGCCTGTGCTTCGTGCAATAACTTTGATTCGTCATTAGCTTTTTACGAGTATCTTAGAAGAAAGCAAACATTTCAGGTTACTCGGTATATCTTTATTGATACTTATCTTCCATCTCTTTAGTACTACATAATCATTTACCGAGTATAAAACGATATTTGAGCCATTTCTATACGTTGAGGACAGTTTTGAAGGAAGAATTAGGATCGGCTAATTTATGTCACTGAAACTAAACCTTTCGTTTGTTTGTTTATTTCTTGTCTTCTGACTTTGTATGGAATATCTAGGTGAAATACCATTTGTGCTTCTGAAAACCTTTATGCAGAGCTTATTTGAAGGATCTTCTTCTCTTCCGATTATTATGTATTCATCCACGAGTGAGTCTAATTTAACAATTGCTAGCCATTTTTTTAAAGAATTGTATTGTATGACATCGAAGCTTTCAATAGAAACAATTTTGTGGCTCAAAATTGACATATACCTACCATGAATAAGCCTCTCGTTATGATCAAATATTGGTTTCGGTAGAATGTAAACGTAAGTGAATGTCCAGAGTAATCGATGGACCAAACACCGACCGTGTCAGATTACAGTGGCTTCTAACGTCATGCATATAAATGATGCGTGGTTCATTCAGGTTTTCGTTCATTGTTAAAACAAGGGAATTAAGTAACCCTATTGTTCTAATGAGTCAAGTTATAGGTACGTATGCCATCATGTTTCATTGCTTTACCTTCTATTGTACTTCAAGTGTAGGTACGTGCTAAACACCATGCATGCATATTCCTAGACTATTATTTTACATTCCCATCTTTATTAAGTCTCTTTGAATTGACGTCGTGGATTCCAAATTTAGTACAAGTCACTGACTGATCTCTTATTTATAAAACTGGTGACTGACCATCGCATTCGTCTAGAACGTGACCTCGCACGTCTTTTCTCTAATTGGATGTTTCTACTGACACCAATTCCCTTAACGGACGATCCGACAAGCCAATGATTTATAATGATCCAGTGAAAATCGTGTTCTGCGCATCATCGATTATAATACTTGTATCACCGCGTAAAAGCTTCGAAAGACTTAAACGCTAAGTTGGTTGGTTGGAACAGAGATCAGCGTATTACTGGTCTTTTCAATTACGTTGTCACGGTTTAGTCCCTCTAAAATAGAACAAGCGACCGGCCCCGTTTTCGCACGGGTATAGGCAAAGATTTTAACAAGTTCCACTTTACTCAAAACGATTAAAAGTAAAAGCTACATGTTTAGCATCATAGACGTTTCTGTACACATACTTGAAGCCCACATTTCTTTCATTCATTTATATATTACATCAACTCTATTCAAACTGTTTAGTCAGTGTAAGCTGGTGAAGCAGCCGGTTGTCTCATGTTTCTCCTATACTTCTTTTACAAATATTGTGATTTCTTATACTGAAAAACTTTTATCAGAATAACCTATGACACTCAGGGATAATATTGCTTTCTATTGACGAAAGAATTTACGGAATTGAATCAATATATTAGGATGTTAGTCCCTACACCCAAATCAACTTACAAATGATACTTCTTTATAATATTAGTGTGAATACCTTTTTGGTGTGTACGATGTAGAAGTTGTAACACTGGCCTAATTTTTTGGTTTACAACTCATTCGATTTCGCCGTAACGGTACTTCACCGCGCGAGCTTGGGTCTGAAGGCGGCGCTTCTCCGAGCTGACCACGATTGTTGACTGTTTTCACTTTCTAGCTACGTAGTTTAAAAGAGTATTAAAAGGTTTTGTTTACAGCGCTAAAAATCGAATTAAATTATAAAAGTGATATAATCTTCTCATTAACACACCTGATATCTTTTTTTTCCTATTATACTTTTTAAAGAGTAGCGTTTGACCGCAAGTCAACTGATGTTAAGTGATGATGTAGTCGAAGGTAGCGCCACGCTACACCTATATTGGGAACTGGCTCCCAAGTGGGGTTGCCGGATCACATCGGTAGATGCTTGGCGATCGATTTTTAACTTTAGGCTGGCTAGCACAAGTATTTGACCTACCGTACCTAATATCAAGCTGTTATAAACTATTTCCATTCCAAATTTCACTCAAATCCTGTACAGCGTGAATAAGTAACAAACATACACACTGCTTACTCACTTTCGCATTTATTTTTACCTATTTGTGTGATTTCGACTAAAATCATGTCGTAAATGAATTTACTGCACCTACGTCTTCTTTCAATTACTGAAATCTCTGTCCTATATCACTTTACGTGTTAGTTACGTTAACAACGTTTCTAGGTGAGTAAATTCGGTTGTTAAGTGATTTAGCGAAGCGTGTGTTTCGAAAAATTATGTTCAGTATTAGTCTCACCAAATTAAACACCAAACAACTTTGAACCGATGTTAGCGCAGCGGTGGCTTGCGACTCTTAGGTCGTGGGCTCGAATCCACCAAGGAGTTTGAGGTTTAGGTGAAGGATAACATTATGACGTAACCATAGCTTGGTGGTAAGTATTCTCTAGTACTCGCCTAGCTAGCTTTGGTTGTTTCGATATTATAATCTCTCTGCAGTTCCAGTACAGGCGTAGCGTGGCACCACTGTTGACTAAGTATATTAAGGTTTAGTTGACTTGTGGTCTACCTTGAAAAAAGAACTACTCGATCATTATCTTGACATACATTGTTCTGCGTAGTTTGCTATTACTGAAGTTGCCAGGCTTGCCAGAATTCAAAACCTAAGCAGATGGTGTTGGTCAATTCCACAAATTCATATGAATAGATTTTTCAATGGAACGTGCCTCATGTCAAATGACTGTAGAGACTGCATACTTGATAATCTTATCGTACTTCCAATGGTTCCAAACAAACAGACAAAAATTTGTATGTAGTAGTATTTGTAATTTTATCCCGTGTTGTGACGCTGAAGCAGAATTACATATTCATTTATTAATAAAAGCTACCCGAAAATGTACGGTTCACATTCTATCAAAAATGTACACAGCGCTGAAATGAAACATTCAAATTATGGACGTGTGTACATCGCACATGGCTTATTTAACTGGTAAAGCTGCTAACTTATTTAAAACCAGCAAAAACAAAACGATACCTTGTTCTCTCACACAAACTTTACGAATAAGTCAGAGTCAGAGAAGTCAAAACTTCAGACTCGACCAAGAATGAAAACGGTTTCAAAGTAAATTATTTAAATGCTTCAAACAAGTTTTGCTTCTCTTTTTTAACTTTCTAAAATGTTATATCAATTATACATATTTGTTTTGCTATTCATTCTCTGTAAGTATTAAAAAAAACTTAAGATATCCTATCCTGTCCTACTTAATATTATAATTGTGAAAGTTTGTGAGGATCGATGGATGAGATGTTTGTTACCTTTTCACGTAAAAACTGTGCGAATGTTGTCGAAATTTTGTGATAGATCAAACCCTGGAGAAGGACATAGGATACTTTTTGTCGCGACAAACTGTAGTCCACGCGGGTGAATCCGCAGTGTGCAGCTAGTAATACTATAAATTTTTTTTGCGTAATATATGATTTAAGCAACGAGATAACACAGTTTTAGGCTAAGTCACGCAGAGTGTGTACTGTACAGAAAAGTCATCATTTTATTAAACAATACTTTCTTAATTAGAATAATAGTGGTAAAATTAAAATTGCGTTAGTAATATTTATTAGTAAATATTTTCTACTTTCCTGCTTCAGAATTTACATTAATATACGAAGATATCGCGAACAATCGCGGTATACAGAATAATTATTCTCAGAATAATCCGTCGAGTTGAGCATTCGAATTTTCAAACTCGTCTTGTCCAGCCAGCCGGTGACCGGTATTTTTTATATATTTTACTAGATAGATATAGGATCTTTCAAAAATTAGGGGTCAGTAGGATTTTGGCCCGCCTAAAGCGTAACATTGGCTGACGGACTTCACGCAGACGCGTGTTATATCCAATCATCATTCCCCGTTAAACCTTTGGAAAGATCGACTTGTAAACGACTTCGCAGAGATCGCGTACGACTGCGCGAATGAAACGCCACCGCGAGCTAACTTTTCCACTAACGCCATCTAGTTTCAATCAGGCGTACTAATTTTACAGTTGACGTTTGTTTTTTCGTTCATTATTGTTGCTGATCATTTAATTTCAGTTGGTTACGTCGGCGTCGGTAGAAATTTACATTGTTAGAAATTTCAATGTGTTAATTAAATTTTTAATGTAAGGAAAATGTCATAAAGTCGGAGATTTTAATATTAAAACGGAATTAAACAGCTTAAGATAAACAATCCAAAGGCGCTAAAGATGATAAACTAATTAAAAACAATGTAATAAGACTAAACTCGGGGGTCTATTTACGCACAAATTCGTTATCTTGTGGCCGCAATGGAATTTTATGTAAACGTCAATTTGAGTCTTACGGCCATGAATTTGACTCGCGGAAGAATAGTTAAAGTTTTATGTCAAGTCCATTTAAATGCAGAACGTAAAGAGAATAAAGATAAGAGGTAGAAAAGAATTAAAGATACGCTTGAAACCGGATAAAATAAAAATAAGTAAGAACTTAACACCTTAACATAACATGATAGCAATATATTGTCCATACACATTAGACATTCCAATAATGACGGCGCTATTACATTCATGGCAAAGTACGTGATTAGGAATGCAGCTCAACTACGCGACCACAATATCTAAACACGCTGCAGATTAGACAACAGTTAATACACAACTCATGCCACATGTTAGTAAACAGTCTCTACTGACCACAGATAAGACAGCAGATAGTTCGAGACTGGCGCCAAAGATGAGCAGCAGTTAGTACTAGTAAGCAACGCAATTGGTTTTACAGATGAGATAACAGTTGGTTACCAACTGTTAGTACAACCTCACGCCCCGCCGCAAAATTAATTCAGAACACGAACCGTGTTACGCAGGACCATAAAGGCTCTTTTCTTCTAAATAAATGCAGTGTTTTCTTTAAGGTCGATCACAAGGTCAAGCTGAAAGTTGGGGTTAATTACAATCATTTTTCTCTTTTATAAAGTTAATAACAGTTACCGTGAATTCGGTCAAAAATCAACCGGTTATGAGGAACAACTTGTGTGCTTAGTTCGTGTATATTTTTGAATTATTACAAGAAGAAATCAGTGCAATCTATTCATAGTTGCCAATGCCTTTCTCTAAACAATAGACCTCTCAATAGAACACCTCTGCATACACCTGCTTCTATAGTTCCGCCATCGCTCACATTGTTCACACTCAGGTCGCACAATCTCCCTCAATGTTCTCTATCTCGGTAAGAGCCCCTTAACCTCGATTTTAATCTTCCACTAGTGGAATTTTCCAATGAGCCCGTCCTCGAACCCTGAAATCCCTGTTATTAAGGGAGGAATGACGCGACACAAAAATAATTCGACTTCGCCGTCCGCTCTCCGCTCTCCGTTTTCAATGGAAGTAATTTCCGTTCATTGTTTATGAACTTGTTGTGTCGATAGATGGGGAAAAATTGGGCTGGGAGAGACCTGTCGAATGCCGGCTTGATGAATAGTGTAGGAATTTTTCGGCGGTGACTGCGAAAATTGCTTTTTTTTGTGTTCATGTAAATGTTAATTAATTGCAGAATCACGGCCCACGTTGCCAAAATTGCGACTGTAACGTAACTTTTGGCGATAACATACATTAACATTTCATAACAACGATCTTCTCTGCAATTCTCCAGCCGGGGTTTCGGCATAAATTTTTAATAACTCAATATTGTTGGAATAAGATTTTTGTGATAAATGTCAAGCATCTCAAACAAAATATCATAGGAGAGTAATTTTTAATTCATATTGCGACCTTTTTCTTACAATTTCATGTTTTTGGCTGTAGGCCTCCTGGTGAGTTATAGCGAGTCTTCCCAAGAAATACGGTCGCTATTAAAGTTTCACGCCCGCGCCGACTTGCCTCTCTACATTCTACAAATTCAGACTTCTAATTTAATTTCACTTCTCGAGCTTTAACTGGGTACAAACTTGCGACTTTGCAAGAATCGTTGATTTAGTAGGGATCTTTTATTCAAGGGTAAACCTTCGTATGGCTTTCTCAAAAAAACCTTAGTAGGTTTTTGTTTAGGGATGAGTAAGCCGTCACGGGCCATGTGGGAGGCGTTTTTAACAGAGCAGTTCAAGTCAACTAGTAGATTTATCATATTCCGGCGAAAGTTAACCTTATGATTCAAACGTTGGCACGAGTGCGAGAAGTTATGGTTACAGTCACATCCCCTTTCTCCAATGAATCATATTTGCTAATGCATAGTTTATGTTTCATCATTTGCATATTTCGTTTACTAACATTAACATTACTAGTTATCTAAGTTTAAGCGGTATTGAATAGTAAAACACTTTCATTTTCAATAGCGTTTTTGTGTGCTACAAGTAGATACTAATCCGATTGCGCAGTAACCGCAGCGAGGCCACGAGGCTCAAGAAAACAGTGATGTGATTTTTTTAAAGCATGAGCCAAAAGATAATGATAGTGTTTTACATAAATATGGATGTAGCTAGCGGTGATCCAACCGGCTTGTTAACTGGGCCGCGGCTCCCGGCTCGTGCCGTGCGGTATGCCTGTCGCCGCCGCCGGCTGGCCCACTTGCGTCTCTAGCGATTGACCAGATCTCCGTAAAATTTACATAACCACGTCTAGCAAACCGCTTTATTCTTTCTTCTCTTCTTATTTTATTGCCATTTAGCTTTGCTATATCTGAGGTTGATTAATATATTTATAGTTTGATTTTCCAAATGATATTTCACATTGACACACATCTTGAAAACAAACACACGTCCCAAATTTAGAGAAAAGTCGTCATCATTAGCAATATATTTATGTTAGCAGTGTAACTATAAATAGAACAAACTGGTGGATAACGATAGAATTGTTTGATTAGGATCCAATCCTACTGGTTTCCGGGATCGTTCCAATATTTATCCAAATGCCCGCACTCGCAAAGTAAATAAATATAACAATCATTTTGTAAGTTAAATAATAAGTAGAAGATTCAAAACTCGTGCGAGTTGATTACATATGGCAATTATCGTTTCATTTAGTATTCAAAACAATCACGTCGAGTGCTGTTAAGGTAATTTTATAGAAGCCGCCGGCACAATTACCAGTCGGTGTTTGCCTTCAACCTATTCGCAGTTATTGTTTTCGTTCAGCTGTCCCTCGCTTTGTGTATCTAACGAGAAATTTCAAGCTCCGACTGTTTCCATATTACCGGTGCTTTCTGTTTTCGCAGTTTCATTTCTGAGGCTATTATCCGTAAATAGATTTAAGTTGAGAATTTCTTTTGCATGTTTGGCAATTTGTACACCATCTAACCAAAGTGGATAATAACAATGGAAAGTGCTCGAGTGGCTGCACGTGCATTTAATAGTGTCCATATCAAATATACTCTATTATTATAAGTGGCATCGACACACTCAGAGTGTGGTTAACTAGATCGCGCTTCGCTGTGCCTCAAATTGACCAAATCCGAGAGCACATTTGCTGGACAAAATAAATAAAACCAAATTACGCCTCATTGTGGTTAACAAGGGCTTTGTATTATTATTAGACGTAAAGTAATAAGTACCTTTTTCTTTATTTTAAATTGTCACGCTTGAGCACTCCGGTTTCTGCTGCAGAAAATCAACCCAACCCTGTTTTTGTTGTTTTTAATATCGGTAGGTAGGCAGATACTTTCTTTTGGTCCAGATGACGGAGTTTGTGGAGCGTATATTTTATAATAAAATATATGTTATTTCCTACGAGTAGTGTTTGAATATTTAGCTGCCGCTGTCCAACAAATGAGATGTCATTCCTTTTTCTTGGCATTGTACCGGCCAGTGTGATTGTTCAATGAATCGCAACGATTACAAGTGTACTGATCATAGACACAGTCAAAGGGTTAAGATCAAGGGCATTGACGTTGGTATGTGACTATGTGTATAGAAGAATGGCATTAGCGTCGCGCCTCTGATGTTCCATTTGGTCCCTGGGTCCCGCTATGTGAGCCGTGCTAGTGCTAGCGCCGACTCGTGCGCACTGTTATCTTTTATTTACGCCTATACGTAACAGCAACTCTACCGTAAGTCGGTGGACATGTACATGATTACACCCACTTGACGCGTGAAACTGTAGCGATTTAAACACGCGATGAAAACTAACATTCTTGTTTGAAATGTATTGCATCAATAGTATTGAACTATTGATGATTTGTTTCTCGTTGGAACTATGTATGTAGTTCAATGCTCTTTCAGTTTTTCTTGTGTTACAAGGACTAGAAAGTGTAACTTACCTGCATATTTTGTAAAAAGATGCTTCAATCTATGAATTTTGCTGGAAAGATTTGTAACAGTGTAAAACGAAAGCATTTGGCAATTTACCTGTACGTTGCATTGAAGCAGCGATTAGCAAAGGAAAGCACGACTAAGTCGGAAAATCGATTGTTCATCACGTCGTTCGTAAATGTTTATTGAATAATTCAATGTCGCCTCTATTTACATAGAATTATGTAGTGTACGTTTGTCTATAACGATGAACGTGGATAGAAAGCGTAACATCTCCAGACCTAGCATTAGTACGGTAGCAATGGCAGTTTGTTCGACCGTTCATAAAGAATGGTAGCCTATAGCTACATGTCGAGAAATTGTTAGAAGCCTTCATTTACTTTACGTCAACGTGGAATTAACTATGTTGTGCAAAAGTGGAACGTATTTTGCTGCTCGGATGTCAGCACAGTTTCATAGTCAGGAAATTACTGCATCAAATGGGGAATGTAACATCCACAAGAACTGTGATTTTCTGAAGTGAGGCTCTCATATTACGTTCCGTAATTGAAAGAGTACGAGCAAAAGATATTTCTATTGGGTGGGATTAATATTGTACAACATTCCTGGACTGTACATCCATATTAACATTATGAATTCGAAAGTTACTCTCGCTGTTCCTCTGTCTGTCTGTTAACTTTTCATGTCAAAACACTGGATAGATCTTGATAAAGTTTAGTATGAAGATAGATTGAATCCTGGGGAAGGACATTGAATACTTTTATACCAATAAATTATAATCCAGCACGCGAGAGAAACCTAGTTATAGATATTTTTGAAAAACTTACTATGACTAAAACAAAATTTATAGGTTTTAGAACGTTTGTCGTCTGTCTGAGAACGCATAGGAAGTCGAACTGAGAATAAACGGCATTCCAATCGAAGTGCAGGCCAAGCCGTTGGCAAAATGTATGTTAGTATCCCCTTTTTTGACTTCTTTTGAATTTCATGTTTAGTGTAAGTAGGTACATAATATATAGGTATATTGTTTGAATATATTTCCACATCTTCATATTTTCGTTTTCCCATACATTGCCGCCGTTTACCTAATCACGTTATTTCTATTAGCAGTGTTAATCAGCAGGCATTCACGGAAACTCATTACCTTTGATCGTTATAATATGTGTTCCCAATAAACCACTTACTTAAGGAAATAATTATTTTCACGTACTTCATGTCGTTTTTACTTCGTAGATTACCAGCTTTGGATGTATACAACTATCTTGTGTACATTCATGTCATACTATGTCAGAAATGTATCGCTCGCGTAGATGGAGAATATTTGGCCTGGTCATCATCAAACGTGAATGTGAAAAAGAAACTAAAAATGTGAGCTAAAAATCCGAAGCTTTTGTTTCGTATTGCTGGGTTCTTAAAGGCTAACTTACCCGATTCATCATCATAACTCATCCACCATAGAAAAACAAGTCTGCAATAAGAATACAGACATGAATGGAAAGAAAATACAAAATAGTAAGTGATGACCCTAGAAACCCTCTTCCCCCTACAGAGGCCTATTATAGAAAACTAAAGACAAACGACGTCACAGCTCTTACCGTGCACTCACTAGACAATTCAGGCAACAATTATACAGCAGGCGTTTAATCACCCTATTTAGTATAGGTATGTTGCAACTCGCAATATGCAACTGGCTAATGGCTGCGATCCTAGAGAGCTGTAGGGAAACGGGAGGGCTTCCTTTCCGGATGAGCGATTTCAGCAACATCCTGTGGCTTGTTCTGTTTGTTGTGTAATTGTCTATGAATTAAGTTTATGATTAGTTATCTATGGTTTTCTGTCAACTCTACTTTTACCCGCGTTCTTGGCCCGACCGTTGTCTGGAGCACAATAAATGTAGTTTCTCTAATTGCCTAATCTTTAATTAAAAACCCACGAACCCCAAACATGGTGTCAGAAGTGTTCTAATAGTCATAATTAACTATATATAATGTCTGACAAAGTCGTCGTCTCGCAAATTAAGCCGCTGAAATTGGTCGGTAACGGTAATGCTGCTGAGTCATGGAGGAGATGGAAGTTACGGTTTGAAATATTCGCCGACGCCAACGAACTGCAGAAATGTTCGCAAGCAAAGCAGACAGCAATTCTTCTAAACGCCATGGGCGATGAAGGTATTGATATATTTAACAGTTTCAATATCGATAGGACGACCACTGACATAACGACAATTCTCAAAAAATTTGACCTTAAATTCAGTCCACATACTAATATAACAGTCGAAAGATATAATTTCTTTACGAGAAGGCAAAAATCTGACGAGTCTATAGACGAATACTTAACGACATTAAATAATTTGGCAAAGACATGTAATTTTAATGACCTAAAAGAGTCATTAATAAAAGACATGATAGTTATTGGAATGAGAAACCAAAACATCAAAGAAAGACTACTCCAAGAAGAAAATTTGACGACTGAAAGAGCAATGTCAATAGCCAAAAGTATGGAATTGTCACAAGAAAGGTCAAATAAATTAATTCAAAATGATACTACAAGTCAAAACGCTATACAAGCAGTCAGGTCACAGTCTCAACAAAATACAGATCGACAGCGATCACAGTCAAAGGCAAGATATAATCATAATACTAGTCAGTCATTCCAACAGAGAAACAAGTCTCCGTGTAACAAACAATGTAAAAGATGTGGCCAAGTGCACATATATAAATGTCCAGCAGAAGGCAAGACTTGCAATCACTGCAAGAAATTGAACCATTTTGCTCAATATTGTTTTTTCAAAAACAAGCCTGTCAACAGCAATAACCGGCAACGAGTAAGGAGTATTGCTCAAGAACCAAGTCAACGTCAAGAGTCCGTCGAACATATAATTAACTCAGTGAGTAAAACCGACAAAAAAGATTGGTCAATCATGGTAAAGTGTAACAATTACGATATTAAATGTCAAATAGACACAGGCGCAGATACAAATGTTATTAGCAAACAGACACTAGACAAGATAAGGAACAATTCATATTCTTATGTCAAAATTCTAAGGACAAATAATAAAATATTTTCTTTTTCAGGTCAATTAGTACCAAATTTAGGAACCTGTATACTTAATTGTGAATTTGAAAATGGTCTGTCAACAAAATTGTACTTCATTGTTGTCGAATGTGAATGCATGACAATAATTGGATGGAAATCATGTGAAAAACTGGGTATAGTCAAAAGAATATTCGGTGTCCAGGAAAAAAGAAATGAAAGGTCAGTACAAGCCATTGTTTCTAAGTACTCAAATACATTTGAAGGCTTAGGATGTCTACCATACAAAGCTCATTTAGACATTGATCAGAATGTTCTACCTAAAGTCTGTCCGGTCCGTAGAATACCTTATTCACTAGAGTCTCGTCTTAAAGATGAATTAAAAAGTATGGAACAATTAAAAGTCATAGAAAAAGTCGATAAGCCAACAAAATGGGTAAATTCTATAGTCTTAGTCGAAAAACAAAATGGAAAGTTAAGAGTCTGTCTTGATCCAAGAAATTTAAATGAAGCCATTAAGAGACCATATTATCCGTATCCTACATTTGATGACCTAAGATCAAAGGTAGCAGGCGCTTCTATATTTTCGAAATTAGATGCTAGTTCAGGCTATTGGGCTATTCCATTAGATGCAGAGAGCAGTGACCTCTGTACATTCAACACACCTTACGGAAGGTACAAATTCTTAAGACTGCCATATGGAATAAATTCCAGTGGTGAAATTTTTCATCGTACAATGAGTCAATTATTTGGTGATCTACCAGGTATAGTCATATTTGTCGACGATGTACTCGTTTATGGATCCACAGTGCAGGAACATAACGAGAGACTTGAATTATTATTCAAACGTGCTGCCAAAGTCAATCTAAAATTTAATAAGTCAAAATGTCAATTTGGTATGTCTGAAATAAGATATGTGGGTCATATTTTCAATAAAGAAGGAGTTTCTCCTGATCAGTCAAAAATTGAAGCAATTTCAAAGATGCCTAGTCCTACTAATGTCAAAGAACTACAAAGGTTCTTAGGAATGATAAATTATTTAGGCTCCTACATACAGAATCTGGCAGAAGAAACTGCTATTCTGAGAGAGTTATTAAAAAAGCAAAATGCATGGCAATGGTTAGATCAACATGAGAAACAAGTTCTCAGATTAAAATCATTATTATGTAAGTCTCCAGTCTTAGTCCATTATGATATGAAAAAGTCTATAAGATTGTCAGTCGACGCATCACAGAATGCTGTAGGCGCAGTAATATTGCACGACAAGCATCCCATAGCTTATGCTTCTAAGTCATTAAACAAAAGTCAAATAAATTATGCTCAGATAGAAAAAGAACTTTATGCTATAGTATTTGGATGTAAGAAATTTCATCAGTACTTATATGGTAAACCAGTCTATGTGGAAACTGATCATCAGCCACTAGTCACCCTTTTCAAAAAGCCATTAGCAGAAGTCCCTACAAGACTACAACGAATGATGATAACTTTGCAAGCCTATCATTTAATTGTCACTTATACAAAAGGTTCTGAAATGTATATCTCAGATACTTTGTCACGAGCACCAGTCAAAGACACAAATATAAATCAGGAATTAGTCAGTCTAGAAGACTTAGATAAAAATATTGAAATTCAAGTTAACTTATTGACGTCTAACTTAGCAATTTCTCCTGAAAAACTTAGTAAAATCACAAGTCATACTAGTCAAGATGCAATTTCACAAAAACTTGTAGAATATTACAAACAAGGATGGCCTAATTGCAAAGAACGATGTGATAAATTAGTCTTACCTTATTGGAATATTAAAGAGGAAATTCATGTTGTTAATGAAATAATTTTCAAAAACAACTCAGTCATAATACCTACTTCTATGCGATCAGAAATTCTAAGTATTTTACATGAGGGTCACCAAGGCATGGATAAGACAAAAAGCCTAGCCAGAGGTACAGTCTATTGGCCTAACATTAATCAGGATATTGAAAATAAAGTCAGGCAATGCGAAACATGTGCTATTTATTCTACAAACAAAAGCAAACAACCAATGTTGAGTCATGAACAACCTATATTTCCTTGGCAGAAATTAGCTACGGATTTATTTGATTACAAAGGCAAAAAATACTTACTTGTCGTAGATTATTATTCTAATTACATTGAAATAGCAAATTTAAATAATGATTTTCGTGGTAAAAACGTCATTTCTCATTTAAAGTCAATTTTCGCACGACATGGCATTCCTATGCAGTTAGTAAGTGATGGAGGTCCACCTTACAACTCAAAAGAGTTTAAAAACTTTTTGTCTGATTGGGACATAGAACATATTGTCTCAAGTCCACACTATCCACAGTCAAATGGTCTGGCTGAAGTCTCTGTAAAAACAGTAAAAAACATATTTAGAAAAAGTGATGAGTCTGGGGAAGATGCATACATAGGTCTATTACAATATAGGAATTCTCAGAGAGGAAACCTTAGTTCACCTGCTCAGTTATTAATGTCTAGAAACTTAAGAACGAAATTACCTACTAAAGTAATTAACCTAAGACCTAAAATTGTCAAACATTCTGAACATTGTCAAAATAAGCAGAGTAATTTAGACAAAACAAGATTGTATTATAACAAAAATTCCAAGACCTTCCCAGATTTTCAAATTGACGACCAGATATTTTTCAAGAAAAATCCAAAAGACATAATTTGGACAAAAGGAACTATAGTCTCTAAAACTAGATTCCCTAGGTCATATATTGTCAAAGATTATAATAATGTAACTTATAGAAGAAATTGTCAACATATTCGTTTTAATTATAAGTCTAATCATAAGAAAACAGTCACAAATAAGAAAGTAAAATTTTGTGAACCTGAGTCAAGTCAATATGAGTGTGTACAGTCTAAATCATTTCAAAAGTCTCATTACGAGGAGGAGGAAGATGATGAGGATGATTGTATATTTATTTTCACACAGTCTAGTCCAACAGAATGTAATGATTCTGATTCTTTTCAATCATTTGACTCAAGTCAGTCTAACATGTCACAAAATGCTTTACAGTCTCCAGAATTTGTAAATGTTGAAAATATATTGTCTCCTGAAAGTCTACATGACTATAATGAATATGATAACTTTAGTCCTTCACCACAGATGATTGTAAATCAAGATATGTCACCTCAGAGTATTATTGTAAATCCAGTCTTACCTGACAATGCTATGAATACAGCTGAAAGTTCAAAAAGTTATAGTTCTAAGGGACGATTGTTAAAGAAAACAAGTAAACTTGACTTGTAAAAATGTTTTATTGACAAAGTGTGAATGTCTACAGCTTCCTCAATGCGAAAAAGTGAAATCTACATATGACAACTTTCAGTGTCGATTTGACTGCCTCACTGTTTCAACTCCTAATTTAGGTGCCAAAAAGCCTTCGATTTTATGATCCATAAACAGTGTGTCAGCCGACGACACGGGTCATCAGCTCGCACATCTGTATCTTCGGAACGAATGAGGCTACGGTGAAGTATTATAGCTCAAAATTTGAGGAAAAAATGATTGCCAAATAAAATAAAAAAATTAAGGTTCTAGCTAGAATACTTTTTGAGCTATGAGCTATAACAACTGTGTAAGCCGGCGACCCGTGTCACCAGCTCGCACATCTGTATCTCTAAAACGCGTGAAGATAGAGTTTCGCTGAATAGCTCAAACAAGGTTGTATAAATAAATACCTTGGCTGGGAAAGTTTCAAGTCTCTACATAGGATACTTATTGAGATATGAGCTAAAACAAGTGTGCGAGCCGGCGACACGGGTCCCCAGCTCGCACACCTGTATCTCTGAAACGCGTAAAGGTAGAGTTTCGTTTAATAGCTCAAAATGTAGGTCATAACTTTTCACTTTGACAACAAAATTTTGAACACCATAGACCCAGTAGTTTCAGTGCAAAAAGCAAAAAACTGATTCGCCGCCAAAAATTTCAAAATTATTTCCAAAACTTGTTCGAGCGTCGTGTTGCCGTTTCGTGCGCTACACCATTACAAGCGAATCTGGCCGTAAGGTATGAAGCAATAAAAAGCAATAAAGGTCATTTTAGCGTGGGCTCTGAAAGTCGCAGAGAGAGTAGGTAATAACCGGTTAGATCCTGTACTGAGAGCCAAGACCAAGGGCTTGCTAACAATTTGCAAAGAACTGTTTTCGTTCGTTCTCCAAATATAATTTTAGAAACAAAAACAACCGGTAGGTACGGTTATGGTAGGTAGCGATAACAAATTCATCTAATTTCAATTAGTAGTTTTACGGGAAGAAACAAAACTATCTTTCTGTTCCTATTTAACCCCATTCAGGGTTATTGTTCATAATTAGATTAGCCCATGTGTTAATCCAATACCTAAATTATCTAGATTTTGAATTTCATCAAAATCGGTGTAGAAGTTATGGTGATACGTTCTATTATAATAACAAACATTCACACACACACAAACTTTCGCATTTATAATACTAGTTGTGCCCCGCGGTTTCACCCGTAGGTATCTTCCCGTCATGCCACAGGAACCTTTTTCCGTCATAAAAAGTAGTTATGTGTTAATCTAGGGTAGGTATATAATTAGGTATGCTATCTCCATCCCAAAAAATCTGCACTGCAATTTGCAAAAACATTATTGGCATACCCACCTATTTAATTTGATATGGAATACTTTTCACCATTAACCAGCTCGGTGAAGGTCGCTCTTCAAGGAATCCTGTTCTATTTCGTCGTAGGTAAAAAAGCATTCGGTATCCTTTGTATATGCGTCGACTAGTGGATAATTAGAAGAAAAATAGACCTTATTATAACTGGGTTAGAGTAGATATGTTGTTAAATGCGTTAATGTGATTAGAAAGAGACGCACCTCCCGCAAGTGCGGGACAGCGATATAGATCGCGCGCGCGCCATGCGACGCTCTGATTGGACGAGAGGCGCGTCATACCCACTGGTGCCTGGCACTAGTTGCCGACACAAAAATTGTACTTAAGCTAAGAGAAATCCTGTTTTAATGGTATTGCTTCAAAGTGTTGTATCTGAACCTAAATATACAGTCCACAAGTTTATGGAAAGGAGTCACTCAAGAGTTTCATTTCATCGAGCACCCTGACCCCAATATTAATACTTGAGCCTACTTTTATTTAATTTTTCTAGCCATGTATTTTTTTTATGCTTACGTTTGATTTGTTTTCAAAAAGATTGAGAGAAAGTAGATACCATTTATTTAATTAACCGATTTCCAAAAAGGAGGAAGAGCGACCCACTCTCTGCGACTTTCGGAACCCACGCTAAAATGACCTTTATTGCTTTCTATTGCTTCATACTTTACGGCCAAATAAGCTTGCAATGGTGTAGTGAACGTGACGGCAACACGACGCTTGCACACATTCAACCGGCATCGGCAAAGCAGTCTTATTACTCAATGCATAAACTATATTGTTAAATGCAAGAAAAAAATACAAAATTCTTTAAACTATTGGCTAAAATATATCGTTTTTTATGTACCTAATTACCTATATAACAAAATACTGTCTCCTATGAACTTCTGTTTTCGTGGTACCCAAGTAAGGAAGTAGGTACTTTCCTTCTAATAATTATGTATAATAAATGCAAAAGTAACTCTGTCTGTCTGTTACGCTTTCGCGCTTATACCACTGAACCTATTTATATGAAGCCTCATTTACAAATTGAATGTGATTATTTAGTTAAGTACGAGTGACATCAATCAAAAGCAATAATATATGAAAGTAGGAAATATTTTTATGGCGATGATGGCTCAGTGGTAGTGACGTCGGCTTGCGATCCGTAGGACGTGGGTTCCAATCCTGCAATGAGCTTGAGCTTTCGGTGAAGGAAAACATCGTGATGAAACCATAGCTTGGTGGTAGGGTATTTTCTAGTACTCGCCTGGCTAGCTACCACCCTCTCGTTAAGAATTTGTCGCCAAACACCTATCGGTGTGTTCCGGCAGCCTCACTTGAGAGCCAGTTCCCAGTCCAGGTGTAGCTTGACGCCATCTTCGACCGCATCGTCCTTAAACATCAAGCGACTTGTGGTCAAACGCTACCCTGTAATTAGTAAAAATATAATATAATATTATGATATGTTGTTAAATTTATCGTCGGGTAAGTTAGCATTTTCTGATTTGAGTTCTATAATTATTTGTATACTGTAGTGTACTTTTATTTATTTTTACATAATTACGATACGATATTTTGAGATCGAATATAATCGATTCACTAGGTTCTGATTTACGATCCAGAAGATCGATTCGACGCAAAAAGCGGGCATCCATAACAATGGTCTATGACTCTATGTCCCGCTCCTGTCAATGTCACTGACAGTGACAATCAATTTGCTAGTTTTTTTTTATATTTGGCAATTGTCTACTTTGGACATTTCTGCCAGTGTCACGTCATTATAATTTTCCAAAAATAGCGGCAACGGTACAAATTTAGAAAAAGGGCTGTCCAAGAAACCAGTAAAGCTGAAATAAAATTAGTATGTATTATTGAATTAGTAACGTAGGCAGAACACAACTACATATTAATCAATTTGCTAGTACATAGAATAAAAAGATTCGTTTTTGTTTATGTTTGGTAAATTAATAACTTATGTCGCGATTTAGTTATATAGTTATCGTTTTATATTTAATTCTATATAACTTGTACCCCGCGTACCCTATATACAATCTATGTATATAATTACGTCTATATGTCATAGGGATGTAACACGCTATACGCGGGTCGCGAAAGTAAATTTAACATAAGCTCATTGAATTGAATGTATATTAATGCAATTTTCATACCTCAGCTCCACGGCGTAATTCCTCAACCAAGATCACCGGCCTCACTCCGGTAACTTAATCTGCTTCGCTTTAGGATGTACGACGTTCACCATCTGTATAAATATTTAGTTCCCATGATTCCACTGAAAGTGAAATCATGAGAACAATAGCCCAACACAGCCAAATACCCATATTATCATGAAACATTATTATAATACCGTATCATATCATTACACTAGGTTATTTCAAGGTCATGGGTTCAGGACATCATCCTGAACCCGCAGTGTGGGGTCCTAGGTCGTTCGGCTGGTCTAGAATCTTAATCACTATTCCTGACCCCGCCGACAGGACCAAACGAAAGTTGCTTGGCCAAGACTACGAGCGCGTGACAGTAGCGACCTGCACGCCACAAACCCTTGGCGGGACCCACACGCTACACCAAGGTACAAACTGCTCTAGAACATATGCATCCCGGCTGCTATCCGCTCGCGATCATAGTCCTACTAGTGGAAACTAGGTACGTTCCGACACACTACGTGTCCTACGTGCCATAGAGCGCCCTCGTTACGCTTCTACGTTCCGACACACTACGTGCCCTCCGTGCCCTAAAGCGCTCTCGTTACGCTTCTAATGCCCAAGAAATAACCATCCTAGCTCCAACATTAGTGGAGGTAGGATATTATTAGGTTTCCGGTAGAACCTAATATTCTCTATAACGGTAGCCGCTTTAACATATCATTTAAACACTTAGCATTAGGGTACTTGGCAACCTAGGGTACTTAGCTTTACAACGAGGCGATGATTCGGCGCGCATCCAGAACTTCACAAACATTTTACTTCTTTCTATACGCTCCCGCCGAAACCTTTAGTCCATAGACAAAGTTATTTACTTTTCTACCCACGGAATGATGCAAATGTAGATATAGATAAACTTTTATAACCACAGAGTGAGACCGGATATATCTGGTGTTGCCACTTACAATTTTCGCGTGACGTCGCGACAACTTATTTAAGTAGGACCGACCTCCAAAGCGTGAAAAGGAATGGCAATGGCATAATGGCAAAGAAAATGCGAAGTGCGTTCAAACCATCCAAGCATCATCTAAGTTAAAAAATTACATTAGACACTACGAACTTAAATAATCAATATCTTTTTTTTCTGCAGTTTTCATAAAAGTTTCTTAAATAACCAGGGCCGGATTTAAATTTGTGCCGCCCTGGGGCACTGAAGAAAATGCCGCCCTATGACTTAAATTTTATTTTAATAGTTTTGATATCGTTTTTAGTTCAATTTCCTATATTATAATATACAAAATTTGAATGTGATACATAATACTTGAATTATATTTCTTGAAAGATAAAATGTTTATTTAAAAGAATTAGTTAATTATATATTGTATAGAAAATTTTATCTCACTTTCCAAATTTTGCCGCCCTAGAAACTTTGCCGCCCTGGGCACTAGCCCCGACTGCCCTAGTATAAATCCATCACTGTAAATAGCTAACAAAGCGAGTCCAAACCAAACTCGCTTAGACTTAGTGCTTGCTACTCGTCGAGGAGTTCCAGTAGCAGTCTCTGAAGTTCACCTTCAGGTCACACCATCATTGAAGTCCGAGACGACCAGACGTGAAACCCTTCTTACTTTTAGCGAAATAAAATATGTTATAAAATATGTGAAGTATCAAATTTGGTTTATCGAATCCTGTACTATTCCGTCGTGGTTAAAAAAGCACTCTGTATCTTTTGTAAATGCGTCGGCTAATGGATAAAGAAGAAAAATAGACCTTATTACAACTTCTTTAAAGTATGTTGTTAAATGCTATCGCCGTTGTATAATTGGTTCGGCTTTTCCTTTGACAAAAGCCGCTTCCGCCGCGGTCGGTGTTTTTGGGAACGACTAGGGCCGGCCGGGAACTCAATAGGGCTGCGCCACGCGGTTGATCGCATCCATTCGACATTCGAGAAGGTACTACACTGCTCGCTCTCTCGGATCTGCTGCTCTCACTGACCCTTTATTTGTATAGTTTATAATAAAATATATTTATAATTAATAAAATATGTCTTTTATATTTCAAATGTATTTTATTTAAAACCTATTTATGAATTGGTAAAACATCACTATCACTACTTATTATAAAACAAAGTCCTCCGCGCCGCGTCCGTCTGTCTGTCTGTTCGCGATAAACTCAAAAACTACTGCATTGATTTTAATGCTGTTTTCACCAATAGATAGAGTGGTTCTCGAGGAAGGTTTTAAGATATAATTTGTCAAGTTTTTGTATACATTGGCAAAAAGAACAAAGCCAAAAAAAAAACCAGACGGCTTATTTTTTTGGTAAAAAAAAGCCGTCTGGGAGCTTTCAATGAAAACGCTGCCTAAACCCTTTGAGATATAACAAAATGATGTATGGCGAAATTGTGTATCTTATACAGGTCTACAAAAAAGTCCACGATGGCATATGTCTATCTCTTAAGGATAACATACTAAAACTACTTTTTTACTTTTTAAAAGTTGATAAAAATGCCGACTAAAATCAGACCGTGTTATCCATACTTTTATATATATGTATATATATATCCTTATCAAAATAAATCATTTCGTATTCAAGATCGTTTCAATACCTGTAGATTACTTTTTGAATTGTTGAAATCGGGCATTTCATTCAAAAGATATTACGAAATTAAAATGTCAATCTAATGGAAAATAAAACCACCGCGCCGCCCGCGCCCCGCACCGCCATCCATGGCCATGCAGTGGCCGCAGCGCAGCGGGTAGGTTACGCGGCGGGCACTGAAGTGCGGGAATAATTTTGGAGTATACAGAATATTTATGCTCTCAAGCCTAAACTACTGAACTGATTGAAATTAAATTTGGTACATAGATAGTTTGAACCCTGGGGAAGGACATATGATACTTTTTATCGCGATAAACTGTAGCCCACGCGGGAGAAACCACGGGGAACAGCTAGTACTTTATATAATAAAATAAAATCGTGTTACAACACTTATAACACGTGAACGGCTGGACCGATTTTTATAATCGTTGATTTGTTGAATTTGTCTGTAGGCTACCTACTACATATCTATAAACTTACACTACTTAGATAAATACACACATAGTACATATACATACATAAATTCATAAACATTATTATAATATATATTTAATACTTATTTCACATATACAGTTATTTTCTAACAGATACCCATACATAATATTATATATTTAAATATAGGAAATATCTAAACGCTTTGTTTACATTGAGTTGTGCATTGGAAACGAATCCCTAGCCGCGCGCTCTATTGTTCGTACCGCGAGCTGCGGCGCGTCACCGCTGCGCGTGTAGTAGTGAGTCCACGTGGACTAGGTACCTGCGCGCGCGCAGCCCGCGGCGCGGCGGCCGCCGGCCGGCCGCCTCGCCAGTCTGCTGTACTGCCCGCGACGCGAAGCCCGTGTCGCTCGCTCTTCCACCCGCGCACTCGATCGCTAATTATTATTTATTACTGTTACCTAAACTCACTTACCTTCATTTTAAGTAATTTGGAATAAACGGAATTGGATCCACACACTCGTTTTGCCAAATGTCGTCGTTCGGAATAGGATAATAAGTACATATTAAAATATGATAATATTTTTTGAATTAAAAAAAATTAGCCGTTCATTTGTATACATGGTAGGTTACCAGAACGCAACTGATATGGTGTTATATAACAAAACCAACAGCTAAACGTATTGTTGTCTCTGGATGAAATTTAAATTGACCGGTTGATGTGTTTGTTTCATGCGAGTTTATGCGATCCTACTAATATTATAAACGTGAAAGTTTGTGAGTATGGATGGATGGATGTTTGTTACTACTGAACGGATCTGAATGAAATTTAGAATGGAGATAGCTTATACTCTGGATTAACACATAGGCTACCCGGCTTTTTATCCCGGAAAAAGGTTCCTGCGGGATAACGGGAAGACGCGGGTGAAACCGCGGGGCGCAACTAATTATTGACATACATTAATTTTATAATCTGCTCATTTATTGCCTCTTACGCGGAACGAAGTTCGCCGGGTCATTCAGCTATTATTTAATTTAACTTTTTTTTACTTTTTACAGGGTAGCGTTTGACCACAAGTTACCTGATGTTAAGTGACGATGTGGTCGAAGATGGCGCCACGCTACACCTGGACTGGGAACTGGCTCTCAAGTGAGGCTGCCGGAACACACCGATAGGTGCTTGGCGACAGATTCTTAACAAGAGGGTGGTAGCTAGCCAGGCGAGTACTAGAAAATACCCTACCACCAAGCTATGGTTTCATCACGATTTTTTCCTTCACCGAAAGCTCAAGCTCATTGCAGGATTCGAACCCACGTCCTACGGATCGCAAGCCGACGTCTCTATCACTGAGCCATCATCGCTATAAACTAAAAACAAAAGTGACAACCCTATGCATCACCGCAAGAGTAGGCAATTAACTCGTCGAGCGGCCATAGCATTAGTTTAGTTTTTACCTCTGCGACTTTTGGAACCCACACTAAAATGACCTTTATTGCTTCCTATTGCTTCATACCTTACGGCCAGATTCGCTTGTAATGGTGTAGCGCACGAAACGGCAACACGACGCTCGAACAAGTTTTGGAAATAATTTTGAAATTTTTGGCGGCGAATCAGTTTTTTGCTTTTTGCACTGAAACTACTGGGTCTATGGTGTTCAAAATTTTGTTGTCAAAGTGAAAAGTTATGACCTACATTTTGAGCTATTAAACGAAACTCTACCTTTACGCGTTTCAGAGATACAGGTGTGCGAGCTGGGGACCCGTGTCGCCGGCTCGCACACTTGTTTTAGCTCATATCTCAATAAGTATCCTATGTAGAGACTTGAAACTTTCCCAGCCAAGGTATTTATTTATACAACCTTGTTTGAGCTATTCAGCGAAACTCTATCTTCACGCGTTTTAGAGATACAGATGTGCGAGCTGGTGACACGGGTCGCCGGCTTACACAGTTGTTATAGCTCATAGCTCAAAAAGTATTCTAGCTAGAACCTTAATTTTTTTATTTTATTTGGCAATCATTTTTTCCTCAAATTTTGAGCTATAATACTTCACCGTAGCCTCATTCGTTCCGAAGATACAGATGTGCGAGCTGATGACCCGTGTCGTCGGCTGACACACTGTTTATGGATCATAAAATCGAAGGCTTTTTGGCACCTAAATTAGGAGTTGAAACAGTGAGGCAGTCAAATCGACACTGAAAGTTGTCATATGTAGATTTCACTTTTTCGCATTGAGGAAGCTGTAGACATTCACACATTGACAAATGTACATAAAATGACATATATTATAATTGTAAATCGTCCAACATGCTCCATAATTGTATTTCACTGACATTTATTAATTTCTGACATTCACTGATAATTTAATGTATAATTTCAATAATTTAATTAAATGTTTCACTAGCACTTCTTTGTAAATCAAAGTAAGGTTAGGAATTTATATGTATTGTAAACGTCAAAGTCACTAAGTCAAAGTCTTTTATCTGTCAAAGTCATAATCAGTCAATTAGCTTCTGTCAACTTCAAAATTTATTTGTTTTATTAAAAAAGGGCATGTTGTGTAATTGTCTATGAATTAAGTTTATGATTAGTTATCTATGGTTTTCTGTCAACTCTACTTTTACCCGCGTTCTTGGCCCGACCGTTGTCTGGAGCACAATAAATGTAGTTTCTCTAATTGCCTAATCTTTAATTAAAAACCCACGAACCCCAAACACTGTTGTGTATAACTTCCTATACTAATCTACACTATCTATACTAATAGTGTGCTATGTAGAGGTAAAATTTGTTGTGGCAAACGTATTCTTGAGTGAAAACCGCGACTCGGCAAAAGTAGCGTAGGACGTGGTGGAGCGACGACATACGCAAATTGTAGGATGAGATAAGTCGAAGATCGGGCTCAGAGTGGTGTACCTACTTTGGGAGAGGCCTGTGTCCAGCAGTGGACTGAAACGGGCTGACGTGATGATGTTGTCTAAATGATTTGATTAGAGTTGTTGTAACGTATGAAGGACTACAAAAAAGTCTGCGACATTGATTTTATCTGGTTTTGAGTTATATTTAACGAGTTGAGAAAACTTCGGGTTGTCAAAATCTTTGTCTGCCAGTGCAAAGCCGGGGCGGGTTACTAGTGTTGTTTATATTAAGCAATATACAAAGATAAGACTGTAATCGATAAACCTATTCAAGGACTGACAATTAACAAGCGAGTTGCTTTTAATACGATTAGTTATGTGTGACCGACTTCCTCTGTACTACATACCTCGGCTACAAAGATTCCAAACTTACGGAATGATGCTGTTGTAACGATCTAAATATACTCATTAAGAGCAATTCAAATTGGCTTTATTCACAGTAGAAACGAAATAAGTAAGTCATCAAAATAAATTTAAATTTTGATTATGATTACGTTAGGGGTAAATTATATTCTCAGAGCGCAGAAATATTTGTTCTCTTTGACAATGGCAGAAGTTTATACGAAATTATCATATTTATTGATAGAAGTTCCTTCGCGAAGCTCCTGTACGGCTATTTGTAATTTATGCAAGTGAAAACGTTGAGTATAGTTCGCATTTGTGCGAATCGCGGACGGCAGAATCGTAGCAAAAACACATCGGCATGCGGCGGTGCGTTGCAGATTCCAACTGGATTCGGTTTGTTAGCTTCACCGTTCTCTAATATTTGGTACATTTAGCTTGTTTTCGGCTGTCGAGTTAACTTTTGCCATTACTTCGTGGTGTGCCGGTAACATAGATGATTCATTAGGCATGCAAGCCGGCCCGCGTCTCGGCGGCCGCGATGGCGACTGGTGCGAGACCCTCGCTTGATCACCGCGATGGCAGGTGGTAACCACGCTCGGCCGACTCGCTGCTAAACACAATTATGTTACTACTACTGCGATGATAACTTCGGTATTATCGTCAGATTTACATTGTGAATGTTTTTACTAGAGTTTTTTATGAGATATGAAATTGTAAGATTTAGAACACGATACAACGGTTGTTGCGTTTTTATTATAAGTACTTACACCATCAAAATAAGGTTACGAAGAACCTTCATTTTATAAGAGTACGGTTAGTTCTCTATGAAATTTAAAATTGGAAGAATTGTTGGCAAACTACGAAAGTTCACTACTATGTTTGTGACTTGCAATACGGCCGTGTCATTTCTAATATCCCGATCTGTAGTTGTTGACCCCCTTCTGCACTTTTTGAACAAAGAATCAAGAACAAAATGGCTAAATCCAAAAAGTAGGTTGCACAACGTCATAAAAGCGCATTGCCATTACACCTCCGCCGCACCTATTGTGCAAAGAAGCCGGTAGCTAATACATCATCATCTTTGCATTGCGTCACGGGCTTCAAGCGTGACTCAGGCGAATGAAATGGAATTGCACCTTTAGGTGGTTGAACCCGACTACGTGTGTACACAGCTGGTTCACTGATCACTTATTGTTCCAATACTTTAGTGCTTTTTAAAAGGGCTGTTTGTTGCGGAGACGGAGCATCACTAATGCACCTGTCCTGTCCTGAGTCCTGTGTATGTCGTGCCGATCTCGATGTCCATCGATCTGTACGTGAGTTACGGACTTTAGGCGTGACTTGAGACTAATGGAGCTTGAGGTTCAGTAACCGGCTACTTGGTTCGTTGTGCTCAGTTAGCTAGTATTCTCTTGGTTTTGTGCAGACATTAGTAAACATCGACACAAACTGACAGACAAATGCGAATTTTATAAGAACTACCATATCTTGCATGTTAATTACACGTGCACATCGCTCATGTAGCTGGTGTTTGTTTGTCTAGACACGTCTCAGCATGACTGACAAAAGTGCATGTTACAAGGATCGTTTACTGACACTTCATGTCCTGTACCTACAATACAATTCGGTGGACAATCCGACTTCAAGCCAGTAGTGGGCGCCAGGTGCGACTAAGGCAAATGAATGGGAACCTTTAGTTTCGGTAACAAAGTACCTACTTGATTCATGCTTACAGCCATAGTTTTTCTTTAGAATGTCTGCTCTTAAGTGGAAGAAGCTGGGAGCTGAGCTTGAGTTAGTTAATAAATGTAAGTTTATATATTTTCATAGAGTTAGTAACAATATGTACCGCAATTAGAACGTATTTTAAACCACTTATTGTTGATTTATTTTAAACGCATTGCACGCGTCGCAGAATTCTGTTCTATGGGGTTAAATAAAACAAAATGAAATAGAAACTACCCTGCCCAGTTAATAATGATCCAATCTGAGCTGAACATACCATACATTTCATCAACCTCTAAAATCAGTCACGCCACAGAGTAAACGGAACAGAGAAAATCCGAACGAAGTTATAAAGTTTAAATTTGTGTTAAGTTAAAATACGTAGAGCACGATTCCAAGTTCGTAACTTACTCATTATTCAGTTCATAAGCTTCCCATTTAGAGATTAGCTGCGAAACTACCTTGTGTTTAACTTGGAGTGTACAGTGTAAACTCACACTGAGAAAAACATTCTGACTTTCCTTCTGAGTCTTTCACCTTCCAAGACCGATTTCTTCCTTATTTTACCTTAGTTTTCCTTCTGAACACCTTCTGAGTCAAAAGGAAAGGTCCTTTTGACTCAGAAGGAAAATGGTATTTCGGAAGGTCTTTTTTCTCTGTGCACTGGGTTCACATTTACACAGCTCCTATGTCACTTATGTTCCTGGCCCTTCTGCCTGCAACCTGCCTTATTCAGGTAGCAAAATGCGACTGTCCGTAGTAGACTAACTGCTATACTCAATGTCGCTAATCATTAATTGAGTCTGATCCTTAGTACGGATTTGGGAACAAAATCCGTAACAGGAACCGATTTACTGAATGATTAGTGAGTGTGGCAGTAAGTAGACAAATGGATTGGTATAAGTCCGTAGCGGAGGAATTAGTCTTCATAGCTGTCGTATAGTGATAAACCGATAATGTGATAGTTAGAGGAAAAGTTTGATATCGGTCGAAGTTGGTTTGATAAGTAAAACATCGACAGCCTCTGTATTGTTAATAACGCCCACAAAATCGCATTCTTAGGTCGGACCCTTCCCTGTATCAAGGGTATCAGAAACTATCCACAAAACCCAGACATGGAACAAATGTTTAGCAGCGTAGCTTAGCGTAGCAGGAATCGAACCCGCAACCACACACTTCTCAGTCGGCTGTTTGCAAATTGCGCCACATTGGTTCTCATTAGTCCTATAATTTTCGATTTTTTTTTGTTATTTTCTTGTTAGACTGCATGCGATTGTTTGAACACACTTAAATTAAAATTAAATTAAAATATATTTATTTTTTTATTTTATTAGAAAATTACACAAGTTAGGTACAACCAAGATTGACAAGCTGATATCTAACTGTACGAGGAGCTGGTGCCTGAAATAGGTTTACACTGTTAGTACTGTTTCAATATTTTTATAGTTATTCAGTGCGTTCATTCCACACTAGTGTGAAAGGCGAGTATAGACCTTATTATAATGTATAACATCTTGAACGTATGCGTAGTTTTCGCATCGCTAACCTAGAAATACTAATGCGTTTCCAGCTATAAAAGCAACTGACATCGTAAAGTTAAAGATTTCTCAAGACTCGGCTTGACTACGAGTAGATACTCATTGCCCTACTGATTGTTAACTGATTATATCTGAAGCGGGCGATAAAGCTTCATTGGCGGTAAAGCTTGTGTTGGCTTGACTCGCCGGTAACGCTCTCCAATAAAAGACGTCTCAGGGAGACGAATGCAGTGTAGGTACTGCTATTTCAAATACCACGCATACCGTCGATTGTGCGACGTGCACTTTTTGTAATAAACAATCTCAACAAGCGTTACCATGAGCGAATCATATAATCGTGAGTGAGCTTGTATTTGGATTTGGATCTTAAGCGTGCTGTACGCTGTACTAGCGCGTAACAGTTTATGCTATGACCACCTGTAATTTCACGCAGTGTAGGTAAGGTAGGTATCACTAGGTAGCTAGGTACTAGCTACTGCCATACCGAGTCGTTCACGGTAGTAATAACTTTAGCTAAAATACTTCTACTCATAAAGAAGCTTCTTCTGCTATTAGATTTTATAGTAAACTTGTACGGCGAGTTCACAACGCAGTTATGAAAAGTATGCAGTTGTGTTTCTTAAAGCATTTTTTTTTTAGGTTTATGAATTTAAAAAGTGGGATATCAATCGTTGCTTGGACTTGGAGCTCTCCATATAATTTCAACTATAATAGTAGGTACATTACTGTTGTGGCCGGCATTGCAAGCATTGATGAACGTAAAAAGAGTGGGCTGAGAGTCATAATTATGTTCCTCAACTACGTCTCAGACGTAGTTGACGAACATAATTATGTATTACGCATATACGTGACTAAATCAATGCCTAGTTTCCGCCAAGGCCTTTAAGGTACCTAGTTATGCAGATTATTCACAAAAGATAATTAAAAAAAAGATATTTTTTACGCTTAGCGCTTTTTTTGCTCTCTATGTTTTAATAGTCTAAAAAATCTGTTGAACTCTGTTGAACGAGATTTTTTTACGCTTCTGGCTGTATTCTTGAGCATACAACCTTCTTGCACATTTCAACTTTTGTTGAGTAAACGTAATAAACTTCTTTACGTTTTGAATTACGAGGAACACCACAGTTAAGGATTTTGAAATCAAATTGCTAACGTGCTTTCATGACAGACATGGATTTTCAATGGCAATTGCCGACGTGTGACTAGAATTTCAATTTGGTTCTCTAAATAATGATCGAATATCTAAGAATGTTTGAGAATAGTGTGTAACTAGCCATAATTTTCTTTTGATATTCTCTATTGTAGCAAACGCAAGTGCAAAGTTTTTTGCTAACGCTCCACATTGTGTTAAAGTATCACCTATCCTATCGCTTAGTAACAAAGCAGAAAGATTGAGACAACTATGACATATTGATGTTTGCGAAAGCATAACTATATGCCACAGGTAAAAGCCAATATTTCTTGTTTGCTCATAAACTTAAGCCAGACAAAAATGTATGTTCGTGATGAGTATCCAACGTTTACCAAACAGGTACCTACTGGTTTGTTAGATTTAGAAAGCGACACGGATTTACATATCTGTGGTGATTGGGTCATTAACTTCGTATTCACTTATTATTTTTACTTTTATTTTCAACGTTTTGGAGTCTGGCAGTATGGTCACAAAGAAACAGTCTTTTGTCTCCCTTTACTTCACTATCAATAACTTTTTTTTAAATAACCGGTTACGAATAAATACTTCTTTTATAACTAAACTATTTAGTCTACTTTCATAATAAGATAACTACTAAAAAAAAACCTCCGTAAAGTATGGTCTCCTTTCAGTTATTCATTCTGCGAAAATAGAAAAATTATCTTTTGTTTATTGTTTCATAAAGTGTGCCGTTGCATGTATTTCGCGATAGTTTATGAAACAAACTAGAATTAAATTTGAATTTAACACCAAATTCAATTTTGTGAACTTCAGCGTCTGGCATCGACATTCTGTGAAGTTTCTAATTGTGTTGCAGGAAGCGGTGGCGGCCGCGAAAGCGCCCGCTCCGGGAAATAAATCTACATATTCTTTTGTAATATTATGAAAATAATAGTAACTTAGCATTTCTATGCTTTGGAGATAAAATAACACGATTATATATATTTGAAAAAATAAACCGTGATCAAGTGTTTAGGGGTCACTGAACCCTACTCCATGGTAGTTATAATTGTTGTCTGTGTAAATTTCCTTGTTATTTAAACTTTGAAACACCCAGACCGATTTTGATCCGGTTTTCAAGATTTGTGCAAATGTAAAACGTTTAAACATTTGCCATCACTTTTAATGATCTTATCATAATAATAGATGTTTGGATAGAACATCAGTGTCATGCAGTTGTGAGCTTAGTTAATAGCGTTCTGGCAGGCATTTTTATCTATGTTTAATGAAAATCGGTCCAAGATGTCGGGAGTTTTTGTGTGACATTAACCAAGCGAAACGTTTCATAGAATGCTGTTATTGCATAGATGAACAGTGTCACCCGCGAGCCTAGAGCAAGCCAGCGGAGACAATGGCTCGTCTCACGGGCATGCGCATGCGCCGCCGCGGGCCACCTAATCAGCGGCACAGTTACCCCGCCTATTGTTTCTGTGAGCGCTCGCCGCCGCTTTTTGTCCACTCATTGGTACACGTTCAGTGAAACCCCTCATAAAAAACATTGGAACGATGACGCATAGCTTTACCAACCGCTTCCTACTTTCTTTCGCTTTATACCCAACAACCAACAACGTAATCGGCCCTAAATGCAGCCCGACGGAGTTGTAAAGGCCGAAAGGCCAACAGCAGGGTACCTAAGCAATAAGACCACCTAATGTAAATCTCTAGCTTTATGGTCGTTCCATTTATGTTTTTTGCTGTTGTGGTGAAACAATAAAGCTTTATCTATCTATCTAATACCTCCTAAAAAAATCACCCCTAAATCTCATAACCTGCACATAAAATGTTTCTGGAGGAAAAATCTTATCAAAAGTCAATTTTAAAACTGTTACTGCTTGGGATATACACTTGTAATATATTTTTTATGAAATTTCATAAAATAATGAAGGTTGAGGGCTGATATATATTAAATCGCGTGCGAAATTCCCTGGTGTGGTGGAGGCGGGCGATGATGCGATAGGGAGGCGGAAATAGGGTTACCATTACCAAGTTTAAAAAGTCCTGACAATAAGGTGGACTTAAAACAAAAATCTGGACATTTATATGAAGTTCCATAATAGTTGTTCCATTTAAGTATATCATTGAAGCTGGTTTAGGTACCAAATACTTCTTTATTACTTTTTTGCGAAAATTACACATTTGTTTACAGTAACTTTTCCAAGTTACTGAAAATCCGAACAAATTAAAAACTGGAGAAATTCCGGTCAGAAAGCCGTAAATCCGGACATTACCGGAAGAATCCAGTCGCATGGTGACCCTGCGCGGATCGCCCAATAGATAGACCCTCGTCCGCAGCGCGTAATAGTCGCTACGGTATACGGTCTAGCTAGTCTATAAATAGAAGGTTTCAACCCCGAAACTATTTCACGTAAAACACCTCGAATGCAAAGTCATGAAACACGTTTTTGACGTCGAAAAACGTGCAATAATAACACGAGAAGTTGCACAGAAAAATGTGTTTTTGTGTCTTTTACATGGAGGTGACATTGAGGAAAATCGGTATCGCGAGATATTGCAGTAAGGCATGTTTGCCCAAATATGATGGGACACATCACAGTTCTAGTCCTTACTTAGGCTTTCATTAAGAGGACGCCGTGATAAACAATGAATCTGAAATCAGCTCCATACAAAAACGCAAGCGAGCTGACTAATGCCGTAAGTTCGTATGCGCCAAAAAAGGTTTTTTTTCGTTTAAAATGAAAACTATCGTTAATTTTATAAAACTAAATCTGTAGTTCTTTGAAGAATGTGTATATATACCATACAAAACAAATTTCAACTCTTAAATCGGTTTTGTATGCCTGTAAAATGAAATTCTTTTTTTTAGAGGGCAGTTTTCGATCATTGCAGCCAATATTGCCAATTCCTCGTCTTAAAAGAAACCGAGGGCGCCTAAGCTGTCAAATCCTGAAAAGTATAAGTAGTAGTAAGTATCTACGAGTAAATCCACAAATAAAACATAAACATAGTAAAAACTATAAAGTTCAGTGACGTTTTTGTGCAATGTACAGGAATGGGAATCACTTACAGTTAGTTTATAAGGAATATTTATCTATTTAGTAGTTTTCCCGTAACTTACAATCACATAAAATGAATGGTGATTGAGATTTATGTAGCATGTTGTTGAATCTGTACAGGTTGCGAAATAAGCTTTGAAAAGCTTCCACATTACCTCTATGGTAATGAGAAAATATTTCCATCTGTTATTGCGATAAATATTGCATTCCGTTCCGTGTACATGCGAGTGTTCTGTGATAATGTCTTTTAGTTTCTTGAGAACCTTGTAAGTACTCTCCTACATAATTTTGACAAAGCGACCCACGCTTTTTATTTTATTTTGAACTTTTTAGTGTGTAAAGTGTAATTGTTAAAAGCGTGTTTTATAGTTGTTCTTAAACTGTATTATTTTTATCTATCTACTAGTTGTCTTCCCGTTATCCCGCAGGAACCTTTTTCCGGGATAAAAAGTAACCTATGTGTTAATCCAGGGTATTAGCTATCTCCATTCCAAATTTCATACAGATACGTTCAGTAGTTTCTGCGTGAAAGAGTAACAAACATCCATCCATCCATGCATCCATCCATACTCACAAACTTTCACGTTCATAATATCTGTAGGACTCAAGGAACTCATATGGCTCCTGCACACATTATTGATGGTATTACCCATATGCTGATGCCTAAAAGTGGCAATCTAAATGACAAAAACCAACTAATAGTTTACCAGACTTTAAAAAAAAATCTTTACTCAGTAAAAGGTATTAAAAGTGTTAAAGTTTCCCCAGAGTTTCCGACAACTATTTATTACTTATTCACCCTCTTCCTTCCTTATGAAACTGAACCCGAGCCGCGGCGACACATCGTTAGTTATGTGCAAGCAACCTGCAGCGTCAAGCTAACTAGCTGTTCCCACGCTCCTCTGGAGACAATTTTAACTGGCAAATATTTGTATTCCGTTCGGCGGTGCGAAAAACGGCTAACGATAGGTAAATTCTCAATTTTCATAAACTCTTCCAGTTTTGGCAGTCAAATTTTTTACCTAAACCCTTATTCGCTATGAGCATGTAAGCACAACGCGGGTGCGTTACGTTATCTACGTGGAATGACAGCAAAAGCACGTAATGACGTCACACGTTCTTGGCAAGGAAACTTGATGATCATAGCGAATAAGGGCCTTGCATTTTATTTTTATTGAAATATTACAAAACTAGCAGCGCGGTTTTCATATTACCTCACATATATAGAACCTTTTTTCGGGATAAGAAGTAGCCTATGTGTTTATCATAGTGAGTATAAGCTCTATTCCATAATTCAGTCAAATACGTGAGAAGTAACGCTAATAGGCTAACTCATTCACAAACATTCACACTTGTAATATTACTGTGTTAGTGTGGTAAAATTCATAAAGAGCAATAAGCTTTGCCTGTTGAACGTAAATCGCTCGTTTTCTCTTACCAAGTTATTCAAGCACCAATCATTTTGCAAGCTCTATTCTATATACATAATCGTATTGTAGTAGGTAAGCATGTAGGATGTAGGTAGTGTGACGCGGTGGAAGATGTTGATAGAATGTGTTCGGAAGTTCGGAACGATACCCAATATTACCTATCCGCAAGACACATCATAGGTTTATGTAATAAAATAGCATCCTGATTTCAAAACTGTCTAAGGAAGCCAGGATGTTAACAAAACTATATGTACCCATGTACAATATTATGTATACCATTATTTTAGTATTCCTTGGGAGTGACCCTAGTCACATCGTGACAAAACCACTGTTAAAATTTTTTGAAAAGTTAAAGTTAGTGCAAATTTAATGTGCACAATGTATTAAATCAAAAGTTGAAGAGCTCCCGTTATAAAATGCAAATCTGAAAATTTGGCTTTAAGATCACCTAGCTATTCCGTATTTATTAAAATGCTACACTGTAGCTATAGCCTACGTACACTACAGTTTTCACACAAAATTTTGAATGGAAATTGACAGTTTCGGTGCCGTTAAAGCCTCCGGTTTTGTAGGTTGCTATGAAATTTAGTAGCCTATCATGTTCCCGATGCAGAGAGAGCGAGTATGCATGTAAATAGGTCGTAGATCGTTTCTGGAATGAGGGACTGCAGGTTTCTTCGCTTAGGAAGTAGCAGAATCTAGTTCTGCCTCAGTAAGGTGCGGAGATCGCATATTTGCACTCCGCTCGCAAGCGTCCGCCAACGTCAAATTGAAAACGTGCCTTGCGAAGATTATACGCCGGGAAAAGTCCCATTTTCGGATTTACGGCCGCGTTAAACTCAAGTGAAGACACATTCACTCATTCTATATTACTTTCAAAAGCGATGCAGTAGGAAGTAACAGAAACTTATTTTTTAAAATACGTATCAAAAGGCTAATATTTTAACATTTTGTTCTGTTATTGTATCTTAACATATTCGCATACCAGAAAATTCTCCACAACACGAACAATAAGCAGCTAAGCACGTTAGAAATGAAACGTCATGCCATAATGAGAGAAATGGTTTCTCTTCTAGGTATGTATAATTAAATCGAAGAGACCGAAATGTAAACGAGAATAAGTGTGCCGATCGGACCGCTGATTTAATAGAATTCCCAGATAACAAACTATAAAGTTTCATTAACCACTACCATAAGAGTTAATTCATGATGATTCGGCAAACAAATGTTACGGTCAAATAGATAGTTAATGGGACATCCATTCATTAAGCCGAAAGAGGGCAACTGGCTTGGACGCTTAAGAGTCATCTGAAGTCACCCTCCGCAGGGTGAACGCCCTAGCCTCACCGGCCTCAACAAATACGCTATTAAGCACACAAGAAAACTTTGCCAAGTAAACAAACCCAAGAAAACTACCTGTATTAAAGAGGACTTCACTCACTTGTGTTGAACTAATTTCCTGTCCAAACTCTTCGTCAAAAGTGTTCCGTCCGTGCAAACCAACACTCCCGGTCGCCAAAAATATAAAATTCCATCGGATGGAGAAAGTGCGCGTTTGACATACCTGCCACACGTGAGCTGTATCGCTGTGACACGGTGCGTCTCGCGAGATCCATTATGACATACATACATACAAATGCGTATACGAAGTAAGTACCTATATCATTTTTATTTCAAAGGCATGTCTGGCTCGGCTTCCCGCTGGTAATGGACAAGTAATTTCGAGGAAATTACTAGATTCGCAAGTACAGGATCCTAATGGTATTACAGAAAAAGGCAATGCTCCTCATACGTAACTTAGGATCATTGTGACAATCCTCTTACTATATTAGGGAGGGAATTATTACCTTAACCTTTTTGTCGTTCATTATTTGTTAAAACAATGTGATGATGGGGTTTTGACATACATAAGAGGCATATACATAGAATATCAATATAACAACATTTTCGTCTTATACTAAACTTGAAGGGCTAGCTAACAACATTCTTTGATTGACTCTACTGATTGTATCATGGAAAGTTCTTCCTTATTAGGTAAATATTTTCCGAAGAAGTCAAGTGCTTATTGTCCGTGCCGGTCGTTGGAGATGCCGTGCGTTGATTTGTGGGGGTTGCTAAGTGGGGCAATGTACGCGATGAGATTTTCCTTCGTGCCTCACCGGTCGGTACATCTACTGATGCATATTTTCTCCATGCTTATAAAACTTACCATATTAGGGAGAATCCTCGAAAACCTGTCGATTAATCCTATGTAACTCGTCACTTTTATCACTGTCACGTTAAACAAACTTGTGTGTTTAGTCACCGATAGACGGTCATCGTTGGGTCACAAAAGGGAAAAGGGTCACTGTATTAGAGTCCACGGACTGAGTAAGAGAGCGAGTGTGTCAAGGCGGTGTGCGCGGGCCCATGTCTGCCGTGGATGCGTGCGCGACTGTCGACGAAGCAGAACTGGGCAGAGCGCCGGCGCCGCACGCTGGCCCCCTCCAGCACTTCCTGACCTACACCGAGTTGCCACCACCGTACCGGCTCCGGTAAACAAACGGTTCACCGACCGATTACAAGATGAACACTGTCGAGCAGCACGCACGTTGCCGTTCGCGGTCGCACCACTGCCACTGCCGCATTTGTGATTCAATATGATAACGGTTCCGAGAGCGTTCGCTTCGATTCTTGTGATTGTAGGTTGCGACGCGCGGCAAGCTCATTGAGGCGAAATATTTTAGCCGCAGGGAGTCGCGGCCGCGGCAGGTGCGCGACGCTCTCTCGGATGTTGACTGATGTTGTGAAGACGCGAATATCTAGTCGCGGGTCTAACGCTGCCGATTTGCATGCGCATACAGAAAGAGAAAATGTTTCGTGTATTGTGCCGAGACATTCAGCGTTCTTAAGAGAACGCTAAATCAAGATTTATTTACTTTCTTTTTGTAATAAAGTATATTTGTCTACGTAAAATTGCCTAAAGTGAAAGTTAAATACGACTTTGACATTAATACGTGACAGTAGTTATTTATTTTTGTGATGAATGATTATATGAAAATTATATGTTTTAAGGAAACAGAAATGTTTTATTTTCAGGATAAAATTGTACCTCAAATCCATCAAAAAGTCTGATTAGTCTGTAAGTTATATGGCCCAATGTAATTGTAAAAATGATGCTGATTTATCACAAGATAATATTATTTTTGTTCACAGAATAGCGGAGGGTGCGCCTAATGCGCGGACGTGCTTGCTGCATCAAAAGCTGCAGCTATTGAACTGCTGCATCAAGCGCGCGATGGAGGGGTCGGGCAACCCGGCGGGGAACTCCTCCGACGACGAGTTCTACGACTGCTCGGAGGGCGAGGGCGAGGAGCAGCCGCTCTGGGACCGCCCAGTCGGACGACTCCAGAGACTCGCCGATGCCACCCTGAAAAGTGGGGCTCCGTTTTATATCCCTCGAACTCAGGTACGTTTATTTTGGCCTTATTTATGTGTTAGTTTTTTAACATTAATTACTGACTAAACCCCAAAAATAGCTAAAAATGCATTGTAAATAATCTGATCTTTTGTTTTGATCCCAAACTTTAGTGATTCGGTTTCCAAATATAAGTTTCAACTGCCAAATATAGCTTCAAACATTCGAAGGTCTCATAAAATATTGTCAACGTAGGACCCCGCGCCGAAAACCGAGGACCAGCTGGAGGAGGACGCCGAGCTGATGGTGCGACTCGGCGACGACGCTCGCGCGTCGGAGCTGCGCGCACGCATGATGAGCGCCTCGCTGCTCTCCGACATGGAGGCGTTCAAGGCGGCCAACCCCGGCGCGGAGCTGTGCGACTTTGTGCGGTGGTACTCGCCGCGCGACTGGCGGCCCGAGGGCGGCGGCGCGCTCGGCGACCGCATGCTGCTGCCCGCGAACCCTTGGCTGGAGGCGTGGAGCGTGGCGCGGCCGGTGCCCGCTGCGCGCCAGCGCCGCCTCTTCGACGAGGTGCGCGAGGCGGAGCGCGTGCTGCACTTCTTGCGGGCGCGCTCCGTTGCCGCCGTCGCCGAGCTGCTGCTGCCGGCGGCGGTGCGCGCGGGAGCTGCTCGTGCTGCGCGGGAGGGCGCGCGCCCGGTTTCAGGCGGCAGTGGTGGTGGGGGGGATACGCGGCGCGCGCTTGAGATTGCAGCGCGTGAGGTGCAGGAGGCAGAGCGCGCTGCGTGTAGATCGGCGTGCGCCCGCGCGGTGCTAGGGTCTGCGGCGGAGGGCGCGCCGCTGGAGGCGGCGGGGCGCGCGCGGCTGCTGGCGGCGGCGGGCGGCGCGCTGCCCGCGGCGGCGCGGCGGGAGTTTACGCTGCGCGTGCGCGACGCGGTGGCTGGCCAGGTGCTGCGCGCGGCGCTCGCGAACGACATGACGCTGGTCGGCGCCTTCACCGAGCGCCTCGCCTGCTTGTAGCGTCTTCCATTCTACACGTACGAAACAGGTGTCGTCGCCTGTACGAATTGTTATTTATAACAGTGCGTATGTAGGTTACGGGATAAAATCGAATATGTGTAAAGCTTTCAAGATTGTACCCGCTAACGGGTTCGTGATGAAATGTGCAATTACAATACGTTATCTTTAAAAGTATAAATAAAGGCTTTCTCTGAGTCCACGTTTAATCGTGATCAGCATGTTATAGGTAGATACGTAATTTGTAAATATTCCATGTTATAACGTGTGATTTTATTTGTTTATACATCAACATTATTTGAAACGCTAGTACATGTTATTATTTGTTTTATATTTTATATCTATAGTTTATCGGAAATAAATATAAGTGATTGAAGATCAAATAATTTGTTTGTCATTTTCTTTATGTCCGCGGGAACTAATAACTAGAGAATGCTCATTACTAGCTTTAGTAGTAGTGTTTGACCACAAGTCACCTGATGCTAAGTGACTATGAGGTCAAAGATGGTGCAACGCTACACCTAAATTGGGATCTGGCTCTCAAGTTGTCTCCCGGATCACACCGGTATGTATTTGGCGGTGGTGAAAATGTCCTATTACCGAGCGGTTTCCCCCACATATTTAATCATGATAAAAAGTATCCTATACTGTGTTCCAACACTATCTCATCAAGATAAAAAAAACTGTATACTACAAGCTCGGTATGTTCTTCCTATTTATGTTAGTTAAGACCCATAATTAATCACCTGTGAATCCCTACTTTAATAATATAAATGCTAAAGTAACTCTGTCTGTCTTTCACGCCTAAACTACTGACAAGGAAGGACATAGAGACATAGGATACTATGTCATTATGTCCTTCCTTGTCAGTAGTTTAGTCAGTAGATAGAAGGACATAGGATACTTTTTATCGCGATAAACTATAGCCCATGCGGGTGAAACCACGGTGAACAGCTAGTCACAAATGTACCGATTTCTGATTGGTCCTGCAGTTTTGTCGTGAAACGGTAACAAACAAACAAAGGGTAGAGAGAATTACTTTCGCATACACAACATTATTAGTAAGTAAAATAAGTATGGAGTGTATGGATGTTTGTACAAGGATTACGGCGCGGCGCATACGCTTCGTATCTACATAACTGTGTGTGTGTGTGCGTGCACAGTACGCAAGTGTGCGCGCTATGTGGCTTGTGTCCGTCGAGTACCTAGCTAATGTACCTACAGCTCTAGGGGAATTTACTATCGGTTGTCGAATTGTTAACTTCGACATCGATGTGAGATCTAGATTGCCATGTTATGGATGAACTGTCTCTTTATACTTATAAAGTCTTACGTTGGGTATAGTTAGCTTACCTAAACTTAGTTTTAGCCCCAAAAAATGCACAGCTCATGAGGGATAAAGGACAACCGCAGGTCGGCGTTAGTATTTGGTAGGTAAGTATCTACTAGGTATAATCAAGACTTATATAATTTTATTGTTACTTCAAACTCTGCCCGTGAATTCTGACTATAAATAGCTCGTGCAGATATTCAACTTCTCCTAAAAAACGATTTTCCGGTACGTAGCCGTCTTGAGATCTAGTTATTCCTCCGTAAATGCTTCAGTGGTAGGTAGATAAATACACTCTTTATTGGTACACCACAATACAGATTAATTTAAAACTAGATAAAACTTAATGGTTTTAATTTTAAGTGTCGGGTGGTCTTATTACTCAAAGCGATCTCTTCCAGAGAACCCAATTTTGTTCAAAAGTCAAAAAAACCTTTAAGACCATCTAGTAGTAGGTGTTTATATCATTTGTTTCATTACAATTAACGATCGTTATCAATAATCGATCTATCCAAGGTTTGCCCTACTAGAGATAGCTCCTTAAAAGTAATATCAAAAATCTCTAGCTAGTAGTCTAGGGCAAACCGCGGATCGATCGGTTATTAATTTTCAGCATAATAGGTAAAAACTACTGAAATTTCGTTAGTTCTTTCCTCGATCGGGTTCCGCAGGTATTCCGACATCCCTCCCATTGTCCAGTGGTACGGTGTACGGTCCGTGATGTGGCGAGGCGTGGGTGTCGCGCGCACGCGCGGTGCGCGCCCGCCGGGAGACGCCGCTTGGCTCAGTGGCGCGCCGGGACGCCCGCCCGGTCGATTCCACCGCGCACAGAGGGACACCCGCAACTCCCGCACAAATAAAATAAATCACTACCCAACACTACATATATTTCAAAAAAAAAATTAAACTCTCACGGTTATAATTGCAAACAAGTGAAGGACTCCCGGTGCGGCTTCCCGCAGGACTACGTGTTTAGGACTCTCGCTGTCATGTGATAACAGAATCTCTTTAGCAAAGCGGTGCCAGTTAATCGACGCGATATATTGACTGATAAAATCGGAGTTAAGTGTTCGGTTGTGATTTAACAGCTATGAAAGTAAATAAACGCTTGTGGGCAGCCGAGCAGTGTTCACTGTGAAATGGTTTGAGACTGTCAACTGTTCTGGAAGATGATTGATTGTACTTCATTGTTAGCAAAGGTAAGAATTTTGTTTCACTTTCCCATACTTTGGGACAAATTATTTCGTAAACACTGGCTAGGTAACATATCAAAATATGTTTACTATCTGTAGAGTATTTAAGTGGTTTCATTCAGTCGTCCCGTCTTATAGTTCGTAACCACCAGGTCGTTCAGTTCTACAATATCTAAAATCTAGCTGTCCTGCGATTCCCGCAGGATTTTTATTATAATTAAACGTATTCAGGGATAGTTTAGCTTTCTAATAGTAACAGAATTCTCAAAATCGGATCAGGTGTTTCGGAGATAACATACAACAAACTTTTCTTATTTTTAATACTAAGGAATAGATGACATCAAGTCTTTACTTAGCATAGAGTTGTTGCTTAGAACGAGAGAGTATTTTCATTGATCTTTGTTTACTTCAACTTTCTCTTTAAAAGGGCACAATCTCACAGAATCTCATGAATCAAGTTCTACCTAGAAACTCTCCCGAATTTACAGGGCAATACACATTTTCGTACCCACTTTTGCGAATGTATTTTTTTTTCCTATTTGATAACATACAATTCGAATTTAATACCTATAGGTGTATCTCAAATCGTCGGCTAGCAAACAACACCGCACAAGTCAAAATTTTGTGATATTGACATTTTAATGCCATTAGATGCAGTTTTGACGTGCGCTTCCAGGAACCTCAGTTCAGTTCCAAGCATTGTTACTAAACAGAAGCCGTTAATTAAAAATTGTAATACACACAAATCAATCATTAACATAAAAACATACAAGTAAAACAGTATTATGTCTCTCCTGAAAAGTTACAAAATTTGACTTGCGCGGTGTTGTTATCGAGCCGACGAAATGTAGACGTATCTATTATCTACATACTAACCTTCAACGACTCCTCTACTACCTTTCGTAATAATTCAGTCTAAGTACTTTTGCATTTCAACAAACTTATTTTCAGGGTAAAATTATGTACAAACGTGAATTCTGTTTTCGTTCTTGCTTTGATGTAAATTTATTGAGAAATAATTTTCTCCTTGAATTTTTCGTGATAAATACACAATTTCATCATAGTACTTACCCAAGGTAAGTTACCTTTACTTGCGTAACTGAGTGACGAGACGAGCAAGTCGCCAGCCTGATGGTAAAAGTCGCGCTTACCCATTACAGTTCAATGCCATCCAGAATTTTGAACTTCAACAGTTCAACATCCTGCGCGGCAATGCGCTGTGCTCGTCAGTCTGAAATATCAGATGATAAAACTCTTTAAGCCCTGTAACTTCCCTAGAAATATTAATTACCCTTCAATCTGAAACGCAGTAATCTTTGACGCACTACAGCTTGACGGTTGAATAACTAGAAAAAGAACAGATGGGTTGTTGACATCGATAACAACCCTAATTGAAACAAATGTTACATGATTACTCATTAAAAATTTGCAAAAATTTACCTTTATGGTAAAATTGGCTAAGTCTGTACAGACTGAGAAATGCAAAAATATTTAATTCGCCTAAACAGTCCATTTTCAACAGGTTCCAATTAGGTCTGCCCGCTGCTTCGTATTCAACCCGGCTCGGCTCTCCTAATTACATGCTTGTGTAATTATATTTTCCTTGACCTCAATTTTATTAATATTGTCTTGGTTATCGTTTGTCATGTGAAGCATGCGCGTTTGTTTAATGGAGCGACGCTGGCGTCCTCCTTGACCACTGAATAGTTCTCAGGCCGACTATAGATATATAAAAGGCAGGCATTAATAGCGTGCGCTCGACCGGACCGGCTGGACGCTGACAAGACGGTCCGACTTGCCTCCTCCGGTAATCTGCGACGTCACACGGTCAATTGCGTTCTATACGTAGGTACTCTACCTGTCGGATCCTTGATGTCCTTATCTGTCTTGAATGTTTAATGTATGTGTACGTAAACTTCGGCGCAGTTGGTTTTAGAGGAGAATATGGGCATATGGTCCCGTTATTTCATAAACAGATGGAACCCTAAATAAATGAGTTATTAATCTTTAAGTTATATAATATATAATGTGATACCTCTTAATTGCATGATTGGTTCATATCTGCGCTGGTCTTTTTCCTATACAAAGCGTCTATGAACACGTCATCTACTCGTAGATATTGAATTTTCTGCTTTATTGTACCTAATACAATTCTTTGTCCACTTTTACTGTATTATAATAATAGTTTTAGGTATAATTATTGTCAATTATCATATTTTTTACTCGAATATTTCGAACAAAATTCAAATTACCATTTTAATTGATCTACCTATTTGTAAACGGGCAGTTACTCTACTAATGTCTATTGATAAAACAATTAAACAATTTAGGCAATGTTTATGTACCTCATTCCAATCAGAACAAAGTATTGACCTTTGTAACATGTCACCTGTCAATTAAATAGGTAAATGGGGACTTGTCCTTTACCTTCTATCACCATTAGTAGGTTTCCATTTCTTCGAAAGAAAAGCGACGTAGCTACGAATTTCAACCAAAGTTAATTAATTTTCTCCTTGGGATTTTGCCTTTAAAGTTTTTCACGGGTTAAGAGTTAGAGACGGCATGCTTTCTCATTTCTTAGTTCATTTCCTTTGCTCGTATCTCGGTTTAGATATAATTTTATTGTATTATGGTGTCCAATGAAAATTGACGAGTTAGAACAACAAAACTTACACAAGAAAACTTGACAGAAAATGGTGTCGATTCGGTTTTGCATTCTCTAAAACTAAACTAAATTTGACAGGTCTAATAATATTGCTTTTTTTTTCTAACCATTGAAGTAAAAAAAGGACAGCATTACTCTTAGACCTGTCAAACTTAGTTTAGTTTTAGAGAATGCAAAACCGAATCGACACCAGTGTCATGAGTCTTAGAAAGCCAGGTTTTTCTTTCTGTCTTATAGACTGAAAGAAAAAAAAATACGAATGAAATACTTTCAAACTGTTGCTATATAACTACATACTACATTTGAATGTAGGGTACATTCATGGGTAACATTTATTATTGTCAATCTGCCAATCTGTACCTACCTGTTTCACATCTGAACTAGAAACCGATATTCATACACTCATATAAAGTTTAGTTCTATTCTGTGACTCGTGAGTAATATACGAACAGGGACCGCACCCGTTCTCAGCTGTAACATGTCAATAACGTTTGTTTCCTTTGAAGTTTGAATTATGTTGTAAATAATGCGTAAACCCGTAGTAACTATACGAACGTGGTTGCGTCCCACCGCCGACCACCGCAGAATGCAGAACGCGCTCTTGGCGTATAATTTACGATCTAATATAAAACATATCGGTTTATGCGTTGTGTACAATCAGGAGCGATGTTATTGGGATACTTTATCTTTGTACAGGTCATATTAGCTTCTCGACTTCTGGTAGGTAGGTATCAGTTAAATATATATCAAGTATTCTATTAATCCAACGACCTACCTACCTAGTATTGTATATTTAATGTTATTAATTTTTTATTCAAAAATTTTCACCAACTAAGTACCTTACCTAAGAATGTAATTTTTATTTTTCCTTAGTATATTTTAAGACACTTTATTTATTTAGCTTAGCAATTTGCACGCCATCAGCTCCTAGCGTTAAATTAATTGCATTTTATAAGTAGTGACGTAGACTGCAATATAAAACTAATAAGTTTATTTTAAGTAAATATGTAACTTTATATCTAACTTAAGCTTTTTAATGTACATACGCTGTTTATTGTTCCAAATATAAAACGAGTACTCATATTCCAACATTCCTTAAGCTTTGTGTAAGAGTGCTTTCAATAGAGGTAGCCTGCAGAGTGATGTTTTTTTTTGATTTGGGATTGTTTAAGGACGCAATAAATGTGGCTGATCGGAAATCAACGCTATCAGAGACAAACTTAATCGTATAAATAATGCATCTATGTTTTGTCTTTATCCTAGCAATGACTCAATTCCAAACTATGGAATTTAAATTAGTACCACCTATAAAAAAATATACATTATATAAAAAAATACAAAAAAAAATAATAAAATAATAATAATGCCCGCACAATCACATACATAGGCTCTGACCCCTAACTAGGTTTCCCTGTATCTAGGGTATCAGAAACTACGAGGATCGGGGATCCACAACACCCAGACACAGAACAAATACTTGCGCTTTTTTTTTCAATGCACAAATATTTGTCCTGTAGCGGGAATCGAACCCGCGACCTCACGCTTCACAGTCGGCTGTCCGCCCATTGCGCCACATCAGTCGTCAAAAAAATGTATATATATATAGGTATATATAACTCAAAGGTGACTGACTGACATAGTGATCTATCAACGCTCAGTCCAAACCACTGGACGGATCGGGCTGAAATTTGGCATGCAGGTAGATGTTATGACGTAGGCATCCGCTAAGAAAGGATTTTGATTAATTCTACCCCCAAGGGGACAAAATAGGGGATGAAAGTTTGTCTGAAACTTTGTCAATTTTAAACCGATCCGGATGAGACTTTGCATGCATAAAGCTGTAGCTAGTAGCTGTAACAGCTAGTTTACTTACAATTTCAAAAAATACTAAGCTTCTGTGACCGACTGTACAACGGTGTGGTGTGGTTTGGTATATTTTTACAATTTAACACCGTCTCATATAGCCAACCATTGTGCCATTTGTGCCTGTTATTACAAGTGAAACGTGCCGCTGTGAATGAAACTTCTCGCATCAACCACACATATCTACAATTATATTTTACAAAACGTAATAATAACGTAACGTTTGAATTATACGTAATTAAACGCTTGACCTGCTTATTCATATTTATAATATTCGGACGTGGCTCATATATTATGAAAATAAGTCCCTACTCGATGAAATCGCAACACAAGCACAGGCAGGAAACAAACGCTTAATTAATTTATGATAATAGAATCGTATTCATGTGATTGTTTAGAGAGGGTGCTATGCTAGTCATAGAGAAACCATTACGAGCATTCGAATCTATTCTCCAGTATCTCTTGGCTTTGAGCCAACGTTTACTTCATACCTTAAATCATACACTGATACTTTACAATCACGCAGAAAATTAATGAGCGAATAAAACTGCCATTGTATGTTACGCCAGATAATATTAACGTCTCTACTGCAGCACCCGGATTCTGTTAAATGTTATTAGTTTCATCACTGAAGCTAAGAGGTGTTTATATTTTTATATCAGCCTTCATACGATTCTGTTTATGTTAAGGCGTTAATAGACGGGCAGTAAACACAAGATGAAATCGCTGCTCTCTGCCTACTCTTGATAATAATATGATGAAGCAAGCTCAGCTCATTTTTAACGATGATTGATATTAGTCAGCGATTTTAGTTTGGCATTGTTCGAGGAGGGCTCTTTGGAGCGCGACGTCCAGTTAATGGAGCTCTCGAGTTTTAAGGAATTAACAAGGGGCCCTCGAACTGACGTGGTCTGCGGAGGACAGGGCTAATTAAAAAAGTGGTCTGCGGAGAGTGCTCGCCTATATGCAAACTTTTCCACAGAGGCTTTACTGCTTTCATTTAAATAGGACACTGTATTATACCAATTGCTTTTTCAAGCATTGTACAACGATTGTACTACCAAGTATTCTGTGACAACGCGGAAACTTGTTTATGTTATCGTAACTGGCGCGTAACTTCCTAGTTCCTAAATATTTAGCAGCAGTAATCCACAATTGTTATCTAATATTTCCTCATACTTATTTCGAGAATAAATCTGCCATTAACGCTCTGTAGGCAACTACTCCGGTGCCGTTTAATGGCAGTGTTCAATGAAGACGCCTCCGTCGCGCTATAGTTCGCTAATTGCATTAATTAAATTCAAATAGATATTGTGCTAGTTCCATGAAACCGTGAATTGAGTAGGGGCGGATTTTGCATTGAAATTTTACGCCAGAGGCGGCGTCTGGTGTGTTCTCGTTCGCTCACCGAGTGGTCGACAATGGCGCTAATGAGGTGGAGCTCCGCGCTAAATCAGCTGATAATTACGCCAAAATGGCGTAAGGCGACGCGCATTGTGAATACATCCATCGGGGATTCTCTTTGTCGGATCATTTAACCGTGGTAGATCACGAAGCGTCTACAGATTGTGCTTGTACCGACTATAGATATTATACCTACTTACTATTTAGGGAGTTGAGAGACCTGAGAAACGGTGTGCTAAGCTATTTTGTTAGAAATCGCGATTTAAATTTGCTACAGAGCTTAATCATCTTTGGCATTCGTATATCTTCTATTCAATATAAATGCTCTAGTTCTAGATCAAGCTTTCTCTAGTGCACGCACAATGAGGGTATAAAATATGAAGAACCTGAAGTATACATTTTGTAATATATAAAAATCTCGTGTCGTTGTGTTTGTCCTCCGAAACGGTTTGACCGACATTTATGAAATATGTTGTGTATTTTTTGTAGGTTTGAAATAGATGAAATAGGTCGTAGGCTATATTTTATGCCCCTAGGAGATAAGTATAGGCCTATCGGGAAAACAAATCTTTTTGTCACGATAAAGTGTAGTCCACGCGGGTGAAACCGCAGCACGCAGCTAGTTATATATACCATCGCAATCCACCTGTAATCTGTATACTATATTCATGCAATAAATAAATTGCGATTTTGGCTGCGGCCTCGAATCTATTGACTGCGTTATCGGTTCAGTAATCTCAAGAGTTAATTTAAACTGAAGTATTGTGGGAGTACCTACAGGTTTTAATCACACTTTATCTGAGGCGAGGAGGGTTGTGATCCCGCAACTCGTTAATATTCATGTTCCCATATCCCAATGTGTACAACCAAACAAGAGAAATCTTCTTATTAGTAAAGCTAAATAAAAAATATCGGACTATTAGATGACAAAAAAAAAAGCTTGGGATTTTAGTGAACTTGCTCCAATTCAATCAATTAGTAATAAGAATAAAATTGTCAATGTGATCGCGCCAAAAAAATTACCTGCCGGGCGTTTCTTGCCTGTTCTTTTGCCGGCGTAAGGAGGTTGGAACAGGCGTAGCTAGTTTTAAGTTGACGTTTTAAAGTGATCACAATGTATCCTATTGAATAAACATTATTGAATTTTGAATTTTGAATTTTGACTACAAGGCCGGTCAAAGAACCTGTTTCCGGTACCATTCGTTACAACCAGGGCTTGCGTTACTATATGTATAGTTTCAAAACATCTAGTCTACATATATACATGCGGGCTGAAAAGGACTTCGGTGGCAGGCTTTCAGGGTTTGATAACCTTTATCTTGACTTAAAATCTGGTGAAACATATTCCATTGCGCTCGCTGGCTATGACATCTACAAAGTCCTCTTTATTCATTGCATAAGTGTCCTATAAAGTCATGAGGGATATGCGAATTCCGTTAACATTTTTATTTCCGCATTTTTATTTTTTATTTTTATTTTGAACTTGATTATGGGCAGGTCGGATGGTCTATATAGTCACTACAAGGCAAGGGTTTAGAAGTTCCAAAAAAAACAAAAACTAAATGTTTTTCGTTCTATGCTACCCCGTGTGAAACTGCCTGGCTCAGCCATCAGTAATATATATGTGACCACAAAGTCCAATAGCTCGATAATCCAGCTATCGATTCAATCGGCTCGATGGACCGCTCTGCCAACAATCTACGGAGTTAATTGCTAATATCCGCAGAGCGTCCATTGCTCTAAATATTCAAATCAATTTTGCAAATCCTGTTCCTTTAATCGAGTTATTTAAAGTAGCATATATTTATTAGTGTTTTGGCCGATTGACATGTAATGCAAAATTAGCTATCTGTTCTTTATTTTTTTTAATCTGTCACAATCTACCATGCTGGCCCAGTGCGAGTTGGTCCTTGAATGTTTGTAGTTCTTGGATAATATGCCGGTTTCTTCACGATGTTTTACCTGTTTTTTTGTTTTATGTTTTAATGGGTATATATAAAAAATAAACATTATACCTATTTCTGTTTGTCTTTCTAGCACGCAAACGACCGTCTGATTTCATTAAAATTTTGCATATATGATAGTAGACTTACCTACATATAATGTGGACCAGCACACAGGCTCCTTTTTTCCAAGCTTTTTCGGAAAAATCTTTGTCTACCCATTCGAAGCCGTCTTTGGAGCGAGTCGCTAATTCTAAATAAGTATTATGAACTAAAAATCTATGTAGATATGTTTTTCTTCATTGATGTTCTTTTTATTATCTATCTACTTTGGAAGTATAATATAAAGTTTAAAACGCTTTATGTAGGTATGCACCTAGTTTAATTTTATACATAGGTAGAGTAGGGAGCAGGTTATTCTGTTTTGTTGATTTTTCAGTGTCCTTCATCGATAGTCATGGCAGTAGTATCAGGTTCGTAGTTGAAGTCAAGAGTGCGTGTGCGCAGAATCTCTTTGTAGACGAAGGCAGACTTGCGCGGCGTGCGCGTGCGCTCGGGACTCTCGTAATCCACCTCGTAAAGGCCGAACCTTTGACTGAAATGTTATGAGAGTTTAATTTACAAGTGACACCTTTTGAATACAGTTAAAGAGAATGTCATCACCACAAACAAATTGAACTTTATCATCCTTATAAAAGGTAACGTGTCTGTGGTTAAAGAGCTCCGTGAAGTATCTTCGAAGTTTTTTTCTTAGACCAAATATACGTATGTAACATTAGCTGCGCTTCCCCCCGATTCCCGTTATCCCGTAGGAACCTTTTTCCGGGATAAAAGTAGCCTATATTTTAATGCAGGATGTGAACTATATACACTCCAAATTTCATCCACATCCGTTTAGTAGTTTTTGCGTGAAAGAGTAACAAACATCCTTGCATCCATGCTTACAAACTTTCAAGTTTATAATATTAGTAGGATTTGTTTTTAACAGTATTTAAACTTACATGTAACCCCTCATCCATTCAAAATTGTCCATAAGACTCCATGCAGTGTAGCCAATGATGTCCGATCCATCTTCTATGGCATCCAGCATGGCACCCAGATAGTCCCTGTAGTACGCTACACGATCATCATCGTCTAACCCTCCATGAGTAGCGAATCCATTCTCAGTAATAAATACAGTTGGATTGTTGTAGCTCTCTTTAATACTAGTCAAAAGTTTGTAAAATCCCCATGGCACACTCTGAAATTAAAATGAAGAGTTTATTTCTAAACGATCACATCATAATAAAAACAAAACAGTTAATAAAAGAAGGAGTATTTACCCGAACCATGGTCGTAGCACCTGCCTTTGACGTAATCCATTCGTCCTTTTGATACAATCCGACATCGATATCATCGTAATACGAAGGAGAGGCATAGTATCCATAAACGGACTCGTTTCTGTAAGCTAAGTACGTAGAATAATGATTCAGACCGAAGTAATCTGAGCTTCCCTTTACATAGGCAACTTCTTCCGGCGTGAACTCTGGTAATCTGGATCTGGCAAACCCTTGAGCAGCGCTCTTAGCGGCCACTTTCTGCTTCATTATTGGATGATAGTCACCGCTCTCGGAGAAGATAGGATGAGCGTATTGGCCCCACTGAAAAATATTCACACTTCTGATTAGGTACCATTACATTCAATTTATGCACTGCAGTACTTAGATATTTAGAGTAAGTAATACTACTTGAATTTAAATATTTTCTAAACTTACTTCGAATATTTTGGTTTCTTCAGCTACATCAACGTCGTTTTCGGTGTCAGGCTCAAACCAACCTGCACTTAAAGTAATGAAGATTACTCCACCTTGGGATGGTCTGAATTCTTCATCATAAATGTGGTAAGCCTTCGCGTGCGCCAATAGTAAATTTTTAGAGCACAAGTAATCTCCCAATCCAGAGTAAGTGTATGCAGGCGCCAAAGACCCACCACCATATCCCTGGTAGCATATCTCTTTCGGTTCGTTCATTGTGATCCAATACTTGACTCTATCTCCGAACAATTCAAAAGCGATCCGTGAGTAATCTGAGAACCAGTCCACCATATTGGGGTTAGTCCAACCTCCGAGATCCTGGAGTTTTTGCGGTAGATCCCAGTGGTACAGTGTGATCATGGGCTGAATGTTGTACTTGAGCATCTCGTTGATCAAATTATTGTAGTACTCAACTCCGGCTTCGTTAATATGATCAGGGAAGCTGGTAGGTAAGATTCGGGTCCAGGAGAGAGAGAATCTGTAGTAGTCGAGACCTAGTTCGCGCATCATCTCCACGTCTCTCTTGTACTGGTGGTATGAGTCATCGGCGATGTCGCCGCTCGATCCGTCCTGTATCGGACTTGGTACTTTGTGCGTTAAGTGGTCCCAGATATTTTCGGATTTTCCTGCAATGAGTAAAATAATTCCCATAAATAAAAATACGTAAAGTGTTAGTCAAAACAGGCAGACATTAATACTGTAACAAGAGTGTGTAAGCAATACTGTATTCTGGATTGAAGGCCAATGATTCCAGTGAAATTTCAAGGCATTAGGAGATTAAACATCTGATATCTTAGGGCGACGAGCATAGTACTTTGCCGTACAGGATTGTGGCACTGAACTGTAATGGGCAAACTTGGCGAGTGACTTGTACAACTGGCCTTATATTAGAGTTTAAGGACGGAGTAATTTGTATCGGTCAATGTAGCCTCAGAAGTACCCTGCAAATTATGTGTTATATTTTTCGTACCATCTTCATCCCAAGCTCCTTCTACTTGATAGGATGCGGTGGCAGTCCCGAACTTGAATCCATCGGGGAACTTCCTCACAGCACTGCGACGAGCGTCAGCGCCAGGTGACTTGCACCCGACGTGCGCAGCCGTTGTCACTAGTAGAATACTGTAGATTGAAACATAATTACTTATACCGATATGTTCCGGCAACTCTACTTGAGAGTCAGTTCCCAATCCGTTTCGCCAACTTCAACCACATCATCACTTGCATCAGGTGAAATGCAGTTCTATACTATACTCTATACTGTATCCACGTGGACTACAGTTTATGACGATAAAAGTATCCTACATCCTTCCCCAGGATTCAAACTATCTCCAAATCTAATTTCATCAAAATATGTAATAAAAAAATATGTGTATGTAAATATGTGTATATGTATGTATGTAATTGTGAATATGTATGTTTATTTTTATTACACATTGTATTTCTTTTACTTCAAATACACCACCAACCGCATTTTATTTCATACAACTTCTGTCCATCCAAAGGTTGTCTGGTAGAAATCGCTCTAAGCGATAAGACCGCCCATTGTAACACTAGTTTTAAGATCTCTCTTTTTATGTTGTTTTATTTTTCTTTTGTTGTGGTGAAACAATAAAGCGTTATCTATCTATCTATCTATCTATGTTCACATTTATGATTATGTCACTGAAAAGGTAACAAATAGACAGAGGGACAGGGAGAGTTACTTTCGCATCTATAATTTTAGTAAGGATTCGGTTCATAAAATGCTGTCCTAAATCCTTTGTGTAATTTGAGACAAAAATAGTCTATGGCTAAGTTAATTTTATAACAATTCCAATTTGGTGGTTGGCGACATTACATGCAAATAACGGGACCAATAAAATCAACTTACATAAATAAATTAACAATATTAGCTCAACTTGTACTTACAGTGCTCCCCAATATGACAACATTTTGAATTGCTTGCTGAAAACAGGATTCATCTTGCTTTATATGGATGTCTTATCATTTAAGCGCTCTCTATCTGAAGATGATGGCTATACTAACGTACTCATAATATATTATACCTTATAAGGGATGTTCATAATATTCTAGGTGTTTAGTGGTACTTACAAATAATAAAAGTTTTAAAATGTAAGTATATGTGAGTACGGACTATACTGTCTCTCTGAGAGAAGGCCAAAGCCCAGCAAGACCCACCAGTGGGAACGTAATAGGCTGATGGTGATGAAGAATTGTTATCTTAAAGCTGAAAATTTTGTATAATTAAAAATATTTTTTTCTTTATACGTAATCGTTTTTTTAGCAACTATTTGAACTACATGATCTGCAAAAAAAAAATGTGCATTTTTATTTTAGAGATTCTGTATAGGTATGGAAAGTTTTGCCTTTATTATTTAAGGTCATTTTTTTCATAATGTTTTCGTAACCCCTAGATCGGCATGACGTATCCTTTCAGTCGCCTACGGGGTGAAACCTAATGAGCCACAGGCTACACCATGCACTACGCATATTCGTGCGTAGCGTGTACCTACGTGCGTCGCTGTGGGTTATAATATTGGTGGTACCCCCAACATTTTGATACTAAGCCAAGCTATAGGATAAAGGATATAGGATACGTGTAAAGCAGCTACCTGGTTGCCTCAAATATGCGTCACAAAACATTAGGTACAGAGTTGAGATAACTAATTTATAATAGAGTTGCCTTCTTATGCCCTTGATTTTTAGATTTCATGTACCTACTTACGTATGATCATCACATTTCTTTATCTTGCCGTCTAAACCAATACACCCCATATCTATCTGATAGGCATCTGTATAAGAAGATGTTGATGCAGCTAGTTGTTGTTTTGTCATTTTTTTGGCTTATCCTCTCTTTGAAATAGATTACCTGTACATGTTTGATATCAATAAGCCATTGGGGGTCGATAAAACAGTTCAAGTACCAATTTGATTGAGTTATGTTATGAGTTATCAGAAAAGTTTGTTTAGAGTGTTTGTGATGGAGTTAGACGGGATAGTCAAAGTACACTTGCTGTGCCGATTTGAAAGTAACAATAACGTTAAAACAATTGATAAAAATAATCAAGGTAGGTAATAATTTTGAAAAAGCTTGTAAGTCCGTTGAGTATTTTATTTGTTAAATTAGGTTACTTATTGTAACGAATTTTTCGCTTAGATACAGAATAGGAGAAAACGGTGTAGGTAAACCATAAAAACGGGAACATTTAGCATGGTTCTTTCGATATAACATCAAACGCAAAAGAACGAAGTAAGAAAAAAAAATTGGAATTGTTTTCTAAAGTAACTTTTGCTTTGTATCTTGTAGGTAGATAGACGCATTTGTTTTTAGTTATTCTTTAATTATAGTAAAATGTTTGCAATTACACACACATTGTATTTAAACACACATAACATAAAAAAGTATCTATAGAACGACAATGGTGAATGGTGAAATTTGACTTCTAAAATTTGATTGCATTGTTAGTTAGTTAGTTAAAAGTCAAGCTAAAAAAAGTGTTTTAAAAATACTGCAATTTAACTTGCAAGAGTTTTTCTTCAAGGGGTATGTACAAGGTGGTGGTGAGTGATTAAAACCTGACAGCACAAGGAAAGGTTTTTATATTTTTACTGAAGTTACATAATAGCATTACATGGAAACATTGATTTGCGGTAGTTATATTAACTGTATAGCTTATTGTTTACAGTTAGGCATTATAATATGTTAACCCAGTGCCGGATTAAGCAACGGCGGGGCCCGTAGCAAATTCTTCCAAACAGCCCTTGATCTACTATGTGTTCTTAAGTATAAAGTGGTAATAAAAGCAGTAGAGATGTGTGGGTTTAACTAATAATATGTGGGGCCCCCTTTCGCGCGGGGCCCGTAGCAATTGCTACTCTTGCTACGTGGTTAATCCGGCACTGTGTTTACCTTTTACTGGAAGATCTTTCCTGGTAATTTTCGATCAAATACTAAGTAATTCTTTAATACAAAACCTATATAAGTGTTTCCTCTGCGCGGATATTGCCACAGGATATTCATTATCACATAGCTACCTGCTACCTGCAGCTGTTCGCCTGGCGGATGGATCTGGATCTGGATCAATAATGCAGCATTGGACCAGGTTGCATGTTGGGCATTCTGGATCCAAACTGAAATATAGATTGGGATAGATAATTAATGCATTCCATTGTTTTGTTATTTTGTGTCTGTTGTGTGTTACTTATTTGTCATTTTAAATTAATGTGTACTAAATTTAATTTGAATTGTATGGATAATGACAATCTGAAATAAATGAATTGAATTGAATGAGTAGCGTGTGAATAAGAGGTTCTAACAGTTTCTAACAGTTTTAAAAAACTTGTTCAGTACTTCCGGAGATTAATATCCATAAGAGACGATGACCGCTTACCGTCATCAATATTATAAATGCGAAAGGAACTATTTTTGTTTGTTTTTTATTGTTTCACGACTAAACTGCTGAACAGCTCCTGGTGACAATTGGTATGGATATAGTTTTAACCCTGGGAGAAGACATAAGATACTTTTTATCGCTATAAACTGAAGTCCATGCAGGTGAAACAGGGGACAATGTTACATACAAACTTTACCCCTATATAATATTTAAAAAATTAAGTCGATCGATCTATTTATTAGTAAATAACTCTCAGCAGACACTTGGCGGTAACAGAATAAACAAATATGTCGGAAACGGGTTCTAGGTTTGAAAAGGATTTGACGTAATCGGGACGCCAGCGCCACCTGGTGGCGCTTGACAGAGTCTTGATGGCAGTACTCGACAGGAGAAGCGACAGTTTGCTTGCGGCGGTCGAGGAATCATCTAGAAACTGTCCCACGTTCCGTATCACCTGGTGATTCTGAATATGCCTACATTAATTGTTAATCAAGAATATAGTTTCACTTTAATTTGTAACGGCCTTCTATTATTGTAACCAACACCTCCCTCAGAACGCCCACGTGAAAACTGCAAACTATAGCAGATAACTCGGCGTCGGTAACTCGATAAGTCGCTACGGTATGCATGGTCCTGTTGCGTATACCGTGTAGCTCTACGCTACAAGGTACGCTACGAAGTTCAAAGATCGTGGGAGACGCTACTGTTGCTATTTGATTCCCTTCGAGACACAAAACTAAACACTGTCATAAGATACTAGGACATTTTTATTAATATTTACTATTATTTACTTTTTGTTAGCTTTTAATGATTCAATAACACTGTATAATTATGATACTAATTGTCTCCAAACAGTAGTGCTCTATTTCTATGTTCTGTCAGCTATTATTCGGCTGTTTTCATACATTTCACTGCATTTGTCATTTGCGTAGCTAGTTTTAAGTTTGACGTTTTAAAGTGTTCACAATGTATCCTATTGAATCAAGTAACTATTGACTCAGAGTACTTGTTATAATAGGTAGGATATATAATATGTGTGAACCGGAAGATGTTCTGTAGATAAACCCTCCACTAGATGAACTGACGACATTGTAAGAGTCGCAAGGAGCCGATGGCTAGTAGCCGTTCATGGTAGCGTTTAAAGGAGGAGGCCTAATAGGTATGTTCAGCAATGGATTTCTTCCGGCTGATGCAGTTGATGAATTAAATGTTTATGAAATGGAAATAATTAAGTAAATCAATATTCAATTCTGCATTCATTTATTTGTCAGGTTACATAGATTACTTTTTAAACTGTAGTCCACGCGGATGAAATTCCGGGTCTCAGCTAATTATAATCATATATATAGATCCGTTGAATTGATTTTAATGTCCTTCATCGATGGTCATGGTTGTGGTATCGGGCTCGTAGTGCCAGTCCAAGGTGCGCGTACGCAGTATCTCTTTAAAAATGAAGGCAGACTTGCGCGGAGTCCGAGTGCGCTCGGGACTCTCGTAGTCTACCTCGTAGAGACCAAACCGCTCTCTGAGGAAAGAAATAAAGACCAATAAGAATGCAGTATTTTCAATTCTGAAATCGATGACCTTGTCCTTACGAGTTCGAACGAACTTATCTTGGTACCTTTTATCATTTCAGACTCTTCTCACTCACGGTATTTTCTACTGGCCATGATGTTGAGATTGGAAAATGGATAAGATAAAAATCGCGAGATCCGATATTCCTTCAAAACAAGTGATTATTTCAAGTGACAAATTTCACAAAAAATTCAATTTCTAAATTTTTTTTTCTTTCATTTGAAAAATTAATAGAAAAATTAAATTTAGAGAAATTGAAAAGATGACTCTATTTTCTTAAAAATTGTGAGCTTTATGACAGTTTTAAGATTGTTAAATTAATGTATACAGCTGATTATTATCAGCTTTATACATTAATTATATTATTGTTATTAATTCTTTATTAAGAGCAGTAATATGTCACGAAATAATTAATTGTAACTTTTTTAAGGTTACAAATTACGAATGAATCTATCGGTTCTAGAAAATATTGCCACTTACGTGTATCCTTGCATCCATTCGAAGTTGTCCATGATGCTCCAGGCTGTGTAGGCCCTGACGTCTGCTCCGTCCTCGATTGCGTCCAACATGGCGTCAAGATATTGCCTGTAGTAGGAGATACGGTCCTCGTCCACTATACCTCCGTACGAGGAGTAGCCGTTCTCAGTAATGTAGACTGGGACGTTATTGTACTTTTCCTTGATATAGGTCAGAAGTTTGTAAAATCCCCATGGCACGACCTATTTATAAAACAAAATTATGGTAGGTATTTTAGTGTTCACCAGCCCACTAGCGCTGGCGCTGACTTGGATGAAAAGAGCCTAAAACCGGTCTCAGTGATATACCTTGGGAGAGGACTAAGTGCAGCAGTGGACAGACACAGGCTCATGATGACCAGCCCACTATGGAGACATTATTCCAAATAGACTAGTGAAGTACCTTAAGGAATCCAGATGCACCATGTTCCCACTCGGGTGATTGATAACTTCTTGTTTCTAAATCATCATAGTAAGAGGGAGAATCATGGTAGCCCACAGTGGATGCGTTTCTGTACACCATGTACGTAGAATAGTGGTTTAGCCCGAAGAAGTCGGAAGTACCCTTTACGTAAGCCACCTCTTCCGGAGTGAACTCTGGCAATCTGGATCGGAAATAACCTTGTGCTGCACTCTTTGCAGCTATCCTTTCTTTCATTACTGGAGGGAAGTCACCAGTCTCGGAGAATATGGGATAGGCGTATTGTCCCCACTGAAACAAAAAAAAAATATTGTAAAATCGGCACGCGTTCAATACACTTTACTTTCAATCTCTTTGAGCTTTCCTTACCTCAAAACTAGATGTTTCGTCAGCGGCGACGGCATCATTTTCGGTCTCAGGTTCATACCAATGAGCGCTTAGCGTGATGAATATTGACCCACCCTGGCTTGCTCTAAACTCGTCGTCATAAATGTGATATGCCCTTGCGTGAGCTAAAAGCAAGTTTTTGGCGCACATGTATTCCGCCACACCCTTCATATTTAGTCGAGGAGCCTTCGTGTCTGCGCCGTAACCCTGGTAGCACACCTCTCGGGGCTCGTTCATTGTGATCCAATACTTCACTCTGTCTCCGAACTGTTCGAAAGCAACGCGAGCGTAGTCCCCGTACCAGTCAACAATATGAGGATTCGTCCATCCTCCCAACTCCTGAAGTTTCTGGGGTAGGTCCCAGTGGTACAGGGTGATCATGGGCTGGATGTTGTACTTGAGCATCTCATTGATCAAATTGTTGTAGTACGCTACTCCCGCTTCGTTGATTTGATCGGGGAAGCTGTTAGGCAGGATACGTGGCCAGGAGAGAGAGAATCTGTAGTAGTCGAGCCCCAGCTCCCTCATCATTTCCACGTCCCTCTTGTACTGGTGGTAGGAATCGTCAGCGACGTCGCCATTGGAGCAGTCAGCTATCAGGCATGGTTCAGCGTGGGTCATATGGTCCCAAATATTTTCAGCTTTTCCTACAAATGGGTAAGAATTTAATGACCTGGTTCTATCCTGAGTGATAATTTATGTATTAATAAGAAATTTGTCTTACCATCCTCATTCCAGCCACCTTCGACTTGATATGATGCAGTGGCTGTTCCAAATATGAAACCTTCAGGGAATTTTCTTGCACTGTGTCTTTCACTGGTTACCTTAGATTCGACTAGAGCCGAAGACAGCAATATAAACCTGAAATTAAAACATGAAAATTATACCTAACTATTTGAAAGAGAAATGCCTACTTTTACAAACGCGTTACTGAAAAATTATAAGTAAATTACTTACAGTCCTAAACGTCGTAGCCCTCGTAACATTATGATATAGTTTTCTGAAAATAAAAATAAGTGTTAACACAATAGTAAAATCACGCTAATACATAAATGCGTATGTTTGTTACTCTTCAGGCTGAAACGATGTAACGGATTTGAGTGGAATTTGGGATGGAGATAGCTTATTACCTTGGATTAACATATACTTTTTAGCCCGGTTCTTTCGGCATAGCGGGAAAACAGCAGGTGTCTATTCGGATCCATAATATGTTCACTAACAGATATTAATCACAAAGATCTCTTGTATTATATGCAATAAATAATTGAGTATTGAGTATTAACCGAGGGGCGCTAGTTAAGTCACAAAATAACGTTGCAATTGAAACACTCATGGTCCCGCATTTGGATTTCCTGTGTGCTTGCAACATCGTAGGGTATTTTCTAGTACTCGCCTGGCTAGCTACCACCCTCTAGTTAAGAATCTGTCGCCAAGCACCTATCGGCAGCCTCACTAGAGAGCCAGTTCCCAGTCCAGGTGTAGCGTGGCGCCATCTCCGACCACATCGTCACATAACACCAGGTGACTTGTGGTCAAACGCTGTAAGTAGTAAAAAAAAAAAATTGATTTGGAGCTACAGAAAGTACCTTACCTTAGAACGTTTTCAGGAGACAACAGAGAATTGTTTGTTTGTACAGGCTATTAACATACACTTTTATACATCCGAAGTTATCAGTAAATATTGAATTACAATTACTTATCTCATCTTTTGTAAGAATAAAGGCTATTTTACACTCATCAAAAATGTTATGATTTTTTTCCGGCGCGCGGCCTTTTTAATATGATCAATCATAGCTACTGCCTGCGGCATTGCCCGTGTGTTCAAAAGTTTTGTAGCAAACCATTCATAATGTCTTAAATTGATTAAATATTCCGTATAAGCTTTTAGGCATATCCTTATGCTCAACTCTTTTCGTTTTTCGAAATAAAAAATATCCTACTCTACCTAAATGTTAATCACACAGACACACACATAGGTACAAACACGGCAGAGACAGACGAAAAATTTAATAGTTTTGTCCTCATATGTCGGTATACAGTGGACGGCTGAGTGGCCGTCGCCCGGTCGGCCGTCCCAGGTATCGCTGGAAAGACAAAGGCATGAAGGATTTGCGCGAGCTCCAGGTGGAGGACTGGCAGGAGGTGGCGCAGGACAGACCGAAGTGGCGTCTTTTGTTATCGGAGGCCAAGACTCACTTTGGGTCGTTTCGCCATCTCAGTCAGTTAGTTTCATAATTATTGTGATATTATCCTACGGCCTACGAGCCATAATCTCTCTCCTCTCCAGCAGTGAAATGTAAATAGTCCGATGACGATGTTTATCTCACATGGTGACAGCATCTCAACATCTCGTTAATCTCATTTTGTACGCCAATGACGGCAAAACATGATGCTACTTTATTATAATATAACATCTTAGTACCTACATCACCTGTTTTGTACTAACTATTACTCATGTTTTATGCAAATAAATTTATCTTTATCTTTATCTTTATCTCGCAGACGGTGACACGAGCGTGCAAGTGGAAAAGGAGCTCTAGCCAAAAGTGTCTTGTTTATTTATCTCTCGGTTTATTGATAGCAAAAACTCACTGTGACAGTGCAGATGGCTGATGGTCGACACCTATTGGCGTTTATAATCTACACAAACACTTCAATCATAAGCAAGTCACCCAGACGAAAATAATCACAAGACACATATATTATTCAGCAAAAAATTCAGATCTTGTATTACCCGAGATCCGCGAAATTCACTCAGCGCTGCAAGTGTTTATCGCTGAAAAAAGTATGTATGCGCTGGACCTTAATTATTTATGAGTTATGAGGTCGCATAACAGTAGGTACCTACTGCAAATTGTAGTGATAATTTCTCTGAGCGAATTTGTACTAGCGTCGGATAATTAAACTCGCGTTTATGTATGTAGGTCACGATCGATTAATATTATGCACCTATGACAATGCTCTATAATGTCAGGTTTTATTATACATCACCTATGTATGTGCCTTAGTAATTTATTTAGTCAATTAAATTTGCTACAGTAAACAGTTAAGGTGGATGATCCCAGAGCTCATCACGCTATGTTGTCAAGAGATGGCGCTGATGTCATTTTTTACCTAAATTATTTTTTTACGTCGAAAATAATAATCTTATTCGAACCAAACACTAAAGCGCGCGTTCTATAGCGTTACTCAATTGTAAATTACCCAAATCTTCATTTAATAAACTAATAAATTACTCGTAACGCTTCTCTTACTGCTGGTGTCACAAATTTACGTACTTACACACGCACACGTAGACATAAAGTATGTCATTAGATCGCATCTAAGGTGGTTGCTTGCGGTCCGCCTAGCAGCCCAGCGTCAATAGATGGCGTTGTTTCTAATTAACGCATCTTATTTTATTATGAATGAACAGGTGCATATTATTTTAATAATAATTATGTTTACCGGTAATGGCGTAATATGTTTTATGTATCAAACAATATTTCAGATGTGTTTTAGTTTTCAAAACACTTTTATTTGTGCCAAACAATATCGCGGCGGTAGTGGTGAATGGCAGCTAAGCAACTATTCACGCACTCATAGAAAATGGTTTTGTTGTACACGAAACCATTTGCTAATTTCGTTCTTTCGTTTACTGTATAGGTTAGACCAGTGGTCAAACCTCTCAGTAGTTCTTTACTGATAACGAGGTTCCGAGTTCGATCCCTGCCTCAGATTTTTGGTAATTTTCTTTGATTTGGATGAAATTTAGAATGGAGATGGCCTATACCCTTTATTACCTATACTCTCTACTCTCCTACCAATAAAGACATTGGCTATTGTAATACTTTATTATGAAACAATCAGGATTATTTATTATACATGTACATAGTATCAAAATAAAAAACAGTCAATCACCAATAGTCTTTTTATTTACACATTCTTAAATATTCAATAATTCACAATTCTTCGTCAATATAAAGTCCTGCTGGTCGCACAGTTTTTTTCATTTTTTCCATGAACTATGTTCTGGCCACAGACTCATTGTGTTGGCCATATGCCATGTTATTGGTCAGAACATTGTTTTTATACAAAATGCTTTTGACGTGGTTGTGGCATGGTGTTGTCGCTTTTCGTTTACATATCTGCAACAAAGCTATAATTAAAGTATATTCTAATTTGTATCCCAACCTGGTCATACGAAAACCACGGATTTATGTCTACTAAACACTACTAAAAAACAAACATGACTTTGAAAAACGGTTAGTTTCCAAATCGGCTGGCTGGCCTGTCGCATTTATATGTAGTGTAAACATCATTTTCATGTTGCCCTATGGTCAGAAGTTCAATTCCTTTTATTTCCTCCGTTGTTTTTTGGAAGTCTCGAAGTTTCGAGAGACATGCTTACTTCAAATCTATTTCCACAATTGGTTCATTTGGTTTAGTAGTTACGTTGATACGTGGTAACAAACATTTAACATACACACACACAAATTTTTGCATTTATTATATTAGTAGAATAGAATTTCGTTTATTTCAAGGTGTATCATATACGAAGTAAATAAGCGTAGGAAAATTATATGTTATCATATTGTGTAGTTCAAAGGTATTTGAATACACTTTCAGCTAGGGCAGTTGTAGAACAACGTCCTTGATCCTCCGAAAATTAGATTTGTGGTGTCAGCCAGCTAGCAGGGCTTTTCCGGTTATACAAAGGTACTCTGTGGCAAGGCTGTTGCTGGCCTCAGCTGGCGTAGTGGTGCACGATTGTATCTGCTGATTTCCATCAATAATTTTCCAACGTTGATCAACCTTTTTTACAGAGTAAAACTATAAACAACAACTTGCCTAGCAACGTAGCAACTAGTCAAAAATGCATTTTACGTGAATGACGTAACCAAAAAAACTCATAGAACAGTCTGATTAGTTTATACTAGCTGCACCCCGCAGTTTCACTCACGTGTCCTACAGTTTATCGCGATATTTTTTTTTATAAAACTATTGAAGTAAAAGAAACACTAAATATTAAGTGAAGCTTACCACTTACCACACATACACATACATTAGTGAAAACCGCACCCTAATCGGTTAAGTCGTTTCTGGAATTAGCGCGCACAAATGCACAGACAAACAGACATACAGTCAAACAGACAAAAATTCTATTTATCATTGTTTTGGGTTCTATTGCGTTGATGATAAAGACCCCCAATAATAGCTTTTCTCATTTATCTTTCACTAGTTTTCAGCCGCGGTTTCACCCGCGTCTTCCCGTTATCCCGCAGGAACCTTTTTCCAGGATAAAAAGTAGCTATAAGCTATTTCCATTCCAAATTTGATCAAAATCAGTTTAGTAGTTACGGTGATACGTGGTAACAAACATTCACACACAAAAACTTTCGCATTTATAATATTAGTAGGATAGGATAAGATGTACAGACAGCGATCAGTCACAGTTTTATTACAAATGTAGGTAAATAGATTTTTACTGTAAATGTGGATTTGAATTCCGTCTTCTTTAGCGCTTAGACTGTTTCATTGAAAAATATACCATATTCCGTTTGATAACAATATATATAGCACTAGCTGTTCCCTGCGGTTTCACCCGCGTGGGCTACAGTTTATCGTGATAAAAATACCAAATTTCATTTAAATCGGTTCAGTAGTTTAGGCGCGAAAGCGTATATATTCCGTATACTCCAAAATTATTCCCGCACTTCGGTGCCCCTCACCGCGTTACCTGCTGTAGGTATCCATTATCCTATTTTAATTCTAATTTTTTTTTTGACCGCGCGTTTGTACAGCTAAAGGTCTTCCTGGTTCGTAAATTGCGACCGCAGTTTACCTATTTCATAGAATATTCTCCCGCCTTTCCCGCGGCACTGCGGTGCAGTGGGTTTATTTTTCTACTACTACTTACATTTTTAAACTCGTGATATCTTTCGAATGGAATGTCCGAATTGAATAATTCAAAAAGTTATATGAAGGGATTGAAGCAGTTTTGAATGAGAAGTAATTTATTTTGATAAGGATTAATACCAAGATACAAATAAAGAGCCTTTCCTAGCGGAGGCATTAAAATTAATTTTTTTAAATAAAAAAACACTTATGGTGGCATAACTATAATAGTTAGACATATGCTCTCGCGGACTTTTTTGTAGATCTTAATAGGACCTACAAACCCGTGATACATTGTTTCGTTCTATTGTCAATAGTTTTTGCAGCGCACGCAAAAATAGGTTTTCGATTTCATACCTTGGGTTAAAAAATAGCAATTTTCTTACGGATCCCTAATTTTTTTGGAAATAAAATATAGCCTATAGCCTTCCTCGATAAATGGACTATCCAACACTGAAAGAATTTTTCAAATCGGATCAGTAGTTCCTGAGATTAGCGCGTTCAAACAAACAAACAAACAAACAAACAAACCCTGTAGCTTTATAATATTATATATTAGTATAGATTACATTGATAGATATCGGTTGATTTCGGTTTTGTTTTGACGTTTATGTTTTGAAGCGATGATAGCTCAGTCGGTTGCGCATCGAACTTCCGTGCTGGAAAGCACATGTTCAAATACCAACAATACGTATGAGGTTTCGGTGAAGAAAAATATCGTGTTTATTGACCTACCAAACATTTATTTGGTAGTGCGGTACCAACACACTAGGTATCAAATATAGGGGTGTGACTAGAAGGGGAAAAAATCGATTAAGAAATAATCGATTTTCATCTCTTTAGAATAAATCGATTTGTAAAAAACGATTCGATTATTTTTTACTTAATCGATTTTTTACAATCGATTATTTTTGATTTTTACAAATCAATTATTTTATTAAAAATATAATCGATTTTTTATAAAATAAATAATCGATTTTTAATACAATTAATAATCGATTTTTAATATAGTAAATAATTGATTTGTAATATTTGTTTATCGATTTTTTTAAATCGATTAAAAGAAAAAAATGATCGATTAATATAAAATCAATTTTTTTTCTCATCTCTAAACTATTTAACCGTGGTAGGCGACTTGCAAGGGCGATCTACCATTTCTAGTTCTACCGCCAAGTACCTAACTAACTATACATTATTATCAATAGTAGGTACCTACCTACGTAGGTATGAATTTAGAATTACGTTCTAATGTAATTATGTTGTCAGCTGTCTGGTTACCATAATACAAGCTCTGCCTATCTTGGGATCTATTGGCCGTGTGAGAAACTATCGCAATATATATATTTACTTCTTACCTATTTATTTACTAATTTTTCTACTTTGATTACCTGGGCGAAATTATATCACTTAGGTAATCAAAGTGGATTAGACCTCCACGACCTTGACTACCAACCCGTTTTGATTTACGTCTTCGGAACGGAAAGTAAAAATTGCCCCAAAGTCAACAACATCGTTCATGCACGATTTGGCAAGTCGCAATATCGTGGGCCGTGGCGAGCGAGACAGAAAATCATTCTTCACTAGTCATGCGCGATCTTGCAACGTCGCATAATTTTCAGCTATTTTGTGACCGAACCTAATACAAACTATAATTTCTTCTGTGGCAAAGTTGTAGCCACGCCACCACTACATCGCTCACTAAGGTCTACATCTAAATAGTTCATCGAAATTCAGGTAGATGGCAGGTAAAAATCACCTAATTCAAGTCCGTCAACTTCAATGCCACTCACGCACACATGTGTATAAAAATACGATTTTTCCGAAAGTTTTAAAGGTAAAATTTGATGGAAAACATAATTTTGGTAAGAGAAACTGATAGTCCGCGGATGGGTAATTAATTGAACAATTTAAGAAAATTTTCAAACTTCATTAAAATAGTTTGCGTGATCTATATTGCTCGGCTTGAGTTTGTATGGGAAATTGCCGGACCCATTCACCTTAATTTATTACGTCAATTATGTCGTTGTGGTGATTTTGATAATTAGGTTAATTTACGTATACCTACCTAAATGAAATTTTCATACGAATCACCAAAATTCCGACGTTACTAAACTCTTATTGTAATTATGTATTTAGTAATGCAAAAGTTCATCTATAAGAGTTATAAACGGGAAAAAATGTTAAAAACACTATAAAAATATTCATGGTAGAACAAAAGAAAAAGAAACAACGAAATATTGGTTCACCTTCAATTACTCCTTTGATTTGACATTGTAATCTATTTTATTTCATATTTCTATTAAAATACAGATAGAGGTAAGTATAATTTTGTACAAATACGTATTTTTTAACATTTTTTATATCGTAGTGCCCAGTAACTATTGACATCTCTTCTTACATCATTGTATCTGAAAAATAAAAGTGCTAACCAATGTATCTTATCGGAATCTTTTGAAGTTTGGACTCATCTTGAGTTTGATAAAATTTTATGTAACAGTATTACAATTCAACGACTCATTGCCGTCATTTACATAAAAAAATCTACGGCCTTCACGTGGAGTTTAATTAAATTTTTCAAGTGCGGATTCAGGATTTATTTCTGGGTGGGGCACATGAGCCAGACAAGTAAGGAGTTTTCCCCCGTGTATTGCCATTCATTTCTGGTGTCCCCTCCTAGGTCCACATTTAAGGGCTAGTTCCCAGTCCACGTATAGCGTGGCGCCACCTTCGGCCACATCTTCGCTCGTCCAGGTGACGTAGTAAAAAAGTAGTAAGTAGTAAGAAGTAAAAAAAACTTTGAATGCGTTCATGTAACGTTTCAGCGGTTGTGCGGGTGCCGCGGGCGCGGCAGGTGAGCGATGCGGGCGCGGTGGGCGGCGTGGGCGCTAGCGTGGTGCGCGTGCGCCGCGGCCGCGCCCGCCGAGCCGCGCGCCTCGCCTGTCCCGCCTCCGCCGCCCTGCGACCCCCTGCTGCTGCGGAACCCTCCGCCGTTCCCACAGGTGACCACTTAAAACGACAGCTTGTTCTCAAACGGGAACGATAAATTTAGGAATCCGCAAAAATAATCCAGTATCTTTAAATCGATAAATTTTTCAACGATGACGAGTATTTTTGCACTCGATACTTTTTAACAATGACGAGATTTTTTGCAATCGATATTTTACTTAACACTCGAGTCACTTCTGTCAAGACGAATTGCATCACTCGTACTGTCAATCTATGCTCTAAAGGCCAGGCTTGTCAGATCAAGTGTACTGAATGATTGCTACATCCTTGTCCATATTTAATTTCAGAGAAATTTCGTACATAATTTATCGTTCTCATCGGAAAATGTGGTACCATTTCAAAACGATTGAATAAAGCAATTAGAGTACCATTAAATTTCTTTTTTCATAAAAATCATAACATAACGCACCAATAGACTATAGAGTCAGCTTAAAAGTAATCGATAGCTGAGTAACTCGATACATTTGTTCTAATTTCGATACTGGTATCAGTACTTTTGTTGGAATTACTACTCTTTAGTACAGTGGTACCTTTTACTGTGGTGGTACGTACGACTACGATCCTTTTACATATTTGGATACCATATGCCTAAACATACCTAATAATAAATTTAGTTTTAATGATTGTAAACAGAATGCTCGAGAACATGAAGCTGCAGCTGTGCACACGGCAAAGGCTTTGGCTGAATTAGTCGAGCAGAATGTAGCTGATGAGAACCGCGCCGCAACGCTCGCTCGCGCCGCCGCTCGAGCGCCTTTGTTTCCGCCGCCCGCCGCCGTCGCACTGGGCGCCCCTCAGTTGCATCTCGGCGTCTTGTACGTCGCTGAACCCCCGCGACTTATCGTTTTCCAACAAAACAATTCGATCGCGCTACGTCAGTTTTGGAAAACGTTGGCGTCGGCGTGGAACGCGACCTCGGCGGTGTGGTCGAACGCATGGTTCTCCTGCGATCGGGACGGCGAAGGGTGGTGGGGCGGTGTGGCCGCAGCCCGAGGATTAGGACCGGGACGAGCGGCCGCTGCGGTGTTTCGCCGCTGGCCTGCGCTTCCTTGCGAGGAGGCAATGTACGACTGGTTCGGAGCGGCTCCTCTATGCGATTATACTACAACAGACTGTGAGGCGACTCCGTCTTTTGGCATCACGGATCGGAAAATAGAGGTATGCATCCCATACGCCTACTTACCCTGACAAATGTTGTATTGGATCTCCGAAATAGAGTAAATTCTGTTTCAGTACCGCTGCAAATGTCGCACGGGTTACTGGAGTACAGACGGCGCGGGCTGGCTGAGCGAGGCGACTCTGAAGGCTGACGACCACGGGCCTCTCACGTGCACGTCTTGTGAGATGGGCAGTGACGCCACGGCTTGTCTCGCCGACACGTTTAGGGTGGCCCTTCTCGCGGCTAACTTGGCGGGCATGCTACTGTGTCTGGTCGTAGGCATTATTATATTCAAGAAGAGAAAATGCAAGGTGAGAGTGTATTACTACAGTCATCCATCGACATGTAGATAGTAACGTGGTAAATAAACTGTTTAATTTTGTTTTAGGCAGTGGCTATGGGGATGTGGACTGTTCTGGAAGTGGTGTTACTCGGTGCTTTACTCATTTACGCCTCGGTAAGTATTAAATTGACCTGAACCTGAATAATCAGTAAATGATTGGGTCAGCAAAGCATGTTGTGTGCATGAACGTAATAAATAGGCTGATGATGATGATGACTCCTTTGTGGAGCTGAGTAGCAGTAACTGTATTGGTTGCAGGCGGCGTCCCAGTACATATCGAACGCTCCGTGGAGGTGCATAGCGGGCGCGTGGCTGCGCGAGCTCGGCTTCGTGGCGTGCTACGGGTCCGTGGTGCTGCGGCTGTGGGTACTCCTCGCTGAGTTCCGCACCAGGAAAGCGCACCGCTGGACGCCGAGGGACTCTGAGGCACGTCATCGGCAACGAAACGCTAAGCTATTCTTTACCTCTAACTATTGTTGTACCTAATTATCAATATCAGTCTGCATAGTCGGCCTGTTACGTAGATAAACGTTCGTAATCGTTAAAGAGAGAAGGATTTATTAGCCAAAAAAGGTTCATAATTTTTTTTCTGGTTGTTGGGTCTTATTTTAGCGAGTTCGTAGATATTTATTGTTAGGGGAACTGTGATTCTATTTATTTACTTTATACAGAGAAGCGTTTGATCACAAGTTACCTGATTTTAAGTGACGATGTGGTCGAAGGTGGGTGCCAAGCTACATCTGAATTGAAAATTGGCTCTTAATTGGCGCTACCGGAACACACCGATAGGTCCCTTGGCGACAGATTTTAACATGAGCTAGCTAGCTTTCCTATGCCAGTTTCTTCTGTTATAAATACCGAATCCTGCTGCTTTTGTCGTCACTGCAGGTGCTCAGAGTGGTGGGTGCGATGTTGCTTGGTGCGACGTGCTACCTAGCGGCGTTCACGGCGACGGCAGCGTGCGGGGAGGGCGCGGGGTGCGCGCGCGCCGCCTGGCACCACGTCACCGCGGCCGCGGAACTGCTGCTACTGCTGGCCGGCATCCGTATTGCGTACGCCGCCAGGAACGCGAACGTACCCTTCCAGGTAAAGCTAGTTTATGATAGTGAGTTTTTAATTGAGATTGTCCCTGGTCTTAGGGATGAGACGAACAAGTAGCTTGCTTGATGCGAAGCGTCACGCTTGCGCATTACAGTTCGATGCCGCGCAGAATTTTTAACTCCGACCGTTAAAAATCTTGCGCAGCATTGTAACTGCACTCGTCACCCTGATTAATGTATTATATAAACTTCCATATGATCACGCTAAGATCACAGTGTATATAAATAATTATAATAACAGATACGAGTGAAATTCGGAATGGAGACAGGCTACTTTTTATCTCGGAAGAAAATTCCTGCAGGATAGCGGGCAAACCGCTGGTTAAACTCTGGGGCACAACTCTATATTTATAAAAAAGTTTGGGGATTAAGTATTAAGGGTACTAGACGAATATAGACTATGAAGACCACGAACAGTCAACACACGCGACAAAATCAGTATACTTTCGATTTCAGGAGCGCGGCTGGCTATCGGCGGCGCTGTGGATAGAAGGTCTGTGCGGCGTGTGGTGGCGCGCGCTGGCCACGGTCACCGGCAGCGCCGCGCCCGAGCGCTGGCCGGTGGCGGCGGCGGCGCGCGCGCACCTCTCCGCGGGCGCCGCGCTCGCCTGCGTGCTGGCGCCCCGGCTGTGGCACGGGTACCGCGCGCGTTCGCTGGCGCAGGAGGTACGGTGAACGGTACCTATTGTGACTAACACATGTTGCGAGGCTGAAGCAGAGAACTAGCTAGCTAAAGTTACACCAACGACGGTCACCGGCAGCGACGCACCCGAGCGATGGCCGGTGGCGACGGCGGCGCCCTTGCCTGTGTGCTGGCGCCCCGGCTGTGGCACGGGTACCGCGCGCGCTCGCTGGCGCAGGAGGTATGGTGAACGGTACCTATAGCGACTAACACAGGTTGCGAGACCGGAGCAGAGAACTAACAAAAACTACACCAATGAAGTGGATTTATTAGAGCTAAGGTTAAGAGGTTTTTTTTCCTAGACGCCACCTTTTTTTTTTTTTTTTTTTTTTTAAAACCTCCTTGCGCCTTGTGCCGGGGCTACGGGCACGCTTTGGAACTCTTCCGCGGCCCCGACGGCGATGGTCCTCTAATGGGTCCGACCTCAGTAGGGTGTTTACCACCCCGGACTTCACGAAGGCGCGCTGATAAGCGCGCGCCACCTCGGGACCTATGACGTTCCTAGACGCCACCTTGCACAACTTAGATGATCAGCAATTTGAAACTGCCTTTCACAACAATTTTTGTATCTATACTTATGCCCGAAATAATCGTTCCGATCCGATATCCGCGGTTTTGGGTCGATATGTCATGCCATAATATGTCATTTTACTACTAAAATGACATATTATGACATGATTATTAATTTCGGGCCATAATAATATCAATATCATGTAAAAAATTTGTTGCCAAACACCTGTCTGTGTGCATGTTCCACCAGGCCCACTTGAGAGTCAGTTCCCAGTCCAGGAGTACGTAGCGTGGCGCCATCTTCGACACTTAAAATCGTGTCTTGTGGTAAAACGCTACTCTGTCAATAGTAAAAAAAAATCGAGGTTAAAAGGCATTTCCATAATAAGTTAGAAGTGGTTACAAAACGTTCAGGTTATAAGGCTTCTCTTTGGTAGCCTTCTTAAAAACTTTGTGCTACCGGTGTATATCGGTATTGTATGTTCATTCTGCGTTACCAGTATGACCAAATCACTTATTTACACCAGGTATCCCGGCGCGGGCCGGCCGAAGGCTTCGGCGTGGAGGGCGAAGAAGAGCCCACATCCGAGGAAGTCAGGGCCGAACTTAAGCGGCTGTACGTGCAGCTGGAGATCCTGCGCAACAAGACGCTGCGGCGCGACAACCCGCACATCAGCAAGCGCAGGGGCGGTCGGAAGCCGCCCCACAGACGCTTCTCTCTGCAGGTATGACGGGTATGGTGAAACCGGACTAATAGCTTGAAAGCAACATTCACAATCAGGCTTGCTCAAGCTAAATAAAGTTTGCTGACATTACAAAAACTGCTTATCTAGTTAATTGACATAATTTGTGATTTATATTAAGTACTCTACATTTACATTTTTATTCTTATATCTAGGTATATAAAGTAGAGAACATAATTAGGTACATTTTATTTCAGTACAGAGTGATCATAATATTTTTGCAGGTACGCGCTTACGCGCTACTAAAGATTTTAATACCTGTTATTGAATATTACTACTATTTCGTAAAAATATGTCACACTATAATTGAATTATCTTATTTAGGTTAACGTAAAACATTGCTTGCATATTAATAGCTTGCTGAGTGCTTGTCAGCGTTAATTTTTCTCGATAATCTTATCTAATAATATATCTCTGTATATTATACGATACGTAAAGTTCGAGGTTGATGTCCTGTACCTACATGGACGCAATTTTTTGGGTCGATAGCAGAGTGTAATAAAAAATGAACACATTTAAAAGTTATCTATCTGACTGAAAATTAAGAATAAGATATTCTTTGGAATGTTATGGAGGTATTTTGCATCAAAATCGGTTTATTAGAACATTCGCTTGATCATTCCCGGATTGCCGGTGCGTCTGCCGTTCAATCGTTATCTTATCGGTTCAGTTTGATACTTAGCAGAAGGTTTGGAAGAACATACACTGAAACACTACACACGTATAGTATACCTACATAAGGCCGAATCAATATTGTAAACATAAGAATTGCCTTCCGTAAAGAATGTCAATTCAATGTTATAATTATTTGCCCCAAAATGTGGACGCTACTTCATAGACTATGTATTCTTTGGTTTTTGTTCTGTCCTTTAGTTTGATTTCTTCTATGACCTACTTGAAACCATGACCTGTCATCCTTGTTAACATTTGATTCTATTATTTAGTAATTAGTTTACCTATATGTTCCTTCCAACTTTTTGTTTTCTTCTCCTGAGTGTGTTTGTGTGGTAAATTTTAGTATCATTTTTTCAACTAACAAATCCGCAGTGAATTAAGAGTAACATTATGTAACACATTTACCTATACCTATAACACCAGATTTTGAACGTAGTACTAAAAAGGTATAATTACCAACTATCTTCACTTCCATTAATTGAATGTTTCATCTTCCATCCCACCTCAACATTAGAAAAAGGGCAGTCGTGACAAGGTAAGGAATTCCGAGTCTGATATACGCATGTGCCTGATCGTGGTGCACCCGCATGTCCCCTGTGGATGTCCGTCCCCGGTAGCCGAGTCCCGGACCCTGCACCGACCCTGTGACGCCACCGCAACCCCTCAATCTTGCATTAGATGCCTTTAAGAACACCCGTTTTCATACAAAAAAACGTTTCATAGCTTTGAAAGAGCAGGTGAAAGAGTGCTCGAAACCTATGAACCGTGTTAAAGCGCGTGTTTTCAAAGCCAGCTAACGTTTCAGATGTCCGCTTTTTCTGTCGTGTCAGGTGCCATATCGGCAACGAAAAATAACAAAACCCTTGAGGCACTTCTATCGCTAACTGTCGCCTACAGACTGAATTTTTCACTATAAGGATTGTGTGCCACAGAAAATTATTTGTTTTATGACTTTCGTGGCACACTAATTAAATGCTCTGCTTTTACTCCCGGCTAATAAGTATTACGTTTTGCTCGTATAAGTCTTTATAATACAGGAAACTTGTTGATTTTAGTCCATGTGTGCAAATACTATGCCATATTCCATTTTTAGAACATATCAGCAACAGTAAGTAATAGGCGTTTACTCCCAGCTCCGAAATAAAGACATATAAAAAAAATCACAAACGACAACGACGTTTTAACTAACGGATATGGGAGTAGACCTGAAATAGCTGAAGTCGTACAAATTATCAAACCATAAAGACGAGTGTTAAAACTACCTACTCCTTCTTTAATACAAAATCAACAAGTTTCACCAAGACTACCTGCAACTTACACATGGTTATCGTGGCACAGGCGCTGCAGGCCCGCCGCGGCGGGAAGGGCAAAGGCGGCGGCAGCGCGGTGGAGGCCAGTGACATGGGGGGCGACGCCTCGCGCACCCCCGAGGACTCCGTCTGCTCGGTAGAGGGACCTTCGCACTACACCGACGGAGAGACGCAAGCATGATGCAAGGACACGAGGGGTAAAGCCAAGTCTAAGCGCACAAGAAAGCCGCGGACGTGCGACTACTGCGATGTACAGTTATAGTGTCTTGCCTTTGGCTCCCGTTGGTTTAGAACCCTCTCATCGCACCGACGTGACGTTGATGCGACGGGGAATAATCTAAGCTAAGGACACGACGAGACTCCGATGAGGTATCGTTGGAACGCTGGAACAGAGAGAAATTTAAGTAAATAGTAAACGCACAGGAAAGTGGCGGAAATGCAACTGTTGCGTTGTACATGTACATACATACAATTTTGTAGATCATGTTGTTTGTTATTGATGTGGTTAAGATTTTTGACAGTTGGAAAAATTATCGATACAAAAATAGCATAAGGCTATAACTTGCTTGCATATAAAATAGTAAGTGGAAGGCGAAGAAAGGTGAACAAAGTCATAATGATAATCATAGGTACTTGGCTAACTTTTGGTTAGTTTAGTTTGTTATGTATTTGTGTAATGTATATTATTATATTCGTATTTATTTTAAATTATAACATCATTTTATAACCTATTTATTTTACAGATATTTATGTACTTGTGGTTGGTTTTACAAAGATTTATTTCATTAAATACGTACTTGTGCACAATGTACCGTCTTCAAAATAACTTATTATTATGTAGGTATATCTACAGGAAGACATCGCTTCTTAGCGATAAAGCCACTGATATACCGTTCTAGGGAAACAACTTTTACGGGGATACTTGAGTATATAATTATATACTTGTACTTATACCTACCTAATTTATTTTAAAGTGCAAAGTGCAACTAATCTTTGTCTACGATTAAATCTTTATTAAGTACACTGAACTTTATTTTACTACTTCGTGTTTGTATTGATGACACGCTCAAGGACCATATAACATCACTTTCTGAACTCACGCTTTGAGATGTTCGTATAACTTTTAGGTAGTTTCATCTTTATAATTCTGTCCGTATAAACTAGGTAAAGTCTGTTGTGGTATTCTTAGTATTAAATGTTATAAGTACTTAAGGCAGATCTGGGCGACTATAACTTACTTTTACTGTATAGATTACAGATTGATGACGTGAACAGTATATTTTATGGATACGCAGGCGTATTTTACACAGGAAAAAGTTATTTTTTCCGAAATATTATTAAAATACCCTTAATTTCTGCACCGTAGTTACCGTGTTTCTTAACTATCTATGTACCTACATGTTTATTTCGTGCCGTGTTAGTATCAGTCGGCGCGTAAGCAAGAAGGACAATCTCGCTATCTCATTCCCACGTCCCACGCGCTTTTTGCTCGCTATTCTCTGTCGTGTCATTGACCTTTTAATATTTATTTTCTCGAAATAACTTTGCGAATTCTTGTAAAATTTTAGTCGTTGTAACTTTTACATTTTTAAATAACCCAGTTTGTCACTGTTCACGTCGCCACCTTGTATAATACCTACAACTAATAGGTATCTCTATAAACCAGGTTACCGCCTGAATTCAACAAAGCGTTTGCATTAAACAATCTTTTACAGAACCTGGTAAGAACTTTTACGCAAATCCACTCAATAGGAGTAGATTTTTTACAAACAGTAGATATGGTTGCCCGTGATCGTTGCGTGAATTTTTTCGTCAGTATCAAAGATACAAACTAATCAAGTTACTATAATTAATTACCTATCTAGATAGGCTAATAAATATAAGTTCATTACATCTTTGCTGTTCTGAATTTAGTCTATTGTTATTCCTTGGTCCAACTCTTCGTATGTCTGTCTGTTTATAACTAAGTATATATGTAGGTACCTAATCATTAATCGCCCAGCTTTCATATTATATAAAGATTGAATAAGAAATATACAATGTACATAGGTATTAATGATTATTACCTAATAAGTTAACAATAATGAGGGGTATAATATTTTATTTAGTACAGTTTGCTAGTCAACATTTTATTTTTATTTTAGCTTCGTTATACTTACTAACCTGTAATTATTTCGGTTTTATTTTTTTTGTCTTCTAAATATCAGATACTTGTGAGCCAAACCAAATAATAATATGTACTTTGAAATCAGAACGCTTACATAAAAACTTTCTAGATAGATATACAACCAGAGTACCTGTATACAATGTTTTGTATTAGATTATTAAACCGTATTATAGATACACCTCATGCTTCCGAAATAAAATAATTATGCTCAGTAAATGAAAAATGTACACAGATTGTACACACCTTATGTTAACCGTTTAGGTTACAGGTTATGTACCTACCTAATGATTTGTATAATATACAAAACATTGAATATGTTAAAATTAGGTTATAGAATGTAAATAGTATCTAGAGATTTTATAAATACAGTTATGCGAATGTTCTTTTGTTAATCCGTTATTATTGTATGTTGAGCTTTTTGATCAATGTTCGCAACCGTGGGGCAATCAATGCCGTTAGTAATAAAAATAGAAATGTGAATAATTGTATATTATTTGTTAAATAAATGACAATATTCATAAACAATTTGTTTACTTTAGAAACGGTTGCAAAGAACCTATTGGTGTATTCGGGCAGCCCCACTTGAGAGCCTGCTCCCAATCCAGGTGTACATAGTGTGGCGCCACCTTCAACGACATCGTACATACAATAATATTATGTGACTTGTGGTCAAACGCATGTATGTACGAAGAAAATAATAAAAATACCTTTTTCTTATCCATTTTGTGATATAACATCCTGTTTGAAATACTAATCAGGCACACGCAGCTTTGTGAGGTTATATTGAATAGCATTTACGCCCGAAATTAATAATCGATCCTGATCCGTTCTCCGCGGTTTTGGATAGATATGTCATGTCATAATATGTCATTTTAGTAGTCACTAGTCACTAGAGCTTTACATATTACTAAAATGACATATTATGACATGGCATATCGATCCAAAACCGCGGATAACGGATCAGCATCGATTATTAATTTCGGGCGTTAATGACCCTAAGAAAGGACATCAACGGAGTCGCGATGCTACGCGTCTACGGCGTAGCACTGCGCTTAAACAAAAGACAATTGCAGTAGCCATGATTTTTTAGGCTTTAAAAGGTATACACGAATAAATGCATATCAGGATGCTTGATAATAAATAATAGCTAAATATTATTAGGATAAAATTGCACCGAGCTTACCTACTAAGTCTTACTAAGGCATTTATATCCATTGTTTAACTTTAATAAACATAATATCGTACTGCGCAAAGCAATACTTTTATTCACAATATATAAATAGATAGACTTCGATTATATAGGGCATATTGGCACAAATACAATCACATACTTTCAATAAATCTTTAAAGCATAGCATGCAGCGATTTACGAAATGAGAGGGCTTAAATAGTTCTTGATCACTATATCTACGATTATACTCGTACTAAGCTTTCATTGACAAACGTTAAGTCACGTATTCAAATAGAAGTGAGATCCTTCCTTTATTTTCCCCTCGTGTAGCACTGGTTCGACTACGGCGTAGCACTGACGCCATAGCGTAACACTGACGTCATAAGGCTCTACCTGTAGTCAGGTATCTTCAGTATTTCAAGCACCTATAACTTTCTTTGCAAAGAAACCTCACGTGCTCGCTCCCCGAAATGAATCTTCGACTGAGTTATGCAGCGAGTTTACATTTTCTTTAACCGAGTTAAGGTGTTAAAAAACAAGTTCGGTTGCCAAGCAACGGTAACTAATGGAAATGAATATCGTTATTACGCATTCGAGCAACATAATTTTTGTTTTTTGTTATTGTATTTGTAAAATGTCGCATCGCGGGGTATCGTGGCAACGTTCCGGCTTGCTGTTGCAGGAAACAAAGGACTTCATAGACTGCGGATGATAGTTGCAGTTTGGTCTTGGGTAATGCTAAACGAGTGTTAAAAAGTTATAGTGCAGAGGATATACGAGTAGTATACTTTGTTAGGATGAAGCGGAAATGAAAAGATGTCCGGTAAGTACTAGTAGATCTTTTTGTTGTGGTAGGGTTCTTTTGCAGAGTCGTCCTGGAAAAGTACCAAACCTTGTTTTAATTAGAGATAGGCATGCATGTGACCCTGATGGTAGGTGTTGACGAGCTCGATGATGAAGCATGCTTCAATAGAAAATACCTATTCACTTTTTTTCCCAAATTGTACTCATCGGGAAACAAAGACGCTGGCAGAGTGTTTCACTCCTTCGCCGTTCGCATTATAAAAGTGGAAGCGAAACTTTGCTAGTTTTGCTGCAAGTTGTAGTGTACAAACCATAATGTACTCCAGATTGAAGGGCAATGTTTCCAGTGAAATTATAAAGAGATGTATTGTCAGATATCTAAGGGTGACGAGCGCATATCGACTACGATGCCACTTAGCATCAGATAAATAAATAAATATCGGGGACAATTGCACACAAATTAACCTCGAGCCCCAGATTAAGCTCGAACCTTCCCCGATATTTATATTTATTTAAAACATTTTCGCATATTGAAAATTGTGGTCAAAAGTTAATACTCGTATCCTGTAAGATTTTAAAAAGTACTTACTCATATCTCAGTTTTTGTGTTGGCCCTCCAAATCTATTCTCTTAACTCCTCTACATAGAAATATACTATTATAAGTTGCAGAATTAATATTTTTTTCGTACGTTATCACTTTATATATATTGAGATTGTTTCAAAAATTGTATATGGATGAATTCTTATTTGATAGGTTGTGCACCATTTCTCTAACAAAGACATGCTCGCAAGCGACATGTAGGTAGGTTTATACGGGCACAGCAAAAGTTATAGGCGGTGTTTAATATACATAGCTATAGGTAAGTAAAGTAGGTATGCAAGCTGTTAACATCCACATTGGGTCTAATACATTTCGATGGATGGCGTGACTTCGCGGCTCCTTCGAGAAGTCTAGAAGCACGTAAGTTGTTACGAAAATAGGGCTTAACTAGGCGGTTTATTGAGAACAGCATTATGTATAAATAACATATATCGACTGTACAGGTCGATGCTACGTGTTAGATAAATTTATTATAACGACTATTTTAGACTCACTGTGGTGCTATTGTTCAATCAATCACGTAACAGATCAGGAATGTTACGGAGAATAAAATCAATTGTATCGGAGCAAACGTTGAACTGAGCAAATTAAGCTAAATTGCCTAACTTACAACTAACAACAAGCTATGCTGATAATGATTGCTTACATCAGTACGCCATTAATTGAATACGCACCTACTACGAGTAGGTATCACGGTAGAGAATAGTTTTTGCTTTACTCAGAGAGGTCAATTAGCTTTTAATTAACATTAAGTTGTTATTTTGTTTGGGTTTGGGCTGAATTTAATCATATTAGCGTTGATTGGCGTGTCTGTATATAGCAGCAGAAAAAGACACTTCATGTTTCATTAAAGCCAAGTTAAATAAAAATATATAGGCATAGAAAATGCAAGCTGTAACCACTAGTTTCAATCAAAATGCAGTAGGCAAAACAAATAAACAATCACACTTTACCGGAGCGCGGCACTATATGCAAGTGATGACATGTCACTAAAGTGAAGCAGCAAAACGTTTCAATGGGCAATGTCTAAATAAGTCTAAAAAGGAATTCAATAGACCGATGGCGTGCCATAGTAAACGGTTCTATTGCACATTGTAACACTTACCTACATATAGCAGGCGCTGCCGTCAATCTGGCTTCCAATATAGTGCATACGGAGCACGGAGCTGGTTGCGCCTGAAAATTAGCTCGTAAGCTTGCGGGTTAGCTCGAAATGCTGGCACAGAGATGGCCGCTTACACAGACAAACTTGAGCACACCACCATTTATAATCGCAATCTTGACGGTACCAATTTAATAACGGATGTGTTGTGATAAATAAATATTAGATAAAAATAGTCTATCAACAAAATATTTTAAGATATGCGAAAATATGACGAGTCCAGATCAGCTGAAAATTTATTTAAACAGGATGATGTGTATTCATCGTGCGTGCGTGCTAAAATCCAAATCCGCCCAAAAATCATGCTATTCGATCACGTTCTTTAAATAAATACAAGTTGTTTAAACCGATATTCAACTAATGCTTGCAATCTTATTGATTTTACAGTTCTATTTTTGTTTAAAATAGAATGCCTAAACGTAAAATTTGACCCTTTTTATTCTGACTAACAACACGACGTCAACTTATTCGTCATATTTATATCTAAACCTGTGTTTTGGTGATGAGTCCAGTTTTTGGAAGTTCTATGAAATTTTACCTTGGAAATCAAAGACTAGAATCACATACTCTTGTGTTATCCTCTAGATAGTGAAGAGAGCGACGGAGAGGGAGGGCTTGGCAACTTGAACCGACTGATCGTACGACCAGCTGGCCACAGCGGGAAAGCCAAGCGCGGCCAGCTGTGCTTCGACGCGGCCTACGAGTGCGGAAACCTGGGCCGAGCTGATCACATTTCCGACCTGGAATACGACCTCTACGTCCGCCCAGATACCTGTAGGCCGAGGGCAAGGTTTTGGTTCAACTTCACTGTAGAGAATGTCAAACAGGATCAGGTTTGTAAGCTGTCAGCTAAAATAGAGAGCGATATAAAGATATATTGCTAAGGTACATATAGTGTTGTAATCAATCCTGAATGTCCACCAATTTGTTTTGCAGAGGGTGATATTCAACATCATAAACTTAGGTAAAGAAGTGACGCTATACGACAGTGACATGACTCCTCTAGTTCGATCTACTTCAAGAGGAAAATGGTACGACTCTTTACTGTGGATTCCTTAAACCCTCGATCTTGATACTCGAACTAATAAAATTAGCTGTTCTGTTATATTTTCAGGGTGCGGATGCCTAGACGGTTCATTTTTTACCATCGTTCCATTCCGCACAGAGGACGTAAGATCCTTAGCATAGCATTTGCCTTCGATCGTGAGGAAGATGTGTATCAGTTCACAGCAGCCGCTCCATACTCATACTCTCGACTCCAGAAGCACTTGGGGATTTGGGAAAAACGGGCGCAGGCTTTCGCTAAGAGAGAATCTATCGCGGAAACTTCTGTACGTTGAATTTTTAATAACACTTTGTAGCGCTTTTTTTTTGCTAACTAGCTATGCGCAAATACGTCCGGATGGGTATTCCAGAAGGATAAAAAATAGTCTATTATACTTAGGGATAATGTAGCTTTATAACAGAGAAAGAATTTTCAAAATTGGTTCAGGTGTTTTGGAGATTATACCTACCTATTACATGGAACTCCCAAACAAACTTTACGTCTTTGTAATTTTGGAATAAGTAGATAGAGCGTTTGCTATATCATAAATTGTTTGTCCTATTTTTCAGCAAAAGCGTCGAATTGATCTCATCTCTATTGGAGATTTTAGTTCTCAAGATAAAGACAAAGATGCAATAGAGGAGCCCATCCCTAAACCCAAAGTGACTGAACCCAAAAAACGTGTAATTATGATATTAGCAAGGACGCACGGAGGAGAACCACCTGCTTCGTTTATTTGTCAAGGTGGGTTCAGAGTAAATAGCACAACACTCGATCCACTCGCGTATCTCGAATAAGTTGCGTAGTAAATAATTTTAGTTTGGTTTAGTTGGTTTTATATAATCTAAAACGAAAATGTTCAATCTGTCGAAAATGTCGTAGCTTGTAGCTGACCGTACCCAAACGAAGTTCGTTGTTTATGCTGCTTCGCCCTAAAAGTTGGGAAGCCCTATCAATTATACACCCACCTACAGGCTTTTGTTACATGAGTAAGACGTTATTGTTTTTAAATTCGTCAAGTATACCTAAAATTGTTAGAGCCCCCTGCTTTTGTTTTTATAACCTTTAAACTTTTTCAATAGCGTATTTCGTCAGAATTGTGTTTATTGTTCTAACTTGACTCTCTTGTTAAAAGTAAATCGAAAACGTGATGCCGAAGCTCGATGTCCACGACTTTTAAAACGTTTGTACAACTGGGCCCCGAAAAGATTGGTAAAAGTATTATGTACTCTTGCTCTGGGTGGGTTTTTCTTTCAATTTGAAATAGGTAGGTAGGTGGTAGGTTCATTGTTTGATAGAATACTTTGCATTATTATGGCGCTTGCACACTAGAAGTATCTTATAGTAAGAGTAGTATCGAATAGAGGTAATCTGTTTGTAGTTTTATGTCATCTGTTTGCCATAAAAGTAAATAATAATTCAATCCCAACACCTATACTTACTCGAATTCACAGTACATAGTACATACCTAGGTATGTCATCTTTGCTAACTTTATTTAACATCAACAGGGTTCTTGGATTTTATTGTGAGCTCTTCTGAAAAAGCTTGTGCCTTACGGAATGGTATCATTATTCATGTAAGTGTAAAATTTTAATGTCATACTTGCTGTGCCCCGTAGATTCATCCGCGTGGACTACAGTTTATCGCGATAGACAGTATCCTATCTTTCCCCAGGGTTCAAACTATCCCATGCCAAATTTCATCAGTCTGTTCAACTGTTTAGGTGTGACAGGGTTACAAACGGACCTAGGGAGAGGGACAGAAAACAGGAAGTTACTTTCGCATAACTTACATATAATAATAATAATAATAATAATAATAATAATAAATCAAATAAATCTTTGTCTACGATTAAATCTTTATTAAGTACACTGAACTTTATTTTACTACTTCGTGTTTGTATTGATGACACGCTCAAGGACCATATAACATCACTTTCTGAACTCACGCTTTGAGATGTTCGTATAACTTTTAGGTAGTTTCATCTTTATAATTCTGTCCGTATAAACTAGGTAAAGTCTGTTGTGGTATTCTTAGTATTAAATGTTATAAGTACTTAAGGCAGATCTGGGCGACTATAACTTACTTTTACTGTATAGATTACAGATTGATGACGTGAACAGTATATTTTATGGATACGCAGGCGTATTTTACACAGGAAAAAGTTATTTTTTCCGAAATATTATTAAAATACCCTTAATTTCTGCACCGTAGTTACCGTGTTTCTTAACTATCTATGTACCTACATGTTTATTTCGTGCCGTGTTAGTATCAGTCGGCGCGTAAGCAAGAAGGACAATCTCGCTATCTCATTCCCACGTCCCACGCGCTTTTTGCTCGCTATTCTCTGTCGTGTCATTGACCTTTTAATATTTATTTTCTCGAAATAACTTTGCGAATTCTTGTAAAATTTTAGTCGTTGTAACTTTTACATTTTTAAATAACCCAGTTTGTCACTGTTCACGTCGCCACCTTGTATAATACCTACAACTAATAGGTATCTCTATAAACCAGGTTACCGCCTGAATTCAACAAAGCGTTTGCATTAAACAATCTTTTACAGAACCTGGTAAGAACTTTTACGCAAATCCACTCAATAGGAGTAGATTTTTTACAAACAGTAGATATGGTTGCCCGTGATCGTTGCGTGAATTTTTTCGTCAGTATCAAAGATACAAACTAATCAAGTTACTATAATTAATTACCTATCTAGATAGGCTAATAAATATAAGTTCATTACATCTTTGCTGTTCTGAATTTAGTCTATTGTTATTCCTTGGTCCAACTCTTCGTATGTCTGTCTGTTTATAACTAAGTATATATGTAGGTACCTAATCATTAATCGCCCAGCTTTCATATTATATAAAGATTGAATAAGAAATATACAATGTACATAGGTATTAATGATTATTACCTAATAAGTTAACAATAATGAGGGGTATAATATTTTATTTAGTACAGTTTGCTAGTCAACATTTTATTTTTATTTTAGCTTCGTTATACTTACTAACCTGTAATTATTTCGGTTTTATTTTTTTTGTCTTCTAAATATCAGATACTTGTGAGCCAAACCAAATAATAATATGTACTTTGAAATCAGAACGCTTACATAAAAACTTTCTAGATAGATATACAACCAGAGTACCTGTATACAATGTTTTGTATTAGATTATTAAACCGTATTATAGATACACCTCATGCTTCCGAAATAAAATAATTATGCTCAGTAAATGAAAAATGTACACAGATTGTACACACCTTATGTTAACCGTTTAGGTTACAGGTTATGTACCTACCTAATGATTTGTATAATATACAAAACATTGAATATGTTAAAATTAGGTTATAGAATGTAAATAGTATCTAGAGATTTTATAAATACAGTTATGCGAATGTTCTTTTGTTAATCCGTTATTATTGTATGTTGAGCTTTTTGATCAATGTTCGCAACCGTGGGGCAATCAATGCCGTTAGTAATAAAAATAGAAATGTGAATAATTGTATATTATTTGTTAAATAAATGACAATATTCATAAACAATTTGTTTACTTTAGAAACGGTTGCAAAGAACCTATTGGTGTATTCGGGCAGCCCCACTTGAGAGCCTGCTCCCAATCCAGGTGTACATAGTGTGGCGCCACCTTCAACGACATCGTACATACAATAATATTATGTGACTTGTGGTCAAACGCATGTATGTACGAAGAAAATAATAAAAATACCTTTTTCTTATCCATTTTGTGATATAACATCCTGTTTGAAATACTAATCAGGCACACGCAGCTTTGTGAGGTTATATGAATAGCATTTACGCCCGAAATTAATAATCGATCCTGATCCGTTCTCCGCGGTTTTGGATAGATATGTCATGTCATAATATGTCATTTTAGTAGTCACTAGTCACTAGAGCTTTACATATTACTAAAATGACATATTATGACATGGCATATCGATCCAAAACCGCGGATAACGGATCAGCATCGATTATTAATTTCGGGCGTTAATGACCCTAAGAAAGGACATCAACGGAGTCGCGATGCTACGCGTCTACGGCGTAGCACTGCGCTTAAACAAAAGACAATTGCAGTAGCCATGATTTTTTAGGCTTTAAAAGGTATACACGAATAAATGCATATCAGGATGCTTGATAATAAATAATAGCTAAATATTATTAGGATAAAATTGCACCGAGCTTACCTACTAAGTCTTACTAAGGCATTTATATCCATTGTTTAACTTTAATAAACATAATATCGTACTGCGCAAAGCAATACTTTTATTCACAATATATAAATAGATAGACTTCGATTATATAGGGCATATTGGCACAAATACAATCACATACTTTCAATAAATCTTTAAAGCATAGCATGCAGCGATTTACGAAATGAGAGGGCTTAAATAGTTCTTGATCACTATATCTACGATTATACTCGTACTAAGCTTTCATTGACAAACGTTAAGTCACGTATTCAAATAGAAGTGAGATCCTTCCTTTATTTTCCCCTCGTGTAGCACTGGTTCGACTACGGCGTAGCACTGACGCCATAGCGTAACACTGACGTCATAAGGCTCTACCTGTAGTCAGGTATCTTCAGTATTTCAAGCACCTATAACTTTCTTTGCAAAGAAACCTCACGTGCTCGCTCCCCGAAATGAATCTTCGACTGAGTTATGCAGCGAGTTTACATTTTCTTTAACCGAGTTAAGGTGTTAAAAAACAAGTTCGGTTGCCAAGCAACGGTAACTAATGGAAATGAATATCGTTATTACGCATTCGAGCAACATAATTTTTGTTTTTTGTTATTGTATTTGTAAAATGTCGCATCGCGGGGTATCGTGGCAACGTTCCGGCTTGCTGTTGCAGGAAACAAAGGACTTCATAGACTGCGGATGATAGTTGCAGTTTGGTCTTGGGTAATGCTAAACGAGTGTTAAAAAGTTATAGTGCAGAGGATATACGAGTAGTATACTTTGTTAGGATGAAGCGGAAATGAAAAGATGTCCGGTAAGTACTAGTAGATCTTTTTGTTGTGGTAGGGTTCTTTTGCAGAGTCGTCCTGGAAAAGTACCAAACCTTGTTTTAATTAGAGATAGGCATGCATGTGACCCTGATGGTAGGTGTTGACGAGCTCGATGATGAAGCATGCTTCAATAGAAAATACCTATTCACTTTTTTTCCCAAATTGTACTCATCGGGAAACAAAGACGCTGGCAGAGTGTTTCACTCCTTCGCCGTTCGCATTATAAAAGTGGAAGCGAAACTTTGCTAGTTTTGCTGCAAGTTGTAGTGTACAAACCATAATGTACTCCAGATTGAAGGGCAATGTTTCCAGTGAAATTATAAAGAGATGTATTGTCAGATATCTAAGGGTGACGAGCGCATATCGACTACGATGCCACTTAGCATCAGATAAATAAATAAATATCGGGGACAATTGCACACAAATTAACCTCGAGCCCCAGATTAAGCTCGAACCTTCCCCGATATTTATATTTATTTAAAACATTTTCGCATATTGAAAATTGTGGTCAAAAGTTAATACTCGTATCCTGTAAGATTTTAAAAAGTACTTACTCATATCTCAGTTTTTGTGTTGGCCCTCCAAATCTATTCTCTTAACTCCTCTACATAGAAATATACTATTATAAGTTGCAGAATTAATATTTTTTTCGTACGTTATCACTTTATATATATTGAGATTGTTTCAAAAATTGTATATGGATGAATTCTTATTTGATAGGTTGTGCACCATTTCTCTAACAAAGACATGCTCGCAAGCGACATGTAGGTAGGTTTATACGGGCACAGCAAAAGTTATAGGCGGTGTTTAATATACATAGCTATAGGTAAGTAAAGTAGGTATGCAAGCTGTTAACATCCACATTGGGTCTAATACATTTCGATGGATGGCGTGACTTCGCGGCTCCTTCGAGAAGTCTAGAAGCACGTAAGTTGTTACGAAAATAGGGCTTAACTAGGCGGTTTATTGAGAACAGCATTATGTATAAATAACATATATCGACTGTACAGGTCGATGCTACGTGTTAGATAAATTTATTATAACGACTATTTTAGACTCACTGTGGTGCTATTGTTCAATCAATCACGTAACAGATCAGGAATGTTACGGAGAATAAAATCAATTGTATCGGAGCAAACGTTGAACTGAGCAAATTAAGCTAAATTGCCTAACTTACAACTAACAACAAGCTATGCTGATAATGATTGCTTACATCAGTACGCCATTAATTGAATACGCACCTACTACGAGTAGGTATCACGGTAGAGAATAGTTTTTGCTTTACTCAGAGAGGTCAATTAGCTTTTAATTAACATTAAGTTGTTATTTTGTTTGGGTTTGGGCTGAATTTAATCATATTAGCGTTGATTGGCGTGTCTGTATATAGCAGCAGAAAAAGACACTTCATGTTTCATTAAAGCCAAGTTAAATAAAAATATATAGGCATAGAAAATGCAAGCTGTAACCACTAGTTTCAATCAAAATGCAGTAGGCAAAACAAATAAACAATCACACTTTACCGGAGCGCGGCACTATATGCAAGTGATGACATGTCACTAAAGTGAAGCAGCAAAACGTTTCAATGGGCAATGTCTAAATAAGTCTAAAAAGGAATTCAATAGACCGATGGCGTGCCATAGTAAACGGTTCTATTGCACATTGTAACACTTACCTACATATAGCAGGCGCTGCCGTCAATCTGGCTTCCAATATAGTGCATACGGAGCACGGAGCTGGTTGCGCCTGAAAATTAGCTCGTAAGCTTGCGGGTTAGCTCGAAATGCTGGCACAGAGATGGCCGCTTACACAGACAAACTTGAGCACACCACCATTTATAATCGCAATCTTGACGGTACCAATTTAATAACGGATGTGTTGTGATAAATAAATATTAGATAAAAATAGTCTATCAACAAAATATTTTAAGATATGCGAAAATATGACGAGTCCAGATCAGCTGAAAATTTATTTAAACAGGATGATGTGTATTCATCGTGCGTGCGTGCTAAAATCCAAATCCGCCCAAAAATCATGCTATTCGATCACGTTCTTTAAATAAATACAAGTTGTTTAAACCGATATTCAACTAATGCTTGCAATCTTATTGATTTTACAGTTCTATTTTTGTTTAAAATAGAATGCCTAAACGTAAAATTTGACCCTTTTTATTCTGACTAACAACACGACGTCAACTTATTCGTCATATTTATATCTAAACCTGTGTTTTGGTGATGAGTCCAGTTTTTGGAAGTTCTATGAAATTTTACCTTGGAAATCAAAGACTAGAATCACATACTCTTGTGTTATCCTCTAGATAGTGAAGAGAGCGACGGAGAGGGAGGGCTTGGCAACTTGAACCGACTGATCGTACGACCAGCTGGCCACAGCGGGAAAGCCAAGCGCGGCCAGCTGTGCTTCGACGCGGCCTACGAGTGCGGAAACCTGGGCCGAGCTGATCACATTTCCGACCTGGAATACGACCTCTACGTCCGCCCAGATACCTGTAGGCCGAGGGCAAGGTTTTGGTTCAACTTCACTGTAGAGAATGTCAAACAGGATCAGGTTTGTAAGCTGTCAGCTAAAATAGAGAGCGATATAAAGATATATTGCTAAGGTACATATAGTGTTGTAATCAATCCTGAATGTCCACCAATTTGTTTTGCAGAGGGTGATATTCAACATCATAAACTTAGGTAAAGAAGTGACGCTATACGACAGTGACATGACTCCTCTAGTTCGATCTACTTCAAGAGGAAAATGGTACGACTCTTTACTGTGGATTCCTTAAACCCTCGATCTTGATACTCGAACTAATAAAATTAGCTGTTCTGTTATATTTTCAGGGTGCGGATGCCTAGACGGTTCATTTTTTACCATCGTTCCATTCCGCACAGAGGACGTAAGATCCTTAGCATAGCATTTGCCTTCGATCGTGAGGAAGATGTGTATCAGTTCACAGCAGCCGCTCCATACTCATACTCTCGACTCCAGAAGCACTTGGGGATTTGGGAAAAACGGGCGCAGGCTTTCGCTAAGAGAGAATCTATCGCGGAAACTTCTGTACGTTGAATTTTTAATAACACTTTGTAGCGCTTTTTTTTTGCTAACTAGCTATGCGCAAATACGTCCGGATGGGTATTCCAGAAGGATAAAAAATAGTCTATTATACTTAGGGATAATGTAGCTTTATAACAGAGAAAGAATTTTCAAAATTGGTTCAGGTGTTTTGGAGATTATACCTACCTATTACATGGAACTCCCAAACAAACTTTACGTCTTTGTAATTTTGGAATAAGTAGATAGAGCGTTTGCTATATCATAAATTGTTTGTCCTATTTTTCAGCAAAAGCGTCGAATTGATCTCATCTCTATTGGAGATTTTAGTTCTCAAGATAAAGACAAAGATGCAATAGAGGAGCCCATCCCTAAACCCAAAGTGACTGAACCCAAAAAACGTGTAATTATGATATTAGCAAGGACGCACGGAGGAGAACCACCTGCTTCGTTTATTTGTCAAGGTGGGTTCAGAGTAAATAGCACAACACTCGATCCACTCGCGTATCTCGAATAAGTTGCGTAGTAAATAATTTTAGTTTGGTTTAGTTGGTTTTATATAATCTAAAACGAAAATGTTCAATCTGTCGAAAATGTCGTAGCTTGTAGCTGACCGTACCCAAACGAAGTTCGTTGTTTATGCTGCTTCGCCCTAAAAGTTGGGAAGCCCTATCAATTATACACCCACCTACAGGCTTTTGTTACATGAGTAAGACGTTATTGTTTTTAAATTCGTCAAGTATACCTAAAATTGTTAGAGCCCCCTGCTTTTGTTTTTATAACCTTTAAACTTTTTCAATAGCGTATTTCGTCAGAATTGTGTTTATTGTTCTAACTTGACTCTCTTGTTAAAAGTAAATCGAAAACGTGATGCCGAAGCTCGATGTCCACGACTTTTAAAACGTTTGTACAACTGGGCCCCGAAAAGATTGGTAAAAGTATTATGTACTCTTGCTCTGGGTGGGTTTTTCTTTCAATTTGAAATAGGTAGGTAGGTGGTAGGTTCATTGTTTGATAGAATACTTTGCATTATTATGGCGCTTGCACACTAGAAGTATCTTATAGTAAGAGTAGTATCGAATAGAGGTAATCTGTTTGTAGTTTTATGTCATCTGTTTGCCATAAAAGTAAATAATAATTCAATCCCAACACCTATACTTACTCGAATTCACAGTACATAGTACATACCTAGGTATGTCATCTTTGCTAACTTTATTTAACATCAACAGGGTTCTTGGATTTTATTGTGAGCTCTTCTGAAAAAGCTTGTGCCTTACGGAATGGTATCATTATTCATGTAAGTGTAAAATTTTAATGTCATACTTGCTGTGCCCCGTAGATTCATCCGCGTGGACTACAGTTTATCGCGATAGACAGTATCCTATCTTTCCCCAGGGTTCAAACTATCCCATGCCAAATTTCATCAGTCTGTTCAACTGTTTAGGTGTGACAGGGTTACAAACGGACCTAGGGAGAGGGACAGAAAACAGGAAGTTACTTTCGCATAACTTACATATATCAGTACCTATGGATGTCTGACTGATATCAAAGTTGTATTTTCAGGTGGTACCGATGTTGAACCCTGATGGAGTGTTCCTTGGAAACCAACGCTCAGACCTCTTTGGGTCTGACCTGAATCGTTGCTGGCATAGAGCAACCACCTACGCCCATCCAGCCCTTATTGCTGTCAATGAGTTAGTCGAGAAAATTACTGCTGAAAAGGTAATCGGACTTATTTTTTCCGTCTGTCCAGCTATTTTAAAAAAAAGTACTAATAGGTACCTATTTACTTACCTAGGTTCTTGTATATTACGATCCCTGCAGTAGACATAACCACATATTTATTATGGCTGGTTTCAGAGTTTACAGTTGGATTTCATCATCGACATTCACGCGGACATTAGCCACGAGGGTGTTTTCGTTCGAGGAAATTCTTACGACGATGTTTACAGGTACTTTGCAATTTCTTCCCCTCATTCTATTTCCTGCTATAGGCTATTATGGGCTACTTCTCTGTGACGACATTCAGTGGAATTAGGTTTAAAACGGGATAATTACCATGTTGAGTTCTCAATATTTCGGCACGGTTGCAAGCGCCATGATCACGAGAATACCATAAGTTTCTGCAGATAGGATTGACGAAAGGCACTTACATGGTGAGATGTATCTATCTTACGTTTCCTCTCATGTTTTTTGCGTAAGATGGCGTTACCATTTTCAGTGTCACCCAAGTCACTCACAACTCGATTCAAATCTCGACACAGCACAAAACTCACTCGCGAAATATAACAGGTGCTTTTTCTGCAGTTCTGTTACACAACTGTACCTAATTCTAATATTATTGACCACGGACCACGGTAGTTAAACAGTACATGACACTTACTAGGTTTGAGCGTCACGCTGTGCTTCCGAAGTTCCTGTCAGGTCGAGTGGAAGCGTGGCGGCAGGACGCCTGCATGTTCAACGCTGACGCTGGCCTAGCCGGCACCGCACGCCGAGCCTTGCCCGTGGGAAATGTAGACGCTTATACATTACTAGCGTCTCTAGGTGGAAGGAGACTGAGTGCCAGAGGACCTTATATACACTACACTGAAGATGCCTGTATCCCTTTATTTAATTGTTAGAACTGGTAAAGTAACTTCTATTGATATAATTTTGATTTATGGAAAAATACGAGGTTTTCCTCAGAGATTAGTATTAGCAACGAAAATTAGAAGTTTTTTAGAAAATATTGCTTTGAAAAGATCAACAGGAAAAGTAGATCAATGAACTAAATCACTACTAAAAGTATCAAGACCCATCTCCCATGTAATGTAACATCTCTTAACAATCGTATCCAGATTCCAAAATAGGTAGATCTCTAGCGAAAGGGTTCTGCGACTACTACCGGCACCTCGGCGTTATTCCGCCGCGCATCGGTCTTTCCAGCAAGAAGAAGGAATCGAGAGGAAGACGACGGAGACGACGACCCGTCACTGGAAGGGAGAGGTAATCAAACTTTCAATACTTATTCGGAAGCGATTTACGCTTACAATATTTTTTAACTAATGAGAGTGCAGAGAATATCGCTGTGACTATAAGGCTCGTATTCTATAATGGCGCTCAAGCAGCTGATTTGAGTCTGTCATTTCATACAAATACGTCACTCACTCATCTACACTCGAGCGTTATTCTTGGATACCAACCTATGATCCTTATTATCGGTGATGACGAAATCTACACGTAGTACAATAGAATATCTCACATTCAGGCTTCGTTCTTCCTGTGTGTTAGGACTCCAAGCTCGTCTCCCGAGCGGTTCGTGCTGCCCCCGCGGGTCCTGTCGCCCCCGCTGCCGGCAGCCTCGCCCGCGCCGCGCGTCTTCCCACCGCGCACCGCCAAGCACAGGCGGACGGCACGCCCTAGGGCAGAGCCAGACATCGACCACGCGCTGCCCATTATCACCGGTCAGTACCTAGTTAGTTAGGCAATTCTTGCATCCGCGAGCCGTGCCTGATGTCAAGGACGTTCTCGATCTAAAGTCAGCGAATAAAATGTACCGCTCTTGCAAATTATTACGAATTTTTTCGTGATTTGCTGCTTCATTATCTTAAGCCCATTACACTTTCCAAACTTTTTTTTTGACCTACATTGCAGCGTTGACTACGAGTTACCTGATGTTAGAGTGATGATGTGGTTGAAGGTGAAGCCACTCACTCTACCTCCACCCCTGGATTGGGAACTGATTATCAAGTGGAGCTGTCGGAACACACTTAGGTGCTTGGCGATCAATTGTTAGGCAGGCGAGCGCTAGAAAATGTTTTCTTTTACCGAAAGCCTACGGAACTAAGAAAAATTGGTTCTCATAAACTCGCCGCTAAAAGTGCGCTGTACATTTCTTCGTACAAAAACGAGTTTGTGCTCGCACTAGGGCCAAAGGTCACAACTGTCGCAAGTCGACATCACTACCATTGAGCCATCATCGATATTAATTCTCTGCTAATCATAGATATCTTTTTGTACTAGCACGCCTGCATTTCGTCGTTTCTAAACCGAACGATCTTGTTCATCAGGCACGGCGGTGCGCACCCCGCGGCTGTCAGTGGTGGACATGTGCGCGTACATCCGTGCACCGACCCGCGGCGCCGTGTGGCGGGCTGAGCGCGGGCCCACGGCGAGGGTGGCGCGCGTGCCGCGTGTCACACACGCGCGGCTAACTAGCGACGAATACGACACGCAGGACTCCGACCGCAGCTGAACTGGACGAAGCGAATCAATTTGTATCTGCTGGTTGTGAATCTCATGCGAGAATTCACGTACCTATAAAGGGATGGACGTTGGGTCTAATGCAAGTGCGTAATGAACTAACAAACTATTTTTTTTTCTAATTTATCAGGTTGCGTTGCTTAAACTGACCGTGTTACACACGCGACTAACGGCCTTTTCTTGGACCGGCGTGTGTTTAGCCCTCTTTTGGTTTGGACGCTTTTGAGCGAAGAACCCGACGTCCATCTCTTGGTACGTCAATGCCTGCGAGACGTGCTAGCAGTGAATCTGTAATACTCAATTAATTAATGAGCGCTACCCTTTGTATACTATGTGTGGATATGTCACAATTTACCTTTATACATTGTATTTTTCACTTTAAGTCAATAAAACAAAACTTATTCATTTAAACATTTTAATTCTCAAGCTTTTATTTACAATCACTAACATCTAATCATTCAGTCATCTCGTTTTAGAACAAACTTATTGAACACTACTATCACTAAAAATTATCGATCATAACGGCGATTGAAAAAACGAGACTGAGTATCGTCGCGAGATTAACTATCTGAACGTGTTTAGTTTTTACGATAATTTGGTAAACGGTTCGACTTCATCTACGCGTACTAAAGAGGTCACAGGAGCATCACAAAATACATTCGTCGGATAGGGTAAGAAGCGCGGGCGCCTCGTAACGTTCTGCGAAGCGGCGCGGACCGAGCGCGAAGCACCTCCCTAATAAATATCTTTGGCATGAACCGGACAGCTCGCCGAGGATCACACGCGATCGCACTCATCGACCGACAGTCATCGCTCCGATGCCAAACGGGCGCGCTCGGCGGCATCATTCCCACGCGTCGTGGTCCTCGTCGGACAGCGTGACGAGGCGCAGGGGGTCCTTAGGCGGCGCGGGCGCCGGCGGCGCCCCCCCCGCCCCGCCCGCCGCCCCGCGCGCCCCGCCCGCGCCGCCGCGCGCCGCCCGCTTCGCGCGCAGCTGCTCCTCGTCCGCCGCGGTGCGCGGCTTGCGGAACTCGTACACCAGCGGGAAGATGCGCTCCACTGCCGACTGCACGTCGTTCACACTTCGAGCTGCAACATACGACAACCCTCAGGACACAGGTCGCCAATTCACGGGCCGTCCGGGGTAGTCGCGGAGATAAGATCGCGCTGCTTCACTAAAACCCGAAATTAATAATCGCTCCTGATCCGTTATCCGCGGTTTTAAATCGATATGTCATGACATAATATTATGTCATTTTAGTAGTAAGTAATATGTCAAGCCCATGACATATCGATCCAAAACCGCGGATAACGGATCAGGATCGATTATTAATTTCGGGCGTAAGACTGTGGCAAAACTTTTTTTTACTTACAGGTTAGCGTTTGACCACAAGTCAGCCTTTGTTAAGTGACGATGTGGTCAAAGATTTCACCATGCTACACCTGGATTGGGAACTGGCTCTCCTCAAGTGGAGCCGCACTGATAGGTGCTTGGCGACAGATTCTTACGTTTAAGAGTTGATCACTGCTTGCATACTGTGCTCAAATAGTGATTATCGCTTAAGCATCATTCTAGAATACCAGCCAGTGCCGGATTTACCATAGAAGCTGAAAAAGCTGAAGCTTAGGGCGGCAAAATGAACCCCAAAAAAGATTTGGTACAGAAAAAAGATAGCTTTGCTTTTCTTAGCTTAGAAATATACCCAAAAACTTGTAAAAATAATCTAGAGACTAGATTTTTCCCTTAAAAAAACAATTAACTTTATTGTGAGCAGTGTATCTAACTTTAGAAGTCCTAAAGAGCGATAAAAATTTTATAGCTTTGGGGCGGCCAACACTGATACCAGCCTGTGTATTTATAGCACTGCGTGACCTAAGCCCGCAGTCCATTGGTCATTGGGTTTATGTCACACATGCTTCAAAATAGTATTTGATACTCAACTGCAATAATGGACTACTTAAGTCACACATATTGTAATTTACTATTGGGTAAAGTTTTGGGCATCGTCTTTATTACATGTCCACTGCTGGGACCCAGGCCTTCTCTCAGAATCAGTACGCACAAAAAACACGCAAGTACAACACAAGCACAATTTTAAGACCGTAATTGGTTAGTTCACCAATCAGAGACAACCAGCTGGTAGATTTTCCAACAGATATTTTTATGGCAAGCATGCTCTTCATGAGCCGGAAGAAGTCCACTGCTGAACACAGGCCTCCCCCTTTGAACGCCACCATGAACGGCTATTAGTCATGAAAGCATGCTCATTCCCATCCAAATAGATACTGTTCATTTATAAAAAGTAAGAAATAGAGAGTGAGAGTGGTTTATTATACTCGATGGCTTGTCCCACAATACTAACCTGTGATTGTTACACCTCCCGTTGAGAATATCTTTAGTGTGGCTTTAGGGTTATATAGCTTATACGTAACGCCAGGGTGAAGCTCTGGCTCATAGCTGAAAACCAAAAGGGAACAATGTTTAGTGACACTTTAATTGCTATCCTACTAATATTATAAAGACGAAAGTTTGTGTTTGTGTGAATGTTTGTTACCATGTATCACCGTAACTACTAAACCAATTTTGATGAAATTTGGAATGTAGATAGCTTATACCCTGGATTAACAAATATGCGGCCAGGAAGAAGGTTTTTGATGCGGATGAAAAAGCGGGGCGCAACTAGTGATTTATAAAAATACCATAATTAACTAAATATACTAGACTTGTAAATAGGTCTACATGGGTTTATAACTTTGAATAGTTTATCGCAACAAAAAACTTCCTGGCTAAGAACCTTCTCCTGTCGATATAAAGCACAACAAAAAAAATATTTGTGAAATCGGTCCAGCCGTTGCCGAAATGGGGATTCATTTTTATATATAAAGATGGGGATCAATTTTCAAACATGTTCAAAGTCTAAAAGTTCACTACAGTAGTTTTCTCTACTAATATATTAAAAGAAAAAAATATATTATTTGTTTGTTCCGGATAAACCTAAATATTTTAAACCAATCTTTATGAAATTTGATGTGGAGATAGTTTGAACTAATAGTTTTTATTGCGGATAAACGCACAGTAGTCCACGCAGGTGAAACCGAAGGTAACAGCCAGTATAATATAATTATCAATAGGCTAATCTTAATTGCAAATCAATCCCAGTGGGCCTGAGCACAATTTGGTCCAATCCAAATTAAACTAAACTTCGATTTGGCATCAAAAATACCTATTCCATGACTCCATTCAACTTTAAAATGGATCAATAACTTAAAACTGGCCTGCCAGATGTTTCTATTATAAGTTGGCGCTAGAAGTTTGCGGGGTGGGGGGAGGTGGCAAGCCAGTGACCTCACAAGTCAAGAAAAGGTTGAATGCGAAAATGAAACAAAATGGCGAGCTAGCAACTCTTTTGCTAGGAGATATCTTGTGGCTCAATGTACAGTGTTTACCCAGAATTCTGGTTTTGCCAAAAATAATTACAGACAAATTTAATAACTAGCAGTTACTACGCAAGATAAAATGTATCAAATATTTCTTGCGGTGACATGGTATTTTGAAATACAGGTTTCTGTAAACAAGTGTTGACACTTCAAAAAGTATAAATAGAATAGGTAGGTAGGTATAGGTCTTTGCCATAGAAAAATGCACCCTATATTAAATTTTAAAGCAGTTTCTGTTAATCAGCTATGCATTGATCCTTTTATTAATTAAGTATCTACTATCTACACACTAGTCTTAGAAAAGCCAATGTTTCATAGACACAAAATAAATAAACTTGATTGAATAACTAAGAATGCAAACAAGTAACAAAATACATTGTGGTAAGAGGTAAATGAACTTAAATCTCAAGTGAAACACAAATTCTAACATTGGGTATAATGAGGTAAATGAACTAAAGTTTTATCTCTCGAGCTCATGACTCTAATTAAGTCAAATGTGAATGAGTTGGATTATGTGCAAAATTATGCATATATTTATAATTATTTATTCTTGTAGTAGGGTTGGGTATTATCAATGGCGATTGGCAACACAGAAATGTTACACAAAAGAGGTCCTGGCAATGTAGCATTTTATTTAAATAGTAATTTATTTATATTTTATATAGATGCTGTCACATAAGGACATTTCGACAAATAAGTGAATTCATTATTATTCATAAAAAATAAAACTTGCTCGCTACATCTGCCTTAAAATTCAAGTTACATCAATATGTAACCAACAAGCAATACTTCAATATCTCTGTACCAATTATTTTTGCATTAGTAATTACATGGTTAGGGTATGTTGGGACTGACACGGGAAAAATTTAAGAGTACCAAAAAAAACTAGATTTAAAAAAATACAATGTCATATGCCCATTGTAACACTAGATCTTTCCTTTTATGTTGTACTATTATCTGTTGTTGTAGTGTAACAATAAAGAGTTATTTATCTATCTTATATGTAAGAAAATAAACAATGGATACTCACTCTGCCTCTTTATATCTTTTTGAGAAGGATATGATTCGTATACCGAAGGGCATCCTACAGGTTCCTAATACATTGACTACTCGGAAGTTTTGAAAGCGCACTTCGAAGCCTAGTTTCTGCAGCGCCCGCGCGTACCGGCGCGCTGCGATCTTGGCCTGGTCCTCGCTGGTGGCGCCGGTGCACGTGATGCGGCCCGATGACCAGATCGACGCCGTCGTGTACGGCCGCCGCAGCTTCATCGTCACCATGCCGTTCTCGCGGCGGAACTCCACGTTAACACCTTTCAGAGCTATCTGTCTCAGATTCAAGTGACACTTAACACTAAAACTGCACACGACATTGTTTATCATTATGTCGATTTCGGGAGTATCGTCCTCGGGCGCCTGCGCGGCCTCCGGCATTGGCTGCCCCTCGCAGTACTCGTGGTCGGGCACCATGTGATTCGGGACGCCGTGTGAGGATATGCCATGGTTAGCCACCGCGCCGTGGGTGCCTTGGCTCAGCCCTTTGATACCATTCTCCTGGATGAGTGTAGCCATGTCCGCCACGGCGCGCGCTGAAACCACAATGTGATTAATATTATTATGTATAGTCTGTATTGTTGTTGACTCATCGGTTATATCTATAACTAATCTATACACAATGCAATACTAAAAATCATCTAGGTATCATCTACACTCTTGTTACATTATAATGTAGGTATGCAATCACTATATGATGTATATCGCTCAGTCTGGGTATCATATATCCTGTGATCTCCTTGAGTTTATTTTTGGATCATTGAATTTTATGCAGTCAATGCTACACAGTTTAAGCACAATGTAAAAAATTTCAGTTTGTTTTGCATTGAATTGAATTATTGATTGCATTGATTTTTTGTTGAGCTGTAACTCACCTACTGGTTTTACACGTTAGTAGAGGCTATCAAGAACAAAGGGAAGTGAATGAATATTTTTAATCAAGCTTTGATTAAACAGAGTACATGCATGTAAAAACACTGTGTTAGTGAGCGTTATCGTTAGCTTGTAGGAAACCAAGCAGAGCCGAGGGTTTATTGAAAATTGTTGATTGCACAACAATGGCAAACACTAAACAATGTTGAAACAATGAAAACATATTAGGCTAAGCTTTAACTGTGATTATGTAAGGTTTGTCTATCTTAAATTTCTCTGATTTGAATTTCATTAACAGCATGCTGTAGGTATTTACTGCTCAGATGACACTGATATTAGAAAGTTTTCTGAAGGAGCACAGGCTAGTTTTAGAGAATACTTGGTCTATTCATTAATTATAAGCCACTTTTCTGCTCTAATATTATCTAAGAGGTAATGTTTGTTTGTAACTTCTGAAACTAATGCTTTGATTTTGAAATTCATTTCGCATTTAGTAAGCCATAAGTGTTAGTGACTATGTTTAAATGTGTTAAAAATAGTTTTTAGTACAAAATCACTATATTTTTATTATTTGTAATCTATGTCAAAGAAAAATAAAATGATTGGATGCTTTATCAGAGAGTGCTGACCAAATGGTTTGTTATATTATGAAGACAATGATTCATAAAAACACTATGTGTTAAGTAACAACTATACATAAAGGTCATAAGGTCCATGACACTATATAATAAAACTCCCTGACAATCATAGCTAAGAGGTTAGGTAAGAGATAACACTCTCGATCAAGTAAGTCACCATTAAAAAAGTAATTCAAAATTGGTTACTTTATTGAGGAGCTAGGATGGCACAGACCGATACACACTTTCAGCTCACAAGACCCCTCAGTTTGCATCTATATAGTTAAAGGAGTGAATGCGAAAAGGTTGTGTCTAATTTGTATGTGAAAGAACTGCTCTTTTGGTATTGTAGAAGAAATTTCATAGCATTTATTAAACCCTTTGAAGACAACATACAATACAGCACAGCACCTTATGTAGCCGTTATTATACCAGCACTACAAAATTATTTTAAGAGTTCTAATGAATGAAGAAAATCACATAAACATATTAAGGCTTACATATACACCCTATACTAGGCTAGGCCCAATGATTTGTACATAATATTATAATCTGAACCAATTCTCATTGATCACTAATCTGTCATCTCAATGTTAGATTGATAAGATAGAAGATGTACTCACAACAGTTTTTCATTTCTTCCACATACTGAAATATACCATGCATGCTATCACAATTACACAAAGGAATTGATCAAAATTCTGTAACAATGAACTAAGTATAATTCCACTATCACTAAAATTTGTTGGCCAGTAACATATCCTTCCAGTAGAGCTTGAAACCATAACAATGAATTCAGTGGCGATTTAAAAGAGGGGAGCCATTTAGGTCACTTCCCACGGCTCGCAGCATGGCGCGGCGGCGGCGACATGACATCTGCACAGCTGACTGCCGGACGGACCGCGCCCCGCGCACACACCCCCCGCCTCCGACTGTACGCCCTCTCGAGCCTGCGCCCTGCGCTTTGCTTAGCGAATACATGCATGCATGGTGCTTTACTGCACACATTCCCTACTGTCACTCAATTATTTTGATCGATTGATTGGTACTATCTCAGCCATCATCATCAACATCAACAAAGCTGTCGCACAGCTGTTTCACATGCAGTTTTTCGTGGGGATGATCAGGAAAAATAACAAGTATAGTCGGGAAGTTATTGACCCCTTAACGATCTGAACCACACGTGATTTTCACGGCTAAGAAAAAAATATAGGGTCCAAAGTAAAACTAAATTCAGTCTACATATTTTCCTATAAATAACTGTTGCTTACTATCCAGTATGAAAAATTGCAAACTAAAAATAATTTAGCAAAATATCACGAGAGTGAACTTGAACCAAAATGGGGCACAGGCACACAGATTCACTCTAGATCGCAGGAAGTCACCTGCATGTGAACTTCAGAAGTAAAAGTGAAATGCTTTGATGAGTAGATGTACATAAAACAACAATTTACCTGATTTCAGTGTTATATTTGTCACAATTAGTTTTACACCAACGAAGTTATAATTTTCATTGCAAAACTATAACGTCCAGACAAAAGTTAGGTGTTAATTATATAAACTTTACACTTCTACAGTTTTTGAGTGTCACTATTTAAAACGAAACTTGAAGACAGATTATGCCAATTTTTGCAAACTGTTACTCCTATGCAAAATCCAAATATTATAAGCACGTCCTGTCTAGCACCGCCATGTTCCTTTGAAATGATGAAGGAAGACTGAGATGAATGAACGATTTCAATTTGAAATGAATGAATCAATTTATCGGTGGTCGGTCGTCTTATCTATGGTGGTCTCTTACATTCATGAATGATTTACACTCTACACTACAGTCTATACACTACAACGATTTATTTTGTTGTCGCATGTTTGAAGTTTGAACCTATATGGTTTGAACAGTACCTACTATTTTTACTGTCTTTTGCCAACGGCTCCGTTCGCACTTCGACTAGAATACTAGAATATTATCATATTTATGCATAGCGTTTCCCGCTTCAGTTTCATTGAACGCGTTGTTGCTTGTTGCAAATTTGTTGTACCATGGGTCCACGATACGCGCGCCGTTGGAAGTGGGGTGAGAACGCTGTTAACGGCGGTTTATATTCGTATCCTGCCGTTAAGTCCTGATATCAATCAAGTGCAGTGCCCTTTTTTCACATCCTCACTGCCAAAGTGGGGAAGAAGCCGAAGAAGTTTTTGAGTTTTCCCTTTTTCCTCACCATCTGGTTTTTGGGGATATCCCTAATTGTCCCTATTCCCTATTCCTCCCAAGCCACACACATCATAGAAGTAGACTATATAGTCTATATACACACACATGTCATGACTGACAGATTAAAAAGAGTTGAAGTTAAATCTTAGAGAAAGAAGAGTTGCTATAGATTTAAAACCTTATCGATGAATCGTTCTTTATCTGTGTAAAATATAGTACATAAAATGTCAACTAAATGACACATTTAGGGTTACAAGCCTACAAATCATTTACCCATGATAAAAGAGGGGGAGGTGTTCCACTTAATAGTGTTTAGTTAATAAGGTCACTCAGACCACGTAATATAAACCATGATGATGGTAATATAATAATATACCATTTCGTTACAGTTTGACCTGCAGTGCACTTCTAATTCACACGGAAACTTTACCGACCACGGATTCGGAAAAAATTAGTTTCAGATTTTTTTAGACACGATTCATTAATCTGAATTTGGAAACTGATATTTAATTTGACAAACCAGCTGCTCAATCACGGTAATGTTTCCGCCACCTATTTGCTCTCGGAAAACGTTTCCGTGAAGCAAAAGTGATGTCGAATCCGTCACGGAAACTTTCCGACTGAATTAGAATCACACTACTGGTGCCCGTATTGTGATTTTATAGACGTTTCACATTTTAAATACGTAACGTATTATTAGTATAACTATTAATTAATGAGTAAAAGAAATATTACCTATGTTATTTTGTATACATTTAGTAGGGATAGGGATAGTTTGTGTATGTGTGTGAATGTTTGTTACCACGTCGTACCACTAAATTACTAAGCCGGTTTAGATGAAATTTGGAATGGAGATAGCTTATACCCTGGAGTAACACTTAAGCTACTTTTTATCCCTGAAAAAGGTTCAAGGATAACGGGAAGACGCGGGTGAAACCGTGGGGCGCAACTAGTAATGTAATAGGTACGGTATCTATGGGTAAAATGGTATCTTATTGAGGAGTTTGTTCAACTCTTATGTGGAGATTTTTATAACTCCATCTGGAAACCCTGGGATAGTTCGTTCAACTTAATTTCATTCAATCTTCGCAACTAACTTCTAACTTCACGTTTGGCTTTTTTGGCGGCAATCGAATTGTCAACGTGAAAATTTTGTTTTTATTTCCAAAACTTGTGTTTCTTCGAGTGATAATGTGTAATATTGGTGGATTATTAACCATTATGTGTTCGTTAATGTGTACAAGTGTGGGAAATTGAAATAAAGTTGTGAAAGTGACTTTTCTAGTTGCTCCAAAAAAGTCCGTGTAAAGTTTAAGTAAAGCGCCACTACTTTACTTAAACAATATCCTCATCCCATCATCTCATCATCATCATCACCATCATCATTTAAACTTGATTCAACTCTCTGAGTTTGAAATATTTTTATACTTGACACTGGCAAATACACTAATCGTGTGACGCCATAACAAAACAAAAAAAAAAAAAAAAACTTCACGTTCGATGTGTTCGATCACCCATCCATCAGTCAAGCAAGCGGTTTTTATTCTCAACATTGACCTATATGTAATGGACTAGAAATACCTACAAAAAAAAGGTGTATACCTACAACTCATTTAGTCGCATAAAATGGCTGCCAATGCTAGGGCTGTATCAATCAAGGAATATAATATGTGATACTACAACGAATATCGATACTAGATAGGAGTTTTTCTTGATAGGAAACAAAATATACAGTTGGGAAAACGCATGCCCTCCATTCGTAAAGTCGTAGGTCCGAATCCCGGTTTAGGCTCTAAATCCAAAATTAGTTTGCTAAAATTAGGTTGTTAGCGATGATGGCTCAGTGGTAGTGACGTCGGCTTGCGATCCGTAGGACGTGGGTTCGAATCCTGCAATGAGCTTGAGCTTTCGGTGAAGGAAAACATCGTGATGAAACCATAGCTTGGTGGTAGGGTATTTTCTAGTACTCGCCTGGCTAGCTACCACCCTCTCGTTAAGAATCTGTCGCCAAACACCTATCGGTGTGTTCCGGCAGCCTCACTTGAGAGCCAGTTCCCAGTCCAGGTGTAGCGTGATGCCATCTTCGACCGCATCGTCACTTAACATCAGGCGACTTGTGGTCAAACGCTACCCTGTAAATTGTAAAAAAAAAAAAAAAAAAGTTTGTCAATCAGGTTTGAGTCGGGAGGGTAATAATAGTAAGAAAATCTGCTTACGTATTACTTGAAGGGTGGAGTAAAATTAAATAAAAACTATTTTGTTAACTTTGTTTATTTGTGTGATAATGATAAAAGTATAATAACGTTTGATCGGTAAAGTAGGCTTACAAAAGCGGTTATTATATTACCTATTAATAATAATAATATATTTATTTATTACTCCTTATAATTAGATAATTAAACAAGTAGGTACAAGCAAGATTGACAAGATGATAATATCTAACTGTATGAGGAGCTGGTGCCCGAAATAGGTTTTGAAAAACCTGTCCTACAGGTATTCATTTATTATATCTAAGAAGGTCTTAATTATGGAACTTTCTTCAAAGTGAAGTGATCAGACGTACCAATCTTTATGTCGCCGATTGATATTTTCTTCACCAATACCCTTTAACCACATTTTCCTTAATCCTTCATTTTTAGGAAACCTATAAAAAGGTATTTTTATGCAAGTTTGTTCCGCTTTCACGCAGAAACTACCGAATCGATTTGCCTAAAATTTTGAAGATAGGTAGATTGTAATCTAGAATAACACATAGGATAGTTTTCATCATCATTGTCATCACTTTTCATCATCATATTCAACCTGGGTGAAACCGCGGGACACAGCTAGCAATTTTTTTATACTCAAGTAAAATAACAAATTGGCTGACGTCTCATTTTAGGAACACATTAAACCCTGTGGGCCAGTCTCTGGGTGCTCTGAATTACGGGCCAGACCTAGGAAGGTCACTAGGATCGATAAGGACACGTAGAATAAAATGATTTATGTTAACATAGCACCGATAATTATACCGATATCGTTTCAGTGAAGGAACTAGTCCAGACAATAATACGGCTACGGTACAACACTATTCCACTGTACATATTATTGTAAACAAAAACGAATGAAATAATTCATAATAAAGGTCTGTTATGCGGCAATGAACCAAAATATCAATACTTTAGCCATAAATTCATGATCGCGTAGCCATTTTTTCATCGAACGTGCATGATTATTTGAACTATTGCATGAAAACCGGCTAATAACCTGTGAAAAGACAATTGAGGTTGATTTTTGTTCTTTCTTGCAGCTCACTTCACAATACAACACATAGGCATGTTGAATTTCAGTTTTCCAACATTCACATGTAGTTTTAAAGGTAAACTCGTCGTAATTTTCTCGCAAATCGCATTAACACAAAAAGTAAACAATCATTTGACAGCTAAACTACCACGAAATTCGTCGCATAAAATGGCTGAAATGGCACTTACCTACAATTGTCCCTACGTCACCAAAAAATGTTGTCAGAAAGAGCATACAACTAAATATTGTTGTCTCTTTTAACACATACGATTATCATATTGGAAAGAATGAGACAAAACAATATTTCACATTCTGTATCGTATTTCACTCATATTTGTCTATGTAAATGTATGTATAGAATAACGCGGCATCTCCATGTTTTTTTCTATCTCAATGATTCTCAATCATACAATAATCTATGTACAATAATTTTGCCATGTTGTGCCTATACCCGATTTATATTAATGTTTGTGCGTAATTAAAAATCGTCGGATACCAATAAAAGTGTTAGAGCAATTCGTTGCGCGCACTACGGTGCATATGCTTTGTTGTGAGAAACTGTGAACCACCTTTATCTGCTGTCACTTCGAGATCTAGTAACAGAATTTTTATACAATGAAACATAGATCACCCGCGGAACTGTAGATAAAGTTATTTAGTTGTGCGGAGTGACAAAAGAGCCGAGCGTCGTTGATGTTTCGTGATGAGATCGGTGTTTTTCTACGAAGCCGTATTGAGGAGAATGCACGGTGGTGTTTAGCCTCAGTGGCAGTGGCAGCAGACGTCAGTGTTGTGGCTAAGCATGGAGGCGCAGAAGGACGAAGAGCGAATGCGGCGGCTGCGCGCGCTGGAAGAGAGGCTGTTCGACCCCCGTTCCACCGGCAACGTGGACTGCCTGCTGGACACCGTCACCGCGCTCGTGTCCGACTGCGACCACCCTGCCATTCGGCGCATGAAGAACGTCGAGGCATACACCAGTAGATGTGAGTATTCTGCGCTGCACACTTCAACTCTACTTCATTGATATATTAGGTGAACATAGTCCATAATCACAACATACATGGCACATAATTTTGTTTATACATTTATCAGTTATGATTGTGTTGGTTATCATAATGTTATCAACTGTGATTCTAAAACATTCTGTTGTAGCTAGCGAGTGTGAATATTATGTTTGCATAGTTTTCAGCCCCCAGCACTAATATATTTCAATAATCAGAAATAAAAGCTGAATAATTAACATTACTTCTTAACCATTTGAAGAATGGAAAAACCAGATTTTTTTTACTTATGTTTAGATCATAAATTCAACATGTATCATACACAGGCACTAAACAAGCAATTAATATAGAACTGGTCAACCTATGCATTAATCAATTTAAAGCAATTTAAACCTATGCATTAGATACTAATCTTTACTAAGAGGCAAAGTTTGTGTATTTGGATATAGGAGGTAAACTCTGGATGCTACGACCAAATTTTGAAAATTCTCTGAATGTTACTAAGCTACATTTTCCTCGAGTGTCATGGGCTGTTTATTGTGATAAAAATCCTGTGGGGTGACAGCGCAGGGCACATCTAGTAATATTATAGAGGTAAAGTTCTTTGTTATAAGTCATTGCTGGGCTATGAACGTTGGTTCTTTTGCTTGAAAGTGTCCAAATCAAAAGTGGTCTAAAACCTACAAAGGAGGCTATATACCTCTATACAGTATCAGGCAAAGCTGTACAAAATTGTTTCAAAGACATTTTGCGGACATATGTTAGTGATATAATTTGACCAAATTAAAAAGTGTTATTTTGTATTTTATATATATGTATATATATAATCCTATACATGACTTCGTTTATAGGGTAACTCAGTACTCAGCCATTTTTTATGTTGTGTTTGATTTCGTACCAAACTCCATTGTTAAATTTGAATTTTAGAGGTAGTCTCTGAAACTATGAATTGAATTTTTAAAATTATCATTTGCTATTAGAAGAGTTTTAATATTCCCGAGTGACATGGTAGTAATATTTACATTTGCCTATCCATGTGAAGCAGATGATGTCACTATAGTAAACACTAGCTGCACCCTGTGGTTACACATGCGATTTGTCTTTTGTTGTATGTTGTGTATTATATCTGTTAGTCTGCAAGAAGTTTTTTTGGGATAAAAAGTAGATGTGTCATTCCAGAGTATCATCTATTTCCATTCCAATATTTCACTCAAATCTTTGAGCTGTTTCAGCATGAAGAAGCAACAAACAAACATACTCACAAACTTTTGCATTTATAATGTTAGCGCTTTTATAAACGTCTCCGTAAGTTAAACCGGGCGGTAAATTATGACTTTTTGACAAGTTTTCCGTACTAAAATTTGATAATAAGATCAAACTTACCAAAATTTGGTATGACATGTGACTTACATATGTTTATAAAACCGGCCCTTAGCGTGATTTTTACTGGCATCTTCATAAACACTAAAAAGTTTCAATGACACATACACAAAGTGAAAAAGTCTTAAGTTCATGAACCCAATCTGTTAAAGTCTCATCATCAGGTACATTTGATTTAATTGAGAACATTTGTAAATAATTCTGGTTGATAAAATGAAATTTTTGCTGTTTCCTTATACATAATGTTTACTACACAACTAACTAGCATTAAATTCTCTCATTCAAATGTTTTACCCAATAAGTTTTTACTTTCGATTCTACCACTGTTTTCTAGAGTTCTAGTCCATAAAAAATAATAAACAAAAAATTTTAGCTATGCCAATCCTCAAGGGTTTGTTTCTAATGCATGAAATAGCTTTTCATGTCTATATAACATTTTAGTACAACACACTGGCTTTTTGTGTTTTGGTTACTTTACCACTTCAACAGGTTGGCTACTGTATCTATATTTGCACAAGTATTTAACAATAATTTCTGTCTTATCTATTGTTATAGATGAAGAGTTTGCCTCAGATATAGTTGATCTTCGTATGAAAGCAGTAGACTTTGACCTTATAAAAGTGATTGGTCGTGGGGCATTTGGTGAAGTACAACTAGTCAGACAAAAGTCCACACGTCATGTCTACGCTATGAAGCTGCTCAGTAAGGTAGAAATGATAAAGAGATCAGACTCCACATTCTTTTGGGAGGAACGTCACATAATGGCACATGCAAATTCAGAGTGGATCCTTAAACTTCACTTTGCTTTTCAAGATCACAAATATCTCTATATGGTTATGGATTATATGCCCGGTGGTGACCTCGTCAGTCTGATGTCCAACTACGATATACCTGAGAAATGGGCTAAATTTTATACAATGGAAATAGTCCTAGCGTTAGATGTGATACACGGTATGGGCTTTGTGCACAGAGATGTTAAGCCAGACAACATGTTAATTGACAAATATGGTCACTTGAAGTTGGCCGACTTTGGAACTTGTATGAGGATGGGGCCAGATGGACTTGTTCGTGCTAGCAACGCAGTGGGCACTCCTGACTATATCTCGCCGGAAGTCCTGCAGTCACAGAATGGTGAAGGCGTGTACGGACGTGAGTGTGATTGGTGGGCAGTAGGAATTTTTCTGTATGAAATGCTTGTAGGTGATCCCCCCTTTTATGCTGACAGTTTAGTGGGCACATACGGAAAAATAATGGACCATAGAAACTCATTGCAATTTCCCGACGATGCAGAAATCTCAAAAGAAGCTAAATTATTTATTCGAGGGCTGCTCACAGACAGAACCAAGAGATTGGGTAGAACCAGTGTGGATGAGATCAAGCATCATCCTTTTTTTATCAATGATCAATGGAGTTTCGAAAATCTGAGAGATTCGGTCCCACCAGTGGTACCAGAACTGTCTGGAGATGATGACACAAGCAACTTTGATGACATCGAAAAGTCTGATGCTTTAGATGAATCTTTTCCTGTGCCAAAAGCTTTTGTAGGAAATCACTTGCCTTTTGTAGGCTTCACATACAACGGCGATTATCAGTTATGCACTAGATTTGGAAAGGAGGCGGATGTAGTAGATACAATCCCCAATAATCACATAAACAATGTTGGATCTGAAGCCATATTGCAGCTAGAAAAACTTCTTGAAAGGGAACGAGACGGGAAACGTAAACTGGAAGATGCACAAGTCTCCCTCTGCAATCAACTCGATGAACTGGCACAGAGAGATGCTAGAAATAAAAAAGTTATCGCCGACACCGACAAAGAGATAGCTCTACTTCGACACGACCTGCGCGAGCTACAGCGGAAGGCTGAAGTTGAATGCGAATCCAGAAAGAAGGCCGAGTTCAATCTCATCGAGGCCAAGCGCCGGCTCGAGGAGGAACAGAGCAAGAGATCAAAGGAGATCAGCCATCTACAAAACTACAACGAGAAATTTAACGCCCTCGAGAAGCAACTGCAGGAGTTGCGCGAGAAGCTCAAGCAGGAGTCCGAGGCTGCGGCGAAGTCTCGGAAGCAGGCGGCTGAGCTGTCCGCGGCGCAGGCTGCCGCGGCGGCCGTCAACGACGGTACCGTTGCTGGGCTGCGTGCACAGCGAGATGCATTGGAGCGTGAGCGTTGCGCGCTGGCCGACGAGCTGGGCGCCGTGAAGGCGGCCAAGCAGCGCTCCGACGCCGCCGTGGCCGAGGCCACCTCGCGGCTCAATGCCGCGCACACTGAGTTGGAGCGCTCGTCGACGCGGCTCGCGCAGATCATGTCCGACAACCGGCAGCTCACGGAGCGCGTGTCGGCGCTGGAGAAGGAGTGCGCGGGTCTGGCCCACGAGCTGCGCGCCGCGCAACACTTGTATCAGCAGGAGCTGCGAGCGCACCAAGACACGCAGCGCTCGCAGCTGCTCTCCAAGCAGGAGGCCAACCTCGAGCTTGTCAAGGGTGAGCCACATTATTTTCTATCTCTTGATCCGAGGTAAAGCTCGAGCTAATCTCCTATCATACTGATCTATGCTAAAATGTAAGGTCTCCTGAAAAGAATACATTCCGTATCCTTCCCTTTTTGCATGCCACAGGAGTATTGGAAAAGATATTTAAAGGTATTGTTCAGTTTGCTAATTTATCTATACACGCATACATCCTCTAGTATCATGTCTCGTAGACACTTCCTATTAGTGATCATTCTTTTACTCAAATACACATTACATTCTTAAATCCACAGTACATCTTTGGCACTGTTTAAATTGATCAACCCGATTGCAACCCTTCCATCCGCATCTCTTTCTGGTTCCATCTGTATAGACAGACGTATTGGGTGTTGTGTGTCGTGTGTTGCGAGAGCTCGCCCGCGGTTGCTGACTGTTCTATTTAACGACAGCACTGCAGAACAAGCTGAACGAGGAGAAGGCGGCGCGGCAGCGCTCCGAGGCCGGCTGCCAGGAGAAGGACCGCCAGATGTCGATGCTCAGCGTCGACTACCGCCAGATGCAGCAGCGCCTGCAGAAGCTGGAGGGCGAGCACCGCCAGGAGACCGAGAAGGTGAACTTTCGCCGTCATCTATCTATATAATGGGCGTTTTCGTATGCGAATGATGATGATGCTGAGATGATGTGACCCAGCTACAAGCCAGGCCAACGAGGATAGCACCCTTTGTGCTCAAGTAAAGCAGTGGCACTTTACTTAAACTTTACACTGACTTTTGCAACTAGAAAAGTCACTTTCAACAACTTTATTTCATTTTCCTAAACTCTTACACATTAACGAACATGGTAATGGTTAATATTCCATCACTAACAAAACACAAGTTTATGAGATAAAACAATAAATTATAAAAAAAGCAGAAAAAAAATCAACAGGAGAGTGTTTTATTTTTTGTGTTTTCAAAACGCACATTGTTATCAGTTTAAGAAACAAAAGTTTCGGAAGTAATGAAGAAAAGGTTAGTGACGTTTAATTTGTGTGTGTCAGGTGACAGGCCTGGCGGCGGCGCTGGAGCAGGAGCGCGCGGCGCGTGCCGCGGCGGCGGGCGACACGGCGGCGGCGGAGGCGCTGGCGCGCGGCGCGGCGGCGGAGCGGGACGCCCGCGCCCGCGACCTCCTCGCCACGCGCGCCGCGCTGCAGGACCTCTCCGAGAAGCTGGCCGCCGCAGCCGCCGAGCGGGACATGCACCTCACCAGGGTGAGTCTATCTTTGCTGCTGGTTTGCTGCCCCTCCCGCGTGGACTATATTACTTGATCGCAATAAAAAGATTTTTTTTCTGGACAGGGCCACTTTTACCACTTAAGTTACACATATGTGCATACAAAGTTTCATTTCGATACGACAATTAAAAGTTGGTGAAAATTTACTTCCAACATTTGATTACATTGTTAGTTAGTTACAAGTGGATCTAATAAAAGTGTTTTAAAAACAGCCTTGATCTCAGATCTACCAAATGTACACAAAAATTTCATAAAAATCGGTCAAGCCGTTTCGGAGGATTTCGATAACAAACACTGTTTCAAGAGGTCACAGTGACATAATTTTGTGAAAAACCAAACAAATTTTGATGATGCAGTTCGAGACTTATGCTTAAGTTACAGCTAAAAGACCGTGGACGAAACTGGAATAAATGTTTCATTGGGGAAAAACGTGAGTGAAATAGATGGTATCAACAACAATAGATAGATCTTAAAACTCCATAGTACAGTCAGGGACAAAAGTTGTTGATCAAACCCAATTTTCCGAAAGTGTGTTTGTTAGATGAGCGATATTTGGTGTTCAAGATGCAATAGGAAAATTTGAGAATCTTGGTGTGTTCAGCAACTTTTGTCGCTGACTGACTTGCTAGATTACACACATGCATCATGCCATGCAACAAATCTTCATATTGAGTTTTTTACTAAACATTATACATAATTATTAATACTAAAAGTAATATATAAAGCTTTGTCAATCAATCTACTCGAAGATTCTATTGAAGTATATCACTTAAATGTTCAAAGTAGGTCATCATATTACAATGCTGTTTACATGTAGTTTTCACGGTGATCTCTCGGCGAGTACCGTTCAGTATGACGTGGCATACAAAGTACCTCGCTGCCTACGTCGCACGTTCGCATGCTTCCTTCCACCTTCTGCTGTGCTTCTACTTAGGTTTATTATACGAGAACCGATATATGTATTCGTAATATTCGTATAGATTGATGCAGTCATCGTGACGTCATTTACAATGAATACGTTAGCTGAGGTCATGTTTACAACATTATTCCGTTGACCCAAAGTAATTATCGTCTTCGATTAATTTTGATAAGAAAGGCTGATAAATAAATAGGTGAAAATAGTAATCAAGTTAGTACCAAAGTAGGTAAAAATCACCAACTCACGGTAGTCCAGTGTTTTCCTTGAGATGTGATATAAGTTAAACCAGATTAATCGATGTGTCATTGCTTACTATGAGATGAGACTGTGGTCAAATGTTTACCTATTGTTAATAAAAAAAAGTAATAATAATAACAAACCTAAAATCCGGAAGCAATTTACGTATAAAAGTAATCTAGAAAGTACAAGCAACGCCTTATCAGGACAGTGAATGAAGAAGCCCCAGTCAGCACATCCTACCGTTATATCTTATCTATAAGTAAATTACTTGAGACATGTAACGTACGCATAGCAAAGAATTACTTTAACAAGTTCCCCAACTGTTTCTTGTGAATTAATCATAATCTCATCGCGCCGAAATAGTCTGTCCTCCGGCATTACGACATAGTGACTCATTGTCGTCGGCAAACATGCACACATTCACACGCACCACAACATTTGCCTTATACAAGAGCGATACCTGCGCGTGAGACGTCCCCAAATAAATAAACACGCTGCTAACGTACCTACGCAACTGTTTTTCTACTCTTGTATGCCTCACTCGGCCATGATGGGATTCACTCAATTAAAAGAATATTTATTCATACATTTTTCATGGAATGTTTATTTATACGTACCGACGTAAGTGGGATTTTTAAAATGAGCTCAACTCTGTGATCAAATTTTCGAATTGCCGTGAACTGTTTAAGGCACAGGCCTCAGTCATTACCCTCACCTCGTAAGCGAATAAGGGAGCTACCTCATTCTTAACAGAAACTAATGAAACTAAAAAAATTGCCAAAAATAATTCAAGCTTTATTACATACAAATTTATTATAATCACATAGACACGTACAATTACGTATTTGACGGCAATTTTCAGTTTAATTTCGGAGTTTGGCGCTCAAGATGTACATTGTCTTAAATAGTTCGCGGTAATTGTTCTTGAGCAAAAAACGAAGATGAATAACAAATTAACAAATAGTAACAGCACCGCCAGTTCGCAGTGTGCGTTTACATACATTACATTTATGTAAGGCCTGGCCTGCTGGAATAGGTTTATTTCTAGATGGAACATGATAAATACATTATGTATATTGCATTCTCGCAGCCGCCTCACGAACACCAAGTATGAAAAAGTATTCATTGCCGACCTTGATATTTATGGCACAAACTTTTGAGATTCATTCTCTAGATAGAATTATCATATTGTGTACAAATACACAATAAAACATTTCCAACGGGTTATTGTTTGAAAACTGCGTGCCAATGCTAATAAGGATTATAAAAACTTGCTATAATGATCTTTGGATTTTATCCATTTATTGATTACATAATCAGACTAATATCCTAAACATGTATCGATGAGTTCATTCAAAGCCACGTAAAAGGAAGACAGCCACACATAGGTCGCAAGGCTAACAGTATTATGCTCATTTTAATTTTCTATCGATTATAATATTATTATGAAACGTATGTTGAAGTAAGTGGAAGGTTAGGCACCTCATTCCTGGAAAAGTATACACAGTTGCTTTGTCAATACCTCGTGATAAATATTCTTGGAAGCAAAGTGGGTCCTATACCTATGACTCCTAGTATCGACGGACTGATAAGTGAATTATAATAAACTTTAATTTACAACCTCGCGTACTTGCGTAATTTGTAAAAATAAAGTGGGCTAGTGAAAGTAAGACTTGAAAACTGACTTAATTTTAGGGTGACGATTGCAGTCCCACGCAGGACTGCAATTTTAAATTCTGGATGGCACTGCAATTGTTTTATGCAGCTGTAGCGCTTTCCGATTCCACAACATTTTCGTATTGTTAGATTATAAAGAAATGTTGCGCTGTTTATCTCGATAGCATCAGTTATTACAACATGCGGGAGCGCCGATCAAACGTCAGGCAATCTAGTAACGCCAATAAAACAATCCCGTAATGAACTTGACACCCATTAATATACAGGAATGCGTTATTGTACTTGTCGTAATTTCCTGGTCATCTTCAACTAGCGTTTATATTGTTGCAGAATAAAATTGTACTTTACACGTATTATTTACGACTATTGTTGCGTGTAGTTGTGGTACGACTTCCTAGAAAGATGTGCACTATTGCTGTAATGAAGAAACTAGTAACACGTTATAGACGTGTTGATATGTTACGTAATGCCTGCAAAGCTAGACCTAGTATTAAAAAAATAACGTGGTAACTTCGATCTTCATAGGTTTTGGCTTTTGTTTTCAGGTGACTTGAGGTTAATGCTTAGTGAAATTTTCGTTTTGTTGTCATCAGAGCGAAGAGTTGCGTTCTCAGCTGGAGAACGAGCAGCACTACTGCCACCTGTACCGGAGCCAGGTGAACGAGATGCGCGCCCAGATGGACGAGAGCACGCGGTCGGCGCGCGACCTGGAGCAGGAACGCGCCAGCCTGTTGCACCAGCTGCAGCTTGCAATCGCGCGCGCCGACTCCGAGGCCATCGCTAGGTGAGGGACATCTCTAGTGCAAGTGGGAACAGGTGATCGAGAGGACATTGGCAAGGCTTGACCAGGAGCTGGAATGCCAGCTTAAAATCGTAAGATCCGCATCTGAGGCCATCGCCTGGCGAGGGACCTTTCTAGTGCAAGTGGGAACAGTTGGTCGAGAGCACATTGGCAGTGCTTGCCCTGGAGATTGACTGTCAGCTTAAAATCGCATGATCAGAATCTGAGCCCATCACCAGGTTGAGGAAACCTCCTTAGTGGGTATAGATGTATGAGACCACGCGGGCAGTATTCCAAGTGAAGTAGGAATATGGCAACCAGCTGCAGCTTACAATCGCACGTAACCAATCGGAGGCCGTCGCCAGATGAGGAACCTTCCTATACTGCACGTGAGGGGTACAGGTTGATGATAACATTTGAGCTCGCCTGGAGCAGGAATGTGCTGCTGCAGCTCGCCATCAGGTGGTTACGGGCGGGGGTCTCTGATCGGAGAATGTATTTTTTGGTATTGTGTTTGACACCGTCGTTTGCCTCCAGGTCGATAGCTGAGGAGACGGTGGGCGAGCTGGAGAAGGAGAAGACCATGAAAGAGCTGGAGATGCGCGACGCCCAAGCGCAGCATCGCGCCGAGCTGGCGGCGAGGGAGGCGCTGCTGCAGGGGCTGCGGGACCGCGACCACGAGTCGCGGGCCACCATCGACCTGCAGCGGAAGGTATGCTAGAACAACGGCAATAAATTTTGCACTATTAATTTTTTTGTCTTTATTTACTTCTCATAGTGTCGCGTTTGACTGTAAGACATCTGATGCTAAGTTACGATGTGGTGGCCGCCACATTAAAATCTGTCGCCAAGCAATTATCGCGGCGTTCACTTGAGAGCCAGCTCACAGTTCAGTTCAGATCCTTAACTTGAAGATGGTAGCTAGCCAGGCAAGCACTAGAAAATGACATACCATCAAGCAAATTCACTCATTCATTTCTTATGAATATTCTGCAGTTCGAGCCACTTCTTCGGTTCCGTAGATGTGGCTGGTTGAGAGCTTTGGAGATATTTGCCTTGTTTTAGATTTTTAAGCATCCATTTCCGGTTCCGTTCTGATTTTTGTAATGTACATAGGAGGTGGACGAGCTGAGGCGCAGCGGGTCGGCGCTGGCGGAGCGCGTGGCGACACTGCAGCGGCTGCAGGACGAGGTGGACCGGCTCAACAAGAAGCTCAACTCGGAGATTATGCTCAAGCAGCAAGCGGTCAACAAGCTCGCTGAAATCATGAACAGGTACGGGTATCTGTAGGACTATAGTAGTGGCAGAGCGATGGTGGCCGAATGATAACGCGTGCGCATTATACAAGGCGCCGATATCGGGTTCGAATCTTTTGGCTAGGCACCTATGACTTAGTAAGTTATTAGTTTTTGGCCTTCTTTCCGAGAGAAAGATGGGGTTTGTAGTTGTCGCTGTTAAATGTTGTGGTACTTGAACACACCGGTTTTCTCACGATGTTGTCCTTCACCGTTTTGAGCGATGGCAAATCCGCACATAACTTGTTACGTCATAGGTGCGGAGTTGAGAGGATTAGAAATCGGCATCGGTGTCTTGTTACTTGTAAACCGCACTTTACCGTTCGGCTACCATCGCATTTTGCAAAAATAAATAAATAGTGGAAGTACCTGATAAAACTCGATTTTCCAAATGCGCATTCGATCAGTAATGTTTTTTTCTTACAACTTGCAAGGTAATGTTCGACAGCAACACAACACACCTAATGTTATGTGATGATGTGATCGGTTGGTGTTTAACACGATGAAGGTAATCGGAAAATGTGTTACGTTCAGCGACTTCTGTCGTGGACTGTATAGTAAACTCAGTACACACAATAAATTCGACTGCTAACACTCACAAAACTCCACAGAAAAGACATGAACCCTGCGACCACTAAGACAAAGAGCAAGATGTCTGTGCGCAAGGACAAGGACTACCGCAAGCTGCAGCAGGAGCTGACGCGCGAGAAGGAGAAGTTCGACCAGCACGTGGTGAAGTTGCAGCGCGACCTGCAGGACGCCGCGCAGCAACTTCTGGACGAGCAGACGACGCGCATGCGTCTAGCCATGGAGGTAACGTCACGCAAGCTGGAGGTTGGACGGTTGGAGAACCGTCCCCAGACATGTGCGAACGTTAACGAAGCAGTTATGCAGTTGAAAGAGAAGCAGTCTTTTACAAAGTGTGTTTTTTTCGGTCTCTGCATATGTCTGGTTTGGAATTGGTTAGTAAGTTCGTAATCTGATAAAGATGGCTACTTATGAGTCTATATTAAAACTAACTCAACTCGTACCTGGGTATAAACGGTTGACCATATGCATACGCTTTCATATAGATGCCATTCCACTCAAAGGAACCACCTGAGCTCCAAGTCACGCCGACGTAGCTTACGCAAGGTTTGGCGACCAAAGCGTAGCAAGGACTCGACACATGGTAGCCGGGCAGGTGATAAAGTTCACCAGAAATCAATAGGGATTTCTTCTTACTAATATAAAAAAACGAATTGTATTTTTGTTGGTTTGTTTCTTTGTCTTTATTTAAATCGAAACGGCCACACATTGTATTGCTATTTTACATATTATAAAGACTAGCTGTGCCACGGTTTCACCCGCGTGCACTACCTACAGTTTATCGCGTTCAAAACCAACAACTAACTATCAACTAACTTCATACCAAGTTGCATCAATGTTGGTTAACTTCTCTAACCGGAGAGTTTAGCGGTTAAAGAGGACATGGAGTATATCCAAGAACAATCATAAACACCAGCTCTTTCCAACGTCAGGTGGACAGCAAAGATGCCGAGATCGAGCAGCTGAAGGAGAAACTGGCCGCCCTGACGAGCGAGACCGCGTCGCAGTCGTCCGCGGACGCCGAGGACGGCGAGACGGAACAGACCCTCGAGGGCTGGCTCTCCGTGCCCTTCAAGCAGAACATCCGCCGCCACGGCTGGAAGCGGCAGTACGTCGTCGTCTCCTCCAAGAAGATCATATTCTACAACTCGGAGAACGATAAGCAGAACACCACCGATCCTGTTATGATACTGGATTTGAGGTTAGTTTCGTACTGTATGTAGGAATTAGTAGAATTGGGTATTACACCCATTTAAAAAAAGTCTCAATTAGATTTTATAGTAACCACTAAAAAATTCACAAATTTTTTATTCAATCGTTATGTGCCATAAAAATGCATATATATTGCATTTTCGAATTTTGCGCGTAATTTGACGAAAACGCTAGTCGCAGTAGACGCCATTATGCTCTGTGGTCATGACATCAGTACTACTGATGATTTGTTTACATAGCCTACTGATTCAGTAGGCTATGTAAACAAATGCAGTGACATTTTGTATGAATGTTGTTTATATTATATCCGTGACGTAATAACATGGCGACTGCTATTTTATGGTGTCAATGGTGTTTTCAAACAGAATAAAAAAGCTGAATCTTCTGAATTCAATTTTAAAATTTTGTTTGTTATTTTATGACCAAACTATAGATTTCCGACTGCTTTTTGCCTAAGCTATCTCAATAATATTTTCTTAGATTTTTTTACATATAGAGTAAAATACCCTATTAGAGCAGTAGAGCTTCAATGATACGAACTATAGGTCTATCAGAGTCTGATGGCAAAAAGGGAAAAAAGAAATTGACGCTAGCAATACTGGGGGAAATTGGAGTTGTTCTATGAACTGATTTTCAATTTTTATTACATGTTCACAAGATTTTCGCCATTCATCGATCCCTATTCGAGGAAAAGCTTCTTCAGTTCACACGAAAGATGCAATAAACCAAAGTATCAAGACTTTTCATTCCTACTAATTTGAAGCCAAACCATAAACAATTCCTCGAAATTTCAGTTGACAGATGACATTTTTTTCGTTGCCATATGAAAATCGCTATTTATTAAACTTTTTTTTTGCTATCAGATCCTGGTAGACCTATACCTATAGCTATCAATAATAGGGTCATCCGTAAATTCCATAAATTAGTATGCCAAATAGTTTTTAACCGCGGGGAACAGCAAGTTGAAAATAACCGTGAAACTCGTTTGTTATTCCAGCAAAGTGTTCCACGTGCGTTCGGTGACGCAGGGCGACGTGATCCGCGCGGACGCGAAGGACATCCCGCGCATCTTCCAGCTGCTGTACGCGGGCGAGGGCGAGGCGCGCCGCCCCGGCGAGACCGACCAGCAGCCCGACGGCGCCGACCACACCGGTAAAATAAAAAAAAACCAGCCAAGTGTTCCATTATCTATAAAAAAGGCAAAAAAATCATGTCTGTTTTATGGGAACACCCTTAAATTATCGCGTATTTATTTTATTCTGTTTTTAGTCTAAAAGTATTGCTGTCCTTTTCTGACCGCCTGCCGGGGTAAAAAAGGATCCTTTTAGGCGGCCTCTAGACCTACAATAACGTACGATACTATTTATCTATACTAATATTATAAAGCTGCAGAGTTTGTTTGTTTGTTTGTTTGTTTGTTTGTTTGTTTGTTTGTTTGTTTGTTTGTTTGTTTGTTTGTTTGAACGCGCTAATCTCAGGAACTACTGGTCCGATTTGAAAAATTCTTTCAGTGTTGGATAGCCCATTTATCGAGGAAGGATATAGGCTATATTTTATTTCCAAAAAAAATTAGGGATCCGTAAGAAAATTGCTATTTTGCAACCCAAGGTATGAAATCGAAAATCTATTTTTGCGTGCGCTGCAAAAACTATTGACACTAGACCAAAACAATGTACTACGGGTTTGTAGGTCCCATTAAGATCTACAAAAAAGTCCGCGAGAGCATATGTCTAACTATTATAGTTATGCCACAATAAGTGATCTTTTGTTTTAAAATTTTAATTTTTAATGCCACCGCTAGAAAAGGCTCTTTATTTGTATCTTGGTATTAATCCTTATCAAAATAAATTACTTCTTATTCAAAACTGCTTCAATGCCTTTATATAACTTTTTGAATCATTCAATTCGGACATTCCATTCGAAAGATATCACGAGTTTAAAAATGTAAGTAGTAGTAGAAAAATAAAACCGCCGCACCGCAGCGCAGCGGGAAACGCGGTGTGGTGAGGGGGAATCTATGAAATAGGTAAAGTGCGGTCGCGGATCAGGAAGACCTTTACCTGCGCGGATCAAACGTGCGGTCCAAGAAAAATTAACTTAGAATTAATATAGGATAATGGGCACCTAGAGCAGGTAACGCGGCGAGGGGGCACCGAAGTGCGGGAATAATTTTGGAGTATACGGAATATATACGCTTTCGCGCCTAAACTACTGAACCGATTTAAATGAAATTTGGTATAGAGATAATTTGAGCCCCGGGGAAGGACATAGGATACTTTTTATCGCGATAAACTGTAGCCCACGCGGGTGAAACCGCAGGGAACAGCTAGTTGTACAATAAGATTGAAAGGGGAATGAATCCAAACGATCAATTACATTGCACAATGTTTTCGTGTTTAGTCGTAGTATTATAGGATTGATCCCGTGTGCGCCGTGCGAGCAACATGTCCCAGCAAGATCTAGCTGCAGACTGAAAAATATTGCGCGATACTGACCAAACGATGCAATGAAAAAATATGGTTCAATAAAAATTAAACTCGCTCAAACTTTCGTTCAATCATTGCAATCTTCAATATAATCCTCAAATGGTCATTGATATTGCTTTAATTCGCAATATGATTGATCGTCTAGAGGCAGCCTTAGATCTGTCAAATTTAGTTTAGTTTTAGAAAATGCACAATAGATTCAACACCATTTCTCAATTGAAGCGATGATAGCTCAGTGGTAGAGCCGATGGTTCGATTCCCGGTTATGTATGAGAGATTTAAAATAGTTTGAATGCCATTATTATGAAATCTAAAATCGAAGCCATGGTTCCTAAGAACGGATTTCGCTATCTCTTATAGTTTCTGACTTCCCCCTACTGACCCATTTGGATTGATCACCCTGTATATATTTGTACTAAAAAAGAAACTGCACAATGTAACAGCTGACAGTAGAAGTCCGTATCTTTGCAGGCAACACCGTCCAGCACAAGGGGCACGACCTGGTCAGCATCACGTACCACATCCCCACCGCCTGCGAGGTGTGCACGCGCCCGCTGTGGCACATGTTCCGGCCGCCGCATGCGTACGAGTGCAGGCGTGAGTCTACTCACTATACTATTTATATCTACTTAGATGAAAATAAAATTGAGTTTGTGTTTTTAAAAAATAGCCTAAAGACTTTGGTATTGTATTTTTTAATATTTGGTGGTACTAACAAGTCTTTGTTGTTTAATTAAATTATTTATAGACCTTAAGAAAAGTGACCGAAACCTAAAAAAAAATATGGGAGTATTTACTTTGCGAAGAACAATGGCCAAAACCGACCTGAGGTTAATCCAAAACTAATCTTTTTAATCTATGTACTAGCAAATTGACTGTCACTTGACAGTAGTATACTCGTATATTTGATAGTATATATTTTTTGTAGATTTCTCGCTATCATTATTGTAGAGAAAAATCGTTGTCATCAGCCTTATCTCGGAGTCGTCCTCATTTCTTTTTTCCTATGTCGTGGTTCGTAGAGGAATTTAGCGTCGCACGTCTCGCGCATTCGCCAGTGTCCGTGTAGAGTCCCCGCTCAACCGTTCCGTGTTGCAGGTTGCCGCATGAAGATCCACGCGGAGCACGTGTCGGAGGGCGAGGGCGTGGCGGCGTGCAAGCTGCACGCGGACCGCGCGCGCGAGCTGCTGCTGCTGGCGGGCGGCGCGCCCGACCAGCGCCGCTGGGTGGCGCGCCTCGCCCGCCGCGTGCAGCGGTACGGGTACCGCGCCGCGCACCACCCCAACCACGACCACACCAAGCTCTCGCCCAGGTACCACCCGCGTGACACTCGGCACGAGCCGCCGCTGCTGGCGGGCGGCGCGCCCGACCAGCGCCGCTGGGTGGCGCGCCTCGCCCGCCGCGTGCAGCGGTACGGGTACCGCGCCGCGCACCACCCCAACCACGACCACACCAAGCTCTCGCCCAGGTACCACCCGCGTGACACTCGGCACGAGCCGCCGCTGCTGGCGGGCGGCGCGCCCGACCAGCGCCGCTGGGTGGCGCGCCTCGCCCGCCGCGTGCAGCGGTACGGGTACCGCGCCGCGCACCACCCCAACCACGACCACACCAAGCTCTCGCCCAGGTACCACCCGCGTGACACTCGGCACGAGCCGCCGCTGCTGGCGGGCGGCGCGCCCGACCAGCGCCGCTGGGTGGCGCGCCTCGCCCGCCGCGTGCAGCGGTACGGGTACCGCGCCGCGCACCACCCCAACCACGACCACACCAAGCTCTCGCCCAGGTACCACCCGCGTGACACTCGGCACGAGCCGCCGCTGCTGGCGGGCGGCGCGCCCGACCAGCGCCGCTGGGTGGCGCGCCTCGCCCGCCGCGTGCAGCGGTACGGGTACCGCGCCGCGCACCACCCCAACCACGACCACACCAAGCTCTCGCCCAGGTACCACCCGCGTGACACTCGGCACGAGCCGCCGCTGCTGGCGGGCGGCGCGCCCGACCAGCGCCGCTGGGTGGCGCGCCTCGCCCGCCGCGTGCAGCGGTACGGGTACCGCGCCGCGCACCACCCCAACCACGACCACACCAAGCTCTCGCCCAGGTACCACCCGCGTGACACTCGGCACGAGCCGCCGCTGCTGGCGGGCGGCGCGCCCGACCAGCGCCGCTGGGTGGCGCGCCTCGCCCGCCGCGTGCAGCGGTACGGGTACCGCGCCGCGCACCACCCCAACCACGACCACACCAAGCTCTCGCCCAGGTACCACCCGCGTGACACTCGGCACGAGCCGCCGCTGCTGGCGGGCGGCGCGCCCGACCAGCGCCGCTGGGTGGCGCTACCCGAAACATACTATAGAACTACTTTTAGAAACCAACTAGCTGACCCGGCGAACTTCGTATCGCCAATAAAAGTCACCTTTTAAACCTTCCCTGAACTTCCACATATATTTCAAGATCAAAATTATCCGTATCGGTCCAGCCGTTCTCAAGTTTTAGCGAGACTAACGAACAGCAACTGATTTTTATATATAAAGATATGCTTCGGTCTTGTCAGGGAGAGGCACTGCTTCCCCGCTGCTTACGCGCCTGCCCGTTGTAATGTTGTTTCACGTTTCCAGAGACTCGATGCGATCGAACTTGAAGTCCGCATATATGAACGCGTCGCAGCGCAGCTCCACTCTGCCGGCCAACGCGTCGCTGCCGCGCTAGCGCCCGCCCCCGCGCCGCCCGCCCCCGCCGGTGGACTCGTCTACTTGTCGGCTACTATCCTGATGCCCCTGAACGGTATGCTCCGCGGCCCGCAAGGCGACTCGATCCTCGTGGTTCATCGTGAAACGTGATAGTGCGACGTTCATCCGCGTTAAGATCTGTCCTACGGAATTTATTTACTCCGAATCATATTCTGTTCGTACCTATTTCGATTGTATAAATTAGCTAGTCGTAATGTAATTTTAGAGTGTTCTGTCCGAAATTTTGTTATGACCGGTGCGGCGTCGCGGCCGCCGTTGTTACTAATTTTTTGATGAATTATTTGTACTTACGGGAATAGTGTTACACTTATTAAAAAAAAAAAAATTCGCTATGGGAATTGACTATCTTGTTTGTAACCTTTTTCGACGAGATAGTAATTGTATTTTTTTACATGACTAGAGTTGTAAGTGTGGACCGCTGGCCTGTAGGTAGAATAGGTGCTACGTTTGGCTATAAGCTGTAATAAGGGTCACGAAAATATTTTAAAACACCAGCGGTCGAGTTAAAAGAATACTGAGGGGGTAAAAAGCAATCGTTATTATTATTTAGGATTGGTTTCTTTTTAACGCTTAGTTCCATTACCTTGATACTAAAATATTCATCCGCGCGTTGTTCGAATCGTTTTTAATATTGTAGTTGTAATAATAAAATAACATACCGTGATGTTTTGTGCCTGAAGTCCAGTTGTGTGCAGCTAAACCTCGTGTGACGTGCATGTTTGTAGTCCGTGTGTTGCGGGTCCGCACTACTGTACTTGTGTTGATGTGCTTCGTCATGTTACACGCAGCATGGATGCACCAAATGATACAAATGATAGTCACCAAAAGTGCGCCTCGGTACCAGTAGGCCTAAATGTGTTTGGTAATTATGTCATATTTTTACTAAACACTTCTCAATAAATATAAGATCGACTTGAACGAAATGCCGTGGGAGGGACAAAGTGAAGTAAACTGAGATATCACAGCAACTTCACGTTGGTTGCTTACCTGTAAAGTATAGTGATATTTTATATTTATAGTATCTTTGTAGCATCGAATTTAGTGTTATTTCCCATAATGTTATCTTCTCAAAGAAGAGAGAAGACAGTGTTTATGGCAATATTATCGCGTTTGAAAGAGGCAACAGCTTGTTTAAACCGACGCTTATAGAAAGAACTTGCACTGTTATTGAATATTTACATTAAGACTAATACGTATTGAGTGTAATATGTAGCTACGACTTTAATTGAAACCATTCGGTGTCAAACAAGTTTTGTTCGATAACATTTTTACATTTTTGTATGTCAACCCAATATGGTATTATAGTACACAAGTTGTTAGGTGCTTTGAGGGTCTTCAATTAATATCTCAGTATAGGTTACACTCTGTATATTGTGATATAGAAAATATGTAGAAGCAGGAAATGTTTTTTTATAGATTTTGTACTGTGTATACAGGTTTCGTGTTTGGTTATGGCTTAATCTGAAACTATGAGAAATAGAGGTAACTGACCTTAGCTTCAGAAACCCGATTTTTAGATCTGGATTTCTTAGAGATCTTTAGAGTTTAAAATCTTTTTTGCCACGGATGGAAACGGTTAATTTGCAATAACATATAGTGTTGCTGATAACGATTAAAAACTTGCAAAGTATTTTTTCTTTTTTGGTAATTGTTTTGAATGTTAGTATGGAGACGTATAACAACAATTTCATAAATCTGAAATAGCGTATTATTTTTGTCAAATTCGGACTAGTGCCTCCTTTGAAAGTTTTCCTCTCTTTATCACAGTTTCAGCCATCCGAACACATCTAAACCCCTGTACTAATATTAATACAATAATCACATTTTACACACTTACTGTTACTTACACTTTCACTTGACCATTTTGCAAACTAACGAATAAACAGTGCCATAGGTGTGTTATTTTGTAGAGAAACCTTTCCAATTATTGCTCAAATGGATTATAACAACCACGTTATTAAAAAAAAGACTCTTCGATGGGCTTCCTGTACTCTCGATCAATTTGTAGAATGTACTCGTATTAAATAATTGTGAAAATGAGCTTTTAGTTAAGTCACCGAACCTATGAAATTATTCTGCCTTGTTCCCCTACAATTAGATACGTTTTAATGTCGTAAGCTTGCTGTCGATTTTAGTCTTCTTTTGAATAAAAGCCCCTTCGAGTACAAGTGCTCTTTGGTGACAGATTTGATGTGAACGAAATATCATCTCACTTGCATTATTGTTTAAAAGTATTAATTAAAATCGAGAGTAAACTTGTTTGTTAAACGCATATATTAATTACAGGGGTAGCGCATACCTGAGTAGGTTCTGCTACTCACAAAAAGGGAAGAAAGGGACAGATTAATAGTATTATTAGTCTGACCCTGCGCGGAGGGCTTGAGTCGCAGCCATGCGAAGTCGGGAAATCGCACGAGTTACGGCGTGTTGACAACCATGATCAAAAATGTATGAAAGAATGATTTATGAATTACATAATAATAATACCCTCCTGAGAGACCTGTGTCCAAGTAGCGGAAGCTGGTAAAGATAATGTTGAAGATGAATAAAAAATATAACCTTGCCTCATTTTATCCGTTCATTTTTGACGATAGTTAACTTTGGTCATAGTTGAAACAACACGCTTTTTTATTAATCTGTGCTTTTCCCGCGTGATATTTGCTTATACTATTTACTACGCCTAAAATTAAAATTTTCTATAAAACTTTCCGCATTTTTATGATGGCGCAGGTGTAGTAAAAAAAAATCAATTAACTTAGTGTCTTGCAATGATTGTTCTACTATTGTTACTACTTTACAATTCATGTACAGATCCTGTCATTTATAATGTTATATTACATTTTATACATGGCATCAAACCAAGTTTGAAATATGGCAATGCAAACCTATCCAAGAGCATGTTTCTATTTCCGATTATGTAATGGCCTAAGGGAGCTGAATCTTTTTGTTGTTTAAAAGAAATGTGAAGGCCTTGTATTATAAATATGTACAATAAATCTTTTTAGTGATTTTAAAGTACAAAGTTTGTGTCGGCAGAGTTCATGATGTTACACGGAGTGATGCACGCGTTTAGTGCAAGCAGTTGTGAACCGTCCCGGGAGGACGCTCGGCGATCCAGCGCGGTGACAGGTTTACGACTCGTGTAGGCGGTGTAGGCTACAGTTTTATATGTTGATAATATTTATGTGACGTGGAGAGGGTTTGGTGACCGATTCGTGTCGAGTGGAGGGCTCTGGGCTGTGATAGTGGGCGCGCGTGCCAACACCCGTGGTGCTAGGTAACCAGGCCTCCGACGCATTGTTGTTACTCGCGATTCTTGTTGAACATTTATATCAAACGCTGTTTGTATACATTTAAACATTGTTTACATTCCTCCAATTAAAGCTATGTTGAGTTTTGTTTATGTTAGTTTTATATTGACTCGGGCTCACTTTTGTGCTTCAATAGTAACGCCCGGCGCAGACGTCGGACTTGATCCGAGTCGGTGACCAATATTTGATATCGTACGGCTTGTGTAGGTTTTCCCTGTTATTGTACCGTGAATGTCCTTGTTCGTAGTAATAATATCGGCCACCGATTGTCGCTTGTCTGCGCCAGGCCTTATCGCTTTGTTTAGGTTTAAGTTCGATACAATCTCTAATTCATTCGCGAACTGAAATACGAATTTTATATTAACGTACTTAAGTGTCCGTTCATTAACGTCATCATAGTTATACTAATTATTTTTTGAATGCATTTTATATTTTATTAGGCAGCTATTGCATTTTTATGTTATTTTTCATTCCATATTGTGTCGTAGTTATTTTTTTTTACATCTTACGTTTGGATATGGTTATTACCAAAGAAATTTTGAAATAACAGAAGAATTAACAAAACGTTTGTAATTTGGAAACTTCAAAGTCTTATATTTTTCCATAGTTATGATTATCGCTAATGTTAATACGTTAAACTAATATTGTTATTGATTGTGCATAATTTTTATTAACCTGATTTTATAGAATTGACATTTTTCGGGAGTATTTTTCCCGAACATCGCCTATGTAGGATAGCGATTAGAAATACTCCCAAATTGTCGTCTGCATAACAATAAATGAATCAATGTAAAGTATTTATTAATGAATTGCATCTTGTATTGTATTTTTTATTTATCTCGCTATATTTAGAAGTTCCTAACTAGCTAGCTTCTCGTTCTAAAACAAATGTTTGAAGTAGGTAGCTTCTCGCTAATGCATACATACATTCAAACAGTTAACAGTTCATTATTTAGCTTAAATTTATATTTGGTATTATATTATGATATTGAATCTAATAAATGTCGCAGTCTTGATTAGGTTGGGTTCGCGTCGCTGTGTGAGCGTGCGCGTGCGCAGCGTGACGTCACATGACGTCACGTGCCGCGCCGTTACTGATACCTGTACGTGCCTTGGCCTTCGGCCCCTCATATCAAGTAGGCATGTATATCAATAGTGATTTTATTGTACATATATCATTCAAATAAACCAATATTTTATTGAGTTTTATAAGTAAAATGTATATTGTATAAAGTAATTGATTTTATCATTAAAATAACGCCTAGCTAATAAGGGCTACATTTGTGAAAAAAAATAAACACTTAAAAAAACATATTGTTTTATTTCAAACCGATTAAAATATTTTAACGTTTTACAATATTTTCTCATTCAGGTGTTTCACACCACGATTTCAGATTTATTAAATTATAATGCATAAAATGATGTAAACTCAACGAAAACACATTTTTATAACAAACATTAATCAATTGACATAACATTATACATGAACTACCTAAACACGTTTTTACTATAACTTTAGTACACATATTTTCTAAATTGTTGGATTCATTTTATCACTATAATGTTGTTATTACTCGTGAATAAATGTAGTGCATGTTAAGTAATTATAATAATTCTATATTAACAGTGCTGGTAGACATCAAGTAATTAATGAGTATAACGAGTTCTCTATATCTATCTACCTAAAAAAAGGCATATTCTCTTAGGCATTTGACCACTAGCCGAGGCTGCTAGGCTACACCTTGACTAAGTACTGGCTGCCGGAACACAAAGAAGGTGCTCAGCAATGAATGTTGAATCTTAAAATTATAACAGTAACGTTTAAAACAGCCCAACAGCTTTCTTCATTTCTTTCTGCTTCCACCCTGAGAGATCTCGAAACTCATTGTAGGGTACGCCGAACGTCGCTACGAAGTCATCGTGGGTTAGGTACAGCTGAAATGTAAAATAACTTGTTACCCCTTAGTTAATGCCACAACCGAAAATGGTTGAAAAGTTACTTGAAATGTTGAGGAAAATCGGGAAAAACTGAAAGTGTTTATTTCCATGTTATGTTCGAGTTTATGCCGTTGTTGCCGCTATGCGCTTACCTCCTTGATGAGAGGGTCGACATCAGGCGGCAGGTGTTCCTTGGGCCCCCGCAGCACCGTCAGCGGGTATTTCTCGTACTGGTCGAATCGGTTCGCGGTATTGCCGCTTTGAATCGCGCTGTTGCCACCTTGCACTATCGCCTTTCCTTCCAATGCGCTGATGATCGCTCCGAAGGTTTTGTGGCCCTGAAGGTTTGGGAGTGTAAGAACCAGATGGACAGGTTTTGTCTCATGCGAATATTATGAAAAACTGTAGTTTCGTCTGAAGAGATATCTTCTGTAATATTTATATTACTATCTTGTGTCACTCCGGATATTTATCCTATTCGTTTTTCCCTAGTCTAAGATTCAGGTAAACAACCAATGAGTCGGGCGCTAGTGTGAAGAGAGGTGGGTAAGTTTGTAGACCTAACAGTTATTTCATCATATATTCACAAATAAAAAAACTGCGCAGTAAAAGTTATAAAAGTTATTTTCTAAACTTTCTCATATTATGAAGAGGTAAAAATTAAAGTTCGATCTCCGGAATTACTATGATTAAAAATGTGTAGGAATCTAGACAGCTAGTATTCTATTGACTCATCATCAGCCTGTGTTAGTCCACTGTTAGACAGTCACTAGGCCTCTCCCAAGGCACGCCACTGAGCCCGGTCTTCTGCTTCTCTTTACTAATTGCTGCCATCCACGTTTCGTATATCCCACTCCATCTAGCCAGAGGGCGGAGTCCTACACTATGCTCAGTAAAATAATTCGTTTCTTTTACCTTCCACATGGAGTGTTTCCAGTGCGGGAAGAAGCCAGTGAAGTGCGGCGGCTCGCGGCCCTGGCTGATGGCGATCACAGGCGTCTCGGGGTCGCGCGCTGCCGGGTCTGTCAACAGTAGTATAAAATTTTGTTCTCCATCTCAAAGAAGGACGCAAACTTTTTATATTGAGCAAAATTTGCTTTAACCGAAATTAATCAGGTTTAGTTTTTTTTACATGAATGGAACTGTTTCTATGTTCTGTTCATGGCAAATACTTTTATTAGATTTATTGTATGAGATAAATTTTTCTATTCATTCATTTTTTGTATTTAAAAAAAGGTTAATAATAAGTAAATAAAACAACAGGGCAGTTGCTGTCGAAAAATACAGTTGGATTTGAAAAAAGTTTCCGGTCGGCATCACCCATTTTTGACTGAGGATAGCAGTCGTTAGACTATGTTGGAGGCTGTTGTAAAAACTCTGACTTTAGCACTGGGCCGTCGTGATAGATGTATAATAGTCAATACTCTCTCTATGAGAGAAGGAAAAGACTTCTTAACGGTCGGCAACGCATCGGCAACTTCTTTGGTGTTGTAAATGTCCATATGCGACGGTGACCGGTTTCCATCAGGCGGGCCGTCAGCTTGTTTGCGTCTATGGCATGGAAGCCATCGACGCGCGCCTCTGCGAACATACCAGAGGCACTGCAGAAGCGAGGCAGCCCCATACGGAACCCGTTATTTAATAGGCAGATGACGCACCTTGCGCGAGGTAGGCGGCTGCCAGCGCGCGCGGCTCGTCGCGTGCGCGCGGCGCCGCCTGCGCGCCGAGCCACACGAACACGGCGCCGTGCGCGTCCACCACGCCCGCCATCTCCGGCGCCAGCTCGTACTGGCTGAACGAGACTATCTCCTCGACTGAAGCGGGCACATTAGGTATTAGGTTAGTGGTTAGAGAAAAATGGAATGTGATCGCGCCCAAAAAATTACCCGCTTGGCGTTTCTTACCGGTTGGTGTAAGGTTAGAACCCTTAGAACAGACGGAGACGAAGCTAGTCTTAAGTGTGACTTTTTAAGGTAATCTTAGTTGTAGTACATAAACAAACATATTTTTGAGTTTAAACGTAAATACATGACCTACATACCAACTAGCCAGTTCAATCTAGGTGTAGCGGGTGATTTGTGGTCAAACGCTACCTGTTAGTACAAAAAAAAACATACGATATCAGCACGGTATATAAAGAACAGTAGGTTAGCTAAGGCCGCTCGACGAGTTAATTGCCTACTCTTGCGGTAACGCATAGGCGGCGCGTTCCGTAGGTACTGAATGCATGGCCGCGGCCCCGGCCGCCTCCTTTCGTTTATGGATTGTGTGCGTGAAAAGTGCGCGCGTACACGGTGCCGCTACTCACGCACACATTGAAACCGGCGACGGCCGATTTATATGAAGCTGAACTACTACTCCTTTACTATGATATCAGTATAAATCCTATAAATCTCACCAAGGGAAAGGGGAGAGACATACAAACTTAAAAAAAAACCATGATCCATCCAATCTAATTATTTCAAGAAACCTTAAACGGTGAAACTCACAGGAGTACTGTCCGGGTGGTCCGACCGCGACGTAGAAGAGGCGCGGCGGCAGTGGGCGCTCCACCTCCTTCAACGGAGACGCCACCAGCAGCTGTCGGCGGTCACCAAGCGCTGTCCAGAAGTCGGGCTTCTCTTTATCTGACAAATTAATAGGAAAGTTTAAGTGTAACTGGCATGTTTAGGGTTTTGTTTAATTTCGGGTAGGTATAACCGTAAGTGTAATCAAATTCTTTAAAATTAAACATGCTAAGTAATCCGCTTCGCCTGTTGTGGAATCGAAATAGTTCTTTGTAAGGGTTATCGTAATTAGGTATTTCTCATAATAGTAGAAAATGCTAATTATATACTCCTGAGGGTTTCTTCTGGAGTCAACATTAAGGAAATTGAAGTGATCTCAGGTTCACTGACATTATATGCTAAATAATCAAGTCACGGCATTACTCTCAGTACAAAAGGGATAGCGTGCATCCCAATCCAGGCATAGCGTGGCGCTCCCATCAACCACAACATCACTTTATATCAGGTGATTTGTGGCCAAAAGTACTTGCGCTATTCTATATTCTATGCCAAAAGCTACAAAAAAAAATAAAGAAAGAAAAAAAAAAATTGAAAAAAAAATAATAGAATAGTTAGTGCAAGGTTGTTCTTCTTAAATACAATAAGGACCCTGTAACCTAAATGCCTAGAAAACCTATAAGAGTGATGTACCTTGCATGACGAGCACGTGTTCCGCGGCGGCCATGTTCTTGGCGACCTCTCGCTCGTCTCCGGTGGCGCAGGCGGCGCACCACACCCACACGCGCGCACCCTCCCGCACCACGTAGCATGACCCCACCCCCCCTCCTCCCTCTCCCCCGCGCACCTCCACCCCACGGGCTTCTCGTGCGTACTGGCCCGACACTCGGATCAGCGCGCGCGCAGGAGGGATGACGCGACGACCGCTCGCTGCAAGGAAACGAGAAATTGGTACACTTGGACACAAATACTAGATTGTATGATGACAAGGGAGCAAAATAATATTTATACGGCGATGGCCCTATTTTGAATCCAGAACGAAGCGAAGGATTCTAAAATGGAATCCTGAGTGTAGGATGTTCGCTATGCATAGACTATCGATTAATAAATCGATAGTCGGCTATCGATCGGCAAAGCTAGTTCCAAATTAAAATCTCATTACTACCCACTAAAAAGTCTAGTGGAGAAAAGAGCTACTTTGCTTCCGCTCGTGGAGGAACAAAACAACACTTTTCGAATGGAAGGTATGAAAAAGAACATCTCTATGCTCCGTCGGCTACGAGACAGCTCTAAGTGTCCTTCCTGATAATGATTGCATCCCGCTTCGACTGATCTATCCAGAATCACTGGATATGACGTATTGTTGCACGGGCAATACCAAATGAATTGTACCAATACCAACACTAAATAACATAGGCCATAATTGTATCCAATAGGTACCTATAACTCATTTTTATTTTATTTATTTAGAGTTGTATTGCAAGCATCTCTAACACCAAAAAATGGCCAATTTGGTATACACTTGGATAATTAGTTTTCCACATTCCAAGTTTTCCAGTTAATTTGATAAGAAAGATGAGCTACAATGTGGTTTTTTGATCGTATTGAAACTGGTGGAGTTATTGAACTAAGTACCATTCCTCAGATATTAACCTCGGATTCATTGTCCAACTGGATAATTAGAGTGACGATAAAGACAGCACTTACGATCATAGTCAGCCGCTCGGCCAATGTATGTGATCATTCGTCCTTTGAAAATCTGCAGAAAGTGCGCTGGCTCCTTTCCCTGGTACACCCATGCCTGGAACAAAATCACCATGTAGGTTTCTCTCCGTTCACTTGCATAATATATTGCAATGAACAGATGTACTTACTTGAACGGGAAGACGTCCTAACTTCGTGTAGAGGTCTTTGGCTTCTCTAGCACCCAAACTCCTCAGATCATTTGGCGAAGAGCCACCCTGCAGCAACACAATCAATGGCATAGTATTATTGAGTTATGACTAGCTGCGACCAGTGGTTTCATCCGCGTGGACTTCAGTTTATCGCGATAATAAGTATCCTATGTCTTTTTCTAGATTTAGAACTATCTCCATACCAAATTTAATCTAAATTCGTTTAGTAGTTTTTGCCTGAAAGAGTAAAAAACCATCCTCTCAAACTTTCACATTTCTTATTTTAGGATAAGACTTAAAGGGTCATCATTACGAAGTCGACATTTGAAACTTCTAGAACTTTGGCAGGTTTATATTTCCTCACCATCCAATAATATAGCAGGGTCTGGTCGCCGGTGGGCGCGTGGTAGGTGTAGAGCACGAGGTAGCAGTCTCCGTCGTAGAAGGCGGCGGCCTGCGGGCGCTCCACCTCCACCAGCGCCGGCCCGGGGTGCTCCGTGTCCGCCCGCACGCGCCACACGCGCAGCGCGCCCGACCCGTCGTCCGGCAACTGGGCCTGAGACGTGACGATCAGATAGATAGATAGCCAGTGCAAGTCGTCGCTACACCTTGTCGCAGGGCGTCCTACATTACGTTTGCCAAGTCGCGGTCTCCACTCAAGAATGCGTCTACCCCAACGGTTTTCGGTTCTGCGGCTTATATGACCAGGCTTGCTAATTCTGCAACGCTTTATTCTTTCACCACAACAACAGAAAATAGAGGTACATGAAAAGAAAGATCTTAGAGCTAACTAGTGTTACAATGGGCAGTCTGATGTGTTCCGAGAGCTGCTCACATGAAATGAGGGTTTTAAAAGATCACAAATCGACACTTTGAAGGTGTAAGAAAAACTCAAACATAACTGATCCTAGGGCACAAAACTGCGAATTCGCATCGCATTTACAATATCTGCGAGCTCGCACGAATGTACCACAAGAACTTCCGATCTGATTCGCATTGCACCGCAACGCATCGCAGTTTTGTGTCGGAGCCCTACAACAAATTTAGAAAATTGTGCTACTCTTATCGCTGACTTAGTACTGCTTGAGTTGTTACCTCAGCAGCCAGCCAAGCGTTGGTAGCGAGACTAACGGCGTCGAGCTTGGTGGTGGCTGACCGGGCGCAGCGCACGCGGTTGTCGCGGCGCGCGTCGCACCAGCGCCAGCCGTGGAAGAGCGCGGCGAACTCGAGCGGCTCGTGTCCCGCGGCGGCCACCGCCACCGGGCCCGCGTGCCGCTTGCTGCGCGCCAGCCCGCGCGCGGCGGCCAGCGCGCCGCGAGCCGCCGCCGCGCCGGCGCTCTGCCCCACCCACGCCCACACGCCGCGGCTACCGCTCTCCACTATGTACACGCCCTGCGATGGTACACTATGTTACTAATGCCCGAAATTAATAATCGTTGTTGGTTCTAATTGGTAGTTTGGTCTCATTATAGCCAGGAGTCTAACATACCCCGCTACCTAAGTATATGTAATTGCATTTTCCACCCGTTAAAAAAGGCCAAAGCTGGCGTGGAGAAGGGAATGATCCATAAACATTTTTTAACCTAACCCGTACTATATCATAAAGGATGAAATGCTGTCATCGTAATATGGCAAACTTAAATATTAATCACTTTTTCTATGAAATTACGATCGGGAATCACATATATCAACTCACGTCATCCGACAAGTCGTCTCTGTAGAGCGGCGCGCGTTTAATCTCCTCGAGGCGAGCCGCCGGCCTCTGCGACGGGATGGTGATGGGCGCGACACGAGGAGGCTGCGTGGCCCTGCAATGTGCATCGTACCTACACGTCGGTCGAAATATGTACATAGGTAGAGTGAAAAGTGCAGTGATCGCGCGGATTTCGTGCATAAGAAGGTATTTTGGTAGTAAAAAAAACCGGCCATGTGCGAGTCGAACTCGCAAACGAAGGGTTCGAAGGGTATACACCGGACAACTTTTCAGAAAATGTTAGAAATTAATCGTTCGAATTAAGCCGTAAAAATTAATTTAAATTATTTCTTTTTGTAATTTTACACTAATATTAATCATTTTAAGATGTATCTACATAAAAAAATGTTTTAAATAAGTTCTATGTGATTTTCAAATTGTCGCACAAACGGTCTATTTTGAATTTCATTACTTATGACGTCATACGCCGTCATCGTTGCGTTTTGTAGTTCCTATCTTTTGGTTTACTTACTAAAGACGTCGTCACATTTTAAAATTTGTGCCCTGTATCTAACAGATAAAAATGTTTAAAATTTTTACATTTATATTTATTGTTAAAAAAAGCAGCCTTATTTAACAAAAATTATGCTTAATTGGTCATTTTATCATTTAAAACATTAATTTAACTATATTTTCGATTTTTTGTGCCTATTTGTATAATTTAAAAATCGTCAGGTACCTGTAGAGCCTGGCCAGCCTGGGCGGGTCCGGCGCAGCGGCCACCGGGCGCACGGCCCTCGCTCGCAACTCCAGCACTGCGTCCAGCAACGCGCGGTCCGCCGCCGGCAGCGTCTGCTCGTACCCGTCGTGCGCGATCGCGATCCGACGCGCCGTCATACCCTTATCGGCGCCGCGGGCCATGCGGTACGCGAACTACATCACCAAAAAGAAATGATATATCTATATTAATATTATAAAGAGGAAAGATTTGATTGTTTGTTTGCATCGAATAGGCCCAAAACTACTGAACCGATTTGAAAAATGTTTTCGTTGTTGGAAAGCTACACTATATATCTGCGGCGGACATAGGCTATTTTATATTTTCAAAAAAATATGATCGTAATATCTATGTACCTAATATTATGGATCAATGATAGCTGTCATAAATATCTCTGTGGAAATAAATCAGTTTTATTTTACAGGGTTTCGTTATTAACCGACTTCAAAAAAGGAGGAGGTTTCTCAATTCGACCGTATATAGGTATGCTTTTTTATGTTTGTTCGCGGGTAACTTAACTAACTTAGTATCTCTAACAAGTTACCTTTGCTCCGAATATTTTCTCCACAAGGTTCGCAGCTCGTCCCAGCCACAGCACGAGGAGTGACGAGGTGTCGAGCACGAACACTCCGTCGGCTGCCAGCTGGGACCACGAGACTGGCTCCAGCTGGATGAGGACTGGCCTGCGCCCGCGCACGCGGTACAGCCGCCCGCCGCCATTCAAGTGAGTTGCGCCGCTGCGGAGGATCCTGAAGAAGCAAGCTGGAGGTCAGCGACTAAAGTTGCTGTGCTGAATACTTCCAATTCTTCAAAAAAATAAGAGGTTGGGTTGGCAACGCATGAAAAAAACACCTATTGGTGTGCCGGCAGCCCCACTTGAGAACCAGGTCCAAATTTAGATGTAACTTTTGACTACATTGTCAACTGGCAGGAGGTGGCGCAGGACAGACCGAAGTGGCGTCTTTTGTTATCGGAGGCCAAGACTCACTTTGGGTCGTTGCGCCATCTCAGTTAGTTAGTTTAGTTAGTTAGTCACTTAACATTGTGGTCAAATGCTATCCTTTAAAAGTAAAAAAACATTCTATAAAACTTTACCGTATTCCATCCCTAAAGTACGACAGCAGCCTCGGCGTCTCCTTAGTGGCAGCTTCCTTATGTATCACAACTGGTGCCCCCAAGTACGTCCCGAGTTGAGTCCCCCTACGTAGCACTAAGGATGCCAAGGTGCCGCAGCGCTCGCCTGCCCACGCGTGTATGTGGCGTTCCGCACATTCTCCATTACCATTTTCTTTTTCTTTTATTTCGCGACGCTGAGAAGGAAGAGAATTTTTTGTTCGGTTACTGGCTGGCTTGAAAAAGGAGGAAATAAGTTGAAAGAAAAGCAAGAAGTTTTATCTAAATTAATATCACTGGCCTACTTTGTAATCGTTAAAAAAAAACGAACAAGCAAAGAGTTTTGACCTATCGATTGTTATCGACTAAGCAAAGAGTTTTCATCAATCGATTGTTATGATTACAGTTTCAAAAGCAGTCGTAGCGTGGCGCCACCTTCGGCCGCATCATCATATGGTCCCCAAATGGTCACCGATCATCACATAATCACTTAATAAAACATGACTTCTGGGAGAATTTAAAAGAGGTTCAATACCATTAGTGATGCTGGCTGCTGCTGGTGGACGTGATTGAATTAATAAAAAATATATCAAATCAAACAAGGAGTTGCATTTCCATATACCTAAAGAATATTATTTAAATTAGAAATATAAAGCGGAGTTTAATTGTAAAACTTCGGCTACTCACAATAACGTCTGGCCCCGCGGGCTGTCCTGGCAGAGACGAAGAGTACACCAAGTAGGCTTCACCATCGTAGAACGTGCCGTAATGTGTGCGCGGCAGTAGTTCTGTGCAAGATTCCTGCAAATCAAACTGTTCCATTTAGTCTTCATAAAATATAGTAGGAACCAAAATAGTACGACGTTTTCACAAATCTATTTATTTAAATTTACTAATAGGTATATAAAAATTGTGAACTAGAGCTATGTATCGCTTTTATTTTAATGTATTTTGTACAAAACTTCAATATAAACAATGCTAAAATGAATGATGACTATGTAGCTTGCATAACAGGAAATATTCGTGCATAACAGGAAATATTCGCTTATTAATATCTAAAAATCGCTATACCTACCTAATTTTAAGTCGACTACATTACAGTTAATCAGAGCGAGGGCATCGACTTCAGATTCATCGAAAAATAAATAGAAATCATCTTCTTCTAGCCATTAATCATTGGCTGAACGACCCACCGCGGCTGCGCAAGCGCATCGAGTTTACCGTTATTTGCGAACAAATAAACTGTGGCTTAGCTTATTGGGATTGGAATAAAGACTTTTTTAATTAGCTTTGCTTTGTGAAAGATGAGTGATTGAAGTTTTAATTCTGAGCAAAAATACGGCTATGCGGCAGCATTGTTTTGTATACAACGGTGTAGGTAGGTATAAGGTTTATACTCAGGCAGACAGTAATCTTATCTATATAAGACCTTTGCTAACTTTATAGCAAACTTTCGCGTTTATAACATTAGTAGGATATGTGTAAGAGTGGGTACATTAAATAAATTGTTAATTGTCACGAATCAAATGAATTTGTATCATGAACAGTAGTGGCAATAGATAAGAATAAGGTACAGTTGGAACATTAATCAGTCTCCAAGATAAAGGCAAAATTAAAGCTAAAAGCAAAATATTGGATAATTTAAAATAACTGTTTAATATTTTCATTAATCCCAAATTGGTATGAGGTAACTACGTACTTAGCTATTTGTTTACAAATTAACCTTTTCTTCATGCAAATGCACTAGTTACGTATTGTTTAATGCTTATTATACAATATTTAATTGAAGCAATTACGGTAGAGTAAGTTAAACTATATATAGCCGCAATTAATAGCTTTGAAAGAGTTAGGCGATTAATAACAGTGGAAAGTGCGGGTACCATAAACAACTTAACAGTGTGTGGAAATCAAAATGCTGCGCTCTTTCATGCAAGACGCTATTCCGAATGTTCAGATTACGGTTTCATCTAGATGGTGTTTAGAAAAACTAATTGTGGCCAGCGGCAGTGAGTCAATGAGCGTGCATATGCGGACGAGTGTGCAGTGTATGCATGCTTCGGCAATCACAGAGGCATGCGTGTGTATGCGATGACGATGACGGCAGGGGTGTAACCACCAAGCGTTCTGTGATGCAGTGCTACCAACTTTAAAAATATGTTTTTATTTTTAACCTCATACGATTAGCGTATCACAAGTCACCTCACGCTAAGTGACGATGTGGTCGAAGGTGGCGCCACGCTACACCTGAATGAAAACTGCCTCTCAAGTGGGGAGAGCGGAACGTACAAATAGGTGCTTGGCGACAGATGATAGATAGCCAGACGAGCACTTGAAAATGCCCTACCACCACGCTATGGTTTCATCACGATGTGTTCCTTTACCGAAAGCTCAAGCTCATTGTATGATTTGAACCCACGACCACCGGATCGCAAGTCAACGTCACCACTAAGTTATCAGGCTTCAAAATTGGCAAGCGAACTGGCTAAATTTTGGTTGATAATCTGGAGCGCTACGATTACGTTGTCAATCCTCACGAAATAAACATTAAACACCGTCACTGTGAGATCGGATCTCGCGTGCGTCGTGATATACCATTAACGTGATTACGGCAGCACCCCTGGATTACCAGTATTCACGGTATTGAATCACGACATGACTTTTTGCAAGCGCACTTTCGACAGTGTCTCACAGAACTTTTATTGCAAGAAATGTAGTCTATAACACTCAGAGTCACGACGATAAAATTTTCAAAATCGTATCCATTCTGTATCATCAGCCTTTTTACGTTCCCAATGCTAGGACACTGGCCTTCTCTCAGACTAACTACTAACACAAGACTTCGTGCGTGCGTTGAAGTCTTTTGTTAGTACAATATGTATTACAACCCAATAAAAATTCAATGAGCTTGGTTTGCATGTAAGTGTGATCATCGTCATTACAGATTATTTATTTTTTTATTGACTGTTTTTGATACAAATGAGACACGCTGGTCGTATCTTGTATACATAATTATTTATATGTTTAGTTATTTACACATACCTTGCTCCAATTCAATCAGTAAAATAAGAAAAAAATTGTAAGTGTTAGTACCCAAAAATGACTTGGCGGGCGTTTCTTGCCTGTTCTTTTGCCAGTGTCACAAGCTTGGAACCAGTGTCGGCGTATAGCTAGCTAGTTATAAGATTGATGTTTTAAAGTGATCATTATTAAAAATGAATCTAAATTATAATCAATGTATACAGCCTGGTTTCCGCAGGAGAAAGCATTGATTAAAAAAAATTACTGTAGTGTGGTCAGTTTGATCTCTGGAAAATCTAGAAATGCAATTCACTTTAGAAACGCAGTCGGCAAGCATGTCTTTGTAAATGTCTATAAATTTTACTCATTTCTAGAAAATTACGTTTGATAGACTGCAGTTTGCATAGGAGATGGCCATGGAGCATGCATCTGCTTGTAATTTATAACTCGACGGGACAATACTCTGTAGGTACACTTTTTTTTGTCTAAGCTTCTCTTACTTCAAAAGTAGGTACCTACTTATCTATTATTTGATTTTTATCTTATTCGAAATGTATAAAAAAAGAAATTTCGTATTTTGTCTTACAAAAACCAATGACAATGAAATGAAAATGACTCGACGCCATAAAAATTTGTATACTTACATGTTAGAGCCATTATAGTGATGATATAGCTCAGTCGTAGTAACGTCAGCTTACGAACAGCAACCAAATTCTGCAATGAGGTTGAGCTTTCGGTGAACGAAAACATCGTGAAGAACCCGTATGTGGTAGGGCTTTTTCTAACGCTTGCCTGGCTAGCTATAGCTACCAATCTCAAGGTAAGAATCTGTCGCCGAGCACCTATTGAAGTGTTCCGGCAGCCTCACTTGAGAACCAGTTCCCAATACAAGTGTAGCGTCACCTTCGGCCACATGATGTTATATGTGGTCAAACGCTAGGTTCTCTGTAGGATCCACCCAATCAGTTGGTATTTAGTTTCTATATACTCGTATATATTCATATACTTGGTTAATTCGCATAGTATTGAAGAAAACTGCCAGTTCTGAGTAAGTGGATTTGCCAGACAGCGCGTGTATCTTGGAGACGTAAAGAGGCCAGCCGGCGAGCGTTCAATCGTAATTTATTGCGCATTGTCAGAAAGAAGATAGCCGTTAACTGAGTCACGGCAAAAAAGATACTTATTTTTAGTGTGCTGTACATTAGGAGAACATCGTGAGGAAACCGGCATGTCTATAATAACTATAGCATTCAAGGTCATGTGATAACTACCAACCCACGCTGGGCCAGTGTGGTAAGTTATGGCTCATAACCTCACAGAGAGAAGGCCTGTGTCCTGTATAGTAGGAGTGGAAATGGTTTAGCAATTCACTTGTGTAGATTTTGGCCGATATAAGTATGTTAAATTATTATAGAGCTTCGTTTGATAATTTATGAATTGCATAAATAGATTTTGACCGCCTGATGTCTTGCCAGGGAAAGTTTCTGTATTTCCAGTAAGAAAAGCATTGCATACGTTGCCTCTGTTATCGACATTATTTTTTAAATGGAAAATATGAACAAAATGGTCTGCCCGTTTTGGAGTAAATTATATTCGTACACTTTTCACTAAGTTCAACTCGTTATCTGATTACTGTCCTATTTGACGAGCAGTTAGTATCGACTTCCTAATGTAGGTTTTTACTTAGCATTTCGCAAGGTGTTTGCGTCAACACAATAAAGTTCTTACGCAAAGAGAGCACTATAATGCAATCTCAATTCACTGGTCCATTCTCTCACAATGTGATATTTTGTGCAACATGATTGTTTGTTTGATGGTAACTCGTTTTGTGGGAAGCGCCAATGGTTTTGTATAACCTTTCACACGTTCTACCGAAACAACGGAAATGGTGATTCGCAACGGCCACAAAATGTTTTTTTTCTGCGTAGCAAAAGTTAACAACGATATTTTGAGTTGATACCTACAACCTATATTTTGCGTAGGTACATTTTGTACTTGAGTATCTCTTGTTTCAAGAAAACGGTAGAGATTAGGTAATTCGTTACAAAAATACGCGGTTCACTTGAATTAGTTGTCACGTTGCCCAAGCGTTTGTTAAATTGGAAAGTCTAGATAAAAAGTGTTTTAAAAACGATGTATTATATTTATGTTTGACTTTGGTATCTATACAAAATCTAGGTAGTGGTAATACCTACCTACTTTCGTGATATGTTAATTTGAGGAGCTAATAGTTTTGGAGAAAATCGTGATGTTTTTACTCGTATACTAACACGCGTCAAGGTCTTGAGAGTTCATATTATAATGTTATGAGTGTTTTTTTCTAGCATAGGTATTTTTGCGTAGAGCATACTGTCCTAGTTTTGAAATTAGATTATGATTTTTGCTCGTAGTTCCTACATGTTCTTTTATATTACACCTATTTAGCTACAAAACATTACGTACCATTATGATCTACCTACTACATAATAATACAAACTTATGAGCGGAATTCGTAAAAATAAATCCCATAAAATTAATAGGTTTTATTTGATTGAAATTTGTAATACATGAAACACGTCTATATTTTGTGCTAAGTGTAGAGTGGGCGTGTTCGTCAGTTAGTTAGGTCTATTAGGAGCTCCTTCCCAAGCGTTTGAATTGTGACAGGTCATGAGGTCAGTCGGTTGGTCGGCCCACAGGTGCCGTGTCTTATTGCAACAGTTAATTAGGACTTGACGTAGGTACAGCCTATGTTACACACTATGCATAGCGATAATGACTGACTAGTACAGTCAGTGACCAACGTTGCCTATCATCTCATCCCCAACTTTCCAAATGTGATACTAGATTCAGGGCTGTTTGGTAAGTTTAGCCATTTCAAAGATGTTTGTCGCTGATCGTACGTCATCTGTTTATTAAAAGTACAAAAGCAGATACTTACGGTTACCCTCCAGACAAGGAAGGTAGTGTGGTCGCGCGGTACCGTCCGGAAGGCGGCGTCCACAGCGCGCGCGGTTCCTGCTTCATCTTCCTGAAAACAGAGGACTGGCAATGAATACTAGGCATCAGATGCAGAAAGGATAACAGAATTTTGTTTGGAATTATGGTTTCTAGAAGTTGCAATGTAGGCTAGTCCTTGGCCGTTAATAGCTATGACCATCTAATCACGTAATGACTTCACACGTTACTGGCAAGGAATATTGATGGTCATAGCGAATAAGAGCCCAGTTCTGTTATCAGGAGACTTGTGTTGAAATGCTCCCCGGTAATAAAAAAAGTTATTTAGATTCCCTTGTAAGGTTGTTCTATTACAACTGACCCCCCATAAACTTGTTATAACGAACAATTCTGTATTCGGTATTTTTTTTATTCACATATGTCTTGATCTTGAACACTACATAAGTATTTTAATTTAACCCAAACTGAGCTGGACCATGCTAGCCATACACAGTACCATTTCCTTTCCTTATCTTAAATCTAAATGAAACAACCCTTTGAATGCCCTGCTGTGCCCACAAACATGTGCTTTATGGGCAGTCATCTTATAGGAGTGGCCCAAGGTCGAAAGTGGATAGAATCGCGCAATTTGCTGAATAGCGGATTCTAGGTCACCGCCACAATGGGCCAGGGTGCGGTCTCCCGCTTTAATAGATGTCGGCAATGGGTTATAGTCATGTGGGTTGGTGGAATTACATTGTTTGCCCATAGGTGTAACGAAGTACTTAGACGGTATGATGTGGTTTACCTACTTTCTCTGTGGTGTCCCTGTAGCTATGAAAACTACTCTATCTGAGGTTCTAAGATGAGTGGCCAGTAAAACCGCAACTGAAGTATAGTAAAACCACAAACGAATGTTGTATACGTAAAGCTGTTATAGATACCCAACTGGCAAAATTCGCATTCTTATTAAAGTTTCGTTCATTTCGTGGCTAATCATTTTCATCACCACTTCCAACATGACAGCTTTTATAGGATGCCGACGATACAGTTTAATATCGTGATAAAAAGTAGGTACCGTGTCCTTTCCGAGGGTTCAAATTATTTATCTTCATACCACATCAAGATGGTTGAGCGGTTTAGGTGTAAAAGATAATAGACAAACAGACAGAGTTTCTCCGCCATTTATAATATTATAATATAGAATATGAAGTGTGAATATTAGTTGTTTGCATTCAGGCTGACAAACGAAGGGTGCACAGGACTTTGAAATTCTAAGTTCTACCTGTCATGATACTGATTATTCTTGGCGTTGTTTGTCTCTTCATGAATAAACAAAATAAACTATGATATAAAACATACCATGAAATCAGTTTCCGATGATCATCAACTATGAATCAACTTATGTATGTACTCGTGACTAGTAGGTACAATTATTACAGAAGTTTGATATAGAAATGTTTGTACTTTGTATTGCTTTACTACCTACCCTCAGAGTACCTATATATTTTTCAACTTCTTCGTTGAGGTAGGTTTGACGTAAAAAAATTTGTTCAATTATTAAAATTATTAAATTATTGTAGCGTTGTATATATAGCAGATCAATAAGCACCTACATGGATTCACATAGCCATACACATCATAAACCTATTATGAAATAAGCCCGCCAAAGTAGCCGGTAAATCCCGACAACTGGAATCAAATATCGCACACTCGTAATCGAGACACTTGTCATTTCACTGTTTGTTTACAAATATCACGCAATTATTACTTGGTCAGCTCCGATCTCCAGGATGTGCATCTTGACGGCAATCAGAGGCGGCCTGCTCCCATCACAGCGAAGATACGAAACTCGTCACTCTCCGCTTGCTCTCAACAATCACAAGCCTACGACGCGACCGCGACGTTCATACAGTGCTCGCAGACTAACTAACCACCGCCTGCTAGCCAACGACCGGCGGGACCCTCGAGCGATGCAGAAAAAAAGAAAATTGTTTCACGCTTCTTGCACCTACGTATTTTAATAAAACTCTGAGAAGAATAAATTATTTCTCGCGAAAGTCGGGGCGGCAACGTGCGTGGATTGATGGGTGGCGTGGCGCGGCTATCGCGTTTTCATCACTGCTCCTGCAGCTGATTCTTAACGTCTCAATTATTGACGCCAATTTATTAGTGCGATCGAATGTTTTATCTGGAACTACTATGCAATTAACTTGCAAATGGTAAAGAGCTTGATTGCTAAAGTGGGATGCTATTTTTTGTATTAAGATTACTTATTAGGTATATTTATTATATTCTGTGACAAAGTGAAGATTGATTTTAAGGATAATAAAATAAGTAAGTACCAACCTACTTACTAACCTACATGATGTACAGTAACAGTCTTAATCTTAATTCAATGATGATAATATGTAAAATATTATCTCGGCCTTGTCCGAATGGTTACTAAATATAATATAGATTATAATACCTACATTGTTACAGCAAACCTTATAAACTTTTTATGAAACCTGTGCTCAAGTAGTTACCTATCACAACTAGAACTCTGTTTTAAATTATGGGCATATGGGTAAGGAATTATACAATTAATTAAGTAAGAAATAATGTATGCATGGAATTCAAATGCACCTGATATTCGTCCATTAACGGCGTTAATTTCTCACTTTCTCGTTCGCAATGAGCGCGAGGTATGTGATCACTATCGGGGTCCACATGTCCGCATGTGCGGAGGGCCACCAGAAACTGATCGTCACAGCTTCACATATGCAGGTACTACGCATACCTGGGTCTCTCATGCGGATCAAAACACGTTTGATGGAATCGATCCAGTAGTAAATATTGAACCATGCTTATTTACTTTGCAGCAACTTTTTTTTTATTACGATTACACTCATCTAAGCGCTAGGATCTCCTCTGTCGCGGGTAGAATGGGCAAAGATCTACCATAAACATCTAAGACCCGAGAGTAAATATTATTAGCTTACTAACTATGCCCCGCGGTTTTACCTGCGTGGACAGCAGCAGGTATTTATGGCGATAAAAATGTGTAGGTACCTATCCTTCCCCAGGGCCCAAACTAGGGCATCTTCTTAATTGTGATGATCTACTCAGAAAATCTTGAACTTTAGTTCTAAATTTCTACCTATAAAGTTCACTCACTCACTCAATATCAGTGGCGTAGCGTTTGTTTTCAATAAACACTGCTCTCTGTGGTTTATCATGGTATGTATAAATCGATTATTGTGGGATTCTCCCCCGTTGAAGTAAATGACAAACGGCGAAATCGCACAGCCCGCGATAACCAATGTGCCAACTCTTGAACGCACACTTTATGCGGGAAAAAAAAGATATTGCTTTTTGACTTTTGTCTTTTTTGAAAAAAACAAAAATTTGGGAAGTTTTTGTTAATTTTTGCTCACACGTGTCGGGGGCCCCCGTGACTTGGGGGCACCGTATATTAATTGATACGGCAGATACGGCGGTAGCATAGAATGAGTACATGGTTTAACATCAAAAACATTGTTAGAAGCAGCAACTACCCAGGTACCTATACAGCGTTAGCACGCCGAAGCGCTAGCTTTAGTAACAGTCACTAGCTTGCGTACTGGCTTCAGTTCAAAAAGCATATCAAAGCCATATTCTGCCAAAGGAAGCACGGTTCGACGCGCACTTTGTTCGTTTGGGTGTTTTTTTTATGTTTCACTTTCGTTCACCTTTCGGACACGCTGTGTACAAGGTACAAGGGTATGTAAATTTAATTGCGATTACGCGGCTTGATTGTAGCGGTTCAAAGTAGTAACCACCAATTTATTATGACGTCTATTTTTAAGTAAATAACCACATAGTGCCATAATTACTAATACCACCAATACCAATTAGCATTACCTAAAATAAAATAATTAACTTCGGATGAGTTGTTGTTAATAGCATAAAATAAAAAAAATATTGTCCCGCTATGAACTAAGTACATAGTTATTTAGAAAATTTATTTGACACCCTGTATAAAATAATTTCAATCGAGAGTTTTCTATGAATAAATCATAATGTAGTCTTAGTTATGGTTATAGTCATAACGCCATAAAGTTCCATCTTCATCACGTATTACCTATAACTAACTAGTTTTTTCTTTGGGCACATTTCAAGAAAAGAGATGTCTATGGAGAGACTTGTCGTGCAGGGTCCGGTTGAAGGGAAGAGAGCCCGAGGCCGTTCTCCAACTTGATGAACTGATCTAACCAAAAAGGCCACTGACGCATCCATGACCCAATGCTCTCGTGACGCAATTAATAGCCAAAAATGGCGTCACATTGCCATCAGAGGTGTCCAAGCCGAAGACAACGCATCACAGCAACCACGACCACTCTGACAAGAGTGTACGACTTAGATATATAATTATATATATAACTAGTTTTATACCGATCAAGTTGTATGATTATACTCATGCTTTGTCCTCGAGATTAGCAATAAAGTTTACTTGTAGTAGACACAGGGTGTCGCCAATCTGCACTGTATTTGAGATTTTTTTTTTTTTTTTTTTCGTGTTGGTATCACCACCTGCAATCTTCATTACACTTTTAGTGCTCCGCCAGTCCGCACGCGTCAAATTGTGCTGCGCATTTTTTTGCTCCAATACTTCCAAAACCAATAGGGGGAAACGCACTCGTGTTGTTTCCAAGGACTAAGAGTCCAAATCTAATAAAATTAGAAAGTCGGAACAAATGCTGATGCGCACACGACGCAGAGATCGACATAGAGGAACGTCAAGATCGTCGAGGAGGCTGTCGTCGGACACTTCGAGATCATCATCACGCTTGAGCTCCACATCGCGGTCGCCGCCGCGAGTTCGCGCCGGCGCCATGGAGGCGTTGCCCTTGGACTTTTAAAGTTAAAATCTCAGGTACCCACAAATTCGTTTTGAATTAGTATTACGGCTTATTTACAGGCTTGTAACCTAAACAGGAGATGGTTGTGTTTTTACGTTATAATATAGTACTGCGGGTAGTCTGTGGGGCTATCACTTTGCTATAATTAACGTAGTTAAGCAAAAGTGGTGATGCGGGCATTCTCTGGGGATGTCACTTAACTGCTGATGCTGACGTTTATGACACATCTACTTATTACAGCAATAAATTACTAATGCGGTCAGCTATTAGGGCTGTCACTTTATTAATAATTGCAAAAGTATTAATTTGGGAATGCGGGCATTCTTTGGGGATGTCACTTAACCAAAATATACTATTTACATATATTTCACTTGGGATTTAGTCACTCCAGGTGTACCAAAAGCATCGACCAGGGCCACATGGTCACATGCAAAAGTATTGATTTGGGAATGCGGGCATTCTTTGGGGATGTCACTTAACCAAAATATACTATTTACATATATTTCACTTGGGATTTAGTCACTCCAGGTGTACCAAAAGCATCGACCAGGGCCACATGGTCACATGCAAAAGTATTGATTTGGGAATGCGGGCATTCTTTGGGGATGTCACTTAACCAAAATATACTATTTACATATATTTCACTTGGGATTTAGTCACTTCAGGTGTACCAAAAGCATTGACCAGGGCCACATGGTCACATGCAAAAGTATTGATTTGGGAATGCGGGCATTCTTTGGGGATGTCACTTAACCAAAATATACTATTTATATATATTTCACTTGGGATTTAGTCACTCCAGGTGTACCAGAAGCATCGACCGAGGCCACATGGTGACAGGCATAATATTTATTAATTTGGGAATGCGGGCATTCTTTGGGGATGTCACTTAACCAAAATATACTATTTATATATATTTCAGATAATTTAGTCACCCCAGATGTACCAAGGACCATTGACCAGGGTCACCACCGCCTCCGCCATCACGCCGTTGCCTTTCACAAGCGCGGTTGTTGCTGCTGAGTTTGCTCTCAGCTAGCGTTGTCTCCTCCCAGGCATATCAGCACCAGCCACCAGTGCCGGAAACGATCTGCCACTGCTTGTTTCAGACTTGACTACGGCTATTGATGATGAACTCCTTTTAATTAGGAGATTGTCTCTCTAGGGCAAGGCCTTACGGTAAACACTCTCCACCAGACCTTGCCATCCGTCTACAGCATATAGCTAGGATGGATTTGCCAAAACATATTCGCAAGGACCTCACAGATAATTATTTAAACTATACTTTGATTGAAGCACCCACTCTCGACCTGGACGTGGTAGTTACTGTCAACATCACTCATGTCATTGGCATCAAAGAATATTGCCCATATCAAAATATCGATAGACGCTATTAAGTTCATGGGCGACAGCAAAAACACTGATTCAATAATTCGAACGAGTAGCATACTGTAATTGCCTTAGAGGTCGCGACGCGACAAAGATTAATAAAGTCTTTATTTAGTGAAGGTTTAGCTGAGACATTAAAGGCTGACAAAATTATATCTACATATATCGGGAGCGGGTATGAAAACAACCGCCGCAAAAGAGCCTACCTACAAATGCCCTGCCAGCTCAGTGAAGCCGTTGCCAGGTTCAGTGCAGTATCACAGCCGCAACCACCGTTAGACACGGTAAAATATGCCGGTAGGCTTTCATACTTTTGCGATCAATAGTCACTCATTACGCGTGAGTCGCGTGACAGTATGTTTTTATGATGGGTAGATATCAAATATCTTTTTCTCGTCCAGTAGAACAAACAAATGTTCTTGCGAAAAGAGCGCTTTCCGCTATGGCAAGACTTTAGCACGAACTTTCGATTCGTGATCTTTTAACAATAGGCTTCCTTACGGAGTGTCAACCCTGCCAGGGTCAATTTTTTGTCACCCAAATGTGTTGTGATAAAACCTAACGGCAAAAACCAACATTTGCCATATTGAATTTAAAATCAACAAACTAATTTACGATGCTTCTCACTTGAAGATCTGCGAACAGCCTTAAGACTTGTTTCCAAGGATTGTTTTATGAGTACAGTACGGTACAGTACGCTTACATGATCACTCCTAAATATCACAGAGTTTAATTTAATGAAAAAATAAATGAACTAAATGTTTTACCATTTGGCCTAAGTACTGCCCCTTTTTTGTCTTGGCGATGTTTAGGACTACCAGTTGACAGTTGACTGACATCTTGCGGTCATTTATCAACAATGTATATTTATATTATTATGCCACTATTGTTATCTAATAGTCTAGAATCATGTTTGGCAAACGTTAACGTCACAACTAAAACTTTTAAAGGCTTATTTTTAAAGCTGAAAAGAATGACCTGTCACTTCTTTATGTAAATGTCGGGGTTCATAAACGACTCTCATAATTGACAAGTCTCCTTACCTCAAGAAAAGGTTACAAGAATCAAAACTGAAATCAACAAGTTTCGTAGTTTTAAAAAACAGGGTAAGGTTAGAGGATTCGATCGTTTAGTGGTACAACTGATCTCCGCCTGTCCTGTCGTTTAATACAGTTGTTTGCGAAGGAACTAAAGGGATGTAAATATTTAAGTCTAAAATATGAAGAAAATTTGAAAATTACAGGAGTTTAACATCGTCAGTTTTGCCAGATCTTGTAGGGTGCTCACATGCGATCATTCACCCTTTAAATGTCGTAAACAAAACGACTTTAATTCCTAAGTTTATGGCGATACCTCAACTATGGGATGGAGAGCTGCCGGTAGTAGGGAACGTGCTAGTGGTATGTGGACGGAAAGTAAATGTTTACTTTTTGAACTTAAAATCTTTGCGTAATTACAACTTCCAAATTCTTTTACGGATTGTCAATATGGCTATTTCGTAAATAAATCGCATGGAAAGTGTTCAGTTCCCCCACCTCACAAAGGTTACTCGAGAAATCTGGTAGCGGTGTGAGGAACGTAATCTAATTGTGTTTACCCCTACATTAGTTCAGTTAAAAATTATGTCAAGGATGTGCAGAATCACGATGCGTCCATCCAGATATTGAATAGGACTAGTTAGAGAGACGAGACGCTTTTACAATAGATGCATTTACAATTGCCTGGTCAGATCTTTGTTTCTACAGTTTTCTACCCTTTTTCCGTTATTCTGAAGGCATTAAGGAAAATAGTTGATGACAAGGCTAAGGGAATCATGGTTGACCATTTTGGCAACTATGGTATTCTTTATTTTGTCTTCTTATTTCAGAACCATTAATTGGTCTTTAAGCCCTCTGACACGTTCATCATTTCCCATTCCAGCAATCAAGATGTGCTCTGGTTGCCGGGATGTTATCAGGCCGCCAGTTTGGGAAAAAGGTTTCTGATAACACTTTAAATCAGTATGACACATGTCTTAAAAGGTGGTTCATATTTTGCAAAACCAATAAAATTAATTTATACGTGGGATACTATAATGTTTTTACTGCAAACATATGGGTGCAAAATACAGAACTTTAAATAGTTGTAAGTCAGCGCTTTCTCTTGTTCTTGGCCAAGAAATAGCCAATGATGATCATATCAAGCGTTTCTTTAAGGTTGTTTTTTAGATTACGTCCACCATTGCCCAAATATAACATCACATGGGGCACATCTATTGTACCCAACTCCTTAACAAGCTGGTACCCTAACCAGAAATTAATTACATTTAGAAAAATATTAATAAAATTAGCAACTTTACTCCTGTTGAGAAAACGAAAAAGAACATAAGAGTTCAAACTATAACTAGAATTAACATAAAAAATATTGAATTCTTACCAAATAAGATTAATATTAAAATACCTGACTTTATAAAATCCTCCCGTCCTGAAACATCACAGTCTGTGTTGTTTTTTTTCCTACTTTTCACGAACTCCAGAAATATGTTTTGTTGTTAGTTGGTACATTGAGCTATGATCCTTATGTGACACAAACCTTGCGTAGTGATGATAATTTAATAAGTATTGGAAACCCTTATTGTTCCATAATATCTCAGACATTGAGCAGATGGATAAAATTAACAGTTGTGGAATAGATGTATTCATCGTTACGCCCATAGCACAACTCTCAGAATAGAGCGGTAGCTCCAAAAACGTTTGATACATATTTGGATAGAAAATATAATTAAGATTGCTAATAATGATTATTCTTTTGCAAGAAATATCATAACTGTTACATTAGGTTAATATATATACCTACTTTGAAAAGAGTATTATGTTTATAGTATTATTATGTACTTAAGCTATATTTCAATTTACTCTCTCTGAATGTTGATATTTTCACTCTCAACATCTACAAGTAAACTTTATTGCTAATCTCGAGGACAAAGCATGAGTATAATTAATGATTAAACGAACTTACCTGTACGTGAAGTTCTATCATAATTATACGAGGGCTTTGTCCGAAGAGATTAGCATCCCACCCACCCCATTTAGCATTATCCCGAGTAATGAAGTAGTACTATTAATGTATCGTTGGGTAGAGGTTATATCAACTCACCTAATATAGTATACATTCAAATATCAACATTTAATTTTATAAAAAAGATAATAATACTATAAATATACGTATGCTCTAAACTAAATGAAGATTGCAGGTGGTGATACCAACACGAAAAAAAAAAAAAAAAAATCTCAAATACAGTGCAGATTGGCGACACCCTGTGTCTACTACAAGTAAACTTTATTGCTAATCTCTTCGGACAAAGCCCTCGTATAATTATGATAGAACTTCACGTACAGGTAAGTTCGTTTAATCATTAATTAATGCTTTTGCGAAACTATTCATCTATATAATTTGTCACTGAATTATTAACTTCCGCCTCCGCCTGGTCCGTGGGTATCCGAGCCACGGACCGTCTGAAAACAATAAACAATGTTTTCACAACATAAAGCAGTTACCCCAGTTTCAAATGCCGTTAAAATCTGGCGTGCAAGCTAGGGTTGCTATCCGTTACGTTTTATTCGGATTGCATCCTATTTTTAAAACACTTATATTAGCTGCACTTGTTATTTATAGCTGGATTTTCTACGATTGTAAGTAAAGTTTTTTATTTACTTATACATACTTTTTAACAGGGTAGCGTTTGATCACAAATCATCTGATGTTAAGTGACGATGAGGTCAAAGGGCGCCACGCTGCGCCTGTATCGCTGTACATATGGTTGTGAAAAACATTCTAAAAGCAAGCAATGCAAAAAATTAATTAAAAACTAAACAAAACCTTTGCGATCCTCGATTATAACTGGCGATGGTCACCTTAGTTGTACCTACATAACACTATATAGATATTACGCGCTGTCGGAGTGCAGACATGACACAGAGAGAATCGATTCGCTTCGCTCGAGTGGGTGGTATTACGACCTATATCGATTTGTTTTTGGCGTTATGCATGCAACTGTGACCAATTTACTCACGCACCATGAATTTCAATAAGATTTTTTGCATCGAAAATGATGGGCACAGATGGGGCGAATCGATATTGTACCTATCTATCGAAACAGGTCCATATTTCGGAGACAAAGCGTTGAGGCGTGAATGTTGCAAATCAATATTTTCTCTGTATCAGTAATCATTTTAAAAATACAACTTACTCTATGCAGGCCATTTACTCACCTCAAACTGGCTCAAACAATGCAGCAACTGAGTAAACTAACAAACTTATAGGTATCTCTAAGTACTTACTGTATATTGAGGATCGTAAGATTCGTAACGTAAGTGATCCTTTACATTGTAAAGTTTACATTACAAGGCTAGCTTTTGTAGCTTTTTTCCTGGTCTGCAACCTCTTTGATCGGTCTGTAGTAAACTAAAACTTTTATGTGTTGACTTTTTCATATTTAATTTAGGTTTTTAAACGCATTATTCAGTTGTGCCAACCGAAATTGACGCGGGAAACAAATGACGGAAATTGACATTTCAAAATTTTATATCTAAAGCTAAACTGAGGAACAGTTGTTTTTTTAAGTAATCATGTATACTGATGATAATTCTGATAAAGAGAGTGAATATGAAGAACGAAGCCCAGAGGATAGCCCTAATGTTACGAAAAAATCTCTGTCCACAGTAGGATTCAGGAATAACCCTGACAATCAAAGTGCTAGGCCGCTCGCAATTAGAGCGACGCAATCATTCACAGGTGCAGTGGAGGAACTACGATTTTGCGGTAACTTCCAAAGGATGAACTTGTGTAACAGAATGAACGTGATGCCAGCGCCGAGAATAGCCACGGTTTGTCCGTGCGGTTGTCTCTTGCGACCAGCAGCCACAGGTCCTTTCAGAACCCGAGATCAGAACACCCTGGCGCTCCACGTCGTATCCCCAGAAGTACTCAACCATCACGGCTACTGCTTCGATCCTTGCCAAATAGCAATGTTTTGGAAGAAAGACTGTAGAATGTTTCTATGGAAAGGAAAAGCTAAGCAGAAGCATGTGATCTGTGCCGAGTCTCACAAGTAGCTGGCTACCTTTGTAGAAGTCAATTGTTTTCAGAATTAAATTATACACAAACTATTTCGTGTTTTATACGTTTTTATAATAACGAAACAGCTCTATTTCAGATTCCTTAAAATTAATTACATAGGTATTCTTCGAATTTAGATTTTAACAGAACATAATTTCCATTTTAAATGCTCTTTTTACTGCAAACCATATTAGAAGCTACTTAGGTTATTATTGCAGAGTTTGGACTGTGTCTAAAGATTGCTTCTCGACACCAGGCATATTATTTTCCACAGCCTCTCCACAAGAGAACCTCACGTAGTCAAGTACTTCGACCTTATGTTGCTCCAATACTTCTTCAACCAAGTAAGACGGGTCCAGTAAATATTCCTGGTAAATGAAACAGGTTTCATCGTCGGAGTTCTTGGCGGGTTCGTCTCTCTCTTTGTTGCCAATCTTTCTCGGGGAGCAGCCGACGATGTGTTGACAGAGCTGCCTGCCGATGTCTTCTGTCTCGGCGGGTTGTTTGTAAGCCAGTAACGCTCCGTACTTGCCAGCGGAGTAGTCAGCTGGTGCCGTGGGGGCGGGGTGCGTGTATCCGGAGATCTTGACGTCTTTGCCATTTGCTTTCCAGCACTCCGCGCGCCTAAGGACCGCGTTCTCGCCCACAGTTCCGATGAATAAGGCTAGAACTTCAGATAGTTTCTTGCCGTCCACTGATAGGTTTGCAAGTTGTTCGCTGTCCAGCTCCATCTGAAATGCGCATTGAAATATTTAACTGTAGTGTCGTCAAGTTACGATTAGGTAAGTATAATGATGCGAGTGTAGTAAAAGCAATCTTGAGACGAGAACGCTAAGTCGACATCTCGAAGGAGCAGCCAAATTTATACGGATGAATTGACGACCATTGTAGTCGGTAACAAGCTACAAAACAAATTTTGAAGGTTGAAAAACCTTCTTGCATAAGGATTTTATGTATTAGAATTTGCTCACATATACGCGGCGAGCTTTTCCAACGTGGACTTTGTTCTGCTATGCTTCTCCAGGCCGTACATATACAAACAAATAAGCATAACTCAGAAACCTATGTACCTTGGTAATAGGGCCCTTGGACTGTAAACTGGTGTGAGCGAACTTAAAACAAGCAATGGCTGCATCCTCAATCATTTTCTGGAACTTTTCATTTTTGGCCACAAAGTCGGTTTCGCAGTTCAGCTCTACAAGGGCTCCATGGCTTTTGTCAAATTTAACCGCAACACGACCCTGTAAGGCTGTGCGTCCTGCCAGCTTGGTCGCCTTTGCCCAGCCCATGGCTTGCGCTTGGTCATTCAGCCATGCCTCAGCCTGAAAATAGAAACAGATAATATTGTAGTTAACTAGAAAACTTCTCTATGAGAGAAGGCTATTGTCCCAGCAGTGGGAACGTAAGAGGTTGATGATGGCAACTAGTGAATTATAAACTAGAGCACCATATGCTACATATCAAAATGCAAAGAGTATCTGCAATGTTTCTTTCATAAACAAACAGTCTATAATTAGATGTCTTAAAAAGTACTAGTTTTTCATAGTAGTTCCTTCTTTGATTTTAAGAAGCATTTGATGGCCAAAAACCTTAACATTGTAGGTTTCATTATTGACATCATACCATTACATTATGGTAGGTACTATAAATACAAAACTAAAACAGATAACACTGATGTTTGAAGAGATTACTGTTAATTAAACATCTTGTTTATGTTCTCACTAACTATTAAAACAGCCGTCGCCATGACGGTCATCCCAGATGCAGAGGTGCGCAGGACAGACCGAAGTGGCATCTTTTGTTATCAAAGGCATTGCACCATCTCAGTTAGTTAGCTATTCATACCTTATCAGTGTCATTGCTATGCATTTCTAGGGCTTTCTTGCAATTGGCAATGGTGTAACCGGTCTTTTTCCGCAGTTTAGCCAGAAGGGAGGACTCGGCAGCCCTACACAGTGGCCCGGTGTGCAGTCTCCGCACCAACTGGAATATCATCTGTAATATCAATGGTTAAAATAGCTTTTGTACCTATTCATTTAATAAAAAACTCTGCACAATCTCGATTGTGTCATCTTTCAAAGAAATAAAATCTTTATCAAAATCGGTTTCTCCGTTTCGGAGCTGTGATGCCACAAACAGTTACACATGTCTAACTAATAACACCCCTCTGTTTGCATTGAGGATTAAATATAAAACCGAATAATAACTGTGTAAATTCACTTACACAATGCCAACTTTAACTGCAAACAAGTTTATGTGATGCTAGTAAGTAAATTCAGGTAAATTCAGAATGAATAATAATCTCTACTTTAAGAGGGCAACAAATCTTTCACACAGTATAATCGAACCATAACATCCTGAAGGGCTATAAGCTGTATTTAAAAAGTACTTTGTCGCTATGAGTTTGATGCCTATAGACCATGACATCATCAGAGTGGGATAGCAAGAGCCACTGTGTTCTATCAAGGCCAAACAACTTGCAATAGAGCATATTTGTTACGGAGTCGTCTGTGTGAGTAAGTATTATAATAAATATACAACACCATCATTTACCATTGAGTATCTGTTCTCAGTTTCTATTATCAATTTATAACCTCTAATAATGTTTTGGATATAAATTGGCAATTTATAATAAGTTATGTATTTAGGTATGAATAAAAAGGCAAGGATTTAAGGAAACATGAAACATTTACCCTATCATTATGTATTATGACACCGATTGTTTTGTACATAAACAAGTGAAAATCAATGTGGTTGCTATGGTGCAATCAAAAGATTAGACATTCCACTTCAGGTGTTGTTGTAGAAGTACCAACCGATAATTTATTTAGTTTTTTAATTGATAAAACCTTACTTTAGTTATTTTATTGTGTAAATAAGTGGCAATCAACTAAGATATAGTGTTAGGTATAACCAAGGAATCAAAACCTTGCTGTTCTTACCTTTTCAATAAATAACAGGTGAGTTGAGTGTATCAAATCTCAAACTTATTCTCTATAGAAAATATTCTGTCCTTTTTTACTTTTATTTTAGTTATTTAGTTTAGATTTGTAATATGAAATAAATAGTGCAATGCAAATATGGACCAACCAGCTGATGGATGAGCGAGCGAATCGATATGTCAAAATTGACAAATCATGACATTGACATATTGTCAAAGACGTCAAAGTCAGAAGCGTTTCGTTCGTACATCAACTTTGTAATTTTTTTTTTTTTTTTTGTTATGGCGTCACACGATTAGTGTATTTGCCAGTGTCAAGTATAAAAGATTTCAAACTCAGAGAGTTGAATCAAGTATTAATGATGATGATGATGATGAGATGAAAGGATGAGGAATGAGGATAGTGTTTAAGTAAAGTAGTGGCGCTTTACTTAAACTTTACACGGACTTTTTTGGAGCAACTCGAAAAGTCACTTTTACAACTTTATTTCAATTTTCCACACTCGTACACATTAACGAACACATAATGGTTAATAATCCACCAATATTACACATTATCACTCGAAGAAACACAAGTTTTGGAAATAAAAACAAAATTTTCACGTTGACAATTCGATTGCCGCCAAAAAAGTCCCTTTGTAATCTTATTTCTGTCCTACACCAATTTCACACACTAGATTGCTTGGAGACTATAAAACCAACATAATATTTTTTCTTAAGTTTGGATGACTTGGTAAACATATCTCATGTTTTTTTTCAATCTGTGGAATCATTTCCATAAAAGAGAACAGCCATCATATGAATATTCTATGCAGTATGAACGAAACGTTTATGTACCGTTGTTTTCGCGGGAAACATAAAAAATGTTTTCTTGATGTCCCCTTTTACAGAAGCTAGTGACCATGCAGAAAAATAATAAGCCAACTCGCAAGAAAAGTTCCTCATCACCAACCGGTTCCGATGTAAAACTTCCTAAAATAGCAAAAATATCAATGCCAGAAGATTTTAAGATACGAACAAGACCATTGTTTTCTTTACCAGAAGAAGTTTTGAAACTACCTCCACCTACGTCAAAAGCTGCAAAGATTCAAGCTGCTAAAGCGGCTGGAAGTCGGGGTCCTAGAAGGACATCTAGTGGTATATAAATTATACACTTTGAAAATTTGTAAAACAAATGAACCTGTAACGTATGTACGATTTGAGTGAAACATCTAATATTTGCAAAGTAAAACATCCATGGTCCATGGTGGTTTTAGAAAAAGATTTAATTCAGCAGTGGATGTAGGCGTCATGACGTGACGATACATTTCACAGGCATAAAGTTATTATAAGTTAATTTAATGTTCAAATTGTTATCGCTGAGCAATTAAATTATTTTTGTCAAATAATTTCGTAAACGTATTAGAACTGAGGCTCATTTTAGTGATGAAAAGCTTCACCCAAATGCGCAAGGCGCGCGAGGAGTTCCGCGCCAAGCTAATGAATTTGATTTGCCAATCTGCCCCGGGGGAGGACGGGGACGCCATACCCTCGGGAGAGGAGCAGAACATGATGCGGTACTACTACTACTTGAGATACGGTATCGACACCATACACGTCGCGCCACTTGATAATAAGATTATTTTACGGTAAGGAAATGGTTTATTGAATAAAACGTGGCTAGTGTGGTAAGGAGCTGTTACCTAGGTCAGGAATGTTGGAATGCTTAGACGGTATCAATATCTCAGTACACTTAGGCTGGTATTCTAAAATGATGCTCAAGTGATGATCAGTACCCCTAGTACAGGTTTTGATAGTTTACAAAAACTATAAAAGTTTTCGTTTCCATCCATAGATATTTTTTTAGCGAATCTTACCGAGACTTGGAAGAACTGAAATCGTTAATAGGTACGGGTTATTTTAAATCGTTATAATCATATTATTCCAACAATGTTATTGAGTTACTTTTTGAATTTAAGCAGATCGAGTTGCCACTTTGACAAGTCGGCGGTGGCAAACGTCGACGTTTACGAAAACTTTTATCGTTTTCAAAACTTGTACTAGGGGTACAGTACTTGAGCACAGATTTCACGCTGTCAGTTCATACAAATATGTCACTTAGTAGAGTACATAAAAAAAATAGAGAGCAAAAATAAAAATAAAAAAATAAAATAATAATAAATAGAGTACATTGTCCTTGGAAACTTGCGCCAATTCGGAACTCAGTATGTTTGCACAATATTTTTAACCGACTTCAAAAAAAGGAGGTTTCTCAATTCGACCGTATATATGCTTTTTTTTTGTTTGTTGGAGGATAACTTCGTCGTTTATGAACAGATTTTGATGTTTTTGGAAAAGAGATATCCCAAGAGTGGTACCATGATAAGGAAACCAGGATCTAAAGATGGTATCGTAGAGAAATCGAGGGAAAGAGAAGTCGGTTATTTTTATAGCTTAGCTTTATATTAACAGTAAAAGTTTTTTTTTTTACTATTTACAGGGTAGCGTTTGACCACAAGTCACCTGATGTTAAGTGACGATGCGGTCGAAGATGGCGCCACGCTACACCTCGACTGGGAACTGGCTCTCAAGTGAGGCTGCCGGAACACACCGATAGGTGCTTGGCGACAGATTCTTAACAAGAGAGTGGTAGCCAGGCGAGTACTAGAATATACCCTACCACCAAGCAAGACTCTCGAGACTATCTCGAGACAAGCAATGTACTTTCTACCAATGAAGCGAATTTAAACGATTGTGATCGCGTAATTTATTTTTCCAGAGTCCATAACCTCATTTCTCATAAGCTAAAGAAGTGGAAAGAAACGCTGTTCACATGCACCGACGAAATGCGCGAAGACTTCATGATGAGCATGAAAAAAGCTATTGTCGACTTTGTTCTAAAGGATCCTAATACGGTACTGATTATAGATAATGTTATATTAACGCTCGAAATTAATAATCGACCCTGATTCCTGATTCGTCATAATATGTCATTTCAGTAGTAATATGTCAAGCCCTAGTACTAAAATTATATATTATGACATGACATATCGATCCAAAACCATCAGATCAGGATCGATTATTAGTTTCGGGCGTAAGAATACAGTAAGTACATACTTAGACAAGAAATATGTAGTGACATATACATAGAGGAGTACTTAGTGTAAAAGTATATAAGGTCGTCAAGCACGCTAATGCAAGATAAAAAATAAGGTAAAATTATTTTGGACTTAGGGTCAATTCGTAGTAGGTATAATTGCTTAAAGTGCCTTGAAAATTTAGATACAACTTTCTGTATCTACTGAAGAACGAAATTATTGGTTCTGTTTTATTTATACTTACTTACGTAAAAATAATGATACGTTCATATGACTGCAAACTTGTCTATCAATTCATCCATTACTTGTGTTATTGCACAAGACTAAATTAATATTTAGTTCTTATTCAGATTTACGCCTTTGTGTATTGGTAGTGAAGGTATACCTATCTTATTAATATGACTACAAGTTCCTCTATACAAAAGCACACGTAACATGATAGACTCAATGTAGGCATGCATGTATAATACAGGTTGTGATGGATAGGGGAACATAGGAAGATTTAAGCCCCAATCGGCGGAAGGGTTCGATGATTTAATATTTCGCCGAGAGCTATTTTAGGCATGTACTCTGTTATCTCCCTATCATATTGGATTTCACTGCTCCCCCCTGTCTGGCACATTGAGTAGATAACTGGATAGCTATGTTTGGTACGGTCATCGCAAAACAGTCGCTGAACACGTGTAATTTGCCAACTTTATAAAAAGTTTTTGCACTCCAAGCCTCGCTGGTCTGGTATACCTACCATGAAAAATTGACCGTGATCAGCTAGGCACTTATATCGCTGACTCAACTATTAAAAAACAAATTGGTTGTCTGTAAAGTCGGTTTACTGACGATAGTTGAACGTGACAACGTCGATTGGCCGATTGTGCTTCTTTGTCGCTCGTTCCGCGCTCTCGCTTGCACTTCAAGCCTTACATGGAACGCCTCAGAGCGAGGTAACGCCGCAGAGCGAGGTAACGCCGCATGAGTCATGTTTTTTCGTGCGTGCAGCCGGCTCTACCGAATTATAAGACGTTGTCACGTCAAAATTAATAAAGTATATGTACCATGTTTTTATATCACTTGTTAAACACCTAGATATATAATTCTTACATACCCATGTACCAAACATCAAAGAAAACGACGAAAGCTATCGGCACAGAATAAATATAGGTAGTACCTACCTACACGGAGAAAAAAGACCTTCCAAAATACCGTTTTCCTTCTGAGTCAAAAGGAAAGGATTTGTGATTCAGAAGGAAAACTAAGGTAAAATAATGAAGGAATCTTTCTGGTGAGTAAGACTCAGAAGGAAGTGTACTTACGATCGGAGATTTTCGATTTTTAACCAACGAATATTTAGGTACATTTTCATTTTTATACCTAACGACCGTTCCCAATAACCGATCTATCCACGGTTTGCCCTACTGAAGGCAGAAATTTGACATAAGCTCCATAGAAGTGATGTCATATTTCTATCTCTAGCAGGGCAAACCGTGGATAGATCGGTTATTGGGAACGGCCGTAAGTAGATACACCTTACTTACCTACATGTTAATAAAATATGAAAGGAGTTTTATAGTAGGTATTTGTAAATAACATAGCTGAGCTGACGTAAGTTGCGCTGGTGATATTGATAAAATCTCAGATGAAGGCAGCTGAAAACATTCTACAGAAGAGGGGAAAGCAACGAGTTTTTGTCTTTGATGTTTGTGATAATGTTGTGATAAAGTTTAAAGGGAATTTTCGTCCATGTCACCCCGCAAAAGCCGGCGGGGTAAGAACTGGCCTCTTGTTTTCCATGGAAGCAATTCCTGTAGCGGTGCATGTCTGTCTATATGAACGAATTGATTTATAGCTAAATTTATAGCCAAATGACATATTTCTTTGAAATTGTTATTATATCTATTTACGCCCGTAAATATATCTTCTGTGCCCATACTATAATAATACTAGTCTAATTTCGAGTTTTTTAGGTTAATTTTTTGTTCGCTCTCTAAGCAGTTATATAAAATTCTCAATAGGAAGAGTCTTTAGAAGAAGAGGATACGCCTCTGAAGCAAGAGTTGGCGAAGAAAGACGACGCCTGGCGGCAGCGGTACGCTCTAGCCAAGAAGTATCTCACTAAGAATCTGCACACCGTTAATCATTCCATCGCGCAGGTGCTTTCCATTTGGTACAAGCAGTTCAAGTAAGAGACAAATTTATTCCTCACTATTTTTTATGACTATACATTAGGGTGTCCCAAAAAAATTAAAGTGTTTTTTTTGTAACGCATACCCTCTTATTTTTTTACTTTTAGGTCAAAACAATTATAAATAAAATTTTAGGAAGGTAGGACCTCGGTAACCCGTGCCGACTTACATCGATACATCTCAGTACTTGCTCCTAAGGCTGACGCGACCTAACGTGTCGATGTGCTTGTGATTACTCGTTTTTTTTATAGAACTCGCATTGTTTTCAGTCAGCCAACATGTCAGTGCAATTACGCAGTTCTAAAAGGGTATATTTTTAATAGGTGACGTAGAACATCAAATAACGGGTTTAAAACTTCCGTTTAATGGACAAGTTCTAGCAGTTTTATTTTACAATATCCGTGAAGTGAGTTTAATTACTGTCGATGAAAGCGCGAATCTCACTATTCGCGAATGTATTATCTATTGGGGAAAGGCGCGTATTCCTACTAAATCTTTGCCTAATTGTGTAAAAAGAATGTAAAAATATATATCAAGTTTGGAGGGACTGGCAAAAAAATGCACAAAAAACACAAGATCGTCAAAACTGTCAACAATTTAGATAATTTGTTTGACATTGCACATGCCGATGCGCTTCAATTAATGAAAATAAATGAGGATAGAATCTTTTTACAGCGTCAATAGCAGGAGTGGATAAATAAATAATAATTGACTGATAGAGCGGCAAGAGCGCGCCTCAGAACTATTGAAGAAAAACGACAGACTCCTTCGACATCATGTTATGTACCGTAACAAGACGACTATCATCTGAATCTAATGAAAACTTAGATTAACAAGAGGACGTACTGAGTCGACATACTATTGTCGACAACATGCAATCCAGAAAAATACCTCTGCGGAGAGATTTGTTTACTCCATAATTAGTAGCAGCGCTAGATAGGTGTCAATTGAGTATGAGAGATTCTGTGTTCATTCTTGAAGCAACTATTGAAGCACTTTGATATAATTATGATGAATTTCCGATAATTAAGTCTTCTATCTAAATAATTCGGACAGAAAAACAGAAGGAACGCGTTGAAGCCATAAGAAATTATTTCCAAAATAAGGTATCGATGGTTGTGACTGTTCATTGGGACGGCAAGCTTTTGCCTGCATTAAATGTTCGGAAATCAAAAGAAAAACGTCTTCCTATAGTTATTTCAAGCCGTAGCTAAAAGAGCGGTTAAGTTAATGCAAGACTTTCATGGATTAATCACTATTGAGGAGGAACAAAAACATTTTTTATTACGTTGCGTACAAGAACACCGGAAAATTATTCCTGACTTAAAAAAACCAACTTTAAAAAATAAATTTGAACAATAATATTATTCTTTAATTTAAATTAATAAATAATTCATTCATTTTCATTAAATATAATTAATTAGGGTGTATTGGAGTCTAAATTAAGTAATAAAACTTAAGTTTTTAATTCCTCTTACAGTGAGTCAGTACAAATTTTCATGTCAAAAGTTTGGCATCAAGTCGGCACGGGTTATCGTTGTCCAATCACAATAATATTTATTATTTGAGTCAAAGAGGTCAAACCTAATAAAAATAGAGGGTATGCGTAATTGATTTCGCAAAAAAAAAAATGTCCCTTATGTCTTGGGACACCCTACTATACATCTTATCCAATTTTGGGCACAAGTTTTGATGTAAGGTTTTTTTTACTACTTACCTACATGATAGCGTAGAAAAGATATAAATTACTCAACTATCTATTAACTTAATATAACTGACAAAATAAGTAAGTCACTCGCCTGATAATAGCCGTCATGCTTGCCCATTGTATATCAGTGCCTCCAAGAATTTAAAACTTTAACAGTTTAAAATCAGCTGTTTTTTGAGATATCAGATGATAAAAATTATACAAAAGCAGCCCAGAATAAGGTCTAAGCGTTTCTCGTATATATTTTCTTGTCTGCAATAACTGTCTTTGGATTGTCAGTGACTTGAGGCTGATAAGCATGAAGGATATAATGACGACAAATGAGGCGTACGAACTGCAAGACTTCTGTTTCGTCTGCAAGAGACACATCGAGGCCGCCGGCAACGTGCTCACTCACCAATGGATTCCCACTGTACAGGCTGTCTTTCTACAGGTATATTTGTGTAGCAGTTTACTAGAGACTTGAAAGCAAGCTCGTAAAAGCAAAACTTAACGGTAACGTAGGTCATTTTGTTGTGCTCGCCTGGCTAGATATTCATAATCAGCCTTTCACAATCCCACTGCTGGGACTCTGGCCTTCTCTCAGAGAGAGAGAGAGAGTATGTGCCGTCTTGAATGTTGCAGTTCTTGGACATGCCGGTTTCCTCACGATGTTTTCCTTCACCGTTTCGAGCGATGGCTAGATATTACCCTAAAGAAACTGTCAATACACGTTCCGTTGTTTCCTTTGTGACACGTATTTCTTTTGGTGACTTTCAGCTGCCTTAATTGGGAGCCAGTTCCCAAGCCATGTATAGCGTAATATCAGGAGACTTTTAGTTAAATTTAATCATGTAAAAAATTAAAAAAACACTTCTCCTTATGCTTAATTGTTGTTCTAATTGCCAACTTTGTTTTACTATTTACTTAGTCTATAGTCCTTCCCTAGGGCTTAAGTTAGTTGTTTGTATTTGTCTGTATTAGAGCGTAGCACCGTCATATTAGTGTGTCATAACACGGCCAATTAAAAACTAGAATATGGTCAAACTCTACCCTGTAAGATGTATAATGAAATACATTTAGATACACAAATTAATTGACGTTACGTTTTTGAAATGTTTACGAAAACGCGTCTGACGTCAGTTAATGTTACTGTTCAGTGTGCTTTCTCTAAAAGCTAAAGCAATTATTTAAAATATTTTTATGTCTAATCATTAAGTCATATGTTTAAATGTATAATGTAAGTACATATTAGAGGACAATGCCGTGACCCTAGTCTTCAACAAGATACGAGCTTATAGCGAATATGTTTGATATCAGAATATTGATAAAAACATACCGATATTTTTTAAAAGCTCGTTTCGCTAAAGTTATTACGAAAAGTTTATAATGCAATCTGTCTCTACTCACTGATATGGTTCAGAGCACTTTGAAATTAATTTGCACGGGCAAGCCCTATAAATTGAATGAGAGATAAAAAGAAGCGCTCGAGCTACCCTTTGAAAAAATGCTTTTAAGCGTGCGTCCAATGTTGTCGGGGGAAGGGTTAATGCATAATCCCCTGTTCCACTCGCTGATACACGTTTGCTATGTTGTATGTTTGGCTACATTGTCTATGTCATACAGATGATTGGTGAAACAGATTAAATCTTTGTTACTATTTAGTCTAGTGCTAGTGCTAGACATATGATTTTTATAAGTATCTAGTCTACCTACTGGTAAATGTTTCCTTGTACTCACAAGAAAAATGTTTCCTTGTACTTACTATATGGTTACAGTGTCATTTTTTTATTTACAGCGTAGCGTTTGTCCATAAATAAGTATCTTAAGGTGATGATTTGGTCGATAAAAGCGCGACCTCATGTCTCGAAACTGCCTCTCAAGTGAGTCTGCCTGAACACACAGATAGGTTGCTTTGCGATAGATTCTCAGCCACAGGCGTATTTGTAAAAAATATTAAGTAATATAATATAGGTGACTAGGTACCTACTATAGGTACATACTCACTCTCCTTCTTAACTGCTTAATGAAATATTACAGGGAAATAAGAAAAAGCAGATTCCAGATCCTAAACAAGCGTCCTTGATGAAGCATTTCTATAACTGCTTGGCCTGCATCATGACTTACAATTTGCAAACTTTATGTCTTAAGTCTATGAAAGAGTTTACTGAGTATATTATGGACGTTGGGGTATGCATCTTGAATTTTGTCACAGTAAATATTTTGATCACTCATTGAGAGTCTCTAATTAAAGTCCTTATAAATTTACAGGCTACAAATCAAGGGTTTGTAATAAACCTGACGTTTACAAACGACGCTATAGAATTTGACCCAGGTTTCAGGCAGTTCAAAGATCAGATATGTCTGTTGTATGACTTCTTGATAGATGCATGTCGGCAGTCTCCTCGACTGGAGACCCTGTTGTACCAAGATTATGTTGCCACCAATAGAACTACTCTGAAGGTATAATTTTTATTCATTTTTACTGTCTTAAATTGTATTCTATCGTTGTATGTTATTTTTGCTTCTAACTTCTAAATGTTCCAGCCTATTATTGACAGTAACATGGTAGAAGAGTACAAGAAATTGGTCGCTGATTTAATTAATGAACAAAGAATCGGACCAGAGCTTCGCGTGCAAGACTTCGACGATTACGTTTGCTTGCTCAATGGGAAAGTAAGATAAGTTTTTAGGGTTCTGTATCGTAAACTGAAATGTATTATGACGTAAATGTGCATTGTGAAATCAGGGTAATGAGTAATTTAGGAGTACCTATGTATTCCGTACTTAGTTCCTTGCACAAGAAATCGCACAACGCAAAACAATTAGAAAACTCTAAACAAGGAGTAATAATGCCAAAATCTGTGCTATGCCTAGTCAAGTAGTCATACATAAAAAATGCCTTTAAGCGTTGATTTGAGAATCATCCTTTTTGTTGGTCAGTAAGAAAATTACTGTTAAGAATTAGTTAAGTAGACAAAGGTCAAAAACCTTTTGGTTAATAGTATCTGTCAAGCTTATGATATTATGACATAGTGATATTTTTAAAAGCAATACCTAAACTAAGTAAACATTTCTAGGCAATGACTACAGTGGAAAGTTTTATCAACGCACGACCAGAGAAGTCTTTTGAAGAATACTGCATTGAATCTGTAAAATACGTAGATCTGGCCAGAGAGATACCTTCCAACCTGGAGGGAACGATTGTCATCGGGATGTTTGTAATGCAACGTGGAGACTTGATCGCTTCGCTAAGAGCTGCGGCCACGAGACTGGCCAATACTCTGCTCAGGAGAATGAACGAGGATTGTCAAACCATGATCAAATCGTTAGTATACTTCTCGAACTGTACAACAATAATAATAATACCGGTGGCACTCTAGGTTTAAGTTTTTTATAGTAATTTTGTTTAATATTATTTTATAAAATTAATTTAAAAAACTTTTACTTAAGAAAAGAAATAAATAAAGAGATAATAATAAATTATTTATTTGCGTAAGGAATGAAAGAAACATGTTGGGTACATTATATAGCACTAGGTTATACATAATGGTGAACTTTCTCTATATAAGTATGTATATCGTTGTCTAGTACCCATAACACAAGTTTCGAGCTTAATTTGGGGCTAGGTCAATTTGTGTGCAATTGTCCCCGATATTTATTTTTATTTTACTTTTAGCTTAACATTTTACCGTACCCTTGGGAAGCTCTGCACCCCACACCATAGATTAAGTAGACTATATACTACGTATAGATGGAAATCACCCATAGAACGACACAATCGTTAGAGAAGTGAACGAAATGACCTGCGCCAGATGAAGGTTACTATGGAGTATTCTGTGACGATAGTGCTTGAAACGTCAGGCGGCAAATATCGATATCGATCTGTAGTGATGGGACATTTAAACCCAACCCACTATCGATAACCCATTCCATTTCCTATTTTATGTTTTCAATAGCTTAAGGTTTTTAAATAATGAAACTCAGTTTTAATATTTAAATTTATATTCAGATAAATAATACTACCACTTCGATTCGGAACTTTACAATTTCTTCAATCAAATCAAATTAAGTTGGGGGTTTATACAAAATTTTAATTGTTTGATATATATAATCCAAATCCAAGAAATTAGAATGGGCAAGTGCCTTTCTTGTACTAGCTACTTACAACTATTACAGCAATCAAATTAATATTAGGTACTATACAAAATTGAATTAACAATTTGATTATAATACAAATGTTCACGCCTATTGTAAGTAGACGTTTTTGTGAACGTCTTGCGGGAAAGATATAGCAAATTGAGCTAGCTCAATGGGCCGAAGTTCTCGAACTCCGGTGCGGGGGGTTAAAATATAAATTATGAAACCCCAGCGGTTGTGGACTGTATTTCATAGGGCTAATTTCGCGGTGCGGATGCGAACTACGAATTAAAGGTGACGAGTTGGCAGCCGAAGGGTAGATATGGGGGAGACAGATAGGGAAGTAGTGCACGCCTACCTTGAGTCCTTGACTGCGGTCTTCCTCCAGGCTCCGTCTGCTTTGGGCCAGCGATTGCGTGGCGCCGGTAATGGCGGCACGCGGTTACGTGGAAACTTGCACTTTTCGATGTTAATCCGTACAAGACACTTCCCCAAACACGTATATACACTTTAACTATAGATAATTCACATATAAAGTACAGATGGGTGCGGATTTATATTATTGACTTATTTTTCGATGAAAGGTTGCGGTGCGAGCTGTAATCTCGCGCGGCGGGTGCGAACGGACTTTTTTTCTTCCTTTTTGCCAACATGACGACGTGTGTCGCGGGTGGCGCGTGCGACGCACACATATCGGTAGGCGTGCGTGTGAGGGAGAAGGAAAAATGGATAGCGGAATAGGATAAGCTGCCAACATTATCACTCAAAAATATGACATGTGTCATTGTGGACACGAAAAATTAGAGCGCGCGAATAATCGAATACACATAACGAATGGCGAAGCCATCTCCCGCGACCTTAAAGGGTTACCTTTAAAGAACTATAAATATAAAATATGAATTTAAATTATAAAGCGAATATCTAACCTACAATAAACTATACTAAGGAGTTTACATCTCTATTCTATTGACTTGGCAATGGGCACAATCGAACAACCGGGCGCACGAAGCTCCCTTTGCTCGTCCTAACGGTGACTACACGCGTTGTTCCATCCTTTGAAGGGTGGACAGCTTCTACTACACCGAGAGGCCATGAAAGAGGCGGCGCGTTGTCGACGATAATAACGACTATCGTTCCTAGCTCAATCGGAGTTGACGGCGTGGTCCACTTGGCTCGAGACTGCAATTGATGCAGGTACTCGAGTCTCCATCGACGCCAGAACGACTGGACTAGCCTATCTAATAGAGAATGTCTCTCAAGTAAGTTAGATGCCTCTACATGAGGCGCGGGAAGCGAAAATAGCGGCGCGGTATGGAGGAAATGAGCCGGCGTGAGTGCCGATGGCTCAGCGGGATCACTGCTTAAGGCAGTGAGCGGACGCGAGTTTACAAGTGCCTCGACCTGAGTTAGCACAGTTAAGAGCTCTTCGTAAGAGAGTATCTGTTGGCCTATAACTTTGAATAAGTGGTTTTTAACAACCTTGACCATGGACTCCCAGGATCCACCCCAGTGAGGACTGACCGGTGGGATTTGTTTAAAATCGATGCGACTCTCGGAGAGCTCATGTTCAAGTTGCGGGCGAAAGTTATCGAGAAACTTGTATAAATCGCGTAGGTATGAACGACAACCTACCAGATTTGTCGCGTTATCTGAATACAGACACTGAATTGGTCCTCGGCGCGCAAGGAACCGCTTGAGCGCAGCGAGGAAACTAACAGTAGTCAAATCCGTAGCTATCTCAATATGCAATATGCGCGTCGTGAGACATGTGAATATACACAGCCATGCCTTGCGGCTCTTGACACCTCTACCACGCGCTGGCGTATATTGTAGGGGTCCTGCGTAATCACAGCCTGTGTGCGAGAACGGTTTGTCTACCTGGTTGACGCGGCATGCAGGCAAGTCTGCCATCATTGGGAAAGACGGACGCGGTTTAGCTCTAAAGCAAGTATTACACTTGTGTATGCGGTGACGAATAACACGCCGTGCGGCGAGTATCCAATAGTGATGCCTGAGTAAGGACATCAACTGTTCGGGGCCGGCATGCAAATGCTTCCTATGATAAGCATCGATTATCATATCGACCACGTGATCGTGCTTAGGAAGAACACACGGGTGTTTATGCGAATAATCGATGGCAGCGTTCGATAGGCGGCCGCCGACGCGGATTATGCCATTGTTGTCTAAAAATGGGTTTAATTTTTGTAAAGCGGGCGAACAATTTTGGCCGTTTTTTAATTTATTTATGTCGTCATTGAAATGAACGTGTTGTAACGCGGATAAAATTTTATGCTCCGCGAAATCTAAATCCGAACGTGTCACAGAAGATCTGCGCGGTAAAAGTTTTGAAAATCGAAAGATAAAAACTACCACTCGTAATAGCTTCGACCACGAAGAAATACGATGGGCGAGCGCGTAAATTGGCGATTCAGTTGCGGTCACGGTTACAGTATGCGCAAGCGGTTTCAGATCAGGCACATCACCGACGTCGTTACGATCGAACTCTGCGATTGGCCACTCTGCGACATCCTTACATGCCCATGGCGGTCCCGAAAACCATAGAGGATGGTTGTGTAACATAGCGGGGGAGAGACCGCGCGACAGGCAGTCGGCTGGGTTGTCGGTGCCTGCTACGTGATGGAAACAACTAGCAGGTATGTTGTCGACAACCTGGACAACGCGATTCGCGACAAACGTTTGCCAACGGTGCGGAGAAGAGTTGATCCAACACAGAACAACTTTCGAGTCGGTAAAGGCGAAAACATTCGACATCTTATAGCGCGGTTCGAAATTATCAAGCACCTTACGCATTAACTTTGACATTAGAACTACAGCGCATAGTTCCAACCTAGCGACAGAGATGGTTTTTAGCGGCGAAACCTTTGACTTGGAACACACGAGCCTAACGGTCGTACTGTCACCTACACGAACCTGCAGGTATATGACGGCTCCGTATCCACGCTGACTAGCATCCGCGAAAGCCAAAAGGTTCGCTACGCAACCTTGAACTACACCTAGATGTCGCGGTATGCGTATATCGTTGAGCGAAGGCAGCTCACTGCAGAACTGCGACCACAAGGTCACGATGCGTCGGGGAGGAGTGTCATCCCAGTCACACTTTAAAAGCCATAGCTCCTGAATAAGCAGCTTAGCGTATAATATGACGGGAGCCACTAACCCTAAGTTATCCCATAAGCGCGCGACGACGGATAAAATTATGCGTTTGGTACATCCAGAATCAGGTGCGGCAACCCTGAAATTAAAGACATCATCAGACCTATCCCAATGCGTGCCGAGAATTTTATGCGGTACGGCACCTCTGTCGATCTCGAGATCTGAGGAGGCGCGATGCGATGCGGGAATAGCACGTAGGACTGCGGGAGAGTTACTGGTCCACTTGACGAGGTCAAACTGACCGCTTTTGAACAGCTCGATAAGCTGGGTACAGGCCGCAACAGCGACGGCTTCATCATTCTGCGATGAGTCATCCGCCATTATGCTGAAGCACACATCGTCCATGTACGTCGAGCTGGATGCAATCGCGGCAGCTGTGGGGAACCGATGTCTTTCATCAGCAATCAGCTGATGAACGACGCGAACTGCGTGAAATACGCTGGACTTCATTCCAAAACAAACACGATTGAATTGAAATACTGATATCGGGTCCTGCGGCTGAAATCTGAAAAAAATTAGCTGGAACTTGCGATCTGATTCGTTCATACCGATCTGCAAAAACATCTGACGACAGTCTGCGGAAACAGCAATTTTGAAAAGCCGGAAATTTAACAAGATGCTATTTAAGTCACCCTGTAGATTAGGACCTGCATGTAGCACCTCGTTGAGTGACAACCCTGTGCTGGTCTTGCTGCTGGAGTCCAAAACCATCCTAATTTTGGTGGACGTCTTGTCTTCGCGGTGTACGCAATGATGCGGAACGAAATAGGATGCGGCGGCGGCGGGAACAATATTGCGATTATGTCCTATTTCGGTGATATAACCTTTACTCAAATATTCACGAATGATATCGTTGTAAGCGGTGCGTAGTGTACGTGAAGACTCCAGCTTACGTTCCAAACACAGCAGGCGTTTATGTGCGGTTAGGTATGAATTTCCTAACTTACTAACATCGTCCCTAAACGGCAGAGAGACGGTGTACCTACCACTAGCGTCACGCGTAGTAGTGGCGCGGAAATGATTCTCGCATTCAAGATCGTCTTGACTGCGAGCGGGCGGAGCGGTGATCTCTTCGAGTTCCCAAAACCTTTTGAGAACATTATCTAAAGATGGCTGTACTACAGCACAACAAGCCGATGTCGACTTTACGTAAATATGTTTAGGTAATAACACGGGAGCTGAACCCATAAGTATATATCCTAAAACAGTTTGTATAGCGGGAGGCATTCCATCAGCACTGCTATGCACCGAGCCCGGTAACAACAGGTGAGGAAATATATTCGCACCGAGGAGCACATGCACCTCAGCGGGCGTAGCGAATGTACTGTCCGCGAGCGGGAGCGAATGAATGTGCGCGAACGCAGATTCGTCCACGGGAACCGTAGGTAGGCTATCCGTGATGCGGTCGACTACAAGCGCGGATATGTCGTAATTAACGTTATCCGAAAAACGCGAGAATATTTTAAAGTCTGTAGAACCAGTTATCTCCCTTTCAGAACCACCGAAACCTCGTACAGTTATTTGCATGTCTTTATTGCAACTTAAACCTAAGCGCGCGCAACATTCGTTTGTTATAAAGTTACTCTGCGATCCAGAATCAAGTAAACATTTTATTAAATGCGCCTGACCCGATACATCATAAATAACAACTTGAGCGGTCGACAATAATATCGTCGTAGGCCGTACGCAATGAGTGCTACGCTCACCGCTACGTGTGCTACGCGATACCGGCGTGGCAATAGATGTGTGTAGCGACGAAACATTCTTATCATTATCGCGCGTAGAAGCGGTAGGCAAAGCGCTCGCATGGCTGGCGGTTACAAAAGGCGCGCGGGCGCTGCCAAGCGCAGGTGCGGGTTCGAATCCCGACGAGGGAATTATTTCAGAATTGCGTGCCTGCGATGCGGTATGATTATTTGACTTATTAAAGTGCAATAAAGAATGATGTTTTTGGTGGCAATTCCTACAAGTGAGACTGGAATTACATTCGCGGGTTTTATGTTTTAAACTAAGGCAATTAATACATGCGTTGTGTTCTTTAACACATTTAAATCTAGCGGAAGGCGTTAAATCATTAAATTTAGGACATTTGAAGAAGTGGTCATGTACGAAGTTGTCACAAAGACATTTCTTGTGAGAAGCCGAGATGGCTACGTAAGTCTGCGGGTTAGGTACATGAGTTCGCGGTTTATACGTATTCCTAGAACTTGAAGCACTTGTGTTTGACTGCGTGTTATGATATATCTTAAACTGTCCACGAATAAAATCTGTCAGCTGACTGAAAGTAGGTAAATTCTCCGCGCGATATTGTGACTCAAACGCACGGACAGTCTCCTCATCTAACTTCTTCAACGCGATATGTAACAACATAAAATCTGCTAAGTCGTCCAGCTTTAGGTTTTTTAGTGCATTCGCGGCGGTAACAAACTGATCCATAAACGTTTGGAATTTAGAAGCAGAAGCGGGACCGTTCAACTTGACATTAAACATCTGATCCAAGTAGGTAGATGCGAGCGTGCGAGTGTCTTGATACCTATCGACGAGGCATTTTAATATTGTATCGTAATTATCAGCGCATGGCGTTATACCTGAGAATACGGCCTGGGCCTTACTTGAGAGCTTTCCTATTAGATAGTACAACCTCTCAGCGTTCGTCAACATTGGATTGTCGTGTACCATGGACTTAAATCCTGCGTAAAATAGAGGCCAATTGCGAATGTCGCCGTCGAAAGACATTATTTCGATTGGCGGCAAAGATGGCAGTCTACATTTTAATCCTATGCGATCTTTCTGATCGTGATCAGAGTCCACCTTCGAAGGTTGATCAACACGCTTTAATACGCGCTTAATACGACAGTACATATCTTCGAAAGCGATAAGCGATTTATAATTAGGCTTACAAGTAGGATCATTTGTAAGAAGTGCGCGATTGTGCTCATTGACAAGTTCTTTAAACTCAGACCGAATATCTTCGATCGTTTCGACAGAACATAGAAAGTTCTCCTTACACTCTTCACTGAGGTGTGCCTTTTGCGAGTTGTCATACACTACTTGAACAAACTCGAAAAGCGTATCTCGTTTGGTTTCTAACAGAATAATATCGCTATTATGTTTAGTGTCCAACTCTGTATCTACTCTCTTTGTAGGCGGCATATTGACGAACAATGTTTAACTCCTACCCACTAAACAATTTATTCGAACAAATTATGAATTGGCGATTAGCGAGCGACAATAATTATTACAATTTGTGGGGTAGGTGTTATTTAATTAAATAAGTTGGAAACTGAACCTTTGCGAATAGAAACTAAACTAATGTAGGTACTTAGGTCAGATATACGAATATACTTGACTAAAACTAGCGGTTTTAAATATTATAGCGAAGTTACAAGCTACTGATTTTACACTATTAGGTAACTCCCTAAGGGGCGGTATAGAAGCGGTAAGAATAAGACCTAAGGTGAGCTAGGTATGACCTAAACTATAAAGAAACCTAGGTTTTATGCGGGTTAAAGCTAGACGAATCTAGACTTAATTATGGGCTAACCAGACGAATCTAGGCTAACTTGCGGGGGGAAAGAACGTCCGTTTTAACGACGAAATAATCGCGGCTCGAAGGCCAAATGTTCACGCCTATTGTAAGTAGACGTTTTTGTGAACGTCTTGCGGGAAAGATATAGCAAATTGAGCTAGCTCAATGGGCCGAAGTTCTCGAACTCCGGTGCGGGGGGTTAAAATATAAATTATGAAACCCCAGCGGTTGTGGACTGTATTTCATAGGGCTAATTTCGCGGTGCGGATGCGAACTACGAATTAAAGGTGACGAGTTGGCAGCCGAAGGGTAGATATGGGGGAGACAGATAGGGAAGTAGTGCACGCCTACCTTGAGTCCTTGACTGCGGTCTTCCTCCAGGCTCCGTCTGCTTTGGGCCAGCGATTGCGTGGCGCCGGTAATGGCGGCACGCGGTTACGTGGAAACTTGCACTTTTCGATGTTAATCCGTACAAGACACTTCCCCAAACACGTATATACACTTTAACTATAGATAATTCACATATAAAGTACAGATGGGTGCGGATTTATATTATTGACTTATTTTTCGATGAAAGGTTGCGGTGCGAGCTGTAATCTCGCGCGGCGGGTGCGAACGGACTTTTTTTCTTCCTTTTTGCCAACATGACGACGTGTGTCGCGGGTGGCGCGTGCGACGCACACATATCGGTAGGCGTGCGTGTGAGGGAGAAGGAAAAATGGATAGCGGAATAGGATAAGCTGCCAACATTATCACTCAAAAATATGACATGTGTCATTGTGGACACGAAAAATTAGAGCGCGCGAATAATCGAATACACATAACGAATGGCGAAGCCAACAAATCTAAAGAAATTATACACAGAATGGCCATGTACCTATATTAAATAAGCTACTTATTAATTATACATCAATCAAATTAAGATTAGGTATGTACCATACAAGATTTAGTTAACTGTCTGATAAATATATGTAATACAAATCCAAGAAAATGACACATAGAATAGGCACATGCCATCATACAAATTTGTACTTACAACAGCTATACATCAATCAAATTAGGTACTATACAATATTGAACAATCTGATATACAGTGCAAATCCTAAGAAATTATATTATTATACACAGTATGGGCATGTACCTATATTAAACAAGCTACATAGAATTATACATTGATTCATCGTTATAAACCGAATATAACTAATACATAATAATATAATTGACTATCGGGTTGGGTGTAGTAACTGGGACCAGGCATTTCAAGATTTTGTGAATATGGTGGGTAAAATATGCTGCAGTACAAAAAAATTAAAAAAATACCAAACCCGATACCAGCTGGATACATATTGGCCACATTGCCATTCATGTTAGGCTCTATATCTATGTTCAATACAAAATCTCTGTTTTTATTTTTCTATTTCTATAAATGATAGGTATTACTTACTCAAGAGTCCTGGTTTCAATTTCTTTTGGTCCAAATAGGGTTGGGTCACTCACAAGCAGTCTTCTCCTCTTCCTAAGATATTTTTCCTCGAATTGATGGCCACATAATTATTGTTGGAGCATTTACATCAGCTATATATTGACTATGTGGCTGTACCAAGTCCAACTAAATTTTTCCTCTGGTCTCGAGAGCCAAAAAAGCACGAGTTGATTGTTCAGCTACAATCAGCAATGCAGCGCGAGCGAGACTGCGAGAAGACATTATTATTCTAAAACAAACATAACCTAAATGTAATAAATTATTCTGTAACCTAACAAGATGCTATTTCATGTAATTTAAGTCGGCACAGGCTTAGCTCTACTTACGTTTTTGTCTGTTAGCAGTTAGTTGTTGAATGATGATACAGGTTTTTAACCTTGTGATCCTTGTCATTATAGAAATGATATGTAAGATAAAATTTAATGTAATTCTAAAGAGCAACGGTTTTAATTTCAAGTACCTAGTTTTTGTTTCTTCGTTAATCGCTTCGCAACTTTCGCAAGCAATCAAAGTGAAAAAGAGAAATTGACGAAACTGTGCGGGACCGGGAAAATATGGCGGGCGTTATTTCACAAAAAGTAAAAAAACACAAACAAAACTTCGTCTGATAGATTATAAATAATGAATTACTGAATGAAATTGAATGAATGAAGCCTGTTCAAAGTGTTCATGTTCTCCAATCTCATCTGGCGCAGGTCACTTCTAAGAGCATAGACGATGTTCTGTGATTACCTGCCGTGCCCCACACTAGGTCTCTAATGAGCCTGTAAGACAATTATTTGGCTTAGAGTGTTCAGAGCATGTCCTGCTAAAATAAATAATTATCTAGTATCCTTACTTGAGGATCAGAATCGGCCTTGTTAGACCAAGGCCCGGGGCTGTTTATAATTAAATATGCGATTACGGTATGTTTAGCCCTTAGCGTTAGACCCCGATTTGTGGTACCGAATTCTTGGAACATCTGTTCAACACATTTCTAAGGTTAAATCTTTGTGGTAAGACCGAATTTGTATGATGTTGTTTATGAATACTTGTCAATTTATAAAATTAAAATCTATTATATCCTAGATACTAATATTATAATCGTAAAAGTTTGTGAGTATATGGATGAATGGATGGATGTTTGTTACTCTCTCACGCAAAAGCTACTGAACGGATCTGAATGAAATTTGGAATGGAAGATAGCTTATACCCTGGATTAACACATACACGGAGAAAAAAGACCTTCCAAAGTACCGTTTTCCTTCTGAATGAAAAGGGAAGGATTTGTGATTCAGAAGGAAAACTAAGGTAAAATGAGGAAGGAATTCTTGGTGGGTAAGACTCAGAAGGAAAGTCAGTATCTCTTTCTCAGTGTAGGCTACTTTTTATCCCGGAAAAAGGTTCCTGCGGGATAACGGGAAAACGCGAGGGAAACCGTTGGGCAACTAGTTACCAATAATATCCATACGTACTCTCTTATTTTATAATATTATTAAATGAGAAAATAACGCCGTCTGTCCGTTTGTTTGTTACCTATTCACGCGTAAGTCGCTGATCCGATCTAGATGAAATTTGGTATCGAGATAGTTCGAGCCTTGGGAAAGGACGTAAGGTATCCTTTTTATCGTGATAGACTGTTGTTCATGTGGGTGAAACCCTTGGGAAGAACTAGTGATAACATATTTGTATCGTTATTTTTTTCTATGTTTATTGTCTTTATTGTGACTTATTCCTTTAGAATATACGATGAGTACAGTACAATCGCCAATACCCTGCTCACCCCGCCGGCGGATACAGCGGCTCTCATGGATCTGATGGTGTACTGTAAGAAAGTGGAAGACGTGCTCCTCGCAGAGATGGAGGACAAACTGAGGAACGTTATGAGATATATCGTGTTCCTGGGCGATTACACCACCTTCACGCCGCTCGAGATGAAAGCTAACAATCAATCTTTTCATTGGTAAGTTTGAAACGGATGGTTTGCTCGGGAATATATTACTGTAGGACATGTCTTGATATGTTCTTGGAAGCATACGTCACGTTTACTATGCTGTGGATGAAAACGAGTACGTAATTATTTCTTCCGGTTAGGAAACTAAAAATTAAATGTAGGACAAAACTGCGAAATGGACTTTCCGATAAATAAAAAAACTTGAGTGTGTTGTGAAAGTTATTTTTTGACTTACATCAATCGTTAGTGCAAGCCTTATGTCATGTTTAGGTAAAACCTAGGAGGTACAGTGTATCTGTATATATATAATATTTATACATAAATATTTATAATACATTTATAATATATTATTATTTGTACAGTCAACGACAAAAGTCGCTGAACAAAAACAAAATTTTCGGTTCTCTTTATCATCATAAACACCAACCTTCGACCAAATCATTACTTAATATCAGATGTGTTGTCCTGCGGTAGGGTTAGAACCCTACCTTGTAAGTTGTAAGGAAAAAACAAACATTACTGCATTTGTAAAATCGAGTATGATCAGCTACTTTTGTTGCTGACTGTACGTACCTATGTGTTGGTATCAATAATTATAATAGTTGAAGGTCAACAAAGTTTCTTTGTTTCAGGTATGCTCGTATGGCTAGTGTTATAGACGAGAGCAAATCAATTTGTGATCAAAAGAAAGTTGAATATCAAGAATTTCTCAAGGTACGTAAAATACTAAGATAATACTAATTTGGAATAACGTAGGTACATCGTATAAGAAATTGTTTACTTACACAGATTCGCATCGCCAAATTCATTGAAGACCTCGGTGTTTACGAATCACAAGTCAACGAGTTGCAATATTGGGGTAACATTGAGGAGCTACCTAAATATGTTAGCCGTGCAAAACGTTTGGATGAGAAGTAAGAGTCGATTTTTTTTAGCTGGTATTTTTGTTAGCTACGGATATGCCGAAGATGTCTTACTGCGATACCTCGCGGTCGTGGTTTAGCTTGCGACCGTGATGTTGTTAAAAACGACGGTTTCATTTTTTTTGTTAAAAGTTTTTATTTTACCATTGTTTTGTGGCTATAATCTTCTAATTATTATATATATGCTTATTGTAAAACACAACTCAGCACTACAATCTGTGAGTGGCCAATCATCCCCTGTTTTCCTACTCGTAAGGTTGGTTTTTTTTTTCAAATGAGATCAACTTCGGGGATAACCCCGAAAATAATTTCAATGAAGAATTATCAAAATCGGACTACTCTGTAAAAAGATATGCGTGGTCATAATCATTAAAAAAAACTGCAATTACCCCTAGTACAGGTTTTGATAGTTTACAAAAACTATAAAAGTTTTCGTTTCCATCCATACATATTTTTTTCAGCGAATCTTACCGAGACTTGGAGGAACTGAAATCGTTAATACGGGTTATCGTTATAATCATATTCCAACAATGTTATTGAGTTACTTTTTGAATTTAAGCAGATCGAGTTGCCACTTTGACAAGTCGGCGGTGGTAAACGTCGACGTTTACCAAAACTTTTATCGTTTTCAAAACTTGTACTAGGGGTACAGTTTTGTCTACACGGTATCAGAATCTATTTGAAATTTAATTTTATTGGATTGAAATTTAATTACTTGTGGTATGTACAGATTATCACAGGCACTGGTGAAAATCGATCAGTTCAACGAAGAAGAGAGTTCGTTCGGATATGAAATATCGCAGTATCCGAAGAGAAAGGCGATATTTGACAGACTGGTGCCTTTCAAGAGACTCTTCGATGCCGGCAACGATTTCCTTGCAAAGCACAACACTTGGATGACGTCTAAGGTATATCATTGCACATCACACTATACACGGTATTTTATATAAAATGGGGTCATTTTTGAGAGTGTATGTTTGTTACTTATTCACGCTGAGACGGCTAAACGGATTTCAGTGAAATTTGAAATGAAGATAGTTTATTCCTTGGATAATGCACATATTTTACTTCTTTTATCCCACTAAAAGGTTGCTGTGGGATGACAGGAAAACCAGGGACTGTCGCCTGTATTTGGGGAACTTTACCTACTGGTTGCTAAATTGATTTAGTTTGTACTTATTTTATTTTAAACCGACGCAAAAAGAGAGGTGTTATAAGTTTGACGTCGATGTCTGTCGTCTGTGTGTGTGTCTGTGGCATCGTAGCTCTCAAACGGATGAACCGATTTCGATGCGGTTTTTATTATCTGAAAGCCAGTTTCCTTGCGGGGTGATTCTTAGTTATGTTTGGTTAATATTGGTTCAGCAGTGTAAGAGTAATTAAAACTATGTTTGATGAAAATCGGTCTAAGATGTCGGGGGTTTTGTAAATTTATAGTTTTTTAAATTTATACTAAATATATGTTGCTAGGTGGGAAGTTTCGATCCTGAAGATATTGAAGGCGATGTCGCTTACTTTTATAAGATAGTGTACAAATTGGAGAAGTCCTTCCAAGAAACTCCAGAGACTTTCCGACTCGCTAGCTCTGTCAGGTAAACCAATTTTATAATTATTTATTTTGCATTGACTATGGCACATACTCTCTCTCTGAGAGAAGGCCAGAGTCCCAGCAGTGGGAACGTGGAAGGCTGATAATGATGATGAATGGCACATTTATTAATACACTAGCTGACCCAGCGAACTTCGTTCCGCGTAAGAGGCAATAAATGAGCAGATTTAAGATTTTAAAATTTTATAAGTAAATAATAAATAAACTCGCTTAGAACAAAAACATGAACCGGTCAACTTCATTACATTACTGTCAGTTGTGTTTTGTTACACCATGTCAGTTGCGTTTCGTTAGCCCATTTATAACAAATGGACGACTCATTTTTTTATTGATGAATATCATATTTTAATACTTATTATCCTATTCCGGACGAAGAAAAATCCAACATATCAAAGATCATAAAAATCGTTCCAGCTGTTCTTGAGTTATACATAATATATAGATTTTCTTAAAATAATTGCAGAGAAAAGATGGACGATTTCAAAACCAACATGCCTATCATACAAACGTTGGGTAACCCCGGCATGAAGCCTCGTCACTGGGAGAAGATATCGGAAATTGTTGGCTTCCCTATAGTTGTTGACGACGAAATGTCGTTAGAAAAGGTCATTGACTTCAACCTAGGGGATTACATCGACAAGTTCGAGGGCATCTCAGAAGCAGCAACTAAGGAGAACAACCTCGAGAGAGCATTGGATAAAATGATGAAAGAATGGGCCGATCTCAGATTTGATATATTGACTTACAAGTTAGTATGTCTCTCTTATCATCAGTCAAGAACTCGCTATTGTTGTCTGTTCAAGAATTGTATTTGTAATACATATTTGAATTTCTATACAGGGACACTGGAACCTACATTCTGTCAAGTGTAGACGAAATTCAGTTGTTGCTCGATGACCACATTATTAAAACACAGACAATGAAGAACTCGCCATACATCAAACCCTTTGAAGATATCATCTAGTAAGTTTGCTATCGCTTAAAACGGTAAAGGAAAATATCGTGAGGAAAATGGCATGTCCAAGAACCGCAATATTCAAGGGCATGTGACATCTATCAACCCACACTGGGCCAGAGTGGTGGATCGCGGCCCATACCATCTCCCTGAGAGAAGATTTGTGTCCCAGTAGTGGTAACGTAATAGATTCCTGATGAGTGAAAGTTATAAAACCATGTCCTATATATATACGAGTATATTGACAAAGCTTATATCTATATCTATATCTGGTCTTTAAGAGTTGGAGTTTAGATAATAAATTATGTAAGTTACTTTGAACCCTTTCCATATTTTCTAGTGATTGGGAAGGCAAGTTGATTCTCTTGCAAGAAATTCTAGACGAGTGGTTGAAGGTCCAAGCGACTTGGATGTATCTTGAACCAATCTTCTCGTCGCCTGACATCCAACAGCAAATTCCAGAAGAAGGCAGAAGATTCAGTGCTGTTGATAAGGTAAATTTTCCTTTAAATTCTTGTAAGCTATTGAAATTATTGAGACTTTTTGCTGTCTTAGTTTTTGGGTTCCTAGTCCTAACTAGTATGGTAGTATTGGTGGTCTTTCAATACTGTAAAATTGTTTTTGAGCATGTGAAAGTTCAGGTATACAAAGTAAAAAAGTTATAATCTGCTCGAAACGATATCCTGTTAGAGGATGTTAGGTAGGAAGATGATCATTTCTAAAATTATTCACTAGCCATTACCGTTGATCTCTTTTAACACTCAATATCGGTACAAATATCATACATAGAGTGGAAAACCAAATTATAGCAGTAGGTTTCACAAGAATATTGCAGTTAGTAACGCATCCTTTTTAGATGTGGCGCGAGATAATGAAAGCAGCGGCAACTGAGCCGCGTGTGCTTGACGTGATCATGATTGAGAAGATGCTCGACCGGCTCAAGAAATCCAACAACCTCCTGGAAATGATACAGCGAGGACTTAACGCGTACTTGGAGAAGAAACGCCTGTACTTCCCTCGCTTCTTCTTCTTGTCCAATGACGAATTGCTTGAGATCCTGTCCGAGACCAAGGATCCCATGCGGTGTGTTGCATTTGTTTTTACAATATCATGACTTCAAAATCAGGCTTTATCTTTAAAGCTGCTCAATTGGCTTAAGAAAACCTAGGGCGTTCTACAGACGATTCAACGAGCAGGAACATAGAGCTGTTCAATTACCTCCTTGCTTCTTCTTCTTTCTGAAGACGATACGCTCAAAGTTATGTAAGATATACTATTCGATCGACGTATAATCTACCAGCGGGTTCCAGTGGCATTCCTATATGGATGAAAATAATGCAAGATTGTCATACGATAGTAGTAGAAGTACCTAGTAGTAGATAGTGGTGTAGTGATAGTCTCTCTTGAGTTCTGACAGATATCGATGCAATCTTGATGTTTGTTATAGAATGGAAAAGGTAACGAGGCTTCAATACGTACTTACCTAATTCGAAAACAATTTGTACTTGGGTAGCTTTTCTGTCCGCACGTGCAGCACGTTTCTTATTTTGTCGTACGTTTTCAGTGTACAACCTCACCTTAAAAAGTGCTTCGAAGGAATCGCTAAACTGACCTTCACGGATGATATGGTGGTCACTCACATGCGCTCCTCAGAGGGAGAGATCGTGTTGCTTACTACGACTATCAATACTGCCGCCGCTCGTGGCCAGGTAATACCAAGAATTACTCGTAGATCATTCTTCCTGAATAATGCACTATAAACAAACTTAACAAACTAGCAATCGTTCCGGAAGCCTAAGTCCTTGATTACAACTCTTTTACATTCACACTGGTCAAATGTAACAAGGACGTAATGAGCAGAGACGTAGAGACGTACGGATAAACGAGACATATAGATCCCTGAAATGGCAACTACTATGGTACTAACTATGAGAATAAAACTTCTTCAATGGAAGGGGGATATTTTGGTAATTAGTCTAAGCAGGGAACTTAATAGACTGACGACAATGATGAATTGATGATTGTGTTAACATTAAATTAATGTACAGGTGGAAAAATGGCTGCTGGAGCTGGAGAAAGCGATGAAATCGTCGGTGCACCAGGTGGTGGAGGAGTCGTTTAACGACTACGTTAAGTGCCCTCGTCAGCGCTGGGTACTAGTGTGGCCCGGGCAGGCGGTCAGTACACCAGCTATGTTATGCTTTAACAGGGGCTTATCTGTGACTTATAAATAAAATGAAATCTTCCGGTAAGAAGCGTAAAGCCAGATCGCACTAGTTAGGTTCAGAGCATAGAACTTCAGGGCAGACGTAATGGTATCACCAGGTAAGAAGGTAAAAGAGTTTACCCTAGTCTCTTTAGCAAGTTGTAAAAATACAATCAAATTTCTATTGGATTGAAATTCGATCGTCCTGACGGCTTTCAACTTGTATGATAAGAACGTGCGCTTTTCTTCCAAAGTGTGTTTTTGGAGGTTTGAAGGTTTGGAAGCCAAAAAATTCTTCTCGATACTTTTATTTTTGAAACCATATAGCTCAATGTTTTCCCATGCATTTTCCAGGTACAATGTATAGCGATGACATACTGGACGTCAGAAGTGACAGAGGCTATCCATATCAACACCACGGCGATGCGCGCCTACTGGGACAAGTGTAACTTCCAAATCTCAAAGATTGTGGACTTAGTGCGAGGGGAGCTCAGTTTGCAGAATCGAATTACACTTGGTGAACCTTCTTCATAAGCAATCTAATTTCGCTTTAGTATAATATATATAACAATGGATACAAGAAATTGATCGTCGATTTATTAATTTAAGGAGCATTGGTGGTACTGGATGTGCATGCTAGAGACACGCTGATGCTGCTAATAGAATGCAACGTGATGGTGGACAATGATTTCAATTGGCTCTCGCAGATCCGGTACTATTGGGAGGTAGGTCCTGTTCCCTCAGATAAAAATAGAGTGCAGAGCTTTTGTCCTGTCCCATTTGCCCACAGAAAGCTCTTTACATTCAATGAGACCACTTCATACACAGTTAACTATTTCATGGTTTCGATGATATAAAAATGTTGAAGGATAAAATGTATGGTTATCATTTTTAATTTTGTCAATAGACACAAGAAGACCTCACGATGCAGTGCGTGACTCGTATGATCAACTCCCAACTGATGTACGGGTATGAGTACTTGGGGAACACAGGGAGACTGGTCGTCACTCCTCTTACCGACAGGTGCTTCCGGACGCTGTTTGGAGCTTTACATTTGAATTTGGGTAAGGATGTCATTAAGCGGATGTCTTATTCTCTAATTGTGGGTTTTTGATCCAGGAAATGCTATATCCAAGAACGGCACTAAATTTTGCACCACCATCATGACTATCATATGACTTTGTAGAACTGCATGGGTGAGTAAATATAGGTACTGTCTTTCATATAAACTACATCGTAAAATTACTTCAGGTGGTGCTCCTGAAGGTCCTGCTGGTACCGGCAAAACTGAGACTACTAAAGACTTGGCAAAAGCCGTCGCTAAACAGTGCGTCGTATTTAATTGTTCTGATGGTCTTGACTACATTGCTCTTGGGAAGTTCTTCAAAGTAAGTTTATGTAACCATTCTTCGGAAAATTTGTTCGTCTTTTGTGTTGTGATTATTTTATCTAGTGTACAATTAAGGTTTCATATATATATATATATGTGCACCTTATCAGGGTCTGGCATCATGCGGGGCCTGGTCCTGCTTCGACGAATTCAACAGGATCGACCTTGAAGTATTGTCAGTGGTGGCGCAGCAGATACTTTCAATCCAGCGCGGAATCAACTCTGGTTCACCAGAGCTACTGTTTGAAGGGACGCTTCTGCAGCTGGATCCGTCGTGCGCTGTATTCATCACCATGAACCCAGGTTATGCTGGCAGGTCCGAGTTACCTGATAACCTAAAGGTTAGTTGACATTTTCTACCAAATTTTCCTTTCTTCGTCTTTTTTCGTTTAAATGTGATGTTGAGTCTGTCTTCGTTTATTTTCAAAAGTTTCTTTTTGTAAGAGGCCCACAGCTTTTTCATTTCCTGAGCTATCAAAATGTAAAAGAAAACTGATTACTTATATTTTTTTATATTTCCGACCTTTGTAACGGTGTTGTGGCCCCTAACCAACCCTATCTATATTACAAAATTATCAGGAGATGCATGCAAACTGTATATCGATAATATTCAGACTAGAGACGAACATAATACCATAGTCATACCCATAGTGTCTCGTAATGTGATATGTATGACGTACAAGTTCCCTTCCCGAGAACTTCGTCGCAGGGACTTTTTTCAGATGAGAGTTATTAAATGATGAAATGTGTGTTGTAGGCCCTATTCCGCTCAGTGGCTATGATGGTGCCTGACTATGTGCTTATCTCCGAGATTGAGTTATACGCCTTCGGTTACCTCAACGCAAAGCCTCTGGCCGTGAAGATTGTGGCCACGTACCGCCTGTGCTCTGAGCAGCTGTCTTCTCAGTGTCATTACGATTACGGTAAGTTATTTTTTTTGACAGAGTCGTTAAAGTTGTTTCAATTAGGGTCAGAAACTTTAAGAAGCTAGGTTAATTTAGGTGGCTTTTAAAAGCACAAATAATTTTGAAATGGGTAATGGTTGACTGAGCAAAGCTACGTTAGCCTGCCCTGACTAGCTTAAACTTAGTTGTATTTACTAGGCTAGGGCCTAAGAAAGAATAGATATTTTTATGTTAATACTAATATAGTAGCGAACAGCGATATTTAATCCTTATATGTTAACTGATTTGTGAATATACGCTTTTCATTTCTTGAACACTTGTGATATCAATAAAAAGGAATGCGAGCGGTAAAATCGGTATTGCGCGCCGCGGGAGCTCTGAAGTTACGATATCCGGATGAAGTCGAAGATATTATTCTGCTACGTTCCATCAAAGACGTCAACTTACCCAAGTTCTTGGAACACGACGTGCCTTTATTCATGGTGAGTATTTGGAAACCATTTGATACTATCTTTCAGACTGAATTTGAGTATTGGTCAGGCAGTAAGCAAGTATGTTAGCACAGTTTGGAGTAGATCCGGTAAATGATTTTATTGGAACCTGAAATAAGACGATCATTGATGATGTTTCTACGTACTTGCGTGATGGAACATTCGAGATCATCTGTTTTATTTTATCGGCAAAAGGTAAGCATTTGACCACAGCCTCACCTGCTGGTAATTGATGACGAGGTCGATGAGAGTTTGCTTGCCCAGAAGATACCTTTTCACTCTTGATTTGAAGGCTCTCAAATTTTTCTTATTGAAAAACAAAGACACTGGCAGGATGTTCCACTCCTTCACCGTTTACATGATAAATGTAGAAAAGTAGTTAGCGAAGCACTTTGTGAGGTTTATGATAGAATTATTTCAGGGCATCATCGGCGACTTGTTCCCGGGGCTGCCACTGCCACAGGCGGGGCTGCCATATCTAGTGGCGTGCCTCAAGGAGAGCTGCGTCCCGCTCAACCTGCAGGCTAACGATTTCTTTGTCGAAAAGGTACATAGTTCACAATAGCCTCACCCTATGGGTGGGCCGCACCGCAAAACATCATGCATCTCTGTCGTTCATTTGATGTTTGAAGAGATGAAGTAATGCGTTGCGGCATGCGGCACGGCTCGCCCTAATGAGTGCGAGACAAACAGGTAGACTGTATCATATCCAACGCTAGGAAGTACATGCGTACTTAGTAACTCTTATAGAAGAGGGACAAGTCATATTTGGGCAAGGCATAGGCAATAACGACAAAAAGATATCGTTTTTTTAAAAGTAAACTCAATTAATGGTATACCACTTTTGGTGTTGGACTTATGTGAACATCTTGCCTTGGTGTGCCATTTCTACCTAGTATTTCTGTTCTTCTCTATAAATGCATACATTTTCAGGTCCTTCAACTGTTCGAAATGATCCTCGTGCGCCACGGCCTCATGTTGGTTGGATATCCGTTCTCAGGGAAGACTAAATGCTATCACGCACTTGGCGCTGCTCTTGGACTAGTAGCGGAAAAGGTTTGTATTCAATTTTTATAGTTAACTTAATTTTACAGTTTGACTTTTTCTTCAAAAATCTCTACCCCTAGGCTCTGATGGAAGAAAATGCTGTGGAATGGACCGTGATAAACCCGAAGTCCATCACCATGGGCCAGCTGTATGGGCAGTTCGACCCAGTTTCCCACGAGTGGTCTGACGGCATCCTCGCCGTCAGCTACAGAGCTTTCGCTGTCTCTGTCAATGACAACAGGTAGGTAACACATACCCATTTACCTCAATTATTAGATACCAACATTTTATTTAAGTACCATTTACAAATTTCACTTAACTAGTTGTAAAGTCGAGATTACAGGTTGGTTAACTAATGCTGGCACGTTCACAGCTCTCACACCCAAGCAATTTCATTATACAGTAGTAGAAACAAAATATCAACAATCTCTGTCATGCGTATTACCTTGACCGCGTGCGAGAGAGACAAATATACTTTTCAAAATGCGTATGCAGTGGTGCGAGAGAGACAAAGATACGTTTCATTAGGCGTAATAGTATGCAGTGCAACGTCATGCCGTCCGTTCATTGTGCTGTACGTGCCAGCTTTAGATAACTGGCCCATACATCCCATATTCCAGAAAATGGCTTGTATTCGACGGACCCGTGGACGCCATTTGGATCGAGAATCTCAACACTGTGTTAGATGACAACAAGAAACTGTGCCTCATGAGTGGAGAGATCATTCAATTAGCGCCTACAACGAACCTCATCTTCGAGCCTATGGACTTGGAGGCCGCGTCACCTGCTACGGTTAGTATCTTTTACCAGGTGGTACCTAAGCGGTTCTGCACGAGAGCTCGTTGTTGGTAGTTTGTTGTAGACGGATCAGTGTACGCTATTTGATTGAGAACTTTTGACGACAATACTGTATGAAGCTGTCCTCATAGGTGCGAGTAGAGAGATCATTCCAGGTGTGCATACTGCTAGCCTTATACAAGCATATCGAATTGGCAGAAAATTTAAAAAGTCTTTAACTGACTGGCTTCTTGGCCTCTGTTTCTACAGTGTAACAGAATTCAAAGAATTTTGTTTAATTTAATATTTATTTGTACAATAGATAAATGTTATATCTACATTCAAAGAGCTTGAGCTATGTCACTAAATTGATGACTCGGCTTTGGGTGTTTTGCAATTATTATTGAGCAGACATGGCGTTTACTATCTTACCTACGGATGAGAAACTAATGACTAATTTGTCACTCGATGAAAAGAGTTGTCAGTTATGTCTACGCTTTAACTAAATTAAAATTTTCAGGTGTCTCGTTGTGGTATGATCTACTTGGAGCCTAAGGGTCTGGGCTGGAAGTGCTTACTGGAATCCTGGCTCAACACTCTCCCGCCATGCTTTCACAACGTCAACAAGACTCTCATCAGAAACCTGTTCAATAGGTTCCTTTCACCGCTCCTGTGGCTTGTTGAACTTTCTGGACTAGCTAAGGTTGGTCTAGAGTATTTTAATGGAAAACGTTTAAGTTTGGTGCGTTTAGCCAAAAAATAGAAGGTATGAAGTCAGATTCTTTCGGGTCTTAACCGATTAGATGGTTGTCTCGTAGCCGTAGCCTGAACAAAACGTGTTGTCTTTTTATTTGTGGCACGAATACCTACATACTTACGTTTCAAATGCATTTATTTTGTTTCACCTGTACATAATATGTTAAATTTAATCACCGCCATTGGCCTTTTACGAATCAAGATGTAAGAAAGTAAATTATGTTTCTTCCAGCAAATGTACGTAACATCGCGCAGCAATCTGGTGGTGGCTCTCATGAACTTATTTGACTCGTTTATGGATGACTTTTATGACGAGAAGTACGTCGAATCTATATCTGACTTAGACATGCGAGCTCAACTTGAGGTAAGATGTGATTTAGTTTTAACAGAGTCATTTCTTTTGTTTGTTTACTATTCAATGTTTTGTGTATTGAACCATGAAGACGTCAAGCTAAAGTTGCCTTCTCATTCTGTTACGCACCTTTCTAGCAAAAGAGACAGCAATGTAAATATTTTATAGTATGTATGTACCTCTGGTAAGATTTTTAAAAACGAGTAATGCATATTTGTGCCCTCACTTATACGATGTCTTATTGTATACTTCTCAGGGAGTATTCTTCTTTTCGTGTATTTGGTCAATCGGAGCTACATTAGAAGCTGATAGTCGACCGAAATTCGACATGTTATTCCGAGGTTTACTCGAAAAAGAATTTCCCGAAAAGGTAAGCTGCTTATGTTATTTCTTCAGGTATGTACATGTAATTTTGTTTTCCTTGCTTTAATACCTATTTAATACGTAAGTATAAATCTACGTTCTAGTTCTGCTACTTTGCTCAAGTCAAGCGTAATGATGTTGATTGATTTTCTACAGACAATCGAAGCGCTCAAATATCCGCGAGAAATAGCAAAGCCAGAGAAACAGTACATATTTTCAATTCCTAAGGAAGGCATGGTATATGACTACCGCTTCATCAAAGAAGTAAGTAAAAACCTATATACCACTGATTAACTGATGAATTACGAACGAATTACTACAAAACATATGGAGCTGAAATTTGGCAAGTGCATTGTTCATAGGTGAAAGCTAAAAAATGATTTTTGAAAATTCATCCCTCGAGAGAGTAATATGGGGCTGCCAACTTTTCCACGTTTGAAGCAGCAGGCTGGTTTACTAGTAGTCAAATAAAAGTACATCAACAAAGACAAAAACAGGACAAAGACAAAGATCCCCTCGAAGGAATGAAATATATTAAATTTTTTGCACTTATACCTTTTTAATGTTAAATATTTACCAGGGTAAAGGTAAATGGAAGCCCTGGCAGGATGACGTGGTCTCGGCACCTCCCATTAGCAGAGATACACCGCCCAACCAAATACTGGTAACCACTCTTGACAGCGTCAGATACCTTGCACTATTTAAACTGCTCGTCACCCACCACAAAGCTGTAATGATGGTCGGACCCACTGGTACTGGGAAGTCTTCTTATATCATAGTAAGTGGATATAGAATGCAAGATCTCTAGATACTCTATTAGCTATAAAATTATAGTAAGTCGACATGACCTCGGAGTCTCTTATCATTAGAGGCATGACAACCAATCGTATAGCATCATCATCATTGTCAGTATTGATCCATTACTGGGTTTAAGCCCCGCCTCCCTATTGCACCCCTCGAATGATTCAATTATGGCGATCGCAAATTATAGAACGTGATTTTTAAATGTAAATAAGTAGGGCTTATTTATTAATGTCGTGATGTTAATAGTGAAAAAGTACTTAATTAAACCGTACTTAATACAGATTAAGTATAGCATTGAAATACTTTCACAGGATTATCTCGTTAAAAGAGTCGATACAAAAATCTACAAAGCCCTCATCATGGCTTTTTCAGCGCAAACAAATTGTAATCAAACCCAAGATATTATCATGGGAAAACTCGATAAACGGCGAAAAGGCAAGTTAAAAATAAATATCTATTCTATTTTCAAATGAAAAGAAAACACACACTATAAGATAGATTAGCTGGCGTTATATTTATAAGTATATAGTGTGTCAGTGCTAAGATATAAACTATTCTTATAATTTGTAGGTGTATACGGTCCACCGATTGGTTGCTATAGCGTAGTGTTTGTGGATGACGTAAGCATGCCCCAATCGGAGACCTATGGTGCTCAGCCTCCGATAGAAGTACTGAGGCAAGGTATTGACCTAGGGCTGTGGTATGACAGGAAAACGAACTTCGCTATGCATCTTATTGATATCCAGGTAAAACTTTTTGTACCGCTGCAATACCGTTAACTAAGAACGCCATTTTAATTAGGTCTTTACAAAACATACTTTTTGAGATAAGCTATCTGCGCTACGGTGTATGGCGATAAAAAGTGCCCTATGTCTTCTCCTAGGGTTCAAACTATGTCCATACCAAATCCGCGGCTTTGATTACAAACAATATCTGGTACACATTTGTACCTGCCAAGCTCGCTGTAATTTGTTTTGAAAATGTTATAGCTAATATTATACATATTATACATTTATTGCTTTCTTAAAGTTTATGTGCGCGATGGGCAAGCCAACGCCAGGGGCGAAGCTCGTGACGCCCAGGTTTTCTAGACACTTCTCATTCTTCTGTATCGATGAGTTCGATGATGAAACTCTTAAAGTCATCTTTGGACGAATCATGCTGTGGCATCTTGACATCAGGTACGTGAAAGTTGTCTGATATATCTTAGTATGACGTTTTTGTGAGAAAACTAATTCAAGTTTCATTATTTTACCATCTGGCTAATCCACTCCAGATGTGAAGACAGTCATTATAAATTTACAGCTTGGTTATCCAAAGCTGGCACGTAAATTAAATTCACACATTTGTCTGTGAAAGCATGGCATGACATCCCACTGCATATATACGCATCATGAAAAGTATCTTTTTGTCTCTTTCGCTCGCGCTCAATGTTATGAGCGTAACAGAGATTGCTATTGTTTTGTTTTTACTAGTGCATAATGAAATTGCTTTATATGTGAGTTGGGTGAGCGTGCCAGCTTTAGATAACCAATTTGAAAAAGCGATTTTTGTCTAGCTAGGTATAAAAGAGCTTACTTCATTAATATTTCAGAGGGTTCTCGAAAGAATTTGATCCATGTATTGAAGAACTCGTGTTGGGAACTTTAGAGGTTTACAAACAATGCCGTCTAAATTTATTGCCTACTCCATCAAAGTCTCATTATACTTTCAACCTGCGAGACTTCTCCAGAGTTATATTGGTTAGTACCTAATTAGCATTTTTATTGACGTGGCCGACGAATGTCTTAACATTCGTAAATTGATTTTCGTAAAAAACTAGCATTGTGTTTGATGTTTAATTTGTTTTATTCAGCATTCAATAAGAAGTTTCATAGCTTTTGGTATTTACCATGTTCTTCTCGATGTCAAAGTTTTTGCTTTATATCAAAGACAATGAATTTAGTTTGCTTTGTAATATTGCAAGCAGTGGTGTGCAAACATTACTGTGTTCCAGAATAAAGTGCAATTTTTTAAAATAAATAAACAGATTTTACACTAAACTGAACTAGAATGTATAAAATAATCAAGTGCTTACAATTTTAAGCCAACGGTATTATTCGAATAGAGTTCAATTTTCAGGGCGTATTATTATCCGTTCCTGAAGTAACTCCCGACCTACAATCGATCAAGCGTCTCTGGGTGCACGAGTGCCTCCGAGTGTTCGCTGATCGGCTTGTGGAAGATTCAGACCGATATTGGTTCGTGAACTGCCTGAGAGAAGCCACTACTTTGCATCTCAACGACGACTTTGATAGTATGCTCTCAAGGTTACTGGATGGCCCTAAAGACAAGGTGGGTAACTGGGTATAATGTAGCGGTGTGCTATCATGGTAAATTGCTATAATCGAATCTACTTACTAATTACTATGTCTCACTCTGCGACGTAAAAACCAATAAAAAGATCTCAAGACTAATCCAAGTGTATTATTGTTTTTATCGTTGTTCTAGTTTTAATTTTCCTTGTATTGTGGTGTGCCAATAAAGAGTTAATCTATCTATCTATTAAACAATTCTACACAGTTGCTCTTTAAGATTCTTTATGCTAGCAACCCTAGAGCATTTTTATTAATATTATACTTTCTCCATCCAAAAGCCATCAGCCAACACGTACCCAACCTTCGTCCACAGATCACAGATCTTCATCTCCGAAACTTGATCTACTGCGACTTTGCGAATCCCAAATTAGACTCTCGCTTCTACATGGAGACGACTAACATGGAGCATCTCAATTCCACAGTGGATGCGTTCCTTGTTGAGTTCAATAATATGTCCAAGAAACCGATGAACCTTGTGCTCTTCAGGTTAGTCATATCTCTTGATGGTATCATCAACTATCTGCAAGGTCTTGAAGTCTTTTTTTAATTTATTTTTTGTCTTTTTCTGCTATACAAACGCTTTCAGTACGAGGACGTTAGTTTATTTTAATTGATCTGTATTCTGTACTACTAGTCTCCATTCTGGTCCTTTATGCACCGGTTTACTTTTGATGCTCATCTAGATCATCCCAAAAATACTTTATGGGGTCAGACTGAAGAGGTTTGGTAATTAGTCACTAAACGGGTGGCCTTCACCGCAACGCATTATTAATGTATAATATGCAATGTGTGTGTGTGTGTGTGTGTGTGTAATGTTTTGCGGTGCAGCCCATCCGTAGCGTGCCTGAAGCATCAAACGTAAGCTGTTACTCTTATATCTATAGTAGGTACATTTTACTTAAATGAATGGCATTAAATTCCTGACTCCTGTTTCATACAATAAGGTTCGCAATCGAGCACGTGTCACGCATCTGTCGCGTGTTGACACAACCTCGCTCTCACGCGCTACTGGTTGGCCTCGGGGGCTCCGGGAGACAGTCCCTTACGAGGCTCGCTGCTCATATCAACGAGTACGACCTGTTCCAGGTTAGTAGTACCTACTTGAAGTAAACTTTCCTTTTGTAAATCTAAATAGACCTAACGTCTGATCATTATCTGTTCTGAAGATATTTGGTTGCTTTTGTATCCCTTAGGGATTCGTCAATTGGTTTGACTGATAGGACTAAGAGACCCAGCGGACGTGAAGAAGTGTGATACGCTTCTTAGTCTAATGAGTATCGTCTTCTGCCGGCCATTTATATATTAATGTATTGTTTTATAGGTTGAAATGAGTCGTACATATGGGAAGAATGAATGGCGTGAAGATTTGAAAACGTTGTTACGAAAATGTAGCACACCCGATCTTCTAATGGTGTTCTTATTCATCGAATCACAGGTACATACACTTTAATTTATTCATTGAAGAGCGTTAAGGATTCAAGCTTGTGCCTTGTTGATTCAAACTTGTTTCTATATCAGATCAAAGAAGAAGGATTCCTTGAAGATGTGAACAATATGCTGAACTCAGGGGAAGTACCAAACATATTTGGATCTGATGAAAAAGCCGAATTGTGTGAGAAGATGCGAGTCGTAAGTTGAACTATTTCAAAACTATCTATTAATGAGTTATCATAAGACATAACGGTATCGGCAGTTTGAACAATTTAGTAGGCTCACATCACTTTTTTGAAAAAAAATTTCAGGGTGCAATTGCAACTTTTGAAAGTTTCTCTTCTACTTGTAGATTGACCGTCAGCGCGACAAGTCCCTCCAAACGGATGGCAGCCCGACAGCGCTGTATGCGTATTTCGTGTCGATAGTACGCGACCAGCTACACATCGTTCTGGCGATGTCTCCCGCTGGTACATCGCTACGCACGCGCATCCGCAAGTTCCCCTCGCTCGTCAACTGCTGCACCATTGATTGGTTCCAGGTATACCAGTGTAGCTAGCTGACAATTTGTCGTCTTATTGACTCTTCTAGAATATTACCTATTACAATACCTCAATCTTACATTCCCGAAACCATTCATCATCAAGAGCCGGAAGACGTCCACTGCAAAACATAGGCCATTAAACGCCACAATGAACGGATACTAGCCTTTTTTATCGCTCGGCTCCCATCGTCTCTTACGATATCGTCAGTCCACCTAGTGAGGGTCTACCTACAGAACGTCTTCCGGTTCTTGGTCGCCACTCGATAACTTGTTTTGTCTTCGCCATTGGTTATTGGTTCGTCGAGCGATGTGACCTGCTACCATTATTAGTAGCATAGTCACCATGTAAGAACTGATACGTGTAGGTGTCTTTTTTTTTTTTTTTACTATTTACAGGGTAGCGTTTGACCACAAGTCACCTGATGTTAAGTGACGATGCGGTCGAAGATGGCGCCACGCTACACCTGGACTGGGAACTGGCTCTCAAGCGAGGCTGCCGGAACACACCGATAGGTGCTTGGCGACAGATTCTTAACAAGAGGGTGGTAACTAGCCAGGCGAGTACTAGAAAATACCCTACCACCAAGCTATGGTTTCATCACGATGTTTTCCTTCACCGAAAGCTCAAGCTCATTGTAGGATTCGAACCCACGTCCTACGGATTGCAAGCCGACGTCACTACCACTGAGCCATCATCGCTATAAATTTCTTGTATAAATGTCTTTCTATCTTTACGAACTTCTAGAAAATGTTATTTATTATTCTGATTCATAGGTACATATTATTCCACATCATCTTCTTTATTCTGACCAGGAATGGCCACCGGATGCCCTACTAGCCGTGGCCACACGTTTCCTAAAAGAAATTGAACTGACTGATTTGGAGCGAGATACTGCAATTAAGCTCTGCCAGGTCTTTCACACTGACACCCAAGAGCTGACCAGACAGTTCTTGGCGAGGCTCAAGAGATTTAACTACGTGACACCTACTGCCTACCTGGAGCTGATCAATATGTTCAAGTCGCTGCTGAACAAGAAACGATTGTAAGAATATATACCTACTCTTTTCTTGGTGAGACAGTAGCTTCACATTTAAGCCAAGCTTGGGTTTTACAAAGCACAATGTTGAAAAATAGTGGTGTGAGTTTGTAAAGTAACTGTATAGATTCTGAAGTCTAATTGAAATTATGTGATGCTTATATATCAGCTAGGCGAGAAACTTGCTCGTCTAGCGTCTCAGTTGCATAAAAAAGACATCTCTTATCTCTCTCTTAATCATCTCTCTCTCTCATCTCTCTCTCTCATCTCTCTCTCTTATCATCGCTTCTCTCTCTTAAGGTAACTTCTTAGTTATTTCTTTCATCATCAACATCTAGTTTTTCATTTCCACTTCTGTTAGGGAACTACTTACCGGCGAGAAGCGATACCTCACTGGCCTTGACCAGCTAGCGATCGCTGCCAAGTCAGTGGCGGCTCTGCAAATATCGCTAGAAGTGCTGCAGCCCAAACTAGAGGCCGGTGCTGCGGCAGTGGCTGAGACGACGGCTAAAGTGGAGAAGGAGAAGGAAGGAGTTGCACTGGTCGAAGCTGATGTGCGGGTAGACCAGGCTGCTGCAGAGGAACAGGTAAGCCACTGATTTTAATAATATACTAAGATACAATACAATATTGTGTAACTCTTCTTTCAACAAAATTCCTCGTAAAGTTCCTCGTAAAGTCATGTTACCATAGGCTTTCGCATTTAGTTTCTTAATTCAGCTTATTACGTACTAGTTACTTTTTCAAAAGTGTTCTGATCAAACTATTTAAGTTTACTTATTATACATTTTATCATTCATTAATCTATTATTTTCTTCTAGGCTGCAGAAGCTCAAGGAATCAAGGACGAGTGTGACGCTGATTTGGCCGAAGCGATGCCAATCCTCAATTCAGCGTTAGCTGCCCTTGACACCTTGACTCCACAGGACATCACCTTCATTAAGACCATGAAAAGTCCACCCAGGGGAATTAAGTTGGTCATGGAAGCTATTTGTATTCTGAAGGTATTAGAGAACTCTTGAATTTATTTTAGCCAAAACAAAGTCGTTTTATTAGTGAGGGTTGGTCTGATGGCTGTTTTATTTGAACCCTTCAGCTGCCAGTCTATCCCATTCCACTGTATTTGTACAGCGCTTTTCAATTTTTCGACTAACATGCTTTTAAATTCAAACATGTCTAGTAAATATGATAATTTGTTCACGTATTTTTTACCTAAATATTACAATAAATTTGTGTATTTATTTTACCACGCTTACTATAAAAGTGGGATGATCCGGTAAGTGTAACAAAACTCATTTAACGACGTACCTACACAAAACAACTATGTTTATTTTCTCTTTATATAGAAATGTGTTCTTATCATACTATGTAATATTATAAATGCGAAAGTTTGTGTGTGTGTGTGTAACTACTGAACCGATTTTTATGGAATTTGGAATGGAGATAGCTTATACCCTGGATTAACACAAAGGCTACTTTTTATCCCGGAAAAAGGTTTCTGCGGGATGACGGGCTGACGCGGGTGAAACCGCGGGGCACAACTAGTAGAGATATAAATATAGGTTCCGCTCCATCTATTCTAAACAAAGTCTGAATCTAGGAAGTGAAACCAGACAAGCTTCCCAACCCGTCTGGTGTGGGCACAATAGAGGACTACTGGGGTCCCTCCAAGAAGATACTGAACGACATCAAGTTCCTAGAGTCCCTGCAGAACTATGATAAGGATAATATCCCACCGGCTGTGATGAAGAAACTGATGACCACCGTCATGCTGGACGATGGGTTTGTGCCTGAGAAGATCCGGGCGGTGTCTGTCGCAGCCGAGGGTAGGTGTTTGATAAACAATACAACAATGGAATGGGTAATAACTTAGTATTGTGATAAAAATATTATTTGCATGTTTTCTTGATTAAGTAACGTAATCGATATGTGAAACAGAAAAAACGTAGGCAAGCTTTTTTGCTTGTACATTCGGTACCGCTGCTGTTTTGTTTCACATAATTTCGGCATAAACTATTCTTCCCGTCCGAAGTTGGGACTAGTAAGATTGATGCCAAATGGATTGTAATAGCTTTAAGTGGCTTGCTTTTAAGGGTAAAGATAAATACTATGATACAGGTATGTGCAAATGGGTGATCGCCATGACTAAGTATGACAAAGTAGCCAAAGTGGTAGCGCCTAAGAAGCAGAGGTTGGCCGCCGCACAGGCTGTTTATGACAAAGCCATGGCCGCTTTAGCAGTCAAACAGGCGCAACTCAGAGAGGTCAGTAAATATACCTAATATATTTTTGCTAGATTTAAGTTTAACATTTTAAAGTTATCACATGTTAAGAGAAACATATTTCTGGATATCAATTTGTTTTTATGCAATAGAGTGGCAAACAAGCATACGGCCCGCCTGATGCTATGGACATTTGTAACACTAGGGGCGTTGCCGATCCTTAAGAACTGTTTTCACCCATTGTAATTGTAGCTCGCATGATACTTTTTTAGATTCAACTCAAATTAGGCAAGCTAGAAGATGCCCTAGCAGAGCAGAGTCGTCAACAGAAAATGTTAGACGACGAGGTAATGGATTGTAGCAATAAGCTGAAGCGTGCCGAGATGCTCATCTCCGGGCTGGGCGGAGAGAAAACGAGGTGGATGCAGATCGCCAAACAGCTCAGGGAAACTTATAACTCACTTACAGGTTAGTCATTCACAGGCCATATTAGTAAAGTCCGGACTAAACGGCTGTAGAAACTAAAGGTAGAAAAAAAAACAGTTCACGTAGTTTTATAGCTATGACTAATAATCATCATCATCATCATTATCATCAACCTACATCAGTCCAATGCTAGACATAGGCCTCTCCCTACGTATGCCACTGAGCCCGATCTTTGGCTCTTCTCATCCAACTACTGCCTCGGCGCAAGTTGTCGCTCCATCTAGACTAATACTAAATTAAAAACATATTAAAGTGTTTGAAATATACGACGTCTTTTTATATTCATTTTTATTTATCAAGAAATTTAATATATATTTTTAGTGACTAGTGACATTATGTTTGGTCTAGACTGTGTATTTTGAAAGTAGGCAATTCTTATTTATGTTTATTGCCGAATAAACTAAATAAACTATTACTTTCAGGTGATATTTTGATTGCTGCCGGTATTATAGCGTACCTTGGACCATTCACAGCTATTTTCAGAGCTGCTCAAGTAGGTTTTATTTTTATCTATTATATATAACTACTGACTAGGTACTCCTATATGTTTGAGCACAAATAAATACAAATCGATGATAGCTCAGTCGTAATGACGTTGAACTTGCAACTCGTAGTTTACGTTAAGACCCTCACCCCACCATGCTTCGCCATACCTGTCACGTAATGATTCGATCATAAAATCAGTAATTACTAATGACCATAATCGAGTTATCTCGACAACCGTTAATTGAATGATTCTATTAGTAGGTAAGTATGTAGGTATTGTAAACACTGCTATCCCTATTCAACTGTTTATTTGAACAGGAATAAACACAAAGCTTCAGTCTTGACCTAAGATCCTAAGGGCTCTCGCACAAATCTGCGGTGCGATGCGATTCAGATCGGAAGTTCTTGTGGTGCATTTGTGCGAGCTCGCAGATATTTGTGAATTCGTAATTTTGTGTGGGAGTTATTCTTGAATGATTAGTGAGTGCTTCGTTTGTTCAGGTAAAAAAGTGGGCACAAGCGTGCCACGACTGCGGAATAGTGTGCACACTAAACTACAGCCTGATCAAGTCTCTCGGCGACCCAGTGACAATACAGCAGTGGAACATCGACGGGCTGCCCGCTGATGACTTCAGTGTTGAGAGCGGTATCATTATCATGTAAGACTTTTTAGTTCATCATCATTATCAGCCTTTCACGTTCCCACTGCTGAGACTCCGGCCTTCTCTCAGAGAGAGAGTATGGGCTGTAATCTACCACGCTGGCCCAGTGCGGGTTGGTAGATGTCGCATGCCCTTGAATGTTGCAGTTCTTGGACATGCCGGTTTCCTCACGATGTTTTCCTTCTCCGGTTTGAGCGATGACAAATCCGCACATAACTTATTAAGTCATAGGTACGGAGCCGAGAGGATTCGAACACGGTGTCGGCGTCTTGTAAGTCGCACGCTTATACCGTTCGGCCACCATCGCTCAGTTTTAGTTCATCGCGACATTTAATTTTCTTGTGTAATAATAGCGCCCATACATACATACATATTTGAACTAAAAGTATGACTTTAAATGTACTTTTCCTAAGGACTGCTCGTCGCTGGCCGCTGATGATCGACCCTCAGGGGCAGGCGAACCACTGGATCAAAAACATGGAGAAACCCAACAACTTGTGTATCGTGCGCATGTCGCAGGCTGACTTCGGCCGCGTGCTGGAGAATGCCGTGCAATTTGGACAACCGGTATAGTTCTACTAGTCTTCACTATTAAGCACTCCACATTTTTTTTTACTACTTACAGGTTAGCTTTTGACCACAAGTCAACTGATGTTAAGTGGCGATGTGGTCGAAGATGGCGATACGCTACATCTGGATTAAGAACTGGCTCTCAAGTGGGTTGGAACACACCGATAGGTACTTGGCGACAGATTCTTAACTTGAGGATGGTAGCGGGCCAGGCAAGCACTAGAAAATGCCCTACCACCAAGCTGTGGCTCATTATAGGATTCGAACCCACGACTTATGGATCGCAAGTCGACGTCACTACCACTCAGCCATCAAATATTTGTACAGACAGCTCAACGCATAGATTTCTGCAACCCTTTTCAGAATAGTAAAAACATTCCGTTACGAAAAATAAATATCTCGCCTATCGCCCATTTAAACTTACAAATCCCTTTTCAACGTTCTTTCGCAGAGCCAAAAATCTCTTCCTTTCCACAAAAGTTTGGAATTGAAACGAAAATACTCTGTCGGTACACTTTCAAAACCTAGCCGTGGCAGTATTACGAGCATATTGTCCACAAACTTTTTATCTCGTTGTACGTGCTGAATTTGTACCTCGCACCCGCCACAATAAAAGTTGGCGGAAAACCGGCACCCGTCGAAACGGGCTCGCTGCGAGATAACTTTTGTTTTACTTGTCAGGTGTTGTTGGAGAACGTGTTGGAGGAGTTGGACCCGATGCTAGAGCCATTGCTCCAGCAACAGACGTTCAAACAGGGCGGCGCGCTTTGCATTAAAATTGGCGACTCGATCGTCGAATACAGCAAGGATTTCAAGTAAGACTTATCAACAAAGTTTTGAAAGTGCAACGATCTGCAACATGGGAACTTGCTAACGAGATGTGGTCGTGCAGCGTGAAATGTCAACAGTTTTGCAGTTGTTAAGCCAGTACAATCCATTGAAGTTTCAAACAATAGTTACAAACTCGCTCGCATAGACTTGCAGTTTAAGTGAAACTTCGTAGTTCTCTTGCAATAGTTTCCATACGTCTAAAGCACATTTCTATTAACAGACTGTACATTAGCACAAAGTTGGCTAACCCGCACTACCTGCCCGAGGTAGGTGTTCGGGTCACTCTCGTCAACTTCATGCTAGCCAAGGACGGTTTGGAAGCACAGCTGCTTGCGCGAGTGGTCGCCAGGGAGAGGCCAGACCTGCAGCAAGCCAAGGCCGACCTCACCACGCAAGGTGCTGAGCACAGAAGGCTGTTGCAGGAAATCGAAAGGAAGATTTTGAACGTACTGTCCACTTCCGAGCATCTGCTGGAAGATGAAGAAGCTGTGCAGGTATGGTATAACCTTAGACACCGCTGTTTTTAAGTATGCCATACTTTATTGGCTCGCATTGCTGACACATTCCACATTCCTTGGCATTCCATTTAATTGTATTAGCTGAAGAACATATTAAGCGGTATGTTAGTTCCCGCACTTGTGCTGATTAACGACAGAAAAAGTCCGCGAAGCGTGGACTTCCTGACACTGCTATCACACTTTAATGTGTGGTAAACACGTGGGCGGCCTATCTGATGATAATCGGTCCTCGTGCTTATGGACATTTTACAGCACTGAGGGTGCCAATGCGTTGTTGACCCTGAAGAGCTCTTTTGGTGATCTTGAAGGACTGCATTATGTAGCACTGCGAAAAAAATTGTGGACTCCTTCTGCATTAAAACTCGCTTACCCTTTAGCATTGTGTTACCAACGAATTGTTTTTTTTTTAATAAATTTGAGTCCCTAGGAACGTAAAAGGTGTGACATGAACTTCTGGATTGTATACCTACAGATCCTAAACTCGGCTAAAGATACTTCAAACGAAATCAAGGAGAAGCAAGAAGTAGCAACGGTTACAGAAAAAGCCATCGACACAGCACGAAATGACTATGTGCCGATTGCTGTGCACTCCACAAACTTGTTCTTCCTAATAGGTAATCTTTGTAAACACGTAACAAAAGTGTTTTGCCATACTTTTTATAATTCTCACAAACTTTCGCATGTTATTTAGTGTCATTATTATTGAGTTTTGTTTTATTTTCCGGCTGAAACGGCCCAAAGTACAGTTTTAAGATTACGCAATATGCACTCTCTAGTGCTTTGCTTCAGTCAACATATTTTACTAATTATGTATACGCAAGCAAAATTTCACGCCGGCAGCGGCAGCGCTCAGTTGCATGCTGCATCCAATTTGTTTTTCTGTTTACATCACTGATTGCATAATTTCATGCAAACACTATCAGCATACATTCCCGGCTGCAAAGCCCCTGGGTCATTGGAATGTCACGCGCCGACGCGACGCAACGTTCAATAACATTGACTAGCTCTACGTTCTATGTCTATCATTATGCAGCAGAAGTAATAAACTCATTGTATGTTCATAAGTAAGTATAGAGGCTTTATAGGTTGGAGGAGGCCTTTGTCACACACATTATCAAAACGTCGACCAGAAGTGATTTGAAGTTCTTGCGTTCGTAAGCTAGTAGTTCACAATAAACTTTAACCTTTGCGACATAAGGTTTATTGTGTTTCAGCATCTTTGGCCTACATCGACCCTATGTACCAATACTCGTTGGGCTGGTTCGAGGGGCTATTCACGGCGTCCATCGACAACACAGAGAAGGTGGATGAGATACCCGCGAGGCTCGCCATTCTACGCGCTTATTTTACCTACTCGCTGTACTCTAACATCTGCAGGAGCTTGTTTGAGAAGGTTAGATCATATTTATTTTATCGGCTAAACATGCAAACGTGAGAGGGCCGCTTAATGAGGGCTACCGTTTTCATGCTCACCACTTGGCGTCACTGGCAAGTGAGATCTTGAGAATGATGAAACTTGAAGTAGATATAGCTGTCAAAATTTGTTATTTTGCGCGCGGAAACAGGGTATGATTTAAAATATAAAGCATGTCGCAGTGTTACGCAGTTCCATTTTGTTCGGAAAAAAGGGAGGACATAATTTGACTTAACAGTGACATTTCACATGACATTTCGAAGACGTCTGTCTGCACCAGCACCTCTAGTGGCAAACTCAAGCGCAGTATAGCTCCCATTGCGCACAGTGCGCTCATCATCATCATCAGCCTTTTACGTTCCCACTGCTGGGCCTTCTCTCAGAGAGAGTATGGACGGTAATCTACCACGCTAACCCAGTGTGGGTTGATAGATATCGCGCGCCCTTGAATGTTGCAGTTCTTAGACGTGCCGGTTTCCTTACGATGTTTTCCTTCACCGTCTCCTGAGAAACGGTAAATCTGCGCCTAACTTATTAAGTCATAGATGGGGGTCGAGAGAATTCGAATTCGGTGAGGCGCCTGCAGTGCGCTCGCTTATAAAAATTTTAGTGACATTTAGAATTTTAAGTAGCAAAATCCTTCACAGCGCTGCGCAGAAATGTTTAGTATAGCAATTTTTCTTCACCAGGACAAAATGGTGTTCTCTGTGCTTCTCACAGTCACAATAATGGTGGCTGAAGGTAAACTGGAGCAATCCGAAGTACTGTTCCTTTTGGGTGGAGCTCAGCCCAGGAACGTGCCGCCCAACCCTGTTGCTTTCCTCAGTCCACAAAATTGGGCAGAATTTAACGGGTAAGTAAGTCGTGCATCTGATGATAAATCACTGAAGGAATGACTTCATGCTGAGTTGCCTACATATCAATGACTATTTAGATGACAAAAAAGCTTGGGATTGTAGTGAACTTGCTCCATTTCAAGCATTTTTAAAGTAATATAATCGTATTAATATTGATAAATCAATTTATTTTCATTAAAGAACTAAATGTGATCGCGCCCAAGAAATAACCTGCCGAGGGTTTCTTACCTGTTCTTGTGGCGGCATAAGGAGGTTGGAACAGGCGTATCTAGTTTTAAGCTTGACGTCTAAAAGTGATCACAAAATTAAATGATCTATGTAAATCAATATTTTTGAGCTGAGAATTTACCTTACTAGTAATATACCCAAATTTTCCATCGATATCCAGGTTAAACGAAATTGAAAAGTTCTCCGGCATATACGACCACTTTATGGCTAACATACCGTTGTGGGAAGATTACTGCAACTTGCCTGAACCTCAAAACCAGCCGCTACCAGCACCTTGGGATACGAAACTGAGCTTATTCGAAGTAAGCAAACACTCGTGATAATGTAACTCGTTGTTAGCAATGCGAGTCGAATAACTTCACTCGAGTCAGATAGATAACGAGTCAATTCAAGTAGCGTTCTGCTTAACTCACACACACACACACACACTCTCTCACACACACACACACACACACACATACACAACGCTCATCACATCTTGTAATTTTGTATTAATCATAGTTTTTTTGTATTACTTACCTACCCTTAATTTAGATTTTATTGTAATTTGTGTAATCCTATTTTGGCCTTATTGTGTAACAAATGTTTGCCTATTTTATAATTGGAACGCTGTTGGATTACCTAAATAAATGAAATAAAATAAACTCGAGTGAAATTGACTCGTTTTCATTATTCAGCCCCTAATTGTGTTTTTTGCCATGATGTCTTTTTTTTTGTTTTTGGAGCCAGCTGTCTGCCTATTGCACCATGTCAATCGTCAATCTAGCTATAATTACTACTCTTTCTTATTTAAGTCTTTAATTTCTTTAGAAACTGATGGTTCTACGCTGCCTACGTTTGGACATGATGGTGCCTGCTGTTCAACACTTTGCAGAAGGTAATATAAAACAAAAATTAAAATAATAATGCTTACAGAATTACAAATGTAGCTCCAACCTCATTGTAAGATTCCCTGTATCTAGGAAATTGCCATAATAGTAGACAGGAGATTAAATTACCTTGCAGTAGTAACCCTAGGATAAGCGATGTTACAGAGTCGAGAAATATTCGCTCGATATATACCTACTCGAGACGAATAACGAGTCGACTCGAGTGACATTCGGCATAACTCGAGTGAAGCTGACTCGTTTTGTCGTTGTTTAGTTATGTGTGTGACTAATGACGGTCGGAATTCTAATCCAATAACTAGTAGGTAACTTCGTTGACGCTGCGAGTTTTAATCACTGAGAACCGAGTCAATTTGACTAGAGTTTCGACTCGAGTAGAACATTATTTCTACTCGAAACATTCGAGTTGCGGGTAAAAAGTATTTCGACTATTTACATCGCTGTCTGAGTTATCGTATTTATGGTTACAGTCAACATGGGCCGCCAATTTGTGGAGCCCCCACTCTTCGACTTAGGGTCATCATACTCGGACTCCCACTGCTGTATTCCGCTGCTATTCGTCCTGACTCCCGGCTCAGACCCCATGGGCACGCTGCTTAAGTTCGCCGACGACCAGGTAACTTCACGACAGCATCGTAACTAAGTTTAAAAACTGTAACTTAGTTGGTTGAAGTTGCGCAGATTTCTTGGTCGCTTAGGTGGTTCATCGTAATCAGGTCTGTGATGAAAGGCAAGAAGTTGTGAAAGTTTGCGATATTTTTTACTTTGTTTTTCTTTGCAAATAAGTTGTGGTAAGGTTGGTAAGACGAGGATCTTTAGGTAACTATAAATATATATCTTTTTCTGACAGCGTTTGTCTACAAGTCACTTGGTCAAAGGTAGAACCACGCTACATAAAGTAATACCCACATGAACTTAATTATGTTAGTAATTAAAATACAGCTAACTACCACTGGCGTGTAAAGAATCTGTCGCCGACAATCTATCGGTATGTTTCAGTAGTGTTTTTTTGAGTTACATACTCTGGTATAGCGTGGCACCACTTACGACTATTTCAAAAATTTAATTAACAATCATAAACAGATCAGAACATTTTGAAAACAGTGTTATGGCAATGAGTCAATCTAGGAAATATACCGAATTACCTGCCTCAAATGGCAGCATATTCAGCTTTACATAAGCCACTGAAGCTACATTTTAACTTCACGACCCCAGGGCTTTGGTTCGTCCCGTCTCTTCTCCCTGTCGCTGGGACAGGGTCAGGGTCCCATCGCCGTGAAGCTGATCGACGAGGGCGTCCGCAGCGGTACGTGGGTTGTTCTGCAGAACTGCCACTTAGCCAAAAGTTGGATGCCTATGCTTGAAAAGGTAAAGGAACTTGGTATCTGACGAAATAGTAATCACGCAGGCCTATGCCTCATTGCAATGAAAAAATAAAGAAACAAGGAACAAAAACAACATCGCTGAAAACGGTTAAGAAGAACATCGTGAAGAAACCAGAATGCTGTTCATGACCTACAGCTATAACATTAATGGCCATACGAAATCTACCTACCACCCCTCACTGGTGCATTATGACCCTATCTCTTTTTGAGAGAAGGACTGTTTTCCAGCAGTCAGAACTTAATAGTCATTCATGACGATTCATCAACTACTTGCATAATATACTATATTTTATTCTAACCCTTTTAGATTTGCGAAAGTTTTACTCTGGACAATACGCATCCAGACTTCAGACTTTGGCTGACTTCATACCCTGCAGATCATTTCCCTGTTTACGTACTCCAAAATGGAGTCAAAATGACGAATGAACCTCCTCAGGGTAAGTTAACATTTTACCTAAGCAGAAAAAAACCTCAAAGAAAACTTTCGAACTTTGTATCCATACATTTTTGTTATATACATACAGGTCTCCGAGCAAATATCGCGCGCTCATACCAAAGCGACCCAATCAATGACCCGGAATGGTTCGAAGGAAATAAGCAAACTGAGATATTCAAAAAGCTCCTATTTGCACTGTGTTTCTTTCACGCGGTGGTACAGGAAAGGAGACAGTTCGGTCCGCTAGGGTGGAACATCAGATACGAATTTAACGAAACTGACTTGAAAATCAGTGTGACCCAGCTTTACATGTTCCTCAATGAATATGACGTAAGTTAATTTTGATGTAACGCACCTTTTTTTGTTTCAATGAAGATTCACTGTCATTCTACTTCACTATTGATACTGATCTTCTATAGCTTAGTGGTACCTGGCTTCGAAGGGTGGTCACTGGTCAGTTCCGGCTGTATCAGTCGTAAAGCCATACCGGAGGCCTTCAGGTGCCCTAAATACTCTGACAATTATAGACTTGTAGTCAAACTCTACCATGTGAAATGTAAAAACCAAAAATATCTACGGTTGTAGCTGACGTAGATACGCTACAGAATTGTAGCCGATTTCGTAGCTCTCATTCGCCTACGGAGTTACGGCACAGGCTACGCGAGCGTACAGTTTCAAACACTCGTACCGACATTGTAAAGGTTATTCTCTCAAACTCCGTGTTGCGTTGCATTTCAGCCCAATTAAAAGTCGAGAGTTTTGCGGTAACAATGTCGCGTGCACCCCACATGGGATGTCGAAGTTACACGGAACTGTGCAGTTGTAAATTCAATTTCAGTTTTACAGCACCAGATTGTTTTACTGCGTAATTAAAAGTTGGATATTGGCTTTCAGAGTTGCGCCGCAGCGGGAAATTGTATACATGCCGGCTTTTCGTTTCACGGACGGTTTTAACTAAACATTCAATGTCTGTAGTAGACTATTATAAAACTGTACCTACATAAATTCCTGTACATTATAAATGTCTTAGAAAAAGAAATTTACAAAAAAAAATGTATTATAACGTTTTATTAAAAAACCCACATAATTATTCAGGAGTAAGGGACAGTGATTTTATTTTCCCTGATCAGCATTTACTGTTTGGGTTCGGCCTTTAATTATGTGAGCACAAAAAGGGGAAGCGTCCAACCAAATCTCAGGGTCTGACGTAAAATTTGAAGTCCTTAACAAATCATCAAAGTAATCAAGATCACATCAACAAAAGTTAGATACAGGAAATAGAGACAATGCGATGTAATTGTATTTTAAAAGACAATAATTCAATCTAAGGTTTATCACTAATGCAATCAAAATGAGACCACCTAAACCCAACATAAAATGAATAATTGATTTATGCGTAAAAAAAAAGTAATACATATTTTTTTTATTTACATGGTAGTGTTTGACCACAAGGCGCCTGATGCTATTGATAATCATCATCATCATCATCATCAGTCGGAAGAAGTCCACTGCAAACATAGGCCTCCCCCTTGTACGGCTACTAGCCATTTGCATCCATCGGCTCCCTGCGACTCTTACAATGTCGTCGGTCTACCTATGATGAAATCTCAATCAATCTTACCATAGTACAAGACTAAGTTTAAAAAAGAAAACCCTCAATCATTTCCCCCAAGAAGTAAGTTACGGAACGATCTAAGTTAAGGGGGAAGCAGATCTTCCGCCGCAATTACGTCCCCTTTCAGTCAGAGGAACCTACCAATCAAGTAAAGTTGGTTGATGTCATTAGGACGTACAATTCGTCGCGCTCCGCTACTTGACGGGGGAGTGCAACTACGGCGGGCGAGTTACCGACGACTGGGACCGGCGCTGTCTCAACACGATCCTCTTCAAGTTCTACAACCCGAGGGCGATCTATGAAAACAAGTACCCAATCGATCCACTAGGTATGATTTTGCGTTAAACTGTACAGGCAATTTTTGTTTTTGTTTCTTTTAGAATCGAATTCGGTTCATTCACCATCAAAAATGGAGCTTGGAATTTCTCTCACAAACATTCTGGATTGATAGGTTTTCAATGAAATTATAGGTTATGCCCTGAGATCTGTTATCTGACATTTCAGGATTTTGTGCCGTTAAAATTCAAAGTTCTGGGTTCTAATGAAAGCATGACTCTTACCATCAGACGATTTTCACTTAGTTACATAATGAAAGAAAAATTATTATATTTTTATATTCCTATTTAAACGTGCTTACTTTTTACACGTATCTACAACAAACAACCATCCAAAATAGATAGGTAAACGTTTTAGCACACTATAACACAAAAACAACAACAAATTTTACAAGAAATGTAACAATGGGCAGCTTTATCGCTCGTATTGTATAATGGGCGCTCATCTAGAGAACCTTTGAGCACATATTAGTCTACATAGCGTATCCTTTGTTTGTGAAATTAAACTCTGCCCGAAGAGAAATTTTCCCCACAATGTCTGCGGTAACTACAGAGTACAAAATATTGTTGTTCAGAGGCTCAGGTTGTAAACGTGGTAGAAAAAGATAACCTTATTGGCTAAAATTTTTAATGAAATTGATGTACTGTCAACGACAAAAGTCGTTGAACAATCACACTTTTTTCTATTATCCTCATCATCTTAGACACCAATTTTTGACCTCATCATCACCTAAAATCAGGTGTGTTATGTTTTGGCCAAAATGATACAATGTAAAATGTAAAAAATAAACAATAATAATTTGAAACACATTTGGAAAATCGAGAACGATCAGCTACTTTTGTCGCTGACTGTAATAACCACTACCATAATAATTTATACAGCGAATCCGAGAATCGATTACAATCGAGTCGGAAAACCTCTCGCTCTCCTTCTGACTAGTCGAGAGGTTAGTTAATTTTTCCGATCCATCTGCCTTGCCGCTAAGTTCCGCTCGCTTTTGGTTGTTAAACATTGATAATAATCAGTACTTGAGCACAAATTTGACGATGTCCGTTCATACAAACATTGTGTCACATAATCGATCAACACTTGAGCGTCGTTAGAATGACAATTCCAGAGAATACCAGCCTCAAACTTGCTCAAAGGCGACTACGCGATTAAATCGTCGAGAACTATCGAGTTGAACAACCAATACAATCGTCTAAAATCTTAGGCCCACCCATGCATCGCTACATAGAATCTCTATGCAAAAAATCACGTAGATCTGTTACTGCACGCTGAAAGAACGACAAACCAACAAACACACTTTCTCATTTATATAAGTGTGGGGATGCCGTAGCACTCGTTAGAGAAACACGATGCATTAGCGTTGGAATAAATAGAAGCAGAAACTATGTTAGATAGCCGCGTCGGTTTGAAACTTTGTTATCTTTGCTCGTGCGAGATTTACTCTAGATACTACTATTTCCGCTCTATTTTCAATCCAACTAGAGAAATAAATCAGTGGCTGGAAGGTAAATAGACTAGAATTTCGTAATCACGCTATTAAGTAAATACTGCATTAGCATTTCACTTCGAAGCTTCATTTATCTAGGTTGTACGAGTATGGAGCAGTGTTGTTTTTTTAACCTTTGCCTTTTGTGTTTGGCACACTCATTTACATAGTTTATGGTACAAACGGGATTTAACCGCGCTCGAATACGTTATTTTTATTCAACTCGACGTAACACGTGAAGAAACGTAACGGATTTCAGGGCGCTTAAGTCTCGTTTGTTCGTAAACTGTGTGTTTGAAATGTTTATCCACATCTACATTAGTATTATTAAAAGGTAAACTTTGCGTCAATTTATAGTAACTTGTAGAAGTAATAACCAAATTTTTATCTATCAGTCAGGCTCCTGACAAAATCGTCATAAGACGAGTCAACCCTGGACATGAAGGACATAATCTGTTATCGTTGCATTGCATGGCATTATGTGTATCGATTCAATACTGCATAAAAATTTCAAAAGCACTTCAGGTCCATTAAATAAAGATGCGATTATAACCTACTTGAATGCCATCGTGTGCCCTTTTGATGTACTTAGTCCTGAGTTGACACGTGTAGAATAATATTCAAGGATATGTGATATCCTGCATTTAGTCCAGTGTAGAAGATTATGTTTTATACCTACTCTCTCTGGCTTAGAGAAGGGCTGTATCTCAACAGTGGGAACGTAAGGCTGATAATCATGGTGGATACAAATCCCATCTGTGGCCTTACGTCACATCAATTTTGTGATTTTTTCGGCCCGTCTCCGTCTTTGCCACAGATGGTCACAGTTTTTTTGACTCCCCTCCCTGCACCCCCCCAATAGTAAAAATTTTACATGTCACGTTATGTAACATGTGATTCGTCTCTTATCCCCTTCTTGTCACACGACGTCATACTTTTTTGACCCCCTTCATCTCCTGTAGTATGTGACGTAATCAATAGATGGGGTTCATCAATGATAACAAAGAGCTAATGCTGTGAACCTGGTCCTTTACAGGTATATACTATATCCCGAGTTTGAAAGAGCATTCGGATTTCATATCGTTTTCCCGCTCGCTCCCGGTACAAACCCCGCCTGATGTGTTCGGCTTCCACCCAAACGCTGACATCACCAAGCACTTCAGGGAAGCCCAGGAGTTGCTCGAAACAGCTATACTTACCCAGGTATATATGGTTCCTTTCCATGAACTATTTTATTAAATCCTTTCTAGTTACCTACTTAGTAGTATGTTGTATATGATGCCTTTGAATAGTATGTCGTAGTAGATTCAGTATGTAATCTTTCTTGGTAGAATGATATCAAATCATATTGAAGTATAGAAATGTATAGATTATCTAAAATGTATCTTACCTACGTTATCATGTTGTCTGTAGCTGTAGTTGTACTCCTATATCGTAATATAACTTTTTTGTTTCAATCATCCGCCACGTCTAATGGATCTGAAGGATCGCATGGTAAGTAAAATTCATTAGTTGTTCATTCTGAATGGATTAGATTTTCATTGTATCGTAGAATTTGACGATATAACATTGTTTTTATTTTTCATGCAACAAGGATCTTCTTAAAAAATATTTGGTAAGTTGAAATAAAGTTGTAAAGCTGTTTGTAATCGATATATTCACTGTAATTTTATGCTTTCGCCACTGCCGTAACTTTAATAATAATAACGCCCACAAAAACACATAATTTTGACCCCTTAATAGGGTTCTACTGTATCAGAAACTATATGGATCTGTCCACAACGCCCAGACGTGGAACAAATACTTTTGCTTTTTTTTCAATGCAATGTTGTTTTTTTTTTAATATAAAATTTATGAAGGACTTAGCTAGTGTTTTCCAACTACTATGTCAACCCTATAGTGCTCACTTTTGATATTGACCAAACGTTTCTAACATTAGGAAATTGTATTTCTTGAATCTAAAACGATAGATTCTAAAATATCCTCTATAAATATAAAGTTTTCTAAATATTCAATCAAAATCATATTATGAACATTCTTGAAGGATTTTTTAAAGATAGCATTATACAGCACCTCACGCTTCGCAGTAGGCTGTTCACCAATTGCACCACATCGGTCGTCCATTCGTACTTCATAAAATACTGCTTCCTCTCGTCCCAGGACACGATGTCATCGGGAGGAGGTGCTGCAACTCCAGAACAACAAGCAATGGCCATAGCCGAGGATGTCTTAGCTCGACTCCCGGACAAGATACTGGTCGGTCCGTCTCACGAGGGCGACATCAAGCCGGCGGACATGACGCCCATGTCCATTGTCGTCATACAGGAGGCGGCAAGATATGAGAGGCTCGTCAGTGTGGTCAGAACGAGTGCCAGAGCTGTCATAGGTGCCGTACAAGGTAAACACGAATACTGAATAAGATTATGATCGTTTTACGAAAGAGACATAAAATCTGATGACAGCGACGTACGGGCCAAGTTTGTTTTTACATGCGTCAACTCGTGAACGGGTGCTGCTTGTGGGGTCTGGTCTGCTTTGGTTGTGATCTCGTAACCCGTTAATATTCATGTTTCCATATCCAATGTGCACACTAAGAGAAACTCTAGAAGTATAGCTTATTATACAATATATTACTATACTATTTAATATTATGACAAAAAAGCTTGGGATTGTGGTGAACTTGCTCCAATTCAATCAATTAGTAATAAGAATAAAATTGTCATCGCGCCAAAAAAATTACCTGCCGGGCGTTTCTTGCCTGTTCTTTTGCCGGCGTAAGAAGGTTGGAACCAGGCATAGCTAGTTTTAAGTTTGACGTTTTAAAGTGATCACAATGTATCCTATTGAATAAAGTACTATTGATTATTGACTATTGTTTTTACAACAGGCTCGTAGAGTTCTTCATCACAATAATATCACACTATTTCCAACCTCCTTACTCCGACATAAGAACAGGCAAGAAACGCACGGCAGGTAATTTTTTAGGCGCGATCACACTTACCTACAATTTCGTTGGAGCAAGTTCACTACATCCCAAGCTTATGTCATCCAAATAGTCTGATAATTTTATAATAAGCTTTAATAATTAGGTTTCGTTTTATATGGACTTGAAATTAGGTTATATCGACATGTCTTGGATTTCACTTGGGATTTTGTTGCAAAACCATACACACGCCTTTGAAGGAGTTGCTTACCTCATGGAGCCTAGTAGTGGGCACAGCAATTCCATCGTTGTTATTGATGACGTCATCACTTAACATCAGGTGTGCTGTGTTGTGGGTCAAACGCTACTTTGTAGGTTGTATCAAAAAACAAGCATTACTGAACTAAAACCCAGTTGGAAAATCGAGTATGTTCAGCTAATTTTGTCGCTAATTCTCTCGCAATTTTATCGGTGTTCCTAGTATTAAATTCATTAATTTATGTTCCTGTATGCAGGTGTCAGTGTGCTGACTGATACAACCGAAGAGGTGCTGACGAGCATGGTCCGCGGGCGCATCCCCGCTCTTTGGGCCGGCAAAAGCTACCCTTCGCTCAAGCCTTTCGCCGCCTACTATACTGATCTGCTGGAGAGGCTGGAGTTCTTGCAGGTTGGTCACATTATTTTTCAGCGATGATGGCTCAGTGGTAGTGACGTCGCGATCCGTAGGTCGTGGGTTCAAATCCTACATTGAGCTTTGGCTTTCTGTGAAGGAAAACATCGATATTGGGTTTTAAATTTATATACAGTGTAAAAAAACTCAGACCCGAAGATTATAAAATGTTATTATAGTCGTGAACACCTGTGACGTTGAGCGTTCTAGCCGTGTAGCCAAAATATTTAAAACATATTTATCACGAGACTGCAAGCGATATTGCTAAGTTTGCTAACAAGATTTCTAAATATAAAGTTATGTGACCGAATGGTATTACTCGTTAAGATTTTAAAAAATTTGGACATTTATCATTATTGCAGTGGAACCTTCAACTTGTTATCGGTAATACATCTATTATATACCTATTTATTTGAGCTTTCTTTATCGGTCGTGGTAGCACTGGCACACGCATGGCCCACCAACAGTATTCTGGCTGTCTGGATTCTACTTCCCGCAAGCGTTCCTGACGGCCGCCCAGCAGAGCTATGCCAGGAAGTACAAGATACCCATCGACCAGCTGGCCTTCCATTACGAAGTAAGTGGTTATATTTATAAATTAGTCTCGTTGTTACTTACGAACTTCTATTTCAGTGTTAGCAATAAGTCTCCACTTTTATTACTCAGTTTTTTTTTCTAACCAATTTTTACCCATTGTTTTTCTAAACGGTGTGACGTACCTTTGTGAAGGTATTCTTGAATGCCTAACATATCAACGCAGAGCTTAAACAGCTTATTTTAGAAACGTTTTGGAGAGTATCTTCTTTTTATAACGTAGACGTGTACAGTCAGCGATAAAAGTAGCTGATCATACTAGATTTTCAAAATATGTTTTAGATCAGTTATGATTGTTTTTATACATTTTACAGGGTTACAACATAACACATCTGATTTTAAGTGATGATGTGGTTAAAGGTTGGTGCTTAAGATGATAAAAAGAATTGGAAAATTTGTTTTTGTTCAGCGACCTTTGTCGTTGACTGTACCAAGAAACGATCTTTCAAAACATCGTCCAAACTCTTAAAATAGTTGGCACTGCAGGTTGTCATCGCCTAACAAAACCCAAATTTGTTATTTACCGTTTCGTAGGTGCAAAAGACGTTCCAATTAGACGAGCCTCCAGCAGAAGGCGTTTACATCAAAGGTCTTTTCATGGAAGGTGCCAGATGGAACAACGACAGCCATAGCATCGATGAGTCTATCCCCAAGGTCTTGTACGATGAGTTCCCTCCGGTAAGAGCCTATTCAACTTCGCAATGTATCCTATTGAATAAATTGAATTGACTTTAGACTTATATAATACATAATAATATTGCCAATGCCATCATAATCACATACATAGGCTCTGACCAAAAAATATCATGACAAAATCAAAGCTTGGTGATACATTCAAGTGTTCGTTTGGCGAAGCTACCCTCAAGTTAAGAATTTGTCGCAAAACACTTTTTTATTTCGGCAGCCTCACTTGAGAGCCAGTTCCCAATCCAGGCGTAGCGTAGCGTCAACCAACCACATCGTTACTTAACTTAATGAAGTACATAGCATTGTACTTATCATTTCAGCACTATGTAAGAATTTAACAGAATGAAGTATACTGCATCATGTCCCGCGCGTTTCGACCTGATTAGTTATGCCAAGGGTTTCCAAGAATTTCAATATTGGCAGGTATGGCTGATACCGCTCAAGAGAGAGGACATACCGGAGGGTGTGTTTTACAATTGTCCCCTGTACAAAACTGGCGAGCGTCGTGGAGTCCTCTCTACCACCGGCCACTCCACCAACTACATTCTGTTCATGAGACTGTCCACTTCTAAGGAACCAGACCATTGGATCATGAGAGGAGTCGCACTCCTTACGCAATTGCCTTTTTAGAACGGGCTCTATGGTAAAGCAAAGATTTGTAACGTTATTCGTTTGGTTCTTTACTTATGTTTGAGAGTGAATAGTTCAATACACGTCACGAAAACTTTACAAGGGAAATTTTTGATAAATGTCTAGTTTTTGTCGACACGTAAACATTTTTCATGTATTGAACGGCCATGGCAGGAGTATTTGAACAGCCATATTTATTATTGAACTGCACAGCACCCACCTTTTTCAGGTGCTAGGAGTTAGGAGTCCTATAAACTGACAATATTCCAAATTGATTAAGTAGGCATTTTTCTTTCATTTGCAAATAACTTCGACAATTTAATTAAACCTTTACATTAACATAATTTGTTAAAAATTCAGTTTACAAACCAAATTTAACCGTGGTATCTTGCGCCTTGTCTTCATTTTTTTCATATAAAGCAAACTAATTTTAAACATCTGTATTTGCCCTATAATCGTAACAAAGTTGCAATACAATCGACCTTGCATTTTCAAATCAATACGAAACTATTTTGTGGATTGCGTCAATTTACGTCCCTCCAAGGGACCCTTAATTTCTTTGCCTGGTACCACGAGCCTGCCGAGTGAATTATGGAAGAGTACGGAACGGCATAGCGCTTAGCTTCATTCTATTCTAGAGTTAACAATGCCGTCCCGGAAGTAGCCTAATGAGTTATTACTTTTTTGGCGAAGAAAATTTCCTGACTTCGCGTTTTTGAAAAATTTACGAATGTCTTGATACAAATTTGTGTCTAAAATTTGGTACTTAATTAGAAACAACTTTAAATTTTTTTGTGTTATACATGTCTAGTCAACTTGTGATGAAACTACGATTATTAGGATTTACAACTTATCAAATAAAGTTTTTGAAATTATAAAATTGCGTTTTCTTTTTTTTATAGAATATCCTTCATGATAACCCAATTAATGAATGGTCTTATAATAGGTGCTCACCATCTATCTATCTATATAAATTAACATCAATCGCCGAACGTATGAAAGATTATCACTTCAAAACGGCTCGACCGAATTGGCTGAGTTTTTTTGTTGTATTCGTAATTGTCAAGAAAATGTGCTCATGTAGAAAATTAGCAACTAACTGCGCTTTTGCTAAACTCGACCACGATGGCCTGAATATGAAAACAAAATTAAATTCAAAGTTTCATCTAGGTCTTAACTTTACCGTACCTATATGAGTAAAGTATATCTCCGGGGAACCAAACTAAATGGGACAATAGTCTGTACTATTTCTAACAAGTCAACAACACAAAATAATTGTACACTCAGTATAGACTGTTACTGACCTATAAACAAGTGTTTTTTGGAGCAGCAAATCTATAAAAACTTGCGTTTCAATAAAATTACGCTCCATTACAAATTATTTGTTCCAGCAGTAGTATCTTTGCTATCTTGTCAAGTATTTCTCTTTGTAAATCGTGGCGGGTTTAAAATTGAAGTGTTTTCGGCGGAATGAGGTCAATGTCATCGTTAACATCCTCCGGTCCGGGGCACGAGGGGTCCGCAGCAGCTGTGCTGCGGCGGCGATTACGAGAGTGGTAACTCGGCGTTTTAGCGTAATACGTCGCCCTGTCATTTAGCACGAAAATGCTCGCATCCCATATAAGGATCGTATTAAATAAGCGAGTAGTGGGCAGAGTGCCCCCCCTGGCGGGGATGAGGGCGTAGTACAGGGTACAGGAGGCACTCGGTCTGGCGCGGCGTCGCCCTGGTAACGCGAGATATTGATCTGCGCACCGCCCGGCCCGCGCAGCATCCCGCGGCCCCCGCCACCCGCCCTCGTCCCGCGACACACACGCCCTTGATTTTGCCACTCAACCACCACCTCCACCCACCCACTAACACAGTTGCCAGATGTTTGATATTATGCCGGACAGTCCCACGCATAGGGTCGTCCTTTATAAAATAAATCATGTCAATAAATTCTTCCTTTGTCCTTTGTGTGGCTCTTGTCATCTTATAATTTTTCATGACACCGAATTCAGGCTATCTTTTGCAGTGGCTATCTTTTAGCGATAAGAGACTATTATATAAAATCCCTGTCTTGCTATGGGCTACTTACTGTTTGGAGGTAATGTTCCCTCTGATACTTGACTATTGACTGACTGTCACTTGGAGTGCGTCTCGCTGTCTCTTATTCAATACTTTTAGCACACCTTCGCGGACCACTTCGGATGCTACCATGGACCACCAGTGGTCCGCTAACCACTGATCTATCGTCATCAAGATCGCACATATCATTGTAAAGGTCGTCTGTTATCAACCAACACGTAGAGCAAGACAACTTGAACTTGAACTTTGAATTGTACACTATAAGTAACTAAATTTTTACTTTCATCCTTGTTATATTGGATTTTACTCTGAGACACTCATCACTCACATGAAAGCCAGGTCCTAATGCAAGCGTAGTAGAGTGCCGCCTTCGACCACGTTGTCGCTTGTGCTCAAATTCTACCCTTTATGAACAAATCATTTGCTGTACTTTAACTAAAACGATGGAGTTATGAGTTGTGGTTTTCGTTCCATTTACACACGTAGCACATTAATTGTAGTCCCCGGTTCACACTGTCCCACATTTCTCTTATAAATCCTGGTTACACCGCACGCAGTGAACCCCCCTGCAAATACTTATTACGTTTCGCACTACATACACCACTCCACGTAATCCGATGAAAAAACTGCTTATGTTTTAATAATTACGGGGAACATGGTTGCCGGAGTGCATCGTGATATGACATTTATGGTAGATTTACACAGTTTTGTAGGTACTTATGATAAATGAAATTATGTGAGATACTATGTCTTTATAAGCGGCGATGATAGCCCAGTGGTAGTGATGTCGGGTTGCGATCCGTAGGTAGTGGATTCGAATTCAAAAATGAGTTTGAGCTTTCGGTGAAGGAAAACATCGTGATTGTTGTATGTAGCTTAAATGTGGGTAGTTCTTTATCCTCTAAGACATGTTTATGTGATTGATTATGTTATTGTTTATGTTACAGTAAATACTTAGTTTGCAACTTATTAGGTTATTAGAAGAAGGGAGATGTTGTATGTAGCTTAAATGTGGGTAGGTTCTTATAACAAAATAGGTTGTGGGTAGACAAAATAAAGTCAGTTGTTTCTTAGTAACTGAGTAGTTTCATTTTAGCATTATAGCTACATAATAATATTACAGTGATGATGCCATAAATTGGTGGTGTTCGCTTAGCTATCCACAAGTTAAGAATCTATCGCTAAGCACCCATCGGTGCATTCCAGCAGCCCCACTTGATTGTCAGTTCCCAATACAGGTTTAGACTAGCATCACATTCGCCAAAAGTAAAACACGATAGCAATTAATCTGAAGTGACAAGAATCAAAGAAAAAGTCATCTTTGGGCGCGATCACATTTAAAAAAAATTTGTTTATACTATTTTAAAATATTCTGTAACACTGTATATTAACAATTTAGCAATAACACAGACAGTTTTTTTTCTTTTTACCGTCCAGTATTTCAATGTCTAACCAACCTAATAAACCGACATGCACATGTTGTAACAATTCATCTTTCATCTTAAAGTAAACTTCAGTAGCTTGGTTATTAGTTTGATTGCCTGAAGTAGTAGAACTTCTGTGGCAATAAGAAGTTTCGTTGAATATAAAGCGACGTACCAGAACTAAGTAGTTCAGTTGATATGGATGAATATTGAAATGCTTATAAATGAGCCTAAAGTTTAAGTGAAAGTGGTTTACCAAATTAATATCATTCACTAAATCAAATAATGACTTTACCAAGTCCAACTCTCTGGCATAAATTAAACTAGCAGCTCCCGCAACTTTGCCCACTTGAACTTCCAGCATTTGAAGTAGCCGTGGGATTATTCAATGTATGACCTTTGTTCCAATATCCATGCTAATCTGTAGAGCCGTGTCAGTGTGAAGAAGTAACAAACAAACCTAATCACTTATAAACTTTCGCATTTACAATTATATATACTGAGATGTGATGAAGTGCAAAAGTCAATTATTACTTTTTTACTTTCGGCTTAGTGGAAACTGGCTCTGAAGTGTCTGCCAGAACCGATAGCTGCTTGGCGAAAGATTCTCAACCTTAGGGATTTTAAAATCTGCTTCAAACATAATTTAAAGCTTGAATAGCCAGCTCTATGCAAAACTAAGTCAACACTCATGTAAATTCTGTACATTCACTAATTTACTAAAATTTAAGCGGCTATGCCATATTTGACGGTGAGGAATGCCCGCCAAGCGCCTGGATGCCTACCTAATTTATCAGCCCTATAGAGTCAGCATGCCAAACATGCTCCACGCTCAATTCGCAAATATGCAACGGGTTGGGCCCGTACTTCACATTCCTGTTCCATGTTTATTATATTGATAGCTTTTGTAACATAAATTTAAACTCAGCTTTAAGCAGTAAGCAAAAGCAAATTTTAGTGATAAATTCTTCACTGTTTTCTACTCTTAAAATGTGCTCGCTAAAATTCGGTTTCAGCTTTCCCCGGGACGTTGCTACGCTGTTCAAAAGGTTTTATTTTTGTCTATGATTTATCCCGGGCAGCCTCCCTGTCCCCCTGTTTGCCTGCCGCCTGATATCGAATTGTATAGCGCCAACTGTTAACGCTCTCACAGCTCATTGTCTAACCTCCCTCGTTACCATGGTGAGAGACAAGATCTACATCGATACGTACACTTACCTGATCATATAATACCTTACCTGCCTCTGCTCCCATGGTTACAAATCCCATTGAGCACCCGTCTGAATAGGGATTGTAGATAAGTACCAGTAAGTATATATGTAAAATGGTTGCTTATTTTTAATGTTTTAATGAATTTTCGAGTTTTTCTTTTACGGTGAGATGTCTATCAAGCATTTATGTTTGTAACATTAGGTTTACATTCGTAAAAAACATAGTTTCTACATGGCATTTATATCTATTTCTTTGAGGCAAATGATAAGCCTCAAGTGATTGTAAGAAAGTTTATATTACAAAACTTCACTTATTTCATTATCCCACTGCTGGAACTTAGACAGTCTTCATCCAGAGAGGAGTTCGTAGATGAATATTATTCTCTTGATTTTTGTAGATACTATGCTGGTTTCTTCTTGGTTTTCTAGCACCATTTAAAACGATGGCAAATCCACACATTCTATAAGCATAAACTTTACAGTGATCCCTACAACAATATTTAACCCTTATGACCTTTATACTCTTCGTAACAGCAGCAGGTTCATTATTTTGTTTGACAATACGCTACCGCATTATTTGGCGCGCTCGCTCGTGAGTAATGAGATGTGTCAACACCACGCTCGACGCGCAGATAGCGTTCTTTGTTACACAAATATCAGGGGTTTTTCATTTTCCGAAGGTGTTAACGTCAAATACAATGTTATTATGCAAATAGGTAGGTACTACTTTAAAACCAGGAGTATGTACGAGATCTTACATGAGTAGCCCTCATTATCATAATGTAGAGACATGCGTTGTTTCTCTTCTAGTTTCTTCTTAAAAGTACGATCTAAGTGCAAAAGAGTGCTTTAATCTCAAATGCCTCGGCCTGTACTTAACGTACCCAAGCACATGTGTCTGCCAAGTTGTTTGTTTGTTCTCCTGTCAACGTGTTTGCATTCACTTTTCTTAAAAATAAACAACCACCGGGGTCGTCCCAACACATCAACTCGACTAATTAAAATGATAATCTCTGCATCTGGGGTTTTAAAAAGAAAGGCTAGCACAGAGAAATGTGAAAAATATGTACTTTTAAAATTATATTGCTGTTGCACCAAGTGTGACGTGATATCGTACTAAGCGAGAGAGACAACTGCACCGTGGGCAGATTTTAAACCTAACGTGATCAAGATTTCTTAATTTTTCCACCTGCATAACTGATTCTTTAGATTTTTTCAACTGCTATTACTAATTTATTAGATAGATAAAATGCCTGTACTTTTTGTCTTTCTTGTTAAGAGTGAACTTGCCATATTAAAATTAAAATACCAATCATCTGAAAAAAGTTGAAGGACCCTTGGAGGGTCCTAGATTCAATAACATATTTTTTGTAAAAAAAATCTATTTTTACTGACAAGTAAATAAAATTAGAATAAAATAAACTTACCCTCTAGCATCAAAATCCAGGAAGGAAACAGGAGGCTATATGACTACGTTTATATGAAAAAATTCTGGCCGCCTGTTTAAACACCATATAAGGCAATATCAATGTAACTATTTCGACCGTCTGTACACTTTTGGATTCGTTTCATAACATTTCATAGCTAACAAATTCATATTTTTCGCAAAACAAATCACCGCAATCTCGCCTTCAACCCCTACACCACCTTTCCTCCTAAGAGGCTCTCGTTTGTTTTATTGTGATAGCGATTCTTTATGCCTGTATTATTCATCAAACAGAGTGCTTTCAAATTAAACGCTTAGATAACACAGGAGGTCAACGGGAGAGAGGGCAAGCAAAGTTAGGCTGTCTGATCCGATAAAAGCCCGTGCCCAGAGGGCCTTGTTTAAATTGGCTATTTTGAACCGTTATTAAGATACGCCGTCATTGGTCGGCGGTGGTGCATAGAGAAGGCAGAACGCAATCACTGATTGTGATGCGACTGAAAATAAATCCTTTCAACCGGCTTCGGCTGGCCACTTCCAATTTAAAATGTTACGTAGCCAAACCAAATAAAAACGCTAGCCGCAAAGCTATTTTTTATGGTCTTTGCCAGTGCATATGAGGTCTTTTCGAGGCAAGGTTGAACTTCCTTGCAGTGCGTATGAGGCCCATTTGGCCTCACAAATGATGAAATGTGTTTCTAAAAAGCACCTTAAATGTAGCTCGAAAGTGAAGTGTGATTTGTGCCCATGAACAGAGTGAAAAAACACTAATTTGACTGCTGCACCTGCGAGAAGTTACGCATGTGGCTTGTTAGACCTCATAATGCAGTGAGCATGTTAATTCATGATGCGCTCTGACCACCCGGCTGTCGTGCTCTCGCTAGTTCAAACACCTGCTTCATCGTTTTTGGAGTAAATATTGCTTTTAACAGTATAATAGGACTTGTCTGCCTGCCGTAATTAAAAAGCTCGTTCGTCTCGAAAATCCGCTTTAAATGTGGTTATGGTCCGTATTTGTGAGGCTTTCAAATCGAAATTAATTACATTCTGAATCGGTTTGTGTGATTAAAACCTTAAGCGTATATGAAATTAATTTGTCCTTTTTAACTATTTACGTTTGAAATATATTACGACACACACAGCGCCCCGTAGTTTTACTCTTGCTCTTCCTGCTTTGTTGTGAAAATCTTTGCCTTTTGAAAGCCATATTGATTGGTTTGTTTTGGAACTTAAAGTCAACTTATATACTACTTAACGATAAGGCTTTGGTGCAACTTGTAAGATTTTGTAAATAAATAAAAACTTAGTGAAATGTTGCCTAGTTCACTAAACTAACCATCTATACAATATTTCTCCATGAAAGTTTCACATGGGAAGCTAAACGAATAGTTCTACGATTTTATTAAAGAAATTGCAAATGGGTATTGCTAACCAAGTCCTCGAGAGAGAATTAGAGTTCTAAAATATGAGGATGCTGATCTAACGATCATTATAAACATGATGATATTATCGCGATATCATCATGGTCCCCTTGGGAAAGTCTGTAGTTGGGCACCTTAACGATTTCCACCTCGTTAATTTTTAACACTCCATGTGCCGTTGCCGAAACAATGCTCTTTGATCCCTTACATCGCATTGTACGTGTTCGCTCATCATCAGGAACGTGTGAATCATTGTTTAATTGAGGGGCGGGGGATGGTGCGCGGGAGGGAGGTGAGGGGTGCGGGCGGGTAGCGCGGGGGACGCATCGATCGTCTCGGGTCGCCATGGCTACGCACCGGCTGCGCCCCGCGCACCTCCCCCCTATTCATTTGTGATCATTTGTTTCGCGGCCGTCGAATAATGGTACTCATCAAACGGCGCGAATTTGATGGATTACTCTCCTGAGTACATAGGTTTAGATACAATTATCATTTATTACGATAACACCCACCCTTCAGACAGTCAAATACACAGTTTTGATCCTTTACTAGTATTCCTCATCTAGCGTTTCAGATACGATGTGGATTGAGGGTCCACTACACCAAGACACAGGGACATCTGGGACCAGGGATTGAGTTGAGGCTGTGCGTTGATTTGTCACTGATAACTTGATAACTTGATGAGAGAATTATATTTAATAATATTAAGATATAGTAAATCGTTAAGATAGTTTCACGTTTACGTAATATCAAACAAGAAGTAAAGTCACTATTACCAACATTTTTAAAAAAGAAATAAAAACAAATAAATCTAAACTAATAACTAAAATACATTATGAAAAGAAGTCCCTTTAGGCAAGGTACCGAAGATACTGGCAGCGTTCCCCCTTTGAATGGCTAGACTAATTCTTTGTCCGAGGTAGCTGCCAAAAAAAAAAAAAAAAAAAATTTTTTAAATAGGTAATATTATTTTTTATTTTAATTACATGAGCGATTGTGTAGACACTTTTATATTTTCTGGGCTGTTATACTACATCGTCAGTTAAAATTAGATGACTACTGGTCAAACGCTGCCCTGTAGAGATAAAAAGGAGATTGTAGCGGTAAGAAAAGGATAGTATGATTTAAGTACCTACATGTAATTTTATTTAAAGACCATGATGCTAGGTGTTACCATCAAAACGTATCTATGGTCAACTGCCAAACCCCCCTCTCCTAAAATTTGTATGTCGAAAGTGAGCATAATTCAATGTCTAAAACTGCATAACAAACGCAACAAAAACCATAAATAAAATGCAAAGATTTTTACCTAGGTACATTGCATATCCACCCCCCTCCAGCCCCTCCCTCGTCCAATTTCACTGGCAACGCCCTTGTACGTTGATACCATTATTATCCTAGAAATGTTACATACGTAGGTATGTACAGTCAGCAACAAAAGTAGCTGATCGTTCTCGATTTACCAAATGTGTTTCAAATCAGTAATTATTATTGTTTTTTTTTACATTTTACATGGAATCATTTTGACCACAACATAACACACCTGATTTTAGATGATAATGAGGTCAAACATTGGTGTTTAAGATGATGAGGATAATAGAAAAAAGTGTGATTGTTCAGCGACTTTTGTCGTTGACTGTACTTAGAATTTATTTGAAACCCGTTTATGTACGAGTACGTAGGTATGAAGGTACTTAGAAACCTTGGACGTAGACAAGCCGGCATCGTCGGCTGTCTCAAAACCTACGATGCTACGGCTTATCACAAAAGCAGCAACATATATCATACATAATTTACTAGTTGCGCCCCACGGTTTCACCCACGTCTTCTCGTTATCCCGTAGGAACTTTTTTCCGGGATAAAAAGTAGCCTATGTGTTAATCCAGGGTATAAGCTATCTCCATTCCAAATTAAATCAAAGTTGAATTAGTAGGTACGATGATACGTGGTAACAAGCATTCACACACACACACACACACACACACACACACACACAAACTTTTGCTTTTTTAGTATTAGTAGGATTTATCCAACTATTTTATATATAGTGCGTGTAACCCATTCAGTTTTAATCCATGATTAGAACTTTAATTTGTCTAGATATATTATTATGCCATTACAAATACGACAACATTTCTGTATGAATATTTCTAACTAAAGTTTCTCTTTGATACAGAAAATAACGAAGAATTCACATCTCTCTCTAATATTCAGTAGATTCAAACTAAAAATTATTAAGCTTCTATTGTCTGTCTGTTATAAAGCGGTCTGTGCTCACCTAATGACATAATAATTTTATAATAAGTAACAACTTACTGGTCCTTTGCCAAAACTCTCAGTATCCTCTCAAGTGAACACATAGCTGCCGGAACACACCGATAGGTGCTTGGCGACAGATTCTTAACTTGAGGTTGGTATAGCTAGCCAGGCGAGTACTAGAAAACACCCTACCAAAACCTCAAGCACATTGTAGGATTCCGACCCACGTCCTACGATTCACCATCAAGCAAGCAACTTTTCGTAACTCAGCTACATACAAAAATGTCCCGTGTCTATCTGTAGGTATAAATTGACATATTGAGTATATGAAACGTCTGTGAAGTTATCAACACTATAATTAAATATCAAACGTACAATAAAGAAAATACCTTCTTTGAAACAGTAGTCTTGTAGTTATTATGAAAGAAAACAAGAGCATTTTACTTTCTAAAATATTTTCTGTAACAATCGAGAAACAGCGAGTCCCGTTGAATAACACTGAAAAATACAGCTACAAAAGTAAGCAATTCAAAAGGCTTTCCAATTATTGTGTCGATACCGAACAACAAAAGAGCTATGAAGTATGAAATGTTGTATAAATTGGAGCAGCGGAGAATCGACTGTCGAGCGAGCGGAGTAAGTGTTGGGTTTCTAAAATAAATTTAATAGATGTAGGTACCGCCGCCGCCCCCTCGCGCTGGGCGGGATGGGACTTCGCAAAATGAGATTTCCTTTGAACCAGCGCCGCTGACCGCTACACCCTCGCTTTGAATTCTACCCCCCATATATCATGCTGGCCGCGCGGTGCCGCGTCTGTCCGCCGCGCGTGTCTTGTATATTTATCATCCATTTACTTCTTTTAAAGGCCAAAAAATTTAGAAATAATAGTGTTTTAAAATCAGAAACATAATATGTACCTATACACAAACAAAGTTTATGTTTTTACTATGACAAATAAAAACTAGATTCAGATTGTAACGATGATAGAAGTTTCATTAAACAATTACCAACTACGCAAAAGCAAATTTAAACAAGTTAAAACTGAAAAGGCCAGACTGTGCTCAAACGCAAGCCTTTTAAAAACATTAAAAGTAAACTGAAAGCCTTACAAAGAAAACAGCCAATGTTCTTTGTTCATAAAAAGGAAAAATTCTCTCTCGATTTTAATTTGGTGGTGGAGCAATACGACGCTTAGTTGCAGAGGCGCTTAAAGCGAGGAGAGCGATATTGCTTTTCAATGGTTGAGAAATATTGCCTTCTACGCACGACCTACTTTGTATGCAAGCAAGATAGGTACATAGGTGGAACGCAACCAACCGCATGACGGAGTACGGATGCTAAGAGCTATACCGTACATCATCTACCATATGTTGCATAGTCTCTTAGTAGTAGTTGCATAATAGGTAGGCGAAATCCTAGCGTGTTGTACCTAATTTCATATATATATCTGGATTCTGGATCTCCCGGCCCACACCACAGTTGATTGCCTCCCGCTGCAGTTTCGTAGCTAATGTAATGATTTAGACAGGGACAGATTGTTTTAACAACAAGGTATTACTTGTAATACCAATACCTATTAATATTTTAAGGACCGTACAAACACCTACACGAAAATGTGGCGTTGTAACTTGGTCTTATAGTTTCCTTTATATGCACATAAAATGTTATTGTACAAGGGTTTTGTTAGGAATCCCTCTAAGCCTTATCGCTTTATCTAACTTCATCGATTCTAGAAAGAACATTTTTTGTAGTAAAAAAATCGTTAGCTAAGCTACCTTTTACCAAATCATCGATATTAGGAATGTAAAATTATTCAAGGCGATATTTATCCGACTAGAATAACATACTAAAAGGGGTGGAAAAATACCTTCACAGCCCAATTATTAATTTCTGGCTGAAGATACACCAAAGTGCGAACAGCAAAAGACAAATGATATTTACATCATTTATTTTTTATATATTTTTATTGCATTTTAATTTCTTTTACTTTTTTGTGTACAATTTTTAACGATTTTTCTTTTTGATTTAATATATGGTTTTTATGCCTGAAATAATTTTTTTTTCTATTTATTGTAAGCTACAATCCTGAAAACTTATCCAAGAACCGTCTAATGTGCCCCAGGTTTTTTTACCTCGCCGTACCTTTCAAAAAAGGTACGGCGAGGTATTTGGATGACGAGCCACAATATTGGTACTTAAATAAGTAATAGGTATGTACGTACTTATATTTATTAATAGCTAGTTGCACCCTGCAGTTTCATCCGCGTTTTCCTGTTATCCCACATTAACCTTTTCCGGGATAAAAGCCTATGTGTTAATCCACGGTTATCTCCATTCCAAATTCCATTTAAATCGGTTTAGTTGTTACGGTGATACGTGGTAACAAACACTCACGCACACACATACAAACTTCCGCATTTATAATATTAGTACGATGATATCGATTATAGTGATGAATGTTTTTATGAGACCTTTTATTTATAAATTACCAATGATTTTTTTACATCATAAAATGCTGAGTTGTGTACTTTACTTTTATCACTCGATTCTTTGTAATTTCACGTTCTTTGTTCCTTCTGAAAGTAAAATACAGTGCCATTATCCCCAACACGCGGACATTGTCACTGATGAAAAACATAATTTCATTAGCAGCGGCAAACAAACTATTGTTAATATCGCAATCACGGCGTCCCCGGGCGCTATTTACTAGAGAGCCGGAGGCTTACGCAATGCTCCATTGATCCCACCCCCCACCTGACCCCACCAGCATGTCATCGAGAGACCCATTACAGCCTGTATCGAGGGGCCCCACTCAATCACGCCGGACGTCCGTCAACTTTTGTGTCCGCCACCGGCCACTGCCGCCGGCCTTTTATTATTACTCGTAGAGCCCTACACAGACGAGGTTTAGACTTTCTCGATGTCGGCGCAAAATTAATTTAGGGAGGCATGTTTTGTATACCTCTTTGTAAGTTCGATTTTAATAGGCGTTCATTTTTAACCCCCGACGCAAAAAAAGGGGTGTTATAAGTTTGACATCGATGTCTCTCTGTCTGTGCGTGTGTCTGTCTGTGGCATTGTAGCTCTCAAACGGATGGACCGATTTCAATGCTGTTTTTTCATTTGAAAGTCAGTTTTCTCGTGGTGGTTTTTAACTATGAAAATCGGTCCAATGATTCAGGGGCTTTGAAATCTATGTTTATAAAAGAAAGTCGTGCTAGTTACACTATTTATAACTCAAGAATGGGTGAACCGATTTGGCTGAAAATTGGTGGAGAGGTAGCTTAGAACCAGGAAACGGACATAAGATACTTTTTTATCCCGGGATAAGGGGAAGACGCGGGTGAAACCGCAGGACGCAGCTAGTTTTATATAAAGAGTATTTTCGAACATGTGGGGTTGGTAGGTTTATCGCAACAAGGCAAAACTAGAGATAAAGCAAGGTAAGTACGTCGTCAAAGAACAAATTTATGAAGCAACACGAGTTTTGAGAGCCCTTTACTCAGCAAAGTTTGGAACAAAAGACGAGAACTACAAGTCGGATTTCAAATTTTCCGTACTCGTACTCGCGTAGGTTACAAGAGAGTTATGTTGGCGAGTTGGACGTTACTCTTCGTTCTCGGCTCGAGGCTTAACGGGAAGTTAGAGCCCGAGCCGAGCGCGGTGTGCGCTTTATATTATGTAACGAGCCACGGCCACACAACCTGATCTACGGAGACGTGAGCCGGAGCTTACAACTACACCTACCAACATAATGGTGTGCCAAGTGTGTAGTTTATACATGTTACCTAATTAAAATTGCTGTTAACATCCTTAGGGTGGTATTATTGGAAAATCAAATGAACACACTTTTAAATAATCTACTTTTATGACAAAGTCTTTCCTTACACATGAACTTTCTTACATGGTAATTTTTGTTTATTTTTTCTTTTTGTAGAGTATGTAGCGTTTGACTACGAGTCAGATGATGATACCTAAGTGACGATGTGGTTGAAATTGGCGTCATGCTATGCTTGGATTAAGAACGTGCTCTCAAGTTTGGCTGCTGGAACACACTGATAGGTTGGCGTCAGTTTCTTTACTTGGGAGTGAGCTAGCCAGGCGAACACTGGAAAATGCCCTACCACCAAGCTGTGATCACGATGTTTTTTTCTTTACCGAAAGCTCAAGCTCATTGCAGGATACGAGCGCGTCATAAGTTGAAGTTGTCATCTCTTCATAGTTTTAGTACTTGTACAGTCAGCGACAAAAGAAGCATACTCGATAGAAATGTTTTAGATCAGTGATGTTTGGTTTTTTTTTCAACTTATAAGGTAGCGTTTAACCCCAACACAATAAACCTGATGTGAAGTAATTATGCGGCCAGAGGTTGGTGTTTAAGATGATGAAGGTAATCAGGAAAATAGTTTTTGTTCAATGACTTTTCTTGTTCACTGTACCATAAGTGGTATACCATTTGAGATGTGTTTGTTAAATCCATGCAGAATTTCCGCTCGGACAGAGCGCAGCGTATTCCAGGATTTTGCATTGCTGCGTCAGCTAGCCAGCGAGATGACGGCTGCGCCGGATTAAGTTCACGATCCACTGCCCGCCATGTGACGTGGAGCTAATCCTCGTCGCCACTCGGAATGTGACATGAAACAGGCGGCACATGCAATGGAAGCTTCGCAAAAACGTCTAACTGTAAAACATTTACAGTACCTAACACTTTTGATCCTTGCTAATGCATTTTTTTACTACTTACAGGGTTGCCTTTGACAACAAATCACCTAAAGTGAGGACACCTTAAGTGAGGATGTGGTCGAAGATGGCGCCAAGCTACACCTGGACTGGGAACTGGCTCTCAAGTGAGCCATAATCAACTTCTCGGTGTGATCCATCAAGATGAGTCATGTTAATCCTACTATGTATACTTATTAACATTATAAACGTGAAAGTTTGTAAGTATGGATGGATGGATGGATGTTTGTTGCTCTTTCATGCAAAAACTACTAAACGGATCTGAATGAAATTTGAAATGGAGATAGCTTATACCCTGGATTAACACATAGGCTACTTTTTAACCCGGAAAAAGGTTCCTGCGGGATAACGGGAAGATGCGGGTGAAACCACGGGGCGCAACTAGTCATACATTGGTGAACTAAACACTTACCTACTCATTTCATATGTTAAGATTTATTCTCATGTGGCAACCCTAAATAAATAACCTCAATCGTTATTACGCGACGCTTTGATATCAGCGCCAGTAATCGAGTCCCGATAATTACTTTATCCGGATTCATATAACCTTTGAATAAAATAATTGACATCGTAATGAGATTTCGAGACGAAGTCAATATTTGAAATAATTTTACAATATAGAGATTATAGAACCGATTTGCATTACCTAAATCAAATTTGGTGAAAACTTAATTGTAGTCATGTGTGGATTTTATACTTATAAATGTGTATGTGAAGGCAGCCATATATATTTTTTATTACAAGAAACCCAACCTAGGGTCACATGGGTGGGTACAGCTTTTTGTCAAAAGGTGTAGCGTGGCGCCATCTTCGACCACATCGTCACTTCACATCAGGTGACTTGTGGTCAAATGCTGAATTGTAAATGGTATAACAAAAACGAAAACAACCCATCGATCCAACGTAGATCGTAGTCTTTAATCTGCTACGTTGCTACGATGCTACGGTGCTACGTTGATGAACAATGCTACGCCGCTACGCAGGACGAGAGCCCAGGTACCTTTGAAAATTGATGCACGTGCTATACCATCGACCACATCATCAGTTATCATCAGGCCAGATTGCGTCTAAATCCAAAAATTAAATAAGAGTTATATAATTAGTTAGGCCCGCACGTTTACATCGTCGACGCTTAAACCTGCCTAAACAAGCATAATAATTTACTAACGAGCTCATTTTTACTTCGCCAGGATTTTAGAAGGTCAGACTAACGTAAAATGAAAAAAGTCGCAAGAATTAATTGTAGCATGCCAAAATTTCATATTCTTACATTTATTTCATACAAAAAAATTAATTCAAATCGGTCCAGCCATTTAGGGCATACACACATGTACAGCAGAATTATATATAAAAAGATAATCATCACCATCAACCTGTATCAGCCCACTGCTGGACATAAGCCTCTCCCAACCAATGGTTGAAGTAAAACTGATTAATCATTTCAAAGTCCACATCAATCTATCACTTTTTATGCCTATATTTTATAACTCCTCATCCCTCACTGATCTTTTAGAATTTTCCAGCGTCAAAAGAAGCCAAGGAGCTGAAATTAGATAATGATATTATTACGGCTTGTCATTAAGACCCCTGCTCACTGCTGTAAGTCTCTTTTCTTAAGGCACAGACGACATCTGTCGATAATCGGCTTATATCCTCTTTCAGTTCATTTATTTAGAAATTTCTTTTAACGTAGGAGTTCCATTTTTCACTCCATATATATTTTTTATCTTTAATAACGTTGAGAGTAACTTTGAACGCAATTTTTGTAAAAGATAAATGTTTGGAGTGGAAACATAAAAACTTGGGAAATATTTAACTACATTTACATAACCGTTGTTTTTCATTCCGTATTTCATGAATCTCTTTTTCTTACTTGACCACTATGGCACGTTGGGTGATCAGCCAACTGCGAAGCTTCAGGACATGGGTTTAATTCTCGCTATGGGACCAATATATTATTATGTGCATTGAAAAAAAGACAAATTATTTCTTTTATTAGGTGCTGTGGTTTATGGATTCACGAAATTTCTAGATACCCTAGAAATAGGGATTCTAGTAAGAAGTCCAAGCAATATATGTGATTACTAACGATCAATAGAATAGGTAACCATTGTGTAGACTGGTAAGGTAATATCTAACAATCAGGTCCAATGTCCCAAAGTAATTAGTACCTTTCGTTTACACAAAGCAGCGCAACAAATCAATACGTACAACCATATTAAATACCTGCTTCCCACCACCAATTAGATGGGTATAAAATGATTGCTATCTGTTCCTATGAATGTGTATAGCGTACCGGCGGTCGTCATAGCGACGGCTCTCCCGGGCAGAGCTGGGCCGGAGCAGCGCTAATTCACCTGTCTCACCCACACATACAGCGGCACCTGAAACACGACCAACACCGACGATATTACACGGCTGTATGCACACGCTGCCACCCGATGCAAGCCATAAATTCACAGCACGCCTTATTGCAACGACAGAAGGCTCACTTCCCGAAGGTGGTGATCGTATCGCCTGCGTGTTGTACCGCGCTGGTTTACAATAAATAGAGTGACAGCATGAATGCGAGTTGCAGTCCCGGGCGCGGGTCAGGAAGGCGCTCGTTATGTCCGACCGCCGCGATCTGCATCGGAAGCAGTGTTAGCCAAAACTGAGTCTAGATTCTCTCCGGGCTAGGCATTTCGTTTTCGCCGCGAATGGTTTTGTATCTCGAAATTCGATTTCGAGTCGGTTTACGAGTCGTCGCGCGCGCTGTGAGTGAACTAGCATTTTCTTGTGCACCTTTGCGAAAAGCTTTCTTGTGCGGTCGACTTATCGTGAATGTAGCCATCGAGAAATGTTGAAACTATCGTTTTCCTAAACATTGGCACCGTTCCAACGTTCGCTGGCTCCGCGGAAGTTAATATAAACCTGCGAAAACTTCAACTTACTTGCTACGAGTTCAAGTTTTAAAATTATAATTTCACGTGCCGTGTTCTTAATATTCTTACAAAAATAAATTAGTGGCAGCAGTTCAAATAAATTTTATAAATACACCGATTAAATAGTTTTAAATGAATTTTAAATTCTTTGATTCGTTTTTTTCGATTACATGGACAATAAATATAAAAACAATAGTTCGCAAAAGGATGGGCAGCTGCAGCAGAACTTGGTAAGTATCAATGAAATTGATAAGTGTGCAAATATATAATATGTAATGTTATTGTTTAATAAAGAGTTTATACTAATATTGTGTTTTCATTTTAATAACGTTCCCTTTTGTGATTATGGTATGAATCAGAAGAAGAGCAGAAGAAGAATTTGAGAATCTCAGAACTGTTTGTAATTTATACGTGCAAATTTTAGTAAGCTAGTTGCGCCCTCGTTGTTCATGTTATCCCGCAAGAACCTTTTCAGGGATGAAATGTAGCCTATTAATAATCCAGGATATAAGCTATGTTTGAAGAAGAAGAATGATGAGAAGATGAAGAAGTAAGAAAAATACACTCGCTCACTCACAAACTTTCGCATTTATATAATATTGTATGGGATGATTGTACGTCCTGTACTTTTATTTTACTTCGTACGTGGTAGCATTATGTTAATAAAATGAACGTGTAACGAATTACGTTGTTACTAATAGTGAGCCATTTGTTTTCGGAGTCGGTCCTAATGCGTCCTTTACGGTCGTTCCCAGCATCACCTCTACAATACTCATGCTCGTCGGAATAGTTCCGGCTCGTGATAATTACCCTATAACGAAAACATTGCTTACTGCCCTTTGTGTTAGATAATATTGTATAATACAGTACTTTACATGTCTCCAAATAAAACGTACTCCGATATAAAACATACATGGTAACCAAGTCAGTAAGTTATCCAAATATATAGTAATTGAAATAAATAGCTTCAAAATCCTTTATTGGTATAAAACTAATACATAGTTTCGGTATTACGAATTCTCAAACCGACCTCTAATACTAATTACACATGTCTATTAAAATTGTGATTTTATGCTGAAATAGGTATAGAAAAGGCATTTAGATAATATGTGTATTTATTGTCAATATCACAACCGAAAAAACATCAGGAAATATTTCAGAGCAAGTTCTAAAATGGACGGTTGTATGGCTTAAAGCAATTTAAAAAATGGACACTAGTTTTTTGAAAATAAGTTCAATAATAAAACATAGCTGAATTAATACAAAACAAGCAGCTGGTCTATAACATTTTAAGTTTTTTGGAGGTAAGTGAAGAATTACAGAAATTTGGGTCAAAAGCGGCAACAACGACTAATTCGGATCTACTGTAAGAGGTGAAAGGGTTTGTATGTCGGTAAGTACCTACACTTTCTTTCACAGGTAAAAAGTAATACTATATGAATGAATTTTAGGGTTTCCTGTAATAAAAAATTGTTACTGAAGTTGAAGAAAATTGGGGTAATTGACTGTTTTTTATTTTTTATTTTACGCTTTTAAAATAGTTCAGACAGTTAAAATCTTTAAATAAACTACCCGTGCGAACCCGGGGTGGGTCACTAGTAAGTGCCAACTTTACTAACTATCTACATTATGGAAACTTCAGACAAGACACAAATGGTCTGTAAATTGGGGTCAGTGGGATAAGAGCAAACTTAGCTAACTAACTTAACTTGAATCGATAACGGGGTCCCGAGCCGTATTTTTAACATGAATTACGGACGCTTCTGAGCAATTTCCACATCACCTCGATTTAGCTCCAAAACTAGGCGTTTGCCAGCTGTCGCCATTTTGGGTAGACTCCGGCTTTGACTCAGTACATACGAAGCAACACAATTTATTTATACATTTGATAACAACATTGCTATAACGGATAAAAATTTAAAACATTTTTACCAACAGAATTTATGTTTAGTACAAGAAACTGGTCAAACACAGAAGAGCTTTACGTGTCATCAAACTGTATATCCGTAGTTCAAATCATTTAGCTTCACCAGCGATTGAAAGCAAAGATAGCCCAGTAGTAGTGACGTTGACTCGCCAGCCGTAGGTCGTGGGTTAGAATCCTACAATATCCTTGAGTGTTTGGTGACGAATAACATCGTGATGAAACCATGACCTAGTGTAAGGGCATTTTCTAGTGCTCTCCTAGCTAGCTACACCACCCTCATGTTAAGAATCTGCAAGCACCTATCGGTGTGTTCTGGCAGCCTCACATTTTCCACATTTTCTCACATTTTCTGTAGCGTGGCGCCACCTTCGACCACATTGTCAATTAACATCAGGTGACGTATTGTCAAACGCTACCCTGTAACAAGTAAAAAAGTATACTATTTAGTTTCACGTAATAGAGAACAGTAGCGTGAGTGGAAGTCGCTCGTGTCACCTAATGACCTGTTTACGAGCTTTTAAAGATCTTGTGTTCCTTTTCCCATTGAATTGTCGAACATTATCTTTTTTCTCCCCTTTTAATGTAATTACTAAAATACATCCCTTTGTGTTTCATAAATTGATTCTTTTGAACATTTCAACATCTTTTTATTCGTTTTAGAACCGTTTGAGTTTTTTATACATGTGAAAATGAGAATATAAACCACGAATTGTCAATAAAAAACATTATTTTCTAAATAAAAATGAAACACTATCGTTAGATTATAAACATTAGTAATTCAATCATATATGTTTCTTCTGAAAAAGGTTTCTAAAAAGTAGCGTTTGACCGCAAGTCGACGATGTGGTCGAAAGTGGCGTCACGCTACACCCGGACAGAGCTCTCAAGTGAGACTGCCAAAACATACCAATAGCGGTTCTCACCTTTCTTAAAAATACATTGCCACGCTTGCAGAGTTCATGTTCTTTCAACTTCTATTGTCTTAAGCGCATATTCTGCGCTCTCGCAACGTGTCTTAAATTGAATTTCATGAATTCCTTCATCACGCGATCCAATTACGCCGTCTATAGAATTAAACGATAATGTCATCGCCGGCTCTCTGAGGAGGAATAACGAGTCACCGCGACGACGCACGTCCGCCGTCTTCGTCTCATATGACATGAATAGGTACAACTTTTCTGCTTATAAGAACATTTATATGTTTAAAAAAGCGTTTGTCGTGACTTACTGACTGACTAGGTGACAAGGAACGCAGTGTCTAAGCCACTGTCCAAGAAGCTCTACTTTTTGTTACGTAGATGTGTACAAAGAAATGGTTCTTAGAAATTCCAACTCAAGTCTGTGTATGAAAAAATTGCAATGACGCGAGTAAAGCCGCGGGACAAATAGCTAGTTTTTTAATACAGTTCTGATAAGAATGAAAGTATGAAATAAATTTAGGATTCTATTTAGCTATAGAATCATTTTATTCGCTTCCGGTATAAAAAATAAGTGGGAAATAATCATTATCTTTTGTTGTAACATAAAATTTTTCCTCCTCCCAAATATGGGTCAAAGAATTAACTTAATTTTCATGGCACGATCTTTGCGTGAAAAATTAAAATGTCGAAGCTATAGCCGGGGGATACAGAGCCCGGGGGCCCAATAAGAAAACCGGCTATAGAGAGGACTTAATGAAGAGCACTCAAAGGCGACTTCGGAGCGGCCGGGCCGGCGGGCAGCTCGCCTCGCTCGGCCGCCCGGGCTTCGAAATGCACCGAGCAACCCTTAATTGAATAGCCTGGCCGGGGGCTAATCAGGGCTCAGCTGAGCGGTGCAGGCGGGGTGCGGGCGGGGGAGCAGGGTGGCGGGCGGGGTGCGGGGCGCAGCGGCCGGAGCCACGCGGGCTAGCCGCGCCCCCTGCGCGCGCCGCGCCGCCCGGGAGCTCATTCAAGTAGCGAGCGCGCCCCGTGTCAGCCGCCACCCTCAGGTATGTCCATTTTGCTTTTGGTGTTTGCACGTAACGTTCGTCTGCTGTGCGCGCTCCCGCGAGTGTCGGTAGTACTGTGGCAGTGAGTGAACCGTGCTGCGATCCGGCGCCGGCCCGTCCCGAGGTACGTCCGCATGCTGCACCGCAAAGCCTGTGCCATCACACTAGAATAAATACACATCCATTTTATGTGCTCACTCGCAAAACGCACCCAAACTTTGTTTTCGTGACTTGAATTATTTACTAGGGACTTGTTTTATAGCTCCGGTTTTCTTGTATCTGACGCAATCTTACATTCTCTTCAGGTCGTTACTTGGGTCGTGATTTTTTTTTGTACGTTACGATATCGGGAAACATTTATGCTAACGATTTAAAATAAATCTAATGGGGAAAATGCAGTGTTCTGGTTAAATACTCCGAAATCTTAAACAAAACTAGAATCTTATAGGAATTTATGGAATCAAAAGTGGTTTAATTTACATGACACGTTTTAAAATTTACAACTTGTACATTTTCAAAGTTACACCGGTCACTGACTCGTCACTAACACGCTTTATGTGTCGCATGATATATGTCTATATGCTTTAAATGTTGTAATTTGGTTCTTATTTTAATTTAAACTGAAATATAAACTTTTTGGTCTTACTTATTTCTGATGTCGTCCCTTTTTAAATCAGATGGTTTTATTTTGATCATTAAAGTTTTAATCCTTTTTTTAATTTGTTTAAAATTAAATCAAAGATACAATTGAAAAATGTAATATATTTATTTTATATATCAAATAAACTGTAATTTATTTAAAAACTCAATGTTTGTCTATCGTCTACGTGGCAATTGCACTCTACACGTCTCAACATTTTTGAGACCGTATACAAAAAATATACTGAAGCACAAAGACTTTTAGTCTTTTTAATTACTCGATAAAATAAATGATAACCATATTTGCATAATTATTACACCTACAGCCACGTAAAGAAAACAAAATATTAAAGAATCCATTATATCATATAATACCATTTCATTTTAAACCAATTTCAACATTACCTAAGCAATAAATAACAACTAAATATCTTCATCAAAAAATCTAACACTTTTACAAAGTGTGAGTGAATTTTCAAACACATAGCGACTTACAAAGTACGAGTACACATCGTAGTAACTTACATATAAAGATGTGTGAGTAAAGCTACGGTGTAGAGAAAAGTGAGTTCATACGCTAGGTTCAGAGTCGAGGGTACAAAGGCAAAGTTGGCAACTTTCTCCGCCGTCACTTCACCTAGTCGCCTGGCAGTTTGCCAGCCTCCCTCGCTCGCTCACCCCTTGTGATCTAGCGCGTTCCGCTCCCCGACGTATTTTACGACGCTTTTGGGGTTGCGTTTCTTATTTACATTGTTATGAGATAGGGAATAACAGCGTTATAGTTTTCTTTTATGACACAAAAAGTTTCGAAACTGTTTTGAGAATTTGATCCTGTTTTTCGTTCCGTTTATAAATTATTGTCAATAGAGTTCTCAATCAGAACAAATTGTTTCATAGAGCAGTGTTCAACTGATTCAACTTATTACTTAACTAATTCAACTGTGCAATATATGAATCTTCCTACTTAATTTTTTTCTTTCCCTTTTTATATAATCTTCCCTCCCACCTTCCAAAATGATTCACCACTTACTAACAAAATGGATAGAAATGGAGGATAACTTACCCAAAATTCGGCAGGCATACAAAATAACTTACAAAAAAATACATATACACGTCGACTTGAGAAACGCCTCTTCTCGTTTTTCGTCGTTCAAAAAATAAAGTCAACTAAACATAATATTGTAATGTTAAAATGTAAATTGTGTGTCAGATTAAAGGCTTATTTTATTATAATAATTTTATCAGTATTTTAAAGATTACGTATCTCTCGGTTCGTATCTACAGATAAGAGTCACGTCACTCGTAGCGTAGGTCGTAGCAGTCGCTACAGCACCCGCGCCGTAGCTGCCCGCCTACGTCACCGCGCCGCCCGCCGCCGCCCGCCCGTCGGTCGCCTATCGTAGGCGATTATAATAGTGTACCACAAGATAATTCTCGGACTTATAAAGTGAATATTTAGCTTTAGAATTTTGTGCAATACAATATTCAAAGATATTTTTTATTAATTTCGTATCGGTATAATAGCACATTTCAAACATTACCCACATTGCCCGTTTTTTCAAAGATTTCAATGCGGGATGAAATAATGTTAATAATGAGTTTACTCTTTGAGTCTCAAATCGTTTTATAAGTGTTTTGTTATTAAATTTCTAAAAGAAAACAGTGTACACGCTTTTAAAAACCAATTTAGCTTGTACGTACGTTTTTTTTACAATGTCTTGTTTGAAATCTTATCATTACAATGACACAATAAACTTATTTTATTTAATTAAATTGACAGATTCCCGGTGTTGCTAACCATATTGTCTTTTTTTTACTTCCATCATAAATCAGAACAATAGCTTTTTAATCCCACGAAACTAAACAACAAATTTAACTAACGTTAACTTAAATTCGTACATCAGCAAGTGGACTTTATAATATATCACTAGCTACTCGCCCCAAAGTCACAAGAATAGGTTTTTAAAGTTTTTAAAAGCCTAAAGTCTTCCCGTTTTTCCATAGAAAGCTTGTATTTCCTAGGATAATGGATTCTATAAAATTAGTTTAATTGTTTTGGCGTGAAATAAAGATTTACGATTTAACACAAACAAATCATTAAATGGACAACATTTTGAATTCCGATAGGGATAGGAATACTACGAACATATATGTTTTAATAACGTACAATGATTCTCAACACGATGTAACGCAACGATATTTTATAGATCGTCGTGATAACAGTAATTTTCCATTCTGCGGCTAACGATTTATTACCAACGTCTCCAATAATGACAACGAGTATCTGTTTCGAAAACAAACAAAACTAGCTGTTCTACTATATATATAAGTACGACTTTAGAATACCTCCTCCTTTTTTATCGGTCGAAAAAATACACATAACGAAAAAATACAAACTTTGTAATAAAGAGAAAAATTATGATAACCATTTTTTTTCATTACAATTTTTAGACTTTTTTATCTACTTTGGATAATTAACTTAGGAGTCAGTTCCCAATTCCCGCGTAGTGTTGCGCCACCTTTTACCACGTCATCGCGTAATTTGTGGTCAACTGCCTCCCTGTAAAATGTAAAAATAATTAATTTTATAGGGCCTAACTGTAATTAATTTATTACGACATTTACCTACAATAAACAATTGACTTACTTTACTTCTCCTTCACTCTCAAAGAAACTCTTTTCTTAAAAGAAAGTACCTATTTGGTATTTGTTGTTTTTACCAACCCGCACTGGGCCAGCGTGATAGATTACAGCCCATACTCTCTCTCTGAGAGAAGGCCGGAGTCCCAGCAGTGGGAACGTGAAAGGCTGATAATGGTGATGATGATTTGTACATGGTCAATGTGAAATCGTTAAACTTTTAATGTGTACTTACTAAAAGGAAGCAAACACAATATTTTACAGCTACCTACAGCTGATTGCGTGTACGCTGATTATCTGTATCGATTGGTAGAGATAAGCGAATCAAAGGGGACAATAGTGTGGCCACCGAAGTCCTAGAATGTATATCAGTAGAATGTGATACAGATTACACGCTTGTGTTGAATTGGGGATTTGTTGCAGTGATGTGAAAATATAAATGACACATAGCCTGTCACATTCACACGAAATGAAGAGACAGTTTTCAAAATCATTTCAGTAGTTCTGGAAATAAGCCGCAACATACTTAGAACAAACTTCACCTCTTTATAACGTTAAATTCTACGATTCATACATAAGCTCACATTTGAAATGTAAAACATAATATTCTTGTTAAATTCAATTGTCATAACAATATGATATCAGATATTTAAAATTCGTAAATGTAACATATGAGCAGGCACGTCCATAAGTTCTTTAAAAAAATATTTTAATCGCCTGGTTAAAACAAATTTATTCGCTTATTATTTTTATGGGCCTACACTAAAAGTCTCATTACGTATTCACCCGGTAAATGAGTAACAGCAAATCGTGGCACACCGGGCCACCCTGCCGCGGTGTGACGTCACCGGCGCACGCGCGCGATCGCGACATGTGTTCCGCGCTCTATCAATTTGATCCGCGCCGGCACAGCTGCGTTCATCGACCCCCGCCCTTACTACTACTATATCTTCAACGCTATTACCAAAAAGCTCACCCTATATTTCAAATGATTAATCCAACTCGCTTTGTCTAGGATTAAAATTATTATTTGCACGCGCAACCAATCTGCATATGTAATAGCGCACATTAAAATGTATCTATTGTATTCGGTTCGGACAAAAGTTCGCACACGTCGTGTCTGATGAAGGTAATCTGGCAAACCGGTTAAAATGTAATGCTATCAATATGCACCGTTGCTTTGTCAGCGTCGATGTTGATATTATTCTGGGATTAATTTTTAATATTTTCTTAATAACTTTATTTCACCCTCGACGGAAATTACACGCCTACGTTACAAAAAATATTTACCTACTCTCCAAATTCAAAGACCTTAGTTTCTGCCTTGATTTGTTACTCAGTCAATCAAGACACTCTTCGTATTATCTAACTCAACAATTTCTTAGATAAATCTTCTCAGTACTAACAAATATCGTGAAAATTAGTTACCTACTCATAACTACTTGACAACTTGGCACAGCTACCCAACCAATCGACAATTGGTAACAACGACATGAACGCTATTACCTCATTGACATAAATATAACGGTGTTACGTCACCAGCAACCAAATCAGACTAACTGTAAATCACTATAGCATACTCTGTGCTACAGCTCATTCACAAATAAACTCGTAAAATTGTCCAATAACGGCTTTTTCGTCAGCAAAACTAATAATAGACCCAAACCACCCAATATCGACGGCGTAACGAGTCGCATTGAACAATTGGGTGAGAACAATGCCGATCGTGAATCAAACAATCGACGCGAGCAAGTCGAACGTCCAGAGTTCTGATGAACATGTCGACAGCTGCACATACGCGGGGTTGTTCCTGTGGAAAGTATGACAGGGCCCGTCTCCCACGGTGAGCGGAGGTCTGCCTGCCTTTGTCACGACTCTCAAATAGTAGGAGAAACGTTTACGATACCAGTTTTGGAAAGTAGTTATTCAACGGGGTATCACAATGGTTGCAACGAGCATGAACGTTTTTTCGGCAACAATGTTCTTGGACTAATACTCTGGTATATACTCTAGTTATTCCAGGTTAAAAATATCTTATTTCCGCAACAATACTGCTAAAAATATTAGTGCAGTCAATCTAAGACTAATATTGTTAACTTTGTGAGTTTTTGGATGTGGGAGAGAGGTAATCGCGGTAATAATCAAAGTGTAATAAAAAATATTGTACCAAGTGTTTTTATGGATTCTCTAATACGTGGTTAAAACCACGCGCTCCGCTAGTTACCAGTAAAACAGTTTCAAATCAGTCCAGTGACTATACCAAGTATTGCCTGACAAACTGCTATTGTGTCTAGAATCCAGTTTATAAATTGTTTATTAGTTTTACATTGATGAAATAGAAGCATGCTGGGAAACTACGCATGCAGTCATCCACATCCATTTGTAAATTGGAATCGAATCGCACATAGGTGACTATTACACAACAATGAACACAAATGTTCAAAATGAATGTTCAAAAATGAGAGTATCAGTTCAACGTCCTGACGCCACGCGACAACCCCTTCAGCCGGTTGCATTATTATTCTTATTCCCATTGAAAAAAAATTATACAACGGTGTTTTTAAAGTGTGCTAAGGTCGTCCAGTTTTTCACAAAGCGAGGGTTCCATTGAATTTAAAATTTAAAATAGGTCGAATGAATTTTATTGGGTGCCAATTCTGTGGGGTCGTGTTGAGTAGTCTGGTGAGGGTGTGCAATGACTATTAATCAATGTTTTGTTCATCGATTCTGTTTCAATTAATATTACCGTGTTCTCACGCTTTGACGATCGAATAGCTCATGTTTAAATCATTAATTACAGAGGATATTTGAATGGACGAATAAAACTATAAAGAAAATAAAAGTTAACAAAGCTACAGTATGTAGATAAAAGAAGAAGGTATTGTCAATCATCATTATCATCAGTCTGTTACGTTCCCACTTCTAAAGCACACATCTCCCGTTGGCTAAAAAAACTGGTAAGAAAAACCCACGGAGTTCTTAACCTTCTTGAAAGAAGTTCTTCTTTTTCTTCTTCTTCTCAAAGAGAGAGATAGCTAGAAAGGAACTTGATCTATGACGCTGGCCTAGTGCGGGTAGATGGGTAAATGGTACATGCCCTTGAATGGTAATTGCCAATTACAGAAACACCCTCAACTGAAATTTTGCAAGTAATCCAAGGCTGTAACAGCGCACGTGTATATTTAATATCTTAATAAATTTTTTTTATTTATACTCTATATAAGTGAAAAATAAAATTAGTGTCAACAATAAATTGAGCGTAACTTCTTCACGCTTCTTCACGCTAAAACGAGTTAAAGTTGAATTTTGAGTGAGTTTTGGAAAGAAGCTTAGCTTATACCTTGGATTACTTTTGTTATCCCGGAAAAACTTCAGTGAGACATGGGAAAACCATGATTGTAGCCGTGGGACGCAGGTATAAGCATATTTATTATCTCTTTTCAATAAAAATTAAGTTCACGAGATCGTGCCTGTTTCACAAGCCAAGTGAGGACATTGATCTATCGAGGGCCAGTGGTTCACGTGACGTAAAAGCGGAAGCGCGCAAGGGCTTCCCTCTAACTACCCTCGGTTAATGTCACACCTCAGTACATCGTAATCACTTACTAGAACTGGTGCTATTTATTTACAAACACTTTCTTGCGTTTCTAAGGGCTTTGGGTGCCAGAAAATGTTTTAAACTTACTGATTATTTTTTCTCGTCTTATTCTAATCAATTTTTAAATGTTTTTGGATATGGACGTTCGGGAAATGTTTAAAATAATTTTTTCGTCATTTTTGAAAATAAACGCTTCCTTACCCAGATTGGAGTAGATTGGTGTTGTAAAGCCATTTAATTAAATAAATTTTACATAGAAACTAAATTTGTTAGGAAACTAATTTTAAAATGAGAAGTAAAAAAACGTGTTTCTTAATTTCCAAATAATAGGTCTTACAATAGAATGTTGTAGAGGTAACTAGGGTACCGTAAAACAAACAGGAAACCGTGTCGGCTGGAATTCCCCACGTGGATGTAAAGTGACCGGTCACCAAGGCAACTCCGCATAAACTTTTCAACGCTTTGCAGTGGAAGCCTCACTTATCAAAACACACATAAAATTCAACTAAAATTTCCCTTTCACTTGAATGTGCGAAGAGTTTTAAATTACAATTGTCAACATTTCAAAATCCTGTTTGAGAACATCACCCTGAAATATCGTTTAAAGTATCATTCAGTACATATTTTATGACCATGTTTTTATTTTGGTGTATTTTATCATCTTGGCAGGTCTACTATTAAAAGGGCCTTCAGCTTTCGTTTAAAATCTTTTTAATTTGTACTCTTTTTTATATTAAACCTGGAATACGACACGCGATACTAGAAAACTACAAATCATTTTATAAATCTTTAAGTGCAATTGTTAACATGCATTTTTGTAACATTTTCTTTACATAAAGTTTATAAATAGCCATTTCAAAGTTCAACTTACTTCTAAGTATCATGATTGCCTGTCGTTATGACAGCTCAGCCCACAAATCCACGATGATGGCCACCCCGCTTCGAGGGTGGCTATTAGCTGCCCCGCTTGTGTTGACATTCCTTCACCATGGTAAATGCATCGTCGATGAACGCGTGGGTGGATAGCACTTGTAGCTACTACTGTATATCAAAAGTGATACCATTAGAGAGGTAACCTATACAAATAGATCACCGGTTTCACCCGTGACAAAAAGTACCCTATGTCTTTTCTCAGGGTTCAAACCTCCGTACCAAATATCATTTAAATCAGTTCAGTAGTTTAGGCGTGAAAGTGAGACAAACAGACAGGCAGAGTTACTTTCGCATTTATAATATCAAAGTAGGGATGTAGGGATTTTTGGATAAAATAGCTGAAGCCGACACCTATGCGTATTCCGTATTTCAAATGTTTTATATTCGTGAAATAAGTTTCAAAAAAGCATTTATTCAGTCTGGGCGGTTATACGAAGTTGTTTTGCCAGTCACGCAAAATGAACATTCTTTGACAGTTGTGCTTTTGCAAGTTACAAAACAATACTCCTTTTTCGTTTTGTTCCTTCAACAAGAATGTGAAGTGTGAGTGTGACTTTTAATGTAAATTTTGTTTGTATTATGTGAAATAATCCTTAGCTTTAGTTTGGTAATTCAATCAGCAATCCGTAATACCACCATTTCAAAATAAAATCTCTTCGTAATTCACAATGAATTGACCAAACAAACGACTAGGTACACAAACCCCCCCGTAGCAGTCTAGCAGGTGGTCGCACCGCCCCGTCACTCAAAGGGTAGGTTGTAATGTTTACGTGCTTTCACCATGGAACTTGCTGTGCCACCTAGTGGCCGGCCAACACAGGTCAATTTATGCTGTAGAGTGTAGAACAATTACGGAGGTATATTTCTTCCCGGTAATATATATTTTTTGGTTTATGGTTTCACACGGTTAGTGTATTTAGCCAGTGTCAAGTATTAAATACTATCAAATATATATTAATGATGATGATTAGATAATGTGACTCAGCTACTAGGCGGGCCAAACAGGATAGTCTTTACACGGACTTTTTGGACCAACTAAAAAAGTTTTTTTTTTTTTTTTTACTATTTACAGGGTAGCGTTTGACCATAAGTCACCTGATGTTAAGTGACGATGGGGTCGAAGATGGCACCACGCTACACCTGGACTGGGAACTGGCTCTCAAGTGAGGCTGCCGGAACACACCGATAGGTGCTTGGCGACAGATTCTTAACAAGAGGGTGGTAGCTAGCCAGGCGAGTACTAGAAAATACCCTACCACCAAGCTATGGTTTCATCACGATGTTTTCCTTCACCGAAAGCTCAAGCTCATTGTAGGATTCGAACCCACGTCCTACGGATCGCAAACCGACGTCACTACCACTGAGCCATCATCGCTAGTCACTTTTAACGTGTTTATTCCAATTTATTTTACTTGAACACATTAACAAACACATAATGGTTAATAATCCACTAATACCACATATTTTATCACCCGAAGAAACACAAGTATTGGATATAAAAATAAAAATTCTTGATGACAATTCAATTTCCGCCAAAAGGCCAGGGTAATTTTTCGTACATGTATTTACATTTGGACAGTGTGGTTTTTTTTGAAAGTGTACTTTTCTATCTTCGCGCTAAGTATCTTTGTGGTTGGGAGATATTTGAATCCCCATAACTTATTCGTATTCGAATATACTAAAAAATTTAAACGAAAACATGAGCAGCCAACATCTTTTATAAATTGGCGCTTACGTGAACAAACGTACCTATGTACCAGACATGTACAAATGTATTAGTTAGTAGGTAACTCGGTCAGGCCTACCTCACGAGTTCAAGGTCGCTTCGCATGTTTTTTGGTACCATTTGGGACATTTGGTCGATATCTGACAGATTTATAACAGAGACCCACGTCAACGCATTGCCACTGGTGGATGGCACCGCCAGCTTCTAATTTCGGCTCATTGATTAACCCTATATCGTACCGAAGTCTCTACACAAGCGTCGAAATAGAAATTTTAGGATTCTGAATTATGTGATTGGTCTTTTTTAAATCGATAGATCTTTTACTGCATTGTGTTGTTTATTTTCTGTCCAAATATGCTCAGAGCACTACTGACAGCACTATTACTATAGGCTATAATTAAAGGGTAATAAATCCATAATTAAAGGCTCTAAATCTCTTTTAAATTGAAAATTAATTTTCATCTAAATAATTGCACAAATTTGTATTTAAACAGCTTTACATAAATAAACCTTACACACTTGACATTATTATGAACTTGACCCTAAAAAGATGTCCTAAAATAGTCCTCTGCTTATTAGAGTGTACAGATTTCTGCTAACCCTCTTTCCACGGAGACTCTTTTACCAACCAAAAATGTATTTTCAGCCTGTCAGCTGACGTCACGAATGAATGATTTTAATAATATCAAATCTAACTTCATTCACAATATAATAGGGTCATGTTTTTTGTGTTTAATGCAATCACTAGGTTTACCCATCACAATTATTACATACTTAGACAATTACACATACACACAAGAACTCGCGATTGGAATACTACATTTATACCATATTAGGCAAGTGTTCATTTCGCACAGGCAACTTATGTTTTGTAAACATTTCGTCAGTACCTACTCTGTATTAAAAAGTTTAAACTTAGTGCGTACAACTACTTTAAAGTAATGCGATAAAAATTGAATCAATGTTCATGTACAATTTCACCGAGTAAACAGCCCTCCAGGTGACATGTTATCGAGACTATTCGATCGATATGTGATTCAAAACACGAATGAATTCGATCAAACTATTTACATCGTGTGAATGGTATTTTGGTCATTAAACATTAACACGCTATGTTCATTTGCTATAAATAGCTATAATTATTTTTAATTGCGTGTAATTTATGTTGAATATTGTATTTTGTGTAAGCGATTCCTTTCTCTTACAAAACTGTTAAATACTGTTGCAAAGTGAGCTTTTGCCCAAATAAATTTAATTACAATTTTAACCACTTTATCAAAAACAAATTCTTAAAATGGTTGCAAACGTTTGCCTTAGTGTGTGTTACTGTTTGCTCTAAACGAAATGGTAAATAGACTTTTCAAACCATAGACTTTAGCCACAAGTTACTACACCAATCCAAATAAACATAGAGCGAAAGAGCGGCCATGTTACAAAACTAAAAGAAAAGACAAACCAGTTTGTTGCCTAGTAATAATAAGGTCTAAACCGCCCCATAACAATTGCAGTACCACACACAAATTGACAAGCCTCAATTTCTGTGCGAAACAACACTTGCGTAACCCTGAGATTGTATTTTTTAATTCCATTGTACACCACTGGCCAGTCATTAGTCAGGAAGAAACAACAATCAATGTTTGATCAATTTATGCGTAAATACACAGCGCGTCAGTACTAATTACATGCGTTGGTACTGGTTTAATTTTCTACATATCACGACCCCTCGCCTAGCTGCCCCTCGGTCCTCGGCTAAGCTACAATAGAGCCAGCTGCGACGCTGCACCATTGTGCCATGGACAATGCATACAACATGGCACAATGCATGGCACACCCTGCATAGGACGAGCTAGAGTGCGCATAGACATACGCGCCGATCTTGCTAGTTATTCTCTTATAAGTTAATTAAAAATTAGAGAAGAAACGTTGCGACTTTGTACATTAAAACTCTTTAGTAAACCTAGAAACTACTTTGCAAAAATGTAATAATATAAGCGAAATGTTTTTTCGTGGATAAATAGATTTAATGCCATTATCAATCCAATTGGACGCAATGGGCAATTGGGCAACCAGCCAACTGCAAAGCGTGAGCTAGCGGGTCGATTCCCGATTCGGAGCAAAATATGTGCTTAAAAAAAAGCGCAAGTAAGACAACTTGTTCAGTATCTGGGTGTTGTGGATTCCCGATCCACGTATAGTTTCTGATACATCAGATACAGGAAATCCTAATCCGGGGTCAGTCATATTTTATGCGATTTAATAGACGTTATATTATATATTCTTGTTTATTTATGGTACCCACTTGAGAGCCAGTTCCTAATCCAGGTGAAGCGTGGTGCCATCTTCAACCACTAGCTGTTTTTAAGTCCTAGTATATACTCGTATGTAAAAGTAATTTAAAGCTATTTAACAGGAACGTTCCGCTTTTAAGTGTTTAGCGATCTAAAATAAGATTACGTAGGGGGGTCGGCTGCTGGGTCAAGGTTACGACCCATAGAAACAAGCAGGTCAGACCTCAAACACGAACAGAGGTACGTATATGCATATAAGCTTAGTACGAAGAGCTTTACGAAAAAGGAGGTTCAGTACGCCCAAGTTGTTTTATAGATCTATGTTGCCTACATAGCCTATGTTGTCAGGCCAGACTTGTCTAATAAGCCAAAGTTGTGCAATCTTTAGAAGTCTGCTGCTGCTGCCGACTGCCTCGTATCAACGTAGGGCGGTTACTGACACTTGGAGCAATTGTTTTTACATTCATGTAATAAAAATGATTGCCTGCGAGATATTGTATAGCAAAATATAAAGACGCGAGCTGCTCTCTCAATCGTTGCGATGTTATTAATCAGAACATAGAACAGATTTTACAAAGGAGATTAAGTTACTTGTTAAATAGAGTATTGGTGGCAATTGTATGACGCAAGTGTTACCACGTAAATTAACCAAAAGGTTTTCTGTAATGTATATTTTATAATAATATGTTTGTTCATCAATATATTGGCAAGGTAGAATATAATATAGTTATAACGTTAATTAATGAAGGTCACTATTTCAACACAAAAGTTTTAAAGGTATGGTTAAATCAGTACGTTAATGGACGCGGTGGCGATGGAAATGCAAGTTTTTTATTTTATTTCTTTTTATTTGTATGGATTGTCATCTTTCACATACAGGTTGCTGCGATTGCAATGACGACGCAACCGCAGCTGTGGGTATGTGCCAGAAATACAGTACATCAAGTTCAAAACGACAACAGCAAATTTCCACGAAAAGAGAAGAATTGTAATCAGAAGAAGAGAAGAAACTTAAAAATGTCTTTCTCCTCGCGTTCATTCCGAGCCTTTATGTATTTACATAATCATAAGGCACGCGGTGAATGCCAAGAGCGGACGTTTGTCTACAGAATGAAGCATGAAAATGAAGAAAGAAGAAAAGAGAAGAAGTTAGAAGAAGTAACAAGAAGAACCAATTAAAGTCTGTCAAGTTTATTGCAAATACAAAATAATTTACAAGAATAGTTTACGCGTTTTTATGAAATGCTTATAAACACGGGGAAATGCTAGTTTATACATAAAGTAAATCATGTTTACGTTAACACAGATTGCTGATTGACGTCATATACTTAGGCACTACTTATTGTATTACATCGAACAATTGTAAGCGGATTCACTAATTTGTAACAGCCAAATTTGCCTATTGTTTTATGTTTATTTTTATTTGTAATGATTGTTTAACAGTTTTATACTGTACATTTCTTAGCCGTGTTTTCCAGTACGCACTTGAGAGCCAGTTTCCAGGTGTAGCGTCACCTCATTTTTGACCTCACCATGGCCAAACATCACGTGACTTATGGTAAAACGCTATCCTGTAATATGTAGATAACTCTTCTTCTTCTTGTACTCTTCATGTACTCTTCTTCCACTCTCCCCTATCAGCCGTCATCGCTTCAATCGCTTCATTCCATTCATATCGGTCGTTACACAATCCATTCATCTTTTCTTTGGTCTTCCTCTTCCCATCCATAATATGTAAACTACTATTTTTTTATAAATTTACAAATGACTGGCTGCGCCCCGTGAGTTGTTATCCCACAGGATCCTATTTCTGAGAAAAAGTATCTAGCGTTGAACTAGCCTATAAAAGCTATCAACATTCTAAATTACACTCAAATCTGGTGAGTCGTTTCAACGTGAAGAAGTAACACATTAACAAACGTTCGCATTTATCATATTAGATTGTAGTGTGATGTGTTTAAAGAGAATATATTTATCATTGTATGTATGTATGAAAATGAAACGTAAACCCTGTGCTTTTCCGGGTAACCTTATATTACATAGTTTGTTTTTAACCTTTTTGAACCGTGCGTGTGTTGTAAAGTAACCGAAATGTCTAATTTTAACATTAATTTATTCCATGTAGGTATATATTTTTGTCGTCAAATCATGAAATAGATAAAGGTATACTTATCTGAATTTCGTAATTTGCAGGTTACCGGTTACCGCAGACGACAACGCTGGCTGGCTGCAACGTCCAACAAAAAAAAATAATAGAAAATAAAAGAAACGTTGGCAAAAATCTTAAGTTTAACATCGTTACCATGTGTTTTATTGTTACTCTACCTTCTTTAGAATTTTAATATTAGCATCTTACTGATACAGTAGAAGGGAAGGGGTAAATCTCCGGGGTGCATCATTTCATTATTTATGTACTTACATAAATGTCTAGCGTCAAAAACAAGTTTTTTTTTTACTTCTTATGCCCGGGCCACACTAAGGTCCACGTCAAGGGAAATGTCAATGCCTATCTTCGCGATAAATATTGCGTTAATTATTAACGCTATTATGTGAGTGGCTACACTTGAACGGTCAACGTGAATGCGCTTGAATTATCGGCTATAGTCAAACGCCAATGTGAATGCCGTTGTCCAATGTCGTGGCCACACTTATGTCAAACTTCAATCATCGCGCTATTGAACGGCATTTCCCGTTAGTGTGGCCCCAGCATTACAGAGCAGCGTTTGACCACAAGTCTGCTAATGTTCAATGATAGAAGGTGGATCCATGTTACACCTGGATTGGAACCTACAACTAAACTTAATATAAAGTAGTTATTATACGAGTATAATGAAAAATTGTCGAACACAACCATATTTGCGCATTAAAAAAGAAGTGGAAGTATTTGTTCCTTGTCTAGGTGTTGAGTATCCCTTTATAGTAGTTACTCATGCTCTTGAAAAAGGAAGATGTAAGGACAACCAAAATTTAAAGTTATCTGTTTTTTGTTTATTTGTCGGTCTTTCTTTCATGTCAAATAGGATAAACCAAATTATTTTTCAAATTTTGCATTTAAATAAGTGTAATGGAGACCACAGGGACCACAGGCTAACTATTCTGAAAATAAATAGTTCCGCAGAAAAACCGAATATCTTCAAACTGTCAATATCTGTGATTAGGTACACGAACAAAGTCGCGAGGTCCTTTTTATATCACAAATTTTAACATTGGCGGAAAAGATAAAAATAAATTGTTTGAATCGAATACCGCTTTGTTGCAATAATAGAACTTATCAGTTGAACGAGTCCTCTTATCTCATATAATATAAGGCACGATTTTATCGACAAATCACGATTCTTATTTTATAATTTAACATAATATTTGATGTGATGAATCAGACTAAAACTTAAAGATTCGTTGATTTAGTAGGCACACAACATTATGTGACCACTTGATATTGTTCCAACCTATGCCCGCTATTTTATTTTTGGACGCGATCACATTTACTTTTTTTCTCATTAGGTTCTAATTAAATTGATCTTTGAAAGGATGAACGGAAAAATCAGTTTACCATGTTAGCTACATTGCATTAGAGCAAGTCAATTTTAAGATAATAAGTTAATATAAGAATTTAAAAATATATAATCCTTATTTGCATTACATACTTAAAATTGAATGAATATTATGAGGACAGGACATATATAATATTATTTTCATATTTATACCTTAGTTTAGGAGTAAAGCTTATAAAAAAAAAACTAATACATAGCCCCCTGAGATTTTGAAATAACACTTTGTATGCCGGAATGTTTGGAGTGTTCCCATGAAATAGAAGAAAAACTGTGGGTGACACTGCATAGGGCGCATCTAGTATTTACCTAGAGATTTTTTTCTACGAGTAGTAGAGTGGTTCAGACCTAGATAGTAATCCCCATCACAATATTGATAAAAATTGCACAATATCGTGAAAATATAGGAAAAACTGGATAAAACAGGTGGCCTAGCAGGAAAACTCAGGCGCAAGGCGCTTCTTCAAATTAATATTACTACTTACTAGATAACTTTAAAATACCTCCAGTAATAATGGAGTTGACCTTTTGGAAGACTATGCCATATAAAATCATAATTAATTGTTCTTTTACGATTTCTGTTTTCAATCTATGTATACGTCACAAAAATACGGTGAATCGCCTGGTAAGTATAGATGCCGATTTTCCTAGAGCCTGATCATACTCTCCCCTGACCATAGACCAATGTGAATCCTGTCATTTAGGCCTATAAGTTTAAGTATATGGCCAGTTAAGAAAAATTATGAACTTGAATTATTATTTTTTTGACTTGAATTACCTACTGGTAATTTAAAGGGAACATCACAAATAACATAAAACTATTTGTAGGTAAAAGTTATACGTAGAGTTTTGAAATAAGGTAGGCCTTATTATCCTCTGCTATACCTTAATGGTATCTATGTAGGTACTTATTGGACATGTGCCCTAAACAGACATTTTTTTTATTTATATTTTTTCTACAAATATGTGTTTGGACCAATGACTCACGTTGGTCTTTCGAGAGTTACACATATTTTTTATTAATATATTCATACATAGAAAGTAAGTATTATAAGAAGTAAGTAAGTAAAGAAGTGGTTAAGTATGTAAAGAAGAAAACAATAAGGTCGTAGCTAAAGTTGACCTATCCTAACGATATAATGATTATCTTAGGCTCATTTATTTGAAGTGCACGCGAACCCTTTAATTTGAACGAAACTTTTATTAAACATCCAATTTTGTTTGTTTTTTTTTTATTTGTTTTATGTCTGGGTGTTGTGGATCCCCGATCCGTGTAGTATCTGATACCCTAGATACAGGCAATCCTAGTCAGGGGTCAGAAATACGTGTGTATGTGTAGGTACGAAACAAAATAAGAATTTACAGAAAACTAGTTTATCCCTAAAATATTTTCAGCACATTTTGCTTATTGTAGTGATATGGCGTCGGCGTCGTCTAGACTTCTAGACTATCAAACTGTTTACAGCCAGAATTATACACAAGCATCAAATAAGCGTAAGTGGTGACGCAAGCGTCCGCTTTGCCCACTTTGCCCCGTGTTATGCGAACTTTACCCCGTTTACTGGGAGACTGCCGACCACCAGAAACCGGGATGACTCATTAAAACACTGCCCACAGTTTTATCTGCGGGTAATTTCGCCTTTGTTAATTCTTGGCCAGTATTCAACTATCTGAACAAAGTGGAATAATAATAAATACAACCGTCTACGTCTGTTAAAGGCGACGATAGTGAACGAGAATTTACCGAAGTCATTTCCGAATAATTTTTGGTTGGTGTTTTGTTTTGTTCTTTAGTTTGATGACTGATGTGGGGCAATGGGCGAACAGACGACTGCGAAGCGAAAGGTCACGGATTTATATGAGCATTGAAAAAAGTGCAAGTATTTGTACAAGTTTAGTTGTGTAAGTGGGTATGCATATCGGGTATGTTTGATATATTGTTTTATTGATGTGTAATAATATGATACTACTTATTTTGAGATCAGATTTTGAGTAGTCTGGAAGAGATTGCTCTGACTGATAAAGCTGTAGCTACGCTACTACAGTCCTTTCCCACGATATTTCGTTCCCATAACACCAGAAGATAAACAAATATAAAATGCAGTTTTAACAACAATACAATTTTACTACGCACAGCAATAAAAGGAATATTTCACCGTTGCATCGTCTACGCTTCCCACCATTGAAACAAAAGAATAAATACGCCGAAAAGAACAATTGCAGTTTACGACCCAATAGCTCAAAGACCAGCCGAACTTTCCCAGCGCAATAAACAAACAGGACTCTCCGATCCTAAACACCACGTGCGACGCGCCGCCTGCCGAAGCGACCCGAGTTCCTGCCGAAGTCAAACGAAGATTAGGCTAGTTGTGTATATATAACGGAACTTTTAGTAATAAATATCATTCACTGTGAACACGCAGTACGAATCACACCACCGGCGTTTCAATAATCACACAAAAATCTCCATAACCACCACAGTACGAAGGATCCCTAAAGTGGTGACCCCTACATAAGAACAGCAACAAGCGCAAAATGCAGAATCAAGCAGAGGAAAATACGACCACGAGAAAGTTTCAGCAAGAAGTCGCCGGTATCACCTTGCCATTGCGAATCCCATCTTTTTGGCGCGACAAGGTTCGACTATGGTTTCTCACCTTTGAAGCCGCAACAAGCGATTTAAACCGTAGCCAAGCCCAGCTAGCCCAGATGGTGATTGCTCAGCTCGACAAGATGGACATCGAACAGATTAGCGACCTCTTATACAGCCCTCCAGAAGCGGATATGTACACAGCATTAAAAGAACGACTCATCACCGTCTATGAAGAATCAGACAATCGTCAGTTGCAGAAGTTGCTGTCCGACACGGAACTCGGCGATCAGAAGCCGTCCCAGCTACTTCGACGCATGAAAAGTCTAGCACGCGATAAAGTTCCCGATTCCACGTTACGTCTCATGTGGTCTAACCATTTACCAGCGCATATCCGATCCGTTCTCACCATCAGTGAAACATTCAAAACTCAGACTGCACTCGATGAGCTTGCTCTACTTGCCGACAAGATGATCGAAGATACAATTACGCAAGTTTCGGCCGTATCGACATCATCAGCATCCACGTCTCGCGGCCAAATAGATATTCAGTTCCTGGCAGAAGAATTACGAAAATTGTCTCTTGAGTTTGCCGCTTTTAAGTCGTCACAAAGACAAAATCCGCAATACAACGAGCACTACAACCATCAACAACAATACCAACACGTCCGTCGCAACCGTTCTACGAGTCGTGATAATAACAGATCACGCAGTCAATCACCGTCACCATACTGCTATTACCACAGTCGTTTTGGTGATGAAGCAAGACGTTGCACCATGCCGTGTTCATACAAACCACGAAACAATCAGTCGGAAAACTAGAGCCTGCGCTGGCTGAGGCGGAACCCAGCGTAGTATCTGAAAACTCATACCGCCTATTCGTTACCGATAAAACGTCAAAACTAACGTTTTTAATCGACACCGGCGCAAACGTATCCGTCCTACCTCGGAACAAAGGAGAATCGTCAAAACCACTCAAATTTCAACTCTACGCTGCAAACAATACTGTCATTCCAACATTCGGCGAAAAAACATTGACACTCGACTTAAATCTTCGCCGTCCGTTCAAGTGGAAGTTCGTCGTTGCGGAAGTCAGCAAACCTATCATCGGGGCTGATTTTCTCAAACACCACCAACTCATCGTTGACATCAAAAACCGAAGACTGATCGACGGCATAACAAAATTATCAACAACTTCATACGTCCGAGCAAGCAACGTACCAACAATTCGTAGTATCGACGTACAGCAATCTTATCACGACATACTAGCGGAATTTCCCGGAACTACACGTCTTACAGCAATGGAACTTAATACAAAGCACAGCGTCGAACACTACATTGAAACGACTGGACCGCCTATTCATTGCCGCGCTCGACCAGTCGCACCGCACCGTTACGAAGCCGTAAAAAAAGAATTCGAAAACATGATCGAACAAGGCCTTTGCCGTCCAAGCAAAAGTCCTTGGTCATCGCCTCTGCACATCGTACCGAAAAAGAACGGGGACCTTCGCGTTTGTGGAGATTATAGGAGATTGAACGCCGTCACAACGCCTGATCGCTATCCGATTCCAAGAATAAAAGATTTCACGTTCCAGTTGTCTAATAAGACAATATTCAGTACCATTGATCTCAACCGAGCCTATCAACAAATCAAGGTCAAAGAAGAAGACATAGAAAAGACTGCCATCATAACGCCAATGGGATTATTTGAATTTCCGAGAATGTGTCCCGGTTTAACAAATGCCGGACAGACTTTCCAACGATTTATCCACGAAGTACTCCATGGACTCGATTTCGTCTATGCATTCATTGACGATCTCATTATTACGTCCTGTGATGAATCCAGCCATAAGGAGCATCTCCGGATAGTACTAAGAAAACTAGAAGAAAATGGCATCACAATCAATCCAGCCAAATGCATCTTCGGCCAACCGGAAGTGCAGTTTCTTGGTTTCTCTGTGAGCAAAGAAGGAATCAAACCACCTACTGAAAAGGTCACAGCAATCTGCAATTACGAAAAACCAAAAACGATTGAAGAATTAAGACGTTTCCTCGGCATGATCAATTTCTATCGCGATCACTTGCCGAAAGCCGCAGAAATGCAAGCACCGCTCCATGCCTACTTACACAACGTCAAGAAAAGAGACAAAACAAACATTGAATGGACCGACGAAGCGACAACAGCGTTTGAAGCTTGCAAAGTTGCAATCCAAAACGCCGCTTTGCTCGCTCACCCATCGCACAAGGCTGCCCTGGCAATTTTCAGCGACGCGTCTGATAAATGTGCAGGAGCTGTCCTACAACAACACATCGACGGAAAATGGCAACCGCTCGGCTATTTTTCAAAGAAATTTTCCGATGCACAATGTAACTACAGCACATTCGACCGCGAGCTACTTGCAATATACATGGCGGTCAAGCATTTCCGAAAAATGTTCGAAGGACGCGATCTCATCATATTCACCGACCACAAGCCGTTGACCTTCGTGCTCCAAAAGCCACCGTCAGCGTCTGAAATTTGACACCGTACACAACATAAGCCACCCTGGCATTCGCACGACACGCAAACTTATGTCCCAGAAGTTTTTCTGGCCATCGATGATGGTAGAAATCGGAGTCTGGTGCAAAAATTGCTTACAATGTCAAAGATCCAAAATCCAGAGACACACATCGAGCAGCATTTCAAAGTTTCCAGTGACTACTGAGAGATTTCAACACATCCACGTAGATATCGTCGGACCGCTACCCACCTCACCGCAAGGCCATCGATACCTCGTTACAATGATCGACAGAGTAACGAAATGGCCAGAAGCAATTCCCACAGAAGATATATCTGCGGAATCCGTGGCGAAGATAATCTATGAGCACTGGATTACTCGCTACGGGCTTGCGTCAGTCATCACGAGCGACAGAGGAGGACAATTCACAGGTCACCTTTTCGCCAGGCTCATGAACGCAATGGGGATCAAAATAACACACACTACGCCCTACCATCCTCAATCAAATGGAATGATAGAACGCTGGCATCGATCACTCAAAGCTGCACTAAAGACTCGCCTGTCTCAACATTCAACGTGGATAGACGAGCTTCCTACAGTCCTCATGGGATTACGTGCCGCCCCGCGCACAGACACAGGCGTCAGCGCCGCTGAACTCACCTACGGACAAACGCTACGCCTACCTAGTGATTTCTTCGTCTCACCACCATCAAACGAACAAGACATGAACTACGACTACGTAACTCGACTACGAGCTACCATAAACGCAATCAAGCCATCTCATCCAACCGAATCACATGGCAACAAGCGACCAATCTTCGTGCATCAAGATTTGCAAACATGTTCGCATGTGTTTGTAAGAAACGATGCAGTTAAGAAGCCGCTGCAACCACCCTACGACGGACCATTCAAAGTCATAGATCGAAACAGCAAAACATTCATATTACAGTTACCAGAGAGAAGCTCAACTATTTCAATCGACCGACTCAAGCCTGCTTACATTTTAAACGAAAACATTTCGGACCAGCCAACTCAAGACCACGTCATCATCATACCAACGAAACAAGATAGCGTACCCCCACCGCAATTATCATCGGAACCGGCCAATAATAACGTACTGATACCAGATCAAGATACACCAGCATCACCGCAACCAATAATACGAACAACACGACTCGGCCGCCAAATCAAACTGCCGGTACGCTTTCGCTAGGGAGGGAGTCATGTAGCTACGCTACTACAGTCCTTTCCCACGATATTTCGTTCCCATAACACCAGAAGATAAACAAATATAAAATGCAGTTTTAACAACAATACAATTTTACTACGCACAGCAATAAAAGGAATATTTCACCGTTGCATCGTCTACGCTTCCCACCATTGAAACAAAAGAATAAATACGCCGAAAAGAAAGTTTCAGCAAGAAGTCGCCGGTATCACCTTGCCATTGCGAATCCCATCTTTTTGGCGCGACAAGGTTCGACTATGGTTTCTCACCTTTGAAGCCGCAACAAGCGATTTAAACCGTAGCCAAGCCCAGCTAGCCCAGATGGTGATTGCTCAGCTCGACAAGATGGACATCGAACAGATTAGCGACCTCTTATACAGCCCTCCAGAAGCGGATATGTACACAGCATTAAAAGAACGACTCATCACCGTCTATGAAGAATCAGACAATCGTCAGTTGCAGAAGTTGCTGTCCGACACGGAACTCGGCGATCAGAAGCCGTCCCAGCTACTTCGAAACTTTCTTTTCGGCGTATTTATTCTTTTGTTTCAATGGTGGGAAGCGTAGACGATGCAACGGTGAAATATTCCTTTTATTGCTGTGCGTAGTAAAATTGTATTGTTGTTAAAACTGCATTTTATATTTGTTTATCTTCTGGTGTTATGGGAACGAAATATCGTGGGAAAGGACTGTAGTAGCGTAGCTACATGACTCCCTCCCTAGCGAAAGCGTACCGGCAGTTTGATTTGGCGGCCGAGTCGTGTTGTTCGTATTATTGGTTGCGGTGATGCTGGTGTATCTTGATCTGGTATCAGTACGTTATTATTGGCCGGTTCCGATGATAATTGCGGTGGGGGTACGCTATCTTGTTTCGTTGGTATGATGAACGAAACAAGATAGCGTACCCCCACCGCAATTATCATCGGAACCGGCCAATAATAACGTACTGATACCAGATCAAGATACACCAGCATCACCGCAACCAATAATACGAACAACACGACTCGGCCGCCAAATCAAACTGCCGGTACGCTTTCGCTAGGGAGGGAGTCATGTAGCTACGCTACTACAGTCCTTTCCCACGATATTTCGTTCCCATAACACCAGAAGATAAACAAATATAAAATGCAGTTTTAACAACAATACAATTTTACTACGCACAGCAATAAAAGGAATATTTCACCGTTGCATCGTCTACGCTTCCCACCATTGAAACAAAAGAATAAATACGCCGAAAAGAACAATTGCAGTTTACGACCCAATAGCTCAAAGACCAGCCGAACTTTCCCAGCGCAATAAACAAACAGGACTCTCCGATCCTAAACACCACGTGCGACGCGCCGCCTGCCGAAGCGACCCGAGTTCCTGCCGAAGTCAAACGAAGATTAGGCTAGTTGTGTATATATAACGGAACTTTTAGTAATAAATATCATTCACTGTGAACACGCAGTACGAATCACACCACCGGCGTTTCAATAATCACACAAAAATCTCCATAACCACCACAGTACGAAGGATCCCTAAAAAGCCACCGTTTGTGACACATACCATTAATGTATAATTCTTGTCCTACTTAATTTGTACATGTAGAATTTCAATCGCATGCATGTAATTGTTAGTTTTAAGGTTTTTGCAATGTCCATACAGTATTTCACCGCTTATCGCAATCTGTTCTGTGGTTCGCTTCAATCAGTAGCTCACCCAAGCACAGGTTTCGACCTATTTGGGTGGCTATTAGTCATAACACCATAATGTTTTTTTAACTAGTATCTACAAGTCTTAGGGACTCATGCGCGGCATCCCCTTGTAAAAGGTGTAAACTAGACTGTAAGTGTTTTTTGAATAAATAAATAAATAAAGATTTTTTGTATTTTGGCTTTCTAATAAAGACAATCTATCTGTGTTCCGTTTCTTGGTTTTGTGAATGTCCGATATTCGTAGTATCTTAAACACTGGGCACAGGGAATCCCGGGGTCATATATGTAGGTGATCGTAAGGCCGTTATGATTAACATAGTAATTATCTAAAATTGGGAAGATCAGAGTTTAGTAATACAGCAGATTGTATGATTGGTATTGGATTGGAAATTGGATTAGATTTACTTCACACGTCATCGAGTATTCGGTACGTAGTAAATTATGAAAGAGTAAGTATATAAAGTAAATAATAGTAAACAAGCGTTATTGTTATGTAATCAAAATTATTGTAAAATTCTGCAACAGGCCGTTATGATGCCATTACTACATGGAATTAGTCAATTTAAAATGAAAAAGCGTATTAACTATAAAATATGCTTAGTATGTCACTCTTTATACCTAATTGCGCCAGTTTGTACTGGCCGATCTGTATGTCAGCAAACAAGTAACCTAAAAATTTTGTATGTCACAAAGAGGCCGAGCTGCTGATGCTCAAATATCTAGCAGTCGTGACCCTATTTGACTTTAAAGTAGTTAATTACTTACCTAAACCTAATTAAAAACAGGCCGTTTTAGTATGAGATAATGTATGTTTTTTAAAAGGCAGGAAAATTCCAATAATATAATTTCTTAGAACTAAGCCTGTTTGGTTGCTGGGTAGGTACTTGGTACGAGAAGCAATTGATCAGTGATCTCTTGATCAGTGTTGCCAACTGACGCTGACGTACATACAATAACCATATGAACTGCAGTATATACAAATAGCAGTGCACACTGCACACATGTTTGAATGTCAAGTAATATTCGAGTGCAATGACTCATAGAAGCACTCACTACGTAGACATGACGACAACCCAACGACAACAAGTGACGCGGGAACGTTAATATGCAATTTAATTACCTAGTGGTGATTCGCACTTAGTGCGTATAAAACCCAGGTTTCTCCGTCGGTACCGAGTTGCCGACCGTCGAACAAAGGCAGGATCTAGATAATTAGTTGAGGATAAAAATAGTCGTCGCAGTCGGGCCCTGGGCCAGGTGACGTCACGCGCCAGGGCCGGCGGCGGGGCAAGACGGGCCCCGCGCCAGTGTCGCGCGCGCCGTCCGCCCGGCCGCACGCTACCTAGCCTGCACCACCGTCAGCCGCCGCCGCTGCCGCCACCGTCCTCGCGCCGCCGCCTACTCGAGCCCGCCGACCCCAGCCGCGCTGCCTACGCCTCTTCACACTCACCTACACAGTAAGTACATTCGCCCGTTCTTCTATAATATTCCATAAAAATAAGTGACGAAAGCTATTGTTGTCTAATTGCAACGATGCACCGCGGTACCGTCCATTGCAGATTTCACTACTGCCACTGCGCCGAGGGCATCTATATGTGTGCGTCGCTGGACGCGGTGACTTTCTTATCGCAATTAACTATCTGAGATTTTGCTAATTAATAGTCTATTATATCGATACGGAGAAGCGAACCAACCTTGGCGCATCGTGCAATGCAGCGAAGACCTTGCAAGTCACGCGTCAGAGTAACCTCGACTCGCGGCGTACTCGCTCCGCTATCACGCCAGTTTCTGATGTTGTATTGGAACGTCGAATCAGCTTGTTTACTTTCCATTGCTCGCCGCGGGCGCTCCCAAGTGAACTATGTTTGAGTAAACGGTTCATTGGTTGCTTTTGACTGTGAACAAATCGCGTAGTAAAAGGCAATGTAATGTAGAGGCCTGTTGATAGACGCGCTATGGAATTAACACAAACAGCTGACCGCTGGCTGGCGACGTATTTCTTTTTTGACTGATAAAAAACATGACGCGGTCATCCAAGGTCGGTCGACCGCTCTCGAGAGGTATTTCCCGTTTTGAGGTCGTCAAGTTGACTTGAAACAAACGACAATTGAATAGCTTTTGTTATTAAAATAGGCGTTTAATTTGTCGTGGACTAAAATCGCCATAACGTGATACCAATTGTATAGAAACAATGCATGCGCATATGAACAAGGGGCCTCACCGTTTCCAGAGATATCGTCGGAAAAACACGTTATGCTTTATCGCTCGTTGTGTGCGCTATCAGTACGCCAGCAGCGCGATTGCCGTGGTGTACCGATCGCACGTTAGAGGCTCCCGTCAATGACACACTCCGATATACTCGTATGACTACCTCGGACTACACTTATTTGTCCAGAGTACTTTGTTTGAACAACGTCTGTAGCAAGTTCACGTATTATGGTCAATGCGACCTTAGAACTACCAGCGGCGAAGGCATTTCGGGACACATTACAAAATGGGACTTGAATGAGTTACAACAAATCGCCGTGTTAAGGTAAAAAATAATATTTTTCGCAATAATGTATGCCTATTGGTAGGTACGTCAATTAAGTGATTGTTAATTGAAATGGTACATATTAATATCGAAATGGAAAGTTACGCGGTCAGTGGACCACTTTTTTCTTTGCCAGAACTTGTCCTGTCAGTCCGTATTATTTTTTTTGTGTATAATTCGTAACTGCTTTTAATTCGCAGTGTTATGACATATGTTATGTTCTGTGTTATGTTATGTTTGTAAATAAACAATTATTAGTGTCGTATGCTAACTTGATAACTGAATATTATCTTTAGATTAATTTGAAGTATAATTGTCTATTTTATCTCGGCTACTTTACATTGATACGCGCGATGATACGCCATAGTTACTCGTACCTAACTGTAAATGGGTATTTATTTCCCACACGTAAGTTGGTTACCTCCGCTCAAGGGTATTTAGTGTTTATTAAGTATGTTATTTATTACTGCCTTCTAGAACGTCTTTAGAGATATTTTTTTCACCTCGAGTTGGCATTGATCGTGGTCCATAGAACCGGTAAGGCTGCGGTTACCCTTCGCCGAACACCCGACGTCCGACTCAGACGCGGACGGCCTACCTTATTCAAATCAACTGGCCAGTCAATTACTAAACTTAATATTTATTTAAAAAATGAACGCGCGTTCCCAAAACCACCATACTCTTTTGGGTAATCAAGTAATTCATACATATAAGAAACTCGTGAAATGTAAACATCCTCCTCTCGGTTGCATTCAATAAGTTCCTTGTCTGTTTCAGAAATGGTAAGACGATACGAGAGAATGAGTGGACGCCAATCATGGAGCGAGGAAGACATGGCGAAGGCGGTCGCCGCCGTGGTATCAGGCAAGATGGGATACAAGCTGGCCGCTCGCACGTTCCACATCCCACGGTCCACGCTGCAGCGCCGCGCCAGCAAGGTGCGCTACCAGCAGCCAGACGACGCCAAACCACTCATGGGCCACTACAGGAGAGTCTTCACAGACAACCAAGAGAAAGACCTGGTCGGATACATCAAGAGCATGGAAAAGTACTTCATGGGCGTCTCCAGGCGTGACATTCGTGAGCTCGCATTCCAATACGCAGAAGACAACCATCTCAACCACCCTTTCGATGTCAACAGCCGCATGGCCGGCGAGGACTGGGTCAGGAACTTCCTGAAACGGAACCCAGAACTTCTTGATAGGTCGGACCATGAGAATGGGCTGGAGCCGGTGAACTTTGACCAGTTCTACCACTTTATGTGCCAGCTGTCGTGATGATTCGTTACTTAGTTTTAATTCGGAATTAGTTTTAAGTTAGGTCGAATTCATGAGACGCACCCGAGGGCCTCGTGTTTGATGTGTGTGTGTAAGTCCAGCCTGCGTGTATGAACGCACAGAACCCCGTTTGTATTGTTAATTTTAAAATATATTTATATTACGATGCTCAAAACATATAAGTACAACGACACAACATAAGACGTAACCACGAAACTCTCACGTTCATTATGAAGGTTTACAATGTTTTCGAGGTTGGACACTTTTTTGATTATTATAAGTTAAAATCTTTTCAAGATTTAAAATTGAATCAACTGAGCTCAGCTCTAGGAAATGTTTGGTCATAAGTTATATTTGTGTTTTTAAATTATTTACGAGCTTTGACAAAATAATGGCACAAAACGACGTTCTCCCCAAAAAGGTGACAACTTATATTGGATTGTTATATAAAATAAAATGGCTCTGTATTTTAAGCACCAATGTACTTACCCAGTCAAATGTAGAGTTCATTGTTTAGTTGTAGCACTTAATGCAGATAGCAACAATGTTGTAGTTAAATGTATTTTCATAGTATCCTGATGTTTAGTTACCTAAAATGTAATAATAATAATTAGTGAGGGCTGTGATATATGGTGCAAGTACTTTATGGAACATATCTACTTATTTCGAATGGTTCCCTAGTACTGCCTAGCGATATATAGGACCACTAGCTACTTGCGTAGCACTTTTGCTGTCCCGATCGCTTTTATTTTGACAGCCCTTCAATATACATAACTGTCAATATCAAAACGATAAGGATGGGAAGAGTAATACGCCAAAAGTTAATTTTAGTTAACAGCGTGTTTTTGTACCAATCAGTAGAGTAGAACAAACTCTCGAAAATTTTAAAAGATATACCAAAACTATTTTACCAATTATTCCAAATATGTATAAGGAAATTTATATATATTATTTTTGTCTTGTCTATAATTTAAATTTTAGTAGTTATTGCCAGTAAAAAAAAACTCTTGGTTTAAATGCGGTCTTAAATAATTTCACATCAAAGTTCTCGAAATATTAATTAACTAATAAATGAAATAACTTTCTAAGTACAAAATAAATTATTCTCAAAAAAGTAAGATACTACTCGTTCCAAAATACTGGAGTCTTTGCGGCAAGTAAAGGTCGCAGCATTTGGGCACATGTTTTTTGTTGTTTCACGTTAAATCTGTTTCTTACTGTATGTATAAGTTTTACATACACTTATCTACTCAATAAATCCGGTCCATCGCTTGCAAAAGATTAATGTAAGTAGATTTTAATAGAAAATAAGTATTTAAAAATACTGTTGGTATAATCGAAAATTGTGGCTTTTAAGTAATGGATGAGTACTTATTCTATGCTAAGACTCTAATAAGAGATAAGTGTTTCATATCTTCCGGCATTTAAAAGTGCCTCGTTTACATGTGTATAGAACGTCCCAAAAAAACCCTAGAAAAAGATTCATATTGTGATAATGGTGATTGGTGATATTAGCGGGAAAGGCTTAACTTTTTATAAAAATATGGTTACCAGTAGTTTATTCTGAAATTGTTTTAAATTTTCTAAAGTTTATCTTTCTATTTTTCTATTGACGATTTGTAATAACAGAAATTCCGTACCTATTTTACGTCGTAGTTTTTACGTAATTTAATGGCTACCTGATTGAAGTTTGATCTCCTTAATTTATAATGTAAAGTAATTTACAAAATGTTTTATTTATTTAGAACTCAAAATATAGATGTTGTTGGAATTGAAGAAATTTTAAAAAGATGTAAACAATGTTGTTTACTTTACCCATGCCAAACTATGTTATTATTAAATGAGATTTATTTTAATATTTTATTCCTAAGATTCGTACTTATTGGATAAAGTTATTTGATTTCATGTTGTGCTTTTATTTCTTCAACCCATTACAATAATAATAGTAGTTACCGAGCTTAGATGACTCCCAGGTCAGTGTCTAAATGTTTTTTTACAAGCCACTCCCAACTAAATTTTGCTAGAGTACCAATTTTTTATGAAACAGGGTGCCTAGTTTGAGTTTTTTGATGTGTGCCCCTGGACATACCTATTAAAAAAAAACTTCTTTCTTCTTTCGTTTGACCAGAAATCATCTGATGTTCCAGAAATAAACTTCATCATTATCAGCCTTAACGTTCCCACTGCTGGGACACAGGCCTTCTCTCAGAGAGTATGGGCCGTAATCTACCACGCTGGCCCAGTGCGGGTTGGTATGTGTCGCATGCCCTTGAATGTTTTTGGACATGCCAGTTTCCTCACGATGTTTTCCTTCACCGTTTTGAGCGAGGGCAAAATAAAATAAACTTGTTACTTTTTAAACTTTTTAAAGTGTTTGTCTCAAGATTTAATCAATGGTGGCGCCACGCTACGCCTGGATTAGAGACTGGCTCTAAAGTGTGGCTGCCGGACACACATCGATAGGCGCTCGGCGACAGATTCTTAACTTGATGGTAGTACAGTCACATTTTTCGATTCTCTTAACCATCATAAACACCAACCGTTGACCCAATCATCACATAACATCAGATGTGTAATGTTATAGTCAAACGCTACCTTTTAATTTGTAAGAAAAAAAACAAACATTGCTGATCCTATACGCGTTTGAAAAATCGAGTATGATCACCTACTAGTGTCGCTGACTTTACCGTCAGGGACAAAAGTAGCAAATCTTAATCGAGTTTCCAAATGCGTATTAGACTATAAGATCAGTAATATTTGTTAAGGGTCATCACGATGTTTTCCTTCAGCGAATGCTCAAGCTCATTTCAGGATTCGAACTCACGACGGGTAGTTTAATTGCGACGTCACTACCACTGATCTATAAAACTTGAAACATTTGCAACTATAGCAGCGTTGATAAAAACAGGGGCGGTAGAGAATTTCTCGAAATGAATTTAGCATGGAACTGGTTTCTTTTGTTATCCATAGTAGAATGGGTGTTGCGGTATTTAATTATTTTTCAATTTACGAGACGAACCTACTAAGCAAAAATACAAGACCAACGTTGAAAGGCTTTTCAGATAAACTTTTCTGCACCTAATATCAAAGACGCCCTCCGTTTGGCGTTTGGGAATAAAGGTAAACATTTTAATTTTAATCTTCTCGGTTGTTTAATTACGCTCAAGATTTAATTAAATATTCATTAGGAGTGCTCCTTATTGTAATTGACCTCTAGGATTTAAATTTGACGTAAGTACATAATCCTGGGGATTACAACGATATACTACTTAATTAAGACAGAATATTAAGCTTAAAATTATTTCTGGTTGCTTCATTAGACCGGAGGCTTTTTATAATTTCTGCGCAAATATTTTTAATTCACAAGAATTCATAAAATATTATGATCAAAATGTTATGATCTTGGTCAAAGATTTTAAAAGAAATGAATTAGAAGAAGAATAGGTAATGATTAATGAAACAAAATAGGGCTTAGTCATTGATTAAAAAGAAGAAGAAAGCTTAGTATTTTATTGTTTTCTTTTCAGTATTTTAACCACAGATGTTACCAAAGAGGTGTATAGTAGATAACTAGTTTATCAACCTCTTAGTTTAACAACCATACACTGCTGATGGATGCGAACCTTTTTACCACGATCTCATTTTATTTACCCTTTTTAAAACAAACTTATTTAATCATACAGTAGTAAATATAATAGAAACACAAGGGCTTATAACCGCTAATTTTTGACATTACTTCTATGGAGTTTATATGTCAAATTTCTATCACAAGTAGGGCAAATCGTGGATAGATAGGTTATTAACAACGACCGTAAACTAGTTAAATATGTTTAATATGCACATTTCAAACACACTTTTCTAGACAACTTAAGAATGATCTAGAAAAACCTGATGTTCCTACGAGTATTCAAATCAAGTTTCAAGCCCAATGACTAGCATCAGGATCGCCTTCACAAAGCCTATTTCGAATGCATAGAAATATTCCCAGACCGTACTAAGCTCGCTTTAGTGCCAAAGCTTCTCGATAGCAGTACTTCTAGTACATCGATAGATACACGGAGTTTGGCACGTGCGGCTCTGAAGCGATAGAAAAGTTTTGGCACAGCGATGTAGCAAGTAACATACGGCCTGAAGACTTTTATAGCACGTCCTGGGGGATTCCAACTTACAATGTCTCTTGAACTCTAGCGGGTAAGTTACAGTGAGTAGTTTGATGGTTTGTAATAAAGGGATAGTAGCATAGAGCAGGAATGGAAATCACTTTAGCAACATTCCCTTTTTCTTTTTCTTTCAGTTGTGTTTTGAGTCGGCTGTAGGCACCGTACGAAGGGATGAATATCAGGACTAATTAAGCGTAATTAAAAGTGCGTTTTACGAGGTAGGTAATCCTTCTTTTTAAATATAATTTCAATTAACTTTAAATGCAACCAGTTATTTTAAAAACTTTTTAGTACTTTACATAGAACTTAAAAATAATTTGATCGACTGAATCTATTATAAAAAAAACTAAAACAGTACGGATTTTCTGTACTATAATATGTATGTATCCTACTAATATTTTAAACGCAAAAGTTTGTCAGTATGTATGTATGTATGTTGGGCTTTCACGCAAAAACTACTGAACGGATTTGAGTAAAATTTGGAATGGAGATAACTTATACCCTGGATTAACACGTAGGCTACTTTTTATCCCGGAAAAAGGTTCCTGCTGGATAACGGGAAGACGCGGGTGAAACCGCGGGACGCAGCTAGTGCTACATATAAACCTTCCTCTTGAATTACTCTATCTATTGCTGAACACTGCATTAAAATCCGTTGCATAGTTTAAAAGATCTAAGCATACATAGGGACAGCCAGCGGGAAGAGACTTTGTTTTATATTAAGTAGTGATTAGTCTCGTAATAATAAAATTAAACATCACTACGAGTACGTGTGACGATAGAGGCTCTATCGCTGCAGCTCTATCATAGAGCTGCAGCTACGTTCCACCAAATCTCATGCTCCACCGGTGCTTCACAAACAAAGCAGAGAGCTGTGCGTTCCAGGAAATCCTATGCTCTACCGGGTAGAGTGTACACAAACGAACTTTACCGCGAACTTTAGAGTAGTGATGCCGACCTGATATCGATTAATTGGAGAATCGATTTTAATGGCTAAGAAAATCGATTTTTCACATGATCTTAAACAATGGATAGATAACGTCAATCAATCTCAGAGGTCCTGTTTCGGTAAGAATGCAATCATATCACATAAAATAGTTATAATAATTTCAACGTAGGTACCTAAACATGCAAAAATTTTTTTGATTACGTATTTAATTACTATAAACTCAATAGATGGCAATACTGGTTTTATGGTTGGTTTCAATAATGCCAATGCTATCATAAGGTGAAGTTTTATTTCATAATATTATTATTATGTAAGTAACTTGTGTACAATGAGAAATAAAAAACGATTTACGGTTAATCTTCTGGGTATCGTTTTTTTTTTGCTGAATCGTGTCCTTAGACTTCGATTCAAATCGATTTTTTTTTTTCGGTTTTGTAGAAAGTTTTACCAACCTTACCGTAGACGTACGTCCCAGCAAACTCTGTGCTCTGCCGGGCAGAGTCTATACAAACAAAGCACTCGTATTCCATTAGCCAGCGCTCAAAACTGAAAACGTTGTTTGCTTAGAAATACCGATGATTGGCCCTCAAAGAAGCTGAAAGCACCCCCTGCCTTCGGAAAGGACATAAGGACGCACTAACAAGAACCGGGGCTTGTGGAGCTGAGCTTTGTATCGAAGTGGCGTAATTTCATTAGCGTTATATCTGTGGTGCATTGCTTCCCTATTTCGTTAACAAATATGACGTAGTACAGTCAGCGACAAAAGTAGCTGGTCATAGCTCGATTTTTCAAATGTGTTTTCTTCAGCAATGTTAAGATTTTTTTGCAACTAACAAGGTAGAGTTTGACCAAAGCACAGCACACCTGATGATAATGAAATGATGTGGTTAATGGTTGGTGTTTAAGATGATGAAGGTGATCGGAAAATCTGATATTGGTTAGCGACTTTTGTCGCTAACTGTACTTCAAATTCAATACTTCAAAGAGCGATGGTGGCCTAAAGGTAACGCGTGCGCCTTACAGAGTTCGAATCCTCTCTGCCTATGACTGAGAACAGGTACCTATCGCCCGAAATGAATAAATAATCGATCCTGATCCGTTATCCGCGGTTTTGGATCGGATAACGGATCAGGATCGATTCTTAATTTCGGGCGTTAGTCTGCGTGTTACACTGTCGACCGCATCATCGCTTGGCAACGGGATGGTGGTCAAAGGCATGCCTATTACCTTTTTAAAAAATAAATAATTCATTTTGGTATCTACATTTAGTCTTCATATATAAAGTAGTTGCGCCACGTGGTTCACCCGCGTCTTCCCCTTAGGAACTTTTTCCGGGATAAAAAGTAGCCTATGTGGTAATCCAGGGTATAAGCTATCTCCATTCCAAATTTCATTCAGATCCGTTCTGCAGTTTTTGCGTGAAATCTATCCATCCATCCATACATACAAACTTTCGCGTTTATAACATTAGTAGGAAAAAAATCTCGTGTTTGTTATCGAACTCCTCCGAAACGGCTTGACCGATTTTTATGTAATTTTCGTGTATATTTGATCTGGAAATAGGTCGCTAACTAATTTTAATGGTGATAAGGGTGGCCCTCTTCAGATTTTTTTCATTCGTGTTAAAGTGTTATGACTATGTACGTATTTTCATTTTCTCTTTTGTTTTCATTACATTATTTTCACTTTGCAAGTGTCTAGCCGAGTCTAGCTGGCAGTTAGCAGAGAGTGCAATTGAATTGACCGATAAAAATGCATTTCTTTATCGCACCCAACACAGAGCCGGTTATTGGCACCTGTTCAACTTTAAATACAGTTTTAATTCGCAACGCTTCCAAAGTATTTGCATATTCAGTACCAGCTCTTTCTTATATCCAAGTTTTAGGGCTCATTTCTATTTTAATATCTTTGGTTTTTTGGTTAGCCACATTTCTTCTCTTTTCTTCATCTTTTCTTTCCTTGTAGATAATAGTTTACTGCTATTTTTTTCAGCAAATTAGTATCGGATTAATTGGTACGGAACCTAAAACCTATTGCGGTACAAAAAAACAATTAACCAAACATTAATTTTTAAATAGTCTCCTTCAGCAATCGGCAGGATAAAGAAATCGGTCGCCGCATCGAAAATGCCTGGAGGAGCTACTGGTCCATAAAACAGCTTATGAAGGGTAACCTTCCACTGTCACTAAAGCGCACACTGATCGACATGTGTATTCTGCCCGTACTCACCTACGGTGCGCAGACGTGGTCGCTAACCGAATCTCAGAAGTCCAAACTCAAGGTATGTCAAAGAGCAATGGAGCGAAGCGTGTTGAGCATAAAAAGAATCGATAGAGTTCCAAACTCCACAATTCGCTCCAAAACGGGCATTGCAGATGTAGGGCAAAAGACTGCTAGATTAAAGTGGGACTGGGCGGGACACGTAATCCGGATGCACCCGGATCGCTGGGCAAGGATCATCACGCAGTGGGTGCCTGAGGACGGGCGACGACGCCGAGGCAGGCCCCGAAAAAGATGGCGTGATGACCTTGACTCGTTTGAGGAGCGGTGGCCTGAGGTTGCGGGGGATAGAGATGTCTGGAGGGAGGTGGGGGAGACCTTTGCCCAGCAGTGGGACAGTATAGGTTAAAAAAAAAAAAAAAAATTTTAAATAACATACGAGACGTCCACTGCTTAACATAGGTCTTCACTCTGAACGAATAATGTTAGTACTCAGAAATATATTAATAAGACATAGATAAGAAGTGAATGAAGAATTAATGTTATAAATTATACATTTACTATACCTACTGATAATATAATAAAATATAATGAATATATATGTATAATCCACGTCGCACACGGTAGCTATCATAATATATATCATCACAAGACATAGCTCAATATATTTCAACACTAATTGCGCCCCGCGATTTCACCCGCGTCTTCCCGTTATTCCATAAGAACCTTTTTCTGGATAGAAAGTAGCCTATGTGTTAATCCAGGGTATAAGCTACCTACATTTTAAATTTCATTCAGATCCGTTTAGTAGTTTTTGCGTGAAAGAGTAACAAACGTCCATCCATCCATCCAGCTATGCTTACAAACTTTCACGTTTATAATATTATAGAAGGATATTTTGCCGAAAGAACTTGTATGAGATCATACAAGTGCACTGAGAAAAATAATCTGACTTTCCTTCTGAGTCTTACCTTCCAATACCTTCCAATAGTTTTTCTTCTGAATTACAAGTCCTTCCATTTTGACTCAGAAGGAAAACGGTATTTCGGATGGTCTTTTTTCTCCGTGTGTTACGGGGGTAACAATCTATCTTTCTTGTATAAGTTAGGCACAGAGCACACAGTTGCGAACAGGAGCTATGTCAGGCAGCCGGGCGGGGGCAGGCTCTCACAAAGCGAACCTCGCATACCAGCAATATCCGCTCTTCGAGCGTTAGAAAGCACTTTCATTTAAATTGCGTTCATCTCCAGCTACAGAGAAATGTTGGCATATTTTTCTTTAATATCAGCTTCAATTTCCCCTTTCAAGTTAAACTGTCGATAAGAATGTTGCCTACCACAGAACTGGGGGCCAAGTCTGCTATTTACACTTCCATGTTCATTCTTGATGCATGCTGATGCTGAGTCGATGCCATTGAGACGACACTAAAGTTTGGTTGGACTTTTTTGGCGGCAATCGAATTGTCAACGTGAAAATTTTGTTTTTGTTTCCAAAACTTGTGTTTCTTCGTGTGATAATGTGTAATATTGGTGGATTATTAACCATTATGCGTTCGTTAATGTATACGAGTGTGGGAAATTGAAATAAAGTTGTGAAAGTAACTTTTCGAGTTGCTCCAAAAAAGTCCGTGTAAAGTTTAAGTAAAGCGCCACTACTTTACTTAAACACTATCCTCATCCCATCATCTCATCATCATCATCATCATCATTTAAACTTGATTCAACTTCCTGAGTTTGAAATATAATATACATGACACTGGCAAATAGACTAATCGTGTGACGCCATAACAAAAAAAAAAGTTTGGTTGTCCGTCTGAATCTATGGTACATACCATTATTTAATCTGTGACGGAACGCAAGATTGTTTCAATATGTACGCGTTACGGACGGTTAAGAATTAAAAGTGTCAAAATCAGCCATTATGGGCCAAGCATAGATTAATATTGATTAGCAGACTTGGATTAGCAGACCCTGAACAACAGCACACATAACTGGCAAAATAAACAATCACTGCACACTAATGATATAAATGCGAAATTTGTGAGTGAGTTAGTGAGTGAGATTGTATGTTTGTTACTTTTTGTTGGTACGTATGAGACTTTCCTCATGATGCAATGCAATGCGAGCGAACCGAATCGATTGTCGATTCAAATTGCATGTACGTCCTCAAGTCCTCATAAAGAGATGCAATGAGCGAATCGAGTCGATTGTCGATTAAAATTATATGTAAGTACCTACGTTCTAAGTTCTCATGGAGGGATACTGTGTAATTCGGGCGAATCGAGTTGATTGTCTATGTAAATTACATGTACATCCTAAAGGCCTCATGGAGTGGTGCGATGCATTTCGATCGATTGTGTCGCATGTGCAATTATGCGAGCGAGTCGCGCATCTCCGTACATTTATAACGCATATATACAATATAACATGCAATTCGATTGCAAGCAGATCTACGAGCGAAATCAACAGAACGTGTGATTTGGTTAACAATTACATTGTCCATATAGTATTTTCTATAGATCGCATATTTAAACGATATCCGAGCGATATCGACAATCGAGTCAATTCCGTATCGAATCGCATCGTATGCGTACCTAGTACCTACCCCAAGATAGAATACATATAAAACTTTGTACTAAATGTGGAGATTGCTTTATTTATTTATTTATTTATAGCCTTAAATAACAAGCAATTCTTATAACTATTCTAGACACCAGTAACTGTAAGCTTGTCTTGCGTTTCCGCAAAGGCCTCCCCAAGAGCTTGCCACTCTCTCCGATGCTGGGCCATCCTCCTCCATGTGACCCCAGCAACCCTTCGAATATCGTCCTCCCATCTAAGACGCTGCCTTCCTTTCCTTCTTTTATTTTCTCTTGGACACCATTCGGTTACATCCTTAGCCCATTTATCTTTGCTACTCCTCATCATATGGCCTGCCCACCTCCATTTTAGTTTTCTTACGCAGTATGTTACGTCGTTAATTTTAGTTTGATTTCGTATTGTTTTTAATTTTATTCTGTCATGTAGCTTTACGTTTAACATGCTTCTCTCCATACTATGTTGACAGGTCTCAAGTTTGCGCATATTTTCTTTTGTTAGGCTCCATGTTTGACAACCATATGTCATGATGGGTAAAATACATGAATCAAATATCCTTTTCTTAGCTTTAAGTGGTAACTGAGGGTTTTTGACAATTTCTTTAAGGGACCAATATCTCTTCCATGCTAGCTGTACTCTATTGCTTATTTCTTTGGTTGTAAGGTCTTTTGGTGATATTATCTGTCCGAGGTATGTATATTCTTCGACATATTCAATTTTGGTGCCGTTGACTATGATGGGCATCTTGTCGAGGTTTGTCATTACTTTGGTTTTTGTAGCGTTCATTGACAATCCGACTCTATTACTCTCGTACACAAGCTGCTCGAGCATCACTTGTAGGTTTCTAGCATCTTTGGAGATTAGAATTAGGTCATCAGCAAATCTTAGATGATTAAGTTGCATTCCATTTATGTTTAGTCCGTACTTACTCCACTCGAGTCGTCTAAATATGTATTCAAGTACTGCAGAGAAAAGTTTTGGTGACAGCGGGTCTCCTTGTCTGACTCCTCTTTCAATTGGAAAGTGTTCTCCTATTCTTTCTGTTCGTATTTTTGCTTTCATGTTTTTGTATATGTTGCTAATTAGTCGTATGTATTTACTATATACTCCTTGTGTTGCAAGCGCTTCCCATATTTTTGCATGTTTAAGAGAGTCAAACGCTTTGTTATAATCTACAAATGCCAAATAATAAGTAATGTTGTATTCGTTACATTTCTGGATGACTTGTTTTATGGTGTGTATGTGATCGATTGTTGAAAAATCGTTGCGAAAACCGGCTTGTTCTTTGGGTTGGTTCTCGTCTAACGTCTTTGTCAGACGGTTTAGTAGTACTTTAGAAAATATTTTGTAAACGTTAGACATCAGGCTAATAGGTCTGTAGTTGGCGATATTATCCCTCTTTCCTTTTTTATGAAGTAGTATTATAGTTGACGTGGTCCATTGGTGAGGTATGTATTCTGTGTCTAAAATTTCGTTAAATAGGTTCGTAATAGTGTCTAATGTTTTGTCAGATGTACCTATTAGAAGTTCGTTAGATATGCCGTCTCCTCCCGGTGCTTTACCTCTTTTTTGTGAGTTGGTAGCCTTGTCTACTTCTTCTTTCAATATACTTGGGATTTCTTCCATACTGACTAAATCGTTTCCTATTAGTTGATAATTTTCCTCTGGTGTTCTGGTATCACTATATAGTTCACGGTAATACTCTGTGGCTACTTCTAATATTTCAATTCTTTTTGTCTTGTTTTTCTTGTCTTTATGGTGTATCATATTGTCTATCCAGTTTTTACTTTCTCTTAGCTCTTCCCCTGCTTTCTTGACTCCTCCTGATTTAAAAACAATAAATAATACCAAAGATGTCCAAGAGAAATATGACGCTTTCGAAAAAGAACTTAAGAAAATAGAAAGTAAATCTAAAATAAATAACGAAACTGAAGACAAAATAGGTACAAAAGCAAGAAATTTGATTATGCAGAGGAAAGCGTTATATGAAGACAGAAAAAACAACAAAAAGAAGATTGAAAACTTAAGTAAGGAAATTTATCTGGAAATCAGGAAGTATAGACAGAAAAGAAGGAACAATATAATAAATTACTATATAGAAAAATCAGGAGGAGATTGCTTACATCGAGTTAAATGCAACTGACAACATGTAAGCGTATTTTTTGGCGGCAATTGAGTTGTCAACGTGAAAATTTTGTTTCTATTTCCAAAACTTGTGTTTCTTCGAGTGATAATGTGTAATATTGGTGGATTATTAACCATTATGTGTTCGTTAATGTGTACGAGTGTGGGAAATTGAAATAAAGTTGTGAAAGTGACTTTTCAAGTTGCTCCAAAAAAGTCCGTGTAAAGTTTAAGTAAAGCGCCACTACTTTACTTAAACACTGTCCTCATTCCATCATCATCATCACCATCATCATTAAAACTTGATTCAACTCTCTGAGTTTGAAATCTTTTATACTTGACACTGGCAAATACACTAATCGTGTGACGCCATAACAAAAAAAAAAAAAAACATGTAAGCTTATTTCCCGCGTTTTCTTTGACAGTGACAAAACGAAGTGTCACTCGCAGGTGTCGCTGGCAGCGACATCTACTGGCGATCTTTTAAATAAGCAAAGAAGGATATCGTTTCATTCGACTATTCATAGGAAAAGCTGGCAGTGCCCGTGGTTTCACATGTGTGGACTACACTTTATTGCCATAAAACGTAATTTTTGTCCAGGGTTAATCTATCTCCATACCAAATTTATTCGATGGGTTTTACTTTTTAATAAGTTACTTACCTTCAGTCTGCAGGTACGTGACGACAAAGCGAAGTATCAAGCTAGCAACGTGCGCAATACTAACAGTGTTAAGGCTGATTTTAAGCGATGATGTGGTCGAAGGTGGCACCACGCTAGAACTGGATTGAGAACTGGCTCTCAAGTTGGGCTGCCGGAATACACCGATAGGAACTTGGCGATAGAGTTTTAACTTGATAGCTAGCCAGGCGAGCACTTGAAAATACTCTATTCTCCAAGCTATGTTTCATCGCGTGTTTTCCTTCACCGAAAGCTAAAACTCGCAGGATTTTAAACCCACGACACGACACGAGCCAATACACATAGATGAAAAACACATAGTAAGTGAAAAACTTATTTCATTCTATCCTATAAATCTGTTCCAAGCCCTGTATAGGTGTATAGTGCGCTTTGTGATAAAGCGAACTGACAGCGACACGAGATGTCTCAGACACCGAGAAAATTGCAGTTACGTGACCAGTTCCACCGATATCTCAGTATTCTGAGTGTCCGTAACATACACTATTCGTATCGAGTGATGTAGGTAACAAGACATTGTAACGTTCCGTTTTCTTTTCTCCCTTCTTGGTAATAATTTTTCGTATCGATTTTTTATCCACCTGAGCGACGATTCGAACAAATCGCTCGCCTAAATGTAGCTGTAGCGTTTGCCCATTACAGTTAAGTGCCACCCTAAATATTATCGCTTTTTTTTCAAAATTGCGACATATTTTGTTTGGACTGACTACGACGACATATTATGCCAAATTCCGAACTAGCAAATTCGAATGGTATTGCTCAGCACCTCGGAATGTGATTGGCGATGACGATTTCTCTTGTTTCCCTTCTTTATAGCCTTTGCAATTTCTCAGCGAGTTATCGTCCGCTGCGTCGTCAATGTTACCAAGTGTCATAATTATAGCGATCAATTACTTTTCTTGTAAGAGTAATGTTTTTTTCTGCTGCATACGTTTATTTTATATCTTCTTTATATTTCATTAAACACTTAAATACCCGAATTACGTGATCCATAATTTCTTTCGTTTTGTCATATGAGTTACCGACAGTGTACTTTCACATACAACTCGCTCGTCAACCAAGGCCCAAATTAAGCTCTAAACTTGTGTCGGTACTAGACAACGATATACATACTTATATAGATAGAAATATCCAAGACTTGGGAACAAATATTCGGTAAGTACCAGTAGTCAGTCATAAAGAGGTCCTTATGACTGATATTAAGCAGGAAACTTTTTTAATAACATTAACCAGCTCCAAGACTTCCAAGAGTAAGACCGGCATAAAGTCAAACCGAAGAAACTATCAAACGAAATGGACTCTCAAAGGCAACTTTGAAAAGGACTCTGAGTCTGAAAGGATCTTTTGAAAGTTTATTTCAACGACGCACATGAAAATAAGACTGATTGTGACCGTACTCCACAGATTTAATTAGATCTTTTGCCATAGATGACAAAGACCTACTCGCCGAGCTCTCTCTTTGAGCTGGATTCGGGAGAATTGAATCGTTTTTAATGATTGTGTTTCCAATTATAGGAGCAAGAATAGGTAGCAAGAAATGTTTTGTGGATACTTTAAGGAGATAAAAGTTTGTTTCGTCAAAGTTAAAGATATAGTAATGTTCGTTTATGAATAACAGTGAAACTAATGCTTGATCGCACGATACGTTAGAGAAAATGGAAAGGCTGAAAATAAGGATTGACTACAAGCGATTTTCGCGGTAATTGAAATAAATAAAAGAATCTATTCTAATAAATAGCCGAGAGTCACCCTTAATAAAAAAACTACATAATTATGCAGTTTAACACTTTATAAACGTGAAAGTTTGTGAGTATGGATGGAAGGATGGATGGATAGGTGTTTGTTACTCCTTCACGCAAAAACTACTGCACGATTTGAGTGAAATTTGGAATGAAGATAACTTATACCCAGGATTAACACATAGGTTACTTTTTATCCTGAAAAATGGTTCCTGCGGGATAACGGGAAGACGTGGGTGAAACCGCAGGGTGCAAGTAGTTAGACATAAAAAGAACAGATAAGATAAGATGTACATGCAAAAACTTATAAATTATTTATAACCTTATCATAGTACATATCTACATTATCTATCCTATGTATCCTACATGGCCTGGCATCACATGCGGCTTCGTATTCCAATATTTCAGAGTGTTTGACCCACGTCATACCCTTAGGAATCCGCTACGCACGTGCCTTCAACACAATCTTACCTACCTACCTAAAGTAATAGAAGAACGATAGGGAAGATAATCTATTTTGAGTTTTTTTTTTTTACTTTTCTCGTCATACTTCAATTTGTGGAGCCGCGTCCGTCTGTGATAAGCAGAACTGGCATATTTCCCATCCCCTTTTAATGCTTGCGTGCCTTATGTTATAAATCGGTCGCCCAGCACCAATCTGTATGTTTCACCCGAAAGTCAGTTCCTATTCCAGGGATAGCGAGGAGTCACTTTCAACTACATTAGTGTTCAAACGCTACCTCCCAGAGGTCGGTAAAGATGTCAGATGTATTTCATTATACACTATCTGCGCCCCGCGTTTGTACTCGCGATTTCCCTGTAACCCCATATTTTTCCGGCATTATAAGTACCTTTTGTTTTAATCCAGGATACAAGCTACGTGTACTCCAATTTTCACCCAAATCCGTTCAACCGTTTGAGCGTGAAGGAGTAACAAACATACACACAATAACAGTGTGATCCTACAGGTAAAAAAATATACGAACGACCTCTGCGCCGCAGTGTGTTCTCAACAATTTACAGTTCACTGAGCATGCCATTTCGATGATGATAAAACCAAGTAACGCGACAAGCGCGACTGGAGCGCGCCGTGATGTTTATGTAGCCGAGCTTTACACACGATTTTAATCCCTTACGAGTACAATGGCTAGACAGAGCCCTAGGCCGAGAGCTACGGGTGCTGTCACTAGCGATGAGCGAGTCCGAGATGTCTCACTCGATTGTTTCGATTATTCAATCATTTTATTTTATTTGGACAATATGCAGTGAACATTACCCAATTACTCAGAAAGATTATTTTCTGTCCACCATTAAAACGTTTTCGCTTTTTTAATCGAAATACGAACTTGTTTCCTCAAGGAGAATGTATAAAGTAAATTAAACCTTACAAAAAAAACAGAGATTGACTTATGTGGCAGTTATTACATTTAAACAATAATAATCAGCTCGAGATTTATACCTAGCCAGTTCTTAGTTCTTAACAAGAGTCAATGTTAAATCATCTCGATGGTTTTTACTCGTAGTCGAGTTTTGACTATTACGAGATGTACTATCATTCGATTATGCAGATTTCTCGAGATATCTCATTAGATCGGTTTGTATGCCTTCAAATATTTCAAAGCACTCGAGAGTAAATGCGTTATTCTTTTGAAATGGTACCAGACGTTATATCATTTGTATTTAATGTCAGTCGCAACCCACGCCATGCCAAGAGCGTGTTACGCACCTGACTCGACACTACACCTATGTCTAGGCTACACTATATTCTGATTACCTAATCCAATATTAGTAAGGTATATCTAGTTTATCTAGTAAGGTTTTTTAGTTTGTGTTTCAAAAAAAAGTTTTGTTTTAGGATTGCAAAAATCAGAGGTAGTATTTTTCCTTTGTTTAGTCGAACTCTTTTTAACGGTCTCATTGTATTCAAAAGTTTACTAGATCTTCATTTCATACGGCTCCTGAAGTATTGAAGCCGTTGATTACCTATCTTCTAAGACTCGCTTTACCTTTTCTCCCGTGTAATCAATAATGATTACTAAATTACTTAATTATTATTAACCGTAACATAAATTGCTATCAAAGAAATCAGTAAACACCGAAATCGTCGAAAGCGAAATAATAAAAAGCACTGCCGTAAAAGCAAACATTCGCACAAAGCGAAAAACATTTTGAATTTGAATTCTATCATTCGATATTTAAATCCGACAGCGGTGTGGTTAGGCGGGCGGGTGGCAGCGGGTGAGCGAATTTCCTCGGGCGAGGGCGGCGTGGGGGCGCGCGGGATGAAGTGGGGTGGGGAGGTGGTTGTGGAGTGGGCGGGGGGTAATTAGGCGGCCCGGCGGAGGCTGTATTGATCGCGCGGTTGCCTAGCAACATGCGAGATGGCAGCGCGCTCTCGCTTCGCACCGGGGACGGTTTTTTGTTCGAAGCCTGGGCTTGCCCTAGGTGAGACCGTTTTGATGTAATCTCCTTCGAGATAATTTAATTCGACTTGTCCTCTACTCGCACCTATTTGCCGAGGATTATGATGCTATTTGTTATTTTTGGGGATCAATATTGTGTCATACAATGATGTATTTGTTGAGGGTAGATCTCGTTTTAAGACTTTTGAATTTGGAATTTTGTTTGTTTCCTTTTTCATACGGTTAATTTACACGTTAAAGGAGGATAGCGCTTTCTTTTTCAAGGTCTTTGCAATATTTAATGAAGTTCTGTAGTGCTCGTGGCATAGTTGATTTTGTTGGTCGTAACAGATCAAAGGTTAAGCAACATTCAGCAAGGCCTTCACTTGGATGGGTGACCGTTTAGTGGCGTTTTCAGCTGAGCGCTAGAGACCTTTAAAGGGCACGTCAAGTTGTCGGTCCCGGCTCTATCAGTTGTAAGGCCATGTGGGGCCTTTGGGTGGTCTAGAAACTCCGACAATAGAGTTGGCCACTAGCACTTACGAAAGAAACAGAAGAATTATTTAAAGCTTTTGACCCATACCAAATATGTATTTTAAAATACTACATAAGTAAGTAGGTACCTAGTATTTGTAGGTACAACTATGTAATACAATAGTGTGACTGGCAAACTACGGCTAACAGTTAGATATAAATTAATCACGTTGTTCATTATATTGTGTACTTATATGCTTCATTATTAATAAGGTTTCCAGTCTCCTTCGTCATGCTTAATGACCTGGCATCTTCAAGGCATATTTTTGACAAATTTTACAGAGCGTAGTAAGTGAAAAGTTACCTACTAGTATTATTGACAAAAAAGTATAATTAGACATTTCATTATATAAAAGATCTCTAGTCTCCTCCATTATCCATAATCACCTGGCATCTTCGAGATACGAGTATACCTAGTTTCGACAAATTTTACACTGTGTAGTCAGGTTATAATTACCATTAACAAATCGAATGTGTAATTAGACGTTTCATTATTAATATGGTGTCGTCTCCTCTGTCATAAATAATGACTTGGCATCTTCGACGAATACATTCAAAAAATATTTAAGCATAAAAGCAAAAAAAACTACTACTGTAAAGATCAATCAGTTATTATAGCAAGGTAAACGTTTTATTTAGGACGTTGTCTCATTAGAGAACAAAGGAACAAGCCGAAATCAAGGGTAAGCACCACCGCCTACCATCAATCTTTACCTTTAAGGTGGTGAGGTGGTAATCCAAAAGGTATCTTAGGAGGAGTTTACCGGGAAGATTTGTGTGATTTACCATTTAAAAAGGTTTTTAAAAGGGAATTACGAATAAAGGACAAAGATTATTACTTTTGAATTAGGTTTTATAACGGGATAATTACCATGTATTTGTTTTTGTTTGAGTTCTCGTGATCATGGCGCTTGCAACAGTGCCGAAATATCGAGAACTCAAACAAAAACAAATACATGGTAATTATCCCGTTATAAAACCTAATTCAAATGTTTATGACCATGGTAGTTTAAAACAGTAGATTATTACTTGTTTTGCTTAAGTATTTAAAATTGAGAGTTAGTGTTAATAATCTTTAACAGAATTTTCTAATGAAATTTCAAATAAACATCATTGCCGTTGATAGAGCGGTAGGACGTCGGAAGGAAGAAGCTTTCTTTTTAATAAAAAATGTTTTCCTTATGTAAAATAAACTAACTTAAGGATTTAAGGTAGTTCCCATAAGGGTCCATAATTCTTTTCCATCCTGTATAGGTATACGAGATTCAGATCAGGCTGTAAAAATCTTCGATTACCGGAGTGGATACGCGGGGCGGGCCGCTAGTCCGCTAGTAACTAATAGATAGATGAGAGAGCGGCTCCAGGGCTGTGTACACATAATTATAGGTTTGTTTATGAAGGATATTCACATTATCTGAGCTCATCCCTCGCAACCGCCCCGGGACACGACTCTATCCGGGATGATCGGAGTTGCTGAGGAAAACTAGTTAGTTTTTCCCGTTGTTATGTAGCATGAACCGATATCGATAGGTAGACAGCGTTGTAGCTAGGGTTGATAGTTAGAGCCTCCTGGGGCTAAAATCACGAGGGGGCGTCCTCGCAGACTTACATACTGCTAGAGTAAACAAGTTTATGTGAGCACTAGCATTTGATAACGACAGCGATAAAAAAATCATTAAAATATATAGCTTCAAAAAACTAAAAATCACACTTTTACAACGCACTCAAAAATGTAAAATAATCTCGATGGGTTTATTAGTAGCCATTGAAGAGTTCCACCATCCATCTCCTGGCTTCATCATCAGGTCAGGTCGATGATATCAAATTATTGCATTGCCATCAGGTTTTCATATACATACAAAGTTTCAAGTCAATACGACAATTTCAGCAATAGGTTAAAATTGAGTTGACTTCTCAGATTTGATTACATTGTTAGTTAGTTAGTTAGTTACAAGTAAAGTTAAAGAAAATGTTTTAAAAATGATAGATTTTTGTACAAAATATTCACTGTGGACTTGCGCTGAACGAAGGTTTACTATTATTGTACAGCATATATATCCTACTAAAATGAAATAAATGTGGAAGTTAGTAAGCATGAATGAATTTTTGTCTTGATAAAGTGTAGTCGACGCGGGTGAAACCGCAGGGCACAGCTAGTCTCTCATACATTGTAAAAACTATTTGTATATTGAATAAGTGTTGGAGATGTAGAATTCCTATCCCGCCCTATCCGCTCATGGCCTTAGCTACGACACTGTATGGGGTAGTTATTGAACTATGTAGTTGGAAGGAATAGGAGTACCATTACTTCTATAAGGGAACCGAAATGTGTCTGAATATTTTGTTTCCTCATCATCATGATTTTCCTTCCCTTACACAAGTCACCTGATGCTAAGTGACGATGTGGTCGAAGGTGGCACTCATATTTCACTCACCGGCATAGTCCGGAGAGGCTACTTTTAAGTACATAAGCTACTATTTATCCAGGTTCCTGTGGTAACTTCGGTTGAAACCGCCGGATGCAGCTAGTAATAAATATGAAGGATGCTGCTCCCGACTTTCCAACTTGAACCTGTGTCTTGGGATTGATTCTTCCAAGCGATTTAACTCTATGGCCACGATCAACATGATTTATCTTCTCTTTATTGGAAGGTTCTATGTTCTTATGCTTTAGGTGGATGAAAAGAACTGAAGACCAGCCTCAGTGCCAACGTACTTTGGGAAAGAGCAATGGGAATGTCCAACAGTGGACTGACACGGTGATAATGATTTGACGTTAGACCAAGTATGCTGTGTTTTAACGTTGGGTAACTGAATCTTCCTGTAAAATATCATTATTGCAGTGAAACTAAAACATACAAGATCGTATATTTTCCAGACGCAGCGGATCCAATTTCCGGCAGGAGAAAAGATTTTCAAAGAAGTGAAAACAAAAAAGTTTTTCTAGTTTCTTCCGAGTAGTGATGCCGGAGTAATGTTAGAAGTGGGTAAGCTGAAGCTACCTTAGCCTGAATTCTTAGGTTTTAAGTGAAGATTATTATAGCAGAAAGACTCACTTCTCCAAAAAAAGCTTACCTACGACAAAAATTAAAAAAATTACAAAATTAAATCATTTACATTTTTTTTTCTTATTATTCATTCGAGTTGGCTTTTATTATAAATGCCCGTAGTAACACTGATTTCCGTTACTGTACTGGTGAGTTTAATTGCTGTGTCCGTTAATCCAAATTACGGATCTAACATCATGGGGTTCATGGGGTTTTCTGCATCGTCAAGTGAAGTCGTCGTCATCATGACGATAAAAAGGTTTCATACAAACTCCTCCTGTCACTTCAAACAAGATAAACTGGATAGCATATTAGCTATTACGTAAATAAAAATATAGATAGAAAATGATAAAAAGGAGAAAATATCGAGTTACTCGGAAAATCTGTCTTGGAATTCCGATATACAGATCTAGTTTCTTGCTATCTCAGGAATTCCGATATTCAGCTAAAAAGATAAAATAATTTACATTTTTAACATGCTTTTTTTAGATAAAGGAAATTGAATACTTACTTTATTTCATAATATATTGTAGACATACCTAGGCCCGTATTCTAGATTGACGCTCAAGCGATAATTATTCAGTACTTGAGCACAGATTTGCCGCTGTCAGTTCATACAAATACGTCACTTAATCGCTACTCAAGCATTGATTAAGAGGACGCCGTGATAAACAATGAATCTGAAATCAGATCCATAAAAAAACGCAAGCGAGGTGACTAATGCCGTAAGGTCGTATGCGTCAAGAAAAGGTGTTTTTTCGTTTAAAATGAAGATTATCGTTAATTTTTAAGAACCATACAAAAAAAAAACAACTCTTAAATCGGTTTTGTATGCCTGCAAAATGAAAATCTTTTTTTTTAGAGGGCAGTTTTCGATCATTGTTTCTCTGCTATGAAAGTTAACCAATCGTGTTATCCTTCTCACAATTTGATGTCAAAAAACATGATCTTTAATGTACATAAATATTAGCTCTGTATGTTTTATAATTGCTGAAAACAAAGGAGATCACTGCAGCCAATATTGCCAATTCTTCATCTTAACACTTGAGCGTGATACCAGCCTTTGTTAGTTATAACTAAATAAAATACCACATCCTCTTATTACATTTTATTCAAAAACAAACAGAGAGCTTATATGTATTACAAAATATCAAGAACGGAAACAAATAACGGAATATCTCAGCGCACTACAAGTACCTACGTCTGTAGAGGAATTTTTAATATGAAATACTCCATGCATTCCCTATTGCAACGCCAACCTGGTAGGGCGTCAGAAAACTTATAGCGGTACATATTTTCTGAATACCATCGTCCGAGTAAAATGTAATAATGTTGAGTCTTAGTGCGAACACCCTCCTCATCCCCTGTCTGGGGCTACCCCCACCCTCGCTCGAGAATATTGCACTGGAAATGCGCCCTACATTTCTTTGACACATTTGACACTAAAAAGTAAAAATGGAACCTTGCGTGGGGAGTAAATCGGACGCTGCGAGCTTCCCGTAATTCCATAGAGAAAATTACGCTTTTAAAAGATTGGATGATAATTAATGAGCGATTCGTTGAAGAGCTTTTTAATTTACTTATTCAACTTTTACGTGTAGTCGTTGGGAAAAATTAATCAGTTTTTGTCGGTTTTCGTTGATTGAAAATTATGGTAAAGTGCTTTTGTTTGAGCTGAAAACCAGCGTTTGATATTACTATGCTGAGCTAGATCACCTTGTGACTCTACAGTTTAGGTTCTTTTTATTAAATTAACAATTGCTAAGTGAAAACAAAACAAACATCGTTAGGAAACCAGCATGTCGAAGAACCACGACATTCAAGAGCGACATCTACGAACACGTACTGGGCCAGCCTGGTAGATTATGGCCCATACTCTCTCTGATGACGATCATTATGTCTCTTTTGGAGTAGTTTTGTTTGAATAATTTATTTATCTTTTTCAAATAAATGTTTAATCAATATATATTTCGTTTCTTATTTTATCAATACATGTTGAAACAGCAAATAGATAGCAATCAAATTCACTTTGAAAAACCGCAAATAAGATTCCAGTCGTTGTAATTCAGTTAACAAGCCGCTCCGTGGTAGTCTACGACGTTGGCGTAGCGTCTTCAAATATGCTTAAGGAATTCGCAATTCTACAGAGCGGGAACTTTTAATACAATGTTGAACTACTTACATCGCTTGTTGAGTGCTTTTTTAATTTGTTTACAGAACAGCAGTTTTATTTTACTTCTTAGAGGATAGCGTTTGAAACAAGTCAACCGATGCTAAGTGACGTTGTGGACAAAGGCGGTGCCACGCTACGCCTAGATTGGGGCTCACAGGCGAGGCTGCCGAAACACACCGACAGTTGCTTGGCGACCGATTCTTATCTTAATGATTGTAGCTATCATAAAGCTATAAAGCTATATTTCATCACGATGTTTCTTTTCACCATAAGCTCAACCACTTTTAAGAATTCGAATCTACGAGCTACGACTCGCAAGCTGACGTTTCTGCCATGGAGCTATCATTGCTGTATCTACTTAGGGAAAGCTAAGTATCCTAAACAAATAAATAACTATATTCATTCTTACATGTCTAATGCATTTTTTAAATCTTGCATAATACATTTTAATTTGGAATCACCACTTTCAGTAAACATCATTATAATTATGTCATACATTATAATCTATTTCTATATTATAAGCATTAAACCTGTTTTGTTTCTGTATGTCTGTAGTATCAATTAAAAAAAAAACAAACTAAAATCTGATCAACAGGAAATTTTAGCGGAATCTTCATAAATAATTTAATACTGCATCTTTTTATGGAAATAAAACAATTAGATGAACAATTTTGCAGTTGGATTTTTGCCAAAAGGATAAAATGTGTCCCTAAATAATCCAGCGGGAGTATTGCATTTGTTCAAATTGCACTGTAATAGTTCGCCTTCTTCGCTTTTATTCAGTTAACAACTTGTGGAGTGGAGTATACATTATTTATGACCATCTATTGCTTTCAAAAAGATGTTTTTAATAAAAAATAATAAAATATGGACAACACTTCTCAACTAACACTACCTATCAAACTTAACAATTTCACCTGTGCTAATAAAATCTATGTATATTCTCATATATTTATATAACTATATAGGTTAACTTATATCGGATCGTTTGAACTAACTAAAGAAGGCCTTAATAGTTCAAGCGATCTTTGAATGACTAAACTATTATAACGATTTAACGTTGTTTGTATTTTTGTAGGAGTTGGTAGTCTCGAGCACTAGTGATGTGATTCTGAAAAAAATATAGTATACATTCTATTCCCGAACGACATTGGTTGTTTTATTTGTTCGGTCGGTTTTTATATTTGTCTGCTGGTGTAATGCCGGGATGGATCGCTGGTTTTCTTCATAAAACAAGACCAACAAGTTGCGAAAAAAAATTTCGTTCGAGTGGACATCGCGTACATGTATATCCAGAATTATTCAAAAAATGCTAGAGTTAAAAAAAAATGTTAAAATGTTAAAGGACAATTTTTGTACATCATTACTAGAACACTCGTATGTTCTTAGCTACAAAGCTAAGAATGAAAAAAAAATTCATGAAATGAATAATAATAAATATCGGGGACAATTGCACACAAATTGACCTAGCCCCAAATTAAGCTCGAAACTTGTGTTATGGGTACTAGACAACGATATACATACTTATATAGAGAAATGAATACTTAGATAGAAATATCCAAGACTCAGGTACAAATATACATATTGTCGCAGATTTTTCAAATTTTAATTCAGTTTAGGTTATTAAGTTTGCAATCAAAATATGCGGCTACGGCGTTCGTAGCAATCTGCCACGTAGCATTACCGTAGTACGTTAAATCCATCACGAAATAATCTGAGACAAGTGCACATTAACATAACGTTGCGTCTGTGACTCCGCTCACCGGAGTCATCCGTCACGCTAGCGGAGCGCGACGCGACGTGTCATGTCACGCTGAATGTACGTACATGGATGCTACGGAGTTAAATATGGGTGGGAATTTCACACAAGGCAAGCTGAGATTGATGTTGATGTAGCCCTTATTTTATTTAAACTGTGATGTTGGAAAAGTTTTTTACACAAGCTGTTCCCCGTGGTTTTACCCACGTAAACTAGACTTTAACGCGATAAAAATTATCCTATGTCCTTTTCCAGGGTTCAATCTATCTCCATAGCAAATTTCATCACAATCGGTTTAGTGGTTTAGCCGTGAAATGTGAAACAAAACGTTACGAATGTGTTAAGATAGATTTATACGAAAATAAATTCACGTAACAAATGTGTTAAGAAAGATTTAAATTGTAATTATTTATTTTCTTAAATCGAGTTATTTTACGGTGTATATTTCTTTTTATGTACATAAATTTACACCACCAACCGCATTTTATTTCTTACTATTTCTGCCCATCCAAAGGTTGTCTGGTAGAAATCGCCTAAGCGATAAGACCGCCCATTGTAACAGCTCTTACATTTTTTCCTATAAGTTGTTATATTTTCCTGTTGCCGTGGTGAAACAATAAAGCGTTATCTATCTATCTATCTAAATACGAAAGTTAATTCACCAACTTGGAGTGCTACGAAGCTACGACGGAGCTTTTGTAGACTACATTAACTCTGAAGCTAGTTTCAATTACACAGGGTTCTTGGAAAAAGGCTAATAATGTAATCGAAGTCACGTGTACATTAGCTCCTGTTACTCCGAGCATTGGAGCCATTCGTCACGCCAGTGGAGGCAACGTGCCATGTTGCGTGAAATATGAGCGATGTTTTCATTTCATTTGACGTGCCTGAAAATATATTCAATAGCAATTATTTTAATCGGATTTTGATCAATTTTGTGTGATCTTCTTGATTTGAAAACACTTTTATTTAGATGACAAATTGAAACACATAAAATTATGTAGAAAAACAGGTAAGTATTTTTTGCGCTGGAACTTAATTTTAGGGGTTTTTATGAGTATGTATTGTCTTTCACCGCTCTTAACTCAGCTGCCCTAGACTAAAACCAGCTAGTAAATCCGCCACTGCCTGTAGTTATACAATATCACGTTAATAATAAAATCTAAGACAAGTGTACATAACCGCCTGCTACTCCGACCATTGGAGCCATTTGTCACGCCAGTCGGAGGCGAAATATGCAAACGTTGCGTGAAATATGTAAAAAAATTCTGAAATCGGATCTTGATCCGATTTTCGTGATCCTTTTTTTTATCTTTCTTCTTTTCTAGAATTATATGTAAAAGTACAGGTAAGTATTTGTTGCACCGGATTTTTTGTGTTCTTTGGGGTAATTTTGAGCATTGCCTTTTGCCGCCCCATTCTAAAATGACGTCTACTCAGCCTGCTGGTAAAGCCGGCACTGCCTGTATACAATATCAAGTTAATAATGTAAGACACGTGTACATTAGCGCCTGTTACTCCGAGCACTGGAGCCATTCGTCACGCCAGTCGGAGGCGACGTGTCATGTTGCGTGAAATATGAGCGGCCGCTGAACATGGATGCCGCGAGCTACACAGTGAAATATTGTCGCCACTTTGCTATGAGACAAGAGCGCTGCCTGGAGAGGCATTATATATTGTTGCAACCATCAATTAACATATCTATGCCTACCTACACGTAATAAAGTTTTAACATGCAGATGTCTGTACATTATCAAGCTAACAACTATTGTTAGTATATACATATTAGTTTTTAGATTTTTGATTTTTGATTTCTGTCTGTACATAAAAATTACTACATCAATAAACATACAACGACGACGACGACGACGACGACGACGACGACTACACGACGACGACGACGACGACGACGTCGACGTTATGTACGACTTTATACTAAGATAAATGCTGCTGATGATAAAACAAATAATGAGTAAATTAAACTAGCTGTTCCCAGTAGTTTCACCTGCGCGTTCTGTAGTTTATCGCGATAATATCCTTTCCCAGGGTTCGAACTATCTCCACACTAAATTTCATCGAGATCGATATTAGTCGTGAAAAGGTAACAAACTAACAGAGTTACTCTCGCATTTAAAATATTAGTTTTAGAAGAGAAAAAAAATTTTAGGTTTTGTAGATGAGGTGAGTCATAAAACAGTTGACAACATAATCAATTTGTAATCTATTGATCACTGGCAATTCCGACCCTTTCTTTATTTTGTTCAGTCAAAACAGTACCATACCCTCAATTACTAAGGGTAAGCCCCCTTGTCCGTCACTGTCCGCCTGTCGAATGAGAAATGCCTATCAAAAAGGTAGAATTAATTAACGAATCCAATATCGAATCCGTTTGATGCAAGCTTCCCAGCCGCCGGAGGGGTGGAGGGTGCGACGTGCGGAGGGAGAGGTCCACTCTCCACGTAATTACGGCACGTCAACGCTGTCACGTGCACCCACCGTGTACTTATTAAGCGAGCACAAAGCGACGACCGGCAAACATCCAGCCGCTAGCCCGGGCCGCCGGGAGTCAGGTGCCAGCTAGGTGATGCGTTTCGCCTACAACTATACACTCCACGCGATTTACGACCCTACAACGTAATAATTAAGCGCGAAACTCGATCGCGAAACCCTCGAGCCCCGGGCAAAGCTATATGCAATTGCAAACGCCATCATAGCACCCGTTGCCAATGGTTACATCTGGGTGAAGTGGGCGGAAAGGGGGGTCGATATAGACATGCGTTATAGCACAGTTAATATTTGAAGTTCTAGGAATATTTATATGGTATGGACAGCTTCCGAGAATCCCCGGGGATGCACAAAAATCAATAATGCTGTTAAATCATTGTACGCAGGTGCAAACGAACATTGACTGGCTATAGCGTGTCCTACTTACTGTAACGAGGAAATATGTGATTGTTAAATTATGTTCGACTTATAATTTGCATTTTTATTAAGATAAAATTACTAATTACTTATGTGACCGATGTGACGCCATGGGCTGATTGCAAAGCGTGAAGTCAAGGGTTTGATTTCTGCTACGGATCAAATATTTTAGATTCTAGGACTCTAGGTATTGTATTTGTAACTTATGAACTCGGAAACTCCTGAATGGATTTTAATTCTGTTCTCGTATTTGATTTATTTTGTATTATGACCTTAGACTTAGACTGCTGAAAAGGGTACTCTATAGCACTTAAGTACTCTATATTTACACGAGAAACGTGACAGCTATTAAAAACGAGTAGTATAGAAACGGGCGTGAAGATAGTTTTGCTAAACGTTGGTGCAATAATTGAACTAAGTAAAACACACTTGTCGTAATGTACTATAGTAACATGTACTAAACTACAAACTTTAATGGAGATTATAATCGATACGCGAACGGAATCGCGAGCAAAGGCTAGTACCTACATTTTATATCAACTTAACATCAAAGATGAAATGTCTCATAATTGGAGTCGGCAGGCGGGCAGACATGTTATTACGCAAGCAAGGGCCGGTTCCTCCAAGACTATTATATTATATGAGCGAACAGCGGGCTTACCGCGGATCACAAAACGACATAAACTTTATCGTAAACTCTTTTAATTTGACACAATTGGTACCGCCGAACTATCACGTGGTCCATCGACTAGCCATTTCCATTATGGCTACATTGAATGAACAAAAAGGTACGTAGTTTGAGCAAAAATAAACAATAGACGATAAATTTCGTACCGCGGAAACACTTTTACATTTCAAAACGATGGTAAAAGTCAACGGTGAAAAAGGTAAGTCTCGGGCAACCTTTTACACCATATTTCCGCCAAATTTGCTTGTGTTACAACACTTGCATTTTTAAACTCGTGATATTTTTCGAATTAAATGTCCGAATTGAATAAATCAAAAAGTCATAATAAGGTATTGAAACAGTCTTGAATATGAAGTAATTTATTTTGTTAGGGATTAACACCAAGATACAAATTATTTTTTTGAAAATATTACAGAACCATTACACCAGGAGATAGTGTAGCTTTTCCCAACAGTGAAAGAATTTCTCAAATCGGTCCACTAGTTTCGGAGCCTATTAATAGAAACAAACAAACGAATAATCTGATTTTTCTTATAGATATATAATTATTCTTGTTTTACGTCATTTGTTTTCTGTCTGTCTTATTACGAAAATAGTGTTGCCAAACTATGTATAGTAAAACTATCGATAGTTTTCATCTGAATAAGCCACACTATCGAAAGGCCTATAAATACTACCGATAGCTCAAATGAGGCAATAGTACCTATCGAGTGAGTACAATACTATCGATAGTGTTGTTGCTCCCGAAAAATAAACTATGGATAGTATACCTACTGCTCGTAAATAAAAAAACTATCGATAGTATCGATTATTTTAGTCTATCGATACTATCGATAGTTTATACTTCGCGAGCAACAACAATATCGATACTATCGATAGTACTGTACTCACTTGTAGTATTGCTTCGTTTTGAGCTATTGATAGAATCGATAACATCGATTGTATCGATACTATCGACAGTGTTTCGATTGGTTGGCTATCGATAATTAATAAATAAATATCGGGGGACCATTGAACACAAATTGATTAATCATCGATAGTCTACTAGCGATCGGCAACACTAGTTGAAAAACATTTGACATTTCGTTGGTTCAATTAACCATTACAATACGATGTCTCATCCCGGTACCAATTTTTATATTGGCGTAAATGACAATTGTAAATGTAAACGAAAATAAAACCATTACGATCGGGCAACCGCGGTCGGCCTGCTGATATTACTTAATACAAGAAAAATCATTTATCAGAAAGCGTAACGTATTGTTGACTATCGAAAGACAAGTTCTACAAATTCCGCGTACTTACTAAAATTTAAAACAAAATAAATCTTTATGGAGTTGAAATTGACCTGTGTTAAAGCTATCACACTAATGTTTCCAAAAGTTTGTGAGTAGGTATGTTTGTTACTTCTTCACGCTTTGACAACTCAACAGATTTGAGTGAAATTTTAAATGGAGATAGCTAATAACTACCCTCAATTATCTCAAATACTTTTTATCTCGTAGAAATGTCAACAATCCAGGTGTGGCGTGACACCACCTTCGACCGCACCGTCACTTAATATCAGGTAACTAGTGGTCAAACGCTAACCTGGAAGCAATAAAAAAAACGTTCTTGCAGAAAAATTATAGTTCAAAAACTTTGAATAAAAAAGGTTCCAACATGTCACAATATGACTGTTTGGAAAAAAAAACAGAGTCACACTGTGACACGACTGGGTGACTCGTTGGGAACCTACGTTAGTAAACTAGGGTTAACATGTGTATTGTGGAAAACCAGTCCTAGTTTACTATGCGAAGAATTCGGTGTATGATGTCCGCTTGAGTGCTTCGAACAAGGGGTAAATTTCACAGCCACCCCACGTGTCACTATACGTTTTATACTGTAGGTATACAATTAAACTACCACTAACTAACAGAATTGTACTCCCAGAAGGAGGTGGGGAGTATATTCGTATAGAGGGAGTATAACATATTCATAAATAGTATTAAAACTGTTTTTAATATAAGAATCATGCCACGTGAGAATTTGGTATAGACAATGGTGTCGATTCGGTTTTGCATTCTCTAAAACTAAACTTAGTTTGACAGGTCTAAGAGTAATCCTGTCCTTTTTTTAAAACACTTTTTTACTTCAGTGGTTAGAAAAAGACAGCAATACTATTAGACCTGTCAAATTTAGTTTAGTTTTAGAGAATGCAAAGCCGAATCGACACCAATACCTATACTTAGCGTATTAGTAGTAGACTGACGATCTGAGCTGAGGTTTTAGATAAGACAGATAAATGTAAAAGGCCTAAATAAGTAGCTATGTAATAACATAATAATCCAAAAAAATCATTTCTATAAGGTAAAAGTTCTTATGTACTTACGAGGTTTGGCAAATAAGTCAGAAATTATTCCATTCTGGAAAATATAAGTTATTTTCTATAATATTCTCTTTTATTTACCTACTTGTAACTTTCCAAGAGGGTTTCGGATGAGTGACCTTCTTAGAGTCAACCTGATTTCTTCATATTTCTTGGGCAAGTTGCGCACCTACCCACCTACGCAGCTTCTTCGTTGATATGAGGAAAAAATACAGCTGTGCTTTTTGTAAATGTTCTAAGAAATTAATGTACATTTATTATTAATATCTAAGTTCAAAATCGAAAGGTACTCAAAATACACATTGTGTTTCAAACTGTCGCGGACCGCTTGCGGTCAACATGTTGAAAATACCTAACACCCTGTATAACTGACGTGAAAGCATCAGCTATTCTTTGTTCCTTGGTCCTTTGCAATCCAGGAGTAGCGTGGGTGGCGTTGCCTTCAATCGCATCATCACTTAACATCAGGTGACTTATGTTGAAATGCTACCTTGCAAAATATTGAGCGATGGTGGCCGAACGGTCAGGCGTGCGACTTACAAGACGCCGACACCGAGTTCGAATCATCTCGGCCCCGCACCTATGACTCAATAAGTTATGTGCGGATTTGCCATCGCTCAAAACGGTGAAGGAAAACATCGTGAAGACACCTGCATGTCCAAGAACCACAACGTTCAAGGGCATGCGATATCTACCAACGCGTACTGGGCCAGCGTGGTAGATTACAGCCCATACTCTCTCTCTGAGAGAAGGCCAGAGTCGTGAAGAGAACGTGAAAGGCGGATAATGATGACGATGGAAAATATTAAAAAAATATTGTAAGTCATTAAAAACAAAGTTGTTTTTATTTTTTTATTTCATCATATACATTTTGAGACCCCATTTGACCCACTTAGGGGAAGAGTTTTGAAAGATCCGTTTTATTATTCAAATTTTTGATCCACGTTTCTTGACATAACATTTGCCTGTATCGTGAGCTTTAGAAAACACCCAGTTCTTTTATTAAGATAGAATAAGTTTGGTAGTAAACTGAGGATAACCACAGCTCAATGTGTTTAAATATATTATTTCACTGTTTTAAAAACAACTTGAGTATACCGATAAAATGAACTTCATATTATTGTGGGTCTCGTGCAAAATTCAGAATCTAAAGCTCGGTATAATATTGCGGATGTTAAGACCCATCTCCAAAGCTTAGCGGCGCACGTGCCGGTCTTTGTTTAAAAGAAGACCCGTAATCTCTTGGCTACCGTCCAAAATTTGCGCAAATCCCAGTTATCTATCGAAACGTTAAGAGGGTAGCCTCTTTTCCATGAATAAAACTAAACTTCCACGGATGACGTAAATTTCTTTATAGCTAGATATTTTACTATAGTGTCTGTCATTCTTTCATTGACAGCTAATTATGTAAATAAAAAAATCAAACCCACCCAGTTCGGCTAGACTGCGAATTAAGGATTCAAATTTGAAAAGCTTTCAAATTACATTAATATTAATATCCATATAAATAGTCAATAATAAAATAGAGAATCCCAGAAAAAGAAATAAAAATGGGCAGGTTCATTCAAATTGATTGTATTGAAAAGTACCACCATACATACACATTAATTTCTCACAAGTCAATCAATTTCCTACCAAATATTCGTTGGTATATTCGGAATATTCGTCCGTGTTCACAACGACCGGCATAATCCCAGGGGTCGTTACTGCCCGGGGTGGGCAGACCAGATAACGCAACTTCGCAGGGGCGACCGGCTCATTAAGGGAAAACCCTTTTGCTGCAACCGCTTACTTACTTCATACTCGCCGACGATACAATGACTTAACTTTATTTTCGTACCTAGGAAAATGTAGACGTAGACTCATCTGAAAGATACAAAAGGGCAAATGTTCGTTCTAATAATTGAGTTTTCGTCTGTTATAGCAATATGGTAACAAAAAGAAATTTTCTATTTTTCTACATTATCATATATACTAGAAATGAAAGCTATCAAAGCTGAACGCATTCTACAAAAATATGCATACATCGAGATATTTTTGGAAACTTGGCAAAAACAAGTATTCGTGGCCATTTCAACTGTATGTAGAAAATCATTTATCCGTTATCAGCACTGCAGGCATAGGTACCTTTACCTCATGTGGTGGTCGATTTATCTGTTTTATATCGATTCAGCATCGAATAACAGCCGAGTAGTAGAGAGCTCTGCCGACCATTGAACTTTCTCATACCTATTTTTATAAAGCATTTCCATTGTTTAACATTATTCCCTTCCACTTCCTTATCTTCCCTGCACACAACACAGACTAGGGGTAGTTATATGATACGTGAGCCACGTCCGTCATAGTTCGCTTTATCTCGGAAGGCCACCGCGCCGGGGGCGGACGATAAATCGCCAATGAGATTCATGGCCCCTTATTGCGTCACCCGCGACGTTTTACGGCCCTTTTTACGCTGTCTTAGATGAGAACCTTTAAGGGATGCTGCATTTTGTGTGAATTGTGAAAATAATCCTTTTTTTCTCTTTACAGGGTAGCGTTTGACCACAAATCACCTGATGTTATGTGACGATGTGGTCGAAGATGGTGCCACGCTACACCTGAATTGGGAACTGACTCTCAAGTGAGGCTGCTAGAACACACCGATAGGTGCTAGGCGACAGAATCTTATTTTATGCTTTATAGACCTGCTATGAACCTACAAATATCATGATTTTGTTTAAACAGCTATCATTAAATGTCATGTAAATTCGTTCTATAAACGGGTTAGTTAGGACCTAACTTAAAGGAATAATTGCCGAATATACAATCTCTTTTCGATTTAAAAACATAACAAAGCAAACATTTCTGATAACAATTTTTAATTATAGTATACCTACTTTAATAGCTCTAAAGCTTGAAGATCACACAAATATTACAAATGCGAAAATGTGTATGTATGTTTGTTACTTGTTAACGCTGAAACGGCTCAACTGATTTGAGTGAAATTTGTAATAGAGTTAGTTTTTACCCTGAATTAACACATAGGCTACTATCTGAAAGGTTCCAGCGGAAAAACTGCGGGTGTAACCGCGGGGCACAGCTAGTACATCAAACTTCAATTTTTAATTTTTTTAATATAAATACCGTTCTGCAAAATTCCGTAGAACATTGCCGAGCCAGATTTATGCGATGCAAAGGCATGACGCTCAAACAACGGCGTCGTATGTAACGCCGCTGAAAGTAGCATTAGGGGGAAATAATTAAAAACCTTGTTAGTCTTAGCTACGAGCTTTAAAAGCGCCTCACAAAGGAACGCCGGGAGAACAAAATAAACCAAGCGCTACGCCGCCATCTTCCGAAGCCTGTATAAATGCAGCACATTTTCAGCCGTCTACCTCTTTATTGCCCGCTCCACGACGAAGATAAAAGAACTAAAACAGCGCCCAGGGAATATTAATAAGAATTCATCTCGCGCTGCCAGGGCCGGGTTAGCCAAAGCAGAGTTACCAACTGCGCAGGGGCCCTGACCAAGAAAACAAAATAAAACGTTTCATCCGACGCAAATTTTACTAAAAAATTTGTATCCTTCACAAAATGCTCATAGTTTGCGTTCAATTGTTTTTATCACACTAATATTATAAAAACGAAGGATTGTGAGTATGTCTGTATGTTTGTTACTCATGCATGCTCAAACGACTGAACGGATTTGGATGAAATTTGGAATATGGATAGCTTATACCCTGGATTAACACGGGCTACTATTTAAAATGTGGGGTCACAGAAAAACTGCTTCTTATTCATATAATTGCATTGTAATAGAACAAAAATATTTTAAAAGGTAAGACTAGGGTAAAGGAAAGGGGCGCCGAGAATGGCATTGCCTAGGGGCCCTGACAGGGATCATCCGGCCCTGCCCGCAGCCTTAAGTAGGTATACCTACGTCTGCGTCCACCGCCTGTTTAAAATTCATAAGGATCACAATACTCTCGACGACAGAAACGTTTCGAAAGCAATTACTGATTTCTTTTTAAATAATTTAACAACGCTTACACAATCACGTCATACTTAGCTCTGATCCTTACTAGGAATTCCATGTATCTATATTCCCTGTATTAGAAATTACATGGATCTAGAATCCGCAGCACCTACCAGTGCAATTTTTTCACTGGCGTAAATAGTCTTAGTCAAATTTTACGTGCCAAAGTTTGGCAGTAAGATCAAATTTACCGAAATTTGACGTTGATAAAATGTCGATTGCACCTGCGAGTCCCGTGACCTCACGTTTCACAGTCAGCTGTGCGCACCCGCACACTGCACCTCATTGGTCGCCAATGTAGTTCTAAGATAATTTACTTACCTAGCAAGTTTTAAAGGACGTATTGTTTTGTTGTAAGGCTTTTGTTTCTAAGATCGTGTCCTACGGATGGGAGAGGCTCGTCAAGTCTATATCCTGCACCACCTCATACCAACTCTCTTAGTTTAAGTCTAGATTATCGATAGAACGCATACTAGTATTACCAAATAAAATTTGTACCTTCAATTGAATGTGTTGCAAGTGCAAGAACTTAAAAAACTTTAATTTACTTATTCGCCGTAAAGTAATCCGAAGCAATACGGACAAGCAGAAATGTTAGGGATAACAGAGTTTTGAAGGTAAGAGAGTTAGGAAGCCCTCGCTCCCTAGGCCAGCGCTACTGTTCGGTCCCTGGGACACGCACACATACACTACCGCTGCTTATAATGGAGAATCGTGCCACTAACACAATAGACAACCAGACAGTAATTAAAAATTTTTTTAATGATAAAATGATCAAAGAAGCATAATTTTTGTAGATAATACTAACATTTTTAAATCAAGAAATAAAAATTTATAATTTCTAATATTTTTATCTGTTCCGAAACACAAATTTTAGGCTAAGATGTCTTTAGTAAATACCTAAAAAATAAATGCAACTATGCTGGCGAATGACGTCATAAATAATAGAATCCTAATGGTTCATCATCGTCATCAACCGGAAGAAGTCCATTGCTGAACATAGGCCTCCCTCTTTGAACGCCACCATGAACGGCTATTAGCAATTTGCATCCATCGGCTCCCTGCGACTCTTACAATGTCGTCGGTCCACTTGGTGGGGACCTACAGAGCGTCTTCCATATATTGAGTATTAGGGTAAAATAATTTTTTTTTTAAGTCCTAATGATTTATTTCTAACACTTTCTGAAATGTGGTCTGGTTGCCTATTACCTATGTAGTTTATTCGGTAAATCCCAGCGCTTACGACTTTTACCGGGCCATGTGTGCAGAATTTCCGTTCGCTTTGACTTCATCGAACGCCGATACCTACTTATTTCCATAATTCACGCAGAAATGCCGCTGCTGAAAATAAACGTGTAGCTCCAGCTCGGTCCGGGCCCGGCTCTCCCAGGCAGAGCGGGCGGCGGGCGCGCGCCATGTGAACGCACTCAATTCGTAATGGCGTCACGCGGTCTGGCAAGATGGCGGCACCTCGCATCATAAAATGTACCCCCATTATTTGCAGGCCTCTCGTTTTCCACTTTCCATCGACTTTTACTCACAAGAAAAATGTTTTACGAACCGTATCTTATTTACTGAAAAGGACTCGGCGGAGTCGGAAATGATTCGTTTCGACGTAATAACTTGCGCTGTCGTTCGAGTAAGATTAGATGACTGCAGCGTCCACGGAAGCCTTATTCGTTCAAAATTGAAGGTGACTCGCTGTGAGGTGACTGCGAAGTAATATAAAACCATTAATAAGCCTCTTACCCTATCCGTCTCAGACAACATCGGTGTACTATGTTGGGTAGTGAGGGGGGAGCGCGGGGGGACGGGCGGGGGTGCGCCGGGAGCGTCGTCATGGCAACGCACGGGGGCGCGGACCCGAATTTTATCGATTCGGATACAGACAGCAGCCGGGAGAGCTCTCGCCTACACTAACACGATTCAACGGCCGTGTTTGCAGAACTCGGAGGTTTATAAGGGCTTTGACGTTCGGAAACACGTACGCTATTTAAATATCTATAATAGCTAACTGTTCTGAGTAAACTGTGGCCGCGTCCCCCGCAAATTGCTTCTCTACGTGCTCACTGGGACAGAAAATGTGTTTCTACAAATGCTGGTTGCTCTATTAGAAACGTTCTCATGTAGGATTCGTTACTAACACAAGCGTGTAGGTTATTAGGGAATACAGAGTTGCTGATTGCAATGTATCTGCCTACATATGTGAGTGGGTAGGTCATTTGAAATGCATGGACACAATCTCTACATAGTGCAATGATAACGTAGGTAATGCATTTTGAGCAGTGCCAGGTATAATTCGGGGGTGGTGGCGGAAGACAATAATTGCCTTTGGGACACTTCTCGAGCAAGCTCTACAAACTTGCTCTATCTCGCATGGTAACTTATAATACCTACATGCCTACATTTATTTCTAACCCTTCTCCTCTTACCATAGCTCTTGACCTTGAGGTCTACTTTTTATTGTATCGAAATGATGGAACAAGCTAATGACTCTGATGTTAACGGTAACCATTACCTATACCTACACAACGCATTACCCCGTAGGTCATGTCTACCTAGGACGTGACCTGCCTTCAGGCCTTGAGGCTTCCTTGATGCTTATATGGTAAGCCTCATCATGTGCTAATAATTTCACCGGCACCCAAACCTTCAAGCCAAAACAGCACTACTGCTTTGTAAAGTTGGTGGTAGAACCTATGCTTTTTCAGAACAGCTGAAGGTAAATCTATTTACATATTTTAAGATATAATTGCACCCCGCGGATTCACCCGCGTCTTCCCGTTATCCCGAAGGAACCTTTTTCCGGGATAAAAAGTAGTCTATGTGTTAATCCAGTATATAAACTATCTACATTCCAAATTTCATTCAGATCTGTTCAGTAAGTAGTTTTTACGTGAAAGAGTAACAAACATCCATCCATCCATCCATCCCTACTCACAAACTTTCACGTTTACGTTTCTATATTAGTAGGATTATGACATAACGGTAAATACATTTCAGGTCTTAAACTGAATTGCAAGAAGTGGTGCTGAGAAGCCCCCAGCCCTCTTACAAAGAATTCTAGAAGTAACAACTTGTTAGGTAGTACTACTAAGTATTACTTCAGCATACGACTTAAAACTTTAGTGAAATAGGTTCATCAGCCTGTTTGCCATAAGGCGAAGAATAAGTATAGAGATAATTATATACTACTTAGAGCCACTGAAAATTGAAGAATTACGATATTTATCTACTGACATCAGTCACTAAAAACAAACCTACACTGTCGCGTGGCACGGTCCTTAATCCCTGGCACCCACTGTAGTACAAAGAAACTGGCACCCTCAAAACAACGATCTATCAAAAACGAGAGCAATAGTTACTGCGAAACGTAAACACGACATTGGAACGATTTTTGAAGGGGATAGAAAACGCAGCAAGGGTTCTACTAGAGGTGCAAAATGAGTCCGCCATAATTTACGCCGGATACATTTTTTACTACTAATGTTAAGTATGTTGTTATGTTGTTGTTGTTTAGTTGTGTTATGTTGTGTTGTTGTTTGTTAAGTGGCGATGTGGTCGAAGGTGACGCCACACTACACATAGACTGAGAACTGGCTGTTAAGTGAGACTACCGGAGCACACCGATAGGTACTTGCAAGCAGCGACATGCTAGCTACAAGGATTTGTAAATCCGTGCCGTTCGATCAACTTAACTACGCGGCCACAAGGTAAAATTCTTGTAACGACATAAAATTAAGCATTTGTAATAGATTTATTACCTAAACCCATTAATTTTACTCAATTTCAAACCTTCCCCAATAGATCATGGGTTCGAATCTTGCAAAGAGCTTGAGCTTTCGGTAACGGAAAACATCGTGATGACACCTTTGCTTGTTGGTAGAGTTCCTACTGTCCACAGCTTGTCACACTGAATATAAGTATTCGCCAAGCACCTACCGGTGTGGCGCCACTTTCTGCAACATCGTCACTTAACATCACGTGACTTCTGGTACAAAACATTTTTTTGCAAATAAGCCGAATGCAACATCTGCCTGACAAGCACCTCATATCTAGTTCTTAGATATGAAGTAGCACCCCTCAGTCGCTTTCTCCCCTATCCTATTGTGACTAGTTGCGCATATTTTTACCCGCAGAAATAGCCGCCGGTTGTGCCCTGCCATGGTCACGCTATTGTTAGGGGTCCGAAATATTATTACCTTCATATTGCACAACTTTATGATAGCTTTTTATAACGGAATAAAAAGTTTATAGTTTTTACAGTCACTATTTTGCAAGCAAAAAAAACTGACTTCAAAGGTTTTCTCATGGATGCCATTATTAGAACTGGATCAAATTGAAATGAGACAAGGGAAACACCAGCATTCAAATAAAAAACAAGTGATTTAATAATCATCAAAAACGGTGCACCCAGTATAAAAAAAATTCAGTCGAAATGAGAACCTCCTCCTTTTTTGAACTTAGTTAAAAAAAGCAAAGGCCAGAATATGTTCTGTAGTCTCCTTAAAATATGAACAGTATAAATGACTTGATAAAATTAAATAAAAAACATATATTAGCCCTTACCGGGATTTGAACCCGGGACCGCTAGCTTTGTAGGCAGGGCTAATACCTACTGGGCTACCGCGTCGTCAGTAAAAAAGTGACCATTATATAAAGTTACTTTCTGATTTGATATAAAATAAAATCGGACCACTCTCAGAAAAGTTATGCGTGGTCATGCGTAAGAAAATGTATAACTTGTATAAGTAGGTACCTACCTATATAGATGTCGACTTCAGAACCTCCCTCCATCTTTTGTATGCGTCGTTCAACTATGGTATTCGTTTGAAAAGGATAATATTATATTTTGGTATATTTATGTTGGTAAGTATAACTTTTAATAATGTTCTATAGAAATATGAAAGAATAAAACATATAAAATACTCTCCACCAAAATATTTTTCTTTTATGTATTCCAGCCACAGGCTTTATTGCCTTGTCAAAAATCGAGATTCATAATGCAAGTATATTAATTAGTTGTTGTTTGGCGGAGTTCGCGAGTTTCCAAGAATCCATGCTCAGGTAGAGTATGAAACCAAATAGGGTTATATACGTTCACAAGTTTGGTAACATCGAAATATCAATTTAACTTCTAAACAAGAATTGAATTTGCTAAAGTTTAACCTAGGACCTACCTACCTAGCTGTAGGTACTGTTACCAGGAATCCCAACATACCTACTTTGGTAAGAATTATAAATTTGAAAGTATTTTTGCTGGTTTTCCCCTTTTACGCAACAACAGAACAACGATTCAACGTGATTCTTACATTGTGAAATTAGGCCACTTTTTCCCCCGCCAAACGAACGATTCTTGAGGAAATAAATCACCTCGTGGGTAAAACCACGGGGCACAGCACAGCTAGTATTCAAAATAATAAAGTAGGTAATCATAATACGAGGAGCAAAATAATAAACTTACATTCTGCCCGGGTAGTGGCATAGCTACGTCGCTCTACCCGGGTAGTAGATTCGATCAATGACAATTAAAGTCACTGAACATGACCCATTTTCCGATTTTCTTTAGCAACTCTAACACCAAAAATTACTGTACACATTTAGAAAATCGTGTATGATCAACTACTTTATGCGCGCTGACTGTAAGTCTAAAGTACTGCGACCAACCCTTTGAATACCACAAGAAGGGCTAAAACAAAAGCAAAGCAATAATTATAATATGTTTGGTTATTGTGGACCCCAAACGGTTATTAAAAGCATTTTGCATGAAAGAACAAAGAAAAGAATAACCATTCCAGCGGTCAAACAACAATCAAAACGTAATGACGAGTAAACTCGCAGGAAAATCAGTTTTTACTTTCGAGTTCCGCGGGGGAATTCACAAAAAGTATCGCAGGGTCCGATTAACACAGTATCCTTGAGGATGTCTCTCACAAAAAGGGGGCACGAGGGGACAAAGGCGCTCGAAACATTTCTCATTGAGGCGGGGCGGGTGAACCCCCTCCCCTCCCTACTCAGTACGTGCCCGTCTCGAACCACGGTGTCCATAATTTATGTCTTCGAGCAGACCACGAAAAATAAATGAGCGCTGTAACGGGAGGAAATGAGAAAGTAAGTTACGTTTGCGAAAGTGCTTCCCTGTACTCGTATGTATGTGAATGAATGTAGCTGGGAGTGCACGGTGTAGAAACGTAGAGTACTTACTTACGTAATGCCAAAACCAATTGCTTTTTGAAATTTTAGACGGATATAAAAGAGTTGCTTAAAAATTGCACTTTTATTGTAAATGCAAAGGTGTATGATTGAGTGTGTAGTTGTGTACAGACGTATGTTTGTTACTTATTCACGCTGAAACAGTCAAACGGATTTGAGTGTAAAGGAATGCAGATAGCTTATATCCTGTAGAGAATATTTATATTTGTAGCTAAAAAAACAGTACATTTTTAAAAAACCTTTTTTTTCTGTACCTGGAATTAAACCCGCGAAATCTCATCATTGCGCTTTGCACTCATAGCGGCGAGTTATGAATCCGTTTTTCTACATACAAAAACACGTTTTTCGCTCTCGCGATATAACGCGTTAAATACTCATACGAAGACTACTGAATTGATTGTGCCTACTGTATTAATTAGTATTGTTTTGATCGTTCTAATAAACGCACGCGTCTCTGGAAATTACATTTCATTACTCCACACCAACACAGACCCATATAAAGAAAGCGCTCAGTAATAAGAGAGCGCACATAATCTACGTTCTAGCTTTGTTGTATTTCGTCTTGAATCCGGAAAATCCAACAAAATATTCATTGGAATTGCGAAAAAAATTACGAGCGAAAACATGTAATGAGGGTCACAGTAGGTAGTAGCCGGTAGGTACTCGAAAAGTTAGGGGCCGAAACAGGCGGCAGTATTTCTTTATCTTTGGTCTAAAGTTCTCGGAGTTCATCAGTTTTCGAGAACGAGAGCTCTTATCGAACAGTTTTCGAGAACGTTCATCAGGTTCCGAGAACGAGAATTAAACTCAAACACTTCAAAGACTAATTGTGTGATTATGATCGCGAAATACTTTTCTTTCTTTTTACGTTACGTTTGTATTCGTACATAGAAATTTAATATTAAATAAAATACTTACGTATAGTTTATTATTTGAGAGCCAGTTCTCAGCCCTGGCTTGCTTTTAACCTTCGAACACAGTCATATTCTAATCTTAAATTAGTTTTTTTTAAGGCAAACTTTTGACCACATTTTTACCATGGTAAGTGACGGACGTGGAGGACTCCGAAATCATATTTATCGGGAAACAAAGACCCTGGCATCCTGGCAAGGTGTTCCATTCCTTTGCCATTCGCATTAAAAATGTGGAAGCGAAATTATTTGTGCGGATCGGGGTAATGACGATCATGTACATCTCTGAAACCACTAATCTGTTATTGAAAATTATTTCACTAATAGTAAGCCACATTATCGTTGAATGCCATAAATCTTGTGTTATTGTAATAAAAACCCTACAAGGAATCCCTACGCGGGTGAAACCGCGGGGCAGAACTATCAGAAATAAAAATCAGAAATATAATATGACAATATTGTTTATTATTAAAATTAAATATCAATTATGGTGGGTCAGTCAGTGTTATTATAAGATATAGTTAATTAAACCTAAGTAAAGTTAAGGTTACATGATCATTAATAAAGTAATACAAAATCAGACACAGGCACTTCGTAATTATATTTTATAACAATATTAGTGTGTATATCAATCGAAAAATAGTACATTTTATGCTTATGATGCAATCACCATGATTTTATCTACGGATTTAATAGACAATTTGACTGTATTTTATATTCGCGCTAAGGACAAGGTACAAGTCGTGAAATTATTATGTATCTTTTTTCAAAGCAGATATATAAAATCGACATTAGAGACATCGAACTTCTAGGCCTTCAATTCGAATAGACACAAAGATTTTTTTAGACAGAACCGCCGTTTTAATTCTTAAGTTGTCAATGATAACGCAACTCCGGTAGAGCTTTCTTCAAGAACCTGCCTAGATTAGAAAACTCGTTATCTATAACTGAGTTGAACAACATCTTGTTATCCGCGTCTCTTTGATCGATGCCCACCAAGTGTATGTAAGTGTATGGAGCAAACGCGAGGTGATTCCTTATACTAAGCTTGGCATCCGCATCGGGCATCAGGGTTCCGAGTGTCGAAGCCAATTGCGGGTGCAGTTTCTTAAATACAAGTCCGTTGTGGCGTCCGCTCAGAGCTTCCTCGCTGTACAAACAGTTCAACATATCGGACATATATTGGCTTAGTATGTGGATTTGATTTTCATTCTTTGTTTTGTTTGACGACATGATTTTTTTGTATCTGAAACAAAAGAGTGTTTTTTATTAAAATCGTTTCGTACATAAAGAACGTGTGTCCGAAGATACATTAAAACAAGGAAGTCGGTTTATAAGGCATCCGTTCCTAGTAGTGAACATTAAGTTCGGGTTTAGTCTCCATATCTTGTCACACAAAAGTAATTTTTGACTTTGTTTGCTACATTTATGAACATAAGGGTTATATTAGCATAATTCTACATTCTAATCTAGGAGACCAGAATCTATGTTGCATCTGGGATCCACAACTCCCAGATACGGATGAAATAGTTACGCTTTTGTTTCATCATCAGCAGCATATTACATTCCCACTTCTAGGACACAGGCCTTTTCTCAGAGCGAATGTATGGGCCATAATCTAACACGCTTGCCCCGGGTTCGTAGACTTTGTAAATGTCGCATGCCTTGAATGTTGGAGATGCCGGTTTCCTCTCGATGTGAAATCCACAGAGGACTTATTAAAGCCATATGCGGAGCAATAACATTTGCGCCACATCGGTCGTCTTGGATTTGAGACTACCACTTACAGTATCATCAATTCGGCCATATTGTCCATTAGCGCGGCCGAAACGCCCAGCAGCGGCAAAGCCAATGTCATTTCTTTCGGGAGAGCGCCGATATTGACCCCGTGAGATAGCTCCGAAGTAGAGCGGCGATGGGCTGACCAAATGGCAGAGTAGAGAACCCGAATGTCATCTAAAACAAGACTTGAGTATAGAAAGCAGTTATAGAAAGTATAAAGAAGTTAAAAGATAAAAATGTAAGGGTATCATCAGCCTGAACAGGGAACGTATCCCCGTTCGCACTGCTGGGATTCTAGCCTTCTCTCAGAGAGAGCACGGGCCGTTAAATACCACGCGGGTCCAGTGCGGGTTGGTAGATGTCGCCTTTTCCTCACGATGTTTTCCTACGCCGTTTTGAGCGATGATAAATCCACACTGCCCTGTCAGCCGTCATCGCTTCATTCACCCCCTTCTGTTAAATAGTACAATACTAACCAGGGTCTACTTGCAGTGCCTTGTTGCTCAGGGCGGCGATTCTCTCGGCTATGTCTGGTAACACCACGGCGTACTTAGCCGGCGCCGGTAGCGTACCGAGAAAGTGTTGGCGGGACTTCGTGCTCGCGTACACCTGTACCACAGAAGAGATATAATAATACTAGGTACATACAGAATGGACACTCCCTGCGGCTCTCCAATAACACCTCACCCCGCAAAGCGGTGTCCGATTGAAAGTATTATTAAGGGTCAGCCGAACACACGGTAAAATGATGTGATAGCAACTTTAAACCTCAAATGTAAAAAGTTGTAAATGTGTATGACAAAAAAATATAATCATTATGTGAAATGTAATAATTATTATGTAAAATGTATACTTACCTGCAGAAATCTTAAAATAACATTGTAAAAACAATTTGAAGTTTTTGACAGCTGAAGAATCGGAGGAATGCTACATTATTCCCGAGTGACATAGGCTTTGTTTTGTTCTTTAATCAGGTGAGCCAGAACTATTGCAGGCGTAGCGTGATGCACCACATGGTTACTTAACATCAGGAGACTTGTGGTCAAATGCTATGCTTAAGTAAAAGAAGAAAAAGGTTTTACTTTGCGACAACCTGATTCAATGTAGTGAATAGCCTAAGATTAGAACGGCAATGGGTTCACTGCATCAGTAGTTGGAGGAACGCGTACGTGAGTCTACGTGAGATGGCGTCACGCTACACCTAGACTGCAAACTGGCTCTCAAGTGCCGGAACACTCCGATAGGTTCTACCCACCCATGCAAGCACTAGAAGATGCCCTAACACCAAACTATAGTTTTATTTCTTATCTTACCAAGTTAGTGTACATATTCGTGAGGCTCCTCATGATGGCGCACTGTTCCAGCGGCTGAGCTCGAAGGTAGACCTTCGACAGCGCATCCACGATGTACTGGACGTGCTCGGGACAGTCCACGCTCACCCATTCTATTAGTTTCAGTATCTGAGAAATAATAAAATTAAGATGTAATACCTAGATTTTTATTTACATAGATTTTACTATTTTCTCTTTTGACTGGTCATAATCAGTATTGGTTGAACACATTCTTATTTTTAACCGACTTCAAAAAAGGAGTAGTCAATGCGAATGAAAATATTATTTTAGTGTTTTAAAAGATGTTTTAGCTTTTGACTGGGTTAACTGATTTTGATGATTCTTTTTTTATATGAAAGCTGGTGCTTCCCGTGTGGTCCCATTGCAATTTGATCCAGTTCTGACAATGGCATCCATGAAAAAACCTTCGAAGTCGGTTTTTTATTACTGAAAATTTTATTGTTCTTACTTGAAAAAAGTGATCCTTTTCATTCCAAAACGGTAAATACTGAGCCAAGAACCTGGTGACGACCGGGATGCCTTGAACGAGGGTGCGCTGGAATACCGCCAGTCTTTGGAGGAAGTCCTGCTTCTCCATGTAAGTGTACGGAGATAATTCGAGGAAACCTGTACGATAAAACACGCATTAAGAAAAATCTCCCGCGAGTGTAGGAGGGTGCAAATTACCTCACGTAATCAATGAACGCCCACTTAACATGGTAAAAACGAGTTACTCACAGCTGTTCAAGAGATGGTGCAGGTCGTGTGACAAGAAGGCCTGCTGTAAGGGCGACATGATCGTCAGGAGCGTCTGCCCCGTCGCGTTACAGAGCAGGGCGCGCAGCCGCGCCGGCCGAGACATCGTGTGCAGGCTGTGGTGCACCAGAGATGCAGGGCTGGGGATGTTAGATTGACATTATTTGTTTGTACCTCTTACAGGTTTGACCACACTTTTAGTACAAGTTATGAAAACATTAAAAGGTTATGTATTGGTCATGAATTACGAAAACTATTTATTGCTTGCTACCTTGTCAAAGTGGCAATTCGTATTACACAATATGAAAACAACTTTTATGTTGCGATATGGTCATGGTAAATGTGCAAAAACTTTTTTCAATACTTACTCTGAGAAATCTAGAAAATTCTTTGATGATTTTTCTTCGTCAGCAAATTTACCAACATTTATGAATTCAACATTGGGCACTAGAGGTTCTGCCTTCTTGTTTCTGCCACGTTCCTGAAAGCATTTAATTTAAGTACCAATGCGTAAAACATAGATAAATATTATGTATATAATATAGAAAAGGCTTGTTCCTCTATTGTATATCGTCAGCTAGATAACAACACCGCGCAAGTCCAATTTCGGCTAATTTTGCAACTTTTCAGGATAGATATAAAACTGTTTTACTTCAAGTCATTAATTACATAAAAAACATACAAGTAAAACAGTTTTATAAATTTTATCAACTCATTTAAACCTCTTCAGGGAATGAATTTCCAAAAAAACCTATAAATGTTTTAAAGATTTTGTGATTAATCAGTCAGTCAGTGACATTTTGCTTTTATAAAAATTTGTCAATTATTTATTAAACAACTACAAATAACTCATACACTTTGGTAACTTTGTTTGATTGTCTATTGCAGTTTTTACTGCTTACTTACTGAATTAATAGGATTGATCCACATCAAATGTTGTGTTTCCTTGCTAAACTTGTTTCTGCGTTCCTGGAAAGCAATGATGGTTTTATTTTATTTCACATCTGATACCACAAGATCTTACTGACCTTAGAGGCCGGTTAACTAAAATTGCCTTATTCACAGTTTCACCACAACAATTTCATTATACAATGCTGAACGGATCTGGAAGAAATGGACATAGGCTACTTTTTAAAACACTTTTTTATCCTGGAAAAAGGTTGCTGAGTTTTGTTTTTACATATACATACTAGCTAAACCCTGCAGTTTCACCCGCGTTTCTCCATTATCCCGCAAGAACCTTTTTCGGGGATAAAAAGTAGCCTATGTGTTATACAGGGTGTAAGCTATCTCTATTCCAATTTTCACTCAAATCCGTTCAGTAATTTTGGAGTTTATTCGTTACAAACATACAAAAATACAAATCTTTCCTCTTTATAATCTTATATATAAAAATCAATTGCTGTTTGTTAGTTTCGCTAAAACTCGAGAACGGCTGGACCGATTTGGATAATTTTGATCTTGATATATTTGTGGAAGTTCAGGGAAGGTTTAAAAGGTGATTTTTATTGGCGATACGAAGTTCGCCGGGTCAGCTTGTACTATTATAGAAGTATAGACGTAAGAGCATAATATATGATTATATTTACCTGGGTCTTTCTGAATCTATCAAGTACAACCACACTCAGTTTCTTGAATGCTGTGTGTATGGATATGGCTGGTACGTCTTCAGGAACACACTCTGGCTTGTATGACTTGAACAGCCCGAGTAAGACTTGAACCTGTCGGTACATATTTTGCATATTCTGCAAAATAAAGGAACAATTTAAAGAAACGGAAGAGCTTGATAGTTTATACACTTGATAAACTATGTATACATACCTACATTATATTTTTCATTTGTTTTAGAATATGGAGGAATTTCCAACCTATTATTTAATTAGGTTTCTACATTTCCAAGACTCATCCTCAGCAAATTTCCTAATTTGCCTTCTGTTAGTAATTTGTAAGATTTATTCTCACAAACATTCGTTATTTGCAAAGTTTGTTAGTAACTTCTAAGACTTTTAAAGTTCAATAACTTTTAAAGTTGTAAAGTCTGTTAATAATTTATTATATTGGGTACACTATTTTACCTTTTTAGCTTCCCTTTTTTTAGCATAATCAATCAACTGCAGTACTCTTCGTCTGGTCACATCCATTGGTTTTGTTAGTGTGTATACCAGCTTCATTGCATGTACCGTCTGAAAATAGATAGAACATCTCATAGATAATAACATGGACATAGTAGCGGCGTAGTAGTGTATAAATAGATATTGGGTGATATTTTGCCTACTTACCAGTATTTCAAAGGTGACCAAAGTGTAGAATACTTCATATCCTTCATCCAAAGCCGTCATATCAACAGATTCACATTCCATAGCCGCTGTAAACAAATACGTAAAAATATGTAAAAACGTACATAAAGAACCTGATGATTGCAAGTGCTATAATAAAGGGAAAACTTACCCGTGAGCCAGTCTAATAAAAAGCCTACTCTAGAGAAATACGTCGGGTTCTCGAAGTTGGCGAGGATCCATCGTAAGGCATACTGCACTGTTCGCTCCTCCACCCTGTCTGGAGGCGCCAAACATGACCCCAGGTTCACCCATCTTTTTATAGCTGTAATTTAATAAACCGATTTCAAAGTTGCAGCCCGCAATGAACATTGTTAGTATATAGATAGAAAATGAACTCACGTAAGGACAAATTCAACCAAACTTTGAATAATGTGTGGAAATCATCGTACACCAAACCGGTGTTATCGACAACATAGGCCAGTTCATCGATTTTACTTTGAAATAAATCTTTATCGAATCCTTTCTTCAGTGACTTGATAAAGTCGATAATCTCGTCTACGTCCGTCATCACAAATTAATATAACACAAACAAAACTTTATCGGTAACAAACAGCAAGTCCTATTTTACTTCATCAAATACAACGTAACACGTTCGGTTTGAATTATTTTGAAATGAATGTTTGAATTCAATTATTTTTTTATACCTGTTCAAGCAGGCTTCAGTCACAACGACCATACTGCATCATCTGACATAGATTACAATGCATATACATGTCAATGTCATAATGATATTAATCTACTGAAACAAAAACTAAACATTTTACGCACACATATATGGCAACACCTTAAAATCCACAAATGCCTTATAAAGCTAGACACATACAGACGGAATCCGCTACTTATTCAATATTTTTTTTGTATGAATTTGTAATTCTAACTCTGAATGGCTCACAAGCAGTAAAGTTTTACTTTGTGGAAATCGCGAGTTAAACAACTTTTGTAAATCAAAGATTTGTACTATTTTAATTATGTAAGTATATTCGTGGTCAAACTTAACGACTACAGTAATAGGCCTGTTTGGGGTTCGTGGGTTTTTAATTAAAGATTAAGATTAGGCAATTAGAGAAACTACATTTATTGTGAACCAGACAACGGTCGGGCCAAGAACGCGGGTAAAAGTAAAGTGACACATGACCATAGATAACTTATAAGACTAAACATAAACTACTGGTTAATACATAGACAATTACACAACATGCCCTTTTTTAATAAAACAAATAAATTTTGAAGTTGACAGTAACTAATTGACTCATTATGACTTTGACAGATAAATTACTTTGACGTAGTGACTTTGACATTTACAATACAAATAAATTCCTAATCCTAACCTTACTTTGATTTACAAAGAAGTGCTAGTGAAAACATAATTAGACTATTGAAATTATACATTAAATTATCAGTGAATGTCAGAAATGAATAAATGTCAGTGAATTACAATAATGGAGCATGTTGGACGATTTACAATTATAATATCTTATGTCATTTTATGTTAATTATTACATTTGTCAATAAAACATTTTTACAAGTCAAGTTTACTTGTTTTCTTTAACAATCGTCCTTTAGAACTATAACTTTTTGAACTTTCAGCTGTATTCATAGCATTGTCAGGTAAGACTGGATTTACAATATCTTGATTTACAATCATCTGTGGTGAAGGACTAAAGTTATCATATTCATTATAGTCATGTAGACTTTCAGGAGACAATATATTTTCAACATTTACAAATTCTGGAGACTGTAAAGCATTTTGTGACATGTTAGACTGACTTGAGTCAAATGATTGAAAAGAATCAGAATCATTACATTCTGTTGGACTAGACTGTGTGAAAATAAATATACAATCATCCTCATCATCTTCCTCCTCCTCGTAATGAGACTTTTGAAATGATTTAGACTGTACACACTCATATTGACTTGACTCAGGTTCACAAAATTTTACTTTCTTATTTGTGACTGTTTTCTTATGATTAGACTTATAATTAAAACGAATATGTTGACAATTTCTTCTATAAGTTACATTATTATAATCTTTGACAATATATGACCTAGGGAATCTAGTTTTAGAGACTATAGTTCCTTTTGTCCAAATGATGTCTTTTGGATTTTTCTTGAAAAATATCTGGTCGTCAATTTGAAAATCTGGGAAGGTCTTGGAATTTTTGTTATAATACAATCTTGTTTTGTCTAAATTACTCTGCTTATTTTGACAATGTTCAGAATGTTTGACAATTTTAGGTCTTAAGTTAATTACTTTAGTAGGTAATTTCGTTCTTAAGTTTCTAGACATTAATAACTGAGCAGGTGAACTAAGGTTTCCTCTCTGAGAATTCCTATATTGTAATAGACCTATGTATGCATCTTCCCCAGACTCATCACTTTTTCTAAATATGTTTTTTACTGTTTTTACAGAGACTTCAGCCAGACCATTTGACTGTGGATAGTGTGGACTTGAGACAATATGTTCTATGTCCCAATCAGACAAAAAGTTTTTAAACTCTTTTGAGTTGTAAGGTGGACCTCCATCACTTACTAATTGCATAGGAATGCCATGTTGTGCGAAAATTGACTTTAAATGAGTAATGACGTTTTTACCACGAAAATCATTATTTAAATTTGCTATTTCAATGTAATTAGAATAATAATCTACGACAAGTAAGTATTTTTTGCCTTTGTAATCAAATAAATCCGTAGCTAATTTCTGCCAAGGAAATATAGGTTGTTCATGACTCAACATTGGTTGTTTGCTTTTGTTTGTAGAATAAATAGCACATGTTTCGCATTGCCTGACTTTATTTTCAATATCCTGATTAATGTTAGGCCAATAGACTGTACCTCTGGCTAGGCTTTTTGTCTTTTCCATGCCTTGGTGACCCTCATGTAAAATACTTAGAATTTCTGATCGCATAGAAGTAGGTATTATGACTGAGTTGTTTTTGAAAATTATTTCATTAACAACATGAATTTCCTCTTTGATATTCCAATAAGGTAAGACTAATTTATCACATCGTTCTTTGCAATTAGGCCATCCTTGTTTGTAATATTCTACAAGTTTTTGTGAAATTGCATCTTGACTAGTATGACTTGTGATTTTACTAAGTTTTTCAGGAGAAATTGCTAAGTTAGACGTCAATAAGTTAACTTGAATTTCAATATTTTTATCTAAGTCTTCTAGACTGACTAATTCCTGATTTATATTTGTGTCTTTGACTGGTGCTCGTGACAAAGTATCTGAGATATACATTTCAGAACCTTTTGTATAAGTGACAATTAAATGATAGGCTTGCAAAGTTATCATCATTCGTTGTAGTCTTGTAGGGACTTCTGCTAATGGCTTTTTGAAAAGGGTGACTAGTGGTTGATGATCAGTTTCCACATAGACTGGTTTACCATATAAGTACTGATGAAATTTCTTACATCCAAATACTATAGCATAAAGTTCTTTTTCTATCTGAGCATAATTTATTTGACTTTTGTTTAATGACTTAGAAGCATAAGCTATGGGATGCTTGTCGTGCAATATTACTGCGCCTACAGCCTTCTGTGATGCGTCGACTGACAATCTTATAGACTTTTTCATATCATAATGGACTAAGACTGGAGACTTACATAATAATGATTTTAATCTGAGAACTTGTTTCTCATGTTGATCTAACCATTGCCATGCATTTTGCTTTTTTAATAACTCTCTCAGAATAGCAGTTTCTTCTGCCAGATTCTGTATGTAGGAGCCTAAATAATTTATCATTCCTAAGAACCTTTGTAGTTCTTTGACATTAGTAGGACTAGGCATCTTTGAAATTGCTTCAATTTTTGACTGATCAGGAGAAACTCCTTCCTTATTGAAAATATGACCCACATATCTTATTTCAGACATACCGAATTGACATTTTGACTTATTAAATTTTAGATTGACTTTGGCAGCACGTTTGAATAATAATTCAAGTCTCTCGTTATGTTCCTGCACTGTGGATCCATAAACGAGTACATCGTCGACAAATATGACTATACCTGGTAGATCACCAAATAATTGACTCATTGTACGATGAAAAATTTCACCACTGGAATTTATTCCATATGGCAGTCTTAAGAATTTGTACCTTCCGTAAGGTGTGTTGAATGTACAGAGGTCACTGCTCTCTGCATCTAATGGAATAGCCCAATAGCCTGAACTAGCATCTAATTTCGAAAATATAGAAGCGCCTGCTACCTTTGATCTTAGGTCATCAAATGTAGGATACGGATAATATGGTCTCTTAATGGCTTCATTTAAATTTCTTGGATCAAGACAGACTCTTAACTTTCCATTTTGTTTTTCGACTAAGACTATAGAATTTACCCATTTTGTTGGCTTATCGACTTTTTCTATGACTTTTAATTGTTCCATACTTTTTAATTCATCTTTAAGACGAGACTCTAATGAATAAGGTATTCTACGGACCGGACAGACTTTAGGTAGAACATTCTGATCAATGTCTAAATGAGCTTTGTATGGTAGACATCCTAAGCCTTCAAATGTATTTGAGTACTTAGAAACAATGGCTTGTACTGACCTTTCATTTCTTTTTTCCTGGACACCGAATATTCTTTTGACTATACCCAGTTTTTCACATGATTTCCATCCAATTATTGTCGTGCATTCACATTCGACAACAATGAAGTACAATTTTGTTGACAGACCATTTTCAAATTCACAATTAAGTATACAGGTTCCTAAATTTGGTACTAATTGTCCTGAAAAAGAAAATATTTTATTATTTGTCCTTAGAATTTTGACATAAGAATATGAATTGTTCCTTATCTTGTCTAGTGTCTGTTTGCTAATAACATTTGTATCTGCGCCTGTGTCTATTTGACATTTAATATCGTAATTGTTACACTTTACCATGATTGACCAATCTTTTTTGTCGGTTTCACTCACTGAGTTAATTATATGTTCGACGGACTCTTGACGTTGACTTGGTTCTTGAGCAATACTCCTTACTCGTTGCCGGTTATTGCTGTTGACAGGCTTGTTTTTGAAAAAACAATATTGAGCAAAATGGTTCAATTTCTTGCAGTGATTGCAAGTCTTGCCTTCTGCTGGACATTTATATATGTGCACTTGGCCACATCTTTTACATTGTTTGTTAGACGGAGACTTGTTTCTCTGTTGGAATGACTGACTAGTATTATGATTATATCTTGCCTTTGACTGTGATCGCTGTCGATCTGTATTTTGTTGAGACTGTGACCTGACTGCTTGTATAGCGTTTTGACTTGTAGTATCATTTTGAATTAATTTATTTGACCTTTCTTGTGACAATTCCATACTTTTGGCTATTGACATTGCTCTTTCAGTCGTCAAATTTTCTTCTTGGAGTAGTCTTTCTTTGATGTTTTGGTTTCTCATACCAATAACTATCATGTCTTTTATTAATGACTCTTTTAGGTCATTAAAATTACATGTCTTTGCCAAATTATTTAATGTCGTTAAGTATTCGTCTATAGACTCGTCAGATTTTTGCCTTCTCGTAAAGAAATTATATCTTTCGACTGTTATATTAGTATGTGGACTGAATTTAAGGTCAAATTTTTTGAGAATAGGGAATATGCATGTGATTTAGATTTACTTGATTTTTGTTTCCATGATACCTTATGGCCTTGACATTACACCTAAACCATTATTTTCTTATTTAATTTGTGATTAAATACCTTAAAAATTTAATCAAAAAGTGCAAAATAAGCGTGGGAATTTCAAATTTGCGAATCGCTTCACCATTGGTCGATTCGAAAAATGACGTCACACGGCGCAATGGATTTATTATCTGCTTCGATATTCATACTGATACGAAGAAAAATTACTTTTAAAAATAGATTTCTGTGTGTTTTCGATTGCCTAGTGCGGTTTTGGTATATAGTGACAGTACTAAACATCAAGAACAATGACTGAAAGTGGTTTCGTCAAAGCACAATCGGACAATTTGCCAAAAATAGATGCTTTTATGATGACCGCATATTTTGCATCAAATCCAGATTTTACGTTCGTTGAGGTCAAAGGAGTAAAAGCGGCAAGGTAATTATTTTAAAACATGATATTTTGCAATTTACTACATAGGTTTTTATGCATGCACTTCCCTAACAGTATTTACCTAAACATAACCTCAAACGTTGTTATGATTCACATAGCCTTGTATGTTTCAATAGATTGTAGCGAATTTTGTATAAAGTCTTTGATCATGAAGCAGATACTCACGAAGTAGATGACCAAACGAAACTTTTATATGTATTTATCTAAAATTATTGTTTGTTACAGATGTGAATGTGAATCATATGGAGATTCAGCTGTAGGCTATGTTCAAGTAAAACGAGATGGGAACATAATTATGTATAGTGCAAGCTCGAACCACACCAGAGCATAATGTGCGTCACAAGTGTTATGCTGTACAAGCGATCTGTGATGAAACTGAAAAAACCATTATGTACTTCAATTCAATGGGAAGATTGTGCGGCACACTTAGGTAAGATTTTTTTAGTTTTTGTTCCACTCATTGGGCTACTGTTAGATGTTTTTTAAGCAAAACACTAGGGCAGAGTTGGAGACCTTGGCTTTGCCATAGATATTATCAATATAACTTGTAATCAAAATACTGCGTAATGATGAGTTAGGAGAACTAACCATACTACAACTAGAGTGACATTTTTAATACAGTCATATTATTATATTAAAGTACATATTATGTAACATAACTTATTATTATTTTGTTTCAGGAGGTTGCGAAGCATTCAATTGCATTTTTGGCATAGCTACACCAACATAGTGAAGATCCATCGAGTACTAATATTGAGTGCTGTATATCTTGCTTGGTACCTCAAGAGTTAATAATGTTAAATTCATTATTTAGTTTTAGAATGGAATAGAACAAAACAGATCTGTAATAAAAACCTGAGCGTCAAAGCTTGTTTTATATTTTATATGTATGTAACAGTAACAGTTTGATTTTAATTTTTAAGGTTTCCTTTGTATCTGTATTTTGTTATTCAAGTTTCTTGAATTATTAACTGAATATGCATACCTAAAAATAAAACTAAGGAATAATTATTTCATTTTTTTATTAAAACACCCTGCATATTTGTCAAACCGCAGACTAACATTATAGAGATAGAGGTACATTTTTCTTTTCAATAGTTGAATTAACATTAACATCTTTACTTTTGTACTTTGATCTAATATTTACTTGCACAGCTTCATCACATTGTACTTGGTCTGTATTACTAGAGGCTTCAATCTGCTTCATCTCGGAGACATCCATGTGAGATATACTGGGTCTTGCTTAATAATCATCACAGCTTTCAATATGAAAAGTACTGTTCCCGGCTTCATAGTAACTTGTTTGTGGCGTAAAGTATTTGTACTTCTGACAGCAAACTCAATGAGAGTTTCATATAATAACGATAATTTTTGTCTTTTAATCGCACACATTCCTTCTTGTGGTGGTGCCATTTTTTGTTTTTGGCACTGAAACAACACCTTGTTTTAACTGAAGCATAACTTTTCCCTCTTGTTGTCTCATGATGTTGTATTGTATATTATATGAGATAGGTATCTTCCTCAATCTAAAATAAATCTCCGGAGGAAAGACAGGAATGATAAAGGTCAGGCTGGTATAAACTTGGTGTAAACAGAGTTAGTTTCTTCCACTTGATAATCAAAATATTTATGCTTGCAAAAGTTAACTTTGACCAATTCACACCATGTTAACTATCGAAATACAATACACTAACATTAAAATGATCTTCACAACAATGTAAATACGATGATGGAGACACTTCATCTCTTCTCATAACCTTACACAGTTACGTATTTTCATATCACTTGGAATAGAAAAAAAACACTTTATCCGGTGTACTTATTATAGTGTTTTGGCAGTCTGGTACAAGACAATGTCCATAAAATGGTTTTTTAGCCTTTTCCATTGTCGAAAAAGCGATATAAACTGAAAATTCTTAAATATTAGCTGTCATTACATAGAGAAAACAGTACTGGACGAGTGATGTGACGTCATCAAAAGCGCGCGAAAAATAAGGGCGTTCAAACAGGTCAAATTTAATCGGTACTTTAAATATTATTTAAAAAATTCATTTGAACGATTTTAACAGGATTTATATTTTTTACTATGTTATAACGACGTAATAAGTGGATTAAACAAATAAAAAAAATCGATGCATATTCCCTATTGTCGTTATGTCAGTGGTCGTCCTATCGATATTGAAACTGTTAAATATGTCAATACCTTCATCGCCCATGGCGTTTAGAAGAATTGCTGTCTGCTTCGCTTGCGAACATTTCTGCAGTTCGTTGGCGTCGGCGAATATTTCAAACCGTAACTTCCATCTCCTCCATGACTCAGCAGCATTACCGTTACCGACCAATTTCAGCGGCTTAATTTGCGAGACGACGACTTTGTCAGACATTATGTATAGTTAATTATGACTGTTAGAACACTTCTGACACCATGTTTGGGGTTCGTGGGTTTTTAATTAAAGATTAAGATTAGGCAATTAGAGAAACTACATTTATTGTGAACCAGACAACGGTCGGGCCAAGAACGCGGGTAAAAGTAAAGTGACACATGACCATAGATAACTTATAAGACTAAACATAAACTACTGGTTAATACATAGACAATTACACAACAAGGCCTAGCCTAGTATGAGCACTCTACCAAGCGCGAGCGCGTTTGTAAAATCTATAGGGTTTCATACCTCAAAAGGAAAAACGGAACCGAGGATCACTTTATTGTCCGTCTGTCTGTCAAGACTACTCAAGAACTATTTTCTCAAAAATGCATTGAAGTATCAAGTTGAATGAAATTAATTAGATCAAATTTTCGAATAGAATTATTAAGGTCTCTTTCAGTCGGGAAAAAATAAAACTTATGAGTCATCATCATCATCATCATCAGCCTGTATCAGTCCACTGCTGGACATAGGCCTATCCCATGATACGCCACTGAGCCCGGTCTTCGGCTTTTCTCATCCAACCACTGCCAACCACTCGGCGCAAGTCGTCGCTCCACCTTGTCGCAGGACGTCCTACACTACGTTTGCCAAGTCGCGGTCTCCACTCAAGAACACGTCTACCCCAACGGTTGTCGGTTCTGCGGCTTATATGACCAGCCCACTGCCACTTCAGCTTGCTAATTCTGTGAGCTATGTCGGTGACTTTAGTTCTCTGACGGATCACCTCATTTCTGATTCGATCCCTCAGAGAAACCCCAAGCATAGCTCTTTCCATAGCTCGCTGAGCGACCTTAAATCGGTGGACTAGTCGTGCCGTGAGTGTCCATGACTCGGCTCCGTATGTCATAACGGGTAGGACGCACTGGTTGAAGACCTTTGTCTTTAGACATTGTGGTATGCGCGACGAGAAGACTCGACGAAGTTTTCGAAATGCTGCCCAGCCCAGCTGTATTCTTCTGTTGGCTTCTTTCTCGAAGTTGTTCCTACCAAGTCGGAGCATTTGTCCTAGGTAAGTGTATTCGGGAACAACTTCGAGCGCAACGCCGTCAACAGCAACCGGCTCCGGCACTTGACTGGTTTTTTCACACATGTTTGACTGTAACTACAGATCAAAGAACCGGCCCTTACAAATGTTGTCTCCTTCATAGAATAGAAGCAGGATTACAGTGACATTTTCATCTACACACAGCCTAATAACGACAAAAACTGGCAATACCCTAAAGTCAACGTCAACGAGTTGAGTTTATACAAGTAACTGTCTTCGTAAGCGCTCACCTACCGTCGAACATTTTCTTGTCTATGATAAATGCTACCAAAATGTTGTCTTTGAAAGAACTTACCCAATTATTAAGGAGAACATTGTTATTTTCATTTTATTTATTAGGGACAATAAACAGTAATACAGTAATAATAAATAATATTAGATACAAAATCTAAATAACTGCATCACCCACAGCCCACAGCATTATCCACCGTATGTATGTAAAGAAAAGTAGGAGAAGAAGTTAACAATTATGTGATACTAATCGAGTCGAAGTGTTTTACCTGTCGCAAGAGTCACAAAGTCACAAGCTCACAAGGGAGTAGGGAAGAGACTTGATTGATTGAGACTATCGATGCAGTGCCGGGCCAGAAGGCCGGAAGCACGTAACACACCGATATGTGCTTGTTTTGTTTGTGTGTTTAGGAGTATTTGTACATTGTAGTGTTGAGTAGAAACAGAATCAACTGATATTTTGTTTGTTAAGGCTCCTCAGCATTGTTTTGGCTTTACATAAAATTAAAATATTGTTTAAATGATTTCAGGAAAAAATTCTATGCGATGGTATCACCTAAATTCATAGACAAGATGATTTGTTTTCCCGACTCTCATTTGAAGTGCCAAAATGAACGAATTGTCGTTTGAAGTAAACAGTATGGATATTTGCCAATAGAATATTTTACAAAAATATGGCTAAAATCATTTAGCAGGAATCAAATTTAAGTGTTCATTTCAAAGCAGTAAAAATGTGGCCCATACTCCTAAATATGACACGCGACGAGTGTCGCCTTACGCTCCGTAGACTTGGTATATATTTAGGCTTACGAATGGCTTTCATTTTCCCTCCTATGGTTTTCTCAAATTATGCTCCACAGGTCGAAGCTAATTTGTAGCTTAGAAAATACTAATTGTGTCAAATATTTTATGGTGAATTCTTTTGTTTGTAGAACTGGAAGCCTACTCGAATATGGTCAATGTGTTTAGAGCACAAGGGGCATTGGAAGACAACAGAAAAAAGCTATTGGAGGAACTGCGCGCCGTTTTACACATTAGCCATGATCGGCATAGCGCTGAGGCTCGCCGCGTGTCCAACGATCAGTTGCTAGCTACTATAGCTGATCAGTAAGTAATGTATTACTATATCCCTTGCTAGCTTTTTGATTTATTTTTAAACACAGTTACACAAAGTCAAAGATGGCTGTGTCTGCCTGCAAGTATAACCAATTACCATACTAGATGATAATATCAGCACATTGAAGTGATTGTATGTATTGTTTTCTTGTAAGAATAGATACAAATTTGTGATTTTTTTGAATTAAATGACTATTGTATTTATGTGTAGCTACTATAAAGCTTGTGTGCATAGATGTGGGATGATTCTGTAGGTGATATATGTAGCATGGGGAAGAATATCTGTGTGATTTGAATGACTTTTTGGGTAAGAAAAGGTGTTTTCAGATTTTTAATTATGACAGGTAACCTCAAACTTTTGTAATGTCAAATTAATTTTTTCCCATAATTTAAAAAGTTTTTTTTTTTTCATATTTCATATATTTGATATTAGATTCTTTTTTGCATTCAATCATTGTTAGCACAACAATTTAACAATTTCACCTGTTTGAGATATCTATAGGTACTATGGATATTAATTTATACCTATAATTATAATGAGGTAAACTTTTTTATATATATAAATATGTATGTACCATCGAGGCAAGTAGTCTCTGGAGCCTTGATCCTGAGAGTGTCAGACAGATTTTATTTAATGTTAAATAAAAAAATAGTTCTTGTAAGCAATCACTATAATTGTGAATTAACGAAATTTGCTAATTAGTTGCTTAATTGACATGCTCTGGCCAAACAATTGGACGTAAATGAACACATTGTACTTAGTGAAAAAGATGTTGGACTGGAGTTCTGTAAAAAAAAAAACACGATGCTACATCTACATTTTATCTAGATTTTATGTATATTACTGGATGAGAACTGAGGACTTATCAATGTCACATGGTTACGGTACAACTATACAAGTCCTCTTGAACACTGAAGGTTTGTTATTAATATTATTTTATTAACCGACTTCAAAAAAGAAGGAGGTTTCTCAATTTGACCGTATATATGCTTTTTTATGTTTGTTTGCTGATTACATCATTTATGAACCATGATTTTGATGATTCTTTTTTTTTTAAAACACTTTTATTAGCTTGACTTGTAACTAACTAACAATGTAATCAAATCTTAGAAGTAAATTTTCATTGTTGGAAAGGAGATATCCCAAGGGTGGTTACCATGATAAGAAAACTAGGATCTGATGATGGTATCCTAGATTAATCGAGGGGAAAGAGAAGTCCGTTATTTTTATCCCGCAGGAACCTTTTTCCGGGATAAAAAGTAGCCCATGTGTTAATCCAGAGTATAAGCTATCTCCATTCCAAATTTCACTCAATTCCGTTTAGTAGTTTTTGCGTGAAAGAGCAACAAAGATACATACATAAATACAAACATTCGTGTTTATAATATTAGTAGGATGTTAAACATAATAGAAGTACAGTCAGCATAAAAACCAACATCATTTAATAAAAATTAAGTGGGGCTCAATATTCAACTACATAAATATTTCTCAAGTGTTACTTACCAAATGTAAGCAAAAACATTTTTGTTAGAAAATATAATTTTTTATGTTGACTGTATCTTTTTAATAAAAACCGATCAGTTTCAATGGCATTGGCTCATTGCTGGAGAGAAATCTGTTTGGTTTTTACTAACATAATTAGATTTTCTCGCTCACAGGTTTAGAATTAATAGCAGAGTACCCATTAGGGCCTTTCAGCAGCCTCACTTGAGCGTTCCCAATCCAGACAAACCATGGCATCACCTATGACCATAACGTCACCTAACATCAGGTGACTTGAGGTTGCTACCCTTGAAGACTAAAATAAAAATTCCAGTTCTAAGTTCGATCAAACAAACATTACATTTTCCCGTTTTCTGAATAGGTTAACAGGTCCGAACACAGGCTTAGGATGGATCAGCGAGGGGCGAAGACGAGTGCCGTTGCTACCTCGCGGCATTCCACAGACTGCATACACAGAGATTGCGGATAAAGCAGCCGAGGCAGCTGCAGCAGAAAACAGAGAAATCCAGAAGAGACTGGAAGAAAAACTCTTAGCACAGAAGTCGAGCGAGGAAGAGACACCTGACTCGGAGGGACAAACCGCCGAAGGCACATTAAGCTCAAGTGAAACTATGGATGAAGTTATATACCCCCCTATTGCAATGGAAGATCAAGCTGTAAAGGTAGCATCAATTTTCTTGTATAAAAAAATACAAATTGAATTTTCAGTGACTTCCGACTTAATAGTCTTGTTTTTATCTAGTTCCATGTCTCTTATCTCATTGTAACTTATAACCATACTTTTTTTAGCTTTGGGATACAGAGTTAATCACTCGCAAACGTAAAGTACCCGATGATAGCACCCTTCTGTATGATGGCAACACTCCTGTCAAGAATATGAGAAATATACCCGTCAACACCAATCAAAAACACTTAAACCTCTCGCAGATATATTCTAAGTTCTCACAACCAGCTACAAGTAAGTATTATGTACTTATCTTATACAAATACTCGTCAATGAACAATATGATTAATGTTAATAATACGCCTTATCTCACAGGTAAACCGCAAAGTCAATCAAAACACTCATACAATCAAGTAAGCAAAGTATCAACTAGTAAATCAAGTCAGGCGCATGCTCCACGCTCAACGGCGCACAAACCCAGGGCGCAAAAAGCTCCAAAAACGCAAACAAAATCCCAAGCGAGAAAATCACAGGAGATCCCCCTCTCTCCCGGGAAACATTACAACCCTGTGTCGATGCAGCTAGACTACGCGGGCCCCCCGAACACCTTCCAAGCGAGCTACGCGCAGTCGGTGCTCGGAAGTAAGCCGAAATTGGAGTTTACAGATGAAATCAAAACTAAGATGGCGTCTCCCGGCGTCACCGAGGACTCGCCAACTATGCAGCTCCTCACGCAGCCCGCCGCGGTGCCTCATGAGCTCGAGGTCTCGGAAAACGCGCACCCCGATGACATTACCGCGCTGCAGGTACAGAGCGCACCGCCTGCCAAGCAATCCGTATCGGGCAAGCCCTGCCAGCTTGTCATCAAGAATCGATGCGACGTGACCCCTGACAAAAAACCACAATCGGGCGACGTTAAAATTTTACACAAAGCAACGGAAGGTATCAAACTTTTGTCGAATCGGCAGGTGGTGGTGGCGCCTAGTTCCGCACAGAAAGTTTTGAGTGCACCGGTGCAGAAAGTTGTAAGCACTCCGGCACAGAAAGTTTTAAGTGGTACTCAGGGTAAGCTGGTCACCACTAAAGTTATAGGATCGATACCGAATACTCGCACTGAAAAGATGATAGTCGTATCGAAACCTACAGTTGACAGCAGAAACCTAGCGAGTTCTAGGCTCGTGGTAACCTCTTCGGCTAGCACGGCCATGAAAGAGCGCACCGCGGTCAGTGGAAGCAATGTCGCCCGACTTACAGAAAGTCTCACTCCCAAAGGCATCCCAGCCACAGATCTGAAAGTATCCGCGAAAGCCCTTGTGCTGAACCCTAAGTCGGGGCAAAAAATGGTAGTGGTCCCTGCTAAAGCCCGCACGAAACCGGGAAATGAGTTAGAACGGCAGATACCGCTGATACATTTCAAGGGGATCCCTACCGCTATGAAATTGGTGCCTGTCAGCTCGCAATCGGTTCCTCAAGTCGCTAAACCGTCAACCGTTACCGTGCTATCAAAACCCGCTACGGTCAGCTCACTTCCCTCCACAACAAAATTAATCGGAATGGAGCCAATAAAAACTGCCAATTTAGCTGATATAGTACCCGTGAAAGGGCTTACCTCTGTCACTACCCCCAAAATAACCAACCCTATCGTAAGGCCATCGAGCGCTAAGGGAAACGTCATAGTCGTGCAGAAAGGAACGCCCATCGGCAAGGCGTTAAGTTTTGCCAAAAACGGGAACGACATGTCTAAAATTATCATGGGCAAGAATGTAACACAGCTTTTGCAAGCAACAAAAACCGAGCACGCCGAGACAGGGAAGCCGCCTGGAAACGTTATAGTTTTAGAACTGAACAACGAGCAGAGCGGTCGCCCTACCACTATGTCAGAGATACTCGACAGTCGCGGCACCGCCACCACCAGGCTCTCGGGGGAGAAGCCACCGCAGATCACCCCCGACACGCCGGTGCTGTTCGACACACAGCTAACTGAGGAGACTTGCAACACGAGCAGCCTGGACTCGACGGTTGAGAGCATAGGAGGCATCGTGGCCATGGAGGAGGGCAGTCTCATAGAGAAAGTCGAAACGAAGTCACATTTTAGCAAAGATTGCGAGGGCGCGAAAGACTCGTCAAGTGTTACAGACTGGGAAATGGAGCTCGACACAGTCTCGAGAAAAGACAAGGACGACGACGACAAACTGAATTCTCTGCATTTAGATCTGGGCATGTCGAGTGACAGCGACGGCGAATACATGGGCACCGGCCGCAAGTCGAAGAGCAAGCACAGCACGCAGGCGCGCCAGCGGACGGCAACAGGCGGTAAGACCATCGCGTAAATCTTTTCCGTTTGGTCCTTTATTTTCATTTTTTTATTTAAAATCTGAATACGATTTTAGGGGAGAGTGGCGGAGTGTTCACCAGCGCCAGCGCGATGTCGCTCGCCACACGAACGCTGCTCAGCCAACTGCAGGACGACGGGTCCTCGAGCAACGACTCCTCTTTCGCTCTCAAGGCGAAGATCGCCGACCGGGCCAAGCCATCCGACTCCAAATTGGACAAGGTGGAGTGCGACGAGCTCACGAAAGCGAAAGAGAAGCTTTCCGAGAAGGTGGCGGAGGCGAGGTCGCAGCAGCGGAGGATAGACATCTACAGCACGGCGATAGCGCCGGCCGATATTAACCTGGACTCGTTCGCTTATCTGGACGAGAGCATGATGGCGGGAGACGACGTGTTCGCGGCGGAGGAGATGAAGGCGCGGGAGGCGCGGCGCGACCACGCGCTAGACGAGCAGCTGCGCCGGCTGCTGGCCGAGGACTCGGCCTCCGCAGACTCGCACCACGCCGTAAGTGAAACTATACCTCTAAACAAATAACGAAGGGTCACGCCTACCTTAAATGTGTATGCGGTCAAAGGTTTCCTTGAAAACTCAAACTCGGACTCAAGTGATTGAGCGTCTTTTGTGACTAAGTGACATTGGTGTGTTTCTGATACTTTATCTGATAAACATTTTCGGAAAGTGTTATTTTATCATGGGAGTTTTTAAAACTCAAGAGGCTAACAGGTTGTAAATAGTGCAACGATTTGGGTGCATTTTTGAATTAGCAAATTGCGATATTCCTTCCTGCATAATGTTTTGTTTGTTATTCAACAAGTTAAGATCTGTTATTGATGAACTAAGGCTGCATCCGGATAGAGAACGACCTACTTCCTGTATCTTCTAAATGCAAATTATATAGAAGAAGGCAGTCTGCACACCTGCAAAAAAAGATAGTATATATGTATATAATAATAGTATAAGATGAGGAAAATGTTTGTAGGTCTTCAGGTGACCTGAAAACTCCAACACTAGAGTTGGCTACTAGCTCACACGAACATACTTCCCTTTTGTTAAAAATTTATCCAAGGCTATTCTATTCCTCACGTGAGCATGTGAGAGTAAAAATTAAAGTAGTTAAATCTATCTTGTGTAGGAATTTACAATATTAATATCATATCTACCGATTCATCGTTTAAATTTGATTAATACTTAATATTTTTTGTTTTCATTGAGAATTCAGTATTATTATGCTCAAGGAAGTGATTTTAAAGTGCGAATTGCGTAACAAAGAAATAAATATATAAATTCCCGCAGTATGGTTACAAACGGTTTTGTCTCTTCAACAATTGTATTATTTGCTTGCATCAATATATTAGTCAACAGGAAATTGTTAAATGAATCTAAACAATAATGGTGACTACTACAACTTACAATGAGTTTCATACTGATTGAAATTAAATGTATGTATTTCACCTTTGTTTCCGAACCAATTAAATTGGGGTGTGCTGAACTGTATTCAAGCTAAATTAACAATTCATAAAATGTTTGTAAAAGTGACATTTAAGCGTAGTATTTCATGTACTAAAATTTTCTTTCTATGAAAAACGGCGAATAAACGCCTAAATATTAAACTAACCAATTTGATTATAAAATCTATACTACATCTTATAAATTAATTGAGTCCGTGCTTCAATAATAAACTGCCGAAATCAAAGCTAATAAGGTTGTAAGAGATGTATGCGATCCTGCAGCTGATTCATATGACGTCAATAATGTATCTAAGTTGTTTTTGGAAATTAATTAGTACATATGGATGCTCTTATTATTTATAGTTTAAAGTTTAATTTCAACGCACAAATAGTTTTAGAGGTTTGATTAGAAAAGAATTTATGAATTTCCCCGAACCAATGATCTGTATGCAATAATAGTTCTACACATATCTCTTGCTATTGATTGTTGTTACGTTATACAGTCTTGTTACTATGTGTTGTATATTATTCTATCAGTTTTATTTATTAAAAAAAAACAGTTAATGTTTGTGCTATGTTCCTTTATATTTGAGTATTTCACTTATTTTAAATGCATATATGCACTGTTATATTACATATATAAATAAGACTTAGGGGGCGTCCACGGTACGTGAGGTGTTCTAGGGGGGGAGGGGATCAAGTTAAATATTTCCAAATCTCACTTAGGGGGGAGGGGGGGGGGGTCTTGGCAAATATCATGTAATTATTTTTCTCGCAGAAAAAGGTGTAAAATTGCGTAAAAATATTATTTTTCTTATTAATCCAGCACATTTAGAAGCATAGAAGTTTTGAAGAATCTCGCCTGAGATTAGGAGGGGGGAGGGAGTTGAGGAAATTCTTACGGTATCTCGCCAAGAGGGGAGAAGGGGTCGAAAAATTCTCTAAAATGCCTCACGTAATTAATGGACGCCCCCTTATTTCTAACAAATAATAATAATAATGTAGGTTCAGATTTCTGGAAGTGTTCTATTAGCCTTGTAAAGTTGAAAACAAAAACTGTATGTCATTGTAAGTACCCTATATTATAATTATACTGTGTTGTTTTGTACATGATGTACTTATCGAGTCTGAGATACAGATGGTATCTATTTCAGTGAGGAGACGGTTTTATAGTTAAAATAAGTAAGTTCAATAGGCTCGTTAAAGCTTAATATAGTGGATGCCTAATTTTGTCGGTAGCAATAAAAGGTAGCCCGAGGCCCGGGCTGGTGGATGGTGCGGTGGAGTGCGCTTTTGGTAAACTTAAGCTCGCGTACATTAGAGCGAGCCGCGCCGCAACGCATTACTTTTTTTTTTTTTTTTTTTTTTACAACTTCGTCCTCCGTCTTTGGTGGGACGGGTGGGGGTTACTGTAATAGTCTACCCACCCGCCCCGACGGGGAGGCCCGGAACTCCTACATTCCGGACCCCGACGACACACCAAACAATAGGAGGGGGTGTCCAGCTTAAAGCGACACCCCCCCGACACGACACCACACCATTTCTGGTGGGGCGGGAGGAGGCGATCCAAGCGCCTCCTTCTACCACCACTTCACCCTAGTTAACACAAATGGGCGGGAGGAGGCGGGAAAGACGCCTCCTGCTACCGCCCAGAAAGGAAAATACACACAAGATGGGCGGGAGGAGGCGGAAAAGACGCCTCCTGCTACCGCCCAGAAAAACCCAACTAGTGGGGAAAACACCCTACTAGTGGGGCGGGAGGAGGCGGGCAAAACGCCTCCTTCTACCGCCCCTCCGCCTGTGCCGGATCGGGTCAAGGAGAGGATCTTCCTCCCTGACCCGCTCCGCGGCCTCCTTCTGCGCGATTGCGTATTCGCAGAAGGAGGCCACAGCCTGCCACGCCGTGTCGCTGCCGAGCATGGCACGAATTACGCTCGGCAGGGACAGGTCCAGCCCTATGTGTGCGGACGCAACGCATTACTACATCAACTCAACTCAACTCATTCAAACATTATATAAATGACGGTGATGCATGAAGTTTTGCGGTGCGGCCCGCCCGGTGTGTTTTCTGTTTATAAAGTGCGCTGCCGCGCCGCCCGTCAGTTTGTGATGGGCCTAAATTAACGTAGTCAAATGGTACATATATCTTGCTATGTGAAAGACATTACATTCTAAAGAATATAGTGCCATTGATAGCGAATAATAAATAGTTAATTCTATGACAAATTTGTACATAATATTTTTAATAATATAAAATATCATTGATGACTGTCGATTTATATATAGCATGTATGTATTAGTATATTTTGTATCATAATAATAAAATGTATGGAACAAGCAATTTGTGGGTATCGATGAATGTCCTACTTAGTTTAGTGAATTGTTACTGGGTGTAAAGTAGATGCAGGTGAATATGTTTAAGATTGTTACCACGATGCAATATTGATTGTGGATAAAAATGTGTTCCCATTATTTATAAGTGTCCTATAAGGATTCGATTTTTTGTATAAATATTAAGTACCTATATAAAAAGATTGTTTTATATATGTTTGAGCAATGTTAACGATTGACCTGCATCAGTTTATTTGCAAACTAGAGATAAGATGTTCATTTTTTTGTCAGCTGTACATATTTGGCGTAATATTAGAGCCTTATTAGAATCACCACAAACATGTTAATACAAATTGCTGTGTTTTTTGGCATCAAGTTTATTTTATCTACTTATTTTAACAAATAAAAGTTTAATCACAACTTTTGTGTTTTCATTGTCTATTTCAAATACGTGCTTTCACTTACCATACGTCCGTCAATCTTGCATACATGAAAAAAATAAAAATCACGTGCGTTTAAAACTTTATAAATTTATATATTTTAATAAAAACTATATGAAACATATAATTATAAAAAATATAAGGAAGAAAATCACATGATAACTTACGCCTAAAATATAACATACAACATAAATGCACTGTTAGAGTTTAACGAATAATAAATACTGTGCTCTTTCGGTATTAACTATGGCTTTTTTCACATGTGCATTTTATTCTATAGAAGTTTTTTTAGCAACTATACAAGTGCCTAAGAGGTGACCTTGTGCATAGCTTCTGCGACGTAGTCTACGTTCTTAGACGAGATGCCGGCGACAGAGATGCGGCCGTCCTTGGTCAGGTAGATATGGAACTCCTTGGTGAGCCTTTCGATCTGCGAATCGAAATTAAAATCATTTATTTAATTTTTCATAAGCGCTAGTGGTCGGTCGCCCAAAGGCCTCTGACATGAATTTACGACTGATATTTTTATCAATCAGATTCGATGATTGCACCATCATGGGTGGGTCAAGGGCGGATAAAGAAAACAGCAATGGGGAGGAAAATTATCCTTTTTTCATGCTAGGTGACGCATGATCGACTGTACCTAGATTATTTCTGCAACTTGATTTGGCATAACATCTGTCAACCATAGCTATTATTTGACACAACGTCGAAAACAAGGTACAGTCGCTCAGAGTTCCATCTATAAATAGCTTTGCTTGCAGCGTGACACTGAAACTCACACTGTCAATGTGGCATCGGCAAGCAACAATGTTATTGGTGTTATAAGCTAGGCCACATTGTCGGGCGATAATTCGTGTCGCGTTGTCACGACAGCGGCGCGGAGGGCATTGGAGCCACGATAGGACGAACTGCTTGGCCAGGCTTGTCGCGACAGCGCAAATCGCCATATCGCCACGTTTACGCTAAGTAAATTGTACAATAGAAGAGTGTAGGTACCTGGTCAGGCTTGAGTCCTGTATAGCAGAACATGCCGATCTGGTCGGTGATGTGTTGCCAGGGGAGCTTGTTGCCGGCGCCCTCGATGCCGGCTCGCAGCTTAGCGCGCATCGAGATGATGCGGTCGGCCATGGTCTTTACGTCGCTGAACCTGGAATAGAGTATTTTGGAGCGTTGAATTTAAGCTTGCTGCGGCGGACGCAAGCAGCAAGCTTAAATTCAACGCTCCGATGCAAGCAGGGTTGCCAAAGTATCTCAACGACGAGCGCAGTGCGTTACCGTGCAAGATTTTGAACTTAGTGTTCAAAACTCTGGGAGGGGGCGCTGAACTTTAGTTGGCAAGTGTTACGCTTATCATCAGGTGAGCGACTTGCTCGACTCGTCAATCAGTTAATGAACCACTCGTTGTATTCAATGCTGAACAGAATTTAGCATTAGTGTGTCAATAGACGGACTTGCTGCCATGCAGCGAAATCGGTCAGAGCCGCTTACTGAACTTACTGATGAGTTTTTATGTCTATGGCTATGGGTCTTGTCTATAGGTACTGGAGCCCCGAGAACCATCGGATCAAGATAGTCACAGTGAAACACTCACCATTGCTGCTTCAGTTCAGCGTTGTTGAGGATCTCCTGCACTAGCCGAGCGCCGTACAGCGGCGGGTTGGAGTACATCGTGCGTATCATGATCTTCACTTGGGACATCACTTTAGCCGCCGACTCTGCGTCACCGCATAGATACGTCAACGCTCCTGTACGCTCGCCGTACAAACCTGGAATTTTACACGTGAAAAAAAAGTTATAGGTTGTCTATGACACGCAGACTTGTGTATCGATATGCTATGCTTGTTAAATGAGCTGAAGGAACGTAACCTTCTTTCTCTTCTAGTACTAAGGGCACTTAGTGGATCATAATCGTTAGCCCGCTACGTTTCCACTGCTGGTACACAAGGCTTCTCTCAAAGAGAGAGAGAGTGTGGCGTTCAGAGCCTGAACTCGACTAGATATTTTTAAATGGCAACTCACATGACAATGACTTGACACCTTGACAGATAACCTAGAAAGAAACGAGACTTCTGAACATAACACTTCGCCAGTTCGCCATATACCTTTTTTTTATTAGCAATAGGCAAGCATTTGACCCCAGTCTCACCTGATGGTAAGTGTTGACGAGGTCGATATACCTATTCACTCTTGACTTGAAGGTTCCCAAATTATACTTATCGGGAAAGAAAGACGCTAGCAAAGTGTTCCACTCCTTTACCTAAAAGAGTATGGGCCATAACCAAATACGGGGGCCCCAGTACGGGTTGGCGGATAGATTATATAGTAGCCAGCCCCAGTGTCAGAGTTTTCACCCCCGAAAGCCTCCGACATAGCCCAACGACTACTATCCTGAGACACCACCGAGACTGACTGCTTATTTTATTGACCTAATATCGTATTGAGGAATAAGGTCTGAGATACAGATATACTGTATGACTGCGACTGCTGACGTTCGGCCGCCCTACAAACACCACTGACGTTGATAAGATAGCCGAGGTCAAAAGTAAATAACATTCAGTAAAAATAATAAACATGTTTTTTTACGTAACATAACGTAGATATTTGATAACTCTGACGACAGTTTCGCACGAGACCTATACATACAAGTAAAATTTTTGACAAAACAAAATTTGACTTCAGGTTCCCTTCGGATTCTCTGGTCTGCCATCATCAAACCCCGATTTCCTTATCCTTATCATTCTTTCCCGAGTAGTGGAAACGTATAGGCTGAGGATGAGCGCGGGTCCACCGTTATGGGCACGGTGGGTATGCCCACAACCCTAAAGGGAAGTATTCTAACAGTTGAAGAAAGGAAATTCTACAACCATGATTAAATAGCGCTGATGATTTTTTTCGCATTTGTTTAATGAAAAAGCAAAGCGAAGGGGTATACAAGGTCTTGAGCGTATTTTGTAAACGTCTCGATTCGTAGCAATGTATCGATCGTGAGCGAGTCTGTATTCCGACTTTGTCCGACTCGCATTTTGCCAATTTTAAGGAGGCCTCGACCACAACCTTTTTTGAGGGCTGGATCTACGTCTAAAACAATGCCATTTTCTGGAAGGCCTCTAGATCAAACTTTACTTTGGAACAAGTAGCTAAGAGTCGTTCCGACCGCTGCCTGTCTAAGCCTAATTCGCGTGGTATTAAGACCCACACGGGCGGATTTAGGTATTACTAATGATAATATGAATAAATACATCAATCAACGTCTGTGCACGTTATCTTTAAAATTGATATGAAAGTAAGTACGTCCGCATTAGCTAAAAATTTACCTTATGTGTACAAGAAGGTAAGTATAAGTAAGTTAAAGTATGTACCGGTAATATAATAGGCAACATCCGAAAACAGACGCCAGTAAAGGTCGTACAAGGTGAAATTGCGGCACTCGAGGTTTATCACCTTTCAAGGTAATGCAATGCAACTAATGCATTTGACAATGAACGTCACTACTGTCACTAGGGTTGCAATTTTTTTTGTATCAAATATCACGTAGGTAAAGCCGGATTTACATTACGAAATTAGTTGCATGAAATTAGTTTTACAAAAAATATGCGCATAGCACGAAACTACCCCAGTGTCACAAAAGTATAATGCATGCATTGTAAAACTGAGCGATTACACGTGAAATTACTGGTCAAATTAGTGTTATAAAACTACTTTCAAGCCACTAATTTCGTAATGTAAATCCGGCTTAAGTAGGTACATAATATTTATCGGCAACTTTTTTACTTTTTATCCCCGAAAAGGGTTCCTGCGCGAAAACGGGAAGACGCGGTTGAAACCTCGGGGCGCAGTAACGGCCAGTTTCAAAACCTATCTAAATCTATCCATGGTTTACTGGAGATACAAAACTGACATAAGCTCCATAGAAGTAATGTCAAATGTCTATCTCTAGTAGGGCAAACCGTGGATAGATCGGTTATTGAAACCGGCCGTAAGTAATCAACATAAAAAAGTACACACCCATATTCTTGGCGAAGCTTTGAGCGAGCGTGACTTGGTGGCCGTCCTTGACGAACTGGCGGACGGCGAAGGCGTCGTTGTCGACGTTGCCGGTGGCGAAGCCCTGGTACGCCATGTCGAAGAACGGGAACAGTTTTCTCTCCTTGATGCGCTGTGGGGACATGGCATACCTACTCGTGAGTATATCATCATCATCATCGTAAGCTTATTACCATAGTAAAGAGTAGTAGTTCAGCTTCATACAAATCGGCCGCCGCCGGTTTGAATGTATGCGAGAGTAGCGGCGCCGTGTACGCACGCACTTTTCACGCACACAATCACAAACGAACGGGGCCGCGGCCATGCACTCAGTACGGAACGCGCCGCCTATGCATCACCGCCAGAGTAGACAATGAACTCGTCGAGCGGCCTTAGCTAACCTACTGTTCTTACTTTACTGTGTTATTACGTTCCCAATGCTGGGACTCTGACCTCTTATAGAGAGAGGTATGAGTCGTAGTCTACCACGCTGATCCAGTGTGGGTTGGTAGATGTATGCCTTTGAATGTTGTGGTTCTACTTCTTGGACATGCCGGTTTCTTCACGATATTTTCCTTCACCGTTTGGCGTTGGCAAATCCTCACAACTTATTAAGTCATAGGTGCCTGCCGAGGGGATTTGAACGCGGTATCGGAGCCTTGTAAGGCCCTCGCGGTACCGTTGGGCCACCGCATCACTTTTTGGCATAATTCTTTAAATCATTAGAAAGAAGATGTTTTGTCCTACCAAAATTAATATTGAGTACTTTTTATTTGTTTTTTTGTTTGGGTTACTTTATATAAAATTCTCACATGATTAAAATGAAATGTCAAGTGAAAGAAGTGAGAATAATGAGTATTTTCAACACCTCATTTTTGCTTGTAATCCCGCCTAAACCGCTGGACAGATCTTCATGAAATTTGGAGTGCAGGTAGTTTAAACTCTAGAGAAGGATCATCATCATCATCATCATCATCATCATCATCAGCCGGAAGAAGTCCACTGCTGAACATAGACCTCCCCCCTTGAACGGCTATTAGCCATTTGCATCCATCGGCTCCCTGCGACTCTTACAATGTCGTCGGTCCACCTAATGATACTTTTTATCGCGATAAACTGCAGTCTACGCGGGTAAAACCGCGGGGCACAGTTAGTAATCTTACGATTATCTTAAACAGGAAACACCACTCTACATCAGTCGCGTTTGATAACGATTATCTATCTATGCAAGTGTTATGTCATTATCACGTAATAGTCACAACCAACATAACAAGCTCGTATAGTGTTAACATATCAGTTTAGAACTGATAAGATAAGGCAGTTCATGAAAATTGTTGTGCTTATAGATTTTCTATAATTCAATGGAAGATTTCCTAGGAGTGTATTTTGATATGAAAAACAATCGACAAAAACAAAAAGCACTATATATTTAGCCTTTGGAGCTAGGCCGGTCATCATTCTAACGCCCGAAATTAATAATCGATCCTGATCCATTATCCGCGGTTTTGAATCGATATGTCATGTCATAATATGTCAAGCCCTAGTACTAAAATGACATATCGATCCTAAACCGGGGATAACGGATCAGGATCAATTGTTAATTTCGGGCGTAAAAGATCATAGAATTCGCGGAAATTGTAAATTATTCTACACATCATCTAGACTAACCAATTTAAAGTATAATAAATTATATTATCTTAGTCACGATAATAAGTATCCTATAATAATAACAATGGCCACATAATCACATACATAGGCTCTGACCCCTAACTAAGATTCCCTGTATCTAGGGTATCAGAAACTACACAGAACGGGATCCACAACACCTACACACAGAACAAATACTTGCGTTTTTTTTTCAATGTACAAATATTTGTCCTGTAGCGGAAATCGAACCCGCGACCTCACGCTTCGCAGTCGGCTATTCGCCCATTGCGCCACATAGGTCTATTATGTCCTTCCGCAGGGTTCAATCTGTCTCCATACCAAGTTTCATCAATATCAAGTTCACAAAGTTACTTTCGCATTTGGAATATTGGTAGATATGGATTTATGGAATATAGTATAGTAGGTATAGAATAGCTTATGATAGCTGTATAGTATAGAATAGAGGAACGAGTTTTAATATAGCAGTAATATTGGAGCGGCGCCAAAACCGCACTATCCTGAACTTGAACTATGAAAGTGTTTTGATTTGCGATTTTGATCTATGTTCATTATTGTTCATAGTGTGTACATAACAACTCTTCTTTTATTAAATTTAAGTAATTTAATTTTCCTCACGATGTTTTCCTTCACCGTTTTGGGCGATTTCAAATCCGTAGGTACGTAACTTATTAAGTCTAAGGTTTGGGGCTGAGAGGACTGGAGGAAAAAAATAACAGATATCTATTTAAACACTACGAGGAATTCTATCCTTAGAGACTCTTCTGATGTCCTTATTTTACTAGGCCTTACCTGGGAGAGAACTTTCCAATCGGAGGCCTTCGGGTCCACTCCTGTGGGGTTGTGTGCGCAAGCATGCAGCAGAATAATGGCTCCTTCGGGGATTTTCTGAAACATACAAAAATGTTAATGTTAAAGCTAAATATAAGGTTTAATTGAAACCATTTTTCTGTGTCATTGTAATCGATATCAGAAAATCAAAAGACAACACAACATAAAAAAAAAGATTTCGGACAAAACATGCAGTGCTCTTTGGTTTCAATCATTTTTCTTCTATCTATTTTATACGTAACAAGGACTTGGTGTGTTTTTTTCATCACACAAATATATTCCCTTGGCGGGAACGAATCCGCGTCATCGGTTGTCTTATCTAGACATGCGGCAGCGTGTCAAGCCAAGTTCAAGGCCAAGTCAAATCGAACCTACTTTAAGATCTCACATTTTCCTATAAATACCTACATATTTGAGTTTTGCATAGAACTTGGCACTCATTTAGATCTCTATTCTTTTTGCGGCGAAGCCCACAGCCAAGCATAATTTTTGTATTGAACTTGGCTCTCCTTTTTTACATTTATGTTTTTGGTGGGATTACCTACATTCTTACAGGCAATGGTTGTTTCTTATCATCATTAATTGCTAGTTCCGTCATCTCGTTAGATAAAAAATAAAACAATCTATTTGAATGGAACTTGCCAAAACACGATAATAAGTAGGTAGATTGTACATTATTTAGATTAGTAGATTGAACACGTCGTTTTATATTGATGAGATGTGTAACAGAATCTATCGAGTTAATAGTTAATCTATAAGTCACTCCCCCGCCACGAAGCTGGTTCGTGATCATCATCACGTACTCTTATCAGTTAAACATTTTGTTCTACCACTACTCTACTGATGTATACCTACATCAATTATCAATTCTATATCTATAGAAACGCTATGGCGCGATACTAAATTGTAACTAAACCATTGTAACTAAACCATTGTAACTTATTTTTAACATCCGCTGTAACATAATTCGAGGTCACTTAACGCAAATCTAGTTTCAATATTGTTTTGCCATTTTTTTTTAAGCTTACTGCGTAGTGTTTGACCTTAAGTCACGTGATGTTAGGTAATGATGAGGTCGGTTGTGGCGCCATGCCTGCTGCCTTACTCTTGACGGTTAACTCAATCCCAATCTCAATACAACGCAATTCCGATCCATTAACAGGCTCTCAAGGTTAGCTCTGTCGCATTCCACAAAATGCATATGCAATATGTTTTTAGTAGGATACAACATGTGATCACTTTAACACGTTAGACATAACCTGTTCCTATCGCCTTAATCCTTACACTAGCAAAATGACAGCTAAGAAACGCCCTTTTTGGACGCGGACACATTTATTTTCTTATCTCATTACAAACAGATCATGGCAGTTGTCTTTTTCAAAATCGTTCCTTACTAATATACGACGCGATCGCCTACAAATGTGTCACTTACCGAGATATCCTCCAGAGCTCCATTCAGGTCGAAGCCGTGGGTCTTAGGGTCGTAGTAGCGGTACTGCTTGTGGGGCAGTTGCAGCATGTTGCAGATCTGAGGATGGTTGCCCCATGTGGGGGCAGGCAGCCAGACTTCCTTGGACTTGCTGTAGTGCTTCGCGATGAATTCCAAGCCGAGACGCAACGCCCCGGTGCCAGACAGGGTCTGATGAAACATTTGTTGTTGAACATGCATTGGTAGGATGATAGAAGTATGTTCATAGAAAACTTCTGTGATATTGAACACAATTATTACACTCATCATCATCATCATCAGCCGGAGGACATCCACTACTGAACATAGGCCCTTGAACGCCACAATAAACGGTCACTAGGCATTTGCATCCATCGGTGGAAGTGGCAATGGGCTGGACATATTAGCCTAAGAACTGATAATAATCGTTGGGGCAAACGTGTTCTTGAGTGGAGACCGCAGCTCGGCAAACGTAGTGGAGCGACAATATATGCAAAATAGCTGGCAGCGGTTGGATGAGAGAAGTTGAAGATCGGGCTCGATGGCGTACTTTGGGAGTGGCCTATGTCCAGTACACTGAAAGGGGTTGATTATGATGATCCATTGGTGCCCTGCAAACCAGCAAGAGAGACTGCAACAAGGGCAGTGCCTTTTTGGACAGGGTTTTGAACAGGTAAAGTACAAATTCTGTTTGACACTGAACTGTAAATCTCGTCTCTCAGTTACATTAAAAAAGATAGTGATTAATCTCGAGCCTGTAGAGGCAAAAAAGCTGTGGTGATTTAATGATGATACAACATACCTGTACTGTGCAGTTGGTCTTGTTCTGGATGACCGGACTGTCATCTCCAAACGCCAACTTGGCAACGGCTTGAGTATAAGAATCTTCACCACCAATGGGAGCATATTCGTGGTTTAGTGATTTTTTGAACAGGATTTCTTCTGCCTGTGAGTAAAGAGTATTACGATTATAGAAAATGTAACATGTCAAAAGTTAATCAAGGGTATCTCAAATCCGAATGTCACTTAAATGCATACACATGTGATTGAGTGAAATCACACACACACACACTCACAAACTAAACAATATTAGAGTAAAGTGTGATGGATGCATGTAAGTAAAGTAGCCTGCAATATCTTTTTTATTCTGTGGTAACATTTTAAAGTTTGACTAAATACCTATTTTAAAGGAAATGTGTGTTTCAATTCAATGAAACTGTGTGACATGGTAGGTAGTAAGAATATGAAAATTTAATGACAGATTAGTAAATCTGGATTGTTTGTCTGTTCATGTACTAACCTTCCTAATAGATGGAAGAATAAAAGGTTTGCCGTTGTCGTCTCTGTAAGCACCAACTCCAAGGTTGACTTTTTTCGGGTCGGCATCCCTTTTGTAGGCCTCAGAGATGCCCAGGATCACATCAGGTGGGCCCATCTTGACATCGCTCCACCAGGTGCTAATCAAACAATTAATTTAAAGATTGTTAAAACTAGAATAACAAACTGAGGTGGCGTGGCGCAACATCCCAAAGTCTCTTGCCCTTTGATAACAAATGACACCACTTCAGTCTGTCTTGCGCCACCTCCTGCCAGTCCTCCATCTGGAGCTAGCGCAAATCCTTTGGGACTCCGTCTTAAAGATAGTTACTAAAGTCAATTTGTTTTGATTATTATCTGATCTAATTTGATTGAAAAGTATAAAAACTCGAACTTTTTGAGTCTTTTAATACCAAAGCTCAGGAGTTTCTACCACTTGTAGCAATCATCGGCTTAGATCGAAATTTAATAGAAATTTTGCCAAAGGTGCCGAACTTGTTTTAAAATCGATCATGATCCGTTTAACCGCAGTTTTCGATCGAGAGGATAATTTTTTTTTACTTTCACCCCTGATGCTTTAGGTGAATAAAACAATGTACTATGTCGATGAATATTACGTAAATTAGGTACACCATATGCACCGGCACATTACATACCTGTTTGCCCTGAGCGCAGTGCAGGTGAAGATATTTTCCACATTGTTCCTTTTCAACACTTGCACGAATGATTTTGCTTTTAGTGCTTGAGCCATGTTAAATTTAATTGCCCGACCGACACTGGCTTATAAAAAAATACTCTGATGACTGATTGACGGCACGCACGGCATAGAAAAATTAAATAATTACTCTTCTTCTCTAGACTGACTTCAGCTGAGCTGCGAGCACTACCTGTCTACCTGACGGCTGATCTGACGTGGGACGTCTGTCACTGTCGTATCACTGTGACACTGTCAGTGTCTGAAGCGGTATGGAATTTTGGAAAATGTCACTGTCACCAGCACTGCAGAAAAGTTACTGTCACTAGCACTGCTGAAAAGTCACTGTCACTTTATGAAAGTCCTCTTTTCTCTATGTTGTCACTGTTTTCATTCTGTGGTAATGGTAATGTATTTTTGCTACGGAATCTGTGAGTGGTGACGTTTTCGAAAGACTACCACTACTACGACGGGCGACGAGTCATCGATAAAAAATTGAAATATCCAAATAAACTCTCTAAATTTGGTTAAAATCTTAGTGATTCACGATTATGTTGTTATCGGCAGTTCATTCTGTTACCATACGTTAGTTCTTTAGTGCAAAACTCAGTGGAAGTAGTGTACTAAGTAATAACACATCATGTCACTAGATTCGTATGTGGTTTGCGCATTGCTGTTTATAACGCCTATTAGAGCGTTTTATCTACCGGGTTTAGCGCCTGTGAACTATTGTAAAGCCGGCGAAGATAATGGCAAGTCGTGCAAAGTGAGTAAACGCGTTAATTTTGCAATGTACAACACCGCAGGCTTCCTTGTCTCATCAGTGTGATGTACTTACTAACCGACGTGTATCAAAACACCGCTCGATTTAAATATCTCGGCCCAAAGAAGACACTATAACTCTCTTGGAACATAATTTGCACTAGAATCCTCATATATTTAATTCTTACAGGGTACTTAGTCTAAAAATAAATTATTTTTTTCCTATAACATAATATCTCACTGATAATAAATGCCAAATTTTCATGCATTTGTTTGTTAGTTTTACTACCACTCAACTTTGTAAGGGCTAAATGGATTTTCATAAAAAATTATGTTTAGGTCCTGGAATAGAGCATATTATGACATTCTTTATTTCAGATAAATTCTTCCTGTATAATGAGGAAATGGTAGGATGTAGCTAGTAGGCAAAAACTTTATTTCACTCTTAACAGCATTTTGATGAGGCTAACATCCGTTATTGATAACACTAATAAAATAATATATTAAAGGAAGTGTTAGTGATATATTAAAGGAAGTGTTAGTGATAGCTCTTAATACTTATTCAATTAAAATGTTATCTTGCTTGATATTAATTCTCAAATCCTAGATCCGGATGGTAAAAAGTTATAAACAATTTCCATTCTTCACATATTTATTACGATCTATTAGTTATCAACATTGATAGAAATGCATATTTTTCAGAATGTCATCCCGCTATATGTAAACCGTTTGAACACAGAAGAGTCTGTTATTCCCTTTGAATATCACCACTTTGATTTCTGTACTTCGGACGAGAGTCAATCACCAGTCGAAAACCTTGGCCAGGTTGTGTTTGGTGAACGAATAAGACCGAGCCCGTACAAACTCAACTTCTTAGAGAATGTGGAATGCAAGAAAGTATGTGCAAAGGATTACAAGGGAGGGAACACGGACTCGACTAAAAAGTTGAATCTGTTGAAAATGGGCATGGCTCTCTACTATCAACACCATTGGATTCTAGACAATATGCCCGTAACATGGTGCTACCTGGTCAATGAGGGTGGCAAGATGTACTGCAGTACTGGATTCCCTATGGGCTGTCAAGTGCGCAGAGATATGGTAAGTAACACTTTGTCTATTAAATAAATAATGAACACAAATCACTGTATTTTGTTCTGTATCTGGTAATTTCAATGTCATAATATTGTATTTTGTATAGCAAAAATATAATAATGTTGTATTCAAAAATAAACTACACAGTGTTTCTGCCTTTTATTATTTAGGTACTGACACCGTGGTCACACAACCATGATTTATGATGTGCAAATTGAGTTGCACATTAAATTGTACACAGGGTGTTGTAATAGTATTGCGTGTTTGTTGTATTTGGTTGTTACATAGTCCTATCGCAATAACGTATGAGCTGACAAAGCAATTCACATGAAGAAATAAAGTACTATTTTGTCAGTTTATTGTTTAGAGAATAAAATTGTCTATCATCCCTTATCTCAGCGTATTTTAGATGTTGCAAGTAGTTTTTAAAACCTCAACCTTTTTTACTTTCCAGGACACATGCACGCCTATAGTCAATGTGTCTCCAGGGCAAGTTGGTGCATATTACCTATTCAACCATGTGGATATCGAGATCACATACCACAGCGGGGGAGAAGAGGAATGGGGAGTTGGATTCGGAGACAACGGTGGCCGCATCATATCTGCTAAGGTGACTTTACCATTTGTTCCTATTGAGTGATTAACTTTATCTTAATCTATATTTATAAAAGAAAGTCATGTTAGTTACACTACTTATAACTCAAGAACGGCTGAACCGATTTGGCTGAAAATTCGTGGGGAGGTAGCTTAGGACCAGGAAACGGACATAGGATACTTTTTATCCCAGAAAAGGTTTCTATGGGATAACGGGAAGACGCGGGTGAAACCGTGGGACGCAGTTAGTGTTACATAATAATAATTAAAATAAGTCAAGCGTGACACAAATTCACTATTATGCCATGTTATCTTTACCCTACTTAGTACCTAAGGAAAGATGTCGATTTATTTGATTAAAAGACACAAAGTGGCACTTAATTTTATCACAAATTAATACTAATTAAAACAGTGGATTGTAAAGTATTCATTAGTCATAGTTTACGAAAGAACAATTCATTGTACCTATTGATAAGAGCCATATTATGTGACCATGAACTGCACACATTGGGGAAACACCCAATAATACCAAATAATATTCGTAGTTATGTATCTTTTCACTAATACTAGTAAAATTACCTGTACTTATATTAAAACTACATTTAAACTTTATTTGAATGAATTCTTTGTAGTCAGAAAATGTGATAAAAATTGACCTCTGACATATAAATGAAATACTTGCTACAGATTAAAAGTTTTACATTGCCAAATCAGAATCAATACAGTTTTCGTGAGTATATAATAGAATCAAATGTATATTATTTAAATACTGAAAGCATCACATAATATACTTTCATGTTAAAATATGTATACTACAAGAATCAAACAAATAGTTAACCATCCCGCAGATCAAACCAGCTAGCATCAAGCACCCAGATGCGAACAACTTGAACTGCGATGCTCGCGGATCCCCCCTCGAGATCCCTGCAAACCTGGACTCTGACAAGACCTTGTCGGTGATCTACACCTACCGGGTGACCTTCATCAAGAACAACACCATCAAGTGGTCATCCCGATGGGACTACATCCTGGAATCTATGCCGCAGACCAACATACAGTGGTTTTCCATTCTGAACTCGCTGGTAATTGTCTTGTTCCTCAGTGGCATGGTCGCTATGATACTCTTGAGGACTCTGCACAAAGATATAGCAAGATATAACCAAATGGAATGTGGGGAAGATGCACAGGTATGAAAAATTCAATCGATCATTACCACTAAGCATCATCTCTTCAAAGATGTTTCAAATGTTATATGATGTATTGAATTTTATTTTCAGGAGGAATTTGGTTGGAAGCTGGTGCACGGAGACGTATTCCGTCCTCCAAGACGTGGTATGCTGTTGGCGGTTTTCCTCGGCTCTGGTTCTCAGGTAAACTACTGTTTCAGAAGTGGGATGAGGTAGATCGACATCAAACGCCTTTTAAATACAATTTGCGTGTCCGTATTTAATGCATTAAAGATTTGTTTCGATTTGACATCAAAACATTGAATTAACTTACAAGTTTTGTTCATAGGTGCCCCTCATAGTATGTACAATTTAGGACTTTTCCAATTCAACAACTGAAATCAATTGATATTAACTCATGCATTCTCTTAATCTGATAAATAAGTAATTTGAATTTAGTAAGTGTACAAGTCCGTTTTGTGTCTGCAGGTGTTCGGCATGACCCTGGTAACTCTTGCGTTTGCGTGCCTCGGTTTTCTGTCACCTGCCAACCGTGGCGCTCTAATGACGTGCGCGCTGGTAGCGTGGGTGCTGCTAGGTGCTAATGCGGGCTACGTCAGCGCCAGGTTATACAAGAGCTTTGGAGGGAGGAGGTGGAAGAGCAACATACTGCTCACTTCAATGGTCTGCCCAGGGTGAGTTTCTGTAGTAACCCTCGGGTTTGTCTGTTACTAAAGCAAAGGTGAACCTTGAGCTTTCGTTGAAGGACAATGTAGTGATGAAACTATAGCATGGTGCTGGGGCATTCTGTTGTACTTGTCAGGCCATACTATCTTCAAGATAGTAACTGGTCTATAGCGATGTTGGCTGTGGTAGTGTCGTCGGCTTGCGATCCGTGTTGTGTTGTGTTGTAGCTACCATCCTCATGTTAAATTTGTCGTCAAGCATCTCTTGGCGTGTCCGGCAGCCTCACTTGGGAGCCATTTCCCAATGCAGGCATAGCGTGGCGCCTTCGACCACGTCGTCACTTAGCAGCAGGGGACTTGTGGTCTAACAGTATCCTGTAAGAAGTATGATCAAATCTTGTAATTACCCGTGCATTTACCAACCACGTCCGTTTGTTTCAGCGTGGTGTTTTCGCTGTTCTTCATAATGAACTTGGTGCTGTGGGGTAAGGGTTCTTCGGCCGCGGTGCCGTTCTCGACCCTCGTCGCTCTGCTCGCTCTCTGGTTCGGCGTGTCGGTGCCGCTTACCTTCATCGGCGCTTACTTCGGCTTTAGGAAGCGGGTGAGTGCTAACTTGTTCTAGTCTTTATTGTAGGACCAAAGAAACTAAGCAATGTTTTTCTTCACGCCGTGAACACAAACAGTTGGAAGTCTTAATTATGTGATTAAATATTTCCAGTTGACCTTGTTACGCCCGAAGTTAATAATCGATCCTGAATACTGATCCGTTTTTCGCGGTTTTGGATTGATATGTCATGTCATCATATGTCATTTTAGGGGTAAAACTTGACATATCGATTATTTATTAATTTCGGGTGAATGTGTCAGTATTAGGAAGTTGACCGTTGTGACATTTTTAGCCCTTGCCGCTGACTATCCGCACTTTTATGTATTCATAGGTTAGCGATTGAAAATCTTATCTAATAACCAGCTTGTTCTCCGCGGTATCACCCGCGCGGACTACTGTTAATCGTACTAAAAAGTATTGTATGTCCTTCCCCAGGGTTCAAACTATCTCCATACTAATTTCATCGAGATCGGTTCAATAGTACAGCCAAATCATTTCTCCTTATAATTATATTAGTACAGATATAAATATGTTCGACACCTTACATACTGCCAGTATACTGTCAAAACAATTGACAGATTCAAATCATACAGACGCTAATTCCCTCCCCTTTGATTTCCAGATCTTGGACCACCCAGTACGCACCAACCAGATCCCGCGGCAGATCCCGGAACAGTCCTTGTACACGCAACCGATACCCGGCATCGTGATGGGCGGCGTGCTACCTTTCGGCTGCATCTTCATACAACTGTTCTTCATCCTCAACTCGCTCTGGTCCAGCCAGGTATGGTTTTGGTCTCTTTTCATCTGCACATGCTGTGATTTTTATTTATTCATTTTGTTAGATAATGTATAGAAATTTTAAGTACCTACCCACTTAATTTTTAGTAAACTTTTTCTTCATTTTGTCTTTTAGGCTATTTTAACATGAATAACATTGATATTATAATGTACTAATCCACACTAATACTTTATAAAAAATAATTTCTGAATCCACAATAGCTGGTTTTATATGGACAAATACATCAGGTCCAAAATAAAAAATTCAAAAAATCTTAACTCGATACCGATCGATTATTATCGCCAACAATAACATAGAACTGCGGTTTACGATTATCGGCATCGCTAAATCATTATGACCAACCAACAATTCACCTTTCCAGATGTACTACATGTTTGGGTTCCTGTTCCTCGTGTTTGTGATCCTGGTGATCACTTGCTCGGAGACGACGATCCTGCTGTGCTACTTCCACCTGTGCGCCGAGGACTACCACTGGTGGTGGCGCGCCTTCCTCAGCTCGGGCTCCACCGCCGGCTACCTCTTCATCTACTGCTGCCACTACTTCGTCACCAAACTGAACATCGAAGACGCCGCCTCAACTTTCCTCTACTTCGGCTACACCATCATTATGGTCTTTCTTTTCTTCCTCCTGACTGGTTCTATAGGGTTCATCGCTTGTTTCTGGTTCGTGAGGAAGATATATAGCGTGGTAAAAGTAGATTAGATTAGTGTTTGATAGTCTGTGCAGGCGCGGATCCAGCCCTCATAAAAGGTTGTGGTCAGGTCCACCCGAAACTCGGCAATGTGTGAGTTGGACTACAGACTCGCCCACTATAGATATATTGCATTCCCACAAAGGAGACTTGGACAAAATGATGCCTCGGCCTAGATGCCCGAGACCTTTGCTTTTTCATTGAACCCATTAGGGTTGTGGGCATGCCCACAACGGTGGATCCGCGTTTGTGTCTGTGGTACAGCAGCGTTTTATGCTGTTGAATGGATAACGCTACGGCTTCAAGATTGCTGCCGAGACCGTTACGTTCTCGACAGTGTATTTGTAACAGGCTGAGATAACGGTGTACCTTCGAGATGGTCATTCACTAGTTTATTACAGTAACGTGAATATTGTTTTTTTTTGTTATGATTGTAATGTGAAGCTTCGGCATCACGATTTAATTAATGTCCCTCTAAACTGCCTTTCTACGAGAGATGTGCGAAATAGCTTAGCGGTGCGCGCGGCCAAATCCACCAATAGGATGCGAGGGAAGGAGCCAGGCTAGAGAAATGAAGCAATTCTATTGGTAGCTATTTTCTCGCGCATCGCGCTTGTTTGAATGTAAGGGCGCATGGAAATTAGATTGTGATGCCCAAGCTTCGTACGCGCGCGTCCAGTAGGAATAGACCTGCTGTACCCAATGTGATTGTATACATTTTTATGTGTCGCTGAATGAATAGATGGCATCGTGGACGTATTTTAACCGTGCATGTTTTTACTCCTCTACCTAGAGACAAGCAAGCATATTATTTTCGTATTGATTATGAGATAGAACCTTGATTTTTGTAACTTACAATAAAGCTCAAAATGGCGTAACCTTTTAGAGTGATATGTTTTTCTTTTGTTTCACACCTTCTTTTTGATGATCTAAATACGAAGTAGCATGGTAAGCGACGAGTAATATAATCCTGAGTGTTTAGCGAGTATAGTAATTGTATTATGTTATTATTACGCGTTCACAATTATTGTATTGTCTATATGTAAGGCTATTATACATTTTAGGGTTTAGAGCCTCATTTACATCAACGGAAATGTGATTTCGCGAATAGATAGAAGATTTTTAGAAGATCCCTAAGATTTTTATCATATTTTACCAGTACTTTATCGGGCACTCATCAATTCAATTAAGCCAGTGAAGTGTGGTTATCGGGAGTATGTATCGTCAACTTGACTTTTATGTTTCATATCGTAGGAACTTTGTCATAGACAATAGAAGACGAGCCTTAGTTGTCTACTCTGTCGCGCAATACAACTATGCGATTTAATGTTGAATAAATATATAATAAAATTCGATATCAAACGGCAACCATAAGATCTCTATTTTTAACCCTCAGAAAACAATTTGAGCCAAGAAAAATCTATCAAATATTTTTTCCGTTCTTTGACGAAGGCAAATCGAAGGTGGGAAATTATTTGTCAGTACTCAGTCGTTTAACTTTATTAGTTGATATCGAATTATGGTTCATGGTTTTAAAACGTAGAATAACTGAGAACTATTCCGTTTACGATACTCACTCGCGATAGGGTTGAATTTTAAAACGTCTGAGTTGAGAGAGAGCACTATATATTATCTTTCTCTCTTTCTCTGCGAGAAGGCCCGAGTTCCAGCAGTGTTATGTGGTAACGTAGGCCGATGGATGAGAACGTCTGGTAGTGGGGTTTTAATTAAAATTTGTAAAAAAAAAAAAAAGTAATTTTGTCAGTCGTGAGTCGAATTTCTGCAGCATAAATTCTGCTGCATTCGGTTTCATACAAAAAGACAGTTGGTCCCACACGACGACGCAAAATGAGTTGTCTGCTTCAGTTGAACGTAAAATACGCGACTCACGACTCACAAAACTACGCTCGTTTGGTTTCACCCTTAGATATTTAATATAATATGTAAATGAGGAGTAAATGATAAAAACGGACGGACACAGTTAAAAAAGCGTTATCCGATCCGGTCGCATTAAGGCTATATTTTTTGGTAGGTAGCGGAAAAGTGGGAGCGGGAGATATCCGCTTGCTATTTCCGCTGTTTACTCAAAACATTTCATATAAGGTACCTAGTAGTACATACCTAGTATTAGAGAAACTAGGTACTCTCGAGTTTCCGTCGCCAGCGATATGCAACCTATAGCATCGCAAACCATCTCTTGTTCTGCATCAAATGATACAGAAGATGCAGTAGGTAATGACATTTGTATGACGCATACTTACATTTTAATCTATAGTTTAGTTGTAAATAACGTGGCGGAGAGCTAATCTATTTAATTATTGTAATAATGTCCATCGATAACGAATCATTGCTGCACTGCTTGTATTTAGATAATGTGAAATATATGTAACTTGTCTTGGATAGCAATAGTAGTACTTAAATTCCCTATCATCTCGATGTTGATTATAATTTATGTGGAAAATGGAGAATCGATTTGTGATCACAATCACGCCGCAATTTTTATTCCAAACGACAAAAATGTATTTCGTCATATTTCATTTTGGGCAATATAGTTTTGTTTATTTATCACGTTTAATCTAGTTCGTATTTTTACTATAGGTGTACTAATTATACATTACAGTGTGCCTATTATTACGCAAGTTTAATTTTATCTTTGTTTGTTTATTGTAACGATTATGTGTGTAAACCATTTAGTTTGTAAACAATAAATTGATTAATTATTTTATAATAACTTTTTATTTTGAATGCATATAAATAATGTATACATACCTAAGTACTTAATCGCTATCACTGCTTTCAGATAGTTCAGCTTCCGGTTTTGGTAGAATTGGTTTTCTTTTAATTTGTTTCTTCTTTTTATCTATTTGAGTTGTTCTAAACAATTCAATAGCTTTCATTTTATTTTGTAGAAGACACTGTCTATCTTTCTCTCTCTGTGGAATTATCTCTTGGAATCTATCAGTTTTTGGGATCAATATTTCTATACCTGATCTACCTTCTTTCGTTTCTGAAACTACTTTCACACCGTGACTTTTAAGTACTTGTTCGTCAGTCTTTTTCTGTTTTGTTTTAGAAGGTCCTGCCTTTGATCCATCACTTTTATTCTTTCTAACTTTTCTTTTGCTGCCTGGTTTTAGCGTTTGATCTTTAGTAGCCGCTGTCGCCTCTTCTGGGCCCATTCTTTGCACAGCTGCTTTCACACGTTTACTCATTTTTTCTTCCAAAGAATCTATATTAACTTTTCTTTTGAAATAATCATGTACAGTTTTTTGGGTCTTTTTTTCCAAAATTCTCTTCAGTACCGGTTTTATAATTTCATCTAGTTTATGTTGGGACCAGCCGAATTTCGCATTTGTGTAATCTCTAATTACTGTGATGTCTATTTCGCCCCAAGAGAATTTTTCTTCGCTCTTTTCGATATTTGGTTCCAAATAAGCTTGAACTACCTACAATAAGTATTTGTGTTATTGTATATGCCATGTCGCAGTTGTTGATAAACTAGTTTAATAATATCACTACGATAAATACTTACGCGTACGCTGGGAAAATCGTCAGTGACGACGACATTCCGCAGTTTTTTCTTAAGACTAGTGTTATCCGTTCTCTTCCCACTTCGCACCCATTGCTTGAAGTCTTGAAGTCCAGTGACCATTTCTGCATACTGACTTTGTTTAGTCGTTTCATTGTGTAGCTTCCTCTTGTTGAATGGGAATGACGCCAGAATTTCAAGTGCTGTGACTGGTCCCACGCCAGTAATGCCAGTCGTGTAATCGCTGCCAACTAAAAGAGCTAGAAGCACTAACTGTTCTCTGCTCAAATCTAAAATAAAGAAAGAGAAAAAATCCTTAATACAGTCGAATAAAAATTCATAAATTAATAAATATTAAAGAAGTATGAAGCATCATCAGATCACAGAAAAATATACTTACTAAATGATTTTTCAATTATTTCAGCTGAAAACTGCAATACGTGCTTTTTTTGATTAAAAAAATTCTTATAAACCGTTTTGCCGCCAAAAAGCCAAATATCACTATCATCCGTAATCGTACCATCAGTTAATTTGACGCATTCAAGAAAAGCGCACTGGGCTTCAGCTTCCATTGGTGCGACTATGTACGGAATACCAAATATTCTCAATAACTCTTGAGCTTCCTTCGTCATTTGCTCAGTTATATTCCTCCCGATTCTGTCTAACCGACCTTTTTCTTGCACCAAATCCTGCTCCTCATTTTGAATTTCTCCTACCATGTCATTTAAACTTTCTGTTGATATTGGTTCTTTTGATCTGTTATTTGTTTCTTTAGTCGGTATTTCTGCTTCTATTTCTACTAGGGTATTTCTTTGAGATGTTTTAGCTGATTGAATAGCATTCAGACTTTCCTGAGTAATTGATTTTTTCGGCATCTGTACTAAAAAAGATGTCTTTGGTTTTTCGGGAATATCAGCAACTTTTTCGTTGGTTATAGATTCCTGGTTTACATTGTTTTTTTGAGATTCATTATCCTCAGCTACACACTCTAAGGACATTGCAATCGCTTTTTGAAGTTCATCATCGTCTTCATCAGCGTAAGCAATGTTTTCAAGTTTTGGAGTTATCATAGGGGTTTTTTCAATGTAAACTTTATCATCAGTATTTTGTCCTTGATTATTTACAAAAATATCTGCGAATATGTCGTCTTCTGGTACATCATTCGCATTGAAAGTTAATTGTACTACAGTTTTATTTTTATTTTCTTCTATATCAGGAACATCTTCAAAATCACTATCACTTGAATCCGATTCTTCTTTATTATTAAGTTCTGGCGAAGGTTCTTTTGTTCCTATAACTATTTGTGATTGACGAGAAGCTTCTTCTGTACTGGAATCAAGCGACACTACATCTTCCAGTGGGTTTTCAAGATAGACTACTGATGATTGAGATGTATCAACTTTTTCGTTTTGTGATTCTAAATCAGTGATGACCATTTCATCAACTTTTTGACTTGGAGTAACAGCTGCTTTATTTTCTGAATCTGTGCTGTCTAGAATACAATCATCATCACTAGAAGAAAGTTCCACATTATCCACAATTACTGACTTTTCTTTATTAATCTCTTCTAATATTTCATTAAGCTCAGGTTTCTTACTTTTACATTTAATACTTTTATTGCTCTTTGAAACCATTTCATGTATTGCTCTATCTGTAAAGTCGCTGTACTGCATAATGTAGGCTTTAGCTGATGTCATATCTGGAGCATCACAACCATCTTCTTCCTCGGAATCTGTAGAATAGTCCGTGTCTGTATCATTAGTAGTCCAAGATTCGTCATTTTTAGAACTGCTGGCACTTGTGTCACATTCTAGTGACATTTTTATTGCTCTTTCTAAATCTGTTTCAAGTTCATCCTGTTTTGGATTTGCATCTTCTGCAAGATGGTCCTCTTTATCGATTTTACTTGTACTAGGTTGAGTTATTTCTCTCTTTTTTTTGGCTTCTGCTAAAGCTTGTTTCACATTATTAATGAGTATGAATCGTGTTGTGTCATTGGCAGCTATGCGACGAGTTGGAATCGTTTCGATTTTGGTATCAATGCCTTCTTCATTCAGTAAAGACTCCAGGTCATTTAAAGACATTCCACTATCACCCATTTCTTTTTCAGTCTCTTGTAAACATTCTTGCACCTTACGTCGCTTTAGTAATCTTTGCATCTGTAAACAATAAGAAATAAAAAAAAATTGTATCGGTTTGTTCAAATAATGTACTATTAGTACTATGGGATACCAACTTACTTGAAAATCTGAAAAGTTATCACTCTTTTTGGGCAGTTCATGAAGTCGTCCCCATGAGTTCATTTTCCTTGTATCTTTCAATTCAATAAGGAGATCATACTTTTCTTTAACAGGCAAGTTTTTGAATTTATCTGATTCTACATCAACTGAATGTAAATCAATAACTGACCCACTAGAATTTTCTTCATCATCTTCTGACCTGCAAAAAGTATAATTGGGTGCATAAATCAATTTTTGTTAAACGCTAGTCTTTATTAAAAGTATGTAACTCTAATAGAAAATATTTACTCAGATTCACTTTCTTCTCTTTGTGGCAAAGCAGGTAATTTGAATAAGTCATCATCCTGCCCGGGAGTATTAGTAACTTTCTTTGGAGATATCTGCTTTCCCAACAAACTGCTTATTGCAGTTCTCTTACTCAACAAAAGGGCGAGCTCCCTTTTTATTCTTTCTGATTCTGAATTATATTTTAATTTATTATCTTGTCTTTTCCCCTGGAATAATTTTGGTAGTTGGCATTATGATGAGTTTGATAACAGTTATTTAAAACTACAGTATAAAATTATGAGATAACCATTAAAATTACTCATTGACTTTGGATTATAGAAAATTTAAGTAGGGATAGGCATAGGTAGTTTCAATTTAAATTAAAACATGCTTTTAAACTGTCATTATTAGATCAGAAAATTAACTTACAATAGTTTCTCTTTTCAAATCTGGAAAGGCACCATCAAAAACAAAGACAGGCTTTATTCTGAAATACAGCAATTTGCACACCCGCTGGAACAGCCCTACGAGGTGAGCATTTGGAATAGGGGCTCCTTTGGCATCCTGGTACCCTTTCACTATCTGATGCAACCATATTGAAATATCTATAATTAAATATGAATATGAATCATCAGTCATGCAGTCAAGGAATAATGTTAACTGATAATTGGGTTATTAGATAGGTAGTTAGGTACCTACCCTTCCTTACATTTAGTTCTGAACTTACCAACTGCAAGTACTTTATTTTCCAATGTCTCGACAGGCACTGGCTTGCCTGCCGGTTCTATAAGTCTCCACAGTCCAGTAACTCCCATCGCGTGCGATTAATTCCAGATTTTTTGTTTATCATAAATGATTAATTTATTGGTGTACATAACAAAGGTCGTTTCCCACGAGATCTCCGGTCAATCGTCGGTCGGTCTCTTCCTCACACATCGGAACGTTTTCGCTCCATGAATTCGATATAGTTATTACAATACACACACAGCTACAAAACAAAATGTCAAATGTCTGTCTGCCTCGCTACTGGTGGGCTACACTGGGTACGTAAATACGTGTTCGTTTCACTACAACATATCAATGTTTTACTACGCCCGCCGCAAACGCGCCGCCCACTCTTTCCCACACTTTATTTTCCCACGCCCCATGCGTAACCCCACATCCGACCGGCTGTTTGCTGTCAGTTCAGTCGGCGACTCGAGCTCCGCTGTCCGCAGTCGCAGCGTGCGTGGTAGTGATTTGCCCGCATTTTCTTTCGCATCACTTTACTCGATTTTTTTATCGAAAATCGAAATTGTCAAATCGCGCGTGGCTCGGTCGTCTCGCTCTCTGTGTTTAATTGTCTATGGTTAAAGTTTGACAGCTCGTTAATTTGGCGTTGTCGTATTTGCTCAAGTAAACACAGATTTTTATTCGTTTTAACAAAAAAATAACGCAAAAATGTACAGTAAAAAGCTCATCACCGAAGAGCACTGTTACCTGGAAGTGAAGTAGAAATATAATTTGACAAAAGCCCGTTCAAACTATCTGAAAAAGTTGTCGACGAGCAGGTGTTTTTGAATGAAATGTGTGCTAGTTCCCATCGTTAATAATTTAAGAGCGGAGAATATCGATCGGGGAGATAATCTACGTTGCGCGTGTTCGAAGACCCCCATTGTGTGGTCTCACATCAGGGTGCGCTGACTGAGGACGCCGCTCGATCAAAGTTTCAAAATGTTTGGCAAGTGGAGTTGGAGGTTGAGGTAGAAGCCGCAGAAAGCGGGTTCTGAACGTCCGGCACATTATGGTAGTGTTTCGGAGGTGAGTGTGAGCCGTGGCGAGCATGCCGCACCAGTACGGCGCGGGCGCGGGCGCAGGAGGGCTGGCGGGCGGCGGCGCGTCGCCGCCGGCGCAGCACGGCGCGCTGTACCCGCGCTACGCAAGTGCCGCGGGCCCTGTTGCTGGTGCTTATCGCCCCGAGGAGCGCCGCCTCACGCGCGAGGCCATGGAGCGGTACTTACGCGACCGCTCTGACATGATTGTCGTCATACTACATGCTAAAGTTGCACAGAAATCATACGGCAATGAGAAAAGATTCTTTTGTCCACCACCCTGTATATATCTTTTTGGTGATGGCTGGCGACTCCGGCGTGAACGGATGTTGCGTGAAGGGGAGACAGAGCAGGCGGCGCAGCTGTGCGCTTTCATTGGCATCGGCAACTCAGACCAGGACATGCAACAGCTTGATCTCAATAATGGAAAACAGTATTGTGCTGCGAAAACGTTGTACATATCGGACTCTGACAAAAGAAAACACTTCATGCTCTCTGTGAAGATGTTTTATGGTAACGGTCATGATATTGGTATTTTTAATAGTAAAAGAATAAAAGTTATATCAAAACCTTCTAAAAAGAAGCAGTCTCTCAAGAATGCGGATTTATGTATTGCAAGTGGAACTAAAGTGGCGTTATTTAACCGGTTAAGATCTCAGACTGTGTCGACAAGGTACCTGCATGTAGAGAATGGTAACTTCCATGCGTCATCGACGCAGTGGGGTGCATTCACCATTCACCTACTAGATGACAATGAGAGTGAATCAGAGGAGTTTGCAGTGAAGGATGGATATGTGCACTACGGGTCAACTGTGAAGCTTGTTTGCTCGGTCACGGGCATGGCTCTACCCAGGCTTATTATAAGAAAGGTAAATAATACACATAAATGTTACCCAATAACAAATTTATTGTTACTGTTGTAACAGGCTATTTTGATTTATTTCTAACGAGACATTTGCTGCATTTTGTTATCTTTGTCTGGGAAAGAGTTATTCAATAACTCATCATAGGTAGTTATCATATTAGTTCTGGTTTCACCCGTCCGAGCTACTGTTTATCTCGAGGAAAAGTAGCCTATGTCCTTTCTCAGGCTCTAGACTATCTCTGTACCAAATTCCATTTAAATTGGTTCTGTAGTTTAAGACAGAGACACTTTCTTATTTATAATATTAGTAGGGATTAATTCATATTCAATATTCACTTTAGCAAATGTTATTTTCTACTGTGCAATACAAAACTCCTGCGTGTTGCTTACATAAAGTACTTTGCTTCTCGTCTGTGGTACAGTTGATTTACTTTAGTAGGTATTTCATATGTTACTAGCTGTGCACCGCGGTTTCACCCTCGTGGACCACACTTAATTGCGATAAAAAAATAATATAAAAAATAGATGTTGGCCGATTCTCAGACCTACCCGATATGCATACAAAATTTCATACAAATCGGTCCAGCTGTTTCAGAGGAGTAAGGTAACTAACATTGTGACACGAGAATTTTATAATATATAAAATATTATCGCACTAATATATACCTAGTATACCAAAAGATGTGGTGTGGGCATCTTCAGAGAATTTCTTTAAAAACAAGCTCTTACAAGTGGTTGTGAACGAACAATGCTAAAAAATAAATTTACACCACCAACCGCATTTTATTTCTTATTATTTCTGTCCATCCAAAGGTTGTCTGGTAGAAATTAACACACACTAGCTCTAAGACTTATTTTTTCCTTATGTTGTTCTATTTTTCTGTTGTTGTGGTGAAACAATAAAGTGTTATCTATCTATCTAATGCTTCCTTGCTACAGAGTTTACTTTACACTGCACTTTTGGACATCGCTATAATTCAACACAGCATGATATGGGCACATCAGCCTCAAGCTGCTCGCCGATTACTAAATAAATAAATAAATGTATGTACATATATGTACTCTAATCACTAAATGATTATTGTAAAGCAGTAAAGCCTAACAGACACGAATCGAAAGCGTACCAAAATCATTATAATGTTATTGCAGAGTCATTTGAATCTATATCCCTTTGACTCAAACACGAAACCGAATATCGCTTGAAACGACTCGCTACTCCTTCGCTTCGCCGTCTGTGAGGGTGGCGTCACTACATCAACACAATAACCTACGTAATAGGTAACCTCACAGCGGACGAATTACGCCTCTTTAATGATCCGGCCTCCATACTATTTACCTACTAAGTACCTATATTTTTCTCTATGGCGGAGGCCTTCCGCCAGCATTTTTTTATTTTCCGCATAAATGCCGGTATGGAGGTCCCTGATTCGAGTCCTGTATTTTAACGAGCCTGACTTTTCAGTGAAGGAACGAGTCGGTGGTGAAACCATAACATGGTATAACATAATTTTGCTCGCATAATTAACACTTAGATGCCATCCTTTTTCTTCTTATTTTTTTCGTTTCACCAGTAATTTACTAGATGAACTATTTAGATGACAAACAAGCTTAGGATTGTAGTATTCCCCCTATTCTAACCATTTTCGGTAAACAACCAAAACAGTCATGCTCACGAAAGTGACTTTGCTTGCAGCGGCATCGTGTGTCGGGTCGCCCTCTTCCCTCTAATATGGTTGAGGAGAGCGATAGCTGGCACATGCGTCAACTCGTGAACGGATGCTGTTTGTGAGGTCTGGTCTGCTTTGGTTGTGATCCCGTAATTCGTTAATATTAATGTTTCCATATACCAACGTGCACAACCAACCAAGAGAAAACTTGTTAATAAAGCTTATTATAAAAAATCGGAATATTTAGATGACAAAAAAGGCTTGAGATTTAAGTGAACTTGCTCCAATTCAATCAATTAGTAATAATATGAATAAAATTGTCAGTGTGCTCGCGCCAAAAAAATTACCTGGCGGGCGTTTCTTGCCTGTTCTTTTGCCGGCGAAAGCAGGGTGGAACAGGCGTAGCTAGTTTTAAGTTGACGTTTTAAAGTGATCATAATGTATCCTATTGAATAAATATTTTTTTAAATTTGATTTTGATGCAAAGTGGCGGTGTGGTCGAAGATGAAGCACAAAAACTTAAAGATACCTACCTATTCACTCTTGCGTCTCTTGTTTTAGTTCACATCATGAAACAGGAAAGATGGCTGGAGTTCCATTCCTTAGCAAAAACAAAAACATTTCGCAAGTTGAAAGTCTGTCGTCAAACTTTTGAGTCAACAAACACTTTGCTATCAAACTTGGACCACATTGTCACTAACAGGTGAGATAGTGGTGGTAAAAAATCCCGTTCCTTATGCCCAAACCGCGAATGCTAGACTCAAAATTGGCAAGGACCAATTCCGCTGTAAACGAGATTAGTACAACTCTATCACATTACCCATATAATAAATAATACCTGCGAAGTGTAAATTGCATGGCAGTTGGACTTTTTTGTGGTATAGCCTGGCTAACTAACCCACCACTGAAGTTAAAAATCTTTCATCAAAACAGGCTAAAAACATACCAAAGGCGGGCTGGGCGGGCTCTGTTGTAGGTTGTATTGTTTGAATTTGTATGAAACACGTCACAAATAAGGCGAGACGGCCGCTCCGGCTTCTGTGTGGTAGTACCTCGACTTGAGAGGTAAACAAGAGTAGGTACACGAACTTTGACCACAACATCATAAGCATCCAGTAAGGTGGTAGTCAAATGCAAGCCTCTAAACGTTGGTACGGACCTGCCTTACGGGGCGTAATGTAACATGTTACACAGCGAGCGTTTGTGCAGTCAGTACGTGAAAGCAAGACGAAGCGGCTCACTGTGTAACACGTTACATTACGCTCCGTTACGTCGGTCAGTACCCACCTTAAGATATAAGATAACAAAAACAAAACTGATGTCACCCCAGGTCCGAATCCCAGCCAGGGCAAACATTTGTTTGATAAGAATGTTTGTTCTCGTCTTGAATGTTTGTAATCCATCTGTCCATGCTACCCGCGACATGTGACAATGTGTTGATCATCCTTGATTCTCCACTCGCCAGGTGGACAAGCAGATGGCGCTGCTAGAAGCAGACGACCCAGTCTCCCAGCTGCATAAATGCGCGTTCTACATGAAAGATACAGAGCGCATGTACCTGTGCCTCTCGCAAGAGCGCATCATACAGTTCCAGGCCACGCCCTGCCCCAAGGAGCCTAACAAGGAGATGATCAATGATGGAGCGTGTTGGACGATCATATCCACGGATAAGGCGGAGTACCAGTTCTATGAAGGGATGGGGCCGGTCAGGTTAGTACTAATAGATAAATTATTTCGTAACTACTAAGAAATACATCTCTACGTAATAAAATTTAACACTCACTGATAAACAACGCAAGGGCTAAACGGTAAGTCCTAGACTCGCGCAACTTGGAATTTATATAGGTTTTGGTGCATTGATTAAGTATTTAAAAAAAAAATTCTTTAAGGGGCTTAAATGGGGTGTATAAAGATGAATCCATACTAAATATTAAATTTCGGCAAACATTTCCTAATGCTACCTTCCCACTAGAAAGATGTGCAGTGTAGCTAAGCTGTGCGCGAGGTGATAGGGATCCACCAATAGGATGCGAGAGCAGGAGCGTTACTAGAAAAATGAAGTAATCCTATTGGTGGACCTCGCGCACCGCTTAGCTGCCTCGCACAGGTCTCGTAGAAACGCTCCCTTAATCCGATGCAACACAAGAATAGAACATTCGAAAGACTGGCAATGCTTCAGATAATATGCTGTTGGAAGAACAGACCGGAGTACTGGGTTTCAGATGCCAGAGTTTGGTTTTACAGATTTCCATAAACGGAGACAGCGTATCATCAGACGAGCTGTCTATCTTTACATGTTTGCTAGTCGTCACAAATCTACTATAGGTACAATAGATAGGTACGAGAGACATAAACGATACTTGTACGTACGTGTCGATGAACCGTCGTTATATAAAAATTATCTCCTTCCGTGTGCGCCACGTGTGTTTGTTCAATAGATGTGAACAACCGTGAGAGTCGCGCATTCATTTCGAAGCTTTGTTACGCGTCACTGTTGCCCGTCATATTTTGCGTTTTGTTGCGCAACAAAGAGCTACGTTGCAGGGAACTAAGAACACACCGATGGGTGCTTGGCAACAGAGTCTTGACATAAGGGCTTATAGCTAGTAAGACTAGCGCTAGCAAGACGCCCCACCACCAAGCTATGGTATCACCACGATGCTTTCCTTCACCGAAAGCTCAAGCTTATTGTAGGATTCGAACTTGAGCCATCATGCAAACGCAACCATCAACCCTCCTTTTTTTCAATTCGATTTAACTTTCGACTGGGTAAACCGATTTTGATATTTTTTTATTTGATAGCTGATCCTTCCCGTGTGGTCCCATTTTGGTCCAGTTCTGACAATGGCATCCATGAGAAAACCATATAATTTGAAGGCGGTTTTTTTTACCAGTCCGCAATAGGAGGGTTATGTATTGTATGTATGTATATTCCTTTGGCACGGCCTGTAGCCTAAATGCCATGACGGATTTTAACATATGAGGTGTCATTAGATTCCTCTTTATTGTGGGAGTGACTTAGGGTACTTTATTTTGGCGCAGTCGAGTTTTTTGTTCCTTTTGTAATGTAAATATCTTGTTTATTAAAAATGAATTTCTCGTCCTCACCAGGTCGCCAGTGACGCCGGTCCCCCTAGTGCATTCGCTGAACTTGAACGGCGGCGGGGACGTGGCGATGCTCGAGCTGGCCGGCGACAACTTCACCCCGTCCCTGCAGGTCTGGTTCGGGGACGTGGAGGCCGAGACGATGTACCGCTGCGCCGAGTCGATGCTGTGCGTGGTGCCAGACATATCGCAGTTCAGAGGACAGTGGCTGTGGATGCGACAGCCTACGCAGGTAAAACAAGAGGTAACAATGTCTTGGCTATTGCTTTGGACGTCGCTGTGCGGGCATAAAAGAAAAAGAAAAAATGTTTTATTAGCAGAAAATATATAGCTTAAAACAAACTAAAAATCACACTTTTATAATGCACCACAAATTATAAAATAATTAAATTGACTTGTATTAGTTATGAATTCTAAAAGTGTGGTGCTGCAATGCTTGGTCAAACAACATCTTTCAATAACACATTTTTTTAATCCGTGGGAGTGCAACATCTGTTTTTATATTCGACTACTAATTGTATAACTTGCTAGCTTTTGTCTGCGACTCTGCCCGCGAATCGATTATATTCCCCTATCAAGAGCATTTCATTTAACAAGCTCTAATCGTAGAGCATTTGAAGCTCAAAGTCAAAGTGTATTGCGTATTAACCTCGATGGAAATTATATACTTGGGGTTGGGAATAAATGCTTGTATGACTGTCCAAACGATGGTTTTTGTATAAAGCTGATAAGTGCTTTAATTGCTATTTGCGTGGTTGGATTTTGTTATGAAGATTGCCTCTGAGGTTTTTGTAGTGCTGGGGTGTGTGGCCTAAGGAAATTAGCTTAGATTAAATAAATATTTTAAGGTTTTTATTTAACTTGTTACACGATCCACAAGTCCCCTGATGTTCAGTGATACCACCACCAAGCTAAAATATAATGTTTTTCCTACACGGAAAGCCTATACAATATACATGGTAATCATCCCGTTTCAAAACCAATTGTTAACGTCAGTGTTTGCTACGCTGCATGATGTTAAAAAAAGAAAACTCCTGACACAAACTTCAAATATATTTATTAAATAGCATACAACATTGTGATCACTTTAAAACTAGCTACGCCTGTTCCAACCTCCTTAGGCCGGCAAAAGAACAGGCAAGAAACGCCCGGCAGGTAATTTTTAGGGGGCGATCACATCGACAATTTTTTTGTTATTAAGTTGGTTGAATTGGAGCAAGTTCACTACAATTCCAAGCTTTTTTGTCATCTCACAAAGGGGCAACGTCCTCAGGTGCCAGTGTCGCTGGTGAGGAACGACGGCATCATCTACGCGACGGGGCTGACGTTCACGTACACGCCGGAGCCGGGGCCGAGGGCGGCGTGCGCGCCCGTTGCGGACGTGATGCGCGCCGCGGACGCCGCCCCCGCCTGGCACGACGCCGCGCACCGCCTGCCCGACAGCTCCCTGCAGTAGCGCACCCTCTGCAGGCTGGGCCAGTCTGCACTCAACTACTCTGTGACACTGTTAGCCAAAGAACGACGCTCGGTGAGTGATTTGCGTTCTATCGGTGGTGCCTGACGGAATGAAGTTTTGTAAGCTGTGGTGCAATAGGCAACCGGACAGCTCCCTGCAGTAGCGCAGGTTGGGCAGTCTGCAGCAACTACTCTGTGACACTGTTAGTCAAAGAACGACGCTCGGTGAGTGATTTGCGTTCTATCGGTGGTGCCTGACGAAATGAAGTTTTGTAAGCTGTGGTGCAATAGGCAACCGGACAGCTCCCTGCAGTAGCGCAGGTTGGGCAGTCTGCAGCAACTACTCTGTGACACTGTTAGCCAAAGAACGACGCTCGGTGAGTGATTTGCGTTCTATCGGTGGTGCCCGGCGCAATGAAGTTTTGTAAGCAGTAGTGCTCTAGTGCAAATATTGTCTCTATTTCTTTTGCACAAAAACCAATGGCCGCATTGCAATTTGTTGCGATAAAGTTAAATACTGAATAGGGTGTTGTTTACAATCTATGTACTTCGTTTGGGTGTTCGAAAGTGCAATTGAAATGTATCAAAAAATATAAACAAAAACGGTTGGCTAAAGGATCGCATTCACGGAGCAATTTCACTACATTTTGTTGTATGCTGTGAGCCAGCAAATTTCAACGCAAGTGTAGGCACAAACGGTGCAATTTATTGGCTCACAACATATTGGTAGTCAGATTACACCGTGTTTAGGTTACTTTACCAGCGAAAGGTACAGTGGCCGCAATTTCGTTGGTAGATCAGAACTGTCTCAGTAGGTACCTAATCTTGGAAATATTGTTTGACAAAACTATCCGTAAATTATTAGTTTTTCATTGATTATAGTTTCGTTTAGGTTCACTAAGTAATAGGTACTATGTTGCGCGCGGTAACGCTTTGCAAGTACACAATCTGTGTATATGATAATGTTTATGTGTAATTTTATTTGTCTAAGAGATTATGGCACCAAAATATTGTAATTATTGTAATTAAGATGTAACGAGTCAAATGCAGCAATAAATAGTTGTGAGAATATCGACTAGGGACTGACAATGTAATAACTTTGCATAAGAAGAACACAAAACAGTCGTTCTATAAAAAGTTAATGATAGTTTAGCTAGATCTAGGAGATAAAAACATTCGAATAGACTTGGTCTGTTAAGTGCAACTTCCCTAAGTAGTATCTATGTAATACTTAGACTGTGTAAAGTCCCAAAAATGTTTTAGAATTAGTTCCTACTGGCATTTAATGTCCGCGACATTATCGAATGCAGTTGTATAGGAAATAAATCTCTCATCTCGATTTGTTTCTTCGGGGCCAAATAGCTATAAAATATCCATGACAAGTCATTGTGTTTATATCCCTAATGTTAGTGTAATATTTGATAAGAAAAGAGGTCGGTTTTATGACTCGACTTTAGGGATTGCCGTGTAATTGATCATATTTTATTAGGATAAGTCGTTAGGTTATTATCAACTGTAAGATGGGATACCAAATAAGCTCGATTTCTATATCTCAAACTATTTTCTCTCTCCAAACTTTTCTTCTGCTTTGCTCACATAACTGCAGTATCGGCTAAGATACTCATTCTAGAAGAAGGAAACTGCCAATACCTACTACCTTAGTTGTTTTTTTTTTGTCGTGAATTTGGCGTTTAGTTGTCTGGCGTCTTGTTGCCCGATGATCGAAAGGAGAAGACTGGAAGAGTCTTAGGACCTTAGTGATTTTAATGACGTTGGCTTGCAATCCGTCGGTCGTAGGTTTGGAGCTGCAATGAGCTTTAGCTTTTGGTTTAGGGAAATCACCGTAAATAAAATATGGTTATATATTGTGGTGTAAGGGCATTTTCTAGTGCTCTCCTCGCTAGATCAACTTAAAGTTAAGAATCTATTGTCGAACACTGCTGTTGGAGTGTTCCAGCAGCCGTATTTGAGAGCCCTGTCCAGGCGTAGCAACCTTCGACCCAACCGTAACTTAATCGGGCAAATTGCGATCAAACGCAACGTGTAAGAAGTAAAAAAAGTAGAAGTCACAGATGGGATAACTTAGTTTATGTAATGGAGCAAATCTTCAGCTAACGGAGAAAAGCTAGTAGCTTTTATACAAAAAAAATAGTATTGTAAAACTTTAATCAATAACGAATTATCAATAAGATTTATGTTGTGTTTTTACAAAGAGATAGCAATACCTACCTAAGAATGACGTCATACTTTCCAGCCTTTAGAAAGAGACGTCACGATGTGGTAAAAACGAATTTAAATGCCAATATCAGGATAATATCGAGCAGATTTTTGAGTTTTTTACATTGCCTTATTTACCTCTATATATCTCAGAAACATAGAAATTTTTAATATGTAATAGTTTAGTAAAATTACCTTTTTTTATAGTTAACTAGCCTTTTCCGCTTTATTTCAACGTCGTGCTGTATCTTCTTCCGTAGCCCTTGCCATGTTATTAGATATAATCAGTTCGTTTATTTGCTTCGTTCGACCAGCTAATAGTTCTTGTATGAACAGTCTATCTAATCACTCTTCTCAGCGATAATAATATTAATGAATAAACCAGCTAGAAACTATCTCGTACTGGACTCTACGTACGTATGCACCCACACATATATATAGTTATTTAATGAGATTCTAATGAACAATATAATTATATAAGAAGTAACTTTAGAAGTAGCTTAGCACATTGTAACAATGATCAAAATGAGAGAATACGAATTAAAAATTTATTTATTTTATGTGAATCTAATTTTTTAAGACTCATTTTGAATTTGATGTGTATTCTAATGAACGTGTGATTTTGAACATTCCATGCGGAAATGTAATGATAAGTACAAAATAATATCAATATTTTTGTATTGAAACATTGGATACGATATACTCTTGTGGAATTGCTAAAGTTACAGTATTACAATGAAATTAGTATTAATCTCGATGGTATAGTTCGCAATGTCGTCAATTGTTTGGAATGATAAGTGATTTTTATCATTTGAGAGAGTGTAATCTACTCGTACATTTTTATCACTTTACGTTTGGCAATTTCTATTTTTGGAAATGGTATGAGGTACAATTGCTCTTATTATACATATTGTGAATACGCTCGTAGTGCTTGTACATAAAATAAAATTGATATTCGGAGTGGTTTTTAAATATGAATATTTTTTAAATAAAACTGATTTAAAATACTCACGCTTATCATTTTTCCGCCCGATGTGAAACAAGTTTGTTTTGGTTTCGTACGCTCGCCTATAGTTGGGTAGTGGCAGTCGGCGTGATTCCCACAGTCGGATTAGCGCGGATCTTTTTGCTTCATTGTTTAATTAAAACAGTGGGGTCAAGTGTAATTAGCTGGTTATGAATCAGAGTTAATCGAGGAATCACTGGCCCGAGGGGCGTGTGGGAACGTCTTCGAAAAGTCTTCACATGATAATAACAAGTGTCTTCCCCTGCATACCGTTCCGGCCCGCTGGCTGCGACCTCTGATAATAATCTGCCGCAGCTATTGTTCGAAGCTGAGATTCAGAATAATAAACTAGATGTTTATGATATGTGACGGCACTGGCACATGAATTTAGACGTAAATTGACAATCAATTAAGGCAATTAGGTGGACCGATGCACGCGGATCTGATCCGAGGGTCAATTGTGTCCGTAATGTGACACTTGTTGGTTCCATTGTAATCTCTTTGCTTTCATATTATCTATACTAATATATAAAACAAATTTGATTGTTTGTTTGTTCCGGATAAACGTAAAAACTATTGAATCCATCTTGATAAAAGTTTGAACCCCTGGGAAGGACATAGGATACTTTTTAAAGCGATAAATTGTAGTCCACGCGGGTGAAACCGCCGGGAACAGCTATCGTAAATAAATAAATAAAACGTTTATTTAAATGTTATGTTATATTGTTTTTATTTTAACTGATTTAACATGACGTAGTGTCCAGCCAAATTTGTCCGGGCCATAAAGTTGTTGTCACTGAAGAAGATAATCGATAGGTGTTAGTTCTCAGGACGTCAACTGTTCGATTGACATGATAGATGTATAACTCATTATTCCTGGTATCCCAGTGTATAATTTTTCATCCCGCAATGAGTGACGCCTCCTCGACGTAAGAGATGAGATGAGCCTGTAATTGCGCCTATTGAGGCAGCCGCGGCGAATCTCGTGGAAACCTGCAATAATCATAGATCTGATGATAAGTGTACCGTTTAAGAAAATTGCAGGGTTTACCCATATCCTGCTTCTGTTTCCAGGTGTTAATTATGATGCGATTAGAAAGGTTTTGTGCTCAGGATACAATATTTTTTCGTTCTAGTAAGTAGAATTTGTACTTTTTGTTTTATTGAACTATTTTATGCAGGACTTCGTCAACGGTAAATGGAATGGAGAGTGACGATGTGCTGCACATATATATAGACCTAAGCCACTGTGGAACTGAAAATTGAAAATTTGCAATTTCTTTGATAAAATCTTTACTTAATTGTCATTTGTAAAAGTTGTCTAGAAAAGATCGCAAGTATACCTACGCTGAAAACATGTTTGTATAGAATAAATATTTATTTACATCTTCCTAACTATGTAGATATAAATTTATTGTGATGAAAATATGTGCATCCGGAATGCAAAAGCTGTTCAGAAATTTTATGTAAGAAACCTAATTTGGATACACTTTAAAAATAATGACTTTCCGAACTATTGAAAATTTATTCCATTAATGAGTAAACAAAACTAAGTATTTACACTAGATACAGGGAATCCATGTTGGGGGTCAGAGCTATGTATCTATGTGATTGTGTGGGCAAAAAGGAAAGAAAGATTTAATGAATTTTTTGCATTAAAAAAGCTTGTAAGTACCCTAGTGGTACTTATTTACAAGTTGTAAAAAAGAAAGACAGTCGTTATAACAGCTCGTACCTCGCAGGTATCTCGCATATTTTCTATGCGCTGCTAATAACCTCTCGCGTGACTGCGCCCATTATTTCTCAATCGGTGACGTGCACAAGAAATAATGACGTGATACCCCACATGCACGTAACTCATTCATGCTCTAGTAAAAAAAGTTGTCTCGCAAAAAATCGAGCAGGATCTACCGCATCCTGCTGCATAATTTGTGGAAAGTCCGCGGTCGCGTAACATCCCCCGACCGGCGCGGAGGTGACCCCGAAAAGAGTTTGGTCATTTACCCCCACTAATTAGACCTGTGACGATTAAATCTGCACTGGGAGTGTGAGAAAGCTGTGTGCACACAATTGAATCATTGTCTACTTTTTTACATTCTGCCAGGTTGATCTATGGTGCCGAGATATGCAGAGTGTGGGAATTCACCGCGCGGCCGTGTTTTCCTACATGTCATCTTCGCATCTCCTACCGTGGGAAACGACGACGAGCAACCCGAATTAACATTAGCAATTAAATTATAATTTTCAATTCCATTTTATGCTCAATTGTTTTCAAGGCAGCTCGGAGTCCATTACAGATTCGTAAATCGAGATAACAAGATTATTTTGACGTTGTTCTGGGGATTTCGACGAGGTCGTTGAAGTTGTTTATGACGAAGTGAACAAACAATTTGCTTTGACGATGACTTGACACTTGTTGTTATTTGGTACCGTTTCCAGTACTTTTTGGCCCTCATGGTAAAACCATGAAACTTCAATCCCTGAGGAGAATCTGAGCTTCAATCAAGCAAAAATTTGTATAAAACAAACGTTTGATCTTTAGTCGGAATTTATTATCTTTACACAGTATTAAAACCATTCAATACTTTATTGGCTTTTGCGCAGACTGATAGGCTGAAAGACTAAAAATATACAGACATCACCTTCCTTACCTACAGTTTTTTTTTAAATAAGTACCTACTTGTAATAGGTTCCTAATTTCCTACTTAAATAAATCAAAAATGTGTCGATACTTGTAGTAAGTACCTGACAGCCCAAGTTAACGTAATGCCATGGGTATCACAGTATTATAAGATTCAAAAGTAGAGGCAGGTTACCAACAAAAAGTCAGCGTTCTAAGAAATTTACTGACAGATCAAACTAAGAAAAATAGGTGTAAAGTTATGTAAATAGGTAGGTATATATCCTACCTGAAGTACCTTACAACACGCACAAAGCCTTTATTGTAGAATGCTTCAATTATGCAATAACTAGCATGCATATTCATTCATGAGATTAGTCTTAATCAAGTAGTTATCTAAAGGACAGTGGACATAATTGCCGTTGGTTTCCTCGCCATCCCTCTTAACGTGGCAAAGCGGTGATTTTACTGTCATCAGATTAACATACAGCAGCTATTAAGCTGGTTTCCTTAGAATGAGAAATCATTGTTGGTTCAGATTAGGTAGGTATATCTTTGTTTGATGTTAATGAGAACACGGAAGTGAATCTACTTGATCTTAAGTACTTTACCTATTTAAAGCCATCGTAATGGTTTGGTCTTTTGTAGGTACTCATAATCTATATTTTTGAAAGGTGTAAAGACCATCTGTCTTTTCTATTTACTTTCGTGGTCAGAAAAGGCAATACCTAGTAGACCTGTCAGATTTGGATTACTTAGTTTCAGAAAATTCATATCAGAATCAACACCACAATATATTTAAGTTAAGACTTAGGCTTAGCTAGGTACTGTAGGTAATATTGGTGTTGATTTTGACGTGCACTCTCTAAATGACATGTCTAAAAATATTTCCGTCTTTTCCTTACTTGTGTGATCAAGAAATGATAGATTCATTGCTAGATCTGACAAATTTAGTTTTAAATAATATCATCGTATTAGACAAATTTAGTTTAACTTAAAAATAATAAGTACCTACATTAGAATTGTCATAACTGAATCTCTTTTTAAATCTATTTACCTAAAACACTACTTATGAGTTAGGTTAGATAAAAACGTACATTTTCCATAACCGTCAACATAAAAATTCTTTACTAAACGCCCAGAATTCTAGAACTTACGACCAAGTAAACAAGCAACAAAACCGGGCTTAGTCACCGGCTACTAGAGTTGGTTGACTCCTATACCTACCTACAGGTACCTACAGTAACTATGCCCAAAATTGCACACTTTAGGATTAGAAATCGGACTCAAAATTGCTTTAAACACTCATATTCATGATGCTAGATAAATGACTTCCTGCTCGCACAATAGACGCATCATTACTCCCGCCGCCTCAATAGGCCGCCGCCGTGAGAAACTCTCACGACTTTATTACGGATATATATTTTTTTGTTTGTTCTAATTAACCGTTTTTCTAATAGCCAACTTTTACATTAATTGTTGGTTAAATCCAAAATTGTACTTCTGTGCAATTTCTGTAAGCGAAATCCGTTATAAAACGGTATACAGTATCCGAACCTTCAGTTATTTCATGATTTAATGTATGTATTCTGCTTTGTTAAAATAAAAAGATTCACACTCTTTTTTTGTAGAAATAGCCATCAATAACTTATATTTATTTATAGAATAACGTTACTAAAAATTTAAGTGCTTACTCGTAGATAAAAACTATATATACCCAGTTCACCAGAATCATTGATTTTGTTAAATTATGCAGGTAGGTAGACAGGTACATAATAAATTATGTATGGTAGGTGTACCTATATGAAAAGGTAAGACTAATAATCTATATTCAGGATTGCTAGTAAATAAAACACTGAAATAATCATTGTGACTCATGTTTACAACCACTCACAAATGCACTTTGACTTGAAAGCGAAATTAAACAAAATTAACATATTCAATTGTCCCGACTCATGGCATTACATCGACAATATCTCTATTCTAAACATTCGAATATTCATTATCTATCAATAAATACAATGATATTATATTTATCAACACTAGTGTTGGGGTTTAGGCTATAACAGAATATTATTTATAACGGTTATTCCAGTTACGTAACATTTGTCTATAAGCTTTTTCAAGCACTATTTTATTGATACTTCAGTTTAATACGCAATGCTTAGAAAATAACTACCTACACAGATAAGTAAAAAGTAACAAATATGAATTAGTTTTACTTATATTAAAATAAGATGAAATAAAACATAAGGCGAATAGCACAGCGAGCGAATATCGTGGCTTTCTTACTTATAAATGATATATGGTATACATGCAAGTAAACCGATCACCTTAACAAAAATGTAACAGATCTTTTTCTAATACGTATATATAGATAGTTTTAAATAATTACCTAAATGCCTACCCACTGCTCTTTGCCATACACATATATTTAACTACGTTAGTAAATATCGAAATAACATTTTGAAATTAAAAGATAAAAAATATGTACCTATTTTCACATCTTATGTTTTCATAAGTCGAAAAATTATGAGTTTTCTGAAGTTCTCAATAGAAATAATTTAAGTTTATTGTTTACTATTCATATTTCGTACATTACACACGTATAAAAATAATCTAGAATACCTATAATTTTGTTTGTTTATTATAATTTGGACGGATTTACTTTAATATTAAAGTTATCATGCACATACGTATATAATAGTAATGGTGCTACCACACGAACCGTATTGTATATATTGATAAATAAAAAAACATTTAGGTGACAAGTCTTACTTCTATCGCATTTTGTACGTTAGAAGTGAAAATAAAACAGAACAAAATATTGAAGAATCTCTATAAACTCTTAGTTTCAAACGAAACTCGCGAGGTTATAGGTACGGTCCGTGTGTTCGCTACGTAAAATTAAGTATACTTAAACACATGCACACGTTTCATTCAACATGCACGAATATTAACTCTACAAAAATATTGCCATTTATATAGATACAAATATAATAAACTTGTGATGTACCTACGCTAGTTTACCAAGTGACCTGTTAATACATTTATAAGCACTAATATCTTCAATGTTATTTCATACAAATATTATATATTCTTATTTATAACGTTTTGTATAATACCGTTAAATCAGATAACAAAATAACGACTCATCGCTCAATTTTAAGTCTTCATACGTTGATAACGTTTGGGTTCATATTTAATTATTATCATAGACGTCCTACCAGCAATCTCAATATTTTAATGTTAAAGCCTGCCCAAATCGTTTGAGAGCACAATGAGACTTATTTCGCTCCTTCAAAGCTCTGATTTATTTAACTTACAGTATCTCCTGTCACAGGATATTTTAACGTTTTTTGCTTTTCCCATCTCTTGTGCAAAAGAGGTGAAGGGGCATAACGCCAAGCAGAATCTTTGTCCCAAACAAATTCAATAAAAGCCTGAGCTGCAACAATGCTGAAGCCATATTATATTTCTATTTGACTCTCACAGACCGTTGCTTATTCATATTTGTTAACATCAGCGAGATGTAGGACGTGAGGAGGTCGTCCATCTTGTACCCCAGGGAGGTCTCGCAGAGGAGCTTGGAGCCCCGCACGAGGTTGCCGATGGTCATGTGGAAGTACGTGTTGCCGGACGACCAGTTCGATATCCTGGTGAACGGGTGGGTTACCAGAATGTCCTGAAACAAGGTGGTGTGATCAAGAGTTTAGTCTGCAAAAAACGCGAGCGTAGGAGATAAATCATTGTCTATTAACGACTCCCTTCCGCTGTTTACGCAGCATGTCACGCGTATACCTAGGTACTCGTTAGTGGGCTATGATTCGTTTCCGTTACGCGTTATTGTAAATAGCCATAATTTCTTAAGTACATCCTACTGTTCATTGATAAAATCCATCAACATTATTTTGGTGGATACCTACCCTTATTTTGGGGAGCCAGATAATTCTTGCGGCTAGTGACCGCCATTGAATATTGATGTAATAGCCTGGGCTAGTTGGGCTATGACGTGTTCTGCTTGACATTAAAAAAGCTGATCCGGCAGGACGGCTATCGGTAGATGACTTTCAAGATAGTGGTCTTGGCATGCCGGGCGTCATGATGTTTGCTAGGGTTAAACGCAATTGAAACCTACCTTAGACTGCGGATGGATCAGGCTGACGCCATGCTTGTTGATGGCGATCAGCAGCAGCTCAGGATAGTTTGGTTCTGTGGTCTGCTTGACCTCGAAGAAGGCAGATCCGAAGGTCGGCCAGCGGTAGATGACTTTCAGGAAGGTGATCTTGGCGTCCTCGGGCGTCATGCCAGCGTCCTGGTTGTAGGAGGCCACGATGGCGCGCTTCCAGTCTGCCGAGCTCTGCATCTTGATGAGGTCCGCTGGTACCAGCTCTCGGAGCATTTGGCTGAAAAAATAAGAAAATAACGCTTAGCTTTGATGAGCAGCGAGTTTTTATAAGTGTAATACTGCATGGTTAGAAAGGAAACATTGCAGGTTTTCTGCGAAATTGATGATAAAGATCGCCCGCCACACCCTAAACAAGCCGATCGGTTGAGATTGAGTGCGATTGAGATTTACATGATAACATATCTGGTTTTAAAATCTGTACCAAAGTAGATATACTTTATAGACACGACGACGACGGTCGTATTTTTATATTTTAATGTCTTAAACCAACACCGACTTCAAGCTCTACCGATAATAATAAGTAATTTTAATGACTTTAACACCAATTAGGTAACACACTCAGTGTCACCGACATGCAATTAGTTACCTATATTTCTTATACTACTACAATATAATTTATTGTATTACTAGCAAACCCAGCGAACTCCGTTTCGCCACCAGATGGCTTCGTTTTATGTAACATTTCGTTTGGTGATTAAAAGAAGATTTTTTTTTTTTTTTGAAAAGGAAAAATTTTATTTCATTTCACAACATACCGTTTTTTGTTGAAATTTTTCCTGAATTTTCTTTGCTATAAACCTCACGGAGCCCGAGACCTTTCCAACGAATGCAAAACCGTGGAAATCGGTTCGTGCGTTCTGGAGTTATAGCGTCAGGAAGGAAAACCCGACTTATTTTTATATAGTAGATACCTATTTATAACTACAGTGATAAGGGTGACATTATGTAAGTACTTACCTAAGGAAAAGTAAATCAGCTTCAGCTTTTGTGCAACCCTGACCTTGTCTCTAAGGAAATTAGAGCAAAATCCTGAGAGAACTCAAACCAGGAGTCCCGCAGCTCTGTAACTGAATTGTGCCTACTCACGGTATAGCTTGTAACTCTTGCTTGTTGTCTCCGAAGCGCGCCCGGTACGCCAGCGCCGCCAGTCTCGCCGCCTCTTCCCGCCCGCACCGGTGGTACCCGCGGAGCAGCTTGGGCAGCTCCTGGTGGAAGTGGAAGATCACGTCGGCAGCGCGGTCCTTCCCGGGCACTGTGTTAGTCCATAACTTCTTCATGAAGAACACCTGCACAAATATTACGATTATATTATGTCATATCGATCCTGGAAGAACACAAAGATTAAAATATGCGGAATGTGCCCCTAATTATTATTTATTGCACAACGGATTATTTGTTAGCCTAATTATCTCTACACCAATAAAGAGAGATAAAACGTAGGTAGCTAATTATTTTACAGCCGCTCCAAATTAAAGTACCGATAAGAAACGAGTGCAATAAACGGTCTCGCGGGCTGCCAACCAACCTGATAAGTAAACTGCGGTGTGATGCCGTCGCGAGTGGGACGCGCCTTCTTGATCCAGTCGGTCAGGTGCCGCACGAAGTCGAAGAAGAAGTCCCCTTCCGGCACTGATATCACCTTATCAGCTATCTTAACGAACAAACTAAAGCCTTCACTAGATCTCAGATTCAGTCTTTGTGCTATGTTCTGGCAAAAATCCTTCGCGCGAGTCGACGAGTCCACCTCAAAAGCCTCGTCCGTGTCATCGGGGAAGTACACTTTGTGGAATATTTGCGTTGTCTTGTGTTGAATAGCCTCTACCTCCACCTGGTGCGGTGGGTACTTTCTTTGGCCATTCCGCAATGTTTTCTGCAGTCTTTGGAGCGAATCTTGAGCAATTGGATATCTTCTAGTCCTAAGGAATAACGTTAACTCTCTAAGCAGTCCCTGACTACATGCGAACAATCCCGTAGCTAGCCACATCAACTCCCAACCTCTCTCTTCAGACATTCTGTTGCGGTTGTCTGTTAATTGTCTCATTAGTTGGCAATATATCTCGTCCCGTAAGATTTCGTGTTTGAGGGGTCCATCGAATATGTGGTCTGTGTACTCGTTTCCGATGCGGGGACGCTTGGAAGGGAGGTCGCCCATGTATTTGAGAATGGCTGTGTAAGCGAAGCAAGCCTCTTCCGCAAGCTCCTCTTTTGCCTGCAGTTTCTTCAGCAACGGCTGCTTTATTGGTTCTCTGGAGTGTCGCCATAACTCTTCGGTACCGCCTCTCTTTGCTGTTGATAGTGTGAGGGCTTTGGACACAGTTCGTTTTGGAGGTAATCTAAAGTGGTCCAAAGCGTATTCTAATAACGTATGGGGCTTGTCTCGTGTCTCCGTGCCGTTGAACGTGCTTGTTGGTGGGCGGCGACCATGCTGTGCTCCCTCTGCACAGAACAAGGCTAGAATATCTGGCGGAGGTTTGGTCAATGCTGGTAAAACGTAAACGGTTTCCGCCGGAAAGTCGCCTCTCTCCATAGATCTTTCGCAGCGACCGATGCACCAACCGTTATTCAGCACGGACTCACCAGTACTATCCTCTTCTAAAACGATCAGATCTCCTTTCTGGAAATTCAAGAAGCTGGAACCTTCACCAGGCGCCTTGTAGTCTTGTAAGGCTATAACAAATTTAGACCGTTTTTTTAGCCCTTCTAAGAAGTACACGACTAGATCCCGAATGTCTTCTGCATTAGGGCTCTGAAACGTGAATTCTTCTCCCCGAACTGTTGATAAACTGAAGGTCTGTGTAAACACTTTGTTAGTTTTCTGACTCGACACGGTCGTAATTTCTGGGAAGGACAGTTCTAACAGCACTTGCTCTTGATCATCCACAACGTAGACACCCGTCCAATTCACCGCAATGATAACATCATTTTTGGGTAGATTAGGACCAGAATTTCTGTACGCCTCGTAAAACCGTGAAAACAATAACGGCCACTTGAATTTTGCATAACTCACAACGTCTTCTTTCACTCGATACGCGGGTATTTTTTCTTTTACGTAATAACTCTTTTTATAAGCCTGCACAACGAGAGTTCCCCATCGATCTACCGCTTTTTCAACACCAGTTAGGCAATAATCCGGTATGTAATTTGGTAGCAACGTGTACAGTCTTTCCGTGTTCATGTCTTGTCCGTATTCGATATAATACTGTTGAGCCGCTATCATAGCCAAATCTTCTTCTTTATCACACCTATATTCCCCAAATTTCACACCTCTGACAACTTGCTGGTAAATTAGATTTGTCGCCACTTGATCTTCAGTCGGATCGTGCCATGGTGCGAATATTTCCTTCCTAAAGAACAATCGCCAAGGAGCGTTTCTTTCCTGCGCACCTTGTTCTTTCGCATATTGTTCACATTGCGATATCGCATCCATCACGTGGTCTCCTCCACTGCCAAGCGAGCTCACTTTATCGAACAAAGCTATGTACAGCGAAAATCCGAACTGATCTCTTAGTCCAATTTTGTCTGACAACTGATTGCATAATTCTCTAGCAGTTGTCGCCGAGTCTGCCAATAACGTTTTTGTGTTACCATCCATGAATGTTATAGGCAACATTATAGGTTTCTTTGATTTTGTTGCTTGTAATTCTAACCAGGACGGCGGCTGGTTTCTCGTGCCGTTGTTGAATGTCCGCTTCAGTCTGTCCTCGCAGTACGGGGCATACCCCGGCGGGCCCTCCCTAATGAACGCTCGCAGGTAGTTGACGAACTTTTCACTAGGGGCAAAGCACCCTACGCACAAAGATAGAAGGATCCATCCTCTCGCGTGTGAGGATTTCGAGGGGTTGTTGGTAAGCTGCTTGCAAATCTGACAGTATATTTCGTCGCGTAGCTCGGCTCGTAGGATTCCGTGACCGATGATGAAGTGCAACTTTTCTAAATTGGAAGTTGGACGTGATTCTAGCCACGACTGATAACTATCAGCTGTATATTCTTCATCCTGAAACCAAATAAAAATAATACGTATTCTTAATAAACATGGCATCATGATATAACATGACGTGATTGGGAAAGAAAAAAATAACAAACCTGCAACTTCCTTCGCACGTCTTCTCCAAGCTTGTTTTTTCTTTTCAGCGTAAGTGAGACGAGCTTGTGTCTAATTGATCTTGGTTTTTGCTTATTCAGGTAAGCATCGGGATCCACTCCCATCATCTGGGCTTCTTGGAACTCCTTAGATCTGATAAAGTTCCTCCCAAGCGTAGCTGTGACTTTGGACATTACTGACGTGTTATCTCTATCCATTGTATGATAACGAGGCTCCGGCAAGTCTCCGGTGAAGCGAAGTATCGTGACCCATAACGCTTGGGCGGCCTGCAAAGCATTCGCTTATCAGAACATGAAATCATACACGTAGTAATTAACCAAATTGATGTCTGCAGATATGTTTTAAAGATTTAGAAAATATGAAGTTGTTTTGCGCAGGAAATGAATGTGGTTATCTATTATGAAATGTTATTAATTACGTTAATGAAACAATATCTTTTGCATTTATCAATGACCATCAAATTACAGAACTCACAAGTTGGTCTCCTTGAGTGTGCAGTGGCAGCAGAGGATGCTTGAGAGGTTTCCTCGAGTACTGATGAGTGACATTTCCTTGGAAGTAAGTCGCAGCAAACTTCTGGAACTTAAACTCTGAGAGGTCCTCTTCATCCTCAGATGTGGTTTGCATTGGCGTGACCATCTGAAAAAAGATGACAAAATAAAGGATTATAGTTAGAGTGTGACAAAATTTGATTTTGACATTATGTTAGACATAGGTATAGAGCGTTGGTACTGCTTCAACCTGGCTTGAAATGTAGATGGATTACCTAGCACTGTAGCACTATGAGTGGAAAGCCGACGGCGAAGCATAAGATCGCGGGTTCGAGGGTTCGATCCCTCAACGAAACAAATTCACAAGTATTTGTTCCATGTCTGGGTGTTGTGGATCCCCGATCCTTGTTGTTTCTGATACCCTAGACATCGTTAGGGGTCAGAGCTACGTGTATGTTCGTATATGTGTGCTATCGTTTATTTATTAGAATGCCGCTCACCTCTTGCTGATCAGCCCTCTGCTGTGGTAGATCGCTGAACACAGAAGTGTCCTTAGGTGCGGGGGCCTCACTGCTCGAGTCTGGGAGGAAGTCAAACATGGCTTCCACTAGCTTGCTGTCGTCTACCGGCTCGTCCTGCTTCCGAGCCGCTTCTTGCAGCAACGTCCGTTTCGCTTCCAGCTGCCGCTTCTCTTCCAGCGCTAACTCCGCGTCGCGCCGTTCCAACTCGTACATGCGCTCCTGCAAGATAAGATTAAAAGAAATGGATCACTGACGTTACTGTAGGCACCTAATCGTAGCGCGTGCGTAAACTATTTGAACACTATCCGCTATAGATGCGATGGCTAGAGTAATCAATCAATCAATCATAACGCTTTATAGCACACCAAATATCTATTACCAAAACGAATAAATTATCAGCGGATTACATGTCGATAAGTATAAACTATCTCCTAACGGGATGTACCCAGTAGATAAAACATTGTTATGTTGAATAAGTAGGTACATACGAGTAGTGCAAAAAGGAAGTCGTCTATTAAAGACCAAAACCGAGGCGGTGACAAGGTGTAGCCTACTGCCATACTGTGCTTTACAATAATATTTAGTGTACGATTTATTGAAAGTAGCTATTGGTATAGTAACTAGTAAGTGCGTTGCATAATTTTACTCAGGTGCTTGTTTCGTTATGAACTTAGTTATCAATTAGTGCTAAAAAATGTTACGTCGAGCTAACAACGTGACATGTTGATAAATTCGTATCTAGTTATTAGGAAAAGACAAACAGACAAACGCAACGAATTCACATTAACCTAACTTGTATAAGGGCGGGTAATATGTAAGTATTACAATACTAAGTAGCCGTGCCTTATGGTTTCACCCGTGTGAAATTTTGTTTAACACGATAAAAAATATATTACGTACATATTGTTATTAAGAACACATTAAATACAATAAGAAAAGAAGTTAGTGAAATAAATTACATGAAGACTATAAAATAACATAAACTTTTTATCATCAATACAATAAAATTTTGGTTAGATTTCTAAGGTAAGCAAAGCACGTTTGATATTGTGAAAATTCACGGTCAATTTATGCACTAAGTATTATTAAAGGATTATTTACATAAAATCAAAATAAAAAGGTACCATTCTAAGGTAACGCGACTCTATTATCATTTGACTGCAGGCACAATTTAGCCACATTTTCCCTTGCAACTGTCACTTCACTCACACGACCGCTTCTAGAAAAGTTTTGTTTCTATTAAACAGCTAAATAACCCTACTCTGTTGGAGTGGGTTACGTTACAATTGGTGCATAATCCAAGTGGATCAGGATTGCAAATATTATGACGGCTACATTGCATAAACCGGCCGGCGCAGCGTATCTATACTGCGTATGCTTCAATGATTACCAAGAATGCCAGTCCAACACGGCGAAGACAAGATTACGTGATCATCACTAATTCAGATTAAAAATTTGCAAGAAAATAAAAAAAGAAGCAAGAAAAAAAAGAAAGATACAAATTGGAATTTTATTTTATGGACAAAATAACAGAGTTGCCAAAACACTTCTCTAGGCGAGAAATTTGTTTCACACTGCACAGTTTGACTACACAATTAATTTTATTCTCCTTTTATTTTTCGTTACATATTAAAGCTTTTAAATGCTGGTTTAACACGTACCTGACATTCGAAATTTGGTGTAACTTGCACAGAAATTTTAACAAGATAATGCAACTAGGTACTAATAGATAGATAGATACCTACTAGTAGGTAAGTTATAGAGCATTGCACAATTTTCATTGTTTCCAGAATATTCACAACACAAATGTCATATTAACCGAAACACAACTTTTCGAAACACGTACCAACACATATCTGAAGTTTAATAAAAATGCAGATAATCTGGCGAGATAAAACTTATTGCGGTATTGTGTGTCATTTAATTTGTTTATCGACTAAATCACTGCTGATTATAGCAATGTATCGAGTTTGTTCATCAGCTGGCATCTACAGCGTGTTTATATGAACCAAATACATTGCAGTTATTTTAAAATTCGTGGGCCTTAGTACAATTTAATCACGCGACAAAAGCATCTACCACCAATGTGGCACCAACCAACCTGTTTATTTACATGTTTTAGTCTCCGGATGGCTAAAAGGGACCTACATATATACATATTATTATACAGATATGTTGCTAAATGAAAACAACTATTTACCTACTTACCTACTTCATCCCCTATTTGTTTTTATCAAAGCTTATAGGTACTTATAAAGTTGGATGATTTCTTTAGGTATTTCACTTCACTGTTAATATTCATAAATCACGTGAATGCTGTGGACTAGGTTGGAAGTAGTCTTTTCCGACCAATCCTTGCGCACGCGATCAGTAACTTTACTACTTACTAACCTACTTCCTATTGTACCAAAGCTGTAATGTTCAACTTTGATCACCTTGTAAAACTGTCTTGTCTGTGTCGTAAAATTTAAACATCCTGTGGAATACGATGCATTAAACACGTACCTAGGTACCTATCTACATTCAGAAATTAATTCTTGGAATTATGACGTAAGTAATTAATGGGTCTCGGTGACCCGTAGGTATCTTAATTAATTATATGCACTAATGAAATTATATCAAATTTAATTACGTAGGTAAATGTTTCGATTCCGCACATTCTTTAGTCCTAGTAGTACCTAATCTTCCTTAGTAAGTACCTAATCTTTATTAGTTATAAACAAAAATGTCGATGACGATGGTGATATAATTATTGCACTTCTTTAAAGTAGAAGTGGCGCAATCTATAGAATAAGGAAATACCTTTTGGTACAAAATAAATGTATAATATATAAAAGTAGGTAGTTACAGTAAGTTGCTAACTTAGCAGTGTTAGTTTTATATGAAAGCAAACAGATAATTATGCTCATGATATCCTAAAGATCTTTAAATCCAATCGTTAGTCTAATCGAATCAAGATTATAATTCTAGATAACTTACATCAAAACGCACCGACAATCAAGACTGTGCGCCTAGATCACACATTAACTGATTATTGTTATTCCTCCACCGGTAAAGAGAGCTTATAATATGTTTCACGTAGGTAATACAATGTTCGAACAGTGGACGTAAAATAGACAAAAATTTCAACCGTTAACAAGTAGAGAATCTCTATAATTATTATGTGTGCTCGAGCGCGTCCTGCCGCATGCGCCGGTAGCACCGCATGGCGATCAACTGCCGCAAGTGGCTTTAGACTACCAACGCTAGTCATCATATAATATAAGCTTACCCTTGTAGTTCTGCCCTGGTGCTGCAGCCGCTGCTCCACCTGGCGGCGCATGCGTAGTGCCTCGGTGTGCTTGAGCGCATTCTGCCGCATGCGCCGGCAGCACCGCATGGCGATCAACTGCCGCAAGTGGCTTTAGACTACCAACGCTAGTCATCATATAATATAAGCTTACCCTGTAGTTCTGCCCGGGTGTTGCCCTGGTGCTGCAGCCGCTGCTCCACCTGGCGGCGCATGCGTAGATTGCGTAGTGCCTCGGTGTGCTTGAGCGCATTCTGCCGCATGCGGCGTTAGCGCCGCATGGCGATCAGCCGCCGCACGTGGCTTACCGCTAGTAACATAAAATAAGCTTACCCTGTAGTTCTGCTCGGCGATCTCCTTGGCCCGGGTGTTGCCCTGGTGCTGCAGCCGCTGCTCCTCCTGGCGGCGCATGCGCAGTGCCTCGGTGTGCTCGAGCGCGTCCTGCCGCATGCGCCGGTAGCGCCGAATGGCGATCAGCCGTCGCACGTGGCTCTGGATCTTGAGGATCGCCCACATCTTGTGCCCGTAGGAGCGACGGACGAGGTAACCTCGAGCGGCCGCCTGGAACAAGACGCTAAGTAAGTACCAGTACACCACAGAAGTAATAGTGTATTAAGATTCTGACGCACTTATAGTCTTCTGTCCTAGTCCAAGAACACTGGCTGCGTTACGATGGACATTCTAATGCAAAAACATGCAGCAAGAGTTATGTACAGAACAAATGACAAAAAACAGTGACAAATATTATACTGGATTGTACAGTGTCTTACATGCATGGTACATTCAACCACTGATCTACAAAACTAAAACATTAAATAACGTTTGTCTTACTTGTAACGACACAATGTGTCCTCGCAAATGCCTGAACCGATGAGCCAGCACTCTCGCTCGTATCAACGCTTGTAGCCGTGCGTAGCCAACCTTCATCCTGTTGTACCGGATCCTCTGCAGCTTCCCTCGCCAGTGACGCTGGACCAGAATCGCCGCCGCTCTCATCTTCAAGAACCGTCGTCTGTACACCCAGCCTCGGATAGACCGCTGCAGGATCAATATCTTCCTAGTCAGCACTCTATCTCTCTCTTGTTCGAGGAACAAATCATGAGCGTCCTTCAAAAACACTTTGGTGTGACCTAATTGATAGTCTGATTTCCCAAGTACTTGCGCGCAAATCTTGGCAGTGGCTGCTCGACATTCGGTCTTGTGAGCTGGCGGCACACCCGAAATTAAGAATCGGTATCTTTCGACGAACTCTTTGAAACTGTGGCGGATTGGATACCCGGCTCTTCGGATTCTTATGGTTTCCATCATTCCAGAATACCTAAGCTGTCGGCAGCAAAGACCGCGATCAAACAGCATCGGCTTTTTGAATTCGTTCGGCTTGATGCATCTGATAAAGAACGGTTGGCACGTTCCTAAAGTTCTCATCAGTAAATCTAATGACTTCTTAAATTGTGTCGACAAGGTTGGTGTTCGTTTGCGTGTTTCTGATCCCATTGTAATGTCGTCATGGAATATTTGTTGCAAGAATTTGTTGGTGGAGACGTGAATGAGTTGCAGCAAGTCGGCACTGAAGGTATCTCTATTTTTCTCGAGAAAACCTCTAGTGTCGTAGAAGACGATACCGGCAAAGTGATTTAGACCAAAACTGGTATTTATATCGGACTTTGGTTTTAGGTAATTTCTATGAAGACCGTGCGTCTTGTGCAGCTTAGCCAACATAGTTTGGTCTGTCCCTTTAGGGAATTTTGACTCTTCGTCTATCAAGGCCATGATGTTCAATTGTTTTAAAGCAATCAAATCCAACGCATCTTGGTTGTCCACGAATTCGATATGCTGCCAATTGATGCCCTCGTGGTTATACTCTTCCTGTTCCAATTTGAAAATGTGTCGGACGAAAAACTGCTGGAGATTCTCGTTGGCAAAATTTATGCAAAACTGTTCGAAGCTGTTTTGGTCAAAATTTTCGAAGCCAAATATATCTAGTACTCCTATAGCAGTTCTCATTGAAGACTTTGGTTTGTAAATAGCTGCGTTAATTTTCTTTACTATGATTACGAACAAGCGGCCATAAATTCCTTTGACGAAGGCATCTCTGATGTCCACAGATTGTATTTTACTAAGAGTGGATATGACTGTTTCACCGTGAGCGAATAGCGTTTTCCTTGTTAGGGCATTGATCAGGGACTGCATCGGTACACCGAGTAGTGTGGCGACTCTCCTCACGTTGGCTTGTTCTATGATTTCTGTAGCATCTAAATTGTCTACAACCGTGGCTTCATACTTGATGTTTCCGCAATGTAACACGGCTGCTAGCAATTTTAATATTTCCCATATCTCTGCCTCACTAAATAAAAGTACTTTCATTGCGGATCGGATGTCTGCAAATTCTGCTGCGTCGTCGCGACCTTCGCAAGAAAAACTCCCACCCTGGAATCAGCCAAACAGAGAAAAGGTAATTTAGAAATAGGTTTAAATCGAATAAGATCTAATCTACTATTTTTTTATTGTAATATGATAAGGGTCAAAGTTTCCCTCAATAGTTAGGTAAGGTTAGACAAACATACACTAAAGTACTAAACAATAATCAAATAACTCACCGCTGATAAATATTTGTATTCCGACGGCTCACCCAATTCTAACTTTTTTTTCTCATCCTTCGACAAACCTGCCAGCAAGCAGTAAAAGACATGGTAGTTCCTCTCTTCTGGTCCTTGGGAGACTATTCTAGATTTTTCTAGAAGATACTGTTCTATCTTGGCGCCTTCTATGACACCTCCGTGGTTGAAATGTATGTCGATGTATTTTCCGAATCGTGAGGAGTTGTCATTCCGCACTGTTTTTGCGTTACCGAATGCTTCGAGAATTGGGTTTGCTTCTAAGATCTGAAATCAGTAAATAAAAGCAATTTAGCCAGTTGTTAATGATTATTTGTTTCATATTGACCTGTCCCGCGGGGTGGCAGGAAAATCGACATATTTCCTTACAAAGCTTCCCAATTTACCCTCTAGGGAATGATTTTCAAAAAATCTTTTCAAGTGCACCCCTAAACCCCACAATCTACACCCTACTTACACTCTACTCGTAAGTCTGAGCGTTTTCTGTCAAGCAGATAAATAATAAGTAGATGCTCTTTCATTTCACTTCATTGAATGACTTGAGGATTATATTGACTTTTGCTGCATCAGTCTACTTCTCGAGCGTTAAGTCGTCGCTAATCCTATATATAAATTAAGGGTTCGTAACGTAAGGTTTCTAAGCATGTCTGCTTAATGAGGGCTTTGAACTTAGCAGTGTTTAATTGCATGTAAAACAGCTAGCATTTAATTTGTCTTGAAATCAGGTTTTAAGATCTGCCTATTTTGGAAACGTGTCGTAAATTATGGTATCAAATCTTAGAGCTGACTTGAAATAATAGTTTTAATAGCAAATGTCACCTGTTGTTCAATCCAAGAGTGTTTTCCACTAATAGCAGCGAGATACTGCAGTATCAGCTTCGTGGACTCCGTCTTCCCAGCTCCCGACTCCCCACTGATGACAATGCACTGATCCTGACCGTACCGCCGCATGTGCGCGTACGCATTGTCTCCTATAGCGAAGATGTGAGGGGGTAACTCGCCGATCTTCCGCTCTTTGTAAAGCTTGATCTGATCTGCCGTGTAGATTGGCAGGATCTGGTATGGGTTCACTGCTACTAATATTGAGCCGGTATACGTCTGGAAAATGAATAAAATGTTAGTACCGATTTCGTAACGTCTTTCTACTATTGATCGATATGTTCATAAAACAGAAATTTGAAGCCACAAAATAAAAAATATCTCCTACATGCTTTCCGGTAAAACTATTTTGTTTAAGGGAATTTTAACAGTCTCGGCAGAATTGTGAGTAAAAAATCACTTCTAAAGAGACAAGGCTGGAAACATAATAAAATGCTAAAGCGTAATTCGCAGAATGCAATAAATTAAAACGTAAGTAAATAAAGATGAATTGGCTAATAAATCAAATAAATTAATGAGAGAGAGAAATGACTATTTTATGATGGCACGTCAAACTCTAGTCACGAATACAAATACCTTGTACATTTTATATTGAAATGTTAAAATTACTAGCAATAAAATGTTATTAGTTGTGAATGTGAAAGGAGAGATCCCAAAGTAGTGTTTTAGAAAGAAAACCGTTTGAGATATTTCTCATACCTATTTCAATTTCTAACCAGCACACTAGAGATTATAATACTACTGGGCACTGTGCTGGGTGTTCCCAAACCAGTATTGATTAATACCTACTCCCTTAACAGGAAATTCTAATTTGTTTGTGTGTAATAAGTAGGTACCTACTTATTTGTTTCCAAAATGGTGATGATTTCATTTTGGAAACCCGTTTGTTTCTATGTTACGCTATTTTGTACATCGCGCCAGCGCATGAACAGTGTTTATTACTACTAGAAGAATAATTTAATTACATTCTATTGATATCATTTAAAACCAGTGATCGTAGCTTAGTTAATTACATTATCTTTTGATAGAATTGATGAGTTCAGGCATCCGTTGCCTTGTCTCTGCAATCCCTCATCATATCCTTCCGCCCGCCATCGCAACTGTGTTTCGAAACCAGTTGTCTACGAGGATTTTTAGTCTTACTTGGCAACCAGTTGTGATAGAAGAATATTTATTCTTGTTACGCAACCAGTTGCCAAGAAAGAAACAAATCGCCGCTATCGCAACTGTGTTTCGCAACCAGTTATCCTATTGCTATAGGATACTTACATAGATGAGATTCTCGCTGTATCTGATGAGCAGGTTCCTCAGTATGCCCGCCTCGTGGAGGTCCCCGAGCGAGATCATGTCTTCCACGCCGTGGACCGAGGTCGCGTGCATGGCTTTGATGCGCCGCTCTGGTGGTAGCCATTGTTCTTGACCGTCGTCGTCGCGCACCCTGATGCGGCGGCCCTCTGCAGCCAGTACTCGGGCGCCGATGGCCACGTCGAACTCCCGCCCTGATACTGGCTCGATCCATATGTAATCGCCCTGGAAATTTGACAAGAGGAACTGTCAGTGTCTGTGTACCTACTTTGACTTTGGTTTGGCCGATCGGTCATTATGAATTGGGATATTATACATGGAATATGAAGACTGTTAGATGAATGTGAAGATTTGACAGTTTAAGATAGATATAGGTATATTTCTCTTAGCTTTAAAAAAAATATATGTCACCAAAAATATATGTCAAATATATGGACCATTGCACATAAATTGACCTAGCCCCAAATTAGGCTCGAAACATGACGTGTTATGGGTAGGTACTAGACAACGATATACATACTTTTAATAATGAAACAGACAAATTAGTTGAAACAGAATTTAATGTACGAAGTTGAAAATAAGATATGTAGCAGCAGCAGCACCAAACTAAAGTGTTTCTTATCTAATACTGTTGATTCAAGTGTAGAAGTTTTAGCGCCATTAGCAAATAAGTAGCGTGTTTCCAACGGTTTTTTAATAGCCATAGCACACGACCTACTTATTTCATCTTATTTACGTTTTGTCGTCATCAAGATACCTACATGCATATGAAATTAAAATCGTGGCTACCAAATTTGACGACAAAAACGAGTCCATTAGTCCACCAACACTTATTATCAGTAAACGTATCAAGACCGACACATTACGTAAACCGTTTATGCAAAAGAAATGATTACTGTGCAATTATCTGATTTACAAAGGCGACAATCCATCCGATGCACGTCATGCACCAAGTGATATGACAATTAAATATTTGTGCACCTCTTTTTTGATAGAATAAGTAAACTGCATCTCAATAGACACTATAAAAGTTTGCTAATGTTAAGTATTCACTATTCATTTATAAGTTACCAACTTATCCAATATAGAAAGTGGGTAAGACAGCTATTCGACATTGTAGCATCCGAGTGATCGATGTTTAAATCTTTAGAGACATTCAACAATATTATAATTACATACTACATACATCCTACTAATATTATAAATGCGGAAGTTTGTGTGTGTGTGTGTGTGAATGTTTGTCACCGTAACTACCAAACCGATTTTGATGAAATTTGGAATGAAGTCTGTTTAAACCCTAGGAAAAGACATAGGATAAGTACTTTATATCCCGATAAACTATAGTCCACGTGGGTGAATCCTCGTGTCAGAACTAGTATTTATATATATCGCGCGAGTTATTTGTTTAACTTTATACTAATGACGCAACAGAATAAAATCAAGGGTCATAGATTCAGGAAAATGTTAATAGAGAACACTGGCGCTACAGCTTTCTAATAATTTCTACAAAATCTGAACCTCACCTCGAAAAACAAACAGGTTTCCATGACATCACGCTTTTCCACGCTATTTCACAAGATAACAGAGACTATGAATTTGGTTATTAAGTGGAGCAATCGATAAGTTTATCACAATTAACTGACCGCCACTCGGTAAGATCGGTCATTTTGTTTCAATGAGTTGGACGAAATGAACTTATCAGTTACTTCTCTCTGATATCAGTAGTGGTTTACTAGTGAGCGTAATAGCGTTGAACTAAGTACTGATGGAATATTATGTAACACTTTTGGCCGATCTCGCTTTCAAGGAAGCTATTTATTATTATTAGCAAACGTTCCAAAATAAAGCAAAAAGTAAAATCAATTCATAAAACCTTACAACACGCGCAAATTTACGTTCAATGACAAAACCTGTTGCGATTGAAGTTTTGAATTTGTTACCGGTTTTCCGGGTGTTGGCGTAATTTATAGCTTTCCAAATTTTATGTCTTTGCACAAAGCCAAATGAATGAATACGCGAAAGTCAAATCAAACTCAAGGTAAAAGTCGTAATAAATATAATTCTAGTTTTATCCAATATTTTTAATTGCTTAGTCGCTTATCTAAAAAAGTACCCTGTACCAGCTACCTGCGTTTATAAACGTTAGTATGATACTTTTTTTTTTGTTTTGTTATGGCGTCACACGATTAGTGTATTTGCCAGTGTCATGTATAAAATATTTCAAACTCAGGGAGTATCAAGTTTAAATGATGATGATGATGGTGATCAAATGAAGGGATGAGGATAGTGTTTAAGTAAAGTAGTGGCGCTTTACTTAAACTTTACATGGACTTTTTTGGAGCAACTCGAAAAGTCACTTTCACAACTTTATTTCAATTTCCCACACTCGTACACATTAACGAACACATAATGGTTAATAATCCACCAATATTACACATTATCACTCGAAGAAACACAAGTTTTGGAAATAAAAACAAAATTTTCACGTTGACAATTCGATTGCCGCCAAAAAAAACTAGTATGATACTCAAAAGTTTCATCACATATCACTTTTTTTTAAAGCTGACCTCCAGCCAGTGCCATGTTTTAGCATTCACCTCATTGTATTCTACCGAATAAAATGAGATTTTATGTTTAACACGATAGAACAAATCTTAAGCCAATTTCTTGACATATTAGAAGTTCTTCTGTGATGTGGGGTGCCGCTGGGTGAATTCACACATTTTTACCTTGTTGGAGTGTAAGTATATTGTTATGAACGACTGAATCGGTGTACAATGTACCCATGTATATATCTGAAGACTGCGCTAGGAAGATCAGCTAAGTAATTTAGCTTTTTGGTCGAGTAGACTTATGACCGCCCACAACCTTTTTATGAAAAATATACATTTGACCAACGAGACCTTGAATGTTTTGGCATTTGACATTTGGCATTATACTACCTGATGTTATAAAACTTGTCCACTCCTATTATGCCTCCCACTCTTGCATTTACAGCACTTTGTGTGCCATTCTCACTCTCGTTTTGGTCATCGAGTAGGTATTCGCTCCTTGAATAATACCTGTTTGGCGATTTGTCAACACAAACTTGTGTTTTATGTGGCTGCTTTCATGCGGCTTGTGAAACGAGGATACTTGGAGTGTTTCATTTATTTTATGTTAGTAATAAATCAACACAGATTTTGTAACATAAACTACCTAAATAATATCTGCTGTAGGTACGTTCAATATGATGGTGCGCAAGTTTTAGTTCATATTACTTACCATAGCTATACATATAATAAATAGTAAAATCATTTAATCTAGTGGTCAACCCTATCTAAGGCGATGTAGTTTTCAGGCCGCTGCTGGCATCATCGCCTTTACATCGATATTGGTTCCACGCTAATGTGAATGCACTTTTTGCAATTCCATTGAAAGTTGATAGCTGATTAGTGTCGTTTTTAGATGGACCTTTTCAAGAGATGAACTAGGTATACGAAAAGAAAATAGGATATAGCTACTTTGCTAACGCCTGAAATTAATAATCGATTCCTGATCCATTATCCGCGGGTTTGGATCGATATGTCATATCATAATGTCATTTTAGTAGTAATATGTCAAGCCCTTGTACTAAAATGACATACTATGACATGGCATATCGATCCGAAACCGCGGATTAGGATCGATTATTGATTTCGGGCGTAAGAAAATAAGACTAAGCCTCTAGCTAGAGCGTATATTATAACTTAAAAGCAATTACAACAACCAAAAAAAAAACTCATAAATATCCGCCTCGCCTTGCAATAACCTCGACTTTTTAATCTTATATTTCGCACCCAGACGTGTACCTAGCACTCTTATAAACACACGTGTGCATGTGTTAGTGCCGAGGTGAACGCCCTCGGCGCTGGATTCTAAGCCGGAATGACGGAATGTGTTGCCAAACGCACTGATCGGAAACCGACGAGAAAACTTACCGCTTTGGGAATAAGTAGGCCCACACCGCATCACTATAGTAAACGCTCAACAGGCCAGCAATCACATGAGTGAGGCGACGTGATACGATACCGTGCGACTTAGCGCATCCCTTGCAGTTTTATGAGACGCATGAATGAGCATTGAGCATGCAACCTCCGTGCCGGGTAATCGCAGGGTGGTCTAAGGACAGGAAGCTCTACTGTCACTTATTACAAACTTTGATACAGAACTTTTTTGGCGGCAATATCAACTCATTCCCAAAACTTGTGTTTCTGCGGGTGGTAATGAGTGATATTGGTAGACTATTAACCAATACGTCTTCGTTAATATGTATGAGTGTAGGAAATTGAAATGAGGTTGTTAATAGTAACTTTTCTAGTTGCTCCAAAAAGTTATTTCCTCGTTAACGCTTGATAGATTTAATACTTGACACTGGCAAATACACCAATCGCATGACGCCATAACAAAAAAAAAATGATATATAAGAATACAAATAGTCATTATCATGATGTTATAATAAGGTATCAACCTCACAGTTTAAGATCACATAAGGACGTACCCTACTGCACTGCTTTCCCTCCGTTACCTTGAGGTAGGTGGTAAGTGAAAAGTAAACCACGTCGCCACCGCCACCGTAGCGATTTGTAGCTTTGCACTAGATGCAAATAACCGTTTCAAATAAAAATTTGCACTAAATTAACTCGCTAAAGCAAAACTAATATAATAGGTCTAATAGGTCGTATTAAAATATGTCAACTAAATTCCTATATTCAATTGTTTTTCTTATTACGTTCAACCATATTCGAAATTCACTAAAGTCGTCAAACCGGCCAGCGTCATTCCTTTCGGACGCGGAAATCCAATAAATTAACAAGAAGTTTCCATATTAAAATAAAAGTAAAAGCTCAAATTAAGAAGTTTTAACGCATTGATTTCGAAGGAAAGCTTCATGCCACAACAAATTCTAAATTAACACTTGCCCGTTTAAAGTACAAAATATGAATAAAATAATACGCAGGTAAAGTAAAGCAACATTAAATTTACGCTTCAGTATTGCATTGAAACATTTGCAACCATACAAGTTCTCAAGTAATTACGGCTATTCTCATAGCAGTAAGCCTTGAACTTCAAGTCTTGGTCAAATGTATAGACTACGTAAAGTAACGGATTTAAGTCGTGGTAAAATCGTAATCGTGGTAGTAGAGTCTCTTGTAAATGTATAAAAAAGGTTTAGTATGTCGAGTCAAAGAGAGAGGAAGCAGATTCAAAAGTTTCATTAAAAAAACGAATGTTAATGATAGTAAAAAATTAAACAATCTGCTGCTTACCCTGGTAACGATCACCATGGTGACGGCGGCATGTGGTCACTGGCACGATCTGTAAATAATGAAAGTAAAAGTTAAATTAAACCTTTAATAATGTTTTCAGTCCTTATAACAAGAAAAATCGATGTTTCTACAACTGAGCCCTCATTGTGATGAATACAAAAAAAATACAATCTGCTTGAAACAATGCTTTCAACAAAACCATCACAAACGAAACAATGGGAGGAGATTGCAACATATCGGCAAAAATTGACCACCGTGAATAAACAACAACTCTATCTATACACGGTAACGGGTGCTTGTATAAGAATCGTTCTAGGTACAAGGATATGAGTTGACTCGTAATATAGTAGCTGAACGGGGTGAGAAGGAAATATAGTACTATACATAAAAGGGTATTTTTAAACAAAGAAAGAACTAGTTCGATATTGCCTCGCAAGCCTCATTGTTCCCAGTTTCTCGCGATGTTTACAGAAGTAAAAGCAAATTGCCAGCAACAAAGGGTTGAAAGCAGCTGGGATTTACCAAGCAATACTGCTTGAGCAGGTGTGAAGTGGTCCATTGTTTTCTTGCCAAGCTCTACTTTGAAGTTGCTCTCGGAAAACAAAGCTTTTGTTTACTTTGTACTTTAAGTCAACGTACGACTTTAAAGTAAGTACTAAATTGAAAAACACCTACTGTAGTATTTGTACAAGTATCTATACAATATAGATACAATACATTGTCTCATGTACACCAGCCGTGGCCATCGAGAGTCTGGCATTAGACCCCGTACCTGGGGAGAGAGGACGTGCGCCTGGCTCGGAGCTGGTGTAGTAGTGAGCCAGTGAATCAATATCTACCTCTAGTTGTTATTGTTACCGTGATAGTGATCACTACACCTACGATCATAGAATTTGCTTTGCAAATTTTTATAACAAAAAAAATGTTTTTGTGGTGTTTGTGGCCTCTTAAGCAGAGTCTGTCTGGGGAAGTAACCACACCCTTGCCAGTTATTCAAGCGTCAAGCAATAGTGTGCATACACTACTGGGTTATGGATTGAAGGGCATAGTTTCCAGTGAAATTACAGGGCTTATAGAGATTGATATAATTATATTATCAGACTTATATGTAAGAGTGACAAGCGCAGTACATTGCTGTACTGAAAAATTCTGAGTAGCATTAAACTGTAACGGGCCAGCATGAGGACACCATGCGAGCGACTTCCTCGTCTTGTCTGTTACAACTTCGGAATATTTTTGGAACAGGGTTTGACAAGACTCCTTTGTACAATTTGGTGTATAGTAGCCGCCGCCATTTATGACACTGATTTCTGACGTAATGAAGTTCCAGCTCTAGTGCGTACGCAATATCCAGACTGAGTACATAGTGTCAAACACTTCCTCCTTCGCAATCGTGGTCATATAATGAAGCCTCGATTATACTGGTTTCTTCTTCCATTTATTACATTTGAAGCACTTCATTTTGATCATGGCTGTTCTTGACATTATAAACTTACCGAGTTACCGCATCTATGTCATAAAAACATCAAGATTTGCGATGATGCTATTGTTATGTTTACATTTAAGATGTCGTTATACGGTATGTTATTATGTATAATGAAATCAGCTATAGGTACTCCACCTGCGTGGAGGTCTCATAGGATTTTTATAACAACAAAATGACACTTAGGAATGGTGTATGCTTTACCTTTTATTAGTGAAAGAATTTTTCAAAATCGGTTAAGTGGTTCTGAAGATTATCCATAACAATACTCGCAACAAAGTGTTAAAAAACAAAACCTTCCAGTTTTAGAACCATTTTGTAGTTTTTTTTATGCAATGGGATGATAGAACTAACTGATGTGATGGCCCATCTGTTGTGCTGTGTGTGTTTAAGCGATAACCATCACTTTATTCGTAGGTCACGGACGACTGGAGTTACAAAAACGTTTCCAAGAAGACACAAATCATACCACACCATACCTACACTTCAAAACTAGTGTATTCTTACTACGAATAAGGCCTAGCACACACACGCTACATTCTCACTTATAGCGCCGACTGACCCGGGCCTAAGTTTATCACGAAGAAAGATAGATGCATCTTGTATTAGCTTCTTAGCGTCAGCGAAGGTAAGGCTGGCCTTACACGGGCTGCTCGAGCAGTTCACCAGTGATACACGGACCGCTCTTGCTCAATCTCAATAAATAAACGAAGCGAGAGGGCGAGAAGCGTGGAATGTAAAGCGCGGGCAGTGGTAACTACGCGAGAGCAGCCGACAGCTCGAGCAGTCAGTGTATGTCTGGCGACTGCTTAACCACACAATGAAATTTCACCGTGCTGCCAACCGCCCGAAGCAGTTGTAACTGCTCGAGCGGTTCGTGTATATACGTACGTAGAAGTCTGTTGTTCAACATGCAGTCGCAGCTTGAAGCAGTCGATCCTAACTGCTTCAGGCCGCCCGTCTATGGCCAGCCTTAGAAAAGAATACGGCCCGTGTGCGATCAGCCTAAGTAGAGCCGGAACCACCTGTCGTATGGGAGTGTACCCGTTACATAGCGGGCTCCGGCCACAGATGTGACAAACATGGCACGACATGTTTTGCGCATATTTTTACGACATTCCTGCCTTCTCATGTAACTGCAGTATTGCTCGCAGTGAGATTGTACGGAAAAGCGCTTTTAAGTTTTATATGTTAAGTATAAGTAACTAGCACGAATTAATAGACAACTATAAACCAAACTTCGTTTTTTATTTGATATTAAATGAGGAAAATATTCTTTTATAATACATACTTGGCTTGGCTTTTGAGTAGGTATCGAGTAATTTTAGGTAGGTTTTTATATATTTATACATAATTTTTTTACATGTCTAAAGCCTTGTGCAGAACTCGGTCTCGGGCCGTTTTTCAATAGTTCTGAGATGTTATCACGAAAAAAAGACATGCATGAGTTTTAGGAACCTATCGGGGTAGCTAAATCATAAGAAAGCTTTTCCCCATAATTGGTACAAAAAGGCTCCGCTTTTGATGAATATTAAGAGACTTGACGTCATCATTATGTCAATTGGTAAATTTAGTCACTCCTTTACCCCTGACCTCTCTTTAGTCTCTCCCCTGCGTGAAATTAGCTTCTTAAATTGATAAAGAAGGTTGCCAAAACATAATTAAGCAAGCTGTAGTACTTTCTGTATTTGATCTCTACCCTGTGAGATGAACGGCCTGTAAATAAAGGACTTCCGGTGCGATTAGTTCCGCCGTTGACTACACGTGCGCTATCATAGCTAGTGTGCGCGCACGCATCATAATCTATCTATTCAGTCTAACTTTACTACTGGGTGTATGACTATCGTGACAACTTTTATTGGAAAATCATGAACCACCTCGCAGAAACAAAACTTCTTTCCACTCTCTTTTCTGTTGAACGCCTTGTTCTCTTTGAAATAGAACCTCAGGCGTTGTTGCCGAGAGTTTCTAAAGTGAGATTTTTTTTTTACGACTTAGAGGGTAGTGTTTGACCACAAGTCACCTGAAGTTAAGTGACATTGCGGTCGAAGGTGGTGAGACGCTACACCTGGATTGAGATTTTTTTTTGTTCATTTACCTAAAATCGATACAGTCATCTAAATAAATGTAAATTTATTATTCTGTACACACCTGACATAGTTGCCTCAAATATCACTAATCTATTTGTAATTAGACTTTACTTAAAATTAAATCTTGAGTACATATAAAGGTACTCAATAAATTAAATAAATATATAGGTAGGTGCTACTACAGCAACAAGTCTTGAAAATAAAACAAACATGAAACCACTTCGATTATCTTAATTTCCCATCTGAAAATGTAGGTCATACAAATAACAAAACAAACACACTTTATAACGTAAGTCGTTTTAAAACTTTGTATTGAGAAATTATTTACCGACCATAGATAAACAAGTTGATTTAATTAATTGAGAAGATAAAAGTTAATATGAAAATTATATGCACATTATGTAGATAAAAGCGAGCGAGCATGCAAATATGCTGGTGGTTATTATTAAATGAATTTATAATGAAGTTCGTACCCATTTCAATTTCGCGGTACCTTCTATCTCATGCATAGTGCAAATATAGATAACGTTGATGATTAATTAGGAATACTTGTGTGCAGAAAGTGCCTGAATATACGGATGAGTTACGCGTAGAAGAATTTTATTGAAAGTCAGGCTTATGGTCTATGCCAATTAAGACTTGTAGCTAATCTGTGGTGATCGTTGTCACTAACGTCATATTTCCCATTGGAAATGACGTAAATGATGAGTTAAAGACGACCAAGTTGTGTTTATTAGACTTCGGAGTGTTTTTTTTTTCACTCTAAGCCCGAGTATGAAAAAACAACCTTTACCTGTACCTTGGACGTTAACAGATAGATTTATTATTTCCTAACAATCATTGCAACAAACAAACCCGTCTTCAAATAGCCTATATTTTATACTAGCTGTTTCCCACGGTTTCACCCGCGTGGACTACAGTTTATCGCAATAAAAAAGTATCTTATGTCCTTTCATACGGTTCAAACTATCCACTCACCAAATTTCATCAAGATCGGTTCAATAGTTTTTAATTTTATCCGAAAAAAACAAACAATCAAATATTTTCTCTTTATTACATTAACAGAAGAGATATATATGTAGTTTATGTACTGTTGTGCATCGATCGATTACAAGATCACCACTAGTTACATAGCTCGCCACTTAGCGTATTGCATAGCTACTACAGAATACACAACAGTGTTCAACTATTACTACATATCGCACCGGGGGCAAGCCGAATGCATTTTCACGCATCATCGATCACACTTCCTAAAGGCGCGCGGTGACAGGAAGTGACTACCGACTGCCGTCGACTGCCCGCCGTTCACGAAGTCCGTGGTCACTACTGTGACGGCAACGCACCCGTCAACTGTCGCCGATACAATTCTCTTTTTTATTTCAATTTTTATGGTTTCACACGAATTTACACGAGTAGTGTATTTGATAGAGTCAAGTATTAAATATATCAAACTCAGAGAATATCAAGTAATAATGACGATTATGGGGCCCAGCAACAAGCCGGGTCAAAGAGGATAGTGTTCAAATAAAGTAGTAGCGCTTAACTTAAATTTTACACGGCCTTTTTTGGAACAACTATAACAACTTTATTTCAATTGCCCACACTCGTACACATTAACGAACACATACATAATGGAACAAACCAATAAATCCACCAATATCTCTCATTATCATCCGAAGAAACATAAGATTTGGAAATAAAAACAAAAATTTCATGTTGACAGTTCAATTGCCGCCAAAAAATCGATACATAATATTGTTTTCGTGTACGCTACGCTGTCGACAGTCAAATGTTTTCCTTAATAATAAATTCGTTGACCTACGTTTCGTGTGACAGTTACTTATTGCTTCTATATAAATGTTAAATTTCTTATTTTTAGACACAATTGAAGCAATGCTGATTTTGACTAATAGGGTAAACATCGTGAGTTCGTAAGACAACATTTACATTACACAGTACATACTACCTAATTAGTTCATTATATACATATTTTAATAGTTATAGCCGATAGTACGGATACTCCTAGGTTTAGGTATACTTTTATACTGTAAAAAAGCGTTTGCGAGATTGTCTATCTTGATATCCAGGAGGTATTCATCAATGTCGCAGTACACTATAGTTAGCAAAACCACCAAAAATATGAATGACTTCTGTGTATTTCAACTAAGATCATTTTCAATTCTAATAATTTCTGAGACAATAGGCGCAGGGGCACTTGGCTCAAAATATCTCCAGAAGCGGAAGGTTCCGGAAAGTCCAGGCTGGCCAAAAAAACGTGTGAAGATGATGATCGTTTTTTTTTCATCGAAAACATCTAAAAACCTGAAGCTTTTGCTACAATATAACGTCGTCGGCTTCAGTAGCTGTAATATATTGTAGTAACATATTAATAATAATGTTTTGGAAACACAAAAAGGGAATTGAAAACACATGCACTGGGACTAGCCGAATAAAGAAAAGACAGAAAGTAGAACATTTACTTTTCGTAGAATTTAAAATTGTAGGTACCTACGAGATTCAATCTTCATTTACCTACATCGTCAGTTACGTAATATGTATTATGTAAGTATGTGTGTACTTTAGGTAATAACACTGTTCACAGACGCCCAGAACAGTATATGCGTATTAAACTTGCCTCGTATAATCATGCGGGGACATCAACAATACAGGCAGTTACTGGCACGTTTCATTCACCCATGACCGGCAGGTGGCGGGTCACGGCCCGGCCGTGTTTTACCTGCTTTGTCAATGGGTTAGCCTGCTACGTCACGTCACTCTATTGTTAAGTTTTCGGAATGTGGCAAACCCTCCTTTCAATTTCAATGTCTGTGGGATTGTTTTTGCATCTAATGCTGAGAATTTTTAATCTGTTTGGGTACATACGTTGTCTACCGGAAGCGGTGTGTTAGAATTTGAATACTTAGTTTATTTTTAGTTGTTATTTTTCATACATTTTTATATAATTAACTGTTCCTGAATAAAATTGATATTTGATAGAAATACCTACCTATACCTACCAACAACTTTTTCAATTAATAGTTTAAGTTAAACTATTTAAGTATTTAACAAAGCCAATTTTTCGGTGTGTTCCGGCACTTGAGAGCCAGTTCCCAGGCTGAATCTAGTGTGTTCGAGTGTTTTTAAGTGAAGGTGTGGTCTACCATATCCACCAACTAACAACAGGGGACTTGTGGTCAAACTTTACCCTGTATATATGTATCTATAAGAAATAATTATTAGGGATCGTCTTAATTTAATGTTTCCCCTTTAAACTTGTGTATATTCCTCAAGTACGAGAATTATAATACATATATACATACATACTATGGGTAGAAGACCAAAAATAATCGTAAGCATATTTCGAAATCGGTTACGCAAAAGATGTAAGTAACTTTCTTTCAGGAAGACTTAAGCGCCACCTAAGTTTTGCATCGAGTTGTTATTCGTAATGCATTATCAAAATACATTTGCAACGACACTTCAAGTGGGCACCCTTGCCCGTCACGTACGAACGCATGTGGTTGTGTACATCTAGATCAATATTGAAAGACGAAAGCGATTTCTCAAAGCGACGAGTCGAGAAAGTGTTTTGGATAACAATGGTATTCTCAACGTTTAACTGGGAAAGGCTTACTCAAAGAAAACCGTCAGAAACTCGCGTTAGCTGTTTACATCTTACTACAATCGATAAGTAAAATTAATTTCAAGTAAGAACTAGATACCGATTGGCAAAAAACACAGGCAAAAGAAAGGATAAATACGTTCTACGTTGAAATAATCCTTGGTTATCCCTTTGACAAAACCACATCATGATCTACAGATATTTTCAGATGAGCAATTAAGATTGCATTAACCTTGTGGTTTTTTAATTCTACTTAAATTAGAAAATACGGCTTAAAGATATAGATAGACTTTAAGACTTGCAGTTATACTAAAAACTGAGAAGAATCTTTCACTTCTAATCATTTTAAATGCTGCTCAAGTAAAGACTGCGTTGCACGCGTCGGTCGTAAAAGTTTACGTGAACACGTTGAAAATGACCAAATAATGGAAATCTGTATATTTATCAAGGAGACTCTTTGTTTCCGGAGATCTCGGAAGTACTTGTTACGCAATGAAAGTAGATTCAACTGCTAAAAATCAAATAAAATTGCGAAAACTATCTGTTGGAAATTACAAATAAGGATAGGCATACTCAACTATCTTACCAACATTTTTTTTTGTCTGATGATTTTGTAGAATCTATGTATGTTCCTTATCAGGGCTATTGCGAATTGCGAATATCAGCATTGGCAACTTACTTAGTACTACGACTATGTACACGACTAGCCGAAAGGGATGGCACTTGTCACGTATGACTTTCACTTGCCAACTTTGACCAATCAAAGATCGTATATTCAAAACAAATCGTCACTTGTATAATCCATTTATTCATTTTTTCCACAGCTCTTGCATACGTGTTCTTTAGAAATAAATTATAATACGTATTAAATTTTCGTTTTCTCTTTTTTGTTTAGTGACAATCCTGGTAACTACTAAGATTGGTGATAATTGCTTAACTAACAAAAGAGCGCTTACGTCTAATATTTTTTGCAGACGTCACTTTCACATGACACCAATGCAATAGCAACAGCATGCTAATATTCAAATTACACAAATAGAGAATTCTCGCATGTCTACATTAACCGCCAGTATTATAAACGGTCAAAGCGGAGAATGCGTAGAGTCAACAGAGACTTTGTACACGCGTCCGTCACTGCAACATTTATCACCTCTTTAACCAGTTACCAAACGATATCGTTACACGAAATAGCTTAGGAAATAAGGATCAAGATAGGTCTAGATGTAATGGTCGTTTCGTTATGACGAGGCAGGTTAATTATCGGGCAGGAATGTCACCATGTGGGATGACATGCGAACTTTGTTACATTTTATGTTGCAGAGCAGTGTGCAAACTTTACCATAAAATTGGACTTACAAAACATAGCATTATGAATTATTATATTTCGTTTGGATCAAAATTAACTGGGACATTCTTACATTTTGCGTACTCATTTAGATCTTCTAAGCAAACTAGTCGTTGCTATCGCAACTCTTGGATAAAAATAACGTTTCAATTGCATTTCATTATAAAATAACACTTTACTGCCGCGGCATTTCAGGCACTGATGGATGAACGTTGAATGTAAGTCAATCCATAGCCATACGTGAGCTCATCAATCCCTAGTTAGTTACCGTCAAAAATTGTACAGTACTTTTCCCAAAGGGCGCGGATATTCAGACGACTTATGAAGTTGGAATCAATTCAATTAAGTTTTTTTTTAATAAAAGCTCTTTATAATTGGAAATAACACGATAGATGTTATGAGATTTCAAATTAAATTGCCGGCACTTTTCACCGGTGCAGAGCTAGAATTTCGATTTATATCGAAGATAATTATCGAATATCCAAGCTTATAATATTCACAAAGGTTTTGCTGGACAGATATCATCGTTTATTTATAGTGTTAAATGTCAGTGTACAATTTCCAGAGTGCTAGCACGATAAATATGTATTTTCAAGGGAAATAGCTGCGGTGTTTTTCACCAAACTACTATTATTTCATTTATCTCGAAAAAAAATCTCTAAAATAACGATCCAAGCATGATTAAGAAACCAGAAAGGCTTGGCTTGTCATAGATACCATCGATTATAGCTATAACTTACTTTACACGACCGTAGGGTTTCCTTGCGAGTTTGTTATAGATATATCGGTTACGAAATAAAAGGGTTATTTGTAACAAGGCTGAAACCTTGTAGTCTTTTGTTTCAGTCTTAATACCCTAATCTTTAGTACATTGTACATTTTTAGTAAATACTATTTCGTTATATAAAACTACAAGTCAGATATCGCATTTGGTGATAGGTATTTTCATCAGTCGAATTTTAATTGATAACTCGTTTTATGAAACCCATTCACGTTTGAGGTTTCAAACAAAAGATAGTGAATCTTGACCTTGTATGTTCATCGCGGTGTGTGGTGAAAGTCGTTGGTGTAAATAAAAACTCGCCGTCGTTAATGCAACTCACGTGCGAGAGTAAATTGGGACATTTTTCGATCGTCGCGACGTTCCAAAGGACAATGGGCTTCCTGTGGCGATCCTCAATACTTAAGCTATCAGCGCCTGTGCATCGAAATTCATCCTGAATTTTAGGTGTGTGGTTTTTGGTGGAATGTTAATGTTACATAGTTAAAAAAATAATTGCGACCGAGCAGTGGAGGAATAGTGTCATCTTTCTTATGAATAGCTCTAGCACTCTAGCTCTTTTGGATAAATACTTAGGGTTATTAAAATTTTTGATTAAATGAAATTGGATTGTTTCTGGTTTTAGAAAATTATAACTATCTTACTTATATTAACTTGCTATGGCAATAATCAGCTGAATTTGCATATAAAAAGTCACACTACTATAAAAAGTGCGGATATTTAGATGTTTGCTTATTTGTCACTTAACAACGGCCAAACGGCTGAACCGATTTGCGAAGAAAGTTAGCAAAATGATCATTGGTTTAGGAAATAAGCTACTTTTATACCGGAAATCCACGCAAGCAAAGCGCGAATTCATGAACACTGCTCCAAGAAAATAAATGTTCACGTTTCAAGTTCAATGTCGGTTACGCGGTCTCGATGATTGAAATCGAGCTTCGGTGAAAACTGTTCGCTTCACTGTTAGTAAAAACTATTTTAAACCCTATTCCATGCAAGAATTGTTTATTTTCCAATGGCCATTGAAAGCTTTGCAGTGAATGCCTTAAAGAATATATAATTATTGTTCAAATACAGCAATCCACAGATCGAGAACGGAGAATAAAATTATTTCTGCGGCTTTTTTTGTCATCTTCGTTAATTTTTACTTGTCATGGTCGGTCTCTGGAATATGCTAAGTAACCATGCCATTCATTGATTTCTTACTTAAAATCTTAAAGGCAACGGGATATGGTATATTTTTAAGTGAGTATGATGGTAAGCTTAATTTATCGAGCTTGAGTACAGAGCAAGTAAAAAGAAGAGGCTTGACTTTATCAATAGCCAGGTGTGTTCACAACGAGTTGCGATAAGCACATTTGCATGCATAGCTTGCAATCAATTTAGTAATTAATGAAGTTGGAATTAAGTACTGCATACGTATTTTAGCTTAGACAAATAGGTTTCTTTTGTTTTAATCATCATCATCATCAGCCTTTCACGTTCCCACTGCTGGGACTCTGGCCTTCTCTCAGAGAGAGTATGGGCTGTAATCTACCACGCTGGCCCATTGCGGGTTGGTAGATGTCGCATGCCCTTGAATGTTGCAGTTCTTGGGCATGCCGGTTTCCTCACAATGTTTCCTTCACCGTTTTGAGCGATGGCAATTCCACACATAACTTATTAAGTCATAGGTGCGGGGCCGAGAGGATTCGAACTCGGTGTCGGCGACTTGTAAATCGCACGCGTAACCGTTCGGTCACCATCGCTCGCCACCATCGCTTTGTTTTAATACTGACAACAAATAGTTTGTGTATGTTAGGTTAGGTTAAGATCTTTGTAATTTATTTGTTTATTTTTAGACAGTAACTGCAAACCAAAAACACAAAAACAGCGCATCTGCAACCACTATCCAAGCATTTACAAAACGGTAGAAGGCATCGAAATCGATATGAAAGTCGTAACGTAACTTCTAAAACGTTTGATATTTGATGTTCAAACTAATATTTTTTTTCACGATCAACTTAGTCCCAAAACGGTTTTGTTTGGTATGACTGTTGATAATCAGTGATTGTTATAGAATAAACACTAGTGTGATATTACTTCATTACTAGTATCTAGATAACGCGATGACTTCATACAGGTGTCACTAAAATATTCTGTTCGGACGAGACTCTTTAACCATTGTAAAGAGTATACCAGAGAGAGTACCATTGTCAATAGTTTTTTCAGCGCTCGCAAAAATAGGTTTTCGATTTCACACCTTGGGTTACAAAATAACATTTTTTCTTACGGATCCCTAATTTTTTTGGAAATATTATGTTTGTTCGTCACAGATAGTGTAGCTTTCCAACAGTGAAATAATTTATCAAATTGGTCCAGTAGAGCATATTCGATGCAAACAAACAAACAAACAAACAATCAAATCTTTCCTCCTTATAATATTATATTATAGTATAGACAATTTATTCACAAAATATATGCAATGCATACTTTTGGCAAAAAAATCGTCGATTATAATACAACTAATCACAATACACATTAGTGAAATAAAGCAACTTTAAACCAATATAATCTGTTAGCGTTTCATATTCATACAAAAGACATAAACGCGCAACTCCTTTGGGAACTCTGCGAACGAACTCTGAACGTCGCGCGTTGAAGTCTTTTATACGGAGTAACCGCTACGCAATAAAAGTAGTTTTGGACTCGTTTATTTCTCGTATATCCTACTAATATTATAAACGTGAAACTTTATGTATGTTCGTTGCTCTTTCACGCAAAAACTACTGAACGGATTTGAGTGAAATTGGAATGGAGATAGCTTATACTTTGGATTACCACATAGGCTACTTTTTATCTCAGAAAAAGGTTCCTGCGGGATAACGGGAAGATGCGGGTGAAAGTCTTCATAGGACTAAGAAATAAAGCTATGATAGACGCCTTTTGGCATAGCTTGTGAACTTGTCTGGGTTGGACTGAGTCTACTACTGCGAAGTATAATAAGTTGTTCAGTACTAATTACGTAATTACCCAATCCAGAATAACGTGGCCTTATCTTCATCCTCATAGTCACTATTTGGTGTCGATTCTGTTTTGCTTTCTCTAAAACTAAACGAAGTTTGACAGGTCTAAAAGTAATGCTGACCTTTTTTACTTCAATGGTTAGAAAAGACGACAAATACTGTTAGACCTGTAAAACTTAGTTTAGTTTTAGAGACCGCAAAACCGGATCTACACCAATATCGCGTTACCTATATTATATATCGCAAGCCTGAATATTTATTTTTAAAGAGTTACGTTTTCCTAACGTCATGAACTCATTACTTAAAACGAAATATGCCAACAATGTAATATACAAATAGACTGGCACGTTTTGTTTCTCGTATTGCCTTATCAGAACTACTCGATCGTAATCTACATTTAGGCCGGTTGCATAAATAAAATACTATAAAGTGTTGAGTGAGTGTGTATATTTGTTGCTTCTCGCTGAAAAGACTCGACGGATTTGAAAGAAATTTGGAATGGAGATAGTTTATACGTTGGATAAACATAACTACTTTTTAGCCCGCAAAAAGTATTTGCAGGATAAAAATACGGCTGGTTTATAATGAACTAGTTGCGACTTGCGCCCCACAGCATCACCCGCGTCTTCCCGCAGGAACTTTTACGGAATAAAAAGCCTATGTGTTAATCCAGGGTATAAGCTATCTCCATTCCAAATTTCATCAAAATGAGTAGTTACGGTGATACGTGGTAACAAACATTCACGCACACAAACTTTTGCATTTATAATGTTCAAGGATTCAAACGAAAAAGGTGTTTCTTCATTTGAGCCTTTGTTAATCAACCATGTCTAAACATTTGTACACAATATCGACGAATATCGCAAGACGGTATGAAAATATATTGTGTGTAACAGTTACTTACACAATGACGCGTGTTACCGTATGTATATTTCGTTTTGGACAAACTGAACCGAATATTAAAAGGCGGATGAATGTATATTATAACTAGCGACCTCCCCGCGGTTTCGCACGCGTAGAAGTTGATTTTTCTCCATACAAAGTTAATTATCCCATTTGACCCATAAAGACAGATATTTATAAGAAAAAAGACTATCTTAGTGCGGCGTTACACTATTAAAGAAGCTATACCCTGACAATTTTACGTCTCTACTACTTTTTGTTTAGGCTGTGCGTTGATGTCAGTGGATTAGTCGCGACTTTGAATTTTGTATGTGTAGATTTTATTACATACCTAGATGTATTGTTTTTAAGTAGGTAACTAATTTACGTCATGTATTTATGTTTAGTTTCTATAAGTAGGATTTAAAGCCCTATTAATAGCGCTGACGCAGATTGCATCGACAATAATAGGTATTGAAAAGTTAATAAACGTTTATAGCTCTAAACACCTTTTGCGGAGTTGAAAGCTAATCTTTGACTGAACACGTTTTTAAAGCTTGATTTCATTTTATTTGTTGCATGCATTTTGTTCGCAAATCACTTAAGTCAAAGTCAAAGTCTACTTTAATCTCTTAATGAACTCTTTATCTCTAATACACTCTCTCTTTTTAATACGTACCTAGTCACTAAGCTTTATCAGTAATAACAATTAAACCACGGTACATATCATAATCAAGGGCATGCCGGCTAGAATGGTAGATTATGAACTATATATCGTCGGCTAGCAAACAATACCGCACAACTCAAAATTTTGTGGTATTGACATTTTAATTTCATTGGATGCAGTTTTGACGTGCGCTTCTATGAACCTGACAGTTCCAAGCATTTTTACCTAAATACGAGCCGTTAATTAAAAAATGTTATACACACAAGTCAATAATTTCCATAAAAAACATACATGTAAAACAGTTTTATATCTTTCCAGCACCCCTAGCCAAGATGCATTCTACAATCGTTAACGCTAGTAGAAAACAAGAAAAAAGTATTGGTTTGACATATTTCAACGCTAAGTCACGTGGTCAGAAATATGTCAAATCAATACTTTTTTCTTGTTTTCTATTAGCGTCAACGATTGCAGAATGCATCTTGGCTAGAGGCGCTGAAAAGTTGCAAAATTTGACTTGCGCAGTGTTGTCAGCTAGTCGACGATATACTCTCTCTGGGAGAAGCTATGTGTCTCAGCATTGAGAACGTAATATGCTGTTAATGATGAATAATAAAAGTAAGTCTGAACATTTTCAAATAATACTCACCTATTGAACAGTGTGAGTGCATCGGCTTTCAGGAACAGAATGATGCCAAAACATAATTAGCAAGTCTGTAAAAATTGTCGTCAAATTCGTGCATAGCTGCCATTATCACTTTCCTCACAAATACTCACAATGTCAATAATTGGTTACGTGATGTTATTAATTCATACATATACATACATTCTTAATACATTTTACGAGTCTTTCGAAAATACAAAGACACATACAAAGTTTCAAGTCGATACGAGAATTAGAAGTGGGTGAAAATTGACTTCTAAGATTTGATTACATTGTTAGTTAGTTAGTTACAAGTCAAGCTAATAAAAGTGTTTCAAAAAAAACCTGACTATAATAAACCTGTGTCGGTTCCAATATTTGAAAACAATTCTCATTTGCCTTTCGTTTGTTTTTTTCCATCCAAAAATAGATTGCTTGTTAATAATTAACCTTTAACACGTCGAGTATTTAAAGATAAACGTCAGTTTCTTCAAGTAGGTATAGTGGTGTTATTAGTTTTCTATGAGAATTTATACACAATAGTTTCAAGAAGAGGTGGTTACTGTGACACACACGGCCATGTCATGGTTACCATGCCATCTGGGATACCGGCGCATACTCGTGATATTTCCGTTATAACATAATTGAATTGAACCTAGTTTGTTAACGTAAGTGAGGTCTGAGGGTAGGTAATTCAAAGTTATAATTACACCGATGACTAGAAAAATCTTTTGAAAATTAATTAGCATGGTTTCACATTGTACTCACACCAATGTAGAAGGTTTTGTGAGTCATTATTTGTGATTTGATCAATGAACGACAATCGAGTTCCTTATTGCACATTCTGTCTACCTATTTCGTAAAATATTGTCAAGAACAAAATGTTCTACGGACCATTGTCCCCGTTTCATTTAATCAGATCCAATGCAACAACTTGCGTATTAATTTTATTCAAGCCTATTTGTAATAACGGTAAATACTAAATGTACCTACATCGTTTGAACATATTTGATAACCATTGGCGGAACCACAAACAATTCCAGCCAATTAAAATCCAATAAGATTCCTAAACGGTCCACCATGTAATCAATTGCACATCGCTGTAAATTTTACCCTACATACATATTTTTCTCTACTTTCTTCTCTAACGGTAAATCCGTCTTTTGACTAACATAACAATATTAGCACAACTTTCTTATAGAAAATACATTTGAGTTTAGTTTGTGAGCCTTTTAGAGTTGGTTGCACGGACGCAGCGGATAAAGGTGTCATAATTCACGTGTAAACACCGCTATGGACTACGTGGAAGAAAACTGACGAGTTCTCGCGATCAGAATGTGGAACAATGCGCGTGCGATCGCTCTTCATCACAATTAACAACGGCCAATATATCAAGTTTTAGTATCGAGTAATAATAGAGCTAGTATCGGAGCCCGCATCACCTGACAAGCACTGTAAACAGTGGCAGGTCATATCGTCACGTCTACGTCTGATGAAATTTACCGTTAAGATCCGCTGCTCAGGCGCTCAGCGAGAATCCGGCGCTGATCCTCGACATATCACAGACACAGGCACTGTTGGTGAACTATCACTAGATAAGGATCACTTCACAAGATCACCGATGGTACACGTACATTTCGATCGCGGTCGGTGTGGTGTCCGCGGGGCGATGCACACGGGACGACCAAATGCGGCGGAGCGTGAATGTTAACCTACCTGTAGCGCTTGCGTGTCGGTAGCGGACGGATCGCCGCGCACCTCCCACCGCGCTGCTGCACCGACGGAGTCGCCGCCATTTTTAATACAACCTCCATTTCATAACCTAAAAATCTTATTTTCTTCTATTTTGACTAAAAACTATATTTTTTTAACTGTACTGTGTATTAAAAGATTAAATCGATTTGTTTCGGTAATATTTTAGTTAAAGAAATACCACAAAAGCTTTAACCTGCTTTATCGTTCAATTGTCGCGCCATCTGTTGGTGCTTTCAAGAACTGTCCATGTTGTTAAATTGAAAATAGTGAATTTTCCTGAAATGGAACCTTAGAATAAAATTACACTCAACTTTTTATAAATCTTATAAATCTACGTATACATTAATCCAATATTTATACATCAATATGTTGAAAATGTAAAGAAAAAGATGTAGTTACTGGTTCGTTGATTTTGAACCTTTTCATCATGTAGCTACACAAAGAGGCTGTGTCTTATCGATCTGAGATGAATGTGTTGTGTAGTTCTACCATTTTACTACAGATGGAGTAACGTACTTGATCTAAGATATTTGAAACGTTTCTTCAACTTCTCACGTAGGAGCAGCGAGAAAAGTTGTTGACCATTTTTTTTTCATAAATGTGTAACTATATAAGCGTGTTTGATGTTCAAAATGTATGCAACGAGTATAACTATCTATTAATTTTCCGTAAATCTAGTGTGATTTAAAATATTGTAATGTTCCTAAAATCTTGCCCTTGTGCACAAACACTATTAAGGATAAATTATTGATTTTCCATCTCGCAATTTTTCCGCCTTCATGAGCTTTCAAAAACTAAATTAAAATGCCGATGCTTTGCCGACTCTTAAGAACTCTTTTCACACCCATCTTGAAGAACTGCAATATTTAGCACTGCAACTTGCAGGGGGAGCTCGTTCCACATTTTGCAAGTATGTGGGAGAAAGGAGCGCATAAATCGTGAGGAGTAGGATTTCCAGGGCTCAATAGGGTTGTCAATAGGGTTGGTTGAGCTTTATTTCGATGACGATATGACCTAGTGTTGTGAAGCGCCCCTTTTTTTACTTAATTTTCTAAACGTTGACCTAGATGAGTAACATCGTAACTTAAATATAATACGTCCCAATGTCATAATCTAAATCGATCCAAATATTTTAATAGTTCAAGTTCACTGAATGCAAGAGCTTTGCATAGTAAATAAGAATACCTTATCGCTCATTCATGATCGGAACTAGTTCGCAAGGCGCTGTTAAGCCTAAGTTACATCAGTAAATAAAAACTAACATTAAAATCAAGATGGCACAGTGGGTATGCTGTCAGGCGACGAGACGGGTAAAACAGTGTATTGCCGTTATAACTACTATACATAAATCGTTATATACAGCATATAGTTAACTTCAGCATGTGAGCGCAGCGCTGTTTTTTAAACTACCCTTTATTTGACAGTAATCAGATATCATGTTTTTTTTGTTTTGTTATGGCGTCACACGATTAGTGTATTTGCCAGTGTCAAGTATAAAATATTTCAAATTCAGAGAGTTGAATCAAGTTTAAATGATGATGATGAGATGATGGGATGAGGATAGTGTTTAAGTAAAGTAGTGGCGCTTTACTTAAACTTTACACGGACTTTTTTGGAGCAATTGTGAAAAGTCACTTTCACAACTTTCTTTCAATTTTACACATAATGGTTAATAATCCACCAATATTACACATTATCACTCGAAGAAACACAAGTTTTGGAAATAAAAACTAAATTTTCACGTTGACAATTCGGTTGCCGCCAAAAAAGTCCAGGTTTCATGGTTCAATAATATATACCTAGGTTAGGTATAGGTCTTAGGGTTGTTACTACATCAATTTATAGCGATGATGGCTCAGTGGTAGTGACGTCGGCTTGCGATTCGTAAGACGTGGGTTCGAATCCCACAATGAGCTTGAGCTTTCGGTGAAGGAAAACATTGTCATGAAACCATAGCTTCGTGGTAGGGTATTTTCTAGTACTCGCCTGGCCTCGCTAGCTACCACCCTCTTGTAAGAATCTGTCGCCAAGCACCTATCGGTGTGTTCCGGCAGCCTCACTTGAGAGCCAGTTCCCAGTCAAGGTGTAGCGTGGCGCCATCTTCGACCACATCGTCACTTAACATCAGGTGAATTGTGGTCAAACGCTACCCTGTATATAGTAAAAAAATACAATGTAAACTAGGCTTAATTGATTCTCTTATTTAATTAATTGTTACAATAAATATAAATGGTGTATAATAAATGGTATGGTAAGTCAGTCGACCCTAACCAATGTTAGCATTCAATAACTCTCAACTTACATCATATTACGTCCTATATTTACTCTAATACGCTAATATAATAAAAAAGAAAAGAAAGAAAGTAAACATCATCACAATCATCAGTTTGTGTAATTGTCCACTGCTGGACATAGGCCTCTCCCAAAGTACGCCACTGAGCCCGCTCTTCTCATCCAACCACTGCCAGCCACTCGGCGCAAGTTGTCGCTCCACCTAGTCGGAGGACGTCCTACTAGGTACATTTACCAAGTCCCGGTCAAGTAAGCGTATAGTGGTAAGTATTTAATGCAATGTGTTCTAATTAATAAAATAGACGTAGAAAGTTTTGAGTAACCGAATTTCTATTTATTTCTAACAAATAGTTATGAAACAAAAACACTTTAAACGTATTAGATCCAGCCAACCTACGTATGTATGCTGTGTGCTTAATCTTTACCGATTTGTTAAAAATATTATGTAAAAGCTTTTTACAAATTTCTCTAGTGTTATTGAGCGCAGTATATTAAAATCCATGACGTGATTTTGGTGAAATTGCGCAATTATGTTATTGCAAAATGTTATGCCATCTAAAACCCAATCTTTCAACAAACACATTGCACAATAATAATTATATTAGGTATCTACCTACACAGTTGTCTATAAGGTTCGCTAAAATTACCTCTTTTTTGAGAATTTCCCCCTCTCATTTCCCCCTATCATTTCTATCATTTCAATTATGTTTTTAGGCGATTGACTAATTGATGTTCAATCTTATAAAATTATATACTAAGCAATCTACTAAGTATAAATTTTTACGGAGTCTGTTGAATTTTTTTTATTTATTTATCAAATTTATAGCTTTTTAAAACAAATGTAAGTATGTAAAACTTACAACAAAATGACGAAACTGACACCCAATTATTTGATTTACATTTTATATACATATACCTATGTATTAAGTGGAAATAATTAGATAATTATATTAGTTGCGCCACGCGGTTGTACTCGCGGTTTTCCTGCTATCCTACAGGAACCTTTTTCCGGGATAAAAGTAATCTAGGTAGCGTTAATCCAGGGCATAAGCTATTTCTATTCCAAATTTCACCCAAACCTGTTAAGCCGTTTCAGCGTGAAGAAGTAACGAACATACAAACTCACACACCAACTGTCGTTTGTATAAAATACTAAATTAGTGTGACTATATTATAGTGCCGATATTATCGAGGATGGTAAACAACCCACGAATAGAATAGCATTGCCTCTCAAGGCTTCTACCAGAACACTACACACTTATCGCTAAATGTTTTGGGGTATACACTCTGTCTTACATAGTATCCGTTCGTTTACAATTACGGTGTGTGTTTTTAGAGTCTTTAAGAGTCAAGATCTATAAAAATTGGTTTAAATGAAACACTTGATTATTGACTTGAACTACCTAAATGCATAGGTACGATCGGAAAATAATGAGTTGCGTTCGTCACCACTGAGCGAACCGAACTTATTTCCCAATTGTCAAGTGTTGACGTCAATGTGCTATCGACTGGGAAGCATCCGGATCTGTCGCTTCGGTGACAGATTTTTAACTACTTAGAGGGAATATTCTAATGTCAAGGCTTATTTCCTAATAACTCATTGTAGGTACACATTTGTTTTGTACAGGGGGCCTACGACAATCACTTGTTGCGATTTAGAATAAAGCTTTGAATGTTATGAAATTTATAATATTTGTGGTAAAAAAAAATTTTTAACAGATATTTTTTTTTTTTACTATTTACAGGGTAGCGTTTGACCACAAGTCGCTTGACGTTAAGTGACGATGCTGTCGAAGATGGCGTCACGCTACACCTGGACTGGGAACTGGCTCTCATATTTTCTAATTGAATTGCATTAAATGATCAAGACCTAGTAAGCGACTCAGCAGACATTTAGGTACCAGTTTCGTTTTACATATGAACATCCTCGTTACATATTTATGTAAACATTGGTCTTCGACCATAAATTATTAATTTATTGCTTACGTGTAGACGTATTACAAAACCAGTATGTTTATTATATAATCTACTAAATAGGTATATAAAAATTTAGCGTCTCCGTGGTCCGTGACTTGAGGTCATGTGAATTATTTTAATATTATAATCAAAACGGAACTTTGGAGAACGTACTTCATTTGAATATAGTATTATTTAAGTATATGTGCACATCATTTACATTTATAATGGCTATGGGTGTAGCAAAATTAACATTAAGGAGATGTACATTTGTAAATTTTTATATTTATCATTACAATATGAGCCATGTTTTTAACGGCGGACGAAGTTAGGTAAGTTAAGCACTTTTCATTTATTAATCGATCTATTTTGATGAAAATTAGCTAGTACCTTCTAGGTTATAAATTAAACCGGTTATAATGTCATACACACCTGTCGAATCTTGTTTAAAATTATTATAATCGGCAGCTCAGGTACCTAAAACCGCTGGCTAAATATATGTAAATAGCTAAGCCCCACGGTTTTCCTGCTTTCCTGTGGGAAAATGTGTTTTTACAGGGTAAGAAATACCATGTCATACAACAACTAATACAAGTAGGTACTTTCATGAAAATCCGTTCAGCCATTTCGGAGCTGAGTGAAAAATAAACACACACACACACATTCGCAATTTTATAAATTAGACCACCACGCCAAACCTTATTATTGTCTACTTTAATACTACATTTATAATTAACTACGATCATTTATTAATTTACTATCTGCAATTCATTTGTGTGATTTGAAAATTATATTAGTAAAAATATAACCTTTATGGGAAACGGGTGTGAAATGTGTAACACTTGACAACTTTTTTTCTCGTTATATTAAAGTACAATTATTAAATATTAATTGTTAAACGTATAAACGTTTTATAAATAACAAGAAAATATTTTAGGTCAAAAATAACGATGAAATTTATGAACGTACTTATGCATGTATGTAAAATGTAAATATTCATAATACATTGCTCACACAGACATACTACTCCATAACTAAGACTTGGTAGGTAATCTAAATATCAAAAATAAAAGTTTTGCCTTAAAAAATAATTCAAGGAGTAAAGCCGCGAGTAAATACTACTCGCTAGTCTAAAGTTCGCCAGAAGGTCGTCAAGAAAACATCTAATTTCAAACAGGTGCAGTTCTGATTAGTCACATAAATAAAAAACCGCATTATGTTAACGAAATGCAATAATAATAATGCACCAATGAGGTGTTGACTTGCGGAGGGTATCGGCCGAGGCCACAAGCTAGTATGTCAAGATCAGATATGCGTGTATTTAGCTAACAATGATAACTTGGCACATTAAACTACGATATATAAATAGTTAACTGACCTGAAAACATGAAAATGTTGCTTTTATTTCCAAAACTTGTCTTTCTTCCAGTGATAATGTGTAATATTGGTGGATTATTATTAACCATTATGTGTTCGTTAATGTGTACGAGTGTGGGAAATTGAGATAAAGTTGTGAAAGTGACTTTTCTAGTTGCTCCAAAAAAGTCCGTGTAAAGTTTAAGTAAAGCGCCACTACTTTACTTAAACACTATCCTCATCCCATCATCTCATCATCATCATTTATGCTTGATTCAACTCTCTGAGTTTGAAATATTTTATACTTGACACTGGCAAATACACTAACACCATAACAAAAAAAAAATAGTTGACTGATCCTAGTAGGTCACAGGACTTTTTTCCTTCTTACACGGTTTTGGTTAATAGAGTAGAGCTTTCTGCTGATGAAGTTCTGAAGTATAGCCTCAAAAAATGAGCGTTTTTCTATGGTCCAACTGTTTGAACTACGGGGAGTTATTTTTTCGCCTTGGACCTTTTTCCTACATAGTAAATGAGAAAATGGTATTTTTCAATCGAATAGGTATAAGAAAAAAAAACAGGTTAGCACGCTTTCTCGCGAGGTAGGAACCTACACTATTTCATATAGGCCGCTCTTATTTCCCGGAAAATAACATTAATCATACTTAACGGTATATTTAGGACCTTAACTTGCTAATTGATTATCAAATACGAATATACTAAAATGTACACACATCTATCTCATCTAGGTACAATTTCCGGCTAGCAGTGAGTTTCTAATTACGTTAAAACAAGCAAAATATCCAACATCATCTGATGAAGCACGTGTTCCCGTCAATAACATGCGGCATTTTTTTCTGATACCTTAATGTTGCTCTGAACGACGTCGCCATGTCCGGTTCTAACGCTCGGAAATCTTTAATAACTACTGCGACCGCAAGGCATTTTTACGAAAACAACTCCGAGATAAATTGAAAACCGTGAAGTGGCTTCTTTTTATTGTTACAACCATTTTTCTCCTGATTTATAAATAACAAAGGCTTGTTTATACCATCAACATATTAAAAAATACTATGCCCAGAGGGCCTTCAAGCTATTTTTTGACTTGATTTTTTTCCATTTTTTTACTCCCAGTTCGGCATGAGGTACCCCATCTGTCGTCTACGGGCAGGGCCGGATTAACCCTGTCAGGCGATGCAGTTCTCTCCCTTTACCCTTTTCTTACTTTTTAAATATATTTTTTCTATGACTATTCAATTATATTCATAATGGAAAGAAATGAAAGAATCTTATGAGTATTTTTGGAAGGATACACATTTTGAAATAAAATTTTCATTTGATATAGTATCTGGGTGCGTGAACGGGGACCCTAGGCGGTTGCCAAATCTGCCTAATGGTTAATTCGGCCCTGTCTGCGGGGCTACAGATAGCAAGACCTTATCAAAGTCTGCTAGAAAGCCTAATAACAAAAATAAAATAAAATATCTAATTTCAAATAACATGAAGAAGACCAGTCGTCACTGCCCCCGCGTGTTGCCTAAATGAGTCTCTAGTCAAATGCCACGATATTTCATACAACCTTGAAGGCTTTTACTCAATAATTTAACCCGGATAAGCTGTTGGTAGTAGCCAGTTGGTCGCCGATCGCGGAATCGCTAAGCATCTTTGATTTTATTATACCTAAACGATACCGTTGAAGGCGGCGATTAATAATACTAGAATAGTTTTGTAATTTGTTTTGCTAGTACGGTTTTAATTACATTTTCAAGATACCTAGAGATCGTTCGTGCTAGGTACGTTAGGTCTACCTTTATAGATGGGGTGTCCGATTGTAGATAAATTTCATGATCAAATCAAATCAAACAATTTTCATGAAATAGGCTAATAGTAAAAGTACATTATACTAAATGCGCCCGCGGTTTCACCCGCGTGTTCCCGTTATCCCGCAGGAGTCTTTTTCCGGAATAAAAAGTAGCCTGTGTTCATTTTTTTTAACTATTTACAGGGTAGCGTTTGACCTCAAGTCATCTGATGCTAAGTGACGGTGTAATCCAGAGTATATAATAAGCTATCTCCATTCCAAATTTCATTCAGATCCGTTCTGTAGTTTTTGCGTGAAAGAGTAACAAACATCCATCCATCCATCGATACAAACAAACTTTCACGTTTATAACATTAGTAGGATTCTTATGTACCTACCTTTAATCAGATAATTTAAGATATGTATTACTCTCTACGGAGAGACCTAAAGCCCTAAAGCTTAGGTCCTTATCCATAGTTCCATAAACTAAACACAGAATAACTCTGTCTGTTGGTTACCTTTTTACACTTAAACCGCTGAACTGATCTTCATGAAATTTGACGTGAAAATAGCTTGAACCCTAGGGAAGGACATGGATGCTTTATTTTACACTGTAGTAAACATGAGTGAAACCGCGGGAACCGCGAGTATAATATAAACTCGAATGCACAGGAACGTGGGTCAATTCCTATTAAGCGCGCTGGGAACTTGTTTGCCACTTATGTACCTAGTATATATTAGATACCTGCCTTCAATGGAAAAATAATATATTTCATATATTATTGAAATGCTGTTTTTTTAAAATTAATTTTACTCTTAAGGAAAACAAACAGCCTTAATCAACAGAATTAGAATACATATATTAAATACAGTCGGCCTTTTTCAGTTATAAAATATTTAGTAAGTAATACCAACTACTTATAACTAGGAAGCAGGATACACAAATCCTAACTCAATATGTACCTACGTAAGTAAAATAACATAACCGCACAGCAACAAACCACGTTTAATTTAGCAACAGGATATCATAACTTCAATCAAACTAATTCTTACGCAAGTTTTCTAACAAATTGCATGCAACAATTCTAAAGTTGCGCAGATAAATGTTTGAGTAAAAATTTGTTAGTAATTAGAAGGGGTCTTGAAATGACGCCCCGCCGACTCGATGGTCGACATCTCGACGTCTCTACCTCGGTGGCTCACCACGCCGATGGGTCGTTACCTCGAAAGATCAATACTGCAAAGGCATACTTTCTCGGTGGCTCATTACATTGACGGGTTCATAACTCGAAAGATCGTAAATTTTAATATAATATTCATACAGAGTAAAACTTAAGGTATTTTCCTGTATTTTCACCATTTTCTGTATACATCACAAGTTTGAGAAGAGATTATGATAAAAGTCGTAAATTTATTTTGTGATGTACACCTACAGAAGTATTTTTCAATAACCCTGTCTGTATATTACGATAAGGAAAAAGGCATAAAGTACCTAAACGAAAGAAAATCGACGTAGCCATACTTATATGTAAAACGACTATGGTCACGTACCTACGCCATTATGAACCAAAATTGCTACTGTTCAAGAGACAGCATGGCTATCCTGTTATTAGTAGGTGTGTACATACCTATCTAGTAATTATGATACACGTGCTCAAAATTTAAATGACCCCATAAAATTTATCTTACTTCTAAGAGGATGGTCCTTCGAACAGGATGTTCTAACATCTTGTTAGTACGTCTTTATTTCTTTAATATTAATATAATCAAAGAATGTCGCATTTAAATATATTGAAAATTCACATCTGTTTATTTCTAAAAATTGTAGAGTATTCTAGACATTAAACATAATTTGAGCGTTAATTAAGTAGATATTTATTTCAATACCACCCGCTAGCTTTGAGGCAGTAAACACATCGGGCGATAGGGTTCGTCGTCCATCGATTGAAGGCAGTTGTACACACACAAACGCAAAGGTTTTAAACTAGTGTAATCTAGGTGTTCCCCGCGGTTTTACCCGAGTGCAGGTTCCCAAAGAAAAACATTCTCGCATAATGCATCGTGTAACATTTTCAATAGAGTAGGTACTGTACAGTCAGCGACAAAAGTAGCTGATCGTTCTCGATTTTCCTAATGTGTTTCAAATCAGTAATTATTATTGTATTTTTTTACATATTACATGGTATCATTTTGACCACAACATAACACACCTGATTTTAGGTGACGATGAGGTCAAAAATTGGTGTCTAAGATGATGAGGATAATACAAAAAGTGTGATTGTTCAGCGACTTTTGTCGTTGACTGTTCATAGAGAGTAGTTAGTTTTTGTGCTGCCCTTATGGCCTTAAGCCCTGCCCTTAGGTATTTTGTTTTTATCATAGGTAAAAAATGTACCTATTTATGAATAAAAATAACTGCTAAGTGATCATTGTCTTCAAACATTTCTGACTAGTTTTAACATTGACCGTGGATCAAAAACCACAACTTTAGTCTTTACCAAACAAACCACGAACAAACGTAGGTTTTCCCGAGCTTGGCAATTTCGAAGCTACCGATCGTCATCTACTAATTCCGATGTTTATTTAGTTCTTGAGATTTGTATAATCGGTTTAGATAACTTTTTGATTATTCAGGCCTGCGTATGATTCTCGATCCATATTATTTATCTACCTAAGTAGGTAAATATTAATCATATTATCCATCCGCTTACGTACCTTCTTTCAATCCATTTACATATGTACTTGCAGTAGTTAATTCTTCCACAAACGCATCAGTCAAGGCTGGAAAGGAATAGATATTTTCAAACCTTCTTGGCAAAGGCATGCAACAGCCGCGAACTGCATCAAACATAATAAATTATGTTATGACTTATCTTCTTCTACATTGATTTAACACTTTATAAATCAAGCGGGACTAGTATAAAATAAGTACTTAGGTACCTAATACAAAAGATAAACAACGCAAGAAAAACAAACACTCCGCTCATGGCTTACATAATAAAGGTAGTCACAATTCATTATCATAGTCCGTTGAATGGCGAATGACCGCGATTTTTCCACGTTGTAACGTTTTTCACTACGCTTCAATTGTCTTAGCGTATAAGGCGGTGACGATTCATATTATAAAAAAGTTTGATTAGTATGTATGTTCAATTAGGTACATAGAATTTGGTGATAATACACCCACGAGCCGATTTTATTAATCGAAACTTGGCTTTCCGATGTCTAACTTGAAAAGGAAGGTTAGCAATGAAATTAAAATACGAAAAAGGCAGAATTTTGAAAAAAAAATAACAAAAAGAAAGTGCACCGACTCATTGACCAAAATGTAGACAGAGCTAATCATTTCGTAAATTGAAAGCTTGCCAAAAGAGAAAGAAAAAAAAAATAGAAACGTGAACGAAGACCGTATGCGGAACTAAACTCGAGGCTATATTTATTGTAATTGTTACCTGACGAGATAACGATCGAAAGGTAATCGATTACTACTATACAAACGGCACAACAACAACGTACCGTAGTTGAGCTCTGATTAATCATCCGCTAGCGTAACCTACGAATCGCGGAGTTCGTAAAATGGCAAATTTTCCGCACGTGACGGGGACATCCTGCTTCGAATGTTTTGCTTCGGTTGCATTGTTGCCTTAGGTCCGCCAGGGAATATGAACTCTTAAGCTTTATGACGCATGACTGGCAAATTGCATGGCAAATGCATATATATGTACTACCTACTATGTAATCGAGATCAGTGCGTACGGAATTAGTCTTCAGAGATTGCTGATAACCCCTGCTGTGGAGATCAGTGGCTACTTCGACCGTCAAGCTTATAGCGTTTTTGCACTGCCTCAAATCCGAATTTAGAATATTCGTCGGAGTGAATTCGGATTCGCCGGATTCAGTCGCTTGTAAACTGCGTCCTCCGAATCCGAAAAAATACGGATGTCACTTCAGACCTAATCCTGGCCATTCTAGTGCTAAGTTGCACACAGCGTTTACGTCATCTCACTCGCATGACAGATTTGGATCGGACCACAGATTTGGAGTAGCGGACGCAGTGTGCAAAAGTTCATACATTATTATAGGTAGGTAGGTGCTAATTATTAGGTACATTGGTCCGTGAATATTATGCTCCTAATTAAAGATGAGAAAGATTTTGGTAAACTGAACTGGGATCGTAGTACAAAATATATGTAGTACTACGGCTTCTTCTGATCTAGTTGTTTCGGATTCGGATCGGCACGGTGCAATAGCGCCCTAAGACCTCACATTACACGCATTCCTTCTATCTTCATTGCCTTTGCTAATGTTATCTCAACCATCTTAATGTCAAAATCGTTAGCACTTAACACCGCTGGTATAAGACCCGTTGAAATGCGGATGTCGTCGTGAGGTCGTAACTAACCATAACGTCATCTAAACTGCAGGTTCATTTTGTTCTCGAGAAATTGATGGAATGCCGATAGAAGCTCGGTCAATGTCAGATACCACGGCGGGCTTATTTGCTATGCGTGAATGATGTTATCCAATAATGAAGTCGATATAGGTACACTCATTCGTATGCCTACGCGGATTCTCGGAGATTCCGGCTCAGTACAGAGTATTTATTACGTTTCGACACGATCTGTTTGTTTTTTATTTATTTTTTTTGTATTTGTTTCCCACGAGTCGGTGCGGCAGCGGAATAGTAATCACGATGTTGCGGATACTTAAATACACGTAGATAATGTACCTAAGGTTTAATTATGTTATTTCGAGATGATAAAGGGTTTTCAATTAAGTTCAATTGTATGATACCGTTTTTCTGCGGTATTGACATTGTATAGAGGATATTTTTAGCTAACAATTATGCTATAAGTATACAAAGATGGACCAGATCGCTGCAGATGTATAATTTTTTTTGAATACCTAATCAGATAAATTTCGTCGGAGCGTTACGTAAAGAGATAAAGTTCACGGCCGGCTTGCGACTCCGCTGCGATCGTTTTCACTCGAACAGCAGGTGTTATACAAACAAGGCGTGCCTAAGTTATAATTCCTAACTCGGAGGCTGCATCCGGGCCGCGGCAGGGATCAGGTTACGCGGGGACGCGCGAATGTCAAGGAACCCGCGCTGCGTCACGCCTCGCTGCCGCCGTGCGCCCAGTCGCAGCCGACATGTCTGCGCGCGCGCCAGCCTCGCGCGCTGCGCCCGCGCACCTAGCCGTGCTCGCTATCGCTATCAGCGCGCAAATACTCAGTGAGTTTCATCGGTGAACAACAATTTTTTTTAACCGATCAAATACCGGTTTCAAATAAGAACAAAAATTGATAAAACATATCTGTATCGTAAAGTTCCGTTCTTTTAAAAAAAAAATTGGTTTTACTTTTTACTACACGTTCTCGATCTATCGTTTGCTCTAGAATTTTTCGTTTCAATTGCAATGAATAGTTAATCGTAATTGAACCGCGATTTTCAGCTGGCGAAAGCACACAATGCAGCAGAGACGGCCTGCACGCGGACTACGAGCGCGAGTGCCGCGAGTACGTCCGCTGCGCCGGCGGCGCCGCCCGCGGGCGCTACACGTGCCCCGCGGGGCGCGCCTTCAGCGAGGCGGCCGGCGCGTGCGTGCCGCAGCGCATGCACCTGTGCGTGCGCCGCGAGTGCGCGCCGCGGGACCCGCTCGCGTACGCCACGCCCGGCACCGCCTGCCGCCACTACTACCGCTGCGAGAACGGCACCGCCGCCGACCGCACCTGCCCCGCCGGCTCGTGGTTCGACTTCGAGATGCAGGCGTGCGCGCGCGGCGCCGGCACGTGCTACGAGCCCGTGTGCGCCGGCCTAGCCGACGGCGAGTACCCGGACGCGTCGCACGAGTGCCGGCGCGCGCTGCACTGCCGCGCCGGCCGGCTGCGCGCCGTGGGCCCGTGCCGCGGCGCCGCATGCGCCGGCGCCTGCCCGCCGCCGCGCTCCGCCGCCGCCGCGCTGCCGGCCGGCGACGCCGACTTCTGCTCGGATGAGGCGTGCTCGTCGCTGTGCCAGAGCGCGGCGGACGGCGCGTACGCGGACCGCGCCGCCGGGTGCCGCGAGTACTTCGTGTGCGAGGCGCGGCGCGTCACCCGGCGCGGCGTGTGCGAGCCGGGCCGGCTGTTCGCGCGCGGCGGCTGCGAGCCGGCGGCGCGCGCCGAGTGCCCGCCGCCCGCGCCGAGCCCGTGCTTCAACCGCGCCGACGGGCTGCACCGCGACTGGCGCGACTGCGGCGCGTGGTTTGAGTGCCGCCGCGAGCGCGTGGTGGCCCGCGGCGCGTGCGCCCCAGGGCTCGCGTTCGACGGCGCCGCGTGCGCGCCGCCCGGCCGCTTCCCGTGCTCCGGGCCCGAGCGCGCGCGCCAGTGCGAGGGGCTGCCGAGCGGCACGTACCAGGACCTCGACTCCAACTGCACGCGCTACTTCCACTGCGAGGGCGCGCTGCGCACCACGCTGGCGTGCCCGGCGGGCGAAGTATACGACGGCGAGCGCTGCTCGCCCGCGCACAGCTACCTGTGCCCGAGCCTGCAGCTGGACTCGTGCTACGGGCGTGCGGACGGGCGGTACCGCGACGCGGACACCGGCTGCCGCGGGTACTACGCGTGCGCCAACGGCGAGAAGGCGGTGTACGCATGCGCGGCGGGGCACGCGTTCGACGGCGAGGCGTGCGTGCCGCGCCGCGCCGACCTGTGCCGCGAGGACCGCTCGTGCGAGGGCCGCGCCGACGGGTACCACGCGGAGCTCGAGTCCGGCTGCCACAGGTGAGACGGCGCTCCTCCCCGGGGCCGCGGGCTCGCTCCGAGCCTGAAGTGACCGCGCGACGTTCTCGTTTCCAGGTACTACTACTGCGAGGGCGGCGACCGGCTGGCGACGCTGTCGTGCCTCGGCGGGAAGATCTTCGACGGGCAGGCGTGCGTGGCGGGCGCGCAGCACTCGTGCGGCGGGTTGCGGCGCGGCGCGCAGGGCGGCGACTGCGAGCGCGACGGGTTCTTCGTGCAGGCGGGCACGGAGTGCGCGCGGTACTACTTCTGCGTGTCGGGCGCGCGCACGGCGCTCGCGTGCGCGGCGGGGCTCGCCTTCAGCGGGCAGGTGTGCGTGCCGCGCGCGCAGTACACGTGCCCGGGGTGAGCCGCGCGCCCGACCGAGCCTGGATACGAGTAGTTAGTAGGCACCGCGCGCCCGGTGAAGCTACGAAAGGACGCAGACTTGCCTTCCGACACTGAGACTTACAAGTGACCTAGTCCGTATTTTGTGCCGAGTGAACGAGCCTATTATAATATTTAACGTTACCGTGGCGCGGAGGGTAGTGCGTCTGCCTGCCATAAAAAAGACGAGTGTCCCAGTGAGATAATCATGTCTGTTCTCGGAACTTGAATTTATGTGCATGTCCGTGCCACCCGCGACGCAGGGTTCTTAGTGCGAGACATGAGTGTATATTTTAATATACATATTTAGGTATAAAATATGTGTATATTACGCTTCCAGTATTACTTCACATGCGCAGTAATGCTTTCCGCGAACAATTGTGACGTAAGTACACCGCGCGTATGCCGTGTATACGCGCCGACGCAATAACGCGAGTGCGGGTCTTAGATTAAAACAAACTGTTAATGATGTAAAAGAATAGTTAATTTATTTATTACATAGATATATTTTAAGCCGATTTAAATTAAAACGTACTTAAAGTAGATACAAAACAAGTTAAATTTAAAACTAAATAGTAAAAAATATACTTATTTAAAACAAGAAACAAATCTTTTAATTTAATATCTGAACAAAGATCTACCAAACGTGCGCCCATATCTAAACATGGAGGTGAAATCATCAAAATAATATTATAATTTCGTAGTTCTAGTCGTTTTTAACTGATAGCGTTTGACAACAAGTCACGCGATGTCACGTGACGATATGGTCGAAGATACGCCTGGCATGTTTTCACAGCTTAAAAGTGGTATACTTTTTCTGTATAACTGACTATTTGTTAATATTGAGAACGGTTCTAAAATCGATTTAACGTAAGAGAACCTCAAATCATGGGCGCGTATTCAAATAAAAGTTAAAACAAATCTACCAACAAAATAGTTCACAATTTCAAATAAAACAGTTTATAGATAGATTCTAACTTTCAGTAAATATATACATAATATAGATATAGTAGATTAAATTCACGTCTGAATTTTCACATTTGGCGATATATTTTAGTTTACTAAAAGCAACACTTAGTAGACATTTAGATGTGCATTTAATAACATTGTTTTAGCGTGTTATAGTTTATGTACAACATAATCAATCATTGTATAGAATAGAATACGATTTCCGGAAAGGGAACTGATCCTGGTTCAGACAACTCCCTGTGACTACGCCGCCTTCTATTCTGTTCAATAATATGACATACATTTTTCGAACTTGAGAGCACTGCCGCATCGGTTCGCATTTTTACCATATAATCCACATAAATAAAAATCTTTACATATATTATATTTTTTTGTTTATACATTTAATTACATTTATTTATCAATTGGTCCACGCCAAATCCGAGTGCTATCATCAGACAGATCAGCTAATTTATTAAATGGAATACCAATAACCATTTGGTAAATAACGCAGGCGCGACCAATCACCTTTTTGTAGGAGTTTTAAGTTTAGACGTACACTAACGCATTTTACATTGCTAAATTAGCAATACAAAACTAAATATTTGACTGGAGTTTTTTTTCTCTCTATTTAAGCCGCATTCTCATTGCTGCGAGCGAGCGAGCATGCGGTGAGCAAATGTTCCTACGAGTTTTCTCGCTCGCTCGAAACGGTTCTGGGCCCGTAGCCAAGATGCATTCTGCAATCGTTGACGCTAATAGAAAACAAGAAAAAAGTATAGGTTTGACATATTTCCGACCACGTGACTGAGGGTTGAAATATGTCAAACCAATACTTTTTTCTTGTTTTCTACTAGCGTCAACGATTGCAGAATGCATCTTGGCTAGAAGCGCTGAACAGATGAAAACACGGTTTTACATGTATAAGTTAAGAAAGTAAGTTTTTGTCTAAAAATATCTACTGAAAATCTTTTAGCATATAACTTAAATTCAAAATCAGCACCTCGCATTACAGTTTTGTTACAAGCTCTTTATAAATAAAACTGAAGTAAAACAACAGAAATAATTTTGTAATAACAAAAATATTACAGTAAGCTTATAAGTATGTATATACCTGATGTATTTATATATACATATATTTTATTGTCCCATAGAATGCATATACACAAGTAGAAATACTATATTAACGACATTTTTACAAAATGACATACCTATATGGCTTTAAAGCAAAACTTAAAATGTGCATTTTCAAAGCATACTTCTTAGCCACCGCTAATCAACTAAAAGTGCTTACAAAATAAGATTTAGTAACACTAAATAGATCTCTAGCATAAATAACAAATAACTGACTCGTGAAAGGCTCGAATAAATATTGAGCTCCCAACAAAAGGACTATATTTAATCTTAGACAATGTAATTCGATCAATAGTTTAAGGCTATAGTCGCAGACAATATTTTTGCAACAATTTAGACATAAGGCACGAGAAAATGTTCGATGTGACAGACATTGATGACGCGGTAGCCGAGTTGGTAATGTCCCTGCGAAGCTAGCGGTCCCAGCTTCGAATCCCGGTAAGGGCAAAAATATGTGTGATAAGCACGAATATTTGTACCTGAGTCTTGGATATTTCTATCTATATAAGTATGTATATCGTTGTCCAGTACCCATAATACAAGTTTCGAGGTTGATTTGGGGCTAGGTCAATTTGTGTGCAATTGTCCCCCGATATTTATTTAGAACCAAAAATCACTACTAGGATAGGACAGTCTAGTAAGTTGTTATGTAAACGTATACGAAACAGAGAAGTTTGGGCATTGAAACAACAATAGCCTTAAAGTATTCATCAAACCTCATACACTAGTACAGGTCGGTTATCTAAAGCTGACACGTACAACACATTCACACATTACGCTTGTGTAGTATCTGTGAGCAGCATGATGTATCATTGCATACATACGCATCAAGAAGTCTGTCTCTTTCGCATGCGGTCGAAGGTTATGAGCGTGACAGAGACTGTTATAGTAATCTTTTTGCTACTCTGTATAATTAAATTGGTGTGTGGTTTAGTACTGTGAACGTGCCAGTTTTAGATAATTGAGCTGTATGTGACGCTAATAAAGGTCATCGTCCATTCAACGCCTCGACATCGCCTAGTGAAAGTTCATATAGACTTAATTTTCTTCATTCAGAGAAAGAAATAACAGATATACCATACAAAATATAATACCGAAAATGTTGAACGATCAGTTAAGGGAAGAGGCGACGCCGAGCCGCTCAGTAGGTGACCTGAGAACTATTCGTAACACTTGTTATAGGTAGACGTCGCACAGCACTCAAGATTTTTTCAGCTCAAAATAGTTTGAACTTTCTTTACTTAAACGTGTTTTTAGTAGCTTTAAAAACGGAAGCTTTTATGAACATTTAAAAACAAAAATTCCAGATAACTAATGCCAGACTAAGATAACGCGTGTGTCATCTTTTAAAATTAATTTGAAATAGTGCCATATATTATTGCCTACTTAAAATCTTTTGAGTTTTGAATGCACATGAATATCCGACAAGATTCTTAAATTGACAGAACCTTTGGCATCGCCTTCAACGAGTTTGCGTCGCCTACCTACGGCAATACATCTGACCTTACGACTTACGAGATAGATAACACACCGTGAACACAATGACTAAACTATTATACTCTTATCAGTCATACGTAAATACATTTTGCCATAAAGATACGCTAATATTTACCTCTTGGAAATAGAAATCGTTGTCATCATTGTTGTTTCCTAAACAAACTCAATAAGTATTGATAAATAGATAAGACGCGACGTTTCGTTTATGCCTTGTATAGTTTACTAGACTAATTGACCACATCGAAGATTTCAATGCACAAGTTACTTTATGGAGGCTGCACTGTAGTGTCTTCGATAGGCTCAACAATGCACAAGAGCATGTTTGTTAGTGTAGTTATTTTAATCCACACTTGTTTTATGAAAAGTAAACTACTGCTTACATTTTTAGGTATGCTGTACGCTGCGTATAGAGCCTTTATTAGATAAAACTTCGAGAGCAAGATCTGTTTTGCAGGATATGGGACTGCTCAGTCTTAGTTTACGACGGAGGCCAGAGGCGTAAACTATTTCTTTGGGCAAGCAATTTGTAAACATGAAATAAACGGTAAAATCATCATATGAAAATATCGTATTGATTAAAAAAAAATGTTTACCAACGATAGATAATAAATCTACAGCTACCTGATGTTCTAATTTAAAATATATCTCTACACACAAATTTGACTGTAAGCCTGTTTTACAAATATCAAACAAATGTTATGCAACACTGATAAAACATATATTAACTTGTTCTATAATGTTTATACACCAACAACAGAAAAAAATCAATGTTACAGTTCAATATGTACGAAACACGTGTAGGGAAGTCACTCACAACATACCACACGTGCCATGTGCGACTTACGTTACACAGGACCATAGAAACCGCAACAACCAACCATTGTTACAGACTGCCCATGTTACACATGGTTTCAATCGAATGTTTAAGAAAAGTTATTGGCCGTTACTTACCACTTTTAAGTGCAGTTTAGTCTAAGCGACGTTAGGCACGTTCTATATTACAACATAATTATATACTGTACACGTTACAAGACTCTCATGTGTAACACGGGTTATGTAACAAAAACAGCAAATGTTTCAGGATCCATTCGGTAACATGTCACAAAAGATCCTTTCCCATGGAACTACGCCTAATATCCCAGCCAGACCAGACCCAATGTTACCAGACACCTGTCTTTAGGCGCGGCCCGTGTTACAAACGGCCCAGTAAACGCCATCGGTGGTTTACCGCCCCGACATCGTTTCAACTCGATATTTTCACAACTGACTAGGGTAACGTTTGACCACTATCAATAATAAAAAGATAAATAAATATAGATTCTAGTCCAGACTAGCAAAAACAAAGACACTACTCACTTACAGTCAGCGACAAAACTTGATGAACATGTTCGTTTTTCCAATTTTCTTAAGCATTTTGAAAACCAAAGTTTGCTGATCTGGTACACATATAAGCTTATGTCAAATTTCTATCTCCGGTAGGGCAAACTTTGGATAGATAGGTTATTGTAACCGACTGTTTGAAACTTAGGCGTGCTAAGCTACTTTTGTCGCTGACTAACACTGTGCGATATAACAACGAATTCTAGTGATTCTCCGAGTTAGGCGATGTCGAGGCGTTGAGTGCGCGATGACGTTACCGCGTGAAGTAAGACGCGAGTTATGACGTAGTATGGAAGCGTGTGTCTCACTGATCGCTGGTCCCGGGCTGCGGAGCTGGTGTGAGCAGCACGCTGATGTCCCAGACCTTGATGACGCGGTCTCGGCCGGCGGTGCACATGCGACCCGTTGCCTCATCCACGAATAGCGAAGCCACCGCGTGCTTCATATCGTGGAACGATGCCAGGGATTCTCGGCTGGAATCACACGAGTGTGCGAATATCAGTGTCAGTAGCAGCGGGGCTTATTATTTAACTTAGCTGGAGAAGGTCTTGCGCTTTTGACATTTAAATTTCAGACTGGGCTTCGATCAATAGGATATTACATCCATTTTAAAAAGTGTCTCAATTAGATTTTATAGTACTAGTGAACCACTAAAAATTCAATCGTTATATGCCATAAAAATGCACTTAAATTTTGCATTTTAGAATTTCGCGCGTAATTTGACGAAAACGCTAGTCGCAGTGGACGCCATATTGCTCTGTGGTCATGACGTCAGTCGGCTGTGTAAACAAATGTAGTGACGTTTTGTATGTTAATGTTAGTTGTTTACATTTACATAGCCGTATGACGTAATAACATGGCGATGGTATTTAAATGGTGTCAACGGTGTTTTCAAACAGATTTAAAAAGCTGAAACTTTTGAATTCAACTTTAAAATTTAGTTTGCTAAAATTTATTTTATGAACTAAAACTATCGATTTCCGACTGATTTTTGCCTAAGCTATCTCAATAATATGTTTTTAGAATTTTTCACAAATAGAGTAAAATGCTCTATTGTGTCACTATCTCTAGACTGGTATAATATTACATTCCCTACCTCAAAAGGAAAAACAAAACTCTTATAGGATCACTTTGTTATCCGTCTGTCTGTTTCTCAAGACCCTTTCTTGCACATACGCGTTGACCGCTCTAAGTTCTATTACAGCTATGAAAAAATCGAACTTGTAAGTCAACACCATCAAAAGATATGATTGTTTATGTCGCATATTTTGTGATTTCACAAGGGTATCAAAACCTATAGGGTACTTACCATTGACCTAGTCATGAAATTTGGCATGATGTAAGCACTTGCGGCACAATGACATGTAAAGGAAAAAGTCTGAAAACATGTAGTAATAACTAAAAAAAAACACTGTCGGTTTTTTTTTTATTGTACTTATTTAACATGCTTGCTGCAAATTTAAATATACAAGTACTCACGGCTCGTGGCATAGCGTTTCGTAGCAGGCGGTGCAGACGCGCTGCGGGAACTCGAACCCCATGACGGGAAGCGGCAGGCGGTGCGGCGAGCACGCCGCGCACGCCGCCGCGCCGCACCAGCGGCAGTGGTGCTGACGCAGCCCTGCCAAAAATTACATTTTTTACTTTTTACAGTAGATATAGCGTTTGAAAACATTATTCGCTATGACCATCTAAGAACGTAACACGCGCGCGCGTTACGTTATATGCGTAAAATTACAGCTAAAGCACAAAATGACGTCATATGTTATTGGCATGGAATCTTGATAGACATAGCGAAAAACAACATTAAAATCTTTTCTATTTACATATTTATAAACCTAGTTTATAGGTCAACTCAGTACCAATCAGCCATTTTTCTCGTCACGTTTCCATTAGACCGTCACACCTCAACATCCCACACCTTTAAGATCTCTCTAGGATCTAAGATCTCACCCCTTACATCCTCACACCCAAATCAAACCCTCACCTAGTTGTTTCTTTGTCCCCCTTACATCCTCACACCCAAAACAAACACTCACCTAGTTGTTTCTTCTCCAACATCGCGCGCATGTTCCATATGAAGGGTGCGCGGCACAACTGGCACAGGTCGGACTCCTTCCACGCGGGGGTCTCACGCCGCTTCACCCCCATCTCCCACACCCCCAGTGCGCCATCCTCGCCCGCCGATATCAGCCGTTCGCACCCACCGACGTACCACAGTCCAGACACTTTGTTGCTGAAAAAAAAAGAGTTACTAATAGACAACTGTCAAATTCGTAGAAAGAACCCATAATTAAAAAAGTAATTTAAAAAATTGGACGCGTCAAAACGAATCATATGAGCCCAAACTCGAGGGGTTTACTAGTAGCCACTGAAGAGTTCCACTATCGACCTCCTCGCTCCATCATCAGATCAGGATGATGATACCAAATTATTGTATTGTTATCAGGATTTACTTACAGGGTAGCGTTTGACCACAAGTCACCTGATATTAAGTGACGATGTGGTCGAAGATGGCGCCACGCTACACCTGGATTGGGAACTGTCTCTCAAGTAGGGCTGCCGGAACACACCAACATACAAAGTTTTATTTCTTTTTATCAGGCAAGCCACTTGCCAGTCTCGCAATTAAAAAACATTAGAAATGTATTTACCTGTGCCCTTGTAGCTCATACGCAGTTCCCTTTTGCCCTCCTATGTCCCACACTATGATAGCTTGATCGAAGGACCCACTGAACAGGAGTTGAGGTATTGCGGCCCAGTTCAATACTCTTACGGATCTGGAAATTATGATATAAAAATAATATAGGTAGGAGACACTTAGGACTTTTAATAAGTTAATATACTCAAAACATTGCCTGAGGAAATAACTATTCAAGAGCAATTGAAATCTACCAATCCACACTAGGCCAGCGAGGCAGATAGGGTCAGACTCTAGTCTGAGTTTATTATTGTACTAACTGCGCCCTGCGGTTTCATCCGCGTTGAGTTTATCGCGATAAAAAGTATCCTATGTCCCGACCCGGGGTTCAAAATATCTCCTATTTTATCTAGATCGGATCAATAGTTTTTAAGCTTATCTGGATCAAATAAACAAACAAATCTTTTCTCTTTATATATTAGTGGATAGATCTTCACCATCAGCTGAAAGACGTCCACTGTTGAACGCTACCATAAACGGATATTAGCAGTGCCTTGCAAATTATGACAGCGACAGTGACAACAGTGACTTTGGTTCTTCAGCGAATTTCCTCGGATTTTATTACGCAAAGAAACTCCAAGTATAGCTCTCTCCATGGCTCTTTGTGTGACTCTGACCTTATTCAAAAGACCACGTAGATAATTATGGAAGTTTAAAAAATACCTACTGAAAATTAGCTTACCCCGTGTGTCCTTTCAGTGTAGTGACGAGCGCGGCTCCGTTATTATCTAACTTCAGCATGGTTATCTGTCCGCTGTAGTCGCCCACAAACGCATATTTGGATTGGGAGTCGAATCTGATACACGCTCAGGAAATCATATCTTGCTACGCGATAATCACACTAATATTAATAGCAATAACTAATAACTTTATAAAGTAAATCTATTATTGACTTATTGACTGTTAGTACCTATACCTATAGTTTTGTTTAAGTCTAGCTGTTCCCCGCGGTTTCAACCGTGTGGGCTACAGTTTCCCATTTTTACCCCTTTAGGGGTTGAATTTTTAAAAATCTTCTTAGTACACCCCTATGCATCAAGACAAACAGTCCCTCCAAATTTCGAATTTCTGTGACCAGCGGTTTAGGCAGGGCATTGATATCAGTCAGTCAAGACTTTGATTTTTATATATATACAGATATAGATTTAAGAATGAAAGAGTTGGTATTGTTACGTCCTCACGTTGAAACTGCTCAACGAATTTCGAGTGAATTTTGTAATGGTTTACACCCTGTGTTAACATAAATGTTACTTTTGTAAACGGGTGAAACCGCAGGGCGCAGCTATTTTGAGATTTATCGATAGATATTTCTAAATTTCCCTGAAATCCGTGGAATTGTAACAAACATACACACACACACACACACACACAAAATTTCGCATTTATGACAAGCTTACTTTAGTTTGTATTCAATGCCTTGTGTAATATGAAATGTCAACATGTAGATACCTAAAGTAGTGTCCTTCTGTTTATATTAGCATGTTATTTTAGCTTGAGCAAAACAAATTTTAATTTGCTTTACATAGTAATTGTATACAATATCGTATTTGAGATAACCAATTGCTTTTTCTACAAATACCTATATCAATTACACTATTATTATACATGCGAAAGTTTGAATGGTGTGTATGTTTGCTACTTCTTCGCGCTGAAACCTCACATCATCATCATCGTCATCAGCCGGAAGAAGTCCACTTCTGAAAATAGACTTCAAATTGAATGGTCATTTGCATTCATTGGCTACCTAAAAACAGTACAACACATCGGATGTTATGATATTCTAAATATCGCAACCAAAGTCGCGCGGCAAATACTATAACTATATGTAAATGTAGCGTAATAGGAAACAGTTCAAAACCTGCAGTGTTTCTTACGAAAATAGATGTTTACGTCAGTGTGTGCGCGACATTGTATAGTAAATTGAAGTGTATAATAAAGAGCCTTTCATAAAATTACGCTCATGAATTTGACAAAGTATGACTCATGATACCATGAATAGGTATGTATGCTGAAAACTGTTGTGAATATGGTGAATATTGGGATGTAACTTTTAACAATCCTAAACAACTCTTTTTATTTATGGTAAAGCCAGCCCTGACGTGAAGCTTGGAGTATTTTGAACATTTCCCATCAGTACTTAAGCCACCTCAACTCTTTCCAATAGCTGCAATAACCAGCATAGCATTTTGCTTTGGGGCCGATTTGCGACGGTGACATTCATGTGTACCTTCAATTACTGTAATATTGTTTTTTTTTAATGTACCATGAAGTCCATGAGTGTTGTTGCAAATAAACGTAAATTCTATTCTATTCTTCCATTCCATACTATTTCAATAAAAGGATACTGTAACGCAGTGCACCACGCTTCAAACGAGTAACCGCCGATCCTGCGACCCGTCTCACTGCAGTGGTACGAGAAGAACTTGTCTCGACTCACGGAGAGAACCCACTCGCAGCTCAGCGAGAACACTACGGCTGTGACTCGGGCTGTGTGGGCTAGGTATTCACGAGTCTGAGACAAATTAAGTATAAAGTTTTATATTGCTACTGTAAAATAACACTAATAATGTTAACGCACTAACACCTCCGTTCTAATGTTTCTGGAACACATCATTACTTAGCATCAAGTGGTCAATAGCTAGTGTAGAATGAACACACAACAAAATCAAAAGTCAAGAACAATAATTGTTCCAGAAACATTAGAACGGAGGTGTTAGTGCGTTAACATTATTAGTGTTATTTAATTAAGCTTATCACTGTAATAATACCTAAAATATGCATGTGAACATAATTTTAGATAGTCATAGATTAAGATATATGTACCTCTTTTGTGTCAAAAAAGGTCATTTTTATTCCATTCAGTAGATACAAATACAGTGTACAAGGAGGTTACAATACTAAAAACTGCATCTTTTGTAGGGAACTCTTTTGTGCAAGAAAAATGAAGTTCAACCATACACTCTTTGAATGAGAGATTTTATCAAATAACAAGCACAAGCTTTTAAGAACAAAGAATTCATCCTGACAGTATAAAGTTGTAATAAACGCATGATTCTTAAAAAAGATTAGCGTTAAAAAAAAAGGCTGGCTTGCACAACACGTTAAACCTTGTTTAAATCTGGATTTAACTAAATTTCCATACAATTTGACAAGTTAATTTTCTTAAATTGAGATTTAAATCGGTGGTGCAAGTGGGCCTAAGTGGGCCTAAATGAAAAAAAAGAGGTCTAGCTTAGATATTACATAAAAATTAGAAAAGCAACAAACATATAGAAATACTTACAGGATTTATTCTATTACAATCTTGTGCGAGAGTGAATGCAGAGACAGTTCCGTTCTCCTGCCCAATGAACAGTTGTCTTGTTTCCGGTGTGTAGAACATGGACGTGCAACCAGAGGGCATGTACTGACAGATGCTCGGCCAATACTGTCCCGAGTCACGCTTCAGCCATACTCTTACTGTCCTAACATACAAAAAGATTATATGAAAATCTGTAAACATTGCACTGTTTCATAGGCTTTAGTTGACAAGTTGATTTGACTGCAAAATAATAAACTAATAATCCTAAATGCACCTACAAAGTATTTGTTCGAAAACGGCAGCGTCATATTCAACAAGTATTCAGAAAGAAAAGCACAAAGGTATGTCAGAAATTTAGCTAACATCATACCTTAGCCAGTTGCTTCAGGGTGCAATTTTCTATTCTTTTTTGGTGAAATAAGTAAAATATATACACTGTATAACAAACATAACAACAAATATAAGTAAGATTTCACTTACTTATCATCGCAAACGCTAATTACACCATCCTCGCCAGGTATGACGACCGCGGCATTCACGTCGTCGGTGCAACCCTCTAGTTTATTCAAAAGCGCCGGTTTCTTCGTTGTGGAAAATCTGTCGTTGGGTGTTCTAGGTGCAGGTTTAATTTCAGCAGCCATGATTCTGTTTTGCGTAGCAAAAATTTGCAATAAAATAAACAGTATTCAACAGACACAGACACCTCTCAGAGAAAAGAAAAACGTCATAATAATTTTGATTTGACATTTCATTAGAGACGTAAAGTATAACATGTATCGAAGTTATGGAGTATCGATTTAATGTTATACGATAGATCGACTATCGATCTATTTCATATCGTTATACAGCTATACCAATATACTGTCAATACAATACATTACAAAACAATACGCGGTGATATATCGTATTGCTAAAAATAATATTAATCATGTTATACCTAGAAAAATGCAAATTATTTGTCATATATTAACTTGTTTAAACATGTTTTTTGCCATTATAACCTCATATTATTGTGATTGTCCTATTATTTAAACACAAAAAAAATACACAATTTAAAGATACACCTACATTAGCCAGTATCTTCACAATAACAATGAAGTAGTTTATTTTGTATGCTAAATTACTGTGCTAATATTATAACTAGTTACTAATTAGCTGTGTGTGTAGTAATTTTTACTTGATAATATTACGCCGGTCAATCCTATTCCTAACAATCGATCCTACCACAGACGCATTTTTAACAATGATGAAAATTTTGGATGGACGCTGCTGGTAATAAACAAAAAAATGTAATCGATACAAAATGCTGTAATAATAATATCATCATAGAATCGATAAGATACAAAAGAATATTTAACATCTCTAATTCTCTACATTTCAGGTTTGAGATAACATTCTGAATTTTATTTGAACGACAGACAAGAAAGAAAAAAAAGTAAAAATCTGAAGAAATTGAAGACGGCAAAGTAAAGTAAGATTGAGGCTTTGACTATTTCACGTTTATGTATTCTGTGGCATAACACTTTTTCAGGCAACATGTAAACAAGGCATAAACAATAGTTAGTACACATAGTACACAAGGACAAGGTCATTGTATAGATGTAAGACAGCTAAAAAACGTAGTTTAGTTCCTATATTAAGGATAGATGGCGCTAACTGTACAGGAATATATAAATAAAAAAATTCTAAATTGAAATTGCAAAGGCAAAAAAGGAAGCAAGGAATTATGGTACAGCGGTGGAAAGCTCAAGGCTAGTTATTTTTTTTTTTTTTTTACAATTTACAGGGTAGCGTTTGACCACAAGTCACCTGATACTAAGTGACGATGTGGTCGAAGATGGCGCCACGCCACACCTGGACTGGGAACTGGCTCTCAAGCGAGACTGCCGGAACACACCGATAGGTGCTTGGCGACAGATTCTTAACAAGAGGGTGGTAGCTAGCCAGGCGAGTACTAGAAAATACCCTACCACCAAGCTATGGTTTCATCACGATGTTTTCCTTCACCGAAAGCTCAAGCTCATTGTAGGATTCGAACCCACGTCCTACGGATCGCAAGCCGACGTCACTACCACTGAGCCATCATCGCTAGTTATTAAAAATCTCTATCAGCCACGGCGTTTGCCACCAAAGACTAACGAACCACTACGCGCTATAGGAATCGAACTAACATAATTTTTCATTGCCCGTCGGAAAATCTCCCCTCTCCTCTCAGAGTGAATAGGTATCTTTTATACAAGCATGCTCCATCATCGACCACGACTTCACTTACCATCAGTGGTCAAAAGCCTTCTTATCGTGAATTTAAAAAAAAGTTGTAAGCGATGATAGCTCAGTGGTAGTGACATCGGCTTGCGATCCGTCGTAGGTCATGGGTTGGAATCCTACTATGAGCTTGAGCTTTCGGTGAAGGAAAACATAGTGATGAAACCATATCTTGGTGGTAGGGCATTTTCTAGTGCTCGCCTGGCGTTCGAACTTGGGTGAAGCAAAACATCGTGATTAATCCATAGCTTGGAGGTAGTTTCAAGTGCTCGCCCTTAAGTTAAGAATCTGTCGCCAAGCACCTATCGTTGTGTTCTGGCAGCCCCACTTGAGAGCCAGTTCCCAATCCAGGTGTAGTGTAGCGCCATCTTCGACCAACCCTGTCAGATGTAAAAAAAAAGAATCCAATCCTATCCCACTAATATTATAGACGTGAAAGTTTGTGACTAGGTATAGATGGATGGATGGGTGGATGGATGGATGGGTGGATGGATGGATGGATGTTTGTTACTCCTTCACACAAAACTACTTAACGGATCTTAATGAAAATTGGAATGGAGATAGCTTATACCCTGAATTAACACATAGGCTACTTTTTATCCCGGAAAAAGGTTCCTGTGGGATAACGGAAAGACGGGGGTAAATCCGCGGGGCGCAACTAATCTGTCTATATAAAATCTTCTTACACCGCACAACATCGATCCAAATCTATATATATATATAACTCAAAGGTGACTGACTGATATAGTGATCTATCAACGCACAGCCCAAACCACTGGACGGATCGGGCTGAAATTTAGCATGCAGGCAGATGTTATGACGTAGGCATCCGCTAAGAAAGGATTTCGCGATAAACTGTAGCCCACGCGGGTGAAACCGCGGGGAACAGCTAGTCAAAAATAAAAGGCACATTATTCGAACTTAACTTACATTTAATTAATAAGGTACGAACAATTTGAACACGAAACAAGCGCATACGAGTTCCTTGACTAATTGGGGGGCAGCTGGCGCCTCCGCACTAAGTTTTTTTCATGATCTACCAAGCTGCCAGTGTCTTCACCCAGAGAGATGCCGCGAGCGAAGGCTGAGATGAGTCCTAGGGCGGCTGAGGGCTTGTCCGCGGGTACCATGTGGCCGGCGCCTCGGATCATCACCTCGGTCAGATTTGCTGCTACTCTGTAATACCTGAGAAGAGAAAATAAACATTGGTATTTTTTTATAAGGCACCTGATTTTAAATGACAAGGTAGCGTCATCAAATTATTTAAATTTAAAAAATAAATAGTATATAGGCGTGCCTATCACAATTTATGCGTGTCACTGTAATGTTAGGTCACACTAACGGGAAATACCGTTAATTATCGCGATGATAGGCATTGACATTTCCCTTGAAGTCGAGCTTAGTGGCCCCAGCCTAAAGAAAAATGTTTGAAATAATATTCAGTTGCACCTACTACCAAAAATCTTAAGATACAAGAGGGTTTATAGTTTAAGTTAACGTGGAACTCAGGCGAATCATAAAACAGTTTTATCTTCTTATAAGATATCTTGAGGTCCTCATCGAACCCTTAGCTTAGATAAACTCACCCTGCCAAGTCACCGTCGTGGTACCACGGCGATCGTTTTCCGTTCTTGAAGTCATTGGTCCCAGAGAATGATAACGAGTTGTACGTGTTGACGGACGGGTGGTACGCCACTATGATGTCCAAATGACCGCTGGAAAAGTACGATATAAAACAGTTATTGTTGTAGATTCAGCGACAATGAAAAAGGAGCCTTTGTAGATTTTGGGAGATCTGCTGCTCCGTAAATACGGAATGGTTCTGGGTTTGAGTTCTACAATAAGCAAGTTAACGATTTTAACCATTATTGCAATCTCTATTTCAACTTGATACCTCTACCCGTTCGTCAGAAAAAGAGGTCATAAGAGATAAACGATTTTTGTTGTTTGAAGTGACGATGTGGTCGAAGGTGGCGTCACGCTACGCCTGGATTGGGAACTGGCTCTCAAGTGGGGCTGCCGGAACACACCAATAGGTGCTTGGCGACAGATTCTTAACTTAAGGGCGAGCACTTGAAACTACCTCCAAGCTATGGATTAATCACGATGTTTTGCTTCACCCAAGTTCGAACGATCGCTAGCCAAAGTCACTGCTATCATCGCCTATTGAGTTTCGGACCCATAAGAAGGATATGAATCTACTCACTTATAGAGCATGACTTTATAGTTCTCGAGCAACTCTTCCAGCCACATCTTGGCGCTCCCCATGAAGTCAAGCACAAGCTTCCTGTACACCACGCCTATTGAGGTGAAATTAGTGTTGCCTACGTGAAGAGCGCGCCTCACGTCTTCACGTTGAATGAAGTCCATGTAGGCGCCGTCGAGGTTCACCTCGTCTTGCAGGAAGTTGTACAGGTTTGACAGGTGGGACTTTGTGATGAACAGTTGTAGGAGGTAGTTGTAGTACTGGAAAAGAGAGTATAGTGTAATGGTGAAGCATTTAGTGCAGAGTGCGGAGGGTATAAGAACCTAAAACCTTCATCCCTACTATATCTAGCATATATGTCATAATGTGATATTGCCCGCGTTTTCTATAAAAAAATGTGATACCTACCTCTGCACTGCCAAAGAAAGTTAGGTAGTAAATGTCACGGTTCTCACAACTATGGTTCAGACTTTTTTTAATTATGTTACTATGTGGGCTTACAAGATATGCAAGAACACATTTGAAGATCGACAATCTGCCTGGACTGTGGCTTTTGAGGTAAGGTCAGGACCTTACCTCAAAAGCCACAGTCCAATATTTGGAGAAAATAAATGGTGTATATTGAGCCTCATTCATAGTCTAGTTTGTAGGTTTCCCTCTACATGAAGAACCTAATTCTTATAGATCTCATTGAAAAAGGATTGACGGTACGCAATCTTCCTCACGTGAATTTAACGGGCACTTGAAGCGTTTTTTTTTAAATATTTGCTACATCCATTCAACTATACTTACAGCGTAGGCTTTGAGCATCTCGCCATCGTTGATAAACTGCACCACAGCCGTTTCCAGATGGTTCATGACGTCAGCCACGCCGTCGTCCACCAGACCTACTTCGCGGACGAAGTGGCTGTACTTCTGCAGCGTAAGTGGGTCAATGAATCCGTTGCCAATAGCTAGACCCTGAGGAAATATATTCATGATTTGAAAAACTGTTTGATTTTGTGGTAGTAGACATAGTTATAGCAAGGTAGATTTTACTACTTCTACTGTGATTTTATGGTCCCTAGCTATAGTCGATTTTTTAATACATAAATGCTTTAAAATAAAATAATGTAAGATCATCTATCAACCGAGTGACCGTAGGCTGGTCGGACGCCCTAAGATACTGCTGGAAGGTCGCGGTGGATGCGGACCTACGCGAACTGGGTTGAAACCGCTCAGGATAGAGAGGAGTGGTGCTCTCTTGTTTCGGAGGTCAAGACACAGAGTCGCTGAGCACCTATCACTCCTAAACATTTTACCTGCAGATTAATCGGTTCATCTTCTTGTCTGTTCCATAGAATCTGGACGGCAAGCGAGGGTATATGCTTTCCAGCGTACGACTCCCCAGCCACGGTCAGCGGTGCTTTCCGGAGTTCGGGAAAGATTATTAGAAATTGCTGCAACGCGTTGTAGAGGTTCTCTCCGATCTGCAAGCAATATCAACAAAATTATCTATCTCAGAATTCTGAGAGAGAAAGTAGAAGGGAAGAGCGGAATGGATGGAGAAGATGAAAGGATGAGCGTCATGTCATACCAAGAGGTCAAAAGGTTGGCCGAGGACCGACCAAGAAAGAAAATGCTCCACCATAAGGTTTCTTCTTAAGTTAAATAGAACAATAATAAGTAGGTACAGTCAACGGTAAAAGTCGCTAAACAATAACACAATTTCCGATTACCGTCGTCCTATTTAAACACCAACCTTTGATCACATAATCACTCAAAACCAGGTGTGATAAGTTGTGGTCAAAGCGCAATCTGGTACATTAAAAAAAACACGCATTACTGATCTAAAACACATTTAGGAAATCTGGTATGAACAGCTACTTTTGTTGCTGACTGTACCTGTACACTCAACGACTCGTGACGCGGGCCGATTGCTTGTTTGTCCTATGGGCTCCCACACAAAACTGTAATGTGGTGTGATGTGGTTCTTGTGGTGCATTCGAGCTCGCAGATATTTGCGATGCAAATTCACAGTGTTGTATCACATTATAAAAAATAAAAACAAGTGATTTACCGTGGTCTGATTGGTGGCATAGCCGCGGTCGTCGTCGGTGAAACTGTACCCGGTGCCCACTGGATTATCGATGAATAGCAAGGAATGGTTCTTGCCCCATGAGTATTTGATTTCTGCGTGACATAAAACAACCTTTTATTTTATGAGAATCTCTCTCGAAATAACATTTAGGTACGAGCTCTTTTAAATAAATAAAGGATACTCGTGAAAAACAATCGACTCAACCAGCAATTTAAAAAATTATGATACTATGTATTTCGCTGACCAATGTACAAAATGTTAAGTTTAAGACCGTAACCACCGTTTACCTCTCAATACCTTTAACCTCTCTCTCATTAACTAGAAATAAGAGAGGAAAAGTTGGATTTGCTCTAGCTTTCCAACTAGTAGGGCAAATCTATTAGGACGACCGATGTGGCGCAATGGGCGGATAGCCGACTGTGAAGCGTGAGGTCTCGGGTTCGATTCCCGCTACAGAACAAATAATTGTACATTGAAAAAAAAAGCGCAAGTATTTGTTTTGTGTCTGGGTGTTGTGGATCCCCGATCCTCGTAGATTCTGATACCCTAGATAAAGGGAAACCTAGTTAGGGGTCAGAGCCTATGTATGTGATTGTGCGGGCATTATTTATTTATTTAAATTGAACTGTTTTCCAATTTGCTCTATCGTAAGAACTAATCAGTAAGTAGGTAAGTAATTTGCTCTACCGCTAAAACTCGGAGAGCAAATTGGAAGAAAATGTTGAATTTGTTCTATTAGTAGATACAAATTGTAGGGATAGTGGATAGATTCCAATAATTATTTTTATTTTTTTGCCCGGTTTCGATTTTATTTCCCACGAGTGTAGTTTAAAAGAACCTGACCTTCTAAATTGTTATCCTCGCTGACAAAGAAGGGTCCTATTTCAGTAAAGAGTCCGTACAGAGAAGACGCTCCCGGTCCGCCCTGAAGCCAGATGATCCAGGGTGTTTCTTCCACTTTCTTGTCCGACACCGGGAAGTACCAGAACCACAAGTTGGCATTGTACTCTTTGTTTACCTGAAGGAAAAGAATTGCTTCTTGTATATACGTATATACTAATACTCTTAGGTAGTAGTTTGAAAGCTAAATATAAATTACCCTATATACAAGGGTTATAAAACTTAGTTTAGCTCTCAATATCCCTTTAAGATTTAGCATCTTAATCGAATATGTCCTTGATTACTTACTAAAATAACGACATACACCTTTCTACCTATAGATATAGCAACTAGCAAGAATCTGCTAATGAGTTGACTGACTCATTTATTATAGTTTTATCAATAAAACTAGCTATATTCCAGTCCAGTGATAGCGAAACCAGTTTTTACGCTATTAAAGGAGGATTCATAAAAACTGATCTTTGATATTCAGGTAGATAGCGAATAGGTATGTATGTGGGTTCGACAAACTTCACTATCCTGGTTTCCTGAAGTTTCTTTGATCAAAAAAGTAGAATGAAAACTATGTCGCTAATGACGCACTGAAAATTATGTCAATATACCTATTATCCAAATGGTGAGAAGAATTTGGTGCCGATAATGTTCGTTAGTAGAGTCCTAAGTTCTTAGTTATAACAAGAATCAGACACGCATCATCGAGTATGAAAATAAAGTCACAGCAGCGCAATTCGATTCCTGCGAAGGTGCAACACTGACAGAGATGTAGGTGATGAGAGATGTACTTACCTACAAATGTGACATTATGATTAACAAAATAACTTTGCAAACAAAAACCACCGACTTCAAAGGTTAGATGCCATTGTCAGAACTGGAAAAAAATGGTATACCACACGGGAAGCACCAGCTTTCAAATAAAAAAGGATCATCAAAATCGGTTCACCTAGTCGAAAGTTCTGAGGTAACAAACATAAAAAAACAGTTCGATTGAGAACCTCCACCTTTTTTGAAGTCGGTTAAAAAGCTACTTAAAATCCTGTCTGTCGCAGACGTCTAAGGCCACGTATGTTTGTAACCCCGTCAAGCAGACTTATACTAACCGTTAAGTACCCAGCATAGCTGTCCATATCGGGCAGCAAGTAGGCGGGGTCAACGTACGCCGCTTCCCTTGCCTCATCCAACTTCTTCTCTTCAATGTACGGAGTGAGCAGAAGAGGCGAGCCCGCGTCGAACGCGGCCCTGCCACGGCCAGGGACGTACGTCCGCTCCATAAACGTGAGGATGGGCTCGGGAGCTTCGCCGGGCGGCAGGTCCGGCAAGGGCAGCGAACTGCGCTCACCACTTAGAGCACCGTTGACGGATCTGTAATAATTGTTGAATTTTAAAAATGTTTAACAAATAAAGAAACGACTTCAGGTTTCGCTTTCTCTAAGAAGCCATCATCAGATCCTGGTTTCCACTCTTGGAATATCTCTTTTCCAACAAAAAAAATCATCACAATGGGTTCCTAAACGACGAAGTTATTGTTAAGTTATTACTACTTCCTACTAATATTATAAACGTGAATGTTAGTAAGTATCGTGTAACCTTTAGCTTTTAAGTAAAGGGCATCCCAACGGATTCTCATAGAATTTTAACGACTATATCTTCCGTATCGATCTTACATTATTTTTTCTCACATTCCTGATACATTTAAATAGTTCTCAAAGATCTCATTAAAAAATCTGTATACATCTTGAAACAGTTTTTATTTTATTTTTCAAGCTTTTATTTCATTCTGTGCTCTCGATTTTCTTTGCATTTACTTATATCTCATTCATTATTCTTTCTTTAATATTAATTTACCAACATATATGTAAGTAGTATATAATTAACCACTGCCATCCCCAATTTTCAGTATCCAAAGAAGCTTTCCCACCTGCAAACCTTTGGGTTGAAGAGTTCTCTCGTGGTTATTGTAAATGTGATCGCACCTATAAAATGACCGCGTTTCTTACCTGTTCTTTTGCCGGCGTAAGGAGGTTGGAAAAGGCGTAGCTAATTTCAATTTAAACGTTTAAAGGTGATGATAACACGTTACCTAAAAAAATGTAGGCATCTATATAATATAAGAATCAAAGTCTTGACTGACTGATATCAACGCACAGCCTAAAACGTTGGTCGTAGAAACTTGAAATTTGGAGGGAAGGTTTGTCTTGATGTATACTAAGAAGTACTAAAAGGATTTTTTGAAATTCAACCCCTAAAGGTGTAAAAATGGAAAACTGTAGTCCATGCGGGTTAAACCGCAAAGAACAGCTAATTTTTCTATAAACCAGTATAGCGTTTCCACACTCGTAACGAAATCGTAAGATAATCTACTCACGCTAATAAAATGAAAGTCCACATGCCGCTCGCCATGGCTCCTCTCAGGTCCTTCTCAGTTGGTCCTCCTCGAGCGACTGGGCACGCCGCCCCACTGGGAGGAACCTTGTATACTCTCGCGTGCACTTGCGCCTTGAACTTGGATTTATCTCGATCGTGTATACAGGGTGCTCACTTAAATCTTCTATTAGTAAACAAAGGATTAATATTTTTTTTTTATATAGTAATTTAAATTATGGTGGTAAACTATAAGGCAGGCGAGCTTATAAAGATAGGTGTGAAAGCATAGATACTTCCCATTCGTCAAACCTAACCCGATCCCAATCTGATGTAAAAAATGCCTCTGTTTAATAATTCTCGTAGGTTCGTTAACTTCATGTCTTTACGAGATATTATTTCATGGGTCATGTTGTTTTTCATTGTATTTCGCCTGGATTAAAGAGTACCTATCTAACTATGTTTTATATAAAATAACATATTATAATAAAATAACAAACACAACTCTGCTATATGCATTTGAAATGTTAATTTACGTAAATAAAATCTCTCTCAAATTAATTGAAAATAGATGTACGTTTTACTAGCTGCGCCCTTGCGGTTTTCCGTTATCCATCCGCAGAAACCTTTTTCCAGAATAAAAAATCTATGTGCTATTCCAGACCGTAATCAATCTTTGTGCTAAATTTCATCTCGGTTCGTTCAGCCTTTGTGGCGTGATTGAGTTACAAACATACATCCATCCAGACTTTCGTATTTATAATACGTAGTAATAAGATTGTTGTCCTAGTTTTATTAAGGTGTACCAATATAAAGATTATCTGTATTTCTCTTTCTAACCTCCTTTTCATTCTAGAGGCTAATTCATATCCTCCAACCTGGCTAGTCACTATAACAACCAAACGTTTTATTTTTACACAGGATACCAAAATTATACCTTCATTATTTTTTCCTTCTTACAAGGTTCACCTAATATTATGTGACGATGTGGTCGAAGGCGGCGTCACGCTACCCTTGGACAGGATACTGGCCCTGGTCAAGTGAGATTGCCAGAAAATTACTGGAAGAAATCAATATTTATCAGCTGATAACTGCCATTAGCAGCATCCTGTACATATCTGGCGAACAGGTATAGGGTACCAATGACCTGTTTAGCATAAAAACGCTCCCACGGTCCGGCATTCGCGATAGATTCTTGCACGCTCCCTGATGTGATTTGCTCTATATTTAGGATCTTCGTAGTAAAACAAACATCGATGCGATACATTTAATACGTGAATGCCATCATTAACAAGGTATTACGCGTACTAACTATGATAGGCTGTGGCGCTGCGATGATCGCGGGACGACACCGCCGATAACCGATTTTCCCACGCTCGTAAAAACGAAGATTCGCGGTGTTTTTTGCTTTGCCGTATATTTCTGATCTAATTAATTTCGAGTACGAGACCTGCATTATAAAAAGGTGTGGGAAAACCGCTGGAATCGTTGATAGCAGCCCACGGTGGCGGATCGTGCCTGTAATCCTTTGTTGCACGATTATACATATAGGTAATAGGTCCCTACAGTCATGTTCATAGTCTCATTGGGTCTGTATATACCTACAGTTTACCTACACATCCGGTAAAATGATAGAAGAATGAGTATGCCGTCAGAGCTCTGACACCGAATGTAAATAAACAACTAAACTTATTATTACAACTGTACCTAAACATCTCTTATCAACGTGTTAGTGCACGTGATATCTTCACACTTAGCAGTTGATTTACTCCGCATTGTAACCCATATAATCGTGTAACGCTCGAATTTGATTTTATATGTAGCCTGCCTTAGTGCTAAACGGAGATCAGACGACAATTTTTACCTTATTATTCCTGCGTTTGTTGTTGCGGTGACTTGCCAATGTTTTCTACGCGCTTTACCTACTTCAAATGAAACATAACTTTGATATCAATTATTTTGTGTAGTTCAGAGCCTAATACTTTGTTTATTAAATACACTGAAGCTTGTGTTAACGTTATTTGGTGCGCTAATTCAAATTCAAAAGTGTGGAGCCAGTTTTCTCAATACGTTATACATCATGAGGGAAGTTGTATTTATCCCTCTAATAGTTATGTCATTGTAAGTAAAGAGTTTGTTATTTTACTAAAACTAACTTGATATTTTTTAATAGGTAGATAGTGAATGTGATGTTTGTGGTGTGTGTGTGTGTGTGTGTCATGTGATGTGTGTAAATGTGATGTGTGTGTGTGATATGATTGTTTACTTTTAGTCATAGTGTAAAAAATGGAAGTATAAAGGTGCGAAAACCACCGTGAGCTAACTCAGAGGTCATTCTTCACCTTGACCTCGAGGTCAGCTATTTATCTTAAACAAGGTCATTCAAGTTCAAGGTTACCTTAAAGTTTTAATACTGACATAGATGTCAAGGTCAAGGTCAAGGTGACTGACCCTTATACTGACCTGTAAATATCGATCGAAATTGTATGGTCTCGTTTCCTCAGTGCCCCGTTTCCTACACCCTAACTTAAGTTTTATTTTCAGTATCGTTTCACTTCGATGTCAAGAACCAGTTTCAAATGATGCATGTGGAGAATGCACCATACTTACTCCTCACATCAAAAGTGGGAACGCATCCGCAGCCCGAACTCTTTCGCAAGTCGACTCTAGTAACTTCCTGGGATTGAAAAGCCATGCAGGGTTCATAACAGTGAAGGAGGAATACGGATCGAATATGTTCTTCTGGTTTTTCCCAGCTAAGACCCAGTTGGAAACCACGCCGTGGATCATTTGGCTTCAAGGTGGCCCCGGATTTTCTTCCATGCTTGGGCTCTTTGATTTAATTGGTCCTATGAGAGTTAAGGATGGCGAAGGTAATATTTGTGATTTTGTTAGTTTTTGGATTATGTAGATTAATTAATGCATTGATTTTACTAGCAGATCAAGGATGTCAAAGTTACATTACGAAAAATTTAAATTTAAATTTTCTTATGAAACTTTAATTGGCCCCTGTGGCTTCCCGTTATATCCCGCAAGGGCCTTCTTTATACGGAATAAAATGTTTTATAGGTATGTGTTCATCGAGCATATAATTATGTATACTCTAATTTCATTCAAATGCATGAAAAAAAAACAAATATATGCTTACAATTTTTCCATTTGTACAGTCAGCAACAAAAGTAGCTGATCATGCTAGATTTCCGAAGTGTGTTTTAGATCAGTATGGCATGGTTTTTTTTTACATTTTACAAGGTAGCGCTCTGACCACAACATAACTCACCTGATTTTAAGCAAAGGTTGGTGTTTAAGATGATGCCAAGTCTAACATTCTCCTGTTAACGTTTGCATTTAGGTGTAATGTTTTTTGAAAAGTAATTCTATTGTATGATTTCCAGTCGAATTAAGGAACATCACGTGGACGAGCAGCTATTCGGTGCTTTTTCTGGATAACCCAGTCGGCGCTGGATTTAGTTTTACCAATGACAACGGTTATCTAAACAATGAAGATGACGTAAGTGGATTTCAATAAAACTAGTAGTACTACTAGTACTTTAGTCTCTCCTGACGCGCGGTAACCTATTGATGGGCAAGCCAAGGCGGACCTGCCAATGTACCTACATTGTATCATCATCATCATTATCAGCCTTTCACGTTCCCACTGCTGGAACTCTGGCTTTCTCTCAGAGAGAGAGTATGGGCTGTAATCTACCACGCTGGCCCTGTGTGGGTTTGTAGATGTCGCATGCCCTTGAATGTTGCAGTTCTTGCATGGGCATGCCGGTTTCCTCACGATGTTTTCCTTCACCGTTTTGAGCGATGGCAAATCCGCACATAACTTATTAATTCATAGGTGTGTGGGGTTAATCACTCGGTGTCGGCGTCTTGTAAGTCGCACGCCTAACCGTTCGGCCACCATCGCTCTACATTGTATGTAGCGTCACAATCGTTGCATCTAAAGTGCATAGTGCGCACGACCTCTTATCTCTTCTGATACGCGACCGGCCACTGAATGACCCTACCAAAGTGGACCCGCCGATATACTTCGTACTAAAAAGGACTTTCCGCATGATGCGATGGGAATCGAGTCGCGCGTCTCCGTACACTAGAAACGATATTCAATCCATGAGGACGTACCTACAATCTACATGCTCATCGATATCGGCAGAACGTGCAATTTGGTTAGGAAACAATTACGATTGTCCAAACATTTTCTACAAGTTGCATCCTACTTCCTACTATAATATTGAAGCGCGAAAGTTTGTATGTATGGATGAATGGATGTTTGTTACACTTTCACGCAAAAACTACTGAACGGATTTGAATGAAATTTGAAATGGAGATAGCTTATACCCTGGATTACCGCATAGGCTACTTTTTATTTCGAAAAAAGGTTCCTGCGGGATAACGGGAAGACGCGGGTGAAACCGCGTGCCGCGACTAGTTTTTAATATAATATATCGAAAATCGACGCAAGTCTGTATCGAATCGTTAGGAGTGCGCAAGGCCTGTTAAAGTTAAATAATGACTCTACGACTCTGTGTTTAAACACATACAAACTAGACTACTTCGTTAGATTTTCAAACTAGACAAGCGCCTCAAAAGCCTGATTGTAATGAAACAGGACAGTCTGGGCCTTACGGTAGATCCTGCATTCTGATGCTGATGAGTTAAACTGTAAACACCAGTTTCAAGCATGTCATTTGCAAAATTATACTTGCAAATGCATCTTTTATCACCACTGTCCATAACATAGGTACCTAATAAAGACTCTCTACATACAAATGTTACCGGGAAGATAAGACCACTCTAAGGAGGACTAAGGCTGCGTGTCCACCAAGGATGCGCGAGGAATTGTTTGCTAAGAACCAATAGAATAACTTCATTTACCTAGCCTCGCTCATCGCAGCTGTAGTAGAAATGCTCACACTCCACAATTCTTCCTCGCAACGCTCAGCTACTTCGCAAATCTCTGGTGGAAACGCAGCCTCAAGGTCCACTCTACGCTAGAGTGGTTTTAAAAATGTTCACAATAATAAGTATTTACATAGCTTGAGCCCTGCCCCGCTAGCGGTGGCACTCTAGGTTAAAGTAATTTTGTTTTATATTATTTTATAAAATTATTGTGAATAAACTTATACATAAGAAAAAAAATAAATGAAATAATTATAACTACATAATATAATATTGATTGAAGTTCTCGCTACGCCTTGCTATTTATTTTCCAACGCTGTTTTAAATGTTGCTTGTGTATAAACAGGTTGGTGCGCAAATGTTGGAATTTCTTCAGCAATTCCTCGATATGTTTCCGGAACTTCGTGAAGCACCGTTGTTTTTAGTAGGAGAGTCGTATGCTGGGAAGTACGTTCCTGCTCTTGGCATACAAATCCACAGAAATAAAAAGAAGATTCCTGTAAACTTACGTGTAAGTAAAAGAAGTACTTATCTGGTGAAAATGATGCACGTGTAGGTATTAAAGTAGCAAACAATCAGAAAACAGTCACCGTCGCTTACGGCCTTTCGTCACCTAACCTAGGGGCGCAGGCACAGCCCACCAAAATTGCATATCAAGATCGTAACAAACATAAATGATTTTCTTGCTATACAGAGTTACTCATCATCAGCTTATTAAGTTTCTACTGCTGAGGTGCAGGCCATAATATACCACACTGGACCATTTGATCATGAGTATACCTAGTGGTTCTAGGACATGTCAGTTACCTCAATGTTTCCCTGCACCGTTTCGAGCGATGGCAAATCTGTTCATAGGCCGAGACAGGATTTGAACAGGGTAGTAATTATTTATACGACTTATTAATATAAGGTAATCATTTCTTGGAACATGTATATTGTATAGCTCACGTATCATTGGTACGTCTTTTGGTTCATCGAGCGATGTGGCCTGCCCATTGCCGCTTCAACTTGCAAATTATATGAGTACTTACCTAGGCCAAGGGGAAACTTGAAGATCTCATTTAGCTTCTCGTATTTTCGTTGCAGGGGCTCATGATAGGAAGTGGCTTGATACACCCTCGCAGTATGATGCATTACAGTGAGCTGGTCTCAGCACTCGGTCTGCTAGACGATGACGCGGTCAATGAAGTGAAAACCCTCGAGGAGACTGTGGTACATCTTATAGATGAGAGGAAGATGGTCAATGCCAGCAATGTAAGTTATAGTCTATGAATGAAAATAGAGAAGATTTATTTGCCAAGACTTTAGTTCTAAGAGTTCATCTTTGGAACGTATTTAACTTATTATACTGTGTTTAGTTTTTAAGCCCTGATAGTGTTGTGGCATCGTAGCTCCCAAAGAGAAGAAACGATTTGTTTTGGTTTTTTTTTTGTTTGAAACTGTTTTGATCTTGAGCTATGAATATGATTGACGGGAGTATTTAAATTGTCATTCAAACTACTATAGTCGGCCGAGACAAAGTGCCAGCTGGATTTTCTATTTTATTATTATTATTTTAGGTTTCTCTTTTCACTATTTTTACTTACATAATAAGCAGGCGTGGGCCCCCAGTTTCAAATGCACCATTGACTAGCACCATCAATGGTGCAAACGGTACATAGCAGTGTCGTTTGCACCATTGATAGTGCTAGTCATATGAAACTGTGGGGGCGTCGGCACTAAGTGGATAACTCTAAACTGAGAAAAAAACGTTTCAATCGTTTCTAGAATAAGCAAATTAAATATCATTTATCTTTTGGCCTACATTAGACATCAACGCGCGCTGTTATGTTGATTGTGCAAATTTATTTGCAGGCGTTTATAAGTATTAGAGATTCTATCTGTTGTACATACTAGCTGTGCCCCGCGGTTTCACCCATATAAAGATTAGAGCAGGATATTTCTCTATCATTATAAAATCATAGCTTAGAGTTAGTATTTTATTAGAAATCGGGTTGTCCCGGAGTATAGCCGTAACATACTTACAACAAACTTTACCTATTCTATAATCAGTAGATATTAATATAAATATACGTACAATCTGATACATATTATGAGCTAATGAGTTAACAAAGTTGATTATGTTTACTTTTAAACATCGACTTCTGGTTTCCTCAATCAGAAATTCAATGCAACCATCGAATACATCAAAAAGCACTCCGGCGTCAGTATTTACAACTTTAACCAAGACCCGACTCCTGTGGACAAAGCTCCGGACTTCGAGGCCTTCCTCAACAGACCTGACACCAGATCGGCTTTGGGTGTAGGGAACATCACCTTCAACTATAACAACCAACTGGTTTATCAGAAGATGCTACCGGATATAATGAACTCTACGAAGGCGTTTGTTGAAGAACTTCTGGAGCAATATGGGGTTTTATGTTATCAGTGAGTAAGATGTTTTTAAAGCAATGGTGGTCCAGTGGTAGGAAAGTTGGCTTGCAACCCGTAGATCGTGGGAACTTCATGATGAAACCATAGCTTGGTGGTAGGGCATTTGCTAGGCTAGCTACCATCCTCAAAGAATCTGTATCGGTGTGTTCCAGCAGCGTCACTTGCGAGCCAGTTCCCAGTCCATGAGTAGCGTGGCGCCTCCTTTGACCACATCGTCACTTAACATCAGGTGACTTGTGCTCAAACGCTTACCCTGTAACATGTAAATAATTAGTTAGTTACAAGTCAAGCTAATAAAAGTGTTTTATAAAGAGGTTTGCGTATATAGCAAGTTAAGGTTAGCCGGATTCTACCCAGACTATATGCACTAAGATTGATTTATCGTGGTTTTAAAAAAATATTGCTTGCTTCGTTATTCTGCCACCAGCGAATAAACTATTTTTGTGCCAAGCGTGAAGTCGCAGGTTTTTCTCCCAAACAAGTCTTAATGAATGTATGTATGAGGTATGTTTAAAAAAATGACATTTCCAGCGGTCAAGAAGACATAATCCTGGCATATAGACTGGCGATGAATACTTATAACTCGTTGAACTGGTCGCGTCGACAAGAGTACATCGACGCTCCTAGGAAACACCTCCGATATCCTGAGAATGGCAATATCGTCGCGTAAGTTGAACTTTTTATTGTGACTAGTTGGGCCCCACGGTTTCACCCGCGTTCTTCAGTTTTCCCACAGAAACCTTTTTCTGGGATAAAAATTAGCCTATGTGTTAATCCATGGTATAAGCTATCCCCATTCTAAATTTTATCAAAATCGGTTTAGTAGTTACGGTGATACGTGGTAACATTCACGCAAATACACAAACTTTTGCATTTATAATATTAGTAGGATAGGATAGACTGGAGACAAGAGACGGTCCGTCTGATGGCGGTCACCGTCACCTATGAGAACTTGCAACGCGAATTATTCCTCTTAGGTAGGTTCACTTTCTTAAAGTAATATCCATAAAGAATAGGGTGCTGCTTGTGGGGACTGGTCTGTTTTGGTTGTGATCCTGCAACTCGTTAATATTCATGTTCCCATATCCCAATGTGTACAACCAAACAAGAGAAATCTTATTAGTAAAGCTAATTAAAAAATATCGGACTATTAGATGACAAAAAAAGCATGGGATTTTAGTAAACTTGCTCCAATTCAATGAATTAGTAATAAGAATAAAATTGACAATGTGATCCCGCCAAAAAAAATTCCTGCCGGGCGTTTCTTGCCTGTTCTTTTTCCGGCGCGGTGTAAGGAGGTTGGAACAGGCGTAGCTAGTTTTAAGTTGACGTTTTAAAGTGATCACAATGTATCCTATGGAATAAATATATTTTGAATTTGAATTTAAATAGACTTATCAAAATACGAGTACATTATGTCTGCACAAGTAAGTGTATATGCTTATTGGTTACAGCTTCAAGAAAAGTGGCGGTAACTTTGCAGAAGTGTTGATCCGCGGCGCCGGGCACTCAGTGCCGGGAGACCAGCCAGAGGTCATCAAGTTCGTTCTGGACCAGTTCGTCAATAAATACAAGTGAACGTCACAATAATTTGTTTATTTTTCCAATGTGAGGAACAGTTGAGAGAGCTTATTTTAATCTTAATCTATTAAGTACATTTTAATTGATTTATTTTTGTGATTCTCTACATTTTCTATCGTTATTATATTCAAATATCAATAAATTATGGTCCACTTAATTTGATAAAAGTGTTTTACGTAGAAAAAAAATAGAATTTATTGACAATGGCAAGAATTTTTAAGGTTATTTTGTGCGAACAATATTTACAAATAATCGTCACCATTTTAAAATCCTGGTAACATTATTTTACTATAGAACGAAATTAAGACCAAAATCATCAAATTCTTTAGTTTGTTGTTACATATTTAGGTTGTCATTCTCGTATAAAAAAAAAAGTAATTTCAGAATCAGTCTTGTACGTATAAAACACATGTGCAATAAATGTACTTTTGAAAACTATACTGCTGATTTAAAAATACATTTCTTTTCCTTTTGGACATTTCACATTTCTAGTTTGCCATCGACATCTGCGCGGATCGGTCGGCTGTTCAATAGGCCAAAGGGCAAGATGATACATGAATACATTTAGCAAAGGTAATTAAGAAAGAAATATTTTAACTAAAACATATTTTTCTTGGGTTTCTTGCGAAGTTTTCGCTTATTAATCGTATTCACAATGGAGTTATAAAACGGGCAATAAATAACTTTTGGCATTTGATTAACTTTTATCGAATCTTAGGAAGGGGAAGCTGCCCTCACCTGTCCTCCTTGACGACGCCTTTGGAGTATCTATCTGCGAGAGTCTACTGCTCAGCGCTGAACAATCAGTGTAACTATAAAAGCTCGCATTTCGAAGATTCATATTCAACGATCAGCTCTGACGGTCAAAACAACTGTAAACCAGCCTTACATCTGCGTCACCAGACATCACATTTCAGCTTTGCGTCACATCTCAATCCATTAATACTCGTCATACTCCGCCTTAGGGCCTAGCAAAGGTCAGCTCATCGCCAAAGAACCTTCAGTAATGGAAGTTTCTTCCACATTATTGTACATGAACATTTCCGTTCTTCGCCTCCATCTGAGGCCGTACACCAGTCCCACTAGCACCGCGGCAACTAGTATCAAGTTAATGAAAATGCTTATCCCCATAACGACTTTCGTCCCGGAGGAACTGTCTACTAATACAGGTGGTGATAGAACTGGCGGCTTGTTAGAGTACTCTGGAGTGAAGTCGTCCTGGACCTCGTAGTTGGAGGGTTGCGGCATGTCAAGGCCGCGGATGAAGTAGGAGACAAGCTGCAGGAGCTCGGCTGGCTTGTCCAGGGGTACTAGGTGGCCGGCGCCTCGGACTAGGACTTCGGTGAATCGCCCACCGCTTTTCACGTAGCTGTGGAAAGTTGATGTTTATGAGTATGAGGTGTATTGTTTGTTATTCGCTGACGTATATTAAGGATTTTTTACGAGAGTAATAGAGTCGGATTGTCAATGAACGCTACAAAAACCAAAGTAATGACGAACCTCGACAAGATGCCCATCATAGTCAACGGCACCAAAATTGAATATGTCGAAGAATATACATACCTCGGACAGATAATATCACCAAAAGACCTTACAACCAAAGAAATAAGCAATAGAGTACAGCTAGCATGGAAGAGATATTGGTCCCTTAAAGAAATTGTCAAAAACCCTCAGTTACCACTTAAAGCTAAGAAAAGGATATTTGATTCATGTATTTTACCCATCATGACATATGGTTGTCAAACATGGAGCCTAACAAAAGAAAATATGCGCAAACTTGAGACCTGTCAACATAGTATGGAGAGAAGCATGTTAAACGTAAAGCTACAAGACAGAATAAAATTAAAAACAATACGAAATCAAACTAAAATTAACGACGTAACATACTGCGTAAGAAAACTAAAATGGAGGTGGGCAGGCCATATGATGAGGAGTAGCAAAGATAAATGGGCTAAGGATGTAACCGAATGGTGTCCAAGAGAAAATAAAAGAAGGAAAGGAAGGCAGCGTCTTAGATGGGAGGACGATATTCGAAGGGTTGCTGGGGTCACATGGAGGAGGATGGCCCAGCATCGGAGAGAGTGGCAAGCTCTTGGGGAGGCCTTTGCGGAAACGCAAGACAAGCTTACCACAGTTACTGGTGTCTAGAATAGTTATAAGAATTGCTTGTTATTTAAGGCTATAAATAAATAAATAAATAAAATATTAAGGACAATATGAAAACAAATAAAGTGTTTCTGTTCAATGTTTGATTTTATCAAATACTTAATGGTAATCCCTAATACCTATGTAACACTCTATTATTACAAATAGGAAAAAAAATGTGATTGAGTGTGTATGTTTACTTCTTCACTTCATGCTGTTATAATTTTTACCCATACGTGTGTGAATCTGAGGGTCAGATCGCTATGGTTAATGCAATATATCAAAACAATGTTCAAAGAGAGAAGGGGCACCTTGGAATCTAGTATGTATCTACCGACATCAATCTATTCAAATTATCACTACAATATTCATGCAAGCACCTACTTATCCTTGATGGATATTTATTATCGTCATATTAAAAGTCATTGTTTGAATGCACACCAATTCATAATGAACAAATACAAGTACAGTTCCAAGTGCCGTAAAGGTACAAGAGGTGAAGTAGGTTATGTTTATTTCATCACTAGCTGTTCCCCGCGGTTTCACCCACGTGGGCTACAGTTTATCGCGACAAAAAGTAGCCTTTCTCAGGCTGTCATCTCTGTAACAAATTTCATTTAAATCGGTTCAGTCGTTTAGGCGTGAAAGACAGATAGACAGAGTGACTTTCGCATTTCAAATATTAAAGTAGGTATAAATATTTTTTTATGGACAATATTCAAAGTCCTACCCAGCGACAGATGTGTTGTACCACCAGGGCGTCCGTGGTGCTCTCAGGAAAGCGTCCCGCTGGCTCCAGCGCCAGTTTTTTCTCCGATCCTGGGCGTTGGGCACGCAGGGCGCAGTCAAATCCAGCTGTCCGCTGGAATGGTTCGAATAATCATTGTATTATATTAGAAAGGAATGGAAATTATCCATCTTCGGTATTATAGAGCAGTGAACCGCCACGAAAAATATAAATAGTTGAAGTGTTGCAGCGCCACATTATAGCGATGTATAGTATCCACAAAAACATTCTCCATGAAAAATTACACTTAAATAAGTGTCAACTTTCAGAATCTAATATATATTTACTATGCTATACTATTTGTATGTACCAGTTTTAGCGATAGAGCAAATTGAACTGTGTTTCTCTGGTAATCGGTCAAACGGTGTCGGATTATTTGGCACTTATTCGTCATTCGTCTTTTACACGCGGAAGTACAAAACGATATCCCTTCCATTTTGGTCTGCATTTACGGACTCATGCTTAGCAAGTTTATTCTGTAAGCTTCTTACCAATAAATCAAAACTCGATAACGTTCCAGCAACTTCTCCATCTTCGAGTTCACCTCGCTGAGGAAGTCAGGGGCCAGCTTCGTATGGACAGTTCCATTCGAAAACGTAAACCTGATGTCCCCTGCATGGATAGCCTCCGATATCAGCGGGTGGGTGATGTACGTCACGAAGCCTTTGAGGCGATCCTCGAGGTTGTCTGCGAGCGGGTTGAAATTCTGCTGCTGCATTGTTATGGCACTCAGGCGGTCTAGGAGCTGGTTGCGGAGCTGGAAACGAGAGAAGTTATTTTTTTAGATCTTTTAGGGTAGTGATTGACCAGTCTTCTGATGTTAAGTGACGAAGTGGACTGGGCAAAGGGAAGCTGCCAGAACATATCTATAGGAGCTTCGCGATCTTGAAGGTGGTACCAGGATTAGAAAAAGCCCTACCAAATGCTTATGGTTTGATCATTAGTTTAGTTATTGTTATCTAGATGGATGGCAAGATACATGTTTCCATTGACATTACAGGGCATAGGGTGACTATCTTCATTCATCATTTATTTATTTATTGAGACACGGAGATCCATTAAACACAATTTAAAATTTCAAGACATCAATTAAGTAAATAAAATAGGTAACAAAATCCAAGTTTTCGCAATGATAATCGCAATGAACTGTACGTAATGAGAGGTAATAAAGGATTTGAAGTTAGGTAGTAGGTACATAAAGTGTTTGTAAAAATATTCCTATAATGATTAGAATTTCAGCACACAATACTTATTACTGATTGCATCTATTATTTTTATTGCAATGCTGTTTTCCTCATCAGCACTCATTGCATAAGAGTGACCTCGATGCCTACCCATTACGTGTGTAATCATTGATTCTATTTCTCTGATTGATTTCCATGGATCAATGGCAAAGTATTCAATTTTCTTTTGAAGGTTAAAAATAAGTCAAGACTGCAAGTTGATGAATTATGGTCTTGAGTCGGTGCTTGAGTTCAACGTCTGAGATGGCTATATTTTTGTAGCGACTGACCGGTTTCTTTCTACTCTTACTGTCATAAGCCTTGGTGATACCCGAAACCAGTTTTACTCGATACGTGTATTTTTAATCATGACCTTATCCCTTAGTCTATCTATACCTACCGTATGTTATAATGAGGTCGGTAAAGTTTGTGACTTCAGATGTAAAACACAGTACTACTTCGAATTTAAAAAAAAATCATATCCCTGAATGTCATAGGCCTATTTTATATCAGGAACAGCTAGTATTTTTAAGGTGGCTAAAATTATCACCAATGTTAACTAATGCTATACCAAACGTGAATTGCTTTGAAAAAAAGTATTTACTTAATAAACCAACTTGGACTTGGCAAAGCTTCTATTTGACGCGACGGGTGACCAAAATGCTGGCTCATATTTTGGTCAAGGAATTAGCATTGCCATTCAACGAGGCAATGCTGCCAGCCTTTTGGGCACCTTACTGTCTTCTGGAGGCTTACCAAATTTTTAGTGTACTGTGTTTGTTTGTTTTATTAACCAACTAAATTAAATAAAATCAGCAGGTCAATGAATTAGTAAAATTAATATTAAAATTAAATAATACCCATACATTCACATACATAGCTCTGTCCCCTAACTACGATTCCCTCTGTATCTAAGGTATCAGATATACGATGTGGGGATCCACAACACCTAGACACAGAATAAATAAATACCTGCGCTTTTTTATAATGCAGTTAACTTTGCTCGAGGTTGTTTCTTCTATAGTAGGTACCTAATTTATATTTTACTAGTTGCGCCTCGTGATTTCACTCGCGTCTCCGCGTTATCCCGCAGGAACCTTTTTCCGGGATAAAAAGTAGCCTATGTGTTAATCCAGGGTTTAAGCTATCTCCATTCCAAGTTTCATTCAGATCCGTTCAGTCGATTTTGCGTGAAAGAGTAACAACGATCATCCATCCATCCATCCATCCATCCATATTCACAAACTTTCACGATTTATACTCACGTCAATGGCCATTGCACTGTCCCCTTCGTTAATCGCTTTGTTGTACGCGTCCTGTACATGCTTGACCGCCAGCACACCTTGGCTGTCGATGAGGCCCCACTGCTGGTAGATGGCACTGTAGTCGGATATGACGTCACGGTTCAAAACTGGGTTGCCCATTATCAAACCCTGGAAATGGTGATGGAATTTTAGAACAGTCAAACAACAATGTTTTTTTTATTGTAGTTTTAATTTACTTCTGGGGTAAAGTTTGACCACAACACAAGTCACCTGATGTTAAGTGACGATGTGGTCGAAGATGGCTCCACGCTACACCTGGACTGGGAACTGGTTCTCAAGTCAGACTGCCGGAACACACCGATAGGTGCTTGGCTTTTTGTTTCTATGCAGCTGAATGACGAGACGAGCAAGTCGCTTGCAGCGTCACACTTGCCCAGCTACCAAAGATTTTGAGCTTCCACAGTTCAAAAATCTTTGCAGCAATGTAGATTGTAGGTAGGTACTAGGTACCTAACTACCCACTGCACTCGTCACTCTGAGACATCGTTATGTTCTGTAATTTCACTAGGAACAGTGCTCTTTAATCTTTTAATCTCCATTTTATTTTTTTCATTATATTAGTTAGATTTGTATTATTTTTTAATCATAATCATTAATTACCAACTGTTAGAGATATTTCCGAAAATAGCTACAATAGCGCTGGTTGAACGACTAGGCACAAAGCTGAGTAGTGGTCGGTTTGCAACAAATTAGTTTCAGTTTAAATAGGTTTCTCTAAAATATTCTTACGTTAATTTGTTCAATACCAATGTTGCGAGTAAATTATTTAAATTTTCATTCAGTACGATTTGGATGAGTTTACCGGTGACTTAACTTCTATTCGTCTAGTAGTCAACAATTCGGACGCCAATCGATATCAAACTCAGTGAAGCAAGATTTTCCCGTTGCGAATAACCTGCCTTCTCAACCTGCAGGTAAAAACCAGGTAGGTACAGTCAACGACAAAAGTCTCTGAACAACATATATAACAATATATATATATATATATGTGTATGTTTGTACCCGTGCGTGACGTCACCTACCGGCACCAACGGAAGACCAGCGTTGGTTATAATAACCAGCATCATGCTGAGTTGGGGCCGGTTTGTGACAAAAAACAGTTACTATTTATAGATATTAATTAGTTCGTGTATTTATATTTTAATGACTGTTCTGTTTGTGTAAGTTTATGCATTATTTCTTTTTAACACTTGTTTTTTGCTACAAATAAAATTATTGTCTATTGTGTATTGTCTATAATAAGAAATTTTCCGATTTTCTTTATCACGCCAAACTTTGTCCGAATCATCATTTAACATAAGGTAATTTGTGTTGTGATCAAACGCGAAGTGGTAAAAAATAAACAAAAATTACCGACATCTTATGCATTTGGAATATCGAGTGTGATCAGCTACTTTTGTCGTTGACTGTACCTACTATCAATGTATGTGTGTGTATGAGTCACACAAAAAGTCCATCCTCTAGCTCTAGCTCTTCAACTGCATTAAAAATATACAGATATATTTAGGTAGTTTTTGTACCACAAGTTTTTCCTCAAAAAATGTCGACCTGAACAGTTACAGGTCATAATTAGGCAAACTTGTTGCAGTATCATTATTTGTTCTGCTGTGTTTGGCATAAAATGCTAATAATGCCATTGATAGGTGCTGCCGTAAAATAGCAAATAAAATTAGCAACGTAGGTAATTGAGGACCATTTAAATCAGACAAACGAATTCTTAATAGCAAGGTTAATTCTAAGGAAATACACGATTTCAAAAACAAACACATTTTTTTTGCTGTTTCGTATAAAGTTTAAAAAAAATGGTCTTTGTATCAACTTGATAGATAACCACCTATAATAAGATTATTCTAGTATACAAAAAGTGGTTTTATGACTATAAAATAGTGACTCTTAAGGACTCTTTTCACACCCATCTTGAAGGATTGCAGTTTGTAGCACTGCGGAAAGACTTGCGGACTTGCTTTTGTTTCATAGAAATTGACGCAATGGCAGTATTTAGTTCAATATAGGTACTCGTATTATTTATGTTCTCACCTGTAAGTTGACATCAAGCTTTCCAAGTTCGCTGTCTTGTTCAAGAATCTTCAAGCCAAGCGCAGGTATATACCTTCCTGCGTAGGACTCCCCGGCGATGTAGAGAGGGGCTTTCCGGTGCTCGGGGAACATGGTGAGGAACTGCTGCAGGACTTTGTAGAGATGGGTAGCGCACTGCAGGATCAAAATAAAATTATGACCTCATGATCAGTTCTTTACGTCCCCACTGCTGGGCCTCTGGCCTTCTCTCAGAAAGAGAGTATGAGCGGTAATCTTCCACGCTGGCTTATTGCAGGTTGAGAAGTCGCATGCCTTGAATGTTGTGGTTCATGGACATGCCGGTTTCCTTACGACTTTTTTGTTCACGGTTTTTAGCGATGGCAAATCCATGCATAACTTATTAAGTCCTAGGTGCGGGCCGAGAGGATTCGAGCTCGGTGTCGGTGCCTTGCAAGTGCCACGTGTTCCCATTAGGCCCAATGGCTCAAAAAATAAAATAACGTCAAACCAATCAATTTGTTGATCTTCTGGTCGAAACAACATGTTAACAAAATACTGGCCACATCATCGACAACAATAGTACATAGATTTAATTATGTGTGTAGAATTGCCATTCGACAAGGCAATATTGGCCATGGCGTTACTACTTACCTTTCTGAATTTAGTATCGATTGTAAATAGGTAATTAACATAGTCTTTTTTGGCACTTAGTTATAATGAAAGTAGCCTGGATTTAACACAGGCTATTTTCTATCCATGGAATGACTACGTATAGCCACAGGGGTGTGCAAAAAACCAAAGAGATTTTTTAACAACTAACTAGTTTAGCGTTTGACCACGATCTCACCAGATGAAAAGCGACGCTGAGATAGAAGGTGTAGCACGCTTGCCCAGTAAATACCTATTCACTCTTGACTTGAACAGAGTACCTTTGTAATCAGCACTTACTGTAGACATGTCTTGAATGAAGCCGTCGTTACTGTTCGTAAAACTGTAGCCGGCGCCGATAGGGTTGTCGATAAACAGCATTGAGTGACCTTTATTCCACGTCCATGTACGACCTATCCGAAAAGGAATAAAGATTATTACTTCGTAAGTCTCTCTGCCCTCCTCTGTTTCTTTTCACCCCTACACTACCGAACCGATCTTGATGTTAGTTTAAACCTTGGAGAAGGACATAAAATACTATTCATGTACCTATTTGATTGTGTGGAAGTTATTACATTTTTTATGAATGCTTGAAATATGCACTTTGCTCTTCACTCCACCTTTACCTACCTACGCTTTAGTAGTTCACCCAATCACAGATTCTACCCATTTTGGTGGCTATAAGTCATAACATAGCACCATAGTATTTTTGAAATTAAGACTCATGCATAGCACCACCTTGTATAAGGTATAAACAAGACGATAGGTAACTAACTGTACATAAATAAATATGATGTGATTTTATCAAAATAATATGTATAGGTAGGTAACTTTCAAATTTAAGTGACATGTTCAATGTTCAATAACAACATAGACTAACTAACTGTATTAGAAAGTAACAAGAAGTGAAAGCCAAGGAAACACCTTGAACAAAATATAGTATGACAGATCATGGACTCTGTCGTATGCATTAGTCATAAAGCACTCAAAGAATGACGCTCAAGTATAGATCAATGCTTGAGTAACGATTGAGTGACATAATTGTATGAAATGACAGACTCAAATCTGTGCATAAGTAGAGATTCATGCTTAAGCATCTTTCTAGAATACCACCTTAGAGTAAAATGGGTACTGGACCTATCTACCTTTTTATTACTTACAGGGTAGCGTTTGACCACAAGTCACCTGATGTTAGTTGACGATGTGGTCGAAGGTCACGCTACACCTGGACTGGGAAGCTCTCAAGTGAGGCTACCGAAACACACCGATAGGTGCTTGGCGACAGATTCTTAACACGAGGGTGGTAGATAGCCAGGTGAGAACTAGAAAATACCCTAACATCAAGCTATGGTTTTGCCACGATGTTTTCCTTCACCGAAAGCTCAAGCTCATTGTAGGATTCGAACCTACGTCCTACGGACCGCAAGCCGACGTCACTATCACTGAGCCATCATCGCTATTCAACCTACACAAAATTATTTAACGTTGCTAATTTATTACACACACTGGCGAGGCGTCGCCACCTAATAATAATGGGAAAAAAATAATGGGTCAGGGGTACGAGATAATAGAGTGAGAATATGAATCGTAGGTAAAATAAATACAAAGGCTGATTGATTGGTTATAGGAGACTGACAATGATATTTATGGACGCATTTAACAAGTGCGCCGGCCTTTTCTAGCGTGGCGCAGCCACACCCAGGGTTGCCAGGTTATTCATTGAGCTAGTCACGCAAAAATGGCACTCAAGTCGCCCATTATCGCAATCACGAAGTGATGGTGGAAGTCGCCCAAAATCGCACAAATTGATGCACCAACAATTTGGAATACGAAAAGTATACAAAAATAGGACAATTTTCACTAAAATGAAAGATTTTTTTTTGAATCATCACTTCATATTAAGTTCGTGAAAACTTTTTTTTTCTCTAAATTTGGTCGCAAAATGGCACTTCAAGTAGCCTAAATTGCGATAAATCGCCCAATCTGGCAACCCTGGCCACACCTATCCTTATTCTATGGGTCTACCTCATTGTTTACTACTCTAAGAAAAAATATCTATGTAAAACAGAGGTGGGGCCAACCCGTCGATTGCGGATATTGATCCAGTCGATCGTGGAAAAACATAAAACGTATAAAAGTATAATAACAAATAACTCGAATCGACAGGACAACTTGACTTTGCTAATCGATGCCAGACACATCATTGCTTACAGGAAAATACTACATTAATCGTACACTGAACTAGGTACTATTTCATTTCATATTTCAGGAAGTACCTATGTAACTAGTATAGATCGCACAGGGTTTCGCACAACAAATAACTCGAATCGACAGGACAACTTGACTTTGCTAATCGATGCCAGACACATCATTGCTTACAGGAAAATACTACATTAATCGTACACTGAACTAGGTACTATTTCATTTCATATTTCAGGAAGTACCTATGTAACTAGTATAGATCGCACAGGGTTTCATCAGGAAACAGTCGATCTTGGATCTAATCAAGTTGGCCACCCCTGATATAAAACATGACTTCTTGGGTTTTTGTGATATTTTTTATTTTGAATCATGTTAATAATTAACATTCGACATGCACGCTCAAAGGTATGCGTTTCAGATCGCATCGCGCAGGAATTATGGCGTCGCTTTTGTAGCCTGGGAAAATCTCAGTTTACCTTAGTAATATGTCAAGCCCTAGTACCAAAATGACATATTATGACATGACATATCGATCCAAAACCGCGGATAACGGATCGGATCGATTATTAATTTCGGGCGTTAATGAATTACTACTACATAGGTACTTACTTTACTTTAGATCCATACTTCTACTTCGCCCTAACTAATCGAGTATCGATTCGAAACTCAAAATAATTGATTCAAGATTTATAGCTGTTCCCCGCGGTTTCACCCGCGTAGTTTATCGCGATAAAAAGTAGCCCATGTCCTTTCTCAGACTTTAGAAGTTTAGACTATCTCTGTACCCAATCGGTTCAGTAGTTTAGGCGTAAAAGCGAAAGAGACAGACAGAGTTAATTTCGCATTTACTTAAAATATTAATAGTGAACTACAAAATTTAGGTAGGTTGAACACTATTCCAAGTTCCATTTACTTACTTCTTAAGTTATGCTGGTTGGTGGGCTACCTACATGATATATGCAATTGATGATATCAAGAGGTATACGGCACGAACTACAAGAAATTACACATATAATTGAAAATAATAATGTAATTTGATCCGTCGTGTCATCAATAAATTCCCAACTACATTGTTATCTAGCTGGTACCTACTTTTTTCCTAGTAAGTAACTGGCCTTGGTGAGCTTCCAGTACTTTTTTACTCGCGTCTACTCGGAATTCATAAATATCAAAGGTGAAAAAGCTGTTGAAAATCAATCGATCAAATCAAAAGATTAATCAACTGAGAAAAAACAAAAATGACATAATGCCCGGAAATTGGTGTACCTACCAACCTACCTATGTATGGATCGAATTCCGCGGAATTTTTTGTAAAAAAATTGTCTCTAGGTATAATGATATTATACCGATTATACCGATATTATAGGTTATTGTCATATTCCAATTTAGTTGTAACGTAAACCGTCAGCGTGATTTTGTGGTAAACATTCAAATATGCGCATTTATATCATCTAATTCAAGCTAATCTTGAATTTTGAATCGGATGTCGTAATGAATGAATGTCAAGATCGCATTTGTTCATAATTATATTTTTGGTTATTACCAAACACTTCAATACCATTAGGATTAACAGCAAAATGCTGCATCTAATATGGGCCTTGAACTAAAAGAAAAAAAAAACAACGGTTAGTAAACACAGTAGTAGCACAACAGCGCTGTACCGAAAATAAAACAGCGCGTCATCAATAAACGAAACTGTGGGGCACAAACCATTTGAGAGAAAGTGTGCGAATGTTCGTTAATAGTTATCGTTACCATTTTGCATGAGAATTGGCCACACACACAGCACTGGTCCAGTGAAGTTTGTGAACAACATTTTCCTCTCTCCATTGATTCCAAAATTAAAATACATTATTTATAGCTTAACATTTTTGCATATAGGTAAAATTTTATAAGAGGTTAAATAAAAGTCAATGTGCGCACTATTCTTGAGATAGGTAGTTATTTGTTTCCTCGTAGAGTTGACTTTCCGAAGCGTTTTAGTTTCACGGTTATTTTGTATAAATTTAATATTTTAAGTCTAAATCTCTGTCACTTTCCACCAGAATTGATGGTCTATATATATCACGTACCTAGGTATGGCTTATGGGCAACCCTTTGAACTTTGATGTAAAGTAGATGTGTGATGATGTACCTTCCTAACGCATATAAATAAAATTTCAGTTTTGTCGCTTTATGCAAGTTATCAGTAAAGGAAGATTGATGGAAATCGAAATAAACATTACCTACTATTTGCGAGAGATATTGAAATGTTTCGCGTATCGGATCCAGCCAGGCGTTACTCATAAATGTGAAGACTGTTCGATATGAAAAATAAATCTTTAAATGAAATCTACTTACGTTTCAAGTATCCGTCAGCATATTCAAAAGGTCCGATCTCGTCAAACAGGCCCGCTATACTAGATGCGCCCGGCCCACCTTGGAGCCAGACAATCCATGGCGTCTCATCCAGCGGCTTCCCCTCCACAGGGAAGTACCAGAAGAATATGTTAGAGTTGTATTTCTCATCGACTGTGAAGAAGCCTGAGTGGCTGCTCACGTTGAGGAAGTACTTGGGGGTGACGGAAGACACGTTCCTGGCCAGCGCAGTGTGGTTAGCCTTGAGTAGCGGTGTGAGGATCAGCGCGGGGGACCTCGCGGCAGTCAGCACTGCGCTACAAAGACAGAAACGTGAGAGCATTTCGATGAATTCACGACGTACGTACTTAATCGATTCACAGAAATAAGTAACGTAGTAACGTGTGAATTTTTCCTACGTCCATGCATGCGAAGCGGAATGAACAATTCCCGAGCTTCGATGCATTTAGTTAGATACTCTCTGGCTTTATACCTACTTAGTATTTATGTATATCTTTGGTTATTATTTTAATCAAGATCCAGGGGCCACATTACTTAATCTGATGCCAACACAGGAAGGAAAACAAAGTATACATCTGAGTGGATATCTATTTTAAAACGCTAAATTATACACGATAGAGCTGGAATTTCAAGTTGATCAATATTCTCTACGTAGGTCAACATTTTTGCAAAATTATTGTGCCTAAGTACCGGTAAGCCATTGTGACTTACATTATTACCTAACTAATAGTGAACTGAATGACATACAAATTGCACTCAAATAGGCTGGTAGCTGGCAGACGCAAAATGTTTTCGTCATCATTTCAACAAAAACATATTTTTGAAAGGAAGTAATAAAATAACAGACAAGTAGTATTTATTTATTTATTTGTCCTTCTTTCACGCAGCAACGGAGCAAAGGGTCAAATGATGTGTTTTTTGCACATAGAGATAGTTTATGAGCCGGAAATATGTAGGCTACTTTTCATCCCAGAAAAATGCACGATGCCTGTGGCAATTTCCAAACGGGTAAAACCAGGGGGGTGACCCCAAGGCCCAAAGAGATCTGCGGATTTGCCAGCGCTAAAAACGGTGAAGGAAAACATTGTGAGGAAACCGATATGACCAAGATGACAGATGTCCAACATTAACCAAACTCCACTGAGTTAGCGTGGTAGATTGTGGCCCATACTCTCTCTATCTTTCTCTCAGAAGAAGCTTAATAACAGTAGTGGGAACTTAATATAGGCTGATGATGATCATGTCATGATTCGATTGATAAATTCAAATATCATTGAGAAACAGTATTCCTTTAGTTTATAATATATTATATCTAATAATTATGGATATCTACCTCATAGATGTGTTAGGTAGCTTATGATTTTATATGATTACCTATGCTTTTTTAATCAACCTTAATAATGGAGGATCTCATTTAGACGTGTAGGTATGTTTTGGTCACCATCATCTTCTTGCCCTGGTCCCATTTATTTGGGGTCGGCGCAGCATGTATTCTTCTTCCACTAACACCAAACATACCTATATGTTTTGGTATAAAACAAATTAAAGGAAGGGAAGAGGAAGACCAAAGAAAAGATGGATGGATTGTGTAAGGGTTGATATGAATGAAAGGGGAGTGAATGAAGCGATGACGGCTGATAGGGGAGAGTGGAAGAAGAATACATGCTGCGCCGACCCCAAATAAATGGGAAAAAACAATAAATTATCATATAAATTAGAATCTAAGATTGGTTACTTTTATTGTATTAAATATAATATATCTACTAAATTAATATACCTGTACAGTTGCAATAGGTTGCACAACTGCTTTCTAAGTTGCGCATGGTGGTAGGTACGCTTAAACGCTTTCGTTGACCAAATAATGCAAATTAATATTTAACAGTTCCTATTTCTATGACGAACTAGGAAAATATTTTTCATAACTTTAATAAAAAATGTTTCGCTTTAAAATTGGTAAGTATCGGCTTATGTTTATTTATTTCACATGATGTACCTTCCTACCGGCATGATACAAATTACATATTTGAAGCAATGATTTATTTTATGAACTGCACAGTTATTGCACTACATAATGTGCCACTCATGTAACTACAGCTTACAGCTATAACTATAAACCTTGTTCTTATCAAGTCGATATTGAAAATAATTGAAAGCGGTACAACATAAAAACTTTCACTCAAACAATAAACAATGAAATAAACTTACCTTGAAATTACTAAAAATCCAGCCACAACGAACAACATTTTGCACTCTTACGTTTCCGTATATTTTTGCACGAAAGTAATAAAGTTTATCTCTCTAGAGTCTAGGCGGTCGTGTCTGGCACACGTTCTCGACATGGCCGAGTCAAAATACTGACTGAGGCCAATGACGGCCACTCGTTGAGCCGAGTCGAGCGTGATTCACAAATATTTACATATTAAACTAGCTATCTGTTCTGCGGTTACACCCGCTGTTTTCACTTTATCCTTTAAGAACCAAATACAGTAATACCCCGGACTTACGCGATAGGTGAGACCGAGCGATAATCGTGTAAGTCAGGGTTCAACTTTGCTTATAAATACATACCTACATACATATTACATAATAAAATATAAAGTATGTTTAATCGAGGTCAAAATCAATAATTTAAAAAACAGTCATATTAAATAAAATGTTACATAATACAATGTAAATCACATTGTCGTTATGAATAAAAATGGAATACTAACAGGGCGGAGTGGAAGAGTTGATGCGCGTAGCCTTAAAAAGACAACCGCGTATCTCCGAATTCGCGTAAAACTGGGTATATAGCGTAAGTCGGGGTATTGCTGTACATACTATTAATATCAGGGGCATATGGTCAAACACTACCTTGAAAAAATCTAAAAAAATACGGGATACCAAGTACTAAGTAAGCTATCTCATCATCACTACATAGTTAAAACAAAGTCGCCGTCGCTGTCTGTCCGTCCCTATGCATGCTTAAATCTTCAAAACTACGCAACGTAGTATTTTGATGTAATTTTCAACAATAGATAGAGTGATTCAAGAGGAAGGTTTTTATGTGAAATACATATACCTACCTACAGTGTAGACGCAGCACGCGATGCTAATTTTGGCGCCAGACGTCAAGGCACTGATACATTTGCCCAATATTCAAATGTAAACCGGCGGAGGGGGTGGTGCGCATCCTATGATCCCATGGGAGCAGAGTGACAAAAATATTATACTGTAATCCCATGGGATTATAAGCATGGGAGCCAAGTGGAAGGAGGCAAACTTAATGGATACCCGGCCTTTAGCGGAAAGCGGAAGTATTTTTGTTTAGAATGCAAGGACGTCTCATTGACGACGCTTAGAATGTTACACACTAAAAAGTCACAAACTAACAAAAAAGATAAGTAGATACGTATTGCTGAATTTTACTTTTGTTATATGAGCCACTTCTATATTATTAGGTATGTAAAGTTACATTTTCTATTGATTAAAGTGATCACAATGTTTTATAGCGATGATGGCTCAGTGGTAGTGACGTCGGCTTGCGATCCGTAGGACGTGGGTTCAAATCCTACAATGAGCTTGAGCTTTCGGTGAAGGAAAACATCGTGATGAAACCATAGCTTGGTGGTAGGGTATTTTCTAGTACTCGTCTGGCTAGCTACCACCCTCTTGTTAAGAATCTGTCGCGGTGTGTTCCGGCAGCCTCACTTGAGAGCCAGTTTCCAGTCCAAGTGTAGCGTTGCGCCATCCTCGACCACATCGTCACTTAACATCAGTTGACTTGTGGTCAAACGCTACCCTGTAAATAGTAAAAAAAAATGTATCCTATTGAATAAATATTCTGGCTTTCTTATATTTTCTTTGATTATCTCATACGTATCTAAACCATAAATAATTTATTGCGCTAGACAGACAGACAATCTCCCTGTCTAATATAAGCATCGTAGATACCTCCACAACGAAACAGCAAATTGATGGCCTTTAGAAGTCATAACTAGGCATCTACTAAAGTCTAATCGATTCAAAGTTTATTGCCAAATCGAGCCACGAAGACGTGCGAGGGTCAAAACAATTAAAAATCCAATTAATTATCTGTAACCTTATCTACATTTAAAAAACGTAGGTCATGTAACACAACGCTCGCGCTACGAACTGAAACGTTAGAGAAAAATGAACTCTGTAGGGACAATAATAATATTAATTATTTATTTATTTATTTGATAATAGGCGAGCAGCCTGCTAGGCTGTTTCCGGCTAGGTGGAGCGATGACATACGCAAAATGGCTGGCAGCAGTTGGATGAGAGAAGCCGAAGATCGGGCTCAGTGGCGTGCTTTGGGAGAGGCCTATGTCCAGCAGTGGGCTGAAGTGGGCTGATTATGATGAGCAGCCTGATGTGCTATATCATGCTGTGTTGAATTATAGCAATGTCCAAACGTGCAGAGAAAAAAATTATAATTTTATTAAATTTTTTTTTTAATTATAGCTTAATTATATCCTTCTTCTCAGGGGTCAAACTATCTCCATACCTATCAATCTGTCTATCTGTCACGCTTTCACGTCTTAACTACTGAACCGATTTAAATAAAATTTGATACGCAGATAGTCTAAAGCCTGAAAAAGGATATATTACGATAGGCTACTTTTAATATTTAATAAAAGCGTGTTAAAAAAAGAACTCGAAAAGCCGATATAAAAACATTTATTACACCTATAGCTATGTACAATTGGCAAGATTTACAACGTCGACAGTTCTGTCACATCACAGGTAAGCGACGGTACTACTGTTTCGTATCAGCTGGGTGAGTATATACGTGGTGAAGTAGTTAGGCTGCAATAATGGCACGGGCTGCGAGTGGGTCCACAGGGAGACGAGCCGCTGCACCGCGCGGGGCGCGTCCAGGGGGACCATGTGCCCCGCGCCGCGGATCACGGCCCACGTCAGGCCCCCGCCGGACTTGTGGTACCTGGGGGACAACGGAAGACTGAACTTTTAGTATAATTTAGGGATGCCCTTTACGCTACGATATATCGGAATATCGATACAGCACTATACGATATAGCAATATTTGATGCGATATTTTGACCATACGATATTTTTTGCTTTTTGCTTTTTTGCTTGGTGGTAGGGTATTCTCTAGTACTCGCCTGGCTAGCAACCACCCTCTTGTTAAGAATCTGTCGCCAAGCACCTGTTCCGGCAGCCTCACTTGAGAGCCAGTTCCCAGTCCAGGTGTAGCGTGGCGCCATCTTCGACCACATCGTCACTTAACATCAGGTGACTTGTGGTCAAACGCTACCCTGAATTAGTAAAAAAAAAAAAAACGATACGCTTCGATATATCGCATTCTTATAAAAATATCGCATTACCGTATCGTATCAAACTATATCGGTGATTAATTTGTATAATTTTAAAGTTCCTATTACATTATCACTAAACGATAATAGACAGTGCCATTGAATATATTGTTATTAGTAATAAAAGAATGATAACGTCGACAATATTGTTTATGGAACAAGAACAGCCGGCTTTTGTTTAGACTTGGAGGTAGATTTAAATAAATCTTTGGACTTTGTTTTTAAAAAATAAAAGAATATAGTAAAACTACTAAAAAGATAACCCTTTGCACGATATATACTCATTATATCGCATATTAATTGAAAGGCATGCGATACGGTTACGATACGATATATCGATACAAAGGAAATCGATAATATCGCGTATCGATACAACCAAGTTCGATACAGTTACGATGCGATATATCGATACAATACACTTTTTTGGGCATCCCTAGTATAATTAACGCTAATATCTGGTTTACGAATAAGAGTTTCTGTTTTTTAGCGTTTATTGAGAAAAGAGTAGTAGGATATAAATTACAAAATAAAAACACTTAACTAAACCTTAAAGTATAAAATAAAACTACCTATCAAACTAAACAATGCAATTACTTAATCTAATAAACCATTACCAGTTGGCAACGTTCCCTAAATGCTGGCTGCATTGCCGCGTTGAACAGCAATGCTTACACGTTGCGCAAAATAACGGCCAGCATTTTGGTCACGGGTAGCATCGACCAGTCGATAAATTATTGACATCTGTTTTTTTGTATGTAGTTTCATTTTATTAAAACACTTTTATTGGCTTCACTTGTAACTAACTAGCAATGTAATCAAATCTTAGTTAGAAGTAAATTTAAACATACTTCTAATTGTCGTATTGAAATGAAACTTTGTATGTATATTTAATCCCGATGACTGTGAAATAATTTGGTTATCATCGACCTGGTAACATCGGTTTAAAACGTACTTTTTTAACTATAACATTTAATAGTTAGTGATAGGGTTGCGTTTAAACACAAGTCACCTGATCTTAAGTGACGATAGGTTGGGTTACTTGACTTATTGACTTATATTTCCTAAAATTTTTACGTTCTACTCACCCAGCAACTTTGCCGTTCAGTAGGTAAGGCAATCGTGTCGAGTTCAGGAAATCGTTGGAGCCGCTCCACTTCCACTTCCGGTAGCTGTCCGATGTGAACGCGCACGGCAGCATCTGGTCGAGTTGACCACTAGAAACATCGTCATAACATATTATACTAAGTATACAATTATACATGCGGTACCTACTTGAGAGCCAGTTCCCAAGTGCTAGTCCCCCAGCCAGTCCCCCAGTTCCCAAGGTGTACCGTGGCGCCACCTTCGACTACATCACATCGGTGACTTGCAGTCAAACGTTGCCCTGTAACTAGTTAAAAAACACTGTTACGTAATCCCTACTTCCCTATCCCTAACTAACTAACTGAGATGGCGCAACGACCCAAAGTGAGTCTTGGCCTCCGATAACAAAAGACACCACTTCGGTCTGTCCTGCGCCACCTCCTGCCAGTCCTCCACCTGGAGCTCGCGCTCCCTATCCCTACTAATATTATAAATGCGAAAGTAACTCTGTCTGTCTGTATGTCTGTCTGTCTCTACTGAACCGATTTGAATGAAATTTGGTACCGAGATAGTCTAGAGCCTGAGAAAGGACAAAGGCTACCTTATATCACGATAAATTGTACCTAGCCAACGCGGGTGAAACAGCGGAGAACAGACAACCGTTGGGGTAGAAGTGTTCTTGAGTGGAGAGCGCGATTTGGCAAACGTAGTGTTGGACGCTCTCCGACTTTTTATTTGAAGTTCAAAATTCTGGTTGGTTCTGGCTGATGATTGGCATGATGTAGTATTACGTGGCAGAACTCTGGTGAAAAGGCAAACTAATTCTTGCTATGACCGAAGCATCAAGGTCACTAATGCCCGAAATTAATAATCGATCCGATCCGCGGTTTTGGATCGATATGTCATGTCATAATATGTTATTTTAGTACTGGGGCTTGACATATTACTACTAAATTCACTAATGCTCAAAATTAATAATCGATCCGATCCTTTTTCAGCGGTTTTGGATCGATATGTCATGTCATAATAAGTCATTTTAGTACTAGGGCTTGACAGATTACTACATGGCATATCGATCCAAAACCGCGGTTAACGGATCAGGATCGATTATTATTTTCAGCCGTTAAATGACATATTATGACATGACATATCGATCCAAAACCGCGGATAACGGATCAGGATCGATTATTAATTTCAGCCGTTAAATGACATATTATGACATAACATATCGATCCAAAACCGCGGATAACAGATCAGGATCGATTATTAATTTCAGCCGTTAAATGACATATTATGACATGACATATCGATCCAAAACCGCGGATAACGGATCAGGATCGATTATTAATTTCGGGCGGAAGTGGTGAAAATATATCCAACAAAATAGTCCTAGCGTCTTACCAATAAGCTAGCACTCTGTAATGTTCCAATAACTCTTCAAACATAGGTTTTGAACTGCTCAAGAAGTCTGGCCCCAGCTTCATGTTAACAGTGACATTGACTATGCTGAATCTAATGTCTCCCACGTGCAAGGCGCGCTTGACCTCCGCCTTGTTCAGGAAGCCTACGTATTTTCCGACAGGTAACTCGTCGTAGAGGAAATTGTACGCTTGCTTCTGGTGGGAAAGCCACAGGAACACAGTGATGAGGTTCGTCCATTTCTGAAAAAAAATGTTGGGCGATTGTGGTTTTGTATGGTTATTGCTTTGGTGTAGGTATACCTAAGGCCCTTGTAAAACGTGTCTGATGGCACGACATATCCTACTAATATTATAAACGTGAAAGTTTGTGAGTATGGATGTATGGATGTTTGTTACTCTTTCACGCAAAAACTACTGAACGGATTTGAGTGAAATTTGAAATGGATATAGCTTTTTCATTTGTTTTTTTTTCAATAAACAGTTTTCTATTTGCAAGTTTGCTAGTTCGAAATTTAAATAAAACCTTTGACAAAATACCTCCTTGGATCGTGGTTTCCTTGATGTTTCGGAGTATAAATCGTTCCATTTTTAAATTACACGACAGATATGGATTTTCTTACGAACTTTTGCCGGCCGCTGCTCGCATATTTTTGGCCAGTGCAGCAAGTTCGATCTATCTCGACGAAGGTTGTCAAAATAATGCTCTTATTTCCAAGCATGTTTGAGAAATAGTTATTTACACTGTGATGGTAAAACTCTGCGTAGTTTAGATAGGCCCCTGTTTATTTTCATATAATAGGTAGGGGCAAAAGTATTTTCGTATTTTGAATGTATTATTAGTAATCAAACCTCTTTGGCTGTGCTGAATGTAACTGGCTGATTTTAATACCATTAAATGTTGACATTCTGAAGATGCAATAAATAAAAAAAAAAATACTAGTTCCCGCCATTTTTCAATTGTTTTTCAAGCAAGCAAAATGAACGTATGTGCGAAGAAATTAGGTACATTTTAAAGTTTTATTACAAAAAATATATAGTTTAAAAAACTAAAAAAAAACACTTTAAAAACGCACTCAAAAATATAAAATAATTAAATTGACTTGTATTAGTTACGATATAATGGTTAATTCAAAAATGTGGAGCACTTTTTGGTTGTGTGTACTTTTATTTACCCAGTAAAAGAAGCGCTCCACACTTTTTGAATTAACCATTATATCGTAACTAATACAAGTCAATTTAATTATTTTATATTTTTGAGTGCGTTTTTAAAGTGTTTTTTTTAGTTTTTTAAACTATATATTTTTATTTTTTTACTTTTTAGTCTTTTGTTACCAAGTCCGATCTATCGGACTCATCAAAAGGAATCATATGAGCCCAAACTCGAGGGGTTTACTAGTAGCCACTGCAGAGATCCCCTACCCACCTTCTGGCTGCATCATCAGACCCTCGTCACCAAGTTCAATCTATTGGACTCATCAAGACGAATCATATGAGCCCAAACACGAGGGGTTTACTAGTAGCCACTGCAGAGATCCTCTACCCACCTTCCGGTTGCATCATCAGACCCTCGTCACCAAGTTCAATCTATTGGACTCATCAAGACGATTCATATGAGCCCAAACACGTGGGGTTTACTAGTAGCCACTGCAGAGATCCCCTACCCACCTTCTGGTTGCATCATCAGACCCTCGTCACCAACTCCAATCTATTGTACTTATCAAGACGATTCTTATGAGCCCAAACACGAGGGGTTTACTAGTAGCCAGCGCAGAGATGCCCTACCCACCTTCCGGCTGCATCATCAGATCAGGTCGATGATACCAAATTATTGCATTGTCACCGAGATTACATACACATACAAAGTTTCAAGTCGATACGACAATTAGAAGTAGGTGAAAATTGACTTCTAAGATTTGATTACATTGTTAGTTAGTTAGTTAGTTAGTTAGTTAGTTACAAGTCAAGCTAATAAAAGTATTTTAAAAAAGGTAAAAATGCGACGAACGCCGCGAATAAAATTTGTGCGGTTTATGGACCTAATGCGGTATCAATAAGAGTAGCACAAATGTGGTTCAAGCGTTTCAAGTCTGGAAATTTTAGTGTGAAAGATGAGATTCGCTCTGGACGCCCTGTCACAGATAAAATCAGTGCCATCTTTGAAAAAGTGGATCAAGATCGACATGTTAGTAGCTACGACATTGCTGAAGAACTGGATGTTGATCATAAAACAGTTTTACGTCATTTACAAAAGTCTGGGTACAAGAAAAAGCTTGACATTTGGGTACCACATGATCTCACTGAGAGAAACCTAATGCAACGTGTTTCCATTTGCGATTCTTTGTTGAAACGTAAGAATGCCGAATCATTTCTTAAACGTTTGATTACGGGAGATGAAAAATGGGTCACTTACGATAAGAATGTGCGAAAAAGATCGTGGTCGAAGCATGGACAAGCCCCACAGAGCGTGGCAAAACCCGGCCTGACTCGGAACAAAGTGAGGTTGTGTGTATGGTGGGATTGGAAAGGAATCGTCCACTATGAGCTTTTGTGTTGATGCATCCTCCGTATAGCCCTGACCTTGCTCCATCAGATTTCCACCTGTTTCGGTCACTTTAGAACTCTTTAGGAAGCATAAAGCTAACCTCAAAAGAACACTGTGAAAACTACATGTCAGATTTATTTACCCAAAAATGTAAACATTTCTACAGCAATGGGATCATGGCACTACCCACAAGATGGCAACAAGTCATCGATCAAAACGGCACATACATATTATAGATAAATAAAAAAACTTACGTAAAAAAAACATTTTCCTTTGTATGAAAAATACGAAAATACTTTTGCCCCGACCTAATACATGTTCAAAGCATCGTACCTGTTTGGCCTCCATGCTCCTGTTAGCCGCAACGTCCCTTTGGAATGCTTCGATGAGCGGTCTTGCTAACTCTATCTGCTCTTTCTCCAGAAGCCCGAAGTGGTAGAACGGTCGAACTACTTGCGTTATCATATCAGGTTCAACATAAGCGTTTCCGACGACCAACCCCTGAAATAATGATGATAATTTGACTATAGGTAAGTAATTTTAAATGTATCTGATCTAAAAAGTATCCCAACATCAAATAGACCTCCAAAAATATCGTCATGAACAGTTTAAAAGCAACAACAGTGCATTTAAAATACTACGACTAAGGCTAGGTAATTTATGATTTATTATAGTCGACCAAGATATAGTCTGCTGCATACGGCTTTAATGAAAAAGTAGGTCGCACAAAAAATAGCACACATGCCATGTCGATGTCGAAGTTGATAAAGTCGAAATGTCGAATGACTTATCAGTCGTAGGAAAATACGTAGGTATTGTAAAAATTCAAAACAGACTTTACGAATCTGAGTTTTTCATACCAAGATAAAGTGGCAACCATTCCTTAATTACATTTTACTTTACACGTGATTCATTCAATGAAAATCTATTTAATACTTAGTGAAGACATATGTGAACATTCAAAATATATGTCATCACTTTAACATGTCAATCTTAAAACTAGCTACGCCTGTTTCAACCTCCTAACACCGGCAAAAGAACAGGCAAGAAACACCCGACTGTCATTTAATTATTCTTACTAGCTGATGTTTAGAACGATTTTCAGGACTTTAAACACGTGTTTTGGTTGATTGACATCTTCATATCTCGGTCTGGACTTACCTTTAAATTAATATCACTTCCAGGAGCGTTTTTATGCCTGTGTATTTCCATGCCTAGCGCTGGGGCGAACTTCCCAGCGTATGACTCCCCAGCGATGTAGAGCGGCGCCACCCTGAGCTCCGGGAAGATCTGGATTATTTGCTTCGTTGCTAGGTGGAGGTGCTTCGCGTACTGTGGAGATTTACGGTCGGAGGTAGATATCATGTGGCTGATTTCACACCGGGAAAGCAGCGGCGAGCGCGGCGAATACTTTCAGTGTGAAATCATTTTAAACTTTGTCTACATGACTAAAAGACCAGTATCGCTCGAAAAGCTCGAAAAGCGCGTCTTCTCAGCGGTACTGCCCGCTTTATTGTAGGATTCGGGCCCACGTCCTACAGATCGTAAGCGACGTCACTAACTCACTACCACTCGGTCATCATTGCTTCAAAACCGGAGGCCCATCCAAAAGATAGAAACGCTGAAGATCTTTACTTTCAGCTACCTATCTACTACGCATAAATAAATATCGGAGGACAATTGCACACAAATTGACCTAGCCCCAAATTAAGCTCGAAACTTGTGCATATATAAAGAAATAAATACTTATATAGATAGAAATATCCAAGACTCAGGTACAAATATTCGTGCTCATCACACATATATTTGCCCTTACCGGGATTCGAACCCAGGACCGCTAGCTTCGCAGGCAGGGACTCTACCAACTCGGCTACCGGGTCGTCACTACGCATAAATAATATGTCATTTATTCGTAGTCTATCTACCTATAAATACCATGCTACATAAATAATTTATGTACAAAACTATTTTGCACTAGAACACTAATTATAAATACCTATTGTTGTCCACTTTGTTACAATTTTTTATTTAAGTTACTTACAGTGGCCATATCTGTGGTGTATCCATCTGGATGTTCGGTGAAGCTGAATCCTGAACCCACAGGGTTGTCGATGAACACCAAGGAATGGTTCTGGAGCCATGAATATGGGTTTCCTACGAAAGTATTGAAGTTACACACATTACATCTATTAACAGCTAAACAGAAGAGGACAAAAAATCTCACAATTACAATAAAATTTTATGTATCTTACGTGTCAAAGTCCCGTCAATTTCCGAATGGAAGGGTCCTATCTCATCGAAGAGGCCCGTCATGCTCGAAGCGCCAGGTCCGCCTTGAAGCCAAATCATCCACGGCGTGTCATTTGTCGGCTTAGGCGCGGGGAAATACCAGAAGAACATGTGTGACTTGTACTCCTTATCTACTGTAACGAACCCCGAGTAACTTTCGAAGCCGAGGAACGTTTCTGGATCAACCCTGCTCGCGTTCCGAGCTTCCTCGATACGACCCTCTTCAATATACGGCGTCAACAACAACGCTGTCCCATTATCGACTTTACGTTCTTCAGGATAAGGGTGAATATGGTTAGATATGTTATTAGAAATCTCTAACACTTCACCCCGCGTTATGAAATCTTTATCCGTAGCGGTCCCGTGTTCTTCGGCATCCAGAATGACATTATCGCCAATTATTTTAATGTTTAAAGTTTTCTTATCTGCTGTCAATAAATTTGATATATCTTCATCTTTTACCGTTACTTTACCGTACACGCTGAAAAATTAGGAAAAGTAAAATAGTAAAAAATGACATGTTACCTAGGTACTTTGCTGGATTGTACAGTCAACGACAAAAGCCGCTAAACAATGACACATTTTCCGATTATCCTCATCATCATAAACACCAAACTTTAACCACGTAATCAATTAAAATCAGGTGTTTTGTGTTATGGTCAAACACTACCGTGTAAGTTGTAAAGGAAACAAAAACATCGTTGATCTAAAACACATTTGGAAAATCGGGTATGATCAGCTACTTTTGTCGCTGACTGTACGTACCTACACAATCTTGAGAAACACAAATCCTATTTTTATAAGCATAGGTATAACGATTGCAAACCTTTAATAAAACAACTAGGTCTAAAGCAAGACCCAATTCTCACGCTTGCTTTCAAAAGAGAGCACTTTAACATTTCATAGGATTTCACATAAGTAACCTACTTTTCTTATTCAACAAAGTGTATCTATCTCCGGTTTTTTTCCAATAATACCTAAGTTTACATACCTAAAGAAATAACTTAGTCAAAAGCGTGTGAAGAAAATAACCATTAGCCATCTCCGTCATACATTTTAACTTTAGGTTAGGTACGTAAGTTTGACTACGGTTCTTCTACGGATGAAGAAACAAGAGTGCGTTGCAGGGAGATTTCATTAATTTATTACTTACTAATTGTGCCCCGCAGTTTCACCCTTGTGGATGTTACAAAACATAGCTTTTTAACATTGAAATACTTTTGAATCCCAACTCCCAAACTTTGCATCTTTACTCTACTACATCTACCTACTGGAAGGAATTCCAAGATAAAAACGAGGGTGTGGATCAACACCGTAAACAGAATTTGTACTTACCTCGCAATAGTTAAAATTAAAACACAATACTTTATCATCGCAAATCTTTTGAATTAACCACAGCAGCTCAGAATCATGGCTCTATACTAAACAACGCCGCGTATTAACTTTGATATATTAGCGCTACCCACTTTATCTCTGTGAACCATATGACCCTACTTGATATTGTTCAATGAAATTCGCTGTCGTGTTATCGTATACCGACACAAAAACATGAGAATTCAGAGCACTTATAGTCTAAGAGATGTATGTCATTATGACTAGGATGTTTACATTCTGAAATTCATACACTTAGGTCTTGGGTATTTATAAATGCGAACCTTTTTATCCCCGAAAACGCACCTTCTAACACTATCTCAGATATGTGTATATGTGATATGTTTATTGTCTTAACGCCTTACTCGAGAGAGTAAATATTTTATGGGGTACTTAGTTCATCGCCCAATACCTATTTTGGAGATATCCATTTATTATTAACTATTTCCGGGTCCCGTTCTGGTCAAATGTACGGAACACTTTTTTTATCTCGTTTAATAACACGTAATTTTTACAGATACGAATATATCTATAGAAACCTGATATCTATCTAGATAGAAGTAATCGTAGGAAAAGGAAAAGCTTAAAATTAAACATAGACATGTTATGTCATAATAATTTTAATACTGCAATGATAATATTATACATAATCAGTAAATACATACTCAAATACAAATATGATTGAGTTGCTACTAACTTAGTACGTAGTATGTAAGTATCAATAATGCATACCTACCACCGTATTGGTAGTATTCAGATTTATGAACCAAGAAACTATTCTTACAAGAGATAATAGTACAATCATTGAGTGGATATCGCCACTTAAAAATATTTTAAAATGTATTATTTTATTTGTAGGTAAGTATTGTAAACTATAGACCTCGTGTCTGCAATAAAGAATTACCTACATTGAAATCTACACATAAAATGTAACATTATTTCAGATTTATTAAAATATTTTATTATTATTATTAAAATCAGACTACCAATTAAGTGGATATATAAATTAGTCATATCTGGCTACTGTGAGACCATAGATGGTCTTCTTACTTGGTAAAGTTCAAGATATATGGAATATACGCTAGAGGGCAAGACCCCGACATACATAATAATTTTTTTGAAAGTTAAGGCCACGCAACATGTTTGTGAGGGTCTATGTTGAGGTGCTGGGACCATCGAAGAATAGTAGCCAAGGTAACCCATTGATAATAGCTGGTCCCCTTCGGTTATGTTCCAAGGAAATAGCAGCATCAAATCAGGGAGCTCATTGACTGATTGCTGGTAACTTACTGACGCAAACCGGTTCGTGTGTTTCGGTGTTTTCTGATAGGATAGTCGAGGGGACAATCTGGTAACTAAAGCGCCAAAACATGGACAGTTGTCACTGCTCTGTGTGAAAATGGTATGGATTTCCTTGAGGAAAAAAGGCGCAACTATCCTATGAAAAATATTTTTAATTCTATAGCGGTCGGTGGAACACCAAGTCTGTTGTCTGACCGACCCAATAGAGATGTGTGGGATACGTGATCTAAGCGCTAAGCTAAGCCAACCTGTAACATCTTGGCTAAACCCTCATAACTCACTGCATGGCTTTAACCTTAGTGAAAATAACAATACTTACTAAGAAATATAGCGTAGATTATAATATACTTATAGTTTATGGTTACATTTTAAAAATTACTAACACTAATCGGTTATTTCCAAGAAAGTACTTTTGAAACAGACACGCGGTTTATAAAACCGCAACTATTACAATTCTGAGAGAACTACAATGTTATATGTAAATAAATATGATTATTAAGAAGCATTCTTTCAGAATGTTTAACCCTTCTCCCTTGGTAAGAAATAACCGATGAGGGTACAAGCTTATGAAATGAGATCTCAGACACGAGTAACCAAACCACGTTTTAAAAATGCCAAAATAGCCCTAGTCGGAATTATAAATCCAAAAGATTGCGTGTATTTATTTCTGTCCGATTGTATAAATAAAATTAATCAATGGATTTTGTAGCATGAAGTCCCATCTGAACCATAGACTGCTTTTAATCCCGGCAAATGCAGTGTGCAGTATGTCGAGGGGGATCGGACGGAGCTGCACCACGCGGCTCCTATAAAACCAATTCAAAAACGTTCATAACTTTTCAAGATAAGCCGGTGAAATTAAAGATACCTACAGGGATCAGATCACCTTTGACGCAACGCAACGCAATGCTACTCAAACAGGTGCGGATACAGAGAGGCAATGGGTGCAAGTCCCCCTCTCCCCCCCTCAGATCACGATCCAAGCACAAGCTGATGATGATGATGGTGATGAAAGAATCATCATCAGCTTGTGTCAATTCACTGCTGGATATAGGCCTCTCCCAAGGTAACTGAGCCCGATCTTCCGCTTTTCTCATCCAACTACTGCCAGCCACTCGGTACAAGTTGTTGTTTCGCGGAGGGTGTCCAACACTTCTTTTGTTAGGCGCGGTCTCCACTCAAGAATACGTCTACGGTTGTCGGTTTTGGGGTTTAAATGAATAGTCCTCTGCCACTTCAGCGTGTTTTATCTTAGTCATCTGCTTGTCTATCGGATCACCTCATTTCTGGTCCGATCCTTGAAAGAAACTCCTTGCATAGCCGTTCCCATAATTCCCCTTTCCACAACTCTAGATCGGTGAGCTAGTCTTACCGTGTCTCGACTCCGCAAAGCACTTTACTTTAACCAATCTCAAAAGTTTGAAGCCTTCATATGGACATTGCCTCCCCCTAAATGAAATCCTGTATCCGCGCCTGCAACGTCCTAGATAGGAGGTAATGCGTTGTTAGAGTTATAGACGATGGTTATCGCTTACCATCAGGATGGTCTATTGCTTGTTGCATAATCTTTAAAAAAGGTAATCCCCTGTTTGTATTAAAAAAAAACAAATCAGAAGGCATTATTCACGACCACAGAAAACACAAAAAAGAAAGTCTATGGATTTCATAGCTAGAAAAAACAAAGGTCTACATTTTTTAAATACAAGAGCTTCGAAATTAGGTGATATCGTGGAGTCTCGTTACCAGAACATCGCGTATTTCGCCCATGATATCGGAAAGCTTGCATATTTCTAATGACATTTGACAGATGGACGCCTGGATCTTCTTCGCGTTTTCCAGTTGTTTTTTTTCCAGGTGAAGGAACTGCGAAGTGTTGTCCTCTTCGTCATAATCTGGAATTAAAATAAACTAATATTATAACTACATATCTGCTAACGCACTTCCACCCACGTGATCTGCATCCCTATAAACTAGTTGCACCCCGCGGCTTTACCTGCGTCTACCCGTTATCCCGCAGGAACCTATTTCCGGGATAGAAGTAGCCTATGTGTTAATCCAGGGTATAAGCTCTCACCATTCCAAATTTCATCAAAACCGGTTTCGTAGTTACGGTGACACGTGGTAACAAACATTCACACACAAACTTTCGCATTTATAATATTAGTAGGAAGTAGGATAGTAGAATGCAAAACTAAATTTGTCTGTCTGTCTGTCTCTTACGCTTTCACGTCTAAACTACTGAACCGATTTAAATGAAAGACTATACATGTTGCACCGACCCTAAATAAATGGAACCAGGGCAAGAAGAAGAATTAATTGTTACCTGATTCCTCTTCTTCTTCTTCAATTCTGGCCTTCTGCTCTGGTGGACTCCCAGAGCCTTCTTCACCGTCATCACTATCAGCTTGTTCTTCACCATCATCATGTTGGTCAGTGGGTTCCGTTGTAGAGACTCTTTGTCGCTTAACACCCCTTGTTCGAGTTTCTGTAAAAAGTTATAAAAACCAAAACTGCATTATTTTAAATTTCTTTGTTTAATTTCTTTATTTTTTTTTTTATACATAGTATGATCACTTCAAAACGTCAAACTTAAGACTAGGCAGGTAATTTTTTGGGTGCAATCACTTTGACAATTTTATTCTTATTACTAATTAATTGAATTGTAGCAAGTTCACTACAATCCCAAGCTTTTTTGTCATCTAAATAGTCCGATATTTTATAGTAAGCTATACTAATAAAACATTTGATGTCATTGTACAATTTATGTTTGTTCACTCAACAACATCTACCAACCCGCACAATGCTAGTGTGGTCGACTATGGCCCACACTGTCTCTGAGAGAAAGCCCGTCCCAGCAGTGGGGACATGATAGACTGATTATGATGCTATCTGTTTATTTCTGAAAATTTTATCTAAAAAAGCAAGTCATCATCACCATCAGCCTACCACCATCATCTTCGATCGCATCATCACTTAACATCAGATGACTTGTGGTCAAAAGCTACCCTACAAGTAATAAAAAAAAACAGTTTGGTGTGACTTGCTGCGTTCCTAGAATGTCTTGGATCTTGGACATAATGGTTTCCTCACCGTTTTTGACTTAAGGCAAATCCGTACATAACTTATTAAGTTATAAGAGTGATGATCATTTTGTTTTATTTAGATTGCGTTTACAAAATTATTGTCAAAAATAAATTACTGTTACTCACCATAAAGCTGATTATTTGGCACATCATTGTCATGCACCTCCTCTTCAGCTTCTTCATTTGGTTCCTGAAATTATACACAGGAAGTTATTATTTGTTTAATAACTTTTGCTCATCAAGAGGGTAAATACTAGGAACAATATTTTTATAATGCATACCTGTTCACCCAGAGGGTCAGTCTTGACCACCACTGCATCTATAGAGCTGTCCCCGATGATGGCCATTATAGTCCGCTCAATGGTAGACAGTGGAGCGATCCCTTCAGGCGGCATTCTGTTAGTGTCTGCAGCTACACGGATCTCCAGGGCATGTCTGCGAACCCGGTACTTCCAGTCACACCAGTACTGAAATAATAACAAAGATTTGAGATAAAACTTGTGTTTCTATTGATTTTATTACTTTTTTTATTTACTTTTGTAAATAAGCATACTTACTTAAAAAATAAATCATATAAAAATAAATTGTATGGGTAGGTCAGTGTAAGCTAGGACTCCTCAAATGACTGCACCTACAACTAGTAAATTTTCATAAATAATCTCTCTGTAATTTTATATCACTGAAAGCTAGAATATTTTTTAAAAGCACAATTACCTTAGACCAGCCTTTTCCATCCTTCACTGCTCCATCTTTCAAAGAATTGAGTTTATTAGCACAGGCATTCCATATTTTCACAGTCATCAGTTTGCCGCGCCTCCCCCGACTTAGGCCCCTAGCTAATTCGGGGTGGTCTCTCATGAACGCCAACAGGGTATGGAGCTGCTGAACCGATACAAGCCGCCTTTTCAATTCTAACAGAAACAATTGATTACAATTTGTTTAACATAAATATCATTCAATATATAGGTAATTTGTTTCGGCCGACCGACATATGCATAATATTTACGGTGAACTTACCGGCTTCCATTTTGAGGGTTTTGGTAATTTAGCCGTCGTATGCAATATGTACGAAAACTATTCAATTATATGGATCCCGTTTAGTTAATTCATTTGTTCAAAAAAACAGAACACAGTCGACCAAAACACGTCGTGTGTTTTGTTTTGTTACTGTAACATATCCAATATTCAGCCAGAGATACAGCTACAGCAATATTTTGTCAAATAAAAATTACCATAGAAAAACAAAACATCTGCTTCACTTCATTTGTTGGACTGACCATCGTCGGATTCGTCGGCGGCCAATCGATCTGCGCACATTTCGCGGGTTTAGCTGCGCGGCAATTTCAAAGCATTTTATCATGCGTGCGCAGTTTTGTGGGACGCTTTCAGCGCTACAATTTTGATTTATTTGTTTGAGTGATCTACACTGTACTATTGAATCTATTTGTCATTATGAAACAAATCAAGTTCTTAAATATGAATAGTACAAAGTATTCTATTAGACAGATAATAGCTACATCTCAACGTCTCAAAAAATTCGACGTCCGTAAATAAAGTGATTTCCCAGCTAACTTTACAAGTTCGAATCCATCACAGCAAATATTTACATCCCTCTCTAGATAAAAATCCAGGTGCATCAAAATGAACGTGTACAAGAAGGAAAAGATGAGGTTATGGGGTGTTTCCTCTATTTGGTCGTGTATAAATCAAAGTGTTATTGACAGTTTCCGATTGCAATCTAATGCTGTGCACCGTGAAAGCTTAATTCCGCGTACATTACGCAACTAACTATTAGTCTTTGCCACAATCAATAGTCGTAAATATAACCGCAACAATGTCGCAAGCCATCGTTATGTTTTTTAAAAGCTTCAAAAAGGTAAGTTTTACTGCAGTAATAAGTGATTGTTATTTTAAATTGCCTTACGATCCCGAATGTAACAATTTTCCAAGCTTTAGCTAATAACTCTGCCGTAATTTTATGCAAGGATACATTATTGGCCACAAAAGAACGAAGAAAATATACTGGTAAATACTTATATGTATCAAGGTAGGTAGGATTATTAATTTTATAGGCAGTTTTATGTAGTAGTTTAATTGGTAATATAATACTTATAGTAGAGCGAGTAGAACAGTACCTATTCTATACATTTTACTATTATAGTGATGGCAGTCTGCCTGCGCCATACTAACATTAAATATTGTTAGGTAAGTACTTAGTATAGGTAAGTATCAAGACGTACATTTATATATCTTGAACACGGAACCCCATTGGGGATGTATGTAAAATGTGATTGTGTGGGTGTTATTTCTAATATTATTGTGACACTGCGTCCGTCTCTTTGAGACAAAAGCCTCATATAGGTACTCGTAACCCATAGCTCATGTGCCTTTTTGTAACTTCGTCGTCAACCATTCTATTATACAAATAGGAACACAGCATTGCTGCAGCAGCACGCGGTAAAAAAGGTTAGGGCGATTAATAATTAACAAAAAAAACATACATAGGTAGATATACCTACTTAGATAATGTTTAAGCATATGGCTGCGCCCTGCGCAGCAAATTTCCCGACTACAACCTACAACTTAGTTCATACCCTAATCCAATGTATGATCTATCAAGTCTCATCATCATCATCATCATAATCAGCCTATTTCAGTCCACTGCTGGACATAGGCCTCTCCCAAAGTACGCCATCGAGCCCGATCTTCGGCTTCTCTCATCCAACCGCTGCCAGCCATTTTGCGTATGTCGTCGCTCCACCTAGCCGGAGGGCGTCCTACACTACGTTTGCCGAGCCGCGGTCTCCACTCAAGAACACGTTTGCCCCAACGATTATCGGTTCTTCGGCTAATATGTCCAGCCCATTGCCACTTCAGCTTGCTGATCCTATAGGCTATGTCGGTTACCTTCGTTCTCTGTCGGATCACTTCATTCCTGATTCGATCCTTAAGAGAAACTCCGAGCATAGCCCTTTCCATAGCCCGCTGAGCGACTTTAAATTTATGGACTAGACGTACCGTGAGTGTCCACGTCTCGGCTCCGTATGTCATGACAGGTAGGACGCACTGATTGAAAACTTTCGTTTTCAGTCAGTGCGTCTATCAAGTCTACCAAGACTCAAATACTTACCTATATACCTATTATTTCACTATGCTTTTTACCATTTTCTCATATAACTACATAATACAGTACCTACAATAGCGACATGTCTCGCGGTCGCGGGTCCGCCCTCGATAAAGTTCTCACTTTTCATATTGTAATCTTTAATAGCTAATTGAGAAGAAAAAAATAAGGTTTACCAGGATAACTACAAACTTGTTTACAATATAAACAAAAGTTGTTTGTGTTTCTATTCCCTAGCACCTACCAAAATAGAGGGGACGCAATGTAAACTGACACACTAATTTGGAGTTTCAGTAAACAGCAACTCCTTTCACAAATAGTAACATTTCCCACCCTAACTGCCTTTTGCGCCACTTTAGTGAAAATTTATATTTCCAATCGGCAAACAGCTGCGTCTAATGCTTAGTATACACTTTGGTTTAGTCAAGTGCATAGTAGTTACAACACTTTTTCAGTATTATAATATAGAGATTGGTACGTGATGTACAACACTGTTTTTTTTTTAATTTTCATCTAAGTATGACAGCAACAATAAATGTCGCATTTGAAAAAGACTTTGTTTGACATAAACTAAACACTTCAGTTTCATCCCGACGTACATATTTAGCTGCAAGAGAGAGAAGGCACATGGTTCGTGTAATGAGCTATTTGGCTATACACAGAAAAAATGGAACGCGCTAGTGGATACTTGTATGGGTACTTAGCTAAGCACTAAACACTTAACTTGTTTTTACCAAACATATACATTAAAAAGCCACTTCACTAAATGACTAAACACTAAACAAAGTGTATACACCGGCTTTAAATTGAACACAACACAAGGTTCTATGGTTTTACTTAATACTTAATTTATTCTGTGGCTTTACTGAGGACTCGTCGTTCTCAATTTCTCATTCAGTCGATTGTCCACCCTTGACTTGACCGCACGTGCCAGAGTTTTCCGATTGTTCTCTCCTCGTCGCGATGAAGTGAAAATATTATGTTTTTAATTAGTGAACTTTCAATTTTCAAAAATGGAGGTGAAGGTTGAAGTGGTGAGTTAGATTTAAATTGCCAGTTTTAATTGTAGCTATTTCATAAATACTTTAGTATGTACATGCAGTAAAAAAAAAATTATAGCCGGCCGGTCATAGCATTAGCAAACAGAATTATTAATAACGTATTTATTAAAAATAATAATTTAATTATGTTTTTGCCATCTAATGTCCATACCTCTTATAGCAATCATTAAAACTGTTTATATTTCTACTGTACATAAATGAGAAAACACATACTCGATCAAATGAAAAATGAAAACTTATTTTTCTTAATATTTATTTATTCCGATAACTGTATAAGTAACTGTATTTGATATCTAAGTAATAACAGTTAACTTAACTATAAAATACATTTAGTTTTTGAAACTGCATGTTGTCCTCCTCAGTAAATATTCAGAAACATTTGGTTCTACGCTTCTGAGAATTGTTTTAATTCTGTGAATGTATGAGTTTACATGTTGGTGAGATAATAAATTAAATAAGACAAATATATGATTTATTTATGCGCTTAAAAGTATTGCAAACAAAATTTTGAACCGAATTGGTTACTCACAGATTAACATAAACCATTTTGAATTTTGCTTCTTTTTTTTAACCAACGAAAAACAAAAGGAGGATATTCCTAAATCGACGATATTTTTCAGTTATGATTATTGATTGCGCATAACTTTTTTAAGAGTAGGCCAGTACCCCTAGTACAAGTTTTGAAAACGATAAAAGTTTTCGTAAACTTCGACGTTTACCACCGCCGACTTGACAAAGTGGCAACTCGATCTGTTAAATTAAAGAAGTAACTCAATAACGTTGAAATATGATTATAACGATTTAAAATAACCCGAAGTCTCGGTAAGATTCGCTGAAAAAAATATGTAGTTATGGATGGAAACGAAAACTTTGATAGTTTTTGTAAACTATCAAAACCTGTACTAGGGGTACAGTTAAGTAAGTACCAGGGCATAGGCACTTAGGTATAGGTAGATACCTATTATAGTTTAGTCTATGGTCTATCAGTGTGATTAGAGTGATGGATGAGATGACTTAGCTAATTCGCGCACGCCCACTAATTACTGTTATTAACCGTCTTTGCTAGCCGGTTACCAGCTGGGAACACTTTATATGATCAAAAATAAACTCATGTACGCACATTGTAAACCTCATTCGATACTTATGGTACTAATTAGTAGGTTTGTCTAACGAGCTAGGATCCATAGGTACGGTCAACGACAAAAGTCGCTGAACAATACTAAATTTTCAGATTTTCTTTATGAACTTAAACACCAACCTTCGACCGAATCATAACTTAACATCACGTGTGTTGTGTTGTGGTCAAATGCTACCTTGTACGTTGTTAGAAAAAAACAAACATTACTGATGTAATACGCATTTAGAAAATTAAGTTTGTTCAACTACTTATGTCGCTGACTGTACACTAATTAGAGGCATTGTAATCTACGATTTGACGATGATTTTTCGAATTTTCGTTCTGTTTATCACGTACTGTAGTTTTTTTTAGTATTTACTAGTTGCACCCTGCGGTTTCACCCGCGTCTTCCCGTTATCCCGCAGGAACCTTTTTCCGGGATAAAAAGCCTATGTGTAATCCAGGATATAAGCTATCTCCATTCCAAATTTCATCGTAATCGATTTAGTAGTTACAGTGATACGTCGTAACAAACATTCACACACACACAAACTTTCGCATTTATAATATTAGTAGGATATAAGTCCTAACCTAATCTATTAAGTATAGACAAATTTTGATTCTCATGCAACTTTTTCACTTATTTATTATGGCGGCTTCACTCACAAAGACTACACTATCAGAGATAACTACACTTTATCGCGATAAAAAGTATCATATTATGTACTGCTCCATGCAGGATTCGAACTATCTTCATACAAACTCATCATATGCCGAAGTTACTTATTGCACTATAATTAAAACAATATGCTATACTGAAATGACTAATCGGTGAGGAAGTAATAAATATACTGTTAATTATAATTTTAATGAGAGTTCGTACTTTGTGTTTTGTATAATATGTGAATCCGTACCTACTGCGAAAATGGAGCCGCAAGCAAACGTTTGCCTCACTGTGATTTGCCCTATGAGGTTTCGTCAATCTCGATCGATTGATGGCATTTTGGTGACTTCCTATTTATTTAGGTATGTACAATGTACCATAGCAACATAAAAGACTCTTTGAAATGAAGTACATAACAGCAGTACGTACACTTACTAGTCGTCTATAACTTTCTACCCCATACAAACTTAACTGCCATAAGAAGAGATTTTTATAATATCTACCCTGAAAATTAATCAATGTCTTCAGCCCGGTTGAGGCTGTGCGTTGATATATGTCAGTGAAGGGTTTGAATTTAATGTAGTAATATAGATTTTCGGTCCATCCAACTACTGCCAGTCACTCGGCGCAAGTCGTCGCTCCACCTTGTCGCAGGGCGTTCGACACTATGTTTGCCAAGTCACGGTCTCCACTCAAGAACACGTCTACCCCAACGGTTATCGGTACTGCGGCTCTGTGGTCTGTGGCGTACCTTGAGAGAGGGCTATGTCCAGCAGTGGACTGACAAAGGCTGATGATGATTATTATCATATAGATTTTGTGAGAATACTAAAATTTATTTAAGTATTTAGCTTGTTCATAACATATCGTATGCGTATGACGGAGTCCGTTCTGTGATACAATACCGGCGATCCAGCAAGGCCATACCTATTGCCGTTAGCCTCCGCGCGGTTGTGATTTGAATACGAAAGCGCCTATAAGTGCTTTCGTGATCGTAAACAATTGTATTATGGGCATCGACTCGACGAACCGAGTCCCGGCCCTACGATGAATAATAGAGCAATGTTATGGAGCGTATCGGAATAAGTTTGACTGTAAAACGTTGCGACCACATTGGTCCACGTCACAAACAACACATCACACTGATTCAACATCTGTCTAAATTTTGAGTAGGTAGTTGTAGTCATAACCCAATTTTCAGCTGATATATTTTTATTCCTTACTGGGTAGTAAGGAATAAAAATATATCAGCGTTTGACCGCAAGTCGTTCGAGTGTGCGAAAGTGGTGCCACGCTATGCCTGGAACTGGCTCCCAACTCAAGTGAGGCTGCCGCAATACACTGATAGGTGCTTACTCGGCGACAAATTCTTAGCTTGAGGGGGAGCAAAATGATCTACCACCATGCAAGCTATGGTTTCCTTCACCGAAAGCTAAAGGTCAACGGCCTAAATATGGGTCGCAATTCAATGAAAGTAGTACTTAGTAACCATATATATTGCAATGAAATGTTCGTATTTCATAGCATTAATCTAAAGTGATCTGCAAATATGTAATACTAGCAAGGAGTGGACACCGTTTATGAGTTATGTGTGACTTTTATGACAGCAAAAACGTAAAATTTTGTTTTTATGGTCGTTTGAACGTGAACGCCACGAAAATTAGGTTGAATGAATGAAATGGATAGCAATAGCTACGAAATAGAAAGCTTAGCATCATATTCTTTGAATCACCGATACCTATAGCGCAATAGGTGAACAGCCGACTAGGAAGCGTGAGGGGTTCGATTCCAGCTATGGAACAAATATTTGCTCTGTATCTGGGTGTTGTGAATCCTCGATCCACATACTTTCCGATACAGGGAAACTTAGTCAGGGGTTATAGTAAGGGGTGTATTTGGTGGGTGCTATCTTTTAATTGACTGTTTATATTTATCTGTCCCAGCACACTGTCCACCCAACATCTCCGGGTGTGAAGCTTGGTCCCAGACATCCTACTAAAGCTTATGGCTCCTGGTGTACCCCAGACTCATCCCCTATAAAGCGCCCGTAAGTAACAGTCAATTTGTAACATCTTTTGTCATAAGTTTTGTAATACTGTACTCAAACAAAATTAACATTGATGCTCGGTCCACATAATTCCAGTAGCTCTCCAGTTCATTGGTTGAAACCAGCATTGGATTGGAATGGCGATTGTCTAGTGTCTATATTATTCCAGTAATTTAAAAGCCTTTTTTAAGTGTGAACACCATAGTGACAATAATATTAAGAAGAAAGCAGTTTCTTCCCAGTTCTGGAGACACTGGATTAGCCATCTACATGATTCCAGTGGAATATGGCGCTGGCAAGGGTGCGCTAGATTTAAAATAACACCGCTCATCCAGTTACTGGACTGAATCCATTGCATTCTTGTGCCCGTTAAGATCGTTACAGTAGCATGCCAGCGAAGGATTCGTCCACTAGACTGAAGTGCTACTGGCATAATGTGAACAGGGCTTGGCATTTTATTTTGATGTCTTTCAGACAAAACGTTGAAACCAAAACTCAACTCCGAGAGGAAACCGATCAACATAGATCGTAAGTATTCTTTCTAATACCTACCACAATACTTTTATTAAGAAAGAATCAAGTATTGCTGCACGCTTAAACGCACAAAAGTCTCATCTAAACACTTTTTTTCAATAGCCATTTTCAACTAGAAAAAATCCGGGTGTTTCCGGACGATTACAACCCCCTCGTACAAGCCAAGTTCGACGCAGCTACTAAACTCGAGAACCTCGATGCAGAACTCGAAGAGCTTAAGAAGACTAAAGCATGCCTGGAGGTAGCAGAACGGTAATTGTGCTTTTTAAAAATCGTTATCTTAAATACTAAAATGTAAAGGTCGGAGGCTCTATGATAGAGTCTGATTTGACAAGCTCACTGAAGAAAGAGCGAGACGGCACGTCAGCGACTCCAACTGTTGTAGAACATATCTGGACTAGGTGTAGACGAGGCTGCCGTTTTTTTAATTTTTATAGGGAAGCGCTTGACCACAAGTCACTTGATGTTAAGTGACGATGCGGTCGAAGATGGAACACGCTACGCCTGGACAGGGAACAGGCTTTCAAGTGAGACTGCTGGAACACACCAATAGGTGCTTGTCGACAGATTCGGGGAGTCTCCCCAGGTCCCAATCCAGGTGTAGCGTGACGCCAACTTCGACCATACCGACACTAACATCAGGTGACTTGTGGTCAAACACTACCCCGTAAATAGTAGAAAAAACAAGCATGACATTTATCATCAGGCGAGCGACTTGGTTTCCTTTTCTTAGGGTTGTATAATATTCATTAGTTTTTTATCTACCTTTCCTAGGCCTCCTCCACAAAAAGAGAAGCTACCTCCAGTAGAGTCACCACAAAGTCCTGTGCCTTCTTCTCCATCAAGAAGTCTGAGGGGCGAGGGTATCACGTTGCTCTGCAACATCTGCAATCTACTCCCGCCTATTGATCCTCAAGGTACAATCATAAATTTACCTACATCCATCCTATATCTTTTTCTTGCTTTGGTAATCTTCTACAATTATGCTGTTTGTTGCCAGAGGCATCAAGACAATGACATCACAACTTAAAAAAAACAAAAGTTGTAAGAAAATGTGAAAAATATCGGAAAAGAACTGAAAATTATTCTTTCGATGAGATTTTTCTATCAATACAAAACCCATTGTAGCACATCAACAATTTATATTTATCTAAAAATATATATTTTATTTTTATTTTATACAATTCGTTGTCTAGTAACACCAGTTTCGAGCTTAATTTGGGGCTAGGTCAATTTGTGTGCAATGGTCCCCGATATTTATTTATTTATCACCTTTCCGTGCAAAGCCAGAGAGAGAGCCGGATGTTATTTAGTCCCTGTTGGGCGCCAAATTAAAGTAGTTGTAAACTGTGTCATGTCCCACAGATGCCTTTCAATTTATGTAATGTAGCATTCTGATAATACTAAAAAATAATAGGTACTTAAATCTAACTTACACTACAGGTCTCCCACATCTCATTTACCTACACGCAAAAATGTAACTCGAGACTTTTCTTAGGTCGCCTGTACATCTCCTGGCTGCTTCTAGTAACGTTCTGCTACAGCTACAATGTCTGGTGCATACCCCTCCGCGCCACTTTCCCATACCAGACTCCTGAGAACTTACCCGCTTGGATGGCAATGGACTACTTCTGTGACCTGATATACATACTGGATGTGGCTTTAGTGAAGCCGAAGCTGATGTACCTTCACGAGGGTTTCTGGGTCAACGATCCGGTAGAAACAAGGAAGAACTATATGATGAAGGCGCAATTTATGGTGAGGATGTGTTTCTTCCATCTGCTATTCTTGTAACAGGGATATTTAAGTCAATAGACAAGCTAAATTCAGTACCCACTTCTTCTGCATACTTTTTAAAAACCTTTGTTTACCCCAGAAACCATAAATAACATAACCTTAAAAGTATATCAGCTTAAGACCATCAAAACCTACTTTCAGTTTGACGCGATCTCGTTGGCGCCTTTGGACGTTTTCTACATATTCTTCGGGCCCAAAGTAGTCCTCCGCTTTCCACGTCTATTGAAGCTCCAGACCTTCTGGGAGTTCCACCAAGCAATGGATCGTGTGCTGTCTTCTCCTTATGTGGTATGTAACTACTTCTTTTTGCAGACTGTAACTATTAATGGTAAAAGTTATTTTTGATTTAGTAATCCAAACCTATCTCAATAAAAGAGATATATCACAACACTAATCAAACAGGATACCCTTATCGAAAACGTTGATCATCATCATCATCATCAGCCCGTATCAGTCCACTGCTGGAAAACTTTGATGTCACTTCACATATATATGATCAAAACCGACCCTTTCACTCTTACGTCTCAGGTGCGAATCGGCAAGTCTCTCTTCTACATATTCTTCCTGATCCACCTGAACGCCTGCGCTTACTATGCCATGAGTGCCCACATCGGCCTTGGGAGCAACGGCTGGGTGTACGACAACCAAGGAAACGCCTACATCCGATGCTTCTACTTTGCTACCAAGACCGCCACTTCTATCGGGAAGAATCCAAAGCCAGAGAACACTATAGAGTACCTGTTCATGACAGCCGCTTGGTTGAAAGGGGTGTTTGTGTTTGCGTTGCTGATTGGACAGATCAGGGATATTATTGCCACAGCAACGAGAGCAAGGGTAAGTTCTTATACTTTACTAGCCTTGCTTGCAGTTCTTCAATCCAATACCCTAGAGATTTGAAACCAATTAATAGGCCTACAGTATCCAAAGAAAATATGCATGCATTTGATATTTCTACTTTGATACTAAGATCGCCTGTTCATTGTCATGCACCTGACGTCAGTCAATTTAATCCCTTAATTGTGTCGAGTCTCCCACGATTTCTTGTTTCAAGATTTTACAGAATGACATATATAAACATTATAAACTTCTTACAGGGTAGCGTTTGACCAGAAGTCACCAGTGACGATGCGGTCACAGGTGGCACCACGCTACACCTGAACTGGCAATTGGCTTTCAAGTGGGCAAGTGGGAAGTGGCGGTGTCAGGTGCACATATTCGCATTTTTTTTTAGTCTTCTCCTTTTTTAACTTTTCTTTAAGGGCACGCACCCATACTACGTGAGCACGTTTTACATTTTTATACTTCTCCTCCCCCCAGTGATCACCCGTAGCTTACGCCAAGACCCCCTAGTTTTCACGTAGTAATTCATAAATATGGTTTATAAACATTTCATGCAACTTTCCGACATATTTGTGCGTCAGGGTTGGCATCTAAAGCGCTAAACACTGCGCGCTATATTTGAATACACACACGCATCTAACAGCTTTGTACGACAACTTAAGCCCTTCCCCCTCTTTTTCCCCTCCTTCCTCACCCGTGATTATGCATGGTATTTTGAAGAGATCTTTGGGAACGTACCCAAACTACCTGAACTGGTCAGGTAGTTTAGGTACGTTCCCAAAGATTGGAGGTAGACAAATACGATACCGTACCGTTCGTAGACGGAGTACCGCAAGCGGGTGGACAGCTGCGTGCGTTACCTGCGGCGGCTAAACGTGCCCACCTACTTGCAGCGGCGCGTGGGTTCCTGGTTCTACCACACCTGGACCAAGCAGCGCTGCTTCGGTAATTCACTCGTCATCATCATCATCATTATCATCTTAATGCACTATGAATTGATCAGCCATTGTGGGTTGGTTGCTTAAATCTTGTGGTTCCTAAACTTGCCAGTTTCCTTGCGGTGTTTTCTAATTTTCTATTATTCTATTATTCTAAGGTTTGCATGATTCATGAAATCTAAAGAAAAAGACTCTCTGCTCTCGTGCAGTCTCAATATCTGCCAAGTATAACAGGAAGTACCAATCTTTTTTTGCATTGGATCCGGCTTTTTATTTGAGATTATTTTGCAGTCCAACTGCAGTTGAATAACGATGGAACTTTTTGTTTCAGACGAAGAAAAGATCTTGAATTCCCTGCCCTTCAACATGAAGAGAGATGTAGCTCTAGCTATACATATGCAAACTCTAAGCAAGGTAGGTTTTCATAAAGACTTACGGGTGATCATTTTATCCTTCATCCTCAGTAAATACCATATTGATTCTTAACTCAATCACGTTACGCATAGATTTCTAACGTTCTCAGATTCTTACAGCAACTTGATGATTGATGTCAAAAGTGGTCCCAGGTGTCGCCACCAGGTACTTACTGTTAAACTAGGCTACATACATCGATAGATACTATGAGGCAGATACTTATCTCAAGGAAGGCGGTTTACCAGGTGGTCTAGAAAATGCTCTACCAATCCTACCTCCAAGTAAAACTTTTCACACTCACATATCTAGTTAGTCTAGTTAGTAATTACAGTTATTACACTTCTATCGGAGTTGTACGAACAGCCTTCCATCCACACTTCCCAGGTGCAGCTGTTCCGCGACTGTTCCAAGTCCCTGCTACGGGACCTGGTGCTGCAGCTCAAGTCGGCGACCTACCTGCCGGGGGACATAGTGGTGCGGAAAGGGGACGTCGGCCACCACATGTACATCATCAAGTCGGGGACCTGCTGCGTGAGTGCTTGTATCACCATCATCATCATCATCGTATCATCACGTCAATTCAAGTCAAGTTAATGTTTATTCATTTAGGCCCGAAATTAATAATCGATCCTGATCCGTTATCCGCGGTTTTGGATCGATATGTCATGTCATAAACACAACACAAAAGTTTATGATCACGAACTATGTATTTTCCAAATGTCACCAGCTTTGCCAATTTTCGTGTTAGAGTTGCTTAGGAAAAGTTAAGTTTGTTAAGCGTTTTTTGTCGCTGACAGTACACAACACAAGCTCCCCTCTCCCAGGTGATGTCGCAGGACGAGCAGGAAGTGCTGGCGATTCTGAAGGAGGGTTCCGTGTTCGGGGAGGTCAGCCTGCTGGGCATCGAGGGGCTGCGGCGCAGGACCGCTACAGTTCGGTGAGGGACAGGGATAATGGTATGAGGAGCCCAAGAGGGGATTTTTGGATGTACTCGAGCGCTTCAGATTTAGATACCACATCTAAGAGGTTTCCGCGACGATCGAGTAAATTCACATTTAGCATCATGAGCTATAATTTTTTTTTCAAGCGATATTTTTTTTTACATTTGATCGCAGCCTCAGACGTAGCTGCTACGCGCTGCTGTATGCTGCTACGCCGTAGCATATTTATGTAGCGGTATCGCTGTCTCCTTCAACCTAGCTTTTATGAAGAAGGCTGCTTTTTCAACAAAGCTGTGAAGATAGCCGAGCGGTACGGAAAGAAATCCACCAATAGGATTACATCAACACTTAACCTCAGGTGACGTGTAGCGTTTGACCACATGTCACCTGAGGTTAAGTGTCGATGTGGTCAAAGATGGCGCCTCGCTACACCTGGACTGGGTATTAGCTTACAAAAGGTCAGTGAAATTGTTGTGACTAGTTAGAAAGAAACAAAATGTTTAACAAAAAAGCCTACTATATTATTTTTAAAAAATTATTGTATATTGTGTAATATATAAATTCAATACTATATGTACTGCAAATTCTGTATATTTCTAGATTCTAGACTTATATAAATTTTATGTAAAAAATGTGGAGCGCTGTTTGGTTTTATTTACCCAGTAAAAGACGCGAATTACCAAGTCCAATCTATCGGACTCATCAAAAGGAATCATATGAGCCCAAACTCGAGGGGTTTACTATCAATGACTGCATAGATCCCCTACCCACCTTCTTGCTGCATCATCAGACCCTCGTCACCAAGTTCAATCTATTGGACCAATCAAAACGAATCATATGAGCCCAAACACGAGGGGTTTACAAGTAACCACTGCAGAGATGCCCTACCCACCTTCCGGCTGCATCATCAGATCAGGTCGATGATACCAAATTATTGCATTGTCACCGAGATTACATACACATACAAAGTTTCAAGTCGATACGAAGTAGTGAAAATTGACTTCTAAGATTTGATTACATTGTTAGTTAGTTAGTTACAAGACAAGCTAATAAAAGTGTTTAATAAAGAGGCTGCACTTCGGTAGATGTAGCTGCTACGCACTACTGTATGCCGATACGCCGTAGCATATTTATGTAGCGGTATCGCTGTCTCCTTCCACCTAGCTTTTATGAAGAAGGCTGCTTTCCCAACAAAGCTGTGAAGATAGCCGAGCGGTACGGAAAGAAATTCACCAATAGGATTACATCAACACTTAACCTCAGGTGACGTGTAGCGTTTGACCACATGTCACCTGAGGTTAAGTGTCGATGTGGTCGTAGATGGCGCCTCGCTACACCTGGACTGGGTATTAGCTTACAAAAGGTCAGTGAAATTGTTGTGACTAGTTAGAAAGAAACAAAATGTTTAACAAAAAAGCCTACTATATTATTTTTAAAATATTGTATAAATAATAAAATATTATTGTATATTGTGTAATATATAAATTCAATACTATATGTACTGCAAATTCTGTATATTTCTAGATTCTAGACTTATATAAATTTTATGTAAAAAATGTGGAGCGCTGTTTGGTTTTATTTACCCAGTAAAAGACGCGAGTTACCAAGTCCATTCTATCGGACTCATCAAAAGGAATCATTTAAGCCCAAACTCGAGGGGTTTACTATCAATGACTGCAGAGATCCCCTACCCACCTTCTTGCTGCATCATCAGACCCTCGTCACCAAGTTCAATCTATTGGACCAATCAAAACGAATCATATGAGCCCATCAAAACGAATCATATGAGCCCAAACACGAGGGGTTTACAAGTAACCACTGCAGAGATCCCCTACCCACCTTCCGGCTGCATCATCAGATCAGGTCGATGATACCAAATTATTGCATTGTCACCGAGATTACATACACATACAAAGTTTCAAGTCGATACAAAGTAGGTGAAAATTGACTTCTAAGATTTGATTACATTGTTAGTTAGTTAGTTAGTTACAAGTCAAGCTAATAAAAGTGTTTAAATGAGGCTGCACTTCGGTAGATGTAGCTGCTACGCACTACTGTATGCCGATACGCCGTAGCATATTTATGTGGCGGTATCGCTGTCTCCTTCCACCTAGCTTTTATGAAGAAGGCTGCTTTTCCAACAAAGCTGTGAAGATAGCTGAGCGGTACGGAAAGAAATCCACCAATAGGATTACATCAACACTTAACCTCAGGTGACGTGTAGCGTTTGACCACATGTCACCTGAGGTTAAGTGTCGATGTGGTCGTAGATGGCGCCTCGCTACACCTGGACTGGGGTATTAGCTTACAAAAGGACAGTGAAATTATTGTGACTAGCTAGAAAGAAACAAAATATTTAACAAAAAGAGTCTACTATATTACTTTTAATACATATATTTTATATATAGTTATATTATAGTATTATATAAACTCAATACTATACTGCAAATTTTGTGTTTATAATTATAAATAACACATATTATATTCTACCCTATTACTATTGCGTTTAATTACACTAATATCAGTATTTCTAGATTCTAGACTTAAATACATTTTATTTATATAGTATGTATCCTAAAAATGTAAAAAGCAAACCTTTGTAATGTCACTATATACATTTAGTTCACTGATTATTTTTAGCATCTTCATATTTTACGTATACTACTTACGTGTTAACGAGCAATACGTCTTTTTTGGCGGCAATCAAATTGTCAACGTGAAAATTTTGTTTTTATTTCCAAAACTTGTGTTTCTTCGAGTGATAATGTGTAAGTAATATTGGTGGATTATTAACCATTATGTGTTCGTTAATGTGTACGAGTGTAAGAAATTGAAATAAAGTTGTGAAAGTGTCTTTTCTAGGTGCTCCAAAAAAGTCCGTGTAAAGTTTAAGTAAAGCGCCACTACTATAATGAAATACTATCATAATCCCATCATCTCCTCGTCATCATCATCATCATCATCATTTAAACTTGATTCAACTCTTTGAGTTTGAAATATTTTATACTTAACACTGGCAAATACACTCGTATTTATAGCAATAAGACCGCCCTTTGTAAAATTAGCTCTAAGATCTTCGTTTTTGTGGATTTGGGTGGATTTTTGGCTCGCGTCCGCTTTGCTACCGCTACACAAATACGCTTCGCCAAGTGAAGTGGCGCTAACGAAACACCTTTATGGTTCCCTCTGCAGGTCTCAGGGGTACTCGAACTTGTTCGTCCTCTCCCGCAAGGACTTGGACGCGGCGTTGCAGCAACACAAGGAGGCTGCGAGCATACTGCGCCTTCGAGCCGATCTGATCATCAGAGAAAACGCCGCCAGGTTGGTTGGTCTATTGTTTTTATTAAATTTTATGAAATAAAATACATAATTTTTTTTATGAATCTATCTTGGCAGAGTGACGTCATCTTCGACCACGTTTTCATTTAACATCAGGTGACTTGTGGTCTAACGCTAACCTGTAAAAAGTAAAAAAAAAATGTATGGATTTCAAACGTATATTCGTTTGTAGCTTGATTAAAATATAGGTCTGGATGGAATTACGCAAGAAATAATGCGCATGTCAGAGAAGTAAAAACATTATTAGTGAAGTTTTACTATAGCCTTTTTAGAGTTTATTTGAATAGATATGAATAGTGAATCTCATTGATGATGTGTATGATCTGATTTTCTTCCTATCGAGATTTTAACAAAGCTATGAGTAGAATGCAAGAAAACTTCGCACCAATCAAATGGCACAACGACTCTAGGTAATGGCTCTTTAGTGGATGATTAACCAATGTTACTTAGCATCAAAAAGTTTTAGAATGACGTCGTTACCTGCAACTTAAAACTGCTTAATATAAATGTTTCCGTGTTGATACACCTAAATAAATAATAATAATGTTTCAGACAATAATGTTACACATGAAACCTCATTTTATAGCTCAACTCAATACGTTCACTCAGCCACTTTTTTTGTCCCGCCAGCTTCTTTTTAATCGACGAAAGGAGAAGGTTCTCAATTCGGCCGGCATATTTTGTACTCTAATATCCAATAAAGTAATTAACTACATAGACACAACAAGCCCACGGCTGAGGAAGAGAAGGCGGAGAAGGCGGAGGAGACGGAGGAGACGAGATCAGCAGCAGCGTCAGCTATGAGTGGCGAGGACGGGGGCGGGGGCGGAGGTGGTGCTAGGGGTGGAGGTGAAGGTGGGGGCGAGCGGCCCCGGCGGCGGCGGGCCTTGCGCCGCGCCTGCCGGCCCCGCCGAGCGGCGCCCGCCGCGCCGGTACGTACGGTAACCCTTATGATCAGTTTCATCAGATCCTGGTAGACCTATACTAGCGTAGGGTGCGGTACGAGGTGTGCGTGGGTACGAGGTGTTCGCAACCTCGTTCCGCACTGTGTTGGAATTATTATTGTTCAGTGCGGCACGAGGTCTAACAAACCCGGTATTAAGCTTGGTGTACCATAGAACTAGGAATCAATAGCACATCTCAAACATATAGTTATCTCTCTTTTACTCTGAATCAGATAAAAGTTTTTTTTTTTTTTTGTTTTGTTATGGCGTCACACGATTAGTGTATTTGCCAGTGTCAAGTATAAAATATTTCAAACTCAGAGAGTTGAATCAAGTTTAAATGATGATGGTGATGATGATGATGAGATGATGGGATGAGGATAGTGTTTAAATAAAGTAGTGGCGCTTTACTTAAACTTTACACGGACTTTTTTGGAGCAACTAGAAAAGTCACTTTCACAACTTTATTTCAATTTCCCACACTCGTACACATTAACGAACACATAATGGTTAATAATCCACCAATATTACACATTATCACTCGAAGAAACACAAGTTTTGGAAATAAAAACAAAATTTACACGTTGACAATTCGATTGCCGCCAAAAAAGTCCTAGATAAAAGTTATGCCTCTCGCACGACAAAGAAGTTTAAGTTTTTTCTTACCGCTTTAAAGACGAGACACGGACAGGGTGTTTCAAGCCCTGTTTCGCACTTATCGTGTTAAGTCTTTTCATATAATTTGTTGCATATAAATGATATGATATATGCCTAATGGTATATTTTGCCTGGCAGACATCGCCAAATCCATCGCTATCCGGCTCAGAGGACCAAATCACAGTACTAGAAATGTGCTTGAGCTCTGAGACGCTGCGGCCGTCCAGCCGCGCGTCGCAGGACACGCTCGTGTCGGAGGGCGCGCGGGTCGCGCCGCGCCCCCTCATACCGACCATCATCCTCACCAAACCGGATCCAGAGTGAACACGTGCCAGTTTTGACACCACACCTAACTCTTCATTCGTTGAGATAACTCTCTTCGATAAGACTCTAAGAGCGGTTTAGGACTAGCGTTTTTTCTGCGCGCATACGTTCGTTCCGCGGTTACACGCGCGCAACAAAAACGCGCGTGCACGGGTTAATTTCGGCGTGTCCACTCAATTTTTTACATGCTATCACTTTAAAAACGTCAAATTTAACTCTTTCCTTCTTTTTCCTCTTTACGCCGGCAAAAGGACAGGCAAGAAACGCCCGGCAGGTAATTTTTGTAAGTGCAATCACATTTAAAATTTTATTCGTATTACTAATGTATCCGATAGTCGCGGCTCGCGCTTATAAGTGCTTATGAACGCGTCAACGGTCGTACAAGTTGCGCGTGTGGCAAAAGACGCGCCTTTACGCGCTTCCTAAAACGAGCTTATTTATACGCGCGAATAAAACGCTAGTCTGTAACCGCCCTAAGGTCTTAGGTGATTGTGTTATTTTTGGTTTGTTAATGAGAATACTATATTAGGGTGAATTTTACGATTTTAATCTTGAAATGTAGCTCAAAATATCTTCAGCAATATTTGATGTCAAAATCGGTGTCACCCACGTTTTAAATAGTTAAGTAAGTGTCCTAGTTTTAAATTCTATTTATGTATATATATAATTAAAAGAGAAATTGGTGTGCCACAATTTGCACGAATTAAAAACTATTTTTGGACTATTGACTAAATTGTTACATTTTTTTTTATTCTAGTCTATACAAAATACTAAAAAGTGATATTTATCTATATTGTATTAAAATATTATACGAATATAAAGTATACTTACGTTAATAATATTGATGTTTAGAATAATAAAGAACTTGTACCTAGCAAATTGGTGTTTCATTTAATAGAGTGGGTGGGGGTGGGTTATTTGGTGTTTTTTTTCCCCCAATAATTAAAATAGGTTCTATCCTACTAAATCATGAATACTATAAAGTGTCTATGTATGTGTGTTAACACTCAGCCCGTAAAGGCCGGAAAGATTTTTGGTACCTACATAGCTACATGAGTAGGTGCATACGTAGGTATATATACTGTTACTTTAGTGCCTGAAATTGGACATGTTACCTACTTTTTTAACGGAAAAACGGCAGATGTAACCACGGGGTTTAGCTAGTTTCAAATAGTATACGCACAAATCCAAATAAAACTATAATTAAGTTAAAACAAATATTTAGTAAGTACATAATGGTGTCAATTCGGTTTTACATTCTCTAAAACTAAGCTAAGCTTGAAAGGTCTAAAAGTAATGCTGTCCTTTGTTTACTTCAGTGGTTAGAAAAAGACAGCAATACTATTAGACCTGTCAAACTTAGTTTAGTTTTAGAGAATGCAATAGTCAATAGTCAATAGTCAATTTTATTTATTCAATAGGATACATTGTGATCACTTTAAAACGTCAAACTTAAAACTAGCTACGCCTGTTCCAACCTCCTTACGCCGGCAAAAGAACAGGCAAGAAACGCCCGGTAGGTAATTTTTTTGGCGCGATCACATTGACAATTTTATTCTTATTACTAATTGATTGAATTGGAGCAAGTTCACTAAAATCCCAAGCTTTTTTTGTCATCTAATGGTCCGATATTTTTTAATTAGCTTTACTCTAATAAGATTTCTCTTGTTTGGTTGTGCACATTGGGATATGGGAACATGAATATTAATGAGTTGCGGGATCACAACCAAAGGAGACCAGACCCCACAAGCAGCACCCGTTCACAAGTTGACGCATGTGCCAGCCATCGCTCTCCTCGACCATATGAGAGGGAAAAAAAACCGAATCGACACCAATATGTGGTACAGATAACCGATGGGGAAGAAAGGTTCTCGAGTGGCGACTACGAACCGGAAGACGTTCTGTAGGTATGCCCCCACTAGGTGAACCGACGACATTGTAAGAGTCGCAGGGAGCCGATGGATGCAAATGGCTAATAGCCGTTCATGGTCGCGTTCAAAAGGGGAGCCAATGTTCAGCAGTGGACTTCTTCCGGCTGATGATGATGATGTGGTACAGCCAGCAACAAAAGTAGCTTTTTCAAATGCGTATTAGATCAGTACTGTTGGCTTTTTTCTTACAACTTACAAGGTTGCGTTTGACCATAACACAACACATATGATGTTAAGTGATGATTCGGTCGAAGGTTGGTGTTTCCTAAGATGATAAATAGAATTGGAACATATGTTTTTGTTCAGCTATTTTTGTCGTTGACTGTACCTATTAGTATTTTGGATAGATATTAATGTGAAACCTTAAGGTAACAGTTACTTACTAATATTAGTACTTACCATAACTAATAAGTATATACCAAAATTAGTACCAACTGTTTGCCCTGCGCATTAGTCTAATTTGATTGGCCTAAATAAACAAACCCACTGGTTATTTGCATACAAATTCGTGCTACTAAAATACAAATTCCATTAGGAATGATCCTCCCCTCTAATGCAATAATTATACCGCAACATTGCGTGCATCAAACTCTGCGACATTATTTTTAGAGATCCATAACATCAATTGGAAATGGAGGGAGCCCTTAGCCTTTTTATATACCTACATGTGGAAAACGGAGCAAGCAAATGGTGGTAATCGATAATGACTAACTGTAGCATACACGGAGAAAAAAGACCTTTCGAAATACCGTTTTCCTTCTGAGTCAAAAGGGAAGGAATTGTGATTCAGAAGGAAAACTAATACAAAATAAGGAAGGAAACGGTCTTGGAAGGTAAAGACTCAGAAGGAAAGTCAGAACTTTTTTCTCAGTGTAGGCTCATTATTGCTGACCATTTGCTGGGACCAGGAATGATCAAACTTTTGAAGCATTATTTCAAAGCAACGCTCGTGGCATAGCAGGTTCGGTTAGATTTATTGAAATAATCCCTACTTATAATGTAAATGCGAATGTAACTCTGTCTGTCTGTCTTGATTTCCCGCCTAAACTAATGAACCGATATAAATGACATTATAGTACGGAGATAGTTTGAACCCCGAGGAAGGCCATAGGATACTTTTTATCGCGATAAACTGTAGCCCACGCGGGTGAAACCGTGGGGAACAGCTAGTGAAGATTTTAAACGGAACCCATGGTGCTCAATAAGAACTCTACTGATAGATTTTATTAGCATTTTTAACTTTTCACTCCCTTTTCAGGAAATTTGAGCAAATATGACCTTTATGTCTTAAACAACACGTGATTTCAAAGCGAAATTGAATGTTAGGCAGAAGTTTGTGACGTTCAGACGTTCACATCAACATTTTAGACGTGATAATTGGTAGGTTTCCTGATTATTTGATTATCTACTTAATTGGTTATTTGTTTACAAAAACGATGCTAAGATCGCATAAAGGTAAAAAAATCATACAAAAAGTAAGTATGCACTTTAAATCCTCGTAGCTTTACCTTTTGTTATACCTACCTAAGTATCTCTACATACGAGACAGCGGCGGCCGCGACGTAGGTATAATAAACCTCAAAGTTAATTTTCTATCGCATAACAAAATGAAAGCTAAGTTTGTTTCGTAAGCCAAATTGTCTAACCGATTACTGACTGGTTCATTGATATTGCGTGCTGTCAGGTATTCATTTCTTTATTGAAACAGACAAAGGCTGACTCGTAATGTAAACGTAGCAAAAAAGTCAAATAAAAATCTCATTTGAAAAGTTTTCGTGAATTCGCTGTCTTTATTAAATTTTCACAGTTCAGCAACGATGCTCTACCTACGAGGTAACGCTAATATTTTGCCCTACTACGCACGTAAATACATTAATAACATTAACTCAATATATTATTGCCAAGCATTATTTCCCTGCTTTAATATAATATGTAATAATATTAAAGAATCTCTTTAAAATATGTAAGATTGTAAGTAGATTATCTTCTAGTATCTAACGTCAAACGCTAGTCACGTGCGTAAGAAAAAAATTGGTGGCTTTACCACCAATTTAGGGCATTATCTAGTGCTCGCCTGGCTGGCCACAACTTCCCTCAAGTTAAGAACCGGTAGCCAAACATCTAGCACCTTTGTCCACATCGTCATTTAACATGAAATGTCTTTTTTTAAAACACTAAAACATTTTTCGTTTATAGGACTCAAATCAAGAAAATAAATAGTGGCTTTATCAAAAGCTTTCGACTATTACGAGTTAAAATATATAGAAAATAATGTTTCACAAATTCGTCACGATATCTCAAGACATACTTATCTATCTTTAAAGGTATTGTGTATCGGAACCACCCCTCATTAGGGGTAACTCGAAACTTCAACTAGTTGCTGATTCAGTCGGTAATACACCCCAGTCGCGGATAATACACTTTTAACCTGCGCGAAATAAAGTGGAACTATGTAGATTCATATTTAAATTGAGTAGGTATCTAACCAATTAAGTGAAAAAATAATAGAATGAATAAGTTCAGCTACTGAAGTATATCAAAATTGGAAAACTGTGGATTCAAAAATTAAATTACTACTTTAAGGTACCTACTTGAGAGTGACGTGAAATACTAAAGTTTAATTAATTTAAAATTTTCTCAAATATATGAAAATTAATGATGACGCATAAATAAATGTTAAAGTGCTCATAAATATGTTTCAAAATATTGGACTCAACTCTTTGAGACTTTGAAAAGGTAAGATTAAGGTTATTTATGTTTTGTTATGAGTTGTATTGAAGTTAGTACATTACGTAAGAAATTGTTCGGCAAAAATATGATCAATACGTAAATGATACCAAGTACAGCGCAAGATTGATATAAAATATACATTGGCAAACCAGATTCCTAGCATAGAATAACTAAATTGTAGAAAATAATTTTCGTGATATCATTCTTTAAAAAAAAATTACAGCGCGTTCATCATTGTTTGTTGATTATTGTGTACCTACTTTTACCTAAGTAGGTAATTTGTTAGATTAAAATAATCAAACAAACAATATTTTTAATAACGAGATTTACTGATACATTAGCTCACATTCCACTCTAGTATAGAAGCGGATGTCATAAACAATTTTACAGGCGAAATAATCGTTAATTTTATTATTTTCTTTGCCGTAAATGCGCGGAATTGTGGTATAGCGTGATTCGCGGTCTGGTATTACTAGGCTATTCCTATATCATTCCGTAATAACTGAAAAAGCGTTTGATGCAGCAAGAGCTTGCAATTTTGCCATAATAGATAATGTGGCAGAATACCAGGCACCACTCGTGATGCAAAAAAAGCAAAACACCTTACTAATATGACGCAGTGAATCAAAATAAATGTTGGTCTCCGATAATAAGCTGAGCCACTTCTGTATGTCCTGCCAGTTTTCGACTTCTTCTTTCATTATTCTAGAGGTACCTAGAACGGTAAACTGGACAGCCGTCGGTCAGATAACCTACCCTAGCAAGCTTGTTTCGTACTTTTCACACTTTGATCCTCACCCATCAGTTCGACTTGGCCAAAGCAGTCGCATTTGATGCTATATTTTTAATTCCCAGCTCACTGCACCAAAGACGTAACCGATACGACGCGACGTAAAATTAGATAAAATATATAAGACCACTCAATTCACCCTTTGATGTTTTGGTCAAAAAGGACACTACTGAACTAATAACTGGGTCTATATACCTATACTTACTTACCTACCTAATAAAATATTTACCTCTAGGTACATACATAAAATTAAAATCTACCATCGTATCATGTACTCAAAACGTAAATCACAAGGTAAATTAAAATCATTCCCTTAGTTTAGATACCTACTACCATAGTCATAAAATGGGAGAAGTCTTGCCTCCTGAAACATAGTGTTCACACAAATTCTAGAATCAAAAATTCCTTAAAATGTATGAATTTTTTTTTTTGAATTTTTTCTACAGTATGTAGTTTAAATTGTCAAAAAAACTTTAATTTGACTAAAGAATAAAATGCTCTGTTAGACGTAGCTTCAGCCAGTTCTAAGCCATAAACAATTTGTAAGTGCTCCGCTGTCATAACTTCGGCATCGGACGCGGCTTATTACCGGAGGAATTATTCATGCAATGGAGGATCACGGAAGCCCATCATAATGCACCTGCATTGGAATAGCGTGATTATTCATAATTAGCCTGAACACGTAGCTTATTTCTACTAGCTTTTTTATAAATGAGATTGGTGGGAGAGTGCAAATAATAACAACATCAGATAGGTAGGTTACTTAGGTAGGTAAAGTATGATTCCTTACAAAGCGAGATCGAACTTGTGTATCTTCTTGTGCCCTGTATGGATTTGCCGTCGTCGCTCAAAACGGTGAAGGAAATCGGCATTTCCAAGAATCACAATATACGATACAAGGGCATGCGACATCTACCAACCCGCACTGGGGTAGCTTGGTCGATGATGTGTTCTGTGATGATGATGCTGATGGTGATGGCGTTGAAGATTGTTTAAGACCCGTTTTAATGAATTATTACTAAATGTGCACATTTTGCGTAGAGCCATAAGAGAAGTGCCTCTTATGAAAAGTGCAACTATTGTAAAATGCAGAGCGTCTATTTTGTTCTGTGCACATTCTGAACACAACTCCAATGCTCTACTAGGAAATATAAAATCTTATGGAGAGTATAGCGTCTTATTTGCGTGATTAAACAAATAGGGGTAAACGTTATTATAGAATCGATTAACCTGGCAAGCAGAGGCATGTTAGAGAATCGATTAACCCACTCGAACAACTTACATACTCGTTATCAGAGCATCGCTTGTTCCGTCCCACCATAAATTTATGCACCCCTCCCAGCCGAGCTAACTCCTGTAGTAGGTAACTAGGTACCTACGCCAATGATGACATTGGAGATCCCGCGATAACCATTGGAGAAATAGTCTTTAATCACGGAAGGTAATACAGAAGTCACTGTTTCACTAGGAAGATAAGGTCGTTTAAAGTTACACAAGGCATCCAAGATAGCCCAACGGCTAGCTACAAGCACTGTCTGTTCGTCTCAGGCGTGTTACTAATAAAAAGTGTTTTATAATAACAGGGAAAAAATTGTATATTTGGATATCAGATTGGACCGGAGTGATCCAGGATGACTAGGATAACTTGTACTCTGCTTCATCTATTGGTATACATACCAAAAATAATAAAAATACTTTCTATAAGTACTAAGTAAGCCTTCCAGAAAATCGAGCTCTTTTTCGCAAATATTGCCTTGATTGTTTTAAACGATTTTCTCTTGTTTTCATTACTCCCTATCAAGGTATGAGGTACCCTCAACCCTGTCACCTGCTGGATGATGCTAGTGAGACCCCACGTCTTAGTTCGCCTACAATTTTCGTTTGCGCTATAAAGAAATTTCTATCAATCTATCTATCAATTAGTAAGTAGACGTGCTAATCGTACCTGTACGTTTTGGTGGTGCCAAGTGCCAACCCTAAATCCACCCTTTCCCCTGCGGAAGCAACGGAAACCAGGCCGTTTGAATTATCAGATCCTGCCAAACGGCAAACAGATACAATTTATGATCATCCAGCCGATTGTATATGGGATACCACTATACCACCCTCAACTGCGGTTGGCAGGCCATTCGTCATGTTACGTTTTGGTAAATAGGCGAATATTTACCTAATACATTATCCATGGCCTATGGGGATGTCTGTTTGAGTAGGTTTTTGGGGCACTTTACGCTATTAATCTTTTTATGGGTTTGGTAGGATTTATGGATAATAAAGCTCTTATTTTAATCTGATTTGGTATTTTGGGTTGGGCACGATATAGTTAAGTAACATTCTGAGATCGAAGAAGGTAGAAGTAAGAATAATGATGGTATAGATTTAAGGTGTTGAAGCGATGATAGCTCAGTGATAGTGACGTCGACTTGCGACCCGTAGGCTATGGGTTCGAATCCTGCAATAAGATTGAGCTTCCGGTGAAAGAATACATCGGGATTAAGTCATTGGTTGTAGACTGTTTTTTATTGCTCGATTGGCTAGCTTCCATCCTATTAGCACCGCAATCGGTGTGACTCGGGCAGTCTTACTTGTGAATCAATTCCCAGTCCAGACGTGGCGTGGCACCAAATGCAGCCTTCTATAATGTAATTTATTAACAAAATAAACAAAACAATTACAATGTTTGTTTTATTGTGTATGTCGGAAGGAGGCCAAGACTATCGCCATCTTTCGACTCATACTACATTGTGGAGTGCTAAATCACTAACGATATGGGGGTGGATTTCCAAATGACAACTCGTGATCACAACAGTTATTTCAATAATCACAAAACACTTCTTGAAAACTATTACAATGACACACAACTGAAAACGTAACTTAGGTAACTCATTTAGTTTGAGGCAAACGATCAGCCGGAGAACCGCTAAGTGCGTCCGGCAAGAGCCACAAGCAGACTGTCGCTCGTGGGCCGGCTCCGACGTTTCGTCAGCGTGCGATACAACCGCCGCCTCTTCCGGCGACCTGCACACTTTGCCATCAAACAGTCTAGTAATTTTCATCGTTTTAAATCAACCACGCCGACACGGCCTTCCTGACCTACGCACGTCCTCGGGCGTAAATCAACTAACCTGCGCGTACGTTCTCGGGCGTCTGCTTTACTTATCTGAAAACATCCCATTACAACACACACACTCACAAACAACACACATTCACCTGTGCATCTCTGATATCACGTTGCTAAATCCAATAACCCAAAACACTGCACATTCATTACCTCAGCAGCACTCATTACAGCTCTGCGCACCGTCTAAAAGCCGTCACACCTGTGGTATGAGACAATATAGAGGATTGCAGCCAGTCTATGAGAATACTCCAGCCCGGTACATGATGAATCCAAAACAACGCACACCCATTACCTCAGCAGCACTCATTGCAGCTCCGCGCACCGTCTAGAGGCCGTCACACCTGTGGTGCGAGGCATTCCAGAGGATTGCAGCCAGCAACGAGAATACTGCAGCCCGGTACATGGCGTGTACTACCGTGACTCATGTTCAGCTAGTCCCGAGAGAGAGACTACTGACACATCATCTTTACTGCCATCATACACACACAAACACGTCATACACCTTACACCTTTACCACCATCCCTGTATGCCCAGCTAGCCCCATTAGAGAGACTACTGTAGCAGATTACTTGCATCATCACATAATATCCACAACACAGCAACATTCATTCTCATCATTTCCGTCCAAGCATGTGGCTACCTAATCATCGTCGTCATCCCCATCATCGCAAGTTCTCCACACAGTGAAGGCGTCATCACCCATCACTAGTCTCATCATAGCAGTTTGAACTTGAAGCTACCAGGGTATAGTCGGCTTTGGAGTGCCACTAACATCAATGGTATAACTAGTATTCACCGGTGCCTACGAAATGCCATTTTGTTAAAATTCATACTGTTGCTATTGTTTACAAAGTTTGTTTCCACTAAAGACCATTCGGAAATCACATAGAAAATGAGTCATCGTACCTGTTACTTGTAGCTCACCAGTTACTGTCCGCTTACCACACGGCTTAACATTCTTTGTTGTCATCGGTGAAGAGCTCTTGGTGACAGGCCAGGCACTGGCCACGTGCCCTAGGATCCCACAGGCAAAGCTGTAGTAAGACACTTTTTCCCATGACGAGGCTTCGAAATCTGCGAAAACTCACAGTAAACTTTAAGACTGTTTGGCTATTTTATGGCCCTGTTTGCCACAAAACCCAACGAAATTAGCAGGGCTATCGTTTGTCAAAAGTAGGCTTTTTTTTAAATGTGGGTATGACGCATCTTTGCTGTCTTCTTAAGGAAATGTTACGTAATAGAATTAGGTTTTTAAAAAAAGGGACATTTACCATGCATTTGTTTTGTTTGTTTGCCTCGCAATATACACACAACACAACTGAGATTTGCTTGTGAAAGTATTAACAATAAGACGGTACCTTGAAGCTTCTTTTTTTTTTACCATCACCTTGTTTATTTTGTACCAGCTCTTGATATCAGCGTCGGGGTCATCATGGTACAACTTACAAGCCTTGTTGTTGTTTGGGGGTTGCAATTCACTGACCAATCCACACATCATACTCCAGATCTTACTTTGTTTTGTCACTTATTTTTCAGTGGGTGGTATGAACCCTCGTTCGTTTGCAAATTCACCTCCACAGTGACCGTGAGTTTCACATCCCAACTTCTGATGTCGGAAGGAGGCCAAGACTATCGCCATCTTTCGACTCATACTACATTGTGGAGTGCTAAATCACTAACGATATGGGGGTGGATTTCCAAATGACAACTCGTGATCACAACAGTTATTTCAATAATCACAAAACACTTCTTGAAAACTATTACAATGACACACAACTGAAAACGTAACTTAGGTAACTCATTTAGTTTGAGGCAAACGATCAGCCGGAGAACCGCTAAGTGCGTCCGGCAAGAGCCACAAGCAGACTGTCGCTCGTGGGCCGGCTCCGACGTTTCGTCAGCGTGCGATACAACCGCCGCCTCTTCCGGCGACCTGCACACTTTGCCATCAAACAGTCTAGTAATTTTCATCGTTTTAAATCAACCACGCCGACACGGCCTTCCTGACCTACGCACGTCCTCGGGCGTAAATCAACTAACCTGCGCGTACGTTCTCGGGCGTCTGCTTTACTTATCTGAAAACATCCCATTACAACACACACACTCACAAACAACACACATTCACCTGTGCATCTCTGATATCACGTTGCTAAATCCAATAACCCAAAACACTGCACATTCATTACCTCAGCAGCACTCATTACAGCTCTGCGCACCGTCTAAAAGCCGTCACACCTGTGGTATGAGACAATATAGAGGATTGCAGCCAGTCTATGAGAATACTCCAGCCCGGTACATGATGAATCCAAAACAACGCACACCCATTACCTCAGCAGCACTCATTGCAGCTCCGCGCACCGTCTAGAGGCCGTCACACCTGTGGTGCGAGGCATTCCAGAGGATTGCAGCCAGCAACGAGAATACTGCAGCCCGGTACATGGCGTGTACTACCGTGACTCATGTTCAGCTAGTCCCGAGAGAGAGACTACTGACACATCATCTTTACTGCCATCATACACACACAAACACGTCATACACCTTACACCTTTACCACCATCCCTGTATGCCCAGCTAGCCCCATTAGAGAGACTACTGTAGCAGATTACTTGCATCATCACATAATATCCACAACACAGCAACATTCATTCTCATCATTTCCGTCCAAGCATGTGGCTACCTAATCATCGTCGTCATCCCCATCATCGCAAGTTCTCCACACAGTGAAGGCGTCATCACCCATCACTAGTCTCATCATAGCAGTTTGAACTTGAAGCTACCAGGGTATAGTCGGCTTTGGAGTGCCACTAACATCAATGGTATAACTAGTATTCACCGGTGCCTACGAAATGCCATTTTGTTAAAATTCATACTGTTGCTATTGTTTACAAAGTTTGTTTCCACTAAAGACCATTCGGAAATCACATAGAAAATGAGTCATCGTACCTGTTACTTGTAGCTCACCAGTTACTGTCCGCTTACCACACGGCTTAACATTCTTTGTTGTCATCGGTGAAGAGCTCTTGGTGACAGGCCAGGCACTGGCCACGTGCCCTAGGATCCCACAGGCAAAGCTGTAGTAAGACACTTTTTCCCATGACGAGGCTTCGAAATCTGCGAAAACTCACAGTAAACTTTAAGACTGTTTGGCTATTTTATGGCCCTGTTTGCCACAAAACCCAACGAAATTAGCAGGGCTATCGTTTGTCAAAAGTAGGCTTTTTTTTAAATGTGGGTATGACGCATCTTTGCTGTCTTCTTAAGGAAATGTTACGTAATAGAATTAGGTTTTTAAAAAAAGGGACATTTACCATGCATTTGTTTTGTTTGTTTGCCTCGCAATATACACACAACACAACTGAGATTTGCTTGTGAAAGTATTAACAATAAGACGGTACCTTGAAGCTTCTTTTTTTTTTACCATCACCTTGTTTATTTTGTACCAGCTCTTGATATCAGCGTCGGGGTCATCATGGTACAACTTACAAGCCTTGTTGTTGTTTGGGGGTTGCAATTCACTGACCAATCCACACATCATACTCCAGATCTTACTTTGTTTTGTCACTTATTTTTCAGTGGGTGGTATGAACCCTCGTTCGTTTGCAAATTCACCTCCACAGTGACCGTGAGTTTCACATCCCAACTTCTGATGTCGGAAGGAGGCCAAGACTATCGCCATCTTTCGACTCATACTACATTGTGGAGTGCTAAATCACTAACGATATGGGGGTGGATTTCCAAATGACAACTCGTGATCACAACAGTTATTTCAATAATCACAAAACACTTCTTGAAAACTATTACAATGACACACAACTGAAAACGTAACTTAGGTAACTCATTTAGTTTGAGGCAAACGATCAGCCGGAGAACCGCTAAGTGCGTCCGGCAAGAGCCACAAGCAGACTGTCGCTCGTGGGCCGGCTCCGACGTTTCGTCAGCGTGCGATACAACCGCCGCCTCTTCCGGCGACCTGCACACTTTGCCATCAAACAGTCTAGTAATTTTCATCGTTTTAAATCAACCACGCCGACACGGCCTTCCTGACCTACGCACGTCCTCGGGCGTAAATCAACTAACCTGCGCGTACGTTCTCGGGCGTCTGCTTTACTTATCTGAAAACATCCCATTACAACACACACACTCACAAACAACACACATTCACCTGTGCATCTCTGATATCACGTTGCTAAATCCAATAACCCAAAACACTGCACATTCATTACCTCAGCAGCACTCATTACAGCTCTGCGCACCGTCTAAAAGCCGTCACACCTGTGGTATGAGACAATATAGAGGATTGCAGCCAGTCTATGAGAATACTCCAGCCCGGTACATGATGAATCCAAAACAACGCACACCCATTACCTCAGCAGCACTCATTGCAGCTCCGCGCACCGTCTAGAGGCCGTCACACCTGTGGTGCGAGGCATTCCAGAGGATTGCAGCCAGCAACGAGAATACTGCAGCCCGGTACATGGCGTGTACTACCGTGACTCATGTTCAGCTAGTCCCGAGAGAGAGACTACTGACACATCATCTTTACTGCCATCATACACACACAAACACGTCATACACCTTACACCTTTACCACCATCCCTGTATGCCCAGCTAGCCCCATTAGAGAGACTACTGTAGCAGATTACTTGCATCATCACATAATATCCACAACACAGCAACATTCATTCTCATCATTTCCGTCCAAGCATGTGGCTACCTAATCATCGTCGTCATCCCCATCATCGCAAGTTCTCCACACAGTGAAGGCGTCATCACCCATCACTAGTCTCATCATAGCAGTTTGAACTTGAAGCTACCAGGGTATAGTCGGCTTTGGAGTGCCACTAACATCAATGGTATAACTAGTATTCACCGGTGCCTACGAAATGCCATTTTGTTAAAATTCATACTGTTGCTATTGTTTACAAAGTTTGTTTCCACTAAAGACCATTCGGAAATCACATAGAAAATGAGTCATCGTACCTGTTACTTGTAGCTCACCAGTTACTGTCCGCTTACCACACGGCTTAACATTCTTTGTTGTCATCGGTGAAGAGCTCTTGGTGACAGGCCAGGCACTGGCCACGTGCCCTAGGATCCCACAGGCAAAGCTGTAGTAAGACACTTTTTCCCATGACGAGGCTTCGAAATCTGCGAAAACTCACAGTAAACTTTAAGACTGTTTGGCTATTTTATGGCCCTGTTTGCCACAAAACCCAACGAAATTAGCAGGGCTATCGTTTGTCAAAAGTAGGCTTTTTTTTAAATGTGGGTATGACGCATCTTTGCTGTCTTCTTAAGGAAATGTTACGTAATAGAATTAGGTTTTTAAAAAAAGGGACATTTACCATGCATTTGTTTTGTTTGTTTGCCTCGCAATATACACACAACACAACTGAGATTTGCTTGTGAAAGTATTAACAATAAGACGGTACCTTGAAGCTTCTTTTTTTTTTACCATCACCTTGTTTATTTTGTACCAGCTCTTGATATCAGCGTCGGGGTCATCATGGTACAACTTACAAGCCTTGTTGTTGTTTGGGGGTTGCAATTCACTGACCAATCCACACATCATACTCCAGATCTTACTTTGTTTTGTCACTTATTTTTCAGTGGGTGGTATGAACCCTCGTTCGTTTGCAAATTCACCTCCACAGTGACCGTGAGTTTCACATCCCAACTTCTGATGTCGGAAGGAGGCCAAGACTATCGCCATCTTTCGACTCATACTACATTGTGGAGTGCTAAATCACTAACGATATGGGGGTGGATTTCCAAATGACAACTCGTGATCACAACAGTTATTTCAATAATCACAAAACACTTCTTGAAAACTATTACAATGACACACAACTGAAAACGTAACTTAGGTAACTCATTTAGTTTGAGGCAAACGATCAGCCGGAGAACCGCTAAGTGCGTCCGGCAAGAGCCACAAGCAGACTGTCGCTCGTGGGCCGGCTCCGACGTTTCGTCAGCGTGCGATACAACCGCCGCCTCTTCCGGCGACCTGCACACTTTGCCATCAAACAGTCTAGTAATTTTCATCGTTTTAAATCAACCACGCCGACACGGCCTTCCTGACCTACGCACGTCCTCGGGCGTAAATCAACTAACCTGCGCGTACGTTCTCGGGCGTCTGCTTTACTTATCTGAAAACATCCCATTACAACACACACACTCACAAACAACACACATTCACCTGTGCATCTCTGATATCACGTTGCTAAATCCAATAACCCAAAACACTGCACATTCATTACCTCAGCAGCACTCATTACAGCTCTGCGCACCGTCTAAAAGCCGTCACACCTGTGGTATGAGACAATATAGAGGATTGCAGCCAGTCTATGAGAATACTCCAGCCCGGTACATGATGAATCCAAAACAACGCACACCCATTACCTCAGCAGCACTCATTGCAGCTCCGCGCACCGTCTAGAGGCCGTCACACCTGTGGTGCGAGGCATTCCAGAGGATTGCAGCCAGCAACGAGAATACTGCAGCCCGGTACATGGCGTGTACTACCGTGACTCATGTTCAGCTAGTCCCGAGAGAGAGACTACTGACACATCATCTTTACTGCCATCATACACACACAAACACGTCATACACCTTACACCTTTACCACCATCCCTGTATGCCCAGCTAGCCCCATTAGAGAGACTACTGTAGCAGATTACTTGCATCATCACATAATATCCACAACACAGCAACATTCATTCTCATCATTTCCGTCCAAGCATGTGGCTACCTAATCATCGTCGTCATCCCCATCATCGCAAGTTCTCCACACAGTGAAGGCGTCATCACCCATCACTAGTCTCATCATAGCAGTTTGAACTTGAAGCTACCAGGGTATAGTCGGCTTTGGAGTGCCACTAACATCAATGGTATAACTAGTATTCACCGGTGCCTACGAAATGCCATTTTGTTAAAATTCATACTGTTGCTATTGTTTACAAAGTTTGTTTCCACTAAAGACCATTCGGAAATCACATAGAAAATGAGTCATCGTACCTGTTACTTGTAGCTCACCAGTTACTGTCCGCTTACCACACGGCTTAACATTCTTTGTTGTCATCGGTGAAGAGCTCTTGGTGACAGGCCAGGCACTGGCCACGTGCCCTAGGATCCCACAGGCAAAGCTGTAGTAAGACACTTTTTCCCATGACGAGGCTTCGAAATCTGCGAAAACTCACAGTAAACTTTAAGACTGTTTGGCTATTTTATGGCCCTGTTTGCCACAAAACCCAACGAAATTAGCAGGGCTATCGTTTGTCAAAAGTAGGCTTTTTTTTAAATGTGGGTATGACGCATCTTTGCTGTCTTCTTAAGGAAATGTTACGTAATAGAATTAGGTTTTTAAAAAAAGGGACATTTACCATGCATTTGTTTTGTTTGTTTGCCTCGCAATATACACACAACACAACTGAGATTTGCTTGTGAAAGTATTAACAATAAGACGGTACCTTGAAGCTTCTTTTTTTTTTACCATCACCTTGTTTATTTTGTACCAGCTCTTGATATCAGCGTCGGGGTCATCATGGTACAACTTACAAGCCTTGTTGTTGTTTGGGGGTTGCAATTCACTGACCAATCCACACATCATACTCCAGATCTTACTTTGTTTTGTCACTTATTTTTCAGTGGGTGGTATGAACCCTCGTTCGTTTGCAAATTCACCTCCACAGTGACCGTGAGTTTCACATCCCAACTTCTGATGTCGGAAGGAGGCCAAGACTATCGCCATCTTTCGACTCATACTACATTGTGGAGTGCTAAATCACTAACGATATGGGGGTGGATTTCCAAATGACAACTCGTGATCACAACAGTTATTTCAATAATCACAAAACACTTCTTGAAAACTATTACAATGACACACAACTGAAAACGTAACTTAGGTAACTCATTTAGTTTGAGGCAAACGATCAGCCGGAGAACCGCTAAGTGCGTCCGGCAAGAGCCACAAGCAGACTGTCGCTCGTGGGCCGGCTCCGACGTTTCGTCAGCGTGCGATACAACCGCCGCCTCTTCCGGCGACCTGCACACTTTGCCATCAAACAGTCTAGTAATTTTCATCGTTTTAAATCAACCACGCCGACATGTATATTGTGTTGTAGGTCCCAAACTATATATTGTTCAACTGCGAATGAAATATGGTTCGCGGTAAGGAGCCCGAACTGCCGACCAGCAATCCTGTAGAGGCGAAGAAGCATCGAGATGAGGCTACAGGGCACCTGAAGAACGGCAACTATGACCGCGCACATACCTCATTAAACAAGGTACTTACCTACTTGTCTATACTAATAAATTGTGAGTTTGGAGGTTGGTAATCTCACTCATTAGCTAGGTACTGTTCTAATAGTGGCTCTTCTACTGTGATATAGCTACCCTACACTTTCCCTAAGTGCCAAAGGCAGTTTATTGTTACACATTTTGTGGGTGACAGCTATTTATAACTAAACTCGTAACATTTAACGTTTCACATTCATGACTGTATAATGGTCAAGCTATTTCAATTGAGAATTCTAAAGAAGTAAGGAAGGAAACATTGTTTTCAAACAAGGACTGATGGTCTGTTTCTTAGGCCTTAGAAAACGAATAACTAGCAATATTTAATCAGTCGTATGAAAAGTAAAAATGTAGAGTAGAGGTACCACGTTACGCACGTAATTTTTTTTGTGAAACGGTCGTAAAAGCCCAAGCAAATCTGTGGACAATTAAGTCATAATCATAACACATTTGCAACGCAGTCGTCTCGAAATGGTTTGGACATGCGTGCTCTCCATAGCCCGTTCCAAGCACCACTAGTGTGGGCCTAAAGTGGGTGAGAAAACACATTCAGTCACCATGACGACCACAGCTCAGGCGTCGATACTCACGCCTCTTCACACACCTCCGCACATTACATCACATCTGTAGAAAACCCTTAACTGACATGGAAATGACGGAAAACGCAAAAGCCCAAGCTCGGTCCATCCTCGGACCGACCAAAGACGCCGAGTTCTTGCAAAGTTTCGTCCGCGTCGGCATCGGAGATGAGGAAGAAGAAGAGCCGGTACAGAAGGCGTCCATTAGCAAGAGAGCCCCACCAACCGCTGAAAAGGGAGAGCCCGATATGGCAGAGGACAAACATTCAGGTAAAGAGAGAAAGCAGTCCCCCAAGCCGAAGAAAAGGCGAGAACGTAAACCAAAACGGGAGAGAAGAAAGCGCGAGGAAGAACTTTACACGGACAAGGACAGAGCTGCAGCGGTGGTAATGGGCTCCAAAGATATCAAGCATTCGCTGTCTCTAAAGGATAAAGCTGAGAGAAGCAGCGCTCTGCAGCTGCCAGTGGAGGCAGATGCTGGAACACTTCTGGCGTTGGCGAGGGCTGAAATGATGAGGGAGCGATTTCGGAACGCAGTGTTGTTTGTTAGTAAGGTAAATACTGTATGATAATTCGCGTGGGTAAAGAGTTGAGGGAACAGGTCACAAAGGTTAGTGAGGCCGTGATTCGCAATCGAAAAGCAACGGCTCATCGTCCAAAAGAGTGATAGATAGCATTCAAGTCTGTTCATTTCGTCATTCCTTTGTTCCAGGCCATTGAGCTAGCACCAGAAGAAAAGGCGGCCTACGTAGCTCGCAGTAAATGCTACCTTCTTCTCGGGGAGCCTCGCTCAGCACTTGACGATGCTGAAGCGGCTTTGAAGCTGGACCCTAAGGATGCCAAGGCGTTACTCCGCAAGGCCGAGGCCCTGTACTACTGCGGCGAGTTTGAGATGAGCCTGGTGCATTACCATCGGGGGCTACGACAGAGGCCCGATTTGAGTGACTTCAGACTTGGGGTTCAAAAGGCACAGGTGAGAAAAAGATCGTACACCTATACCTAAGCCACATTAAAATAGATAACTTACTATATATGTATGATTACTATATATGTATAGTATGTATGATCGCGCAATGTGGAAGCTTTAGGTTTACCATAAATAAGGCAATATTAGATATCGACTTGCCTATCTATACCTACTATTACCAACTGATTTAGAACAATATTTGAACTTTTTTTGATCCGAATAAACTTAAAATCGAATGAACCGTTCTTAGGTTTAAGGATAGTTTGAACCATGGGGAAGGACATAGGATAGGTACTGTTTATTGCGAGATCAACTGTATTTCACGCGGGTGAAACCACGGAGACAGCTAGTGTAGAATAAACTCATAAGACAAAACATAATTTTTAGGAGACTAAGACTCAGCCCAAAAAACAAAAATACCATAATTTACACCACCTACAGTAATCACATTGTCTATTCTAGGAAGCCATCGAAAACACAATTGGTTCAGTGAAGCCTTCCAGCGTCGCCACCGTTAAGAAGAAAGCCCGTCGTTCCTCCTCAAAATCCTCTCGTCCCGCCTTAGGGCAACTAATGTCAGACAAGATCTACTTAGAAAACCTGCTGAAGAATCCAGATTTGGCCATAGCCGACAAGAAGAATGACATCGTGATGAAGCAAGCAGAAGAAGCTATTAGGTTTTTAGAGAATAGGGAGGAGTTTTGGAGACAGCAACAAACGCAATGAAGCTTAGTTATTTTACCGGATAGGTTGTTCGAATTATTACTAGTAGTAGTACCTACAATATGGAAGTAAACGCTTTAGAATATCATCATCAGCCGGAAGAAGTCCACTGCTGAACATAGACTTCCCCCTTTGAACGCCACCATGAACGGCTACTAGCCCTTTGCATCCATCGGTTCTCTGCGACTCTTACAATGTCGTTGGTTCACCTAGTGGGAGGCCTACCTACAGAGCGTCTTCCGGTGCATGGTCGCCACTCGAGAACCTTTCTTTCTTTGGAATATAGCTACGTCGTATCTATACCGAGTAGCTAAAAAGGCACCGAGCGATAATTAACACATTGGTGCCTATTTATGATACTTAGTTCTAAATCAGTTCAAGACGCTTTCGCAGGCGAATCCAGGAGAGCCCCGCGCACTTTAATTTAGCAAATATTATACAGATCTTGTCTAGAATTGACAATACCTACCATGAAATTTGACTTGGTAGTAGTGGATTTATCTGTGCAGAATACAATAAAACAAAATAGTTATAAAAGAAATAGTTTTTTTATTTGTTCCATCGGCTTGAATCTCATCGACATGACATTCGTTCAAAATAACTGTCTTACATAAATCTCACGCTCTCAAATCGTATCATACTAAAATTTCAAATAAAACTATCCAATTTCAACCTAAACAGAAGACAATTACCGCTAGTTTTATTTACAACAATATAATATTTACAATGAATCGCATAATCTTAGTGAGATTAACATCTCAATCAATAAAGTAATTTCATAATTTTTATTGATACCTCATGTGGATCCAATGATTTTGTTTCAATGTGTATAGAGATGATATCACGCAATATATTTCTAATCAGCACTTCAGTTGACGCAAAACGGAACTAAGTTTGTTGTGTTGCGTAGTCGCTACGCCAATAATAAACATGATGATACAAAAATACGCCACTCCGCGCCGAAGCGCATACATGTATGGCCGTCTTCTTCATAAACTCTAGGTAGTAGGAGATAGCAATAATGCTACAATGCAACATGAGGAACTTGTAGGAGTATGGGGTGCTCAAAAACACAAAGATCAGAGAAGAGAATGTGAAAAGGAAAGTTTAAGTTATTAATTGACCGAGGCTTTTTTATTTAAACTTAACTGAAGTGCCGCGATTAGATTTAAACTTGTGTTTTTGTCTTATCCACGGATCATTAGTAATATAATACAACGTAAAAATAGGCAACGCCTGCACCATTTAGGTACCGAACAAAACAGCGCGGTGGCAGAGTGCAGTCTCGGTTGTCACATGCTGCAGTAGTGCATAAATGAAGCGCTCAGCGGAAAAGTGGGCCAATCAAGTGAAAATCAAGTTATTTACACCAAATCGTTCATCTCACTGAATCTATTTTAGTTTTAGGGCATATTAATAGATAGAGTTTAATTTTGAACTGTTTTACTTACATAAAATAATAATTGCTAATCATAAATTCTCGAATCATAAATTACCTGGGCCTGGGCCACTCTTCCGCTGAGCGACTCAAGTATATATTAGTGAAATCTGCAGTTCGCGAACATTTTGATTTGCGATCGCACCTGCCACTGCATGTTTATATGTTTAAATTGGGACCGCTCAATTTAAACATAGAGAAGATCAAAATATAAGCATGTATATAAAATAAATTTGTCTCCATTTTCACATTAGACTTCTAGGTTGTGGTGATTATTGTAAAGTTATAAACTATTACCTACTAAATTATTATAATGAGGAGATATAAATAAGCTTACGTCCCTTTTGAATGTAATCTCTGGGTTGAAGTTGTCTTGGTTTAACATTGACTTCAGTTTTTAGTTGTGAAATTTCGCAATGCCACTGTATGACCATTACATGCTATATTTATTATTATAAGCAACTAATGTAGACTATTATATAGCAAAAATATGTTGTATGCAAAATAAAACAGTACAAATGAATTTTACTGCTTTTTAAGTTTGAATTATTATCGGAAACGGCAATATGACATATTTTGCATTAGATACTTTAATACATTGCGATAACAAACAAGTTAAAACCTGTGTATATACAGTTTCAAAATCTTTTGCGTAACTTAAATAATAAATACTATCTAAACTAAATACTTTTAAATTAGACTTAATTGCTTACCGGCAGTTAGGAATTAGGAAATATAGATATTTAAATGATTGTGGTTTTTGAACGAAAAGTATTGTATTTATCACGAACTTGACAATGTAATTTATGCCACTTGACTATTTTTAAAGGAAAGATTCGAAATAATATTAAATGATAAAATCGTACCATCTGCAGCTATATTTTTGTAAAAAAACAACTAAGGTTTAAGAAGTTTAGATGTACTAATTTAGCTTTTCTATAATTTATGTAGTTTTGCGTTACTTGATACTACGTGGTTATGACGCCATTGTCACGCAAACTGCAGGTCATGTGACTAGCGTCGCAACCTGGTAAGGCTATGAAACTATCAAATGTATATATTATTTTGCTCTTGACATGACATTGACAGTAGGTACAAAACAAAGACATTTATGAGGTACAGTGACGTCACACAGTTGTCAATCATGGCTGCACACGTTCAGAGACAAAATCTTCAATTATTATTTTCCAAAAATATACCTTTGTGGTACAAAATACGCATATCATAGAATTAATTTTTGACCATGCGTATTTCGTCTATAAATATTTAAATTATACTATTCTTTATATTTTTACATCTGTCAACTAGCTTATTGATTTATACACGGCGACATCACAGTGCTAACAAAACCTTAAGGATGACGCAAAGGGATAGCCACATAGTAATGAAAAATTATTATAGTAGATCTATTTCTTACTCTAGTACAGTGTAATAAGCTTCAATACAATCATGTCAGTCGACTTAAAACAGCACTAATTGAAACTATAGTAACATAAGAACAATTTGTTATTATTCTTATCGTAGTAACTTCATTATTCGAGCTAACACAAAACACAGTTCAAAAAATCCCTCTAGGACTCAAGAGATCATGGTGTAATAAATAATCAGCATTACTACGAAAATATCTACAAATAAAAAACTTAAATACTTTATGAATTTCATCCGAAGCAGTCACTCAAACAACTAAATTACCTTTTTTTCTGAATGCATTCATTTAAAAATCTCATTTCAAAAAAAGATCAACTGTCAAAAGGCGCCGGCGCTTTTGCAAAGGTTACTGAGGGTAGCGTTTTCAAGTTAGAGAGGCGTAGTGTATTCGTATATTATATTGCTGTCTCCTTCATAACGCAAGGTAGAAGCCGGCGATGTCGCTACACGAATACGCTAAGCCAACTGAAATTCCGCCATAAGGACTAAGCTACGTCTTTCGGACGAAAAACAACAATACACCATGCTGTCTCTTTTTATTGTGAGAGTGAAAAAGAGAAAACGCAATCCAATTTAACTTAAACTGTTTGGAAGAAACCCAGTACTTTATCAGTTAACAGTACTGCGCTCGGACAATTTATTCGTCTATCTTCGGAAATACGAACGCGAGATGGCAAAAATATAGAGCTGTTACAACATTAATTAATTAATGTACTTTTACAACTCTATTCAGTTCCAAATATGTACAGCCAACGACAAAAGTCGCTGAACAAAAACCAATTTTCCGATCCTCTTTATCATCGTAAAACCAACCTTAGACCGAATCATCACTTAACATCATGTGTGTTGTGTTATGGTCAAACGCTACCTTGTACGTTGTAAGGAAAAAATGAACATAACTGATCTAATACGCATTTGGAAAATCCAGTATGATCAGCTACTTTTGTCGCTGACTGTACTTAACCTGACGTGCCACCGGCTTCGAAGCTCTTTAAAAGCCTTCTCAAGCCATGATTATCAATTGCGAGGCGTGGGATGACCGGACATTGGTTGCATATTTGTACTAGTTCGGAAAATTGCATGACTTTAATGTTATTGGATTGGGTACCAAACAGTTTTTCTCCTATTCGACAAATAACAAGATCTTGAATGCGATTAGTAAATTAAAAATTACAATAGTCAGTGGGCCTTCGGGCTATTTTTACAAATGTTGCCTAACATATTTTTAGAAATTTTTAATTTTTTAGTTATTTCCAGATCGTCGTGGAGTAGGTACCTCAGTCGCCTGCGGGGAGGGAGAAGTTAATACTGTACTGTCTTATCGTAAACCTAAGACAGGCCGACGTTTCAAGCTAGTTCACAAAATTAGCTCCAAGATCGAACCAGCTCACACTGATAAGACCTGCTAAAAAAAAATTGTACATCAGCAAACTTTGTCAAAGCTTGGAAAAACTCCATATTTTAATGATAATAATGACTAAATTATAATAAGAGAATATAGAAATATTACACACGTAATCTAGGTCAGGTCCAAACTTAAATCATCTTTATGTTATTGTTCGAATTCAAAATAGGTATCACAATGGATCTATTTTTTGTATATTTATACTAAACAGTATGATTAAATTTCCCAAAATATACACAATGCCATGATAGGAGTTTGATTCTAGTCTAAGGCTGATCACAGAATATGCTCCTTCTTATAATATAACATTCTACCACTGTTCACGCTAGCTCCGATCAGGTAATGTGGTAGAAATATATGAAGGGTCCACTGCAATAAAGATGAATGTCTATTTTTTTTTATTTTAACGAGTAATACCATTCTGTCACTTAACATTATATTTAGAAATCTTGTTATCAAACTTAGCAATATCGCTTACAGTCTCGTGATAAATATGTTTTAAATATTTTGGCTACACGGCTAGAACGCTCAACGTCACAGGTGTTCACAACTACATATAATAACATTTTATATTTTACATCTTCGGGTCTGAGTTTTTTACATCGTTTATAAATTTAAAACCCAATTATCTCAAAACTAAAGTTAGAGGACATTCATCATTATTGCAGTGGACCCTTCATATAAGAAAAGTATAATACATGACCAGTCTTACTAAAAACATTTTCACAGTTCAAACTTACATACATTTCCATACTGAAATACATTTAACTATTCTAATAACGGCCTTATACTAAACGGGTCAACCTTTTCAGGTAGTCATTTGTAAACAACTTGTCTATGTACCTTTTAAAAAGTGTTTAAAACTTACACAATTTCCTACCAACAGTTCTACATTTACTAACACTCACAGTCTTCTTACACTTGACTTCTTCCCGAACTGTAGAACACAGCCGACCCAATACTTTGTTTGTTCCGTGTATTCACCCTCCCACACGTAGAGCTCACAATATGCATTGCACTGCTCTGATCATGGATAAATCTAGACACACACACACACACAAGCTTGTATTCAAGTCATTTTTGATGTTAAGCGTTGATGCGGTTGCTGGTCGCATGTCTAGAAGGCGCTTGTTCACTCTCACAATCTTCACACCAGCAAGAAGTTCCACTCCTGACCTTTCTTCTAATCCTTGTGGCATCGAAGAAGCCATCTCGTTACGTCCGGTCGCCGAGACCTCGTGGTTAGTCGGCCTCTTCTTCAGGTCGCTTGTACACCGGCCCGAACTTCGTCATGTACTTTCTGACGAACGTCTTAGCTTTGGATCGGACGGAATCGGTGACGACCAGCTCGTCCACCGAGCGGCAGTGCTTCAGCTCCTTCAGCATTACGAAGTGGGTTAGCTGCGGAACGTAATGGTAAGGTGAAATATTGGTTAGTGGCATTTTCACTAACAAAAAACACTTCCTAGAAGTTACGCAACAGAAAATCTGTTTAGCCCTTATAGGTAGGAGTGTCAAAACGGTTCTTGAATCATCCTACTAATAATATCAAAGCGAATGTTTGGGAGTGTTGTAAGGATGTTTGTTACACTCACCTCCGTAATGGCTAAATGGATATTCTTTGAATTTAACTACCAATCATTCCATTTTTAATTTACTTTAAGACTTGGAATAAGAAAGACGTGTAATATACTTTTCAAACGAAAATCTAAACGCGCGTAGCCGCACTGCGAAACTTTATCATCATCATCATCATCATCATCATCATCATCATCATCAGCCGAAAGACATCCGCTGCTGAACATAGGCCTCCACCAGCCCAGCCTATTTAGTCTACACAAAACCATACAGAGAAGCATCTCACCTTCCTAGCCAAATGTTTGAAATCAGCGGTGCACGTGATCCTCCCGGCGGGGGCGTCCGAATGCCGGTACGGGTTGAGATGCTGCACCATCACGCGCGCCATGCTGCTCCGGAACTGCTCCTTGATCTTTCTGGCGACCTCGGCGGGATCCTGCGCCGGCGGCGGGGACGGAGACGGGGACGGGGACGGCGGGTCGGCGGCCTCCACGGGAGGGGACATTTCCACCACCACCGGGGACGGCGGCTTTTCAATTACAACCTCCTGGTCTTCTTCTTCCTCCCCGCTGTCTGAATCGATTAGATCCACCAACTGGGAAAATAGTATAAGTTAATGTAGGGTTCTAAGACATTATCTTGAAGTTCTTAAATCACATCTCAAGAAAGGAGCTGTTTATGGAGAGACTTGTCGTGCAGGGTCCGGTTGAAGGGAAGAGAGTCCGAGGCCGTTCTCCGACTCGCTGGACTGACCTTATCATTCTTGCCTTCTGGCCACAGATGCATCCATGACCCAATGCTCTCGCAACGCCATTAGTAGGCAAAAATAAAGACCGAGCATCAGATCAACCACGACCACTCTGACAAGAGTGTACGACTTAGAATAAGACATTATCTACATCACTATGGCAATAACTAACTCCGATAACGTAGGGACCCAAAGTGTGTCTTAGTCTCTGAAACGAGAGAGCCACTCCTTTCTATCCTGAGCGATTTCAGCCCAAATTAGAGTATGAAGCTCCATAACGGGATAACGACAGACTGGATTTTCACAGTTTGTTATATATTTATTTTAGATTCTGGAATAAGGCACAGGCTATTATATCCTACTAATATTATTAATGTGAAAGTTTGTGAGGATGTAAGTGGCAAAAGGCGCCTACATGCGCTTGCAAAAACGTACCACCCTCAAGTTAAGAATCTATCGGTGTGTTCTAGCAGTATCACATGAGAACCCTGTTCCCACTCCAGGGGTAGTGTGACCACGTTGTCATTTAACATCAGGTGATTTGTGGTCAAACGCTACCCTGTAAGTAGTAGTAAAAGCATATACGCGCGTATGAGTCGCTAGTTTGTAAGGGCCCTAAAAACTAGCAAATGAAATACCTTAGCCTCCGGCTCTGCCAACTTGACCTTCTTCTTGAAGAGGCGCACTTTTTGAAGCAGCTTCTCTTTCCGCCGGCGCAGCTTCTCTTTGGTCTGCTTATATCGCTTCACCTCCAGCCGGCCGGCGAGCTTGTCCTCTTCCGTTCGAGGCTGTTGCACATTTAATCATTTGTTCAGTAAACTCTATTGCTTTTAGATTGAAGACCTACTGAACGGACTTTTAGACTGTTTTCGGGATTACAAAAATTAGATTCTCCTAGAACATGTGTAGTGTGATGCCACCTTCGACCACATCGTCAATTGTGGTCAAACGCTACCCTGTAAATAGTTGCACCAAGGAGGCGCCTAAATTATATTTACTCAAATCATTCTTTAACTTTGTAGAGAATTGAATTGAATTTGTTTATTGTGATAAGAACGGCATGCCATTTACACTCATTACACAAAAATTACTGAATAACTTAACGAGTCATATTCACATAAAAATATTAGTCATCATAAGAATAATAAACAATATAAGGGAAAGATTACAGACGCTCACAATAGCCTAAACATGTAGCTAAAACTGTTTTCCAACTATCAACAAATAAATCAATATCAGTGTTGGTATCCAGGAGTGCATTAGATGGTGCAAGGATCGACAGAGAGGGGACTCAGCTCAGAAAAAAAGTTCAGAGTGTATATTTTCAACAACACACTGAGTCATTTTAAAAGGTGAAGCAGGCTTTTAAAAGGAAAGAAATGTGCGAGCAAGACAGCAAAAAAGAAAGAGAAAAGGCTCTAAGGGGAACTCCACAGGTATCTACATAGTAAAATTTGGCAACTCACACTGATGGGCCTCTCGGAGACGAGCCCGGGGCGCCGCTTCCGCGGCTTCATTGTCAGCAGCGCGTGCTCGGGTATCAAACCGTTATGCGCGCCTTCTCTGCTCACTGCAACACACCACATCTTAAATGAATAGTCAACATAATTATATTCGTGATACATTTTTAGCGTTCCGTACCCAAAGGGTAAAACGGGACCCTATTACTAAGACTGCGCTGTCCGTCTGTCACCGATATCAGATATGAAGAGAAGTACACAAGAAAAATAGAAAAAAAGTACCTATCACGGAACAAAAATTAAATAAATACAACCCAATTACCTCCGTTACCCTCTTTTGGAGCATTCTGACAAAACAAAACAGATAAATGAATAAAGGTACATAGCAATAATTTATAGAGTTAATCCTACAAGCTTTATTGAACAGACCCTCGGCTAAAGCAATCTCTACCAGGTCTTCTATGTGTGGAGAGCATTTATTGACACGAGGGCTGATGAATATGTTAGCATACATACTCGTAGGTACCTGCAGTCAATTATTGTTAGAGCACCTTTACTAATGCGCATTATCATCAGCTGGGAGATTTCCCAACCAAACATAGGGCTTACTCGCTGAATAACCATTTCTTTTTTGTAGATATATGTATATGGCAAATTTGACTCCTTGTAGCTTCTGTTGTGGATTAAAATCCAATGTGTTTTAAATTTATTTTTACACACACAATAATTACCCAGTTCCTTTTAATTATGTTTCTAATTAAATAGGATAGTTTACCTTCACAAAGTCCATTGACTCCCTCGACCATTTTGCCCATCGTAGTCTGCCGCCTCACCACGGGACTGTCTAACGCATTCACAGGCTCCTCGTCTTCTTCTGAAGAACTCTCATCTGAAAAATAATCCACACTCACATTATAAATGCAAAAGTAACTCTATCTTTGTCTGAATTAACCATTTAAAAATCGTTTTTTATAGTCTTGCTAGTAGCCAGCGAAGGTGGTGTGCCAATAAAGAGTTAATCTGTTTTCTGTAAAAAGAACCGGCGTCAAACCTGGCGAGGTCGGCTGCGGCGGCGGCATCCACTGCGGACGGCGCAGCTTCACGTGGTAGTAGTAGGTGCGGCCGCGCTGATCCTGCGCGCTGCGCCACAAAGATGGAAGCACCACCCCTTTGGGGTCCGGGACGGTCGGCGGCGGTTGGAGAGCCTGACGAGACACATATTCAATGGATGAAGAAGAAATTTCCAACTGCTGTAAGTATCTATTAAGGAAATTATGAGTTGGAAAAATACTTAGAAAATGTTACAATAAGTATTTGAGATCAATAATAATCGTTTTATCATGTAACATATATTTTGTTACCTATTTTACCTTGATCGTGTAATTTCTGTCTCAATTTGCAAACATAATTTTATTTATCCTGCTTCTTTTTTTCATTTTTGTTTAGTTGTTCATCTCTCAAAGGGAGAGGGAGAGGTAGACCGAGAAAAACATACATAAGCCAAGTCAAAGTAAGGATTGACATCATGTCGTACCAGGAGGTCAAAAAGGCATGCAACATCTACCAACCCGCACTGGGCCAGAGTGGTAGATTATGGCTCATACTCTGTCTGTAAGATGGCCTGTATTTCTGCAGTGGAAAAGTAAAAGGCGATAATAAACGAGACACTGGTGTCAATTCGGTTTTACATTCTCTAAAACTAAACTAAGTTTGACAGGTCTAATAGTAATGCTGTCTTTTTCTAACCACTGAAGAAAAAAAGGACAGCATTACCATTAGACCTGTCAAACTTAAGTTTAGTTTTAGAGTATGTAAAACCGAATCGACACCAATATCCATACTATTATTATAATTTTTTGCAAAAGTAGTGTTTTCTTTGTGTGTCACCTTTTCATGACTAAACCGCTAAAACGATCTTGACGAAATTCGTTGTGGAGAAAGTTCGAACCATAGAGAAGGCCATACTACTAGATACTTTTATTTATACTAGAACAGGCGTAGCTAGTCGTAAGTTTGGCGTTTTAAAGTGATCATTTATGTATCCTATTAAATAAAGAATGTTGGATGATAAGGTAGGGACAGACCGGTAGCGCGCTGCTCGGCGGCTGCAGCGGCGGCGGGAAGGGCGTGCCGGCCAGCTGCTGCCCGAACATGAACCCGCCCAGCCCGAACCCGCCCATACTCATCATGCTGTTGACAATAAACATAATTCAACGGTGTGATAGAGTGATGGTGACCTTTAAGGTCGCTGCATACGTAACGAGCTAATGCCTCGGACGGGAAGCGAACGAGACAGGGACGTGACTGCCTCGTTCAAAACGGGATCGTGGTGTAAATGCAATGCATACGCACCGTGACAGTGACACAGATCTAACATCCCCCGGGTTGTATCTTTCAGGAAACACCGACAAAGGCAGGGCATTCCACTTTTTTACATACATATAAGTATAGAAAAATTTAAAGATTTGTAAAATACTGCCCCATATTAGTATCTACAAATCTACATTGCACCCGTGCGAAGCCGCGGCGGGACGCTAGTTCATTAATAAGTTATGTGCGGATTTGTCATCGCTCAAAACGGTGAAGGAAAACATTGAGAAGAAACCGGCATGTCCAAGAACCAGGATATTCAATGTCAATATACTAATCCGCGCTGGGCCAGCGTAGTACTCTCCCTGAGAAAAGGCCTGTGTCCCAGCAGTGGGAAAGTAATAGCCTGATAATAAAGACCGACGTGGCGCAATGGACGAAAAGCTAACGCTAATACTAGTATTGTCAAAAAGTTATCCAACTTTGTGCCAGATTAATTCTGTACAAACCGAGTAAAAGTTTCCACCACAAAGCTTAAGAGTTGTCACATTAAGAGTAGACTTACTTCGGTTGCGGCAAACAAAACTGCTGCGTCGGTTGAAAAGGCGGACAAAACTGCGGACCGGCTTGGAACTCGGCCAGCCACTCGGGCGGCACGTCGGCCGGCGTCAAGCCGGGCGGCAGCATCATGGGCCCGCCCGGCATGTTCCCCGGCATCATGTTGCCGCCCGGCATATTACCGGGCATCATGTTGCCCGGCATCATATTGCCCGGCATCATATTGCCGCCCTGCATGTTACCCGGCATCATGTTGCCGCCCGGCATCATCATCGGCATGTTGTTGGGCCCGCCCATCATGCCCGGTGGGAACATCTGTCGATGGAATTGGTTGTTTTACGACCTAAGCTTTACGCAAAGTCGGAACTATTTCTTGATATGACACAAAATTTACCTTATTCGTGCCCTTAAGTTTGGCAAACTGTTAAAGATATAAACAAATGTTTAATTTTATTATGAAATAAAATTACAACTATTTCCTAATATATCATGGTGGCCAAATAACAATTGGAACTAAACAAAAAACACAAAAAATAGGCAGAAATATGTGAGTATATGTTAAAAAATAGAAACAGTAATATGTGAATGGTTCCTTTTTATTATTTTAGAATCTTTAAGTACGCTAGAGCTCTTTATTAGACAAAGAAAAGATGGAGATAGACTTTCCAATAAACGTGAAAAAAATGATTGATCATGCTAAAGCAGTTCTCTGCCTAATCTGTATAAAAAAAAATGATTAATCACATTTTCATGCCAAAACAACAGAAACGATCTTGGTATCGACATAGTCAAAAAACTCGACTAACTAACTTTAACTCATAGCGAGAAGAGTCTGGACTGTCCTATCTTCAGGTACTGGATTAAAGTGCACATAGGACACTCCAGGTCCATTCCAGGTACCATTTTAATTTATTTATTCATTTTAATTTAATTTTCTATATGGTTGTGTATGGACCAAGTTTCTGAAATAAAATGGTTATTATTATTATATTATTAAGTTGCATACCTGGTACTGTTCCGGCGGCCAGTAATGCGACCAAGGCGGCTGGTCGCGCTGTCGCCGCGTCTCCTCTGCCGCGGCGGCCGCCTCCGCGAAGGCGCGACGGCGCTCCTCCTTAGACATCGGAGGCACGGCGGCCAGGACTCGCTCGCTAAGTCTGAAATAATCAAGGACCTCATTCGCCACTGTAATATAATCGAAGACCTCGTTTGTTATATTCGTCGTCTGAAACAGTCGCGGCCCTCATTCGTCGTAAAATAATGGAGTCCATAATACGCGATGTCTAAAATAATGACTGTTCTCGTCACCGAGTCTGATATAATCTAGGCTCTCGTTCCTAAAGTCTAAAATAATGAAGGCCCTTATTCCTAGTCTAAAATAATGAAGGCCCTCGTAAGCCACGTGTTTAACAATCACCTCATGACCACAGTTGGTTTCGAGTATCATTGAGTATTTCCGTCCTCTGAAAACTTGCTTGCTAGTTGCTATAGAAAAATTATAGTTCTATTACTTACCGAATACTCCTCCTGGCGTCTGGGCTCCTCCTCTTCCTCCGCTCACGGTCTTCTCTGTCCCTTTCTCGATCCCGATCTCGTTCCCTCTCCCTATCTCGCTCTCTATACCTCTCCCTGTCCCTCTCCCTCTCGCGCTCCCGGTCCCGCTCCCTGTCCCGCTCCCTCTCGCGGTCTCGGTCGCGTTCTCTGTCCCTTTCCCTCTCGCGTTCCTTCTCCCGTTCGCGGTCTCGCTCGTCCCTTCGCTCGCGGTCACGTGTCCCGCTCGAGTCTGCAGCGCGCCGTTCAACGTTTGCTTGCCGTTCGTGCTCTTTCATTTGCTGTATACGTTCTTTCTTTGGGATTTTGAACACTTCCTGCGACGGCAAAATAAAGTTAGACACTCAAACTCTCTAAATAGGAATACATCTGTCATATTGGCATGTGTCATTGCAGTTAAGTGGCACTCAGAACTTTAAACTTCAACAGATCTATATCCTGCGCTGCATGACGCTCATCACGGCTCTGATACCACTACCACTTGTTTACAAATTGTTAGAAGCACATTTAAGTTTTAGATTCTAAGGAGTCTAAACAATGTTAAACAGTCCTACCTTCAAACTGGCCCATCTCTCCAACAGTTGATTAGTGAGATCCTTGACTTTCTCCGTAATAGCTGCGTTGTCTTTTATCTTCTCCGGACTCGTAGTGGCGTCTCGATTCGGTAGCTCGATCGGTAGCCCTGTTAAACATGTACTTATGAACGGAAATATTCTTCAATTTCTATTTATAATGGTATTGTTGTGCATGAAGTACGTACGATTTTCATTGACCTCATCCGATCCAGCTGATTGGTGTGCATAAAAGAAGGAGATATGTAGTTAGTATTATTGCTAACTCCCAACCAGAGTAAAGATCATACAAGCATTTCAACTAAAAAATAATCACTGATATCTAATAGGCCATCTTACTTACATGCAAGTTTATGGCAGTAATGTTTAACTGTCTAAAACATAAATGCTTTACTCTGTAATATATATAATTAGTAAGGGTGAGCCTTTTCTTTTCGCACTCGATAAAGCCTGTGTAGTTCTTGTAGGAAGTCCGTTTTACCTGTAGACTCATCGATGTAGACAGGTTCACAGGGCGCGTCGGCGGCGCTCAGCCAGCGCTCAACTATTGTGAAGAACCGGCTCTCCTGCACCATGGTCTTGTTGGGGATCGGCAGCCGGTCCACTGTCTGCAGCATCTCCCATCTGGAAACGTGTTCAGTTGGTATATTGGAGGCCGAGATATCTATCGGCATCCCTACACATCGGTGGCTTAGCCATTGTACACATTGTCATTGCAAGAAGTCTTTGCATACTATGCAGATGGATGAATGAACTTAGTGTATTTAGTGGTCAACAATAAGCAAAGATTGTGATGCCTGGAAGTGATTGATTCTTTGCTCTATATTGGAAAACTATAAGCAGTAACAGACTAAACTAGTAACAGTCTAGATTGATTTTTAACTGTATAAGGATACTAAGAATATGTGGAAGTCGAGTTTACAAATGACATAATAGTGGATTTTCTTAAATATGTCGCCAAGCACATATCGGTGTATTCTGGCAGCCCTACTTGTGAGTTGTGAGCCAAAACACAAGTGTGTTTGTGATGATGTGGTCTAAGGTGGTGCCTTGCTTCGCCTGGATAGAAAAGTGTTTGATACATCTTTGATACATTACCCAGAAAGTTGCTACAAAAAAAGTTAAATTACTGACCAAGGCAGTGCAGTATGACTGCTGCTAAAACTTTGCCAGCTTTGACAGTTTTTTTATAATGGTAGTACTTACTTGAAGTCAAGCGGGGCGTCATTGCACCAAGGCGCAAGCAGTCTCAGACCGCGGTAGTCCAGGAACAGCCTGCGGCAAGGCAGGTCTGCGTCGCGCAGTAACCGTAACAGAGCGGTTTGCGCGCGTCGCGTTTTAGCACGGACCACCGTCCGAGAGAGACGCAGAGTGTGAGACTGGTTCTTCACTCCGGTGCGATTGAGAGCTTCCAAGTCCTCCTCGATCTGTAGCGATAAGTATAATGCTCTGAAACACCTTAGTGCAGCTTATCCATGTTGCGACATCGCTGTCTCTTTCGTAAACGATAGATAGAAGAAGTCGGCGATACCGCAAAGTTCATGGCTTAGATTTATTTCACATTTGAGCGGGAAGGAAAAAGAGGCTCGAAATTCACTCTGCTAGAGCTTTTAACTCTTCCTTGATCTGTAGCGAGAAGTATTTAACGTTCTGAACCTTTTTAGTGCAGCACACCCATGTTGCGACATCACTGTCTCCTTATAAACGCTAGATAAAAGAAGACAGCGATACCGCAAAGATAATGGCTTTGTTCTATTTCACATCGTTTCGATGTTGGCTATCTCAATCTATAACACCATCGTGTGCCTACGTCATTGAGCGGGGAGGATAAAATCTTCGAAATTCACTCTGCGCGACCAATTGAGATGCTCTAAAAGTTATCAATGCAGGTATTGTAGCGACACTACCCCTATCCCTTAAGCCTTGCAGCTACTCACATCGGCATCTTGCACGAGATCAGGGGGCTTCGGCTTGTACTTGCGATCCCTGCGCACGCGGCGCGGCGCGAGCGACGTTTCAGCGGCAGCGGCGGCTAACTCTTCTGTAGATTCAGTGGCGCCAGTCTTGGAGGTCGACACGTCTTCTTCCTCCTGAGAATACAACACAGATCATATTTACAATGCAGTTATAGCAGGGTCTTTATGGCGTGATAGCAAAGGTTAGATTCGCAGCTGTTATTTGTTATGCAAGGCTGCTAAGTTGTTTTTTGGCGCGAGTATATTGAAACCTGATCAAGCGAAGGTTTTTAGGATTCGCTTCGCTCATGGTTCAAGTTTCAAAGGTACGGGACGCAGAACAACTTTGCTGCCGAGCGAAACACAAAAACTTTTCACCTCACTACAGCGAAAAAAAGTTTTTTTTTTTTTTTTTTATTGATTAAGTTTTTCACTACAGGCTCGAGGCCCGTACTATTGTCAATACATTTTCTTATAAAATAATTCGGTTATTCCGCGTTTAAATTTAATTAAATTATACTAAAATGAGCTAATTTAAAACTAAGAGGTTGTGCACATTGGGATATGGAAACATGAACATTATACAATTAAAACATGCAGGAAAAACATTTTAACAATTATTAGTTACGGGATTACAACTAAAACAGACCAGACCCCACAAGCAGCACCCGTTCACGAGTTGACGCATGTGCCAGCCATCGCTCTCCTCGACCAACGACGAAAAAAAGACGAAAAAAAGTCTAGGTGCAACAAAAACTGATTTTTTTTATGCATTCGTGCTGGCCAGTGCGATTATTTTAAAAGTGAAGTTGGCGCACTGACACGAAATAAGTATTGATGCATTTTCAGTGGACTGACGGCATAGAAGTATGATTGAATACTTTCCACGCTAGTGTGCGAATAGCACTTTTGCACTCAGATTTCGAATTATCAATAGAGTCTTTCCGAGCCTGTGAGGTGAAAATGTAATTATAGCATACCTCCTCATCATCTTCGTCGTCCGAGTCCGGCTCGGCGCCAATCCACCCGCGGCAGTTGTCGGCGCCGCAGTAGCACCGCTGCGCAACCTTTCTGCATGCAAACAACACATCTCATGTTACCCCACCAACTGACACTCAGCTGGAATCGACAACGTAACAACATTACAATGTGACTTACTCTCAAATGCTAACAAGTAACAAGTAAAAATAATTATAGTCGAGGGTTATAGAGCTCGGTAGTAGGATGGGAGACGTTTCATTTTCTTTTCTTTTCCGTACCCCTAGTACCTACAGGTTTTGATAGTTTGCAAAACCTGTAAAAGTTTTTGTTTGCTTCCAAACAATTTTTTTCCAGCACGCCTTATAACACCGAAACTTGGAGGGTCTAAAATCATTAATACGGGTTATTTTAAATCGTTTTACGAGTTACATTTTGAATTTAGACAGTACGTGTTGCGACTTTGACAAGTCGGCGGTAGTAAACTTTAACGTAAACGGAAACTTTTATAGTTTTGAAAACTTGTAGTGTTAGGAGGATGGACGTATGCTCGGGCATAACTTCATTGGTTTAATAATTATTATTCGTCTCGTATATACAACTACATAGTTGTGCCCAATATAATTATGTCGCATTGCCTCTTTCTCTGTCTAAACTTAAGTTTATGTTTGTTATGTCCTTCCTTAGTTTTTGTTGTTTTTTTCTTTTATCATTATTAGATTTAATATTCTATGTTCTTTATAATTATTTACTGGTATGTTTAAACTTCTTCTATTTGTGAAAACTGTTAGGCCTATTTGTTTTTATGTTATTTTTTCTTATGTGCTGTTTGTTTTCCTTGTAATAAATAAATAAATAAACTGAATATTATTTTTTCCCATACAACACATACCCAGTTTCACTGCAATACATTATAATATGCTTATGAAACAAAGAAAGAAACGTTTCTTTAGACAGATGAGGTCCAACTGATGACTAATCTCTAAAATTACTGATCCAATTCTGAAACATATTTCGTTATGTTATGTTTTATAAGTTGCGCCCCTCCTTTTCCTTATCCTTCAGGAACCTCTTTCCAGGATAAAAAGTAGCTTATGTGTTAATCCAGAGTATATGCTACCTCCATTCCAAATTTCATCTAAATCGGATTGGTAGTTACGGTGATACGTGGTAACAAACATTCATACACACACACACACACAAGAAATCTACACACGGTTGAAACCGCGGGCCACGGCTAGTCGTTTTTGCACCGCATTGCAAGATAATGGTGTGAACAATAAAATCAGAAAAGACTCGAAAATGTAACAAATACGCAACTATAGATACCTCAAACAAAAAGAAAAGTGCCTACACAACTTCTATATCATAACAAAATTACAAAAACTTAGCAATTCATAGATATCGTTAGTTCTCATTTATAATTCAGGCATTATGACGATAGCTACGATGGCGAAGGCCAAATTATTCGATACACCGCGGTACCGAATATTGCAAATTATATCTCGAATAACACACTTTCTCTCAACACAAAAGCACGCTTTCAAACAAAAAAGTATCGCGAGGAGTTAATAAACACGTCCGTATAGAATAAGAATAGAATAGACCATATATTATCTAGATAGACTAGCAGCGAGTTTGCAAGAATCAATAAAATCGTTTAAAATAGATTCATTTATAATGCAGCCCCAGTATTACAAGACTGGCAGGCTGGCACTAACAACTATATGAAAGAATATACAATTACGTGCATGTATGAGGAAAAGGGCATATCTCTATACCTACCTATCGCATAAATTCAAAGTTGTTTTTGTAGTAATTCAATGTTTGCTACCCAATTACGCAAAAACGATAGATTTCGATGATGAAAAGGTACAGAGATAAAAATATATATGTACATTGCATTGGGATTTTAGGGTATGGACTATACTTTTTACGCAGAAAACCCTTGAAAATTAAATGCTGTTTAACGGCTTGACAGTTTTGGCAATTTTTTTACCTTTGGAGCCCAATGTACACTTTGATTCGTAATAGTCCTGATAATGTTTTTAGATGAAGAAAACAATTTAAAATATACCCGAAAAATTAGAAAATTCGGAAGAAACTAAAAGTGCTTTTACTGTGAATTTTTAAAGAATCATGTTTTATGTCATGTAGATAAAAATTTTGAATATTTTAGCTTTATTACCTATCTATTTTTTTGTTACGATTACAAAGTGGTTATTATAGAATATGTTGCTTAAAAAAATTAACTCTTTGCTGAAATACCAGTACAAAAAAAACTGCGACAATAGTAAGAACAGAACATTCACAACATATGGATGGTGATCAAGATTATATCAGTTAGCTAAAACAAGAACGTAAACTTACCCAAATCTCTGGAACTGGTAATCAAATGTGAGCTCCTCTCCCGCCACAATATCTCTCTTACTGAAGAATCCTATTCTCAGTTCTCCGTTAACAGTCCACTTTTGCGTTTCAGCATTGGGATCGCACGAGTGATTAATGAACCGGGATATGTTCCCTTTCAATGTTGCATCAATGACCGTGTCTCCTTTCAACGACATGAAGTAGTGGTGAAGATTGTTCTCGTCGGAATAGGCCTGCGCTCGCTTGTAGAACTGTTCATAGTCCAGCACTTCGCCAATGTACTCCAGTAGGAATTCGCCTCTGTAAAAGGTAATGGTTACAATCAGTGGTGGCAATAAGGGATTTTCTTATTATATTATTGTGGTGCTTGCAAATACTCGCAAAGCGAGCACAAGGAATAAGTTTTTATAAGTGTTCCAACTTAAGTAACATCCTATACAAATAAATTAAATCTACACTAGAACTGTACATAACATAATTATTATGCTAATACATGATGAGATATATTGAAAACAAATTGAATGCAACTGCAATTGTTAAATGCAGGTACACCGCCTTTACAAATAAATCAGCTGGCAATTTGCTTGTACTTCCCGGGTCCCGAATAATGTTTATTTCCATATGTCCTAATAAGTAGCTTATTTCAGTCAGTTTTGCCATTTCGAAAAACATGAGACCTTGCAGAAAGTTGCGGTTACATATTATTGTGTATAAATAATGTTAGGAACTTTTGTAATATTTGCAAAGATATCACTATGTACAAAAACCAGTAAAGCTACAGCAATGCACAGCACTGCAAGTGAGGTGACAGGTGCGGATGCTGTAGCAATGGTAGTAGTTTCTATCTGAGTTAGATTTGGTGATTTGCTAGCCATTACTAAAATCACCTGCACCTGCTATCACTCCTGTTTCTTCATAGCTTCAAGTATTAACTTTTGCCTCCTAAAAGCATAAACTAAATAATATAAGTTAAACCGAAAGACAAGAAATTTCACCAAAACCCAGTGCGACGCCCAACTGCAACCAGCAGTGGCTAGAAAATTAATAGCACAGATCCTTCTGGCCAGCTATGTATTGGTTAATTCTATGATTTGAACCATAAATAGATAGCAAATGCAGCAGCAATGCTTTCTTAGCACATTCAATCGCTGTGCAATGTAAGTATGTATAACAAATACAGTAGTGTTTAGAATATAAAATTTCTGTTATTTTTCTATCAATGATAATACAAGACGGCGGTTATTTAAAGATGTATATATAAGACTAAAATAAGTGGTACCACCTTTGACAAATTATATGTATCCTGTGCCCTTATGTAAAGCAAACAAATACTTAACCTGCAGTATGTATGGTGCTGCAAACAGCATCCATAAACAATGTAATACTTACTATATGCAATTGCTATGATCAGAAATGATTTTGCAATAGCCTTTATTCAACACTTACGATGGAATATCCAAAGCGGCTTCAACGCCACACCCCTTTTTGTCAGCATAAAATACTTTCAAATCTGCATTTTCCCTTTTCTGGAATCTTCTGTTGGTACATCGATCACCGACTGGGCATCTTGAATTACTGAAAAGTGGGATGTTGTGATAAGACTGGTACTAAAGATAAAAAGTTAAAAATTAGTATGATATGTTTACCATTCAATCATCAGCAGCCGGTTTAGGCAGTCTTCTCCACACGCCAGTTCACCCCGCTCCAACTCTTCTTTGGTCATAAAACAGTCACAGATCATCTTCTTGGTGTCTTTACTGATCATTCTCTCGCACAAATACTCATTTTCCTCCAAATGCTGGTACTGATTCATTCTGTCATCTATAATCTTGTCGTAGGCTTCTTTCGACAAGGGGACAACAACTTGTTCCTCTTGAGACTCATTTGTCTCTACCAGAGGTGGTATTTTAGGCAAGTTTGGACTGGCCAGTGGTGAGCTGGCAGGTGAATTGACACCCATAACTTGTTCTAACTCACTAGACCTTCTCCATCGAGATTTAACTTTGACTGGCATTTCAGATGGTACAGGAAAAGATGGAGAATTAGGAGCATTACTTGGCACTAGGTCGGTTGACTTATCTAGGCTGTCAGACCCCAGTTCCTCTAGTTTTAATTTGGTTTGCGTAATCAATGCCTTCTTCAGAGGAGTTTTGACAAGACCATAGCCTTTAGTTTTCAGTTTCATATTGCTAATTGTTTTGATGCGACTCGATCTCCTCACACCAGTTGGAGAAGACTCCGCAGAATCATTAGAGTAGGTAAGACCTTGTTCGATCACTCTCGAGGAATTGCTATCATCTGACAGTGTGGAACTGGGTGTTATACTAGGATCTGGCCTCACAAGACCTTCATCTTTGACAAATTGCAAATCTGGAGTAACACAAGGTGGTGTTGTGATGTCAATGACCTCAGAACAATCCATTGGATAGTAAGGTTGAGGTTTAGGAGCTAGATTTAGGCTTTCAAAGTGCTTTTGAATTTCACTTTCACTAGAACCAAGTGATATGGTTTTTAATACATTATGTTCTGTACAATTTTTCGCATCCTCATCAGCATTTTGTCCAGCTGAATCCTTAGGGCTGTCAATTTTAATGTCATAGTATAGAGCATGATGGTCATCTTCAACAATTTGCACCACTGTGATAATTTCTTCATCATCACCAGCATACATAACTTGCTCATCGTCTAATGGAATGTCCTGATTTGTTTCTTGATCCAACTCTTCTGTTTGAAGTTCAACAGTTTTACCAATATTTCCTTCGAGCATTTCTGTGGGTTCTAGTACCGGAGGTAGAGTCTGCGGCTCTACACATTCCTGTTTTGGTGTCGCCTGTATGGCAACAACAGGTTCTGGTTCAGATTCAAAGATGTCATTGTTACACAGAAAAGGTATTTCCAAAACAGGTGATGCATCTCCTTGCTCAGCAACAGGAGATGGCGCTCTTTGTACAGTAATAGGTGATATATCCCTTGAGGTGCTCTGCAATGCATTTATTCCACTGTTCATAGGACTATCACAGGCTCCGCTGTTGGTATCAGATATCGTATCTACACCCATGTTAGAGTCGGATTCTGAGCTAGCACAAGGATCAATAACTTTAATCTCTACACTACTGTTGGTTTCACTGTCACTACCAACATCGTATTTTCTAGTGAAGGTATCATCACTGTTGAACAAACAACGATATTTGCCAAATTTCTTGTGCAAGGCCACAATTGGCACTTGACAATTCTTCATAACAGGAAGCTCAGCCTTCTGTGGTTCAGGTGCTTCGTCAGCAGCGGATGCGTCGTGAGATGATGATGGTGTTTCAGAGGGCGGCTCCAAGTTGCCATTGTCGGGATTGGTAGGCTCCACCGCAGTTGAGGACTCACCCTCGGTGGCGGCTGCTTGCTTGCCGCGACGCGTCGTCCGTCGAACAGCCGCGGGTTTTGCTCCTCCCTTCTTTCGCTTCGCCATCGTTGTATCTCGCTGCAGCGACAATTGATCTAAAATATAGCACTAATTATCGACATGTACGAGTCTACTATGACCTCTTTCGATCGTTGTTTCCTCATTATTGTCAATTCCTCAATTGGAGTACATATAAAAAGTGTTTATCTATGCTCAATATTTATACAGTAAAATGAAAAATACATAATTTGTTGTTGTAAATTGTAATATGATTGTGAAGACATCACTGCTCTACCACCGGTTGTTAGCCAAAATCATCATGTATGACAAAAAACAAGTAGACACACACCATTACTTTTCCAGTTTTACAGTATTGGATACATTTCCTGTAAAACAGAAAACCAAAAACGGGCAAATAAATTTAATTCAACACCAATCTAGACTTCATTTTCTTGAGTTCATCTTCACTTCAGACTTCAGACGGACTTCATTTCATTTCATTGCATTTTCGGAACCATGATAAATGAAAGAGAGAACGGGAGAGCCAATGCTCGGCTGCTCGCTCAGTCTCAACTCAGTGCTGCCAAACTAAACATGTGTCCGCTATAGCGAAACGTAACTGAAAACGGTTGCCGTGCCTCTAACGTACCCAACCGATATTGATATGGTTAGCAGCGGCTATCAGATATCCATTTTATCAACTGACGGGGACGCGACGTTGCCAACTAACTGACACACAGTTGTTTTGTTGGCTAGTTGGTTTCGATTCTCGTGACGTTTCGCTATCGCTAGTTTCGCTAGGTTGCGGTAACCGAACGACCAATAACCATGCCCTCTCTATCATTCGTGATATGTAAAACAGAGAGGAATTGAATATTGATAGATCAAACTATAATGGACAGTGGTTTGTTGCTAGAGCGCATGCGCTGGAAGCCGGGAACCGTTCATTATAATTTGACCTCTAAAGGGTTAATATAGTTAAACTTTGTGCTCATTGATTTAAGGTCGTGATTACTTTACAAAATATACGATATTCATGACATGTAGAATTGGTTTATTATGAAACAACCGCGCGCAGGTGGAATTATTAGACCGCTAGATAGAAGTTAAGTTTGTTTACTTTTTTTTCTTGTGCGTTCCTTAAAGTTTTTTGTTCTTCGCATTGAGTTGATTTAATTTTAAAAAATAGTAAGTTAGGTTGTGATAATAAAAAAAGTTTTATTTTAGAAAGTAGTTAAGTAGGGTTAGTGTTATTTATAAGTCGTGTACAAAACTATTTATTATTGAACTTTTCTGTGATTTAGAAAAATGTCAGGGAAAGGTCTTATTCTAATCTGTGCACTCACACGTCGAGTAATACGAGTAGGTACTTTAGTTCGACAAGACAGTAAGGCATATAATTATTTACATTATCGAGTTAACGAAAACGATCGCATTCGTTAGTTGAAAACCCGCTTTGGGACTTTTTTGGCGGCAATCGAATTGTCAAGGTGAAAATTTTGTTTTTATTTCCAAAACTTGTGTTTCTTCGAGTGATAATGTGTAATATTCGTGGATTATTAACCATTATGTGTTCGTTAATGTGTACGAGTGTGGGAAATTGAAATAAAGTTGTGAAAGTGACTTTTCTAATTGCTCCAAAAAAGTCCGTGTGAAGTTTAAGTAAAGCGCCACTACTTTACTTAAACACTATCCTCATCCCATCATCTCATCATCATCATCATCATCATTTAAACTTGATTCAACTCTCTGAGTTTGAAATATTTATACTTGACACTGGCAAATACACTAATCGTGTGACGCCATAACAAAACAAAAAAAAAAACCCGCTTTGATCCGGATATCCGGCAACGGTTATCAGTATCGATATTAAAACCAATTAACGGTTAGATAGCCGTTGCCAGAAATTGCTGATAGCGCCCATGTTTACTGCCAACTGCTCTAAAAAAAAACAAAATGACTAAAACGTTGAAACAAAGAAACGGAGCAAAAAAAAGTTTGAAATGTTTATTTATGTTAGATTTTTTTTATGAAATAATACTCAAATATTGATGATAAAATTTCTGCTTATAAAGTATGTATATATTGGTGGATTATTAACCATTATGAATATGTGTTCGTGTGTACAAGTGTGGGAAATTGAAATTAAACTGTGAAAGTGACTTTTCAAGTTGCTCCAAAAAAGTCCGTGTAAACTTTAAGTAAAGTGCCACTACTTTACACTATCCTCATCCCTTCATCTCAATCTCATCATCATCATACTCGAGTTTGAAATACTTTATATGTACTTGACACTGGCAAATACACTTATCGTGCCAACTGGTAGTGGTTTATTAGATTAAGTAGTTTGTTTAGTTTAATAAAACTACCTGAGTTTTATTTGACATTTTAAGGTTTAGTTAAGTGTTTTTATTAAATTATTGTATGTATGTAACTTATCGTGTGACATGACAAAAAAAAAATCATTTGACAACTGTTGACAATTTGACATTTGGCAACTTACTAAAATTACTAATTTACTAATGCCGCTACGGGCTACGTTACTAAAAATAAGTTGAATTAATCGAATCTCGATAAATTTATATAGTTTATCATTCCATTTAACGTTAAACGATGACTGAAACTCAAGAGGTAAATAAGAGTACAACAAGTTTTGACTTTCTTGGTTATCTTCGAAAGTTTTGTGTTGGACACGTCACGATTCTCGTTTATACTCGAAAGACTTGAAATAATATTTCCTTCTTCCGACAGCCTGTAAAAATCAACAAGTGGGATGGTGGTGCTGCTAAAAACGCTATCGATGATGCTATCAGAGAGGTAACTACACCAAACGCAATTATCTAAAAATTTATGTGTAAACTACACAGTGGGATAAGTGTTGGGAATGATGACCATTCATGATAAGTTACAATAAATATTTCTGATAAAATGTTCCAGGTGCTGACTGGAGATCTAAAATGCAAGGAAAGTTTTGCATTAATGGATGGAAGACTCTTTCTATGTGCATTGGCAGTTGGAGTTGCTCTCTATGCCCTACTGTGGGACTACCTCTATCCTTTCCCGCAGTCAAAGTAAGGAGTTTGTATATATGCACAGAATACTGAATACCATTCAGAATATAGTACTTTTTGTAACATTGTAGCGTTTGACCACATATCGCCTGATGAAGAGACAATGTGATGCCATGTTACTCCTGCATTAGAAACTGTCTCTCAAGTAAGGTTGCCAGAACAGATTTTTAACTTGAGGGTGGGTCCCAGTGCATCACCCTTATTGTTGGACCCGATATAGATATGATATTAAAGCTTAAGAAAGGAATTTAATCAATTTTATTATTATTAATTCTATCAAATGTGATGTCACAAACATACTAGCAATGTACTTAGAATTAACTATATCTGCTTCGTGTCTTTCTAGCTATTCCAAAGCTTATAGTAAACTACAGTACAGCCTTCTTTGTATTGTACTTCTTCTTTTATTTAAGAGTGAAGCTCTTGTTGGTGGAGTACTTTCCATCCCATTCTGTTCTCTGCCATCCTTTTGACCTATTGGTACATGACGTCAATCCTTTCTATAACTTGGTCTATGTATGTTCTTCTCGGTCTACCTCTCCCTCTCTTCCCTTCTACTTTTCCTTCTAAGATGGTTTTCATGTATTCGTCATGCCGTACCAAGTGGCCAAACATCTTTCCTCTACTCTTATCTCTACTGTTTTTAATATCATTCTTTTTTTCTCCTACTAAGTCCAATACTTCTTGGTTGGTTTTTTTTTCCAGCTGATTTTCTCCATACGTCGCCAACACCACATCTCGAATGCCTCCGATCTCTCCCTATCCCTTTTGGTCATTGTCCATGCTTCGCAGCCGTACAATGCAATTGTATTATATAAACCTTTAATTGACTTAAAACATTTTCGAATCACACACTTTACATACAGTTATTTTATGACTGCTATCAATAACTTCTAATAACTCTTTCAGGGTGGTCTTAATTATCTGTGTGACATCATACTTCATTCTCATGGGCATCCTGACTCTGTACACCACATTCAAAGAGAAGGGCATCTTTGTGATCGCCAAGGAGAAGGTTGGGAATGGCAACAGGGTGTGGGAAGCCAGCTCTTATGTTAAGAAGTAAGTGCACTGTTTACTCTCACTATTTATGTATTACTAACTCTTCCCCGCGGTTTCACCCGCGTGGGCTACAGTTTGTCACGTTAAAAATTAGCCTATGTCCTTTCTCAGGCTCCAGACTATGTCTGTTCCAAATTTCATGTAAATCGGTTCAGTAGAGACAGACAGAGCTAGGTACTTTCGCGTTTATAATATTAGTAGGGATAGGGAAATAGGGATTACGTAACAGTGTTTTTTTTTTACTAGTTACAGGGCAACTTTTGACTGCAAGTCACCCGATGTTATGTGATGATGTAGTCGAAGGTAGCGCCGGTTCGGTTCAGTAGTTTAGTCGTGGAATACAGACAGACAGAGTTACTTTCGCATTTATAATAATATTAGTCGGGATTTGTTTATTCCGTAACAGGCGAGTAGCTTGAAGCTGTGCTGTGCCTACATCATGCTATGTTGAAATATGTAGGAATATTCAAAAATTCATTAAACAACCATTTATGTAGCAGGGAAGTATTGTTTGTTTGTAACCAGTTTTCTAGTTTATTTTTAAAGTGATTATTGGAGTTGCTGACACAGCATCTTGTTCTCCTTATTTCTTTACATTCTCAAAATAAAATGCTTGAATTTTTTAATATGACTTGGCTGGTAAAATTTTAAACTTTTTTAAAATTAGAAGAGTAATTCATTTCACGCAATAGCAGCCAGCATTCTTATGGTTTAGTTGCAGAAAGGAGTCTGTACACCAAATACGAAACAAGTGAAATTCTTCTATGCAAACAGCACCACATTGCTAAACCCAAATTGGGGTCGTTTTTGTGACAAATGAATCTCAATATGTACTAATAAAATTCTTATCTTCCAGACACGATGACAAATACAACCTCGTGATTGGGATGCGCGATGCCTCCGGCAAAACCCGCGAGTCGTCCATCACCCGTTCCTTTGCAAACTTCATTGACACAAACGGCACTGTTGTCCAAACCCTGGTTATCAGCGAGGTCACCAAGCTCTACAATTCCCTGTCCTCGGAAAAGAAAGACAAGTGATTCCATGTTATTTTAAGCTACGGAGCCTAATTAATGTCATGTTATAGTACTGTTCTAAGCATGGTTGATGAAGGCTGTTATGATGTAATAAATTATGTCTCAAAATGCTGAATTTTACTGAATGTTACTCAGAAAGGAAACTTTTTTAAAAGATTTAAAATTTAGTAATAGAAAGAAATTATTTTAAAAGTAAGTAGTGCACCACTTATTTGGTTACTGTTATTCGTAGTTAGACTACTCATTCACAGGTGGAGCTATAATCAATATTGTTTGAATCTTATAATATGTCTCCGGCTTTAGAGATACATGACAGGTTTTTAACTTCTCAGACAGTTATTTTGTTAACAATTTCCAAGGACGTTCATATTGTTTAACAAAGAAATTATATGATCTAAGAACGCTACCTAGTGTTTGGTAATAATGTAATTAGTTCAGACACTCGCCACCAGATGGCGATCCTTGTATAAGCTGGCAAAATAGAGTATCTTTGTAACTGTTTTGTTGAAATAATTGGAAGTTGTAAACCAATTAGCTTAAAGCTCAAAATCGCATATTCAACGGAGCAGTAGACTAGTGATAGCAGCATTCCAATTTAGTTGGATTATATTGGTTTGGCGTAGGGTGAAGTTAGTGCCACAGCACTAAAGACAGAGGTGAAGTTAGTGCTGGACTGCCAAGCGAATGATAGTGACTCATAGATCGAAGGAGCGAAACTAAGGTCAAGCAGTAGGTCGCCCGGTTTTACGCCGAGCGTATCGTACCGACCCGCGGTTCATTACACGATAATGCGCCCTCAGTAGCTAAGTAACACGATTAGTGAAAATAGTTTAATATCGAACTAAATGAAATAGTGTAGTGTAACCCTAATAATAAAAGTGCGTGATCTTAAAATTCGTATAAAAAATTCTAGTCTAATTTTGTGAAACGTCTAGTTGCCCTTGCGTTACTAAAATTAGTTTTTGTAAAATAGATTACATGTTTTATTCTTAATTTGCTTGGAAACTGCTAATTAAAGGTGAGTTTTACTTTGTCAAGGTCGAGTTTAAGTTATGAGTAGGCTTGTTTTTGTGCTCGAGTTTCTACATCAAGGTTAAAATTTACAAATTACTATAAATAATAAAGAGCGGTAGTAATCTATATAATTATTTTTAAAAAACTTATCGTTTCTTCTCTGTTAATTTTAGTGTTGCTATATTTTGAATATTATAGTGTTTAATATGTTTTACGTAAATCTTATTTTCTTTTAATAATACTACACAATTTTTCAATCACCAATTGATATACCTACTTATATTCCTACAACAAACTTACAAGGTTGACATAGGTACACGCTTGTTAGCTATACTTTACGAATAATAATTAATTTAATTAATATTTTATGTCTATAAAACCTTGTATAAATTAGAATAATTTACGGTCAAATATGACAAAGAACGCAACTATTACATGCTCTTACTTAGAAAGCTCTGAATTAAGTTTAAGAAATACAAATAAAATCTGTTTACTTCAGACAAAACCCATTTGACACGTGACAAACCCATTTTGTATCATTCTAGAGCTTTGCAGATATTACATAATAAAGAAAAAGAAATATATAAAGAATATTGATATTGGCATAATCCTTTCGGGCCATGACTATGGATACTATATAATCTACATAATAAAACTCTAAAAAGAGTATAAAACAGTCCGGCGCTATGACATCATCCAAGCAACCTACAACTCAAGTATTATTCAGTTTATGGATTACATTACCTACACATTTATCGCGTTTTTTGTACTAATATCCAAATAACACAACGTTATTCTTACAAGCTATTCGTAAGTCAGTATTAAACAAGAGCATAAAAATTATGCTCGACAGAAACATTGGAATGTTTCTCTTTAGGAAAGGAGAATGCAATTAAAATTCTAGTCAATTCAGTCACCTGACTTGACGCCGCTTGAGTGTCTATTGAACCGCACGACAAACGTTTCACAAGCTCAGTCTATTTTAGTTCTGGCTACAACACTGGCTCATGTATTCGGTACATTATACAATACGGCTGCGGCACGCTACATCCGTACAAATAAATAGGTAGGTAGTAGGTACAGTGGTCGTGAAATGAAAATCTCTACGATCAGTGGGCCCCGTCTTGAGTAACAGCAGGAGCATTGATTGGGAATCGGTGTGCTCAGAACGGTTGCCAAGTATTTGCGGTGTAGTGTGTACCTGCGTGCGATGTGACATAGCATTCTACAACGTATGAATTACTATAGTAGATAATAATAACAACGCCCAGACAAACACATAGCTCTGACCACTAACTAAGATTCCCTGTATTGGGAAAATTCAGACACGTAAGAAATTCATGCGCTTTGCATTTCAATGCTCAAATATGTATTTGTTCCGTAGCGGGAATAAGACCCGCTCCCTAACGCTTCGCAGTCGGCTTTCGCCTTTTCCCTATTGGTTGCCTGTCATCTAATCTTCTATTTAACAGACTGGTAATTACGGAATCTCACTTAGTTTTAGAATTTGTGTGTTTTTAAAGGTAAGAGCTACGAAAGGATTTCCGAAAATTTATCCCCTAAGGGCCAAATGGGCTGTTAAATTTTGTGTGGGAAAGTGATAATTTTCCCGCATTAATTTCAGATGCCATTTTCTAACAAAAGTTACGTAAAAGCGCTAAATATGTATTTAAAGCTACTGAGTGGGTAATGTATTAGCTATGGGAAGATTAGATAAACACACACGTGTTGAAGGGCATACGAGAGCATGGTCTATCACGGACTCGGTGAGACGGCAGACTCGCGGAAGCGATAACAGTTTAAATTAATATGCTCCAGCAATCTGTCTCTACTGATAAGTCTTAGTGATAAGATAATTCACACGTCATTAACTGATACCGGGCGGTGTGTAACCCGCTGGCAACGTACCTATAATTTTAGTTAGGTACAATGGTACATATTGCGAATTTCGACAATATCAGCGGATTTTGTTATTTCGGCTCGTCTAGACATAAATTATTTATCGTTATCCATTTTTCAGCATTGTACGCTTAAGCCGATTAAATCAGAAACAGGTGTCTGGGTATTGTAATCCATTGTAATAATCCCTGTATCCTTATTAATTAATGGTGTCTGATTGTTGGTTTGTGTAGCTTTGGTACCAAGTCAATTGGGCTGTTTTTATTTAAATTTTTCTGAGTCCAACTGGCTAAGTTTTATTTGACCTTTAGAAGTTGTTCTTGGGAAGATATAAAGAACTCCTTATTCAATTAAGTAAAACCTAATTAAATCCTCGGTAATGGTAGGTAGGTACTAGGTACTCTGTCTACCAACAAACAATGCTCAAAAAGGTTATTTTCTACTTTAGGTTGTCTTTTTTTTCTTATTGAAGCAATTTTATAACGCTTTAAAAACGCTTCTATAAAATTATAAACGTAATCGAGAAAGATAAGGATAATACTACTAGCAATAAGCATGAGTCGTTAATTTATTGAATAAATAATCTTTTAAAATAATAAATTTCCTCGTACACGAGTGCGTATCACTGGCCCATTCACCGTACGTCTGGTTTCGCTAAGCGCCAGGCTTTGTACTAAAATATTAATTTATTTTATTTTAGTCTGGTGTACTGTGTTTCGGATTGAAGGGCAATGTTTCCGGTGAAATCACAGGTCCTAGAGAGATTTACCATCTCTTATTATCTCAGGGTTACGAGCGCAGTGCATTGCCGCATAGGTTTTGAACTGCTTAAGTTCAAATTTCTGTGTGCTATTGAACTGTGATGGGCAAATATGTCTTGGTCACATCGTTACTCAGTTGCATACATAAAAATGTCATGTATAGTCTAATACAGTGTTTCCTAATTAGTGGTACGCGTACCCCCAGGGGTACGTGAAGTTGCATCAAGGGGTACGTGCGGCTATCAGTAAAAACAAGAACAATTTCCAAAATACTGTAATTTGAAGATAATAAATGTTAATGAAACTGACTTATTTTTTTTTACTTATTACAATAAGGGGTACGCAGGTTTGAGGTCTTTTTTGAAGTGGTACGCAGCAAAAACTAATTGGGAACCACTGGTATAGAATCTACCAAAGAAGTATTTTTACATCTTCATTTAAGAGCAGAGAGGAAGGTAAAACAAACGATACAGTTTGTAAATATTTGCTTTCTTCAACAGAAACTGCAACGGTTCTGAAACCTTTGACCCAATTAACTCGCTCTCGGTCTCTGCCCCTAGTATCAGGGTTAAGAAAAGTTATTGTGGCACACTGAGAGCCATCAGGTTTACGTAAATATATTCAAGCCCATGTCATTGTGCTTACAAGCAGCCGCACTGCATAAATGGGTCACCTTATATGCGGAAAGCTGTCCACCATCTGTTGTAGAGCCATTACTGAATTTGCTTGATTATTATCATCAGGGTTCGGTATGCTACTGCATTACTGGTTTATGGATAATGATATAGTATATGTCAAGTGCACCTTGAAATATATCGACGACCGATACGGTTAGGTGGCTAAAACATTTTTTTCGAGCTATAAAATGACAAATATCTTACTCGTTGTCTACATCTATAATTACATTGTTGTGTGAAGAAAGTCTATCCAACAAATACACTTACGCACATTTATATAAGTGTGCTATTCCAAATTTTTTACATTATCTTTGACGTAATCAAACACATAATACCTAGTTATTGAAAATCACGCAGGTGTTTGATGGTACCATAACCTTAATCTAGGTGTTCGCTAAGCCGCTGCTATCCGATAGCTTTTCTATCTATAGCTGGAGTAGGTACGAGTACATAATTGCTTTCAATCGTGCAAGGCATGACGCTCTCGGAAACACCTATTAAACTAGAGTACGCCGTTCATTGTTGACTGCTAACTACATTATAGTCTGTGATAATAGTTTGCTCCATAGTGTGATTTGCAGACTATATTCAAGGAACATTTAATTTTACTCAACATATTGTACACGTTGAAAATGGCAATATTCGAACATAATATCGTCCTGGGTTCTTAAAAAGCATACTTTGTATTTCTAAATCCGTACCAGCTAAAACATCCACTAAATTATCACTTCGCAAAGTAAATTCGAGCAAATATGAACATCTTAAAGGTCAATGACACGACACGACACGACACTGCAGCAGTGCCTTCTAGAGAAAATAGACACCTACAAAAACTGTTATTTTTTTGTGAGAATGACTAATAGATATTACTTACTAAGATATATTACGGGCCTAAAAATATCTTGGGGCATATAAAAACTAGGTAGTACGGCAGCGTACTGATGAATTTGATTACAACAAAACAACATAGCAAAAAAGTTACTCCAACAGCAATAATAATGAATTGATCTTAAGATTCTGAGCTGAGTTGTATTAAAATATCATCATCATTACGTAGATAGGTACCCGCCGCAATCAAAGTATATTCCCTTCTTATCCAACAGCTGATCGATTACGTTTCACTACGTGTGACACATTTTTTCTTATCTCACAGTAATGATAGCTTCGTAAAACATCAAAGATAAACTGATCTTCAGCTGGTAGATAAAAATAAACTACGAAAATTATATTTTTGTCATAGTTACAGTGCGCTTTAAATTGACCTTGCCTAATAACTAGACGCTATATTATGTCATAGAGCTCGCTGTTCCCCGCAGTTTCCCCCGCGATGAGATTAGCCTATGACATATTTATGCTTTCTAACCGTGAAAGAAATTTCATAATTGGTTGAGTAGTACAGGAAATTATTTCCTACATCCAAAATAACAAGCCTCATACCTCCTTGTAGGTAATATTAAATATTATACGTACTTATAGATATACGATATCCGTACGCTAACTAAATATGCAAATTGAAACTCAGGTAAAACTTTGTGAAGAGTCAAGTCTGCATAATATATAAATGTTAGTATCATTTAGCATGTTTTATGTATGACATTTTGTCAGGTCGCGGAATTAGCTTTCATAAGTAGAATAATTATATTAGGTTATTGTTGTACTTATCTTCATAATAATAATTATGGTAGAGCACTGCTACTAACTGTTTAGGTACAGGCTGTACACTTGTACCTACAGGTTATACTGAAATCAATGTTCTTCTATAAAGGAGTCCGTTAGAAATCTAATTCGTGTCTTGATTGCGCGGCGGTTGGATCAATATTTACGCAACTTCGTATATAAACGTCAGCTTAGTACAAATATAACAAATAGGAAGGTAGAGGAAAACGATTTTAAAAGTATAAAATTTGCTATTGGCCAAAAAATTGTTATCTTGAATTAAATTTTTGCTCTAGACTCTACTACTATTTTATGGCATGGAAATTCATTGAGTTATTCAAATTTTCCTCAAAGCCTTAAGAACACAGAACCAGTTATTTTTGGCGTTGGGCTGTATCTATAATTCTATATAAGGCCCATTGATCCAAGCATTAAAAATGGTTCCTTCAAATGATAAAACGTTTTGAGCCCACAAGTGTGAAAAGTCATGCTGCGAGCGAGTGCAAAACAAGAGTTTTGCACTCGTTGTCAGTCAGTTAATCACGAGTAATCACGACGTGCTCGATCTAATCATAAAATATTAGTAATAAAGATATTTATGAACGGGATTGTACAACACTGGAAGGGTGCTACATAGTAAAGTAATCTAGCAGGAATATTATTATTATTATTAGGCCTAAATTATGTAAGTATCGTGTTAGGGAAAGAAGTGAAACAACAGAAGTAGAGAATAAAGTACCCTATATAGTTGTAATAGATGTTCTCGTGGAAAGTATTATGTGGTATTAATGTTTTGCGATCGTAGTAATACCTACTTGAAGTTATCTGAAGGTAGTAAAACAGCTACATACATTATATTGTTACACTACACGACTGATATTTTAATTATCACCGTGAAATAGTGGTTGAGTTACGCACTTGAAACACAGAATAAAGGTTGAAAGTTTGTTTAAGAATTTTTCCATCTTATCCGTTTCGTTCAAGAAATACGAATGTGTTTCGTTTATTAATAGTGTTCACCCACCTTTTGACAAAAGAGTAAGATGAGGTGGTTTATTTTTTTTTGTTTGACCTAAATTTTTAGAGAAAAGGTGAGATGGGTCGATTTTTTTAGTTCGATCCACTTTTTAGGGAAAATTAATGGTGCGATAAGTCGATTTTTTCATTCGTCTTTCTTTATGGAAAAGTAAGGTGAAGTGAGTAAATTATTTTGATGGCCAGTACTTTTATGATTATGTGTTTCAGAAAATGTCTCGGAGAAGATTATTAGTCGGTAGCGCAGGTGTCGCGGGGGCAGCCATCGCGGCATGGGCCCTGGCAGCAGATGACTCACCAGCGGTGAGTAGGATACTGGGATTTATATCTGCCTATCTCTATCTAAAGGGGAACTAAACACATACCTACATTACCTACTAGTCAGTGAATCTTCCGGGCACTTATGTTTGGGTAGTATTTTAATAAGTAGTTGGTAGTACAACGCCATCTATTGGCAAGTAGCAGAACTTTTTAGTAACAAAAGTGTTGTCACTTCTGTACCTTAATTTACACAGAAAGCATACTATACGAGTAATAAAATATATGACTGCATTTTTCAGGAATGGTACAGACCAGCGACAGTGTCAGCCAAAACAGAGCGTAAAAAGCGCCCTCTGCCGTCCAGAACGGACCAAGTGAAAAGTTTGCAGGCTGGTCACCAGTATGATATTCTCATTATTGGAGGAGGCGCCACGGGAGCTGGCTGCGCTCTTGATGCCACTACTAGAGGTAAAAGTCAAACTATAGCTATTTATTTAGTAAGATCATCGGTTCCAACCTCTTTACGCCGGCATGCGGCATAAGAACAAGCAACAAAATGGAAACTGGATTATCTCGTGGGCTGTTTTTATCCCGGAAAATTTGGATTAACTTGAAAACAACGGGGCGCAGCTACTATTAAAAAGGGCCTAAGTACCCAAGTCTAAGGATTCCTCTAGTAAAATTTTGACTCAGGCGCACAACAAAAGAGTTCACTGTTTTCGTCCCATTGAACTCCTTGGTCGCTTTCCAGGTCTCAGAACAGCGATGGTGGAAGCGGACGACTTTGCCAGCGGCACGTCCAGTCGCAGCACCAAACTCATCCACGGAGGCGTCAGATATCTCCAGAAGGCCATACTGCAGCTCGATTATGATCAGTACAAGATGGTGAAGGAGGCACTGCACGAACGAGCCAATATGCTCGAAGTGGCTCCTCATCTCACTCGCCCGTTACCTATACTGCTGCCTGTTTACAAGTGAGTTTGACACCATTGCTTTGTTTATTTACTCCCCTGGAATACTGGTCTCCTACTGGTTGGCTGTTTTCCCATTGCGACAAATTATTGGCTAGTTATATCTTGGTCCTTCGAGCCGGGCAACAATTTTTTTTTGTTTTTGGTACCAACTGCCAGTCTCCCATAGGTATATTAACATAAGAAAAGTGTTACAAAGTTTAGTTTATGCATATGATAGAATTAAAAAGTCAACTAAGTAATAGAAAAGATGCAATGTAGTAAGATATAACGTTTATTCTTTTTTCGACGTAGATGGTGGCAAGTCCCCTACTACTGGTTCGGCATCAAGATGTACGACGTGGTGGCGGGAGACAGAAACGTGAAGAGTTCCTACTACCTGTCTAAGAAAAACACGCTCGAACTTTTCCCCATGTTGAAATCGGACAACCTCTGCGGTGGCATCGTGTATTATGATGGTAAGGGATTTCAAATATTTCAGGGGTTATTCCCAGTCTCCGTCAATGTCCCTACTGAAGGCACATAAAGGGTAGCGTTTGACCAAAATTCACCTGATGTGACTGGCTCTCAATTGTCGCTGCTGGAACACACCATTAGATGCTTGGCTACGGATTCTTACAGTCAAAATGGATGTTAGTTTGAATGCCCTGCGATATATTTCTTTAATTTCAGGTCAGCAAGACGATGCTCGCATGAATCTAGCTATAGCTCTAACGGCGGCGCGACACGGAGCCACCATCGCCAACCACGTGAAAGTCTTGAAACTGCACAAAACTGCGGGAAAACTTAGCGGTGCTAGGTTAAGGGTTAGTATTATATCGGTTGTTATAACAATGTACTACGATTTCAAGTAAATTATTGGATACCGAGCCGACTGGCCGTTTAATCCCGGGTCTTATTTGAGTTCCTGCTGTTGCCACTTTAGGCGGGATACAGGAAGTCGTTTAGTGAGGGACAATTTTTCTGTGACGATATAAAAAATCTGAAATCGGTCAAAATAAATAAATTAGGTAGTGAGTCAGGGTCCTTGACAAAGTGCCTGTTTCACGCTTGGAAAATGATCGGTAACAATGTACAATGACGTCTGAAATCTACACATTTCTCACATCACATACCTACATGCTCCTCACATGAAACAATTGTTGTGAGTTGACCGATGATTGAACACATCATACCCGTTTTCTAAAGCAATTTGTTGTAAATCAAGAAATACTAAAAACTGCGTTCATTGTTTCTAGGATGAACTTACTGGCAAGGAGTGGGACATCAAAGCGAAGAGCATTATCAACGCGACCGGCCCCTTCACAGACAGCATTCGCAAAATGGACGACCAAACCGTCAAGGAGATCTGCTGCCCCTCGTCTGGTGTGCACATCGTGCTGCCTGGATACTACAGGTAATGTTTTCGCCTGTATATATCATAGAATATTTTGCAAAGTATTTACAAGCTAGATGTTTCTCCTCGTTTTTGCCCTAGTAGAGATTACCACAGGATGTTTATCATAATAAAACAAAGTCTGATAATGGAGGATAAAGCTTTTTAACTGTGAAATTACTTTCAGAATCAGTTCAGTAGTTGTAGAGATTTTCTCCAACAATCATAAATATACTTTATGCATACACTCACACTATTAATTATAAGAAGTATGAGAAAATTTATCATACTTTTTTATTTTTGGATTATTGTTTGTGAAGAAAATAGCAATAACAAATTATGTTCATTGTGACAATGTCCTTCTACAACATCATTATTATTTGGTATGCATACTTTGGCTTCAAAGCCAAATGGGACGCTATTAAAATATTTAGCACGTTGATAGACGATATGTTTACAGGTACCTTGCCAATATTTAAACTAGCGCTACTATGATAAATACGAAAGTGTGTTTGTTGATTTGTTCATCTCGACAGATCGATCCAGATCGAGGTGATTTTTTGCACAGAAATAGTTTAAGAGTCGGAGAGACAGGATAGACTTTTTATCCGGGAATATGTGAGAATCTCCACGGGAGTAAAACCGTTTGTAAGTAATGGATATTAAAGATATATAACTATTTAATATCTGTTACTTAAAAAACACATCTTTCAACATAACAACATTCTTCTTTCTTGCTCTCTTCCCACCATTTGGGCTCAACATTCAATTTTTTTCAATTTTAAAATATCTTTATTATCATGATAAATAAATATGTACAGTTCTAGTGTAAGTTAAATCCTAGAATTGACAATAATATATTAAATAGTTCGTTTCTTAAGCTACCACTTTTATAAAACTTATGTCTTGTACTTAAATCTAATTATGGTTTGACATTTCTAAGCGTAGTTATTAGGTACGCAATGATAGGGTTACAAAATATGTAAGCTTTAGTAAGAGCATTACACTTTTAAAAATTTAATTATTAAGAATGAGTAGCCAGTGGCGGTGGATGAAAATTTAATCGCGAGCGCAGTACGCACGGCAGTAGGCAGTTAGCAACAAGAACAAAGCGAGCTGGCATGCTGTCACTCACACATTGACAAGCGCGTTCGGGCCGCTGAGAGTCGCGCGCGCCGTATCGTTGGGCTCAACATTGTCATCGACGCTACCTGCAGTTTCTTCTCATCCGTCTTCTTTACAGCTCAGCATTCCGATTCATTGTACCCGAGACCATAACAGGCCAATCCACAAGACTAAATGCCAACTGATGCTATAATAACCTTGCGTCATATACGTTGGGTATAAAGGTTAAGATTGCACATCAGCATTAGGCGTTTTGTTTACTTACAGCCCCGAGCACATGGGTCTGCTAGACCCGGCCACGTCGGACGGGCGCGTGATCTTCTTCCTGCCGTGGCTGAAGGGCACCATCGCCGGCACCACGGACCTTCCGTGCCAGGTCACCCACAGCCCCAAGCCCACTGAGGACGAGATCCTGTTCATCCTCACTGAGGTCAAGAACTACCTCAACCCCGATGTTGAAGGTACTTTCGTGGATACTGGATTCCTCTAGTCCACTCAGATGATTCTTCTAAATTAGGCCACATGCCTAATATTTTTAATCAAACTACCTACATACCCTTTCGGTCCAGTCACGTGATTCCACTATGTTATGTTTCTTCTAAATTACACGGTTACGGTTAGGTACGCTTTATCTATAATATACCAAAAACATAAGTCTAAAGTTTTCCTAAAGCAAATAACATAGTTGGTCCGAATCAGGCCACAAAGATTTCCAGTTATTATCTCTTGCAAGCCTATGAAGACGTCATTACTATTATAGTGAAATAATGGACGTTGCTAAAATTCACAAAAGATATAGGCACATCAGCCTCAAGCTGCTCTACCATAATATAACACTAAAGCCTTGCCAAAATGGCACGTTAAAAGCCTCAAGTTTGCCCATATCAAAGACAGATTCACCCAATACTTAGAACTCCAAAGACTTTTGCGTCACTACGCGCTCGGATTTTCAACTTGTAACTTCTCCCCAGTACGTCGCGGCGACGTCCTCTCAGCTTGGTCCGGCATCCGGCCGCTGGTGTCCGACCCCAACAAGCCGGACACGCAGTCTCTGGCCCGCAACCACATCGTGCACGTGTCGCCGTCCGGCCTCGTCACCATCGCCGGTGGCAAGTGGACCACATACCGCTCCATGGCGTCTGAGACCATCGACGCGGCGATCGAAAGTGAGTACTACCGTACAATGGGAGTCTACAGCATTTGCCATTTTGCAATTGCAAGGAGACAATACAGTGCCGCAGATCTTTTCCATAAGTTGTGTGGTCACAAAACAATACAACGTTTATTGTGTTTGGCTTTGGCTGATACGTAAAGGTAAGACGGCTTTTCAATCCACCGTAGTTCATAGTTTTATTACAAGGTAAACCTTCGCAAAGAAAAACACCAGTATCACTGCGACCACTCTGACAAGAGAGTTTATCTTAAAAGTTTAGATATTGGTTGAGAAACCTTGCCGGATTGTGATGACGGATAGTTTATGCGAAAAATATTCTTTTTTTTATGTAATAGATTAGCAAACAAGCAGACGGCCCGTCTGATGGAAAGCGGTCACCGTCGCCTATGGACATTTGCAACACCAAAGGAGTTGCCGATGCGTTGCCGACCTTTAAGAACTCTTCACACCCATCTTGAAGGATTTCTTCGTTCGTTTCGTTTTCCTGTTAATTATTTAGGTCGGATCACCACCATTCTGTCCCTTTCTGCGGCTATTTCCTTCGTACCATATTTTATCTTCCTACAACTCTCCATACAGGCGCGAATCTGAAGCCGATCTTCAAGGAGTGCCAGACCGACGGGTTCCTGATCGAAGGTGCGCACGGATGGACACCCACCATGTACATCCGGCTGGTGCAGGACTTCGGTCTGGAGATGGAAGTAAGTCAGAGTATGGCACGGTACTACTACTTTTTTCTAGTTCAAAATCTGTCACCAAATACATAGCAATAAGTGAGTTCCGAAAGTAGTCCTTGAGAGAAGAATAGTCCTTTCGAAATCACCACATCAGTATACCTACTCAAACGGGATGATATAGAATCTGTGCGGAATGTGACTTTCTGCATGGAGTTTTTAAATTTCGTACCTCCATCTCTTTCATTGATATAACATAAGAACGAGACAGTCGACCTTCTCGGAATTGACTTAGTCTTTGAATAATTGTGGTTAAGCCCGTAAGAAACACAAAATATGTAGTAGTAACATCTCAACAACAAAAATACGCACCCGACTAAACCTTACTGTTTTTATTTTTACGGTCCACATTAAATGCGTGATTCCAGGTTGCCCAGCACTTGGCTAAGTCGTACGGAGACCGTGCGTTCGCCGTTGCTAAAATGGCGGCGATGACCGGCAAGAGGTGGCCCATCATTGGCAAGAAGGTGCACCCCGAGTTCCCGTACATTGACGCTGAAATCAGGTAAAAACGAGTGAAGCTTGAATCGCGATGCTGAGTATGAAATCGGCTTTTTCTGTAGATAGATCCTACAGTTATGAAGATGTAGTACGAAAATTTTTAACAAGTTTTTTTTGGCTTGTCAATCAGTTTGCCATATAAAAAATTGTAAAATCGTTATTCGCTCAGTGGTAGTGACGTCGTCAGATTGAAACCCGTAGACTGTGAACGAAAACATCGTGATGAAACCATAGCTTGAAGGTAGGTACTTAAGGCATTTTCTAATGCTCGTCTAGCTAACTACCGTCTTCTAGTTATGAATCTGTCACATAACATTAGCACCCATATTAGGTAAGTGTTTTCAGTTTCCGATCCAGGTGTAGCGTGACTCCGCCTTCGACCACATCGTCACTAAACATCTGACTTTTAGTCAAATAACTAGCAAAAAGTTGTAACAGAATGCGTGTCCTAGGTACGGAGTCCGCGAGTACGCGTGCACTGCAGTGGATATGATCGCGCGGCGCCTCCGCCTCGCCTTCCTGAACGTGCAGGCCGCCGCCGAGGCCCTGCCCACCATCGTTGAAATCATGGCGGAGGAGCTCAACTGGTCGGAAGCTGAAAAAACGGTAGGACATTCTGATTTGACGACGCGATAGCCGAGTTGGTAGTGTCCCTGCCTGCGAAGCTAGCGGTCCCAGGTTCGAATCCCGGTAAGGGCAAATATACGTATGATGAGCACGAATATTTGTACCTGAGTCTTGGATATTTCTATCTATATGTATTTTTTTCTCTATATAACTACTCGTATATCGTTGTCTAGTTCCCATAACACAAGTTTCGAGCTTAATTTGGGACTAGGTCAATTTGTGTGCAATTGTCCCCTATATTTATTAATTTATGTAATAGATTAGCAAACAAGCTGACGGCCCGCCTGATGGAAAGCGGTCACCGTCGCCTATGGACATCTGCAACACTAGAGGAGTTGCCGATGCGTTGCCGACCTTTAAGAACTCTTTTTACACCCATCTCTTCTCCCATCTCTCTCTTTTTTTTGTTTTGTATTTCTTCACTACGTGGAGAACTATGCAGCATGCTTATCTAGAAGATACCTATGAAGATCCCCAAATTATACTTATCGGGAATCAAAGACGCAGGTGTTCGACTACGTCTTCACTTATCATCTGATGAGACTTGCTTGCCTATAGTGCACTTGAACTGGACTGGCCCATACTCTGTCTGAGAGAAATCCTGTGTCTCAACAGTAGAAACGTAATAGGCGGATGATGACGATAATTCACCAATAACCCCGTTATTCTTTCAGAAACAAATCAAATCGGCCGGCGACTTCTTAGCCGCCGAGATGGGACAGATGGTGAACCGCGCCAGCCGCGACAAGATCCCGATAAACCTGAGCAAGGACGAGATCCAGACATATATCAAGCGGTTCCAAATCATCGACAAGGATCGCAAGGGTTTCGTCTCTATCAACGATATTAGGAGGAGTCTTAAGGTAAGGCGTTCTTTCAAAATTCACAAGGCAATTTATTTAGAAGTATACAACATCTGATCAATTTAAAGCGTCAAACTTAAAACTAGCTACGCCTGTTCCAACGTTTGTTACGCCGGCAAAAGAAGAGGCAAAAAACGCCAGACTGGTGATTTTTGGCCGCGATCACTTTTACTTTCACTCTCGCGATTCATATCTAAACTAATATAAAGAGGTTAGGAGGTTTATAAAGAGGTACAATTTGTTTAATGGTAGTCTGGTCCGATTCTGGAAATTCGTTCCTATTATCATGAAATATAGTACAAATAATTTTCATAACTGTACTGCAAAGCATCATGAGGAACCTAAACTGGAAAAGAAAAGGTATCAAGATAAAAAACGAATTTCTTAGCAACCTTCGTTTTGCGGATGATATTGTACTTTTCTCGGATTCAGCAACACAACTGGAAAATATGATCAACGAACTTCATGCTGCAAGCAACGCAGTCGGCTTACAAATGAATAGCATAAAAACAAAGATTATGACTAACCACCAAAACAAACCTATTATAGTCAATGATATCACACTAGACTACGTCCAAGAATACATATATCTGGGCAAACTGGTATCATTTTCGAAGTCCAGACTACAAGATGAACTAGACAGACGGATAACCAATACATGGAATAAATTTTGGAGCTACAAAGATACACTGAAATCAAATCTTCCAGTGAAACTTAAGAAAAAGGTACTTGACTCATGTTTACTGCCATGCCTCACCTATGCCTGCCAAACCTGGATATATAACACATACACACAAAATAAAATACAAGTATGCCAGAGATCAATGGAACGTAGTATATTGAACATAAAACGAAAAGACAGAATAAAGTGTTCAGAAATAAGAGAAACAACAAATGTAATAGATGCTCTAAAACACTGTAAGAAACTTAAATGGAAATGGGCTGGCCATGTCGCACGCATGAACACAAATAAATGGACTAAAAAAATAACAATGTGGACAGGACCAATTAGTAAAAGAAAAGTAGGAAGACCTAAAGAAAGATGGGCAGATGAGTTAATCAAGGTGGCTGGCAGGGACTGGATGATGAGAGCGAAAGAGAGAGAGACTTGGAGTAATATGGAGGAGGCCTTTACTCGTTGAGAGGTCCTTAATAAAACTGCATATGTTTAATTAATTAATCATTTATTTATAATTCTTTTGAAATACTATTATATATATCTAAGATTTAATTTTATAATGTTATGTAAATATTTTAATTCATTAAGGAATAAAGAGGCTATAATATAATATAATATATATAGTACAAATAATAATATTAATTTCTTTACAGCACTATTCATTTTTTTCTTACAAAAGATGCCAGGACGAGACAGAGAGAGATATATTGTATAAAAACTACCCGCAAATTATTATTAAGTAGCACACAAAACAGACTGCAATCAAGACATTTACAAGTGAAGCGAAAAGTCACCTGGTTTCAAGTTATGATGTGGTCGAAGGTGGCGCCACGTTTCACTTGGATTGGGAACTGGCTCTGAAGTGGGGCTGCCGGTAGGGGCTTGGCGTTAAGTTTTAATTATCTTGAGATTGGTAGATAGCCAGGCGAGTACTAGAAAATGCCCTACGATCAACCGTTTTGTGTGCTATGGTTTCACTCCGATGTTTTCCTTCACCAAAAGCTCAAGTTCATTGAAAGATTCGAATCGTATAAACATAATTTTAATGACATTCGCCGATTATAGGGCATGGGAGTGAAGCCAACCGATGACGAAATAAGGTCTATTCTATCCGAAATCGACGTGACTTACCACGGCCAGCTAGAAATACAGGACTATCTGCAGGTAGCACTGAGGTCCTAGGTCACCCTAGGTCACCTGGGTCACCTAGGTAACCGTGGGTCTGGGGTTCTATGTCGTCTTTGTGTTGGGGACTGTCTGTATGCGAGGGACTAGACTGTTGTTCTGGGTTTAATAAGTGTTAAGGGCAAAGACAAACTCGACTTATGTAAATTTAAGTATACTTATTACTAACTCTATCAAACAGTGGGAACTGGCTAGTATGGATTTTTTGAGATCGTTTGCACAAAATATCTACTCCAAAAGACATTTTAAATATCAATAAAAATTAATTTAAAGTTATCAACTTACTACTTACACGCTACTTTTAGCGACAATCGGTGATTTTGGATGCTGCATCTCTTTTTGACGCGTTGCTAGATTGAGATGCAGCATACAAAATCGCTAATCGCGACTGCTACAAGCACTTTGTATGATGTAGTCCTAAAAAAACAACATGCAAACCAATCTGAATCCAATCGTTGAATATCTGAATTCAAATAAAAGAGTAACGCACTGATTTAAAAAATAACTTTGCAATAATTTCTGGGACAGTGAGCGTTCCGCAGACTCTTGGCGGGACGTCTCAGATCATCTCCAAAAGCGGGACATCAACGCACGAAATAGATCCAAAAATTCCATACTACCCCCTTCTTCTACACACACACATACATGTCATTGTCTAACCTTCCGTGCCCGTCCGCTGCCGCCATTGTCCACAGAACTACGGAGAGGATGTGACCGGCGAACAGCTGCACGACATTCTGCGAGAGATCGACACCAACATGAACGGACAAGTCGAGCTCGACGAATACCTCCAGGTCGACAGTGTGACGCGTGTCTTATGTTGATCTTGACTGGGTTAATGACACTGTTAGACCCCCCCCCCCCCCTTCTAGTTGGGGCAAATTTAATCGCTTATTGCCGCTAGTACTACCAGTTCTGTAGTACAAAGTCCAATTTCGATACGACAATTATGTTTGAAGTAGGTTAAAATTTACTTCTATGATTTAATATAAATTTCAACTTGATACCGCAACAAACATAAATCTTCACAGACAGACGGACCCAAAGTGATACTATAAAGGTCCGTTTTCATTTTGAAGTATAGAACCCTAAAAAAAGCTAACGAGGCTGACCAGCTTTGAACTTCTAGTCCTTATAACTTATTTCAAGAGAAATACGATCCTCAATTTAAAGATTTTAGATATAATATTTTTTCTTTATAATTACGGTGTCTATTAACTACATTCAAGACAAATATTGTTGTTTTTTTATTGTTTTCTGGTTATGTTTTGTTGCATGCTTTTGTATTCCATATTATGTTTTAATCACTAACTTTCATTTCTTACTGGTATTTTTGATGTTGTACTTAACCCATCAAATAACACGAGGCTTCTTTATATCCCAACTACCTGCTCTCTCAAAGCATGATCTTCTAAGAATAACGGGCCAATTATTCCTGTAAAACCACCCTTTATTATGTTTGTTTAAATTAAATCGTGTTTAGAAGGGCATAGAGTTTGGTTTTCAATGATAACAAATTGGGTGGTACTGCATGAGTAACCCTTCTATGCTATAACTAAGTACCTGTCATTTTGCCGTTCGATATTGTACCTACTCATCGTTAAAATAGGGTAGATTTTGATCACAAGTCACCTGATGTTAATTGACGATCTGTTCGAAAGTGGCGTCACGCTACGCCTGGATTGGAAACTAGTGACCAGTGGGGTTGCCAAAATATACAGGTAGCGGTACCAGCGAGCACTAAAAACGCCATACCACTAAGCTAAGGTTTCGCCACGATGTTTTCCTTCACCGAAAGCTCGAGCTTATTGCTCAATGCTACTTCATTTATAGTAGACAGGTTCGTGTCGATCGTCAAAATGACAAAAAAACCTAGCACCTGTTAAACACCGCTATCAATCAAAAACCATCTCAATCATCTTAAAGTTAAACCTGATATTCGACTGCAGATGATGTCAGCGATCAAGTCCGGCCACGTGGCGTACTCGAGATTCGCGCGCATGGCTGAGATGGAGGAAGAGCATCATGAGAAGGAGGTCCTCAAGAAGCAGATCACAGTCGAGAGGAGCGGCGGCGGCTTGTAAGCGGAGCCAGAGATTAGGTAAGGTCAGCCACGGATCTAGGGGGGAGAGTGGGGGGCAAACCGTGCACCCGCCCCGGACGCCAGTTTCAGGGGGCGCCAAAATCATAATAATTATACTCGTAGTATGATAAATTATTAAAAAAATGAGCACGTAACTAGTTTATATTTTTCCTTGTGGACCACATTACTTTATAGCTATGCAAATATTCAACAAAATTTGCCCAGTCGCTTTATAATGAACTAGCTGTTCCCAGCGGTTTCACCCGCGTGGGCTACAGTTCATCGCGATAGTAAGTAGTTTATGCCTTTCCTCAGGGTTCAAACTATATCCGTACCAAATTTCGTTTTAATCGGTTCTGTAGTTTAGGCGTGAAAGCGAGACAGACAGACAGAGTTACTTTCGCATTTATAATATTAGTATGGTATGAAGGAAAAACCTTTTCACGAATGTAAGAACTGAAAGTTTTACTTACTTTAAACTTTTATTTGTTTCAGATACTTCGATTCATCGGAACAAAGTAGCCGTTAAGCACTCAAGTATTAATTCTCAAATATTAGAGTACATCTACAACAAATACTATTTATAAAAATATCGTTCTAACTTATTTATTACCTACAAAATGACATATTCGCCAGTGTACCTACCAGTGTAAAATTAAGTATTCATGACTATTTATGAAGAACATTTTTTGTAACTTCGCTAAAAGTAATTAGCACTAGACCCATTTTTCTCTAAGATAAATGAATGGATTTGATAAAAATGTGATTGATTTTCAACTACCTAGTTAATAAGATATTTATTTGAATCGTTAAAAAAACTTTGTCAGTTTCGAAATAATATTATCGTAATGATTGAAAGAACGCTAAACCATTTTTAATCATCGCCAAGGCTTTACTAAAAACGGTATAGCATTTTTTTTTTACTTTGATCGTCTTAGCTTAGTAGAATATTTGTACAAATACGGAAAGTTCTAGCAGATCATGGAACATTCGTGATAGTAAGGAATAAGATTTAAAATAATTGATATTTATGAAATTAATGTAAACTGGAATTTATCGTTTTTGTATCTACATACATAATGCATGAATGCTTTGTGACCTACTTAATACATTATTTTAACTTAATCAATAATGTATTCAATGTAAATAAAAATATGTCACGAGGACTGTTTTAATAAAGAAGTAAAAATATTCAGTTTTAGATTAGTTCTGTACCTACTTTAAATTCTGGTCTACATTAAGTTATTAACTGTCTATTATGTAGGCATAGCCTTAATATTTAAAAGACACACACACACAAACACAAACGCTCACATGCATATGAACATTTATTAAAAAAACAACCTAGGTACAAAAATGCTTAGATGACGTAAAGTTTTGTCAATTTAACGTTAAGTATTTTGATGTTATTAAAAGTGTTTACTGTGCATTAAATTGATTTTAAATCTATTGTTGTTTTATTGAAACCGTTTGATAATCTATGATGTAGTTAAATAATTACAATAAGACTCCTTTGACTACATACCCAAGATTAAAAAATTATAGCATTTTTAACCTGAAATATAATTTTCACAAAGCTTTCCGTGTTTTGTGTTCTGTTTTGTCGCTTTCGAAACTTTCGATCTACCTGTACCTATTCAAATTATGCCGCGATAATTTTGTTTTGAAAAGCGCCATCTGTGAATTCGTTCAGGCGCACATAAAGACAAAAATAAAATAGAGATGGCGTTTTTTTAGCATTATTTTTAAGTTTCGAATCACGATAGACTTCAACTTTGCTATTGCTAGAAGTTTTGTTTTGCCGCCAACAAGAAGCGGTGAAGGTAGCGCTCTACCGCTATAAAAAGAACAACAAAAGCGCGCGTCTTGCTCTACCTTCGTTAATGAATAATTCAAAGAGGAAGATCTGCATTTGGGGAACGTAAACAAGTTACGTTCGATTTTAATGAGTCTTAATTTTAATTTCCGCTGTATATTTGAAATAGTTACAGATTGTAACTCTCCGCGATAAGTTTAAAAAATATTCTAGGTACAGAAGAGAACGTAGCGTAGTAAGTAGGTACTTCCTGATGACAATATAATTATATCTTATTTCTATAAGTATGTAATCGTAAGAATTTTTTTTTAAACCTGTGATATTCTAAAAATAGAACTATTTGTTTTAATTTTATTTTCTCGTGTAGGTAGAGTACGTACTACGTACTACTTGTAGAGTTTTAGATCTTCACGCTAAATAAAGCATAGACTAAATTGCAGTCTATAATTTGAATGAACGAATTTAAATAACATTAGTTTTTTTTATGTAGGGCTAGTGTTGTATTACATGCGTAACATTTTATACCATTAATAAATACAATTACAAATATATTCGGAGTTTAACTGATTCTCAAAATAATAGTGAAGGTACAGGTGCTTATTTATTAAGTGTGATAGATAATTTTTATTAGAGGTACATGCTTATTAATGAAAATGAAAGATTAAAAAAACATACACTATCCGGTTGGTAACAATATTGGCTAAATCCATGGGAAGTAGAGTACTCATTATTTTTCTATTGTAAATCTCGTTTGTAGTGTGGTGACAAAGAGCATTATGTATGTATTATAATTTTATTATGTGGTCAAAATTTGGAAACGTTTGTTGTTTTAAAGATTATTCCTTGATCAAACTGATGTGTACAAAAGTTTCGAACTAGTTGGCGGGAAAAAGTAGCGAAGTAAGACGTTGTGTTTGGCTTCAAGCGCGGCGCAGGGCGGCGGTTACGCCCCCGCGGGCCTTGTCACGGGCGGGCGGTGGGTGGGCTCGACTCTTCCGCATTCTTATGCATTTGTAAAAGGGGAAATCAAGGTAAAACTTTGAGATAGATTATTTGGCAAAATGATTTTCTCACTAGGGGCCTAAAAACAGCTTTTTAAATGATAAGCTAACGGCATGATAATTTGGCTCCTATTTTTAATGCCACGATTAAGCAACTCCTATTATGCACGATGTGTATTGAAAATAATATCATTGTTGTTTTAGACAAAAGATTGCGTCTTACCACTAACTAAAATCATGCCTAATAAGTACTCTATTGGTTATATAGAACGAATCCCAAGCGAAACATCACTGCTGACGCAGCACCCAGCAAGTGGGCAGTCCCACACAGTATCAGAATGGTGCAATGAACTGACCAGTACCTATACATTGCCTTCTATGTACTATATACTTACCTTAAAATATTTATGAAACATACCTATCGTTTAGATAATAGATGTTTTAATACATAGTACATACTTATTTGGTTTTGACACGAGATATGTGTGATAGGTAAATATACCTGCACAATATGTACCTACTTAGTTGTTTTTCTTTCGAGTTCTCAATATTTCGTCACTGTTGGAAGCCATGATCATGAAAGTGGTATACATCGGGAACCCAAAACAGAAAAGAATACATACATGGTAAATTTTCAGTTCCGAAACCAAAAACTATTTTTTTTAATTTAAACAGGAAGAAAACTAAAAAACAATGTTGTGATGATGGCAGTGGCAGTTTGAAAAAGTAGACAGCAAAAAACTTTTTTCTCTCGAACTATTGACGCATAAAAAATATAGGTACAAGAATTGACTTAGGTCAATCCTCGTCAATGAATTGTTCATTAATAAAAAATAGGTATGGTTAGCCATAATTTATTTACTAATAACACTAACAATATACTTCATTCAATCTTCTTCAAGGCGTGCAAGGTGTACACTGTACAGTCCAATATTAAAAACAAACATTACAACAACAATAATAAATAAATAAATAATGAAAGTTAAAAACCTATGAAACAGATATTTTAAATTTGACATGAAGTGACCTGGTGCTAAGCAACAATGGTTGGTAGTACCACGTTACAGGAACTATGGATGGATAATTGCATTCCTTTATGATACCTACAGATATTTAGCCATGGTTGTCTTGTATTATTGTACAACAAAGGCAGACTCCTTTTGATTCAAAACCTTTTGTATTTATGGCTCCCAATAAGAGTTTAGCTCGTCCTGTTCTCATGTTTTGTTGCATTTTCACAAAGTCATAAGTGAAATTAAATTATTCATAGCAAGTGTGATTTGCAGCCAAAGCAGGTTTTGACTGAGTCTAGCTCAGTTTCATCGCTTTCAGCAGTTTGACCGATGACGCTGGAATCTATAAAACGCTAGACAGAGTTAAAGATCAGGTTAGATTTTAAATTTCTACCTTAGATAGATAGATTACCCTAGGTGATGGTATGGTAATTAGAGGACCAGCTATGCGGTCTCATGAAGCCCCAAGGAGCGTGTATAAGTACTCAAAATACAGTGTCACAATACATAAATGTGGCATACCTCAAAGCTGCCCTTTCGATAGGTAATTGTGGTCATAAAATATGACGTTCAAATAACATTTCATCTTTATGATTTTAATGTTGAGTCAAACGGAAGTCTAATGCAAGCAGTTTGACCACAATCACGTCTAATGTCATGCGACGATGTAGTCAGCGGTGTAGCTAACAGCATACTCTAGAACGAGCCAGTTTACTCTGGCTTTGAAAATTCTCAAAGTATATCGATCAGAAAATACGATTTCTGACAAAGAATTACACGTCTAAGCGATAACTAAGCATGATGAATGGGGATGCATAATGCTTTGTACGGGTGAAATATTCTCCAGATCAATATCTATCCTTAGTATTATATTAAGTATGTTATTATGATAGTCACTGTGCCTAAGAAGTAAGATGCAAACAATGGATGCAGCACTCTGTACTGTGTATCAGATGCTCATTAAACCTGTGGGCCTGAATGGACAACTGACGTATCTAGCTTCATATTATTTTTAGATCAGAATGTTGATGACATAATTATGAGTAACGTGCTAATTAGCTTGAGATGCAAGTAAACTTGTAAGAGCCAGGGCGTGTCTGGAAGTGGGGGCGGTTGGCACAGGCCGTTGGGCCCGCCCACCGTCACTTCCGCTTCCGCCAGCTCTGGAGTCTTCGACCATCAGTCTACGTACTCATCTTGATCATTTACTTTCAATACGGTGAACCCTCAAGAGTTAGTCGCAACGCAACTCTCGTGAGATTGCCTGATCAGTCTATCAGATATCAGGTGATATCGGAGCGGAGCCCATTATCCTAATACTTGGTATGTACGGATATGAACGATTTAAAAAATTTGCATGGGCCCCTGAAGTAACGGGAAATCTTACAAAACAGCAAATCTTTTAGTCAAACAACAAAATTTTATAGCGAACTGTAGGTATCGAGAATAAAGAAGAATCAACAAAAAAAATATTTTCAATGGGAGGCACCTACGGTGGCCAACCACATAACAATGATGTTATTTACTTTGGTAGGTACATAGTATACTATACCAATTTTGACTTGCTATTATTGTGATGCTTTTCTATTCGTTGATAGTTTTAGTTGGATTGGATGGATGGCAAACTCAAGCATTCAAGAAGTACCTAAGTATCAAAAGATAATTGCTTGATTTTATGTCCGATAAGACTACTGTTTTGTGATAAGATTACTGATATGAAAAGTTCACTGATTTTAATTTATAATTAATTCTAATGTAGATGATTAAAACATGTATAAATAAAAGATGACGAAGTGAAAATCGTGGGTATAATATTTACATAAGAGGTATGTTATGCATCTATCTTATTTTTGGTAATCGATAGATATACAATCAATGCCACATTTCTTCCTTTGTATCGCTATGTCGACACCAAAAGAAAATGAAAAAGGTATCATACCTAGCCTACGAATTATGCAGTATCAGCAAAGTATATTTCTTGTCTCGGGAGGAACTTGGACATACCTAACTAAAATTATGATAAACGAACATGTTGTTCGATTGCTGTTGACGGAGTTCCTTTCGGGGTTGTTCAGGGGTACGAATGCCTGAGATAATCGTTGCAAATAGATAGGAAGAAATTCGAGAAGGAGACACGTGGAAGAATACAGCTAGATTAGATAGCATTTGACAATCTATTTTCGGAACTAATACCTCAAAGCTTGAAGGCAAAAGTCTTCAATCAGTAGGCAAGGCACGTCGTACTAATTATGACAAAGTGCAGAGCTGCACACTTGACGCTCACTGTGTGAACTACTTAGTCCATTATTACTAAGTCAGTGAGCGGATTAAGGAAAAGGCTATGCTTGCAGTATCTCTGAAGGATTGGATCCGGAATGAGATAATCAAGCAAGATTGCCAAGCTGAAGTAGCAGTGGGCAGGGCAGTGGTCATATCTGCAGCAAAACCTATAAACATTAAGGCAAACGTGTTCTTGAGTGGACACCATCACTTGGCTCGTAGGAAGTGTAAAAAGCCCTCGGTCCAGGTAGTGGTGATAGGAGGACTTACAATATACTTAGGTACGCAAGGTATTCAAAAATAAATTTCGAAGACTGGGCTCAGAAACATGTCTCGGGACGGATACAGGTTGATGATGATAATTTATTTTGTAGATTATTAGTGAAATATAATGAAAGCTAGTTTTTGTTGCCACAAACCATTATAAACTTTCTGTCATTTCTTGAAAGCATATTGTTATGTAATGTATTGACATAATAAACACCTAAATATTCATACAATTGAAAACGATCGATACCATTTAGCACGAAATATTGTATTCTTACCTATTGAGGCCACGATAGAGAGGAAACAATTAGTCATGATTACAATCGAGGATAAAGTTACGAGCGAAGAAACTGGTTTTGTAAGCAAACCAACTATTCCGACCTTGTGAATTAGGTGTAACGAAATGCACATTTCGGTGCGATTCATTTCAACTGAGATAAAATAACTCCAGCGATCCGCCCCACAGCTTCGCCCACGGGAAGGTGGACATTATTCCATAAAAACTTTAACTCCCCATTTGACCCCTTTAAGGGATGAATTTTCCAAGCTTTTTTGAGAGGAGAATCTACTAATACCAAATATATGATTGGTAGGTTTTGGGGTTTTTAAAATGTCGTGATTAATAAAGTAAGGCATTTTGCTCATATAAGTAGTAGGCATACTATTATTATATAACTATAGAAGATAGAGAAAAAAACATTCATTGAGTGGATAACGAACTCAAGCTAGATAAATTTGATGTAACCATCAACGAATAACTATATTTCAACGATATTTCAACCAACACCACTGGATGGGAAAACGAGGAGCTGCGGTGATTTCATCAGTTCTCATACTTCATCGGTTAATTAAATCACTATACGCAAACTACGTCACTTCACTCGGCTACTGAGTGCCGTGCCACGCCACTGAGGTACACCCATAATAGATCTATGTCAAACTAATAAAACCTATGTCAACAACTTTACGTAGTCTCATTCGCACTTTATCTTGTAGAATTAAGGTGCATATTGCAATGTGACTCTGTATTTGTAATGCGTACTCAGGAATGCACGTTTTGGAATATTTTGTAAAGAAAACTAAGCTCTAAGCATCCATAATTTGAGTCAAAAATGACCTGATAACCAAATGAAATAATTGAGCGGGGACACGCGTTCTCTTGGGGCGGCTGCTTATTCGTGCATAATGGACTCTGGGCAAAGCGATGCGACTGACGCTTGACAAAACGTGGTTCAACTTTCACTCTCGTTTCGAACCAGTCTAAGCTTATAAATAATGAGGCCGCTGTATTTTATATCTGAATATTCAAGTTGATCGAATAAACTGATACTGATACACACAGTAAAAAGATAATAATAGCTAGTTATATAGATCTACTACAGAGGAACAAAGTTCAAAAACATTACAGCTCTAACTATATTATAAATATCTATTACCCCAACACAAATTAACGGAATTCTTCGCCTCCTAGGTAATCTTTATTATTAATTTTAATTTCTTCCTCTGTACTAGGTAATGCGCCGTATTTAGATATTGAAATTATATTTCTGCAGTCTTAAATAATTATCACACTATATCGTTGATGTTACTTGATACGGAAAAAATTTAGCGTTAAACTCAAACAATAAGTGAACTTGATACACCTAGTAGTATACTGATAAATTTCTCAGACATTGAGTGTGTCGTAATCTATACGATATGGAGGAGTCATGTGAACAAAGACCGCCAAGTGCAACTGTGGACGCTTATCGTTTGTTTACAGGCCACGTCTCAAAAGACGATGCGGCTGGCGCACCGACCGGCATGACATGTGTGTGCATTTTTTGCCCGCCCAAGGAGGCCGCGGGCGCGAGGTTATACACCCATTATTACGTCCTTCCTACTTTCAATTATTATTATCGGGCGGCAGCGCCGCACCCGCGACGGGGAGGAGAGGCACAGCTGCTGCCTACCAATAATCAAGACCTGTCTCACTTAGAGTGAGATGGAGATAGCGCAAGTAAACTAAAAAGTTGGATTTTTAAGACTTTCTACACTGTAGAACTTGAATTCACGCAGAAAATAACTTCCGCTATTAATAAAACTACTTTGTAAGTGACTTTCATAGCTTTGAAAACTTCATAATTTGTTAAAAACATCGAATTTACGAAACAAAATCAAACGCGATAGGAGGCGGATCTCCGAGACTTCCCGAGCGCGTTCGGTTCGATTTACCAGTTCACTCGCCGCAGTTTGGCGGCCGGTCGTGAGAATGGTGCGTTCCGTACGTGACAAAGAAATAATATTGTTTTTGACTGTGTTGTAGATAATGTCGCCTGAGCCCGTAAAAGTGCAAGTGGAATACATTAACGAGGACAAATCTGACAAGGTAAAATGTGTGGAGTGAAAGGATGCAGTGTTATTGTGTAACTGAATGGACGCCAGCGGGCAGCGGTCTCGTGTCGGTCGGCGCAGGGGGAGGGCGGGGCAAACGCGGCCCCAGCCGTGTGGGGCCCGCCAGGCCACACGCAGGAGGTTGTGACCGTGTCACAAGTTACTCCCTTGCCAAAATAGCATCAGCGTCCTCTTTTGCCTCATTCATTAACTTTAGTCACCTCTCTCAATTCCTTACTACAACCGTTAACTCAATAGCATCATCAAATCGTCATTCAAGAACATTTCATCGGTGGCCATTTTATGAAAGCAACAGCAACATTTAGCAATGATAATTCACGCCAACTCTATGAATTTTTGCTACTCTATACTCATTGTATTGAATTAATTATTGAAACTAGAACCGCATACCTGCCTCATTAGCGCGTTCTTTACTGTTGAAGTAATAGACTGTTTAGCAACTGCATTATAATCATAGTCACGCAGTTTGAGGTGGGTGGATCAAAGGGCGGCAGCGGCCTTGCAGACGCGACTACTCCCGGCACTTGTTAGGAAAAGGCGTGTCAATACTCAACTATCTAAACTGTTACAACTTTGTGGTAAAACAAACTTTGTTTTAACTGAAGTTTATATTATACACAAACTTTCTTGAAAACAACGTAGGTACATCTCTAAACTTTCTTTTTCAAAAATTTGGACCGGAAGTCGGTCTGCTAAAATTTCAATAGAGAATGAACGAATGATATGTCCATGCTAATTGCTAAATGTCAAATGTCATTTTTCGCAGACTATTTTTTATTTTCTTGTAAACAGACACAACAGACAGTTCTAAAGAGTAGCATGGCGCATGGACCTATTTTTATTCAACTAATTTTGATGAGAAACCAAAAATGTAAACATGATTACTGTTTGAGGTAAGTGTAGATCAAAACCCGAAATTTTCGAGTGTTTTTGTTATTATAGACCTTCCTTGACGCTTGTTCAGTCCTATTTTTTATAATTGAATTCAGTGAAGGGCTGCCAGTGACATTTCCCCTATTATTCGCGCTCAATATTGTTATATTGAACTGAGCAGGGACGATATCAGCGATTTACCTCGGTAGGTGCCTATACCTATTGTGTAAACAAAACTTTTTGTACCTGAAATGCGACATCTGCCAAAGGGTTCGATTCCCCGCGCTTTTTACCTGGTAATTTGTTTAAATTCCTCTTACTCATTGATCTTCTAACTTAACCTTACCATCACATACATCTGATTACATGAGAATATTTACAGAAGTAATTTTGACTCGTTAAGTAATATACAAAACAGAAACAAGACCAATTTGCTATCCATAAACACTAAAATTTATCTACTCTAAAACTTGACTTGAACTTGACTTGATCTAATTATTATTAAATTAGCGTTCCTTTTTAGTCCATCAACAAAATTCTAAATGGCATTCCTGTCTTATGATGATTTGGATCCGTTCACATTTACATCGAAGTGTTCACCGAGTTAGCAGTTGAAATTGCAAGAGATGTGGGAAGTGCTCTCGGCTACGCAGATACTGAAAGATTACAATTTGAATGTTTCCTATTAAAAATCATTTTAATGATGTTCCTTAAAATTGTCAATGACAGAGACACCAAAGAGCATTTCTTTTCATTTACTTGGGCTTAATGATTAGTTAACAAATTATTAGAAAGAGATATTGTTATAACTTATAAGCACAGAGATACATGGGAAATGGTTGTTTTTATTAATACAAATGGTAGTATATTGTAAAAGTTGATTTTAAAACTGCCCTTGTAATTTGTCTATTTGTAACTGTATTTCTTGAAGATAATAAAATATTACTACAAACCCGCTCCACATAACCAATGGTGTTGATTATGATGTGCATTTTATATAATTAAACTAAGTTTGAAAGACCTCAGAGAGCTGCTGTCCTCTTCTGACGATAGAAGTAAGAAAAGGACAGCATTATTTTCAGACTTGTCAAAGACTTGTCGTTGAGATTTAGAATAATTTAACAGTGATAGAGTTTTCAAAATTACGTTAGTAGCTTTAGCAGTAACATACAACAAATTTTCTCCTAATAACATTAGTATAGATGGATTATTCGTGAAAAATTTTGTTACAGTAAGGCATAATTTTGTGGTGGCAGCGGGCGCTCCATTCCTGAGCTTCATAGTCATAATAAAGCCCATATAGGTAGTCATATGATTCAAACTTTTTATTTACCTTCCTTGAGAGTAGAGGATATTCTGTGGTAGAGGTAGCTAATGAAATAAAAAATAATTAAAAATAAAACCGCTGCTAAAGGTTCATATTGCAGTCCCAATTACCTACCTACATATATTAACTATGGGGCAGTATGGGTAAAAAAGTGTAAACAAATTACATAATAAAATATGCGAAAAAACTACTGCTATAAACAAAACAAAAAACAAGTAAATTTATTCAGTGTATTCAGCTAATATTTGAAGAATGGTGTGATGTGTACATTTATCCGAAATATGGTTGACTAAGTATATATTAATTACATTACAGAAAAGACAAATAGTGTAAAGAATGCATAGTATGAATGAAGCAGAGGTTTGCTGGTTATTGGCCACTCCCACCACAAGTGACGTCATGATGCTGCGTCATTCATATAATGATTTCGGAAACACTCCTTCAGCTATAGTTACTATTACGTAATCTGTACTACTATTACTGTTCTAACAGACCCACTTGCCTTGCAATCCTTGCATGCATTTTGATTCGATTTGAGTATTGCAAGCTTGATACATTGTAATTTAACACTTGTTTCTTCACTGCTAAGGAACATTTTAGTCTGTAGAAGATACCGTAGAGTTAAACCTATAGGTAGGACGGCGATAAATGCGTGAGGCGCAGCGATTGATGAGTTAAAGGGATGACAAAATATGGGTCAAAATACAAAAGTTTGTTAGATATAAAAAAAAATTGTGGACAAATTATTTTGCGCATTGTCTGGAAAATAAAATCAAAGACATTTTTTTTAAAAACACCAAAAACCTGTAATAAAATGTTTAGTCATAATCGTTAATTTCGACCTAAATTACAAATTGTGGAAACAATGGCTCATTCTCATTAGGTACATAGTTAATGGGTACATAATTATCACATGACTTTTACGTGAAACCTCCACAAAACAAGGTTAGGTGACTCAGGTAACCTTTTGTTTTTTTTACGTTTTTCCAATCATCTGTCAAAAAGAAAAACCAAAAAGAAGGAAGCGTGTAACTTGCGCCCTCCACAAGCACCCCCGCGATGTCTGCGTCTGACATGCGAGCCGCATCACTCGACAGGACCTTACGTCCTTACAATAAAGTTTAAATTTGCGGAGCACGTCAAAGGTCAAAGTCATCATGCCTTGTTTCAGGGGAGTAGGAAATGGCACGCGTGGGTTGTCATTGGAACCGGCTTTTCCGCCCCTACCGACGCGTCGGCGTCGCGTCGCATGCTTTATCAAGGGGTATTCTATTTTTACCCAGTCTGAGACTTAGGGCTTGTTGTTGTTCCATCTGTAGTTAAAAATGTATGCAGGAAATAACTATGGTTTTCTCTTTTTTTTTAGTTTTTTTTTACAGGAAATTTTAATTTGGTTAGAAATAACAGTCGTATGGATGGATTTTGATTTAGGTATAGGTATACCTACTAAGGGTCGGTTTCATAGACGTTCGTAAGTTAAATATATTAAATTGTTTTTTTTCCTTGTTTATTTAACCGGCTTTAATGGAATCACTCGATTATGAAGATATCTCGATTAGTTACTAATTTAGGAGGCAATTAGAATTACTAATTTTAAGAATCGATTTTTGTTTGCGTCGCGGAGTGAAACTCATCCAGGATTATTAGCTCAAATTAGTAGATAACTTCATTCGATTACAAAAAGAGTAAGTTACTAATTTTAATATCGATTATCAGTAATTACTTAACGTCTCGATTGTGAAAATTAGTCATAGTAGCACATCGCAAAAACTTATATTTTGTTTTAAAAGGGTAGAACATTTTTATTTATTTTTCTTTGCGTATACAAGCCGGCCCTTATTAGTGGAGTTTGATGCAGAGATTGAGGTTCACGCCTTGCACCGTGGGTGGTATAGAATGTTGAGCATTCATAAGATAAAGCACGTATTAGGTAATTAGTATAAGATTAAGTAACGAATCGTATTAGAACAATAGATAATAATTAGTTTTAATAGATGCACAGTACCTAGTACCTCTACACTACTGTGTTAGAGTGTAAAGAAAAAAAATTGGAACGCGATAAACACCGACTCAAATATATACAAATATCACTACAAAATTAATGTATAGCATATTTATTGCACTGGCAGAAGAGTCCGTAGAGCTATATAAACAACCTACCCAAAATCAAAAAGCCCCCTGACAAGTGACAATCCCCTGATATCTAAGAACAGTCCCGATCATTACACCTTTCTTTAAAAAAAAAACTAAAGAAAAATCGGTTCATCCGTTCATGAACTACGATGCCACATACAGTTACACATTCACACAGATACACACTTACAACCCCCTCTTTTTCGTCGAGGGTTAAAAAAAGAATCAGGATGCGATAACAATGACATAACATATCGCTAATCCCTTTTTTAAGAAAATGTAATATTAAAATGTCTCTAAGTACGAGCAACAGAGGGAGGAAAGGGGAAACCCGGGATCGCATCGGCGCTGGGGGGCGCGTGACCTTGCCCGGACCGACACCCACACCCCAGCCGTAGCTGTTGCTCTTATTTTCAGGAAAACATTGAACCTGGTTCCGTGGAAATTTCAACTCTGTTGCTTATTGGGGTTGGGTTGTTTTTCTTTGGACAGAGAACTGGAGTTGAGCGTCGAATCGCTCTCGTTATTATTGATGAAAGATGTTCCTCTATTATCTGTTGCCCTGGTGATCAAATGTCTTTGTACTAGCAGAATGCTCGACGATTGATGCTTCGTTATCGGGTATTATCGTCCACAGTTGACCTACTTACCTATAGAGGTGGGCAGTTATCGATATGGCTTACCTTTACTTGTCCGGGCGATAGATGCCCTATTTCTAAACGAGGCACCTGTTTTTAAATGAAATAAATCCTGGAGCAATTTTTTTTCATAGATTATTTGATTTCTGTAATATGCGGAACTTGTTTTCGAAAAGTAACTGGGATAAAGAACTTTTTAGAATTTACCCTTGTTTGTTTTGATAGCTTAGCACGCAATATAATGAACATAGGGTAGGAATGTAGCAAGTTCCGTGCCTGGGTTTTTTTTCGTGTCTGGGTGTTGTAGTATCCAGATTTGCTAATGGGTCAAAGCGGTCATAGTCAGAGCTGTGCATTATTTTTGCGTTATAAAACAGTAGGATCTCAGTTCTTTCTTTTATCTTTGAGAAAGTATGTTCTTTATTGCAGTCACTATCTAAAAATTGAAATAAAACAGTTAAAATTGAAGGAACAAAAACAGTACGTGCGTCAGAGAGAGGCAATTGCACCTTTTGCCTCCCCCCTCCCCCTATATCCGCGCCTGTCTTGTGCAATTGGCATGCTAAACCTAAGATATCCTTGATAAGGCTTACGAATAGATTGCGAGATTTATAAAATAATACAAAAATAGTCAGAGTGAAGTGCTATTAGGTAAGGGCCATCCATACATTGTACCTAATCTTTGGCCCAAACACCGTAATATGCCAGCAGTTTGCTGATTAAAAATTCCTATGTAACCTGTCGAAATTATCAAGCCATAGATGGCCACTGTAAGCACGTGCAAATTCTTTCCGCTAAATGTCAAGCGTAATTATGACCTAATTTAACATGAAACAAAAAAACTTCGTAAATGTCTCACTTAAATTAGGTCAAAGATTCCCGATGTAATTACCGTACCTACCTGTCGGTGAAGGTACATTGACCTTTGACCTAGGTCAAAATAAGTTTTACCGATGCCGGAGCTCTAACACAGTTATTTATTGACCTAAAACTCGTAACCTATTTTCAAGCGTTCTCGGCCATATTGAGGGATGATCGATTCTGTAATATTTACAGGGTTGATGTATCCGATGACGTATGATTTAATTGCTGTTCGCTATACTATTTTTAACGATATGACGGAATCAGCTTATGGTCCACCTGATGGCAAGTAGTAAACATGACCTCATGTTTTCAGGGTTGATGTACTTCAAAAACGGGTTACATTTTTACTGTTAGGTATACGATGATATTAAATTTTTACTGCTGTCCTCTATGCGATTTTTTAATGATACACGGTACAAGGTGATGCTTCATCTGATATTAAGTAGTAAACATATTTGGTTAATAACAACGCATTACCTTCAATGTCACGTCCAGCCGCCATTGCAGTTGCATCCATATATCCCTTGATGCACGACGTAAGCACTTGTTTCCGTTTCAAATTCAACTGTATTTCTCAACAACAACTGCTCTGTTGGTTTCTATATTTTGGAGAACAAATTTTCTGAAAGATAAGTTATACCACTAAAAACGCCCACTGATCGAAATCCTGGTTCCGCGCCTGAGTCATCCACCTAGGACTTGCCTTTCGTGGTACATTGCGTCCCCCACCCCCTCTAGCCAAGATGCTTTCTACAATCGTTAGAGCTAATAATAGATACCATTTTTTTTATAGGAAAGACAGTTATTTTTACGATAAGTCGCATGCATGGAGTCAGAACAATGCATACTCTATATTGACGATCTTCACATCCCATACAAAATTGTAATTTGTAACCAAGATGCATTAAGACAAGCTCAAACGTAACACCACAAAGCGTTAGCGATTGCATCTTGACTAGCCCCTCTGGTCCTGTAAAGATTTTGTAAACCACCCCTCCCTCGCGGGACCTTTAAGTTAATAATGAATTGCCCCAGAACCGCTTAATCGATCGTGATAAAATTTTTGGTATAGAGACAGTTTGGACCCTTGGAAAGGCCTTAGACTACGCGAGTGAAACCGCGGACCGCAACATAAAAGTTACGCGGGTGAAATCGCGGACCGTAACATAAAAGTTTGCAAAGTGTAGCTACTTTATTGTTACTACCAAATATTGGTAATCAACTGAACTTGAAAACAGTAATGCGACATCTAAAGGCACTTTATTCATAAAACTGAAAGTTTGCGTAAAAACACTCCACCTTTGTCAACTTTTACTTCTGAATTGAAAAGTTCTCAAAGTTGTACCTACTCTTCGTCTCTCGAGCATCAGTAGTGGTGAAAAATATCAGAGGAATGTGAATCCTACATAAAAGAGTCAGGGTTAATTTTAGCGCGATGTTTTTGTTGTCAGGAAGGATCCCATTCGCCTCTCGCGCTCCTGGCGGCGACGTGTAGTCGCCTCGGCGCCGCCAACATGGGGCCTGAGCAACAGCAGGATGTCAAAGAGCATTTCAGTAAGATAATAATAAATTTTTCCTAGTAATTTTTGTCCCTATTCAGCGATTTCGGCGAAGCGACGAGAAATCCCTTTGAAGACTCATTAAGGTTTTCCTATACAATCTTTAGAATTACGAAACATCTAACGAGCCTTTCTTGTGTTCTTGTACGATCAGATTTATTGGAATTCAAGAAGGTACTCGTTTAACATAATAACTTGACATATTTTACGTTTTACAGGTCCACAACAACAACAACAACAGCAAACGCAACAACAACAACAGCAGCAACAGCAGCAACAACAGCAGCAACAACAACAACAGCAGCAACAACAACAACAACAGCAGCAGCAGCAACAACAACAGCAGCAGCAACAACAACAGCAGCAGCAACAACAACAGCAGCAGCAGCAGCAGCAACAACAGGCGGCACAACAACAGGCACAAGCGCAGGCGCAAGCCCAAGCGCAAGCTCAACAACAAGCGCAGTTGATACAGCAACATGTGCAAGGCGACGCGGCTACGATAGCGGCGTTACAGCAACAGTACATGCAACAGCAACAGGCGCAACAGCAACCTCAGCTGAGAGTTATTAGCTCGGCTGTTGTGCAACAATTGAGAGCGCAAGGTTTATCGGTAAGACTTTTTATTTTATTTACGAAGGCAAGAAAGAAATTATTTATTCTAAAAAGTCTAGTGTAAGAGCACGTGCAGTGAATTTTGATACAGTGACAAAGGTGTTGCGGTGACCATAGGTAACACTACTTGTAATATAGTTGCACCACCAACAAGAGCAAGGGCAATAACTAAGCGAAGTGAGGGAAAGGAGGGTAGAACCCTTAAATGCAGTGTTTTGGTCATGCTGGTTTTAGGTATCACAACGTTTTTACTTCACCGTTTTGAGCCAAGATGGAATTTGAATTCTGTATTTGCGAATTGAGGCCGCTAGAACCAGAGTGGCCTATCTGCATTTTTGACAACTTTTGACCTATTAATATTTTCGTAATATAAATACGTTATTTTACAAAACCAGACCGACCTAAAGTTTTTTTATCCTGCCATCTGCGTTATGATCATGACTGTAAACAACTTTAGGTCGGTCTGGTTTTGTAAAATAACGTATTTATATTACGAAAGTGTTAATAGGTCAAAAGTTGTCAAAATGCAGATAGGCCACTCTGGTTCTAGCGGCCTCAATTATAAGTTGCACGTGTTACCATTCGACCACTACCTCTCAGTCTAATTCAACTTTTCAAAATTAGAATTTCGTTTTGGAACGGGTATTTGCCATTCATTTGTTTTGTTTGATTTTTTCGATATTTCTATACGTTGCAAGCGCCATGATTAAGAATATAAAATAAAAGTGTGATTTGTTTCTTAATTCTCGTATATAACTTCCCCTAAAGTGACAGGGTATAGTATTTTCATTGTTTAGTTTGAATATCCAAGCTTTAGTGGCTTGATATCTTACCTCATGAAAACATTTACATCGATCTGGCCAAAAATAGCTTGACTTTGTACTCGACGTTCCAAGTCGTTTTGTGAATGAAATGAAATTACGATGTTCATTGTCCATGCTTCGCGGGAGCCGTATTTGGAACTAGGCGTTACCTTATTTCCTTAAAAGCTGTGTGAATGAACATTTAATATATTTGTTTGCTCTTGACTGTACACGAGAGTTGGTAAGCTAAAGAAGGCTATAATATTTAACCGCTAAGCATTAGTGTGCAAATATTACTGTTTCAAATAGAAGGGTAATGTTTCCAGTGAAATTACAGAATAATAAACGCGCAAGTGGTTTCTTTTCATCTAATATTTCAGACATTAAATTGCCGCAAAGGATTTTGAACTGTTTAAGGTCAAAATCCAGCGTAACGTTGTACTGTAGTGTACTGTCAAGCCAGCGTGACGTTTACCTCCAGACAAGCGAATTGCTCCTCTTATCAATCGTTTACACAAATAAAAAAGGTTGTGCAGTAGCGTTAAACGACGATGTAGCGCCACGACATACCTGGATTGGGAATTCATTCTCAAATGAGGCTGCCGGAACACACCTATAGGTACTTAGCGACTGTATAGCTGGCCAGGCGAGCACTAGAAAATTCCCTACCACCATCAAGCAAAACAAAATATTGTCTAAATCAGCTGGTCGAACCACGCTACGCCTGAATCGCTAACTCTAAGTACCTCAATTAGTCACTTTTTGCTTGTTTATTTCAGGGTAACGAATTGTCAGCGGCAATTGTGAACGCAGCGAACACAGTACCAAATGGCATTCAAGTGCAGCAGCCACAGGTAAGGTCATACTACCTGAAATCGTTGGAAGCTTTGCGAGCGATCAGAAAATAGAAATAAACATTCCGAGTGAGATGGAAAATGCAGGTGGCGAAGTGGCGGCAGGCGAGGGTGGGAAGGATACGTCCCCGTCCCCACCTCGCTGTGTACCCTACAATCTATACCTAATAACCACTATGCACAAAGTTCAAAACCAACTAGCCTAGTTAGAACTAGCAATAACGAGATGATTTTATTATAAAATGGAAGGGAAAATCTATACTTGAACAAACTTGTGTAAGTAAGTATATTTCTATAACGAGATGTTTTTCCTATAGACTAAATATAGTAAGTAGCACTGTTTAAACAGAACGAGAATATTCCAAGTTTGTTCATATTTATGCTTCATCATCATCAGCCTTTTACGTTCCCATTGCTAGGAGAGTATGGGTGGTAATCTACAGTGCGGGTTGGTAGATGTCGCATGCCCTTGAATATTGCAGTTCTTGGATATGCCTCACGATGTTTCCTTCAATTAGCGTAGCATCGGCATAACGAGATACCCTTGATAACGCAGAGTTCTAAGTACTACGCGTGTGAAGACACTGGCTTTTTTGTTTGACCAAAAGTCACCTTAGCTAAAGCTCATTTGAGTCCTCAGACAAACTGTTCCAGCATTGACTGGTCATTACTTCATATAGCCAGTAGGTACTTGTATAGTTTTCTGTTGGGAGGGTACCGAAAACTCATTACTGTTTAACAAATATTTGCGTTGGGCAAACATTCGCCCCGAGGCTCAATGAAACTACTGTCCCCTCGGCTACTAGGCAGGTGCTAACTACCATAGTAAAGGAGTAGTAGTTCAGCTTCATATAAATCGGCCGTCGCCGGTTTGAATGTGTGCGTGAGTAGCGGCACCGTGTACGCACGCACTTTTCACGCACACAATCACATAAACGAAAGGAGGCGGCCGGGGCCGCGGCCATGCACTCAGTACGGAACGCGCCGCCTATGCGTCACCGCAAGAGTAGGCAATTAACTCGTCGAGCGGCCTTAGCTAACCTACTGTTCTTTATATACTGTGTAACTACTCTACGCAATAGAGGGGATAATATTGACCGAATCGTAATTATGTCCCTATTACGAACTCACTTGAAAGAGAAATAAATAAGTGATTTATGAAATGAATCAATGATATTTGAGTATTTGGGCTTTTCGTGTAATAAGGGCCACAGAGAATCTCTAATGATTAAGATATTAAAATAATTCTAATAATGTTAGTTGTTTGTCAATTTATGGAAATGTAATGTGCAAACGCAATAAATACTCGTATTTATGGTTTTACAAAAAGGTGTATTAGGAACAAATATAAAATCGCTACCAGGCTCTATGAAGTCTGCAACTCCTTCAAAGGACAATGGTGTCGATTCGGTTTTGTATTCTATAAAACTAAACTAAAGTTTGACAGGTCTAATGGTATTGCTGTCTTTGTTTAACCACTGAAGTAAATAAAGGACAGCATTACTTTTAGACCTGTCAAACTTAGTTTAGTTTTCGAGAATGCAAAACTGAATCATCATTCGACACCATTGTGTACCTTCACGTTTTCAACAAAATCCAAGGTAAAATCCAAGACTTGTCGGTAGCTAAATATCAAGTCCACTTATAATGAAATCTAATTAGGAAAACTTCATGTAAACAATCAAGACAAGCTTGGGATTATTGTGAACTTGCTCCAATTCAAACGTGTTAATAGGTAATAAAGAAAAAAATTTAAATGTGAACACGCCTATAAAATCGTGCCTGTTCTTTTACCAGTGCCTGTGTAAGGAAATTGGAAAAGGCGTAGCTAGTTAAGTTTGGCGTTTTAAAGTGATGACATGTTGTATAAACATACTTTTTAATTCCAGGTCATATCAATGCAGCAACTGCAGTCCCTTTTGGGAGGAGGTGGGATGGTGTCTGGAGAGGGCGCCACATACCAGAACTCGCCGCAACAACTGTTGCAGATACACCCGCAACTGTTACAGGTGCGTGTTGCAGCATCGATCTATAGCTTAAGGCGTAAAGTCGTCTACCGTTTGAATTGATGCTACTGAGCTCGGTTTTTGGCTTTTGTATGTCTTACAGGGTAGCGTTTGACCACAAGTCTCCTGATGTTATGAGTGAAAATGGTCGATGGTAGCTGGTTGATGAAACTGACTCGTAAGTGGCGCTGCCGGAACACACCTATATGTGCATGGTGACAGATTCTTACTATGACTTAGCTAGCCAGGCGAGCACTAGAAAATGCTCTACTGCCAACTAGGGGTCAGAACTATGTATGTGATTTAGTGGGCGTTATTATTATAATTATTAGTCTAAAGTTAAAAATATTGTTCGTGTGTCCGTTGCAGCAACAAGGCAATGTGTACGGCGGCTGTGTGCTCGGCGGCGTGGGCGGCGTGGCGCCTATGCAGGCCGTCACTGTTGACGGGCAAGATGCACTCTTCATTCCCGCGCAGCACGCGCAGGTAACACACACACATACAAACTCTCTCATACACACAGAGATATGTGCGGGCGACTATGACCATTGAGGTCCTACTGCAACTTTGTCCTCGAATTGTACATGAGAATAAGGAAGATTTAACTTGGGATTTAGACAAAGTGGAAGTAGCTATATCCAAGTTTTATACACGAGATGCTTGCATGCATGTGCATAATTTAAAACTTATTGGCCTTGACGTTTCGGCGTGAAAGCCACATTAATAGGTGTTTAGGTTTTATGATACCTAATAAACATTCATGTTATTAATAGGAAAGTAACGGTTGGAATGCATTACCGAATCCAGGTGCTTTGCATTCAACGGATCTGAGAAGTGAAATGGAGTCAAGTGATTGAGTGACTGACTGCGAAGAGTGTCGTTGCGGGGTAGATTTTCGCTACGGGACTGATATAGGTGCATTGAAATGCGTCGAAAAATAAATTGTTCCGTGTCTGGGTGTTGTGGATCCCTGATCCACGTAGCTTCTGATACCCTAGATACAAAGAGTCCAGGTACAGTCAACGACAAAAGTCGCTAAACAATGAAAAACGTTCCGATTTTCTTTATCATTTTAAACACCACCCTTCGACTGTACCATCACTTAAAATCAGGAGTGTTGCGTTGTGCTCAAACGCTAACTTGAAAGTTGTGGAAAAAACCATTACTGATAAAACACAGATGAAATATAGAGTACTAGTTGCGCCCCGCGGTTTCACCCGCGTCTTCCCGTTATCCGAAACCTTTTCCGGGATAAAAAGTAGCCTATGTGTTAATCCAGGGTATAAGCTATCTCCATTCCAAATTTGATTCAGATCCGTTGAGTAGTTTTTGCGTGAAAGAGTAACAAACATCCATCCATCCATACACACAAACTTTCACGTTTATAATATTAGTAGGAAGATCAGCTACATTTGTTTCTGACTTTACTATGTATGTGTTTGAATTTTCAAACATTAATTTGACGGAATGTTATGAAAATTTCAGAATTTCTCCAGCATGGGCCAAGTGAGCTTAGTAAACGGGCAACTAGTAAGGACGCCGGTGTTGCCAACTGGCTTCCTGCAAAACGTCATGCATTTACCAACTGGTAAGTATTTGAAACGAAATGTTGGTTCTGCTTCCTACAGTCCGAATAAACCGATGCGGTCGCGGTCCGGTTTCGGGCAAGCGTAGTGCATTAGCCGAATTACCTTTTGTCTCGTAGTTTAAAAACACAGGTCTTGGCTACGCTCACCCACCGTGTTAATTAGTTCGTGCCTCAAAAATTATGGAACTCACAGATAATAATAACCCTTTGTCATACAAGAAACAAATAATTTGCAATAATAAAATGTGACTACAAATTGAGATTAAAACATATCCTATCTATCAAGTTGGACCAAACTGCAGACATTGTGCAAAATTTCCTTAAAATCGGTTCTTCACTTTAGAAGTTCATCGCGAATAAACTACGTGACACGTAATTTATGTGTAGACGAAAAATAGGTCAGCGTGATTGAAGGAAAGTAACTTTGTCAAAGGACGAAATACAACCAACTCTCTCTCTGAGATTAATGTTATTCTTGAGCATTTTATGGTCGCAACAAAAATACCCAATGTCCTTCGCCAGGGTTCTAATTCTATCTTCATACCAAATTTAATCAAGATCCTTTCGGCGTGAAAAGGTATCAAATCAATCAGACTGAGGGAGTAGAGGGACATAGAGAGTTACATACGCATTCGTAATTTTAATACGAATGAAATATTTTATACGTTAAATTGATATTGGCGTTTGGACAAAAACTTCAAGTTGTACTACTGTTTAGGAAATTTTCAATTTATATCTCAGATACACGCACCGCTTGGGGTTTCACTTATAATCTCACTTCAGCTTCGGAATTGCTTCGGATTTTATGTTTCCATACATTAGCTTCGCTTATTTATTTCTCATCCTTAGAAATTATTTAACAGACATAACGAATAATTTCACCTAATGCATGATGGTTATACAATAATGATAGTGTCATTATCATTAGTCATTACTTTCACTTGAATAACTTAAGTGAAAGCTTTCCTATGTGGTCGTCTACACAACGTTGCCAGTTTATAAATTGATCGCTTTTATACATCTATGTCACGTTTAAAACGATCGTGTCTAACAATAATCGCTACTCAAGCATTGATCAACACTTGAGGGTCATTCTAGAAACCAGCCTTAAAAATTTCGATACTTCAGGTCTAAACTGAAGAGTGATTGAAATTGACATTTTGTATACTGATATAAGACATTGTTAGACAACTACGCAGTGCAGTGACGTCACGCAGTGTGATTGAGCCATGGCGTCCATCTTCTGATAGGTAGCAAATGCGTCAAAACGGCAAGTTGCATAGTCGACCACCAATCACCGCATGCCACTATCGCTTCATAGGACCATACTAATCTGTGTTCCCTGCCCTCCCGCCGCGCCTCACAGAGCAGCAGGCGACGGTGAACATCCCCGGCACTAACCTGTCAATTCCCCTCTCCGCCCTGACGGGGGGGCAGATGTTGAACGTGTCCAACATATTCCCGGGGATACAGACTATACAGATTCCGACGAGTCAGACCGTCACTATGGGCACAAGTCAGCCGGCGACGCAAGGGGGGGACAAGAGCGAGAAGGAAACTAAGTCGCCGACGTCCTCGCCTGGAGAAGGTTGGTAGCAGGGCGGTGTATCTCCGGACTTTGGGAGCGGTCTGAACATAGACACGAGTCGCGACGCATTGTAAAAATCTGTATGTTATGAACGAAGTGACTAGATTGAACAATATAAGTAGTAATACGCGATGGGTCTTTATGACTGGGCAATTAAATAAATTCAATAGTTATTGTGACACGTAAATAATGCCATATTAGTTAGTCACTTTGTCCATAATACATATACAGTCATACCGACGAGGTTTCTATGTGGCATGGACACACCACAGAAAAACTTAGCAGCGCATTTATTTTATACGAGATTGCCAACCCAACCTTATAACAAAGCCCTTACGTTATTTTACATATTGTGTGTTTTGAATAACAATAAAGTACGCGAATATACTTTAAATTCAACGTCAAGTTTATTTACACCATCGCTAAAAAAGTGCATGAAAAGAAACGTATACCGACTTAATGAAATTAGTGACACGTTTCATTTCACGCACAGGAAGTAAAATAATAGATTTTTTTTAATGGCTTCATTTTATTGACCACGAAACTAAAAGTACGTTAGATTCATTTAAAAAGGTTGGCAACGCCTCTGCGCACACTCGTGCCGAGTTCAGACTGATCATGAAGTTAGGCGATATCTCTATTGTGCGGAGTGAGTTTTCTTTGTATGAATTTAGTACATGTGAAAATTTCAGTTGTTCTTGTTTTATGAAAAAGAAAATTCTCTCCAAGCAGAAAACTCCTTTTTTCACGTCCCCAAGCTTATAACAATATCTTTCATTTACATTTTACTTTGCTTGGTGTTTTATTAATTTCTATAGTGCACTGTCGCTCTCATTATAATCATTTCCATCAGTCACTTCATAGAAATGCTAGAATCTAGATGCAATTAATATTACATATTGATATTCAAGTTCAGTAAAAATATAATTATTTTTGAGTATCTATTTTAAGCTGCACAACCACATTGCACTTTCATTGGCGGGGAATCATCAAAAATGAACAAGTATTTCACGTTTTGGTTGCAGATGAGGTAGTTCTCTTGCAGAGAATCACGAGTAATAAGCCATTCATTTCGAGAGCAATTTATTGAAAGTTATCTAGAAACTTTATTACAAGCAATTACGAATATCATTTTTAAAAGACTGCTGTGACGTCATAACCTCGTAAGAATGGCGTTCATGAAAGTAAAATAAATCTACCTTCGTCGTTTTAGTGTATGTAACGTAGTGATGATACTAGCCTGCTTAGGGGCATCATAATAGTATGACAAATTCAAATAACTTCTACCTATTCACAAGGCCCTCAAAATGGCTTTCGCGAAAGCGAAACAATGAGGCAAAGTTTAAAATATACCAAAAACTATTCAAAAGGCGGTCAAGGTGGCATTTTCTATAAAAACAACGTATGTGCAGACAGCGACGAAAGTCACGCATCACGTCTGTTTTGTCTGAAACTACCAGTTTGCCCATATTTTGGTGTTAAAGATGCTTAGGAAAACTTGACCGCACCTCGTGTTCGTATCTCTAACGCCCGTTCCCAATAACCGATCTATCCACGGTTTGTTCTACTGGAGATATAATCTTGACAATACTTCTATGGAGCTTATGTCAAATTTCCATCACCATTACGGCAAACCGTGTACAGATCGGTTATTGGGAACGGCCGTAAGTAGAGAAATCGATTCGCGTGTGTAAGTAAGCAGAGATGTAACGAGGCAGTGGGCTCCCAGCAGGCGGCGGGGTGGCGGTGCGGGGAGGCGCGGGGATGGGCATGGTTCCCGTGCAGGTCCCGGTGAGCATGGCCAACGGTCATACAGTGTACCAGACCGTGCATCTCCCGGTACACGCGCCGCACCATCTGCAGATCATTCCGCAGTTACAACAGGTACGTAGATTTACGCCCGAAACTAATAATCGATCCTGATTCGTTATCCGCGGTTTTGGATCGAAACTTATGCCATTTTAGTGGTAATCTGCCAAGCCCTGGTACTAAAATGACATTATAACATGACATATCGATCCAAAACCGCGGATAACGGATCGGATGGATTATTTATTAATTTCGGGCACTAGGCACACGCGAAAACGGAATTTTCAGAGGTTACACCCGCGTGGGCTACAGTTAATCAGGATAATAAGTAGCCTATGTTCTTTCTCAGGTTCTAGACTATCTCTGTACCAAATTTCATTGAAATCGGTTCTGTAGTTTAGGCGTGAAAGTTAGGCAGACAGAGAGTTACTTCGGTAGACGTGTTCTTGAGTGGAGACCGCGACTTGGTAAACGTAGTGTAGGACGCCTTGCGACTAGGTGGAGCTACGACTTGCGCCGAGTGGCTGGCAGTAGTTGTATGAGAAGATCCGGAGACCGGGCTCAGTAGCATACATTGAGATAGCCGTATCAAAATGAAATGATGTCCAGCAATGGACTGACCGTCTAGTATCAAAAGGTCCACTTACCAAAATGTCTAATTAACAAAGTTTGTTTTGCCATTACAGATGCAAGCGCAGCCCCAGATGGCAAATGTGTTGACGCCGTCCGGTCAAATACAGCAGATTCAAATAGCTTCACTCGCCAATGTCCAGGTAAATATTAAATAATATGACATTATTAATCTACCGTTCAAATAAATGTTAGACAAAATAACAATGTCAATCTTAAGATTTCCCAAACCTATATATATATTTAACTATTTTTATAAAGTATCTACTTGACAAAATTCTAACAATGGCTAATAGACAATGCATAGCCTAAACGGTAAATCATAGAAACATGAAAAGTGAAATGTATCCAAATGAATTATGCGGTGTCGGGGTCCACCAAAAAATTATTTTCAAATCACCTCCTATGGGGTCAAATGGGTTATAAGAGTTTGTATGAAATTTTAAAAAATGACAAAATCCACGCGTCTGTAATTTCTTTCTCTCTTAGAGGACTTCTTAAAGTAAAACCTATTTCAATTTCAAAACTTTTTTATTTAATAGGATACATTGTGATCACTTTAAAACGTCAACTTAAAACTAGCTACGCCTATTCAAACCTCCTTACGCCGGCAAAAGAACAGGCAAGAAACGCCCGGCAGGTAATTTTTTTGGCGCGATCACATTGACAATTTTATTCTTATCACTAATTGATTGAATTGGAGCAAGTTCACTAAAATCCCAAGCTTTTTTTTGTCATCTAATAGTCCGATATTTTTTAATTAGCTTTACTAATAAGAAGATTTCTCTTGTTTGGTTGTACACATTGGGATATGGGAACATGAATATTAACGAGTTGCGGGATCACAACCAAAGCAGACCAGACCCCACAAGCAGCACCCGTTCACGAGTTGACGCATGTGCCAGCCATCGCTCTCCTCGACCATATGAGAGAGAAGAGGGCGAACCTAGAACCTTAACCTCTGTTAGGCTTATTTCTTATACTTCTTAAAAGTACGTTATTTGCTTGACGAAGTGAATGAGCTCTAAATAACTCTACCTTCTTACTAATGTTTTAGGGAAATGCGAATGTTTGTGTGTGCGTGTGTGGGTATGTTTCTTTCAACTCAGCTCCGTAACGACTGAACAGATTTTCATAAAATTTGTTACAGTCAGCGACAAAAGTAGCTACTCGATTTTCCAGCGTATTAGATCAGTAATGTTAGCTTTTACAACTTAGAAGGTAGCGTTTGACGACAACACAACACACCTGATGTTAAGTGATGATTAGGTCGAAAGCTGGTGTCTAAGATGATAAAGAAAACGGGAAAATTGTTCAGCCACTTTTCTCGTTGACTGTACCTCTATAATTAACTAGCTGCGTCCTGCGGAGTACCCGCGTGGGCTAAACTTTATCGCGATAAAAAGTATCCCATGTCCTTCCCCACGGCTTGAACTGTGCTCTCACTTGAGAGCCAGTGCCCAGTCCAGGAGTAGCGTGGCGCCATCTTCGACCACATCGTCACTTAACATCAGGTGACTTGAGGTCAAAAGCTAACCTGTAAATAGAAAAAAAAAACTGTCTCTGTATCAAATTTCTTTTAAATCGGTTCAGTATTTTAGGCGTGAAAGCGTAACAGACAGACAGAGTTACTTTCGCATTCACAATATTAGCAGGGATTAAGTCTTGCACTTCAGACAAAGAGATACTTTTACCCCTCTTCCAATGAAAGCAAAGCCGCTGAATTAAATAAAGCTGTATATACAATGCCGGTTGTGTGGTTTGGTAGCAGGCTAACGGTACGCAGACGGCCGCGAGTGGAGCTCCCACTCCTGCCACCATCACGCTGCAGGTGAGAAACTTGTCGGTTCGGGTGTACACCTGAGTTTGGGTTTTTAAAACATTTGCACGTTGTTTTCTTGGTTTGTTTCTTGTAGTTTCGTTGCCTTTGTTTGAAAAAGTATTTTCTTTTGTATGATTTGTTCGCTCATTATTTAATTTTTTATCTTAATTTGGTTAAAATGCTTTGTTAGTAGATACCGCACTGTGCGACTATAACTAATTTAATAAAGACTTAAAATACTGCAAAATGTAATATCTAACAATATCTCCCTTCCTTTTTACAAGCTTTTATTTAACTTGCAATGTATGTATGTATGTATGTTACTAAACTGAGATCGAGCTACAGTGTCCACTAATTTGAATTGAAGTAGTCGATATACCAAAACATGTGTATTTATAATATCCACCACTAAAACTTTCCCATCAGCGCTAATGTAATATTGTGTAAGTTTACGCGATCAATTTATCCCTAATGCTTGGCTAAAACGGAAAGGCGGTATCAAACCCGATGCAAGCGGACTCTAGCGGCATCCAGCAGCAACAACCTTCACAGACGATTATCACCTCTACGCCGACTGGACAGCAAGTGACCGTCATACCGGCCCAGAGCAATGTACGCCCGACCAATGTCGTCCAGGTACTTCGGCAATCTTCGGCACCTGACGAATATTCCCGAAGCGTAGAGCTGCTGTGTAGTCTATGTCTATGTTCGTCGTTATGTGCTGTAGTTTAATTTTAATGGCATGCATGTTGAAGGATCATCCTTCTGCTGACTGAATAGAAAGTGATCTGCCATAGCAACCCAGACAAATATAACGTATATATTATGTTCCTCGTTATGTGCTGTAGTTCGTGTATAGTTTCTCTTTATGTGCTTTAGTTTGATATCATGCATGCGGATGATCACCATCTTGTCGGATGGATAGAAAGTGACCGGATATCGGCTCAGACCAATATACGCCCGACCAGTATCGTTCAATGTCGTCGAAAACTCTCGATCTCTGACGAATATACCCGAAGTATACATTTAGAGCTGCAGTGTAGTACATATATGTTCATGTTTGTCATTATGTGCTGTAGTTAAATGTCATGCATGCTGGAGGATCATCTGGACGGGAAGTGACCTAACGTCTCTTTCGATCCTTGAGGAATAATATCCCAAAGCAAACTTGTAGAGCTCTAATGTAGTCTATGTTCGTTGTTCTGCGCTGTAGTTAAATGTCATGCATGCTGGATAAAAACCTCAGCGCCGATTAGAACCGATTGTGACCGTCATCCTGACCCAGACCAACGTCATTTTACACATTTTTCTGTGAATGAGCGCACGGCGTAATGTCGCACTGCATACGCATGATGAAAAGTCTCTTTGTCTCTCTCGCACATGTTCAAAGTTATGAGCGTGACAGAGATTGTTACTGTTTCTTCTTACTATTGTATAATAAAATTGCTTTGGTGTGAATACTGTGAACGTACCAGCTTTATATAACTGGCGTATACTTCGGCAATCTTCGGGCCCTGACTGTTCGGCTATCTTTGGTCTTAGAGGAATATTTCTATCCTTAGATAATGTGTGTCCTGCTTAACATAAGGTAGGATTGAATTTGCGAATTGTACTGGGTTCTCGTGTTTTGTGTATGCTTTTGATATTGTATCTAACAACTTTACATGGTGGCTGAGTACCCTTATCGCGAGTTTCTAACATTTGCATACAAAAACTTTACGTTTGTCGATATTAAGTACAGTTGATGACGTTTTGTATACGCATAAGAGAGACAACTTTAGTTTCAGACAGATGAAATAAAAAAGCATAATATATACAAGTAAACGCAAATTTGATCATCTTGTAGCTATGTGGGCGGCATACATACAGCGTATTCTTTATACCAGTTATCATCTTTTCTAATACAACAGCTAGCTATAAAGTTTTACATTTTCAGGTCCCAACATTGGGTGGTTTAGGCGGCGCAGTACAATTAGTCCCAACGCTGGGCTTAGGACAGGGCTTACAGCTCGCTCAATTACAGCAACAACAGCCGCAGCCACAGCCCGTCATAGGTATGTAACTTATCTATCTAACAATTCCGAACTAAAATTAAATATGTATATTTTATTTTTGTTTTTGTGTGAGTAGTTATATTTTATATACGAAATCCTGCCTGAAACATTGTAATTTGTAACCAGTACCAGTGATTTTAATCACATAAAATCTAGGCAGCATAGCTTTCATACCGTGAAAGATTTATTCATCGCATTTGGCAATTAATCCTATATACCAAAATTCACACATTCCACAATTTTAACCTCATTATAATATTAGTCAAGATGTGTTGTAAAACAATGAATCAGGGAGAACTTTGTAAATGATATTTATTTTCGCTTAATGTCGTTTGTCTGTCTGCTAATCTGAATCCTATCTGTAATGATACTTTAGACAATAGTATAAAAAAATTGTTTGATAACGTAATAGTACTAGAAATCTTTACAGTTGGACCACTTAAGCGCTTTATTTTATTGCTTTAGAAAAATATTCCCATGTTCAATATAAAAATTTATAGTATTGTTGATTGGTAGTAGTAATGGTTTCTAGTCAGTTAAAATTCTCCCCATTCATATATGTGTTAGATGTTATATGCATGTTGAAATACAAAAGAGTTGGTAGTTACATTAGTTGATCGTGTCTGTGAGCGTCAGCGTTTTCAATTTCAGTTCAAATTTTGTTTCTGCATGTTTTATGTGCTTTGATTGTTATGTGGCACTAATAACTAAATGCCAACAAGAATCACTTTTTCAGCACAACCGACTCCTTCTCTCGTAGGTCAACAAATTCAACAGGATCCTAATGAGCCTGGCAAGTGGCAAGTAGTGACAGTTGGCACCAGTGGTGGTAGTAGTAGTGCGGGTGGGTCGACGCCCACTACTGAGTGTGAAGCGAGTAAACAGGGGTCTGCCAGCCCCACTAACTCTAAGAGATTATTGAAAAGAGTGGCATGCACTTGTCCGAATTGCGATCAAGGTGAAAAGTAAGTAATTTGCAGCAGCTTATGTTTAACTTTTAGCTTTAGACTGGAGTCTTCTGCAATGCGACTGAAATAAGAATAGGACGGGCTCTCGGCTAACTTCACTCCTATCTTCTTGCCATGGTCCCATCTATTTGGGGTCGGCGCGCAGTATTCTTCTTCCACTCTCCCCTGTCGCTTCATTCACTGCCCTTTCATTCATACCAACCCTCACACAATCCATCCATCGTTTCTTTGGTCTTCCTCTTCCTTTCCATCCATCAACTTCACTCCTATAAGGTCCGAAAAATAAAGAATTGGTTATCAATCGATTTAAGAAAAGGGGGAGATTCTGCATTCGACCCGTATGTTTTTTTCAAGATGTTACCTAAGATCTCCGTTAAATATGAGCCAGTTTCAAAAGGGTGTACACTGTACAGCGAATAGCGCACCAAATTGTTCAAAGACTACAACAAGCGCCATTTTGGTAATTTTGAATGAATCACTCGAAATCGTTCATTACTTTTGATAATTTGTTTACTTATTTCAACCGTTATGCTATTTATATTTTGCACACTGTACCAAATCGGACCCGACTGAAGTTAGTTTTCCAGTAGTGACGTCACAACATGGCGCTTGGCCTCTCCTATTCTTATTAATCGCATTGTAACATTAACATTTCTCGCGTGACTTTGTGCGAGTTATCAATATTGATGAACAGACTAACAAGTGGAGTACCTAAGCTTATAAACATATAGCAAATATGCGTGTTTATTGATATAAAATGAAAATAAACAACACCTCTGCTACTGAAATTATCAAACATCAGACTGTACAACTTAGATTTTTCCTTTCAGAATGCCAAGTAGAAGAAAGCTATAATATACCACAACAGACCATATACCAAAACAAACTCTATTAAACCAACACACCACGTTTAACTGGTAGATAATGCTTTGGAGAATTAGGTTCGGCCAATGTTCCCATAATAGGTATTGGTTGTGCAATAATTACCTACAACTATTTACTGACCAAATCCAATTTTAGGACGCTAGTGTTGTAATAAAACTGTACATATATACAAGGTGGTGAAGTGGACAGTGTCAACTTTTAAAGAGATGAATATTCTAACGATATACAACACATCTTTAAAATAGAAAAGTAGATTTACCACTAATATGCATTATCAAAATAATCTTTTTATAGCGATGATGGCTCAATGGTAGTGACGTCGGCTTGCGATCCATAGGACGTGAGTTCGAATCCTACAATGAGCTTGAGCTTTCGGTGAAAGAAAACATCCTGATGAAACCACAGCTTGGTGTGGAAGGGTATTTTCTAGTACTCACCTGGCCCCTATCGGTGTGTTCCGGCAGCCTCACTTGAGAGCCAGTTCCCTACCCTGGTGTAGCGTGACACCACCTTCGACCGCATCGTCACTTAACATCAGGTGACTTGTGGTGAAACGTTGCCCTGTAAGTAATAATAAAAAACTTAATTTCTACAAGTGAAAGTCTTCACGTCTCTACATTAACTACTTACATTTTATTTTGCGCGCAGTAGGCATCAGGTTAGACGTAAAAGAGAGCGATTATCTTGCTATCTCACTCTCGCCTACCGCGCGTTTTCTCGAAATTACGCAGAATGCAATGAAAGTTTAGTGGATGTCCTTATCTGATATGAAATTAAATTTACTTTTTATATATTTATTATTAACCCAGGACGTTGTTGTGTTCAAATATTGTCACTTCGCCATCCTGTATATTTTTTTTCTGAAATGTAGAGGTTTTTTTTAATCTCGTCCAAGTATCTACTTTCGCCCTGAGATACTTATTTTGGTAACTTACTTTCTAATATTAGTTCACCCTTTAATTTGGTTTGGTTGGTAACATGAGCAGCGACATATCAGTATCAAAGTGTGTATTTGATAAACCTGCCGGGCGTTTCTTGCTTGTTCTGCCGCCGCAAGGAGGTTGGAACAGGCGTAGCCAGTTTTAAGTTTGACGATTTAAGGAGCAAGCTGAAATGGGAGTTATTTAAATATATCATCTAAATTAGTAAAGTATTATCTTATTTTGAAAAATTGAATAAATACATGTATTTCTATATCGCTAAAAGAAATACGAGTTGCTTTTTAGTGCCTTTTATTTTATTCTATAGACAACATTAATTCAATTAAACTTTTCTACACCGCCGGTTGCGAAATACAAATAAACAAAATCCCAAGTTTCGCATCTATTAAAAGCTAGTGCGAAATCAAAAAAAATTATTAAATTAAAATTAAAAATTAAAAAATTAAAAATCTTTATTTGTCAGAATATTGTGCTTATGATGATAGTGAGTACAGAGTTTCAAATATTCTACCGGTTCCGGTGTACAAATATTATATTTCCTTTCATGCAAAGTCAAAAGGAAATAAGAAAATAATAATAATAATAATAAAATAAGAGATAATAATAATAGAAAATGTCAATGTCGATAGCAGGGAAAATACTTTGATATGTTGCTTCTCATTGTCTTCAAACACTTACACATACTTTGTAAAGCTACGTACATAATATAGTTTAAACTTAATTATTTGTCAACAGTCGGATAGTGGATCGTAAAAAGCAGCACGTGTGTCACATAGCGGGGTGTAACAAGGTGTACGGGAAAACGTCACATTTGCGAGCGCACCTGCGCTGGCATTCCGGCGAGCGACCGTTTCTGTGTAACTGGCTGTTCTGTGGGAAGAGGTAAGAGCACAGAACAGATAAATAGTGGGGCTTAAAACGCGCGGATACATAGTAGGGCCAAAAACGCCAGTTTAATCATAAATGTGCGTAAACACACATGTCTTGTATGTAAAACTGGCTGAACTCTAACCAGTCACTAGTTTAGCTGGCGGTGGAAGATCGGCTTGATACTAAATACAAACCAAGCTGTGGTTTTGAAACAGTACTGACTTTCGTGATAATGGCGCATAGGAAAATAAAAGCGCGTTTTATTTTTGTTTTAATAAAGGCCTTACCATCTAGTAGTAGTACAGTCAGCGACAAAAGTGGCTGATAATATTAGATTTTCTAACGCCCGAAATTAATAATCGATCCTGATCAGTTATCCGCGGTTTTGGATCGATATGTCATTAATGTCAAGCCCTAGTACTAAAATGACATCTTATGACATGACATATCGATCCAAAACCTCGGATAACGGATCAGGATCGATTATTATTAATTTTGGCCGTAAGAGGGTAATCTGAAAATGTGTTATTGTTCGGTGACTTTTGAAGCTGACTGTACTATACTAACTACAGATAGATAGATAGATCTCAACATAGGCAAGCGTGTAACTAATCTCTTCTCACCCAGGTTCACCCGTTCAGACGAGCTTCAGAGGCATAGAAGAACGCATACCGGTGAGAAACGGTTCGAGTGTCCGGAATGTAGCAAGCGGTTCATGCGCTCCGACCACCTGGCTAAGCATGTGCGGATACACACCAAGAACAGGATTACGGTACGTTTCAGGTTCACTAGACAAATAGACAATAGACAATATTTTTATTTGTCAAATCAAATCAATCTTTTATTTGCTAGAATACAACTTATTACATTAGATGTGACAACAAGATTATACAATACAAAAGGTACAAAAAACCCGACTACGCCAAAATAAAGTAGCCTATGTCGCTCCCACAATAACATACAAAATTTCATCCCCTATTTTATCCCCTTGGGGGTAGAATTAATCAAAATCCTTTCTTAGCGGATGCCTACGTCATAATATCTACCTGCATGCCAAATTTCAGCCCGATCCGTCCAGTGGATTGGGCTGTGCGTTGATAGATCACTTTGTCAGTCAGTCACCTTTGAGTTATATATATTTAGATGTACAACATGTGATCACTTTAAAACGCCTGTTCCAACCTCCTTACGCTGGTAAAGCAATAGGCAAGAAACGCCCGGCAGGTAATTTTTTGGGTGCGAATACATTTACAATTTTATCATTTTTGCTATATTTATTTATTTTTATGTTCACTACAATCCCAAGTTTATTTCGTCATCTAAATAATCTGCTATGTTTACGCATATCTGTTTCAGGAGGTGACAACGTCAACTCAGAACATGTACTCGGACTCGGGCGACGACAGCTGCGACGATAAAATGATGCTCACCATCGAGACGATGCACAACGAGGCGGAGAGCGAGGAGAAACTCGTCATGATCCGACCTGGCGCCAAGGTGGAGCCCGAGCAAATAGACAGCTAGGACGAGTCGGAATAGGGCGTGCAATGGTAGGGGAGCCCATGAGGGAATTCTATGATTTACTCGAGCATGTCAATTTTTTTTTGCTGTTATACTCTACACCTAGATTAGGAACTGGCTATCAAGTAAGTAAATAAATATCGCGGACAATTGCACACAAATTGACCTAGCCCCAAATTAAGCTCGAAGCTTGTGTTATGGGTACTAGACAACGATATACTCGTACATACTTACATATGGGAGGATACTATAGCGATGATAGCTCAGTGGTAGTGACGTCGGTTTGCGATCCGTAGGGCGTGGGTTCGAATCCTACAATGAGCTTGAGCTTTCGGTGAAGGAAAACATCGTTATGAAACCATAGCTTGGTGGTAGGGTATTTTCTAGTACTCGCCTGGCTAGCTACCACCCTCTTGTTAAGAATCTGTCGCCAAGCGCCTATCGGTGTGTTCCGGCAGCCCCACTTGAGAGCCATTTCCCAGTCCAGGTGTAGCGTGGCGCTATCTTCGACCACATTGTCACTTAGCATCAGGTGACTTGTGTTCAAACGCTACCCTGTATATGGTAAAAAAAACACAGCAGGGTCGCTCAGGGGATCTCTTTAGATTCGCGACGCTCGAGTAAATCTACATTTAGTATCATGGACTCCCCCTACTATAATACCGGAACATTCTCAGTGCCAAAGTTGAAGCCCAATATCGGAATCATTGATACCGCTATGGAGCCATCCCTAAGTTACGTCATACGTAAGTAGGTCAACTAAGTGTGACATTGGTTTCGATACTGGGCCCTTATTCGTTATGGCCTTTTAAGCACGTAACGCGGGCACGTTACGTTATCTGCGTGGAATGAGCGCTAAAACCCGTAATGACGTCAAACGTAATTGGCAAGGAATCTTGATGGTCATATCGAATAAGGGCCCGTGTTGTGCATTTTCTAAAATTGAACTAAATTAGACAGGCTTAAAAGTAATGCTGTCGTTTTCATACTTCCGTAGTCAAAAAAGGAGAGCTTATTTTTAGACCTGTCAAACTTAGAGAATGCATAGCAGATCGACACTAGTGTGTGACAAAGGTGAAAGAAAAACAAGCTTCGTATCGTCACATTCATAAATATAACACATATTAAACTCTAAACATTATCTCTATAAACACGTTAATAGAATGTCAACATATGTGACATCAGGGTAGGGTCACAGAAATGTGACCACCTGTGGACGGGAGGGGCTAAAAATCATGATATTCGTATCACGTAATTTAATGATGGCCCCCTATTGTTAATTTATATGAAAACTTTGTGGTATCAAATGCGTCGGTCAGTAAGTTTTACCCACTTCTGGCCACCAAATCATTGAATTCGATATTATAAGGTCATTAGGCCACTAGGAAGGCTATCTGCTGTACGGTACTTGTTAAATATAGCTTTATAAGGAGAATTCCGGTATTCACGCCCTAGTCTTAACACGTTCCGAATTGGGTCCAGAATGCACTGATTACGGCTAGAAGAAGTTAGCGTGTCGTTTTCTGTACAAGATTGAGATCTTGAACGCACAAAATAAGGTCGTGTTTTGCGATGTTTGATTACGAGAAAAATGTGATAGTGCTGCAGTGGACACAAAGTTATTGCTAAGACTTATTGGTGACGTGGATTGATAACGGTTTTAGAGTGCGTATGGTCTAACTTAATTATACTTAGATTAGTATTATAATAGTTGTGGACATTGATAACGAATTTAATACTTAATTAGAAAATAATTGATATTTCAATTATACTATCGGGGGCTGCGAGTTGGAACCACGGAAATATTAAAACAAAAAGAACCTTCAAATTGGCTATTTTTGTACAATTAAATGGGGTTCAATTTCTTTTTATATTTTCTATATGGTTTTACCTTCTACTCCTCGATATAAAATCATCTATTTTTTTAAGATACTAAAAATCGTAATAATGTATTAAGTAAAATTTACCAATAGTAAGAAGCCGCCTGTACGTAATTAATTATAATGTGAATATGCTAGAGATGTCTGTATACTGACTTGCTAGATAAAGCTGAACGCACATTTATGTACGACGAACGCACCGAACAAGCCCTACTCGCCTTACGCGACGTATTTCAGAACTATTTCTACTATTTCATATGTCATTTTGCACACATATTCGCACCGCACGCGCTGCATATCAGTTCAATGCTGAAAATATCGCATGCGCCAGCTGAAAAGTGTGCGAACACACGTGCTAGGTAGCTAAACGGTGCGCGAGGGAAATATCCACCAATAGAAGCGAGGGAGCGAGCGAGGCTAGGAAAAAGATGGGATTCTATTGGTTGGTTTTTGTCCGTTTAGCTACTTGGACTTAGCACAGCTCTGCTGGAAAGCATCCTAAGACTGCCGCATATCGTAGTAGATGTGCGGTAGTTTTATCTAGCAGGAAAGTATAGTAGGTAATGATATCGCGTGGTTGTGTATGGAAAATTGAGATTATTAATATTTTTGTTGAGTGAAATTAGATAATACAATTTATTGGTAAAGAAGTTGACTCTAACGCTTTTTTTACAATTCGTCCGTGACGTTTGAAAACTCTTGTTTCTTACTTTACCGATTTTGTAGGGGATTTTTAAAGAGGCAACGCAGCGTTATCAAGTGCCAACGGAATTGTGCGGCGATTATATTTTATCACTACAAATTAAATTATCGCATATTATATAATACTAATTCTCAATAATTACTATCGATAAGAGAAATACTGACTTAAAAATAAGGTTTAGATTGATAAGCTTTAAATAAGTTCAAATGTAATTTAAGTAATGATATTTGTAATTAACTTATACAACTGATTTAATATATTAAAATAATCATACTTTCCTATTAATTCTTTTTAATATTTGTTGTAAAAATAAATATTTATAAGGACAATGTTATAAATATATGATCTGTGATCGAAATTTCGTGTTTGGCGTAGAAAATTATGTTTGTATTGTTGATAAAAATAACTGTTATTTTTCTAATTTGTAACGAAAAAAATCCTACATGAGAAATCCTTCATCATATTGATTATATTAAGTACTAGCTTAAGCTAGGCTAACATTATGTAGTATAATTATGAAGTTGCCAGATGAACTATTCGTGAAGCCACGCCGTGTGCCTAAATTCTTCAATTCATTTCACTTTTAATTTATTTCAAGAATCACGGGTTCAAATTCCGGTTGAAAAAGGTTGTAAATTTATCGTCTTCAAAATTCACTATAATTATATGACAAACAGTTTTGATCATTATTTACTGTAATTACAAAATTGTTTTTACTCGCGTTTGGAACGTAGACTACTAGGTTGACCGACAACATTGTATGAGATCCCACGTGTCCTACACAGCCGATGGATGCAAAGGACTAATAGCCGTCCATGGTGTGGCGCAACGGTCGAACAGGCGACTGCTTAGCGTGAGATCGTGGTTTTCATTCTCGGCACGGAACAAATGCCATTGGAAAAAAAGCGTAGGTATTTGTTTCGTGTTTATGTGATGATTCCCCACGTAGTTTCTGATACATTAGATACAGAGAATCCTAGTTAAGGGTCGAGGACTATGTACTACATATGTGATTAAGTGGGCGTTATATGAATAGCCGTGTGCCCCGCGGTTTCACTCGCGCGGACTTCAGTCTACTGTTTATCGCGATAACAAGTATACTATGTGCGTCCCTAGGGTTTTAAAACTAAGTTATGAAGGAAATTATATTCTTCTGTACTGATTCGCCCTCTATGTTCGCTTTAAAATCATGTTCTAAATTCTATACAATTTTATTCATCGGTCTGTCTTTGTGTCGTGTTAGTAGAGTTTGTATAGAGGAAATAAGTACTTAACTCATCATTCAAAATGTGTGAACGTGTGTTCATAGACTCCGATTTTGTAGTGACATTGTATGTAATAAGTTACATAATAATATTGCATAAATTGCCCTTGAACTGCTGAGCCTAAATTTTTCTTTATAACTATATATTTATGCAAAAATCATGTCGAAAGAAAGATAAACCGTCAAACCAACACACTTTCGCATTTATAATATCAATAAAATTTACTGCGCCAGTAACTTAATATGGCCAAGTAATCAAAATTGGAACTAATATACATAAAAATAATGGTGTTCAAAACTGCTCAATGGTTTTAGCGCGCTACAAATTATTATTTGCAATTTTTTAACGCGCTTTTGTACGTTAATTTAATAGCGTAATAGTACTTTTTAGTAAAAAGCGCGGTGACTGTTAAATTAGCTTAAATTAGTTCGCACGCTATTTAAACACTAACGCGATACGTTCGATGGCAGCAATTAGCACGCGATAGCTGCCGGCCGCTCCGCCCGTGCCGGCTGCCACGCTAAGGCGCTATCGCTATTCGCGCCTTCGCACGCGAATCTCAGTGCAACGTTAGGTATATAAAACTATGTTAGCGGTGCGAAATTTATAGCGCTAAGCAAGCGTGGCGTTAGCAGGCGCTATACGTTGAGTAAAAATAGCGTGCTATTGTAAGCGTGCTATATCTACATGAAAATATTGGAAAGCCCAAAGCTCCATAACAGAGCCGCTGTCACGAGTTTTGTTATGGTTGTGGCGCTGTCTGATTGCCCTCTTAATGTTTAGCAGCTAATTTCATCGACACCTCTCATTGTATAGAGCATTTTAATATGTAAAAATTGTATGGATTTTAAATCAATTTGTGAAATAACTATGCTCATTTTGTTCGTTGTATATAGTCTTAATTAGATATGTTTTAACGAGGCCTATGCTAAGATAAATTAACAGTCATGTAAATATTATAATTTTACTGTACAGTGTATAAATAATTGTAAGTGTAAATAATTTTATTGTTGAACCAGTTAAATAAAATATTTTTTTAATTAACAATCTGGTTTTATTGCAATGTTTTTAATGTGCTGAAAAATATGTTACTGTACTGTAGAATTTTTTTATTAATAAAATTGATGCCGTCTAAAAAAAGCTAATGCAAAAGGATGAATGAAACCGTTTTTTTTAATTGTGTTTGTCGACAGACTTGAACACGATGTTTTTCCTTCACCAAAACGTCAAGCTCAAAACTCAATTCGAACCCATGAACCTACGTCGCAAAACGACGTCACTACTGCTGCCTATCAACGCTTCGCTATCATCCTGTCAAGGTGCTAGGGACTGGCTTCACAAAAGTAGAATAATGGTTATCGCATCACACTGTAATCGCCGCACGTGATAACTACCTTCCGCATATTTCACTGACATGCGGTGCGTACGGTACAGACATTGATGTGCGAGACCACAACGAAGTAATAATTCTGGAATGCAGCGGGAACGCGCGTACGATTCCGACAGATGTGCGATCAGCTTAAAAATGTTAGCCGCAGAGTGTCAAACAAAACTAGCGTAGTGAAGCAATGATCGTTTATGGCACTGATGTCGGGTGATATTGAGCTTTCAGTGCAATAAATGCGTCGAAATTAAACCTGAGCAAGGTGGTAGAGCATTTTCTAGTACTCGCCTGACTAGTTACCAACCATAAGATTCTGTCCCTAAGCAAAGCTATCAGTGTGCTCCAGCAGCCTCACTTAAAAGCCAAGTTCCCAGTCCATGCAAATCGTGGCACAACCTTCAAAATCAAAAATAAAAAATTCGTTATTTAAAAGGATACATAAAATGATCACTTTAAAACGTCAAACTTAAGACTAGCTACGCCTGTTCCGACCTCCTTATGCAAAAGAACAGGCAAGAAACGCCCGGCAGGTAATTTTTTGGGCTTGTTCACATTAAAAAAAAATTTCTTACTACTAATTGATTGAATTGGAGCAAGTTTCCTACAATCCCAACCTTCTTTGTCATCTAAATAGTCCGATATTTTATATTAAGCTTTACTATTATGAACTCTTGGTTGGTTGTGCACATTGGGATATGGAAACATGAACAATAACCAGTTACAGCTTCGAGCACATATCGTCACTTGTTTAACATAAGGAATGCTAACTTGTAAAAAGTAGACAAAAGCGTTATAGTACTTTCCTACCTATTTGTTCGAGGCCTACGAACGTATTTCATATTAGCTATAGGCAGTGCCGGATTAGGCAAGCGCGGGGCCCGTAGCAAATTCTTTGTGACATCAAGTAAATTCAATATACCACATTTTACATTTCACTCAAAAAATCACGCTCAGGCAGAGATGAGTGGGAGTGGGTTTAAATATGCGGGGCCCCCTTCGCGCGGGGCCCGTAGCAATTGCTACTCTTGCTACGTGGTCAATCCGGCACTGCCTATAGGTACTACACATGCCCTAGCTCATAGAAAGCAGGTTCAATCAGCCCCTGATTGGACCGGAAGAAGGCTGTATACTAATCGCCGACACTGTTGCGTATTCTACGGCATAATTACGTGCTTCTACAATCTTGCCTGCGCTTTATCGTGATTCTCTTTACTTTGTTTGTTGTTTATTTAGCGTTTCGAATGTTACATTCCTACAGACATACCACCTACTTTTGTTAGAAAATATTTTTAGATATTAACCTAAAGAAATCTCATTTCTTTGAATGGAGGGAGAATGAGAATGGAGTGAATGGAGAAAGCGTAAGAAAACTGTTCGCTTTTTCCATCAATTTCATAAACACAGTTCACTAATTAAACCATATTGTGCAGTTCACTTTGGTTTTGAGCCGATTGAGACGTTTAATTTTTCACACTGTCATTAAGTCATGTATTTCTATATCGAATGATTTCCTCTTACATGTGTTGGCTCGCGATCCGTAGCTCCTAGGTTCGAACTCTACAATGAGCTTGAGCTTTCCGTGAAGTGATGAAACCATAGCTGGTAGGGTTCTCAAGTGCCTCGCTAGCTACCACCTTCAGTTTAAGAATTTTTCGCCTTGCATCTATCGGTGTGTTCCGGCAGCCCTACCTAAAAGTTCCCAATCTAAGTGTCGCGTGGCGCCACCTTCGATTACATCGTCACATAACATCAGGAGACTTGTGGTCAAACGCTACCCTGTAATGAGTAAAAAAGAACCTTCGTCTTCACAAACTATAATAGGTACAAAAACTACAAGTTTACAGATACTAAACTAAAATTCTGTATAGAGTAGGTACACAGACAGATTTGGTGTGAACAGAATCATGTTTTTCATTGAAATTCAACATCAAATTCTTTTAATTCTTATAGTTCTTCCCATTGAAATCAAAGCACATCCGTCACGAGGCGTCGGCGGGTCGTCGCCCGCCGTCTAATGGCGTCCATTACCGCAGCTTAGGCAACAGTTACAAAGCCATTACCTCTCCTGTGAAATCGTGATGCGCGACCGCGGCCCACAAAACGTTACTTTTCTATTTTTCATGAAATAAGAGGTGATTTTGTTAGTAGGTAGGTACTTCTTATGAAGAAGCCGTTTCGTATTAAAAAGCCGGTGACTATATCTTAAATACCTATATATTTATAAGCTACTAGTTTGACCTGGAATACATTGCGATACCATTTATGCAATAATTTTTGTCTCGTTTCCCCCCCTATTATATCCTTAAGTCCATTGTGATCAGAAAATTAAAATGCATTTTTATACATTGATTTTTCAACTTGAGCTCTAAAAACTCTAAGAAGTAGGTACTCTACCACCATGCTATGGAATCATCACACAATTGTTGTTGGATTCAAACCCGGGATCGTTGTGATGGTGTCCGTCGCTCTACAAGTTACCACTGAACTACCATCGCTTCAAATACTATACATGCACAATTTATCTTCTTTTACGTGCCGATTCAGATCTTTACAATAAAATAATATAGGAAAAACCAGTACGATGGCAGTAGCAGTGTTCTATAAATGAGTTCTAATATGACTGTATCTGTATTCCTCACATAACGGAGTGTTCCGGCCGCCTCATCACTTGAGGACCAGTTCCCAGTCCAGGCGTAGCGTGGCGCCACCTTCGCTACATCGTCGCTTTACATCAGGTGGACTTTGGTCAAAAGTTGTTAGATGTAAAAAACTGTTATCTGGAAATTTATACACATTTTTTTGCGTTTGACTACCCGATGTTATCTAAGTGACGAAGTAGTCGAAGGTGACGCCACGCTATGGCTCCTAAGTGAGACTGCTGGAAAACAGCAATAGCGTTGCTTGGCGACATAATATTAATTTTAGGCCAGCCTAAAGCGAGAATTCATATTACTCGCCTGGCTAAGTGTCCTGTTAGCAAGCTATGATTTCATCACAATATTTTCCTGCACCGAAAGCTGAAACTCATCTCTAGATTCGAACTTTACGACCTACGCTCAGAACCCAACGCCACTACCACTAAGTAATCATCACTTCAAACGTAAAAGAAGGTTATGATAGATCAGATAAGCACAAAATGGTGGCTCGAACAGTCAGCGCCGGAGCAGTAACCTCGAACTTTGTTTATTTATAGCGTAAACTGAACTAAACATTATGGTGGTAAGATTTACCGTTGATAGTGAATGTAAGAGCGTAAAGAGCGGAGCGAGCGGAGCAAGAAAGCAAGACCTCGCTCCGCACCGGTGGTGGCCACCGAGCGTTGCGGGCTTCTAATGAAAGATACGCGATACAATTAAATTATACCTACGTACCTACTGGTAATTACAGAGGATGGTAAAAATACGATTATGCACGTTAGCCATCGATGGTTATGGACAATTTGAGCGGCTATTGCATGGCGTGATTGGTGGCATATACTTATTACATTACTACGGTGAGGGGAGGTTCATATTATGGGTTGAGTGTTAGTAGAGCAGCACAGTTGTTCAAGTCAAATTGACAGTCTTTTTTATGTCGTACGGGATAACGTTTGGCCGCAAGTAGCATGCTATGTGGTCGAAGATGGTGCCACGCTACGGTTGGACTGGGAACGGGCTCTTGATTAAGATTGCCAGAGTACACCGATAGGTGAAGTAGAGACAGTACTATACTTCACAGTTGTTCAAATTCAAGTGACAGTAGGAATGTGGTTGAGGTGGAAACATTAGCGATGGGATATGTGGTTCGTTTCAGCACAAAATCTTACCTGACCTTTCTTTGTAGCTAATATCCACTATAGATTAATGTAACGCTAGATGATGCACTAGGCATTTTAGTATTTTAATGAAATGAATGAGCTTTTTGGCACACACTTCTCTTGCACGGGGTGCAGTCGCCTGCCTTCCAAAAGCCTTCTCCCAGTTGAACTGCTATGGCGACTCAGCATTGCTAACAATAGATATAACACTGTCTCTTTGGGCAAAAAATACCTTTAGCCACGTGAAAATAAAAAGCTCTAGCCGTAGGTACGTACACGCGTAGTTGCCGCCCATTACAACAAGAACAATGTCATTATACCATAGAAACAGAGGAAGTTATCAAAGAAAACCAGAATCTGGTCCGGGTCACAAATTCCAATCGAGAGGTGTGGAACGGATCTGAGCAATTGTCGACACTTCCGCAATCTTAGGAGACAACTATAATATTCTACTATGTGTTTACTAGGACGGATATCGGTTGAGCGGACGTCCATCTCCGCTTTAAACTTAGAAGAAAACATACTCTACCATAGAACAAGAAAATTAACATTCCTTCTCCATTTATTATAAAGCTAGAATTTATTTTTTGAATGCTTTGCAACAATATAATTTTTGCAGTTACTTACATAATGCCAAGTTCATTCTGTAGTAGGTGCCTAAATTTAAACATTTTTATATACTTAATTTGTTACTTATAAACAAATCAAATCAAATATTTATTTAGTGACATATGAGTGAAACATTTACATGAGTCCATATTATACTCCTGAACTAGTGTAAACTATACTTCAGGGGCCAAGGCTTCTTCCATCATCTGACTCAAATAGAAATGATTCTTATTCTTTACTGATAGATTAGATAGATTTATTAAACCTTTGTTGCGATACCTTTTTACACTCTCGTATTAGCTACCCAATAATTCAGGTTGAACGTAAAAAGTACTTTCATAAATTTGACATAAAATACGCTTAAATAATAAGAGAAAAAGTTACCGCCTAAAAAGCTAAACCTAATGCAATATCGTACAGAGAAATAATAAGCGCACATTTAAAAAACGGAACGCTGTTATGTTTTTCTCTTCAACAAACAAGTTGAAACAGCCAGTTATAAAACGTTACCTCCTCAAAAAGGTCAGAGCATTCCTAGGTTCTTCCCAGGCAGGTGGCGACTCGGCTGCGCAGCCTGTGTCATGCACCTTACATTTAGCACGGTGGATGCGCACGCGCCGTAGCGTGGCAGGTCGACGGCTCGACCGTCTTGGAGGGTAGAGCTGGTTTAGTGACGAACAGTATGGTTTATTTGAATTTCTTTAACTGTGAAATTGATGGCCTTCCTGTTTTCACGGGAAATGTAAAGTCACTTGATGTTAAGTGACGATGTGGTGGAAGGCTCTCAAGTGAGGTTGCCGAAACACACCGATGGGTGCTTGGCGACAGGTTCTTAACTTGAGGGTGGTAGCTAGCCAGGCGAGTACTCGAAAATACCTCCTTCACCAAAAGCTGATCGAACTCACGTTCTATGGATCGCAAGCCACTGAGCCAAAATAGCTAAAAAAATATGAAAGCAGTGTTAAAAAAGTTGGTCTTTTGCGCCGATTTTGCGGTGAAGATTCGTGCTTGCGATTTTATGTTGTGCTACCGGTTGTAGAAGGCTGGGTTTTCAGCACTGCAGGGTTGGCCTCCAACCCGCACTGGGCCCGCGTGGCGGTTTATAGCCCATACTCTCTCTCTGAGAGAACACATTTGTCCCAGCAATAAGAACATATTGGGCTGAAGATGGTGATGAACTACTTTACGTTTACAGTTTAATTTTACCACTATGGACTTATAATTATATGAATACTCGGACATTCCGAAAGCCCATTCTACCGGTGTAAGGAACCTTTCTGATAATTGTGCCTTCGTAAAGGTTAGGTACAACCCGTAACTAGGAGGGTGCATAATGTATCCTCACGCCGTGACGATTTGGTTCCTGTAGGTTGCGAGATGCGGCGAGTTTTAAACACGACTGTAAGAGGTTAAAACCGGTGTCTTTTGTAGAACCCACCTTACGAACAGTTGTTAACATATGCAGTGTGCACATTAAAAAAGTCGCAGCTACAATATCTTTCAATTTCAGCTACATAATAACTGATGAGCGACGAGTGGAGACTTCGTCTCGGCAAATGTAGTGTAGGACGTCCTCCAGCTAGGTCGAGCGACGACATACGCAAAATAACTGGCGGATGTTGGATAAGAGAATCAGTAGTTTAATTTGGGAGAGGCCATAAGGCCTAAGGATGTAAGGACTTATGTCATGCAGTGGACTGAAACAACAACAATCATCATCATAATCAGCCGATTATGATGATGATTGAGGATCTATGTGGCGTAATAAGGAACAATCGATTGCAAGGCGAGGATTCTATTCCTGCTACGAACAAGTATTTGTCCATTGAAAAAGCAGTTAAGGATTTCTTCTCTGTCTGATGGGTATTGTTGATTGCAGATTCATGTAGTTTCTGATACCCCATAGTATGCGGGTAATCCTAGTTAGTAGGTACTTCTTTTTCTAATTCTTATAGGGCATCGTTTGCTAGAAGTCCCTTGATCTTAAATGACGATGTGATTCAAGGTTGTCATCACGCTACATCTGGATTGGGAGCTGGCTCTCAAGTGAGACTGCCGGAATATACCAAAAGAGCAGAGCTATCACGTTCTCGATCATGTATTAACCTATGTACCAGTAACCTGGTATATGATTGAGTGGGCGGGACTAATTCCTCATTTGTTCTTGTTTAGCCATCGCTCATCATTTCGGTTGTATATTGGTAATTTCTTAGGTGTTGTATTTCTGTTTTGTACTAAGTGATTTTATTTTTTATTAGCCGATTTTAACATTGGCTCCCGACCTATTGCAGGTTACTGGCATTTCCGTTTTAGTGCCATTGGCGATTGTTTAATGCTCCTGCGACCTGTTAATTGCTGGCATTTCATCTGTCTGGTAGATACTTATTTTTTTCATGGTAAAACTTGTATTTTATTTCCATTATCGATTTTATTGGCGAAGTTACGACTTGTTGTTTGATTTGAAAGAACATATCTATAGGCACTTTTTGTATTATGATAGGTGGAATGGCGACCAGAACCAGAAGACGCTCTGTAGGAAGGCCCCCCTCTACGTGGGCCGACGACATTGTAAGAGTCGCATCCATCGGGGATCGGGGGAAGGGGGGGGGGGAGCCGTTCATGGCATCACCAAAAAGTTCTTTCTAAATTATGATTTTCCATACTAAAGTATTTTTACACAAAGAAATAAATCCGGTTATAAACCATTTAATCCTCTAACCTAACGACTGTAGCTCGTCTTCAAGTCTTGGAGGAATGGTGGTCGCTAGGCCGTGACGGCCAGCGGTTGATGACCGCTCCGACTCACGCCGGACGAAATTTTATACCAAACGACTTCTGTATCTATTCCGAGTTAAATCCCTACTTTAATAACTTACTTATAAATGCGAAAACGTGTTCGTTGGTTTGTCTTTCTTTAACGCATCAAAAGAGCAACGAATCAACGTGATTTTTTGCATAGAGATAAACTTCGGGCCAGAGAGTGACACAGGGTAGTTTTTCTTTATTAAAAAAGAATAAGAACTTTTTTTTGGAGAAATCTTTACGCGGGTGAAACCGCGGGGTATCTGTTGCACAAAACAAAAAAAAAACGCCGTTTTCTGGTAGATGAATTGCGCCCTAACTAGCAGCAGGGTTTTGAAAAAGCGAGTTTCAATTCGATGACGCTTGATGCTATAACTAACATACGTAGAGATGCTAAGTTCAATAAGAAAATATAGGAGGAGAGCAGTGCTTGTCGCCCAGAATTTTGAAAAATGTTTCGGGTGGCACTGAATTGTAAATGGGCAAGCATGACACTTACCATGAGCCAAGCGACTTGCTTGAAGATTTGACCCACGAGAAAATGCGTGAAAATCCTTGCAGATTATTTCCAAACATGCTCTGGTTTTTCCAAATAATTGTATGTTATGTCGACTTGTTGTCTTGCCAGTTGGCAGTAGATAGGAATATTTTCCGAGAATGGAACCTTCGATTCCCACAGTAACCTTCAGAGATTTTGAGAGAAAATTGGTAGAGAATACGTTTAATTCTGTTGGAAGTTGAAATAGCGAAGTTATTAATAAAATTCTTGTAACTACTTCATTATTGATTATGATTGTTTCTAGCTATAATATAGGTACTAGCTGCTTCCCTTGGTTTCACCTGCGTGTACTACAGTTTATTGCGTTAAAAAGTATTCTATATCCTTTCGCAATATTCACACTATCTCCATACTAAATTTCGTCAGGATCATTTCTGTGGTTTACGCGTGAACAGGTAACAAACAAACAAAGTTGCTTTTGCATTTATATCATTAAAAAGCACGGATTATGTGTGTCTCTTTTAGCTCTCCGCCAACTGTGTGATGTATTATACTATTAATTATAGGGTTTGGTTTTTAAAACATATACGCATGTGACTTTGAGTAATTGTTGATTTCTATAGAACGCGCAACATATTTTCTTATGGAAATGGCGCCGCTAATGTTGGCCCTTTGTGTGCCGTTGTGCTACCGTCCACAGACCATTGAAATTGTCAACTTTCTATGCATTTATGGAGGCAATTTATTCCATACCATCGCATCTCTAACTCTTGCAAAGAATACGAACTTTAGCACGTAAAAATAGAGTTGAAAATTGATTTATCGTCAGAGTTTTACCTTCTTTGCTTTGGAAGGCAATTTGCCGACACGAGTTTTCGTGATTTCGTAGGCAGTGATGGCTTTTATTCATTTTGATTTTTGTCTTGGTTGTCGAAAAAAGTGTCTCTGAGGTCTATGGCCAGGGCGAGAACCGTGACGGCCCGCTACTTGGTGCGGCAGAGGCAACGTGCTTAATGGCTATTGGCTACATTTTGAAGAAATAACTTGTAATTTGTTTATTTTGGACAAGAATATTTAAAACAGCCACGTAATTTTAATTTATTTGTACATTTGTATATTATTATTCATAGGCATTACAATAACAAAAATGTAGCGATATGAAATTAAAATTATTTATTGAGATATCCTTTTACTTTGCAAAAGGTGTTAAAACCAATGATTTAACTAGACGTTTTAAAATGATCATATTGATCATTACTCATGCTGAGTTGGTGCCGGTTGGTGACAAAAAAAAAACCTGTATTTGGTTTAGTTTAATTAAGTGTATTAGTTTATGTTTATTCATTTCATTTTGTGAAGTGTTTGTACCTGTTGTTTTTATGCCACAAATAAATATATAGTCTGTTTATAGCATGCTACTAAATGAATGTGTGTTTTTGAGTCGCACTGCTGGGCATAGGCCTTCCCCATTTCATTCAGATATGATGTTCACGCTGTTTTATTCTGGACCTGCCTCGGAGATGTCGTCCATCCTCAAGTACCCAAGTATTATAAAAAAAAACGATTAACCTTAAAAAATAGTCAACAGAAGAGACATTTCGTAACAACCTCTTTGGTAGAGCGGTTCAGCTTACCAGCTCCATAGACATGCTCCAGTAGCTTGCAATTCCTTTCCTTTAATTGTTTCTTTTAGAATCTGAAAGCGTGGCGATTTGCAGCTTAGGTAAGGCTTAGGTACCTAAATTTATCCATCCGTTAACACTACAGACGTGATGCTTTGTACTTTTGTGTTATGAGAACACAAAGTGGCAATGCGCAGGCCCCATAGCCTGCAGAACTAACAATATAATATGAAAATGAAGCAAGGTTCTCGAGAGATGACCATTGACCATATACTAAAAAAGTTATTTTATTTACCTAATATGGTGTAAAATGAGGATACGGTGAGATTCACCGGCATGTTTATTACTCAGATATTTCTAGACCAATTTTGATGCGATTTTCTAGTAAAATAACTTAGTTCTCGATTTAGAAACAATGAGGTATCTCATCACGCTGTGACACCGGAGTGTAAATATATCTTTGATAACGTGGATAGAGTTGCGCGGAAAATAGGTAAAGTACTAACTACTAACGGCCGTTCCCAATAACCTATCTATCCACGGTTTGCCCTACTAGAGATAGGAATTTGACAACTCTATTCCATTCCATTCCATTTCATTCCATTCTATTCTATTATATTTATTTATTTACTAAGAAACTCAACAGCGTAATACAATTATATTGCTTATAGAATATTTAACATTGTAAGGCTAATTAAAGAATTTCGCATTAATAAATTCTATTCTATTCTATTCAAACATACATACTCCCTCACTTATAAACCTTTGCATTTTTATAATGTAAGTAGAGATAACGGTTGCAAGGGTTTATAGAATTAAAATTAACATAGGTCAGTTGTTCCTTTTTATAGGTTTTTCAATAACTGGACTTCTGACGGTTGAGGGGTGTAAAAGGTCGGAAGGGCGATTATTTACGCAGGTGTCAATGAAGGTCATTGGCACTGTGTTTAAAGCTATCAGAAAACTTGAATACAAACTAATGATTGGTTTACCATTTTAGATTTTAGAACGGCTCATGTTTGATCCACAAAATAATGTAAAAATCAGCTAAAAAGCGATAAGCGTTCTTATTTGGGACGGCCGAATGGTCGTAAGCCGGTCGGACGCCATAGATACCGCTGGGAGGACGCGTGCGACAAGGTGGAGTCGTCGCTCCACCTTGTCGCACGGCGTCCTACACTACGTTTGCCAAATCGCGGTCTCCACTCAAGAACACGTCTACCCCAGCGGTTGTCGGTTCTGCGGTCTTTATGACCAGCCCACTGCTACTTCAGCTTGCTGATTCTGTGGGCTATGTCGGTGACTTTAGTTCTCTGACGGATTAACAAAAGGTACTAGGTGCTATAGTATGCCGGAATCGTCAAAAAGTAAAGTGAAGTATATAATACCAAGTTCTGATCTGATTCCACCGCGGTGACACCGTCACGGCGAGAGGGAAGACAATCACCCGGATGGTCACGTCTGGTGCCACGGGCCAGCGGACACCAAGCTTCTTGTTTTTATCGTTGCTTTTGGCTTTAGAAAGTGCTTTCTTTAGTCTATGTTGATAATCATTTTCCTCTTTTACTCTGTATGGTTTTTTTAACGGTAACTAGTTAAATTTAGGTTTTTTTTTTAACAGAACAGTCAGTAGAATTTATTATCAAAAGTTACGATATAGGTAATGGTTAATTCGCTTATTAATTAACGATTTAATCGCGTTGGCAGCCACCGTAGTTTTCTTATTTTAATTAAACTAACTCGTAGTGAGCCGGTTCCACAGAACAATTAATACCTACCTATCTAATATTCTCTCGAACTACAACGAGATGCATCTGCGCCCTACAGTAATAAGAAAAAGAGCGATTGGTAACGAGATAATTAGCCATGAATATTTAACATCCAAAGGCTCCCCACCGTTTGCGTTAACGTTACTTCTCTACCAGACCACCACCGCCAAGATACCATCATACTCCGTTAGAGAAATCACTCGCAATCAAGATTTACGCTCTACATAACCAACTTACAACAAAGTTGGGAAATTATTATAATTTTACTGGAGCAATAAAGTAACGAAGCGTGCATCTTGAAGTATATGCTTTTCATTGTTGTAAAGGTATTGATTTTAATTTTATTTCTTAACTTTCTGCGCCCCGCGGTTTCACCCGTGTCTTCCCTTTATCCCACAGGAATCTTCTCCGGGATAAAACGTGTGTGTTAATCCATGGTTTAAGCTAACTCCATTCCAAATTTCATCAAAATTGGTTTAGTAGTTATGGTGATACGTGGATAACAAACATTCAAACACACAAACTTTCGCATTTATGAGAAGCGATGACGGCTCAGTGGTAGTGACGTTGGCTTGCGATCCAATGGTCGTGAGTTCGTGCCCTCCGAAACACAGAAGCGCTCAGTTGTTAATACCACTATATATAGTATAGTGGTCCCATCCAAATAGTGACCGCTGAGAACTTCTACGCTACGAGTTACGAGGGCTTCGTAAGCTCTGCTGCGAGCATGTCGTAAGCCCCGCTACAAGCAATTCCTTGCTTCATGTCAATAATGCAATTTTTAATTAAGTACCCTTAAAACCGTTAGCCGTCTGCAATGTGCGGTTCACTAAACTTTATCACCCAAGATGCATAATCAATCAAAACCTGTCTCTTAAAATTTATGACTACCGTCAATGCGACTTAGCCCCATTACGGGATCTCGCGTCCCATACAATTCCGTTTATAATCCATAAAGATAATGGGAGTCCGTCTTTATTAGTATGGGTGGTTTGTTGTATTATTATTTTTTAATATGGATTAGTTATCATGTACATTATTTTAATAACAATAGGTAATTATTCGACCACTCACTTGATAGTAAGTGATGACGAGTTCGAAGATTGAGCATGCTTGACTTGTAGGCTCCCAAATTATACTTATCGGTAAACAAAGACGCTGCCAAGGTGTTCCACTCCTTCGCCGTTCGACCGAACGCTTCATGGAGTTCGAAGGGACATAGTATAAAAGAAATCTATCCCTAAAATAAGTTTATGTTCAATGAGGTTTTGATAGTAAGGTTTGTCGTCACACGACTTCTCACCTTAACATAATTATGGCCCCGTACACCCAGATGATATTTTTTTACTCTGATAATGATGATGGTTTGACATTATGTTTGGACTTAGCTATATTTCTACGCTGAATATCATAAGTTCTATTCAAGTCTGTTGGGTGTTTGAAATGTCTGATCTACATTGATCTCTATATAAAAACATGATTCGAAATTTTGAAAACAACAAAACCTGGCTATACCTAAAGGGCTAAAATTGGGTCAAAGATATCAAGTACTACCACGGGCGGGCGTTTATTTTGTTTTAAAAGTAGCAGTTAAGCTTAGCTTCTAATCATAATCATGAATTGATACCTGGGATCTGTGAATACTCTAATGTAAAAATAATGTACCTTCTCGTACCTACTTAACAAAACACGCGCTATGATTACATCCATTTGGGCAAATAAACACAGATAATATTTACTTAATTGAGCAAGAGGTACTTACTTCAGTTGCTACAAAGCTAGACAAAAAAGCAAGGCAATAGGCATCAAGTAGAGGTCAATGCACTAAGATGAGCTGGTCGGCTTATTGAGACGAATCGATTGTCGAATCGAATAGCTCGATGTTCACAGATCGAATCGGAATGATAGGATGGTTGGAAATATTTCGAATAGCTCCTTTTAATTGCTGCTGTATTATCGGATGTACACTGTTTAGTAGGCATCTAATTATAACTTGTATACTAATTGTTAGAGCACCCATTCTGGTTTCATTTTCTTTGCAATGCCTATGATTGAACTCAAAGAAACTAAAGTAAGTTTTTTTTTTACTTATTTCATGGTAGCGAGGAAATTAAATCACACAGACTGCGTTGGCTTGGCCTCGTAGCGCGTGGGGGAGGATTGGGCGGTAAAGCATTCTTAGTAGCAACGACCGAATGGCCACCGAATGACACTTTGAGTCGCTGAGCCATCGGAGTTAGTTATACCACAAGTCCCCTGGTGTTAAGTAACGATGTAGTCTAAGGCTACGCCTGGATTGGGAACTGGCTTTCAAGTGAGACTGCTAGAACACACCGATAGATACTTGGTCAAAGCCAGACAATTCAGTTCAATAAGAGAGTCAGAGTACTTCGGGTCTATTAAAACTATATCAAACATCTATCATTTTTGAAGCTTTCAACACATTCTCTCACCACCGCATTTCCCGTCGCATGCCTCGGTAATGGCACTCACCACACTCAGCTCGCCACCATCGTTCATAGATCACAAGCGCACGCGGCCGCCACGCACATTCCTACTGGAGGTTGTGGTAGACGAGATACTTTCGTTGGAAAATGCAGTACGATCCCAGGAGCAACAGATGAAAGTTAGAACAGTAATGGAGCCAAATCAATTATACAAAAAGTTGTCATATATGTTGACTTAACTTTTTCTCATTGAGGAAGCTGTAGATAAATAGACATAATTGCCTTGCTAACAGATAATACAAAAACTAACTTTCTGCCGCACTGAGTCGCTAATCGTTAATGAAATATGTTTTTGGTATGGATTTTAGTGGGAATAGTACTTATCTGTAATAAGATCATTTTGGGGATCACAACTTCCGATTCACACATTGTATACCTACGTCATGTTCGATAGACACACTCTGTAGTAAAAATAGAACTATTAAAACCCTTTTTTTATTTATCTGAGTCTATTTTTTCGCCCTCGATTTCCTAAATGAATGCCTAAAGTTACTTTTAGAGCATTCGTACCTCGAAAATGAGTTTTTTTTTACCTATGCATTAAAACAAAAACATTGATGGAACATGGCCTACACTTTTTTTTTTACAAGAAACTAGACCAGCGTTTGGTCACAACACCCGACGGAAAGCGACGATGGCCATACGGCTCAATGGACCACTTTTTTAAAATGGAATGTGTTGCCCCAACTTGTTCCTCAAACAGTTGACATCCACATTGCCCGTCTGTTCCGCCCCATCTATGCGCCACCGATACGCCATTACGAGAAGTGGCAATGTGTCATCGATCAATAGATCGATCAGGGTCCCCTGTAATGCGGGTTGCGGGGTAACTTATGTACTGCTCCGAGTTGATGTCTTATTTCCGAAGCATTGCGTAGGAGACTGAAACCATTGTCTTTTAATCGTGTTTTGGAGTACCGAATTGAGATACTTGTATCAGTTTCTTGTCGCAGCAATGACAAAGACGTTTGAGTTAGAGTTGTTGTTTTTAATAAGCTTGTGTTTAATATCTTTTCTTTGCGATGTCATAAAGTTAGGTGATGTGGCAGCATTTTACAATAAGAGTAGGTATTAATGTTCATTTTCTAAATGTCTATCAGATCAGTAATCAGTTTAAGATGCTATGGAAAAACGGAAAATTGGTTACATTCAGAGACTTTTGTCGTTGACCGTTCACCGTACGGACTTTCTCAAATATGTCTTTATTGAGATGAAAATCCTGGATTTCATAAGTTTGGAAATTGAGCGAATACTTATAATAAATATACTTTACATTATTATTATTGTTTAAATATTAAGCATTAAAGTTGTATTTTTAATAATTATACATGGACATAACTTTATTTGTAGAAAAAACAACGATAGGAAAGAAAATTCGTGCATAATTATTATTTTCGCCACACAACTTTCCCAACTCAGCATAAATAAGTATTCAATTCATATACAATTTATCACCCAGAAGTAATTCCATAGTTAATCGACGCGTACCTAGTACCTATTCAAATCAAATACCTTGCACCGGAAGGTAACTAAGCGATGCCCATCAGATTCCACCGCCCCATCGAATTCCACCGTCCGTCAGATTCCTCCGATCTATTAATCCCGACCACGGAACAGCTCCAGATGGAATACCGCCATCCGTTCCGCTGCTGCGACCAAAAAACGCAGGAATGCCGTTTACGCAATCGACGTGTCTCGACTCAACATGGACACTCACTTTTCGTAGGGTTGCTCCCGTCAGAAAAATCTAGATTTATTTTTCACTAGCGACCCGCCCTGGCTTCGCACGGGTGCAATGTAGATAGTAATATGGGGCAGCATATTACAAATCTACTTCTATCTACTACAATTTTTCGGCTTTTGTAGTACTATGATATGTATGTATTATACATATAAACCTTCCCCTTAAACCACTCTATCTATTGCTGAAAACTGACAGACTTCATTTTTAATTATGTAAAGATTTTATGTAATTAGTAAAAAGCTTGGAGCTTGTTACAAAACAACACAATATAACTAATCCATACCTTTAAAAGGCTTTGTCCTGAAGGACTATAATGGACTCTTTAAAATGTATCATCTTCATCACATAAGTCAATGAATTAATACTTGATTTGTTTGTTTGATTTCTTTTGAATTGATTTGGCTAATTGACTGACTGACTGAACGTTAAGAATAACGAAAATAAGAAAATAACTTTAAATAAAAACATCGAAATTGTTCATAAAAAACAGAAGCAAAATTTCACTTAATAATTTGGACAGCCCTGTAAAATTATCTCACCTCAGCGGAATGCTGTCATCACTATAATCTAGGTTCGTAGCTAGGTTACTGTCAGTCTAATAACTAAATCATAATTCCACATACTAGAAATAAATACAGAATAGAATTTCATTTAGCTTTTCTTTGGCCCACCTGTTTTATGAGGAGATGAATTTTAATGCCCCCACAATCACATACACAGCTCCAACTTCTAACTACGTTTCCCTATATATCTTGGTTATCAGAATCTATATGGATCAAATACATACTTGAACTTTTATTATGTGCACAAATATTGGTCCTGTAGCAATGTTTGCTCAGATGATGAAAATGAGAAAATTCAGGAGTATCGTTCTCATCAAATCCTTCTAATTTGAAAAAATTTCAAATTTTGACAGAATGGATGGATGTTTGTTGTTCAATCACGCCAGAACGGCTGAACGGATGTGTGTGAAATTTGGCACAGATACAGATTATAGTCTGGGATAGCACACGCTACTTTTTATCCCGCCAAAAGGTTCCTGCGGAATCAGAGAAAAACGGGGGAGTAACCGATTGATGCAGCTAGTTCCATAAATGAGACTCAGGCTCAGGCATGGTATGCTAGAATAACAATCAAGCGATAATCACTGTGACAGTCAATTTGATTAAAAAAATTAGTTTTTGTTCATGTTTGGTAAGTAATGTTGATTTTAATGACTTAATTTAAGTAGGGCCGACTTCTAAAGCGTGAAACGGAATGGCAAATAAATTGCGGAGTGCGTTCAAAACATCGCAGTATCGTGTAAGTTAAAAAATATCCTAAGAAACTACGAAGTTATAAAATCAATATCATTTTTTTCTACGCTTTCTTTAAAATATCGTTTGTATAATTTTAATAGACAAAAAATTACAATTTTTATCGTACATAGATCGTTTTCATACGACCTCGGGTCCGTTTTGGCCATTGTTCTTTGAGTTTGTCATTTCAAACAAATATCGCTACTCAAGTATTGATCAACACTTGAGTCTCATTTAAGAATACCAACATAGGTACACAGCCAGCGATGTCCCACGGTGGCGCACGTAAGTCAATCTCGGAGTCAATTCGAATCCATTTCAATAAACGCGCTGGCTCAAACGCAGTTGGCTTGGCATAGTGAGCTGATATACGAAATGGATTCACACGGATGCTCTGATTCACTGGAAAATTGCTCATTTCTATTATAATGTTGAATGTCATCAGACTAATAAAATCAGATGATCCTATGGACGCAATGAGCTGCTGTCGTCCACATAATTTGTAAATGAGACAGCAAGTTTTTATTTGCTAAAAAAATGTAGTCTTGTCGTCGATACTTAAATATTTAGGTTTCTTTTCTACTCCATTTTACTGGAAAGTTTTAGTAGACAAAAATATTATACGCAGACAGCTGGCGCTATCTGTGTTTCATCAAGCATATGACTATTTGTATAACCCCAGACGCAAACAGAGGTGTTATATTTAAGCCCTCAAAACAGCCACATTAGATTTAATTTTTTTATTTGATCGTTGACATGATCGTGATTTAAAGTTTTAGCAAGATTATATTATTTGTGGAAAATAAAGGATGAATTTATTGGATTCATTGAACTAATACGCGTCATAATGATAGTATGACACTTTCTTGCGAAGAACCGGAATATTTTTTTCCACCCTCAAATATTTGACTTCATTGCTCTGTTTCAGATGCGTCTTGTCTACAAAAATTCTCGTAACCGTGGGAACTGGGCATCACCGCGCTTTCATAGCAATTAATCCCAAACGAGCAAGCGTCATCCAGTTAGTTTTATTTGTCGACGCGGTCTCCAAACAAAATACTTGTCTGACCCGTGTCGAGGGTAATATTCGGAAGGTTTACCCACAGTTAGCATTTTAAATAACTGCTGCAATGAAAAATTAAAACTAAACACTGTAACTTAAATTGATTTTAGGTTTTATGCTAGTTTGTTTCGATTGGAAAGAAAGGTTCTAGAGTGGTGACCACGGACCGGAAGACGCTCTGTAGGTAGGCCCCCCACTAGGTGGACCGACGACATTGTTAGAGTCGCAGGGAGCCGATGGAAGCAAATAACCGATAATAGCCGTTCATGGTGGTGTTCAAAGGGGGAGGCCTATGTTTAGCTGTGGACTTCTTCCGGCTGATGATGGTGATCACTTATTGCTGACCGATCTCGATCTTAGTTTAAAATAGTGACCATGCGGTTGACAATGTTGTTTTAGTCACAGAATCAGAGAGAGCAAAATGTAGAGTTTTAAGTCAAACTCTTTTATCTCGATTGAATATTTGGAAAAAAAAATTTTGAATGGCAACACTGGGTAACTTTACGAGTCATTGCTCATTACTCAGAAATTATTATACAATATCAAATGTGTCGCAGCGGTTCTTGAAACGGCCCGTGGTAACGGTGACGGTCGACGGTAATTTGAGCCCATTAGTAAGGACCCCACGGAGGTATCTAATGTGGCCGGTAATTAAGTATATATGTAGGTAATGTACCTACACATATTGTCTAAATGTTGTTTTTGGGCTGCAAAAAAGACGGATGAGAGGAAACTCTATGTAGCGGAGATGAAAATGTTGAGATGGATGTGTGGAGTGACGAGAATGGATAAAATAAGGACTGAGTGCCTATATTATAGGAGGTATGAAAGTAGCACCAGTGACAAATAAGTTGATAGGGAATCGTTTGGCTTGGTATGGACATGTTATGAGGAGGGATGATAGTCATATTACTAAAAAAGTGATGAATATGAATGTTGATGGATGGAAGGGAAGAGGAAGACCAAAGAAAGGATGGATGGATTATATAAGCGATGAAAGCTGATAGGGGAGAGTGGAAGTACATGATGCAGATTGCTGCACCGACCCTAAATAGGTAGGTGGGACCAGGGCAAGAAGAAAAAGTTATTTTTTATACTAAGAAGGTAAGGTTACCAAACAAATTCTAGAGATGGTGCCAAGATTTTAAGTCCACAACCTAGTTATGACGCCCACTTGCAGAAGCCCAAGTTATCTTTTAACTCCCAATTAATTGCTCCCGAGAAGCTAAATCGATAAATCGTCTTGCGATATATAAAGCGCCAATGTAACTTATCTCGCCAAGCACGCCAGTAATGTCAAATTTTCAAACAGGCCATAAACACTAAAATTGCCAGCATAAAGTATATAGGATTGCCGAATGAGTTAACTCTGATTTAATTTTGAATGCCGCAAGACATTCTTTGGGTTAGCAAAATAACATTTTAACTCTGAGTTATTAAGCTGCGTGTTGATTAATTAAATCCGGGCCCTTGCAAGCAGGCGCAAAAGTCGTAAGCACTTTACGCAGTATTGTTAATTTCTAAGAATTTTATTGCACTGTCAGTTTTATAGGCCTACTCAAATTCTGTATGTGGCAAAATATCATTATCTGTTTTTAATTTCTAGATTGTACTGCAATTTTTATAGGCAGGTGTGCCTACCGTCAGGTCATCGACCCCTACGTCTGATCAATTAGAATAATAAAAAAATTACAAAGTGCGAATAACTACAGTAAGAGGTCGTAATCAATTGTCTCGAATCCTTACTAATATTATATATGTGAATGTAACTATGTTTGTTTGTTACCTTTTCACGCCTAATCCGCTAAACAGATCTATGAATTTTTTTATAGAGATGGCTATATAGGATCCTGAGAAAAGACATGGGATACTTTTTATCGCGATAAACTGCAGCTCACACGAGTAAAACCGCGTTACACAGCTAGTAGTCTAATAACCTGTAAGCTAAACTTTTTTGGTCTACTTTGTCTAGTTTATTACGGCCTTGTCTAACAAGATTATGTGTAACTGCGCCCCGCGATTTCACTCGCATCTTCCTGCTATCCCGTAGGAATCTTTTTCTGACATAAAAAGTTGCCTAAGTACCCATGGTATAAGCTATCTCCATTCCAAATTTTACTCAAATCTGTTCCATACATCCATACTCACAAACTTTCACGTTTATAATGTTAGTAGTATACAATATGTTGCTTTATAATAAAGATCATTGGATTATCGCACATACTAGGTCTCTACGAGAAGGCATGTACGTAATAAGCTGATGTACAGTCAGCTACAAAAGTCGCTAAACAATAACACAATTTGCGATTCTCTTAACCATCATAAACCCCAACCTTCGACCGAATCATCACTTGACATCAGCTGTGTAATGTTTTAGTCAAACGCTACCCTTTAAGTTGTAAGAAAAACCAAAAATTACTGATCCTATACGCATTTGGAAAATCGATTATGATCAGTACCCGTAGTCCCAAGTTTTGAAAACGATAAAAGTTTTCGTAAACGTCAACGTTTACCACCGCCGATTTGTCAAAGTGGCAACTCGATCTGCTTAAATTAAAAAAGTAACTCAATTACATTTGTTGGAATATGATTATAATGATTTAAAATAACCCGTATTAACGATTTCAGTTCCTCGGTAAGATTCGCTGAAAAAAATATGTATGGATGGAAACGAAAACTTTTATAGTTTTTGTAAACTATCAAAACCTGTACTAGGGGTACAGCTACTTTTGTCGCTGACTGTACTCAATGAATATAGGTACCTAATACTAAATCCAAATTCCATTTTTTGCTACTCTATAATTATTATAATGCTGACTTGTAGACTGACGTGCTTACCTACCATTTGATACGTAGAGTTGAGTGACTTGTAACTTTAGTGTCATTTGGTATTGCAGTTACTCTGGTCATCATCATTACGCGTATGACTCAGCCGCAGCCTCCTTTCTGTGAAGTATCTAGATTTTATGGAAACTAGTTCAGGTTTAAATTAGACGTGTCAATTTTTATATACTTACTAGTTGCACCCCGCGGGTTCCCGCGGTGTAAAATTTTTTTATTTTTTTTTATTTTTTATAACAAACCGTTTGTCGATGACCTCTTTGTCTTTGACTATTTGGCAGCGGTTTTTATTTTCAACTTCGTCGATCTCGGTGCAAGTGCATCGACCGCACGAGTTTTACCTTAGTGTTACGCTACATTTGGACAGCTAAAGAGTTTCGGCACGGAACGAAGTTTTAATCAGTATCCGAACGACTTCTGACGCCATGCCCCACCGTTATTGTTCTGGTAACTTTTAGGGTTGCCATCATTATGTTGATATTGGTGTCGATTCGGTTCTAAAACTAAACTAAATTTGACAGGTCTAATAGTAATGCCGTCCTTTTTGTACTTGAAAAAGACATCAATACTATTAGACCTGTCAAATTTAGTTTAGTTTAGGAGAATGCAAAACCGAATCGACACCAATGGCTTATCAAATTAAACATGGCCTATTGTCCATCGAGAATATTGTAGCTTTTTAAAACACTTTTATTAGCTTGACTTGTAACTAACTAACTAACTAACTAACTAACTAACTAACTAACTAACTAACTAACTAACTAACTAACAATGTAATCAAATCTTAGAAGTCAATTTTCACCTACTTCTAATTGTCGTATCGACTTGAAACTTTGTATGTGTATGTAATCTCGGTGACAATGCAATAATTTGGTACCATCGACCTGATCTGATGATGCAGCCGGAAGGTGGGTAGGGCATCTCTGCAGTAGCTACTAGTAAACCCCTCGTGTTTGGGCTCATATGATTCGTCTTGATGAGCCCAATAGATTGAACTTGGTGACGAGGGTCTGATGATGCAACCGGAAGGTGGGTAGGGGATCTCTGCAGTGGCTAGTAGTAAACCCCTCGTGTTTGGGCTCATATGATTCGTCTTGATGAGTTCAATAGATTGAACTTGGTGACGAGGGTCTGATGATGCAACCGGAAGGTGGGTAGGGGATCTCTGCAGTGGCTACTAGTAAACCCCTCGTGTTTGGGCTCATATGATTCGTCTTGAAGAGTCTAATAGATTGAACTTGGTAACAAAAGACTAAAAAGTAAAAAAAATAAAAATATAGTTTGAAAAAACTAAAAAAAAACACTTTAAAAACGCACTGAAAAATATAAAATAATAAAATTGACTTGGTTGGTTGGAATGGTTCATTCTAAAAGTGTGGAGCGCTTCTTTTACTGGGTAAATAAAAGTACACACAACCAAAAAGCGCTCCACACTTTTTGAATTAACCTTTCCAACCAATCAAGTCAATTTTATTATTTTATATTTTTCAGTGCGTTTTTAAAGTGTTTTTTTTAGTTTTTTCAAACTATAAATTTTTATTATTAATTAAATAATTGAAGGGTCGGAAAAGCATGCTACATCTTCGACCTTGTTGACTAGGACTAGGGGGCCATTCAAGTATTACGTAAGCGCTTGAGGGGGGGGGGGGGGGGGGGGGGTCTTTGCTTTGCTTATTTTTGATGACATAGTAAGTGGGGGGGTTGATATCGTGACAACGTCAGCAGTTATTATTTACTTTTTACACAAATGACAACCCACAAATCGTTGAAAATCATTAAATTCCTCTATTTTAAGCCTATTTGCTCACGAATCAATAAAAAACAAAATACATTAAATGAAAAATGCATATAGGTACCAATGATTACGTAAGCAAGGGAGGGGGAGGAGGGGGGGAGGTTTGCTTACTTCTGCTGACTGCTGACTTATGTAATACTTGAATGGCCCCTAGGAACAATTTTTTTAACCCATCATTGTACTATTAGTTGATAAGTTGAACGAATTTGTTAGGTAAACAGATACAGTAGGCATTTTAGTACAAATTTATTATGTGAAACAAAGTCTTTTTACTCAGATTATTGCTTGCTTACACAAATAAAATAGGCGCCGCAAAATTTTAGAGATGAGCTAGTATTTAACAGCCTATAGGTAGATATGTACTTGGAAAATTTGTACATCCGCCACTAGCTTAGTCTCAAGAACTACTCAGATTACTGGAAACAGTGTCAACTGACAACCCTATTAAATACCGTTTGTGAATTATTATTCGGGACTAATTGAAAGAGTTACAGCAGTTAGAGCAGAAACAATTCGGGTCAGTCTGACGCGGGCGGGGCTGTATAATATCATTCGCGAGTTTTACGACTCACCCTCTTATCGATTCATTAATTTAATGGGGTATTAAGTTCATTGATTATGCCAACGAATGGTTAGAGGATAAGGACTTACTTAAAGTAATTAGGTTCATAAAAAAAAGTTATAAAAGCCTGCATTGTTGCTGGTTTTGTTTGTGTGAAAAGATCAGGCCTAAGCTAAGTTCCCAGTCCAGGCGTAGCGTAACGCCATCTTAGACCACATCGTCACCTAACATCAGCTGACTTGTGGTCAAACGCTACCCTGTAAATAGCAAAAATTAAAAGATAGTTAGGAATTATACGACCTTTATTTAAAATTGAAGCTGATTGTCAGCAATCTTTTTAAAGAGACTTTGAAATAGACCTATTCTAAATTTTCTAGATCTTATCTAAATAAAGTAACACCTAAGCATCGATCTCATATGGCATCTAAAAGCCTGAAAAAAATTAAGGTAGATTGGAATAATGGTTTAATTCTATATACTGTACAATGTCAGGTAATTAGGATATAATTTAAAACCTGCTTCATTTTTAAATTGAAATAGCGATGTTGGGTTCGAGAGGTCATAGCCCCCTTCATATACCTACCAAACATATTTTACTGAGAATCAAAAAACGTCTGGTTTGAAATCCAAGAATGAACAGGTATTAACAATGAAAATGTACCTTCTGTGAATATGAGAATTGAAACTAGAATTACGACATTTGTGTGCAAATTAATTTATTCACGAAAACTCTGAAGAAACCAGCAAAACTTGATTTAAAGGAGCAGTAGAAATGCGTGTTTGCTGCAGTAGGTATCCAGGAATTCTCAGAAGTTATAAAAGTAGGCAAGTAAATTACTGTTTCCATTAGAATAAACAACAGAAAAAAATTACAATAAGCATTTAATTTAAGGCAAAACATGACTTCTATAGTAATACCATCGGACGTTTCTTAGAACAAGGGAAATAAAATATTTATTTGTAACAAATTGTGCAAAAATACTTAAAACAGGTGCATTATATTGTAGTAACAACGAAAATTATATTGTTGCAAACCGGCCTCAACCCTCTGTGGTTGTCTAGAGCTGGTCGGAATGCGCGGTCTCGTCTAAAACGTATCTTCCAAAAACATAATTATATTCCTAAACATAGATCAAACTTAATAGTGCGCGCGGGACACAACGGATGGATGGATGGATGGATGGATGGATGGATGGATGGATGGATGGATGGATGGATGGATGGATGGATTGATGGATGGATGGATGGATGCTTGGATGGATGGATGGACGTTTGTTACTCTTTCACGCAAAAACTACTGAACGGATCAGAATGAAATTTGGAATGGAGATAGCTTATACTCTGGATTAACACATAGGCTACTTTTTATCCCGGAAAAAGGTTCCTGCGGGATAACGGGAAGACGCGGGTGAAACCGCGGGCCACAACTAGTCCTTTATACTTAATTGTTAACATGTAACTTTGTAGCTACGATTATGCAGCCAAGATGATTCACCACCAAGATCGACCTAATTGCATCACAGTTCATTCACACATTTTTTGTCCACCTCACCCAGTGTTGCATTTGGTGTAATTGGCAATAACTGTCGAATTGGCGATTTTTGCCAATTTTAAGAATTGAATTGTGTCACGCTCTTTGTTTTTCGATCTGGCAATGAGTTTTTTCTTGTTTCGTTTACTAAGAGGATTTAGAACAACAGAGAATGGCAGTGCGAAAGAATAAGATCGGAATATGGTTCATCCTACGATCCTCACTCAGTAGTCAGACATTCAAAGAACACGAGATATGACAGAAGGTTAAGAAGATAGGCCTTTATGAGAACCTAAGCAACAAAATGTAATGTATCAACGACAGTTAAGATTTTACCGGTGTATTTTTTTAATAACCGCCTGTTAGTTTAAAAGCTCGCGCACATTAGGGCGGGTTGCGCCGCAACGCATTATTTCCTTCTCTTTCTAACATTAAAAGAACGATAGAGACGCATGTTGCTCTGAGGTGCAGCCCACCCGTAGATTGCGCGAAGCTTTAGAGAACGTTATAGAAATCACTCCCCGTATTACATAATCATAATAGTTAATTAGTTACTACTATCGAATCTATGCCTAAGCCCACCGAATGCCTTCAAATCAAATTCCCACCTCCCATCGCCTCCAACGAAGCCTTTATTGATTCGACAACATTTTAATCGAACTTTCTAAAGCACAAAGCTAATGAATGCCTTAATCAAAGCAACAATACAGTAGTTGATTCTCTGCTTAATTATTAACTCCAAATAATATTAATTACGAGCCGAAAACGGGGCCAATGAACTCTGCATGATAATTATGTATATCATTTTGGGTTGTAATGAACACTAACGCAGTAGGTTGCTTTTTAATGTTGTTTTAAAGCGGCGATGGCTCAGTGGTGGTGACGTTAGGGTTGCCAACTTTTTTTTACAAGAAATAAAGTATGTTCAGGCCTGTGAAGAATATTAAAAAGTATTTTAGAAAAATGAACAGTATTTTATCTATTTATTGTTTTAGCATTCATTACTGAAAAAACTCTTTCAGTAAATGTTGAGGTGGCGGGAAAAGAAAGTACAAATTTGTGTGAGCGTTTAAATATAACATATGATAATGTATTTGCATGCTGAAATAGGTATTTTGTCTACTTTATTTTTGTTCAACAGTACCTATCGGTGTGTTCCGGCAGCCTCACTTGAGAGCCAGTTCCCTGTCCAGGTGTAGCGTGGCGCCATCTTCGACCGCATCATCACTTAACATCAGGCGACTTGTAGTCAAACGCTACCCTGTAAGCAGTAAAAAAAAAAGTATAATTTAGTGAAAAACAGTATAATACTGTTGAAAACAATATAGTTGGCAACCCTAGGTGATGTCAGCTCGTGATGAGTGTGTGAGTTCGAATCCTACAATGAGCTTGAACATCTTCATAAAACATAGCTTGGTGGTGGGGATTGTCTAGTACTCACCTTCACCTTCATGTTAAGAATCTGACGCCAAGCACCTATCGGTGTGTTCCTGCAGCCTCACTTGAGAGCTAGTTCCCAATTTACGTGTAGCGTGACTAGCGTGACACCTTTGACCACATCATGACTTGTGACTTCTGGTGACTTTTGGTCAAACGCTACCTCGTAAGTTGTTTTTTTTTAAACCTTTATTATTTTAAGGAGGGTTTGATCAAACATGACCATGCCACCCCACCCTCATTGGCAAATGCACACACATAATATATTATCTGCGCTTAAGGATGAAACCAACGAACGTAATTTTGTGAGTCGTGAGTCGCAGAATTTCGGTAGCATAAACTCTGCTGCATTCGGTTTCATACAAAAAGGCAGTTGGTGCCACACGACGATGTAAAATGAGTTGATGATTCAGTTAAACGTAAAATGAGCGACCGAAAATACGCGACTCACGACTCACAACATTACGCTCGTTTGGTTTCACCCTAATATCTAACTTAACTAATTTGTACAGCATCCTGGCCTCCTTTGATTCAGGATGGGCCAATATACAGTTGCTGTAAGTAGTTAAAAAAAATAGTTTTATCGGTTGAATCTACATTTTTCCTAGGTATACCTATTACAATTATTCCTTAATTCACGTCTTTGATTAATAGCCCCCTACCATGGGTGTTTAGGCACGGCCGGCATAGCGCACGTATTTCAGTAATTAACCGTGCTCACGGTCTGTGAAGAGATCGTTCACCGCAGCTTTGACTCGGCCAGAGCATTCTTGGGCATAGCCAAGTTAAGATTTTTAACGTGAAAACTTTTTGAATTGGCTTCTTTGCTAAGGTCCCGCCAAAAATAGCGTTAAGACTCTTTTGTTGACGCAATTTTTTTTGTATCGATATTTAAGGGTTGTATGTTTTTTGAAAATAGATTACGCTGTATATGGCTTGTTAGTCTATTAAAGCCATCTTACGCTTACGTCATGGAGCGGGGAGGGTAGAAAAAGAGCCTCAAAATTCGCATTGCGCGACTAAAAAGTTAGTAAGGAAAGGGTTATGGTACACAAGTTGTATAATTTATGCGAGTTTGTAAGTGATGTTTGTTACCTCTTCACGCTGAAACGGCTCAACTGATTTGAGCAAAATTTCAAATGGATATAGCTCATAAGTTATTTTTTATCTCGGGAAAAGTTCCTGCAGGATAACTAGAAAACTCCGGGTGTAACCGCGCTTTCCCATAAAAGGCTGAATAAATTTCAAAGAGAATGTAGATAGATAAAATGCACCTACTTTTTATTTATAATACCTTCTTTGTATGTAGGGTTTTTACATAGTAATTTCCAGCAATTAATTCAGCGAAAATAATTGGAGCCTAAACTTTGTTACACTAATTTGTTTCGAAGATATTATCTCAGCGGCTATTCCGCCGACGTGAAAGCACCTTACAATAATTACGTTAATAAGCCAATTATTAGTGGGTATTAGTTAGTGCACCCATGAGATTGTAGATGTGTGATTTGCAATGATAATTGTATGGTAGCTTTGTTAGGGTATAGCGAAATTATAAAATACAAAATCAATGCGATCAAAACGGCTTCAACGGCAGACCAGAGTTGGGCAAACGACCAGCACAATGCTGAGTTGAAGCTGGTTTGCTTTACATCTTTTTTAGTTACTGTGTAATGCATATTTTGTGTAAAGTATTTTTTAAATGTTTTACATAAATACTATTTGCGCTTCGCCGTTTCACCAGCGTCTTCCCGTTATCCCGCAAGAACCCTTTTCCGGGATAAAAAGTAGCCTATGTGTTAATCCAGGGTGTAAGGTAACTCCATTCCATTTCATTCAGATCCTCATCCATCCATCCATCCATACTTACAAACTTTCACGTTTATAATATTAGTAGGAAAACAACAACATGTGAAAGAGTCATCCAAGCACGCTTTTCCTACTCAATTTTTATATTTTACAAACAACCCAGTGACAGATATAATAGCAGGTCGTTCACTTAATGGTAAGCGTTATATCTAGCTATAAAAATCGCACTTTAATTTGAATAGTCTTTAGCGGAACTTGAACCGAGAAATCGAAGAACTGACGGCCGAGCCGAATGTCATCGGCGAGATGAAAGCGCACAAACTTCGCTGGCTCGGCCACGTTGAAAGAATGGGGGAGGATCGTGCGGTCAAACGAGCATACAGTGGACGGCCGAGTGGCCGTCGCCCTGTCGGCCGTCCCAGATATCGCTGGAAAGACGAAGTCACGAAGGATTTGCGCGAGCTCCAGGTGGAGGACTGGCAGGAGGTGGCGCAGGACAGACCGAAGTGGCGTCTTTTGTTATCGGAGGCCAAGACTCACTTTGGGTCGTTGCGCCATCTCAGTTAGTTAGTTAGTTAGTTAGCGGAACTTGGCTTTTACCGTTTACTTCGGCGGAGTTAAATAGAAATATGTACAACTATACCTAGTTTTCTTTCGAAAGTAGAGCAGATTTTATTTTTTCTTGCAGTTTTACATGAAACTGATTTTATATCTATATATATAGTAATATATATATGTTTAAAAGAAAGTCGTATCAGTTACAATATTTATAACTCAAGAACCGCTGTTTTGGCTGAAAATTGGTGGGCTTTTTATGATTCCTACGGGATAACGGGAAGACACGGGTGAAACGGCGAAGCGCAGCTAGTTATGTACCTATATATGCGAAAGTTTGTAAGTGAATGTGTGTATGTTGTTAATACTAATAAACTATCCTACATACATATTGAACATTACCTACAAATTGGTAGAAATTCCAGAACATTAAAGTACCTACGAGCTATAATTCTCCAATAAAATAAATTTTACAAAATGACGACAGAAAACACGAATACCATAAAGAATGCTCTACAACACTTCGAAGAGCAAAAATAGCTTCATTTAAGTCCACGTTTATAAGCTCTTTATGTCTACAAGAACACCTTTAAATAGTTCAGTTATTTATGAGCGCAAAAGCCTCCCGGCTACCACCCGTGTAGAATTCGTATCAATTCTTCTTATTGGGAACAAAATAAAGGGAATAAGCATTTTGTCATCGCACAGGCCTTCAGGACACCTGGGTCCTTATTCGCTATGACCATTAAATAACGTAACTCGCCCGCGTTACCTGCGTAAAACAGCATTCTGTATCATCTACATCGGTCTATTACGTTTCACTGCTGCTTTCATTGCTTCTCTCATGCCCGGACCACACTAAGGTCAACGTCAAGGGAAATGTCAATGCCTATCATCGCGATAAATATTGCGTTAATTATTAACGCAATTATATGAGTGGCTACACTTAAACGGTCAACGTGAATCCACTTGAGTTATCGGCTAACGTCAAACGCCAATGTGAATGCCGTTGTCAAATGTCGTGGCCACACTTATGTCAAACGTCAATCATCGCGCTATTGAACCGCATTCCCCGTTAGTGTGGCCCCAGCATCAGAGAGAGTATGGGCCGTAATCTAGCGCGTATTCTGTATCCCACTATCAAATTTGGCAATCACGCGTTTGCGTTTAAAACACGTTATGACGTCACACGTTATTGGTAAGGAATCTTGATGGTTCAAGCAAATAAGGGCGCAGGTTGCTTTGTGGGCACGTGCGCAGGCCAGCTGCGAAGCAGATGTGAGCTGGTCGGTCGATTGTGGGGATGAGTTAACATCCTTACTTATATAGTATTTTTTTGTATTAAGTCCTTATTTTTTGACTAATGATGATCGAAATGTTCGATTGACTCTGATATTCTAACATTTCTAAAGATTTCAAATTCACTACAGAGTACAATTTTGAATTGAATAAATTCGCAAGGTCTCAGCCTGACCTGGACCTAAAAAGTTTTTCTATCCCACTAATACTACTTATAGTTGCGTGAGTTTGTGTGTGTGTGTGTAAATGTTTATTACCACGTATCACCGTAACTAAACCGATTTAGATGAAATTTGGAATGGAGATAGATACCTTGGACTAACACGGGACTTTTTATCCCGAAAAAGTGTTCCTGCGGGATAACGGGAAGACGCGGGTTCACTGGCCATAATATGATACATGAAAACTGTTTTAGGGAGTGAGTGAGTTGTGTTTTAGTGACGGTCGGTCTTTGCAATGTTAATTTCTTTCATTGACAGCAAGTTACACTATTTCCAAGTGTTGTCCAAGCTATGTTAGGTATGTGTTTATTTTCACCAATGTGAAGACCGGTTGGGTCACTATTAAAGTATAAATTTCTTCTAGCTGTTACCTTATAAAATTGTCCTCTAAGTACTATCAGTTCTTAGGTATTTTAATAAGACCACCGGCAGATGTGCCTTTTCCGTTACTACAGAGGACGGTCGGTGACCCGACGCCTGAACAAAAAAATAAGTTGCGTGCCGTAACATTTGCCCCATACCCCATACCTGATGTTATGGCCTTATTCAATCGCAAGGTGTGTCAACCGTCTTATTTCAGTTTAGGGTTCAGTAGATTTACAAGTTAATCAATTAAAGACTTAAATTGCACTAGAAGAAGTATCGGAAATTGTTATAACGACCGATAGAATAGAATACAAAACTTTAATTTGCTAAAAATTTGAAAAACACACCAATCAATTAAATGGCATGCAAAAATTCAACAATTAAGTATTTATTTCATTAAATGAGTATGTATATCGTTGTCTAGTACCTATAACACAAGTTTCGAGATTTTAATTTGGGGCTAGGTCAATTTGTGTGATATGGCGCAATGGGTAAACAGCCGACTGTGAAACGTGAGGTCGCGGGTTCGATTCCAGCACTGGATCAAACATTTCTGCATTGAAAAATTGTTTCTGTTTCATACTAACGAGCTTTTGGTGAAGCAAACCATCGTGATGAAGCCATAGCTTGGTGGTAGGGCATTTTCTTGTACTCGTCTGGCTAGCTAACATCTCTCAAGTCAAGAATTTTTCACCAAACATACCTAAGGGTGTGTTCCGGCAGCACCACTTGAGAGCCAGTTCCCAATCCAAGTGTAGCGTGGCACCACCTTCGCTACTCTGTAAAAAGTACAAATAAAATAATAAATAAACATTACTATTGTTATTAATGAATTACGAGAATGATGAATTACCTTTTCTTCCGAACTTACCCCTACATTTCTTCACATCCTTCTATTTTTGGCCAACCCCGCAGCTGTTGCGTTATTCAATCGCAAGGTGTTTGTCGAGCACGTCACTGAATAGTTTAAGCGTATTTTATGGTTTAGGGTTCATTGGGATTGTAAAGGTTAAGACTGTACTCGTAATGACAGGATAGTAGTACTTACAGATAACCACTAGACCGTGAATTGGTGGGGAACTGCGTGAAATACGGAAAGCAAAATAATATTATGCAGAGGTACGGTCACCGACAAAAGTAGCTGATCATACCCGATTTTCCAAATGCGTATAGGATCAGTAATGTTTGTTATTTTCTTACAACACAAAAGGTAGCGTTTGACTATATAACATTACACACGTGATGTTAGTGATGATTCGGTTGAAGGTTGGTAATTATGATGGTTAAGAGAATCGAAAAATGTGACTCGACTTTTGTAGCCGACTGTACCTAGATACATATGTATTAAAATAGCAGCAAATTCAATTTTGTTAGTTATCGAATGCTAGTTGGTTGGTTACTTTCATGAGAATTCTAAAGAAGACATATTATGCAAAAAGAATACACTAACTAGCAAATGTTGCGCAAAAAAATTACCAATTACAAAAAATTACCAACACGCATTACCAATACATATAATAAGCACTTTGGGGAAATAGACATATTCAACTGTAATAAACACGGTTTTCGTCACAAGATAATTCAAAACCTGGAAGTTCTATAGCGGCCCTTGTAGATTTCACTCAGGCATCTTCATCAGTATTTCCTCACCCAACTCCCCCCCCCCCCTTTTTTACACACACACACACACACACACCACACACACACTACCACAAAACTACTCTCCAAACTTGCAACCATTGTAATTATCATTCATTAATTATACTGTTTTTCTTTTTTTTCATTTTGTGCCATGTTCTAATAATATTAATGTGAAATTCTTTAATTGGCCTTACAATGTTAAATATTCTATAAGCAATATAATTGTATTACGCTGTTGAGTTTCTTAATAAATAAATAAATAAATAAATAAAAATATTTCTCTGGCCTTTATTATATAATTGTCAGTTCATAGTCTAATTTGTTCACGTCATATTCTTGGATTTATTGCGTGTGTTGCTGAAAATAATGATAGTAAGAATTTGATTCGTACTAGACCTTTCTTAAAATGATAATACCTAATAAATAATAATAATAATTTACGAAATTGATTAGGTAACTACGCTTCACAATGATTGCAAGATGGGAAAAAAATCTACTAGGTTTGTTAGAACTTTTTGAAGACAATAATAATTTAATTTGGCACATTTTATTTTTAAGCTCTGTTTAACTTACCAATAACTAACTGAAAATTAAGACCATTCTTATGCCCTTCATTTTCTAAGATCCTCTCTCAGCATATGGATTGGACGCGGGATGAGCTATTCGTGAATTAATAAATGCTAAGGTCATAGATAAACCACTTATAAACAGTGGTGGATTTAGCAGCAGGCTGAGTAGGCTGGAGCCTAGGGCGGCAGATTTTAGGGGCGGCAAATTTAGTGTCAATTAAAAAAAAATGTTTTAATGATATTAAAAGAGTCGTATATATGTATTTAAATATTATTATGTGCACACAAACAATTAAACATTGTTCACCACTTGATTTTTCTTCAATTTTTGTCTGATGCATAAAAAATGACACATTTAAAAAGGAAAGGCAGAGGCTGTAGAGGTTATAGAGGTTGGTAGGGGCGGCAAAATTTGAATACTTAGCCTACTGGCGGCAAATGTGTAAATCCGCCACTGCTTAGAAATGTTACAATAAAGACCTTTTCCTCCAGATTGTGAACACAGATAGCATGAATGACTACTTGACACGATTTCGCAACTTAGAAATCTGACTGAAGAAACATAATCCATAAACAATATTCTTGTCGTCGCTGCCAACAAGCTCTTGTTAGCTCGCCACACTGACAAGCCTAAGTTTATGCAACGCTCTGACACTACGACAATTCCCACGAAATGTTCCATTGAGCCCGCCCACACATTATGACGAAGATATGATTAACATTGGATGGCCGAATGAATGAATGAAACGCAAATTTGAATGGAAACATTGCAGTTGCTAATACTTAGTTCGGATTGCGAGGTGATTTAGCTTGAAATTTGTAAAGTGTGTGTTTTCAACAATGTTTTTTTGTATCTAATAGATTGGCAAACGAGCAGACGGTGGCTCGCCTGATGGAAAGTTAGTGGTCACTGTCGCCTATAGACATTTGCAACACCAGAGGAGTTGCCGATGCGTTGCCGACCCTTATGGACTCTTATTTTGTAGCACTGATGCGAAAAGACTTGCGGCAGCATGTGCCTTACACATCCCGTAACTGGTGAATGTTCATGTTTCCATATCCCAATGTGCAAAACTAGTTGGTTGTGAGTTTAGAGAAATCTTATCAGTAAAGCTTATTATGAAATATCGGACTTTTTAGATGACAAAAAGCTTGGAATTGTAGTAAACTTGCTCCAATTCAATCAATTAGTAGTAAGAATAAAATTTTAAATGTGATCGCACCCAAAAATTACCTGGGCCTGTTCTTTTGCCGGCGTAAAGATGTTGGAACAGGCGTAGCTAGTCTTCCCGAGGTGGCGCGTGCAAATCAGCGCGCCCTAGTGTAAACCAGGGTGAAAAATCACCCTACTGAGGTGGGACCCATTGCAGGTTCATCGCCGTCGGGGCCGCGGAAGAGTTCTAACGCGTACCCGTAGCCCCGACATAAGGCGTTAGGTGGTTTTTAAAAAAAAAAAAAAAAGGCGTAGCTAGTCTTAAGTTTGATGTTTCAAAGTGATTATATTATTAATGTATCCTATTAAAAAAGTTTTATTTTTGATTTTGATTTTGATATCCTAACTAACAGTGATTCATCAACATTAGTCTGTGTCAGTCCACTGCTGGATTTAGGCCTCTCTCAAGATACACCACTGAGCCCGGTCCGGATCCTCTGATACAACTACTGCATGGCAGCCACTCGGTGTGATGAACACATCTGGTATTCTCCATAGAGATTGAATGTTTGTGTTGTGTTGATTGTCCATGCCATCCGCGATACAAGGAATTTAAGTGTAGGTGTATAAAACATAAAATACCGGTCAAGTGCGAACCGAGAGCGCCTAAAGATGGTTCAGTGTCATTTCGATTTCGGTAAAAATTTTAAGAATTAGAATTTTAGCTTGGTTCAAAACTTTCATAAAATTTGATTCCTATAACGAGCATTTCGATTTGATAAGCCACAATAATCCATTAAATATTGTTCTTGTTTGCCCACCGAAATTAATGATAACGTAGGGGAATCGGGATTCGTTTATTTACGCCATGTCCGTGATTGGATCATCTAACTCCATATTATATGATGTATCAAATGTCAACATTTTTATTGAGTTAGAGAATTTCAGAATTCGGAGAAAATTAACTGTGGGCTGTGACATAATTATAGACAGACACGATAGCATATTTTTTTATCTGCCTTGGTCATGAATTATTTAGAATTTGGTTTTGTTTGTATCTTCGATATTTCGGCACTGTTGCAAGCGCCATGATCACGAAACTATACTACACACATACAGTAAAACGATAACTGTATAGAATACAGTCATCGAGCACTGAAATAAACTTTAACACCTGGTAAATATCCCGTTTCAAACCCAAATTCAAGTCACGATAGGGATCATAAAGGGTTCGGTTTTTTCATCGGTTATACGGAACCCTAATAATGAAGGTTAAAAGAAGAAAAAATAAATATTACTATTTTATATCGATCGTGATATCATGTTCGGTAATGTTGACACATTGCTGGCAGGCGCCTATGAATCATTTCTCGAACCTATTGTGTACGTAGCTATATAGCCGCAAATATGTCTGATATACATTTATCAGATAAGGGTTTCCGCGTATGTCGTAATATTTGCAAGAAATATGTCAAATAGTGTGAATTAAGGCCCTGCAGTGCGATTCTAATTCACCCGGAAAGTTTCCGTGTCGGGTTCGACGTTACTTTTGCTTCACGCAAACTTTTCCCGAGAGCAAATAGGTGGCGGAAACTTTTCCGTGATTGAGCAGCTGGTTTGTCAAATTAAATGTCAGTTTCCAAAACCAAATAAATGAAATGTGTCTAAAAAATCGGAAGGATTTTTTTCCGAATCCATGGTCGGAAGAGTTTCCGTGTCGGATTCGACGTCACTTTTGCTTCACGCAAACTTTTTCCGAGAGCAAATAGGTGGCGGAAACTTTTCCGTGATTGAGCAGCTGGTTTGTCAAGTTTCTAAATTTAGATTAACCCGCTGGGACTCTGGCTTTCTATCAAAGAGAGAGAGAGAGTGTGAGTTGGAATCTACCACGTTGGTAGAAGAATTATAAGATGTCGCATGCCTTTGAATATTTTGGATTTTTTGGAGATGCCGGTTCCCAAACGATGTTCCTCAGAATGGTTATAATTTCCTCCAATTTTCAGTTTAGTCTCAGAAACGTCCTGTTAAATAATATGTTTAGCAATAGAGCTTAGGTATTATTCGCGACCTTGTGAGTCAACAATACTTTCCGATCAAGTACCCACCTGTGTTATAGAAAACGAAAGATTACCTAGATTACCTGAAATATGTGTACAACCAAACAAGAGAAATCTTCTTATTAGTAAAGCTAAATAAAAAATATCGATTAGATGACAAAAAAAAAGCTTGGGATTTTAGTGAACTTGCTCCAATTCAATCAATTAGTAATAAGAATAAAATTGTCAATGTGATCGCGCCAAAAAAATTACCTGTTGGGCGTTTCTTGCCTGTTCTTTTGCCGGCGTAAGAAGGTTGGAACAGGCGTAGCTAGTTTTAAGTTGACGTTTTAAAGTGATCACAATGTATCCTATTAAATAAAAAAGTTTTGATTTTGATTTTGATTTTTTGATTATGTGACTTTACACAAATTCCAAAGCGTATTGACAAGGTGTGCGCCTTAGTCTTTTGAACTATGAAGTACCTTTGGTATGGTGGTAGGGTATTTTCTAGTGCTCGCCTGGCCTCGCCTTGCTACAAGCCTCTCTATCGTCAAACACTTATCGGTGTGCCAGGGCATCCTCATTTGAGATTTGTCAGTCCATGTGTAGTGTGGTCGACCACATCTTCCCTTCATCAGCTAACTTGTTGGTCAAAAGTTACACTGTAAAATGTAAAAAAAACCTAGAAGCAAATATATTTGTCCCGGAACAGGTGTCCGATCGTTCATTACATCCATCGTCTAATGTGTTAATGTGTAAAGGTAATATAGTTCTCATTCTATCAACTAGCAAAGGAGATTATCATTTTGCTAATTTGAAATCTTGTCTTACTTACATTCCAGTATTAGCAAAGCGATATACTTCTATTAGCGCCATCATTCCATCATTCATTACCGTGGCTATACAACGGACGTGACGTCACATCCGGCGGTCGCCGCAAAAACCGAACGCAGCCTCTATTCGATCGCTGATTGTCTTTGATCTAGATAGAGCTAGGGGAAGGGAGATAATATAAAGCGATAATGGAGCCCTTGATTTAGCAGCCAATCTTCAGCTAGGAAACAAGGATGGGTTTGAAATTAATATAGTGCGCAGTACTAAATAATGTTTGTTAAGGGCAACGATTAAAATAGAATTTTTATGTCCATAGATAAATTATGCTTCCAGCAAACAGCCATAATTTCAACTTTCAAACCAATGACGTTTCGATTTAATTTTTTAATGCAATGCTAGATTGAACTCAAACTTGGCAAATATGACTGGACTTATTTTTCATCAACAAATCAAATTTTATATTAAAAAAAAACAATTGGTAAGACAATAATCAACTATCTATACGTAAATTGCTATTTGCCCAAAGAAGTGATATTGTTATTGTTCATAATTTAGCTAATGAAAATAAAATGGAAATGATGTATTAAACATTGCAGTTCAAAAAGGACATTTTGTAGAAACAAACATTGTATCTAGAAAAAAGTAAATAATTCGAAAGTAAGGCTACAACTGCGGCGGCGTTGTTATCGCTTATCGCAAGCTCTGACGCGCAATCGGCGCTTGCGCGTTGCGTGTGTAGGTTAGGTAGGTAGGTAGGTAGGTACAGTCAGCGACAAAAGCGGCCGATCTCACGTTATTTATAATATTGTTTTAAAATTGATTGACTCCCCATTTTTGACATCCAAAATCCAACTTTTAACTCCGTTTAGAACAGTTTCTCGCAGAAACAATCTGAAATTATACTCCTCACCGTGTACCTCAAACTATAAAAATCCTTTTTCATTCGTACCATCAATCTCTTCAACTCTGAATACTCCGAGTTTGTTGATTTGTTTACGATGAGGCAAAATAATTTCAAAATTATAATCCATAAGCAATTCTATATTATCTAGGTTACTGTTATTACTTGTTATTATTTAATTTATTTTGTGATTTTATATGGCTTTGACTGACTTTGTTGTCTATAACTTCTACTTATTTTCTCATTTTTATATCATATCACCTAGAATATATTATGTTTATTTTAAATATGTATTAGCTTAATATTGCATGCACATTTACATTAAGCGATCTATAAGCAAAAACTGCTCCATTATCTTTAGAACAATTTAGTGCTCTAAAGATAATGGTAGTTGTTAGTTGTTAGTTTTCCATGCAAAATATAATAAAATAAAAGTAACTGATTTCCTAAAATCGAGTATGAAATCCTTCTGATTTCATACTCGATTTTCCAAAATATGTGTTTTACATAAGTAATAATATATTTGGGTTATTTAACAACTTACATGGTAACGTTTGACTACAACATAATTACACCTGATACTAAGTAATGATACGGTTAAAGGTTGGTGTTTAAGACTTCTGTCCTTGACTGTACCTATATGTATAGGTACAGTTTATTTTATCGCAATGTGCATTTCTATGCGAAAGACTCGGGGATTCAATGACATCAGCAATGGTTATTTGCTGAAAACGTAACAAATCAATGGATAACGCAAAGTGTATGTTTACTTACACATTATTTGGATATATTTCTGTGCGTAGGTGTGTTTTCTGTTACGTTTTGTTATATCCACATAGAAGCACGGTCTAAGTTTTGTTGTATTGGGAGATAATTTCATTAAAATCAGAACTGTTTTATATGAGAACAGGCATAATATTGTGCATAATGGTATAATGGTGTGGAGCATTAGTGTATTGCCTTTATCAAGTTTTATAGATTGTTAACGCCTCATATCAAAGTGTAACAATGTTATATACTCTGATATCGGTAAGGTTTGTGTTGATTTTGTTTTAAAAAAAACATTTGTTGCTTAAAAATCTTGTTAAGTCATTTGATGACATTGACATTTGATGACATTGACATTTGATGTCCCGATTCAAATTCTGTCATGATAAACAATGTAAAGGGAGAAAGAACCACGAAATAACAATCCACAATCAACGACTTGGGGACGAAAGAAGATTGAAACCAGTATGATGAATGATTATTATGGATTGACGTAAAATATGTTCGGGCAATATGATGATTCACAAGCTGCGACCATGCTAAATCAAATGGAATTAAGAAGTGGAAGATAAAGAAAAACCGAAAAGCGGCAGTTATCTTGTTGTCTCAAGATTAGATAGAAAAAAACAAAAGGCTGTCCTCTATTCAAACTCAAACGCTAGTCGGTGTCATTGCCGGGGGGATTACCGATTAACTAACGGTCGAAATCACGATAGTAGATTTAATTATGGAGCTATTGGCCGCAGCGTTATCATACGATATAGCCGATAACCGGTGAATAGCTGCAGCGGCCGGCCGTTTACAAATAACACAGGAACTCATTTGTAAATAAATTACAACGAAACCGAATCGGTGTTTGAAAAACGACAAACCGGCCTCGGATGTCCACCCGGCGGTAACCATTGTTTGTGTTTACGAGTACATCACGACAATTAGTTGAGCAATCATTCCGGCGCATTCAGCAGGTGACGAGGCAACGCCGCCTCTGACGCCGCGCTGCGTTGACAATTTCTTTGTTTTGCTTATCGCTAACTCGATTTGCATCGTCGATGTCATCTTCAAATAAAACTGTGCTACGTGAATAGTGATTATGAAAACGAAGCGCTTGCGTATGTCGATTGTGTCATCGGACGCTGTAAATTATATTATCGGGGACGGACAGCGGCGCGTGCGTCAGGTGTCTCGGGCAGGGGTCGCCAGCGAGCCCTCGGGACCCCGCCGGGACCGGTGGCGCGAACATTCGCGGCACGTCCTTTGTTGGCCGCTTTGTTTTGGAGTGCCATCCGGTTCCTGGTGGTGGAGGGGAGGGGACAGGTGGACGCAGGTAGCGCGCGCGGCGGTAGTCACTCTATGTCAGTCCACCTCGGTGCGTCGCGCTGTGCGAGCGCCTCGCCTGCTCACGAATACTATCTTGTATAGAAATGGCCAGTCATTCCGCGACAGGTGCGCACCCGCATCGACCGTGCACGTGTACTGTTTGTGAGTGCGCCGGCGCTGCCTTGTCGCCTTTCAGCTGAACAACCGGTAAGTTTCCAATGTTCTTTTTAAAATCTCGTGCTGCCCACGAAACTAGCTGCCGAGTTTTTGCCGGTTCTGTAATAAGAGCGTCCGCATCGGCCTGCTCGGGCGCATCTGCGCTCCGTTCCGATGCAGCTGCTGCCGTTTGAATGGGTAGGTATGGTAGTTTTTATGTTCTATGATCAAGTCGTAGCGTTCTTCAATGCGCCCCTTGAGTCTGCCCTTCGGGATTTGAGAAGGGCTCTAACACAATTAGTGAGTGCGAGTTCACACGGTCGCGTTTGCCGTTTCGCGTGTTGCTGTTGCTGTGTAAATATTGGTTCGATAACGCTCCGAGTGCGTGTGCGCCACATACACTAACAGTTATCGATTCCATACATGCGTCAACATCGATGATAATCTTAGCTAGATCTGGGTCATTGTTCTTTTCTATTTCATTTTATTATAGTTCAGTATTGGTTTTGCTTATCTCGGTAATTGAATATGAGTTTCGTAAATATAATATTTTTACTTCAAAAAATTAATGTTGAAGTTAAATTACCGTGGAAAATGAAGACACAAAGTAAATTGCTGAACCGGACGCGTGAGAAACAAATGTTCATGAATGTACGAATAGGTATCTCTGCCACGTTTTGTTGGAATTACTAAATTCAAATTCAATTTCTTCCATTAAACTAAATTCTGCGAATAATTTTGTTCCTAGAGAACCGATACCTACGCGCATTAAAATTGATTCTGAATCGTAGCAAATCGATTTGATCGTGTATACCTACGAACGAATCTCCAAAAATCGGAATCTTAATGTGAACCACAACACGCGAAACGTCTTAACAGTTTTAGATAACCGTTAAATTGGGAAGATCGAAACAAAAAGATCAATACAACACCGACAGCGAAGTTATTATAATAGTAAGCTACATTTGAAAGATTTTGTTGCATTTTCAACCATCTAATGATCAAAATGTACTTAAATTGACGTATAATTTTAACTGACGCAAAACGGAGCTATAATACTAAAGTTAAGTACTGCTAATTAGTTGACGATTTGCTTAGCTTCCTTCACTTCAATTGCTTCAAGGGCCTTTTAGTCTGTGCCTTCAATCTTAAGTCATAAAGATCGTGCTTTATTCAGTACAACAGTTTCATTATGATCATTACGTCTAATGCCGCCTCCAAAGAGTGGTGACTCGGTGAGCACACCGGTTTTAACAGTCATGAAACCATTATGTAGTGGATAGGTAGGTACTTATATTATAAAGAGTTTTTTTTCCCGCTCGCTCCGCTCTGCCGCACTTGACGGTAGGTACTAGGTACCTACCTATATATTACCTATACCTCGTGCGTGACTTCACAGAATTTGGGAAATGAAGCTATTTTTGTCTATTTGTTTTCCTATATCAGGAGGTTTTGTGTTGTTTTCATTGTTTGTGAAGATTTCTAATTACATTCTTGTGAGTTCGTCTCCGGTTGACTTGTGAGCATTACGTGACGTAGACATATTTGGATTGTAGCTCGAGATTCGGAAATTAATAACAATACAACAACAACATATATTGTTCAATGTAATCTATGTATACATACGGTTTGTTAATGAAATGCTCTCCAAACTATTGACCTTTGTCAAACAAGAACATGTCTATACTAACTTTGAACTTGAAAAATGTCCAATGCCAAGGTCATATCTATTTCCATTATAAACTATATAAATAGCATAAAAATATCTAAGTATGAGGTGGGAAATGCAGTGAGATATACCTATTAAGAGATTCTCATTCTTCTTTCTCTGTAAGAGAGGATTTAAATTGTTTTAACCAAAATGTAAAAGCAACTCCTGAATACAATTTTAAATAAGCATTTGATGCAGACTCCATGGAGATTGGAAATGTTCCTCTTAATGTTCATCATCATCATAATCACATTCCCACTGCTGGGACACAGGCCTTTTCTTAGAGAGATAGTGTGGGCCATAATCCACCACGCGCACCTAGTGCGGGCTGGCGGAAAGGCTAGTGGTCCAAGTGTCAGAGTATTCAGACCGCCCCAAGGCCTCCGATATAGTCTAATGACTGCTGTCCTAAGACAACAACCGCAATTGCCCTTCGAAGAACGGAAGTGCTCAGCTGTAATACCCCTTTCGGCCGCCATAATACCACTAGTGGTAACCCATCCAAGAACTAATCTCTTAATTTTCTTAACTTTAAACTCTTACAAACATATAAGTACAATGTATCAGGTTGTAAAACCACCTAGTTTTCAGTCGATATAATCTGAACAATAACACCCAATAACTAAGCTCTCTCAAATACTGTTAAACGATCGACTATCACGTCTGAATCAGACGATTTTTCTAATAAATATTGAGATTAAATCTTTTTAATGAAAATATAACGGACCACGGAGCCTTCGAGGCGAAGCTTCTCGAGTCTGTAGACCAGCGAGTCGCGTCACGCACTGCCCGCCCAGATCCAATCACGGAAGATTGGCATCGACAACGCGAGAGCCAGGGCTGGTAGCTTGAGCAAACTGAGTTTTTCTATATGTAACTGAGTGACGAGACGAGCCAGTTGCTCACGCGTTAAGCTATTACAGTTTAGTGCCATCCAGAAATTTGCGATTGCTAAATCCTGTGCAATGCACTTCGCTCATCTCCTTAAGATTTCACTGGAAATATCGCCATTTAATCCAAATCATAGTAAAATATGGAAAATCTCCTACATTGCTATACCCTGTTCGGGTCCATATGATCGCTTATGTTAACCACTAAGATCTCATGTATACTAACTAACATAAAAATGCAATAAATAGTTAAATATGAATAATGCGAATATGAAATAATGAGTCTTCCTGTGATTTGGGGCTAGGTCAATTTGTGTGCAATTGTACCCGATATTTTATAATGACTATTTAAATAAATATGGTAAAGTTCATACCTACGATTAAATAGCTAACAAATATGACGATGACAAAGATTTGTAGGAGTCTAGAATAGTCTAATGCCCGAAATTAATAATCGATCTTTATCCATTATCCGCGGTTTTGGATCGAAATGTCGTGTCATTTTAGTAGTCTTATGTCAAGCTTTACTATACTAAAATGACATATTATGACTTGACATATCGATCCAAAACCACGGATAACTGATCAGGATCGATTAATTATTAATTTCGGACGTAAGTAGATATAGTATGTCATCTTCGCTTGCCAACAGAGTTCGCATCTATAACCATCAATAAAAAGTAACTCTATCTGTCTGTCTGTTAACTTTTCACGCCTAAACAGCTGAACAGATCTTGATGAAATTTGGCATGGAGATAGTTTGAACCCTGGGAAAGGACATTGGATGCTTTTTATGTCGACAAACTGCAGTCCACGCCGGTAAAACCGCGGCGCAAAGCTAGTTCTTAGTAACAATATTTCGAGGAAACAAGAAAAATAGACTCGAATTTATCCATCAAACAGTAGGTGTAATACTTGGTAGAGATTTCTGGTCGATTCGTGTCAGTGGAACCAATTGTACTTGATAAGTGTTGAGCAGGAACGCTATGTAGGGTTGCCGTTTCTATTTTTATCCCAAAAATATAATGTAAATAATATGTGTAGAAAATTAATTTTCAAAATACTCTAAATTATTTAACGTAAGTAATAATGTTACATTAACAATATAATTCCATACCATACGTTTATAAAATACTAGTTGCGCTCCGCGGTTTCACCCGCGTCTTCCCATAATCCCACAAAAGTCAAAATAGGTAAAAGTCAATTTTTATTTATTCAATAGGATACATAGTGATCACTTTAAAACGTCAAACTTAAAACTAGCTACGCCTGTTCCAACCTCCTTACGCCGGCAAAAGAACAGGCAAGAAACGCCCGGCAGGTAATTTTTTTGGCACGATCACATTGACAATTTTATTCTTATTACTAATTGATTGAATTGGAGCAAGTTCACTAAAATCCCAAGTTTTTTTTTGTCATCTAATGGTTCGATTTTTTTAATTAGCTTTACTACACGGGAACCTTTTTCCGGAATAAAAAGTAGAATAAGAATAAGATAGAATTTCGTACCAGCAAGTTTTACTACTGATGGTCCACATTGAGCTCGACGCAATAACACATCAGTAAGTAAATTATTTACATAACAGTAGTTACGCAAGTAGGTAATAGGTATTGTATCGCCGAGATGAGATTGTGACAACCCTAAAAACCGTGAAAAAAGTGATCGTGGTCCGCGACAAATCGAGCAGCTATGATGACTTGACGATCTGTCGCAATTGTTCACAGGCACGGTTGAATGAACCTTCCAGCGGGAATCTCAGAACTTAACTCATTTGAGCCACTTCCGAACCGCGACTGCTTCAAGAACGAGAGCTTTAAGAACTAGCATCATTTCTTATGGAAACAGATAAATAGATGTTCAGAAATTCGAGTAAAATGCTATCGGAACTAAATAAAATAAATCCCACACAATTGCATACTGGTCAGTATCCTAACTAGGTTTCCATGTATCTAGGGTATCAGACACTGCGCAAATCGGGGATCCACAACACCCAAACATAGAACATATATTTACGATTTTATACAGTCACTTTTCGATAGACTTCAGTTTGATAATCGGAGAATACTGGCTTTAGAGTTCAGTCACCAAGCACCTATTGGTGTGTTCCGGCAGCCACTCTTGAGAGCCAGTTCCTAGTTCAGGCGGAGCACGACGCTTCCACTTTCACACATCTTGCGACAAACTCTATCCTATAGTATTTTAAATATATGTTTGGTGATATTACAGGATGGTAGCTAAACAGGCGATTGCCACCATGCAAAACTGGTTTGGATTGGTGATTTGTCGAGTAATCTCTAGAAAGTAATTTGTCTGGTAGAGCATTTTCGTAAAGATTGAAATGCGTTTAAGGAGAGACAACCCAATAAAATAATCTCGTAAATCAGTGTCATAGGACTGATGGTCAGCTGTACAAATCGAGATAGCTCAATTGGCGCGTCAGGCCAAATGGCTCGAGCAAGCAATCCCGTTTTAACCTTCCCAAAAGGCTAATGCACGCGAGATCATTGCCAGGGCTAACACCTTCGACCAGCCTCCACGTTGATAAATAGATACCCACAAAAAACACCAATTAACAATTGAATTAAAACCGAACCATTCGAAACTTTTCGACACGCATTAAACAGTCATTAGCTAGTTTCTGAGCTATTAATTAATTTAATCTGTGGCAGATTCGCGTCAAGTTTCGTGTTCGAGCATTGTTGTTGGAAATATGACGAATCTAGACTGCTCTTAAAGAAGTCGGAGCATGAAATTGTGTGCACAAGGCGTATCGGCAATTTGCGTCAGTTTTTTTTATCACAGTCACGACAGGCCGGATTCTTCGTGGAGCAGCCAATCGCGAGCTAGAGACGGTGTAATTGGGAGAAACTACGTGGCCATCACAAATGCTTGAGATTCGTTTTCGACCAGTCCATGGAGATCTCTGAAATTTCACCTACGTACCCCTCAGTCTTCTGTGGTTCTTGAGTAATCGAGAGGGGTAAGGGATCATAGTGAAATAGTTGCTCCATAATGACGTGGTCTTATTCTGGTCGGTTGCAACAGCGAGTGTAACTGTTTCGGCCCTTTTGTCCGAGTGATGATTGTTGAGAGATGGCATATAATTCCTTAGCGGATATTACATAGTACTTTACTTTCGCGGCTATTATACTTTTTGTTGGTAGCCTTCGGTTGGATGGCGTCTATTGTTGCGTTAATTGAGCATATGCGGGTTACAAAATCGTAACACATATTAATATTTATGACTAAAAGGTAAAAAAGTTACCCCCGTCCAAGATGGCAGCTACATATTAACGCTTACGCCTGTGGTCTCCTGCAGGTTCTTGCGGCGAAATATATTGAGCTATGTGGAGCTGTGTCCAGTGTATATTGTTATATGTATTACAGCTTCTGTGATGCAAGGGTTAGAGTTATGACTTTCACGTGTATTCGTGACACAGAGATATAAACTGGTAAAACACGATTTTTCTTTTTATCAAAAGCAAAGCTCTTTTAATTTTCACTGTTCTTGTATTTTATTTCAGTATTTTCACACTAATATCATAAATACAAAAACTTGTGAGAGTGAGTGTGTAATACGTAACTTTGTTATTTAATCACGCTGAAACAAATAGACGAATTCGAGTGAAATTTTGAGTAGAGATAGTTCTTACCCTTGATTAATATATGGGTTATTCTTGGATAAAAATCAAAACCGCAGGGTGCAAGCTATCTACAATTTTACATACTTTATCCTCATATTTTCCCAAATAAATTACGTTTAAAATTACTTGTGAAAAGACTACAGTTGAAATTGGTGCAAATGGTGTTTCTGTATTTTATTGGAAAGTAAAGAACTGGAATGCAATAAACAATTGCTCGCTGAAATTAATTGGAATTTACTGTTACATTGTGTTTCACAATTTATAGCTTACGCCTGGTTTAGTTACACCTACTATAGTTTTTCCGCAGTGCTGCAAAATGTAGTCAAGATTGATGCCAAAAGAGTTTTTTTTAGGTTCGGCAGTGCATTGGTAACACCTCTAGTGTCTAAAGGTGACAGTGACCGTTCACTATCAGTCTGCCATCAGCTTTTATAAAAAAAACAAATCTAAACTCACAAATTATTTTTTTTTACTTACAAGTTACCACCACGTTCCCCTGATGTTAATTGAAGATGTGGTTGAAGGTGGCGTCACAATAAGTGCTTGACGACACATTCTAAGAGACAGGCGAGTACGTAGAAAACGCCCTAACCACCGATACGAAGTATGATTTCATTACGATGTTTTCCTCGCAAGCTGACGTTACTGTAAATGAATTATCATCGCTTCACAAAATTAAATGGATTTATCAGAAAGCGTCTTTTTCAAAATGTCAGTTTTTATTTGAACACGTCAACTAAATCAAGAGCGTTATCTAAACGATCCTTTGACTTTCAGTTACCATTATCACTGCATCGACCGGCGGCCGATAAGATACTATTGTTAATAACATTAATCAATTGCAACTATATCTGGTTCCGGGGTATTAATTAGACGAGCCAGGAGGGCTAATTTATGAGTTGGGACTACCGTTAGAAGTATGCTGACACGACTGAAAGATCTCCAATTGTTTCAAAGTTAGATACCACACTGATATTGTAAATGACTTCTTCTTACTGAAAAGGCTCAACGGATTTGAGTGAAATTTGGAATTGAGTTTTTACGCTTGCAGCAAATAGGTTAGGTATCTTTTCTGATTATGAAATTAATAAAACGAGTAATTGACACTGAGTTCGAATCCTCTCGGCTCGCACTGTAGATTTTTTACCTTCACTCAAAACGGTGAAGGAAAACTTTGTGAGAAAACCAGCATGTCCAAGAACGTTCAAGGGCCTGCGACATCTATATAGCTACCCGCATCGGTCAGCGTGGTAGACTACGGCTCTTACTCCCAGATAGAAAAGGAGCCCCAGTGGGAACGTAATAGGCTGATGAGGATGATGATAATAATGGAATTGAAAAGCTTAAAACTATATTATACATTATTAGATTACACACAATTGTACAATTACTGCACTCGCACTTACGGCTAGACCCCCCGCGCAGGGCATTCTGACGACAGCGTGCCATCTGATAGCATCCGCTGTATTATACTCGCGTCTTTAACTGGCACAGAACTACTAGATCTTAATCTCGATCTCAGGTTAGGACGTACTTACTAATGTACCAGAGTTTTCTCAGTACTTCTTAGTTTAGCTCCAACTGACTAAAACCTGTTTTTTTAAACTCGACGTAACAAGTGGGTTTTGGTTTCAGTTCTTGGTATGGTTTGATTAGCATTCAAAATACAGTTGTAAAAAAAAAACTGCATGTGAAAATATAAATCATAATGTAGGGCCTTGTAGAAGTTGGGGTGAAAAATGATATATTATATTTAATTGGTAATTTTTAGAGAAAAATGGTTATGATCGCCAAAGTTTTAGCTTGAACGTTTCATTTCCGCTTTAACTGGATATGAACATAATACAGTTGGTTTGCAACAGTTATGATTTGCGGTGAATACTGTGACCGGTGTAACGGACTGTATATAACTGCACAGTTAGTGTACAATTGTAGATGCATGTCTAAATACAGCAATGTATGAGATTTTAAAGAAAAGCATTTTAATAAAGTTTGGATATTGAACGTTTCTCTGCTTTTCACCTTGTTCACATAACACGAAGTGTTTTAACAATTTAACAGTTTAATTTTTGTCTTATCCTTCCTATGAACTAACTTTTATAACGCTGTATATCCAGTACAATCCATTCTATGGTCATAACCGGAGCCGGACGGAAATGGCGGCTCTCACGATGTTGTATAACACTTCAGTTGATTCCAAACTGGTTTCTTGCGAAGGGAGGACCTATATCACAGAATAAAGAAGGTATGTTCAATTGTTCAAGACCCTTTTAAACACGGCGTTGTAAAATATCTCTTTGCGAGTATTAAATATTTCAATGTGAAAGCAGATATTTGAAAACAGTTGAATATCGATTTAATAGATTTTGATGATTGCTAATAACCAAATTCTACATTCTAAACGGTAGGCCAGTAGTTATATGGGGCCATTCACCATCCTTGACCACGTCATTACATTACATCGGGTGATCTTTGGTAAACGCAACACAGTAGGTAAAAAAAAAATCCAAAAAAATAACACGAAAAGACCTAGTAGCATAAAGCATGCCAGGCGCAGTAAAATAAGCGAAAAACTAAAAACAATAAATGATTATCGTGAAAATTCTTCACCTATCATCTAATTTCACTTGACAGAACGTTCAAGTGTGCAATAAAAACACAATAAAACGTTTAAATTTAGCGAAGTAGACACATTTTCACAAACACACAACCATTTCATGTTTCTCTACAAATGAATCGTCATTGCCCTCTTACAAGTTTATAGCAGCCCTAAGTACCTTGTATAGCATTTTGAGCACGGCCTTTAACGTCTCTGCCAGTGTCCAGAGGCATTTTATTGGTGTAGTGCAAGAATCATTGCCTTAAGCCGGTATGTAAGACAAGACCAATACATATCTACACGTAATGGGTAGTGCTCTGGCAAGTCTTACTGCGATGGGTTAATTTAATTAAGGCTTTTATTTATTACACTTATTCGTTTCTATTTTGACTACAAATATATCTGTACTTAATTGAAATTAACTAACTAACTGAGATGGCGCAACGACCCAAAGTGAGTCTTGGCCTCCGATAACAAAAGACGCCACTTCGGTCTGTCCTGCGCCACCTCCTGCCAGTCCTCCACCTGGAGCTCGCGCAAATCCTTCGTGACTTGGTCTTTCCAGCGATATCTGGGACGGCCGACAGGGCGACGGCCACTCGGCCGTCCACTGCATGCTCGTTTGACCGCACGATCCTCCCCCATTCTTTCAAGGTGGCCGAGCCAGCGATGTTTGTGCGCTTTCATCTCGCTGATGACATTCATTCATTTGAATTGAAATTACGCGGTATTTTTTTTTTGCAAATGGCTAATAGCTGTTTATGGTGGCGTTCAGGGCCTATGTTCAGCAGTGGACTTCTTCCTGATGATGATGTTATTTTGTTTTATTGCGAAACGCTGCGACGTTGTTACACCTGTGGTTTTCCGCTATTCTCTAGCGACTTTTTCCGGAGTATGACCTATTTCCATTCCAAGTTATATTGAAATTCATTGAGCCGTCTCAGCGTGAAGAAGTAACAAACGTACAAACTCGCTCACAAACTTTCACACTGATAATAATATAAGTGTGATGCTATGATGCGGTTGAAAAACCTTAAATAAAACTAAATTCCTAAAAAATCCATAAAAGAAAATTGTCGCGATTGCAGCATATACATAATTATGGTGGACAAGCATGGTGATGACAGCAGTGCAGGCTTTATGGCACGAACTGCTGTACTTTTCCCTCCTTATTTTTTCAATGATCAATTGATCATTCAGAAGGTTACCTTTAACTCTCATAAAATTACTTAATATCTTTACTAAAAGTGTTAAATTAGTAGGTAGGTTTATTATTAGGTAAACCTTCATAGATCGCTCATAAAACATCTATTATAATTACTATCTAATCTTAACAACTGATATTTTTAATGGAATCAAATCAAACAGACATGTTCTGTCGTCTCGTATCAGGAATTCTTAGTATTGCAATATATATTTCTTCTTCATTCTTACAGTGCAAGTATGTAGTATAACATAATTATATTATGTACTATCATATGTACCAACCTACATTTACGTAGAGTCGGATACAGACATGGCTCCCTTATTTCCATTAATAAATAACCTAACGCGCTCAGGAAATTGTGCCCAAGTAAAATAAGTCAATCACACTTTTAAAGGATTAGCTGTTCCCCGCAGTTTCACCCGCGTAGTCTACAGTTTATCGCGATAAAAAGTATCCTATGTCCTTCCTCAGGGTTCAAACTATCTCCGTACCAAATTTCATTTAAATCGGTTCAGTAGTTCAGGCGTGAAGGGCGAGACAGACAGACATCCAGACAGAAGAGTTACTTTCGTATTTGTAATATTAATAAAATAATATATTACTCGTAGTAGGGATAAAGGAGTCATCAATGGAGTCATGCATCCATACCTTTTACCGTTACAAAAATGACAGAGCGTTCGATGACGCCGATAGACAAAACAGTAAATCTCCCACCAAGCCAATTACACGTTCTTTGTACTGTAAAATGTAATAAAAGTGTGATGGTGCTGTTGTAAAATAAATTGTTATAATCCAAAAGTATAGCAAATGCTTTTATGGACGGCGACGACTGGTTCTTTGTGTTTATTGTCAAATGAAAGAAGAAAAAGAAAAACAGAGAATAATTCTATCAAGCCTCTGTTTTCAATATTCTGCGGACAGACTTAGGAATCAGTCTATTAAAACCTACTTTCCTACTGCAACGAAATCGCTTTGAAACCAGTGGGAAAGTGTGTCTCATCGTGAGATGAGAATGTCACGAAATACTTGATTCTAACTACAACTCTAAGAAGAAAGGAAAGGGTAGTTTAAGGCTATCCCTTCCTTTTCTATATTCTTCTTATCCATCGCCAAGGAAGTCGAGCTGGTCATTTCATACCCTTCAATTTTAATGCGACGACGTCTTATAGAAAATTTATTAGGGCACGGGTGCAATGTAAGTAGATACTAATCTGGGGCAATATGGTACAAATCTTTAAATTTTTGTGTCTTTTTTGTACATACAAACCTTTCTCTTGAATCATTCTATCTATTACTGAAAACTGCATTAAAATCCGTTGAATAGTTTAAAAGATCTAAGCGAAGAGACAAGTGACTTAATTTTATACTATGTAAAGGTACTTACTGTAGATAGAAGCGATCTATTAATATTTTTTTCTGCAGATATATCTAGTCCTAAAATTCCAGTATTGATAGTGAAACGTCTCGAACTATTGTGTCATGTCTCTAAACACACATTAATCTGGACCTTTCGGTTGGCTGGATTCTGTAATCACCTCAATTTGGAATAAAGCTAGACGAATCACTGGCGAGTCTCTAAACATTTCCATGCAATTAAATATTCATTACGCGGCGATGCCTGCGGACGCGGACATTTTCTGTCATTACTAACTCACGAAATCTGATTTTTGTCTGCCTTTAATAAATATAATACCTACTACAGCCGCCGAATTCGTGAATTCTCAAATACAGGGACTGAGACAGTTTTAGGCAGTTGTTTCAGTATTAACAAGTTTGTTTTTATAACGAGCATTACTAACATAATTGGACTTAATAATATACTTGGACATAATAATATACGAATTGCAGATATTTATCTGAAGTCTGCTTTGTTTGTAGATCCAGTTATATTTTCTGAAAGACATATCAATGTTGTTCCGTTCTAAAAATTCAAAATGGTGCTCAAACCACATTCGGAACTTTTGTGACTATCAAACCAAACAACATTAGAAAAAAATGTTTTAAAATTTATACAAGTAACCACAGTCAACACGAGGCATGGTAAACTGCACAATCTTACTATCCTGCAAATATTATAAACATGAAAGTTTGTGCGTATGGATGTATGGATGTTTGTTACTCTTTCACGCAAAAAACTACTGAACGAATTTGCTACTTTACACTTTACATAGGCTACTTTTCATCGCGGAAAAAGGTTCCTGCGGGATAACGAGAAGAGGCGGATGAAGCCGCGGGGCGCAGCGAGTAATGAATATAAACAAAACGGATAGACCAAAAGACGATAATATAATACCATTGTAGCGTAGATATATGCGCAAATATCAGCCTGCTAAATGATAATGCATCGAACAATGCCTTCCAAATAGAGAAATTTCAATCCGAAAAGGCTACCGACATTGCTTTCCCACGTTCTCATACCAAATGCTATGCTAATTACAATCACAATAGATGTTATCCATCCAATAATTGGCTTAATAAGCGCCGTATAATCATAATCAAACAGAATAATGTACTTATCTATCGACAAGTTGCTTTTTTTGGAGGTATTGTAGACGGGAGCTATGGACGATGATTGCCAATCAAGTTTTGTGTATGGGCTGCCGTTACCGATGTCTGACAATGGGTGGGTAATTGTTTTCAAACTGCGTCGTGTGAACGTGAGAGAGGAAGGTTTTTTAGTTCTTGCGCGTTTTACCGCAAGTTACCTGATGTTTAACGACGATGTTGAAGATGAGGCCACGCTATGACGCTACGTTTGGACGAGTACTGGCTCTCCAGGTGTAGGTCGAGAGATGTGGTAGCTAGCCAGGGCCCGTAGCCAAGATGCATTCTGCAATCGTTGACGCTAATAGAAAACAAGAAAAAAGTATTGGTTTGACATATTTCAACGCTAAGTCACGTGGTCAGAAATATGTCAAACCAATACTTTTTTCTTGTTATCTATTAGCGTCAACGATTGCAGAATGCATCTTGGCTAGAGGCGCAGGCGAGCATTAGAAAACAGCCTACTAATATAAGAACTAGTTGCGCCCCGCTGTTTCACCCGCATCTTCCCGTTATCCCGCAGGAACCTTTTCCGGGATAAAAAGTAGCCTACGTGTTAATCCAGAGTATAAGCTATCTCCATTCCAAATTTCACTTAAATCCGTTGAGTAGTTTTTGCCAAACATCCATCCATCCATTCCATCCATACATACAAACTTTCGCATTTATAATTTTTTATTTTTTTTATTTTTACTATTTACAGGGTAGCGTTTGACCACAAGTCACCTGATGTTAAGTGACGATGTGGTCGAAGATGGCGCCACGCTACACCTGGACTGGGAACTGGCTCTCAAGTGAGGCTGCCGGAACACACGATAGGTGCTTGGCGACAGATTCTTAACAAGAGGGTGGTAGCTAGCCAGGCGAGTACTAGAAAATACCCTACCACCAAGCTATGGTTTCATCACGATGTTTTCCTTCACCGAAAGCTCAAGCTCATTGTAGGATTCGAACCCACGTCCTACGGATCGCAAGCCGACGTCACTACCACTGAGCCATCATCGCTATAAATTATAATATTAGTAGGATAAACCAAGCAAATGTGCCAATATAAATAAGAAAGTGAGGATCATCGAAATGATTTTGTGTTGAACAAGTAAAGATGATTGGATTGCGTTGTCGTAGAGTTAGGATTTGACAAAAATAATTCGAAACGATATTATGAGGCCTTAAGCAAATGTGCAAATGGGTGTATTGGCTATATATCAAAAAAGAAATTATTACATTAAAAATCTTACCATTCTGCTACTAACAATCAAAGCGATGTCTAGTGGCGGCTTACGAAGACTTAGCAATTAGAGGTAAATGACCTCGCTTCGGTATCTAACTAACAATAATAACCTGCACTTGCTTTCTTCTCTCCTCTTTGCGTTTCACAGGCCTGAAAAGTTCTAAAGAGCCTAGTTCTAATAACTAAATCTATCTCCGTAATGAGGCCCTATTACAATTAATGTGGCCTTGTCGTAGCAACATAATGAAGATGTTCCAATCCTAAAGTTACAGCTAGTGACAAGGCTGACAAGTGACGGACGTGCGGAGGCTTCGCGGGGGGTTAACGACCTCGCTTCCCCTAATTATCCTGCGCTAGCTCGTCTCGCCACAGCCTCTGAGATTCTAACTGCTTTGCGGTTTCAGGCGATTTGAGTTTAAAACTGTTGTCCGGAAAAAAGAAACTTTGCTTTTTTAATGCGTGAGAAAAAAGTTTGAATAGCATTGAGAATACTTTTTTGTGATCTGTAATGCTAGCCAGTATTTTGCTTTTTATAAAAAAGTAAGAAACTTTATTGGAGTCTAGAAAAAATGTAACTCGCTGGTAGAATGCTCAAGGTATGCGAAGCCAAAGGAAATCTTTTGAAGCAGATATTTCTGCGTCAGTTAAGTTTGTGTGCACATCGTGCCCGGTATCACTCTGACAGAAAGCGAAGAAACGCATTAGTACGATTCCCTTCCCATGGCGGCGATGCCGATGGCGTGAGAAAGATTCTATCCCGACCGCCATTCCGCCATTTTTCGTGCAAAAACAGACAGCGGTCGGAAGCGACGGAAGGTCACACGAGAAATGCGCCTTTTTAATTAAAAATGTGTGGAAATACCGAGAGTTCCGTAGATATTTTCTACTTATTGTGTTTGAAAGTAATTTAAGTTTTGTTCAATTTCAAGCCAAATTACCGTTAGTAATTTAATAGGCATCAAGAGGTAAAATGGTTATGAAAATAGTTAGGCATATGTATATTTATTTGAGAAAGAATTTTAAACGTCCGGTTTCCAGCAGCAAATGTCAAACATTTGTCTATATCATGTAGTTCTTGAGATTCACGATGATGATGTGATGCACGGCGGTGTACAGTCAAACCCAGACCACCTGGCTTCCAAGTGCAGCTTCTGGAGTTCCTACGCCTTTTGATAAATGTTTGACGATTTTCCTTTTGAGGGTCATAGGGTTTAACATCAAAAAGTACTTCACTTGAATGTTTATTTTCGGTGCAACTTTCGACCACAATTCGTTTGATATTAGATAGAGAACTGACTCTTATGTGATGTTGATTGATTGTTGTAAATAGTTTAATTGTGATGTTTGCCAACACCACAAGTTCTAGCTCATTGTATCCTTCAAAATTAGGATCCATTTCGGTCTCAGGCCACACTACTACTGACCCATCATCGCTACATCTACATTCCATTCACAGAACTACACCTTTATATTCCATCGCCAGAGCTTCCAAGCTCCATTATGGTTTTCACAGTTACCCTTAAGTACCTCTAAGAATTTGAATTGATCCATCGCTTACTAATGGCTCCGGTGATGATTGATAATGAGTTTATATGTGTTGAACAGTTATATATATGTACATAGCACGTAACAATACGGTATCGATTGAAGGCATTTCTTGCTTGCGGACAATGCAATGAGAGCAAGCGATTTATAGTTTGTGGCCGTCGCGTCGCATGGATGTCATTTTGGGCATGTGGTATGGAGGAAACCGCACGTGTAAGAAGTATCCCACAGGACCCCTGTGTTTTTTCTGGTTGATAAATAGCCTATGTCACGCTTCGGTGCATATTTTAGGATGAATGCTGTTGCGCATGATTTTGCGCGTATTTTTCCTATAGAGAATAAGACATAAGTAACAATTCATTAATCGGACATAGGCCTCTCCCATAATACGCCACTGAGCCCGGTCTTCGGTTTTTCTATTCTAACCACTGCCAGCCACTCGGCGCAAGTCGTCGCTCCAACTTGTCGCAGGGCGTCCTACACTACGTTTGCCAAGTCGCGATCTCCACGCGTCTACCCCAAAGGTTAAGAGCTCTATTTCAATAAAATAGGATTTTTAATTTGGATAGTGTATAATCTTTCAGTAGGATAACTAAAGCATTGAAGTTTGCGGGTAATTTGGTAATACTTTTTGCTATCCTACGTAGAGTTTGCACTAGTTACGCATATTTATTTATTTATTTTTAATTTATTTATTTAATACACAAGACAAATTACAATAAATTTCTTAAACAAAATATAACATAGACAAAATCTGAACTGGATTGCAACTCAAAATATGTGTAAACATTAAAACAAGGTAAAGAAGTATCGAGACGAGTGAGATGAAAGTACCCATCCACAGAGCATGGAACTTTGCAGATGGGCACCCCAACACGGTACAATCAATTTTGCTTACAAACTAAATACTATACTATCTATGGGATGGACTGTTTGGACGCACAACAGCTGCGTCCAAACCATCCGGTTTGGGATGGAGGATATTTTTAATGGTTTTTATGAAACTGTTTAACCTAGGATCAAAGATATCTAATTCAGAATTATTAATTAGCAATTCATTATACTGACGAGCCATTCTAAGACATATAGACTTAGAATGGAACTATTTAAACTGAACTGAACCCGATGTTATCGCAGGCCTTATTTCCAGGCCTACTTACGAACAATCGGCGCAGGCGCACCGATATCACTAACCTGCGCAATAGACCTAAATCCTAATGAAGTTCTGATTTGTAAGGCAAAGCGGATGGCTCATTGGCGTACTCAGGACTATTATGACGGGAGGAAGTGAAGCAATTATACCTCAGTTCCTTCCTTCCCACTATGGGGAAAGACTCCGTGCTCTTTAAAAACGATTTATTAACTAAGTTTCTAGTGTTTGAGAAACCACGTTCTTATAGCTAGAGCCATGCTAGAGAAATGTTTCAAATGCTTAATTATTATTTGTTCCAAACACAACTATTAATATCAGTCCACTAAGAAAAATTGTTAAGTAAGGAAAGTGCTAAATTCGGATTGCAGGGCAATGTTTCCAGTGAAATTATAGGGCGTAAAGTGATTTTTAACATCTAAAATCTCAGGGTGACAAGCGTAGTGCATTGCCGCGCGGGATTTAGAACTGTTGAAGCTCAAAATTCTCGGGCAGGTATGACGCGTACCATCACGAGTGACTTGTCCGTCTCATTATTAAGTTGCATAAGAATTGATCACGCACGATCACTATTCTTGACCAACCTTGGACCCTAGTATATCTCTTTATACTTTATAGGGCTTCATCATTCTCTGGTATTTTTTTCAATTTTTTCTTTGTCATTTGCCTCGTTCTGGCAAGTCCAACTCTGGCCTCTAGCAAATACTTGCTTCCCTGGCTACGCCTCAGAATCGTTTGTTTTCCATCGTTACTTATTTCTATGCCAATTCAATGGTGCAATTTGCTGCACTGCAGTATCAAAATGTTATCTAAAGGTTAGTTAAGCGAGTATGCAACCTCGCTGTAAGTCGGTAAGATATGGTAATTTCTTATAGCAATGTAGGTACTCTGTGCCAATTCAATTTGTGGAAAATAATGAGGTTGAGTTCGTGGGCTTTTTGTTTTTCTAATTGTCTATGGTACTAGATGTTAGTTATGGATTTCATTCGGTAGATAAGCTTCTGTTTTCTATACTTTCAGTGGTTCTTAAATATTTTTCTTTACCTGATGTTGTGATATTTTAATCTCGGACTCGGTTGGGCCTACAATCTGCTCACTTTATTCCGTTTCATACAGAATTGTGCAGAATTGCAGCTGACTTTTTATTCGTTGCGGGCAACATTTTTGTCACAACGTTCATTCTTTTTGCTATTTAACTCTTTTGTCTGTTATTAAAGAACCTGAGTATAGCGGGAGTCAACCTCAACTTTTTGGCCTTCATTCATACCAATTACCAATTTCTCAATACCAAATGTTGGGCCAAGCCCATCATGAATGATAATGCTAGTTATTCGTTTTTCTAGTTGTCTTCCTTTAGGCGTGAACTCATCTTCCCATCCACATTATCCTGCAACCGCCTATCACATGATCTCCGTAGTTCATGGAGGTGGTGACGGCAACAATGGCCACCTGAACGCGCTCCCGGCGCCTGCAGATAATGGACCGATAAATTTCAATCCGCAGCGTAATGACGCCTAACAATTGGTTGGGTCGGACCATCTCCATCACGTAATAGTAATGCTTAGAACCTAGAGGTCTTGTATCTTGTACGTTCTTTTGCCAGTAAAATAGAAGAATAGAATCTGTCGCCAAGCACCTATCGGTGTGTTCCGGTAGCCTCACTTGAGAGCTAGTTTCCTGTTCGGGTGTAGCGTGGCGCCATCTTCGTCTACATCGTCACTGAACACCAGGCGACTTGAGGTCAAACGCTACTCTGTAAGTAGTAAATAAAAAAAAGTTATGCTGTAGATGTGGCTTGCGGCCAAACGCCATGAGTATAAAAAAATCACACAAAAGAGTTTATACTTATTTCAATTTAATTTATTATTTCTAGTTTTAATTTGCAGAAAAATAGAATAGAAGTATTTAATTGTGGAACATTATCATTGAGAGGTCAGTTAAATAAAGAAGCTTATAATAGTTAGTTACTAGCGTAGAGATACAACAAGGTTTACAAAATAAATTTAAAACATATTTGATCGAACCGTTACATGATATTGAACCATCGATATTTATAAAATACACGCGTTCAAATTAAATATTTACACAAGGACGCGTGGCGCTATAACAATGTCACGTGTGACGTATTCACTAGACAGATAACTTTATTTTACAACAAACACACATTCACATCATTTGAAACAATTCTTCTTTTGTTACAGAATTATGGACTGTCCTGTCCTGTCCATGCATCAAAACCACAAAATAAAATGGCGTCAACATGTAAGTAAACTTTTTTAAAATATTTTGTAAATGTACCTAATCTAAAGTATCAAACACGTCATGTACCATTATAATAATTGTATGCGGGCTTTAATTCTATTTGTTTTTTATCACCTTGCTAGCCACTAACAATAAAAACCAACAGTTGTTAAATTTTAAAAAGGGAACACATACATAATACTGGCTGTTGTTCGCGTTTATTGAAAAATTATTATTATTTATCAGCTGCGTCGGGCATATGTTCGAATTTTGAAATGTAGACGAAAAAATTGAATTGAGGGCAAAGTACGGTATTCAAGAAAATGCTCAGCATTGTCTCTTTTGCAACGTATTTCGCTGTATCAGTAACCTAATGTTGAATAACAAAATTTAATACCAAAGTCCATTGCGATATGACTCATCATGGACTCAACACATTAATGCAATAGGGCCTACTTATTCAATACTGTTTTTTTTTCTATAATTTGTTGTCTAAAGCACTATTTCGGTCGACTTTTTCCCACTAGGGCCGGCATTGCGGAATTTAGTACCTAAGTAAGCAGTGTTTAAAAATAAAAGTAAAAATAAATGATCGGAAATCTTTTCATTTGGTTGTTAAAATTATGTACTTTTACTGACTAATTTTTTCTTAAATTATTTTGACATACGTTATCCAAATGCAGATAAACTTCGTAGTTGTACAACCTATTATTTCCTATTTTTATGATACTAAATTCTACAGAACTAAAACATTCTTATGTGCAAGCAATCAGCGTATATTTTAAAACTTCTTAATGTTTCATTCGAAATAAAATCTCTTGAATAAATCTATCAATACGTAGCAACAATCAAAAATGCTCAACCAACGCTAGTTTCCGACGCTTCCACAAGAATGATAATCAAGGAACATGGTAATTACCGTGACGTGTCCGACCGTACCAAGTCGTCACGCAACGCTGACTGCCCCTACCACGGGACTTTCGAGTCGCATTCCGGCGCGGGCCCGCCCATTGCCGCCGCATACATCGCTCGGACTACACGCGTAGTGTCAGTGCTCTGTGAACGAACCGCTTACAAGTGCCGCAATGGATTGGGAGCCAGCTCGATGTTTTCATGTTCAGTTTATGTGAAAATGTGCTCGGTTATGGCGCAAACGAAGTCCAAGGTCTTCGCGTCGTTCCGTTTTCAGTTCGTGTAAGTTTTTGGTTGTTAATTTTTCTTCTATATTTGGTTTTAGTACGTTTTTGTATTGGTTGTTGGGAATTTATAAGATTTGAATGATGTTACGTGAATTTGATAGTAGGTGAATTTGATGTGGTCAGTTAAAAAATGTGGACATATTTTATTTATTTGACGTAGAAAGTTTAACAAACATTTAAGAGTTTTATTATTGACTCTGTATGTCCTTTAAAACGAATTGATAAGAGAGTAAGAAAGTCTTAAGAATATTCCTCCCACAAATTCAGGTAGGATAATATGAAGGTTTGAAGCCCAGCGTAAGTTGAGAATAAAATAATCAAATTATTGAAGTTGATATTTTTTTATTCAGTACAACTAAACATTTCAAATATCGTGGCATATTCTTTATTAGCCACACCACAGTAAATAATTTCTAATTTGAAATACCATTTTTTTATGCATCAACTTGAGTTTTGACACTTTTGACACAACATTTTGACACATTCTCATAACGCAACTGGTACAGATGTAACACTTGCACACTTGTATAAAGAGAAACGTTAAGAAAGTACCTACATTATAATATGCTCTTTGGATACAATCGCTTCAGTTAAAAATGAACATTTAATACACGTACTAATGGCAAAGAATAATTTATGGTATTACTTAGCGTACTAATGACTCCAAATTAGCAATACAAGCGTAAAAGCAAACACAATAACTGTCAGTGGTTCGAAAATTGAATATTAAGTTACAATTTAACGGCTGTCGCCATTGGATGGGGTTAAGGCGGAGATTACAAGATGGAGCTTGAAATTAGCGTTAATTACAACCATTTTTCTTTGTAACTGTAATAATTGTGAACAATATGTAAATCTATATGATAGCGAATAGAGTTGTTAATAATACGGATAGTAAAATAACACGACTCGCCCTGGCTTCGCTCGGGTAATGACTTTTATAGCTTAATTTTTGTTCGTGTTGGTAAAATTTTCGTAAAAATCTATATTACTTGCTAATATGTAGTAGCTTTAAAAAGGTGAAAAAAAAGATAATGATTTAATAGTTTAGAGTAAACTTATCAGTTACTTCCAAACAAACGTTTATAATTATAAAAGATAAAATCTTTTCCCGTCATAATATTTGTTGAAAATATATTCAGACTGCCTTCAGGCCATTTTTCGCAAACATTGCATTGAACATTTTATTTTAAGCAGTTTTTTTACGTTATTGTTACTCTCATGTGAACTCATGAAATTCCATCAATGTTCTATTCGCTTTTTCAAGCACGAGTTGCAAACAACTTAGTAACTTATTTAACTTCATGTTTATTGGAAATTTTGGGGTCACGAGTTGCGTACCCCGCAGTAACCAGCGGCTTACGGAATAAAACTATCGAGACCCGGGCCTTAATAAGGAAAGCTTAAAAGTTTAAAAGTAAATTAATATCGGCCGGCGCCCGCGTCGATCGCTGACATTCGATATTTGGATTCCGCTATTTGACGCTCTCGGATTGGCCGCGTGGTGAGGTCGATGGCTTATCTATAAACGTTTATAGTACCTACCTATGGAAGGTAGAAAGGGCTCTACATTGTGATATTAATTGGTAGACTATGAATGAAGGTTAATGTTCAGGTCTTAACATAGAGAAGTGTTAAAAAAAATCCATGGTTAATAAAAGTTAGAAAAAGTAGTGGTAGTAGTTAGTTAGTTAAAGTTAGTTAGTTTAGTTATATAAATGCGAAAGTAACTCTGTTTGTTTGTTACCTTTTCACGACTAAACGGCTGAACGAAAAGACATAGGGTACTTTTTATCATGATAAACTAGACCGCGCGGAGAAACCGCGGGGCATAGCTAGTTTTTGATCATTTTTTATATTTTGCAAACTTTATAGACTCTAAAAAAATATTTAATGCCGATAAATTATGCAATTATTTACCTAAGTTATACATGCCATATTTTATTTAAAATACACGCAGACTACCAGTGTTTTAATATTTGAATACCTATTCTCTATTCTGCAACATTTAATAAAAAAAAACAAGCCGCTGCTACATTAATAACGCAAACGGTAAACGAGTGGAACACTCTGCTAGCGTCTCTGTTTGCCGATAATTATGATTTGGGAGCCTTAAATTTAGGACTAAACATTATAGTATGCAAGCAAACAAAGCAAGCATGCTCTATTGTCGACCTCATCATCACTTATCGTCAGGTGAGACTGTGTCAAAAGCTTACACATTAAAAAAAATACAGACGCGCGCGATCGCCGTCGTCGTTTATAACCAAACGTGTTAGCAATCCCTCGATTCAAAAGAATTAAATTAAAAAAGTATTGATTACAATCTTATGCAATATTATATTAATAATTTTACAACCAAGCTCGTGCTGGCTTTGGGTTATTAAATTTTTATTAAGGTGTAAAGAGTTCTGAACGATTATAGCCTCATGGGAGTGTTAATGACTATTTAAAGAGATTTTGCAAACGCTTTCTTATTCAATGAGTTTGGAATAAAATAAAGACTTTGAATTCTTTTGAATGAATTTTTAGTAAACGTGTTTTAGTGAATAAAATTAAAAAAAAAAAGTTTTTTCTTTTATTAGTGACTGTCTTTAACCGACTTCCAAAAAAGGAGGATGTTTTTTTTTGTTTTGTTTTGGTGTCACACGATTAGTGTATTTGCCAGTGTCAAGTATAAAATATGTCAAACTCAGGGAGTTGAATCAAGTTTAAATGATGATGATGATGATGACGATAAGATGATGGGATGAGGATAGTGTTTATGTAAAGTAGTGGAGCTTTACTTAAACTTTACACGGACTTTTTTGGAGCAACTAGAAAAGTCACTTTCACAACTTTATTTCCCACACTCGTTCACATTAACGAACACATAATGGTTAATAATCCACCAATATTACACATTATCACTCGAAGAAACACAAATTTTGGAAATAAAAACAAAATTTTCACGTTGACAATTCGATTGCCTCCAAAAAAGTCAGGAGGATGTTCTCAATGCAGATGTTTGTATTTTTTATAATTATGTTCGGGCACAACTCCGTCAAATACTTATAGAGACGGTTTTGCAAAATTATTTTTTTGTTGGAAATAAGGTACATATTTCAAAGGTGGTGGTCCCATGATAAGGAAATCAGGGTTTGATGATGGCAGACTAGAGAAACCGAAGGGAACCTGAAGTCGGTTTGTGTTTTGTTAAAAAATTAACTTGTAAATCAATCAATCATAGTTACTTTGAAACTATCTTTTTATAGTTTTAAATGAAATGTTTTTTTTTTACATATTTTTATACAAACACAGAAAAAACGTCCCAAAAATAAAACTTACATAATAATATACTTGCTACAACTTTTTCTAGATTTGGCAATCAACGAGAAAACTGACAAATATTTAATTTTTTCAAGTCGGTCGTTAAGCTTTTTTCTGTCACAATTCACAAATAGTGGCACAAGAAGTCAGTAGACATTCAACCCGCGTACCAGACTTTTCACCATCAATCACAAGTACCATAAATTATGCGTGTAATAAAACATAATTCTTCTATATAATACTAGTAGTGACAGGCAGAATAGGCTTAGTTAAAGCCAGTCTAAAGCCTCCTTTTCCTCATTTTTTCAACTATACCTCTTACAGTAGAAGCGTAGTGCTAAGTAGGTATGTCAAATGGTTAGTAGATGCATGAATTCCTGCAGGGGCTACACCTACGTTAAAGTCGCGCCGATCCCGTGTAATTAAAAATAGAAGGATCACTTTGACACTGAGCCCAAGAACCTTTTTTTAAAGTCCGAGTAAACGACAGCCTTATATGTGGGCTAGTTCCCACTCCAGGCATAACGTGGCGCTACCGTCATCCACATTGGCACATAACATCAGATGACTTGTGGTAAAACGATGCCCTGTAAAATGTAAAAAAAAGTAAAATTGTTCCTGAAAATTCTTTAGAATAAGTAACAATATATCAAACCTCTACTCAAACATGAAAGTGACACGTTGCCTTTTTTATTGGGTTGTTTATTTTTTTTAATATACGTCAAATCGTTTCGACTTATTTGGCATGTAAATAACGTGATCTAAATTATCAAGATCTACGTTTTACCGGAAAAAAAACCTGGAAAACGGGACCCATTTAGCGCGATTTCTTGTGATCGTGTGAAAGGAGATGTAGCTTAGCGTTAACGATATCGCAATACGGCGGTTTCGAAACAGCCATCTAGTTTCAGCATCGTATTTTCAAATTATCTCTACATTAGACGGTTTGTAGAGCAAGACTGATTTAGACGTAGCGTTATCAAATTAGCTAGCGCGAGAGAGCTACGCTGCAGTGAAGGTGGTAATTTAGCGTCTTAGTTTGCTTTATGGTGTTAGAAATGGTTGCTTTACCCATTTTCCGTCTAATTTCAGCTTACGACGCAAATAATGTATAGGCTATTTACGTTTAACTTTAACACCTTCTTGGGTTCCCTTTCCTGCAGTATAATGATTATTTATTATTATTATAAAGTGAGCAACAAACACTGTTATATTAATAGTAAGTATGCTATAAAACGCGGTGAGCTTTATCGTGCTGGTCAACTTTTCATCTTTTATAATAAAAACAAGATTGTTACGAAGTAATTCGCATGCGCAGTATGCAAATATTCCAACTGTAATAAAAAAGACAATTATTGTCTGTGGCACGTGTGACATGTGCGTGTGCAGGTGCGCGCGCAGCCGCCCGCCAACTGGCCTTTCGCGCTCTTTTGCAGCCGCCATGTTGCGTGATGGCGGGAAATGCGAGCGGCAATGGATTGATTAGGTTGCATCGCCTCTGTAATATATCGAATAGAAGTGTTTACGAGAACAAGCTATATTTTTTAAGACACGAGGCATTGCTAGGATTCAAATTCGACTACTAAAGCCTAAAAACAAAATGATTTGTTCTGAAACGTAAATCGGTACCTTCTTATATCTAAGTACATTGATATGCATATTGCAACTACTTAGTTACCTACACATTTTAATGTAATGGTTAGAAGGAGACAAAGAACTGTGCAATTATTCCTAAGTTTTACCTACCATAAAGCAGGCCGTCTGTTTGATTACCACTATATTACAAAAAAAAAACCGTCTTAGATGCAAGAAAAATCACAAATCGAACCAACAACTGACTGATCCGATACAATTAAATTCTATACCGTTCCATGCAAGCAACACCTTTCCAGTGTACAAACAGACCGACCGACCATCTCCCACCTGGGCGCAACGTGACTCAACTACTGACCGGGGGACCACCTGCGAGTGATTAGCAATTATCGCTAGGTGCCGATGCAACCGATGGACATGATGTGGTTGTTCTATGAGTGTCATTTCTGTGGTAGGTTGTTACGTCATTTCTTTGTGCTTCAGGCTGGTTTTACATTTTTTTATGAAATAGAGTGGCAAACTGGCAAACAAGCAGATGGAAAGCGGTCACCGTCGCCATATGTCCATAACATTTGCAACTTCAGCGGAGTTGCCGATGTGGTGGTGCCGACCCCTATATAGGTGTCATTTCTGTGCATACGAGTAATTTTTGTATATCGTTGTTCTGTAGTCTATACAAATATACCTAAGGAAAGCGCCCGGGCCGCCGTGACTTTTGAAAATTACTAATCAAATTCTGGAAATTTTATTATCAAAAAATATGTTGTCTATTTCGGTTGTAGGTCATAAAAAGTCTTTAGTTTATATTTATTTAGTATAAGAATTTATAATATAGCTACATTTTTTTGATACAATCTAATAATCTTCAACAACAATAGCAAACACAAACGTCGTGTGTTACATGCTCAATTTCACATTACAACATTGTTTGTGCCCAATATTTAAACAAAATATATTGACTACAATACACTTTGCTTCTCCTGTTTACCTAATATTGACAGGTTCAGTTCACCAAACGATTTGTACTAAACCGACAACAAAGTTAATTTTTTCGTTCCCGTAAAGTAATATTGAAATTTATGTATCTGGGATAAGGTCTAAACTATTTACGGCGCAGTTTTCATGTTTGGTTACTAGTTTTACTACACTTTACAAAGAGGTTAGCACATTCATCGGTTTATCGTTTGTAGACTCGATGTTTGAACAACGCATTTTTGTAATACGATAGGCTTTAAGTAGAAATATTTTCGTAATCGATAGTTGTGGAGTCAAACAGTACCTACCTCTAATACAATTTTTAAAAACTATAAAATTTTTCGTAAACGTCAAAGTTACCGCCAACTTGTCAAGTGGGAACTCTGTACTGCCTAAATGCAAAACGTCAAAATCTAAGTTTGGAACACACCAATAGGTGCTTGATTTTAATATGGTTTTTGTCGCTGGTTTATCATGTATCAATGTTAAAATTGGAGTGACTCATCACGCTGTCAAATTATATCGCTAAGACGTCCTAGTCGTGCGAAAAATACTAAGACTATGCGATAAGTGTAACGCCTGAAATAATCGATCCTGATCCGTTATCCGTGGTTTTGCATCGATATGACATGTCATAATAAGTCATTTTGGTACTAGGACTTGACAGATTACTACTAAAATTACATATTATGACATGACATATCGATCTAAAACTGCGGATAACGGATCAGGATCGATTATTAATTTCGGGCGTATGTAAGTCGTAGGCAAAAGTTAAAAAATATATATAAATCGATTGCAGGCTTCGGCTGACCAGCCGAGATTTGATCTTGACGAATGAGGAAATAGTATAATGGCGTGACCAAAGCTATAATATCTATTAACGTTACACGTATCCAATACTTCCTGTAGTTGTTATGAATCAGATTATAGAGGCAATGTTCTGTTTCGTTTCAAAATGTAACATAGTGTAACTCTTGAATAAAACTACGACGCTTTTCACTCAAAACTACATTAAATGTTATCTTTAAATTATTTTTTTATTTCAAGTATATTTTTGTTCGTGTCTGTCCCCTTGTCCTGTCCTTCCGAGACCGCTTCCCAACTTGAATCCGGAGACAAAACAAACAATTATTATAGTGGTGTATCAAAAATATAAATTCGCAGCGAAACATAACAAGATAGACATTCTTACATATTATATTTCAAGCATTAAACTTACCACAGACTACAAAATGTTCTACAAATTGCTCAAACAATATGCTTGATTTATATAAGCGCGTTGAAGTCTTTTCATTGAACAAATGATTTATTTGTTGATCCCTCTTCATATATCTGAAGTTATTCATTTATATAATGGTTTTTACTTTTTTAGTACCTATACATAAACAGTATTTTTTATGTATTTAATAAAACCAAAAATGTATTATGTAACAATAACTAAAAAGCTGTGTAAAACTTTGACTATGGTTATGCCAAAGTCAAAGTTTCTTGCTACAGTTGAAATTAACTGGCTCTAAATTTAACCGCCCAGATTGTATGGTTACCGTTAAATTATGACGTCACTTTAACCATATTTGGTTCAACAATTTTTTGCTCAACTGCAGGTTTGACGATATTAAAAGTTAACTTTTGTTATTTTATTTTTTTATTCACAATAGGCAATCATTTGACCACAGTTTCACTTGATGGTAAGTAAAGACGTGGCCAACGATGGAGGATGCTTGCCTATTCCCTCTTGACTTGAAAACTCCCAAATTGAAGGTACAACCTTCCTTTAAGCTTTCTTTCTTGCTAGGGGCATTCCGAAGCCTCACATTTTGATATCCCAAAAAGAAATGACTTACATTCCACATCATTTAATTAGTCAGAAAATGCATTTAAAATTAATCAATTTGAATTACTGTCGGATTTCTCGCTGAGAAAGGCGTGGGACTTACAGACAATAGGGAGAGTAGGCTGAAGCTTGATGCCACCCTGGTATGCGTGCGCGAGAAATCGTGGGACTGCTATATGTATGTGTATAAATTTCTACATAAAGTTATTTCATCCATTATTTCACGAGAACAGGCCTTAGCAGGTTTATTGGAGCCAATATTTAAACACGAGCAATGGTCGCACGTGATTTTACTCTATAGAGGCTTTTAATCAAGTGCAGCAGAAATGCTTGTGTGTATCTAATATAGTATTTATACCTCATCTCTAGTGCATAGCGATAGCACGATAGTTAGTAAAATGTACGGGAAAAAAAGCGAGTTGAAATGCGCACGACTAGGGTTCTGTATTTAAAATTTTAGTGCTCAATAATATTTGGCAAATTGTATGCGCGCTGTATGAAGGTTTTGAGAAAAATTATTACGAGAAGAAGTATCTACACAGTGGCGAAGTGCAAAAAAGGATGGAATTGACAGGTACTCACATACAATCCTCGAAAACAGCTGCTTGGGGACGCCAAAATGTAATGTGATGCTGTTAGAGCGCTGTCTTCAGTATTTTTAATTCAATCAGTGTTGCTAGCAGTCTATATTACATACCAAAAATCAAAGTATTAATTTTTCATGTACAATGTAGTACAGTCAGCGACAAAAGTAGCTGATCGTTCTCGATTTTCCAAATGTGTTTCAAATCAGTAATTATTATTGTTTTTTTTACATTTTACACCGATCATTTTGACCACAATTGGTGTCTAAGATTATGAGGATAATAGAAAAAAAGTGTGATTGTTCAGCGACTTTTGTCGTTAACTTTGTTGTTTTTTTGGTTTTGGTGCTTAGAAACCTTATTTTAAATATTAGACTGCCTTATTTTTAAATGCCAACCCAATAAATAGAATTGTATTTAATACACACTAAGTTTTGTAAGTACTTCTACATCATTTAAACTGAATTCAATTGGTCTCTTTGTATTCATAGAATTGTGTCGTCCAAATGACCCTCTGTCACCTGCACACTGATTTGTTAATTTTATATTTAAGCAATACAGTGTGATTGGAATGGTATATATTAAACCAGCTGCGCCTTGCGATTCTTCCCGCGAACTATACTGTATCTGTATGTCTGACTCCAGGTATAAAACTATCTCCCTACCAATTTAGCGACAAAATTGATTCAGTGGTGGCGTGAAAATATAAAAACAACTGACATACAAACATAGCTACTTGCACTTTTATACAGATGTATAAGGAAGATAGGCATGTAGGATTATTTTTCGTTGCATCTTAAAATTTTGTTTTGGATCGATTTATCATGTCATAATATGTAATTTTAGTACTAGGGCTTGACAGATTACTACTAAAATGACATGACATATCGATCCAAAACCTCGTACCTCGGATCAGGATCGATTATTATTAGTCTCGGGCGTAAGTGGACTTAGGTGGACTCTTAATATGGATATTACAAAAATATGAAGTGGCCATGTTATGTTGTGACCTCCGTCCCTTCATTAGATAAGATAGTAAATAAGCAATATGTTTAGTTCGTAATTAAGTAATGTGTTTAGCTTGTAATCTAATTACTTTGTTTTCTATTTCTTAGTTGTAAACAACCTCATTCCCGCATCCCTACTCCATTTCCAACCCTATTTAACATCCCGCTCTTCATTCCCAAGCCAGTTCGATCCCAAGTTCCAAACCATCAACATCTCTAATTCTAATTCTTGTAATTATAAAAGTAAAATTAGTTATTTTAATAAATTCGTTTTTAAAAAAACAAGTGTTCGCCTTTCGCCACGTAACAATTTGGCGCAGACGGTAGGATCCTCGCAGAAAGCGTCAAGCCGACACAAACGCAGCAAGCCTGTTGCGGTTTCCCGAAGGGATTAAAACGTGTCGCCGAACATGCTCCTGGGGTTCCTGATAGTTACATGGTAAGTGGCTAATACTTGGTTCTGCTCATTCCATTCTATTCCATTATCCTCATTTCAACATTCTTGACTTTCGACTTTCTATTGTGTGTTGTGTACTATATTCAAATATTGTGTAACCTATTCGTCCAAAATGGCTACTTCCACCTCTACCCAGATCTTATCAATCGAAACGTTGATTAAATTAATTCCCGAATTTGACACGGCTCAAAACTCACAAGTCTACCGATTTGTACGGTCTTGCAACTCTGCCTTCCAATTAGCTTCACCCACGGATCAGCAGATCCTTCTTATATACACTCTTAATAAAATCATCGGTCCTTATTCTGCAGACGTCCACGCTAAACAGTTTTTAAAGTGGGACGTCCTACGGTCATATTTAATAGAAAAATTTTCAAATGTAAAGACCATAGCCCATCTCTCACTAGAACTTCAATCAATGTTTCAAAAGGAAAAGGAAACAATAACGGAATACTATCACCGAGTCGATTTACTGCGAAGCAAAATAATTGAGAAATTGATCGCAGAAATTAAAGACGAATCTCTGTTAGGTAGAAAGCTAGGTACCGAAGAGACCGCGTTAAATGTTTTTATCAACGGTCTTGGCAGTGAAATTGGTGCTATGCTACGCACCAAAGAGTTCAAAAATCTTTCTGATGCTGGGCGTTTCGCGATCCAGGAAGACAAAATTCGCGCTATGAACAGTGCGCGACAGCAATTATTCAAAGCCAGCCTTCAGTTGCAAGCTAAGAACGCGAACCCTCGTCCACCATTCCAACACAGGCCGATAAGACCAAATAATCAACACACATTTCAGACCTCCCAGCCCGCAAATAATTTTAGGCAGCCTAACCCTATCCAACCGGGTGTTAAAATTTGCAATTATTGCAAAAATCCAGGCCATCTTATTTCTGAGTGTAGAAAACGAGCATACAACAATCAAAAATTTAGTCAAAACGGTCGGGCCGAAACAAAACAACTCGCTATTCATCATTTAAACGGGAATGCGGCCATCAAACAGGACGACTTGATGGAAACCGCTTCAGTCCATTACCAATCGATTCACCCGAATACCCAGTTAACCGAGCTGGAAACGATCCACCATTTCGAAAACCTACAACTCGAGTAAAGCCCACTAGTTCCTCTAAACATACTCGTGACGCATCCACTCAGGTAAATGCAGTCTATCGCAGACGACCTCTTTGTGATGCTTCAACACAAACTCTGAGTACTACTTCATCGAATATATCAGCCTACGAACCGGGTAACCAGCCCCAAACCCTTGGCTGTAAATCCACTGAATCTACTAAATCCACTGAAACTACTAAATCCACTGAATCTGCTAAATCCACTGAATCTACTAAATCCACTGAATCTGCTAAATCCACTGAATCTGCTAAATCCACTGAATCTACTAAATCCACTGAATCTACTAAATTTACTAAATCAGTTAAGCTCATTAAACCCTCTGAATCCACTGACTCTAATCAAAAAATTACTAAGTCAAAATCGAAATCTAAATCTAAATTCAAACCGAAGTCGAAATCAAAATCTAAACGTAACCCACAAACTATTTCAATATCTGCTCTCAACATTCCTCCAGAAGATCTTCTTTACTGCAAGTTTCATATCGATGGTCAGCCTGTAACTCTATTAATAGACACAGGAGCTGCAATTTCCGTCCTACGTAAAGACAAAATCGGAAATGCTCCCCTTGATGTATCGAACATCGTATCTATAGTAGGTGTCTCAGGTAAAGATAATCCAGTTAAAAGCTACGGTACAGCTGAAGTATCCTTAGACGATTTCCAAAAACACACCTTCTATATCGCAGACCTCAACATTCATGTAGATGGAATACTAGGTCTTGATTTCATGTCTAAGTCAGGCGTCAATATCTATGTAGCTTCCAAAACGATGCGCGTCGATAAACGTACTTACAGATTATTCAATTTCGGAGAAGACAACAACTGTGCCGGAAAAGATAAACATTTCATAGGCCAAAGGTCCGAGACTGTGATAACTTGCTTCACTAAAGACATTCAATCCGGACCAGCCTTAGTTGAAAAACAGGAAATACATAACGGTATATCAATCCCTAATGCCCTTGTCAACATCATAGACCACAAATTTCTAATTACTTGTGTCAATACCACAAATGAAGATAAGACAATACCCATTCCCACAATACGTACAATTTCCTATAATGAGTCATTAGATAACAATAACTGTGTAAACATTAACTCGACAAACAAAACAATCAATACTGACAGACGGAACGAAGTACACAAGCTCATTAGACGAACACACTTAAACAAAGAGGAAAATGAATCACTTAACAAAATCATTGACGAATATCTCGATATTTTCTACATCGAAGGCGACCCTTTATCATTTACGAGTCATACAAAACATAATATACCCACAACTTCTGAAACACCAATCCACACAAAAACTTATCGATTCCCACAAGTTCACGAACAAGAGGTTAAAACACAAGTTCAGAAACTCTTAGAGCAAAACATAATTAGACCAAGCACTTCACCATGGACTAGTCCCATTTGGATTGTACCCAAAAAACTTGACGCCTCTGGTAAGCGAAAATGGCGTATGGTTATCGACTACAGAAAACTGAATGAGATAACTATAGGAGATAGCTACCCTCTACCAAACATTACTGACATTCTAGACAAGTTAGGACATTCAAAATACTTCACTACTCTAGATCTTGCGTCAGGCTTTCACCAAATAGAGCTAGATCCCAAAGACGTTCCTAAGACAGCCTTCAGCACACCTTATGGACATTACGAATTTTTACGAATGCCATTTGGTCTAAAAAGCGCACCCGCAACTTTCCAACGCGTAATGGATAACATCCTTTACGGCTTACAAGGTGAACGCTGTTTTGTTTACTTGGATGATATTGTTGTTTTTGCCTCAAGCCTCCAAGAACACGAAGAAAAACTTCGTGAAGTCTTTTCAAGACTAAACGATTTCCACCTCAAAATTCAGCCTGATAAATGCGAATTTCTAAGACATGAAGTAGCCTACTTAGGTCATGTCATTTCCAACGAAGGTGTAAAACCAAATCCAGAGAAAACTACTGCAGTTCAAAATTTTCCAACTCCTAAATCCTGCAAAGATATCAAAGCTTTTCTAGGTCTCACAGGTTACTACCGCAGGTTCATAGCGAATTTCAGTAATATCACGAAACCTTTAACGTCTTTACTTAAAAAGGATGTTCCTTTTATTTGGGGTGAATCACAAGAAAAAGCTTTCAATGAGTGTAAACGATTATTGACCAATCCCCCAATTCTACAATATCCCGACTTTAACAAAGAATTCGTTTTAACAACCGATGCTTCAATTCATGCGTTAGGCGCAGTACTATCTCAAGGTGATATCGGCAAGGACTTGCCAATCGCATACGCTTCACGTACACTTAACAAAGCCGAAAGTAACTACTCTACCATAGAACGAGAGTTACTAGCCATCGTCTGGGCTGTGAAACATTTCAGACCCTATCTATTCGGTCGAAAATTCACAATCGTTACCGATCACAAGCCACTAACATGGCTCTTTTCAGTCAAAGACCCAGGTAGTAGGTTAGTTCGCTGGAGACTCAAGTTGGAAGAATTCGAATACAACATTGTGTATAAAGCTGGCAAAAATAATACCAACGCCGATGCTCTTTCTCGCCCTCCAGTCATGAACACAACTACAATCGACTTAACCAACAATTGCGTTGACAACTTAAACGATCCCGAGGAGTACCTGCAAATAAATTATGAACATTTCCTTCAGACTCCCACTAATAGTTTCAACACTCCTAATCTTAAAATTTCACCCGACACCCTCTTAAACGAACGCCACAAAAACGTTCTTGTTCCCATATCAGCTCAACTATCGGACAAAAACGACACTTTCAACGAAGCCATAAGTCTCTGCTCTCAAGTAGATCCCTTCTTAGAAAAATCACGAAATCTCTACCAGACAGATTTATTAGTTTCCGATAAGAAACAAAACATTGTATTTGGAGTAACACGACCCACACACTTTGACCCATGGAACTCTGAGAGTTATTTCAAAGTGCTCTTAGCATGTCTACACAATCATAAATTCAAAACACTTTGCGTCCCCGACCTTAAAAACGATTTCACATGCAAGTTGGTAGGAAACCAACAAGCCCACATTACGTCATACCTAGCAGATTGCTACGAATGCGAAATAACAATTTGTGAAAATAAAGTCAAACATCCTAACATAGATGAAATACCTACTATTCTAAAAACATACCACGACGAACCTCTTTCCGGGCATAGAGGAATCATAGAGACCACTCGCAAAATCCGGGAAGAATACTTTTGGAAAGGTATGACTGATGACATAAAGAAATACATTGAAAATTGTCAGGCATGTCATCGCAACAAAACCCAAAGGAAAACTTTCAAGGCACCAATGGTCATAACATCATCCTCAACTGAACCCTTTGAACGAGTCACAATCGATCTAGTCTCTTATTCCGACATCACAAACGATTCTAATAAATATATTTTAACTCTTCAAGATGACCTCACTAGATTCGTACAAGCTTATCCTATTCCCGATAAACAAGCAACTACTGTTGCTACTTCCTTATTGACCTTCTGTCAACACTATGGCATTCCTAAACGATTCCATTCTGATCAAGGTGGCGAATTCATGAACAATGTCCTGAAACACCTCATGAAATTACTAGGCACAAAACATACTTTCAGCACAGCCTATCATCCTCAAACAAACGGGTCACTAGAAAGATTTCACGCAACTTTACGCGATCACATTAGAATATACCATCAAAGAAGCAAATGCAACTGGGATCAAATAGTTCCCCTTGCTATCATGTGTCATAACACATCTCTCAATCAATCAACAGGTTACACACCACACGAACTTCTTTTCGGCTTTAAGCCTCGAGTCTTGTATTCAATGAAAGACAACAATAACGATTACACTACACATGATTATCTAAATGATTTAAACGAAAGATTAAAAATTTCCCGCGAAATCGCACTAGGTAAGACTCAATCGATGAAAGAAAAAGCTAAAGAACGGTACGACCAAAACATCAAGAACGTAGCTGATTTCCAATTAGGAGAAAGAGTTATGCTCCGCGTTCAAAATCCTAACAATCTGGATAGTAAATGGGAAGGACCTTACGAAATAATACGCAAAGGCTTCAACGAAAACTATCTTATTAGAATAGCCGGGAAAAATAAGCTAGTTCACGGAAACCGGCTACGCCCATTACATTCGCGAGACACATGATCATCTGCAAATCATTTATCAAATCATTCTTATCATCATTAATATTAATTGCACATATTTCAGGGTAAACATCACCCTTGCCAACCCTATCCCTAATATCACTCAACTTCATTCGAATATGACTAACTTATACTCATTCGATGATTATATGCAAAATCCATATTTTAGTTTTACAATATGTTCTATACTCAAATTTTTATTCTACGTAATTCTATATAAATTTTACAAATATATTCAATCATATTTCAGTAGAAGTGATACTACAATTTAAGGTATACATCTTTTCAGGTGCTCCACAACCCTGGTTGTAGGAGATGCCATAATACAACCATTGCCTTCAAAATCGGGCCTTTACTTCGAAGAAGAAGGCGAAGTCCTTATAACGGAATCTTCGTGGAAATTAATCGTATATCGAAACCTAGAATCGCTGTTTTTATCAAGAGACTCTATCCAACGCCTAAGTAATAAATACTTTTTCCTAATTTCAAATCAATCCAAAACCTTTACTCAATATACTACAAGTTCATTTATAAAATTAAGCCTTGGCAAAATAAATTCGCGACTCTCTGAATTAAGTACCTACAGTTCCAAATCTAGGTCTAAGCGTGAGTTGTTAGATGGACTAGGATCCGTCCTCAAATGGCTAATCGGAACTCCTGACGCTAAAGACGCCCAACATTATGAAAAATGCATTGAACTCCTAGAAAAACATGAAATTCAGCAAGCTGAAATATTAAAACAGCAAATCCAAATAGTTTCATCCACTGTTTCCAACTTCAATGAAACTATTTTCAAGATATCTTACGACGAATACGTCCTCAATGAAAATCTCGAAAGAATAGGAAAATACCTAAACGAAACCAATAAAATTCTATTTGACCTCAAAATTTCTGAAGAACTTTCGGTAATATCAATACAAATTCTTGAAGCGGTAATGTCCCTCGAATCCGAACTAGACGATATTTTAACTTCCATTCTCTTCGTAAAATCAGGTGCCGTACATCCTTCAATCATTTCAGTCGAAAGGCTCTATCATGAGTTACTCTCTTCAACCCACATGCGGACCGAAAGCCTAATCCTCCCTGTAACCTTTGAAAACATTCACAAAATATTAGACTCTTCCATCCTTTCATCTTATATTTACATGAATAAACTCACTTACATAATAGATTTTCCGTTGGTCAAGAATGATAAGTTTACCTTATACCACCTCTACTCAATCCCAATTCCTCACCCTGGTATTATCCTGTATTCCACCATCCTTCCTGAGCAACCATACTTAGCCACGAGTTCCACGAGGCAGCAGTACATCACGACAGACTCAATATCAAGATGCAAGATCATCGCCTCTAGAAGATGGGTATGCAACCTGCCGGTGTACAACTACCAAACCCGACCAATCTGCGAAATGGCCATTCTACATCACACTACCAAGCAATTACCTGAAGTTTGCGAAACTACAACCTTCTCAGCCCATATCAACATCTTTCAACCGATCGGAACAAATAAATGGATTTTCATGCTACAAAACGACACCGCTTCAACTCTTCAGTGCAATGGAAAAACACAACACATGACTATTCATGGAAATGGCATCCTCACTTTACCCGAAGGCTGCAAACTCTACTCAGCATTTATAACACTCACAGCAGCCGACGAAAATGTTAAGAACATCAGCCATCCTATCATCACAGTGGACATCGAAGATCTTTGCCCCGACCCTGAAGATATACCAAGCTCACCTGAAATAATCCCAATTCGAGTTAACAACATCCCGATCGATGGTTTGACTTCTATTAAAGATGAATTAAAACAACAATCAAACAAGATTAAAGCCTATCAAGAAGCCTCCGTGTTAGAAAAACATTCGACAAAAATGTCTTTAATCGTCTATCTTATTGGAATCGCAATGCTTATATTTCTACTATACAAATTATGTCGTCACTGCCCTACGTCGATCCTGCGAAAAAGAAATCATACCACTGACAGCGGCTGCATTCAAATCTACAACAACTGCTTCGATAGAAGACGACATCGTACTCACGTCGCCATACCACTCTCTAATGTTAACCATGGAAACAGTACCATATCTGAAGATGAAGATGAAGACGACCACGAAGTCATCACCACTACACCACGTCAAAAATCGGGCACTGCCCAATCTTTGTTCTAAGGGGGGAGATGTTATGTTGTGACCTCCGTCCCTTCATTAGATAAGATAGTAAATAAGCAATATGTTTAGTTCGTAATTAAGTAATGTGTTTAGCTTGTAATCTAATTACTTTGTTTTCTATTTCTTAGTTGTAAACAACCTCATTCCCGCATCCCTACTCCATTTCCAACCCTATTTAACATCCCGCTCTTCATTCCCAAGCCAGTTCGATCCCAAGTTCCAAACCATCAACATCTCTAATTCTAATTCTTGTAATTATAAAAGTAAAATTAGTTATTTTAATAAATTCGTTTTTAAAAAAACAAGTGTTCGCCTTTCGCCACGTAACAGCCACTTGTTTCCATACACTTGTCCACATCCTACATACATACATTAGCATCGTAAAGAGTCAGACAGACGACCGTGAACTTGGATCGTGTGAACGAACTCATTTAGGAGTCCAAACGGGCTCGCGAACGCTCTGCCCGCTCGTTCATCTATGAACGTGACTGCCAGGGATGGATGCAGGATGGTGGATGCAAATGGGGCGGGACTATCAAAACTAATTAAATTTATTAATTTTAACCAGATCAAAAAAAACGTAAAATTCTTTTTTGGCTGTTAACAATATAATTTTCTTCATAAGACCTCTTAGTTGTTATCGTTGTTTAACACTAACAAATGACTTAAGTGCTGCGAATAAGAGTTTTGCTTTAAGTACTAAAATAAAATAACAAAATAACATCGTGATTTTTATTTATTTTGATAATCAGAAACAATCTTATGTCACCTGTACCTATTCTATATACATAATTATAATAAATAAATAAAATAAAAAAGCCTTTTATTTCTTGCTTTTCCTATGAAAATTAATGTAACAATATGCATACATAATTATAAATACTTATAAAAAAGTTTGTCATATACATGACTAAGAAAGTTTTGTAAGGACATATTAAAATTTCTATGCGGGTGAAACTCATGGGCACAACAAGTGAGTAATAGGAATGCGTGTGAACTGTAAAACAGACCAAAGTGGTTTAATTACTGCACCATCATCAATTTTAATTATATCATAAAATCTTGTGTGGCTTAATTTTGAACACAGCTACGTTTATGACCTGGAAAATACAGACACCCCTGAGAAAAACTGCTACCCATTGTATTATTCTGAATACGACTCTGCATAATATCTAGGATTTCCTCGCCTCGCATCACCACTTGTTTCTAGATGCTAATGTCAACGTTTTTTTGCAAGCACTTCAGTGACAGAGATGGCAATTTATATTTTTTTGCAATGGTTCTGATTGTTAATGGTATCATTTTCTGGTTTATTTTGTTAGATGACAACACATTAGACACTTTTTTAACACATTAAACACTAAGGATACATGAGATCACGTGTGCAAAATAAAACAACTGCTGTCGTTTTAATTCATGGTCAAAAGGATTATTTGTATCTGATACAGAACGAAACGTTTAATGCCAATGTTTGTAGCACTTATTCCCAAGCCCTTAATGCGATCCTGTTAGCATAGATCATCGCGTGCTTCTCCAATATGTAGTATATTATATTCGCACCTCGCCAATCGTATTTCATAAAGGGCACATGCCTCAGAAGTCTTCCTTTGCATTTGCATCCTGTAATTATAATAATGATGACTGTACATACAATTCAGAGCCTCCAACTAGGATTCCCTGTATCTAAGAACAAACCTGCGCTTTCTTTTGCAAATTATGTTTGTCTCATAGAGGGAATCGAAATTGCATGAGGTGATTTAATTGTCTGGTTTGACACGTTAATTCTGTGGGAGTGTGTTACATTTCAATCATTTTTGTTTGTAGTTGGTGTTAGTTTGAGATTTTATTCCCTGTTAGGGATGTGAAATACTTTATTTTCTAGAATTTTGTACTAAGAATGTCCCCACAATTAAAAAAAATCCGAAAAATAGCAGAAAGTATGTTCTGAAAATGACCGTTCGTTATAAAATAGTAATATTCTTACATAACAAACTACAATGATTATATATTACGTATAGCAAAATCCATTCAGCCGATGCAAATCACCCCCAGTTCCCATAGAGTTGCAACATTTATAAAATACAGAGCGTTCGCCTCGCAGCTTCGTGACCGCGTTCACACGGTCTGCCCGAAGATTACCACCAGTCGCTAAGGCTTCGCGCACACCTGGACGACTGGCGCGACTGCGAAGTGGGAGCGTTAAGAGAGCGTAGATAGCAAAATCAGACGTTCTGACGTAACTTTCTAAGGAAACCTACGCGGTACACTTTCAAATTAGACACGTGATTACGATTTTAGACAAGATTAGTCTATTTTCTATCAAAGCACAACACACTGCTAAAATCATTCCAAGGTTACGCTCACAGATTTTTTGGTTTGCTCGATATTATAAACAACCTTAACCTTTTAATTTCCCCCGCCCTGCTTCTTGTACAAAATGTGATAACTATTTGACTAGCAGTGATTCGGTGGCTTGGGTGGAGTAGTGCTGTTTCATTTTTGATTCGCGCTGTTTTACGCTCCCGCGGCGCGTAGCAGTCCCATTAATCGCATAGCCATAGAAAAGTTTTATTTCTTTTGTGGCCAGATCTCAAACCGCGTGATTGATAGAGCTGGCGCGAACTTAGGGCGGATTACACTTTATACATTCTGCACTCGTTGTCTATGTGACAGGGCTGTCACGAATTTCGGATTAGAAGCCGTTTATAAGAAACAGCTGAATTGACTTAACTCTTTGTGCTATTTTTGGCTAACGCATTACATTTCCTTTCTTTTGTTTAACGATGAATTTGGGGCAACTCACTGACACTGAAAATTTGGCAACTTCTTTATTCCAAACACAATATGTTAAAACAATAAAAAATGGGCAAAGTGCGTATTAAACTCTAACGTGCATAAAATGCACGTCATCATGTGTGTGGTCATTGTGCGTAAGTAATAACATTTATACATAAACACTTGAAGTTGAAACAATGCCAACTACGTATAGGTTTATCAATAAAGTAAAGGTTTCCTGGCGTACTCTAATTAATTAACCGCATATTGGTACATAACACAAACTAATGAGAAGCTTTTGTCTCTATTAAAATCAAAATTAATAGTAAGGGCGGGCATACACATAGTGTATCCTATTTTGTACTTTCCATTACTATACACGCTTGCCGCAAGTGTGGACCGAGCCTAGAGGCAATAAATAGATGCATTTCGTGTTGGATTCTGAAAATAGGTTAGCAATCTTTTCTGCCAAGAATAGTTAACATAGATATGTTTTTCCCCTACCAGCCTTAAACAGGGAATTTCTCAGCTTACAATAACACAATTACGAACTGAAGACATCTTTAATGAATATGGAAATTAGGCTTCTTTTCTTTTGGCAATACTTATTGAAGATTATTCGACGCCTACGTAATGTTTTTGTGCAAACATGTATGGGCGGCGGCAAGTAAAAAATTGTTAAAATTAAACATGAAATCAATGAACCTACGAACGATGTTGCTAAGTTCAAAGACATTTACTTGTAGATGATCTTTGCTTGCAGGATGCAAGAACGCGTCTGCAAAGATATTAGTTATTTTTTACTCTTTATTAAGTTGGTAGGGTTATCTGTCTACCAGGAAAAAGTCAAACTAAAAATAGCGACAAGAGAGTGCTAGAAATTACCTGGATATGTCATAAAACAGGTATGAAACAAAGTAAACGACCAATAAAAGGAAATAAATACGACAGTTACAAAGATTTTACATTAGAAAACATGCAACTTTGTACGCAGAACCGCTAAGTTCACATTCGAACCTCAAGTCTTTTAACCGCAATTAATAAAGTACATAAACGTCTATTAATAAAACTCACAATACCAGATGATTCCTCAAATAAATCAATAAAATAATTTGGCAAAAAATCTTTTGTGAGACTGGTTTACAAGTCATAAATCATGGCAACACCTGGCCGAAGTAAACGAATTTCATGCTGACTTCGTATTCGATGGCAAGCTTATCGTTCGAGATGACAGATGTTTAATTAATAAAATTAATTGCCAGTTAACTGCGTGCATTCTAATCGGCAACGTAGATAATAATCGGATAAGACAGAAAGTATGTTGCAATGAACGGTATTGATTTGATGAATTTATCTTTGTTTGTATTAATGATCTTTTTCGTTGGCTGATGCTTTTGTATGCCTTTCGAAATATCGTTAAATTTTGTTTAAGGTTTTCTTGTACATGTGTGCGGTGGCATTATTTATGTATTTTTTGTTTAGTTATATGCTAGCGTTTGACTACAAGTAACCTCTTTATGTTACTTAACACACTCGCACACACATACAAATAACTTAACTCTTAAAGTGATGAGTGATGATCGTGCTATGCTACGCCTAGACCGAGAGTCACCAACTGACTATCACAAGCGGTCTTAGGAAGGCCATATTCTAATCTATTCTTACTTTTGATAATAAATAAACAAAAAATAAATTAAATTAATATCGGGGAAAATTGCACACAAATTGACCTAGCCCTAAATTAAGCTCGAAACTTGTGTTATGGGTACTAGAAAACGATATACATGTATGTATAATGTTAAGAATCTAGTAAAAAATTCATAACATATCGCTATACACTAAGGTCCCTGCGATACAGAACAATCAAAATGGCCTGTGTATGTTCAGCCTGTAAGACGAAATAATGAGACAACTAGGTCGTTCACCTGACGGCAAATGCCAATAACATTCGCAAAAACCCTAAGCAATTTGAATGACGTCATTTCACTAGCTTCAGCGCCCTATAGAACTAATCAGCACATAGTAAATCAAAACTTACTCATAAGATGATGAAAGAGGCCCTAATTATGATAATACTATATGATACATCTCAGCATCTTAATTTACATACGACACGCGCGCCTATCGAACATGGCGACACGATAAGCCGTTCTTGTAACACAACAAGATAATCTGTTGTAATACCCTTGTTACTATTAAAACAAGTACCTGTTGAGTTGACTTTTTGTTACAACAAAAAATTAGATGAAGACATGATTTAACGTGATAATAAAATAAGTCAGTGTACAAAAATATCGATAAAAATGTACTGACAAGCTTTTTTGTTGATGTGTCGAGATAAACTTTTGTGATTTATGTCGGGTTTATTATTGTGCTGTTTTAAATCTGAAAGTATCGCTTACTTTACTCCTTGAAGACTGAACGTCTTCATATCCAAAGCTTACCGGGAAGAGATCTCTGTTAGTGATAACTAATCGTTACTTTTCTTCTAAAATCTGTTGATATTTTTGTGTAGCAATTCCTTTCAGGTATGTGTAAACATAACCGTTTCTTTATCTATATTCAGAACTAACTTGAAATCAATTTGAAGAGAGGCGTTGGAGCTCGGAAAATAAAGCTATCAATAAAAAATAAAACAATAAAGCTAAAAAAAAGAAATTTGAAAAAAATATGTTTAAAAAAATTAGTAAATAAGTTAATAAAGCTTTTTTTGCTTTGGTATTTTTTTTAAAGCTTTATATTGTGGAAAATAGAATAATTGTTTAAAGAGTACGTTTTTTATATTCTCGTCCCTAATTTAATGTGAAAGTAAGGAAATAAATCCATTAAAGCAATTTAAATGTGATATAACATCATCCATTCCACGCACTAATGCAGAAACTAATCAATCGATCGAATCGATTTGAAAGCACTACCCACCACTAAAGCTTGGGAATCATGTCATTGAAAGCAACAATTATGGTCGATGAGGCTTTGAATTGAACTCTAAATGCTCTTTTTTCACTTAGCTGTTTGACCTCAAGAAGGTTTTGCAATAAGTAGGTTGCGTTGAAATAAGCTGCTTAACAAAAACAAATGACAGTAATAAATTAAAAAATATCTAATTTATTGTTCTTTTGTTTCAGGACTTACGTGAAAGTGAATTTTGTGGTAAGTTGAAAGGCTGATGCTGACGAAGGATAAGTGTAGATTGTAGGTATAAATGCGTATACTATCCATAAATAATCTTGACACATATGCCGCACTACTGTTACCGCGTAATTATGTAATTCGAAAATATCAATAAAATCGAACACACTTTTCTTGCGGCTGATTTTAAGAACTGCAATTCCGCTTGCAGCAGAAAAACGTAGTGCGGCCTTACACAAAAAAGGGCAAAAGAAAGAGTGAGAGAATGGGCCATGATCCACCACGCGGGCGCAGTGCTGGTTGTTTTGGTTCCCAGTCGTTATATACCAGCGCATATAGCAAGCCCTGAACAATGCATCGGAATTTAGTTCTTTACTCGCAACAACAATTTCTGAGAATACCTAACCTTAGTGCGCTGACTTCCCACTATTCTCACGTGTTTGTATAAAGGTAAGCGCATAAAAATACGCGGGTCGTGAACCCTGCAATGACATGACGGATATAGCTGTAGGTCGTTTTTGTATGACAATGTTGGTGATGCATTGTTAGCGTGTTTAAATTTACATTTCACTAAATTCAAAGCACTAGTTAGTTGCTTTACAGATTCACTCATACATTTGACTGAAATATACTAAAATAGTCACGACGTCAAAATCAGTATGGCTTCTGAAATTTCTGTCTTAGTTTTGGGTTGGGTTCGATTCAAAAACCTAATAATAACGATTGGCTACCAGTAGTTAGGTGAGAAGAGCCGAAGACTGAGATCAGTGGCGTATCTTGGGGCTTAGCCTATGTCCAGTAGACTGATACAGGCTGATGAGATGATGATGATGATAAATAACGCATTAGGATTTCCTCTCCCTTACATTTTCACTGTATCCATTTCTATTAATTAATTTAATATCATCAAGGATTTATAAGTTATCGATAACATAACTTCTAAGAACCGATCACAAATCATATACATATGATCACGATATGTTTCCGCAACATTTATCTCCCTTATTTGGTAAGTAAGTGATTAATTTTGTCTAATGAATTAATCAGTATTTTTCCAACTTCACAATGATTTGTTACGAGTACCTTCAGCTTGTTATGGACAAGTAGGTTCATGTCCATGACGCATCAAATAACGATTGTATTTTTCACACGCTCATGACACGATGAAATAAAATACGTGAATCTTCGCGTGGGTGTAATTGTTAGTCCATGGATTTTATTTGGTTGACCTGACCTCTCCACTCCTCTCTCTGAAGTTTTATGAAGGTATTCGAAGTTGATTCTTCACTGTGCCCTGGTTTAATTAAGGATCCGTTATGACGCCAATAAATAATGTTAAAGGGCAAAAAAATGCAAATAACAAATATTTTTCTTTAGTTTATTAAAAGCTACTCGTAACTGCATTAATTTTATTTATGGACTTTTATTGATTGTGGAATGTCAGTCTCATCATGGCCTAAACAATGTACATAGATTAACGAAATTTAGTTAGACTGGAGATTCTTTGATGCTTTTAAATTTCGCATAGATCAATAGAGTAGCTTCCGATTGAGGCTCTATTAAAATATTATATGTAAGGAGACTCTCAGATCCCAATCATACACTTGTTTGATTTGACAACGTCATCTATTAGAAACTATATAAAAATAGGATGTAAGGATTTTGTCAAAAAAGTCTACCTAAATCTTATAAGATGCTGGTAAAGCTAGGTGGAGCTAGCCGTTATGTATTCATGTGTCAGTTGTCACTTCAGTCATAATATTTCCGTTTTAAAATTATACCTATCCGTATTTATTAACTAACCGTTGAAGAAGCCTGAATTTTATGGACACTTATAATGCTAAAGCCAACTCGTATTTTACGAATGTACAGAAATTGTGTGCTTTATTTGTTAGCATTTACCTTGTTGCTTTCCCGAGACTTTATGGCCAGGTAGATCAGCTAAGTTAAACAATTTGTTTTTATGTATATTCTCTACTGGAACTACGTATTTAATATACGGGTATCCTACTACCATAGTAAAGAGTAGTAAGTAGTTCAGCTTCATACAAATCGGCCGCTGCCGGTTTGAATGTGTGCGATGGTAGCGGCGCCGTGTACGCACGCACTTTTCACGCACACAATCATAAACGAACGGGGCCGCAGACGGGGCCGCGGCCATGCACTCAGTACGGAACGCGCCGCCTATGCATCACCGCAAGAGTAGGCAATTAACTCGTCGAGCGGCCTTAGCTAACCTACTGTTCTTACTTTACTGTGCTACTACCTACTCAATCCACACGATTGAACAAACCCATTGTTTTGTTTTGACAAGCATTTTATTTATCTATCACTATCATGGGCTCAGTTGTTTAATAGAGCTAAATTTAAAGTTATTAAAAACGGTATTGTTAAATTGGTAAACAAATCTATATTACTGGTTGGTTTACAAACACTAGGGAGAGAGAGAGAGAGAGCGAGAGAGAGAGAGACACTTTATTTGGGAAAAACTGCACACAATAACGAAACAAAAATAAAGAAAAGCACAAAAAACAGTAACATTGTACAAAAAAAAAACAGTAATGGTGTATGTGATGGTGCGAACACTGCTGCCGTGTACAGTGCTTCCCAAAAATGACTTGGCTCAGCATATGCTATGCACTGGTTATTCCGATCTCATTCCGCCATGTAAACGTAATACACGCAAAAATTGAATAAAAAAAATCTTGCTATGATAAACGCTCTAATTCAGCCCACTGCTCTACAATTTCCATAAATACTCAGATTTTCTCGATAGGATATCGATGGCAGAACAAGATTGCTAACGATCAATTTGGTTATTCCGCTTGGAAACGGCTCGCGCCGGTTCGAGTACCGGTTTATACCCGTTTGTACCGGTTCTAGGCAAGTTCAGGGTTTCCGGACGGATGCGGGCTTTCGTCCGTCGGTTAAGCCCTTTACCGGTAATGTTTCATGTGATAGTGTTGCCACGTGATGCGCAAACAAAAATGTCTAAACAAAACTTACAAGTTTAAAAAAATACGATAAGGTTGTTTTTAATGGTTTTTAAATTAAGTAATCTTATTTTTTGATTATGTCTCAGAAGCTTCACGAATAATAAATAATATATGTTTTTCAGACAAAAACCTGTACATGACTGAAAACAATAGACAAAATAAAAGATAATTAGTAAAAATAGTTTTTAAAATTATGGAATAGATTTAAGTTGCTTGTTACGAACTCTGGTGAGAGAGACTTTGATGTTTGGGCTGTGGATATATGTACTCGTAGAACTATTACCTACCTCAGCCTCGGCCAAAAGAAACACAAAAATCCATTAAGAAGAAGAAGTTTACACCTAGTTGTACAATATGTAAATAAAACTGATGTAAAACAAAGTAATATAACGGTAAGGCCTTTATATATATAAACCGACACGATTTAAATGAACGATTGTAACAAATTAATGCTCTGTGGATAATTTGAAATGTGTTCTTTCAACTTGATTCTCACGCCTTCGCGTATAAGATTAACACCTCAAAAATAAATGCCAATATAACTTCAATCAAGAATAAAATATGAATATAAACGTAATAATTAGAATTAGGTTTTATAACGGGATAATTACCATGTTTTTGTTTGAGTTCTCGATATTTCGGCACTATTGCACACGTTATGATAATCAGAAGAAAGATTGAGCAAACCTGATTAGTAGCTTAATTAATAATGAGATCAATGATACGGGTATCATAAAAAAGATATATAAAAATTCTGTCACTAATTTGTCAGTTGTCACACGTGGGCTGTAAATTTGACAAATATCGCTATCAATCTATCTAGATCTCTGATTTCTCTCTAGAATCCATCACCAAATACCTGTCATTGAGTTTCGGTAGCCTCACTTGAGAGCCAGTTCCCGATCCAGGTGTAGCGTCTCGTCGTCACTTAGCATCAGGTGACTTGTGATCAAACGCCACCCAAATAAAGTAAAGAATCCACAGTTTATTTTTTCAGTACACTTGAAAAATTTACCCATAGACTTGATCCGTTTTACTTTTGATCGGCTGAATCTAAACTAATTACTTTTAGAAATTTTGTCTATACTTAGACCAATTTCGATGTGGTTTCCTTAAACAGGGACTCACAGTGCGGTGACGTTAGAGACCTTTGTAGTGTTGTGTTCAGTTATCTGACCCAATAAAGGGGTGCGAATTTACCTTAGATAAGCATTTTATTCACTATAATTGGATATCGTGATGTACATTAACTTTAGCCGTAATGAATCATCGAACACTGTAATCTATTTAATTAAATGTATTGCTAATTATTCAAGGGCAATTTATGAAATCGCATTGACATATTTATGAGCTGGTTAAGAGAGAAACGTTGTTTCTCTTTCAAGGTCCCGTACGAAGTTAATATCCTTATTTGACGTAAGCTTTTACATCAAAAAAATATCATAAATATTTTTGCATCAGAAATTTAAAGAATGCTTGAAACTTAACGACGAATGAAATATGTTTTAATATTGAAATATCTAAATATTAAGTAGTTCGGCGTCTTTTATGACTTTTTAAAGTGAAATGTAGTATAACTTTGATAATATTTTATCATTACCAAAGACAGTTTCCCCATACTTATTAGCATACAATTTGAATATATTAATTTTATTTTATTCGCGTATGTTATAAACATATTATTACCTGACAACTATAAAGTAGGATTAGCAGATAATTAAGCCGACTGCCAAAGTAAACATTTTAATGAGCTGATCGGAACTTAAGTTCGCTGGCTGTCAAAATTGTCTGGAATGTCATTAACCGTTATTGACATACAAAACAGGTATTTTGAGGATTTATTTCGCGAATAAATTAAATAAATATTCTGTAGCTGTAAATTTTAATCATAAATTAAAACTGTCTTATGATCGGGCTTTATGGTTATTTTTGGGTCAGATATGAGAAAAAAGTGGATTTATAAAAAGTTAATGATTATTATAATTGTGATTGACAGCAGATAAATCCTAGTAACATTTACTAAAATATATATTCTCATATATATTCCCGATTTAAGGTCAGTTATTATAACTATAACTGACCAACCCGCACTGGGCCAGCGTGGTAGATCACAGCCCATACTCTCTCTCTGAGAGAAGGCCGGAGTCCCAGCAGTGGGAACGTGAAAGGCTGATAATGATGATTATAACTATGCACTTAGTTGATTCGTCCGTTTTTTTAGCGCTTCTTTATCCTCAGGACGTCACGAACCCGAATCAACCCGTTTTGCGTCCGGCAGGGAAGCAAACTGGCAATACCTACGTGACAACTTGCTGAGTAATATGTCTCTTGAAACGGAATCCAGTGGATTATTCATAATTTTTGGTATACAGATTTAATTTTTGAACACCTTAAAAATGAGGCTGTGACTTAAGCGAAATGTATGGGTCGTGATTGCGATCGATGAAAAAGTCAAGCAATTGAATTTCACTACTACTTTTATCCTTTGCCACTTCATTGAAACAGTCCCAAAAAGTGTCATACGCTTCACGTGTGAAGTTGGATCTAGTTTCATCTTCTTTCATTAGTTTAATAGGTGTTGATCTATTGATATGGTATTTACTTAAAGGGCCGAATACCCGGCGCTCTGACCTCGTAGTTTGCCGAATATCCGGTATCCGGCCAAACTACTATCCGTTACATAACTAGTACAAATACAAACTATCACTATACGCAACTTAATTTAACAACTCGAGAGAGAGAGTTACTTTCGCTATATAGGGATTATTGAAGGACGCAGCAGAAGATAAAAGACGAGCTGGTAAATTAAGAACATTAGCAGGTGACAAACTATCCGCTTCTAAACGACACTTGAGTACATAACACTCTAACAAAGCACTACGCACATACCTAAAAACGTAAACCTAACTAAAAACACGCCGATTCCAACACAATTGAACGTTGTCACTCACTAAAGGCTAATTTATCTGTCCAAATTCATAGTCCATGCGGGTATACAACATGAGTCACACTCGCGTCGGTCGCGCGCTCCGTAGTGTATTTTTGCGAAACCGGTTAGGACAACCTGAAGCTACGAAGTAACCACATCCGTAGATATGCCAATCGACCCGCCTCGGCTTCGCACTAGCAGACTAAGATTTTGAAAACCGGATCTTTCTTGTAACCGGTAAAAGTCTAAATGTAAAAGCTAGAATATCGTGGCCTTTTTTTAGACTAAATTTCCTTTATACAAAATTCTAAGCAAACCGTTTAGCCAGCGTGAGCTAATAGAGCAGTCAGTTGTCTTATTTTTCTCTGACTTATTTTACGAATCATGATTTAAAACTCTACCTTATCAGAATAAAACATAACCTAGTGGAATGTGGTTTATTATAAGAAGAAACAAGATAAAAAAACATTAAAAATAAAATTAAAAATAAATCAAACACAGTACACTAAAAATTTGGTAAGCCTCCAGAAGACGGTAAGGTGGCCAAAACGCTGGCAGCATTGCCTTCTAATTTGCAATGATAATTTTTTTACCAAAATATGAGCCAGCATTTTGGTCACCCGTCGCGTCAAATAGAAGCTTTGCCAAAAGAAAGGGAGACCTTGCAACAGATGGGAGGATAAAATTAAACGCACAGCGGGTCGAAACTGGGCACAAATAGCTCAATCCAGAGAACACTGGCACAATTTGGAGGAGGCCTTTACCTGTAGAGGGGTTCTTACAGAATAACCTCAATATGTATTATATATTATCAAAGTACATATAAAAAAAAGTAACTACTAACTATTAAACTAATTTTCTACATTTTAATTACTATTTTTTTTTATTCTAACAATACTATCTAACTTTGTGAACTAGCATTTTGTAAGAAATAAAAGGTTTTTTATATTTTATTTTATTTATCGCATTAGTAGTTTCAGTGATAAGGTAGGTACCCAGTAGGTAAAAATAAATTTCAAAAAATACCTCTTTTTAGTATTAGGGTATGGATTAATTACTAATGTCATGAAAAGACAAACGGTTTATGTCACTTTTTAATTTATTTATTTATTTATTAATGTACATGCCCTTGGTAAACATGACAGTTTCCCAATTCGTTCACCAAGGACTAAAAAACACAACAAAAACAAAAACAATAGAAAACACTAACAAAACTAACTTAATTTAAACACAACAACCAATAAAAAAATAAAAACTAACAACACAAAACAACAACATTACAATTTTTCTACAAAATCGAATGCTACCCTGTGAAACTCCTTAATGACAAAAGCTACGGTTATACCCAGCAATTTACTTCTTATAATTTCTTTCCTTTTTTGACATATAATTTAATGTTATTGCCAATTTTAACACTTCTGTAAAGTACGATAACGATGCTTTAAATTGCGATTGTAACCGAGTCGTTATTGTGACGTTAATTAACGCATAATATAATAATAACAATAAATAAATCAGTGCCATTTAAGTCGTTTTTCGGTGGTTTGTTCTGGCACTCGTTCGAGAGTAAAGATATTTTAACTTCTCAATTAAAGTTGCTAGAAAGGTCCATTTTTGACTCCCATCACAAACAAGTAAAGGGGTTTGAAGTTTTCGTTTTTTTAGATTTATGTAAGTGTGAAGATGGGGATTATAAAAATATTTCTTAGTTTAATTAAAAACTGTAGTTTTTTCATTTCGGACTTTTAAACATTGAATAGATTATAACTAAACTAACTGAGATGGCGCAACGACCCAAAGTGAGTCTTGGCCTCCGATAACAAAAGACTGTCATACCTATACAATACTATACCTACACACAGTAAGTATACAAAGTTGGTTTGAAGTAAGGATTCTAACATATTTTATTGCTATAAACTACTGTCTAGTTATAAACATAACAACAGCACATAACACATTGTTTACTGTAAATAACTAACCAAAGAGAAGACAGTAAAAGTTTTCCATTTCTTTTTTATGTAATAATTAGTTAGTTTAGTTACAAGTCAAGCTAATAAAAGTGTTTTAAAAAAACAAGCAGACGCGACCGGACGATGCGGTCACTGTCGTCTATGCCATAGACGACAGTGACCGCTCATAGACTCTATGGACATTTGCAACAACACTACTTTTCCTATTTTCCACGATACTTTTTTTTTTAACCTATACTGTCCCACTGCTGGGCAAAGGTCTCCCCCATTTTTTCAGATATCTCTATCCCCCGCAAGTCCCGCAACCTCAGGCCCGAGCGATATTAAAAATATATAACATGATATTAAAAAATAAAAAGGCGCATTCATTAATTAATATGTTATAGTTTAAATGATGATGGTGATGATGATGATGAGATGATGGGATGAGGATAGTGTTTAAGTAAAGTAGTGGCGCTTTACTTAAACTTTACACGGACTTTTTTGGAGCAACTAGAAAAGTCACTTTCACAACTCTATTTCAATTTCCCACACTCGTACACATTAACGAACACATAATGGTTAATAATCCACCAATATTACACATTATCACTCGAAGAAACGTTTTGGAATTAAAAACAAAATTTTCACGTTGACAATTCGATTGCCGCCAAAAAAGTCCGGTAAGACACTTACAGAGCACTAGTATTTTTATATATAAAGTTTTTTTTTTGGTATGTGTTTTTGGTACAGTTAAATTAAAAAAAAAACAGAACAACATCGACCTTAACAATCTCTTCCAACAACCCAAAAGTAGAGGAATAGTACGAAAGTACGAGTACGAGTATATCGGACGGTGGTATCCAGCAAAAATAACATTGTACATCTTTTATTGGTGAGCTACCCAGGCGAGCACTAGAAAATGCCCTACCCTACCATCAATCTTTGGTTTCACCACGATGTTGTTTTGACATTGTCTGTTCCCGAAATGGACTTAACTCTTATTGCAACTGACGTGGCTACTCATACAAACAACATTATGTCATCGGCCATTGGCTCTGTACTCTATGATGCATCAGAAAGGCAACCTGTTCCACTGAGGACCGGTTAGAGAGCTTACGATTTTTATACGCTTGACCTTATATTTGTTATGGAGTGATAAAACGTTGTTGGGATTGGTGACAGAATATGACAGCAGTGATTTGTGAACACTGTTTTATGAAACCACTAGCTGCACCTTATGTTTTCATTGTTATTTTCTATTTTCTCTTAGAATTTTTGGAGTACATATACCAAGAGGTCTTTCGTGCTTTATATATACCGGTTCAAAAAGATGATATACCTGACTTTATTCTCTTCATCATCATTATCATCATCGGGCTATATTAAATATTTATTTATTAAATTAAAACAAAAATATATACTATAACAATGAACTAAAAAAATAAATAAAAAAAACCTAAACTAATAACTACAATATATTAGTCCTTTTAGGCAAGGTTCCGAAGATACTGGCAGCGTTCTCCCTTTGGATGGCTAGACTAATTCTTTGTCGGGCTATATTATGTTTTCATATTAATAACGACAATTAAACAGACTAATCACATCACATCACATTATTCATTTATTTGTTTATTACTAAACCAACCGCTTTTTATAATAACAAAAAATATATACATAGTAGAATAACAATAGAAAGCCAATTGCAGGTTCCCACGAATACCTAGGTACTCTAATCACAAAATAAAATTTGCGGGTGAGTGATTGTGTATGTTTGATACTTTTTAATGCTAAAACGGCTCTAGTGAGCTCTGAGTGAAATTCAGAATACATAGACCCTGGATTAACCCACAGGCTAGGTACTTTTTATCCCAGAAAAAGTACCTGCGCGATAATTATAAAACCGCTGGGCTAACTCGAAAACTGCAAGGCGCAGATAATTATAAACTGCCTAGATAGATGCTTACCTATCACTAAAAGCGACCGAACACTTATTTCTTGAAACTCTAGCTTCTGATTACGGCTTCAGTTTTCACCAAGCGCCTATGTAATACGATTATCCCACGATAACTCAACGGCGGAGTATAGTAGATCGCCTAAACAGTCACGCTGTTGGCACACGATCTACTCGTAAGTATCTTGGGAAATAAACTTCTATGCAGATTAGAACTCCGAGGGGTTTGGTTTTAGAACAGCAAAAGCCTGATGCTTACAATCAAAAAAACCTAAATCTTATTTCATTATAAGCATCAGATCCTGAATTGAAAAAAGATTTAGTTTTTTTAGGGTAGCGTTTGATCACAAGTCTCCTGATGTTATGTGACGATGTAGTCGAAAATGGCGCCACACTTTTCTTATTTTTTTTTAATTTAAGCGGTAATCGTCGCCTGTTCTTGGACTGGGAACTGGCTCTCAAGTGAGGCTGCCGGAACGTTGTAGTAGCCGTGATGTGTGCAATTGAACCCAACTTCTAGATCTTAGAATAGTCTCGATAAAATTGAATTAACGTTGGAACCAGGTTGGCATATATGTAGTTCATTGAGAAGATTAGAAAAGTTGTATCCACTCGTATTATGTTTAGTATCATTTACAAATAATATATCAAATTCAACAACCAATTTCACTCCAACCTTTATCGCCACTTCTACTAGAATCAAACCCTAGTAATTCACGATTAACGACAGTCGTGCTACTAGTAAGCCTCGTATACACTGTCGGAAGGGCTACAAGCCCGTAATATTTTTCAATCAACGCTCATAACCATTAAACTCTAGAGTGCAAAGCAGCATAATAAACCCCTACTGTGATTTAAAGCTCAGTGAATAACCGCTGCCTCCTGTATTCGCACACCTGGCTTGTAGACCAGACCGTATTAGTTTGAATGTACTGTATTATGTCGCAATAATCATCTTTAGTGATTTGCCCTTGACCCGTTATAGGTACGGCTGAGGTTTTTGTAAAAGAACAAAATTTGTGTAGATAAAAAACACCGAAGTGTCAGAATCTGATATTCAGATGGACAAAGTTTTTCTTAAAGCATCATCAATAACAATAAAAACAGATCCATTTAATGAGCGAATTGTATAAGGTTTCAAAAGGTACTTTAACAACAAAGAAACAGTCCGATCGGCCCACTTGCGAGCCTAAAGGTACAAAACCGATGTGGACCGCAAGCACAGAACCGCACGGCAGCAAGCAGCGCTGCTCCATATTATGTCAATAAAATTTCGGCATAGTTCATACCTAGTGACTTGCCTTTTTCTTCCCTACATCAATAGATGCAGCCCCAGTGATCGAGACAGAACGAGTGGGCGTCCTAAAGCTGCGACGCGACAATTAATTCCGTACTCAATGGGGGACCGCTACCGGCCTACGCAGAACGGAATGTCGGGACTTAATCGAGAGGTGAGTGTACGCTTTGAATTATCGCACGAATTATGCTGTTTCTTCTTTAAGGTACCTTTTGTATCTTTCAAATGGTACATCTGTTAATTTGGCTTCTTATAGTTGTATTCTTTGCCAACTACGTGAGACTTCAGCTACGAACTTTTCTTTGTTGATTCGAAATATTTCTATTGCAATAAGTATAAGGCCCCGATGAAGGGGTTACCAGGTCTTCAAAAAGGATCTCTTTTAGAATATTGTACCTTCATAGATAGTTAATGTAAATCAGATAACAAACAACCATATAAATTCTATCATTTTTTAAGGATAACTTTAAAGAGCGCGCGTGTCAGGGCGTACCGCGCCGCAACCATTTACTGCAATAAGATTTGCGGTGCGGCCCGCCCGTAATTTACACAAGGCTTTAGGCTGCACCTCAATTGACGCATCCTATTATTGTAGTGGTATAAGGTATAGCTGTCTCTTTCAATCTACCGTACGAATCTGCGTAGCTACGAAGTACGAAGCGAAGAAGACAACGATGTAGCTACACGAACACGCTAAGCAAAGCACAGCCATAAAACTTTGCTTTAAATAAATAGATCAGCAAAGGCATTTATTACCGATCAGCATTAACTACCGATATCATTAATTACAAAGACCAGTAGCAGTGTAAAGGAGGCGAGCCACCGACCGCGACCGGCCGGGACCGGGGCAAATCATCAATTCGCTGCCCGAAGCGTATTAGTCATATTATTATAAGTATTATGGCCTGCCGTAGTGGAAATCAAGTCAGAGGTACGATAAAAGAACTTGGAAGATTCAAAAGTTTAATGGAATTGACTAGCTGAACGAAACTGTGAAAATTGGTTACAAAATAGGAGAAAATGTAAGCACCTATGCTTTATTGAGGGTTGAAAGTAAGTTTCAACCGTCAAGCAGTTTCGCATTGAATGGCATTGTTTCCAATGATATTACAGAGCATAAAGAGATAGCTAATATATCTCAGAAAACGGGTGCATTGCCGGGCAAGGTTTTGGACAATTGTAATTAAAAATTATGGGTGTATATAATGGATAAACGGGAGGTTTATCATCAGACAAGCTACTTTCGAGTCTCTTCAGTCAGTTGCATAAATAAAAATGTAATGGATAAAGCTCTAAAAAGTAATTAATAATTGAAAGTCTTGCTTTACACTTTGCACTGTGATAAAAAATGTCACACTACTACGGTGGTCAGTAGAGTAATTTGCATTGTGTGACGGATTTAAACCGTACTTTATATTTCAAGAATTCCTTCTTTTTCTTCGAAGACAATTTTTTTTTTACTAATTTCAGGGTAGCGTTTGACCACAAGTCACCTGCTGTTAAGTGACGATGTGGTCGAAGATGGCACCACGCTACACCTGGACTGGGAACTGGCTCTCAAGTGAGGCTGCCGGAACACACCGATAGGTGCTTGGCGACAGATTCTTAACCCAGGCGAGTACTAGAAAATACTCTACCACCAAACTATGGTTTCATCACGATGTTTTCCTTCACCGAAAGCTCAAGCTCATTGTAGGATTCGAACCCACGTCCTACGGATCGCAAGCCGACCTCACTACCACTGAGCCATCATCGCTAAATGTTAGAAACAGTCAATTTAATGTTCACGGCTATCCAGTAACTTTTCACTAATTTTATTTTTCGTTCACAAAAGGTTTAATGTTATTCACAATGTGTTGAATGATACTTGTTGTTTTAATATTTATACAGAGGTTAATTGTTTATTTTCCAACAAGTTTTTTGCACTCCGTAACATAGTAGGAGCAAAAAAATCAATTAACCTTTGAAATCTACCCGTAACTACTTTATTACGGTAAATTTGTCAATTTTAAACAATTCTGAATGTTACTTGTACAAATTTTGACGAGATTTTAACGTTAAACTTATAGTTGGAATTGTTCAAGTACATTCGTAGCTCTCACTTAAAATTAAACCTTTCAAGTGATGATAGCTCAGGGATGTTACTGCGACCCGTAAGTTGTGGGTTCGAATACGCAAGGTAGAAATGGTGGTTAAAAATGGTTTTTCAACCGATTTAAAAAAAGGAAGAGGTTCTCAATTCAACTATTTTTTTTTAAATGGTTGTTACCTCAGAGCTGTCGACTATGTGAACCGATTAGGATGAATCTTTTTTATTTGAATGCTGGTGTTTCCCGTGTGGTCCCATTCAATTTGGTCCAATTCTGACATCATGGCATAAATGAGAAAACCTTTCTAGTCGTTTTTTTTTTTTTGCTTGAAATGTTGCTTGTATTAACACCGAGCGCTTGCTGGAAACTAGCACCTTAGTAAAAAAGGAAATAGCTAAACCTGCCACTCTAACGGTCCCATGGGTCACACGCACCCCGCTGCGTACGCGCAATTTTACTTAAGCTTTACTACATACAATACCCTTGTATTACTTCGTACATATCAGGAAACTGTGCACTAACAATAAACATATTTTAGCTTCGTGACAACAGCTGTCGTGTCTATTTAAATTGTTAGCGAAATAAATCTACTATGTACCTACATTGTATGGAATTACCACCAGCTGGCCTAGGGTATCTGTGTCCGGTTCGGAGGTTTACAATTGACTCTTAATTGTTTGATTTCTGTGGAATTTCGCTTCAACGCATAACAGGTGTTATTGGTGCAAAATACAGCCAATTTGATGTAGTTTCTTGTACATTTTGCATATAATTTGATTCCTACATAGTTATTTTACCACGTTACTTTGTATGTCTGAATCTGAACTGAGCTCTACAGTTATTTCAACAGGAAACACAGATACAGATCACAGGGTACAGATTTATTAGAACAAGGGGGCACTCGGCCTGATTTATTTTTTATGTCTGATGATAACAGGAATTTTTTTTTGTCGGATAAGGTGCACTTACACGCTTAGCATGAAAACTAAAACTATAATGATTTTTTTGCTCACTAGGATGATTGCCCAGGCATTTGTATATTTCGTGCACTGTATTTTACTGGAGTATTGGTTAAAAACCCTAAATGTTTCTTAATCGACAGAAAAACGTGAGATTTTGATCTGTATCATACAAAACACCAATTTTATATAAATTAGTATGACGTCCATACAGATAAATAAACGCCTTTTTCAGCTATCAACGAGATTTATCGACGTTCGTTACATCGATAAGATAAATCGAAACGCTTATTTATTACCATCGAGTTTCTATTTATAACTGGGACACACGTTCGGGACAATGCAAATTCGCACTTAGTTACTGCTATTCAAATCAATACAATTTCCAATTCCCATCACTAGATAAGAGTCCTAAACTCTCTTAGCTTCAAGGTTTGGGTTAAAATAGTCTCTGCTTTAGTTTTTAGTCTTGCTTGTAACGCAAACGTCGAGGTTATAGACAGGAGGCAGTGTCGTAGCTAAGGTCATAAGCGCCCAGGGCAAGATATAAATTTCGCGCCCCCAAATAGATAAACAATACACAAATCGTGCTTACAGTGTATGATAGTTTTTTCTGTATGAGTGTGACAAAGATACCTAGCCTATATACCTATATTACATCTAGCAACATTTTCGCTCAGTACAAGTCGACAGTGAAAACTTTGTACAGGAAATAATTACCTAAATAATTTTAATTAATGATTAATGATTTTAGGCGCTATTGTAATCAAGTGCGAGTAAGTATAAACTCATGCGTAATTGTGGGTAAGTTCTAAATGTGTCCATGCCTCAGCGGGTCAGCTGGTAGCCCCCCTTGAGGTTGACTCCCCTGCAGCGATCCCCTATCAGCCCCCGCGGCTAGCTTCTAGCTACGACTCTGTAGACAAGGCTAGACTTGCGATCGGGTTCGTGAGACTTCTCTAGTAGGGTATTAAATCTTGCCATGACTGCTAGCCGCGAAGCTATCTCAGCTAGAAAGAGTCGCTTCAATGGGAAATGGTCCCAGGATTCCCATGGAATTGATTCGACTGCCTTCAACCTTCCATTCGCTTAATTGGAATTGTAATTGCCGATGATTCATGTTTTGTTTTGGGATGCGAGGTGTGTGGGACGACAGTAAAGTTATTTTACGATTGTCTCATTTAATTATTAACTTACACGTATGGTTTTGACGGTTATACCTTTGAGTTTGTTGTACGAAATTTCAAGAATTATTTAAAGTTTCAAGAGTTTACTGTGAATTTTTCTACTACCAGGTTTTTTGCATATACTAGCATGTTGAAATTTTTTTTCTTTTACAATTTATCGTGTCATGTTTGACCACAAGTCACCAGATTAAAGGTGACACCACGTTACACCTAGATTAGGAACTGGCTTTAAAATTAAGCTGCCGGAACACACTCATAGTTGCTTGGCGACAGATTCTTAACTAGATCGTAGCGAGGCGAGTACTAGAAAACGCCTTAGCACAAAGCATGGTTTTCCTTCACTGAAAGCTCAAACTCATTGTAGGATTCGAACCCACGACGAGTAGCAAGTCGATGTGACTACCGCTGAGCAACCATCGCTGTTTATCACGACGTCTACCGCTTAACGATCAACATCTCATTCTATAACTAGCTCCTAGAGAATTTCAATATCTCGATCATAATCTCATCACACTTTCTTACAACGAATATTTTTATTACTATCTTCTGTAACATCGGTGTGTTGGTTTATTTACATCTGACTATCTTCTGTTACATCAACGTACTCGTCTATTTGCATTTCTGATCGATTCCGAAGCGTAGATGTTGTCAGTGGTACTTGGTAGGTAGCTAGCAATATCCATAATTTCATATTATAAGTTATGCGATTATGAATGCGATTTAACTCAGTTTGTTAGCTTTTTATTTCCTCTTCTCTTTCATATTCATGTGTAGTAGTAACAATAAAGTTAGCTACTCATTTTAAAACTAATTAATTCTAATCGCGAGCATGTTTGTTATATTTTTGTAGTTTCGAGCTTAATTTGGGGCTAGGTCAATTTGTGTGCAATTGTCCCCGATATTTACTCGTATTTATTAAATACCATTGATATTGGCACAAACCTTAAATTTAGAATTAAATAAGTATCAAATTTACTAGTACAGTCAGCGTCAAAAGTAACTGTTCAAGATCCATTTTCCAAATGTTAACCAGCTTGGCAGTTTTTGGTACTAGGATGAAAATTTGAGTATGTTACAACTTTTATCGTTGGCTGTACCCAATAATAATTAATAACGTCCTTCCCATTGAAATATTTCCCATATTTTATACGATGTCATTACTATCTGCCTGAGTAATAGACATCCGTACTGCGTATCAGCGATCAGCTAGATTTCATTAGGACTTTACACGAAAGCATCGCTAAACCTTCTACATCGCGTGCAACTATTTTAACAAGAGTGATTTTATCGTGAGAGAGTATGAATTTCAAAATAAACACAAGGAACCAGATTTTTCTCTTTGAACAGCTTGCGGAGTAAATTAAGACGTTTGTAGAAATTGACAGGCCATATATAATCTTTAATTACTACTATTATTTTGAGGTTTTGATCCCTCAGTCCAGATGCACATTTATTTAGTTACATATATGTATTAATTAAATATATATTTTTCTGTGTTAAATTTATCTAAGACCCGGTATTTTGATCCGTAGTCAAAGTTAACTATAAATATGTACCTACCTACTATGCAAAAAAGTGAGTAACAGTAAAAAAATTCTTACGTTTTTTTCTATAGTTAACCTTGACTACAGATCAAACAACCGGCAGCATTATGCAGTGCATTTTATATAAATCTGAAATATGTATAATTCTAATTAACCCAGGTTGTAACAACTTTAAAAAAATGCGCATAAAGTTAACTTCAGGCACTTCAATTTTAATGGTTTTATTGCTTACTTAAAAGGCCCCTCTATCACCTGTTAATAGAGGGGCAACTTTTATTTCATCTGATAGTAGCCTCAGTAGATAATGGTGTCAATTCGGTTTTGCATTCTCTAAAACCAAACTAAGTTTGACAGGTCTAACAGTAATGCTGTCCTTTTTTTACTTCAGTGGTTGAAAAAAGACAGCAATACCAATATTAGACCTGTCAAACTTAGTTTAGTTTTAGAGAATGCAAAACCGAATCGACACCAATATCGAATATGTACAATTTACCGATTGTTTTGACTCTGCATCTCTACCCTCGATCAAGAGATAGCGTCTTCTATTTCCGGAACAACCTAACGCTCAAATCTATATAATATCTACTGCATGTCTCCCGTATCATCACTCTCGCATCTTGCCCATTCAATTGAACCTGTATCTGTATTGGAGTGCACTGTGCATTCATTAAATCTAATTGCGCACGCGCCGCGTGGCGGGCCGCGACTTGTTCAATTTATCGACGGAGGTGTCCCTTGTTTGTATTGACAATTATATAAATAATTGAAACTAGGGAGTGAACTTTCCTGTCTTGTAAGTATGAGTATGTATGTTCATGTATATTTATTTTTAAAATGCCATTAAATGGTCACCCATCCAAATAATAGTAAATAAAAAAGTACATTTGATTTTGACGAAATTCAAATTCAAACCCAAAACATCACTATTTTTAATGTAAAAATCTAGTTTTAAAGAAATACTGCAAATTTATCTTAATTTATGTTATGTGCAGTAATGCTCTAAAACTTTAAACTCTGTTAATTATAATGGTTAATATGATATACCTAAGTAATACATATACATAATAAGGTAAGGTATTTAAAAGGTCCAGCAGTAGACTTTTTCCGGCTGATGATGATGCCGATGATAAGGTAAGTATTAGTGAAGAAAGAAAAGATAGCGACTGAAGAAAGAAGCTATCAAGAAAAGACAGCGATGAAAAAGAAGCGAAAAGAAGATCAAAGAAGAAAGAAGAACTCGCACCATGCACAGGCAATGGCACTGGAAGAATTCACGGGTTTCGTTATAGTAGCCCCGTGGTCTCTTAGTGGCATCACTAGTGCTGGGCGATTCTACAGAATGCTGCTGCGGAACGAATCAAGAAGTACGAAGAAGATTACATTGTACAACTTAATATTAGGTACTAATTTTAAAATATTGTAATAGATACTATTTCCATTATCAACTGTTAAGTTGCGAAATGTTTTTACTTAAAAATAGTGGACGAGGAAAGGAGCGTCTTACATTTTTAACATTAACATTTTTAACATTAACGTAACATTTTTAAGTGTTTAGTGTGAGAGAAAACTGATCTCAAGATAATTTGAAAAACAGAAATGGTAAAAGGTAGCGTGAGCCCATTGAATAATCACACCAATGCCAATGTTGATTAGTGAATGAGTGTGTGTTTTTTTATATGTCTCTGAGTGACGAGACGAGCAAGTCACTCGCCTGATGGAAGGCGACAATTATTTATGTCCTGTATTTCACTGGAACATGTGACTTTATTGTTAGCAAGAGCCCATATAGTGCCTTCTTCGTATTCGGATAAAATCACATGTCTACATTCATTATAATCAACCCGTTTCAATCCAATGCTGGACATAGGCCTCTCCCAAAGTACGCCATCGAGCCCGATCTCCGGCTTCTATCATCCAACCGCTGCCACCCATTTTGAGTATGTCATCGCTCCACCTAGCCGGAGGGCGTCCTACACTACATTTGCCGAGCCGCGGTCTCTACTCAAGAACAAGTTTGCTCCAACGATTATTATCGGTCCACATTAGTATTTGTTAAAAAAATATAATGTCCTTAGGTAAGCTGCAAAATCGTCGATGTAAGCATTAAGTAGGTGCATTAAGTGCGCATATTGCAGGTAGTTTTAATATGAGAATTTTTACGCTTTTATACAGTAGAAAGTGCTGTTACTGTGAAGATTCAGGTGTTGGTAGCCGCTGGCGCAATTTATAACCTTACAACTTACCTTCCTTGATATAAGATAGGCTCGCGGTTTTCTCGCTATAATGCAGAGGATTAAAAGATTTGAGGAAGCGGATTAAAAAATGAAATTCCGGGATAAAAACTTAATATACACACTCACTCACCTTCTCATAAACTTTTGAGGAGCCTTGTGGTTAAACGCTACCCTGCAAGTTGTGAAAAAACTAAGACTAGCTGATCCATCACCACCATCATCATCATCAATCCGTGTCAGTCCTTGGTAGAAATAGACAATAATATATTTATTTGTGGCAAAAAACAACAGGCTTCATATAGGCCTCTCCTGTGATACGCCACTGAATTTGGTCTTTGGCTCGTACATACCTAAACGAGTAAACGTATATAGGGGAGAACGCTCTGCCGTGACTAACCCGAAATGAATAATCGATCCTGATCCGTTATCCGCGGTTTTGGATCGATATGTCATGTCATAATACGTCATTTTAGTAGTGATATGTCCAGCCCTAGTAAAAATCATACATAAAAAAAGACATATATTATGACATGACATATCGATCCAAAACCGCGAATAACGAATCAGGATCGATTATTAATTTCGGACGTAAGTGATGGAGCGCGGAGTGGCTTTCAGTAGGCGTATGAGGACTAGCGGGATTAAGAATGGTAATGTCGCTTATTTCTTACAGCTTACACCACCCGCCATCGTTGCGGTGCAGCGGTGCACAGATTTCTTCAATTACGTACTACCGCCCGCGCCCCAGTTCCGACACCAGTAGAAAGTCGGCTGCACTCAGCTTTTTTACTATAGCGATCATTTTTTTACTCTTTGTGGTAATTGTAAGATGTAAAAAAGTAGATCGGAAAGAGCGAGCGGTTTTTCTTGACCGATTTGATTAGGTTTTTCTTATATTTTAGATTGGTTGTAATATCTTTAGTCTGTAGGAAATGAAATCGTGTATAAAACTTAAAAATAACAAAATAGCGCGAGCGAATCTCGCTTCCTGCTTTTTGGTTTAGTATAAAAATTTTAGGTAAAGTTCTATGAAATGTTATAACGGCAAGAAAACTTAAAAGAAATGAATAATGTATGTTACTTAGTAATGAAAAATATTACGAGTAATTTTTGTATGTAGGGTAATATCAGAAATTTTGTGGAGTTCCAAAATAGCTAGACACAGATAAAATAGGTACCTACTAGACGCCCTAACATTTGTCTCGTGGCGTGAATCGAACCCGCGTTCTCTCCCATCACATTCAGCTATCCGTACATTGCGCCACGAAGGTCGACAAATATCTCCAAGAACATTGCTTAATAACATCAAAATTACTCTGTTTTACAACTTAGCAGTCGTATAATAAATGTCTCACAAGTATTTAACACGTAAACATCGAGAATTTCCTCATAAAATCGTGTCCACTTAGTCCGACTTTCGACGACAATATTCTCGAAATTAGTGCTAATAACCGTAATGTGACAAATTAATTATTTGCCAGCAACGTGCGTACGGCGAAATGAGTCACGAAAGCTTCGTACAAATTTCAGCGCTGGCAGTTCATACAATTTATTGTGCAAAGTAAAAACTAACTTCGATGGCTCAGGGGCTAAATTCGACAAATATCGCAATAATTAATAATAGCCTCACTTGAGAGCCAGTTCCCAGTCCAGGTGTAGCGTGGCGCCATCATCGACCACATCGTCACTTATCATCAGGTGACTTGAAGTCAAACGCTACCCTGTACACAGTAAAAAAAAAAGAAAAATTTGACAAACATCTATTAAATTTTGACAGTTATTGCGATATTTATCGAATGTGATTATATATCACGCCACGAGAATTGGGCCCTGGCGACCCTAGTGTGTGTTGGCTTCCAAAACAAGAGAGCGCAACTCGTCTAAGGATATAGATCCTTAGTGCCCAGAAAGCCTAGCCAAGATGAGATCTATATTTTCTTTGCAGTCGCTATTGCTTTGTGACGTTTCGTTTGAGTTTGTCATAATTCATTCACCATTTTGTATGGGATGGGGTGTAGCTATCCGCTATCGTCAATGTCATTCCCATTAATTTTTAGATTTTTATTAGTGAATGCATCTTGGCAAGGGGTGCAGTTTAAAGTAAAGGTTCGTACAGGTTTTTATACAAACTCACAAGCCTTCGTTTAATTATAATATTAGTGTAACTTTTTGGCATTTACCGAGAAATAAGGTCAATTGTTGTGGTGAACTTTCTTATCGATTAATTTTTGTATGTTAATGAAATTGATACCTTTACTACTGTTGCGTGCTGCATTTCAGGTATTGATGGGTAATCGTGAAAATGTGAGCCGAGGGTACTAAAGATACAAAAACGCGAGTCCATGAATGCTTAGTTGCTGCCAAGGCCTGTTTCTCTCAAACATTGCGCGATTATTCAAACAAGTTAGTTATTGCAACACTAAAACGTCGTAAAGTCTTACAACGCCCTGCGCGTCCAGTACAACAACGCGTTCAGGGTGCTGATGGGGCTGCCGCGTTACTGTAGTGCATCAGGAATGTTCGCGAGTGCGCGAGTTGACGGCTTCTCAGCGATATTGCGCAAGAGAATCGCGTCCCTGATGTGCCGGGTACGGGGCGGCTCCAACATCTACCTGCAACTCATAGCGGAAAGAGTGGGTCTTGACTGTCCTATCTTGAAATACTGGATTAAAGTGCACATAGGACATTCCAGATCCACTCTAGTTTCTTAAGGTAAATTTTAATTTTTAATTCATAATCCATTTTAATTTAGTTATATTTATTCTAATTTTATTTTTATTTTATTTCAATGGCTTAGTGTGATTTTATATGTATTTTATTTTAATTTGCTGAAGGATTTTGTAATGTGTATGGACTAATTGTCTGAAATAAAATGATTATTATTATTATTATTATTAAAAGAATTTTAATAAAAATAACAATAAATGCTTGTTTGAATTTTTTAGTCTGAGGAGTCGTCTGACAAGTTGAATTTAGTTGAATGAGGTTGTATAACAATTCTGGCTGTATGTTTCTGCGTGCATATCTCATAAGCATTTTGAAAAAATTACACACTGTTTCATTCCAATGATCCTGAAAACACAATTCTAATCATATATTTTTTATAACAGAAAGCAGTAGAAAGTGCCCTAGCAGCAACCCGTGGTTTCATTACAATGTTTCCTTCGCTGAAAGCTCAAACTCGCCGCAGAATTCAAACCCACGAGTCCACGACCCTACTCCAAATCTGTGCCCACGACCATACGGGTCGCAAGTAGACATCACTACCACTAAGGTATCACGTTTGAACGTTTCAAATGCCAATTTAAAATACCTTTAAAGTTTCGATAGGTTTTCTTATGAACTTTCCATATTTCAACTTTCTTACAGCCAATCACGAGTTTCCGATCGTTATCACATTAAATGCAAATGTGCAGTAAAGTTCGAATGTAAATAATAAAATCGAGAATAAATTTATTTACCACCGTGCAGAATAACTTATATGGTGGAGCTATTAATTTATAAGACTTAATTAGGTAGTTATCGCTGGTACGAAGATAGTTGTAAACAAATTGAGAAAGCACCTAAATGACAAAGTGGTATAACAAATTGTTTAAAGGTACTGCTACGTACAGTTTGCATTTTGTAGGAATATCATGATAAATGTCTCTCGGATATTGAAATGTATGAAAAGGATGGCGTTTGCAACAGTGCCGAAATATCGACAAATCAAATGAAAACAAATACCTACATGGTAAATAATAATTATCCCGTTTCAAAACCCTATTATAGTCTTTCCTACTAATATTATAAATGCGAAAGTTTGTGTGTGTGTCAATGTTTGTTACCACGTATCACCGTTACTACTAAATCGATTTTGATGAAATTTGAAATGAAGATAGCTTATACCCTGGATTAACACATAGGTTTTTATCCCGGAAAAAGGTTCCTGCGGGATAACGGAAAGATGCGGGTGAACTAGTACGGCAATATATTCCACCACTAGCTGGCTGAATCCCTTTCTTTACTTAAAGGAGAATATATCTCAAGATCATCTGCAAGTACCCATTACCAAATAAGACGCTAGTGTTTCACACGATCTATCGATCAACGTTTATCGATTGTCCGAGACACGTGTTCACAGCTATCCCTGCACTTGAAGGCGCGATAAGCGGATATTTATTGTCTTTCACCACTAAAACTACGGTTATTTATTGTTTTATTCGGTTAAATTCACAGTTATTTATGAGGCAGATACTAACTCGCAAACGAGGGTTACTTAGGTCGGCAAACTTAGAAACTATTAAAAATATTGGTCTCAAATGGTCCTATTTAATTTCAAGAAGAGACTAGTATATTTTGAACGCTTGGCATTGATATAATAAACAGATGACTGTATCCTACGATTTCGCCCGCAAGAAGATTGCTTCATAATTTTTATCATGAGATAGAGTAACTTTTAAACAGCGAAAATAATTCCAAAATTAAATTAGTTAGTTTTAACTTTACGTACTATTTATTATAGATTCTGTGACGGGATCTATTCTTGTAGACCCTTGTAGATCCCGTATGACTGGATCCCGTAGGAACCCCTTGCATTTTGACATTAACCTAACCCACATTCAACTACATAATGTACAAAAAATGAAAAATTTTACAGGAAGTCCTGAACATCCTCAGACCTCCGGCTGAAAAAACATAATATAAAACTATGAAAAGGTTGATTGCTATACACCGTTTCAATTTGACATAAAATAGAAGAAACAATAACATAGTAAGTAGAACTTTAATACTATAATAAGCCTAATTTATTAATTTAATATTTGAAAGAGATGTCGAAATCCGTTGCAGCGCGACCGCCCTAATGCTCGCGACTTTCCAATGTAAAAAGTGTTTTAAAAATAAAGTAAATCCAGGTGTAGCGTGACACCACCTTCGACCACATCGTCACTTAACATCAGGTGACTTGTGGTCAAACGCTACCCTATGGGTAGTAAAAAAGCATAGCAATGATTTTACAGATAAAGTTTCCTTGCGCCATGCTACTTTTATCAGCCTAGTTTTCAAGTGCCTTTCGTGTGGTGCAAATTTCTCTCCTAAATGGAATTGCTTCCTTTCTGTCCCTATGGATTCGGTTTCCTTTCACAAGGTATACACAAAGGATCAAGGTACTTATATAGTGAACAATGCACTGTGACGTAATTTAACGGGAGCCTGCTTATGTACAGTACGCCACGCTGAGGGGTTTTATGAATGGAGTCCATTCTTAAAAGCAAGGTGAATGAAGTTAGATAGTTATAATTATATATTTATAAGTAGAAAACTCTTGCGCCATGTGTATATTGTAAAACCGATCAAGAACGAGTAGAACTGTCTTACTAAGTTAAAAATCTGTCACCAAGCACCTATCGGTGAGAGCCAGTTCCCTATCCAGGTGTGGCGCCACCTTCGAACCCTTTAGACTTGTGGTGACACTACTCCTAGATTTAAAAATAAGAGTATTTTTTTGTACTATTTCGTTTCCTTGAGAAGTTTAACACTTATAATTTTTGTTCTGATTTTCCTATAAACTATGAGTGAAGTTCTAAATAACTTTTTCAATTTAAGGCTTAGTGGTTTCGGGGATAGGTTGGCTTGGCATTCGTATGTTTTCTTTTAATATCTTTTATACAGAGTATAAGTTTTAATTAAACATGTGTAATTGTATTTTTTTTTCAGTGTGTCGTCTTAAGTTATCTAGCACTACTGAAATTTGATTAACTAGGATCCCATATATCAAGTACCAGAAACTACTGGATCATTTCAGCAGCTCTTTAAAATTCATTAACGCACATTGAACACGAACGTAACCGACATAGCCTATAGGATCAGCAAGCTGAAGTGGCAATGGGCTGGACATATTAGCCGAAGAACCGATAATCGTTGGGGCAAACGTGTTCTTGAGTGGAGACCGCGGCTCGGCAAACGTAGTGTAGGACGCCCTCCGGCTAGGTGGAGCGACGACATACGCAAAATGGCTGGCAGCGGTTGGATGAGAGAAGCCGAAGATCGGGCTCGATGGCGTACTTTGGGAGAGGCCTATGTCCAGCAGTGGACTGAAACAGGCTGATTATGATGATGATGATGATGAACGCACATTGTGGTGACTTTTTATAAATAATCTTTGTTAATTACCAAGGGGGTTTGTCACGGAGTGACTACAGGTATATCACCCCCGTAACGCAGGTACGCCTGTGGATACTTACATAAACTTCCTTCCTACCTAGGTCTTACAACACACCTCCTATCTAATCGCGCCCCCTGCGGGCTCGAGCCTTGTACCAATTAAGCTATCAGGTGGTATCAGTAGCAAGTTACTGCGAACATGTGACGTCATCGGAAGCCAGTGAGGGGAGCTATCAGTCCGCATTTCCCGCAGCTTGCTTCCTTGGAGACAACAGAGCTATAGCAAAGTGCAATTTGAGTAACATTTAATACCTAAATGATTTGAAAAAAATGTTTTTTCTTTTAAATGTCTGGGTATGCTTAGGTGGCTTATAGTTCAAGTCTGCCTTATCCCACAGCCACTAATATCGAACTTGATGGAATGAAGGTTGGTTAGAAACAGAACAGACAATATAACCACAGACGTTACATATAGTTCAATATACCACAGAACCTATTGCACGCACAAACGTTTAGATGTTTCCGTTCTTTTCATATCCATAACAGAACTCCTGCTAATTCATTATCTCCTGGTACATTTCAATGAAATGCAAAAACAAATTTAAGGCTGGTACTCTAGAATGACGCTCAAGCGATAATCACTACTTGAGCATAGATTTGAGTCTGTCATTTCCTACAAATATGTCAAGTATTGATCAACACTTGAGCCTAATTCTTAGGGAATGGAAACACAAGTAAGTCCATCAATAGAAACTACTGCATCATAATTATTTTGTGTTCTTGGTGGGATTAATTTACATTTTTTTCTATATTCCTCTTTCAGGAACCCCTGGCCGAGTGGCCGTCGCCCAGTTAACCGTCCCGGGTATCGCTGGAAAGACGAAGTGACGAACGATTTGCGCGAACTCCAGGTGGATGACTGGAGGGAGGTGGCGCAGGACAGACTGAATTGGCGTCTTTTGTTATCGGAGGCCAAGACTCACTTTGGGTCGTTGCGCCATCTCAGCTAGTTAGTTTTCTGGACCCCAATGTTTTAAGTGTTCCAAATGAAAAATTTAAACAACGGCTAAGTAACTCGTTTATTTACCATTATTAAAACAGAAAAGCCGACGGGCGCTGTACCTGATCCAGTTGTAATAGTATCCCACGTCGGTGTAAATGATGACGTTGTTAGCGATAGAAGGCACCTTGTACGACACTAGTCCGATCTGTATGTACCCTCGGACCACCAGCGCGGAGCCTGAATCTCCCCTGTAAGAACAACAAAATGTGGGAAAAACTAGACAAGCTAGTTTCCGGGCTAGTTCTTTTTATAAAACACAATTTATTTCGTTCAAATCTAACAAAGAGTGTTGATGCTATCGCGAGTTACACTAATTGGCACTCTCGTAAGTCCTCGTTATCAATACTTACTCCTGCGATCCATGACGTCATTGCTGGAGGTATAAGAGGAGGCAAATATGCATTTTTAAAACACATTTTTATGTAGCTGTTAGATGGGTTTTTACAACCTAACTTTTGAACCTTAGGAGAAGGAAGCTTTTTTAAAATACCTAAAATGATATATCCACCTCCCTCTAGAACTTCATAGCCCGAGGGAGTGAGTGCCGCAAATGAGTCGTTGCAGAAGTGCCGCTCAGTATAATTCACGATAGCATTAAAACTCCTTGTTATATTTGATTTATTTGAACAAAACTGAATAGTTTCTTTTTCGACTGCTAAATAATGTCATAGATTTTTGTCCTACTTACTGCGCGGCATAATCATTACGTTGTCTACTACTAGCGCAAATTGTCCCTTTGGGTACACTACCAAACTTCTTTTCGCAGTCAATATGTCTCCATACTTTTTGGTCTACTTGTTTCAGGTTCACGCCATGGGCTTTGGTGAATTCCTGTACAAACAATAAATAGTTAATGCATTGTACTATTGGACATACCCCGCAGTTTCATCTGCGGTTCCAGCTTTCATGAGCTAACTTAATAGTAAAGGGTGTTCTGAGGGGTGGTCCTAATACAAAAAAATATGTAGAGTGCGTTAACATCTCGCAAAAGTCACACGAGGGCCACTGGTCTTGACCAAAGTATTCCTTAAGCTAAGCCTAAGGTTAAGCCATTTTGTCTTATGAATAAATTTTCGTTAATATTATTCTAGGATACAATGTATCCTATGTCGTAATCCAGGACCTGTGTATTTGTGTAACTTTCAATCGATACGGCGTTGAACATACATAACATTTTACACAAGAACGCTTCCAAGTTATGTCCTGCATTGCCTAAATGATTTTAGAGATATTGTAACGTTCTCGTTAAAAAGTCGGCATGAGATAACCTAAGTCATCTGCTAAAGCTATTAAGATTTAACTTACATTGACTAGTCCCCATCCAGCAAGATGCGCAATTTCGTTATATGGAGGCCTTTTCATTATTGCCACGCGGCTGATTCTAGAGTTAAACTTCAGTGGCATAAACAGCTTTATCAATGCTATGTCATTGCTGCTGGTCTGCGGGTCATATTTCTCGTGAAGGAGGAAACCGCTTGAGGATCTTACTATGCCACTTTGTCGGTTCTCGTCTCCAAGATTGACCGATATATGTGTTCCTGCCCGGCAGTCGTAGACGCAATGCCCCGCTGTGAGTACGATCCGTTGGTTCACCACCGATGAACCGCATATCCAAAATATCTTCTGTTCTTCTTTCGTCACACAAATCACGCTAAGAAACCCTGAATGCGGGTATTTCATGATGGAAGCCATTTGGCCTCCTACTATAAATCCCTCCATGTCGGTTTGGATGGAAACCAGGAGGGTTAAAAAAACACATGCTCCCAACATAGCACTCGCTGTCGGTGGGCTTTCTGTGAGTCGTGATTGTAGGCCCTTATCGCTTAATTAGGTTTCGTTACGGCCCGAACTTTTTATTGGAGGAATTAAAAAAGGTTATTTGATCTTCTTTTCTTTTTGACGGTACAAGTTTGGTAGGCGTACGAGAAGTGTGGAGTACCTAGAAAACAAAATTAATCAGTGAAAAATCGCGGTTGCAAGGCGTTCTGCCTTGCATCATAACCTGGATAATTAGTGATTTGATTGGTTCCACATAAATTAACTCAGTATACCTTAACTCATTTAGACTAAGAAGTGAATTAAAAGCGCTAGCCAAAAATTTTAAGCATTGCTAGCACCATTCCATCACACACATCAACGACCAGACGTATGCGTCAGATAAGCACTACACTTTCATGGTGGAAATATCACAGATTTGCAAAGAAGTGGCCTGCTATGGTCTGTGTTCCCTGAAAAGTACATTCCGGAGGTGTCCAAGTCAAGAGTGAATAGGTGTTTGCTAGATATACACGACCACATCGTCGATTTTCGTCGGGTGGATTGTGATCAAACGCTGGTCTAGTCAATGGGAGAAAAAAATGCAATGCGTCTTTACTGAAGAAACAAGTTATTTCTAGAACCATAGCTTGGTTGTAGGGCATCTTTCTTGATTGCCTGGGTAGGAAACTGTCAGCAAGCAACGCCATCAGTGTGTTTCTTGCAGTCTCACTTGAGAGCCAGCTGCCAGTGCAAAAGTAGCGCTACCTTCAACCAAGTTATGCTAAGATAAAGTGACTTGCAGTGCAATACTACCACTTAACTTCTAAACAAAATTATGCACCTTATATGTAAAGTGACGAGCCTGGACCTGCGACGTAACAGATGTTAAAACTAAGATCAAAAAGCTCAAGAAAAATAAAATTCAGTTTTATAAATTTAGTTCAGTTTATTGCAGTATAACTTGGCAGCATGCTCCATTATCCAAGAGTAGTAGTATGAAACATTGGTATACGCTACAAGCGTGTCATCATTGACTTTATATGAAACAATACCAATCTGAATGTATAGGTCAATCATTAGAGCACCGCCTGAATCTCCGCTAAAAAAAAGACAAAGTTAGACTTAAAAACAAAAACTATACGAGCTTTTAAGGGTTAATAATATGCAAGAACGAGCGCTTGCACCTGTCATAGGTGGTGGGTTTGAATCTTGCAATGACTTTGCGTTGTTGTTGAAGGAATACATCGCAATGACACCATAGATTGGTATCTGGGCATTAGCAGGTGTTCGCTTGGCTAATGAAATTCTATGGTCAAGTAACTGTGTTCCGGGGGTCTTACTAGAGAGTCAGTTCCCAATTCAGGCGTAGCGTTCAGATGACTTATAGTAAAAAAACTATTCTGCAGGATGTAAAAAAAGAGATTGATGGTGGAAGCGGCGAGTGGACATCACCGCTTCTTCTCATGATGCATCTTCCTGTTCACCTTATGCCTATACATATATAATTACATCTTACACAGCAGGGTGCCCCAGTTTATTGACGTAGCCAGCACAGAAGTGGTCCGGTGGTAGATTCAGCTTCGCACACGCTTTGGCGTTTTGAATCTGCTGTTTGGCGTGCTTTAGGTTATCCGGCATATTCCCTCTTGACTGTAAAATTGATATTAAATAACGATATGGCGCAATGAGTCAAAATTCGACTGCGAAGCTTAGGGATACAAAAACAAGCTCAGGTACATATTTGTTGGGTATTGTGGATCTAGATTACGAAGTGTACGAGAGTAGAGAAACCTGGTTAGAGGTACACAACACAGCTCTATCCTGGTTTAGGATAGAGCTGTGTTGTGTATGTATATGATTTTGTGAAGTTATCATTATTAATACTTACACGATAACCTGAAATGTGGTGTAATTGGGCAAAACTGCGCCGACCCCAAAGAAATGGGGCCAGATTAAAAAGAAGAAGAATTACTTGAAATGTATAAAGTAGGTTTAGTTAGTTGGAAAACCTTTCTTATTGAATTAAGCTGATCTCCATCCAGATTTAGGCATAGATCTAATGCCTTTCCACCCTTAGTTTCCACTCACATTTATAGCTCCCCATCCAGATACATAACCCATAGTTTTAGATGGTGCAGTTCTCATTATGACTACTCTCTTCGCCAACAAGCCAAGCCTTATGGGCTTCCATGGTCTCACCAACGCTATATCAGCATACAGTGTCCTGACGTTGTACTTCTCGTGCAATTTGTACGACCTCATCACTACCATTTTCATTTTATTATATAAGTTTTCAGACCCATATTTTATGAGAACTCTTTGTTTTTTTTGTCCGGTATAGTCTTCTAAACAATGCGCGGCTGTCAACACTATTGCATGGTTTATGATGGATCCTCCACAAACACATTCCGTGCTACCGAATATCTCTAAATAGACTTGATGTGGATAATATTTGATATACGTATCGTGTCCACCAACTATGAATCCTTCCATGTTAGACTCAACGTTTTTCAGTAAAAAAAGGATTGTCAAAAACACTTTGGACATCATCAGACGAGGTAATCTGAGGAAAAACTCATGATTAATAAGGCTGCATTGACTTTTATCGAAAGCAATTAAAATTGCAATTTTTATTGCCTCCGTGATTAGCCGATCCTTGCGTAGCAATACTACGTAATTACGTACCTACTTATTTACAGTAGTTAGTGAGCTAAACAACTGCATTCGTTAAGTCCTGACATAAAAATAAATAAAATCTTTAGCAGCTTCTGTAAAGAATGATAAATCTAAAAAAAAATTGAATCTTTGCGATCATGGGACTTGAGAGTCAATATACTAATAACTCGAACAAAAAAAAAATACAGCGTGTAAACATCCCGTTTCAAAAGCAATTAAAAAAGTATATTAAGACTTTGTTTTATTTTATAAATGATATTGCATATCGCATACTATTATTGTACTTATTAGTTCACAACAATAAAAGCATTAAAATTCAGCGTAGCTAAAGTAACACCGTATTTTATGAACACTTTGCCCTTATTCATTCCTTTATATTCGTCGAAGCAATGCGCCGCTGACAGTACGACATCTTGGTTTCGAATAGAGCCTCCACATATATGTAAGAATAGTCACCGTTTATTTCTAAAACTACTGCGTGAGGGTAGTTGTTTATCTTTGTGTATTCTCCTCCTAATACGGGTTCTGATAATTCTAAATCCACATATGCTATGAAAATTAGTAAAATTTTCTCGTACATTACTGGGCGAGTTGCAAGGAAAAGATCGGCATTGAAATTAATCAAGTTTTATGGCTTGATAACTTGAATTGGGCTAGAAGCAAGCGATTAATTTGAACAGAATATGGCAATTGCTTATTGAGACGATCAAACCTTTAAAAAATAAAGTTTCGTTTGGAATGTTCCAGGATCCAATCTTATTGCTTATTTACCTATTAATACCTATATTTTTGGCTAGCACTTCAGACACACTCTACAAGCAGATGATGGACATCTTCTACAGTTCCACACAGGTCTTAATATCATTATGATTGCGACCTAACACCCTAACACAAGTTTTGCAGGACTGCTTTGCGCATTGCGTTCGTTATCTGTGATTACGACATCAGCTAACGCTGCAGCACATTTTTAGCTATAAACTATCCCTGAACGTTGCTCTAACGGACCCGTCGGTAGTCCACCGGTTATTGAAGATTTTACGATAGATCTGATTTATACCAGTCACCTCGAGGCTACGTTCGTGGCTACTTGAGGCAAACACCGCTAATGACTTAATTCCATGTTGTACGTACAGATATTATGTGAAACCTGTTATTAATATTTGATAGGGATAGTTGAGGTGATCGGATCTGAGGCTATGGGTGTGTTAGTACAGTCAGCGGGAAAAGTAGCTGATCGAAATCGCTTTCCAAATGTGGTTTAGATCAGTAAAGTTGGGTTATTTAACAACTTACAAGGTAGCGATTGAATACAACTCAACACGCCGGACGCGGTCAAAGCTTGGTGTTTAAGATGATGGAGGTAATAGGAAAAGTTGTTACTGTTACTTTTGTCGTTGACTGTATGACGCTATTGCTTTTTTAATGTTTGTACAGCCTGCGAGATCATTTCCTAAGGTTATTAATAATATATAGAGATAGCTACGGCTTCCTTGCAATTGACTAAAGTTTCCTGCCATAATACGAAGAGCGGATGTTTTCTTTGTCTTGAAGTAACCATATTATTATTTCAACATCATCATCAACCTTTTTCGTTCTTAAAAACGACTCAAGACTAAGTTCTTCATTTTTATAGACAGAAAAACGGTGTTGTAATAAAAAAAAATCTAAAACAGGTACCGTGAAAATAAATTCTAAATTCTTTAAAATATTTTTAATTGCTCTCTTCCATCGAATAAAATGACATGATAACATCTAAAGTGGTTTAAAGGAAGATTTACGTTCAAAACAAGCCCAAATAATGATCCTCATTGAGCCAGCGAGCGGGCATGGTGAATGCACTTGAGTTCAAGCTACCATTGTTATGAAACTCGTTCTGTTCTCACAGGCGTGTTGTTTCTCGCAAACTTGTAAACTCGATTGTAAGTTTAAAGACTCTTTTTATGTTACTACTTGCTAGTTGCTGCTACAATGTTAAAATTTAACACGTGAAGCTGTATTGAGATATATTTTAAAACATAGCGATTGGAACTAAGAGTTTTATTACGTAATGAAGTACCTACATGTATGCAAAATTCTAAATTCAAATGTTTTTTATTTAATGGAATACATTGTGATCATTTTAAAACTTCAAACTTAAAACTAGCTTCGCCTGTTCTAGTCTCCTTACGCCGTTTCAAGTCGATACGACAATTAGAAGTGGGTGAAAATTGACTTCTAAGATTTGATTACATTGTTAGTTAGTTAGTTAGTTACAAGTCAAGCTAATAAAAGAGTTTTAAAAAACTGAAGTAATATCAAAACGAGAGCTATGTTTAGAAACGAGTTCCCAATTCGTAGTAGCACCTAATAGTGAAGCACAAAGAAAAAGTACTGCAAATGGCTGTACCGTTAGAGAAGAGCGGTACAACTGGCGTGTTCCGGTTCCGAGACTTTATGCTCTCGACTAGGCTTTGATTACGCTGCTTCAGACGTTTTTTGAACCTGACTCTTTATTGTTTTCTGCTCAGATTGCTATCTCAACTCCCACGATTTTGTATGGTGTTCAGAAATTTAAGATACTGGCTGGTTTGGAAATTAAAACTGTGTATGACCTATGGATGGCAGCATGGAGTCTAATGTTTTTTTAAAGTTGAATAAAAAAAAATATGATTGCGCGCTTTTTTGGCGCCAATGGAATTCTCAACATGAAAATTCTATTTGTATGTCTAAAACTTGTTTTATTTATATGTCCAAATAATGTGTGATATTGGTAGATTAATAACCATTATGTGTTCCTTAAAACACGAGTTTGAGCAATTGAAATAAAGTGGTTAAATTTAACTTTCCTAGTTACTTCAAAAAGTGTATGTCAAGTGCCATTAATTTAATAAAAACACAAAGGGCACTTTCGTGCTTGGCCCGCCTTTTAGCTGGGTCACACATCATCATCTCATCATCATCATTTACATAAAACTGAATGTTTGTTTATGTATACCTACTTCTTCACCCTGGAACGTCTCAACGGATTTGAGAAAAATTTAGAATGGAGATATTGTATATAGCTTGTGTCTTGTATTAACACGTAGGCTAATTTTTATCCCAAGAAGAGGATTCCCATAGGATAACGGGAAAACGGGGTGCAGCAAGTACGAGTATTATATCTCTATAGATATTTCACTCGGTTTCAAATTGTAACCTGTCACTTTGACAAGACTTGCCGGTGTCGCAAGGGCCATGCTTGCAGAACTACCACAGAATAGATTATAGTACCTACTACAAGTTTATTTACTCCTACTCATTGGTTAACTATGCCGTAGTACTCTGTTCTGTGACTATGCTACTTTAAGAAGTGTTATTTCTTTTTAAGGCCCTATTCAGTGCGACGCGGACCATCCGCACGCGGACTAGGTTTTTCGTCCGCCGCGGATGAATTTGTCGTTCAGTGCGATGCGGATCGTGATCGAGTCGTACTTCTTGTATAAACCTCTCGGTTTGCACATTTGACGCAGCCGCCATGACAACGACAGTACTTTACATCCGCTCCGCGCGACTGTCCGCCGAGCACTGAACAAATACATTAGAACCAAGCACCGTCCGTCCGCGGACATCCGCGGCGCGGGGGAGAGGCGCGGAGTGATTTCGACCGCGCGCGGATAGCTCTCCGCGACACGGACAGCTCCGCGTGGCTCTGAACGCGCTGTAAGGTTTCATACATTTTACCGTCCGTCGCGGACGTCCGCGTAGGTCATCCGCGTCGCACTGAACAGGACCTAAGGCTTTTAGATAAAGTGAAATTCGTAAATATTGTCTATGGAGTATGTAATATGTAAGAGTTGTGGAATAAAATACATAAGGAGAAAATGAATAAAAGATTTGTAGCCCAGTTCGCTGCTGCAAGACACTGAACTGTTACGAGCTTCTCACCAGCCAACTTGTTCGTCCCGTCACTCCATTACAATCATAAAATAAAGTAAAAATATTTCGCATCGCGGGGACCAGCTATATCGTTTTATTTGTGACTTTGTTTGTAAACTGTATTCCTTCAATGGAAGATGTATTCTTTTGTTTAAAAAAAAGTCCGTGATGTCATGAAATGGGTTCGAACTGACAAATGAAAATCGCTGTTGTTAGTTGGATCTATTTCTGAGGTGCTCAATTTCCTTATTATCTGATTGTGTACGTCAGAAATAAATATATTTCATTTCATTTCCTTAGCTAGTATATAAAAAAATCACGAATAGACTGCACGTGGCTCAATCGGCCAAGCTTTTCATTGAGCACGCAAGACCACTGGGCGCCAATAGTTGTCGAGACGACATAAATCTGTCTATCGCAACTGCAATCGGGTTGCTATGTGACTTACTCAGTGACGTGACATGTTTGACAATGTGGTCAGTAAACATATACGGGTAAAGTTCTTAGGCTTATTGGAAAATATGGAAGCATATAATTTGATTAATAGTTATATTCACACAATCACATACATTAGCTTTGACTACTAAGCCTAACTAGACTTTCCTTATCTAGGGTATCAGAATCGCGGATCGGGGATACAATAATGTGACTCGTTAGGATTTATTTCCCATATTTAGTCACACTGTTACAACAATCATGATCATCAATCCTATCCTACTAATATTATAAATGCAAAAGTTTGTGTGTGTGGGTGTGAATTTTTGTTACCACGTATCACCGAAACAACTGAACCGATTTTGATGAAATTTGGAATGGAGATAGCCCTGGATTAACACAGAGGCTACTTTTTATTTCGCAGGAACCTTCCTGCGAAATAACGGGGAGACGCGGGTGAAACCGCGGGGCGCAACTAGTGTCTTAATATAACGTCTATCTATAATTAAAGATCGAGGGAAAATAGTATCATGCCACTTTCGAAAACATTGTTACCGAAATCAGCTGTCTTGTGGTAAAAGGCTACACTATAAGTTGAAAAAAAAATTCTTTCATTTCATCATTATTAATTTCTCAATTTAATGATTGACATTGGCGGAATACATAAAACGTCAAACGTGTTAAGCCAAAATTGAAAAAAATAACCAGTAATGCCAGAGAAACCTACCTTAAATTAAAGCAAAATTTTTAAAAAACCATTAAACAATTAATTCACACTAAGCACAGCTCTAATTAATTGGCCGTCGAATTATTGATTGAGATTGTTTGTGTCGGAACTTTGAGAATTTGGAGCAATTTCTTTGGTTTACCGCCTTTTGCCGCCAATTATCAGCTAACTGGATCCAAGGTTCACTTTCAGGAATGATGGGAATCCACCAACTTGTTTGATCGGTCAGCCGTCAAAGGAGTGAACGAATGTGTTAAATTATTTTGCTTACCTACATGTTCAAGTATTTTGCGCTGGAGTTATTATACGTAATCTTTAATTTACAATAATTATCACAAAGTCGAGAGTCACAATTAAAATTGTAACATATTTCGTACCAAAGTCATGTTCGTAATGTCAGTTTTAGTCACTGAAACTACAAGGATACCTCTATCTTTCAAATACATATACAAATATTTTATTGCAGTAAATGTGGTAAAAATATGGTGTTAGAAATGGTTAGTGTTTTGGCACATTCAGCTCAAAACAAGCATAGGTACAATAGTCAATAGGTAGGTACTATGGTCAGTTCCTAAATAGCTCAATGACACAATAAAAGTTTTTAATTTTTAGCCACTCAATGACACTTGCAGCTAGGATGGATGATTTTGTTATGAGATATTGGTAATCTAGGGTATTTTTTGTCCGTTTTAAACGAAAATAGTAGATGTTGGTTAGGAAATGGTTTTTAGTTAGTAAAATTCGGTAGATTTTTACTGCTCTGTTTTAGTAGATTTGTGAAATAAAATCTGGTCACGCTGATGATTTTTTCTATCGAATCAATAGATCGATTAAGATGGTCACCGAGAAGACTTACGACTTATAAAGTAGCACTCTCAGTTAAGTAATGTTACTCGATTATGATTATTAGTACCTAACTAATTTCATAATCAATTTTCAGTACTCATAAATAATTACTTAATATGTAGTAATTTTATTTTAGATCAAAATAAAAACACTTAGCTAAACCCTAAAATGTAAAATAAAACTATCTATCAAACTAAACAAACTACTTAATCTAATAAACCACTACCAGTTGGCAACGTTCCCAAAATGCTGGCCGCATTGCCGCGTTGAACGGCAATGCTTATTCGTTGCGCAAAATAACGACCAGCATTTTGGTCACGGGTAGCATCGACCAGTCGCTTTGATGTATCATTATATTATATCGATTTCGCAATGTGTTGATTCTGATATTAATATTACTAACTTTAAATTAATTATGAAGTGAAATGTTGCAGGAGACCAACCCAAATGTTCCAATAGTCCCAAAGAAACCAAGAGGAGGTTGGTAATATGTGGGCGCGTTGCGTTCTACAAAGGCCAATATTGTCAGACTATTGTAAGGGCAATTTCCATATAAAACAAGTAATGTTTCAGCGCACTATACGGTTATTGGTCTGGTTGTGATATTAAAGCTGTTATGTCTTTTGTTGGGGCACAATGGTAAGCGTAAAATAAACTTATATAAGCAGAAGTTTATTGGGCATATAAATCGTTGATTGGTAATTGGTTTATTCTACTCATTTGACTCGTATTATAAATTGGTAGCCATTTAGGCTAAATGGAGGTTTATGAAAATTTATTTTAAGCCAGAAAAGAGATTAGGTAGGTACGCCTAACTTTAACAAAGTAGCCCAATTTTATCTTGGAATAAACGTATACGTTCTACTATTCCTCAGGATAGTGGGGAAACCGCTGGGCGTAGATTAAATTTAATATGATTCAAATTTAATTATAGACTAGCTGGTGCCCGCAGCTTCGCCCGCGTGGATGTCGGTTATCGCGACCAAAAGTAATCAAGAAATTTTGATCCAGTTCCCGCAACCCATGAGAACCTATTCCAGGAATAAAAAGTATCCTATATATTATTCCGTCCTATTATCTATTCCTGTACCAAATTTCAGCCAGATGAATTTCTGAAGTTATCCCGAAGAAGATATAAAAAAATTGAGCTTTATACTTTAACGAATTTAGGGTACTAATTTATACAATTGCACTTCCTGTTATCTGCACAAGTAACCACAAACCAAACTCTATATTCGCAGGATGTTCTTACCTGTACTATATAGGGGGCATGCACAGAAAAACTTTCAGCCTTTACATTAAAAAACGAAGGTCTGGCTGTCGTAGGCTCTGGGTCTATATATCCACACCATTAATACTTTTTCTACTACATATCGAAACTATTTCATAAAAAACAAAACAAATCTATGCAAACTCTTTGCTTCCCAAGTTCCCACGTGTCCAAATCTTTAGCCTAAGCGTATATTGAGACGCAATCGATGCAGTGCGGGGCAGCGCTGATTTTTTGTAATATATATGCATAAGCAAAGATCAGCATACGATGTTTCTTTTTTCTTTTTGTGGCAACAATTACTATTTTTCTAAATTAAGTTAGTGCGTATTAATCAATGCGTAGGATAGTATTTATATCACACGTTCATACATAACACGTATTTTAAAAAAGCATGAAGACATAGAAGCAACGCTATTATAAACTGTAACTAACAATAACTCATTAATTTCATAATCTAACACTAATACTGAATAAAAATCTTTAGGATCGTAAATAGCCTCCTCCGAAATAGTAAACGTTATCGCGCCAAAAAAAAAAGAGAAAATCACCAGAAAAGTACCTGCCGGTCGTTGCTTGCCTTTTCTTTTGCTGGTGCAAGAAAGTTAGAACAGACGTAGCTAGTTATTAGTTTGTCTTTTTAAAGTGATTAAATGTTGTATAAGTTTAATTTTAAACCCAGTTTATTCGTCAACTTGAATACTGTTCTTGATACCAGTTTTTTGTACTTTATTACAGTGTATCTGTGTAATTTACAGCATCGCTCATGGACTATGCCATGCGCTTCCGTCGCCTGCGTCTCAACATACGCTTACCCTTATTGTAGCCCGTCAACGACAATACCAAGTAGTTCTAAGTTCAACATCAACGACAATACCAAGTAGTTCTAAGTAAATAAGGTATAATAAGATAATGTCTGCTACACACGTAACGATATATCGTTACAAATTTAAACGTCTTGGGTTTGATTAGAGCGTATAATAGCCATCTATTTAATCCTAAGTTAGTGATTACGTAATGTAATCACTAACTTAGGATTAAATAGATGGCTCTATATTATTTTATTACAGTGTGTTAATTTTTGATTTCGAACATCACTAATCACAATCATCTTTTGATTTTCGTTTTTGTAGCTTTGTATAAAATGTTCTAATATTTTTCTTCTTTCAATTTTCGCGCGGACGCGTCTTACAAAGAGGTCCTTTTTGATTGCCCGTGTCCGACGTCAGTTTTATTGCAGCAAAACACACGCTACCATCAAAATTATGCAAATACGGTCAAGTCGATCAACAATGATTTATCGAACAGAAAATGTTACTGCAGTCGCTCATCTGCGCAAACCAGAAATTCTACAACGATTTTTCAGGCACACTTTCGATATAACCGGAGATCGGTTAGCAATTAGAACAGATAGATACAGTATATAGATACATCGCTTTGATAAATTGTTACGTGTGTATCCACACCAATAATTGTCATGCCAATAATATTCTTCCTGACATGTAAACAATTCAACAGAATGATGCCTAGCAACCATGTAAAAGATTTCGAAAAATTTCGTTATATTAGATTTTCCCACGGAACCCATGCATTATTCCGGGATAAAAGTAACCTATATTACTCTCCGGCGCATAAACTATCTTTATGCAAAATAATACCCTGAGTCGTTGTTTTGTTACGCCGTGAAAGCCGAACAAACCAACAGAAAAACACACTTTCGTATTTACATAAATGTGGGGATGGGGATGGTGATAGGGGTAGCTGCGGTTCGCGTTTACACCCATGGTATTCCCTACTATCCCGCAAGAATCTTTTTCCGGGTTAAAAAGGAACCTATATGCTATCCGGGCTACAATAATCTAATCGACTCGACCAAATTTCCGACGTGATGCTTTAAACTGATATAACTTTTTTATTTATGAACCGATTGAAATAAAACAAACACTAAATGTTAAGTGGAGAAAACCACAATATATTAATGAAAACCGCATTCAAATCGGTTAAGCCGTTTCTGAGATTAGCGCGCACAAACAAACAGACAAACAGACAAACAGACATACAGACAAACAGACAAAAATTCTAAAAACCATTGTTTTGGGTTCTATTGCGTTAATAAAGTCCCCCAGTAAAAGTTTTTCTCATTAAATTTATCTTCAATGTACAGACAGTGAGGAGTTACAGATTTATTATATGTATAGATATTATTGATTTGTATTATTAAATTTAAATCAAATTAAACATAATTTAAACATTTAAGAAACAAAATTAGGGAATACCGACTCTAATAGTTTACAGGAAATACGAAACGAATGGCAAGAAACCGTTTCCATGCGAATTCGACCTGCACTTGATCAGTTTCTTGTCTACAACGTAAGTATAAATGGTTTTTCCTTTTTCACCCCGTCTTCTGTTGAAGTCCCGTACAAACGATAATCAAACAAACAGCCTGCCTGTCCATTCCACATAAACGGAGGCAAATATTACCTTTGCCGACACGGTAAAAACCTGTTAGATAGCCGCTAGACGATTGGCGATGCGATTAAACGGCCGATAGATACTTGTTGTACCAACGGGCCTATTTTGAGTTTGGTCGGAGTCGGTTCGAGTTCGTTAAATTTTTACGGAAATCGTGAGATGAGAAAAAACAATCTTAGATAATCTGTTACGTGTATTTCTAAATCACACTAATATTATTTATACAGAAGATTGTGAGTAAGAGTGAGTGAGTTATTGACTGATAGTGTAAGTTTGTTTACGACGACTTGCGCAGACAGCAGTTGGGTGAGAAGAGCCAAAGACTGGGCTCAGTGGCGTACCTACCCTGAGAGAGGCCTATGTCCAGCAGTGGGCTGACATAAGACTGATAATGATGATGATTATGATGTGTAAGTTTGTTACATCTTCACGTCGAAACGGCTTAACGGATTTGAGTGAAATAAGGAAATAAGATAATTTAACATATAGGCTTCTTTTAATCCCAAAAAATGGTTCCTGAGGGAAACCACGCCAAGCTAGTACCTACCACGAAGTCACAATCTAAATATATATAACTCAAAGGTGACTGACCACAGATTTGGGTGTGACTGACTGACTGACATAGTGATCTATCAACGCACAGCCCAAACCACTGGACGGATAGGGCTAAAATTTGGCATGCAGGTAGATGTTATGACGTGTATCCTAAAAAAGGATTTTGATTAATTCTACCCCTTCCAGATTTCTTTGCCGTCACAAGATCTAGGGTTGCTTCCTTTTGGGATGGGCTGAGAAAATCAACAAACGGTATACTAAAAACGTTGGGTACCTCCACAGTCCGATTTTTAAGTTTTGGCTGACGGATGCACCAAAGTGCGAACCGTAAGTGACAAGTGATATTTATATTTTCTATATTTTATAATTTTTTAGGTTATGCTATTTCTTTTACTTTTTGTGTACAATGTTAACGATTTTTTGATATGATATGGGTTTTTTATGCCTGAAATAAATATATTTTATTATTTTATTTATTTATAAGGGGATAAAATAGGGGATGAAAGTTTGTATGAAACTTTGTCAAATTTAAACCGATCGGGCTGAGACTTTGCATGCATAAATAAAGCTGTAGCCAACGCGGGTGAAACCGGGAGGAACAGCTAGTATTTACATATACACACAATTTCATGAAGCTTTTACTTTCATAAAATTAGCAAACAATATAACTCAGTGGGTAGTGACGTTGACTGGCTACTCGTGTTTCGTGGATTTGAATCCTGCTATGAGTTTGAGCTCTTCGGTAAGTAAAACATTGTGTTGAAATCATAGTTTGGTGGTAGGGCATTCGTTCCTGGGAACCTTTCGCCAAGCACCGTGTTCCGGCAGCTTCAATTGAGAGTCAGGTTCATTTGGGGTCCAGGCGTAGCGTTGCGCTACTTTCGACCAAATCGTAACTTAACATCAACAACATCAACATCATCATCATTTTCTTGGCTTGTGTCAAACACTGTAAAATGTAAAGAGAAAACAAACAATCTATTGAGCCTTACTTAATCAATCACTGAAGTACAGTGAGGCAGTGTGAGCCTACTCCGTAATAGTCCCCCGGGCCTGCGGGAGCGTTAGGTGGCCTCGTAAATATAGCGGGCTCATTACGCATGCCCTAACGAGCGGCCTGCGCCTGCGCACGCGCCGAGCTACGATATATTATTAGCATACCTAGATGGTTGTTACATAGAAGCGTAACATATAGCTAAATACAAGCGAGAACAAGAAAAATTCCGACCTCTGCGTAGGAAAAGGTGATGTAAAAATTGAAAATTAAGTGTTTTGATTGAAAGAAAAACCCCTTTTACCCTTTCTTTCATGATATCATTTGGTGGAGGTCGCCAAAAGTAATTCCATTGAAAATATGTTTTCTATAGCAATTGTTTTCAGGGTAGCTCTCGACTACAAGCCACTTGATGTTAAGCGACGGTGTGGTCAAAGTTGGTGCCATTGTACGCGTAGACCTAGGCTGGGAATGCTCCAAGTGAGGCTGGAGAAACACATTGAAGGCCATACACCTGGCCATACATTACTGATACAACAGCCTTACAGCTGATATGACACTAATAGTATCGTGTCACAATTAGAGAAACTTGCGCGCAAACGTTGACACTCGGTGTATACAGTTATATATACACTGAGTGTACAATGTTCGTAGTTTATACCTACTTAGCCTAACTCTACCCCGAACTTGCAAACATTGTGTTTCAAACGTTTTCTGGAGAAAATTTTACTCTATGGACGACACAGTGTTACATTTCGGTGTAACAGTAGGCCACCATGAACGCATCTCGCGCAAACACATGTAATTGTGACCACTATCGGTAATTATTGATTTCTCATGGAAAACCGCCACATGGGGCGAGTTTACCTTATTCTACCACAGTTATGGGAGTAAAATAGTCTAATCGATTTCGTTAGCTGCGTATTTACGCAATCGTAGAGGAGCAAATACTTCAATTAGGGCTAAAGACAAAGGTCAACCAGTGCCTTCTATGTGTGTGTGCGATCGAATCAGAAATAATAATAATAATAATAATGCCCGCATAATCACATACATAGGCTCTGACCCCTAACTAGGTTTCCCTGTATCTAGGGTATCAGAAACTACGAGGATCGGGGATCCACAACACCCAGACACAACAAATACTTGCGCTTTTTTTTCAATGCACAAATATTTGTCCTGTAGCGGGAATCGAACCCGTGACCTCACGCTTCACAGTCGGCTATCCGCCCATTGCGCCATATCGGTCGTCAAATTATTATTGTTATGTGGAACAAGCTTCGTCCACAAGTCTTTCTACAGTGCTACAAAGTGTAGTCCTCCAAGATGGGTGTTCAAAAGGAGTTCTTAAGGATCGGTAACGCATCTATAGTGTTGCAAATGTTCATAGGCAACGGTGACCGCTTATACCATCAGTGGGGCCGTCTGCTTGTTAACTATTACATAAAAAAAGAAGTGTTCTGGAGAACTAAGGAAACCAACATAGTTCACAGAATTAGCAAGCTGAAATAGCAGTGGTCTGGTCATACAAGCCACAGAACCGATAACCGTTGGGGTAGGAACGTTCTTGAGTGGAGATTGCGACGTAGTGTAGGACGCCCTCCTACTAGACTAGAAGCAACTTAAGTTTTAGAGGATTTGTTTAAGTGCCCATTAGTATAAGATTTGCCTATTAAAATTAGTTCCAGTAAAATTGCTACTCTAGAAACGTGTAAGTACTCCATAAAGTTGAAATAGTATTTTGTACAGTTATCTGTCTAAAGTCTGTTTTTTACCTACTCAGGCTGGATGTTTTTGCAAGGTTTTTCTTGGCTACAAACTTTTCGGAAAATGTAGGTCGAGAAATACATATTTTTTGAAGATGTGTGGTTCTAATGTTGGTATCACACCAATATATAAATACATATTTAGGTTGTAGATAGTTTAGGTATATTATGATTAACTTATAGGTACCTACTAGGCTACTCAGGTAAAAGTTCCTGCGAGACAGTGGAAAACCGAAGGTGTAACCTAGGGGCACAGCTTGTCGAAGGATTCTGCTAAAATTAGGTAGTTCTTTGTTTTGCAAATGTATACTTCATCATCATCACCATTATATCACGCCTTGTACTTTCCCAATTATTTTGAGAAGGCCCCTCTGAATTTATCGTATTGAAAGGACTAAAAATGCATAGTAGCCAATACATTTAGCTCTATGGTTTAAGTAGATTCTAGACTCTAGTATAGACCGACTGAGCTAACTAGTTGGTAAGAAATAGGTGAACCAATTTAGCTGTTACTCATAAGTCATAACACACCCACTTACCTACATGATGACATGTGCGCATAATTTAGACCAATCTGCTTATGCGTCACTTCTTAGATCATTTCACTCCTAAATACGTAATCAAGTCCTAATAATAGACGTTAGAGTGTGTAGTGTACCGTATAGTTCAAATATGGGAATATTTCACTGATTTGGTTCAATAGTGGGGGTTTGTGGACGTAATGCCCATTCCACTCACTTCTATATAGACATTTATAGGGTTCTATCTATATAATATATTTAACTCATAGGTGACTGACTGATGACTGACTGACATAGTGATCTATCATCGCACAGCCCAAACCACTGGACGGATCGGGCTGAAATTTGGCATGTAGGTAGATGTTTTGACGTAGGCATTCGAAAAAAGGATTTCGCGATAAACTGTAGCCCACGCGGGTGAAACCGCGGGGAACAGCTAGTTTGGAATATATTTTATTTCTATTTTGATAAGACTAACCAAGTAGCTCTTCTGATGGTGAACGTATCGTCGTGTCTTGTGACAGACTTCTGCAATTGAACTGTCTTTGAACTTTTCGACTCGTTGTTCTTGTGAAGAAGAGGTTGTTTCGGTGAAAGAAAACATCCTAATGGCACCATAGGTTAGTCGTAGGGCACATGTTAGTCCTCGACTGGTTAGCTTTGTAAGGACTATACCAACGTTCTGCAGGTAGACGGCGAAATAAGAGGTTGGCTTCAAATTACAACACTTTATTTCCTCACAATATACTTCTCCGGTCAGAGCTCTCTCCCAGAATAATCCCCTGAGTTGTGTGACCGACCATTTTATTCTAACTATCCCCACCAATCGAGCTCTTTGATAGGTCTAGCGTCAACCAATCACCATCGATGTACAGTTCCCGCGCTTTTGAATCAGCTTCTGTGATTGGCTGACGCTGTCGTTCCATCATGGAGCGGCCACAGATAATTTACAGAAATAGATTCGGTCCGTCATAGAACGGCCACAGATAATAATTTACACAAATCGAATCAGCCCGTCATGGAACTACCACAGATAATAATATATAGAAATCGAATCGGCATTAATTATTTATACAAAATTACAAAACCCTAACAATCGACCATCCTGACATCGTGTGCGTCCCCGCACACGGTCCCAGGTGGAACCCTAACAATCGGCAATCTTGGTCACTCATCACTCACACAACTCTTACAATGTAACAATTTTTTTGTACATACATTTCATATAAAAAAGATGATTTACCTGAACTGTTTGCTAAAATATACATGTACTTTATTCTACATAATATATGTCTTACCTATTTGCTTATGTAGGTATTTACAATAATTGTTATTGACATCGTAAAATATCAATCGAAAATAATAATACTCGATCTATTCGGGCACTATAGGTACCCACTACAAGTGATTAATCAACTAATGACTTATTTACAATTCTCTCATTCTATTCTTAAAATAAACTGAATCTGTCTTAACAATCCCCAATCAAAGAAATTTCTTTTGATCGACCATAACAAAATGATAACTATTTGAACGAACATAATATGGTTTACTTAGCTGATGTGCACAAAGCAATCGACTACTTATGACAGCCCAAAGTAATAACAAACTTGGCATTGAACGTATCAAGACACGGATCGATCGATTCGATTCCATGCATGATCGTCGAACTACCAACCCTAAAAATAGACGACACTAATTTACGTGCACATGCCGATCGACTACATGTAATAGCATGGTGGGAAACTCTTTGGCATTTGACGTATCAAGACAAGGACTGATCGATTCAGACGCTTGCATGATCGCCAGACTACCAACCTAATAGCATGGTGGGAAGCTCTCTATGGCATTTGACGTATCAAGACAAGGACTGATCGATTCAGACACTTGCATGATCGCCAAACTACCAACCTAATAGCATGGTGGGAAGCTCTCTATGGCATTTGACGTATCAAGACAAGGACTGATCGATTCAGACGCTTGCATGATCGCCAGACTACCAACTTAATAGCATGGTGGGAAGCTCTCTATGGCATTTGACGTATCAAGACAAGGACTGATCGATTCAGACGCTTGCATGATCGCCAGACTACCAACCTAATAGCATGGTGGGAAGCTCTCTATGGCATTTGACGTATCAAGACAAGGACTGATCGATTCAGACACTTGCATGATCGCCAAACTACCAACCTAATAGCATGGTGTGAAGCTCACTTTGGCATTTGACGTATCAAGACAAGGACTGATCGATTCAGACACTTGCATGATCGCCAAACTACCAACTTAAATCAGAAATCGATGCCAACCGGTATACACAAGCCGATCGATTACCTGTGACACACGGTGGGATGCTCTCTTTGGCATTTGACTTATCAAGACGGACTGATCGATTCAGACGCATGCATGATCGCCAAACTACCAACTCGAACCAGCTGACGTACACAAGCCGATCGATTACTTGTGACGAAGCTGTTGGTCGACAAAACACGAGCCGATCGATTCGACCGTGTTTTATCTGAAACAATACAAACACTGATCTGTAGTTATATGCCTCTCATAAAGGTAAACAACATGGCCAATAAACTTGAAGGTTTTAATCGCTATCATCAGTGGCGTTAGAGTCAGTCATTTTCTTGTACGTCTAATGCAGCAATGTGGATCCATGGCCTCATACGATCCGTTGCAACCATAGTTGGGACTTATTGTTCGTGCTACCTAAACCCGGGGCTACCCTATACCGGTCTCTGCCTGAAACTTTAGCCACACGATAGGGGCCTACAAACGTGGGTATAAGTTTTTTGTTTTGACCATCGTTATTAAAACAAGTTTTGGTTATTTTGATCAATTCATCTTTATATTATACCCGTGCCGGCTTCTTAGCTTCGTTGTATTTGTCCATTTGTTTAGCCTGTACTCTATCCATCCTAGCCTTAACTTTACTGCGTATAACATCTAGTTCTCTATTCTCACGTGTGTTTTCAGCAATTTCATTCAAGATGGGGTTAACCCCAGAAATTAATTTCTCCATTTATACAGGTACCTACAAAACAACACACGAGGGAGTTCTACCTGTGGTTTTCTTGACCGTGTTTTAAGCCCCCACTGAATCCTATCCAATTGACAGTCCCAATCTTTTTCGCCATTATCAACATTTATCAAGAGCAAACCGTTTGAAAGCATGAGAGGTGAAACAACTACCACGATCACTCACAAGACGACCAGGACCTAAATGTATAACATATGCCTTCCAGAGTTTTGGCGACGTTTTGGGTGTTCGTGTTCCTAACAGGTTTGGCAAAACAAAATTTGGTAAAGCGTCAATGACTATCAGCAATTGTGTATAACCCCTTTTCGATTTAACAAACGGCCCTAGATGATCAACGTGTATAAAACGGCACTTCTCTCTTTGGAATAGGGTGGAATATACCCTTGTATGCCTCCAAGTTATTTTCCGCATATGCGCATTTGGTACACGCATTTACGTTTTTACGAACATTGACATTTTGGAGAACCCGTAATTTTTCTTTATTCTATCTAAAGTTTTCTCAACACCAAAAAGCCCAATGTCATCGTAGTTTATACGACACAATTGCCACCTTGCGCCCTTTGGTACTACCCTCCGAAGATTATTTTTGTCTCCGCCTAAGCAACGAAAGAGTTTATTGTCTTTCATCACATAATTCTCATTTATGTAATTGAGACAGTTTTCATCTAGACCGTTGCGCGTTGCTCAAAATTGTACTAATCCTACACCGCTCAGAGTCTCCTAGGTGAAGAGTATGCAACCAATCATCATTACTGATTGTCATTACCGTCGGAAGCTGGTCTGGAAGAGACTACATTCTCGGTCACAGGATTTCATGGTAATTCGTCTACGTGACTCATTTCAGTACCCGCTCTGTATACGATGGAACAGTTAAATTTTTGCAAGGTTAGCCACCAACGAGCGATCCTCGAGATTAGATCTCGTTTTCAAAAACGTAGAGAGTAATCGTTACTGCAATTGCCGACGATTTTAAATTCCCTACCTAGCAAAATACTTCCTAGATTTTGGCATAGAAAAACTATTACCAGCGTTTTCAATTCATACGAGTGGAAATTCTTTTCTTCTGGTGAAGTCTGCCTACTATAGAAAGCAACTGGTTGAAAAGGTTCAGACGCCATTGAACGCTGAAGAATACCACCTATTCCTACCCTGCTAGCATCGGTGTGGAGCTCAGTTTCCGCTGATGGATCGCGAGTATTGGCCTATCTATCAATCTGGACTTAGGACTGAAAAGTTTGTTCCTGACTATCACTCCATTCCCATGCCGCACCCTTCTTTAGTAATTTGCTCAGCGGAAAAGCTATCAAAGCAAAACCTTGTATAAATTTACGAAAGTAACTCGCTAATCCAAGAAATTTCCGAACATTGTGAACGTTTACGGGCTGTGGAAAGTTCTGAACGCTCACAATTTTTCCTTCACCCGGCCTTACCCCCGCGGCGCTGGAGTTGCATTTCGCGAGGTTCAATGTAGAAACTTGATCACCTACACGAACCTGGCTACAAATTCTTTCGCACACTTAGTCATATCCGGAAGTGGCCCCACCACGACTTTATTAACAAACTGAACCCGATTGGCACGACAGAATACTGAACCTCCTCGGATCATACAAAGACTCGCGCAAGGAGTTATCGAAATATTAATACGTCTACCTTGCGCATGACAAAGCCCTCTTAGTACATGGTATTTTATCCTTTACTTTTTTTTTTCGCTACACTATGTAAATGACTGACTTATATAAGCATCTGTTTGTCTAACAACTTGTCATTTATAACCTTGCATACAACGTTAGCACTTACATCGTCATCGCTTAGATTGAGCGATACTCCCCCTAACGACTGCAATATACCGTCCCCAAAACCTTTCATAACCGATGGCACGTTAATGTGGGGTGAGCCTAAGCTACAAGCAATGGATTCTTTTATTTAGGTTACGTTACTGCCAAAAATTTATAAAAGTCTTAAGGAGCTCCATTTATTTTAATTATAAACTCTTCATTGAATTTTGAATTTGGATTGTTTAACATCAAACTGCACATCGTTTTTTATACTGTATTCGCAGTTTTGTCGTCGGCTTTAAAACGACAATTATCAGCTATATGTCTAACCTTGTAACATTTTGAGCATTTTAAAATAGGGTTGGTATAATACAAGTAACTGTGTCCCGTCTCTGTACAGTTATAACAACCGATAGTTGTCGCCGAATTAGGCCTGGTACCGGTTCTCAATCTCTGTTTCGAGTGAGCCTACAGTTGAATTGTTACAGTCAGTAGGTTTGTTTTTGGACGGTGTACGGTCTAGTAATAGTTGATGAGAGTCTGTTGCTACATACATATTGCAAGAGCTGATCAGCACCTGAGAAGTGCAGAGCTAGAGCACCAGATTATAAAGTCTGATTGCTAAGACCGTGCATGACGCAATCTACAGCACGCTTTTCTACTACATTGCATTGGTTGAGAGGCGTCAGTTTTTCGTAATAGTATACCTCTATAGGCTCGTTAAATTTACTACCTACATCTCCTCCAAAGCCTGACCATAGTTCTGTTCACAAGGAAATGCATTCACTAGTTTTTCTTGCCATTCTTTCCAAGTGAAAAGAATCGAAGTAAGGCCCTTGTACCAGATCTTAGTCAGACCTTGAATTTTCTGCACAGCGAAATGAGTAGATATCCTATCGTCCCACCCATATACTGAGGCACACTCGTTCACCGTTTTTCAACCAAAAAATCAATGCGTTGTGTCTTTGCGGAAGGATCAAAGTTAGGTAACATGTTTTTGTGATTAATCTTTTGTGAATTTTGTGCACCGTGGGTAGACTGAAGTATAGCCATACCCATCTTTCATACATTTTAAATTATCGTCTTTCTTAGAAAATGAAGGGCTACGTGACCTTTTAGACTGTCCTGCGTTGACACGTGGCTCTGGGTGGCACTCTGCATGCCTCCGGTGCTCGATGGATGAGTAGCGGCGACTGTGGCTCCCTTCATGATGCTCGCTGGTTGCCGGCGATGGGGACCGGCGACGTCTTTCCACAGAAAGAAACTTCTCAAGCTCGCGCTGCAGCTCATCTTCTAGTAGCTTCACTCGTTCCCGGCGGACGTGTCGCTCCAGTCCGTGGTCAAGGCGGCTATGGCTGCGAGTTCGCACCCGGATCCGACTTCTAGAAGCAGTACGAAGAAACCCGTAGACTGCTGTTTCACGACTTCGTCTGACATGGTCCCGACTTCGGCGACCTGCCTCGTTCATTGTCTGAAAAGTTTTGCGTTGCGTAGCAACGCACAAAAACCATGTGTTTAAAAACCATTACAGTTTGATGCAGAATATATTGAAGGTAGATTGATTATCTCTTTATGTTGTGACGAGATGCGCAATCAATACACGAGAAAAATAAGGTCAGCAATTATACTACTATTATATGTTTATTTGGATTATTACTAAACTAGGTGGGTATTAGGGCTTCAAGAACAATAAAGATTACTAGTGGAAATAAATGAACATAGAAGCTTTTTCTTCTTTTTTCAACACAAAATGGAATGCAATCGGTTAGCATTCAAAACTAAATGTTTTTACACACTAGACACAAATTTAACACTTGCTATGCTGGTATCTCTGTATCTAGACACATGCCACACGGGCACACGAAACAAAATGCATATCATACTAATAAAACAAAGAATAAAATCTCATAACCTTGTCAAGGACGTTTACTGTTGGTTGTTCAATCTAATTAGAGCACGTGGCAAAAAAAATGACCACCTTTCCACAACTTAAATTGTAACAAAAAATAAGCAAGCATAACAAATAGAAGGCAGTCTCTGCTTGTTATTAAAAGAAATACATGGGCGTGTACTTACGTTTTATTTTGAGTTTCGGTTGCCACTTCTGAAATGTAAGGACTATACCAACGTTCTGCAGGTAGACGGCGAAATAAGAGGTTGGCTTCAAATTACAACACTTTATTTCCTCACAATATACTTCTCCGGTCAGAGCTCTCTCCCAGAATAATCCCCTGAGTTGTGTGACCGACCATTTTATTCTAACTATCCCCACCAATCGAGCTCTTTGATAGGTCTAGCGTCAACCAATCACCATCGATGTACAGTTCCCGCGCTTTTGAATCAGCTTCTGTGATTGGCTGACGCTGTCGTTCCATCATGGAGCGGCCACAGATAATTTACAGAAATAGATTCGGTCCGTCATAGAACGGCCACAGATAATAATTTACACAAATCGAATCAGCCCGTCATGGAACTACCACAGATAATAATATATAGAAATCGAATCGGCATTAATTATTTATACAAAATTACAAAACCCTAACAGCTTCTACCTTAAAATTAAAAATATATCGCCAAGTACGTATCTTTCGGTGTGTTCCGGCAGCCTTGCTTGAGAACCAGGTTCCTAATCCAGGTCTAACGTTGTACCACAATGTTGTGGTCAATCGCTACTCTGTAAGATCTAATTTAGTAATATAAGCATTTTTCCACATACTTGCAATTAAAATTTTCCTTCTCACATTCTTAGTCCTCATCACTCGTCTATTCAAGAAAATTTCCTAAAATAATTAAAGGCTGCATCTGCCCATGTTAAGGGCATATCCGTCGTCACGTCAGATAAATAGTTCTTCTACCCAATTAAGGGGAGTATCGCACCTGTTACCATGAGATCGCCACGCTCCGCCGAGCGCGACGCTGCGCAACCGACCGCGCGCGCGGGAGCCGTTAAGCATAGACGCAGTATAGGTAGGACACAGTGACTAAGGTTATGTGGCTTTAACTAACGAGGCCCCTGAGATACAATATCAAAACCGCTGATTTTTAGATTCATTGTTTGTTAAAAAAGTTTTTTTTTTAATTCATTATGCATTCCTAACGTTTTAATAATGATGATAGAAAACCAAACTAACACCTGCAACCAATGTAATGCAAAAGGGAAAATCCTCGAAAAAGACAGAATCTCTGAAATTGGTGTCCATCCAGCACGACCCTTTGCTGTTTTAAGGCAGATATACATATATTTCAAAGACCCATTTAAAAAAGCCCTTCCAATGTAGGTTCTTTCTAATAATTATGCATTAAATTCGTAAAGTAACATGGTAGAGTATATTATTATGAGAATGCAGGAAATAAGTTTAGTTTATTAGGGCCCTATTCTTAACCACATCTTGAGAAGAGGAAAATGCAGGAATAGAAAAAACATTTATTTGGAACCCACATGAGTTCTGTCTGTCACGCTCTTTATTACACTTTTGGAGTTGATTAAAGAGGCTATGTAATGTAAATGTAATGTAGCTTCATCACTGTCTTTTCATTACACTGCGATACAATTCCTACATAAATGTGTTTTGATTTCATATTTTATCGTGTACCTAATATATAGAAACGCAGGTCGTTACACGAGTTTTAGTGTAATTGTGAACAGTTGAGTAGTAAACGAGGTTTACTACCAATTTCTAATAAGACTATCATGTTTCTTGATAAAGGAATTGCAATCAGTTTACTAATTATTGACATTTATTGGCAATTTATCTTCCTCTAATCAATGGGGTAGATGCAGGGCAGTTAAAACCGAATTATTCCAGTTTTTAATAAAAATAAGTATCTACATATCCTATTCGACGGTGTAATTTTTTTTTTCTCTGGTGCGTGTGCATTTGCCAAGTAAGGTTATTTTATTGAACAAAAACAGTCCGAAAACTTCCCATTAAGATTGTGGGCATGCCCACCGTGCCCAAACGGTGGATCTGCGTTTGGTACGAATACGTACTAATAACCAAGTATGAGCATTAAAAATAATATCTCAACTGAGAGCTTCCTCGAGTCTTGTCCGAAGCCTCGAAGGTGGCTGACCGTGCGAAGCGGAGCGTGGCGGAGGGCGACATGCTCCGCCACCGCCGCCACGGGATAATAACATTGCTTCTTGACAATCATATCTCACGGGCCAATTAGCCGCTTACAGACACTAAACTGAAATTGTTAAGCAAAGGATTTGAGCACGTCATCAAACAACAAGAAATTGCTGGCCATTTAAAGGGGGCAGTCAACATCCAAATGGAAATGCTAACGTTCTAAGAAGATATCAAGAACTGCTGGTCGTTTGAAGCAAGCAAGTCGACGTCGATTCCCAAACTTTTCTAAAATACACGAAAAAATTGCTGGACATAATAAAAATGAAGTCAAAGGCCAAATGGAAATGCTAACCTTTTAGGAAGCTATCAAGAAATTACTGGTCATTTGAAAAATAAATCAACCTACAGTACCATTTTAACGTTATTAGAAGATAATTATGGAGAAATAGCTGGTTATTTGAATTTTGTAGAGTCAGTGGTAAGTAAGGGACGTTGGGATGTTTAGGTAGGTCCCTTACGAGGCAAGTCGGGGTAGTGACGATAGTTGGGGTACTAAATAATAAGATAGATAAGATAAATTTATTTTCATAAATATTAATTACCAGAAACATACAGAAAATCACTTAACCATACAATATATTCTACTTAGTAACACTTAACAAATTAAAATCATTATATAGCCTTAAAAATAAAACACTTTGAAAAATTTACCTAACAACTTATCATCTATATTTCGTCTTTTTGTATCCTCTTTGGAGTCCATACAAAAGGAAATAGTCGATTGAGAAACTAGACTGGAAACAAGAATGTCATCATAATCAGTTCAAAAAACCAAATTCGGTCGGTTTCTAAAACGTTCGGTATCACTGGAGGTAACAGAGCGGAACAAGATGGTCTCGGTCTGATGGTCGCGCCGCGTTTGAAACCGCGGCTAACCAACTAACCATCCTTCAATTTAGACCAGGGTTTCTTAACCTGGGGTCCGTGGACCCCTGAGGGGTTCATATCATGATTAGTATTGAGCTAGGATTGGCTAGCCGTGGTTGGCCTGTTTATGAACATACAACATGATGATGCTATGAACATGATGAACATGATGCTAAATAAGGGCATAACAAGAACGCTCAAAACGCAAAAAACCCGTTGTATTAAGAGATGAAAAGAGACGAATCCTTTCACATATTTGTTTGAAAGAACTAGATTTATGTTCAAGATGATTTTGTTTTCTTTTATATTTCTATTCAAAAAAAAGGTGCGTTGGATGTCTGTAATATTGAAAATAGTACGTGACTAAAATAGGTTAAGAAACCCTGATTTAGATGACATTTGGTGCGAATTTGACCAACCTGCAGTTTTTACTAGGTGTTTAGAAAACTATGATATCCTGGTCTAGCATTTGCCACTTCTAAACTGATGGAAAGCCACAATGAAGCAAGTTCAAGTATGAGGTAGGCAACTTACTGACTAGTTATATAAGTAGAGAACTAGGGAACCTATTTTAATGAATAAGGATAGTTCGCCGAAGGTCCAAAATAGCCGTAATAGCTCTTAGAATTCACGTGGCAATGGGCAGGCTACATTGCTTGACAAATTGATAACCGATGAGGAATAACAGTTCTCGAATGGCGACCATGAAACGGAAGACCGGAACCGGAACCGGAACCGGATGACCGGAAGACGGTCATAGCCATCCCCATTAAGTGGACCGACTACATTGTAAGAGACGTGGGGCTCCGATGAATGCAATTGGCTAATAGCCGTTCAAGGGGGCTATTTTCAGCAGTGGACACCTCCCGGTTGATGGTTATGATAATGACCTATTTAAATAATACGTTCTTTACCTATAATCAACTTCGTTAACCTGCGCGGCATGAACGTAGAAAAGCTAGTTAGAACCGACGATCTTTTCTCAATGCTTCTACACATATAAAAATTTCATTTCCACGTTTTTAGAAAGTATTCAAAGTTAAAAATTTCAGATCAGTGCAGATATAAAATTATTTGAATAACTAGAACCGGTACATAGGTACATTGTTACAAATGAGCCAGCAATTAATAGAACATGAAAATAGCCTCATTTTTAATGTGTAAGCAGCATTTATCCAGCTGCCTAGACAACAGGATATTAAACGGTCAACGTCCGCCAAGTTTGATCAATTAACCTCACTAATTGCCTTTAAGCACACGAAGCTGATGAGAGTATTGTCTTAGCTAAGGTCCACGTGAGGTGGCCAGGCAATTGAATGAGGAAGTGTCAATTGAATTAGTTTACCGTCTAGTTTTAGGGCTGCCCACAATGGTAAATTGCATTGGTGACAATGACAAAATATTTCTCGGGAAGTAGGTAGAGTGTCTTTAGAGCATGGTTGTTCATGAGATGTTTGTCATCCTTATTACACAAATATTAGGTCGCACTTGAAGTATCTGTCGATATTTTAAAGTTTTTTTGAAAGTTTTTGTTTTTTTGTACAGACATGTCTAGTTGGAGAAGTTGACAAGAGAGCGGACGGTGCCTCAGATAAGATGGGTCATTTATGGCGGAGGATCCAAAATAATGTGTCGTAAAATTAGAACAACGTCTTAATAGCTTGTTAAAATAATCAGTTTACAAAAATAATATCTGATTAAGTTGATGTAGTCGGATTACTGCACGGAAACGAGGCGAGTTTGATACCACGTGGCCACACTTAGGTTTTTTTTAAATTTATAGCCTATCACGCTTGACGCTTTATTGTTCAAATCGAATGCCCGGGTCTGTGATATTAAAATCATCCGTCCAAGATGTCAATCAGTTGTCAAAGTCAAATGTGTTGCCATTGTAGTGACATGAAGTATCGACTATCGACTTTAGCCAAGTGTATTTGAAGTTTCCTCTAGCTCCTTCGAGAGATGGCGCCACGATGCTGGCACTGCGTTTTTTTTACCTATATTTTAATGCTACTAGATTACGTACTTCAAACTTTAGTTATCAGCGGTCATTGGCCCCATCTTTACGTTATTACAGTGTTATGTGTAAGGACGTATTTCCTTTGCTCAAACATTTATTTACACTAAAAATACGTGCGTTTAAGAAAATTGTAAGAAATGCGTAATCCAAGAACAATGGACTCAATAAACAAGGCAAGGCAAAAAACAATACTTTTAGGTACGCTAGCAATAATTAATCAAAAAACATAATAAATTAATAAGAACTCCATGGGAGTTATTAATATATATTGATATATCGCTGTGGACTCCAAAACGACTGGAACGATTTTGATGAAATTTTCATGAAAAGTCTAGAATGGTCCCGCGGGATCCCATTTGGTAGCGGGTCGAAGGCTTTTTTTACGTTAGTTTTTTCCTACAAATTAATACAACAACCACTTCTATCCGTCCACCAGAAGTCATTTACACCCGAAATTAATAATCGATCCTGATCCGTTATCTGCGGTTTTAGACCGATATGTCATGTCATAATATGTCATTTTAGTAGTAATACGTCAAGCCCTAGTACTAAAATGACATAATATTACATGACATATCGATCCAAAACCGCGGATAACGAATCAGAATCGATTATTAATTTTGGGCATTAGATACCTATAAAAATATATAGTTTAAAAAACTAAAACAAACACTTTATAAACGCACTGAAAAATATAAAATAATTAAATTGACCTGTATTAGTTACGATATAATGGTTAATTCAAAAAGTGTGGAGCGCTTTTTGGTTGTGTGCTTAAAAGAAGCGGTAAAAGAAGCGTTACTTTCTAGTCTTTTGTTACCAATTCCAATCTATCGGACTCATAAAAAGGAAACATATGAGCCCAAACTTGACGGGTTTACTATCAATGACTGCAGAGATCCCCTACCCACCTTCTGGCTGCATCATCAAACCCTCGTCACCAAGTCCAATCTATTTGACTCATCAAGACGAATCATATGAGCCCAAACACGAGGGGTTTACTAGTAGTCACTGCAGAGATCCCCTAGCCACCTTCCGGTTGCATCATCAGACCCTCGTCACCAAGTTAAATCTATTGGACTCATCAAGACGATTCATATGAGCCCAAACACGAGGGATTTACTAGTAGCCACTGCAGATATCCCCTACCCACCTTCCGGTTGCATCATCAGACCCTCGTCACCAAGTTCAATCTATTGGACTCATTAAGACGATTCATATGAGCCCAAACTCGACGGGTTTACTAGTAGCCACTGCAGAGATGCCCTACCCACCTTCCTGCTGCATCATCAGATCAGGTCGATGATACCAAATTATTGCATTGTCACCGAGATTACATACACATACAAAGTTTCAAGTCGATACGACAATTAGAAGTGAAAATTGACTTCTAAGATTTGATTACATTGTTAGTTAGTTAGTTAGTTAGTTAGTTACAAGTCAAGCTAATAAAAGTGTTTTAATAAATGAATTAGTGCTAGCCCGTGCGAAGCTGGAGCACGTCGCTAGTTCAGTTTAAAAACAAAGAGAAGACCCTAACGAGCTGTTATCTTTGTTAATATAGTACTACAATACGATATGCTATAATGTGTCACCGTGTAGGTACTGGGTAACCTCGCATTGAGTGTCCGAGCGTTGACGAACCACGTCGAAAGTCGCGGATATTAATATGTAAATAAAAAATGTTATTAATTGTGCCAGTGCTAATTACCCATCGAATTTCCAAAAAAAATAATCTATCGTGACAGTGACATTTGGTTTTAAATCGGAGTGGCCTCAAGCTAGTTATTAAAAAATAAAATTGTGTTTTTTTTAATCAATGTTACTAAATACGAAAAGTTTAATGTGACATCTTCGGCCAGTGCGTGATTACGGTTAGTTCTATTTCCTGTTTGACGCTAGAGCAGTATTTATTTAATAATTGCTAAGAATAACAATAATCAATGTATTATTATAGATGTGTCAACTACTCATGTAGGCTTTTTCTAGTGCTTACCGGACTAGCTACCACCCTCAGTTTAAGTATTTCGTTGTTAAAATAATAATCACGGAATATAATACGAGTACTGTCATCAAACGTCTCAATAATTTCGAAAAAGTATTACATTATTTTTTTCTTACAAAAAATGTATAGTTTGTATTATATGCGTTGAATTGGAAACCGCCTTTTATTGGCCCGTAAAGCAAAACACACAGAATATTGTAGAATTATTTATAGAAATAATAGCTTTAGAGGATCTTGAAAACCAGTTTAGCATTGGGGGAGGAGTCAGAATGACGAAACCTTAATTTAATTTGGTGAAACTGCTCGCACTGCATTTTGAGCTTTTTGCTCAGTATCTAATCAAGGCGCACACTGCACAATGCACACTGTTACTATAAATAATGAAGTAATTGCAAAAGTGTGTAAGTTTATTACTTCTTCACGCTGAAATGGCTTAAGGCGTTTGTTTACCGTGGCATAAGACAAAAGTTTTTATCCTGGGAAAAGATCCCTTTTTATGTCATACAGAGTGGCAAACAAACCTGACGATAAGCGGTCACAGTCATCTATAGACATTTGCAACACTAAGGGCGTTGCCAATGCGATGCTTACATTGAAGAACTCTTTGACACCTATTATAAAGAACTACAAAAACTTGGGGAAGGATTTCTTTACACAATTTCTTGGGCATCATCCCTCACCCCCGTCAACAGTCCAAACCACGGGCCGCACCCTTCAGGTGCTGGTACCTACGAGCGTGGTAACTTTAGGCCAAAAGACCAACAGCTAATAATACACCATCTGAAAAAAAAAGATGTAAAGGCTAAAAGGCCAACAGCTAAATTAACAGTCCCTCTAAAAAAACCGACGCGATGGCGGGAAACCGCGGAGACAGCTAGTTTTAAATACGTCCTTCTATTTTCGAAATTTCTAGGTGCTGTTCATAAGGAGATCATAACTTTTTGCTTGGATGTTGCACTTCTTGAAGCGGAACAAGCCGGTGGCTGCCATGCTTGCACTGCTCGCCGTGGCAGCCATTGTGGTTGTCTACCTGACCACAAAAGGACCTACCCCGATCCTACAAGAATACCTTTGGGAGGAAACAGAAGATATAAGCGATGAAGCTGATATATTTTCTACAGATGTGTAAGTTGTGATATTGTTTTACATTGCAATATATAAGCATGGATGTAATCGTTGTCTGAAATGACTTTTCAAAACAATGTATTTCGTATAATCACTTTTTAAGCGCATAAAAATATGTTTTTACGACATCATTACAAATAGTTGAAAGTGTCAGCTTTTCTCTACCATAATTTAATGCATGTATGAAACTTTCCGGAAAACAGCGACTTTGCTTGATACTATTTACAAATCTACAAAATAGATTACTGTGATGGGCGCTTATGTTACCAGCTTTACTACAGCCTATTCCGCCAACCTGCACTGGGCCTGCGTAGTAGATTATGTATGGGCCAACCTCTCTCTCTGAAAGAAGGCCTGTGTCCTAGCAGACACTATACTTTTCTGAAGAAATAGTGAAGGAAGATGAAGTCTTCATAACCTAGGAAGAAAATGTGCTCATTAGAGTTTTAATCTCAATTTTCTGCGAGTCCGCGTAATGGCTATAAACAATATCATTACACGAGTATCACGCATATGCATATCGTGTTCCGATTCTGACATATCATCGGGTTTTTTTGTTCTGAATATCTGATAGATAAAATAAATACTTTATTGAGGAAAATTGATGTTGGCACGACGAGAAGTCAGATTGAGTTCGTGAAAAAACAAAAAAGAAGCAAAAATTTTTGTTTACCGATCTTATTATTTTACAGTCAATTTAGTATTGTAATCTAAAAAAATTGTCTTGACTTTAATGTCACAGTTGATTAAAATTACACTATCTAGTGAGTCGTGCGTGACCTCTTGTGTAGCGCATCATTCATTAGGACTAGAATCCTAATCTATTCACTGACTCACTGATTCTGTAACACTGTTTGATGGATACTATATGAGTAGAACTAAGAGCCACGGGCTTGCAGCCCGCGTACTGCGCACCTTCTAGTAGGTATGAATTACTTACTTCCTGCGATCTGCGATGCTACAACCTTATAATCTTTAATATTTGTTCCTGAGTCTTGGATATTTTTATCTAAGCACAGTAAGTAAGAAAGAAGAAGAAGTCTAAGTATTTATTTCTCTTTATATACGTATATGTATGTATTATATCGTTATCTAGTATTTGGGGCTAGGTCAATTTGTCTTCCATCGCTCGCTTTTGTTTAGGACTCATTTTACTAAATAACCTACCGGGTGTTCTTTGCATGTTCTTTTGCCGTAAGGAGATCGGAACAGGCGTAGCGACTGTACGGTCAACGACAGAAGTCGCTAAACATGACCCATTTTCCAGTTTTCATTAGCATTTTGGACACCAAAAACTACCGATGTGGTGTGGGTACACATTTGGATAATCGAATATGATCAGCAACTTTTGCCGTTGATGTACCCACGTGCTAATTTATCAATAAGTTTATCCAAACATTTTTCAATAGGCTCCCGTCCAATGGTCGCTTCATGCCATCCATCGGGAACGGCCACCTCGCTGCTACCATTTTCAGCGATACCGTGTACATGAATGGCCTCTACAACGGCCGCGGTGGTAGAAGCCACCGCGCTCGCATCCCCAACTGGGCCAACATTAGACTGAACTCCACGCTGTCACAGCATAAACACCCCCCGGTCTACAGCCTGGACACGAAGGAAGGGGTGTTCAAAGTGAGGGTGGATGGCGAACGGTCGGTGGTTACGCAGAGAGTGTTCGCCCATCAGTATTACACGAGGTCTATTGTCAATCAGATACAGGTGGTGGCGAAACCTCACGGTGAGTTGGGACACTATTTTTGCTTAATGTTAAACAGGCAAATGCCTTAGTAACTTGCTAGGTAGCTAGCTCTCATTTAAAAACCTCTAAGGCATAGACTTACTTAGTATTCGTTCATGTCAAATTTACTTAACTGATATTAACAAAACTGGAGACTGTTTGTTCGCTTAGAGCCTAAAATCATCAATAGAGAAGAAAACGGGAAAACTGCGAGTCAAGCCGCAAAGTATTTTTTGGGGGAAGCCCTAATGCCATAGAACCACAATAAACAAAATCTCTAAAAGCAATACAGTGAGAGATAGTGATAAAATCAAGACCTCGTGAAGACGATGCCATCCTAATTCCATTAAAGTTAGGTAGTAGGTACACGTAAATATTTTAGATACATATATTGGCGGTGGTCTCGACCACCACCCACGAAGCCCTTGAGTGTTTGTGACCTTCGAGATCAGGTCGAGACGAGGCAGAAATTTGGCCTTTCTTGCGAATTAACTGCTCCATAAGCAGACGTCAGGTTGAAACTATAAGTTTAAACTGGCGGGTGAACCGGTGAACCCGCGAGCAACAACACAACAACAACTACAAACTACCCTCATTGGATTGAGAAATTATTTAAAACGCGGCTTCAACAGATATCTTGGTCATTGTTACGTTAGTCGAGATGATAACATAGAAGAAGATATTATTATAGGTATGTATGCAAAGGAAATGGTCATTTATATTCAGGCTTGCATCCTCGTCTTATATTTAAATAATCTAATGCTAGGAGTAATCAAGAGATGACAGGCCAGACTGCAATGTGGGAGGATGATTAATATGTTGTTAGAGCATGCCAGGGTTTTGCTGCTATTTTAGGAAAAGGCTGTCGTATTATACCTAGCTATTGGTCTCATTTTAATGCAGTTTTTATCAGGCGTCATAGAATCAATAGTCTCGCCTCTGTGATCCTTTTCAATGACGAACAAAGACGCCGCGTCGGCAGGTATTCCACTCCTTGACCATTCGCATTGTGAAGCCCTTTGTGCAGATTGGGGGTTGTAGTAGACAACCATGTTGTTTTCCTGATTGCAAAATCAATAATATCTTGATTGACATAAAGCCATGTATATATCTTAGTTTTTGATGGATGTAGGTACCTTCTTCCAAATTAATTAGTTACCTACTTTCCTATAAAATACATATCAATTTAAATCTCTTCTCCTACAGATCCAAACTTCATCCACATAGAAATATGGACTTCTCTGAAACTAATGCCAGGCGCAATGAGCACAGACATTTCCTTTGACCCTCCCCGCCCTGAGATCATAGACGGTCGCACAATATGGAGCACTTGTGGCCAGACTGAGGAGACCGAAGATCCCGGCTACCAGCCCCTACCCGAAAAGGCCTGCGTATACTGGACATCAGTGCCTGATCATCTGGTGGTGCCTCAACATGGGTCAAAGATTTTCACATTTGTAATGACAGCGGATAAGAATGGGACAGTCGCGAGGCAGGAGCTGATTAAAGGTTAGTCTATTATTATGACATATTGTATCGATACACACTTTAACGATCAATAAATAAGCAGGTACCTATACTTAAAGTAATCAAGGAATATATCGGAGAAGAACAAACTATTTATAAGCAACAGGTGAGTGCAGATCTATTCTTAATGAATATTACGAACTAACTGTTCCCTGCAAGTTTCACCTGTTCCACTTAAGTACTGTATAAAAATGTACCCAGTTGAGCCAGTGAAAATGTGTCTACAGTACTGCAGGAAGACGGCGAGGAGCTGTTTGACAGACACGTGGCACAGTGGCAGCAACTCTACCAGCAGGGGAAAATGGAGATCTCAGGAAACTTGAATTTGGTAAGCTCAGCTCTTTTTGCAATGGTCCTATTAACATATCTGCTGTTCTCGTATTCAGGCGTGGATCCGCCGTTGTGGGCACGGTGCGTATGCCTATAATCCTAATGGGAAGTTTTCTGACTATCTTTGTTCAGAGAAAAGGCAAGGTTGGCTCTGTAAAAGGTCTTAGGCGTTTCGGCCGAGGCTTCGTAATGACCATCAGACGAGTGACTGGCTCGTCTTGACACTCACATACAAACTTGCAATTTCTCATCGTGTTTAACACATTTCTGAATTAGCCTCTTTGCATATTGGTAGGCCTCTGTCAAATTTACTTACCGCAGGAAAAGTTCGCCCCCTTGAAGGAAATCGCTACTTACCCCAAATCGTTTTTGTTTCAGGCTAAGATAGTGAACGGAATCTGGTACTATTTCCTGAGCTCATTGCCCGCGGAAAAATCGTACCAGCCACTTGATAAGTATTACGGACTGAGTCCAGTGGGGCTCGCGAGTGGAGGGACCTTTGAAGACTATGAGGGTAGCTATCTGAAGTTATTATTATGGTCGAATATAAATTACTCCTTAAATTAACCCTCAATACTATGATGAGCATTCCTTCTCATCACCTTCATTCGGAAGAAGTCAAATGCTGAACATAAGTCTCCTCCTATAACGCCACCATAAAAAAACCATTTGCATCAATCGGCTCTCCGCGACTCTTACAATGTCGTCGGTCCACTTAGTGAGAGGCCTACAGATGGTCTTGTGCTTTGACGATGCTGATCCTTCTGAAGATCGAGGACTCCATGGCATAGACACAAAGGAAAAGAAAAAAAAACTACTTCACGATAGTTAAAGATAACTATGGACGTGTAAGGTTAACTATCCAGTTTTAGTATCTACGTCATATCTGTGGTGTTCATGTATAAAACCATTTTATTTCAGGTCACAACTTCTGGGACACAGAAACGTGGATGTTTCCGTCCATCCTGTTGCTCTACCCACAATACGCTAAGAAGTTACTTCAGTACAGGCTAGATAATGCTTACGTGGCTTCCGAGCTCGCTAAGATTACTGGGCATAAGGGATATCGGTAAGATTCTCAAGGTTTGCCATTACTAATCTTATTTTGTTAGTTGGATGACAAAAGTAGCTGACCATGCCCATTTTCCAAAAGGTACCAAATTATCTTGGTTTGGTTTACGAAATGGTTACGAAAATGGGATATATTATTGGGCATGTGTAGCGAGATTTGTCGCTGTCTGTACCACTAAGGAAATTGAGAGTTTAGTTTTGTGTCATCAGAATTATTTTTGGCTGAAATTCGAGAGAACGGCTGCAGGTAGGTACCATCCAATTCAAGATAGTACACCTATGTGAATTTACATCAGGATTGAGATACTATAAGCATTGTATATCATAAAAGTTCTGTCCATTTAAAAGTTCTCTAAGGCTTAGAACAATTTCTACCAGACAACATAGAATCTAACAGCAATCTGACACCCTGGTCCTACGGTAGGTCGTCTGGTCTGGACCGGCTTGATTTGTTGGAAAATGAACCTTAGGAACAATCAACGCGCACAACGTCAGAAAACCACAGGCAGGGTGTTTGACGTTCGCCCTGATGTCTAGTCTGTGAAAAGGCAAGCCGCAGGACTCGGATTTATGGGATAAAACCACCCTGTTACACTAGCTCTAAGATCTTTCCTTTTATATTGTTTTATTTTCTGTTGGTGTGGTGAGACAATAACGGCCGATTCCAATAACCGATCTACCCACGTTTTGCTCTACTGGAGATGGAAATTTGACATAAGGTCCATAGAAGTAATGTCAAATTTATGTCAAACCGTGGGTAGATCAGGCATTGAAACCGGCCGTAAAGCGTTATCTATCTATCCATTTGTTACATTTCAGTTTCCCATGGGAGAGCGCGTACACCGGCATAGAAGTGACTCAGCCGTGCTGCCCTAAAGTGGCGGAGTTTGAGCAACACGTTGGAGGTTGCATCGCCTTTGCAGCCAGACAGTATCTGGCCACCACGAGAGACGAGGAGTGGTTGAAGGTAACTTTAGGTTAGACTACACACACAGCGCTAGCAAGGCTCAGTGGTAATGACGTCACCTTGCGATCCCTAGGACATGGATTCGAATCTTACAGTGAGCTTGAGCTTTCGCTGAAGGAAAGCACTGGAAAACACCCTAGCTTGGTAAAATGGTTTCTAGTGTTCGCGCAACTATCGGTGTGTTCCGGCAGCCTCGCTCGAGAGCCAGTCCTCAATTCAAGTGTAGCGCCACCTTCGACCACATTGTCACTCAACATCAGGTGACTTGTGGTCAAAGGCAACCCTGTAACTGGGCTTGTTACAATTTGATTATAATTATGTATAGATAAGAATATTATTCATCTTTCAGTAGTGGACTTCTTCCGATGATGATTCATCGGAAGAAGTCCACTACCTCATCAGAGGTAAATAAATGCATAAGCTGGGAAGGATGTTGCAAAAGTGATAGTATAGATTTACATACCAGTATAGCTATTTTTCCTTGAAAACGAACGATCCTATGTAACCTTTGAACTATTTCCTAGATGGCAAATTAACACGTTCTCATATTCCAATTCCAGCACGGTGGATGTTCTCTCGTAACGCACATCGCAGACTTCTGGGCATCTCGAGCTGTTATCAACTACACCACTGGATTATATGATATTGGAAGTAAGGTTCAACATTTATTCTAACTCAGAACATCAGGCAGCTGGCTTACTAACAGGAGAAGTTATTCGTGATATCTTCACAGATGTCAATAGTTTATTTGAAAGATCTGTCACCAAGCACCTATCGGTGTGTTCCGGCAGCCTCACTTGAGAGCCAGTTTCCACTCCTGGAGTAGCGTGGCGCCACCTTCGACTGAGTACATCGTCACTTAACATCAGATGATTTATGGTCAAACGCTACCTTGTAAGAAGTTATACTAAGCAAGTTAAGTTTAGTTAATCAGAATAATCAATTTATTGGTAAAATATTTTACTAAAATATTTTACACGTTATTAAGTTAAAGCGATCCATGGTATCCAAAGGGTAACGTGTGTGCTTTCCAAGGCGCCTATATCAAGTTCGAATCCTCTCGACCCCGCATCTATGACATATGTGTGGATTTACCATAGCTCAAAACGGTGAAGGAACACATCGTGAGAAATCCGACATATCCAACAACCACAAAATTCAAAGACATGCACTGGGCCAGTGTGGTAGAATACGGCCATACTCTCTATCTGAGGAACAAAGTCACAGCTGTTTGATAGGCTGATGATGATGATTAGGAAAGTTGAGTCTTGTAACGTGGGTAATTTTTATAGGTAGGTTCATATCTTTTTGGCCAGTTTTTGACCACAAGTCACCAGATCTTAACCGACTTCAGTAATATGTACCTAATAGACAGCAGCCACAAATGTAACAAAATTTAATGTGTTTTCAATTGTATTCAGGAGTCATGGGACCTGACGAAATTCATCCCAACGTCACCAATTCGGTTTTCACCAATCTGGTTGCTGGCTACTCACTTTATCTGGCAGAGTAAGTACCTACTTTTTCATATATAGGTCACAGTTGTCACGACCAAATTAGTTATCTGGACAAGATCATGTACCTATCCGAATATAGGTACTGGTCCGGTTTTTGTATTAAAATAACGAAATCGCAAAGAGTATGTACCTAGTTACCTATGTACCAATGAAATTGTACCTAATCACAACTTTTGCAAAGCAAAAATAATTATGTAAGTATGTAGGTATACTTAGTATGCATGCGAACTATTTCATTTTGATTCATTATTATTGTATACCAAAAAAATAATAAAGAGTATCTATAAATATAGGTACCTAAAATAAAGTCGTGTTAGTTACACTATTTATAACTCAAGAACGGCTGAACCGATTTGGCTGAAAATTAGTGGAGAGGTAGCTTAAAGAACCAAATTACTTCAATTCCAGATACGTGTCCTGCCTCTGCCAGTCTTACTACCTGGCCAAGGACCCCGACCACTACGCAGACATCGCTTGGAGTCTCGCTTTGCCTTATGACAAAGAGTTGGACTACCATCCCGAATTTGATGGCTACAAGAGAGGGGACCCAATCATACAAGCTGATGCTGTGCTGCTTGGGTTTCCTTTGCAGTACGCTATGAATGTGTAAGTGGAAGTGATTTGAGTCTGTCGTCTACTTTGTGTGGCCAACGGTTTTGATTAGACATCGCTAATAGCCACTATACTCGCCATCTGCTGATGCTGGTGTGGCAAGGTAGGTATACAATTTAGGTAACAGAAGAGCAAATCAAACAAAGTTGTGCTATCATGAGAGTATCAGACCAATCGATTGACTGGCTAATTAAAACAACTGAAGAGAGCAAGAAGCCATTACATGTAGATCCTATTTACTATTATGACACAATATAATAGTAAATTGTGATATAAGTGTATTATAAGTAATTACAAGAGGCTGTATTATACGCTTGAGCCGTATAGGCGAGTGCGAAAAGGGAGCCAAGTGTGATGATCAAAGCAAACATATTTCATAAGACTTTTTCAACACACTTGCGAGAAAAAAATAACAGAATTATGTATTCTCATTTTCACTTCTCAAACTGGGAAAGTACGCTTGAAGTTCCCTGATCAAAGAGAAACGTCCAAATATTACCAGAAGTCGTTGTGTCGGCACACTTTTGCCTCTTTCCATTCCAAATATCAGACCTCAGATCCCTGTAACTGCTAAGTGCTATTTCAGATCAACCAGAGCCAACGATCTGTCCTACTACGAATCCGTGACCAAAAACAACGGTCCTGCCATGTCATGGAGCATGCACACCATTGGACACCTGCACCTGGAAGAGGACGAGCAGGCTTCAGCGGCTTTCAATAGAAGCTACCAGGACTATGTCAGGGAACCTTTTAAGGTAGGACAAGTCCATAGCTTATCATCAGAATTTGCAAGTTGAATGGCAATGAGCAAGCCACATCCTGTAGGTAGGCTAGGTGGAATGACGACCGGTTACCACGCTCTTTCTGATTGGTTCATGTAGGTACATACGTACGTGCAAAACGGCTTTTTAGAAGGACATAGGCGCGATTTTCTTTCATTCTATTGAGACAAGACCTACCTGAATTCTGACCCCGAACGTAATATTTATTTTTGTAGTTTTGAAGGGCAATCAAGCAAGCAGCCATTTAAAAGTATTTTATGATACTCAATAACGAGCTCGTAGTAAGTAATGGTGCCTACCCTACTGGTTTCTAGGTTGTAACTTGCAATATTGCTTCCATGTTTTTGACAGGCGTTTTCCTGTAAAGCGTAGGCGTAAGCGTTAGGACAGTAGAAACAGTCGCCTGCTATTAAGTGACGATGTGGTCAAAGGTGGCGCCACGCTACACCTGGATTGGGAACTGGCTCTCAAATGGGACCGCCAGAACACACCGATAGGTGCTTCATGACAGATTCTTAACTTGAGAGTTAAGTGTCCTACCACTAAGCTATGATTTCAGCACGATGTTTTCCTTCACTTCACTTCACTACCAGCCAGAATATGTATTCTTAATGTATATAATACAATAATTATGTTCTTTAGAATCACTCCATTTCAGGTATGGACCGAGCTCCAGAGACCAGCCGTTGGCGCCGCTAACTTTCTTACTGGTATGGGAGGGTTTCTTCAGACCCTCATATTTGGGTACGCGGGAATTAGTATACACTTGGATAGGCTGGAAGTGAAGAGACCGCAGCTACCGCCTGATACTACCAGGTTCAAAATTCGAGGTAAGTTTGGAATATCGTACACCTTTGCCAATTATTCAACTTTGGCAGTAGATGTCAAACATTACCTACCGATTCCGGTTCGGATGTTAAATTTACAAGAAATATGGTCCTTTGAACCGGAACCGGTTAGTTAGGCTTTTTATTGCATAAAAAGGTTTTAAAATCTAATATTTTCCAGGATTCTCAGCTCAGTGCATTGCCGCGTAGAATTTTGAACTGATGTAGTTCAAAATAGTAGAGGGCACTGATCTGTTCACTCATCATGTGTAATCGTGATGCTTAGCCTACCATCAGGCAAGAAAGTTGCCGACTCGTCACAAAATAAAATTTGGCTTTCAATTCGTTTTGTCTGTAATGTATATTTTCCCTATAACAGGCATCAAATACCTAGGAGCGTATCTAACCCTGGACATCGAGCCAGAGTCCACTTCGCTGAAGGTGTCTTTCATCGACCGCAACTGGCCACTGACCGTGTTCAATGGGAAATACAACGTTACTTTAGTGCCAGGCTTAACAGGTACCTATATCTTCGTAACTACCAACTAAAACCCATTCAGAAAGAATAGGCTCAGTGGAGATTTGTGGCTGATTCAAGCAAAGATTTTTATTACCAGAAAGAATCATCATCATCAGCCGGAAGAAATCCACTGCTGAACATAGGCCTCCCCCCTTGAACGGTTATTAGCCATTTGCATCCATCGGCTCCTTGCGATTCTTATATCGTAGTGTGGGGGGCCTTCCTACCGAACGTTTTCCGGTTCGTGGTCGCCACTCGAGAACCTTTCTTCCCCATCAGTTATCGGTTCGTCGAGCGACGTGGCCTGCCCATTGCCACTTCAACTTGCAAATTCAGAAAGAATAGTGGGATATTTTATGCCTTGATTCACATACTTACATAGGTTTGTAGGTACTTACAAGGTTATTTTTAGTTTCTTTGCCAACGTTTTTCATTTGTTTCCTTTCAGTGGCACTAACTGGAGATGGCCCCTTCCCCATTCGGACAAAATCATGGAAACACTGCAAACTGCCGGCTGACATCATAGGAAATAACTATTTGCGACCATTAGGCACCTAGTCATTTTAGTGAGGTTTACCCTCCCTACGGTCTTTCATAGACCAATAGCGGTTTTCGGTTAGGTATTTGCCATACTATCGATAGTTCTCATCTTACACAGCATTGAATACCATCGGATGGACATCAGGTCCTTCGCTCAAAATTTTCCGAACCAAAAGTCTAAAACGCGTTATTTTTTTAATAATTGCGTGTCGGTCAATCTCCCATTGCCACGTTTTAAGCTCGATAAGCTTTATCAATAAACGATTGGTGTTGGTGCTATCGGTCAACTATCGATTGGCAACACTATTTCCGAAACCAAACGACGTGCTACTTCTGTATCTTGCTAGAAGTTAAACCGGTCGTTAGAAGAGATACTTAGCTTTAAATATTTTAAGAACTCGTTGCAAAAAACCAAAATAAAATAATGAGAAAAATGTTTCTTTGTTTAATTTTTCTTATCCTTACCTACACAATTTAAGTAATTATTGTAAATGATAGTGTGATTTTTTGTTTAACCTTTTTTCACGCAGTAACGGATCAAGATTTATTCCATAGATTTAGTTTATGAGCCAAAGACAGACACCATGATACGCAATATTGATTTTTGCATAGGTTCAGTCTGTTTATTCCTCGTTTCTCACACCTTTTCACGCCTAAACCGCCGAACAGATCTTGACGAAATTTAGAATGGAGATATTTGGAAATGACATGGGATACTTTTTTCGCAATAAACTTAAAGCCAGGTGCGGGGGCTTAGGCTACCTACTAAATACAAACAGATGGGTTCACAACAAAATCTAAACTGTTTTTTAAAGAAATGCATAAAGAAGAGTTCAGACTTCAAAGTGACGATAACCGAAATAGGTTAGGATAAGGCAAAAGAATTAAAAGCAAGCTTGAATATTAATCAATGTGTATATTACAATACATAGTCAATAACAAACTCTATTGAACGCAAGATTAAATAATCTATAAATCAATTAATGATATCAAATCACAAAGAAATAATTAAAAACTCACAAAAACCAATGGTTAACGAAAAAATACCACTTATATATAAAACTTTTGTATTCATTAAAATTAATTAATTTTTAAATTGTAGGTACACATTATATTAAAATACCAAACATTTTAAATTACATCAATTTTTTTTATATAATGATCATTAAAATTATCATGTGCTAATTTTAAAGATAATAAATCATTAGAGCCTTTTTAACCACAAAACATTTTTATTAAAGTGGTAGGTGTATAATTAAACACAAAATAAATGCGATAACAGTGATTGGACAATATTTCAAACTTTTTATAGTTTTGCTAAAAGCAGTTTTTATTACATTTATTCTATAAGCACCGTTAATTTTAACTGTACAAATAAATTGCCATTTTTCTTAAACCTATACTTACCAATAAAGCGGAATCTCAAAAACTACAAGACATACAAAGCTTAAATTAGGAAAACTACTTCCTGCGAAAATGGTTTATGAAAATTCATCGCCTAGCAGCTCTTTTGTTCATTATATCCGTATTCAATTCAAGTCCGTGTTCTTATGGATTGGATTTGAATTGGATGCGGATTGGATTCGAATTGGATTTGCATGTAGTGGATAGTACAGTAATATTTTAGTTGTTTAACAACAAAAAGGCTACTTCAGGTCGTATTTTTCATGAAGCGGATTCAAAAAGCTTTTTGTCAGTTATCTCTTAATAGATTGGAATGATACGTTGATCCTTCAGAATCGGAATCGTTGTTGAAAGCTTATGAGGAACCCTCTCCTTCTGGAGAGCCATTCAAAGGTTGTCTGAAAGAGATCGCTATTTAGTGATAAGATCACTTGTTGTAGGTATACTCGTACTCTAGATTATTTATTCTATTGCGTTTTTATTGGTGTACAAAACATTGTTGCATATCAATTGTTTTGCCAAAACTAAAAAAAAAACCGTGTTTATCGAACAAGTACCAACGTCATTAAAAAATAAGTTAGCAGAGCGTTACCTACTGTATGTAAAAATATTAATTAATCAGAGAACTTATCACAGGCAGCTTTGGAAGCATTGATATTATAAATATAAAATACATCCAACAGTATCTTCTACTTAACGTAATAAGAGAGTGTTTACATTGGGCAAATCGATCTCACTTGCACTTTATACTAAGATATCTGTTTACAAACATTCTTGTTTCAACAAAATTGACTTTCACTTCATACATGTAAACGATCCATTAGCACCATTTTTTATCATTTATTTACAAAGGCGAGCTTTTCTGGCAACAAAATTTAAATGAAACAAAAAAATTCAAAACTTCTGTACCCCTAGTACAAGTTTTAAAACGATAAAAGTTTTGGTAAACGTCGACGTTTACCACCGCCGACTTGTCAAAGTGGCAACTCGATCTGCTTAAATTCATAAAGTAACTCAATAACATTGTTGGAATATGATTATAACGATTTTAAATAACTCGTATTAACGATTTCAGTTCCTCCAAGTCTCGGTAAGATTCGCTGAAAAAAATATGTATGAATGGAAACGAAAACTTTTATAGTTTTTGTAAACTATCAAAACCTGTACTAGGGGTACTGTTGTTTTATTAATTACACTTAAATTTTATTGCAGTATTTGTTACAACGACTACTATTTGTTCGGTACTATAACTAAAATGCCCCATAGTAGCCTTAATTTAAAACTAATAGTGTAAATAAATGTTAAAACAACGAGAGTAAAATTTAAAAAAAAAAAAAAAAAAAAAAAAAAAAAAAAACTCGAAATCACCACAACCGAAGCACCTATCGGTGTGTTCCGGCAACCTCACTTGAGAGCCAGTTTCCAGGCGTAGTATAGCCTTTGACCATATCGTCACTCAACATCAGTATCCCTAGTACAAGTTTTACAATGACTATAAAAGCTTTCGTTTCCTTCCAAACATTTTTTTTCAACGCGCCTAACCGAAACTTGGAGGGTCTAAAATCAGTAATACGGGTTATATAAAATCGTTTTATTCGCATTCCAATAAAGTTTTCGAGTTACTTTTTGAATTTAGGCCGTACGAGTGGCCACTTTGACAAGTTGGCGGTAGTAAACTTTGACGATTACGAAAACTTTTATAGTTTTCACAACTTGTACCTACTAGGCCTACTGGTGACTTGTGGCCAAACGCTACTACAGTTTACGATGTAAAAATAAAAATCAGATCTATTCCAACTTAAGTTAAACCCGAACCCTACGAATTCATTACTCTATTCAATAAAAATTCTACAATTAGTAATATCAATAACGAAACAGATCCAAAAATACTACATAAATAAATCTTGTACTTACTAGAAATAGAAACACAAAAATAACAAAGCTTAGAATTACCAAATCGTATACGCAGGAAAGTAAACATTTACAATGTAGAATGCTGATTCAAACACGCGGTAGTTTATAATAAACAATACAATAATTAGAATAATATATGTATATTATTATATAAGTGTATAATATAAGCCACATCGCTCGACAAACCGATAACCGATGGGCAAGAGAGTTTCTCGAGTAGCGACTACGATCCGGAAGACGTTCCGTAGGTAGGCCCCCCACTAGGTGGACCGACGACATTGTAAGAGTCGCAGGGAGCCGATGGATGCAAATGGGTAATAGCCGTTCATGGTGGCGTTAAAGGGGAGAGGCCTATGTTCAGCAGTGTACTTCTTCCGGCTGATGATGATGATGATGATGATGATTTAATATAATAATATTGTCCTATGACTAGGACTAGAAAATTGTAAATTAATTTCCTCCAAAACTACAACAAGTTGGAAATAGTAATAATTACGACAAAAATACGTATTATGAAAAAAAAAGTACTAACTATAAATTTGTTTTAAAAAGCTACGGCTACCGCTTGATAAAAAAAAAACTATACTGATATTATAAATGCGAAATTTACTGTTTGTTTGTTACCTTATCAATACTAAACCGCTGAACCGATCTTGATGGCGAAAATTGGACATAGTTCAAACCCAGATGATGGAGAAGGACATCCTACTTCCTACTAATATTATAAACGTGAAAGTTTGTGAGTATGGATGTATGGATGTTTGTTACTCTTTCACGCAAAAACTACTGAACGGATTTGAGTTAAATTTGGAATGAAGATACCGTATACACTGCATTAACACATACATACTTTTTATCTCGGATAAAGGTTCCTGCGGGATAATGGGAAGATGCTGGTGAAATAATATTATTATAATATTGTCAATGCATCCAGTGTACATCAAGGCCGAACATCTCGATGACGAATATCTATTAGTAACGTCTTTTATTTAATCATTCGATTGATAAGACTGAATATCTTTATTGAGGGTATTATATTTTGTGCTTGCTATCTCATATGCAGTTTTTATTCGTAAGTGTATATGATATACATATATATATAATCATATCAGTTATAACTATATTGACTGTTTGCAATTAAAAGTAGCTTTAACCGAGTAGGGGTTTTGACTGTAACATATCTAATTATATAAATATATATTATAATAGATTTAACTTCAACTAAATATCATATATTATTATGTTTCCAACCCTTTTAACTCTTTTAAGAACTGGCATATTGACATATATCCTGAAAAGTATCTATATTTCTATGCACAATATCTAAATCAGGGATGCACAGACCGCGGCCTGCGAGCCGCATGCGGCCCGCCGGTGGAATACTGGTGGCCCGCCGACAGCAAAAATAATACTCTCGTACATTCGAAAAATATTTAATTCTATTCCAGAATAAAACCAAAAAAATTTGTTCGAAAAGTAATTTGAATCTCAAATATAAAAAAGATTGTAAGCACTATGCAGTGCCATGCTTCAAATCAATAAATTCTTTTTAAATTTTAATACATTATTATCAATTCTTTATTGTCTTTAATTACCTATACTTCTGGCGGCCCGCCATCAGTTCATGATTTGCCCGAGTGGCCCCTAGTCTTAATAAGTCTGTGCATCCCTGATCTAAATCATCACTAAACTTCTTGATGTACTTTATTGGACATTTAAAATCAACTTTCTTCACATAAAATCTTACATCGAATATTCGAAACTGACAATGTTATATAAATCGTAATATTAATAATAATAACGCCCACACAATCACATAAATGTATGTGGTCTATGTAGCTCTGACTCGGACTCCCTAACTAGGAGTGCCTGCGTTTATTTAGGGTAGGTATCAAAAACTATGAGAATCGGAGAGACGGAAAAAAATATACATGGTTTTTTTTTTGTAATGCACACATATTTGTTCCGTAACAGGAAACTAACCTGCGGCCACGCGTTTTGCTCGACCATTGTGACACATCAGTCGTAGCTGAATATTGTATTTGTAGTACGGTTTATACAAAATAATAATATCAAAATAGCGGTATGAAAACTAATTAAAACTAACCTAAATGGGTAAAAATTATGCAACTTCAAAAACTTTCGTGTGAATGAGGTTTATAACATACTATGTACTTTGTTCAACATTAAAAATCTGTCCGCATTTAGGGTTGCCACCTGTATTTTACAATAACATTTTTAGTATTGCACATTATTTCGGGAAAACGTACCTACTTATTATATATATATGTACTTTGCAAAAGCGGTAATGTACGTGGAAATACTTTACATTTACTAAAACAAACAAAAGCATTATGTGATTTTTTGCGCGTAACGGAACGCATCGATAATGAATATAATTATACATGTACCTATACGCAAAAGTTTTAGCACTGATTTCGATTTAAAACGCAACCTAAAACATCAATCATGTCAATTGACGCATTCATATTAGGCATTTTTTCCTTCTTGATTGCGTCTTTATGTATTTGTTAGATGTTGCTATAACCAAAGAAAACAAATATGAATCTGGAAAATACGTTGATAAATCGAACAAATTACTACTAATAGAGTCTTTAGACTCATTAAAATGTATCACACAATGAACACACCTATTTCAATAAATGATTATCATTTGATACTTAATTGACACACGCTGTACCTACAGTCAGCAACAAAAGTAGCTGATCAACTCGATTTTCCAAATGCGTCATAAAACAGTAACGTTTGTTTTTTTTCTTACAGCGTACCAAATAGCGTTTGACCATAACACAACAAACCTGATGTTAAATGACGATTCGGTCGAAGGTCGGTGTTTAATATGATAAAGAGGATCGGAAAATTTGTTTTTATTCAGCGACTTTTGTTGTTGCCTGTACTTTGTTAAAGCAAACACTCTTAATGCTCCAAAAAGGCGACAACCCACATTCAACTTATCCTAAATCAAAACCAACGATGTTGTCCAAATCGTAGTTGAATATCCTATAATCGTGTTTGTACAGTTTATACAACCTCCTGATCAGGGGCAGTTCCAGCTGCGAGAAGTACTTGTAGAGCTTCTCCGAGGTCCCCGACGTGTGGGCCAATCTCGGGAACTGAACGTAGGACGCGTTGATCGTATGAAGCGCTAGAAGAGAATCGTCTAGGAGAGTCTCGTATTTACCTGAAAGTAAAATAGATCATATTTAGTTTGCTTTACTTTGGCACTGCGCTCGTCGCTCTAGATAATATTTGATGCCCTGTAAATTTAAAGGAAAAAACAGTAGTGTTTGCATACTAGGGCTTGGTGATTCAATAACTGGCAAAAGGTGGTGTACAGTCAGCGACAGAAGTAGCTGAACATACTTGATTTTCCAAATGGGTATTAGATGAGTATGGTTTGTTGTTATTTTACAACTTACATGGTATCGTTTGACCACAAAATAACACCCCTAATGTTAATGGATGGTTCAGTCGAAGGTTGATGTGTAAGATCATAAAAGACAATCGGAAAATTGTTTTTTTTTCAGCGACTTTTGTCGTTGAACGTACTTGAATACTTCCCTAAGCGGACACTGCCCAATTCTTACCCGAGCGAGTTTATTTAAAGCTAACTCTTCACAGAAATTGTATTATAAACCAGAGAAATAAATTACGTAAATGCAAGAATAAAAAGCATTTATTCATAAAAAAAAACTATTATGTTTTACACAAACCAAATAAAATTTCAATTAAGTGGTTCGCACTTTGATGTATCATCAGGCAAAACTCGGGCTACGTGGGTATTTCTTCGCCCATTCCAAAATGATTCCAGGACAAAACTATGCCTGTCTAATTTTAAGAGTTAAAATTATGATGAAAACCTGATTCAGCTGTTTCAGCGTAAATTGAAAGGAGAAAAAGATACCTGGAAACTAAAGACTCAAGAGCCTTTAGGAGTGAAACTAGGATATTGTCCAAAGTAAACGGGACAGCTGCAGACAAAATATTCGAATAACTTACCGGAAATTAGCAATATTGTTCTTACACATTTTTTTTCCTTCTGTCGTTATCAAACTCGACGTTTGCGACTTGCGTCAAGCCTGACCTCTAATTTGATAAAGTGATGAATAGTTTTGCTTAACTGGTTTTCTATATGATAGGTTGTAATACCAACATGGAATGTGGTTGATTTATGATGTTATATACCATGTATTATCATTAACGTAACGTTTCTATACGAAATTGACGTTAATGACAAAGACTGCGTTTAATAGATTTTGGGAGACTCTAATTTTTCGAGTATACAGTAACAAATTCTCTAGAATAGAACTCTAGAACTCTAGTTGTTACTTTGGTTTAGGCTTATAGCTGATTTACAGGTCACAATTTTAGTGAGGCTATTCAAACTTTAAGGTTAGCTGAGCAAATAGACCAATGCAGTCTATTTTTAGTTTTCCTGATGAATAACAGACAAAAATGTGATGGCAGAGCGACCGTAATTACGACTGTTCTAACTTAGTGCTAGTTTTTCTGCTGTGGGATATCCAAGCAACTGATGTGTGAAGTGAAGAAAACAACGCTGTACCCAAGATGCCCCTGACCTCCTGTGATCCTCTCCCTCGCCTCTGAACGTGTCACAAGAAAAACAGAAGCCAACTCGTTGTTGGTTGGCTTTCGACTTTGGACGCAAAATTACACCACTGTCCAAGATCTGTCCTAGACTGATCCATACATGGGAGTCTTGACTCCAGCGTTATATATCTTGTTGAAAATATAGCCAATGTGTGACCGCGGGCGGTCTCTTACAAACATTCAATCACTGCGCCATATATACAAAGGCTAATAAAGGGACACACGATCGTACGCTGCGCCGAATACTTAAAAATCATTTCCAGGAACTTCGAGGACAGTTGTAGACAGAGTGAGATAGGCATATTAGTCTTAATATCAGAGCAAAAGAGATCCCGATACCTAGTTTGAAATTTAGATCACAAATGTTTCCTAGAACCTCAGCCGAATATAACGGAAAGGTATTACGTAGCGGGCTGATCGTCGAAGATCATAATCAGTCAGCTTATGGTACAATTTTATCAAATGAAGATATTGTTGAATTATTTACCTACACTAAAGCTTATTTCAATACAAAATGTTGGCCTATGCTGCGTCTTCTTAAAAATATTATTAGCTTTGACAATATTAGTTCTGATCTAAAATTACCAACGGAGTGAAGGTGGCAATGTTATATTCCTACTTGATTTACTAGAAGTATATAGCAGTTGTAGTAGCTTAAATACGCATGAAGAAGAAGACTTAGATATTATAATTCTTTGGGAAGAGGCCACCATCTCTTTTCGTCCTGGTTGGAAGGGTTGGGTACTAGTAAAATGACAGACCAGGTACATATGGCTTATGACCATTGCAGTGTCATGTACAAGGCACATCCTAGTTGAACGTAGGTAATGCATTGTTATAGACTGGAATCAGGTGAACCATCACTTGTTTCAACATAAAATAAGTTTTTTAAATGTATGTACAGACTTGGCCATTAGCAAAATGAGCTTTTTTTCCTAGTTGTGAAGCAGACTTTTTATCGCCAATGGAGTAACGACTACCGAGAAAAAAACTGAGACGATGTATAACTATTGCGTCACACATGCATAACATGTTTTTGCGCCTATAGTGGTACGGGCAATCGAAGCACCTTGTGCCGTTGTTGTTTATTACCGGTGTAGGAAGGTTCAAAATCATTCGACAGGGAGAGCACTTTTTTCGGGACTGATAATTTATAGGTTCTCAAATCTTTCGAATTAATAACCTACACGGATTTAACAGGTTTTCAACTAAACGTGATTTCAGGACAAACGAGGTAGCGTAGAAACTTGTAGATATAATTTTGTACAAAGCAATAGCTGGCTAGCTGATTGTTGCTAGGTTGTATGACTTCTATGTATGAACATTGAAGCCAAGCTAAGCTAACCCAACCAAGACCGATACTGCTGGTCTTAGTGTTAATGACCTTCGGAGATTTCGGAAGCAGCAGCGCAGCAAAAATAAATTAGATAATACCATATATTATTAATAGATATGGATACATTATTTAGGCTTATGAAAAAACAATATATAAAATTAGAGCAACCTCAAACTCAACCTCTAAGCAACGACAGAATATTCTAGAATCTATATATTGAGCCGTAGAAGTAAAAAATTTGATAACTTTTGCAGTGCCGCAGATTAAGAAATATTAAGTTGTTAATTACCGCTTTGTGCCTACTTCTTTGGTATACAAACGTCATCGCAGTCCTTTTGACCTTATGGTCACGTCTAGTGCATTTTCTGTTTTAGTAATTTAGTTTCAATTAATTATAAGACTTGCAAATTGCTTGCCAAACATGACAATAACAACATTATAAATGCGATAGTAACTGTCTCTGTCCATCTGTGTTTTACCTTTTCACGTCTAACGCCCGAAATTAATACTCGATCCTGATCCGTTATCCGCGGTTTTGGATCGATATGCCATGTCATGATATATATATATATATGTCATTTTAGTACTAGGGCTTGACAGATTACTACTACAATGACATATTATGACATGACGTATCGATCCAAAATCGCGGATAACGGATCAGGATCGATTATTAATTTCGGGCGCAAATCGCTAAACAGATCTTGATAAAATTTGGTATGGAGATAGTTTGAACCCTGAGGAAGGACGTAACATACTTTTAATAGCGATAAACAGTAATCCACGCAAGTGAAACCGCGGGGACAGCTTGTAGTACTTATAAAGAGCAAATAGAACATCGAAAATAATTATAATTCAAGAATTTCTCACGAAGTATTTTAACGAGTTAGCCTAACTTGACGCAAGAGGTTTTGACGTAAACCTACACAAACATTACGCTATGTGAAACGTAGAGGAACAAGTCTCATCGTCACTTAACATCAGGTGACTTACGTTCGAAATACCCGATCCTGATCCGTTATCCGCGGTTTTGGATCGATATGTCATGTCATAATATATTGTCATTTTAGTAGTAACTAGCTGCGCCTCGCGGTTCCACCCGCGTCTTTCCGTTATCCCGTAGGAACCTTACAGTGAGGACAATATTAATCAAAGTGGAAGTCATTTTAATGAACAATTATTCTCAGCGGGTTTTTCACAGGATTTTAATCACAACAGAGCATTTTAGCTTTGTATAAGTGAAAAAAAAATTAATATCACATCAACAGTTCCAAAGACTGCGTTGTAAGTAGTAACTCAATGACTCATCGGCACATCTGCCTTTAGAATTGATTTTTGTATCAAACACGAATACAGGGCCCCGCTCTGATAGGGGCCCCAAAACGCAGGGACCCAGTGCATATACTATGTATCTGTATTTATTATGCACTTAAATTAAAAATCTCACTTTTTTCACAATCTCATTTTTTAGTTCAACGCTATGCTCATATAGCTAGGATATATGCTAAATGGTTACTCGGCAAAAGTTTCCATCAATTTGACGACTGACTGCGGCCGACATAAAACTTTCAACTTTTGAATACAACATCAATTCAATTTGAAGTTGTGATCTAAGTAGTGAGTTAAGTACATGATTTTCATTCGCTTTTTGCTTTCTAAGGGCCGGTTTTATATTGTACTTTTTTCGGTAACTCATTATAGTAACATTACGACTCGTAAATGTCACGTTAGTATCTTTTACTGATTGTGGTACCATAAACGCATTTTAACTGTCTGTAAGTGAAACGAAAATTTTACGTGAATTGTCTATGGCTACTTGTCATTTTATTGTCAACTGTGAAATTTCTATCAAAATACTGATGGGCATTTTTTGGCGGCAATGGAAACTATAAAAGTCTTCGTAAACGTCGAAGCCAACTTGTCAGTGGCAACTCGTACTGCCTACATTCAAAAAGTCAAAAAGTAACTCGAAAACTATGTTGGAATACGAATAAAACGTATTACCCCGTATTACCGATTTTAGATCCTCCAAGTTACGGTAAGGCACACTGTAAAAAATGTATGGAAGAAAAGGAAAACTTTTATAGTTTTTGTAAACTATCAAAACTTGTACAGAGGTACAGGTACAATAAGCGATTTATTTCGACGTTCGATTTCGTCATCTAGGCAAATTCTAGGAAGGTGCGTTAACACATTATGCTGATTTGCATTTTATTGTCAACTGTGAAATTTCTATCAAAATACTGATGGGCATTTTTTGGCGGCAATGGAAAAGTCTAAACGTCAAATTAAACAATTCATAAGCTCAAATCGCTACCATCTCCATCCGTAAAGTGCGTTCATAAAATGTTACTGAAATTAAACGAACGGATTTTTTAGCACGGAAAATTTGACAATTAGATCAAATTAACCGAAATAAGGTATGACATTTAACTTACGGACGTTTATAAAACCGGCTCTAAAGGAATTTAAACATTGAGTACCCTAGGGCCCCCGCATGGCCTAAGACTGCCCTGCCTACATAATTTTAATATTAAATTGAGTTTATGCTAATAATTTCGTATTTCCCAGTGTCGACACCTGTTCGCCAAGATAACCTCGAGACGTAGACAATTTTACACGTAATCATACGATTCTGACTGATGGTAGGTATTTCGAACAGACAAACAAGTTTTTTACTTATTATGATTTTTATGTGATTTTTTTCGACATCAAAGAAGGATGAGGTTTCAATCAATCTTATTGGTTATCTAACTTCATGTTATAGGCATAACTACAATACGGGCCTTTAGGTTATTTATTGAAAATTCATCATCATCATCATCATCAACAGCCGGAAGAAGTCCACTGCTGAACATAGGCCTCCCCACTTGAACGCCACCATGAACGGCTATTAGCCATTTGCATCCACCGGCTCCCTGCGACTCTTACAATGTCGTCGGCGGTCCTTCGGCGAATTTCCTCATTACGGATTTTATTGAAAATTGGGCCTTGTTTTTTTTTAGCTTTTCGTTTCTCCCAGATTGGCATCTCTATCATAAATTGGCGACTTGCTGTGAGGCTGTGACCGAAAAACGTAGGTACAAAGTGCACCAATTGTACGTTTGACCGATTTGAACTGTAGAGTTGATGCAACGTTGCAATTTTTATCCATAACAAATTTTACACAATGTGTCCATCGATTTCTAAAATAACGCTTAGTAGGGTGCATAGTCCAATATTTGTGACAGAAATTTTTGTTCTCGGATAATAATAATGCCCTCACAATCACATACATAGTTCTGACTAGGGCACACACGCTGTAGGGTTGCGAATTTAACAACTTTAGAATTTGACCCAAAATCAAAAGGGCCGCCGACACACCAGTTTTGAAAACTATAAAAGTCTTCGTAAACGTCGAAGCCAACTTGTCAGTGGCAACTCGTACTGCCTACATTCAAAAAGTCAAAAAGTAACTCGAAAACTATGTTGGAATACGAATAAAACGTATTACCCCGTATTACCGATTTTAGATCCTCCAAGTTACGGTAAGGCACACTGTAAAAAATGTATGGAAGAAAAGGAAAACTTTTATAGTTTTTGTAAACTATCAAAACTTGTACAGAGGTACAGGTACAATAAGCGATTTATTTCGACGTTCGATTTCGTCATCTAGGCAAATTCTAGGAAGGTGCGTTAACACATTATGCTGATTTGTGTCATTGTTACACAACACGATCTGAGTCAGCTTTATTAAAATGTGCGATTCACGAGGTCCTTTTTGCACCTGCAAGATTTAGAATACCGCGTGAGGTTTTACCATCATCGTCACCGTTAGCATACCGGCATGTCTAAGCACCATAATATTCAAGGCCTTGTGACATAGATGTCGTTTAAAAGTCTAAAGTGATATAGTTAGCGAAATTTTAATACATGGTTCAAATAAAACACGAGATTAAAAGTTACTTTAAGAATATAGGACAACAGATTAATTAATTTTGAGAATGATTTTCGATGGGGCCGCTATAATTCCAATACCGTATAAACCCATCTACCGATCCGCGCTGGAACCGCGTGGTGAATTTTTTTAAAATGTTATTACCTCATAACTTTCGACTGGGTGAACCGATTTTCATGTTTTTTAACTTCCAAAAAAGGATGAGGTTCTCAATTCGGATGTTTGTATTTTTTTTAACTCCGTCGAATACAGACGGTTTGACAAAATTATTTTTTTTTGTTGGAAAGAAGATATTTCAAAAGTGGTCCCATGATAAGGCAATCAGGGTTGGATGATGGCAGACCAGAAAAACCGAAGGGAACCTGAAGTCGGTTTTTATTTGAAAGCTGGTGCTTCCCGTGTGGTCCCATTTCAATTTGGTCCAGTTCTGAGCATCCATGAGAAAATCTTTGATGTCGATCGTTTTTGGTTATTTTTTTTTTTAATATTTGCTCTCTGACGCCCGAAATTAATAATCGATCCGATCCGTTATCTGCGGTTTTGGATCGATATGTCATGTCCCAATATGTCATTTTAGTACTAGGGCTTGACATGCTACTAAAATAACATATTATGACACGAGGCAGAGATGTACTTGTCTTGTGTCCAGTCAAGGTCCAAAATTAAATAGGTACTTAGACTAAAATTATTTAAACCGGTAATCTTTTTGGTGTTTTTGGGACACACCCTAAATCAACATCCATGTTTGCAAGATTAGTTCTGATAAGTATTTCTACACATACAACGATATTATTGAAGACTAGCTGTTCCCCGCGGTTTCACCCGCGTTGGCTACATCTTTACGCATGCAAAGTCTCAGCCCGATCGGTTTAAAATTGGCAAAGTTTCATACAAACTTTCATCCCCTATTTTATCCCCTTGGGGGTAGAATTAATCAAAATCCTTTCTTAGCGGATGCCTACGTCTACCTGCATGCCAAACTTCAGCCCGATCCGTCCAGTGGTTTGGGCTGTGCGTTGATAGATCACTATGTCAGTCAGCCAGTCACCTTTGAGTTATATATATTTAGATATTTACGTATAGTTTACTTCTACCAAGTACCAATTGAATGTTATGATTATAAATTGGCGGCAAGGAAGTGCAACCCACGCACAGTCGTTCACGATGACCTATTATCATTTTGAACTGATGCAATTTGCAGTGTCTATAGTTCACTGTACTACTGGACAGTATGGAATATAAATTATAATTATTAAAAGTCAATTTTTCTTTATTCAATAGGATACATTGTGATCACTTTAAAACGTCAAACTTAAAACTAGCTACGCCTGTTCCAACCTCCTTACGCCGGCAAAAGAACAGGCAAGAAACGTCCGGCAGGTAATTTTTTTGGCGCGATCACATTGACAATTTTATTCTTATTACTAATTAATTGAATTGGAGCAAGTTCACTAAAATCCCAAGTTTTTTTTTGTCATCTAATGGTCCGATATTTTTAATCAACTTTACTAATAACATTTCTCTTGTTTGGTTGCACATTGGGATATGGGAACATGAATATTATATTACTACGGCATCACACTACAACTGGATTAGGAATTGGCTCTCAAGCGGGGCTGCTGGAACACACCGATAGGAACTTGTCGACAGATTCTTAACTTGAAGCCAGGCGAGTACTAGAGAATACCCTACCACCAAGCTATGGTTTCATCACGATGTTTTCCTTTACCGAAAGCTCAAGCTTATTGTGTAGGGTTCGAATTAGAACCTACAGATCGCAAGCCGGATGGGAAGGCCGCCAAAACCGACTGACTTTGGCTATTGGATAAGAAGAGCCGAAGACCGGGCTCAGTGGCGCAAGCCGACGTCACTACCACTGAACCATAATCGCTTCGAATATAGCTAGGATCTATTATTATCACCAAAAATAAAATAACCGAAAATTTACACCAATGTGAAATCCACGCTACGCTACTATTTCACGTTTTGGTGACGAGTAAGCACCTATCAGTGTGTTCTGGCAGCCTCATTTGAGAGCTAATTACCCCGTCCAAGTGTAGCGTGACGCCTCCTTCAACTACATCGTCGATTAACATCATGTTACTTGTGCTCAAACACTACCCTATAAGAAGTAAAAAAAAGAAACGAAACACAAGGCAAATTAAATTTGATAGCTTCTGTAGTGACTTACCAACTAAACTGTATTTGATGAGACACGGATGGCACAGGTTCGTAATCGGCTGCCAGTGTTCATTATTCACCACGTCTGACAACTCCTCAGACTTGTTGCTAAGGAATAGTGCGAATTCTTTGAATGTGACGTCATTTCCGTGATCCAGGGACTCGTTCGACGGGTTCTTGCGGTACGCCTTGATGATGCGCCGGCCGACGCGATCCTGGGAAGGAATCGTTTGATTCGTGAACACAATTTTCATTTGTTCCGTCTTCAAAACCACGGACGACGACGGACACCCCTGTCCAAAGATCGGTCGTCTGCTCTGGCGAGGCTTGATTTGTTGGAAAGTGAACCTTAGCAACGATCAAACGAGGACACACGTCAGACGGCTACAGGCAGGGCGTATTCAACGTGCACCGTCCAGATCTGTTGAAAAGCAAGTCGTTGGCCCCCATCTTAAGCTTAATGGTTCGGTTCGTGAAAAACGATTTTCATTTGCTGTCTTTATATCACGATATGTGACTCCTTTGGCGTGAATTCGATGAACTGAAGGTTTCCTTTAGCAGAAGCTCAATCTCATTGCAGGATTCGAAAAGTCAACGTAAGCAGTCTACCATTTTACAATAATGTTATATATGCAAAACTTTGTGATTTGGTGTGTATTGTTTGTTACTCCTTCACGCTAAAACGGATTTAAGTAAAATTTGGAATGAACATAGCTCTTAGCATAGAATACATTTTAAGGAAAAAGCCTCCTATATAGGGGAGCCGCGGAGCGCAGCTAGTCGTTTCATATAAGGATATTTTATCGTTCAATTTATGGCAATCAAATCAATGATCAAGAAAATTATCAATGCCCATGGTCAAGACTTCAGACGCAGTTACAAAAACAAAATAATTGATAGCAATTAACAAAAAGAAATCTACAATACCGATGGTAAAATTTAAGTCATCTTATTGTCACAGCTTGAAGGTTCAAAATGCGGCGAAGAACATTTTCATACATTCATTCTACATAGCTAATATTTAATTATGGCTACTCTTATAAATATGATCTCCCAAGTTCTTTAGCAATTTACCTGAAAATACTTGGCACTCTGCGTATCCCCTTCTAGTTTATTCCTAAAAGCTGACAGCAGTCTTTCAAATGGGTTCCTCACAATGACCATTTTGTGGAAGTTTTCCAGCATATAGTCCCGTTCTGGCTTGTCCACTGTGCTGAAGTTCCGGAACATTCCAGGGGAATGTGCCAGGCTGGCTGGTATGGATAATACATCTGTACTATTCCATTTGCCAGCCAGTATCATTAGCACTCGCTTCCAGTTGGTACAGGCCACCTGAAAAGGAATTTGCTATTAAATTTAATTGAAACAAGAACGTTGGTGGTTACCTTTATGGCTAGTGCAGGCAGGAAACAGAAAAAAGAACTAGAGATGGTACCTAACTATTTTTAAAATGAGAACTTGGTAAGTACCTACTTACAGACTCTGTTCTATTTATTTGTTTTAAAAAAACAATCCATAATAGCAGACTAATGGAATCCCTGTCTACATTACTAAAATAATAGTACTGTCAAGTCAATGAGGACTTTTTTGGCGGCAATTGAGTTGTCAACGTGAAAATTTTGTTTTTATTTCCAAAACTTGTGTTTCTTCGAATGATAATGTGTAATATTGGTGGATTATTAACCATTATGTGTTCGTTAATGTGTACGAGTGTGGGAAATTGAAATAAAGTTGTGAAAGTGACTTTTCTAGTTGCTCCAAAAAAGTCCGTGTAAAGTTTAAGTAAAGCTCCACTACTTTACTTAAACACTATCCTCATCCCATCATCTCATCATCACCATCATCATCATCATTTAAACTTGATTCAACTCTCTGAGTTTGAAATATTTTATACTTGACACTGGCAAATACACTAATCGTGTGACGCCATAACAAAGAAAAAAAAAAAAAAAGATTATTTAACTTGGTTTCATTTACATAATTATGTAATGAATATTATTCAAATAACTAATATATACAATTTATTGTTTACACACTTTTTTGAGGATGGTAACAAGGAAGTTGCCTAAAACTTATAAAAATTGTAACAAAAATAATTAACTACCTGACTATTATAGGTACTTAAAATCAGGAAGCAGTCAGGTAGGTACCTAATTAAAGTTTTCTAACTAGGAAGCACTGAGGACATGCGTAATTAAAGCAGAATTCTAAGTAAATACTGTGTCAGGGACAGTGTGGTATTTTATTTTTAAGTTGAAATGCGACGTTGTTAGAGACGACTGGTTTACCTTGAAGAACTCACCTTTGGCACATAGCAGTACAGCAGTTTATGTTCTTCGTCGACTAAAATGTGCTCTAACTGAGAAGGAGGAAGATCGTCCAACGAGTATTTAGGAGGCAATCGGCGGCATTTCTCTTGTATCAACTCTTGGCGGGCCAAGTTCAAGGACTGGGTCAACTCTAACGAATGCTCGCTTCCCTCACTCACTTCATTATCGTTAACACTACCGTTCACAAACAACAACACACTCAAGAACACTAAAATATACTTTGAAAACATCGTCGCACTCATCTTCACTTCACAAAAACTCAATTAAAGGCATTACAAACTTTCTTTAGAAATGTAACCTTTTTTAATGTAGGGCGCACAAATTATTATTGCAAAGCGGTAAACTGTGTTATGTCACAGAACGTCGCATGTAATGTTCAAACAATGTGCAGTTTCAGCAATACAGTCAACTTTCATTGCGAAAATCTACACGTAACAAAATATAATATCTTCGCGAATTTTTGTCAGACGTGAAACACGTCCACACCAGCTCGCCTCAAAAACAGAACTGAATGAATGAACAATGACAATGAACCGAAATGAATGTATGAAATTGAAACGAGATGGTCGAGTCGAGAACTCGAGACTCGAGATGGATGAGAGCGAGAAAGAAAAGTTTTGACGATTTTGACGAATGAAACGGACGGAACGCGCGTATTCATTCAATTTTTAGAACACTTTACTTTTAGCATAGTAAATTAGTAAATAACTAAATAATAGAGTAGTAATTCAGCCAAATCGGCCGCCGCAGGTTTGAATGGGTGCGTGAGTAGCGGCGCCGTGTACGCACGCACTTTTCACGCACAATCACTAACGAACGGGGCCGCGGCAGTCGCTCGACCTCATCCCATCATCTCATCATCATCTTCATCACCATCATCACTTGATTCAACTCTTTGAGTTTGAAATATTTTATACTTGACACTGGCAAATACACTAATCGTGTGACGCCATAACAAAAAAAAAACTCGTCGAGCGGCCTTATCTAGCCTACTACTTTCTCTTTCTGTAATTATTATGCTTTTATGTACGTACAAGTACATACCACTAATAAATAATAATAATATTTTAAGAACAGCGAAGTGTTGTGCCAAAAAAAAAAACAAAATTTATCGATAGATGGACAGGAAATGACCTAAGTTTATAATAATATATCAGTTTTTTTAACATGGTTTATTATTTGTAGAAAAAATGCATGTAGCAGTTTTTGCGCTGTTACTTCCTTTTCCTATGCTGGCAATCTCTGTGGAATATTGTCCTGAAAAATCATAAAATATCGTTTTAATAACAAATAAACGGATTATTATTATTAGAATTTTTGTTCACATATTATTATTGAAGTAAAACTTTATGGCGCGGTAGGGCTTTAAATCCAATTTAACTGGATGAAAAAAGTGTAACTTTGTACGTTTCGTTAAAAATGCATCAAACAATGCAAAAAATAAACTTTGCCTCCAACCTAAAAAGTTTCACTTTTAACGCGTGGCATTCTAAGTTTTTTTAACCACTTACTCTCACGTGACGAATGTAGCTGGCTTGGTAATATAGATTGATGCGTGCAAATGCCTCTTCAGCGACTTCGAACTGATGATTCTGCCAAGACAACACTGCAAGGCACGCCCAGAGTGTTTCGTTCTCGACATTTCGACAGAGCTGCAAAGGCGTTTGCTTTTTAATGTGCTGGAGATTATAATCATAAAAATTATTCATGTTCCAACAAGCACATATTGTTTCAAGAATGTATTTTAATTGCATCAACAACAATGAGCTGATTAACCATTGAGAGATAACCAACATCACAGAGGCAGCTATAGATATTAATTTAAATACATTTATCATTGTATTTTCTTGTACAGCGCACAGAGGGTGAAAAACAGAGTTTCGTAGAAATACATTATCCTATTCGCTTTAGAAAAGAAACTCCTAGAAAAAATTAAACGTTAGAGATAACATCTAACTACGTAGGTAACTACTAGGTATCTTCAGAATAAGTATCTACTAATAAAATAGAATAAAATATTATTGTATGACTTAAAGTTGCTAATTGTTGTAAACATGATTAGATTTTCCTAATTAGAATCATTTAACTAATTTCCTGCTGTTCCTGTTTAGACAAAAATGTTTACATCGAATGTATATGTTGCTTATTGATAAAAACAATGCTTGTTTTTAGGCAACTCATTAACTCTATTACAAAATTAATTTTCCAAGCGTAAGAGGTTTCTTTTACCGTTTTTAACAACTCTTTATTAATTACACAACATGATAAGATTGATAAGCAGAAATTCTTCTGCTTAAGAAAATAAATACGATCAGATTTTATCACCTAGATCTCATTTCATCATCGTTATGATTCCAACTTTTGGATGGAATTCGAACCATCTCTTAGAAATAATATTTTATTACTCTAGTTGCTAACTTATTAATTAATATTCTAAAGTAGATAATATAAATTCACCTGTAATGCATTCTGCCAGTTGTTCGCGGCAATAACTTTGAGAAGTTTTCCTGCGAACTCCGCCAACGGTACGTGAACCAACGAGCCATCTCCGCGGCATATGCTAACCACGCCTTCAACCACACTTAAGACGGAGGGATTTCGACCTAAATCCCTGAAAAATACATTGTATGAAGCGTTATATTTGAATTATTTTGTAATGCAAAATTATTTTTCGTGCTTTTATAAACATTTGAATTGATGCTAAATTTATTCACTCTACGAATGATAATTTGATTCCGTATCCCAGATGTAAAACGAATAATCCAAGGTCTATTGATAGATACCGGTTGAAAAGTTTATAATTATGAGTAAATACTTACGAGATTTCCCTGCTGAGAGTGGTGAGTGCCAGCCAGTCTGGTTGTATTGACGCTCTTGGACAGCACCAAGCCACGACAGAATTAGCTCGCAATCCTATCAACAACTCAGCTTCGTCACTCCATAGTATGCTCAGTATTTGAGACCCTAAAATTATTCGCCGATAAAACCAAACTGAAAAATCTCTAGATATTGTTGTGAAGTAGGTATATCTAACGGCCGGTTTCAATCACCAATATCATACCATACCATACTGAAGATAGAAATAAGACCCAAGCTCATAAAAGTAATGTCAAATTTCTATCTCTAGTAGGGCAAACCGTGGATAGATAGGTAATTGAAACTGACCGTTAATTGGTATACGATGCGTCATCAATAGACTTTAAACGAAAAAAGAGGTTGAAATGATTATTTTGTAGAATTACATACCACTGGCTGGATAGAGATCATAAACCTAATAAAAAGTTAAGAAGTCACTGTTATAGGACTAATATAAAGCTAGAACTTAGTTGTTACTCCGTACTTACCTAGTTTAACAAACTTTTGCTTACTGTCTTTAACAGTCACCACATACAAATCTCTGTTATAATCTAAAAGAGCGAGCTGTCTTTCGTCAATAGGACCTGTTTGACTCAAAGCAATCGTCGAAACGGTCATTTTATGTCTTAGCTTTGTTACAACGTTGTTTGCAGAGCTGCGTACGATGAGGCCAGTAGGCAGGTCAAAAACGTGAATCACTGAAAATTTATATAAAGTTAAAAATATCGAACACATTAAAATACTTCTTCTTGAAACATTACTTAACTGCAATACTATAGGTGGCTAACTAGTTTCATACACAGGAAGGGGAATGAGGTTGTCAACTTCAACAATCAACTTATTTACTATCACACAATAGCTCTATGTTCAAATGGCAAAAGTCTAAAAACCGATCGTAGATACTGATATTGACAGTAAAACCATTAGATGTATAAAAATATATTATATTCCAGATATTAAACTTACACTTTCGATCATTTTGATCAATAGCAGCTAAAGTGTCAGGTCCTAAAGAAATAGCCGCTCTACCAAGAGTCTCGGGGCGAGCACCCCAAGTAGGACTCGCAAGCAGTCGGCCCATATAACTGTAGATAGATAGGCCTGCTCTTTCCACCACACACATACATCTGGGTGAGAAATCAAAACACGTTAAGCAACAGCATCACGAGAAAAAAGAATCACAGTCATTTGAAGCTTACCTTTCAGCTAACAGTATCATACTGATAGTTCCCTCTTTCAAATCGAAAGTCACTGGAGTATTAGCAACTTGTGATGTGCTTAGTTTGTGAATAAAGCACTGCTTTACCGTTGCCACAACGAGATGACTGAATCCGAGTGCAATCTGTATCACCCTGTCCGGATATTCCAAAATTTGATTTTGGTCTCTTGACATATCTTTTATAGAAATTACTGTGCGTCCTGTTTGAATGCACACGTAATCCTTCCATGTATATTCTCTGAAAATATTCAGTAATCAGCAATATAATATTTATGACTACGGTTTTGGAAGGTTTCGGTAACTGGTCTGTATAACGGATGAAGCAATACCTTTCTATGATGTGAGCGAATAAAACATGGCCGTTGGCGCAAGCCGCAGTCAACTGTAGCCCATCTGACGACCAAGCCAGGTTGTAAATGCTACCAGTCGCTGGTCTATCCAAACATTGAGACCACTAAAAAATAAACAATAAGATAAGTTTTATCACAAGAGAAATCTATATTTTCAAAATGCATTCTAAAATTTATTAAATATATTGTTGGAAAACATTAAAAGCTGCTGATATCCAAACCATAGCATGCTACCAATGTCATTCACTCGATAATACAAGAAGAAAAATATTTAATCGTAAGGATCAAGTACGATATTTGCTAGACATTAAAGTCCAATCTAAATAATCATGGAACCAAAAAAAAAATAGTATTCTCTATTATCACTTACGCCATTTGCATTACAAAGTCTGATGAGATTGAAGCCTCCTACAGCGAACATGTCTCCTGCAGGGGACCAACTCACACTTGTTAAGGGTCTGTCGTGCTTGACGCTCACTGATATTTGCTGACCAAAGGTATCCCATATCTACAAGTGTTTTAGGAGTTAAGATGAAAGGACGAATATAATAGGTATAAAAACATTAAACAAGAATTTAATTACAGCTAATAGAATTTACGAACCTTAGAAAAACCATCTTCAGAACCAGATATTATCAAATTGTTATTAGCATTCCAAGCCACACACAAAATTAGACCTTCGTGGGCTTTCCACTGCAAAAACACAACACATGATAATATATTTATTAACTTTTATTGCAACTAACATAGATACCTACTCGTTTAACAGATAGGTACAATAATTACCTACTCCATTATGTACAGATAAGCTTCAGCAACTTTGGTACGCAAAAAATTAAAAACTACAAATTCAAACTTGGAAGGAAGTCTAAGGACCGAATCAAGTCTTAGTAATATTATGTGATAATGTGGCAGTCTTAGAAGACCAAACTACTTGTATAGCTTTAGTGAGATCAAAGTACTACAAGAAGTTGCAGAAACATTACAAATAGTGGTGATAAATACCTTTGTAACTTTAGTACTGGAATTCAGCTGCTTTATAATAAGAACATTCCCCTTAGAATGTAAGATGGCAGAACTGTCAGGACTCCATACAGCGTTGTAGCATGGCACGTCTGTTTGCACTATCGTGGAGCGAAGTAGGCCATTTCGAGACCAAACTTTTACAAAGCCGTCTTCGCCAGCTAATGAAAGTAAAACACGCATTCAAGCCTATCTTAAACGTACTGAAATTTTATTGAAATCAATTTAGTTGTATTTCGTAGTTCAAGTACCTACACAGAAACAATTTCTCGTGCATAATGATAAAACAGATAAAAAGACAATACCATAAATAATTAACTCGGTACAGATTTTAAGACTCCAGATTAAAACTTATGAGACGTAATCATTTTTACCAGTAAGAAGGCCGGCACCGTCAGGGCTCCATTGAGCTGATAAACATGCACCCTGATGAGCGTTCACACTTTTTTCTATGCGGCCGTTATGGTTTACAATATGGAACCTGAGAAAAATAATACAAGCTTTTTAAAGGTTCAAGTTACATCTTAATGCCTCTTGATATAAATAAAATAATTTTCTCTGTCTAGGTACGATGGCCTAACAACCAAACCACCAGCAGGAGCATTAACATTAAGTATCAAAAAGTTAGAATTAAGAATAAGAAAAAAAAAATGATTTTAGAAAAATTTAATTGAAAAAAGTGTTTAAGAAAAAGATTTAACAGCTTATATAAATAAATAAGATTTAATACCCACTTTCCATCAGCGGCTGATATCAATATAACATCGTGCTGGTGTTTGTTACCACCAAGATTTAGTTTTGGAAACAGATGCATTCCGGTTGGAAATAAATCTTCTTGGAACACCGTGATTACCATTGAATTGTTTTTGACAAGGTTCCATTTTACCAGTTTGTGGTCATCTCTGAAGTGAAATGAGAAAAAATACCACTGTTTGTATTACATATTTCATTCAACTTCTTAGACCCAAACTCTTGTTATCGATAAGTATAATCTAACAAACTAAGCAAAGTAAGAACATCACTATAAACGCCGCATTGGAAACTTACCCACATGAAAATACTTCTTCTGTGTTATTCCAGCTTACACAAACAACGACTCCCTCATGCACGGGTTCTTTGAAACTCGAAATTTTCAATTTCATTGTGTTGGTATTTTTTACAATAAGCAGTCAGCAATGTTTTAATGTTTACGAGTTTTGCGACGCGTGTCATTCGGTTGCTAGGGAAGCGCGACATTGACATTTGAAATTTCGCGCCATAAGATAAGTACGGTGCGTTTTTGTTTGGTTTTAGTTTTAGGCTTTGTTCTAAGCATTTGAGCACAAAATAAAAAGGTTTAGTCCCGATTGATTGTTTTCTAAGAAGAATATTTTGCGGTTATTGGTCTATAATGATATTATTGCTATGCAATGAATGCGAGTGTTATCTAGTAAAAATTCTTTTATCCTATTGGACTAGACCGCAATAGGATCATCGATCTCTCACAGTCAAACCCATAGATTAAGTAGAGGTCAAACCAAAGAATCAAACTCAGTCTACGTCAGATCTGAAGAGAGACAAAAAGTTGAAGTTGAAGTCTCGATTTCTCGAGCGTCAAAGTCAAATCAAATTGACAGATTGACAACTGACAAATCACAGCAGTTTCCTCACATGTTCCTTTGCTTCCAAGTTCCAATCCAAATGCCATCGCTCGTTTCGTTTTGTAATTTCTGTTATAATTCACAGTAAATTTTACGAATTGAGTCAATTGAGTATATATTAATACTTTCCTAAAATTGTGTGTTTCGTTTGTAAAAATGTGTGACGTACCAGACCTAAGCAGTGACGAGGACAACTTCGAAGATGATGAATGGCAAGAAATGGAGACAAGTAACACCTCAGTGACATGCTTGTTTTGCGTTAACCTTTTGACGTCGATAGAAGAGGCTTTCACCCACTGCGAGACAGCCCACAGCTTTGTCATAAACTCTCTAAAATCCAAGTTTAACATGGACTGTTACTCATACATAAAACTAATCAACTACATCAAAACTCACAAACCTACTCCTGAAGTTGTCATGGCTATGAAACACGCTATCTGGGAAGATGACCGGTACTTGAAGCCGGTGGAAAATGACGAGTGGTTGATGTTCGACTTTGATTCTCTAACTGACAAACCTAGCTCACCAAAAACTTACCATGCTAATGTGGAAAATGGATTGGTCACTCTGTCACAAGCTCACTTCATCGAACTGCAAAGAACTATCCAGAACTTGACGGAACAGTTAAAGGAAAGTCAATCCCATGTTGCCATGGCTAAGGAAGACATAGTTAAAATGCAGGATTCTATGAAAACACTTGTTGATGGTGGTCACTCAAATACGGATGTTAAAGAAAACAATTTGATAGTTAACTGTGTGTCAAAAGTCCCTCTTGAAAGCGATGAAGGATACTTCAGCACTTATGCCCACTTTGGCATACATTACGACATGCTCTCTGATACAGTGCGCACAGAGACTTACCGAGATGCAATTCTGAACAATAAAGAAACATTTAAAGATAAAGTTGTACTCGATTTAGGATGTGGAACAGGAATCCTCTCCATGTTTAGTGCGACATCTGGCGCTAAGAAAGTCTATGCATTAGACCAATCGGAAGTAATCTACCACGCAATGGACATTGTTAGAGAAAACAATTTACAAGATGTCATAAAACTAGTGAAAGGTAGATTGGAGAATACTCAATTGGAAGAAAAAGTAGATATTATTGTTTCGGAATGGATGGGCTACTTTTTACTATTCGAAGGAATGTTAGACAGCGTCATCTACGCTCGGGACAATTACCTTAAACCTGGAGGGCATCTCTTACCTAACAGATGTAACATCAGTCTGGTAGCGAATGGTGATGTAGACACCCACAGAAAGCTCATCGACTTCTGGTCTGATGTTTATGGTTATAAAATGAATTGCATGAAATCGGAAGTAATCAGAGAGGCGAGCATAGATATAGTTGGATCTAAGAACATTCTATCGGAGCCATGTGTGGTCAAAGATATAGATATAGATACTTGTGACACTGACGTCATGGACTTTACATCTGACTTTAAGTTAAGGATAACAAAGGATGGAGTGTTGACCTCTTTAGTGGGATATTTTGATACATTTTTTGATTTGCCTCAAAGTGTCTCTTTCTCAACTGGACCCCATGCAACGTCTACTCATTGGAAACAGACAGTTTTTTATTTCAGAGATTGCAAAGAAGTTAAAGAGGGTGATGTTGTTGAAGGCACAATCATTTGCAGCCGACAGAAAACTGATGTCAGAGCTCTCTCCGTACAGATAAATGTATTCAACAAAAGTTTCAAATATATACTTAGTTAAGTTTAAAGTTGAAATTTTTATAACTGTGTATGTATTTTGTATAAGCAAATGCAGTGCCTAATATATTAGGCAAAGTTAAGCTTCTAAAGCTGTTTTGTACAATGCCAAGTCTAATTCTACAGTGTTTAGAAATCAAAGTAAACAAGTTTCTATGAAAATCTTTATTTTTATTTTACATAGTACAATTTACAGACAACTAATAGGTGTTTTAGATCTATTTACAGAACATGTAGGAAAAAAGATATTGTGTTGAGGTTTCACAACTTAGTTTACACAGAAAAAGGCTAGCGTGAAGAAATATTCGTTTTTATTAATTAAATTTACAATAAGCATGATTCTAGGTACATATATCCATCATAAAATATAGCTGTTTGGGCTAGTTTAGTGGGAAATATTATTTTGAGATCTTGGTAAATACTAAAAAGTTAACTAGGTACAGTTGTACTACGTTTTACTAGCTTAGCTTCCCCCGGATAGGCCATTGGGGTATGAAATATAGCCTAAATTCATTCAGAAAGTATACCTAATTAGCAGTTTCAGAGATTACCTAAGTCTTAAATAAACAAATTGATAAAATTTATCCATTTATTACATCAGTTGTTATAGTATCAATATAGAGATGATGTATTATAAGTATTTCATATTCGCTCAAATGTTTAAATGGCCATGTTCACAATGTCTGATTAATGATGATGATATTATCGAAATGTTACAATTAACACATGAATGAATACATTTTTTAAGAATATCATAGTGTCAGTTGAAAAATCGTCGGAGACGTGTGAAAACCTTGTAAATAATTAAGTATATTTAATATAAATTATGTACATAATGTAATGAACAAAACTTTAAAAGATGAAAACCTATCTTAAATTTTTTAATGCGACATACTTGGGTTTTGTTGGTTCTATTGTCAATAAATCATTAGCTAGAATGATTATGACCAATGGGGGTAAATTTAAAAAATGTGCAGCCATTTTTTTCCTTTTTCCTATAATGCTTTTTTTTATAAAAATTTCCAAGGTTTTCGTTCACAGGTCGCCGACGATACGGCCCAAATACTAAGTCGTCGACTATTTTCTTATTGCTAATTTGTTTGTTATCAGTTTTATAAGATTTATTCAAAAGCAGTGAAGGGTGACAAATCACTAATATTATTATTAAGTCACTCATTGTAAATGCTACATATATGTGTACTTAGAATATTTATCTCATATTTGTGTAGGGCTGCTATGTGATTATCATATTTTACTATAACAATAGTTCAATAGGTGTAATTATTCTTATATTATTTTGTGGGGTGTTCTCAACTATTTTAATAATTAATAATCAAGTAAAACATTAGGAATGTTATAATTACTATTCAATATTTTTTTTACATCCTATAGAGTAGCGTTTGACCACAAGTCACCTGACAATCAAGTGACGATGTGGTCGAAAGTAGAGCTACGCTACGCTAAGTGAGGCTACTGGAACACACCAATAAGTTATAAATAGGGAAAGCGATGTGAAGCCTCGTTTACACACACTCCGGCTAAGATGAGACAGCAAACTTTTCCCACACAAATGTAAAACATGAATGTAGGGAAGTAGGCATTTATTTGAGATTTAATCCAATGCCGCCAATAACCTGGTTGTGTAAAAAAGGCTTAGGAGTGAAAAAATATTTTATAACGTTGGCCTAAGTACTGTTGCAAGCTATTTATACCTATAAAACAACAATTAATAATGTACATAAGGCTCATTATTCTACATTCTACTCTTCATAAAGCTGTCCCCAATCAGAATGGCTCTAAACTACATATTCAATCCTAAATCGAATAACCCTACTAATTCTTAGATATAGTACCTAAAACTATGAATAGGTACACTAAATGCACAATATACAGATTTAATAAATATCTAGTCATTTAAAATAGACGATAAATATATAAAAATCCATTGTTTTGTCTACAATAAGCGTCACAATATACATCATACAATAAATACAATACATCTATACATACAATCCCTGAAAAGAAATAGGGACTGATCTTAATATGATTATGGTACCTATTTGTTTTTGATATTATGAGAATGGTCCCAAGTACCAATCGGGAAAACTAGGCCACAGATATTGGATCAAAAAGGACAAAAGTTTCGAATGACGTTGAAGCGTTTTGAAAATTTGGCATCTGCTAGTTAAAGTTTGTAAACTTGGCCATAAATAGTTATAAATTCAATTTTATACCCTCCATAGTCTACTTTGAAGGACGGTACGTTTAGCATAATATATGATCCTTCGCTAGTTTCTTTCAAGCCTACTTAACTAGATTTTCCTGTTCTACCGTTGGCATTTAGCCATTCCATTCAGTCTAGAAGTTTATAGTTGATTTCTTTATATGTATTCAAGTCTGCTTTGAGCATAAACTCTTCTTTGAGATGTAAGATGATACACTCTTATAACTAACTGAGATGGCGCAACGACCCAAAGTGAGTCTTGGCCTCCGATAACAAAAGACGCCACTTCGGTCTGTCCTGCGCCACCTCCTGCCAGTCCTTCACCTGGAGCTCGCGCAAATCCTTCGTGACTTCGTCTTTCCAGCGATATCTGGGACGGCGACAGGGCGACGGCCACTCGGCCGTCCACTGTATGCTCGTTTGACCGCACGATCCCCTCCCATTCATTACACTCTTACTGATTATTTATTTAATTAAAAACAAAATGATAATTTTCACATCTGATAGTGTAGAAGATAGTTTGTTTTCATAAAGGCTTCTGTGCTTAGAATTTAATTTAAAAAAATCTATATTGTGAAGATTACTAACTACAGGTATAAGGGTACTATCTACCTATTATCTAGAAATTTGAGATGGCGTATTATTTAGAAAATAATTTCATATTAAATAACATTTGGTCAAGAATATCAAGACTCCAATTTAATCGGAAACATTAAAATTAATAAGCGTATTTTTCATATGGATTAACACTAATATTAATTAAGCTACAATTAATGTTAGGTGTTCATATATAATAAGGAAGTACATATAATTATTATGTAAAGGATTACTACGTTCAAAAAGGTTTTTTTATTATTGAAAAGTGCACGTTTTGTTCGTGTTTAAATTATGTTTGCTCCATAACCAGCGTTTTCACAATTATCTACAGATATAATTTAGCCCTTAACTAGGTAAGTTCTACCTACTAATAAATTATGTTGAAATGAGTTCAGTACAATTTCACACGATAATATGAGTAAACTATCCGTTATGTTTAAACACATTTTTTATAATTATGATTACAGCTTAACTACATATGCCCCGCGGTTTCACCTGATGGAAATTCCCGTAGAAAGCGTTCATTTTTCCGAAGTTAAAAGTCCTAGGTCACTCTCCAGCCCATAATATATCAATACCTATGCAAAATTTATGTGGATTTCTTGCTTCGTTGGTGCGTGAATGATGGACCAACCAACAACAAACACTGCCATGTAAGTATAATAGTAGCGATAGTAAGAATAATGATAAAAATTTGATTGAAGTAACGGAGATATAGTTTGGCGTACCACAGGGCAACCACCTTAGTCCTCTTTATCTTAATTAATATAATATGGCGTAAGACTAATATAGATTAAGCATTAGTCTAAATTAGGTTAGGCTAGAGTCTTAGCGGCGAATAATAATGTACACTACCGGCGTGTCATGTCACCGCCGTTCCGAATTAGCTCACTATGTTGTCTTCCACATAATGAAACATTATACAGGCTTATTGTGCTACAATTCGCATTTTGTGCGTTACACACAACATATATATTATATAATAGCATTAATGAATGTTTAAAGCGTTCACGCGCACACACAAACGTTTAAGTTTTCTTCAACAACGTGTTGAACATTTTGCAACAGCCTTTCGTAACGCTATTTACAAAGGAGGCTAAATATTATTCTTCTGTAGTCGGCGGTGGTACACTGTTGCTCTCTTCCTCCTGCTTGGCTCGGGCTTCAGCGTCTGAAGTGAAAAATAGATTGTTAAAGGAGATGTCAATCAGACGTTTTAGGATAGCGTTTGATACAAGTCAATTAGGTATACGCCCGGACAGGAAACTAGGTCTCAAGTGAGGTTGTCCAAACACACCGGTACGTGCTTGACGATAACACTTCAAGAAGACACCCGGGTTTTTTTTAAACAAATTAACTTAAATATCACTCTACACTTAAATCTACTTTCAGAAGCTTTTTGAGTTAACGTGACAATCTGTTCATTGTTCTAGAGTACGGTTATGTTTGTAATTTGTCAACGTATGCAGGTAATTCTCGATTGTTCGATACCAATGATGACTTCAATGCATTTTCTCTCTACTTGTACTCTCCTTGTAAAACTCATTCGCTCACTCTCTCTTGTACCTATTTGATGGAATGATAAGTAAATCTTTATCATAATTATTTCCATTCCATTATGTAGCTTTAAATATTATTCTACAAATTATTATTATACTGAAAAGGAAGTGTGTTACCTTTAGTAGCCTGTTCTTTCCATATCTTCTTATTGTCGCTGAGGCAAGCAATCCATGGCTTCCTAAACTTTAACTTTGGTGGTTCATTTGCTGAAAAGATAAAAGTAACATTTTAGCCTTCATTGATTTCTTTCGCTCAGAAACTGTTCGTTTCGGAGATTTTATCCAACTTTTCATCTCACCTGTGTTATCCTCACTGATCGTCTCGCCAGAGGTGCTGGTGGAGTTCTTGCTGTTGGAGTGCATCGGCCCCAGCACACACTCTAGCATATCAGCACAAACCCCCATGCTGGGCTCCACAATGAACTCAATGAACCCGATCTGGGATTCGGCAACCAAGGTGTTGTTTCTGTCGCAGAGGGGACTGAAGGGTAAGCCCAGGTCTCGCTCCTTGTCTCCTTGCAGGAAGAATTCATCCAGGAGGCTCATTGTCCATCGGTGGTGGAGGTCCCATCGCTGGAAATTATGGGAGGTTAGGTCTTTCAAAGTAAGGCATGTGAGATTTGTTTGCCCCAAGGCAGGAACACTATGAATGGGTACTGGGCATTGCCAGGGGGTTTGAAGTAGTAGGGCTCTTTCACATCTAAGCAGTAGAGTAGGTACATAAAAACATTACCATGTTCCGGATTGAAGGACATATAAAGTGAAATTACAGGGCGTAAAACAATTTAACACCTTACATCTCGGGGACGACAGTGCACTTTATTGCCGCACAGGATTTAGAACTGATAAAGCTCAAAATTCTGTATTGCACTGAACTGTCACGGGGCAGTGTGACTCCTACCATCAGGCGAGTAACTTGCTTCTCTCGCCACAAAAAAGTTGACTCGGAAAGGTCTATAACCTTATGACGTCAATTACCGTGACCAAAGTCTTACCTTAGCTGGATGCGAGATGTCACAGCAGTGCAGTACGAGCGACGCAGCCTTGCTCTTATCGACCGTCGGTTCTGCGAGCGTCAGCAAAGACCTCATGTTCTTCAACTGCTGGAAGTGGAAGGACATGTCCGTGGCCAGCACCATGTCGATGACCAGGGTACGGAACTCGCGGAACTCGTCTCGGGACAGGTTCTGGAGGATGTTGCATTCTTCGTCACGCATCAATCTGGAAAATGAGTGGAGGAAAAGGGCTTTACTGTTTGTACTATAGGTATTAGGTAGGCACATCAGCATAATGGGTAGATGCCAACTTGGTACAATGGGTTTTTGGCAGTTTTATCACCGCTCGAGCTAAGTATCTGACATACTTATTATGACTTGACATATCGATCTAAAACCGCATAAGTCACGTATTTGTATGAACTGACAGCGGCAAATTTGTGACCAAGTACCTACTAATTATCGTTTGGGTGTCATTATAGAATACGGGTCTTAAGAATTAAACTAAATCGCAACGTAATCGTAACTAAGTATAATATATGACGAAATATTTATGTATTTATTGTTTATCAAAGTTGGACCAAATAACTTTGCGCGAAAAACGTCTCTGAAAGTTAAAGATTTGAAAAGCGTTTATCTTATCTTAGCACGACCTCTTACCCAACGGAGTTTTCACGCTTTACGACTGACACAGCCGGGACTGACATCCTATAGCAAGGTTGCGCAAATGCCACTAACGGCAGGCGTCTTTAGGTATATGGCGCGTGAGCACCACATATCTATTTATCCATATATTTAGGTATATACTATATATGTTGAGCTTCGCTGGTGGTTGGATGATGATGTTAGGGTATCTTGGTTGGCTTCAATGAAACGATGGTGTAGGTGTATATAACAATAGTCTTCTGTATATTCACGTTGAATGAGTATTCACATTGGTTGTGCGGTGGTAACAATATTAGTTCTGAGCACGCGAAAAGATATTCTTGCAGCGGCAATGCCGGGCGCGTGGTGAATTGACAAGCTCTCCTCAATTGTTCGTCCGTCAAGGTATCAAGACTGTCGAGTCAAGAGTTGCCATAGACCAACTCGTGGAGTTCGGTATCTGAACGCCACACGTCTATCAATAAATACTTAGGTAGTATTTACATGTAATTCAATTAGTAACTCTAACAATAAAACATAGGTAATTCTGCACATACATTGCGTTTGTATACGATGAAATCGATTCAGCCTAGACCGTGTCAATTTGATTAGCGAGCGACATAAGTACACTTCGATTCACGAAAGATGACCACGGCGCAGAAGGCATATTTTAGGTCCCTTTGGAGGTGCGAGGTGAGGCGCGGGCGGAATGCGTCAAGACCGGAGCGATTGTAGTATTTATATAGTATTATATAGTACTATATAGTATTATATTTATATTGTAGTATTTATATAGTATTATATAGTACCATTTGTAGTCATCTTTCGTGAATCGTACTGTACGGCCAACGACAAAAGTCGCTAAACAATAACGAATTTTCTGAATACATTCATCAATAGTCAATAGTACTTTATTCAATAGGATACATTGTGATCACTTTAAAACGTCAAACTTAAAACTAGCTACGCCTGTTCCAACCTCCTTACGCCGCGCCGGCAAAAGAACAGGCAAGAAACGCCCGGCAGGTAACTTTTTTGGCGCGATCACATTGACAATTTTATTCTTATTACTAATTGATTGAATTGGAGCAAGTTCACTAAAATCCCAAGCTTTTTTTTGCCATCTAATGGTCCGATATTTTTTAAATTAGCTTTACTAATAAGATTTCTCTTGTTTGGTTGTACACATTGGGATATGGGAACATGAATATTAATGAGCGTCTTAAACACCAATCTTTGACCGTACCATCACTTAAGATCAGAAGTGTTGTGTTGTTGTCAAACGCTACCTAATAATGATCGGGTTTTATTTACAACGTAAGTTGTAAATAAAAAACCCAACGAACAAACCCGAACATTACTGGTCTAAAACACATTTGAAAAATCCAGTATGATCAACTTCTGTCTCTGACTATACATACAACCTAATCAAGAAATACCGTCGTCATATTTGAAGTCGAATAAAATGAGTAGACATTGGCTAGTACCTGACCTTCTTTTCATAATGAGAAACATTAATTAAATCATTACAATGTGGACCCTTAATAGTAATTTATTGCGGTTTCGTAGGGCGGGCGGATTGATGGATGGCGAAGGGCGTAGGGCGGAGATGATTACCGGTTGAAGAACGGATTTTTTTCAGATAATTGTGCATACCGAAGATTTGGCGGAATTTAATTTATTATGCCCACGACTTACAATGTCGTTGGTCCACTTAAAGCAAACTACGGCAAATTTCCTTGTTTCAGATTTTATCACGCAAAGCAACTCCAAACATGGCTCACAGCCAAAAATTTTATACTTATTATAAATGCGAAAGTAACTATGTATCTGTCTGTCTGGCTGTGTGTCTGTCACACTTTCACGCCTAAACTACTGAACTGATTTAAATAATATTTGGTATAGCGATGGTCTGAAGCCTGTGAAAGAACACAGGCTCCTTTTTATCGCGGTAAACTGTAGCTCACGCGGGTAAAACCGCAGGGAACAGCTCGCATGAAATATCTTTAAAACTCATCCTGAAAGTAATAAAGTAGTCTGATATAATATAAACATACATTTTGTATTGAATTTCCATTTAAGGTCGGGTCGGTGTCATCGTTCATCACTCACTTGGTGACACGTGAAGATAAACTAGGTAACTATCTCTGAGAAAAATTGCGTTTACATAACCTCTGAAATAACCTAGGGAAGGTTCCAAGTAATATTTATTTAGGTCCTATTATCACCTAAGTGTCAATATATTTTGAGAAGCTCATCAAACTGTGAACCATGATTTCTACCGTCTATATAGGTAGATTATATATATACGGGTCGAGGTAAATGTTTATCTATTGTGATTTCAATCAAGATGATTTAGGTTAGATATCTCCCAGAAATATCCTCGTCTCAAGTGGGTACGGTCGAAGACAAAAGTCGCTGAACAATAAAAAAATCCGAATAATTTTTGACTGTGTTGTAGTATGTATAAATATAATTATACATTCAATAGTACCGCCACGTACAAATTTTTAAAATCCTTCCTTATTGTGCATGTTTACACCCAGCGGCTTAAAGCTGTACGCAATAATCAGTCAGTCAGTTACTCAGGTCAAAGCCTTTTATATTTCTTAAAACATCGCCAAGGAGAGGCCCAATTTTTGTGAATCCAACTTTAGGTTCAACATTGGGTTGGTTTTTCTTGCTAACAAGCTACCAGTCATCACATCGATCATTACGAATGGTAAGTGCAAAAAGGCAACATCCACATCCCGAGGGAAATTATACCGCATCATAACGAGCCTTCGGATCTTTTGTTGAAAAAACTCCGAATTTCCATCACAATCTTTTGTTGTACTTATTTGAGTTTTCGTAAGGTATTGTTATAGGTTCTTCTTTATGCTAATAATAACGTTTTCATTTGAAAGTATTGAATAGAATTTGGGGCGATGGGTTTATATCTCTTATTTATAAAAATCAATTGCTGTTCGTTAGTCTCGCTAAAACTCGAGAATGGCTGGACTGATTTGGATAATTTTGATCTTGAAATATTTGTGGAAGTTCAGGGAAGGTTTAAAAGGTGACTTTTATTGGCGATACGAAGTTCGCCGAGTCAGCTAGTCTATATCTTATATATAAAAATCAATTGCTGTTCGTTAGTCTCGCTAAAACTCAAGAACGCCTGGACCGATTTGGATAATTTTGTTCTCGAATTATTTGTGGAAGTTCAGGGAAGGTTTAAAAGGCGAGAAAAAGTAGAATAATTGCCGGGAAAACCCTAAAAACAGCGCTTTCCTTTTTCCAATATAAACGTTTTCTAAATAAAATGTAGAGTCAATTTGAACTTTATTGCTATTCAATAAAGTTGATTGATGATGATTGATTATCTTCTTCTTCTTAACAATACAAAAATCTAGTCTCTTTTAAACTAAAAAACGGCTAAACCGATTAGGTAATTTTTTTTGTTTTGATTCATTAAGCGAAGAAAACAAAAAAGGTTTTTATTCCAATAAAAGGGAATGTCCTAAAGTTGCAGTCGAACAAATTGAACAAATCGAAATTGGTAATTTTATATCAGGATTGCCAGGTGGTATCAAGACTCCGAAGTTTGCCGGGTCAAGTGGGAAATATTTTTGAACCCATTTGAGAAAATTTCTTATTTGTTCTAACTTTTAGGCATCTTCTGTTGTTTCAATCATTGTCAAATTACATTTCTTGACTTTTTTCCTTTGAACATATTACATATACTGTTTTATTTTTCTGACATAATTACAGATTTTTTTTTGTTTTTAGCCCCAATTATCGAATTACTCTTGGGAGGACTCTTGGGAGGAGGACTCCTCATAAAAGTAAATACATAATAATGAAAACACCCTAATCTACTTTATCGTAACAATAAATATCACTCCTAACGCAGTGTTAACTTTTTCCGGCCTAAATACAACACTATACTTATATTGTTTTATACAGGAACGTTTTTGGTAAACAAGCGAGCAATATCCACCGCACGCCCTGACGGGAGTTTGGACGGGGTATTTGATTAAAATGCAAATCTGCCGTCGGATTGCAGCACAAAATACAACACAGTCAATTGAACAGTTCAACTACTATGGACGATGCCAATAACGGCTGTGAAGCATGCCCGCTATGTAACATAGAGTACAATTTCCTAAAACCACAACATTTCAGGGGATTTTATGAACTAGTCTGCTCTATGCAAGCCTCAGTGGAAAACCACACTAATATTAAAAATGCGAAAGATTCCGAGTATCTTGTTACTTCTTCACGTTGAAACGTTTCAACGGATTTGAGTGAAATTTGGAATGGAGATAGCTTATACCATGGTAAATTAACACATAGGCTCTTTAGCCCAGTTTCTGCGGGATAGCGGGAAAGCGCGGGTACAACCATGGGGCGCAGCTAGGAGATAATAAATAGATGTTTGAACACCATAATCTAGAGATCTTTAACGCCCGAAATTAATAATAATCGATCATGATCCGTTATCCGCGGTTTTGGATCGATATGTCATGTCATAATATGTCATTTTAGTAGTAATGTGTCAAGCCCTAGTACTAAAATGACATATTATGACATGACATGACATATCGATCCAAAACCGCGGAGATCAGTTCAGGATCGATTATTAATTGCGGGTGTTAGACTTGAATAATTATAAAGCCTTCGTTTTTTTCTTAAGTTAACAAGTCGCTTGTCTAAAACTAAGCGTTACGCTTGCCCATTACAGTTCAGTACAGAATTTTGAACTTCAATAGTTCAAAACCCTGCACGGCAACGCACTGCGCTCAGCCTGAGATAATTAGAGTATCACAAAGGGCAATATTGGTATCGATTCGGTTTTGCATTTTGCAAACTAAATTTGACAGGTTTATTAGTAATTGCTGTCCTTGTCTGACCACGAAAGTAAAAAAAAAGACAGCATTACTTTTAGACCTGTCAAATTTAGTTTAGTTTTAGAGAATGCAAAACCGAATCGACACCACTATCGCTCAAACGATCTTTTTCAGACAACCCGAAATGATGTACATACTATGTGTTCTCAGGCCAAGTCAAATAATTATTGCCCAGTTTTCTCTATCTATACCCGAAGGAAGGACTAAATCCTAATTTTTGGAACATTTTCTTATCTTTTTTCATAATATTAGGTTGAATCGAGGTAGATATTTGTTGCTTTCCTACTGTGTTTGTTTACTGTGGAGGCAGAGTGTCCGACTCTAGGTATACCTAGACGGTGGACGGCTCTGTTTTTAATATTTCAGCATAATTCGATTTGGGTTGTTTATTACGAACTGCTGAACAGAAGAAATTCAAATTGCAACCGCTTTTCCTTACTTCAATTTATCTTTGGAGCAAATAAACAGTTTGTGAGTTTCTTTCTCCTCGAGAAAATGTACAATAACATTTCTGAGCTGAATTTGAAGCCGAATATAAGTGGTACAGTCTGACAAAAGTGGCTGAACACGTCCATTGTTTCAAATGTGTATCTATATTAGATCAGTGAAGTAAGGTGTTTTTGATGATTAAACTTAAATGAAAAATTTGTTCAGCAATTTTGTCACTGTACCAAGTATTCCATATAAGATCATCTGCTGTGGCCGATAGCATAACCACATTATGAATCTGTAGAGTGTTAACTTCTCGTGTTTTTATGGTTTCGTAACTCATAACGAAAAGGGAACCCTAATAGGATAATTTCGTTCTCCGTTTGTCGGCCTGTCAAGACCCATTTTCTCAGCTATGCGTGGAGGTGTCAAGTTAATAATTTAATATCAAATACTTTATTCAACGGTACCTATCTTTGGAGTACAAAAAACAAGTCCCACGCAATCAAACAATACAGCGATATCTGCCGCATATTTTGACACTCGCAAATAAATCACAACCACTAGGTATCACCCACTTCTCGCTGAACTAAAATAACAAGTAAAGTAAAAACAATTGAAAAACATTAATTTGTAGTGCGAGTACATTACTGAAAAATTTTTGACATTCATAAGTCTGTACGGAAACTACGGAACTGTCAGTGCGCGAGTCAGAAACGCACTATTCAGTAAATCTTAAAGTCCTCTTGTAAATGGATACAAAACGAAACAAACTATCTCACCTGAAAGCGGCACTGATGTGATGGTTCTCCAGGACAGCTCTATCGTTGTAAAGCAGGGCCGTGTCCGAGCCTGACATCACGTGGAAGTTGTTGGTGGTGCCAGTGTGCTCGAAGTCGTGGACTAAAGCCGCGACCAGCGTGGCGAAGATATCCAAGTCTGACAGCCAGTTCTACAAGAATAATTTGGTCAGGTCTCAACTGATATTCAAAATCACCTAATGTTAAGTAACGATGTGAGCGAAGGTGGCACCACGTTATACCCAAATTGGAAACTGAAAACTGGAACCAGCTCTCAAGTGGGGCTGTCGGAACACACCGGTAGGCGTTTGGCAACAGATTCTTAACTTGAGGTTGGTAGCTAGGCGAGCACTAGAAAATGCCCTACCGCCAAGCTATGGTTTCTTCACGATCTTTTCTTTCAACAAAAGCTCAAACTCATTGTAGGATTCGTCATCTCTTCAAAAACGGGTAGTATTGTTGGTTGGTTATAATTATTTTCCAAAAAACAGTCTTCAAAGGAGGTTTTAATTGCACTGTCACCCGATGACGTAACAAGTTCCCGAGCCCAACCATCATGCTTACGGGGCTGTCTCCACCATACCTGACGTGAAGATTATTTGAAGTTGTTCTTAGTAAACCCCACCAGTTATAATTCGCATCTCACTTACCATAAGCCCAGTCTGACACAGCATGTAATGGACAGTCTGCGCGACGTCTGCCGCATGAAGGTTGTTGTGGTACGGATTGTGGAACTTGCAGTACCCATCTTCTATCCGACTCAGGAAGTTCTCCAGGGTTGTAGATGGAACCTGATGACAAGAAAGAAAGGTTCTTAGCTTTTTTATTTTTGTATTTATAGCCAGTGTCAAGTATTAAATGTATCAAATATTAATGATGATGGGATGACGTGACCCAGCTACAAACCGGGCCAAAGAAGACAGTTCCGTTTGTGTTTCAGAAAAGTTGAGGCACTTTACTTAAACTTTACCCGAACTTTTGGGGCAATTAGAAGAGTCACTTTTAACAATTTTATTTTGGTTTCATACACTCGTGGGCACTGAATAAACCTGAAGAAACACAAGTTTTATTTAAAAATAAAAATAAAAATTTGTCATTTTTTAGCCGTCAAAAAAGCCCAGAGAGATGTTTCTTAGTTAGTAAAGTTACCCAGTTTTATAATAGTAAAAAACTAGAAATAAGGAATATAATGAGATATAACTTCATAATTTTAAATTGAGGGTAGAATAAAGGCATTAGTGAACTGCCATCTAACTTGCATAAAATAAGCAAGTGCCGCATCAACGCTAACTTCATCTATATGCATGTAGATGAAAATTTTGGGCTTCAGTGAATATTTGCATAAAAGGGAAAGTTCTGAATAAGTTTACTAAGCGATTTTATAAGTTTTATTAGACTTGCATGAATGTTAGAAATAAGGAAATTATGTGACTGGTAGTCTCTGAAAGTATGAAAATCAACCCTCAAGTTAAGAATCTGTCGCCTAGCAGCTATCGGTGTGTTTTGGCAGTGGCACTTCAGAGCCAGTTCCCACTCCAGGTGTAACGTAGCGCCATCCATGACCATGACCACATCGTCACTTTACATCAGGTTACTTTTGGTCAAATACTACCCTGTAAATGGTAAACAAAATATAAAATGATTTAAATTTCTAAAGGAGTTTAGGTTTATCTGTCATGATATGTCAGAACGATCTCTTTTGTATATATAAATGTAGGTATTATTTTTATAGGTCGGTATTTATGGTGAATGGAGAATTTCACGAGGCATCTCCTTGAGACGTACTTATACCTATAAATACCTCAACCATTGTAATGGGCGAAACCAAAAGCTGGTCCCTTTTATTTCCCAAAAGCCTTACCTCTGAATAGCTATGTCTGTAGGCATTTATCCATGGATAAACATTTCTTTGTACAGTCTTTTATCAGCAAAGATAAATGAAAGGAGAAATGTAAGGCACGGAAAAGCTTTTTCTCAGGGGGTAACAAATCGGCAAATTGAATTAATGTGTAGCAAAATGGACCTGATTAAACATCGCTTTTGACCGTGAAGGTAATTTATTTTCCGTATTTTTTTTAACTTTACGGCACGGCGCGCCGTGGCGCTTGTAATAATCTCGTGTAGGTTTGGTACATATTTGGTTTATGTTTTCATTCTTCCGGTTAAGCTGCATTTTCATAAGACATGCAAAAAGGAAGAGAAAAAAAAGAACAGAAAAAAGTAGGAAAAAGTCTCACAATGATGCGAGTCACCACCGTAGCTTTACGACGAAGTGAAATGCCGTGCCATCTTCAGTGTTTCCAGAAAAGAACCCGGGAGTTTTCAATTCAAGAGTAGTAGGTATGTGCTAGACAAGCACGCTGCATCTTCGACCACAACGTCGCCTTCCGTCGGGCGAGACGACGAGATCGTGGTCAAACGCTGGTCTGGCCAGTTCTAAAGTTTGCTGAAATCTTACCTTAAACTTATGTATCATGCCATATCGGTTCAGGAGCTCGTAGCCGAGGTACTTCACTGGCATCCCTCCAGCTGCCTCGTGGAGCGCGAACACGTCGAATGACCACTCATCCAGGGTCTAAAACAAAACATGACAAACTTTATTTAATTGTAGTAATCAGAATAATCAATTTATTGGTAAAATAGTTTACAGTCATGTCAAAAATAATTGCATACAAAAATACTATTAAATAAGTACCCTACTAATCCTATCCTACTTCCTACTAATTCCTATTAAATATTATAAACGCGAAAGTGTGTGTGTGTGAATGTACGTTACCGTTCTCCGTAACTACTAAATCGATTTTGATGAAATTCGGAATGGAGATAGCTTATACCCTGGATTAGCAAATAGCACTTTTTAGCCTGGAAAAGGGTTCCTGTGTGAAACGGGAAGACGCGGGTGAAATCGCAGGGCGCAACTAGTAATATAATTTTTTTTTAGTGTCCTTGTGTTGCTAGTCCTGGGAAGTATTATAAACCTATTTTTCCTCTAACCAATATTGCTGTGTTTTGTTTGAAGGGTAAAATTACTACAAGTGGGTAAAATGAAGCTTACCTACCACTTACGCTTATATAACGATTACCTATTCTTTGCGTGTAGTTTTATTTACACAGTCTGTATTTACCTACTGCTACTGTCAGTACTAAACTTTATCAATAAAGCAGGTCTAATTCGCAGGTAGCTTCAAAGAGCACCGAATAAAATCGGAAAGGAACGTGTGTGGGACCACAACGTGACGTAGGTTATTCCCAAAGGATAATAGTGATATACGAAACTGGGTCACTAATCTATTTTGGCAGGTATTAGGAATTGAGCTCACAAAACCAATATGTTTTTCCAAGAAATCAGAGATGAGAAGAAAGAAAGATATATCTTTATCTATAAAAATCAAAGTCCTGACTGACTGATATCAATGCACAGCCTCAACCGCTGGTCGTAGAGTATATCTGTCTTGATGCGTAAGGGTGTAAGAAAGAAAGGATTTATTGAAATTCAACCCCCTAACTAACTAACTAACTGAGATGGCGCAACGACCCAAAGTGAGTCTTGGCCTCCGATAACAAAAGACACCACTTCGGTCTGTCCTGCGCCACCTCCAGCCAGTCCTCCTGGAGCTCGCGCAAATCCTTTATAAAAGTATTGACCTAGTAGGTAAGTATGGCTTTCCGCACACGAGTCATAAACATAGTCTTCTCGTAAGAAGGCGCGAGTACGAGACCCGCTTCTACATACGAATCGTAGCGCGCCTACGATACGACCGACGCCTGTATCCTTCGGAACACAGCTATTGAAAAATGTATCCAAACATTCATGAGAGTATTTTCTACGCTTGCCTTTTTACGCCATTGTGCTACGACTATCGTAATGACTTTAAGCTTCTCTGCGACAACGCTTCGTCTCTTTTTTGAACATCTCGTATTGCTCTCGTACCACGCGCGTCGTTACGTACGTTTACGCTACGACGCCGTGTGCGGAGGAGGTAACCTTCCTAAGCACATGAATAGCTGAAACAAAACAAACAGCTATGTACGCTGATGGAAACAAATGACAACACTCATGAAGCTTAATTATCTGCTGAATTAATTTAGGCCTCTTCAGTGTTCCGAGCCTGTGAATTTTTGATGCTTCCTAGTAGATTTATATCTCACCGGTGTAGATTTACGGGGGTAATGAGAATTTATAGTTTTACCCTGGATGTGTTTCAGGGCAGGCGATCATTTATACTTTGTTTTATCATTGCCGTTTGTGTTTATTAGTTTTTCAAGGTTGTTTAAGTAAAACCAACTGGTAACATAATACATAGAGATAGTTAGTAGTTATTCTACTTTATATATTCTGTGTTATTGTAAAAAGCTGTTTGTTTTCTAATAAATAAAAACCATATTCTTTTGTAAGTTTTGATTCAGGTTTACCTAGAAATGATTTTTTAGATTTCTATTGAACGTTAGAAAAGAAAACTTTTCTAGACTCAGAAGTGCTGGACATATTGTTCATTTTTCTAGGTAATTCTCAGTTTAATTGTTGTGACAACTGGGTCAATGGGGTAGATGTTTAACTATAAGATTGTTTTTGAAACGATGATAACTCAGTGATAGTGTCATCGGCTTGTGACCCGAGGTTGTGGGTTTGACTCTTGCGATGATTTTGAGCTTTCGATGAAGAAAATCATCGTGATGAAACTACAGCTTGGTGTTAAGGTATTTTCGATTGTTCACCACGCACAAGATAAAAATGTCTAAGCACCTTTTGACATGTTCCGGTAGTCTCACTTGACATCAGTTAACTTGTAGTCAAATGCTAGTCAGTAAACTACAAAAAAGACTTCCTCCGGGAAAAAGCCAGGGTTCCGGAAGAGGTCCCACAACGTCCCACAACAATAGCCTTAACGTAATTATGAACCTCATAATGCAAATATTAATTTCACACAACTAATTAATTGTTTTACAATTTGAACCAAAGCTTCTGCATGTATTACCCAGTATCTCTCCTAATTCTATCCTGACAAACAGTACCTCTCACTAATTGTAGTGGCATGAACCGTGTCGGCCGCCCTCTACCTACATTCTGCGGCGATTCCTGACATTGAACAACTTGCGAACAATGCAGCCAACATACTGAACATACCAGCGTATCTATTGGTTTAGGCTTCTAAATTGGAAGTTGATTTTACGGAAACTTAGCGGAACTATGCATTTAGAGCGACGTGAGCGAAGAGGGTAGAGGAATTTTCTCAGGGTTTCAAGTGAACTGACTACTGCGATACAGGCGAGAATTTTGCAATACAAAGTTCTGACTGGTTCTGCAATAAGGAAATTGACATGCTCGTCTCGTTTAAACATTGCTTAGTTCATCCTTCATTCCTTATCGGAATCCATGTTACTTTTATATTGTCAGACTTGTCCTAAATAGTTTTACTAAGCGATGATGGTTCATTAGTAGTAACGATTTGCGATTCGCAGGTCGTGGCTTAGAATCCTGCAACGAATAAGTATGAGATTTCTTTGAAGGAGAATATCTTGATGAAACCATAGCTACATAAAATATGACATTTTCTAGTGCTGCAGCCTCACTAAAAAGCGCGTTCCTAATCTGCCCACGCCTGGGCGTAGCGTGAATGATGCCACCTTCGACCAAATCTACACTTAGCAGCATGTGACTTTGTTTCAAACGCTACCCTGTACTTAAAACAAAAAGAAACCCTCAGAACTGACCTTCAGCACTCGAACAACATCCTGGGGGAACTGCATAAGCGCCGTATTCGTGACCTTCCTATACATCCTGTCCACAAAGATCCCCGCCCGAATCGCATGGGCCACGGACCGGAACTTGGGTTTCTCGTCTGACTTCCGCTTTGCTGTCGCCAGCTGCCTGGTAAATGTAGAGGCCAGCCACTCCCGAACTTCAGGCGGGACGGCATCCGGTTGCACCTCCGATAGTTCGTCATCTTCATCGGCCAATCTCCTGTACAGAACGGTTCATCATTAGCTAGATCGATGATGCTTGGGTGGGGTTAAGCTTTGATGTTGTTACGCCTGCGTCTAGGCTATTTGGTTGTTATCTCCATTGAAAGCTGGAAAGCTGCTGCGAAAATGTTAGGTATTTTCTTTTTGTAGTTGGAGTATGGAGTTAAATTTTGTTTCTTGTCGATGTTATAGAATTTTCTATAGCCAATTCTGACCCACCGTTCAGTAGTAAAAAGGTCATTTTGGACATGAAGTTTGCAATGAACTGTAAGCACATTACCTTTTGCTTCTATTGATTATGCTCTTAGAAATAACAGTTGTGTGTTCAAAAACTAGTCTAGAATTGTAATCTAATGAGCCAGCTATTTCTGTAAATTTTAAATCTATCAAGTAATTGTTACATTCTAGTTCTATCACTATTTTCAAATGTTAAGTGTTGAAAACTGTCAAAGCTGCTAAAAGGTAAAAAAATTAGTGAATCTGAAAGAGAAAATGTTAGTAAAAGAAACGAGGACCCATTTAGTACAATACGATAGACAATCTTATTGACAATCAACTAAATGGAACCTCGATTTTATTGTTTTATTGAACGCTCCAGTTTAATTTGATTGTTCAGTGGTTAAATAAAAACAATGCCATTGTAAAAATAGAACTTGGAATATATTTTGAAATCAAAATTGTGTTGTGAAAAGTAAACGTTTGGTAAACAGTCGTGAAGGTCGGATGTGATGTGAATTGCTGAACATAGGGTTGCCATCACTATGGAAAAATATTACCCGGAAGCCACATATTCTAATAACTAGAATATTTAATAAATAAATTGTGTCAGTTAGCAAACAAGCTGACGATCTGCCTAATAGTAAGCGGTTACCTTTGAACATTATTACAACACAGGTAGGTACTACCGATACAACGCCGGCCCTTTCATTTTCAGGTCCACGTCTTTTGTCTTTTGAAAAAGTTACAAAAATAAAACAAATTACCTACTTAAAAAGGAAAACACTATGTAGATGGCAACTCTAAACGAAGGTAGGACTATGCCTAGAGAGGTATCATGCAACATGCTGAATTTCAAAGGTTACATTGCTTTCCATTGAAATAAAGTTAAAAACGGACAATGTTTAACTTAACAGAAACTTTTCACTGTAAATACCGGTCAAGTATTTCGTACTTTTTAAGTGCTTTTAATCATCTGCAGTTTTGAAAAGCTACATTCCTAAACATAGTCGTGATGATATCAACAAAATAAACTGTCAATAGCAGACAAAAACCACAGAAATATTTAATCTCAATTAGAATTTAAAGTAAAAATGTCTAACAAATTTTCAAACTAAAAATAGGTACATCAAACTAAAATGGAAAACTGAGGTAAGTACTCAGTTTCGCCATGAATAAATAAATAACAGATGTCTCTTCATTTTAGAAATACATTTAAATCATATGAATAAATTCCATTAGGCTTTACATTTATGGATGTCGAAAAACAAGACAGGTGGCAAAAATGTATTTTAGATTTTTAGAAAAACATTTTTTATTGCTTCGTTCAAATCACCTTTTTGCTTCAGTATAATTAGATATCCCTTAAAAATGGACAAAAATATCCCTTAAAAACATACATAGCTCGTTAACGGTAAAACTTGATATTTAGAATTGATGACATTTTGGTCGACCTGCACTTTTGCTGTGGGGCAAATGTCCATGGAAAATGAGCCGCCTCCTTTAGTTTCAAATATTCAAATTTTACTAGCGCAGCCTAAACCAGAGGTAATATAGACAAGGTTGCTTCTCTTGGTAAAGTAGGGGAGTACTAAGAAAGGATATTTATATGATATTTAAAAGTTACTATGGAAAAATATAAATATCCACGTGGGCAAAGCCTCGGGTCAGATTTCTACTGTAGTAATTATAGTTAGATTAGGTAAGTATTAAGTAAAATGAATGTTGGCAGTCACAATAGAAAGCAATATAGCACACAACAGTTCACACGGTAAAGCGGGAAATGGTAGGGTTGTTATTGGGGACTCCATTCCAATTGCCACTTGAAGCGGACCAGAATTTGAATAAGCCCAAATTAACTATGTTCTATTACAAGAACAAGCAAAGAGGATGCGATGGTCAATCAAGCTAAAAGAGGTAAAACAACAATATAGCATATTGTTTGTAGATGTTAGAATTAGTATTCAATTAAACACAAAATGTTTTTAATATTACTGATGTCTTTCACACAATAGACTAGGCTAGACATTTTAAATTGGATGGAGCAATAATTGTTATCGTTGTTTTAATTAAAAATACTAATTTGTTGAATATTTGAATGATCTTGAAAATGTTTCTGATCTAATTAAAGTGGCAATTGAATCTAATTTAACTGGCAACATCGACACACCTAAACACCAGGGTTGGAGCTGACTGCTGACGCGCCACGGCCGGTCTAAAATAAAACACCACGTCAATGGGGTCACAGGGAACAAATCAAAAAGGAATATAGTTAGATGGGATTACGGATACGTTAAGGAACAGGTATAATTATTAGGAATAATTATTGTGATACCGATTGTCAATCAATGAAGCAATATATATTTATAATATGCCACCAAAATAATAATGCGACTAGAAGAATATAACATTTGTAATCATAATGATATATCACTTACCACCGTCATAATAAACATGACAACCGGTACCTACTTCAAATCAAATTACAGACATAATTATTTATACAGATATCACAAAAAATAGATTACATTACGATACGTCGTATAAGCTACTGTATCATAAATCTAGGGTTACAATCTCAAAGGTAAAATGAAAAAGAAATATATGAAAGCAGGGGCAGTAACTATAAAATAACTTGATGCTCTGAAATGAAATATGACACGTTAAAATTTTCGCAAACAAGATACAAAGACTAGTTGAAAAGAAGTGTCGATATTCTTAAGAAAGCTTGATGAAATGCGAAAGAGGGGTCACCCAAAACAAAGACATGCCTAGAAGACAGAGATAGACGAGACAATAAAGAAACAGGACGATCACAAGACAGACGACATGGTATAAAACGACAAATGAGCACATTTGAGGCTGGATTCCATATCTAATCTAAACGGAGAAAACTATAACTACACAAGAATAAGTTACGCTCAAGAACACAGTCACGTAAAAGCTCAGCGTAACTTATTCAAAGACCTTGAAAACAAAACCTCGGTTAACAGCAACATAATCCGGAAAGAGACTAAACTAACAGTAGGACAGGTGAGAATAGAAGCGTCAACAGAATAGAAAGACCTATCAGATTTCGGACAGAAGGGAGTCGCGACTACTTGGCCAATGTCGGCGTTGGTGTAACGGTATTAACTTTGCTTCGTTCGGTTTCTGGGGGCACCGCGCCCAGCAAGGAGTTCGGAGCCGCCTCGCGTGGAGGGTGCTCTGCGGTGTCGGTGGCTGCTCGGCGACTCTCCTATCCCTGTGTGAGACAGAATCACTGGCGGCGCGACGCAACACCCTCTCTCAAGCTTCAAATCACACCCTAGAATTGGTCAATACCACCATGACATTGTTAGTAGTGAACATGATGCGCGTTTTGATCATGATCTTGACTTAGATGTAGAAAATAATATAGTTAGAAACAGAAGAACCCAGAACAAAAATAATAAACCAATTAAAATGTCGGAGCGTTACGCGACTACACCAAGTATATATTTCATGAAAATCGACTGCTTTATAACGTTTTATCGGGTTCCCAGTTTAATTTCGCTGGAATCAGAAACGAGTAACTGGATACGGTTTCTTTTGAAATGAAAAATTCAATGTGGATGAAACCTTTGAAAACGTGTTTTATTAAATAAATTTATAAAACGTTTATAGCTGCTATGTTTGTGAAGATTTCAACATGTGTTTATCAGCTATTTTTGCTAAAAGAAAATAGTCTATTTTATTTTGTGGCATATCAGCGATTTTCATTGACTTTTTGGAGTATATAATAGTTACGGAGTTGTTGACCCCCTGGTGGTAAGCGGCGGTTGTATACTTAAACCTGTTTTGCAACATACGGCGGCACTCACGCATTGTTGATGAGTCGCTTACCTAGAATTGTTTTCCCTTAATCACCCCTTTCCTTCTCTTCGCATTTTCAACGTTTTTTAAAACCCTCGTGTAGTCACTGATATGAATGATCTTATAGGTATGAGACGTGATACATTCTACTTTTTTACTTGTGTGTTAGAGAGGAACGTGTAAATCAAAAGGAAAGCCGAGTGGCCGTCGCCCTGTCGGCCGTGCCAGGTGTCGCTGGAAAGACTAAGTCACGAAGGATTTGCGCGAGCTCCAGGTGGAGGACTGGCAGGAGGTGGCGCAGGACAGAGCGAAGTGGCGTCTTTTGTTATCGGAGGCCAAGACTCACTTTGGGTCGTTGCGCCATCTCAGTTAGTTAGTTAGTGTAAATCAAACAGTGGAATTTCTAATGGCCTACTTTTTTTTAATTGTTTTTACTTCTTGCAGGGTAGCTTTTGACCACAAGTCACCTGATGTTAAGTGACGATGGTGCTACGCTACACCTGGACTGAGAACAGGCTCTATAATGAGCCTGCCGGGACACACCGATATATTGTGCACGGCTTTTAGATATGCCTAGGTACATTCTTAGAATATAAACCTAAAATCTGCAATTCCTAATGACACTTTATTATTGTTAGCAAAGTGTTTGCATTATTGCAGACATTGAATATCTTTATGCTACTTTTATTACTTCAAAAATACATTTTGTTGAAAAGCCAATTTGTATGTGAAGCGAAATTATGCAAAATGTATCTTATGTCCATTGGAATGTAAATTTTCTCATATTCTCGTTGCTCCTATATAATTATATCGAAGAACTGCTTGAAATTGTTAGGCGATACTGATGCATCTGTGTTTGAAAATTTTTATGAATTTAAGATCATAAAATAATGAGAACTTTTTTGCGTGACAACATGCAACTGGTTACCTACTAATTTGCAAATTATTTAATGTTTTCGAAATTTATATTGAATTCAAGTTCCGTGAGTTCCCACGGCTCAGCTGAAATGCGCATTCAAAACTACTTTTAAAAAGCTAAAGTTCTACGAAATCCTATTTCAAAGGAAAATAAAACACTGCAATCCCCAATTCAATTCAAATCGGTCGTCTGCAATTGACGACCGATGTGGCGCAATGGGCGGATAGCCGACTGCGAAGCGTGAGGTCGCGGGTTCGATTCCCGCTGTAGGACAAATATTTGTGCATATAAAAAAAAGCGCAAGTATTTGTTCTGTGTCTGGGTGTTGTGGATCCCCGATCCTCGTAGTTTCTGATACCCTAGATACAGGGAAACCTAGTTAGGGGTCAGAGCCTATGTATGTGATTGTGCGGGCATTATTATTATTATTATTATCCCATAATTAAATTTGAAAAGGCCACCGGTGCTCGTTCATGAAAACATGATTACTTCAACGGCAATAGGCATTATCTATTCTGTCCACAAAACCAACCGACGTCAAGTGAAAGTGCTCTAAAAATAAAAACAAATAAAAATCTATTAAATCCAATAACGACGCACGTCTGTTCTATTTCTGTACAGACAGTGATACGATATCGGCAATATTGCAGCAGAATTGCTGCTCTAAAATTTATTGCGCACATTACTCAGTTTTGCAACTTGTACGTCTTTAACGACATCATCATACTCGTAGATAGTTTTTGTTATTTTATAATGTAGTGAGCAAAGATGGCTACTAAAAGTATAGAAGCAAAGACTAGATAAATATTACATTACTAGTATAAACGGCAAAAATTTCATGCAGCTGGGTGGCAAGATAAGCTAATCATTTGTCTTGTACAGGGTAGCTTTTGACTGATTAAGGGCCGGTTTTATAAACGGAAAGTTAAACTTACGGAAAGTTAAATCTCATACCAAATTTCGGTAAATTTGACATTATTGTCGAATTTTCTATACTAATTTCTATCAAATTTACCGAAATTTGGTATGACAATTAACTGACGGACGTTTATAAAACCGGCCCTAAGTGACGATGTGGTGCCACTAGATTGAGAACTCTGGCAGATACCGATCGGTGCTTGGTGACAGATTCTAGTGGTACCTAGCCAGGTGCGAGCACTAGAAAATGCCCTTACCAATTCAAACGCTACTCGATAAGATGCATAGAAATATCTGTTTTATTCCGAAGGCAAGATGTAAAAATGTGCGGTTTTTCAAATGGACATAATGAAATATGAAATGCTTATGTATGTACGTACAAAGTTCGATCTGCGGACAATCGCTAGCGGCCGTAAACCACATGCAATGTGGACATGATGTGGACCCGTACAAAATGTAATAATGGCATCCAACCGCACCCGCACTCTGTACAGCATTGTTTTGGGCTTTGAAGCATTGCGGCCCCAATTTTGTGCTTCATTATTTTGTTTGCAATAATAAAGCTCGAAATTGGAGATATTGAAAAACATTTTTCCTTGTATTTTCATTGTCATTGTAAAACATTATCTACGTCATGATATCTTTCCTTTAGGGGAAAAATATTAAAAAATATTTTATAAGTGTATTGAAATAAATGTGCAAAGTGCTCTCTTTTCTTAGAGTTAAAACAATGAGAGGAACCTTTACAGAAACGCTTTGTTATCTATCTGTCAAGACCAGTTATGGTATTAGTTTTAACTAGCTGCCCGCCGCGATTACAACCGCTGTATTTCTGATATTCTGCCGGAACACATAAAATAGAAATAAAACTTTGTCTATGTTAAGTTGGCTTTCACCATCCCAAATACCTATCACTCAAATCTGTGAACTGTTTTAGCGCAAAATACTCGCCATACTCACTCACTCATTCGCTCAATCTCACACAAACTGAAGCATTTATAATGTGAGATCACGTGTAAACAAGTATAATTTTTAACAAAAAAGAAAATGACTTCAGTTTCCCCTCGATTTCTCTGGGATGCCATCATCAGATCCTAGTTTCTTTATCATTTAACTACCCTTGGGATATTTCCTTTCTACCAAAAAAATTATCATCAATTGACACACTCAAGAGGGGTGTGAATTAGGCGCTTCCATACAAAAACGCAAGCGAGCTGACTAATGCTGTAAGGTCGTATGCGTCAAAAAAAGGTTTTTTTCGTTTAAAATGAATACTATCGTTGATTTTATAGAACTAAACCTGTAGTTCTTTGAAGAATGTGTATATAACATACAAAAAAAATCAAACCTTCAATCGGTTTTGTATGCCTGTAAAATGAAAATCTTTTTTTTTGGAGGGGAGTTTTCGATCATTCTTTCTCTGCTATGAAAGTTAACCAATCGTGTTATCCATCCGACAATTTGATGTCAGAAACATGATCTTTAATGTACATAGAATGTAAATATTAGCTCTGTATGTTTTCCCTGCAGCCAATATTGCCAATTCTTCATCTTAACCTATTTTTTAATATTTCCCAAAGCGAAACTTTGGCGTTTGTAAAAACCAAGAAATGATTCACAATAGGCAAAAATATGTATAACTTTACAAACGTATTATGTAAGTAAAGTAAAAAAGTATTTGAACTATTGAACTCTACATACGAACCTCTTAACTTCTTGTGGCATTTACGATGTAGATACTAACTGCGCCCCACGGTTTCCTCGCTATCGCATAAGAACTTTTTTTGGGATCTAATTTTTCCGAATTTCACTCACATGTATTGCTCCGTTTCAACGTGAAGAAGTAACAAACATATACACTCGCTCACTCATATTTATGATGACAGTGATTTGGTAGATAAGTCTATTTTGAAAATTTTACCTCTATATGGCGTACTTACTGCACGTGCTCCAATTCATAAAATGAAACCAGCCTAACAAGATCCCAAAAAGTTTCTCAGGGGCCAATTACCAAATAGCGGCGTTTTCCTCCTAATTAACCTGAATCCTTGTCCAAGTTCATTATTAAGGCTTCCGCTCTAATTTGCCCCACCTTTTAGAAGTAAGGGGGGGCTTAGTTGACAGAAATAGGATAGCGTCACATGAATATGTTAAATGGGAGTGCGCGGATGGACGGCCGAGTCTAGAGTGTGTTTTGTATTGGCTTTATAAAGTCATTTATAGCATCATCTACGAAGACTTCGTACACACAAGACAACAAGACAAGACTTGTAAAAATATAACCCCACTCCAGGTGTAGCGTGGAACCATCATCGAACTCTTTTCACGTGTCAGAAAGCGGTGTACTCAACCCCTCGCATACATCCCTCGCATCATGCATCGCCCTCAGCACACACCTCTCGCTTGTTTGGTATGTTCAAAGACGTTGCCACGCTAAGCTCTTTTCCAAAAAAAATTGTGCTTGGTGAGGCTAGGGAAATGTAGAAACTTATTGGTTGAGTTTTTCTTACCGCTTAGCTACCTTAAGCGGGGTCAAAACCCTTTAATTTTGTTTCTCGTTTTTAGCCGGCATTACCTAATACTTCCCCACCTAATTGAATCCTCGCTACGCCCTTCCCTCATCTTCTGGTTTTCCCTAAGTGGCTCTCATTATTTGCGTCGACGTTCACAAACTGACCTTGATTCACGGAAGCTTGTTTTGTTAATTAAGAAATTGTAACCAACTGAATCTTGTCAGCTAAACATCTTCAAATGGCATGTTAATTACGGTTCACAATATTTAGAAAACAGTAATTTGAGAGATTAAGAGCATCTTAGTTTTCGTGTTTTGGTTCGTTAAGATTATTTTAAAGTAACTCTAATCTTTCCAGTTTAGGATTTAAATCGCTTTTAGACTTTGTATTTTTGCTATGAAATTTTAGGATATTTCAGTTTTATTTTGTCGGGGTTTAAAATTGGTGCGGTGTGTTAAAATTCGTTTTGATAATTCCTCAGAGTGTTATAGGTATACATGACAATCGCATCTTGAATTCCGTAAAATAAACTTACACATTTTAAAATACAGTTGTAATTGAATTTACGGATAAAAACTTCTAAGATATCACGCAGAATAATTTTAAAAACCCTTATAGCAAATCAGGAACCCATTGTAAAAAAATACCATAAAACGCTCCGACCGTCCAACACAAAAGAATGCCAAATGAAACGAAAACGAGAAAGGACAAAATAAATTCAATCTAACAGTGATCTAAATTCATTTAACGCTGTTCCGGTGAAAAAGAAAAAAACACCAGCTAGGTTCCCGCGAATAAAATTTATGACTGCGAAGTGAATACTTAAATGCTGCTACAAATCTGAAACATAAAAATTATGAAAGTACTTCTCGATTTGTTAGTAAAATTTAACGAGGCCGACTACTCGTCACAAGTAACGCTTTTATGCCCTGAAATTCTGTAATAACTGAGTGAACTAATTTAAAATTCCGTAAGGCAAGTTTCTGTTGAAAAGCTTGAGACAAAAGAACCTAGAATCAATAAAGCTTTTCAGAGAAAACGTCAAGTTACCTCTTACCATTCATTAGTTTTCCTAGAAAGAGTTTTATTTAGTTATCACGTTTAATGAAACGCTCGTACTTCGTGTGTAAGGATGTAAAGAAAGGGTAATAAACAATTTTACCAATACAAGCTTGATTTATTTTTGGTTCATAATAGCGAAAGTGGTTCCAGTAAGAGATTAGCTGTAAGGGAATCGTCTGGCTTGGTATGGACATGTTAAGAGGAGGGATGAAAGTCATGTCACCAAGAGAGTTATGAATGTGTTTGGATGCAAGAGAAGAGGAAAAAAGTGTTTTAAAAAAAAGGAAAGTAAAGGAAAGGTGAAAAAGACGTACTTCGCCGACCCAAAATAAATGAAACATAAGCAAGATGACGTTGATTATGAGTTGTTTTAGTTTGATTGTTTTCAAGATTAGGTATAGAAGAAAAATAATCTTTTGAGATAATAATAAAAACATCAACGTAAAAGATAAACAATGAAAAACCAGAGTGTCAATGTGTTTTGACTGTTTTGAGTTGTCGATAAATTTTACGCGATCACATTGTGACGAAAAAACTTGCCATACGAATTTTATATGTTTTTTGCTAGCCCTTCATCCTCTTTTTGCAATTTTTTTTATAGCTTTTGTTCCAACTATTACCCATTTTTGTTCATTGAACGATGTCGTTATTTGCGAAGTGTAGTCAACCTCGGAACGCAAAAACCGTAGAGAGAAGTAGGCTTGTGTGGCGCGTAACTTACTTGGTCTCATCTATGTAGACTGCTTCGAGAACTTTCGCAGCGTACTGTAGGTTCTTTTGTAAAGTCTCTGCCGATATTTCACCTCTATTTAATTGTCTTAGGAGATATCGTAATCTGTGGACAAAGAAAAGGAATTGATTAGTCATGTATACATAATAAATTATAGTGAAGCATCGCAGTATAGAAGCGGAACTCCAGATTCTGAACTGAGCTGAAATCTTTCAGGATAAACGAGAGGCGCTCATTCGTTTTGGGGATGAAGATGATGGGGATAAGTTAGTTAATGTAAAGCTTGGCGCCTTACAAGGCCCAGATACCGATTTCAAATCCCTTCTCGACTTAAAAGTCATGTATATGCACATTTGCTATCGCTTAAAACGGTGAAGGAAAACATTGTGAGGAAACCAGCATCTCCACAACATTCAAAGGCTACGCCATCTACCTAACCGCACGGGGCCAGCGTGGTATATAATAGCCCACTCTCTTATAAAAACGGTCTATGTCCTAGCAGTCGGAACGTAATAGGCTGATGATGATGATGATAATAGTAAACATAATTGGAGAGACTAAAAAATGTATCAAAAATTCACAACTAAAAAATGTTTTCAAACCGACTTCTCAAAGGAAGCATTCAAATCATCTGATATTTTTACCGTCTATCCGAATCTACAATGTCTACACCAATTATTTATCTATTACTATCGAAATACATAACCGAGTTGATTTCGTTTATTTGTAACAATACAATTTGGAACCTGTTATAAATAACTTTTTTTTTTTTTTCTATTTACAGGGTAGCGTTTGACCACAAGTCGCCTCATGTTAAGTGACGATGCGGTCGAAGATGGCGTCACGCTACACCTGGACTGGGAACTGGCTCTCAAGTGAGGCTGCCGGAACACACCGATAGGTGTTTGGCGACAGATTCTTAACGAGAGGGTGGTAGCTAGCCAGGCGAGTACTAGAAAATACCCTACCACCAAGCTATGGTTTCATCACGATGTTTTCCTTCACCGAAAGCTCAAGCTCATTGCAGGATTCGAACCCACGTCCTACGGATCGCAAGCCGACGTCACTACCACTGAGCCATCATCGCTATAAAAATAACTGAAGAGAACTGAGAATTTCTAAAAGAAAGTATCTACTCGAATCATTTATGGATAGATATTTTTACCGCCTACGCCAATCTACAATGTCTACACCATTTATTGCTAGGTATAGAAATATTTGAGTCAATTTTGTTGGTTGACTTAATATCAGTTACTTATTTGATTAACATATTTATTTACAAGGGTTTTTTTGAGTTTCTGTACGAAAGCGTAGGACTGAAACAAAATGCCATGTCTCAATGTTAAATTGATACACGAAGAAAAATAACAAACCGAGATACGACACGTATTTTGAGACACTACTTGAATCGTTCTAAGGAGCTCTTGAACGGTCGACAGCCAGAGCTCTCTTTCCAGTAGGTATCTTTCAGTCTGTTTCACATTTTAGTAGGTGTTGTGTATATACGAGTATATGATCTGTACCCCTAGTGTAAGTTTTGAAAACGATAAAAGTTTTCGTGAACGTCGATGTTTACCACCGCCGACTTGTCAAAGTGGCAACTCGATCTGCTTAAATTCAAAAAGTTACTCAATAACATTGTTGGAATATGATTATAACTATTTAAAATAACCCGTATTAACGATTTCAGTTCCTCCAAGTCTCGGTAAGATTCGCTGAAAAAAATATGTATGGATGGAAACGAAAACTTGTATAGTTTTTGTAAACTATCAAAACCTGTACTAGGGGTACTGTAGTATATATCTAGGCGAATACTGTAATCTATGGATAAAAAAGAGAATTTACAAATGTCTGTGGTAGGATGATTTTGGCATCAGTAAAAATATGGAAGCTTAAAGGTGGTCTATTATTGCAAATAATTAGAACTTAACAGTAGGTACAGTCAGTGACAAAAGCAGTTGATCATATTCGATTTACCAAATGTGTTTTAGATCAATAATTATTGGTTCTTTTTTACAACTTTCAAGGTAGCATTTGACCACAACACAACACACCTGATGTTAAGTGATGATGAGGTCAAAGGAATCGGAAAATTGTTCAGCAACTTTTGTCGTTGACCGTATTAACTATGCCTTTTTACCCGTTTTATCACACTAAAACTTGGCCTACGACACTTAGGAATTATGCAGCTCTCTAACGGTAAAAAGTTTTTATTTTTAAATAATTTTTGGAGATTAGCTGTATTTACTTCCTTCTGTGTATCGTTTGACCACAAGTTACCAGAATCAGATATTATGTCATAATGTGGTCAAAGGTGGCGCCATGCTACACCTGGACTTGTAACTGGCTCTCAAGTAAGCCGGTACACAGAAATAAAATGGCGACAGATAAAACAATTTTCTCAAAACTCCATTTCACATGGTGTCAGATTTAGCCAAACAATTCTATCTTAAAAATTCATATAGGTATATAGTAACATAAAATCAAATCCTGTATACATAGTAACAGATATTCTCAACAAGATCTACTTTGTAGTTAGGATCTTCAATCTCTGGACTAACATTATATCACTACCAACGCCCGTAAAGGTTTGATGGCTAGTTCCGATGAAATACAATTTGTACAGGCAGTGGGTCTATAAAAGGACACTGGCCACCTAAAAGCGAATAAAGGTAACCCGAGATTGGTTGAGGCCGGACCGACCAAATTGAATTGTGTGCTTCACACAGCCTCATCGAGATTCGATAGAATCGTTTGCCGTGAGCGGGCCGTTTTAACACAACTGTCGATGCAATCAATTTTGACACTTAGCACGTGGAGTTTAGCACTGATTTCTAACTATTTTCTAGTGGCTTGCAGTAGCTAGTTTTTTTTTAATGAAATGTAGTGGCAAATAAACAATTGCCCTCACCTATAGACATCAGCAACACCAAGGGCGTTGAAGTGTTTCACACCCCTCTTGAAAGTCTGCAATTTGTAGCATTGCGGAAAGACTTGTGAAGAAAGCTTATTCTACATGTTGTGGCTAGTGGTATATAATTATGATGGCAACCCAACACAATTTTTGACGTGACAACGTCTTATAATTCGATAGAGCCGGCTGCACGCACGAAAAAACATGACTCATGCGGCGTTACCTCGCTCTGCGGTGTTACCTCGCTCTGAGGCGTTCCATGTAAGGCTTGAAGTGCAAGCGAGAGCGCGGAACGAGCGACAAAGAAGTACAATCGGCCAATCGACGTTGTCACGTTCAACTATCGTCAGTAAACCGACTTTACAACCAATTTTTTTTAGTATTATTTAAGCATGTAAACTGGCAAGACTCTCGACCTGGGTAGCTTGGTCTACGGTCGCATTTTCGCTGTGATAATTTTTAATTACTGAGAATATAAGAAGATCCTTCATTTTCTTTTTCAATATCTCAACGTTTCTATTTTGTAATGTTATAGGCTCTTTAGAGTCCGATAGGGGAAGTATCACACGTTTGCCGGTTATACGACCACCAGGCACTAATGTGCAAACATTACTGTTGCAGATTAAAGGGGAACTAATATTTCAAGTTAAATGACAGGGCATAAGGAGATTTATCATCTAATATATCAAAGTGACGAGTGCGATGCATTGTCGCATAGAATTTTGAACTGTTTAAGTTCAACATTCTGCGAGGCATTGATCTGTAATAGGCAAGCGTGATGCTTACCATCATCTAAACAACTTGTCCGTCTCGTTACACAGTTACATACAAAAATAGATTGTGGGACGAAGTAGGTACATAAATACAAAAAAATAGCACCTCCTAAGACGCTGCGCAAAGATTTCCAGTTTGCTTTCTAAAAGATTCATCACTGACAAAAGTTTGTTCAGAAAAACCACATCCAAGTTTCCTGTTCCCAACACAATGGAAACTTTAACGCTACATCATCTTCTTACCATGAAATTTCTGAACGGTGCATACATAGGAAAAACTTTTCGACTCTAATTCTTATTCTTAAAAATAAATCTGTATCCAAATAAAAAAAATATGTATGCTTTTGGTGAGATACAGGTTTATTCAAGGCATTTAATCTTTACTATATAGAAAAGAGATTTTCTGTATTTATTTACATTTATTTTACTTCTTACAGGGTAATTATTGTTTAATCACAAGTCTGTCAATAATATGGGTCCTACAACCAAGATATGGTTTTGCTACGGTGTTTTACAGAAAGCTTAAGTTTATTGCAGGATTTGAACTTAAAAGATGCGGGTCGGAAGCCAACGACATTGGTGTCGATTCGGTTTTGCATTCTTTAAAACTAAACTAAGTTTGACAGGTCTAATAGTAATGCTGTCCTTTTTTTACTTCTGTGGTTAGAAAAGGACAGCAATACTATTAGACCCGTCAAACTTAGTTTAGTTTTAGAGAATGCAAAACTGAATCGACACCATTCTATCTAAACTTCTAACACACAGTACAAATTACGAATGTAATATTTTTTGTTTTTTTGAGTGTGCAAAGCTAGCAATACCATTATTATCACACTAATATTAAAAATGCGAAAAATATTAAGTCATTGTGTATGTTTGTTACTACGTCACACTGAAACAGCTCAACGGGTTTGAGTGAAACTTGAAATAGAGATAGCATATACTCTGAATTAACACATAGGTTACTTTTTGTCCCGGAAAAGGTTCTCGCAGCTAGTAGAACATAAACTAATGCAAAATAAGAGTGAGTAGAAAATATATTTATGGATAAAGCTTATTTCTTACTGTCTGTTTGTTTCCAAGTAAATGTTTTATGTGCTCGAATCTCAACTTGTGTAATAACTACCTACCTACCTACCTATAGTATACGAAGATACCGTAAGGAGTGGAGAGTGAAGTAGTGTGGAGTGGTCTTATTTTCTTTAAGTACCACTTTATTTAACGATAGTAACTATTGAAGCCGCATCAGACAAGATTAAATTTTTCTCCAAAGCAATAAAGTCAAGTAACTGAATACAATTACAAGTATAATTTTGTATCCATTTGCAGTGGTGATCACGTCTCGGAAGACGTTCTGTAGGTAGACCCCCCACTAGGTGGTCCGACGACATTGTAAGAGTAGCAGGGAGCCGATGGGTACAAATGGCTAATAGCCGTTTAAAGGGGGAGGTCTATGTTCAGCAGTGGACTTCTTCCGGCTGATGATGATGATGATCAAGATCTATTTTGGTCCTTGGTATTCCAACTCAACTATTGAGATCTTTTAGGTTCGGCCGTTACCTCACCACGTGTGATACAAAGTCATTACAAATGCCTATTTTTACGTCCTTAATGAAGAGAAACTCACCAAACCATGAATGATGAATTTAACGGCAGGAATGAGCAAATAGAACGAAATATAACAAAACGTGAGAGTGGCAATTCAATCTCAATTGGTGGAGGGCACTCGGCAGATCACATCAGCAGTGCGATGGAGCGGGTGAAAATACGAATAGTCGAGTATCTGTAGTACATACATATGTGAAGTAGAAACATAACATGCGTCTATTAGAACGTGGGCCGCTTTTATCGAGAATAAAATAGTAATGTGTAATTCAAGCCAGGAGGAGAATAAATATCACCCCACACAGATCTGGATGTATCACTCTAATCAGGCACCCAAATATCTTTCCTACCAAAACTCTAATACAATCGACTGTCACCATTCTTTCCCGCCAAAATCTACCCCATCAAAAATGATAGAAAGAATATAAAGTTGCCATTCACATAAAATGTGTGCAATCGTAGATATTCTGCCACAGATATAATTATTATAATTAAATGGATTAATGAGTATAATGGCAATAAAATAAGTAAGAAAATAAAGTTACTATGAATTCTAATTGTTACATGTTTTTTTATAGTTTTATTCTGACATAAGAATTATTGCTCGTTAACAAATGTTTACTCTTCATAAAAATCAGCTGCTTGCTTCGAGCAAAGCGATAGCCAAACCCGCAAGTTTTTTTATGTTATTTTTTTAATGTAATAGATTGGCAAACAGCCTGATGGAAAGCGGTCACTGTCGTCTATGGACATTTGCAACACCAGGGGAGTTGCCAATGCGTTGCCGACCCTTAGGGACTCTGTTCACACCCATATTGAAGGATTGCAATTTGTAGCACTGCGGAAAGACTTGCGGGGAGCTCGTTCCACATTTTGCAAGTATGCGGGAGAAAAAAGCAAAAATAAAAAAAAAGATAATTCCATTCAATTTTTGAATAACATTTAACTCTCTTTTTGATTTCTTACAGGGTATCGTTTGGTCATCAGACATGACATGTTAAGTGACGTTGTGGTCGAAGGTGGGCCACGCGGCACTGCCTGGATCACATATTAAACTTTCAAGAAGTTGTTACAAAGAATTCTTTCTTTATGCCCGCACGACCAAAAGATACCCAGACAATTTCCGTTTTTATCTGTCTAAGTAGACAGTTGCACATAATAGTAGGGGAGCCCAAGAGGGGATTTTGGGATTTACTCGAGCGCGTCAGATTAATATAAGGGAGGATACTTTATACTTTGATAAGCACCTCCAGCAATTATGAGCACTTAACATTGATGGGTACGCTCATGGGAACCTTTTAGATTCGCTGAGAGCTGGTGTCACTTTCAAATCGTCAGTCTAAGAAATGGGAGCATCTGTGGAGTTCACTGAACATCCCCCACTCTGAAAATTTGTCGCGGCTGAGTAAATTTTTTTACTTACCCCCTTGTGGTTAGCCACCCACACCACGCAAACCGGTTGTTTATTATATTATATTTCATATCAGAGACATGCTGGAACATGAAAAATATTAATATCTGACACACTTGAGTCCATGTCATGTCATTGGTTTTTTTTATAACCTTAAAAGTCTGTGGAAGCTTCCCCCACCGCTGAAAGTGGAAACATTATAGGACATTTATTCTTCATAATAACTAATCTACCAAATCTAATAGGTTTCTGCGACGCTCGAGTAAATCCACATTTAACATCATGGGCTCCTCTACTATAAGTACGTGCAACTTTAAATAGAGCTTCTTAGTCAATTAAAACGGAAATTCAGCCTAATAGATTCAAATAACAAATTTATCTTTGATCTTGTATTATTTAATTAATAATTCTGATAGGCTGTAGCTCAAATAGCTGGTTGTAGAATATTAATTAACGAATCACAATGATCTGAATTTAAATCGCAAGCCAATTATATTTTGGATAGAATTAGGTCAATTTGGTTATGGGTTGTTTGGTTCTAGTTATGATATCGAATGTATTCACTATTCATTTATTTATACGTAGCCATCATAACTTAGTTGCTAGTGATGGGTAGCCTACCATTCTGAAGTTAAGAATCAGTCACCAAGTCTCACTTGAGAGCCAGAATAACATTAAGTTTTATTGCCGTGCTAGTTTTAAATATATCTGTATTATGGTGTATCAATAAAGAGTTAATCTATCCATCTATCAATATATAACGCCATCTACCGCATTTTTTTAACAATGGTTTAAGTGCTTGATGAAATTTGTATTACGAAAACTAAAAGTGACACAATCCGGAAATAAATGAATAACAAAACAGCACAAAACCCATAATCACAACCCAACTCTAACGTGATAAAATGTCCATTAGGTATTTTCAGCGCTAAGAAATCTAGAGCAAAACAGTGCTTGGTATACATCAATCATGGTCTCTAGAGACCGAGCGTTGTCTAGACAAGGGTATCAAGCGTTATGAGACAAATCGGACCCTTTCAGCGGGTGTTAGGTTTCTCTACATTGCTATCATTAGTTTGGTCAACACTCAATGTTTTTTAAATCTTCAATATCGTTTGATCAAAACTTGTGTGGTGTTAAGTGACAATGTGGTCGAATGTGGCACCACGTTACACCTGGATTGGGAACTGACTCTTAAGGGAGGTTGCCGGTTGGTAGCTATCACCAAGCAGGCGACAATCAGAAACCATTTTAAAACGACAGGATGTAGAAACTAAATAAAAAAAAATGTTTATTTACTTAAGTGTAGAGTGTCTAAAGTTCCTGGTTTTTAAAGTTTTCTGTTGAAGAAAACATTGTGATGAAATCTTAGGAAGTGGCCCAGTTCTAATCTAAGGCGTTGTCGTTATGGCCGACCATAAAGCTCAAATGTTTGGCAGTTGACTGAAGCCAGCAAACCATAACTTTGACATCAAGCACCATGCTTTCATAATACTTATTAAAATTTCTGTCCAATAAATGAAATTGTACAAAAGCAATTGAAAAAGGCGATATTATAAATCCGACCTCTTTAACCACCAAAGGAATTGTTTCAAAGCAAACGGTAGACGTTTTAAAAGCTTTCCTCACTCGTATTACTTTATTCAGACGAAAGAAATTTACAACCTCGGCTCGAACGAGCCTGTAAAAATTTAGGGCTCACTCGATACGTTGACATGTAGCTATAGCCCTATTATCTTTCTACGCTTTTATACGCCAACATTGATCGGTTCAAATCCTATAAAATAAGGCTGTTTGGTGGGTGATCAAACAAATGCAATTTCAGAGTCTTTAACATGATTGGTACATTAATGTACACTTCTTTACATCTTTGTTAGATACCTTTTGAATCATCATATTTGGATGTTGATCAAGCGATATAATTTCATATTATTATGTTGATTGGATGGCTCGGGAATGTGCTGATTCATAATTGGTTAAATATGTATTATTCAACCAATTCTGAACTTAATAATCTAACAATGAAAACAAATAATTTCATTTGAATTTCATTAGCATTAATTTACTTAATAATACTATGACGGATTTACTAACAACGCGCCGCGATTTCACGCGCGTGGTTTACACTTTATCGCGATAAAAAGTATTCTATGTCCTTCTTCAGAGTTCGAACTATCAACAAACACAGCTACTGGACGCGTCTCACTATAAATAAACGATTGATTGATAAATGCTTTGTTTTTCGTATGGAATAGTGACAGACAGCACATCACAATTATTCTCTCAAAAACTCAAGTCTGAAAATGTACATACAATTCATACAATGGAATAATCTCTTGAATACACGTCCATTGGATGACATGCAATTTTCACAGTTTAGGGTGAAACCAAACGAGCGTAATTTTGTGAGTCGTGAGTTGCGTAGTTTCGGTCACTCATTGTACTTTCAACTGAATTTCTGTTGAGTAGCCACACGAACTTAATATATGTATTCAGTATTTATTCGAGCAACATGGATCCATTAAAAATATTGTGTATTTAAGAAGAGGAGGCCAGAAAAGGAAGCTGGGTAAAACCATTCAATAGTCAGAGGCTGATATGTGGACAGTTTCATACTTTATTTGGCCCTCCCTCACCACGACCGAAATTCGGTCGAGTTTACGTGCATTGGGCCGGCAGACAACTCATTTTGCGTTGTCGTGCGGCACCAACTGCCTTTTTGTATGAAACCGAATGCAGCAAAATTTATGCTACCGAAATTCTGCGACTCACGACTCACAAATTACGCTCGTTTGGTTTCACCCTTATTCTCTGTCAGCGGAGTTGCTATTCATTTCATTTTAACTACGCTGATAGGTTTTGAATTCGTTCTTTTCACTGTTCCCTCTTTTTAGGGCAAAGTTTATTGCCCTCAGCATTTCATCGCTTTACTTGATTTTATTTTCACGATGATGCCGTATTTATTAGAGTACGATTACATGAATTGATTGGACATTGCCAGGTTTTAAATTGCGTTGTTTCTGTTGTTTATTTATTCCATTACATTGTTTCGGAATGTTTAGTTTAGGTGTTCATTATTTTGAACTAGCTTAGTGTTTCCATCAGCTGTAGTAGGCATTAATTAAAATTGATTAAATAACCATTTGGTAATTTTTTTGTGACTAGGTGTTCTCCGGGACTTCACCCGCGTGGGCTACAGTTTATCGTAATAAAAAGTATCCTATGTCCTTTCTCATGTTTCAAACTATCTCCGTATCAAATCTCATTTAAATCGGTTCAGTAGTTTGGCCGTGAAAGCGAGACAGAGATACAGAGAGACAGAGTTACTTTCGCATTTATAACATTAATAAAGTAGGGATTTTGATTAAAATATTTTTTGTATACTACTAACGTATATCATATTAAATTGAATTGTTCCCAGTCCAGGTGTAGCGTGGCGCCATCTTCGACCACATCGTCACTTAACATCAGGTGACTTGTGGTCAAACGCTACCCTGTAATTAGTAAAAAAAAATAAAAAAAAAATTACGAGACCTTTAATTAAATACACCTGGATTAATCTTTCAACGATAATATTAAATGAAGTACCTACAATAAGAAAATGTTCAAGTCACTCGTAGCAATTTTATGCCAGACAAAACCGTAGACACCTGTTCTACACAGTTAAGTCAGAGGGATTTTACCTGTCTAGATTATTTCTGTGTTTTCTCGAATAGAAAACAATTCTAGACCCACTAAAAATACAGCATTTCAAGTCTTAGCGTTGTCTTGCTGGGAAAATGAAACTCTAGTTCTTAGTTCTTTTGAGTTACAGTTTTATCTCACAAATGTTTAAGGACAACATATAAAATAAAACATTATTATTACGTTACTTATAAATACATACATATAAATCTATTAAATTTCCTAATATAGAAAATGGCGATGATTGTGGTAACACCATGATGGCAATTCCCATTCAAAATTCTATTTCTCTTTTTTTAATCTCTCTTCAGACTTTATGAGATTGTAAGTTAATAGTTGCGCCCGAGGAACCTTTTTCCGGGATAAAAGGGTATAAGCTATCTCCATTCCAAATTTCATCAAAATCGGTTTAGTAGTTACGGTGATACGTGGTAACAAACATTTACACACACACACACACAAACTTTCACCCTTATAAATAATAGTAGGATTTTAGATTAAGTTCTAATGTTCTGTAAACCACTTTATCTATTATTACCTATACCTATGCCTTTATACAATATAATAACATGTCCTAACAGTATAAAGAAGTACAGTTTGTTTGTGAGTAATGAGTATGCATTAAGGAGGTAGTCTCCGTTAGAGCTAATCAGATTTTAAAAATTCACTGTTAGAAAACTGCATTGAAATCCCTGACTAGCACCGACTATGTTTTATGGTGATAAAAATGTATGTGAATCCTCCGTGCGGGTAAAACCGCAGCACATATCTAGTCACGAATAAACTAACAACAATTTGCTCGCATTCCCTACTAAAACAACACATTCTCATTAATAGATTCCGTTGTTAGCCCATTTCCTCTGGGTTTAATTCAATTTTATTCGTCGCTAAACATAGGTGATTATTTCAGTTGGACAACTTAATTATGACAGTTTATGTGGACGCTTGGGACCACTTTACAAGCTTTTGACCACAGACAGCGTGGGTGTGGAAATGGCAACACTAAGTAATATAAAAGGATGAACAATTTCACAGCTTGTTAGTGCATTGTGTCGTATTGTGTAGGTATTTAATTATGGTATATTTCTTGAAGGCTTAGCGACTTTTTTTATGCAACTGAGAGGATGGCAAATCGTGCCTTGTGGTAGGCGTCACGCATACCCATTATAGTAGGAGCGCTCAATAAAAGATTTTGAGATTTACTGGAGCGCGGCAGATGAATATAAGGCATACATCCTTGAATCCATGTAAGTACCTGTTATCTTTACATTTGTGAAAGTCTGTGGAGTCAATTAAATCTAATAGGTCCCCACGACGCTCGAGTAAGGTCACACTTAACATCAAACGCTTTACAAAAGAGTTTTCACTTTATCAGTAACATCTAGATTCTTACCTAAGGGCGGCCTTATCGCAGGCGTCGGGCGTGTCGACGGCGGGCAAGTGCTCAGTGTCAAGATCCAGCTGGTCTAGCTGTTCGTCGGTGGGAGTTGGGCAGCTCTCGGCTTTGCTCCGGCTTGAGGATCGCCGGACGATTGTGAGGGCACCTTGTTCTGTAAAGAGGAACTTGAATTAGTCTTCGTGAGGGAATGGGCGAAGGCGACTGCGAAGCGTGACGTCACGGGTTCGATTCGAATATATTGACGCTTTAGAGTGAAAGCCTCGGAAGTGTTCAGGGGAAAACTTTTCAAACAAGAAAAAACGTCATGAAAATTAATGACTTCCTATAATGTAACGTAATATTTTATATTGGAAGATTAAATGTATAAAATATTAAAAAAACACACAACTTTTCCTCTCTTTATTTATTTGCTAATATTAGAATATACGAGTGTTATAGAATTTATTAGAAGAAAATGTATTATTAATTTATAAAAGTAAACTTTCCATGGATAAATAATCATCTCAAAGACTTAAAATAATACTTATGTAAAAAAAATCTTACTTCTGTACAAATTACAATAATTATCTTCAACAGTAGGGGCAACATGCACACAAACTAAACTCATCAAGCCCAACAAATACCTAATAAAAAAAAAACTGGTTGCTTTACTTCGATGTTTCACTGCGGTGCCTACATTACATAACATTAACATTATTACTGAATGAAGATAAGCTGTATTAGGTAAAGTTGGTATTAGTTCCACCAAATACATTTCCTATATCTACCTAATCCACGAAACTATACCTAATCCACGAACACTTGATAGAATCCACAGAAACCGAGTGGACGGTAACTAATATCTTTGCGTTTTTTCAACTTTAAACCTACTCTTTATGTTGAACAAAATATTTTACAACGCACGCGTTTTGCTGTGTTACAATAATATTACGTTTTGGTATTTGGATTGCATGGTTTGCAGCAAGTGAGGGATTGGGATCAGGTGTTATCGCGTAAAACGATAATTTGATATTATGATATATTATGGGTATTAGGTGCGACCTACCCTCGGTAAATAACTAATCACTGGAACTAATACTATCTTTCCACTGAATTTAAATGATTAAGCAGCGATACGAGGAATGACGTCACAGCTGAAAACTTTAATTACCTCTTTGCCCGGAGTTTGAATACAGCTCATTGAATACGCGATGGAGTCTGACTTGAATTTAGACAGATTGCAATTCCAAAAACTGCCTTACAAGCCTTATAAGGTTACTTGAGGTCAAACACTATCTTGTAGGAAGAAGTTGAAAATAATAAAAAAGAATATGGAAACAAACAGTTTCTTTACGTGTGTTCGATCCTTGCAAGCATTGTGGAGGGTAGATGGAAGAAACTCCATCAATGCTTTTTTCTACTACCGTTTAACGGTGGTGGTCAGTGTGTCATCGCGATTTGGGCTGAGTGAACGTTTTACTCAAAACCTACCGTTTCCTTCGACCACCTCCGTCGTGACCTATTGGAGCCTCCCTTCGACATAGTAGGGTGCTGCCTGTTTTATGAAGTTTTGGAATACAGTGAAACCGACTGCGCAGTTCGGCGAGCCTGGACTGACCGCTGCTGCTGCCCTGAGCGGGCGTGGATCAAAGGTTGGTGGAGTGTCCATAATTCTATATAAGGCTTGCAGGGATAGTTTATTCGCCCCTCACCTAAACGGCTCACGACGCACCTCATACAGTCCACTTATTTAAATTCACCTCCCCGAGACTGTGTAGACCGCACAACGTGAGTTCTCTAAAGAAAATAACATTGTCCGAAACAGACATCGTTTTCAACCTGTCATTGACACAAATCATCTATTAGCGTAACGACGTAAACCGACCCGATCCCGAATTACCATCGTAGCCCCATTTTTCCTGCTATCTGCTGAAGGCTGTGTTTCCGCTTGTTAGTTCTGTTGACTCGCCGTCGCTATGGCGACGGGGTCGAAGTCCACTCGACAGGAGTGCCTAGAGCTACCATCGGTTCTCTCAAAAATACCGGATTAGTTGCCTTATTTTTTCAAGAATAATTGTCACATTCGTGGCGTAGTTAGTCGGTCGTAACAGATCAATCAGGGGCCTAGCCTAGATGCAAACGTTTCATTTTCTACAACACACTAACGGGAAATGCCGTTAAATAGCGCGATGATTGACGTTTGACATAAGTGTGGCCACGACATTTTTTTTTCTTTGTTTTGTTATGGCGTCACACGATTAGTGTATTTGCCAGTGTCAAGTTTAAAATATTCCAAAACCAAGAGAGTTGAATCAAGTTTAAATGATGATGATGATGAGATGTAGGGATGAGGAAAGTGTTTAAGTAAAGTAGTGGCGCTTTACTTAAACTTTACACGGACTGTTTTGGAACAACTCGAAAAGTCACTTTCACAACTTTATTTTAATTTCCCACACTCGTACACATTAACGAACACATAATGGTTAATAATCCACCAATATTACACATTATCACTCGAAGAAACACAAGTTTTGGAAATAAAAACAAAATTTTCACGTTGACAATTCGATTGCCGCCAAAAAAGCCGGCCACGACATTTGACAACGGCATTCACATTGGCGTTTGTCGTTAGCCGATAACTCAAGTGCATTCACGTTGACTGTTCAAGTGTAGCCACTCACATAATTGCGTCAATAATTAACGCAATAATAAAAAGTTGAAATATGTCATTCCCATATTATTTTTTAGTTTTTTTTGTCTATAACTTTCTACTCATTTTACTGGCTCTCAAATGATGATACCGGAACACCGGACTGTCTCGTTTATGCAGAATACGTTCTAAGTTCTAATCATCCGACCGACCAACCGCTGTTTATCGCGGTCGATTTATCATTACGCATCACGAAAAAAAAAACATATTTCCGAAATACAGAATTTTTGGTAACCCCAAATGCATTCGGGAAGTCGTGGTAAACTGGGACTGTCCTGTCATCGATTTAAAAGGGTGGGTACATTCGATTGTTGGTTTTATTCAGATCCATGTGACATCATTTCACACCTAATCTAATAAAAGATTAGTTAATAACATTATTAAACTATTTGAATTAATTGTGTATGTATGTACTTATGTTCCCTATGAATACCAAAACGGGTAGACCGATTTTGATGAAATTTTCAAGCAATCTTCAAATTCACTATGCTACTTTTTATCCCGAAAAAGTTCTTGCGGGATAATGGGAAAACCACAGGTTTAACGGCGGGTACAACTAGTTTTACTATAACAATCAACGAAGGCTGTTTTTATATAACCAATCGCGATCAATGTGTGGTGGGCGTCATACATGCCCAACCACAATTTTTTATTGCAAATCTCTTCTTTCCAGTTACCTCTTTGTTCAATTTGCATAATACTACTAGACAATATCTGTGTTTAAGCGTTAGCACCACCCACCACCCCAGTTGAACCCTCGCACAATAACCCTGCAACCAATATCAGAAATGGTAGAAATATCTGGTGCTATTGATTTAAATATGTATGCGACTTTGGTATTGAAGATTATCTTATTCCGAATCTGAAGGCTTTATAAAAGTAAAAAGAGTAACCAGTCTAAGCAGAGCTGTCTTACATCAAAGGCAAATATTGCTTTTGGTCACCGAGTTGATGTTTTAAGTGAGGTCTTGTATTTCATACTCCATCGAATACTAATCAGAAAAATTGATCGAGATAAAAAAATGTCGAATGAGAGTTGAACTCGCATAGAGAGGGTTGCTTACCATTTCGTTCCTAAACTATGAGTGAGGTCCTGTACTTTCACAGTATTACAAAATGCGTCCGTGATGAAATCATCTCACTCTATATGTGTAACTATCTCCGAAGGCTCAGCGATCTAAAGTGTGTCTTGGCCTCCACAACGAGAGATCGCCACTCCTCTCTATTCTGAGCGATTTTAGCCCAGTTCAGAGTCTTGAGTTCGCGTAGATCCGCATCCACCGAACCATAAATTGGTCCAGCAGAAACAACAAAATACATAAAAAGATGTCACTTCGACTCGACAGTGCTGACCTTTGCAAAAGCATAGCAATTAACAGCGCAATCCTATGATGTTCCCATGTTTCATGTTCACGTGAAAATTGCTTTTAGATCTAACCAATTTCATGGTTTAAAATGTTATAGTCAAAGGTGACTGTTATTAGTCCACTCCGCGAAATAACTAGTTCACCATAAGTTTCACCGTTGGATATTGGCAAATCCCGAAATTGATCCTACTTTCGGCCTTTGATTATTGTATTTTTAGTGAAACCTAGAAGTACAGCTTTCAATAGTCAATAGTCAATTTTTATTTATTCAATAGGATACATTGTGATCACTTTAAAACGTCAAACTTAAAACTAGCTACGCCTGTTCCAACCTCTTTACGCCGGCAAAAGAACAGGCAAGAAACGCCCAGCAGGTAATTTTTTTGCCGCGATCACATTGACAATTTTATTCTTATTACTAATTGATTGAATTGGAGCAAGTTCACTAAAATCCCAAGCTTTTTTTTGTCATCTAATGGTCCGATATTTTTTAATAAGCTTTACTAATAAGATTTCTCTTTATACTTTTTAGTCAAACGTCACGTCAAGTCACTTGAGAGCCAGTTCCCAGTCCAGGTGTAGCGTGGCGCCACCTTCGAACACATCGTCACGTCGAGTTTATTTGCCCTTTCCTCACTACGACCGAAATTCGGTCGAGTTTACGCGCATTGAGTCGGCAGACAACTCATTTTGCGTTGTCGTGTGGCACCAAGTGCCTTTTTGTATGAAACCGAATGCAGCTAATTTATGCTACCGAAATTTTGCGACTCACGACTCACAAAATAACGCTCGTTTGGTTCCACCCTTATACCTTTTAGCATGTCCGTAGTGTAGTGGTCATACCTAGAAATTCTAGGTAAGGGCACGTGACCACGCGTTCTCATTTTCTAGGCTAGAAAATGAGAACGTAGGTAAATTAAGGACTCTACCTACATTCTTTTAGTACACTTTCGTGATCTTACCGCTTGTTAATTCTTAACGAACCGGGCAGAGAGGCTATTTGATCTCGGACGCAATACTAGACTTTTCTGAAAGAGCCTATATATAGAGAAAATAGAGGTGATCTTAGATACAAAGAGAAATCCCTATCTGCGAGTAATATGTCTTATAACGAGGAGGCCTTTGATTGCATCGTTATTTCTGTCCTCGATATGAGATAGGTAGTTGGTTAGTGGACATGACAAAAGATATGAAAGAATGAAACTTAAAAAAAAAAATACTGTTTTTATTCTCTTCATACCAAATTTTATCAAGACTTGTTCTACGATTTAAGTGTGAAAAGGTAACAAACAAACATTCAGACCCACTGTGTTACTTTCACATTTTTAATATTACAAGTATGGATAAACTCTACTTCTTACATCACTATCAATCTACGGCGTGACGTAATAAATGAAAAATGGTTTCTCGGAAAAGTGTTTTTATAGACTACAAAAATGTAATTTAAAATCACATCAAAAAAGCAATTGTTTCAACAAAAGTCCAAAGTCCACATAGCATTTCTACAGTCTCCCCAAAAATTAATCATAAAAAAACAAACCTTGACTTTTTAAATAATCACATAACTTTTACACGAAGCTTTATGACTTTATTTATTGCTAACAAGTTAAATAAAAACCGTGTTTGTTACCTTTGAATAAAATATACATCTCAGATTACACATCTCAGTCTGGTTTACGTGGCAGCTTTTTCGTAGTGTAATAAAAGCTCCGGGAAAAGCTCACGAGTGATAGTACGGAAAAATAGTAGAACGTTTTGGTCCACGGGTCACGGGTTATGTAGTATTTCGAGATAAATATATTATGGTTACATTATACACTGAGAAAAATAATCTGACTTTCCTTCTGAGTCTTTACCTTCCAAGACCGATTCCTTCCTTGTTTTACCTTAGTTTTCCTTCTAAATTACAATTCCTTCCCTTTTGACTCAGAAGGAAAACGGTATTTTAGAAGGTCTTTTTTCTCCGTGTACTAGCGATGAGCCCCGGCTCCGCACGGGTAGCATTATTATATCTATGTATCTATGTACTTCTGGTTTATAGATGGGCCAGTCATGCGACGAAGGTGATAATGACGTTTTAAAGTGATCATAAATGTATCCTATTAAATAAAGAAATTTTGTTTTAATTGTAATTGGCAAAAAACTGTTGGGTAATTATACTTCGCATCTCTCCCGAAGATGATTACAATTTACATGCAGCAGTACGCCAGATGATGCTGTCCTAATCACACATTTAGAGTTATTTTATTTATTTAAATCGATAAAAAATCGATTTTTTGACTTAGCTACTAGTATCGACTCCCCACCTCTACTCGCCCGCCATATTGATTCCTGCCGACCGTCATTACGTGATTTTGTGTTGTCCGAGTCACACAAAATTTTGCTACTCCAAGTAAAATGGGAAAAAGGAAGCGATCTGATAGGGAGGAACGTGACATCGTGGATAGAGTATTAAAAAGGGTTAAGAAGTTGGTAAGACCAAGAAGGAAAAGGATTATTTCGTCATCCTCCTCGTCCGAAGATTTACCAATACCTATACGAGACAGTTCGTTGTCTCCCGCGAGTCCCGCGCATTCACATCAGTATTTGGAATATCCAGACAGTGATCGAGAAACTCAAGGTAAGCTTCAATGTAAAATCCTAGTAAATAATTTTAATTTTTACCGGCATACCCTCTGTTTTCTTATGTTGGTTCGAGCTAATTATATATCGTATCCCGACGTAAAACGTGTGTGGAATACTTATCCCGACATGTATTGTGTGTGGATAAAAATCTACCTACTTTATTTGAACTACATATTCCGACGCAAAGCGTGTGTGAAATTTTCTTGTAGTGTCTTAAATTGATTAACTATATTAAAGTATTAACTGGTTACTTATACCGCTTATACGTCTTTACAGACGAAGTCCCACCTGATGTTCCAATACTACCAATAGAAGAACAGCTGATAGACGGAAATGACGAATTGGATCCAGAAATATTGCAACTATTGGGCTCAGACCCAACTCAAGACAAGCCTTTTGGAGAAAATCTACATAAAGATTTAGCCACGCGATGGAAATACATTCTAACTAACGGGCTGCCAAAACAGGATAAAGTCGATCTCCTGAAGCAATATTTACCAGCTGAAAATTGTACTTATATGAAAGCGCCCATATTAAACCCTGAGATAAAATCGGCGCTATCTGAGATCAACGTTAAGAGAGACTCCTACAGTGAACAGAAACAAAATCAAATGGCTAGTTGTATTTCAGCAATAGGCAAAGCACTGAACTTGACTTTGGCTCAAAGAAATAATATTCCGCAAGAAGTTATAAAAACACTGAGTGATGCAGGGCGATTGTTGTGTGATACACATTACAGAGAATCTCTTTCAAGACGATTTGCTATAGTTAATTCTATTAGTAAACAAAAACGAGATACAATAAAAAACACGAAAATAGACGACCTTTTGTTCGGTTCCAACTTATCGGAACACCTAAAATCATCTAAAGCCATATCAACCTCCGCTTCAGAGTTGAGATATAGCGGTAAATACATCCAGCCTCGCTCACAGCCGAGTACTTCGGCTCGTAACCCCGGGGCTTTAAACGCACGGGGGGCACCGCGGGCACCAGCCGCCGAGACGCGAGTGTACCCGGGCCAGTATCGGCACCCGCACCCGCCGCCGCCGCCGCCGCCGCCGACGCGAGCACCGGCGCCCGCGCCGCGCGACTATCGTCGTGCGCCGCCTCCGGCAACGGCTCACCGCGCGAGGCCTTATCCGCAGACTCGACGGCGCTAGTTACTACGTCACAGGTACATAACAAAGACGCAGATCTACCTATCGCTGGCAGGCTGCAGTTTTTTCATCATGAATGGCTTCATATTACGAATGATAAAACCATTTTGTCCTGGATTAAAGGTTATAAAATTCCTTTTTATCGTGACCCGTATCAAACAGATTCAGCCAAAAGTAGGTCATATTCTCACAGGGAAATCGGCATAATCGATGAGTGTATTACGGAATTATTAAATTCGGGGTTTATCTCGACTTGTTCACCATCTGAAAAACAATTCATCTCACCAATCTTTACAGTTCTTAAGCCAAACGGAAAACATCGGTTCATTTTGAACTTAAAAGAATTAAATAAATTCATTTATGTCAATCATTTTAAAATGGAAGACTATCGCACGGCATTAAAGTTGATTGATCAAAATTGTTATATGGCCACCATAGACCTTAAAGATGCATATTTTTTATTACCAGTAGCTCAAAGTGATAGAATCTTTCTTCGCTTTAAATGGAACTCTGAAACTTACAACAATCAAATATTTGAATTCAACGTTTTACCGTTTGGACTCTGCACTGCCCCCTATGTCTACACAAAGTTATTAAAACCTGTTTTACATCATTTGCGTTCATTAGGCTACTTATCGGTTAATTATCTTGATGATTTTTTGTGCATCGGTAAGTCGTTTAACAGCTGTCTTGATAACGTAAACACAACAAAAAATTTGCTTATAAAATTAGGATTCATGATCAATGATGTTAAAAGTAAAATCTACCCTCAGAAAAAATGTTTATTCTTAGGTTTTATCTTTGATTCGCGTAAAATGTACTTGACCTTACCAGATGAGAAGAAAAGGCGTATTAAGCTACTTACAAACAAATTATTAATAACAAAACAATGTACGATCAGAAAATTAGCGAGTTATGTAGGTTTACTGACGTCGGCGTGTCCCGCCGTCGACTACGGCTGGGTTTACACAAAAATGTTTGAAAGAGAAAAGTTCTTGGCACTCAACTATTCCGATAATTATAACAAATATATGACCTTATCTGAACATTTAAAAGATGATTTTATATGGTGGAGGGATCACATTAGTTCTGCAAGCAGTTCATTTAAAAATGTAGATTATTCACTAGTAGTGTATAGCGACGCATCACGTTCGGGATGGGGTGCAGCGTGTAATGATGAAACAGCTCACGGACACTGGGATAATTCCCAACTATCGTTACACATAAACACTCTCGAACTACTTGCAGCCTTTTATAGCCTCAAAACTTTTGCGTCACGACTTAGTAATTGCAATATTTTATTAAGAATAGACAATACTACAGCAATTGCCTATATAAATAAAATGGGCGGTATACAATTCGTACATCTGAACAAAATCGCACGCGATATATGGCAATGGTGCGAAAAACGCAAGTTACACATTTTTGCATCGTATATTCAATCCAATATGAACGTAGTTGCAGATTACGAATCGCGTCAAACTTTTAATTCAGATACCGAATGGGAACTTGCTGATTACGCATTTCACCAGATAAAGATTTATTTTGGTACACCTGAATTTGATTTGTTTGCAAGTAATCAAAATCACAAATGTCAGAGATACGCTTCATGGAAGTTAGACCCAAACTCTGAAATTGTTGATGCGTTCACATTTAAATGGACAAACATATTGTTTTATGCTTTTCCACCATTTAGCTTAATTTCTAAAGTTTTACACAAAATTAAATGTGACAAGGCCGAGGGCATTGTTGTGCTGCCGTACTGGCCCACTCAACCATGGTATCCGATATGGACCAACTTGCTTGCTTCAGAGGTAGTATATTTTGAGCCTAATAAAAACCTACTTATCTGTCCTTCTAGGGAGCATCATCCTCTCCATGCCAATTTGACCCTGATGGCAGGGAAATTATCAGGCAATCGCTACTGAAACGCGGAATCCCCAACGCATCGCTAGACATAGTCATGGCTTCCTTCTCTAATAATACATTAAATCAGTATAACTCATCATTGAAAGCATGGTGGCTATACTGCAACAACAAAGGATTAGATTATTGTAATTCCAATATTACGCAGTTGATTGAATTTTTGACCGAAAAATTTGATGCGGGTGCAAGTTATAGTACATTAAATAGTTATCGTTCGGCGTTATCTATATTATTGGGTCAGGAAATTACTTGTCACGACATCGTCAAAAGGTTTATTAAAGGTGTTTATCGCAAAAAACCTCCAGCCCCGAAATACGATACCACCTGGGACCCCAATCAAGTATTAAATTATCTACAAATCCATTTCCCATATGATCTGATTTCATTGAAAGACTTATCTTTAAAAACAATAACACTTCTGGCATTAGCGTCTGCACAGAGAATGCAGACACTTAGCCTTATTAAAATTAAAAATATTACATTTGATTCTGAAAAAATACAAATTAAAATTGATGATCTAGTAAAAACCTCAAGACCAAATGCCTTTCAGCCATTCATTGTGTTGCCATATATAAAAGAAAATCCTAAAGTGTGTCCAGCTCTCTGTCTGAAAACATATATAGATAGAACCTCTTCATTAGCCACTCAGGCGCTGCCGTCGCACGCCTTACCGTCTCTAAAGCGCTGCGCGGTCGAACATATTCACCAACCGCAAAATACCGCGTCATTGTTTTTTGATATTGTCGTTTTTACTTAATTTCTAGTAAACTTATTTAATATCTGAAATTAGTTTCAGAAAGTAGACAGATTGGGCATTACACTAGTATGATTTGTATAATGAATATGATATTTTTAAATACACATTACCACGTTAACTTTGTCGTCATGAAATTATTACGTTCATCTGTTGTAAAATGTTTATAAATTTCCGAATAGCAAAGTAAATAACAATTCTATCAAAATAAGAATTAGATAGGTTACACGTTGCTAAAAATAAATGTCAATAACTAGTTATACTGTAAAACACTTCACAATTCTAAATACGAAATTCTCCACAAGTTTGTAAAGTGGTACCTAAAAAAGCAAATTGAAGCCAGTGTCTATTTTTTTTCTACATCCATAGATGTTTTTCTTTTATCCGATAGTGCTGTTCAACTAGTAATGATTTTAGTCGATTATAATCGTGTGTCACGGACAATAGTCGATTATAGAGGCTTATTTACAACACTTGTCGTTGAATCAGCTGTGGGCTTCGATCGTTACCCGCAGCGCTTTAGCGCGCGACGCGCGGGCAACCATCGAAGCCCGCATCGCCTGAGTGGTTACGTCTCCAAGAAGAGTTACTTTTTATCAGTTATCAAAAACCACACAAAAAGATAGGTTCTCAGACTCTATTACATTGGGTTAAATCAATTCTGGAAAAAAGTGGCATTGATATCACACTATACGGCGCTCACAGTACGCGACACGCGTCGACATCAGCTGCTCACAGGGCAGGTGTCAATCTCGAAATTATTAGAAAAGCAGCCGGTTGGTCTGAATCTTCGAATGTATTTTTAAAGTACTACAATAAAGAAATATTAAAGACAGGTCAAAGTGAATTTGTAGATATATTATTTAGAAGCTAAAATTACAGTTAAATAAATATTATATCACTTATTTTTATTATTAAAATATTGTAAAGATATATATTTTAATAACTTGTTGATTTTTGGAATAAATATTATGCTGATTGCTGTAATATTGTTGCATTTTTTCGATGCTCTAAACATCTGCATGTAAATTGTAATCATCTTCGGGAGAGATGCGAAGTATAATTAAGAATCAAACGAACTTACCTTGTGATGTTTGATGTCTAATTATACGAGCGTCTTGACCGAAGATGATTACACACCCACCCTCCCTTCTAAATCCCTAGATCTATCGAAAAAATAGAGCTCTGAATAATGACGGTCGGCAGGAATCAATATGGCGGGCGAGTAGAGGTGGGGAGTCGATACTAGTAGCTAAGTCAAAAAATCGATTTTTTATCGATTTAAATAAATAAAATAACTCTAAATGTGTGATTAGGACAGCATCATCTGGCGTACTGCTGCATGTAAATTGTAATCATCTTCGGTCAAGACGCTCGTATAATTAGACATCAAACATCACAAGGTAAGTTCGTTTGATTCTTAAGTAATACCAAACTTCACAAAACGACCCATTGAAATAATCTAAAAATTTCGTCAAAATCGGTCTAGGCATTTTGAAATCCACAGGAAACATAATTATACACACAGATTTTCATACCTATATTGGTAAAAGCATAGCACTTCGCTTCTACATTTATAATGCGCACGGCGAAGGATTGGATCATCTTGTCAGCATCTTTGTTTGCCTTTGTTTGTCTGAATAGGTATCTCCTAGGAAAATATGCTCCACGGTCGATCTCTTCATCACTTACCATCAGAAGACTGTGGTCAAAGCTTACCTGTAGCTAAAAAAATTGACAAATAAACTCTTACCAATATTTTGTATATACTGTATTTATGTATGTACAGTAGTTATGTATTTTATAGAAACAAATGATATAACTAGGTATATAAATTGCAATTTACCTACATAAAACAATACAGCCATGCAAACATTAGTTCGTCATTAACAATGTAATTAACAATCACTACAGAACATTCGACGACTAATTATCTAAATAACAACCCTCATACGACTATTAAAAAAATCTATTAATAAATTATATTTGTAACAAAAGACGATAAAATTATCATGTACCCTAGTTAGCATAAAATTCTAACAAAATATATACAATTATACTTACATACACCAAAATTTAATTAAAGACAACTGTTTTAAACCACATAGAAAAAAAAACATAAAACAAGAAGTAAATTGTACCAGCACATGAAAATACCATAAAAAACTTAATTACATAATACATTGACACTTACGACAAAATACAAGAAACAAAAAAAAAAAATTAAACGAACAATAAGAAACGACAAAAATATCACATACCTCACAAGAAATTACGACAAAATTATCATATAACATTGAGTTTGCGACAACAGAACCACATACGACAAAATAAAAAATAAGCGTGAAAGATGCAGTGGATGCGACATGTGTAAAATTAACAAAAACTGTTCATAAACGTGCACGAAGTGACCTAGCGGTTATCGCGATTCATGATAATATTCAGTAAAATATTTGTAATTAACAGTAGTGTAAGGAATAAGGAAATGAGTGAAAGTAAACAAAGGCTTGCAAATCGTGCTTCGGTTTTGACGTTTTTCGATGTTCATTGTACCAAAACCTGGTAATATAAGAATGAAAATAGTAACATGAATAAATCAGCAGTTTTAATGCAATCTAATATTGTTTTAGCAATTATATAAAGCTATCGGAGCAGTTTAATCCAACAGCTTTTTTATTTTATACCCAATCAATTTACTAATAGTCAAGTCGTAGTTCGTTTATTTATAAATAGGTAATGCTTGCTTTCACTGGCATATAGCGTTTTAGTGAAGTGCTTTGCGCAGTTTGTGTTGTACTTTTTCTTTGTATATAAATCGCGATAACTGCTTATCAGGCCCTCAAAGGTCCCTGGGGGCGTGCTTACTGGGAGGGGTGCCGTTGCGGGGTGCGGGGGGCGGCGGGGGCCGCGGCGGCTCCTCTCGCGGAGCGCCCGCGCCGCTTGGCGGACTCGCCACTGCAACACCAACCGAGAGGTTTAGTCGATGAGAAACAAGCTAGAAGAAAAAGATGTAGTGATTCGTATTGAAACTGTGAAAGTTTGTTGTAGAGCTCTTGGCGTAGCTGTACCCCTGGTACAAGTTTTGATAGTTTACGAAAATTGTGATAGTTTTCGTTTCCTTCCATAATTTTTTTTTACAAAAGAATAAATCTATTTAAATTGGATCAAGTCAAATAAGCTCATGTACTAACATTGCTTACAATTTCAACAACAAACGAATACTTACCTATTGATCAGAGAGATGAAATTGAAATGATTTGTGTTGTGGTTGTAGCAGTGAATGTGATTATATTTTATGAAGTTAAACAAGACGACTGGATTTTGAACTGGCTTATAATGCTGGGAGAGACCGGTAGGTGCTTGGCGTCAGATTTTTAACTTGAGATTACCTATAAGCCAGGTGTTTTAAAACGTCCTATTACCAACCATAAGGTTTCATCACGATGCTTTCTTTCCTCTACTGAAAACTCAAGCTGATCATGGTCTCCGGGTCGCAAGATGACGTCACTATTTTGCTGGCTTGTGAAGTTAGTACAAAATTGTTCCTGCATAGATAAAGAGCTTGGGACAGTAGTAATTTGCAGCCAATCCAATCCAATTGGATGCAAATCAAATTATTTGAACGTTTTGTGAATCGATGAATAAATAATCTAATAGTGATATGATAGTGTGTGTGTGTGTGTGTGAATTTGAAAAGCGCTAAAAGTGTTTGAAGGATTAACTAACATTTCAAATACGCATACATTACCTTCCGAAAAAACATAAATAATTACAATTCTGTAATGAATTTGCGGCGGCAACGAATATAGAAACTTTAAAACAAACTCAACTCGACTCATCTTTTGACGTATGTGTGTATTCAAATTGCGAATGTCAGAATGTCAGTCACTGCATCACTAATTCGCTGAATGCTGAAGAAACTAAGCTGAATTAACGTTTGTCAGGATGAAAATCAAATGATTATACACTACGTTGCCCTCCAACCAAGGGACGTAGGGTTATCACACTTTAAAATACTTAACTATACTTTATGAAAACTTTTATCAGTGGAAAGTATTTTCAGGTCTCCTTGAAGTATAAGTGTATAAGTGAATTAATATTTTTTAAACTTTTATGTGGTATTGTAGTAAACTGTGGTAATTGCGATTATCCAACCTAGCCTCGATTCCTGATTCGAAACATCTACTCACACCCTACGAACTGATTTACTTAAGTAGGTACTAGTTATACCTACTTTTAGTTCTAAAATTGACAATAATAAGCATAGTAAAATTTGTTTATTTTGTATTGAGTGAATTAGTTGTGTTGATAAATTTGTTTGTATTAACGTGTCTAAAATATTTCCTTAATTATTCTTAAAATGATTAATGTTACAATTACGAGTATAACACATTCAAAATGTTGCTTGTTAAAATATAAGGTTTACTTAAAAAAGAGAGTTAGTGATAACCCTAGTAGGTGAATCTGGTTAAATTTGTGCGCTAATGAGTACTCAGCTTTACAAACGACGTGTGTGGAATTTGAAGTGGCGGTCTGGGGTTTATAATGACTTCAAAAGTGGTTCTACGTCTGAAACGTTTGTACACACTGTAGTACGCAAATTGTTTACCATCGTTACAAACGAGTACGACGAATTTAAATTAAAGTTTATTTTTATTAATCTGTCTTCAGATGCTATTGCAAAATCTTTATAAATATTAGAACTATGGAACGGGATACCGAGCATGCACTTGTTTTTGTTTGAGTTCTCGATATTTCGCCAATGGTTATCGAAAAAAAAAAAAACAAAACTAACGACCGGTTTCAATAACCGCTCTCAGGACTTTTTTGGCGGCAATCGAATTGTCAACGTGAAAATTTTGTTTTTATTTCCAAAACTTGTGTTTCTTCGAGTGATAATGTGTAATATTGGTGGATTATTAACCATTATGTGTTCGTTAATGTGTACGAGTGTGGGAAATTGAAATAAAGTTGTGAAAGTGACTTTTCTAGTTGTTCCAAAAAAGTCCGTGTAAAGTTTAAGTAAATCACCACTACTTTACTTAAACACTATCCTCATCCCTTCATCTCATCATCATCATCATCATCATTTATACTTGATTCAACTCTCTGAGTTTGAAATATTTTATACTTGACACTGGCAAATACACTCATCGTGTGACGCCATAACAAATAAAAAAAAAAATAACCGCTCTATCCATGGTTTGACATAAATTTGACATTACTTCTTTGAAGTTTTAAGTCAAATTTCGACTTTTGGACTTTTTTGGCGGCAATCGAATTGTCAACGTGAAAATTTTGTTTTTATTTCCAAAACTTGTGTTTCTTCGAGTGATAATGTGTAATATTGGTGGATTATTAACCATTATGTGTTCGTTAATGTGTACGAGTGTAGGAAATTGAAATAAAGTTGTGCAAGTGACTTTTCTAGTTGCTCCAAAAAAGTCCGTGTAAAATTTAAGTAAAGCTCCACTACTTTACTTAAACACTATCCTCATCCCATCATCTCATCGTCATCATCATCATCATCATCATCATTTAAACTTGATTCAACTCTCTGAGTTTGAAATATTTTATACATGACACTGGCAAATACACTTATCGTGTGACGCCATAACAAAAAAAAAAAAAAAAAAAAAAGTCAAATTTCCATCTCCAGTAGTAGGGCAAATCGTGGAGAGATCGGTTTTTGGAACCGGCCTTATATGGAATTGGTTCCGTTTAGCCAAACTTTTCCTATTCTAAATTCTCTCTCAAACTTTTCAGTTTATTCCAATTGTTTACAGTACGTAAGGAAAGTTAGAATGAACGTAAAACTGCTACAGCGACCGTAGGTGAGTGAAATGTAAGCACGGGAACGCTTTCATTGTTTATTAGAATAAAACTGTTAAAATTGTCTTGTGAAATGGTAAGACAAAATGAAGGAAACATTTTCGAGTTTTTTTTTGTGATTTTTAAAACACTTTTATTAGCTTGTTCTAGTCACCATGGACTAATTAATAGTTTTATTGCTACACACGCGTATGCTATTTCACTTGCATAGGTATCTCTTTCGGAAAGAACAGGGAGAGTTAAGTTAGTTGGAGTTAGTTTGTCTATGAAAAAATGTTGGCATAAAAGCTATAGATTTTATATTATCATCACAAATAAATCAGTGCAGAATTTTCGGAGAGTTTGGATTTTAACAAACAAATGACAATTTACAAGAGTCAGTTCCCAGGTGTAGTAGCGTGGCACCATCTTCGACCACATCATCACTTAACATCAGGTGACTTGTGGTTAAACGCTACCCTGTAAATAGTAAAAATAGATAATAATCTATAATATAGATAAATGATTACTCCTAAAAAGTGTTTTCTATAAAAAAATAAGAAAATAATAAGAAAAGCAATAATAACAACGGCATTAACCATTTCAGAACGCCAATTTCGAAGAAACAATTCCGTATCTACCGACTGAAACAACTGAGGGCGGTAAGAGTTTTGTTATATAATTAGTACTTGGAAATTGTTTAGTGTCAATAATTAATTATTTGTTACGATAATTGTGAAATTGTGACGAATGTTTGCATTATAACAAAATTTATCTTGCTTTTATTGCTTACAGACGGCGTTTATAGCGTTGAAATTCAAGTTATCGAGGTCGAAGGTGGTGCCACGCTACGCTTGGACTGGGAACTGGCTCTGAAGTGAGGCTTCTGCACCATTCTAATATCGGTGCTTGGTGGTTGCTAACATGAGGTTAGTAGCTAGCCAACCAAGCGATACACTACAGAGTATCCTATACCACTAAGCTATGATTTCAGTACCCCTAGTACAAGTTTTGAAAACGATAAAAGTTTTGGTAAACGTCGACGTTTACCACCGCCGACTTGTCAAAGTGGCAACTCGATCTGCTTAAATTCAAAAAGTAACTCAATAACATTGTTGGAATATGATTATAACGATTTAAAATAACCCGTATTAACGATTTCAGTTTCTCCAAGTCTCGGTAAGATTCGCGGAAACGAAAACTTTTATAGTTTTTGTAAACTATCAAAACCTGTACTAGGGGTACAGAACGATGTTATTTTACACCGAAAGCACAAGCTTACAACTGTTTACTGTTTGGTACCAACTTAAAATAATCGAGTAACAGAATCAGCCACCAAAATGTTTTCTCTACCGTATGTACCAATACTACCAATACAATCGACCGTCTCCATTACTTCCCGCCAAAAATCTACCCCACCAAAATTGATAGATAAAATATAAAGTTGCCATCCATAAAAAATGTGTGCAATCGTTGACATTCTGCCATAGATAAAATTATTATAATTTAATGGATTACATGATGAGTATAATTATACTTATTTAACTCTTATTTACTCTTATCCAAGTAAGAAAATGAAGTTAAATCTATGAATTCTAATTGTTACATGTTTTATAAAGTTACATAGTGACCTAAGACGTATTGCTCGTTCACACATTATATACCTAGATATATCCTAGTTAAGATCGAAACCTACAATGCCATATTATACCAGGGCTATAAAAAAATTAAAGCTATGTCTTTTCAGCATCGCTGTCATATCAGCTATCATATTAAAGTCTCTTTGAAAATCCTTTACAGCATAATATATAGGTATATTTATAAAACACTCAGGGCACCTAACACTTATTTATCACTATGTGAATCTCAGAGGGAGGACACTTTCGTACCTTGTCGCATCAAAAAGCGTTCAAATTTCTTTGATTAGTGAAAGCTCGCTAAATAGTTAATGGGACATGGTACTAGAGAGTTGAACATCTGGCTGAACTCTACGTCATCACTATAATATGCTTCACAGCGCTCAGCAATTCCATGAAATATTAGGCGCCTTTGAGTTGAAAGCAGTAAATCGTGACATGAAGCTATATTAAATGCAATATTGCTGGAGGAGTCAATAGCTTTGACTACGCTAAACGGCTGGATTAGCACTCGGTTTGATTGTAGTTGTACGAGCTTAACGCAGGTGACAGGCTTTTTAGTTTAAAGTAAACCTTATCACATTGAATTAGGAATCAGTCATGACACCTCAAGACATACAACTCGACATCTGTATATGGTCGACATTTCCCCACGTACAAAGTGCTAGCTTTAATTATCATGCAAACGTTGAAGGAGTCGAGCATCTTTGTTTTCCGATACGTATAATTTGTGAACCTTCAAGTCAACCGTCAATATTTTCTATCCAAAGCAAGCTTGCTTCATTATCGACCTCATCATCCCTTATCAAGTAAGTCTTTAGTCACATGCTTACGCGTACATCGTAGATTGAATCCTGCCATGACTGAGCTTTCGTTGGAGGATAACATTGTGATGGTAGTAGGGCATTTCCAAGTCCTCTTTTGACTCTAGTTAAATATCTGCCACCAAGCACCTATGAGTGTTTTTTGGCAGCCTTTTCAATTGAGGAGTAGACCACACCGTCACTTGTTTTACAAACAGCGTTCTGCGAATACTAAGGGTTCAGCCACCCTAAACCTTCCTTGTATACGGCCATGGCTGAACCTCCAAACGATTGAACTGTACAAATGAAGTTCAACAGACCAAGGTCTTCCTACCGCCCGCGCTGGTTCAATGACCGATATAGCACAGCTGTTATAGTACAACCGATATACAGCCTGTTTGTAACACAAAACTGTGTTGTTCTGAAGGCTCACATCACATTAATAACGCGTCGCGAGCTATTTATCAAGTTTGCCTGAACGAACACTGTTGCTGTAACAAACGAGGTGTTGTTTTGCTTGTTTTGTGAACGTACCTTTGTTCGGTACAAGTATAGTGCTTGTTTGATATTAACAAGGCTGGGTGTGGAAGGAGGTTTTAATTCTAATCTACGTAGTTAAGTCATTAGTGAACAAGTTTTTCACTGTGTTCTATACCGTTTTAACTAGGGCGTGCCATATTGGAATTGGACCCGATATTGAAAGCCCAAACATGTTATTTCAGTATTGACCAATACAAGTGCGGGTGATTAGTAAGTTTAAACCTTTGTTATCATTCTTACTTTTGGCCAATGTTGAAATCGATACAAACAACAAGGCGAAAAGTACAGCTAGAAATGCATTCTGCTTCGCGGGGCATATCTAAATAATTAAATCTAGCTTTGAATACCGTTATTGGAATATCGAAAACATCGTTCGAAATTCTATAATACGAGATACCGGGATTCCTGTAATCAAGCCCTATTTCTACCCATGACCAGAGATAATAATTATGATTTATGCTAGTTTGTTCGCTTTTAGGAAAAACGTTGACGCAATTTGTATTGATTTATTTTTAACCCCCGACGCTAAACGAGTAGTCTGTTTGTCTGTGAGCGGCATCGTAGCTCTCAAACAGATGGACCGATTTCGATGCGGTTTTTTTCATTTGAAAGCTACTTTCTTTGCGGTGGTTCTTATTTATGTTTGGTCAATATCGAGCCAGCAGTGTCATAGTATCAGCTCTTTTCCAAAATAATGTACCTAAGGTATTTTTTGTTTTGTTTGATGAAAATCGGTCAAGATGTCGGGCGTCTCTTAAATTTTAAATGTTTATGCCAGTTACTTTCGATATGTACAGTCAACGACAAAAGTCGCTGAACAATCACACTTTTTTCTATTATCTTCATCATCTTAGACACCAATTTTTGACCTCATCATCATCTAAAATCAGGTGTGTTATGTTGTGGTCGAAATGATTCCATGTAAAATGTAAAAAAAACAATAATAATTACTGATTTGAAACACATTGGGAAAATCGAGAACGGTCAGCTACTTTTGTCGCTGACTGTACCTATGAGAAACAACCTATAAAACTAATCGATGACGTTTACGGCACATTAATACTTGTAAAACTACTCATTAGCTCACTCGTGAGAAACCTATTACAGCGTTACACGGAGAAAAAAGACCTTCTGAAATACCGTTTTCCTTCGGAGTCAAAAAGGAAGGACTTGTGATTCAGAAGGAAAACTAATATAAAATAAGGAAGGAATCGGTCTTGGAACGCAAAGACTCAGAAGGAAAGTCAGAATGTTTTTCTCAGTGTAGTGCATTGCTTATAAGGTACCGCTATCAATTTCACATAAACCGTCCCGATCTATTTATCAAGCTCGCTTGAACAAAAGCGCTTGTGTTACACTAACAAACTGCGATATTTCCAACCCTTTCTGTGTCGGTGACATCGTTTGTCCCGGCTCTGTGTAAATATTTTGCGTGAGTTTTGTTACAAAAGCAATGCTCTTGGATTTTTCCGTTGCTGGAGTGTGTGGTGTTTGATTGTTCGAGGCGGTAGTTTTTTGTTTGTTAAGCGTTTAGCAAGTCTGTAAGCACTGAGTGGCTACGATTCATTAAAGGTCATTTTCAATAACCGATCTATCCGCGGTTTGCCGTACCAACTAGAGATAGAAAATGGACATTATTTCTACGGAGTTTGTATCAAATTTCTATCTCCAGTAGGGCAAACCGTGGATAGACAGGTTATTAAAACCGTCCGTAAACGACGAGCCGTCACTGCGTTATCCCAGTGATCGGAGTTGACGGTGCGATTTAGGGTCAATGACCTCAAACGTTATCATAAGTATGGATAAGACGTTCTGGGAAGTCGCACAGTCTCGAAATTGCTAAAGAATCCCGATGCTTCATAGTGTTAAAATTGATTCATAGTATGTAATAAAGTTTGACAGAAATTCATGGAATTGTACTCTAATTAGAGCATATGTGTGTACCAGGTCGATCAACAGGCCCTTTCTAGCAAACAGAAATTAATAACAAAACCACCTTGTGTTCTATATTATAATGGAATAAACGATGTGATTATGACTAATAATATTACAAATTTATACTATCGGTTCATAGTAAATTCGTAATCACACCATAACTGTAAGGCATATATATATATATATATATATATATATCCATGTTAATATAACGTCATGAATTACACCGTCGATTCCGATCTTTAGTCATCATTGTTTGAAGAAAACCTTTCCCGTAGTAATAATGGCTATGCCTCGACAAAACCTCAAAATTATTCATTTGTTAATGTACACACCTTCTAGATATGAATTAAAGAACCAAATGGAGTACAGAAAACGCCATAATTATGATAGTTTTAAGTTGTTTGGGTCGTAGAGTCTGAGTGTTTTACTTACAAAATATGAAATGATTCCTCATGAGTTAAGTCATTAACACGGGATACGTACCTGGAACAAAAGAACAAAGGAAAAATGTTAACACATTCACAATAAGTTAAAAAAGTTACAAACAAAGTTAGTTTTCTAAGCGATGAAAGCTCAGTATGGTGGTGACGTCGGCTTGTGACAGATACGTTGATCCTGACATAGTAAAGGAGTAGTAGTTCGCTTCATATAAATCGGCCGTCGCCGGTTTCAATGTGTGCGTGAGTAGCGGCACCGTGTACGCACGCACACAATCACATAAACGAAAGGAGGCGGCCGGGGCCGCGGCCATGCACTCAGTACGGAACGCGCCGCCTATGCGTCACCGCAAGAGTAGGCAATTAACTCGTCGAGCGGCCTTAGCTAACCTACTGTTCTTTATATACTGTGATCCTGAGTTCAAATCCTACAATGAACTACGTTCGTTTCGGATAGGTGACGCATTCAATGTTATCTTAAAAAAATGGTTAAATGGAGCCTATATTTTAAGTTAGGCCTCTAGCAATACATCGATGAAAACTGCATTCAAATTCATGTAGATTTTTTGCGTGATGCGTGTGTACAAACATACAGGCAGACAGACTGCCAAATAATCTATAAACTATTGTTTGCCATCTGTTGCTCTAATAAGTCTATATATATTAGTTTTTCTTCAATATCAACAGACATCGGCCTGTTACAATTTTGTTCTACCTACGTATAGAAGTTAATCTGTTAAAGTTTGGAATTTCCGCAATCTAATATATTTCGTTACCGGTCTTGAGGCCACAGGAGTACCCTGCTTATTTCATCTGAACCAATATTTAAGATAAGGCCTACCATCTTTCATTTTCAAAGGCATGTGAGTACACTCTTATATCAAGGGATTAGGGTAGCTTATCCCTTGTCACAGTACCCAAGTAGATAAGCTAACAGTGGTCTCAGCTAATTTTGCTTTCTTGAGATTTCCCGGGAAGCCTTAGGAAGATTAGCGAATATATAAGCTTAAAGATACTTACACAAACTGTAAGTAGCAAGGAAATGGAGAGAAAAGGCTTGCGAGATTAATATTTAGACTGCTTGTTTCATAATTTTAATGTTTACGCACTCAGCTAGCTTACTATCTAAAAGATTATAATTGAAAAAAAAAACAGCAGAATTTTCTAAGTCCATAGAAACGCTTTGCATTGAAATCTTTGACTACACTGAGAAAAATAATCTGACTTTCCTTTTGAGTCTTACCTTCCAAGACCGATTCCTTCCTTATTTTACCTAAGTTTTCCTCCTAAATCACAATTCCTTTTTGACTCGGAAGGAAAACGGTATTTCGGAAGGTCTTTTTTCTCCGTGTAGTTCAAATTGTTTTGTTTTCACCACAAAATTCTGCAGTTAAGCAGCTGCCTATTTCACCTACCTATTTTCTTTGTATTTTTGTGGTTGTGAAAAGAAATATTTTATTTTTTGCCTAGTAGATAATGGGTTCAAAACCTGCAAGGAGTTTGAGCTATCAGTAAAGGAAAACATCATAATGAGACCGCGATATTGCTTAGTGGTATAGCAATTTCAACCGACAAAGTTAAGAATCTGTTGCCAAGCACTCATTAGTGTATTCCAGCAGCCTCAAATGAAAGCCAGCTCCCAATAAAAAAACCACAGGATAATATCCTCTTTTGTAAGAGAAAAAGAGTATTAAAATAACTGCGCATGTGAAGTTAGAATTGGTCCCAGTTGGAAGGCTTAACCTCAGTTTATGCGGCTTGCGAGGCCGTGATTGCTTGCGACTCTAAAAATGTCTATAAATTTTCATCTATGTAGGTTTAAAACAGAGACTAAGCTTACAGATGGTTTGATACAGGTGGTTTGCACGGTGAAGTTATCACAGTAATATTTGTAAATGAGAAAGTGTGCCAGTAATGCTGGGGCCACACTAAGGTCAACGTCAAGGGAAATGTCATCATCGCGATAAATATTGCGTTAATTATTAACGCAATCATGTGAGTGGCTCCACTTGAACGGTCAACGTGAATGCACTTGAGTTATCGGCTAACGTCAAACGCCAATGTGAATGCCGTTGTCCAATGTCGTGGCCACACTTATGTCAAACGTCAATCATCGCGCTATGTAATGGCGTTTCCCGTTAGTGTGGCCCCAGCATAAGTGGGAATCTTTGTTATAGGTAGGTTCTTCTTCACGCTGAAACGGCTGGTTTTTTAATTGTTGAATTAAAGCTGGCTTGCATAACACGTTAAACCTTGTATAAATCTAGATTTAACTAAATTTTCCATACGATTTGACAAGTGAATTTCGTTTCATTGAGATTTAAATCGGTGGTGCAAGTGGGCCTAAGAAACCCTTTACACTGTTTTAGACAGGGATTAAAGTCTATCAGTAAATAAACACATGGTTAAATTTATTAGTTGGTCGATGCGAAACTTTGGCTACCAATCGGCGATGATTTAAAAAAATTGTAAACACACTGTATACATGCGAAAGTTTGTAAGTGAGTGAGTGTGTATTTTTGTTGATTCACTTTAAAACAGCTCAAAAGATTGGAGTGTAATTTAAAATGGAGATAGCTTTTACTATGAATTAAGATCTACACATCCACATTAATTTATTGTACTTCTATAGGTATATTGTTAAATTCTCCTAAGGTAAGTGTTAAAACATAAATCAGCTCAAGGCCGGTGGCCACTTTATCTCGTCCGAGGCTCTCGTAATGGAAACCGGAAGCGAGTCTTATACGATACGTGGGAGCAAATGGGAATTTCCTTTACTATTATGGTAAGAAAATTGCTGAACTGCGCCAAAAATAAAGATCGCTGGATTTGCAAGGTGCCGTTAAAATCTTACGTTTCTTATAATTATAGTATACCTAGTATTCATATTTTTTATATATATATAATTTGTATTTGGCCACAAATCACTTGATTTTAAGTGATGATTAAGACTACACTACGCCGAGACCAAGAACTGGCTCTCATCATGTGCCGGAGCATACTATAAGTACTTAGCCATAGATTCTTAATTAATAAGCGAGCACTAGAAATTGGTAAAGACCTTTGAAGAAAACCTTCACCTCTTTATTCGTAACTTGTGGTGGTCTACCCAGCTCGGCGAGCACTAAAACCAAGCTCGCGGTTTCATATGTTTTCCTTCACCGAAAGCAAAATATAAGAAGAAGATTAGTATAAGTAAGAGAATATGGAGTTCAAGTTATTATGTAAATGAAATAAAATATATGTAATTAAATCTAGTTATTTCTGATATACACAATGTCGTAGGTATAATACAATAGGACAAGGACAAATAGTGACAATCACATATCAAGAAGTACGACATTTCGCGATGTCAGAAATAGGTCCCGGCTCAGCATACAACTGAGGTTGTACAGTCAGCGACAAAAGTAGCTGATCGTTCTCGATTTACCAAATGTGTTTCAAATCAGTAATTATTATTGTTTTTTTTTACATTTTACATGGTATCATTTTGACTACAACATAACACACCTGATTTTAGGTGACGATGAGGTTAAAAATTGGTGTCTAAGATGATTTATTTATTTATTTATTTGTTCAATTCAATTAATACGGCTAAGCCAATTACATTAATTCATCACTATTCATCATTAATAAACCAAACTAAATACAAATCATATCAATACAATAAAAATAAAATCTTAGTTAACATAAAAATAGTAATAACAGTAACAATAATAATAATAACAAATCTTCCCTATCAAAAATACACCCTTTCATACGTCCCACTCACAAAACTTCAGGCACACCGACAGTAATTCCACCCATCCGTCCATCCACCATGATGAGGATAATATAAAAAGTGTGATTGTTCAGCGACTTTTGTCGTTGACTGTACATCAGCCTCAGTTACTGATCTTCAGCTGGAATCCATTTCATGACATCACAGACAAATTAAAAAAAAAATATGAAAAGAAATATGGCATAATTATGGTTTGTTATGGTTATAGCCTGACTGTTTCTCTAGGAGAAAGCCTCAGACGTAGCAGTGGGGACGTGCTGATGATGATGGCATCATTATATCTCCGTTTTCCGCTAGCTTTCAACCTATTCTTGGGCACCATTCATTCTAAATGACACGGCGCACCCTCTTGCAATTTAATCCCATTAGTTTAAGCCTGGCACGAGTTACAGTTGAGAGGTGTGAAACATTAGCAAGTAATGTTGGCGGAAGTAGGTTTTACGCGGATTATTTTGTAAGCAAATTGGTGGGAAGCCACGTTCTTAAAGCTAAGCATTTCGCTTTGTTTTCGAATGCGCTCTTCAGAAATACAGACGTATGAGCGAGAATAATATGGTAGGTAGAAGTAGGTATGTATATAAGCCAGATTACCTCTGTAACCAAGGACGTTGTGTAACTAAGTTTTTCGGTGAAAATTGGTTGGAACACGGAGTTAGTTTGAAAAACAGCGCTGCGCTCACTGGAATATATGAAAAGCCTGCTACAAAATACCTTTGCTTTAGAGCGTTCTACTCTAATTTCACAGAGTTCGTAAAGGTGTTTAAATCAAGGGATTTTGTGAAAAACGGATATTTCTTTCCACAACATGCCGAGATTTAATACCTTGACTTTGAATTTCATATTCAATTTATTATCTTTTTAATAAGACACTTTTATTAACTTCACTTGTAACTAACAATGGCGTCGATTCAGTTTTGCATTCTCTAAAACTAAACTAAGTTTGACAGGTCTAATAGTAATGCTGTCCTTTTTTTACTTCAGTGGGTAGAAAAAGACAGCAATACTATTAGACCTGTCAGACTTATTTTAGTTTAGGAGAATGTAAAACCGAATCGACACCTATGTCTAGTAAATTTTAACCTACTTCTAATTTTATCGTATCGAATTGATACTTTGTATGTACCAGAATATACCTATATATATGTCCTGGTGACAATACAATAATTTGATATCACCGACCTGATCTGATGATGGAGTCAGAAGGTAGTTACTGGAACTCTTCAGTGGCTACTTGGAAACCCCTCGAGTTTGGGCTCATGTGATTCGTTTTTTGATGAGTATAATAGATTTCAATAGATTAGTTAAAAAAAAAACACTTTTAATACGCGCTAAAAAATAAGAAAATAAAAATTGACTTGTATTAGTAACGATAAAAATAATAGTTAGTTCAAAAAGCGTATTTTTTAGTTTTTTAAACTAAATATTTTTACTATCATAAGGAGGCCCCGGATATAGCCGTGGCATTATAGCACGTTATCTTACTAGCTAGTCTAAAATCTATCTCGTATAGATCCGAAACACGTGTCAAATACATTTCCCTAAAGAATATGTCTGCCACATCAATATCTTGCACAAGGTTATATTCGAAATTACGCGACCCATCATTTTTATTACTTCACTACTGAAAGATAACATTAGGAATATTTGAGGGTAAATAAACATGGAGTGGCGACCTCGAACCGGAAGACGATATGTTGGTAGGCCCCCCACTAGGTGGACCGACGACATTGTAAGAGTCGCTGGGAGCCGATGGATGCAAATGGCTAAGAACCGTTCAAATGAGGAGGCCTAGGTTCAACAGTGGACTTCTTCCAGCTGATGATGATGGTGATGAAACATTTTTTGCCAGCATATAGATCACTAGCAGTGCCCCACAATTTCACCTGCGTTGACTACAGTTTACAGCGAAAAAAGGCCTTTCCCAGGGTTCAAACTTCTTATCTCTACATTTAATTTTATCTTGATGAAAAGGTAATACGCAAATAAATAGACAGACCTACTTTCAAATTTATACAAGTACATAACACTAGATGGAATTCGTACCATCTGCCGTAATCTCTTAATAAATTGAATCTTTTAGTTGTTTTTTACTATTCCCCTTAAAAAAATAAAAAATTAAAATCGGTCGAGCCGTTTTTTTCGTTTTAGCCAAACTAAGTAATTGATTTTCATATACACCCATGAGCAGGAGAAGAAAACATATGTAACATATATATAAAATACTATAAAGTAAGGGTGTCACAACATGCAGGAAAATCTCGAGAAAGCTACGTTGAGTCACTTTACTTAATAATTCCGAAGGCGTCCTTCCTAATGGATCAACACTTACCAGTCTCGTGGCATTTCCTTGCGACAAACAACACATTTTTTCAAAATAAAGGAGAAAAATTCACAATTTGCTGAAAATTAGGACATTTTGATACCGACAAGGGCATGGTCAAGCCTTTATTCTCGTAGACAGCTGTTGAGCTATCCTACTAATGTCATAAATGCGAAAGCTTGAGTGTTTGTGTGTATATTTGTTACCACGTATCACCGTAACTACTAAACCGATTTTGATGATGTTTGGAATGGAGATAGCTTATACCCTGGATTAACACATAGGCTACTTTTTATCTCGGAAAAAGGTTCCTGCGGGATAATGGGAAAACACGGGGTCAGGTTACACCAAATAAAACTAAAGAACGGCGGCTGTATTTGTTAGATTTGTATTTGCCCCGAATAGCAGAATTAGTATTGAAAAAAAAAATTAAAATTTCCCAAAAAAATCAGTTGAACCTGAAAGTAACTCTGTCTGTCTTGTTATCATTTAAGTTGAACTTCTGTGTTTCTCGATGGCAAATGCGTTATTGGATCATAGAAAAAGGCCTTCCGGTTGAAAAAATCACTAAAAAGCAATTGACGTTCCTGAAACAGACAAACCCACCGTCGAAAAATTAGACGATTTTTTTACAGGTTTACACGGAGAAAAAAAAACCTTCCAAAATACAGAAGGAATTTCCTTCCTTTTTGACTCAGAAGGAAAACTAAGGTAAAATAAGGAAGGAAAAGGTTACATTTTGGAAGGAATCCGTTTTGTAAGGTAAGACTCAGAAGAAAAGTCAGGAATTTTTTCTCAGTTTATATGTGTCTACCAATACTAACAAATTACGCAGTTTGGTGATGCGCGCCTATACATATAGAGCGTGGAAGCCTCGTCGTCCGGGTAATCCGGTTATTTAGCCCCGGACTAACGATGACTCGGGTGACCAATTTCACGCTCGATGATCGAAATTTGATAGCAATTAGCTAAATTTAGTTCCACGCTTGCAGAGTAATGGGAAATAGTGCTCTCAAGAGCATTTATTTACTATCTAAATTTGCTGTCACACATTAAAATGTTTGATATAAAACTAAATTAGTAGATAAAACAAATATTTAAAACAAAAACAGAAAATCTATTATTAGTTTTAATAATTTAATAGTTTTAACCATTGCTCAAACCGGTGAAAGAAAACATCGTGAGGAAACCGGCATATCCAAGAACACCAACATAACAAGGGCATGCGACATCTACCAATCCGCACTGAGTCAGCATGATCTAGATTACAGCCCATACTCTAACGCCCTGATCCGTTATCAGCGGTTTTGGATCGATATGTCATGTCATACATAATACATATATCATTTTAGTAGTAATGTGTCAAGCCCTAGTATACTAAAATGAAATATTATGAGATGATATATCGATCCAAAACTGCGGATAACGGTTCGGATCGATTATTATTAATTTCGGCCGTTAAAGGCCAGAATCCCAGCAGTTGGAACGCGAAAGACTGATGATGATGATGACTCACTCATTTCATATGTTACTGTAAACGTATTTCATACTAGGGATATGATATAGATATGATATTTCGGATCTGGATACGGATATGGATGTAGGAATATAATTATATCGGTTTTGGATACGGTTACGGATATGTAATTATTTCGGATTTTCCGTTGGTTTCCGATAGTTTCGTTTACGGATATTAGATTGAAGTAAAATGTAAACACAGATAGTATGTAAGTAATAATTTGGTTTTATATTTCATAGGTTTTATCTAGTTAATTACACGAAACTTGTGAAACAGATGCGGTTACGGTTACGGAGCTTCATAACATCCCTATTTCATACATACAAAACAACAATCCATTAAACTCAAATGACCGTAACATCTTCGCAAATAGTTTCCAAACGTCTCCAGGCTTACCCATTTAGTAGTGCTAAGCCTATTACGGCTCTAATCACCCCTTTGATGCTCGGCGTCAACTTACATACACGATAACAGTAACTCAATTTTTGAAATCACGCAATGGTTGCTTAGAAGTACGGTTCGGTTCGGCTTGCTTTTAGTACGTCCTGCTACCAGGTGGAGCGACGATTATCGCCGAGTGGCTGACAGTAGTTGGGTGAAAAGAGCCGTAGACCGTGCTCAGTGACGTACCTAGAGAGGCCTATGTCCAGCAGTGGACTGATACAGGCTGCTGATGATGACGGTTCTCAACTAAAGTCGCTGAACAGTAACACATTTCTCGATTCCCTTCATCATCTTAAACATTAACTTTTGACCACATCATCACTTAACAATAGATGTGATGTGTTGTGATCAAACACTACCTTGTAAGTTGTAAAAAAACTACAAACACTACTGATTAAAAACACATTTGGAATATCGAGTATGACAAGCTACTTTGGTAGCTGATTGTCTATTGATAAATAAGCTGCTTGTGGGGTTTCGGTGAAGGGAAACATCGTGATGAATCCATACGAGTAGCTTGGTGGTATGGCATTTCCTAGTGCTCGCCTAACCACATTAAGGATCCTGCCGCCAAGCACCTGTCCCGGCAGCCCCACTTGAGAGCCAGTTCCTGATCCAGATGTATGATGCGTTGCGCCACCTTCGACCACATCATCACTTAACATCTGGTGATTTGTGGTTAACATTTGGTGACTTGTGTGTCAGAAGTAAAAACTTTTTTTGTGTGTAAAGTAGACTACTGCTTATACTGTGTTATAAGGTAGGCCTTCATGACGAAGTTCCATACCATTGATTAGATAGCGGCTGGGAAACATTAATTACAATACAGCCTATTCATCTTGCCAATAATTCGCTATAGTAAAAGCCTTTGAACTTGTACACAAAAGAAATAACGATTTGTATAGCTCAATAAACACAATTGAACATTTCCATAATGTTTAAGTTGTTTGTTGAACTGAAAATATAGTTTAAACAATTAACCTTAATTAACCTTCGTTATTTGATATTCAATTTTGTCTTTACAACTTTAACTTTAGCTTAGTATTTAAATTTAGCTTAGTCTTTGAATATAGTTTGGTCTTTAAATTTAGTTTAGCCTATAAATTTAGCGTCATTAATCGAAAGTTCTTGTAAATAGGTACAAAGTGTCTATTCTATTTACTCCAAATTTACTCTGGATAACGGCCGTGTGCCTAATTTTGTTCGAAAACAAACTGTCTCAAATTTAGATTGATGCTATTTTTATCCTTACAAACTTCAACGCGTCTGACTCTATTACTGAATGCGCTGAAATGAAATGGTAAAAACGAGTTTAGAATATTCGCATTCATAAGGGCTTATTTCATTTTCCGGGAAAACTTACATTAAAGCTATTTAGATTGAATATAATTTTATGAAATTGCCTTGGCAGCTAAGTTGTATCCTTATGAATGATCACAGACTCGATGAGTAAGAACAGTTTTACTCAAAGAAATAAATCAGTTTTCAACCAAATTTTCCGCACAAACTAGCGGTGTGCAATCATGACTAATTTTCACAATCGAGACATATATACTAATTACTAATATTACAGAATAATCTATACTAATATTATAAAGCTGCAGAGTTTGTTTGTTTGTTTGTTTGTTTGTTTGAACGCGCTAATCTCAGGAACTACTGGTCCGATATGAAAAATTCTTTCAGTGTTGGATAGTCCATTTATCGAGGAAGGCTATAGGCTATATTTTATTTCCAAAAAAATTAGGGATCCGTAAGAAAATTGCTATTTTGCAACCCAAGGTGTGAAATCGAAAACCTATTTTTGCGTGCGCTGCAAAAACTATTGACACTAGAACAAAACAATGTATTACGAATTTGTAGGTTCCATCAAGATCTACAAAAAAGTTCGCGAGAGCATATGTCTAACTATTATAGTTATGCCGCAATAAGTGATCTTTTATCTTAAAAATTTAATTTTTAATGCCGTCGCTAGAAAAGGCTCTTTATTTGTATCTTGGTATGAATCCTTATCAAAATAAATTACTTCTCATTCAAAACTGTTTCAATCCCTTCATATAACTTTTTGAATTATTCAATTCGGACATTCCATTCAAAAGATATCACGAGTTTAAAAACGTAAGTAGTAGTAGAAAATAAACCCGCCGCACCGCAGCACAGCGGGAAACGCGGTGAGGTGAGGCACCGGGAGAATCTATGAAATAGGTAAAGTACGGTCGCGGACCAGGAAGACCTTTAACTGCGCGGTTCAAACGTGCGGTCCAAAAAAAAAAGCTTATAATAAAAATAGGATAATAGGTTCCTACAGCAGGTAACGCGTTGAGGGGGCACCGAAGTGCGGGAATAATTTTGGAGTATACGGAATATATACGCTTTCGCGCCTAAACTACTGAACCGATTTAAATGAAATTTGGTATAGAGATAATTTGAGCCCCGGGGAAGGACATAGGATACTTTTTATCGCGATAAACTGTAGCCCACGCGGGTGAAACCGCAGGGAACAGCTAGTCCATTATAAAATAGATAACTTACTAATTTTCTTGATCGAACAACGTTACCAATTTGTATTACTAAACCTATAGATTAGTTCTATTTCCGGCAGGTCGGAAGCGGCACCATATATTTTCAAAGTGTTTGTGTTTGTTTGTTCATGTTTTCAGCCTCAACGTGTCGATTGCACGCGACAATAGCATCGATCTCGATCCAAAAAGTCCTCCTAGGAGTAAGTTTTGGTCTCTTACACAAGACTTCAATTATGTATCCATTAAACTAGGTGCTATCAAAAAAAGGTCTCACAAAAAACTTTCCACATTTACCTTAATTAACATTGGACAAGAATTAATACCACCAAAAACCCAACGTGTAAAACCGTATCGTAAAACACCCGACCAATTTGCCATGCTGCTAAATCGACAAAATAAACGTTTGAATTTACCAAGCTGTGAAAAGGTGAAGCAACGAATAAAGTTATCACAGAAGGGTGTAGTTCGTATGTACGCGATTAGCGAGTCACACAAATAAAGTCTGAAGCGATAATAGTTCAGTGGTAGTGACCTCAGCGTATGATGCTTGAATCCTGCAAGCTTGAGCTTACGGCGCAGGAAAACATCGTGATGACACCTCAGCTGGTGATAGAGCATTCTCTATTGCTCGTCTGGTTAGTTAGTTACCAATGAATCTGTCGCCAAGCACCTGTCAGTATGTTCCGGCAGCCTTACATGAGAGCCCAATCCAGATGTAGCGTGGCGTCATCTTCGACCACATCGTCATCACATCAGGTGACTCTAATTCTTTAACAAACTACTTTGAGGTACTGATACACATCGTCCTCTCTTATGCGCCAAGGCGTCAGCACAATTAACTTAATGTGTTAATTACTCAACTACATTCACTAAAGCATCGGGAAACTCGACCATCCCGACCAAACCCTTAGGGATGGTCCATTTTAAAAATTAATCTTCTCCGCGGTCACCCTGGCCCGTTACGAAATAATGTTATCGCTAATACCAGTCCGGTTCGTGGTTACGCTGATATTTTTGCCTTTCTAACTTGATAATAATGTGGTTTGTTTAACGTTATTATTCATGTTTATGATATAAGCATCGTACGAGCTACTCTTTACATAGCGATGATGGCTCAGTTTTATAGCGATGATGGCTCAGTGGTAGTGAGGTCGGCTTGCGATCCGTAGGACGTGGGTTCGAATCCTACAATGAGCTTGAGCTTTCGGTGAAGGAAAACATCGTGATGAAACCATAGCTTGGTGGTAGAGTATTTTCTAGTACTCGCCTGGTTAGCTACCACCCTCTTGTTAAGAATCTGTCGCCAAGCACATATCGGTGTGTTCCGGCAGCCTCACTTGAGAGCCAGTTCTCAGTCCAGGTGTAGCGTGGCGCCATCTTCGACCACATCGTCACTTAACATCAGGTGACTTGTGGACAAACGCTGCCCTGTAATTAGTAAAAAAAAAAAAGCTACTGGGAGGGTGTATGTAAAGAGCTAAAAACCATTCATTGTGACGTTCAAAGAGGAAGGTCTATGTTTAGTTGTAGACATTATATTTCGGCTCATAATTATATCCTACTAATGTTATAAACGTGAAAGGTTGTGAGTATGGATGTGTGTTACTCTTTCAAGCAAAAACTACAGAACGGATTTGAGTAAAATTTGCTTATACCCTGGATAGGACACGGTAAGTAGGCTACTTTTTATCCCGGAAAAATGTTCCTGTGGGACATGTAAACCAAATTTCATCAAAATTGGTCCAGGCATTTGAGCGTGAAGAAGTAACCAACATACACACACTCACAAACTTTCGCACTTATAATATTTGTGTGATTGCTACAATAAGGGGTACGCAGGTATGAGGTTTTTTTTGAAGTGGTACGCAGCAAAAACTAATTGGGAACTACTGGTCTAGACCAATTAAACAGTTAGTTTAGTCTAGTCTAATTTTATATTTGAGAAAACAAGTGAATTTAATTAACAATAATATAGCTTATTCCACAGGTGGTTTTAAAAGCCAAGCTCAAAACTAATTCAACCTCGTGACAAAAGTACATAATTGATACGTTATAATACAATTAATTACCGCGACGCGACGCGTCATGTTATGTTTACTTGCTTATAATAATTACGACATAATTATCACGTTGACATTCATATATAATTACACTAGTTAAGTACAACCTATGTTTATTTCAAAAGATCTTCACTAATTATATTGTGTTTGCAAAAGTTTGTGAAATTTGGAATGGAGATGGCTTATACCATAAAGTAACGCCTATAACAGGTGTTTTTTCCGGTGAAGTTTTTTTCTAGCTATTTGTCCGAAAAAATGTACAATCGCGCACAATAATTCGACACACTCAGATATGAAAAATGTACATTTGAGTGTCAAGGCGGCGATTAATTTAATGAAATTAAGTATATAGCGAAAATGTTTTTGATAAAAAAAACTCATTATATTTATATAACTCCCTACATGCCTTTGCACGTTTATCTGGATGATATTTTAATCAATGAGCCCTAGACGTGGTAAAATAAGTTAGTACAGTTAACGACGAAAGTCGCTGAACAATCACACTTGTTTTTATTATCCTCATCATCTTAGACACTAATTTTTGACCTCATCATCACCTAAAATCAGGTGTGTTATGTTGTGGTCAAAATGATAGCATGTAAAATGTGACAAAAAACAATAATAATTACTGATTTGAAACACATTTGGAAAATCGAGAACGATCAGCTACTTTTGTCGTTGACTGTACATAATATAATTTGGGAACCTTCAAATCAAGAGCAAGTAGTTTCTAAGCAAGCATGCCCCATCATCAACGTTGTCACCAAGACAAGTTTAAAAGAACGAAGAGGTCCATTTCTTTTAAAAATAATACTACCCATGTTAAAAAAAATCTTTTCAACTTCTAGACCTTGCTCTTCATCGCATTATCGTGGCATCAGGTAAGATAGCTACGGTCAAACGCAAATCTGTCTATATTAGCATTTTTTTATTTTTTTTTTATATAAAATATAGATTTTGCCTACATAACACAGGAATGTTTTTATCCACGAGCTTACATCGTGATACAAGCATGCCGCGCCCGACTATCCGATGTCCCTTCAATAAGGTGGGGAGTGTACAAGCAATAACAACCCACAACCACCCTGAAATCACCCTTGCGCCTTAAACATAAAGTCGGAAATCTTCAGAATAAAATAATGTTCGCTTAAATGGGCTGTCAGACAAAAACGAATACTTGTCATCACGATTGTACTTATCGTTAGTACCGTGTTGTAACGAATGGTTAACGCTTCTTTGAGCAGTGGACGTATGTAGTGGGATCATTAACGTGACAAGAAACTAAAGCCTTCACACATAAATATCCCCTTAAAATTCACACCTTTGGACTTATTATCAAATCTGCATGGTAGAAGTTAAAAAGAAATATTTCAATTCAATACATTAGGTAGGGACTAAATACAAGTTTGATTTGTAAACTGCACTAATCAATGAGAAATGATTAATTAATTTTCAGTTTGTGGAGCTATACCGAAAGTGTGTTTCGATACATTACTTTTTAGGGTTCCGTAGCCAAATGGCAAAAAACGGAACCCTTATAGATTCGTCATGTCTGTCTGTCTGTCTGTCCGTCTGTATGTCACAGCCACTTTTTTCCGAAACTATTCGATCTACTGTTGAAAGTTGGTAAGTAGATGTAGTGGATGTGTTTTTCTGTGAACCGCATTAAGATATTCACACAAAAATAGTAAAAAAAATGGGCGAGTCCGACTCGCACTTGGCCGCTTTTTATTCAAAAGTAAGTAATATTTTTTTCTATTGAATAAAAACAATTGAATTGAATGCTACTAAACGGTCACCCATCCTTGCGATGGTTACGTTACGACCGACCGAACTAGCTATGCCACGAGCGCTATACTTGCCCTCAGATAATCAACGATTATTCCGATATCTGTACTCGCAAATATTAAAACAACTTTCATTTTCCAAAGGAAATTATCATATTTCACATACGAATGATCCACATTCATATTACATATAATAATCCGATCACGTTCTACGCGCGTTATACGTGACGCTGCCCTCTTGTACATATTACATATTAGATTTCAGACCCGATCTGTTAACATATCATGTTGGCGTTGTTATGTTTGTAATTTCGTATAATATGTCGTGATGGGACTGAAGATTTTTGTATGCGAAAATTCGTTTTTTTACATGTGAATATAAGTGAATTTTGAAATGGAGATATAGCTCATCATCATCATCATCATCAGCCGGAAGAAGTCAACTGCTGAACATAGGCCTCCTGCCTTGAACGCCACCATGAACGGCTATTAGCCATTTGCATCCATTGGCTCCCTGTGACTCTTACAATGTCGTCATACCAAACATGTAGCTCGTACGTACCCTGAATTAATAGGTACTTAAATAACATATTTTTTTTATCCTGGAAGATTTTTGTGGGATGGTGTATTTTTTAACTTCTTACAGGGTAACTTTTACACCTGATGTTAAGTGACAAGGTGATCGAAAGAGGCGCCACGTTATACTTGGATTAAGAACTGGCTCTCGTGTGGGGCTGCCGGAACACACCGATAGGTGCTTGGCGACAGATTCTTAACTTTTGGTAAGGTACCTGTAGCCAGGCGAGCACTTGATAATGCTTTACCGCCAAGCAATGGTTTCAACATGATGTTTTTTATAAATATTTTTAGCAGTGATAGAGTGACGACAGATTTAAAACATGGCTCCGAATATATGAATTTTGTAGGTACAGTCAACGACAAAAGTCGCTGAACAATCACACTTTTTTCTATTATTCTCATCATCTTAGACACCAATTTTTGACCTCATCATCACCTAAAATCAAGTGTGTTATGTTGTGGTCAAAATGATACCATGTAAAATGTAAAAAAACAACAATATTAATTACTAATTTTATACACATTTGGAAAATCGAGAACGATCAGCTACTTTTGTCGCTGACTGTACTAGCCTTTATAAACTCTTTGTGAAAAAATGAAAACTTTTGAAGAAAACAATTAGAAAAATTCATTCAATTACAACAGCTATTACTTGTCTAGCCTGACCAATTACTGGAATATTTGACTAATCAAACTACACTATAGACAATCAATTCAATTTTCTCCAGAATTTACTCTCATCGAGTTAAGTAAAGAATTTATGCGAAGCAATTAAACGCAAACTAGGGCGCAGTTCAATTTGTACTGCTCACTTGTAGGAGTTCAGTTATATTTGTATACATAGGTATATAAGTAATACAAAATGTGTTATGTATATTTTATTATGTATATCATGTACTTCTAAGGATCCTACCGCGGCTTCGCACGCGACGCAAAGTTTCTGGAATTCTGAAATTTTCCCGCGAAACGTTTCTGTTTTTCCAGGGAAAAACACAATACCCTATGATTATTTATGCGGAATTTATTAGCTACTAAGCTGTTCTCTGGAGATTTCCACAGAATTATCGTAATAAAATGTAGCCTCAGAAACGGTTTATAGATTACTAAATGTATTTTTTTTAAATGAAAGCATTAGACGACGCGGTAGCCGAGTTGGTAGTGTCCCTGCCTGCGAAGCTAGCGGTCCCGGGTTCGATTCCCGGTAAGGGCAAATATATGTGTGATGAGCACGACTATTTGTACCTGAGTCTTGGATATTTCTATCTATATAAAAGTATTTATTTCTCTATATAAGTATGTATATCGTTGTCCCATAACACCCATAACACAATTTGGGGCTAGGTCAATATGTGTGCAGTTGTCCCCGATATTTATTTATTTATTAGTTCTGAAAATTATCTCACTGAAGAAATAACAAACATACAAACTCCACTCATCACAAACTTTCGCATTCATACATAATAATATCATGTGATTAGCATTTTTTCATTACATCATATTTTGTGGCCGATTTAGTAATTCTAGTATTGGATCGACCAACTATTGAACTGCTAAATTTTTATTTACCACCAGTACTTAATTCTTGTTTTAACTATGTAAAAACTTTTTAATTTAACAATTTCAAACTAATTCTGAAGAAATCGCTTTAGGTAAAAAAAAATCTACCTGTGAAAGTTTCATTTGCAGCTCCGGAAGTAAGACTGGAAACTTTCATTGGTCCCTGAGGGCTTTATCTTACTGGTTTTACTGTGTTAATTAATTTTAAAAGGAATTTGAATGAAATGTCTGTAAAGAGTCTTTGGCGGTACATTTTACACTACGTGAAAGATTTGGCTTGACTTACCAAGAGGTTGAAAAGATCGCTGAGAACCGAACAAGATGGAAAATGCTCCAACAACAAGGCCTTCACATCGTTCCAAATTATTTTTAATATTCATAATCACGACATTAATTATAATAATCAAAATTGTTTAATTTTCATAACATTGAGACATTTACTAATTAGATACTAGGTAATTCTAATAGTCGATGAAAATGTATAAATTACTAATTTTCAAAATCATTATTACCACTATAACCCTAGTTTTTTTCTAGTCCTCCAGTATTAAGCAACTCATCAGCTAGGTGGTGTGCAAACAACAAATCGATCATAAAATTATTTACTACTAATTAGCAGATGCCTAACCGAATGATTCCATTAGTATATCGAATAATAATCATCCACCACTACCAAAAAAATATCGTGAGCTCAAAGCAGATTTCACTCGCCCATTTCACATTTTGCATGCGTCCATTCCATTCCCAGGAAAGATAATAAAAAAGTTTTTCAATTTAATGTAGGTATCTTTTATTAAAAACAAAAGTTCCAAAGACATGTCCACAGTAATCCACCGTCGGAAGTAGGTCAACGGTTTCATTATATCGTTTATGTGAAGATTATATCGCTGTAGTAGGCGCAATAATATGAAGCTTATTGCTATGGATCTTATCCTTCATATAACGTTTATATTGGTGTTGATGTTTTGTTACGCCTGATCCAGTAGAGGAGGCAGACGTCACGAATAAGCCTACACGGTTCCGAGTCTCCAATAATAAGTCCCGTAAATTTAGAATGACGTTCAAGCGGCCATCGCCGCTTCAGCACAGATTTGAGTTCGTCATATTATAACCAATACAGGGTCCGTACGGTTTGTGTATTTAGGGCCGGTTTTATAAACGTCCGTACGTTAAATGTCATACCGAATTTAGGTAAATTTGATCTCATTGTCAAATTTTAGCACGGAAAATATTATTATAATATTTTTTTTTTTTTACTATTTACAGGGTAGCGTTTGACCACAAGTCACCTGATGTTAAGTGACGATGTGGTCGAGGATGGCGCCACGCTACACCTGGACTGGGAACTGGCTCTCAAGTGAGGCTGCCGGAACACACTGATAGGTGCTTGGCGACAGATTCTTAACAAGAGGGTGGTAGCTAGCCAGGCGAGTACTAGAAAATACCCTACCACCAAGCTATGGTTTCATCACGATGTTTTCCTTCACCGAAAGCTCAAGCTCATTGTAGGATTCAAACCCACGTCCTACGAATCGCAAGCCGACGTCACTACCACTGAGCCATCATCGCTATAAAATTATCATTATAACTATTTATAAAACCAGCCCTTAGTCAGTCACAAGGTAACTTCCCACGGTGCGCGATATCGCGGACGGACGCGGACCAGCACCCACGACGCACCGTGGGAAGGGTCTCGTCCGTGGTAACACAGGACGTCTGTGGCGGTGCGCCGGTATCCGTCGCGAAGCGGTAACTTCCAAGGTGCGGTGCGACGCGACGACGGTACATTCTCTGTCACTTTGCATTTTGAAATGAAGCTTCTGCGTGCGTTGCCGTCCGTGGTCGTCGGCTGTGCGTGATGATCCGTAGAACCGCGGACCGTCGGAAAGAGCCCTCACGTGTTTTTTGTCATGTGATCGCTGGCAGCTCTATAAGCCGGTCCCGATAGTCATTTCTCTCCTCTATGTTTAAGTAAAGTAGTACCTTTTACTTAAATATTAGGTACACGAACTTTTAGGAGTAAAAAGAAAAGTCACTATTCACAAAAAAAATTTAATGCCTACACTCGTAGATGTTAACAAACACGTCATGACTGTTAAATAATCTACCATTACCACTCGAAATAACACGTTATCTAAGCTCCATAAAGATGGAAGAGGCTTGATACAAGTGTAGGGTTACATTTTTTTTCAATAGATTTGTAGTTCTTACATATGCGTTTGACCATAGTAATTTGATGGTAAGCGATGACGAGGTCGATGATGAGCATGCTTCCCTAAAAGATACCTATCCTCTTTTGACTTAAAGGCTCCTGAATTATACTTATCGGGAAACAAAGACGCTGGCAGGTGTTCCATTCCTTCGCCGTTCCAATATAAATGTAGAAGAGAAGTGTTTTGTGCGGATTTAGGGAATGTCAAACACAATTATATGGATGTCATGCTTGACGTACGTCATGTAGTTCGATGAAATTGTGTGAAAATGATTGAAAGGTTGCAAATAAAGACTACTATAAGAATGTAATCTACAAGAATAGGAAGCGCTCAGAACCAACCAATCATAGAACAGACCTCGTCACGTCTTATGCAGACATAATCCAACAGATGACGTCACTTGACAATACTATCTCATCCTAGGATTGCCTTTGTGCGGGTTTGCTTTGTTGTTTGTTAGTTGCTACCTGGAGGCATTGTTAGCAGTAATTATTACGGAATATGCAGATATGGACCTGTGTAGATCAATTAGAGAGGGTGACAGTATTTTTGGGTAGTTTGATTAATTATAGACTAGCTGCTTCCGTTTCTCTTTTATATGCAACTGAGGGAAGAGATGAGCAAATTGCTTGATAGATGGTAAGCGTCACACTTTTAAGCTCTTCATTCACAGTTTTTGCACTTTTTTAAATACGGTGACATGTTATGATACGGTAATACCTTATTACTTTACCTTACCTTACTACTGGTATAGGTACGCCAGTAGTGGCACTAGAGTGCGGAAAGCCTAGTGTGTCTTTAAAATGCCATATTTTAATAACGCGCATATTCAACGACGGTCAGCGTCGCTGTAAAACCAGCCTTAGGGAAATATTATGCAAACAACATGTTTATTTTGTTACCGTGTTTAAATTTAACTTCATAATATTTCAATATGCAGCATATCGAAATTTTAAGAGTATGATTATAATTAATATCCAATTACCTTAGTCGTAATACAGAATCTGATTTTAAGGCAATATTAATTTTAAGCAATTTACTGTTAGCTTTTGCCCTCGGTTCCACCCTTTTCCAGCTATTATTAAGCTTTCAAGCGGTCCAATGTCACAGGACAATAAAAAAGCACAGTTTCTTAATTTTATTAATCAAGGTTATTAGCGCCCGTTGATCTAATCCTTATTTAATATTTATAAATGCGAAAGTAACTCTGTCTGCCTTTTACGCCTAAACTACTGAACAGATTTAAATGAAATTTGGCACAGAGATTGTCTAAAACCTGAGAAAGGACATGCTACCTTTATCGCGATAAACTAGTCCACGCTGGTGAAACCGCGGGGAACAGCTATTTTTTAATGTAGAGAACATATCTTTTGATCTACACGTACTGTTTCTAAACAAGTAGATACAAAATAATGTTGCCACATACAAAATTTGTAGCCATTTTATGTTAACACAGCCAGTTATTTTGTCACATTAATCAGCATAGAAATAACCACATTGACAGGTAAATTCAAGCTTTTACTGCCATGTATGCATGACTACAGATTACATGGTAAATCTCACATGCGACGTGGTAATTTGTATGGACATGTTTATTGAAATAGCATTGGACTAAATGGATAACGATATAGAATTACTGATATTAGCTATGACATTTGCTTAGTGCACTTAAATGTTTAAAGGGTATGTCTATAAATTTTAGTAGCTAACTGCACTAGACAACTAGCTGTACCCCGCGGTTTCACTCCCGTTGACTACGTTTTATTGCAAAAATTATGTTATATCCTTCCTCAAGGTGTAAATTATCTTCACACAAACTTTCATCATGATTAATTTAGCCGTAAGTGTGAACACACACACACTAACACAACTTACAGCTTTATGCATGCAAAGTCTCAGCCCGGTCGGTTTAAAATTGACAAAGTTTCATACACACTTTAATCCCCTATTTTATCCCCTTGGGGGTAGAATTAATCAAAATCCTTTCTTAGCGGATGCCTACGTCATAATATCTACCTGCATGCCAAATTTCAGCCCGATCCGTCCAGTGGTTTGGGCTGTGCGTTGATAGATCACTATGTCAGTCAGTCACTTTTGAGTTATACGAGTATATATTTAGATGTTTTGATGAAGATTCTTATGCATTTAGTAAAAATTGATAAATTTTAAATTACAAACAGAAATTCCAATTACATTTATTTGTATAGTTATCTCAGCCTAAAAGTAGCACGTAACAGCGTGACACTAAGACGTGATAAGTCACGTTTCGCTTCCCAAGAGGTGAATCTCAAAAGTCGAGTTAACCCACGATTAGTTCAAAAACAAATTTACGTGGATAAACGTAGGCCGTGGACAGGGCCAGATAAGGTTTGTTAAATTAAATATTTTACATGAAAATAATCCTACTAATATTCTAAATCTTCCCCGCGGTTTTACTTCCGTGGGCTACAGTTTATCGCAGTGAAAAGTATCCTATGTTTTTCCTCAGGGTTCAAATTATCTCCGAACCAAATTTTATTTAAATCGGTTCAGTAGTTTAGGTGTGAAAGTGAGACATACAGATTTTTTTTTTACTTTTTACAGTTTAGCGTTTGACCACACGTCACCTGATGTTAAGTGACGATGTGGTCGAGGATGGCGCCACGCTACACCTGGACTGGGAACTGGCTCTCAAGTGAGGCTGCCGGAACACACCGATAGGTGCTTGACGACAGATTCTTAACAAGAGGGTGGTAGCTAGCCAGGCGAGTACTAGAAAATACCCTACCACCAAGCTACAGATAGACAGACAGAGCTGCTTTCGCATTTATAATATTAGTAGGGAGATGAAAGTTTGTGAGGATCGTTGTGTCTCTTTTACGCAATAACAGCTAAACAGATTTTGATGAATTTGTTGTGGAGATAGTTCAAACTCTGGAGAAGGATATTGAATACTTATTATCGCGATAAAGTGTAGTCCACTTACATAATTATAAAGGGAATCCATTCCCAATCCAAGTTTACCGCAGCATCACCTTCGACCACATCGGCACTTAACATTAGGTGATCTGTGGTCAAACGCTTCCCTGTAAGAAGTAAACTGAAAAACCCTAAACGCTTATATGCAGTTGTTTGCCTTTTTTCTCACCTTGTTGCACTTTGCGACTAATAAAACGTTTTCTTAAACACGTCTAATAAAATTGTCTAAAAAAAAACCAAAAAACATACAGTCATACATGCATACGCTTAGTGCCAGACACTGACACGAATTTTCGCACTTCGTAGAGGCACTACGAAAATAATATGTCTACGGTACTTTGGGGAATTTGATACGAGAATTTTGGGCACGTTTCCCTCATAAAATGTACCTGAGCAAAATTTTCTTAACTTACGTAATAAGTGGCCGTAAGGGAAATTAAGAGTCTGTTACGCGTCTGTGTTCTTGAAGATAGTCCTGCAGTTTGTAAGATTGTAAAATACTGTTACTCTGCCCCATATTAGTCTACATTGTACCCGAGCGAAGCCAGGCGGGTCGTTAGTCCTACTAATGTAATAAATGCATAAGTGAGTATGGATGGATGGATGGATGTTTGTTACTCTTTCACGCAAAAACTACTGAACGAATCTGAATGAAATTTGGAATGGAGATAGCTAATACCCTGGATTACCGAATAGGCTAGTTTTCATCCCAGAAAAAGGTTCCTGCGGGATAACGGGAAGACGCGAGTGAAACCGCGGGGCGCTTAGTTTATAATAATTGTGTGAACAGTGTAAAAAATAAGATTAATCAAAAAACAACAACTCACTAGCTGCAAATAACAGTGAAATAGCCTTTTGAAAAATGCTTACTACCAATTTCTAATCGAACTCAAACCAATTATGAATCCTTCCATAACATTATTACCTTCTTACATATTTCAATTAGTAACTGAGTGCAAACCTCTGTCGCCGACACGTTTACTATAACGTACCACATCATTTACACATCGCCTTACTGAAATAATATATCATATATACCAACTAATTAGTAGAAATTGCGAATGTTTCGACATGTAATCAACTATTGAGTATTGAGTTCCAAGCATTGCCAGTTAGTACTATTATATGTTCTTTGACATGGCGTGTGTGACTGGCTTACAGGTTAGGTAAACGAAGTTCTATTTATGAGGAAATATGAACGAAAACTATATATTTAATTATACATAAATGTTTATTGACTTATTAGAAAATTGCTTGGGATTGTATGTAGTGAACTTGCTTCAATTCAATCAATTAGTAGTAAGATTACAATTGTAAATGTGATCACGCCAAAAAAATTACAAAAAGTACCCTATGTCCTTCCTCAGGCTCTAGAATACCTCTGTACCAAATTTCATTTAAATCGGTTCAGTAGTTTAGGCGTGAAAGACAGACAGATAGACAGACAGACAGACAGACGGACAGACAGAGTTATTTTCGCATTTATAACATTAGTAAGAAATATTTAGAGACTTGGCAAAGCTTCTAATTGACGCGACGGGTGATCAAAATGCTGGCTCATATTTTGGTCAAAAAATTAGCATTGCCATTCAACGAGACAATGCTGCCAGCATTTTGGGCACCTTACCGTCTTCTGGAGGCTTACCAAATTTTTAAGTGTATCGTGTTTGATATTTTTTAATTTTATTTTAGTAGGATGATTGTACAAAAAAAAAAAATTTCACGATTCAAGCGTCATTCACCTGAAATGGGTTCAAAAGAAAACTGAGGAAACTTGATATTTCAATTGAACTTATCTACAACTTTCTTTACCCCAGGAAAAGTTTAAAGAAAGAACGATGTGGAACTAGCTGGCACGATACGAAATCCTCAATATAACTTCTTAAACTTGGTAAGTTGGTTGGCAGTACTGGACGCAGCCGGCACGCAATCTGATATGTTTCAAAATAATCTGAAAACATAAATTGAACGGCAACTTTACGGAACCAATTTAAAGTTCTATTAACTGTTCATAGTCACATGATATGGGAAATGGGAATATTGGAATCAAACTATGATTTAAATTAAACGGGAAGGACTAGGAAATACCTGATCTCTGACTATCTGAGAAATCTTAGTATAAAATATCGGACTATTTAGATGACAAAAAAAGCTTGAGATTTTACCATTAAAAAACTATTTTATTTTATTTATTTAAATAAAATAAAATAAAGTTTTTTTTTTAGTTTAGTTTATTTTATACTAAGTTTACATTTTAAGGTGTAGTTAAGTTTATTTTACATTTTAAGGTGTAGTTAAGTGTTTTCATTTTGTTATTTATATCTTACTTCTCTTTTCTCAATAAAGTCAATTTTTTTATTATTAATTGAGTGGCAAACGAGTAGATGGCCTGTCAAATTATAAGCAGTCACCATCGCCTATGGACATTTGCAACTCAACGGGTATCTTTTTAAACAAAAAAGTTTCTAGCCAAATACAGGCCACATACAAGGGCCTACAGCTTGCTCGTGGAAAATTCCTTACCGACTGGCATCATTACTTCTGAATCGATACTGTTTATAAACTGCGGAAGGGTCTGCCAATCTCCTAGAGTGGAAACTGGAGAAGTGACGCGTTGGTGTGTTTTAATTGTTATTTTTATTTTCCTTTAGCCCAGTTTACTGACTATTACGACTTTTATCTCTAAAGATATTTTTATGGCTACCGAACTTTTATTAGCAGCATACGGTGGTTTTTCTGTCATGGCTCAGGGATATTTTTACGGGATAAAAAGTAGCCTATGTATTAACCCAGGTTATAAGCTATCTCCATTCAAAATTTCACTAAAATCTGTCAATCCGTTTCAGCGTGAAATACTAACAAACATACACAGTCACGAACTTGTGTTTTTATAATATTAGTTTGTCATTTTATTAACTAAATTGTTTTTGATTTGATAACCAATTAGAACAATAATTCATTTATGCTTTGTTGAATTTACCCGTTGAAATGAAAGCAAAACTAAAAAAATCTTTAAATAAAAAGAACTAGGTAGTTTTTGTTTCACTGAACCCGTTTAAAGGCAAAGTCGTAATATTTCTATATCAGTGAATGCGCTTTATTAAACGTTTTGTAGAGCGTAGAGCAAGTTAGTAATGAAGCCGAGCTTATACAAGATCACTGGGTTATTTATATTGACTTAGTAAAGTAGCCTACTCACGGCGCAATCTGACTACCAATTTGTTGTGAGCCAGTAAATTGCATGTTGCAATTTGTTGGCTCACATCAAGGGATGAACTTCGGGTTCTACGCCCAAAAGCATCCAAACTTAAAGAGGTTTAAAAAGCGAAAAGAGGGCTAATCACACGTCAGTTTCCGTTTGGTCGCGTTTGACACGATCAGTCGAAGCTGCACAAGGAAAACAACAAATGAAAACAAGGTTATTCTCAAATATTGCAGTTGCAATATCCATTACATAAGTGACTTGTGGACCATGTAAGATATAAAATAAAGCCTGAGACTTGAGGTAGTAAATAAATGAATCCATTTTATTTTCATATATGTTCGTTTTTTTTTTTACTTTGTTCCTCAATTCGGGACATAGTAACACATTGCAGTACTACTTGGCAGTTAAATAACAAAAAGGTGTGCTACTTCCCCTCTGCAATCGAATCCTACAACTGCAATGCGTTTTTACAAGAAATTATGTTTTTAATGCATTTTAAGGGCATTAGAGTGCATCGCAGACTTGATTTATAGGTTTATGCTAAACGCTATCAAAGCTAAAGCTTTTTAAAAGATACCTTGTATTGGAATATTGCAATTTTTCAGTAGTACTTAAACTATCTTCTTTTGAGAATAGTTCTGAAATAACGCAAAACAATTACCGCTGAATTCCTAATGTAACTGTTCCGAAAGCTTTTGTAATATTCAGTCTACATTATTCATGTTTCTATGAATAAAACTTTCTTCGTTTTCTTTTTAACAAATTTGTGTTCTATTGTATTACTGCTAAAAAATTCACTTGTAACAAACTCTTGCAGAGAACACAGGAGTTTATTTTTAGAGATCCGTATATCTAATGAAAATTCTGGACGGTTAGACGTCGAGTTACTACTGAGCCTAAACCTTTTCGTTTTCACAATAATTTCGTAACAAAATAATAAAATATAGTCAAGTTTATTCAAATCCAATTAGGATTTTTGATGCATTTCGTATTTTGGTTTAAAATTGGTTGAAAAGAGAGTCAAACATGTATTGTATTTATAGTTGCGCTCCGCGGTTTCACCCACGTCTTGCCGTTATCCCGCAGGAACCTATTTCCGGGATAAAAAGTCTATGTGTTATTCTAGGGTAAAAGCTATCTCCATTCCAGATTTCATCAAAATCGGTTTAGTAGCTACGGTGATACGTGTTAACATTCTCACACACTCTCACTCACAAACTTTCGCATTTAGAATGTTTATAGGGCAAACGCTACAAAATAAATTCGGAACCTTTTCCTCGCAGGTTCCGTTCACACTTGACCGGTTTTTGTGTCTCAAGAGCGTTGACGTCGAGAAATTGCATTTTTTCTCTTGTCTTCACTCCAGAAGGCAGACGTGCTGACACACTCATAAATTCTTTGCAAACTCAAAAAACTTAAAAGACAATGCGATGTTTTGTTGTACGGAATTTCTAGTTACGTCTGAAACGCTCTGAGAATGAATAATTGCTACGAGTCGAGTGTTTGTTCTTTGTTTTAAACGTGCATGTTTTGGAGTGTGATATTGTTTATTTATTTTTTTTAAATTGTATTCTACGAGATTTTTATTAAAATATGCCATCCACATTAAACTCGCGAAATGCATACTTTGAAAGAAATGAATGTGAATGCAAAAGTTTATTCCAGTAAACAAATTCGGGTCCTGACGATGAGTTCTTTTATACATTCTCGCAAATCACTTCAATTATTAATTAAAATAATAGTGTTTCTTTTGTAAGTTGTTCAAAACCGTTATCGAATATTATTATTTTCAAAGGTTACACTAAAACAAAAAAGTACATCACTAACTTCGCATGACCATTAAAAAATTATTTTTTAACATCTTACAGACCAATTGTTGACCACAAGTCACCTGATGTTATGTGACGATGCAAACCTGTGAGTCGCAAACCAACGTCATCAGTGAGTTATCGTTGCTCCAAATCAAGCTAAGTACATAAAACAAAAACTCGTCAACAAATAGTGGGTTATATTAATAAACTGCTCTCTAAGTAAAGATGTTCCAACACTGAGTATCATTAAATAAAGCAAAGTTGAGCTCTATCAGCGCAGGCAAGTTTTTAATGAACTGCATCGTACCTTGAGGAATGTTTCCATTAACGAGTCCGGCACGATACAAGAAATATTTTATCCTTGAGAGAGCTAATAAACAAAAGCTATCAAATACATACCCTACTGATCGCTTAAGCCTAAACAGGCCACGCTGCAATTCACACACATCACATACTGCATCTCTTTCAAACATGAAATGAAATGAAAAGATGATATTGCACATTGTTTTGAGAAGAGAGAAGGCAAGATGTAAACTTATTTGACACGTCTTTTTGTCAGGTAAAGACACCGTTGGGAAATTTGTTATTTATGTAATAGATCGATAATTTGAGTATTAATCAGTCACATAAAAGTGTGTGTTCGTCTACCAATACATCCATTGTTTTATTTTTTGGAATTTATATACCTACGGAGACTTGTAATTGCATGCTGTATTTTTTCTAAATCGATTACAAAAAATATGAACGAAAAAAATCGAATAAGTGTCAATGATCAAATATACAATAGGTAGCTATCGCCTCTCATCACCTCGAATGTAACCACCCGAAACGTGTTCTATGTGGCATCGAATCACGTATTTTTACTACTCCAAAGAGTGATATACGTTATCTCACATGAAAGTTGTCATTTTTCATATATACTTTCTTTGTGCACTCCTACAGTAAACTGTCTGTATTACTCTGTATACATAACACATTCCAAGTTTCATATTTTATAGGATATCGTTCAAGCTGTGCGTTACCGGTCGGAAAGTGTTAGAGTTTCATTATGTAAGATTTGTTCTCGTACGACATTGGAAACGTTCTCTGGCTTGCTTAATTAATTGCAGCAATGAAATATAGCAGCATGGCGTTTTAATTAATTGTTTCCACTACCTTAGTAATTCAGAGCATTGGCATATTGACTTCTCGTGTTCAAAGTGGTTTTATAATGGGTTCATGCATCACGCCATTGCTATTTTTACAAGTAGGTTCTTCTATTATTTTTACTAGCTATTCTCAATGGTTTCACTCGTGCGGATTATAGTTTATAGCAATAAAAAGTATCATATGTCCCTTCCAAGGGTTCAAACAATCTCCGTACCAAATTTGATGAAGATCGGTTGAGCCGTTTAGTTGTGAAATGGTAACAAACAAACACACGGATTTAAAATGGAAAATTATTTGGAATTGTGCAGTCGCATAAAAATCCTTTAACCTATGCCTCTATGGATGCGAAAAAAATGTGGAGGATTATTTGTGTGTGTTATTGTGTTTCTTATTTCTTCCAGATCGTATTACAGATGCTACAAGCATCATTTCAACAAATGCTTAATTACGATTTACTACTTCATGACGCGATGAGTAAGATTGTTACCTTAATTAATTTTGTACAAAAACAAGTGGGCCGCACTACAAAAATCTTGCATCATCTGTCGTTCATTTAATGTGTGAAAGAGATGCAGTATTGCATTGCGGTGTGATCCGGCTTAACGTGAGACTTGAGCAATATAATATTATACTAGATTTCTAGCTGAACCCTTGATATTACGTCTGTAGTCATTTTGTGACTGTTTTTTTTTGATTACAGGTGGTCGTCTACCAAGTTTGTCATCCAATGAGACCGATTTTGAATCCTCAGTTGAAACCGAAGAAGTAAGTGATGGTAAGCTTACTAGCTTAAAAAATCAGATATCACCAAACAAAATGAAAATGTTAATTTATCAATATCAATCGTAAATTGTATCACATTTCAGAAATGAGAAAAGTTAACCAATATATTCGTAAGTACTTGATTTCATAAAATTTCTATTTCAATTAACGTATGTTATAATAAAATCATTTATTAATTTAATAACGATATTTGTTCAGTAAAATTAGGAGACAAATATTTCAGAGATGAAAATCCGTAAGTAATTTACTTCTCACTTATTATAGTTAACTGTACCTACCACAAATAGTAAATGAATATGTTTATGTAGTTAAAAAAACTCACCTTTTACACACTAAAATATACAAAAATAATTAAATTGGCTTGCACGAATGCTAAAGTGCATATAATAAAAGGTGACTAGTCAGTCTGGATTTGCAGATGCAAATTTCTAGTATAAAACTCTGCCAATAGTCTATCCGCCAACCCGCACTGGGCCCTCCGCGTGGTGTAATTAGGCCCATACTTCTAGGCACATACATCTGTAGGAACGTAATAAGCTGATGATGTTATATACTAATGTTATGTATTTTAAATTTTCCAGAAGAAGCAAGTGGAATCGCAAAAAATCAGAGAATGATAAATAATAAAGAATTATCCCTACAAAGTGTTGTTTTTGTTTTTCAATTGACGAAGTATTTATGACGATTTTTTTGTTACCTACTGCCTTTGCATTTTCATGCCTGTTTTTTATTGTGCAAATACTAGCTAACACTAGCTGTGACGTATGGCTACACTCGCGCTTTTTCCGATATACCATTGGAATCTCTTCTGCACTTAAAATAGCCAATGTGTTAATCCAGGGTATTAGCCATCTCCATTCCAAATGTCTCTTAAATCTGTTGAGCCATTACAACGTAAAGAAGTAACAAAAATACACATGCAGACGCTCACAAACATTGGGCTTGCATATCATCACTTTACTAAAATACGATTATACGAGTATGTGATGATGTGTCGATTAGTACGATAACGTATTTCGATAAATCTTAGGTTTGCACGCGTTGATGTGGAATGGGTAGTACATAAAAAACGAATGTGCTAATTGACATTTCTTACGGCATTCGTTAAATTCATTGAGTTATGGGAGAGTCAAGGACTCACGAAATATAAACGTAAGCGCGTGTTGTTCCATCACGCAATTTCTTAAATAATTGTCTTGTAAAACTACAACTGAATATGAAAATCGATTCAGGGGCATCCATAAATTACGTCACAAGTTAGGTGGCGGGAGGGTGTCAAAAAAGTGTGACATCGTGTGACAAGTGTCAAGTGTCTTCGTGACATGAAAAGGTCAAGTATGAAAACTTTAACGAGAAACTTACAACATAATAATATATGACGTCACATCAGGGAAGTGTGAAGTCACATAAATTAAATTCGTGTGACATACATACATACAAAAACTTTCTTGTTTATACCTAAATTTAGTAGTGATGATACAGAATATAACATTTTTGTCATACTGATATGAAAAACGGTATTTAGATAGCTTAATTAATTGCAGCAATGAAATGTACTCGTAGCAACATGGCGTCTTAATTAATTGTTTCCGCTACTTTACGAATTTAATTAGTAACAAGAGCATTGGAATAAGATTTCTCGCATTCAAAACGGGTTTAAAATGGGTTTTAGCATCATGTCACTGCTGTTTGTTCAAGTATGTTTTTGTTATATAGTTTATTTTCAAACTGGATGTAATTCTATAGTGTCTTTGCTCAGAGGTCTATTACAGGCTGTAATGTGTAAGGGTCTTCTGTAAGCAGCCTTTATTTAGGTCCAACGGTAATATCTGGTGTAACTTCGGCCCATACCAAATATATCTCGGCATTTTGATGTGTCAACGCTCTTAAAGCATCGCTTTTGAAGTTAAAATTTTAGCTACGATGCAAAAGAAAAATAAATCTATTCTTTCTGTTTATAGATTTGTCACGTAGGTACCTACAATTTGTTAAATATATTATCCTTATTTGTTTCAGATGTTTTTATTTTCACAGATGTTACAATTATCATTTCAACGAGTGTTTGATTACGATATTTTATTTAATGACAAAATGAGTATTGTTCTTTTTATTTTGTATAATAAATTACAATTGACTAGGCAAAATTTTATACTATTTTATTTCACCAGGTGGGAGGCGCCTCTCTCTTGCGAAAGACAAATCGGGTGAGTACTACATCGCCAAAAATATTCTTAACTTCAGGATGGTAGCCACTCGTAGTGAGACGAACGCTTGAAAATGCTACTATTGCTTTTAAGTTTTAGTGTCATTGCCTTTCAAACTAAAAGATTTCAGAGTTGAGTTAGTATATTGCCTGGGAATATGAGATTTATAAATATACTAAGGTTAAATATGGGATAGGCAAAATTTCACCTTACGACTTACGAGCTGGATCTAAATAAGCGTCATTTGAAATACCAATTTAAACTAATAGTATTCATATTCTTTTGTGCTGTTTATTGTACCTCGTTATCATTATCAGCCTTTCACGTTCCCACTGCTGGGACTCTGGCCTTCTCTCAGAGAGAAAGTATGGGCTGTAATCTACCACGCTGGCCCAGTGCGGGTTGGTAGATGTCGCATGCCCTTGAATGTTGCAGTTCTTGGGCATGCCGGTTTCCTCACGATGTTTTCTTTCACCGTTTTGAGCGATGGCAAATCCGCACATAACTTATTAAGTCATAGGTGCGGGGCCGAGAGGATTCGAACACGGTGTCGGCGTCTTGTAAGTCGGACGCCTAACCGTTCCGCCACCATCGCTCTAGCGACGTTATAGCGAAGCTAAATTATTTAATTATATTATCTTATTAAATTATTTATTTATTAAATTATTTAATTATACGTTGTAATAATTTGAATAATTAAATGGAAGTTTTGTAAGTGTGTATGAGAATTTATTTCGATATAACTTCTGAAGGCAGAAAGGTTTTCCCTAAAAATAAAATACCACTATAGTAAAATAAGCCATCAGCGTTATATTATGTACAATTGTACATATTGCCATAACAATAGTGTACTTTTTAAAGTTGTCTCAAGACTGTTTTTTACTACAGATGATAGTGAACTATCAAGTTTAACGTCGGGCGATGACAGCAGCGACACTTCTGTAGATACCGATGACAGTAGTGACACCTCTGTGGATAGCGAACAAGTAAGCAGAGGTAAGCAGCAGCAGTAGCTGAACCTACTAAAAAAATAGGTAGTAGCTCTTGATACCCTAGATACCTGCAGAGATTTTTGATAAAGTTACAAGTGGCAACCAACTTCGTTGTTTACACGAAATTTGCGCCTCGCGTGCTGCGACCGATCCAATATATATGTATGAGATTGTGTGGGCGTTATTACTATTTTTAATTGCTATGTGTCACCTTCTATATAACCAAAATACAAGATGTAGGATAAAAAAATTGTGCAATGAAAGAAAAATAATGTGCAAGTATTTATTTTTAGTCGGTGTTTTTTGGATTGTCGATCCGCGTAGTTTCTGATACCCTAGAAGATACAGAAAATCCTAGTTAAAGGTCGGTGCCTATGTGTGTGATTGTGTGGGCGTTACACTTAAAATAAATATGTTTCTATGCTGTTTTATATTCTCTTTAATATAGATCCTACACTAGAAAGAAATGTAGTTGTAATTAATGTTTATAATTGGACAACCGTAAACCTAATCATTTACAGAAATGAAAAAATATCACAAATATATCGGTGAGTAAAAACATTTTTTCAAAATTTCATTTTGTGAATTTGAAATTGTAAATTAATAATAATTGCATTTGGTGTTTTACGTTTTTTGTTCAGCTAAATTGGATGAGAGATATTACAAGGACTCATTTAGTAAGTGTCAAACAACATGTTGCTGTTTTGCGTTGTTTACTATTAGTTTATTTCTTTGACGACCGATGTGGCGCAATGGGCGGATAGCCGACTGTGAAGCGTGAGGTCGCGGGTTCGATTCCCTCTACAGGACAAATATTAGTGCATTGAAAAAAAAAGCGCAAGTATTTGTTCTGTGTCTGGGTGTTGTGGATCCCCGATCCTCGTAGTTTCTGATACCCTAGATACAAGGAAACCTAGTTAGGGGTCAGAGCCCTATGTATGTGATTGTGCGGGCATTGTTATTATTATTATTATTCTACGGAGGGTCAGTTTGGGGCCAAAATAAAATTTGACCGGTTTCAATAACTTATCTATACCCTACTTGAGATATAAATTTGGCATATTTTATGCTCCATATAAAATTATTAACGTAATAATTATTCGTCTAATTTTGAAACAGATAAAATTAAATACGAATTTAGTTTCTCTAGCCATTGATAATAATATATGGGTTATAGTAGCAGTACCACGATGCCACGATGATTCTTCGATCAGCGGACCCGAGGGAAGAGTTAATATAATTATATGAGACGATTGTTTTATTTCACAGAGAAAGAAATGAGTCAAGAAGGTAAACAAAACCTTCTTACTTATATTTATTTATTTATTTTGCTTAATCTACAGCCCTTATTTATAAACAATAAGTCCTTAATTATTCAACTTAAGGCCAATAAAAGATTAACATTATGTAAGTTTGTTTTTTGTTTGAAGACAGTTTTTTTTTATGTTAGTTAAAATAAAGATGATAATAAAAGTGTAAAAACCACACCTGAACAAAATTAATAAATTAGTGAACAATTTTAAAGTTACAATAAGTAAGAGATAAAAGTACGTAAATATATCACATATTAAACGTAGATATAAAATATACATACTATATATGAAATATAACGTTATGATACTTACAGATAAAACTAATGTTAATAACTAATAACTATATCCTTTAAATATTTGTTATTTATAATTTTAATTTATTAAATATATCTTCTAAGTAAAGGTAGAAGGAGGAAATGGAGGTAGGGGTAGCGAATTCGTAATACTGAAACTATGTATTGGTTGGATATTCATAACGGGTTTTGTAACTATTCATAATATAAGTAACTACGTATTTGTGATAGCTTATATCGAGCTCGGTTCCGATTTATGTATGGTTTGGACTAATTGGATAACTAGAGTGTCATCTCAGCGTTCTACTTGGTAGATATTCGGTTACTCTCGATTCTCGCGATATCGTTGATTCGTATTTTCTAGTGATAAATAGTTTCTCTATCATAAAACCGAATAACGTATTTCAGTTATTATACTAATACATAGCTATTGTAGTTATATGATTTTCAGTTTGTTAATCCCTTTGTAAAACCGTTTTCATATTTTTCGTCATTACTTGTTCGCAAATAAAATTGTACAGTCAACGACAAAAGTCGCTGAACAATCACACTTTTTCTATTATCCTCATCATCTTAGACACCAATTTTTGACCTCATCATCACCTAAAATCAGGTGTGTTATGTTGTGGTCAAAATGATACAATGTAAAATGTGAAAAACAATAATAATGTTTTTGGAAAATCGAGAACGATCAACTACTTTTGTCGCTGACTGTACGTCACATTTACATAGGAAGGCGACCAAAAATGTTTTTAAAAAGGGCTGTTGTTCACAGAGAAAAAAGAAGTGAACTACTTTGAAGATATGCTGAAGAAAATCAAGGAAATTAATAGTAAGTTACAAATAAAATTGAATCTATTCGCTCTTAGGTACAGAAAAAATGTCAGTCAGACATAATTACAGTGGCGGATCAGGGTTGGTAAATTGGACCACACTGAGCCCCTTTCAGAACTAGCGCTTATCTATATATAATATGACCAAAATGTCATAAGAATTAAAATGCACGTGAGAAAATTGGGCGGCAAAACTAACTTATTTGGGAAAACTGAGATGACGTCAGCCAGTTGAACACCCAAATGCTACTCAAAGGGCACGGTAGAAGCGGACCTGTGCCAACTCCAGACTCTGAAATGAACTGAAAATGTCCAGGATAGAAAGGAGTGGCGCTCTCTCGTTTGGGAGGCCAAGGCACACTTTGAGTCGCTGAGCCATCGGAATTCGCTTTTACCATAATTATAACAAAATTTGTTAAGCTTGCCTTGTTTGATTACATTTATAAATTAATTACTTTTTACAATTTAATCGATTAATAATTTTATTTATTCCAGAAGAGGTAAAACGTAGGCGCGGAAAATGACCAAAGAGTTTATAATAAAGAACTATACGCCCACGAAATTGATATTTTATTTGCACATTGCCATCTCTCTTGAAGTTAAAATAAGCTTTTTTTCCCTGCTGGTGATGTGGTTAACTACTCCAACGACAAAAAAAAATATTACGGCCATTTATTGATTTTAATTTTTTTTTTATTGTTTATCGCAATAAAAAGTAGCCTATGTCCTTTTTCAGGCTTTAGACTATTTCTGTACTAAATTTCATTTCAATCGGTTCAGTAGTTTAAGCATGAAAGCGAGACAGACAGACAGGCAGAGTTACTAGGATAATAAATAATAATAATGATAAAATAAATAATTAATAATTAAATAATAGTAGGGATGTTAGTATCACGAGTAGGGTAGGGCAGGGTAGGAATTAAGATAAGAGACGTAAGATAGGAAGGAAAATAAGGAAAATACGAGAATAGGATATTAAGATACAAAGTAGGATATTAAAAATAAGGATGCAGTCCAAAACCGAAACATGTGCAAAGCAAAATTGCATTAGGTACTGTATATATAGTTGCACTAGAAACAATTCTTAATTACATTGCGGAACTACTGAGCGACTTTATACGATGGTAGATTACGACGGTAAAACTAGAAGTTCACTGAGTAAACCTCATTTCACGTACGTAATGAAGTCCCTTTTCTAAGCTAACAAGTGAACTGCCGCCTCTGAACCTCAGATCTCATGAAGTTATATTTGTTTTGAAACTTTGGGAGATTTCAAATTAAATTTTACTGTACCTTCTGCCATAGTTACCAAAGTTGATGACCAATGTGTTGATTTTTCAAAAATACTTTACTTATTTATTATATTTAGGTATAACAATTAATTTCACATCTCCTTTTAATGATTTAATGCTGAGTTTATTCAAATGATAGACACAGTAAAATAATCATAGAAAGGTCTCTATGAGTCCCAACTAGACTATTTATCTAAAAAAATTGATGACGTCATGTGTTTGCATTTCATGGTGCTCAAGCAAAAAGGCTCTAAGTTGTCTGTGCCCTGTTCAAACAGGTGTGAGCTTTTTGGCATCGAGCCAATAGCTTGTACATAAAGCGAATCGGAAACGCTGTGGTTTACTTGTTTTTGACGTTCACTTCATAATCACAAAACTAAAATAATGTCTCGTAGAAGCCTATTATATATGATGCATTTACTATGCATTAACATTGACTATAAAACTACCACAGCCACACTTCAGCCTCACTTGAGAGCCAGTTCCCAGTCCAGGTGCAGCGTGGCGCCATCCTCGACCACATCGTCACTTAACATCAGGTGATTTGTGGTCAAACGCTACCCTGTAAATAGTAAAAAAAAAAAAACCTAAGGGAAAGTCTTGTGACTCAGCTTTCATGGAAAGTATCTAGAAATTGAAAGATACGTATGGGCAAGTTTTCAAAAATGTAGGTTTCTGTAAAATGAAACGTTTACTTTTTGTTTCTACATGAAAGGAATAGAAGTCGTTATGTTCTTAGTCCGCTCTCCTCAGTCCGTACTGTAGTAAGCTGACATAGCATTGGCGTTCTCCAAAGCACCAGGTATCTAATCTCGCCATAGGATGTCATTCATAGGTACTTTTAGAATAAATTGTAGGCATCGGCTACACGTATTAACTAAAATTAATTAATTAAGCGTAACTGAAATCCCTAAAAACCCAAATAATTTCAAAGAAAGTTTCACTAAGTAAATTACATTCAGAAAATGTTTGCAAGCTTCTACGAAATAAAATAGAGATATAATCCATTATTTTCTCTGTAGAAAATTCACTCCTGTCAAAAGAACGATCGTAAAAAGGGACAAGGGACTACCTTTGTACCGCATTTTTACCTTGTCGTTGCTAAGCCCTTAGACGGAACCTTTTTAATTGTTGTCACGGAGCTATTCATATTTTACTTAAATGTTTCGGCGATTATTTTTCAATGACGTTACAGACGATGTAGGTACTTTTAAAATGTAAAACTAAGTGTTAGCAAAAAAAAATGCTTTACTATTTCTATTCCCTTATAGCTATGTGCCTAGTTTGTTGGTTGTCAACGATCTTAGATCATCATGTAACGTTTATTAGCTGTATAAAAAATGAATATAGGAGAATTTTATGATTTGAGTCTGAAAATTGCTAGCATTTCAAGTTTTTCTTCTTATTCGATTCTTTATTTTTATACTCCGCAGCTTGTATTGACGTCAGCGAACATGAACCTCCTCGTTATCTTGGCGTATCATAGCAGCAAGCTAGGAAACCGCGATAATTGTCTCAGCGGTGATATACGAATCCTGGAGAGGGTATCACTTTCGCTAGCTAAGTTCAACTTCAATATGTTATAGGTACTAAATGGTTTATGCGATATTTTAAAATGTAATGTAATGGATAAGCCTGACGCTTGCCGTCAGGCGAGTACCTAGCTTGTATCTTTACTCAATTTCATAAAAGAAACCTACTTTGTTTACTGACAAAAGTTGCTGATGGTACCCAATGTTCCCAAATCATGTTAGATGAACGATATTTCGTGTTGAATATGCTTAGGAAATTGAAAGTGTTGTGTGTGTGTGGGTAACCAACATAGCCTATAGGGTCAACAAGCTGAAGTGACAATGGGCTGGACATATTAGCCGAAGAACCGATCAAAAGTCAAAAGTCAATTTTTCTTTATTCAATAGGATACATTGTGATCACTTTAAATCGTTGGGGCAAACGCGTTCTTGTTCTTTTTTTTGTTTTCAGTAGTTTTTGCGTGAAAGAGTAACAAACATCCATCCATCCATACATACAAACTTTCGCGTTTATAATATTAATAGGATTTTTATGTTATTTCTTACTATAAAAACATTTATAATATCATACATTTATATATATATAAATTACCTCTTATAATTCACTTCTTGCCCGTGGTACAGTCGCGATAGTCCGGGTCACCGGACCATGATGGAATTATATGTATCCAAACTCTCAACTCATACTTTTTATATCCAAAATCAAATTCAGCCGCAGCGCAGTAATCTCCAGGTTGACATTTCCAGTCCGCTATAAAATTCTCAAGTGGCAACATTACCATGTTTTATTCAGACAGCTCGCAGCTGTAATATAGCAAATCAGGTGCAAAGCGGATCGTTTTAAAGTCCATCGCAGACGACTTACCGCTTGGAATCGCATCGAGCGAGGATTACAGATATCGGGAAATAATATTATAGGATCTGATCTGGAGGAAAATTTGTCTCGATGGCACAGAATTATAATAAACTGTCTGCGCCCGGCGGGTTTAAAGCTTATGTGTTATTCCTGGATATAAACTATCTCCATTCCAAATTTTACTCAATTCGTTAAACCGTTTCAGCGAGAAAAAGTAACAAAAACATACACACTCACTAACAAACTTTCATATTTATATTATTACTAGATGAGCCCCGCGGTTTCACCTGCTTCTTTCCGTTATCCCGCAAGTACCTTTATCCGAGATAAAAAGTAGCTTATGTATTCAGGGTATAGACTATCTCCATTCCAAATTTCACTACAAACATCCATACTCACTTTCACGTTTATAATATTAGTAGATAGACGCAAACACAGGGTTGTTATAAAGTTTAACGTAACCATCTGTATGTATGTATGTATGCCTTTGAATTTTTCATTTTTTTCTTTAAAAGATGTCAATTCGAAAGTGTTCTCAGTTATAGTAGTCGGAGCTTTATTTAATTTTTATCTGTGGTCTAAGTTACGGTATGGTACCTTTGTGGTAAAATAGGGGAAAAAAAGCGTTAAAATAATAAAGCTACTATGAGATATTAAAATGCTAGGGTAAAATAATATATGTTATGATTTTGAAAGTATGATTTTTGCGGGATGAAAAGTACCCTATATCTTATAAAAATAGATAGATAGATAGATCAACTCTTTATTGGTACACCACAATACAGAGAAATTAAATTTAAGACAAAGAACTTATTGGTAAGTGTCACAAAAAATGGTAAGGGCGGTTTTATCGCTCAGAGCGAAAAAAATAGTTAGGTACTTAGCCAAAATTAGGTCACTACATTCCGAATTTCGTGAAACTCCGTTATTTCCCAAAAACATAGGTATAATTAAACTCAGCAGAAACCACTTTATTCTACAAAGCTAACAACAAATTGCAGAACGCTACCATTTGCCCGCGAGCTTGTATCGTTATTTCTTTTATAGAAATTATTCTGCTTATCCACAACTATGCACGTCTGTTTCCAAAGGAAAACACGATACAGTATTAAATTGGTTTATTTATTAAAACTTACAGTCTTTGCAGTTTAAAAGCTGCAGCTTTGAGGTTTTAGGTACAAACCATTGTTGGAAACGTTTATGAAGAGTCTGGTATAAAATTTATGTTTATAGTATCTATTGTTTACTTGGAAGCAAAATAGCTAGAATCTACTAATCCCTGGTTTCACCCACGCACATTACAGATTAAATCGACATAAAGTATAATTTATATGTCCTGCCCTACTTGGACAAAAACATTTGCTATACTGACTTGTAAAAAAATTGGTTTTGTTTCAAATGTAACTACGGGTAGCTGGCTAAATACAGTAATATGTACAAACAAACTAAAAAACTTTACCACACTGAGCCAATGTGGTAGATTTTGGTTTATACTCTCTCTTCAAGAAGGCCTGTATCCCAACAGTGAGAGTTATAGGCTGACGATGATGAATACACATAATCATCATCGTCATAATGATTCAGTCCAATGCTGGACCTTTCCCAAAGTACGCAACTGAGCCCGATCTTCGGCTTCTCTCATCCAACCGCTGCCAGCTATTTTGCGTATATCTTCGCTCCACCTAGCCGGGGGGCATCCTACACTACGTATGCTGAGACACATATATACTATAAAATAGTACAAGTACTAAGCAAAATTCCAAAAATAACAGTTGCAACGAACATCGAATATTTTTAAATAAGCATCGTTTTAAAAGTAGGCATTTCGTGATGAAATACCACTTTGAAGCAATTCCACTGCGGCATCGCGTTCCTGAATCCTGCCGCATTGCACTCCTTGGGGATTGAGGGCTTTGCCAACATGCAAATGTTTCCAACTAGACCGTTTTATCAAAGGCTACAAGTCTTGGTGCAAGTAGGTACTTACAAGTTCTTCTTTTTGTACAACTTACAAGGCAGCGTTTGATTGACTACAACACATCTGATGTTACGTGATGATGTAGTAAAGGAGGTGCCACGTTACACCTGGATTGAGAAATAGCTTTCTGGTGAGACTGCCAGAATACACTAACAGGTGCATGGCGACAGATTTTTGACATGAGGTAGGTGGCCGCGCTCTTGTTTTGTTTTACATACTAAAATTCTTACAGTAAATTTAGAAAACTTATCTATTTCCGAAAGTACATTTAACTTAAGATTGCGAATGTGCGATAGTGTCTTATCACGTAAAGTTAATAATTTGTATCTTTTAACATTTGTATGCGTCGTCTATGGATACTTGCAACACTACGGCTGGTATTCTACACGAAGAAAAAACACCTTCCGAAATATCGTTTTCCTTCTGAGGCAGAAGGGAAGGATTTGTTATTCAGAAGGAAAACTAAGGTAAAATAAGGAAGGAATCGGTCTTGGGGGGTAAGACTCAGAAGGAAAGTCAGTTTTTTTTTTCTCAGTGTAGAATTACGCTCAAGCAATAATTTCTACTTATGCGCAGATTTGAGTCTGTCATTTCATGCAAATACATCACTCAATCGCTTCTCAAGTATTGATTTATGCTTGAGTGTCATTCTAGTTTACCAACAACCTACGACTGTTGCCGACCTTAAAAACATACCTACATTTTGTAAAAACATGAAACCTTAAATTAAACATGTATTCTTTAAGGAAGCAGCTCTGCTGATCCTTCGTGCAGTTAGATTTATATCACTACGGGAATATTTTTACCGGGTTCTGCCTTTTGGATTTATCGTTCGTGGTTAGTCACGATGAGGTAAGGTTTTGTTTATGTTAGGTCGGTTGTTTCAACTATTTAAATGTACACGCTTCTCTATAAAATTTGCAGGTTACGTTTTGGGAGTGTTTTTTACTAGCATATACATAGAAAAAGATTTGACTAGTATCATCCTACTATATATCCTACTAATATTGTAAACGTGAAAGTTTGTGAGTATGGATGGATGGATGGATGGATGTTTGTTACTCTTTCACGCAAAAACTACTGAACGGTTTTGAGTAAAATTTGGAATGACGATAGCTTATACTCTGGATTAACACATAGGCTAATTTTTATCCCAAAAAAGTTTTTGCGGGATAACGGGAAGACGGGTGAAACCGCAGGGCGTAGCAAATTTTACAATAATACATACATATATATCAGAAACTACGTGTATTCACTAGTGATGTTATATCTATTAGTGATGTTTTTCAAATACACGGTGGACAACACACATACATAATGTATAACCTTATTCATATCTCTGGAATAGAAAAATATAGCAGTTATTTAAAAATACATATTCGGATACTTATTTAAGTTACTTTTGATTAAGTTTTGAAAAAATATAGTTTTAATTGCCGCCGTCATTACTGAAAACCAGTCTGGCTCTTTTAAAAGAATTTTCCAAGGTTTTTTTTTCGGGAGTTCGGTTGGAAGTTCCACAAATCTTGACGAAGGTTTCTCTCAAGGGTTGCCTGAACAGGGTTGTTCACATAAATCCGTGACTTTAGATAACCCCATAGAAACAAGTTTAGGACGGTCAAATCGGGTGATCTTGCTAGCTCTTGTAAACCACCATAATGTGTGTGTGTGTATGTGATATCAGACCACCGGGAAACGATTATTCCTCGTTCTTCACGATCAAGCGTTTCATTGCATATTCGCACAAACTCTAATTCTTTTTTGACATTCGACGCCATTTGTAAAATTTATGGCACTTGCCGATAGGGCCATACATTATGGCCCACCGTTATTTTTGACTTTAGTTGACGTTGGTTATGATCTATGGTTGTAAAGACCAGCGGACAAGCTTCGCGCATATACGGGCGGCCGGTACCAAAAAAACAATCGAAAAATGCCCATGCTTCACTGTCGTTTCCTGTTTGAAAGAGGTGTAGGCATGTAAGAAGGGCAGAAATAAATCGAATACATTTAATCAGGACAGGACATCACAAATCATTACAATTTCACATGTGGATCTAACAATATAACAATTACAAAATGCAATGACGCGTGTTGTCATAATAGGTAACACGATCAAAATACAATTAAGGTTCTAAGACTATAATAAACGAATGAATTACGGCGCTGTCCAACCTAATGTTTACGAGCCTCTAAAGTTAGGTTTAGGTAAACAAAGCGCCTTCAAAACTTCACTAGCATCAAACAAAACGCTCCGCCAAGAATTAACAAGCACGAGATTTGTGAAGACAAGCGTTCATATTGCCACAGTATTGCATTATCTATTTTAGGACAGTCTCACACGTGTGCGAAAATATACACAGCCACAGTGCACGCTTTGACTTCGTATGTGATTAGCCGAGCTGTGTCAGTGTTTAGAGCACTTCAAAGCCCGTCTATATTATTTCCTCCTTGAGTTATTGGCGGTATGCACATAAATAATTCTCCGCCGCATAGTTCGCAAATAAAAGGCTTAAAGTGGAGATAGCTGAATCTGCATGGGTCCGTTTGATGGTCAAGATTTAGTGGAAGTGTGTGTGTGACTATTTGATAAAGAAAATTGGTGTTTTGTTTTACTTTCAGACTTTCAGACCTCCTCATCATTATCAGCCTTCCACGTTCCCGCTGCTGGGACTCTGGCCTTCTCTCAGAGAGAGAGAGAGTAAAGGCTAATCTACTACGCTGACCCAGTGCGGGTTGGTAGATGTCACATGCCCTTGAAAATGTTGCAGTTCTTGGGCACGCCGGTTTCCTCACGATGTTTTCCTTCACCGTTTTGAGCGATGGCCAATCCGCACATAACTTATTAAGTCATAGGTACAAGGCCGAGAGGATTCGAACTCGGTGTCGGCGTCTTGTAAGTCGCACGCCAAACCGTTCAGCCACCATCGCTCAGACCTCCTCAGTCTACGTAAAATCTTTTCTTGATGTTGTGTTTTATAAGCTTTTTATAAGCGTACGTGTGACATGAACTAATCAGAAATAGCGCGATTCCCAGTCACACACTCACACATCACACACACATACATATGTGGCATTTCTACCGTGCGGGGCAATTATGATCATTAAAGTGCTATTCTGCGATTTGTGCTCGTACTGTGCATTGCTTCAGCGGGCGAGTCGCGGTATCTGTGGCTTGCACAACCTGAGAAACCGATACTAAATCCAGAACTACAGATGCTCAGTATTATTTCATACACAATACCTATTGAAACGCTATGAAGGATAAACTCGGAGTATAACAATAGCACCAAACATCCGCCTGGCGGAATCCCGCCGGAAACCTCACCGTCGCGCTTCCCTTCGCAAATATACGTATTACGATGGCGTCTTCCTTTTCAGCGTTATTCCTGTCGCCTTGTTCAGTCAGAAGCTGGAATATACTGTAATTCTTTGTAATCAATATTCCAATCAACTCAACATTATATTTCAAACTTCATACAAACATTTTCAGTCCTTTAAAATGGGTGTTAAAAGAGGTATTCAGGGTCAGCAACGCCACTAGTGTGACAAATGTCCATAGGAAACGGTGTGGGATTGGTATCGATCAAAACGGTGAAAAAAAGCGTAGTGAGGTAACTGTTAAGTCTAAAAACCTCAGCATACTCATCATGGGACATCTATCAGTCCGCACTGGATCGGCGTTGTAGATTATAGCCTAGACTCTCACTCTGAGAGAAGGCCTGTCCCCCAGCAAAACATAATGTTGTGGAGTCGACTTTCAAAGATAAAGTGCTGATTTAGAGTAAATGAGGCTCCAACCCATGCCACAAACAGATGTCAAATGACAAGCTAAGCATTTCCGTCCTGGGTATTACGTGATGGCTTGTAATTTTGATGGGTTTGCCAAATGGGCCGAACCTTTTACCGACGTGATCAAGAGCAAGACAGTTTCACTACGACCTGCAATATTTACGCCTGTCTCTTTATGTCAGCTACCAGAAATACGTGTGATGTTGGCAAAATTCAAACAGTTTATTCCACCAAGAGAAAGTTTTTCGCTTTTTTGTGTTGTGCTTTACTTGAGTCGTCTGTTTTACATAGCATTTTGTGTTCGCAGATTTCACGCTCGCCTGCTCTTAAGATTTTCCTGTTAGATGATTTAGAAAAAAGGCCTACGCTTTTTTTGAAAGGTGAACATTGTCGAAAATTATTTATCTCTATAGGTAAATAAGTAGGTAGGTATCTCTCTTACATTGTGCCAGCGTGGTAGATTACGGCTTAGACTCTTTTTCTCTCTTAGATATAAGACCTGCGTCCCAGCAATGGTGTGTGTCTTACAAGGCATCGTTTGACTACAAATCATCTTTGAAGTTGCTTTCACGCTAAATGCCCTACTACCAAGCTATAGTTTTATCACGAGTTTTTCCTTTACCAAAAGCTGATAATAGTCGCAAACCACCATTACTGTCACTGAGCTACCTCACTACTTGCATCACTTAAAACTCCTATCACATTTTACTCAAAGCGCGTACGTAAAAGTTCAAACACCTCGCAGCATATTTCTTTACATTTTGCCCGACACGGCAAAATATTCAGTACCTCCGCAACGATTTTTATGCCAGCCGTGTTGGCAAAAGCGCTTGAGCTAGACATAAAGAGACGGAAATTTTAAGGCACTTCGTTTACCAACGTCAGGAGTCGGTAAGTATACTCCGCTCAGATATCTTGCTCTAGTTAATTGCTGCAGGGTGCTGTCTCGTCTCTAATTACAGTGTAGATAGGTTCATTTCTAATTTTGGTAACCGCGATTTTCAGCTTTTTAAAATGCTGGCATTTCTATTTGAAAGATAAACTTTGTTTTTTAAAGTTAAGAATAATACAAAAAGGTTTTTCTGTGTAAGAAAATTGAGAGATAATAGTTTTATTGTTGAAGTAATGAGGTCTTTATGACACTCCCGTCGTGCCTGTAGGATATAAATGGTCAAAGTTAGTCAAGCAAAAGTTTCTAAAACGATTAGGCAGGCATTCTACATAAAATACGTATTAATGTTTCTGTTTTGGGTTTTTTCATGTTCTACAAATCTAATCTTTATTTTCCTACTAATATAAGCAAAACATTGTATGTTTGTCCGTCTTTATTTCACGATAAAATAGCTGGACTAAATTTGTTGAAATTTTGCAATCTTGTTTTACTTATCACAGGGTAGCCTTTGGCTGTTGTTACTTGACGTTGTGATCAAATGTGGCATCACGGTACGTTCGTATTAAAAATTGGCTCTCAAGTGAGACTTCTAGAACAAACGATAGGTGTTTGGCGACATGTTCTCAACTAGTTTCTAGTTTCGTTTCAATATTTTTATTCCCCGAAAGCTTAAACCCATTGCATGATTCAAATTTATAACTTACGGCTTGTTAACTTTGGGTTACTATTCTTTTTACATAGGCTACTTACTCGTATTACCAAAAAATACGACATAGGACTGTCAAAGTCTTTACCCGCAAGCCGCGGGGCGGGTCGCAAATAAAAATGTATTGATAGCTAGCATTGATACAAACTAAAATCGATAAAAAGCAAACGAAATCTTTACGTGTGCAAAAAAATATAAAAACAATAACAGATAGGCTATACTGATATTTCCTCACGAAGAGGTTTCCGATCTCCTAACTTCGTCCGTAAACACCAATTTAGTCGCTTTGACGCTCTTTCGATGTCGTCAGTATTGTACAGTAGCCATCATTTCAATACTTCTCGACTAGTACGTATCATCCCTTCAGGTTTCCTTTATATTTTTGTAAATTACAGTTAAGTTAATTTTTTTAAATTATTTGGTTGTGTTGTGAAAATAACAAGAAAAAAAAACTCTGTGAGATGGCGTTGAAAACTTTTATAAATTAATATAAGCAATATTTTTAGTGAAGTTTTAAAAAAAAAATACACAACAGCTGCAGTGTGTAAAATTTTACACACTTTTTCAGAGAAAGGAGTAGTTATACTCATGGTTATAATATTCCAGAAAAACGTTGGCTCGATCACAACTTTCACTTACAAAATTAGTGTATTTTTCACTGTGCCCCGGGGCGGCCCTAAGTGTAAATCCGGCCCTGCAAATCGTTTGAAAATATTCACCCTCCGTGTCCTACTTTCTCTAGAGTCGTTGTCACACTGCACAATACATGTGTCTGTTATCGTTCTTTGAATTGTTCTACCCCATTTCGTGGGAAGCTTGATTGTATTTGGTTACTATGACTGCCTCGATATGGGTGTTAAATAGGTGTTGGAAACGAGATGATAGTAACTTTATTTTAGGTAGATATAACGAATATAATAAATACGGTTTTCCTGTTATATCCGAGAAACCTCCTTTCAGAATAAAAAAGTAGCCTATGTAATAAACCAAGGTATAAGCTGTCTCCATTTCAGATTACACTCCGACCCGTTCAGCGTGAACCCACTCACTTTCACATTTATAATTTTAGCTTCAAGTGTCATTATTTTTGGATACCACGAGCCTGACTGAAGAAAATTAATTAAAATTAAATTTATTATTAGCCTTTCACGTTCCCACTGCTGGAACTCTGGCCTTCTCTCAGAGAGAGAGAGTATGGGCTGTAATCTACCACGCGGGCCCAGTGCGGGTTGGTAGATGTCGCATGCCCTTGAATGTTGCAGTTCTTGGGCATGCCGGTTTCCTCACGATGTTTTCCTTCACCGTTTTGAGCGATGGCAAATCTGCACATAACTTATTGAGTCATAGGTGCGGGCCGAGAGGATTCGAACTCGGTGTCGGAGTCTTGTAAGTCGCACGCCTAACCGTTCGGCCACCATAAAATTAAATAATTAGTCTGAAATCAGTAAAACAAGTCAAAATTGCAACATTCAAGGGCATGCGACATCTACCAACCCGCACTTGGCCAGCGTGGTAGATTACAGCCCATACACCCTCTCTGAGAGAAGGCCAGAGTCCCAGCAGTGAGAACGTGAAAGGCTGATAATGATGAAGTCAAAATTGACTTATCACTAAGAGCGATCTTTGCCAGACAACTCTGGATGGATAAGATGAAAATATCACAAGTTGGTATACCAATTTATTTCACGGCAAAAAGTTATCGCTGTTGCTCGTTTGCACAAAATTTCGCGCAAATTCTTCCCCAGGGTAAAGTGGAAGGGATTTCTTTACAAATAAAAGAAAAGAGATATAAATTTATTCTTTGCCAGAGAGAAAGAAATAATTAGAAAACCTAGACAAACGAGTTATGTACCGGTTTCTCTAACCTTTTATGTTTATTAATAATTCTTTCAATGTACGGGATTCTTATCTTTGGAGAACAAATGAATGGAGTACTTTAGGAATAATTTCTCTAATCTTGAGTGTGAAAGAACTTATTAATATTTTAGTACAGATTACGGGCTAGTTTATTTCGGTACAAATTATTGTAATGAATATTTTAAATAGTGTACTAAATATGCAGCGTGATTCGACATTATATTATAATAAAATAAAAAATTAAATCAATCAATCAATTTCGCATTTATAATATTGGTAGGATAAGCACATATTGTAAAACTAGCTGAGCACCGCATTTCAACCCTTATGGAAATTCTCTCACGTTCTTTAGTATTTTTGACTTCCTTACTTCGTGAATGTACAAAAACCGGCCCTACATTTACTAAAATAGGGGTTTTATTTACATATCGCGAGGAAACCGGAATGCCCAAGAACTGCAACATTTAAAGGCATGCAACATCTACCAACCCGCACTGGGCCAGCGTGTTAGATTACAGCCCATACTCTCTCTCTGAGAGAAGGCCAGAGTCCCAGCAGTGGAAACGTGAAAGGCTAATAATGATGATGATGATGATTGGTTTTATTTTACGAAAATTCTTTGCAGGACTTGAGCAGCTTTGAGGAAACTATTCGTTATTTTTCCGCCAATTATGTGAACACGTACAAAGAAACCTAGTCGCTATTGCGACGTGAACGCATACTACGTAATTGCCATCCGCATTACCTCTACTTCAGTACATCACGAAGCACTCTATCTCTCATATCCAGCAAGATTAACCTAACTTTGGCGCCTATCTTGATCCTTTCATTCGTGTTAACTATTTCGGGCTAAGCAAAGAGCAGAAGGGTTCCGTCTTGAGCTTGTTTCACACTTAATTAATTTAGTGTGAAATGGGCTACGTTGCAGACTGAGACTGAGAGAGTTTAAGACTTTAGTGTGGGAAAGTTTAAGGTCGAAACTGACTGAGTTTTGGTTTGGGAAAACAATTGTGAAAACAATATCATTTTCATAACAATTATAAGTAGAATCGTTCTGAGTGATAAGATCGCCCATTGTGAGCTCAAAAACCTTTTCTTCTTTTACATTTTACAGGGTAGCGTTTGACCACAATTCAACTGATGTTAAGTGACGATGTGGTAGAAAGTGCCGCTACGCTACGCTTAGACTGGGAACTGGTTCTCAAGCGAGGCATCTGGAACACATCGGTAGGTGTTCGGAGACTGATTCTTGATAACTCATTTACCATAGAGGAAGTAAAGATAAACAGACATAGATTGATATCAAGCTTAGAATGTATTTTTTCTTAACAAATAATGATTTGTTTTTAACTTTGTTTCATATACCTACAGACAATAGGAACCTGAACTTTGAATAGCAGATAAAAGCTTAACTAAAAATGTGTTAAAGAAAAACCCGTTTACATAAAATAATTGAGAAGAGATGATTTTTTTTACATTTATAAAGAAAAATGATGGCAATGACCGTACCTATCGGTGTGCTTCGGCAGCCAGTTCCCTATGAAGCATGGCACCATCTTAGACCGCAACGTCACTTAATACCAGGTGACTTGTGGTCAAACGCTACCCTGTAAAACGTTAAAAAGGCTCTAAATTTCAGCATTATCTCGGAGTTCCGACCTTAAGGAGTTTCTGCTCAATCTAAGCCTAACAATAACTAAGTGTTAACGGGCCAGTAACTCCGTCTACGTACGCTACTTGGCCCAAATTTTAGACGAGTTATGTAAGCGAAAGGGAAATTAATGGCCCGTCTTGTAATACGTCTATTTAATACGTTTGGACGGCACTATGTACCGAAGTAATTTCCTAGATAAATGGTAGATTGGAAGATATTTATATGGCTGTCCTAAATTTAAAGGGTGCAGTTTGTAAAGGCGAGCTAGGGAAAGTGGAGCAAGATATTAATTAGTTAGTTAGTTACAAGTCAAGCTAATAAAAGTGTTTTAAAAAAAGGTAACAAGGTTTTTTTTTCATTATTCATGAAGTTTTTAGACTACAAGCTCGAGGCCCGTAGGTACTGTTGTCAACACATTTTCATTAAAGATACTTAGGTAATTCCGCGTTTAAATATAATTATGTAATTATATTATAATAGGAGCTAATTAATAACTAAGAGGTTGTGCACATTGGGATATGGAAACATGGACATTATACAATTTAAAACATGCAAAAAAAACTAGGTTTAAGCTATTTCTATTCCTAACTTTACTCAAATCCGTTAAGACGATTCAGCGTTGAAGAAGTAACAAACGTACACAGTTACGTACTCACTCACAGACTTTTACATATATAACTACTACTACTAGCAGCACCCCGCGGTTTCACCCGCGTCTTCCTGTTATCCTGCAGGAACCTTTTTCCGGGATAAAAGTAGCCTATGTGTTAATCCAGGGTGTAGGCTATCTTTATTCTAAATTTTATCAAAATCGGTTTAGTAGCTACAGTGATACGTGGTAACAAACATTCACACACACACACAAATTTTCGCATTTATAATATTAGTAGGATAGGATTAAAGATATCCTACAAATATTAAACATGACGTGAAAGTTTGTGAGGATTAATTTTTGTTACTCTTTCACGCAATACTACGGAACGGATTGTGATGAAATCTGGTGAGAAGATAGCTCAAGCCCTGGAAAAAGACATATTAGAATACCTTTTATCGTGTTCCAGCGTAGTCCAGTGCAGCTAGTGGTATATGCGGGAATGAAACATTTTGGGCCGCATATAAAGTAACAAACATTTAAACTTTATTCTAATTTCAAAGTGTAACCGACATAGCCAGTTCACAGATGACAAACTTCCAACAATGCCGGTGGAACTTTACTTAAGAATATTGAAAGTTCCCCCCCTAGTGGGATAAATGGATAAAATCTATTATATTACTGACAAAAGAGATAAATTTCTCGTCCGCTGGGACGAGCAAACGGGAAAAAAGCGCTTTAGCGATGACGTCTGAAAAGTGATGTCTACCGACAGTTACATATATCGATAGAAAAAAGAGTTTTTGTTAACTTTAGTATATAATTTCCTTCTTCATATAAATTCCTGACTTTTTAAATCAATTTAAATTTTTTCTCTTTAATAAAAATTAAGCTTTATTTATTCCATGAATGCATTTTTTTTTTATCTTCATTGATGATACATATTTAGGTGGGCCGCACCGCAGCTCACTACTACATCTCTTTCGAACATTATATTTTGCGGTGCGGGCCGCCTATAGCATGTGCGCGGTTGAAATCATAAATCAAATCATAAAATTAATGAATCACAAGCAAATTCTATGAAACAAATGACAGCATAAATTTAATAGTTATTGTGCTATTTGAACATATTTGTCCCCGTATTTTTACTTCTTACAGATTCTTACAGATTACTTCTTAGATTTTATCCATTTATCCCACTAGGGGGGAACTTTCAATATTGCAAATTGATCACAATTATTCATCTGATGTTAAGCGATTGGTCAAAGGTGGTGCCAAATCAATTACGTCTTGATTGGGAACTGGCTCTCAAATGTGGCTGCCGGACACACCGATAATAATTAATAGGCTCTTAGCTACAAACACTACGTGGATTATAATATCTTAGTTTGTAATTACAATGTTAATAATATATTCATAGCTCCTATTATAGTCAAAGGTCGAGAAAATTAAACAACACTGTGAAATTATTGCGTCAAAGGTTCAGTTCCGACTTTCATCCCCTCATTAAGCGCTAATGAATTATTGAATAATAATTTCGTTTCCAGAAACTAAAGTAACGCTGACCTGTTTAATCTATTCCTCCAAAGTCTTGACACTTGACTTACGTATAAATTGTAGGGTTTCCGATAAATAATTTTGACTCGGTGAGTTTGTGTTTGTAATTCAAACTGAAGCAGCTTACCTGAAAAAAAAAGATAATACGTTACTTCATATTTTAATAAACCATTGTAAACCCTCTCCACTTCGATATACGGTACTTTTTAAAGCTAGTTATTATTGTGTATCTAAAAACGATTGTTCTAACTTGATTAGACTTTAAAAGAACTAGTAAACCAATAAAATTATGCACACACTTAGTTTTGCAAAGATAATTAATTATTACATTTGCTGCTAGTTTGCACCATCAAATGCAGATCATATACATTAAGAACAAAAATGGTCCCAAAATTGACCCTTGAGGCACCCCCATAAGTAATCCTCCAAATTTATATTCATTAAAACATGTACATTTTTGTTTAGGTTTCTTACTAATTGTAGACTTGAGTTGATGGAAACGAGCGAATGAATGGCAGACCAACATTACTATATAGCTACTGTTCCTACTGTTCCCATGGAATTAGATGACATTTTGGTGCAATTCTTTAAACACCACGAGCCAGCCTGTCTTAACAATATGACATCAGGTTTTAACGGTTATCAAACAATTATTAAAGATGTTTTGAAAATAGCATTCAGATGAATATTATTATGTTTTCAAACACAATATTAGACAATGATTATAACTGTCTATAAAAGGCTGGACAAAGACGATCAGCAGTTATACTTCTTGTTGAGCTAAAGGTGATTAGATTCCAATTTGTTCTCAAATATTTTTATGTGTTGAGTGCTGTATTTTTTTATTTATTTAGTGAAATAAAAATATTGGAATTATAATAATCTTGTAATAAGTGACTAAAGTGCGTCCTCTTACATGTTTTAAACCCTAATGGAGGGTATTTAAAGTTCACAGCTTCTAGCTAGGTCACATAACTTCAATCAAAAAACTTGAGAATGGCAATATTATGCAAAACTATAAGTAAATAATTAAAGCAAATCATCCTAGTATGTATGAACTAAAGAAAGTAATATTATAATTGCCAACATCAAGGAAGTAATTCAACTTAATCATTATTATTTTACCCCAATTCAAAGTTTTATTAAACAATGGTAGAACTTCCTATTGAATCTTCAGCAAATCAAAATATTATGACACCAGTTTCTAACAACTTTGCTTTGTAAAATAAAGTAGGGATGGGGGCCAATGAAAAAACATATCGATATTTATGGTTTCGATAATTTATATGATATATAAATATTGTTTAATCTTACGCAACATGATTGTTTTATAACAAAACGATATATTTACACTTCCGTTTCCGCTTCTACTAAAAAACTTTTACTTTTTTTTAGCATTACGTGTACCACTAATAAATACAAAACTAGAGAAAATTTGATAATCTCAGATAAATAACGATATATCGTGATTAAAAATATCAGCGATATACAGAAATAGTTTTAGGAGAATATCGATATTTCGATAAGGTGATAATTATTTCCCAAGCCTAAAATATCCATTCATTTCTTCAGGTAGTCTAGTCACCATTGTTACAAATTCAACTGTATTAACATTTTTAATATTCATTCAGAAGGCAAATTACACGCACCGTTTTTTAATTTCAAATCGATGAGACCTAATCTTTTTGTTTAAGACAGACATCGAAGAACTTGAAAAATCTGTTGTGGTTAATACCTACTTTACTAATTTCTGCCACTTATTTCCATGGGAGAAAAACTTAATTAAGTTAATTTGGGATGGGCGGCAGCTATGTCTATGAAATTGGCATTTGTGATATAGTTTAGAAGGGGGTTAATTTAGGGAAGGAAGGGAAAAAGATTTCAATAACTAAAATCAAGTGCATCTTGTATTGTTGCCACTAGATTGCGCTGCAGCACATCAAATCCTTATATTTGCCTTCTCGGGGTAGATTGCGTTCAATTTGTTTCTTTTTATCGAACCACATCTTTTTCAGTAATGTGGCAAGTAATAGTGATATTATGTATACTGGTGGTCGCTAATGAAGCAAGGTATGAAAACGTCAACGTGAAGAACGACTGGTGGGACACCGCGGTTATATACCAGATCTACACAAGATCCTTCATGGACAGCGATGGTGACGGTATTGGTGATATTAATGGTAAGCATATCACATAGATCAGTAACAATAGATGAAGAGCGAAGAGCCAACTGAGAACCGTAAGCTTAAGGATTGAATTCCCGATACACAAAAAAAGATTGAATAAAAAGCGCAAGTATTGGTTCCGTGTTTGGACGTCGTGAAACCTTAAAGGTACAGGGAATCCTGGTTATGGGTCATAGCTATCTATGTGATTGAATAAACGTTAAAGATGAAAAGAAAACGAAAAAAAAATTTATGACCAAAATACAGGACATACCTTTTAAATACCTAATGAATACTAGTTGACTTTTAGTTTAACCTCCAAAAGCATTTAAAAATAATAAACCGTTTCTTATAATTATATTTATGTTCCCCTTTCCAGGTGTAACCTCAAGCTTGGAATATCTTAAGGAGATAGGGGCAAACGCAGCCTGGCTTTCCCCCATCTTCAAGTCTCCAATGCATGACTTCGGCTACGATATATCTGACTTCTACACGATCCAACACGAATACGGCAGCATGGACGACTTCGAACAACTCCTCAAAAAAGCCAATGATCTCAGTAAGGCCCCATTAATATTCATGGCGAAATTACGTAAATTTATGCTTTACGCTCAGAATGCCAGAAATGTTCTTACTTCAACGTCCCTAACAAGATTTTACGTTCAACCCGAATGATGAAAGCATAACGATCTTCAGAACCTCTTGTACTACGTTATTGTTTGTTTATTATGTTGATTCCCTTTCAAAGATTTTGAATTTGATGAGCTACTCCAATGAAGTAATTATTTCATTCAATGAGCAGGAAAGTAACCTAGATCTCCGATTCAAGAATATTCTGAGTTGTAAAAGAAATAACAATTTGTTTGCGAGACTTTGATGTTTTATTTTCGTTTCAGATCTGAAAATTATTTTAGACATTGTTTTGAATCATTCAAGCAATGAAAGCGAATGGTTTATTAAGTCTATGAATCGTGATGAATATTACAGCGACTGGTACATTTGGGAACACGGGCATCTCGATGCATCTGGTATAAGGAAGCCGCCTAACAATTGGGTAACTACCTACATTCATTTCGTATATAACTACTCATATGAATTCCTCTATCACAATAGCTGCTTTTCTGGCCAGTATTTTCTTAGAGTCCAACTATTAATATGAAAAACAGATCTCAATTGACGTAGAAAGCCTTAACTTACAACCTTCTTTTAACCTTGATTTTCATCTTGGCTATTTCACAGCGTTTTGTTTATATCATATCAAAAATGTATTGCTTGCTGGTGATATTATTTTATTATATCAGGGCATACTAGTATAGTCAACAGCTATTAGCTATAGTAGTTATTAGGTGTGATTTTTTTTGCAGGTCAGTCTATTCAGAAAAAGTGCTTGGACTTATTCACCGGTTCGAGACCAGTTCTTTCTTCATCAATTTGGTCACGCACAACCTGATTTGAACTTTCGGAATCCCGTTGTTGTTGATGAAATGAAGGTAAGAAATATTAGTAAATGTGATATATAATCCGAATATTAAAATCTTCAACTACTTCTCTTATTTTTAGAACGTGATAAAATTCTGGCTCGAAAAGGGCGTAGCTGGTTTGATGATCAACTCTGTGAATCATATTTTCGAAGTTGATAAGGACCTCTATGGTGGGAGATACCCTGATGAGCCATTGACAGGCAAGCCTGGACTTAGTTCAGATGATTACGGATATCTTGAACACGAGTATACGAAAGACCAAGAAGAAACATATGAAATGGTATCGCAACTCAGGGATGTGTTTGATGCAATCACCCTTCGGGATAACATTACAAGGTTGGTAACTTTTATAATATTTCAACCGCTAATCTCAGGACCAAATACTAGTATTCTTAAGTAGTAATCAAATCTTCTTCTTCAAGTATTTTTCCTTTCTAGAAGATGCATTAACGACTAGCAAACAAATTTTCTTTGTATCACCACCATATCATTTGGCAAAATCATTCTCAACATTGCATTTCTTCTTTCTCAGAGTAATGCTGACTGAATCATCTCAAACAAGTATCAAGAATACAGTACGGTACTATGGTGAAGGCAACCAGAACGGTGCCCAAATTCCTCTTAACACTGGTCTCCTTGATGATCTAGATAAAGGTTCTGACGCAAGAGATATCAAATTTGCAATAGACAAATGGTTAACTTACAAACCTCTGCACAAGCCAGCTAACTGGATGGTAAGTAATTTAATTTAAGGCAATGTAATAGAAATAGAATATTGCAACACCATACAGTCCAGTTCGTATTATTTTGGGAGCCTTCAAGTCAAGAGTGAATAGGTATCTTCTAGGTAAGTATGCTCCATCATCGACCTAGTCATCACTTACCATCAGGTGAGACTGGGGTCAAATGCTTACCTATTGCTAATAAAAAAAAAAAAATATAATAAAATTCATAAAGTCATCATCTCATCAGTCATAAAGAAATTGACCCAGAAGAATCATTAATTGTAAGTGAATTGCAATTATTTTAAAGCCTTTTTCGTATACATTTTCAGGTTGGAAATCACGACAAGATAAGGCTGGCATCACGTTTTAGAAGCGAACTGGTCGATGCTTTCAATATGCTTGCATTACTTCTGCCTGGAATAGGGATCACATACATGGTAATACCAAATGAAATAACTACTGATTCGTTACATTAATTTGATTTTGAACAAAAAGTTACTGCTAAAAGCTATGTTTTAGCTAAGTTAGTATTATACAGAGTTTATAAATCTATTAATTATTATTAAATTCCAGGGTTGACCTTTGGAACATCGTTTGTTAATTAGAACTATGACTAACAATGTAAATTTATTCTAGCAATAAATATGAACCTTATTTTACCCATAATTTACATGGTTCATGATTTAATAAATGCAATATGACCGAACAACACAACGAAATTGAGAACGTATTGTAAGGTTTCGTTAATTAATTACATCTTAGTTTGTATTTTTCTCAAGTTTTTAAATTTAATTGATTTTGATTTGTCTAATTACGTATTTTTTATACTGGCAACAATTTAAATGAAGGGAATGACAATTCGTTTGACGTTGTCACTGGTCGATGGTCGGTTTTCAAATTTAAAAAAAATAGGATGATGGGCTGGGGGTAGTTCGGTATAAAAAGCAGGGATTTTCTGTAGATTGGACCATTGGAGAGTGATCGTTGGAGTTGGACGGAGGTGTCCGGAATATTGATTATAAATGTGTATTAACAGTGAAGAAGTGTAATAAATAAGTGGAATATAAATAACCCTGCTGTTTGACTTGGGAGACTCCTCACAAGTCAGAAGTGGGATTAACATCGCATAAATCGCGTAAGTACACGCCTACAATTTTATTATTATTTTTAATTAATACCGTTTGGTTCATTGGGGTTCTCTCAAAACATTTTGTAAGTTGTATTTTCCCTCGAGGTATTCTTGGTACAGTAAATATATTCCTGTTACTCTCCTGCTATGTTGTTCTATTTTTCGGTTGTTATTGTGAAGCAGTGAAGCGTTAGATATGTACCTACAAAAAAAAAAAAAAAAAAAAAAAAAAAACGCGCTTAGCCTTCGCATGAATTGGGACGTTGAGCTTAAAGCGTGTTGATTAAGAGTACTGGATATTATGCATGTCACTTACATCTATAAAAATAAAAACTCCTATACGACTTTTCGAGAAAATTCTAGTGCTAGAAAGAGAAAGAAGTGTAGGTTTTCCAAAACTAATACCCAATAGCCAGAGAATAACTCGTATGTATATACGAGATATCTAAAATTATTATTATTGTTTTGCATTAGCAAGCAACGTTTTGTCCCTTGACTGTAAACAAAGTGATAATTTCTCAAGACTACGTTATTTAAATATCGTCATTCATTTTGATTTAATGAGTACTTTTCCCACTTATTATTTTATTCATAGTGAACTGTTCTGAACCTGCGATTAACTTTGGAAAATATTTGTGAGTTGTAGAAAAGATGGAGCATTCTAAAAGTCAAGGCCGCGACGAGCATCGCAGGCTGGCTTCTCCTCGCGCAGACGGAAGTACTAGAAGACGCAGTCGCAGCCGTGACCAGCACCTTCATCGTCACTCGTGGCGCACGGCGGCAGCCGCGATCTGCACACCGGAGGTGAACAACGGAGCCAGTGCGTCGGCACCGAGCGACATGGAGGCAGCAAAAGGCGATCTTCGCGAGACCCGCAGCACATCGAACGAGTGCGACGGCCACGTGATACCATCACCGGATGTCGTTCAAGGTCATGTAGCCCTTCTTTTACTTCAAGAGACAATAATAAATTTGTACAGTCATATAAAAGTAGTGCAACGTCACAACCGTACGAACCGAGTGCACATTCGAACAATAAGCAAAAAAAAAAAAAATATTCTGCCTGAGCTTGCTCCTTTTTCCAAAAATCAACGAATGGATGTGTAGCTTAGAAAAGTAAACGAATGTGCCTCTGTTTATTACGGTTACGGCCCAAAACTTGGAGGACTGCTAAAAACTGTACCAAAGGCCATGTGTATTTCGAGTTCCAATCCAAATAATAAATTCATTAAAAAGGTAGCTAGGTGATGAATCTTTGGATGCATTCTAGTCGTGTCTCGTTCACGAATGACTACTTGAGTTGGCGGGCGTCTTTCGTTCACTAGTCCGGTAACAATTCAATTAGTTTAGTAGTTCTTCCTTCAGTTGCCTAGTCCACCGGCAGTAAACGATCCGAAACACGAACGAGCACCACGCTATGATAGATAATGCTGTCACGATCTGTTGTAGGTTTTGAAGTGATCGTCTATTACACTCAAACGTTGGCTCGGATCGGAATTCGGAAACATGTATGTAGTGACTTCCAAACACCAATACTTTCAATGTCCTTCAAACAGTTGAACTCACATAGGTGAGAAGTTTTTATTATCGCTCGCATTCACGATAGTTCCATGAACTAGTGAAAGAAAATCGAACGCCCATTTGTTTATAAACTACTGAACTAAATTTTATTTTATTTAATTTTATTTAAATGAGTGATTTACTCCAGTGTGATAAGAAGAGGCCTATATGTCTTTTCATTTTGGGGACACATTCTGCGCATGGCTAATGCATTCATAGACTTTGGCAGTGAATTTACTTTAATAGCGGAGTCTAGTGTCGAAAAATTAGGGGTCACACATGATAAAATACCATCGACAATGAAAGGCTTTGGCAACGGGCTCGTACACTCCTTAGGGTCAGTAACATTAAGCTTGGATGGTTGTTGATGTAGCTGCAGTAGTCGATGCAAGGTCGTAGGTGGCTATTTACTTGACAAACCAATGCTCATTGGTCAAACATATTCAGAGCAACCTCACATCGTAGTCTTCAAAGATACAAACAAATTACAGTTCCTCGACGTAGGCACCGAAGTACCTTCTCAGTGCATTAACGATGAAGTACGTTCATTACGGGTTAGGCTGCTAGGACTTAGTAAGCCGTATACATAGTACCCGGGGGTGTGTATCAAGTTAAGAACGGAGACTTAAATGTTATGGTAACACCTTGTTCTATACCATGTGTGCTCTCGGCAGAAAGGATTCATATTGTAAATAGAATAGTCTCTGCTTCACAAGAACCTCTCTCTGTTGGAAAACATCCTCAACTTAATCGGATCGATAAAAACCAAATACAACTTGGTGATTTGGTATAGGAGCTCGAAACTAAGCTTTTGAACTTACTTCAGCAATATGAACATTGTTTTGTTTTTGATTTGTCAGAGTTAGGTAGTACTGACGTCACGGAGATGATGATCAAACTGAACAAGGGTCACCCAGTTGTATATAGGCCATATAATTCACATCATGAGCGAGACAAAGTTCGGGGTATGATAGACGAACTGTTGGGGGCAGGAATCACTATAGAGAATCGGTGTCAAATTATGCTAGCCCTATTATTTTAGTGCGGAAAAAGGACGGTAATATACGTATGTGTGTAGACTACAGAATGCTTAATTCGATTACCGTGAAGGAACATTACCCAATGCCAATAATTGAGGACGACATAACTCTTCTCTCTGGACAGACATGGTTCATCACCTTAGATTTGATGTCGGGCTACTTGAGAGCCAGTTCCACAGTCCAGGTGTGGCGTGGCGCCATCTTCGACCACATCGTCACTTAACATCACATCGTGACTTCTGGTCAAACGCGACCCTGTAAAGTGCCTGTTGCTGAAGAGCCTAAACGTCTAACGGCATTTGTCACGCCGGACGGACAGTACGAACTCAGCCGCATACCGTTCGGCCTGGCAAATACGCCTGTAGTATTTCAGCGTATGGGCGGTTATACGATGAAGGTATTTTAGTGTCCCTTAAAGAAAAAAAAGTTATGAATTTGAATTAGTATTATATATATATTACAAGTTCGCAATGTGTATGTACGTATAGTGTTATGGGCCAGAAGATAAATGCTGTAGTCAGGGGAGTGACACCATGAACAAAGTAGAGACAAATCGAGACAAGGACGTGACCTCCTCTTAGTATTTTATATGTAAAATAAAACAAATCAATAAAAGTTGTCACTCATTAATTTTTATTATTTTAATGAATGAAGTTCTATCAGCCTAAAGTATAAAACACATGCTATCAGATCTGAATACATACAAATATGTAAAACTTACAGAAAAATCAGACCTGTTCTAACTAAATTAAATATCAGGCTGTAGGGTAAAACATATCTCTCAATTAGAGATATGAAACATTTATTATTTTTACTAAATCTTTGTACTAATTACTTCTTAACGAAAAATAAAATCTATAACTTCATTATAAAATCAACATTTAACTTATAACTAATGTAATTCTTATGACTGATAGAGAATTGAGAACTGAAATAGATAAAAGTAGACGTTAGATTAGGAAATAACAATAAGTTACATTTTTGTCATTCCCATGGCTCTAATGTATACACAATGCTAGGGGAGTGGCGCCAGAGTAGTGACAAAATTACTAATAATTTAAAATACAGCTAAACACGTGAGTGCTTAAATATTTTAATGCAATTAGCTTATCTGGCTCACAATTATTATTTTCTACACATGCAAATTTGCTTAACAATAAAATATAAATAATATACACTTAACAGGGTAGATATTGCAACGACTGGCAAAACACGCTTTCTGACAGGGTAACAACTTCTGACGCGACGCTGATTTGTAAATCGTCGCTGCGATTGGCTTGTTGCTATGTTTACTTTACTCAATACGCGCCCGTCAAGTTATAACATCGGCGTTTGCGATATTTATACTCGATAATTTAAACCAAAGCGCGCCAGGTGAGGGTGACTCTAATTCAAGGCACTCAAAACTTTGACAATATTTCCTACGTTAATAATAATTATTTTACCTTCATGGTTTATCCTATATTTAGTTACATAATTATTGAGGAATATCATTGTAATGTTTAAATAATAAAATAGTATGGTTATAAGTTTATGATAATCAGGCATTTTACTACTTTTTCTAAAGTGATATAGCTAACGTAAATTAAATACACGGTTCAAATAAAACACGAGGTTAATAGTTACTTTAAGAATATAGGACGACAAATTAATCAATTCTTTGAATGATTTTCGAGGGGGCTGCAATAATCCTAATACCGTATAATGACCCGTATGACGAATCACGTCCTAGGGCCAGCGCGATCTAGTAAAACAACAGTTTACATTGACGAGTTGTTGATTTATGGGAAAGATTCGGATGAGGCTTTACTGAGACTTGAAGATATTATATTGAAACTTTTGACCGATGCTAAACTCAAGTTGAAGTTGTCAAAATGTAGTTTCCTCCAAAATCAGGGCATAAGCTATTGCCTTCCTACGAAGATCCATTCCGAGGTGTATAGGTTCTATAGGGAATTATCGTTGTATCTCCCATTCCCGGCTTTGAAGGAATGAAAAATAAGCGTAAAACTACAGTTGCTTCAGATCGAATGCAACCAGGGATACACATAGCAGCTTTAGAACTTGACTATGACGCTGAAACTATGGATGATAAAAGTGACGATGAAATGTTTGATTAAATTTAGACACAGACTGGATATTTAAATGATCTTATTTTTGTATTGGTAATAATCATAAAGTAATAATATTATATATCATACTACAAATAAATTTTCGTTGTTTCAGGTCAAGAGCGAGAATGGATGGGTTCGCTACTTGACGTGGTTATAATTTTGGATTGTTTCGTCTAGTCCAAGAGCGAGAATGGATGGGTTCGCTACTTGGATAGACAAAACTTTGGATATGGTTGCTAAGTTCAAGAGCGAGAATGGATGGGTTCGTTACTTGAATTAGCTAGTTAAAATCTCGATAATTGATGGGTTCGCTACTTGGATAAACAAATTTTGTATATGGTTGCTAAGTTCAAGAGCGAGAATGGATGGGTTCGTTACTTGAATTAGCTAGTTAAAATCTCGAGAATTGATGGGTTCGAGTATAAAGTTTAGAAGTGATAATTTGTAAGAATGGATTGGTTTCAGAATTGTGATTATTTTTATGGATGTATACATTTTGATGAATAAGCAATTATACAGTGCAGAATCACTAAAATAAATATTATATAGACGATTAGTTATTCCTAAAAATTGATGGGTTTAAGAATATTTAATTATTGATTGTTTTGATTATGTACACCTTATTATTATTATTTATTTGTTTTATGTCATTATTATTGTAAAATGGTTCAATCTACCGAGTGTAAGGTTTCCAACAGAGGCGTGTATGGGGTCATACACGTTATCAGGATGGTCGAGTGTAAGGTTTCGTTAATTAATTACATCTTAGTTTGTATTTTTCTCAAGTTTTTAAATTTAATTGATTTTGATTTGTCTAATTACGTATTTTTTATACTGGCAACAATTTAAATGAAGGGAATGACAATTCGTTTGACGTTGTCACTGGTCGATGGTCGGTTTTCAAATTTAAAAAAAATAGGATGATGGGCTGGGGGTAGTTCGGTATAAAAAGCAGGGATTTTCTGTAGATTGGACCATTGGAGAGTGATCGTTGGAGTTGGACGGAGGTGTCCGGAATATTGATTATAAATGTGTATTAACAGTGAAGAAGTGTAATAAATAAGTGGAATATAAATAACCCTGCTGTTTGACTTGGGAGACTCCTCACAGTATTAATACAAAACATGATAATTACCATCTATTTATAGAGTACAAAACAGTTGGACGTATACGACCTCCGTTCAATGAAAAGGTTTCAGATAAACGAATAAATAAATTAATTAGTTCCCAAAATCTATAAAATCGAAAAGGTTAATTTTCAAACACAACAGACCCCACAATTTCTGAACCTTTATCAAACTGCTGACGAACCCCACGTCAACGAAATAAACCAGACTACGAGTGCTGTACTTGTCTATATATTATTCAGGGCGAGGAGATCGGCATGATCAACGGTTTTGTTACCTGGAGCGAAACGAAGGACCCTCTAGCGTGTAACACGGACGACCCTGTCAATTTCGTCGAGGTGTCCCGTGACCCCGTACGCACTCCCTTCCAGTGGGCAAGTGGGAAAAACGCAGGTATGATCTGAACCTATCTATCTATCATATCATCATCATCAGCCTATCACGCTCCCGCTTCTGAGTTACTGGCCTTCTCACAGAGAGTCTGGGCCGTAATCTACTACGATGGCCCAGTGCGGGTTGGTAGATGTCGCATGCCCTTGAATGTTGTGGTTCTAGGAAATGGCGGTATCCTCCCGATGTTTTCCTTCACTGATTTTCAAGACGATAAATTCACGCCAGTGAATTGCTGGTGTATCGTTTGGGCTTCTATATGAACCAGTTTAAGCAACCGACGAAACCCTTTTGTAAACCCAAAATAAATAATTCCGGCCAGGGCTCATTACCAAATTTACATTGAGATGTCGTGTCACGAAAGTATGTACAATTCCAACGAGATATCATCAGACACAATGACATAACTATTAACAGAGTGTGTTTTTATAGTCTCATAACATAACTGACCCCGCATACCTTTTTCTTCATAGGTACAGTACATTCTTTGTACAGTATCTGAAATTATTTCATTGCAGTAGGTTTTGGGTTTAGATGAAATAAAATCAACGAGGAGGGAGAGAATATAATTTTTATGTGAAGCATAAACGGCAAACGCGTATGAGATCTCTCGTTATATGTATTTCCAATTCAAAGTTACATACTTTCCAAATTTGCATATTACAACACGCTTTTGGCTGGGAACACAGATTACTAAGGTAACTAATCTGTCGCCAAGCACGTTTAGTGTATTCTGGCAACCTCACTTGAGAGCAAGTTCCTTATCCAGATGTAGCGTGAGCATGACGCCACTTTGACCACTTTTGTGGTTAAATGCTACCCTGTAAGATGATATTAAAAATTAACTAGTATCACCTCACACTAGGTCCGGTCTGCTCCGGGCTTAGGGAATGATAGAGGAATAGATTTGGCAGAAGATCCACACTTGTGTAAAATAAGGAATAAAGTCGAACTAGACGAGAAAAATGACACATTTCGACATTTCTGTTTGTTCTTCGTACATGTTTTCTTCTGTGTTTTTCTAGTGACAGTTTTGTAAAAATCATCGTGAATCTAATTTCATTTCTTTAGACTTTAGTTACTGTTTTACATAGTTCCTTTATTCACTGACCCGACAACCCTCCTGAATATTTTGCGTTTCCGCGTGAATAAAATACGCTGTGACGTCAGAACCGTCAGGTTAACTGGACGTTTAAATGTCATGTCGTGAGTTTGTTTACGAATGCCTTGTACATTTTTAACGTGTTGTGTGGTCAAACGTTTTGTTTCAGTTGTTTGACCTAGAGTTTTGTTTCCATTTCTAGATGGAGGATAATTTGACTAAAACAATATGTAGCTGAAAACGTTATTGTTATTTTTTATCCCCTTGCCTGCGTTATTAGAGCATACATATACATATTATTAATGTTTTCAAGACAGAAAAATCCGTTAAAGAACGTATAGTCAACAGCTGAAAATTTGAACCTTAGAATATTTTACATGTAACATGACAACGTTTGACCACAAGTCATCTGATGCTAAATAACGCTGTGTTCCTAGATGGTGCCACGCTACGTTCGGATGGGGTGCTGGCTCTCAAGTGAGATTGCCTGAACACACCAATAGTTGTGATTGGCGATAGATTCTTGAGGATGGTAGCTAGCTGGTGACCACTAGAAAATGCTCTATGTGGAAGATCAAGCTGAAGATTGAACCCATGACCTACCTATATGACGTCACAACTACTGAGCCCTTATCCTTTAAATTAGATTAAAAATTAAATTAGGCAACATCGTACGTTATCTCCGTTGCTAACGTGGTTACCTTAAATACTCGACTCGGAGAATACAGAAGATTATCATTAATCCTATGACAACGTAAACTCGAGTCTCGAGCTAAATTTACATTACTTCGGGTAGAGCATGAATAAAATGGCAACACTTTTTGAGAGCGTTTGTGATGCTGATAAGGATAATCCTTTTGAATATAAGATCCTTTCATATTAAAGTGGAAAACGAAAACAGCGGAACATTTTTAAAAAAGAAGAAAATCCACTGTTGAATTGGTTTTGGTTTGAAAATAATAAAAGTCTCTTTGATCAAATTTTTTGTTATCTGTTAACAAATAATGGTGTTCAACTTTTTAAAAATTCGTTAAAATTTTAACTTTTTTTTTTTTAATTTTACACTTTTTATCTTGGGAGAAACGCAAATTTTATTCAGGAAAACGGGGAAAGTGTCTGTATAGCTTGTAAAATATCACTCTTAAACGTTATAAAATTAAAGCAATCATTTAAATTCACAACACTGAGAAATCGATTACAATTTATTTAATTCAGCGAAATACAAACAAAGCGTAATAATCAGGTATCATCCGCTATTTTTATTACACCATACTGATCTCTTGGTTTATTTGTAAGTGAATCTTGATTATTTTTATCGAATACCACAAATCTGGCTCCAGAAAGACTTATACTGGATTATTTATATCTCGTTTGACGTCATTATGCTAACGATTCTGGATTAACTTCTGGTAGATATCTCTTATTTTTGGATTGATATCAACGGTCAACTTTAACTGAAAAATTCTTCTAGTAGTCTTTAAGCCGTTTTAGTGCTTAGCATAGGCATAAGTGTTTATATAAATTATATTAATGAGATCTTAATGGTCTGAAAAAAATGTCAAACACAGAAACTCGCACCCGAAGAATTTAGTACGCTGACATGTAACATTTATGGACAGCTATTTAGCTCTCCGCTACAACATAAAGTATGAGATATTTAGTCTAAAGTGAGATCTAAAAAACGCGGCATCCTACCTAAATCAAACCATAGTTTTACCACAGCAGATCTACGTCACTTGATGTCACACAAACCTCAAATCTATTTTCACCATGTAAGAACCAGAACGTTCTATAACGAAGCTTTTTTCTTCAGGTTTTTCAACAAATGACAACACGTGGCTGCCAGTTGCTGAAGGTTACGAGCACCGGAACGTAGCCAATCAGAGATCGGCAGTTCGTTCTCACTACCAAGTTTACAGGACCCTGACGAACTTAAGAATAAGGCCTGCCTTTCGGCTCGGAAGATACGAGTCTTTGGCGCTGACCAACGACGTGTTTGCCTTTAAAAGGTATCAATTAGTGTAAAAATAACTGAAAACGGCCATTTTTTTTAAATGAGTAATAAGTGTTTTTTTTTTTTGGACTTTTTTGGCGGCAATTGAGTTGTCAACGTGAAAATTTTGTTTTTATTTCCAAAACTTGTGTTTCTTCGAGTGATAATGTGTAATATTGGTGGATTATTATTAACCATTATGTGTTCGTTAATGTGTACGAGTGTGGGAAATTGAAATAAAGTTGTGAAAGTGACTTTTCTAGTTGCTCCAAAAAAGTCCGTATAAAGTTTATGTAAAGCGTCACTACTTTACTTAAACACTATCCTCATCCCATCATCTCATCATCATCATCACCATCATCATTTAAACTTGATTCAACTCCCTGAGTTTGAAATATTTTATACTTGACACTGGCAAATACACTAATCTTGTGACGCCATAACAAAAAAAAAAAAAGTGTTTTTTTTAATGAGTATGTGTTCGATTTTTGGAAAAAGGTGACGATCTGCGAAATTAGAATAGAACATCTATCATTGATGTTTATTGGGAGAGGTTTACATCCAGCAGTGGGCAAAATGAGACTGATTATGATTATGATACCTAGTGAAAAAAAAATACTGACAAAACATTGTATGAAATGAAATGAAATGAAATGAAATGATTTATTTGCTTTAAGTATTGGTAGTAACATATTATCATGATCTTAAAAAAAAAAAGATGACGATCCAAAATACTTAGTCAGAACTAATAATAGTGACATGCAAATATTTAGTAGGGATATATAAAAAAAAAACGAACAATCATTAACATTAGTGACACATACTCCATAACAAAACATTTTTTAAATGGTCAAAGTATCTAAAACCTTTCACGTAAATCTTAAGGAAACTGATATCTCAATAGTATTCTGTAAATGTACAAGTATGTTCTTTTCCTTCGAAGTTTAACTAGAAAGTGTTGATTAACTTTCTAAATTTTTGTTGACAGTCTCTAGAGGTAGATTAGACGCTTCTTAGTTCTGGAAGTTCCGAAAGCCTTGTATTTCTTAAAGTTTTCTTCGCCTTCTATTATTGGAAGTTTTGAAGTAAACTTTTAACAAGATTACCTAATATCTAAGACCTAGCTTTGAGTCAAATAAACGATGGATGGAATTGTTACTTAAAGATATAGAATGAGAGATGGTACGCTACAAACAGGTAATTCATCCATTACCGTTATATTTATTAAGCTACCACTGCGTTACTATATCCACCATTATCAAAGTGGAAAGAATCATTCATTCCGTCGGAATCAAACAAGAAAATGACGTTTCTAACTTCCCATGAAAATCGGAAGCCTTGTAGGATCACTGTCTGTCTATCTGTACGTTTGTCACAGCTCTTATTCTCAAAAAAAAACTGTGTTAGATGAAGTAGAAGTGTATTTAATAATTAACCCGTTGCTAATTTCAGATGGTACAACGACGATACGTACATCATTGTGATGAACGTTGGCAGAACCTATCGAGTGGTCAACCTGACGGCGTTTGATCTGGTCTTCGGGCAACTTGAGGTGGAAGTCAGTAGCGTTCAGTCTTCCAGAACCTACAGGTTGTATTTCAAAACAGATGCTGTTATTTTTTACATTTTATTGGGTAGTATTTTTTCGCAGCATAACTGATGGTGAGCGATGATGTGGTCGCAGATAGCGCCACGATACACCTGAACTATTAGTGTCTGATGCGATCGTAGAACGACTCTTTTGTTTTAACACCAGCTCATCCATACACTATCGAGTCCTGGAAATCCCACACCTCACGATTTATGCGCTCCTTTCTCCCGCATACATGCAAAATGTGGAACGAGCTCCCCCCCGCAAGTCTTTCCGCAGTGCTACAAATTACAGTCCTGTCCTTCAAGATGGGTGAGAGAAGAGTTCTTAAAGGTCGGCAACTCCCCTGGTGTTGCAAATGTCCATAAGCGACGGTGACCGCTTTCCATCAGGCGGGTCGTCTGCTTGTTTCCCACTCTATTACATAAGAATAGACTATAGTGACTATTGCAAGATTTTCATTTTTCCGCAATGATCTACCTTTGACCAAATCGCATCTGATGGCTTGTGGCAGACGTTATTCTGCAAAATTTATTGAAATGAAACAGAATATAAAACTGAAGTGGATAAAGATAATACCATGTAATATATAACATATTTTCATATGATTGGTATTTTCACAAAAATGAAGGAGTTAATCCAGTTACGCATCATGTGACATAAAAATAAGCAATTTTAGCTTAAATAAAAGTGTTTTAAAAAGAAAATATAAGCCTATGACGGTGTTATGCACTCGCTGAGTACCAATAAAAATGAATGAAAATGTTATGGGCACGTTACATTCTTGCCAGTGTAAAAATAAAAAATAACCGATTCTTGTAAATAATGAAGGCGTCATGTAAATGCGCGAACATCTTCCTTCCATGAGCTCGTCATGAGTGTTATGTTATTTTTTAAGACCTCATATTAATTTCGGAAGAGGTGTTATGTAAATCCTTTTTCTTCTTTTTTTTTCTTATAGGATTTGTTCGAAAAGTTTAAAAGAATATATAATAATTACAGTATTAAATGGCATTCGGTATCTTTGGAGATTATTTCTGCAAAATTTTATATGCTACTAAGAAATAATATAATATCACTTACATCACCTATTCCTTTGAAAAGTTTTGGAAATAATTTTTAACGATGTAATTAACGTTCTAAAAAGTTTTATAGCCATTATTCTTGATACTTTTATAGGCGTGACCACAGATAACCTAACGCAAAAGTTTTAACAACAAATTATACATTATTTTAGTCTTTTGTATAGATACTATAATATGTTTTTTTTCCAATGACAATAAAAAATATTTTACAGTCATTTGTATGCTAATATGTTTTTTTTTCCAGTGACAATATCCACGCAAATTATTTGGATTTAGCTGCGGATGAAGCTTTAGTGCTGCGGATGCAAGTTTGAGCTAAAAACTGAATCGTGGAGTTACTCGTATCTATCTACTAATCATGTAATACATTGATATTCTATTAGGTTTCAATTTAACATACTTTTTCTGTAAAGGCTATGGCTGAAATATGCAAAAGAACGAAGCAGGTCAAATGTACTCGAATGGAGCGAACGATTGATGAAGCCAGAATTCTGGTTGAATTTACTCCATGCTCATTAGTTTTTCATTGAATCTATGCACTGGTACTAAATATTCAAATATGCTTAAGTATGTTTATTATAAAAGTGAAATATATAAAAAATTGTATTTAATTATAATATGGTCTTTCATTTACTAAGTTTTATATACCTACCCGTTCAACCAAATTATTTAGAACGTAGCACCGACCCCGGTTCTACGGTTAGGCGATAACGAGATGGGTTCCGAATCCGGTATTGGTGATATATAAGGTGCAAGTGTTGCCATTCGGCCATCACCGTGTAACGATTGCAAAGCACTACAGTTTTTTAGCTTACCACTAGGCAATTGTAAAAAATAAATATATAATACTAAACCTGCCTCTAAACTAACCTTATTTATCATTATAGCATAAGTTAAATTATTAACAAAACAAAAACCGACTTCTGGTTCCCTTCGGTTTCTCTGGTCTGCCATCATTAAACCCTGATTTCCTTATCATGGGACCACTTTTGAAATATCTTCTTTCAAACAAAAAAAAAACAATTTTGCAAAACCGTCTATATTTGACGTAGTTATGCCCAAACTTACATAAAAAAAACCGAATGGAGAACCTTCTCCTTTTTTGGAAGTAACTTAAAAAGAGGTCGTAAACTTAAGGTTTTATAGCGATGATGGCTCAGTGGTAGTGACGTCGGCTTGCGATCCGTAGGACGTGGGTTCGAATCCTACAATAAGCTTGAGCTTTCGGTGAAGGAAAACATCGTGATGAAACCATAGCTTGGTGGTAGGGTATTTTCTAGTACTCGCCTGGCTAGCTACCACCCTCTTGTTAAGAATCTGTCGCCAAGCACCTATCGGTGTGTTTCGGCAGCCTCACTTGAGAGCCAGTTCCCAGTCCAGGTGTAGCGTGGCGCCACTTTCGACCACATCGTCACTTAACATCAGCTGACTTGTAGTCAAACGCTACCCTGTAAATAGTAAAAAAAAAAGTTTGATTGCGTGTAAACTAGACAGACGCAACTTAAAAAAAAGAGCTTAGAACGATCCGGGACTCTCGAATAATCGTACATGTCTTTTATACAAACCATGATGTGCCCAATGGGCACTGCCCTGCCCATGCATCATCCCGACATGCAAAATCTTAAGTGCTTCTCAAAGATTACACTAACTCCCATAATCACTAATACGATAAGGTTGTTTGAATGTTCCTTATCAGAACCTCTGGGTAGCGTGATAACAATTCACTTGTGGCTATCTGAGACGATGTTACCACTGACACCGTTCAAGGTTACGTTGAAGGGATTTGTGATATTTTCTTTCGATGATACCTCACAATAGGGATGGTGATCCGAGATCGATTAATCAAAGAATCAATTTTATTGGTTAAGAAAATCGATTTTTATACAATGGATCGACTCATGAATCGATCTAAGACACACGAAAATTGAGGTTTGATTTTTTTTTTGTTTCGGTAAGACTGTTTACAGTCAATTATAGTTCAACGTACCTAAACATGTCAAAGATTACAAATCCTCTACTTAAATTGTCATTTTCCAAGTTATCATTGCAAGTTTAAGGCCGCACTATGTTTGTATATATTACGGCGCAGCAGGGTTGATAGGTGAAAAGGAAAACATTAAAACACGACTTAATTTCGAAAGAGAGCGCAGGCGGGGCGCAGTTCGCTAGTTCGCAATGTTCGCATTCGGCGTCCCGGCAACAACTCAAAAACTCAAAAATAAAATGGCGGAGCGCGGCTTCGGGCGCGCTCGGCCCTTCTCGGCAACTATACGACTACACCGCCGCCCCTCGCACCTCATCTTTATTTAATTGCCTACATTTCCGCCCTCTTGTTCAAGAACACAATCGTCAGTAGGCAATACAGCAATTTTCACAATGTTTTTTTAAAATCAGTGGCGAAAAAAAACCGCTAGAAGTGCGTTCGCTTGTAATTGAAATCTTTGCATGGACGCGGTTAAAAACCGCGCGCTATTAACCGTAGTGCGGTCTTGCACTTAGTTATTTACTTCTTTACGGTAAGTACCTCTACACACTTGAATCACAACATTGTTGGAAATTCCATAACTTCATAATATGCACCAGTTTCCGATGCACTGAACGAACTGAAGTGTTATTAAATTATCAACAGTTATCTTGTAACTTTCTAGGAAGTGGTATAAAAACCCAATTATCGACACGTTTTGACTTAGAACAAACATGTTTACTTGTTTTTATCTGGAATTTCAAACTTTAAGGCCTGGATCTCAGTAGCCTCATTCCAAGTAGCTGAAAGGGTACCTCATGCTGATTGGAGATTTACGAAAAACGTAAAAAAAATTCGCTTGAAATGATTAGCTAGAAAGAGTCTCTTTGGACATTGTGTTTTTTTAATTCACTGATTAATAAAAAGCCAAACTGTTATCAGGCTGATCTTGATGCACGAATGGGAAACTTGGACTAATACTAGAAGAGAACAAGTTCTTAGTAGCGGTATAAAGGGTTCTGCGAAAAATATTAGGACCAGCTCGCCTGTAAGACGGCACGAGGATGATTCGCAGAAACTAGGAGATCGGAGACCTGGCGAGCCCAACGTGAAATTAAATCTCACCGACTAGTTTGGCCACGTGGTGCGTATAGTCACAGTAAAGTAAGAACAGTAGGTAAGCTAAGGCCGCTCGAAGAGTTAATTGCCTACTCTTGCGGTGATGCATAAGCGGCGCGTTCCGTACTGAGTGCATGGCCGCGGCCCCGTCCGCGGCCCCGTTCGTTTGTGATTGTGTGCATGAAAAGTGGGTATAGTGGAGGATCGGCCGGTAAAGTGATCTTATTTGGGACGATGTGGTGGCTTCAGGCCGCTATGATGCCCTTAATACCGCTGGAGGAAAAAAGGTCTGAATTAAGAAGAATAAGATCATTTAGAATCTGTGCAGAGGATGGAGAATCGCTTTGGGTCGCTGAGCTATCGAAGTAAGTTACTAAAACGTTAATTATTATTATATTTTATAGAACGAGAGGAAAAACAGATTAAACTAGTAAAATGGAGAGGAGAGAAACTGTACATATATTTTTTTTACATTTATAAGTTTTTTTTTCGGTTTTTGTGAACTTGTTAATTTTTCGGTAACTATTAATAATACCGTCTTCCTACCAAATTTTTAGTGTACTGTGTTTGATTTATTTTTGATTTTATTTTAATATTTTTTTATCTTTTACCTTATTAAATAAATAAATAATACATCTTGTTATATATGCCTTAAGTGGAGAAATGTAAAAGGTGATGTACTGACATAAATGTATAATATAATAACATAAAATGTTTGGTAAAGTAAGTCTTTTTGTCATAATTTTAAAATGGCTATTTTTTTCTTCTTATAGATTAGTGTTCGAACACAAGTCACCTGATGTTTAGTGTCGATGTAGTCGAAGCAGCATTATCGGTAGTTACGGGTAACTTTGATGTGCTGATGCAATTAAGACTGCATTCATCTGCCCTCACACAAATCGATATTATATAATTTTAATCAAGGTGAGCAAAGTCATTTAGACAAGCTAGTTTTCCCGTTATCAAGACCACTCTGTCTGGGCTATCTCGATTCTGATAACGTAACGTAACTTTTTCATATAAATCATGACAGTTCTCTCGATTCAAATCAGTTCAGTAGCTTTTGTTCTCATAAACATTAATCTTGTAGTTCCTATCAAGAATTTTCAAAATGAGGGTAGTATTTTTACTGCCATTTGTTGTAGCTTTAGCCTTTGCGAATGTACTTAAGAGTGACGAGAAAGTACCGGAATGGTGGGAGTCAGCTATCTTTTACCAGATCTATCCAAGGTCGTTTGCTGATAGCGATGGTGATGGAATTGGAGACTTGATCGGTGAGATATACAATTTACATTCCTTTAATCATAATCATCATCAGCCTGGCAGTCCACTGCTGGACATAGGCATTTCATGAATAGTACAATGGAATCAGAACGAAATCAGAAAATCTATAATCTATTTATGCCCCAGGTTGTTCCTACTCTATTTTGTCAATATTCCTGGTAGATCACATTACTTTATTCATCTTTTCATGATGTATTTCGATTTTGTCCCATATCGAAAGATGTATCTGTACTGTATGTATTTTTTTAAATGATGAATCAATAGTACAAACTTAACATGTTTTAATTTTAAATAAGGTAACCTATACTATACTATACTCCTATACTAGTTCAGGTTTGAAATTTTCAAAAACAATTATGCCATGCCAAAGAATACCATCTACCTGTAAACGTAAACAACTAATTTATCACAGAACAACCTACAAAAACAGTTTATTATGAGTACGCTAAGTTAAAATAAATAAACCTCCGTTATTTTAGGCATAACATCAAAACTGGAATACATCAAAGAACTTGGCGTTGGAGCAATCTGGTTATCGCCAATGTTTCAATCACCAATGTACGATTTCGGATACGATATATCCGACTTTTACGCTGTCCATGATGAATACGGGACGATGGAAGATTTCGAGAGTCTCGTCAGCAAGGCCAATGAGCTGGGTTAGTATTAAACATAGCATAAACAACAATACAATTCAATTTCCATGTTATGAAAGACACAATTCAAGGAATACTATCGCTTAACCATTTTTGTAGGTATAAAAGTTGTTTTGGACTTGGTACCGAATCACACATCCAATGAGAGCATGTGGTTCCAAGAAGCGCTGAATGGAAACGAGAAGTATTATAACTACTTCGTATGGGAAGACGGGATTATTGACGAGAATGGCAACAGACAGCCTCCGAATAATTGGGTTAGTGATATTGAAATACAGAGAACTGCTTTTTTGCCTCTTTTTCTTGATGATATTATGTTTCAATTTATTTCCAGTTGAGTCATTTCCGCGGCAGTGCTTGGGAATATAGAGAAGAAGTTTCTAAATACTATTTGCATCAGTTCGTAGTTGGACAGCCCGACTTGAACTACCGTAACCCTGATGTTGTTGAAGAAATGAAAGTGAGTTTTGACACAAACAAAATATTAGGTACCTACAGACGCGATACGATGTAAACTGATAAACTTAAAAATCTATTTTGCTTACAGAACATCATTCGCTATTGGTTGGGCAAAGGAGTTGCTGGCTTTAGGGTTGACGCAGTTAACTGCCTATTTGAAGTTGACAAAGAATTGTACGGAGGAGTATACCCCGACGAGCCTCTCTCGGGTAGAATTGACGTTGACCCCGAATCTCACGACTACCTTAATCATATCTACACTAAAGACAGGAATGAAACCTTTTACATGGTATATGAATGGAGAGACGTCTTTGAGGAATTCACTGCGGTGGATGGAATACCTCGAGTCATGATGACTGAAGTGTATGCTTCCATTGATAATGTGGTCAGATATTTTGGTGAAGGAGACTTGCTAGGAGCTCAAATGCCTTTCAATTTTGATCTTATCTCTGATGTGGACGCTTCATCTTCTGCTGCTGATATCAAGAGAGCTGTTGACAAATTCTTGACATACATGCCTGTTGATAAACAAGCTAACTGGGTGGTAAGTGTTGTAATACAACTTTTGTAATGATTGACCGTATCTGTTTACTTTATCTTTTATTGCTGTTACTATTTATCTTTAAATTTCAATATAGCGACAGAATATATTCATACTATAATATCTTTTTTCAGGTTGGTAACCATGATAACAGTAGAATGGCTACTAGGTATGGATCGTCTTTGGTTGATGGCATTAATATGCTTGTGCTTCTACTTCCTGGAGTTGGAGTGACTTATATGGTAACAATTACATAACTTTATCTAAAACACACTGTCATCAATAAAAAACAAGAGTGTTTAGTGCACTAGATACGAAAAAGTAGTACCACATTATCTTTTAAGCTCAACGGACACCTTTTCCGATTTACTTAGACTTTGATTTAGATTCACAAAACTATCAGAGTGATCTATGTCGGTGATGCAAATATATAACAACGAGATGCAGAATCTACATTGCAGGTGTAAAATTATATGGATCAATGGTAAAGTAGCTTTCTATAATTTCAGGGTGAAGAAATCGGTCTGCTCGATGGTTACGTCAGCTGGGACGATACCATTGACCCTGCTGGATGCAACACCAACGATCCTATCAACTACTACAAGTCTTCCAGAGACCCTGAAAGGACACCGTTCCAATGGAACGCAGAGAAAAACTCTGGTAAGTTTTACGAAAAAACCTGTTCTATAAATGGAGTAAGAGTACATTGTTTTAAAGACACTCGAAATCAAACATGCCTTACAATCAATTGTTCCCAGGATTTTCAACAGCTGATAAGACCTGGTTACCAGTTGCTGACAACTATGAAACCCTGAACGTGGAAGCTCAGCAAGGAGTCAAGAGGTCTCATCTAAATGTTTACAGAGCCTTAGCTGACCTCCGTCAAGAGAAAGTTTTTAGATTCGGTCGTTATGAATCCTTGGCCATAAACCACGACGTCTTCGCTTTTAGAAGGTAAATTAAGGTTCATTGGGTAGGATCTATTTAATGTGTGCAGTAATATGATTCGTTGCTTTGGGTCATGTCCAATCTTATATCGAGAGCTCTTTTAATTAATTGAACCTTTTAGCAATTTCTATTTCATTACGCTTCCTGCTACATTATTTTTTCCCATAAAAAGGAAAAATGTTGCGATCAAAATTGTTTACTTCAGTCTGGCTTTAATATTTTTTCCACAATAATAAATCAACTGGCTAACTGAATTACGTTTTTAGCATTATGAGTGATCAAAAAGCTTTCACTCGTGTTTTTGTTTTTAATTTTCGTAATGTATTTTCTAAGATGGAATGGATGGTGTTGCATAACATGTTTTTGAAATTTAAGATGGTACAATGGAGAGATTTACCTAGTTCTGGTGAACATGCGTGACACGGAACACGTCATCAATCTCACTTACTTCGAGAATGTTGTCGGTGAAGTCAGTGTAGTTTTGAGAAGCATCCAGTCGTCAAAGAATGAAGGGTAAGTTTTGTTTTAACAATCAAAAGTCTACAATGTAACCATTTTAAATCTATACTAATATTATAAAGCTGCAGAGTTTGTTTGTTTGTTTGTTTGTTTGTTTGTTTGTTTGTTTGTTTGTTTGAACGCGCTAATCTCAGGAACTACTGGTCCGATTTAAAAAATTCTTTCAATGTTGGATAGTCCATTTATCGAGGAAGGCTATAGGCCATATTTTATTTCCAAAAAAATTAGGGATCCGTAAGAAAATTGCTATTTTGCAACCCAAGGTGTGAAATCGAAAACCTATTTTTGCGTGCGCTGCAAAAACTATTGACACTAGAACAAAATAATGTACTACGGGTTTGTAGGTCTCATTTAGATCTACAAAAAAGTCCGCGAGAGCATATGTCTAACTATTATAGTTATGCCACAATAAGTGATCTTTTATTTTAAAAATTTAATTTTTGATGTCGCCGCTAGAAAACGCTCTTTATTTGTATCTTGGTATTAATCCTTATCAAAATAAATTACTTCTTATTCAAAACTGCTTCAATGCCTTCATATAACTTTTTGAATCATTCAATTCGGACATTCCATTTGAAAGATATCACGAGTTTAAAAATGTAAGTAGTAGTAAAAAAATAAAACCGCCGCACCGCAGCGCAGCGGGAAACGCGGCGAGGTGAGAGAACCGAGAGAATCTATGAAATAGGTAAAGTGCGGTCGCAGACCAGGAAGACCTTTAACTGCGCGGTTCAAACGTGCGGCCCAAGAAAAATTAACTTAGAATTAAAATAGGATAATGGGTACCTACAGCAGGTAACGCGTTGAGGGGGCACCGAAGTGCGGGAATAATTTTGGAGTATACGGAATATATACGCTTTCGCGCCTAAACTACTGAACCGATTTAAATGAAATTTGGTATAGAGATAATTTGAGCCCCGGGGAAGGACATAGAATACTTTTTATCGCGATAAACTGTAGCCCACGCGGGTGAAACCGCAGGGAACAGCTAGTGAAACAATATTTGTTTTTGAGGATGAGGAGAAAAGGAAGAAAAGAAGCTTTAATTGTTACCTAATATTTCCATATGAGCGATCAGTTATTTTAAGAACGAAATCCTTACACATCATAATATGAACCTAAAAGTTGAGAACCAAACCATTATCAAGCCACAATGAAACCGCTACTAGAAAAAAAAAGTAAAAAAAAAGTAAAAAAAAGTAAAAAAAAAGAATAAAAAAAGAAAAAAAAAGTAAAAGTAGTAAAAAAATAAGTATTGCCACCATTATCTAATACGTTCCCGCACCAGAAACACAGCATTTCAGAGTGAGATTATGGGCCATAATCTACAATGTTGGCCCAGTGCAAGTTGGTAGATATGACATGCTCTTAAACCCTTTGAGTACCGCACCGCCTCTTCCTTCACTGTTTTAGAGAGGGGCTAAAATAGGATTCAAAGTCGATATAAGCGCTTTGTAAGGTGCATACGTTTCCTTCAGTATATTAAAAAGTAGTGTGATAGTGTTACATAAAAAGTGAAGAAAGCTAACGGAAAATGAACGAAAGTTAGCAAACCCCACACAAAGTTAAATTAAATTTTCGTTACAGAGACACGTTCGATGCATCATCGATACCCGTCGACGAATATGAAGGTCTGGTCCTGAAATTAAATTGAAGACTCTGGAAATATTGAAGACGATCCTGAAATACATTGTATGAAAAGATAGCTTACGTATACGTTGGAAGTGATGGAATAAACGATTTTCATATTGTACTTTCTTGTTTTAATGCATATATATGAAACCAGATCGAATGTGACTTGATATTTATTCTGCAATTGGTGGATATATTTATAAAAAAAACGACTGAGTTAGAATTGTTGTAATAGGTGAATAAATTTCTTATGAGTTACTAATTTCTTACGACGACGTAAACGATTGTTCATCTCGACTTATGTCTTTAAAATAACTATTCAGCGCTTTTTAAGATTTTTTTATAATCATAATATGTATCTCTGTTAAGGTAGTTAAAGTACCTATAAGATAAAATAATTATTTTTTACCATTACATATTTCTACAAATAGTAGCAATTAAATAATCTTAAAATGATCTACCCCTGTCAGTCTTCAGGTTTCTATTAAATATCATGGGTACATTATTTATTATGCATTGTACCTACATCATTAAATTTACGATATCATTTATTTTTTTCTCTATATTCTTAGCAATAGTAGTGTAGGACGCCATCTAAGTAGGTGGAGCGACGACTTGCGCCGAGTGGCTGGCAGCAGCAGTTGCAATAGAAGAGCCGAAGACCAGGCTCAGTGGCGTATGGGATTGGTATTGGGTATTGAGAGAAGCATAGCTAGGAAGGAAACTTCTAATAAATACATCCTTCTGCATCTGACCCATGATCCTAACGAGAACCTCTCTAAATGTAGTAGTAGATCCATTATCACTAAACCGATAGGTGTATCTTGTGGTGAGTATTCTAGTTTTATCAATGTTGTATATCATTTTATCAGCCGATTTATCTCGGGTTAGATATGTTTTAGTATAAATTGGGTAAACAGCAGATAAAGATGAACTTCACATTCACTGAGAATGAGGTAAGGTACTTTTTTATACAATTAGTAAATTATGAGACAAGCTATTTACTATACGATAATCATCATTACTTTAAAACTTTGCGATGTAAAGCGGTTAATTTGGTTGTTAATTTTTCGCCTACCGCCAATAGCTACTAATTTTTTTTTTATAATTAGATATTAAAAGTGTAATGCTATTAATAAAACTTACATATTTCGTTACCCTAACCTACGCTAAGAAACCTGTCAAACCATAATTATAAAAGTACCTGCAAGAAATAAGTTTTCTGAAAGTGTTTGCTTAAGAAACGCATTAATATAATATTATTGTCAATTATGTGATTTAACATACACTAGAACTGTTAATACTTTATTATTATGCTAATAAAGAAACTTTGAAGTTGAATTGAAAATGTAAAGCGCGCTACATACTTGCAGTTTTAACTGATCAGTAAAGATGCTAAAAATGTGATAGACCGTATAATTATACTCGTTACTGAATAACGTGTACACAGCCTTAATCGGAGTACCGAGTACTTTTTAATGCGCGTAACTAAATATCTTTGCTCGCCTAAGTTCGTATGACAGATAATTATTTATCATTATATTCTTTACGGATTTTTGAGACGAACAACACTACATGCGGGAACGTTGAAAACGGCAAATAAAAAACAATTCTTGTAGGTTACAAATTTTAAATAAGTTTGAAGAATATTGTGTTGCGGTTATTTATTTTAGTTGAATTTATAATATTCGGTGTAAGTATTTACTACAACGCATTGAGGTAAGTAATAAACAGCTTATTTGACTATTTTCTGTCTAGGTATTATTGTGTGATAAAATCTAAAGTGCATTTAAATTTTAACTCAAACTTACACAACATTAAAAACTGCAGTATATAGCAGAATAATAAGTGTATGAACACACGCAATTCTCACGATAGCCGATTGTAATAAAAGTTCTTTTCTTTTTCTTTTTAGTACCGAATACATCGTTAATTTCACCACTTTTCTGAACGGTTTTAGCTGACAACTGCACAGTTAAAATTGCACGTATGTAGCATACCTAAAGTTCTGCGAGGAGTTTTTAATTAGATATATTGCGGGTTTCACCAGGTATTAGTTAATTTGCATCAATGTTCTTACGTATATTTTTATACTTTTGAACATAATGAAATGACTTATTTTGTGTAGGATAATGAAGAACTTGGTATTTATACCACTTCTATTCCTCCTGGCTGTATCAGCCAATGAGGAGAGAGAATTAGACTGGTGGGAGACCACCATCTTCTACCAGATATACCCAAGGTCTTTCAAGGACAGCGATGGTGATGGTATTGGAGATCTAAATGGTGAGTTTTTACATCTTATAAGGTAATGTTTGAACGCAAGTCACCTAATGCTAAGTGACGATGTGGTTGAGGATGTTGCTATGCTTTGTCTGGATTGGACACTGACTCTCAAGTGAGACTGCCAGAATGCACCGATAGATGCTTGGCTGCAGATTCTTAACTAGAGGTTAAAGGCAAGCACTAGATAATGTCCTACCACCAAGTTATGGTATCATCACGCGGTGTCATTACACAGAAAGTTTAAGCTTGTATATTGCAGAATCCCTTGACCTAAGACATAAATATTTATAAATAACTTATCTTTTACAGGAATCACTGAGAGCCTGGATTATCTAAAGGAGCTTGGTGTTGGAGCCACTTGGCTTTCACCAATCTTTAAGTCACCCATGTATGACTTTGGATATGACATTGCTGATTTCTATGCCATCCAAGATGAGTATGGTACTATGGAAGATTTTGAGAAACTTATTGCCAGGGCCAAGGAACTAGGTACGATTATTTTTTATTGTACTCGTAACACATAAGACATAAGGTTGAAATCTTGACAAAATTGAATTTTGTAAAAGCCTGATGTACGTACGTATTTGGTTTGCTTGAATATTAAACGCTCATACCACAAATATCTAACCGAAGTTTTTTAATCACGAAATTATGAAAGGAATTCGTATTATGGAACTCCACGAAATGTTTTGTTTTCAGATATTAAAATAGTTTTGGATTTCGTGCCAAACCATACAAGCAATGAGAGCGTATGGTTTGAAGAAGCTTTGAAAGGTGACGAGAAGTATTTCGAATACTTTGTGTGGGAACATCCTATTATAGATGAAAATGGAGATATGCACCCACCTAACAACTGGGTGAGTACTTGAGTAGGCGTTCCCTTAAATATGGAAAAACACCTGTTATCACATTTTTCTTTACGATACCATTGTTGACCTTTTCATGTGTGGGTGTGTGTGTGATGCGTAGTAGTGCGTACGACATTTATGAAATTACAACATGTTATTTATTGAAATATCATCAGAATTCAGAATGTAACAAAGCGAGAGTTGTTATTTGTTTAAAATTTCTTTGAAGTCTCTCAACATAATTGTAGCATATCAAATATAGGCTATCCATTTGTTGACCCCTTTTGTGTCAAACAGAAGCATTCACACATCATTCACTAAAGTCTTTGCATATTTTAGGTCAGTGTGTTCCGTAAAAGCGCATGGGAATACAGAAAAGAAGTCGGTATGTACTATCTTCACCAGTTCGTCATCGGTCAGCCAGACCTTAACTTCCGCAACCCTGAAGTGGTCGAAGAAATGAAGAATGTCATCCGTTTCTGGCTCGATAAAGGCGTCGCAGGTTTTAGGGTTGACGCTATCGCTCATCTTTTTGAAGTTGATAAGGAACTATTCGGCGGTGTATTCCCCGATGAGCCACGAGCGTCTAACTTGGAAACTAATTCTGATAACTATGGATACTTAGACCATATTTACACCACAGACCAGCCTGAAACTGTTGAGATGGTTTATAAATGGCGAGAAGTGTTTGATGAGTTCAAAGCTAAGGACGGTCTGTCCAGAGTGATGATGACTGAAGCTTACTCTAGTCCTCAAATGACTATGAAGTATTTTGGCGACAGTGGTAGGGAAGGAGCTCAGATGCCATTCAACTTTGTCCTAATTTCTGATGTTGATGGATCGTCTACGGCTCCGGAAATTAAATATGCCCTGGAGAAGTTCCTCGCTTTTAAGCCTATTGACAAGTCTGCAAACTGGGTAGTAAGTTCTATAGAATCTCAATATAAGTTTTTGTTTAAGTTGCTTGTTTGTATGTACGGTATCTGTTCGTCGCCCACCGCACTCAAGTTTGATTGATAGGCTTTTGAGTAAACCAAATCCTGAGTTTTTTTTGAAAATTTCTAGCATAATTTCTTTCCATATCTACTTCAGTATCTGACTCCAATTGACGTTGTAAAGAATTTTGACTAAAATAGTTACTTTTTTAGGCTGGAAACCATGATAACAACAGAGTCGCTTCGAGATTCAGCCCAGAGATGGTGGATGGAATTAACATGATTTTACTTCTGATGCCTGGTATAGCCGTCACTTACATGGTTAGTATAATTTAATCCTTTAAAATTACTGCCTTTTTTATTTTCAACATGATACTAAAATTTTATCATAGCATCGTAATAGGTAAATTGATCAATATATCTTAATCGTCGATCATATTGTTTTCATATCTCTAGGGTGAAGAATTAGGAATGGTTGACGGATACATAAGCTGGGAAGACACCGTGGATCCCAGTGGCTGCAATACTGACGACCCTATTAACTACTGGACTGCCTCTAGGGACCCTGAACGCACGCCTTTCCAGTGGAGTTCGGAAAAAAATGCCGGTATGTCCTCTTTTTCTTTAGAGACATTTGAGATAGCGATAGGAATCAATTATAATTTTTTTCTGAATATGATCAATACTTGTACCATTGTCTTTCACCAATAGCACTTTACTGCGCTCTCTGATCTCATTAGTTTTCAAATTTTCATGATTCAATGTAAGACTTTTGAACATCAAACTGTGACTTGCCAAGTACCTGTTACCGATATCGTATTTGTATTTCTGGACCATTAGTGTTCTAACAGAGTACTACGAGAAACACGTGTACCAAGTTTACGAGTATTTGTTTTATGGCTAGCCTTTATATCCTGACCGCACGTTAAAAGCTTTAAGTAATTGGCAAACGTAAACATAAGAGTAAATACCGTAGGTAAGTATTAGAATTAGAGTTAATTGTACAGCTAGTTCATAAGTTCAAGTGTTTTCGCAATAGGTTTCTCCAGTGCTGACAAGACATGGCTACCGGTTGCTGAGGGTTACGAGAACCTCAATGTAGAGGTCCAGAGCATGAATGAGCGCTCCCATCTCACTGTTTACCGCTTCTTGGCTGATCTTCGTACTCAAAAAGCGTTCAGATATGGCAGATATGAATCCGTAGCTTTTAACGACGGAGTTTTTGCTTTTAGAAGGTGAGTAGAAAATAGTTCTGGTAGCGCAGCCTATATCACAGTCGTCCGTAACGTCAACTAGGTTAGATAACGTATTTTGCGGTCACTACTTGGATGTGTGGCCATATTAAGCCGTCGGCATCAGTTGTTACCTTAAGATAGCAGCTGTTAGGTTTTTTGGAAGCCTGTGTGAAGTCTGAAAAGTCCGAGACTGGGACTAGCAACTAGCCAATCCGCTGACCCGAATTGAGCCCACGTGGTAGATTAGGGCACATGTACTTTTTCTCTGAAAAACGTAATTTACTGATGAATATTACGATGAGATCATACTGTTCTTGCATTGCAAGTTGGTAAGAGTCATCATGGTTTTTGGGCACTCCGCCTGCAGAAAACAAACTAATTGCAGTATTTTATTTGCAACGAGTTGCACCCGGTCACCGTCGAAGTTTTTTCGTTGTCATACTGTAACTTTTCCGGGACAAAAAGCGTATGTGTTAATCCATGGTATAAGCTATCCCCATTCCAAATTTCATTCAAATCTGTTGAGCTGTTTCAGTATGAAGAATTAACAAACACACTCAGAAACTTTTGCTCACAAAGACGTGAAACCTACTCTCGCAGAGAAGCCAACAAAACCACTAGTAAAATGACCTACTTATGTAAGAAAGTATACTAATAAAAAAATCCTCCATATCTACGAAACTAATAAAAACAAAAACGCAAAACTATCTTCGAAGCGTAGGTACTTATAAAACTAACAGAATACTTATCTCGGCATTACATAACTTCAATAAGCCGATTTCAACAGGTGGTACATACTTGAAACTTTTCTTATACAAGTTCGAAGTAGAGAAGAGGCATATGTATTGGTTTAGATTCAGAGATTAAGCCGCACCTAATCCACATGTACCAAATTATCGTTTCACGCGGTCACCTCATTCCAGTCCCTCACAGACTGCATTCAATACCATCCAAATACGAAAACATAATACCTATTACTGGAACGCCGAACGCGTGCGATGCAAAATATTTATATATGGTTGAAGGAACGTAAAGCTATTAGTTTCTGTCCACATGTCTCTTTAGATTTCGTGCTGTGTAATATGGATTAGGTTAGATACAATGCATTTTATCATAATAATCACAAAATCAAAATCAGTCATTTATTGCATTCATATGTAAGTATACATGAGATCTTAGTGGTTATAATTAGTGAACATAGTGAACACAATCAGCCAGTTTCAGTCTACTGCTAGACATATGAGGCCTTTCCCAAAGTAAGCGCGATCTTCGGTTTTTCTCATCCAACCAGCCATTAAAATGCAACGGATTATCTATTTGGATTCAATTTAGTATCTGTAGACTTCATACCGAGTACTTGGATTAGGTTGGTTTCAATAGATTAGGTATTTGGATTAGGTAAATATAGGGATTGGATTAGGTAGAACAAATTTAATCAATACAACTCATCTCTAGTTCCCAGATCCGTTTGAGATCGATAAGATAGGCAAGACAACTTGTAATGTGTATCTCAATATCTATTTGTTATGATAGGCGATTATTTTTTTATGTAGGGATTATCTGTATCTTTAGATGCTAAACGGTATGCCAGTAACGCCCGGTTTCGGATCGATATCGTCGGCGAGCAAACAACACCGCACAAGTCAAAATTTTTTGGTATTGACGTTTTAATGCCATTGGATGCAGTTTTAGTGTTAGTTCCAAGTATTTTTACTAAATAGAAGCCGTTAGCTAAAAATTGTAACACTTCATGTCTCTCCTGAAAATTTGCAAAATTTGACATGTGCGGTGTTGTTAGCTAGCCGATATGTCATGTCATATGTCATTTTAGTACTAGGGCTTGACGTATTACTACTAAAGTGACATATTATGACATGACATAATTATATGTATATTCAAAACCGCTATTATTAATTTCGGGCGTAAAAGAGTCAGGGCTTTGAATTTTATATTAGGTACATTAAAAATTATAACGTTCACCATAAATATGACCCTCTATTTGAATTTTCTCTATCTGTGACGTACTTAACCTACACTTTTGTCGCTGTACAAATAATTGTAACGCAGGAGTAAGCGGGAACCTAGACAGGGACATTTATAGGACCAGAAAATACCCCAAAACCAAGTCACAAAATATAAAGGTAACCAAGCTCTATAGTTTCATTACGATGTTTTCCTTCACTGAAAGCACAATAAAATCTTTGCTTGTAATGTAGACGAGTATATCTATTGATGTAATCTGTACAGAAAATCGACATTGAATGGACAAAATCTCCAACAAGACATCGGTCGTTTCACTGGCATTTTTCTTAGTTCCTCTGTGACCTTGGATGGACAACGTCAAGTTCGTTATCGCGAACGAAGGTGACTCTCTTTACAATATATGAATTAGATACAGATTTAGAATGACTATAATAAAAACGACAGAACAATGCTTGTTGTTGTTAAATTTTAACTGTTAGCACAAAATTATCTTAAACGATTTTTCACAAATTATCATGCTTCAAAAACGGTTTACGGGTAACAATTTGTCAAGACTAATTTGTTTTCTTTTTGTTGCAAATTTGTGTACATAATTCATTACTAATGAGTGAAACAATGAAGTTTTGTATCGAACATTGATATTTGGTTCGAAAAATAATGTTATATAGGTATTCCGAAAGTTCAAACAAATAGAACTAATGTGGCAATTTCATATTACTTCAAATTTGACAACCGATGTGGCACAATGAGTGAACAGCCGACTGTGGCGAAATTTCAGTCCGATCCGTCCAGTGGTTTGGGCTGTGCGTTGATAAATCACTATGTCAGTCAGTCAGTCACCTTTGAGTTATATATATTTAGATTCAAACCTAAGTTTATTATTATTCTAAAGTGCAAGTCACTCAAAGATAATTATTTGAGTGAACGTTCGTAGTAGTACTAGGAGCTGCTTTCCTTTAGCATCGTAATTATTATAATGACATCTTATTCAATTTCCAGGTGGTACAAGGATGACGTGTACATTGTCGTAGTGAACTTCAAAAATGCTTCATACACAATCGACTTGACCTATTTTGAGAACGTCAGTGGTGAAGCGCAGGTTGTTGTCAGCAGTATTCAATCGCCAAAAAATTCTGGGTAAGCATAGTATTTTTTAGAAAAACGGCCTTCTTTTCTTATATAAGCAAGATTACTGCCGAAAACCCGTTGATTTTGGTCCCTTCTTTTCATCTCCACACAATATAAAATAATGTTACCATTTCATCTGACTTATAGGTTTTAAGATCATTTGAGAGCTAGTTTCTAATCCAGGCGTAACGTGGTGCCTCTTTACGACCGGTTTCAATAACCGATGTATCCACGGTTTGACATAAATCAGACATTACTTCTATGGAGCTTATGTCAAATTTCCATCTCCAGTAGGGGAAATCGTGGATAGATAGGTTATTGAAACCGGGCATTAACCACATCGTTACTTGCCATCACATAACGTGTCGTTAAATCATCATTATCAGCCTTTCACGTTCCCACTGCTGGGACTCTGGCCTTCTCTCAGAGAGAGAGAGTATGGGCTGTAATCTACCACGCTAGCCCAGTGCGGGTTGGTAGATGTCGCATGCCCTTGAATGTTGCAGTTCTCGGGCATGCCGTTTTCCTCACGATGTTTTCCTTCACCGTTTTGAGCGATGGCAAATCCGCACATAAGTTATTGAGTCATAGGTGCGGGGCCGAGAGGATTCGAACTCGGTGTCGGCGTCTTGTAAGTCGCACGCCTAACCGTTCGGCCACCATCGCTCGTTAAATGTTTACTCTCTAATATGTAAAAAAGCTCTTTTTCTATTTATTTAAGTAGTATTTCGGTAATAATCAATCATACTATTCTTATTTTCAGAGATCTGCTCGATACGACCAAACTTGAAGTGCTCAGCAGTGAATCCTTTGTGCTAAAAGTTACACAGTAAAATTAACTTTGTAAAGCGAAGAATACATTTTTGGTATACCTATGGATGATTTTATTTTTTTTTTTATTTGGAAGTTTAATAAAGCAAGTTACAGTTGCGTTTCTATAAAAATTAAACTATTAATATAAATATTCATGCTCGCCTGGCTAGCTAGTAGCTGCCATCCTTCGCCAAACGCCTATCGGTGTGCTTTGGCAGTCTTACCAAACTTGAGAGTCAGTTTCAAATTGAAGCGTAGCATGGCGCCACCTTTGACTGTATATCAGGTGACTTTAATTCATATGCTACCTAAAATAACATATATGGACATAATTACGCCGACTCAATGCAAAAAGGAGGGGTCAGTCTAGCTAGGGGTCAATGATATGTATGAACATAAAATACTTGCACCTTTTTTCTACTGCTCAAACATAGGGGGTCTAGCCAAGATGCTAGCGTTTCTTTTCTATCGTTAACGTCTTGTGACGTTTCGTTTGAGCTTGTCCTAATGCATCTTGGCTACTATTTTGTATGGGATGGAGCGATCGTCATTGTAGACGTTTGCTCCGACTTACCGTTGAAATATGTCATCCCCATACATGTTTTTAGTTTTCTATTAGCGTTAACTTTTGTAGAATGCATCTGAGTTAGGGGCGCAGGTAGCGCAACCTCTCGCTTCGCGTAATCAGCTGTTTTGTCGTCAAAGATGTAAAGAAAAAAGTCACCAAATTATAATTATGGATCGTAAACAAACAGCTCGCTATTTTTAACAGCCTTCTTAACTTTGCAATGCTACAACTGACGTAGAACGACTTGAATGCCGCGGAACAATAGGGTGAATGACATCATTGCGAGCGTCATTCAATGGCTTCACTAAAGAACTTGCGAGCAGTAGCTATTCCGTGTCGAATTGTGTACTTAAAAGCCTGAAATTAAACATACAATACAATATTTTTGTATAGAAAATCTTCTAATATTGAATACAATGTTAGTCCACTTAATTTATTATTTGTGTATTTACGTATGTTCCACTGAGGAACTACTCACCTGATAGTGATGTATGAGATGATATATGTCAATCGATTAGTTATTATCGTCCGGGTTACATTTTTAACCCGACTATATAGTCAAAAAATTGCAAACGTAACGTGTAACGTGTCTAAACGTGTTAGTAAAACGCTTTCTTTTCGATTTTTCATAGTATATACTATGAAAAAGCGAAAATAAAGCGTTTTATTTATATAGTTAGTTATGTTTTATGTATTTTTGCTCATATGGCACATTTATTTAAAACAAGCTTTGCCTGAAACCTTTTTCTTGCCGATTGCCTTTACTGTTTATCACTCACTTTATGGTCAAACTTATAGGCTAGTTTTCCCTTAACTTTATTATATAGGTTGTTGTTGAATATTGATTACTTTATTAACTAGAGATGTTGTCCATAATTCATAAATGCAAATTAATTTGGTTGTTCGAGTGAAGGACTTTAGATAACTCCGTCAAGGTGTAAATTGATATCGGTTTTTGTTTTAACGGATTTGGAAGGGGCAATGGTATTAACAATGAATTATATTTATTAATTTCCGTTTTTAAATATAATTATATAAATAAAAAGTGGATTTTATTTAATAAGTACATTAAAATTAATTTCTCTTAAAAAACTCATTAAACATTCGACTATTTATAAAATAAGATACTTCTTTGAAGAGGCCCACATTATTCTTATGCAATTATTAAAAAAGACTCTCAGAAGGCAAGCAGCAGTTAGTAACAAACCAAAGTTTCGGTTTCGGTCAGTTTCGGACAAAAATTATATGTTCGGTTTTGGTCAAATACTAGCCGAAACTTCGGCCGTGCCGGAACATACGCCCGTGTATTCTCGAACCACGTTTGGCTAATTTCAGGTGCGTGTAACTTTTTCGGCTGATCTCCAGTTCGCTTTTTACTTACAGATTTGTATGTTGTATGTGTCACTAACGTAAACTAAGTACGTGACAAGAAGTTGAAAACACTAGTAGAGCTCTTTGTAAATATAACATTGTAGCTACTTAATCAAAAAGTTTCGTTTTCGGGCGAAACTTATGATAATATTATAATATAGTTATTATCCGAAATTCGGTTTCGGTTTCAGCTGAAAATCTAGATTCGGTCGGTCACTAAAGGCAGTCCATTTAATAAATTACACGACGAAAGATAAATAGTCCTTTTCGTTCACAACCCTTTCTTGCAAAGGATGATTTATATAATATCTGTCTGTATATAGCCTCCTTTGTGAAGGACTAAAAGTTAGCGATGAGCCCTTTGTTTTGGGACGTAAAGCTTTTAGTGACCCAACCTAGATCATCCTCTATCATAAATCAGTTAGCAAGAAAAAGTCTCTACCTATTGAACCTATTTTGATATAATTTTCGAGTTCAATAACTAAAAGTACTTATTTGTAATGTACTACCTGTTTCTCGCAGTTTCACCTTCGTAGCTACAGTTTATGGCGATAAAAAGTAGCCTACGTCCTTTTTGAAGCTCTAGACTATCTTTGTACCAAATTTCATTTAAATCAGTTCAGTAGTTTAGTCGTCGAGTAACAGACAAACAGACAGGGTTACTTTCGCAATTATAATATTAGTAGTGATTTAAATATAAAATCATTTTTTAAATTTCATAATATAATTATGCCCCTGGTTTAAAAAAATAAAAATAAAATGAAATGAAATGAAAATGTATTTTTTTTTCGTTTTTTTTTAATGTATTTTTAATGTTTTTATTTCATTAGGTTTATTTTTTACCTGCATGGGCATTCAAAGGGAACGCAAGTATTTGTTCCATATATATGTCTTGTGGATGCCCGATACGCATAGTTTCTGATACCCCTAGATATAGGAACTCTTAGATAGAGTTTAGATAACTTTGTGGTCTTTACAATTTTTTTACATACCAACAAATATTTTTACTTTTCCACGTTTATATTCTAAAACATTTTTTCTTAGCATTGATATTTACAAAGGCCTATCTCCTGCTTATAAAAGTAGTAACGTTATAAAACTACTTTCCTTTACGGTTGAGTGAACTGTTGATGCATCGTTAAAAGTTTTGGCTCACGAGTCGCGAAATGTCAAGTCGCCCTTTTAGGACTGTCGTCATGTTTATGAAGAAGTCTCGTTAGGACGACATCTTATAGGAAAATAGAATGGTTAAGTGATCGTTTATTGACGACGTATATCGGGGAGAGTATGATAGGTTTTGGCAGAAAAAAAGCCTATAAAGGACCAAACAATTAATTAATTTTTCGCTTTTCTAAAAAAACGTTCTGAAAAAGATTCTAGTAGATATTAGAAATATTATACGCAATTTCAACAATCCTTTCGTTTATTCTTACAAGGTGCCAAGAAGCGTAGTCGTCGTCTAGCCAGAATGAAAACAAGAGCCTCTAGCTTATACGTCTGCCTATTCTTGAATGCATTCTAGTGTCTTCAGCTCTAGAAAATTGAATTTCAAAATGATATCTTGAATGTTACAAACACAAAAACGAATAGAAAATTGCTCTGAATAACTTAAAATTACGAGCGCCTGTGAGAAATCTGTTTCATTGTTACCGAAATAGAAAAATACCGTTATTTCGCAGTATATGAATAGAAAATCTGTTATTTTACTTTTGACCACAAGTGACAATTTGACGATAGCTCGGTAGTAGTGACGCCAATTTATGTCCCGTAGGTTGTTGGTCCAAATCCTCTAATGCGCTTGAGCTTTCGGCTAGGGAAACCATCGTGATGAAACCATAGCTCAGAATTAGGGCATTTTTTTGTGTTCACCTAGCTTACTACCACCGTTTTGTATAAAATCCTATCGCCACCTACTATAGTGTATTTCGGCAGAGCCACTTGATAGTCAATTCAGATGTAACATATTAAAAAAACCATAATTTGGAACTGGCTCTCAAAGTGAGGTTGCCGATGTGTATTGCTGACAATAGTTTTGTATTTGATAAAACTTGGTAGAGCAAGAGCGAGCACTATTCATCTCTTTCTTACCAAGCAAAAAACACAAAGAAAACATTTTCTAAATTTTAAAACATAATTTGCACATGCAATATGTTTTTACATACCTAATATGCGCGGTTAGAACCCTACAAAAGCAGAGCTTTGATGTCGCGTACACATTTATAAATTACAATATGTTAACTCAAACATCGCTTTCACTAATATGGAATATGTTAAAAGAGAGTTCAATGCACTCTAGTGCCTTTAGGTAATTATCATGACATTGTAATGACCTTAAAGTTAACTAGCCTCGGAAAATATATTTCTGCGTATTTATAAAGAAGTTTTATGTAGGGGATAGATTTTCTTTTTCATTTTAGGATACAAAATTAAAATGGCCGTTAGTAATGAAAATTTCAGAATGTTTTAAGATTTATTCTTTATCTAAAAAACCAGTATTATCCGCTACTCCCATATACAGCATTACACAGCACACACTCTTCACAATGCATCGTTTCAGACTAAAAGGAACAAAAAAATCGATTAACTACTTTTTTTTTACTAATTACAGGGTAGCGTTTGACCACTAGTCGCCTGATGTTAAGTGACGATATGGCATCACGCTACACCTGGATTGGGGACTGGCTCACAAGTGAGACTACCGAATCACACCGATAGGTGCTTGGCGACAGATTCTTAACATGAGGGTGGTAGAAGAGGCGAGTACTAGAAAATACCCTACCACCAAGCTATGGCTTCATCACGATGTTTCCGTCACCAAAAGCTCAAGCTCATTATAGGATTCGAACCCACGTCCTACGGATCGCAAGCCGACGTCACTACCACTGAGCCATCATCGCTATACCGACGACTTATTTGATCGAAGACGACCTCCCATGCATATAAAAAAAAACCAGTGCAACTTAGTTGTAATCTTGAATTTTGTAACGATTAATCTATAGTTCTGCCAACCAACGACTCGATTTTTGGCAGCATGACTTCGTCACCGGTGCGAATTACTCATAAAAATAATGGTCGAAATAAATTCACCACAAAGTCGATAATGCAATGAATTTTGTTTTACTTTCGTCTTTATGGTTCGTTCTAACTGTTCGCTTTCAAACGAGATACGATTCCGCTCAATTGCAACGACCGATCATTTCGTCTATGACCAATGGTTGCAATTTTCTCGACGATTGATCGAAGCGAGGAATCGTTCCGTATAGGTACGGGAGCTATCACGTATAAAACAAACCAAACTGACACCAACTTGCACAAAATAATATGAAACAAAAATCTATTTGAATTAAAATGAAACAACGGAGCAATTTCCTTTCTCTTAATTTTTTGTCGCAACAAGTCCAATTCTAAGAAATTTAATTACAACAATGCTTGAGCATTTCACGTTTCATTGTTTCTCAGGTTAAGGTTCAATTAACTAACACTTCCTTTTTTAATTAAGAGAGGGGAAACTGCCCTATTATTTTAATGATGGCGCTTTGTAGTTACATTCGCGGTTTAAAAAGCATTTTCCTAAACCGAAATGTATTTATACAAGGTTGTAATTTATCTTTGTGTTCTTTTTTGTCTTTGTATACAATCCTTCCTAGTCCATGTTTCAACGAATAAATTTAAGCTTTAAACCATTTTTCTCTTTAGATATGTATTTACATCTTAAGTTTAGTGTTTGATTGTATTGTATGTTATGAATTGTGTTCAAAGATCGCGTCACACATTGTTTGGCATATATTCATCATCAAAAATACACTTTTTTTTCTCAACAACTTGACTACTCCAAAACACGACATTTCTCCGTGAAGTGCAACCATATACCTAAACTATAAACAGTCCATCCCGTTTATGAGCATCAACGTAGGTACTTTGCTAATAGCCTGTCACTCCACCATGATTTCACCCTCGTAGAGCTTCGTTACAGATTTATTTAGCGTTATTTTTAACCTTACGTACGAGGAAATAAGAGCAAGATAAAACGGTTTCCCAGGTCAAATTTCTGTTCGTTTCAGTCGCGTTACAAATAAAAACAGTAGCATTTTGAACCTTATTTTCAGGCTGTGAGAGCTAAATTAGGTATGTCTCGGATATCGCTTCCGGTTGATCTGGCTTGATCTATAATATTAGGGTAATAAGGAAAATATGGGGCTTAATAGTGGGGATGGATAATGTACAACTAATAGGCACGCTCAGTTTCACACAAAAAATATTTTTCTATTATCTACAATGTCTAGATATCAGTCGCCAAGCACCTATCACATCGTAACTTAAAATCAGGTGACATATGGTTAAACGAATAAATAAATAAAAAAACTTGTCGTGACGTTTAAAATCAATCACGAAACATTTCAGTCATAGCCTTGAAAGTCAGTCCCATTCTGGGCTTGAAGTGTCAACCGCCCTCAGTTTTATCATTGGACGCTGGATAAGGTATAAAAAAAATTGTTTATTTAGTTTATTGCTTGAGCTTGTATCTATTCATTAGCACATGTATAACCACGTTTGGTCTGGCACGTTCTTTGACGTTAGAAAACCCATGCCGTGAACAGGACTGGATATAGGATTCCTTAGACTTCTTTAAGGAGGTAATAAACCTCACTGACGGTATGAAACCTCCACGGCACGGATTCAGGATTTCGTTTAAGAGTAGGGGAGGGGTTTGAAATAAGAGGGAATGTCCTTAATTAAAAATGTGGTCATAGCCACTGCCTTGCCCGTGTCCGCACCTGAGTGCAAGCTTTATTTTGACCGGCAAAACAAACCAGTCGATAGAGATTAGTACGTCGGGTAAAAGGTAACCTCGTAACATATTCAATCAATGGACTATCTGTGCTGTAGGCTAGCGTAAACATTTGAGTACTGAAAGGACTAGACAATTTTATTTGCGAAGCGTATAAGTCACCTAACAACATCAATATACCGTTATAAAATTGATATATTATATTATTATAGCTGTACATTTTAGGTAAACCAATTTCATAATTTATGGAGAGGTGCACTTGCAATAAGTGACGCTGGTAAGCTACCACCAGATAGCCCATCAAAGATGTGCTAGTTAAAAAACGTGGCTGAAAAATAAATAAAAATAGAATGGGGATGGAGGAATTAATGGACTTGGTTGCAAGTGTATAAATTTTAAGACACTATTTTCGGCTTTATTAACAGTTATTAAGCATAAATAAAACAGTTGATGTAAGTGAATTCATGTCAATAAATGTCTAGGCTCTTGACGAAATGCTGTCTTACTCTGTCTACGACATCTGCGCCATTCACGAGTTGTAATTGGTAACATTTCATCGTTGCGAAACGAGACTGGCTTCGGATGATATATTGTCATTGATCAATAGAAAGGAACGAGATTAGATAGATAGAGTAATATAGCTCGAACCTATGACATTCTGTGAGAGTAAGATTAATATCATTGGGTCTAAATGTATTTTGTGACAGAAATAATAAATAGCAAGGCAGCCTAATATTCTTTCTAATTTTTTTTACAAGTTACATGGTAGCGCTTGACCACAAGTCACCAAATGTTAAGTGACGATGTGGTCGAAGGTGGCATTACGCTACCACCTGGATTGGGAACTGGCTCTCAAGTGAGGCTGCCGGAACACACCGGTAAGTGCTTGGCGACATATTCTAAAACTTGCGGGTACTAGAAAATACCCTACCACCAAGCTATGGGATTTCATCACGATGTTTTCTTTCACCGGAAACTCAAGCTCATTGTAGGATTGGAACCAACGTCCTACGAATAGCAAGCCGACGTCACTACAACTGAACCATTATCGCTACAAAAAAAAATATCTACACTAGAGTTGGCCACTAGCTCATACAAATAGAGAAGAAGAATACAATCACATACATAGTCACCAACCGCTAAATTTTATGATTAACCCATAGTATCCCAAAAATAAATCTATTATTAGCTATCTCCATCAAAGTTTCACTCAAATTCATTGAGCTGTTTCAGTGAGAAGAAGTAACTCGTCATTCACTTACAAACTTTATAATAAAAAAATAAATAATAATAAATAAATATCGGGGACAATTTGCACACAAATTGACCTAGCCCCAAATTAAGCTCGAAACTTGTATTATGGGTACTAGACAACGATATACATACTTATATAGAGAAATAAATACTTATATAGATAGAAATATCCAAGACTCAGGTACAAATATTTGTGCTCATCCCACGTATATTTGCCCTTACCGGGATTCGAACCCGGGACCGCTAGCTTTGCAGGCAGGGACACTACCAACTCGGCTACCGCGTCGTCATAATCTTAGTATGATACGATACATATAACCGTGGTTGAGAAAATGTAGAATTTAACCAGACGGAAAGTTCATGAGCCAAAGTTCGATAGATTAGACAGTATTACAATCATACTTGAGTTCCTTTAGTTCAGTATTATGGGGCCACTAAACGTTAACTACACGATAACTTCTTTTTTAGTTGCCGCCGTTCACCGCAACCAAAACAGACCTATACAAATACAGCGCAACTCGCTATCCAGAAACGTATGAAGTGAACTAGCTATTTACCTTTCACGCCTCACGCCTAATCTTTGACGCAACGGCAACCCAGCTGTTTTAAAACGGCTACCAGACACACTGACGTAAGTTCTATAATTCACTCAATTTTACAACGTACTCCAATCGGGCGCACCTCTACAAGTAGTTGGAAATTGCAAAACACTTTGGACCACTCTAATTATGACTAGAGGTGGGTGGCTTCGCCATTCGTTATGTGTATTCGATTATTCGCGCGCTCTAATTTTTCGTGTCCACAATGACACATGTCATATTTTTGAGTGATAATGTTGGCAGCTTATCCTATTCCGCTATCCATTTTTCCTTCTCCCTCACACGCACGCCTACCGATATGTGTGCGTCGCACGCGCCACCCGCGACACACGTCGTCATGTTGGCAAAAAGGAAGAAAAAAGTCCGTTCGCACCCGCCGCGCGAGATTACAGCTCACACCGCAACCTTTCATCGAAAAATAAGTCAATAATATAAATCCGCACCCATCTGTACTTTATATGTGAATTATCTATAGTTAAAGTGTATATACGTGTTTGGGGAAGTGTCTTGTACGGATTAACATCGAAAAGTGCAAGTTTCCACGTAACCGCGTGCCGCCATTACCGGCGCCACGCAATCGCTGGCCCAAAGCAGACGGAGCCTGGAGGAAGACCGCAGTCAAGGACTCAAGGTAGGCGTGCACTACTTCCCTATCTGTCTCCCCCATATCTACCCTTCGGCTGCCAACTCGTCACCTTTAATTCGTAGTTCGCATCCGCACCGCGAAATTAGCCCTATGAAATACAGTCCACAACCGCTGGGGTTTCATAATTTATATTTTAACCCCCCGCACCGGAGTTCGAGAACTTCGGCCCATTGAGCTAGCTCAATTTGCTATATCTTTCCCGCAAGACGTTCACAAAAACGTCTACTTACAATAGGCGTGAACATTTGGCCTTCGAGCCGCGATTATTTCGTCGTTAAAACGGACGTTCTTTCCCCCCGCAAGTTAGCCTAGATTCGTCTGGTTAGCCCATAATTAAGTCTAGATTCGTCTAGCTTTAACCCGCATAAAACCTAGGTTTCTTTATAGTTTAGGTCATACCTAGCTCACCTTAGGTCTTATTCTTACCGCTTCTATACCGCCCCTTAGGGAGTTACCTAATAGTGTAAAATCAGTAGCTTGTAACTTCGCTATAATATTTAAAACCGCTAGTTTTAGTCAAGTATATTCGTATATCTGACCTAAGTACCTACATTAGTTTAGTTTCTATTCGCAAAGGTTCAGTTTCCAACTTATTTAATTAAATAACACCTACCCCACAAATTGTAATAATTATTGTCGCTCGCTAATCGCCAATTCATAATTTGTTCGAATAAATTGTTTAGTGGGTAGGAGTTAAACATTGTTCGTCAATATGCCGCCTACAAAGAGAGTAGATACAGAGTTGGACACTAAACATAATAGCGATATTATTCTGTTAGAAACCAAACGAGATACGCTTTTCGAGTTTGTTCAAGTAGTGTATGACAACTCGCAAAAGGCACACCTCAGTGAAGAGTGTAAGGAGAACTTTCTATGTTCTGTCGAAACGATCGAAGATATTCGGTCTGAGTTTAAAGAACTTGTCAATGAGCACAATCGCGCACTTCTTACAAATGATCCTACTTGTAAGCCTAATTATAAATCGCTTATCGCTTTCGAAGATATGTACTGTCGTATTAAGCGCGTATTAAAGCGTGTTGATCAACCTTCGAAGGTGGACTCTGATCACGATCAGAAAGATCGCATAGGATTAAAATGTAGACTGCCATCTTTGCCGCCAATCGAAATAATGTCTTTCGACGGCGACATTCGCAATTGGCCTCTATTTTACGCAGGATTTAAGTCCATGGTACACGACAATCCAATGTTGACGAACGCTGAGAGGTTGTACTATCTAATAGGAAAGCTCTCAAGTAAGGCCCAGGCCGTATTCTCAGGTATAACGCCATGCGCTGATAATTACGATACAATATTAAAATGCCTCGTCGATAGGTATCAAGACACTCGCACGCTCGCATCTACCTACTTGGATCAGATGTTTAATGTCAAGTTGAACGGTCCCGCTTCTGCTTCTAAATTCCAAACGTTTATGGATCAGTTTGTTACCGCCGCGAATGCACTAAAAAACCTAAAGCTGGACGACTTAGCAGATTTTATGTTGTTACATATCGCGTTGAAGAAGTTAGATGAGGAGACTGTCCGTGCGTTTGAGTCACAATATCGCGCGGAGAATTTACCTACTTTCAGTCAGCTGACAGATTTTATTCGTGGACAGTTTAAGATATATCATAACACGCAGTCAAACACAAGTGCTTCAAGTTCTAGGAATACGTATAAACCGCGAACTCATGTACCTAACCCGCAGACTTACGTAGCCATCTCGGCTTCTCACAAGAAATGTCTTTGTGACAACTTCGTACATGACCACTTCTTCAAATGTCCTAAATTTAATGATTTAACGCCTTCCGCTAGATTTAAATGTGTTAAAGAACACAACGCATGTATTAATTGCCTTAGTTTAAAACATAAAACCCGCGAATGTAATTCCAGTCTCACTTGTAGGAATTGCCACCAAAAACATCATTCTTTATTGCACTTTAATAAGTCAAATAATCATACCGCATCGCAGGCACGCAATTCTGAAATAATTCCCTCGTCGGGATTCGAACCCGCACCTGCGCTTGGCAGCGCCCGCGCGCCTTTTGTAACCGCCAGCCATGCGAGCGCTTTGCCTACCGCTTCTACGCGCGATAATGATAAGAATGTTTCGTCGCTACACACATCTATTGCCACGCCGGTATCGCGTAGCACACGTAGCGGTGAGCGTAGCACTCATTGCGTACGGCCTACGACGATATTATTGTCGACCGCTCAAGTTGTTATTTATGATGTATCGGGTCAGGCGCATTTAATAAAATGTTTACTTGATTCTGGATCGCAGAGTAACTTTATAACAAACGAATGTTGCGCGCGCTTAGGTTTAAGTTGCAATAAAGACATGCAAATAACTGTACGAGGTTTCGGTGGTTCTGAAAGGGAGATAACTGGTTCTACAGACTTTAAAATATTCTCGCGTTTTTCGGATAACGTTAATTACGACATATCCGCGCTTGTAGTCGACCGCATCACGGATAGCCTACCTACGGTTCCCGTGGACGAATCTGCGTTCGCGCACATTCATTCGCTCCCGCTCGCGGACAGTACATTCGCTACGCCCGCTGAGGTGCATGTGCTCCTCGGTGCGAATATATTTCCTCACCTGTTGTTACCAGGCTCGGTGCATAGCAGTGCTGATGGAATGCCTCCCGCTATACAAACTGTTTTAGGATATACTTATGGGTTCAGCTCCCGTGTTATTACCTAAACATATTTACGTAAAGTCGACATCGGCTTGTTGTGCTGTAGTACAGCCATCTTTAGATAATGTTCTCAAAAGGTTTTGGGAACTCGAAGAGATCACCGCTCCGCCCGCTCGCAGTCAAGACGATCTTGAATGCGAGAATCATTTCCGCGCCACTACTACGCGTGACGCTAGTGGTAGGTACACCGTCTCTCTGCCGTTTAGGGACGATGTTAGTAAGTTAGGAAATTCATACCTAACCGCACATAAACGCCTGCTGTGTTTGGAACGTAAGCTGGAGTCTTCACGTACACTACGCACCGCTTACAACGATATCATTCGTGAATATTTGAGTAAAGGTTATATCACCGAAATAGGACATAATCGCAATATTGTTCCCGCCGCCGCCGCATCCTATTTCGTTCCGCATCATTGCGTACACCGCGAAGACAAGACGTCCACCAAAATTAGGATGGTTTTGGACTCCAGCAGCAAGACCAGCACAGGGTTGTCACTCAACGAGGTGCTACATGCAGGTCCTAATCTACAGGGTGACTTAAATAGCATCTTGTTAAATTTCCGGCTTTTCAAAATTGCTGTTTCCGCAGACTGTCGTCAGATGTTTTTGCAGATCGGTATGAACGAATCAGATCGCAAGTTCCAGCTAATTCTTTTCAGATTTCAGCCGCAGGACCCGATATCAGTATTTCAATTCAATCGTGTTTGTTTTGGAATGAAGTCCAGCGTATTTCACGCAGTTCGCGTCGTTCATCAGCTGATTGCTGATGAAAGACATCGGTTCCCCACAGCTGCCGCGATTGCATCCAGCTCGACGTACATGGACGATGTGTGCTTCAGCATAATGGCGGATGACTCATCGCAGAATGATGAAGCCGTCGCTGTTGCGGCCTGTACCCAGCTTATCGAGCTGTTCAAAAGCGGTCAGTTTGACCTCGTCAAGTGGACCAGTAACTCTCCCGCAGTCCTACGTGCTATTCCCGCATCGCATCGCGCCTCCTCAGATCTCGAGATCGACAGAGGTGCCGTACCGCATAAAATTCTCGGCACGCATTGGGATAGGTCTGATGATGTCTTTAATTTCAGGGTTGCCGCACCTGATTCTGGATGTACCAAACGCATAATTTTATCCGTCGTCGCGCGCTTATGGGATAACTTAGGGTTAGTGGCTCCCGTCATATTATACGCTAAGCTGCTTATTCAGGAGCTATGGCTTTTAAAGTGTGACTGGGATGACACTCCTCCCCGACGCATCGTGACCTTGTGGTCGCAGTTCTGCAGTGAGCTGCCTTCGCTCAACGATATACGCATACCGCGACATCTAGGTGTAGTTCAAGGTTGCGTAGCGAACCTTTTGGCTTTCGCGGATGCTAGTCAGCGTGGATACGGAGCCGTCATATACCTGCAGGTTCGTGTAGGTGACAGTACGACCGTTAGGCTCGTGTGTTCCAAGTCAAAGGTTTCGCCGCTAAAAACCATCTCTGTCGCTAGGTTGGAACTATGCGCTGTAGTTCTAATGTCAAAGTTAATGCGTAAGGTGCTTGATAATTTCGAACCGCGCTATAAGATGTCGAATGTTTTCGCCTTTACCGACTCGAAAGTTGTTCTGTGTTGGATCAACTCTTCTCCGCACCGTTGGCAAACGTTTGTCGCGAATCGCGTTGTCCAGGTTGTCGACAACATACCTGCTAGTTGTTTCCATCACGTAGCAGGCACCGACAACCCAGCCGACTGCCTGTCGCGCGGTCTCTCCCCCGCTATGTTACACAACCATCCTCTATGGTTTTCGGGACCGCCATGGGCATGTAAGGATGTCGCAGAGTGGCCAATCGCAGAGTTCGATCGTAACGACGTCGGTGATGTGCCTGATCTGAAACCGCTTGCGCATACTGTAACCGTGACCGCAACTGAATCGCCAATTTACGCGCTCGCCCATCGTATTTCTTCGTGGTCGAAGCTATTACGAGTGGTAGTTTTTATCTTTCGATTTTCAAAACTTTTACCGCGCAGATCTTCTGTGACACGTTCGGATTTAGATTTCGCGGAGCATAAAATTTTATCCGCGTTACAACACGTTCATTTCAATGACGACATAAATAAATTAAAAAACGGCCAAAATTGTTCGCCCGCTTTACAAAAATTAAACCCATTTTTAGACAACAATGGCATAATCCGCGTCGGCGGCCGCCTATCGAACGCTGCCATCGATTATTCGCATAAACACCCGTGTGTTCTTCCTAAGCACGATCACGTGGTCGATATGATAATCGATGCTTATCATAGGAAGCATTTGCATGCCGGCCCCGAACAGTTGATGTCCTTACTCAGGCATCACTATTGGATACTCGCCGCACGGCGTGTTATTCGTCACCGCATACACAAGTGTAATACTTGCTTTAGAGCTAAACCGCGTCCGTCTTTCCCAATGATGGCAGACTTGCCTGCATGCCGCGTCAACCAGGTAGACAAACCGTTCTCGCACACAGGCTGTGATTACGCAGGACCCCTACAATATACGCCAGCGCGTGGTAGAGGTGTCAAGAGCCGCAAGGCATGGCTGTGTATATTCACATGTCTCACGACGCGCTGCTTGCATATTGAGATAGCTACGGATTTGACTACTGTTAGTTTCCTCGCTGCGCTCAAGCGGTTCCTTGCGCGCCGAGGACCAATTCAGTGTCTGTATTCAGATAACGCGACAAATCTGGTAGGTTGTCGTTCATACCTACGCGATTTATACAAGTTTCTCGATAACTTTCGCCCGCAACTTGAACATGAGCTCTCCGAGAGTCGCATCGATTTTAAACAAATCCCACCGGTCAGTCCTCACTGGGGTGGATCCTGGGAGTCCATGGTCAAGGTTGTTAAAAACCACTTATTCAAAGTTATAGGCCAACAGATACTCTCTTACGAAGAGCTCTTAACTGTGCTAACTCAGGTCGAGGCACTTGTAAACTCGCGTCCGCTCACTGCCTTAAGCAGTGATCCCGCTGAGCCATCGGCACTCACGCCGGCTCATTTCCTCCATACCGCGCCGCTATTTTCGCTTCCCGCGCCTCATGTAGAGGCATCTAACTTACTTGAGAGACATTCTCTATTAGATAGGCTAGTCCAGTCGTTCTGGCGTCGATGGAGACTCGAGTACCTGCATCAATTGCAGTCTCGAGCCAAGTGGACCACGCCGTCAACTCCGATTGAGCTAGGAACGATAGTCGTTATTATCGTCGACAACGCGCCGCCTCTTTCATGGCCTCTCGGTGTAGTAGAAGCTGTCCACCCTTCAAAGGATGGAACAACGCGTGTAGTCACCGTTAGGACGAGCAAAGGGAGCTTCGTGCGCCCGGTTGTTCGATTGTGCCCATTGCCAAGTCAATAGAATAGAGATGTAAACTCCTTAGTATAGTTTATTGTAGGTTAGATATTCGCTTTATAATTTAAATTCATATTTTATATTTATAGTTCTTTAAAGGTAACCCTTTAAGGTCGCGGGAGATGGCTTCGCCATTCGTTATGTGTATTCGATTATTCGCGCGCTCTAATTTTTCGTGTCCACAATGACACATGTCATATTTTTGAGTGATAATGTTGGCAGCTTATCCTATTCCGCTATCCATTTTTCCTTCTCCCTCACACGCACGCCTACCGATATGTGTGCGTCGCACGCGCCACCCGCGACACACGTCGTCATGTTGGCAAAAAGGAAGAAAAAAGTCCGTTCGCACCCGCCGCGCGAGATTACAGCTCACACCGCAACCTTTCATCGAAAAATAAGTCAATAATATAAATCCGCACCCATCTGTACTTTATATGTGAATTATCTATAGTTAAAGTGTATATACGTGTTTGGGGAAGTGTCTTGTACGGATTAACATCGAAAAGTGCAAGTTTCCACGTAACCGCGTGCCGCCATTACCGGCGCCACGCAATCGCTGGCCCAAAGCAGACGGAGCCTGGAGGAAGACCGCAGTCAAGGACTCAAGGTAGGCGTGCACTACTTCCCTATCTGTCTCCCCCATATCTACCCTTCGGCTGCCAACTCGTCACCTTTAATTCGTAGTTCGCATCCGCACCGCGAAATTAGCCCTATGAAATACAGTCCACAACCGCTGGGGTTTCATAATTTATATTTTAACCCCCCGCACCGGAGTTCGAGAACTTCGGCCCATTGAGCTAGCTCAATTTGCTATATCTTTCCCGCAAGACGTTCACAAAAACGTCTACTTACAATAGGCGTGAACAGTGGGCAAAGTTGTTATATATTATGTTACATTTTTATAACTGCTGTCTGAAACTGCTATAATATGTGTTATGTTATAATATATAACACTTATGATAAAATTCTAACAATAACAACATGAATTAACGATTTTCACACTGATAATAATTTAATATAAAACTTTTTTTATGCATACATATAAGTTTTTATTATATAACAACAGAATGTCATATTTTAGGTACAATTAGGTTATAAAACTATACGAGAGGTCATATTAATGTGTACAAAATGTCATCTATTGTGACTTTGTGCCTAATATGTATTGACCATTGTGTTGGCTGACATTAATTAGCATGAAGTACGCCACGATTATTAAATAATATAACTCTGCTTATTGCAGTTAGGTACTTTTGTTACATGACTCTATATAATAATAATACATATATTATAACAGTTATGGTTGAGTTATTATAATGCGTTGTAAAATTATAACGAAATAAATATAGCTTGCAATACGTTATAACGCCCAACTATAATTATGACCCATTATGCAGTAAAGTGTTATTGATGCAGAGTTCATTCATCGATATAGAAATTAATTGCCGTGAACGTGTCTGAATTGGAACGACGGCTGATAATACAGGTAATTTACGAGAGCTTTTGTTGTTTGAACGCGTCGGGATGTTAAGGTGACATTACTGAAATATAATTACTGAAATATAATTATATAATTGTATAATTGTAATAATACTGAAATATAATTGTTACATTAGGTCATTTGTTTTTTGTTAGAACGTGAATTTGTTTTTGTGTTGTTATGATTTTCATTTGTTGTTTAAAATTGTTACATTACTCGTTTGTTTTTTTGCTCAGAGCGTGAATTTGTTTTACGTTGCTGTGATTGTCATAAGTTCTTTTTTAAAGAGACATTTAGACAGTTTAAAATTGTAACAATACCTACTCATAATCTTTGTCTTTAGTTAGAGCGTGAATTATTTTTTTGTTGTAATGATTTTTATTTGTTTTTTGCTTTGAAGAGACCTAAAGACGCTTCTAAATACGTACTTAGTTATAAAGTTTTATCTGTTTTTTGTTTGTTTGGTGCTTTGATAAATGCTTCGGTAAATACTGCAATGAGCGTATGAAATTTGTATTTTGAATTGTTACGCTCGAGACTGTAACTTGTTTCGTGTTGGAATTGAGAATATTTATAAGACAAATTGATGTGGATTCTGTCCAGCTGTAGCGTCTTGTTTAATACTAAAATTTAATTTAAAAAAATTAGTACAATATATATTCAAACTATAAAATAGCTTCATACTACAAAATTAAGACGCCATTTCAAATATCAGTATAAATTTATATTTTCGAGAATTTGTAATAAAATATTGATTTCTTGAATTGCGGATCAATTTTGAAAGTGAGAATAGTAAAAGAGTCAAGATATACCTATTCATAAGACAAGAGCTAATCCAAATCTAAATTGGCTCCTAAATTCCTTTTAATTTGTTTATCCCAAACCGACAGTAACCGTCGCCTTTGAACATTTGTAACACTAAGGCGTATTGCGTTGTTTTAATTGATCCCTTTTTGAGTTTACACACTAGCCATCGGATGTTTGATTAACACCTAGTAGTGTTGGGATCATTACCTACTGACCTTTCGGTGACATTTTCTGTGCGCTTTTAGGTCACAAGCCCGCTTGACCGCAACCGGTATTTCCTAGCACTGCAGGGCATGCAGGACTGTTTGACGTTTGTTTGTTATTGTTCAGCATACAGGCGCGACGTGGCATCGTTGGGTATAAACCATTATAGTTAACTTACCCAACCAACAACATCACGGACTTTTTTTGGCGGCAATTGAACTGTCAACATAAAATTATGTTTATATTTCCAAAATTTGTATTTTTTCGAGCGATAATGAGTAATATTGGTGGATTATTAACCATTATGTGTTCGTTTGTACGAGTGTGGGAAATTGAAACAAAGTTGTGAAAGTGACTTTTCTAGTTGCTCCATAAAGGTCCATGTAAAGTTTAAGTAAAGTGCCACTACTTTACTTAAACACTATCATCTTTGACCCGGATTATTGCTGGGTCCCATCATCTCATCATCATCATCTTCATCAATACTTGATTCTACTCTCTGAGTTTGAAATATTTAATACTTGACACTGGCAAATACACTAATCGTGTGACACCAATACAAAAAAAAAATAAACATCACGATAGCTGTCACAATAATCAAAATTAAATCTACCCGCCAGTAACCGGCTAAACCGGAAATAAGATCTATTTTATACAGCTGACGAGTGACAGTTTGATCGACGCAAGCTATGCATATCAGTGACATAGAATCGCGTTTTACATACAATGTGTTGTCGCATGGACATAATTAAATAACTTCTATACAGGGTGGCTAATAAATATAAATAAATAGTGTCAGTTTTTAAGGAGTTGAATTTGCAGATGAGAAACGACAAGAATCAATTTATAAAAAAAAACAACTATTTTTAGCTTCTCGGATAGCTAGTTGGCTGTTCTATGTTTCCGAGTATCCCCGGAAGGACAAATCAACGAAGGAGCTGCCTGAGCTCCAGGTGGAGGAATTACGGGAGGCGGCGCAGGCAAGGAGGGACTGAAGTAGGGTATTTTATTATATCGGAGACCAAGACTCGCTTTGGCTGGGTCGTTGTTCTCAGTTAGTTAGTTTTAGTTGCCAGAACGCAGGATTACCACGTCTTTTCACGTCTTATCTACATTTTTATTAATTTCAGCTTAAGCATCAGGCTGCCCGTAAGCAAAACGTATTTCTTAATTTCATTCTCGTCGCGTGCTCCACCTGCCCCGTGTCATTGCCTGTTAGTGTACCTATCCATATTTTCCTGAAATTCATTTGCGAATTTTGATGACATTTCACTGGATGTTTTTAGTTGATAAGGATTTAGAATAACTACTCATATTTTTTTATGAACCCAGTACGATATTGTGTTTGAATATTGTCACTATTCACTCCGCCACCCTGTATAATATTTGACATAGTGCCAACTTTATAAGAATGTTGTCATGACGCCAAACGCGTCAATGGCATTGTAACTTTAAAACTTTATGTGGAAAATTGCATCGTTTGTCCACATATTTATGTAATTATTGTAAAATGTATGCATGCTTAGACAGTTATTAGGGCCAATTAAAGTTTTGTATGGAAATCTTCCACTGATTGTTATAAATTTAAGGATTTCAAATTATAATTTCAGACTGACGAGACAAGAAAGTAAGAGTCGTGGGGAGCCGATGGATGCACATGGCTAATAGCCGTTCATCGTGACTTATGTTCACCAGTGGACGTCTTCCGGCTAATGATAATGCTGATGATGATGATGATGACTTTATATATTTTACTATCAAAATGGTAAGCATTTGACTTCCATCTCATCTGATGGTAGGTAGTGGCGAGGTTGATGGTAAAACAAGCTTGCTTGGAAAATACCTATCATATTATATTTATCGGGAAACAAAGACGCTAACAGGATGTTCAACTCCCTCGCCGTTTGCATTATAAATGTAGAAGCGAAACATTTTGGGAAATTTCGACTAGGTATGTATGAATATATTATATATTACCTATTCATGCTACAGAAACCATTATTCAAGAAAGTTTCTGTACATTCAAAAAAACCTTGAAATCGCATAATGGCTATTGTTAACACGGTTACACTGGCAACTTAATACGTGGTACATAGAAGGTGCATTCAAATGCCCGGTATTTATTATTTAACTCGTTTAGTCTAACTCTGTTCACCCACTAACATCAGATTCTCTTATATACCAGCCCCGGCTACACACGAGTAGGGAAATATTTTGAAAATATGAACTTTTATCAAAGTTTAAACAAACGTCAAATATGAAGGCTTAATGTTTATTGTAGCACACTGTTTAATAGACTTACTGTAAGTCTACGTTTCTTTCATACAAAACATCTAGTTGAATCAAAGCTTTAGCCAGCGTAAGCTGATAAGGCAGCCAGTCGTCTCATTTTCTCCGACTTGTTTTACAAATATCGTGATTTCTTATTAAAACTCTACTTATACTGTATAAACATAGTCTATGACACTCAGGGGTAATGTAACTTTCTTTAATGAAATACTTAACTTCTTTAATCGGATCAGTAGTTTAGGTTTACCCACTATTACTTCTTTGTAATACGAGTATTAAGTAACTGACCCGACCCTAATAATTTCACCATTAGAAAGCTACAAAATCCTTCAGTATGATAGGTGTTACATTTTACTGTGACAAAAATCCTGTAGGAACTTCCATGTGGATAAAACCGCAGGGCAAAGCTAGTTAGTTTTTAAACAGGAGGTTATAAACATTTCAAGCAATAATCTTAACAAGCCACTTCAATCAGCGCTCGTCAACAAATAAATAAGCTAGATAGATGAGACGCTCATCTCTCATCTTTTTCTGAAGTAAAGTAATAATGGGTAATGATTTATGGTCTAGAAAAACAATGTGGCTTCTGTGGAAAAACCAACCGGTTTTTTATATAACACCATTATTAGTTACGTCGTGAATATAAAATCACCAGCTGCACCTGCGTTTTTAATCGCTATCCCACAGGAATTTTTTGTCCGGGATAAAACATACCTAACATATGTGGTAATCCAGGGATTGAGCTCTTTCAATTCCAAAGCAGTTTTAGCGTGAAAGTGTTACAAACAAACTCACTCACTCAGCTTAAAAAATACGCAAATCAGAAATCAGGTTTTCTTTTATGACGACTACTCAGATTTTCCAGCTTCCCTACACTACATGCGGCCTACATTGTCCAAGACCTCTTTGTATTCACAAAGCACTGTTTCTAGTCCTGGTAATAGGTCAAATAAACGCTTTATAATGCAGCAACAATTATAACGTAACATAATCCTCTTAGTTGATGGTAGACAAAGCTCTACGCACAGAACTGGTCGCATTGTTCAAGACCTGTTTCCTAACATAAGCCGTCATAGTATATAGCAGGAAATACGTACGTTCTCCTTAATCCTATGCCAATTGAATTACGCTAAGGTACTTCACAATGGATATATTCAGTAATTTAGAGAACAGCGAACAACACGATCTGTTGTTTCGTGATCCCGTCCGTCGTCGTGTGTACATTTTGTTGTACATTTTGTTTAGTCAAATGTTTACGGTCATTATTCGTCTTCGACTGAAAATAAAAAGCATCTGGTTTCATGTAAAGCGGTTTGCAATCAAAAAATAATAGGCACTTTCTATTCTAGAAATAGACGTAAAGTTAAGCTGACAAATAAAGGGCCAAAAGTTACTAAAAACAAACTTATTTTTTGGAGATGCGAGGTTTTTTTCCACCACCAATAGGCCCACTAGGTGGAGCGACGATATTATAAGAGTCGCAGGGAGCTGATGGATGCAAATGGCTAATAACCGTTCATGGTGGCGTTCAAAACGGGAGGCCTATGTTCAGCAATGGGCTTCTTCCAGCTGTTGATGATGATGAAGAGTTTTTTTCAATCAGCATTTTTTTAAAATGAGAATAATTGCATCAAGATTGTTTCGGTCGTTTGAAGAAAAAGGTAACAGAGTCACAGAGTCACATGCAAGCCCTCTTATCCTAAACGTAGTACACTTTCACTGTTTCATTAGGTACCTAAATAAGCTAAGCTAAAATATACCTAACTAAGCACGAGTAAGTCATACACTAGTTTTCATCATATATAGAACGGAAATGGAAAGGAAAGGTTTATTGGATATTTAAAATTGCGTTAGGAATCCCGAATTCCCAATAGACCTTTAAAAGTTAAAGGGTCGGGTCAGCTTTGGGTCACTGAGTACGTAGTCTCCTGACAATCCTAAATAGGTTATATCAGTGACGGCCAAGTGAGGCCCGCGGGCCAGCTCCGGCCCACATACCGTTTTGATTCGGTCAACGAACAATCTTCTTCGTAGATACTTCTCGCATAATCTTGAAGATTAATATGGAATAGATACTTACCTATAACATTATCTACCTGCATTGGGTTTGCTTGTTTTTCTATTCATTCATATTTTAGTTACAGTAGTGTAGCGCAAGTAAACGCGAGCGAAGTGGCTAAGTTATTTTTGCAATAATACAACTCTAACGTCTATGAATGAGTGTAACGCTTGTGACAAATTTTAATAAAAAGGTTGTTATGAAACGTTGTTTTGATGTTTTAAAGTGATCATTATTATGTAGCTATTAAACAAAGAAATTTGAACTTGAAAATTTGGGCCCCCGTTAGTTTGACTCGATTTATTTAGGCCTTGAAGAAAAAGAGTTTGCCCACCCCTGGGTCTTATTATATTATGCTTGCCTACATTCTTGAGAAGTTGCGGTAAGGGCTTTTTCATTGCGCTTTGTTAACTGTTACGAGAGTCCTTATAAATCCTTCACATTGACAATAGAATAGAGTTGTTCAACTTTCAATTTGTTTACTAATGACTTTGTCAATTATTGTTTAAACCAACATAAACTTTCCTTTAGTTTTGGCATCTATTTTATGAGGAACAATTTACCTGAGTTATAATTTTCGTCCCAGGCATCGCTGGACAGACGAAGTCACGAAGGATTTGCGCGAGCTCCAGGTAAATGGCACTCGTCCGATTTAAAACGTGTTTTGTGAAATGAATTCGGGTCGAATTCATAAGAGGAGGGGGGATAATGTAATGATCCTCGTTTAGTAGTGACAGGAACATAATCGATAGGACTGGCAGGTTGGCAGCAAGAAAGATTCATACTTTTAAACAAAAGGTTTTTAAAAAAAGAAAGGAAGACAAGCGGGGCTGATGGAAACGTGATTTTGAGATATTGGTTGGATTCTGAGATAGTTGCGATAAATGAATCTGGTGGCTGGTTTTCACATGCTAAACCTTTGAAATCAAATGTGCTTTGTTGTCCGTGACACGGGGTGAGTTTTAAACGCATACAAGACACGCGCCAGCGTTATTTCTGGTCTAACGATTTCTCACAGAAGACGTTTCTTTCTCAGCCTGAGGAAATGCCCTTTTTTGCTGGCGCGATCACAACGTATCAAGCCGAAGACGAGCCTTGCGGTTCAGCGGTAGGCCGCGGTCGTGCGGAGTGCACGTACGGAGCGGAAATCTTCGCCAAGCCTTAGCTTCTAGGACCAAGTGTGCGAACAGTTGCGAACAGCCGTCAATCGTGGTGCCATATTTCCCTCACTCGCGTAGTTGACCCTGTCAACCCACCGTAGCGGTTAGGGGCCGTATTGTAGTCGGGACTTAGTGGGCCATATTGCCCACCGTGGCATTAAGGGCTGCGTTCGTCGGGATTTTAGTGGGCCATATTGTCCACCGTAGCATTAAGGGCCGCGTTCGTCGGGATTTTAGTGGGCCATATTACCGACGCACCACTTCCCTTACATTAGACTTAAGTATCATTCTGTTCATATCATATGTTATGTAATATACTGAAGTATTCAAACACACTGTGTAATCTCTTAAAACCCGACCATTACATTGGCAACTATCTCAGAATTCAACCAATATATCAAAATCACGTTTCCATCAGCCCCGCTTGTCTTCCTTTCTTTTTTTAAAAACCTTTTGTTTAAAAGTATGAATCTTTCTTGCTGCCAACCTGCCAGTCCAGGACTGGCAGGAGGTGGCGCAGGACAGACCGAAGTGGCGTCTTTTATTATCGGAGGCTAAGACTCACTTTAAATCGTTGGGCCATGTCAGTTAGTTAGTTATAATTGTCGAAAAATATTTAATGTGCTAATATGGCTCGATTAATGTACTATTAAATGTTAAAATAGATAAATTTCAACTCGGATCTTGCATCCCAGCAAGCGTCACATTGCATTACCAATTTACCACATACCGATAACATCAAAATCACGTAATGTTCGTTTTTGTGATAAAGCTTATTTGAGAACTAAATAAACGACCGCATAGAATTGAATTTCATGATCATGACGTAAAACGCCCACATTATCCAAATAAAATTTGCAAATATACTCAAACGAGAATAGGTCAACAACAACAAAAAGAACGAGCTTTATCTAGTACAAGGCAGAAAACCAGAACAACAAATGCTTTCGATTAATGATACATCACTGTTATCCGATAACGCGCTATCAGGCTATATCAGGTGTTATCAGTTAACAACATGACGTCACTACTGTAACATCATGTCGGCGACGACATAATATCAGCTTTCAGTAAACACAGATACTGAAATGGGCCGGCGACGGTCGATTGAGTTTGTATGTGGTACGGTTTGATTTTTTTAATAAATTATAATTGTATAGCTGCGCCCCGCGGTTTCACCCGCGTCTTCCCGCGCAGGAACCATTTCCGGGATAAAATTTAGCCTATGTGTTAATCCAGGGTTTAACTTATCTCCATTCCTAATTTCACTCCAATTCGTTCAGTAGTTTTTTTTTTTTGTGAAAGAGTAACAAAATAAAGTTGTTGTGCAAAAGCAATACATTTTTAAAATACTTTTTTTTTTATGTAATAGATTAGCAAACAAGCTGACGGCCCGCCTGATGGAAAGCGGTCACCGACGCCTATGGACATCTGCAACACCAGGGGAGTTGCCGATGCGTTGCCGACCTTTAAGAACTCTTTTTACACCCATCTTGAAGAATTGCAATCTGTAGCACAGCGGAAACACTTGTGGGGGAAGCTCATTCCACATTTTGCAAGTATGCGGGAGAAAGGAGCGCATAAATCGCGAGGTGTGGGATTTCCAAGACTCGATAATGTGTGGATGAGCTTTGTTCCGATGACGAGATGATCGGTGGCAGAACCGTGATGGAGGGATGAGATTGAAAAGCTCTTCCGAGCATTCCCCGTTGTATATTCGGTAGAATATACACAGCGAGCCAATGTCCCTGCGAAGGCTCAGCGGCTCAAGACGGTCCGAGAGCTGGGGGTCATCGACAATACCTACCTATTTTTTAATTTCTCTGTGCTCGCTTTTACCTTATGACGAACATCTTCCGTCAAGCTGTATAATCCAATAATCTTCATCATAATGGCGCATTTGTCGCTATAAAAAAATATCTTTGCAAGATCAAAAAGATCATAAATAATATGATTAGATCACTTTTATTGCCGAAGGAAGTAATTTTGGTGAACTTGAAATCGTGACGCTCTGGTCTGACAGTGGATTATAACAGACTGATTTTTATTAAAACCGTTACTGCTAGGCTTAGTCTTTTCAACATTCCAATAATCAATTTTCCCTTTCGAGTCTCTGCTTATTTTTGTTCTAAATTCATCGTGGTGCTGCCAAAATTGACAAATGCAGGTACGAGTATCTGAAATAATCGGAAAATAAATTTACATACATTCACGAAACCAATTATTAACTCGTAGATTAAAGATATAATAAAACTGAACATAACAGAGATCACCCATCAGAGATGTGATGTTTGCAAGAAAAGATACTTGCTCAGTGGAACGTTTATGTTAGCCAAGTATAAATAGTTGTGGTTATAGATGCTTGAATATTTAACGCCTTGCGACATCTACCAACCCGCGCATACTTTCCCTGAAAAAAGGCCAGTGTCCCAGCAGTGAGGACATACTTGCTGATGATAGTGGCTGGCGATATAATAGGTTATATTATGTTTAACTAGCAGTTCCCCGCGGTATGCATGCAAAGTCTCAGCCCGATCGGTTTAAAATTGACAAAGTTTCGTACAAGCTTTCATCCCCTATTTTATCCCCTTGGGGGTAAAATTAATCAAAATCCTTTCTTAGCAGATGCTAACGTTGTAACATCTACCTGCATGCCAAATTTCAGCCCGATCCGTCCAGTGGTTTGGGCTGTGCGTTGATAAATCACTATGTCAGTCACCTTTGAGTTATATTATATTTAGATACTTCATCAAACTTAATAACAAAGAACAAAGATATTTTTCAATAAAATACCTACCATCCAAACAATCATAATAGTACTTCTGATCTCTAACTAAGATTCCTTATCGGCCGGTTTCAATAACCGAACTATCCACAGTTTGACATAAGTTTGACATTAGGTACTTCTATGGAGCTTAATTATGTAAAATGTTCATCTCGAGTAGGACATATTTTAGATAATCTAGGGTATTATAAAACTACGAAGATTCACAACACCCAGATGGATAAAAAAGTTGGTTTTATTATTTCAAACGCTATCTTTCAAGCCTGTTGAGAAATATTAAAAACGTACGAAAAGTACAGTAACAAACAAACACCAATTTCTTTTCATTTTTCTTATTCTTTGCTCTTAGAATCCCAAATAGGAACATCAAAGACTCAACATCAAGAACAATTGATTGAGTGATTCGAGGAGCTCATAAGCTTTAGACATGGCAAGAAGATTACAATACGATGAATGTACCCACCAATTTATTAGATACAGAAACGCCGTGTCATTACACGAAGGCACCATTATGAAATTACAATTGAACGTTGTGTTTTTTGCTCGAGTAATTCCTTTGATGCATATCTTTGGTGTTTATGATTGGACACGAGTTCGCGCGTAATAAGGTGGGCTTAATTTATTTCTTGATCACAACACAAGTCATCTGATGATAAATAACGATGTAATCGAACACTACACTTGGGTTGTACAGTTTTTTTTTCTAGTTTTTTCTGCATTGTCGTGTACCAATAAACAACACCATAACTTGGTGGTACAGTATTTTCTAGTACTCTCCTAGCTAGCTACCACCTACACCTACAAGTTAAGAATCTGTCACCAAGCACCTATCGGTGTGCTCCGACAGCCTCACCTGAGAGCCAGTTCCTAATTCAGGTGTAGCGTGACGCCATCTTCGACCACATCGTCACTTAACATTAGGTGACTTGTAATCAAGCGCTACCCTGTAAAGAGTAAAAAAAAGAGCAAATCTGATTATTAAGGTGACTTACAAAATTTATCCAGACCTCGCAAACTCGCGATAAAGTGAGCGTACATTTTTTTGCATCTCACAAGTCGCCTGATGTTAACCGAAGGTGTGGTCGAAGATGGCTACACCAAGACTTCCATGTGGGTAGGCACATACGGAAAACACGGTAAAGAAACAAAAAAACTACTCGTTTGAACAAAACCACACGAGAATTTCTACCCGAGATTTTATTAGGAGCTTTCCATTTATCAATGCTGGAACAAGAGTTAGGTTGTTTTCACATTAGCCTATAACGAGAGCGATCTATCGAGACGATATCGGCGGACAGGTAGTTTCATACATTTACTAATAAACGCTTTCACACTATATCGTTTCCGTTAATGACATCGTCGCCGTCATCAACTGACAGCGATGTCGGCATCGATAACGTGGGTAACGACTCAGTGGGTGAAGGGAGAGCGGGCGGGATGACGAACGGGATGCGCGAAGTAGTTATTCGATCGACATTGATATATCGATACAGCTGCTGACATGTCGGTAACGGTATCGACCTATATATAATACTAGTCTTGTATACCGTAAGGAAAATTAAAAACTGTTACAGCCCGGGGGTGTTCAAGTCAAGAGTGAATGGGTAAATTTACTGGACAAGCGTGCTTCACCTTCGACCACATCGTCGCTTTCCATCAGGTGAGCCGTGAGATCGTGGTCAAACGCTAGCCTAGTTAGTTGAAAAAAAAAATGTCATTTCTTGGCGTAACTTTGCAGAAAATTACCGCTGATCAACTTGTTGTATAAGTTTTTTTTTTGGCCAGTTAAGATAAAATTTTATAGGTACCTTATCTTTGTATGAGTTAGAAATATTTTAATAAATGAAGAATAAAAACCTGATTGATGTCGGTTATAGGCTAGTGTGAAAGCGCTCTATGACATTTTAGTTGGTATTTTCTATAGACCGCTTTCATTCATATGTCACAACGACTAACCCCAGCTTTGCGTGGGAAGGCAAAGATTTTTACAGCCTAAAGTTTTTATTATGGCTGGAAAAAGTTCGTATTTTTTAAAACACTTTTATTAGCTTGACTTGTAACTAACTAACTAACTAATTTAGTGTAGTTTAGTGGTTTAACAACATTTGTCCAGCTGATTGGACATGAAAGAAAGAGCAACGAATAATGCAGTATAGTGTAGGGGCAAGAAAATAATAGATTGAATATGTGTAGAGATAGAAGGGTAGTTTAAGCTAAGTTTATTCGGTAACTTGTGATCAAACGCAAGCCTGTGAGAAGTAACAAATTAAGCATTTGTCTGTCCAACGCATACAGTTAACGATTGAGATTGTGACATACAAATAGACGATGTATAAATACACAAACAACAATGTCGAAACTATAAGGGCCGGTTTTATAAACGTCCGTAAGTTAAAAATGTCATACCAAATTTAGGTAAATTTTAATTTGAATATTTTTTTAATGTAGAATTTTAGCACGGAAAAAATTGACAATAAGATCAAATTTACCAGAATTTGGTATGAAATTTAACTTACCGACGTTTATAAAACCAGCCCTAAGGGTTTCTAATTTGTTACGGAACCCTAATGGGAGAAACCTTTACACAGCTGCAAAGCTCCGTTACAATTATTGGAACTGACACTAGCAGGAAATACCCGTTCGTTTTAATTGAAAGTAGTATCGGATGAAAACGTAAAAGCGAAATGTTGTTCCATAGATTGGATTATTTGTAAAAACAGATAACTATGTAGCTAAAATATTTCTTTGCTTTCGATATTTTTAACCAACACCTAAGTTTTTATCATCATCATCATCATCATCTTCATCAGCCGGAAGAAGTCCATTCATCGGCTCCCTACAATGTCGTTGGTCCACCTAGTGCGGGGCCTACCTACAGAGCATCTTCCGGTTCGTGGTCGCCACTCGATAATGATTTGTTTTAAATGAGGACTACATAATAGAGATAAATAGGCTAAGGATGTAACCAAATGATGTCCAAAACAGAAAGAAAAGGTGTGGGAATGATATTCGAGTCTTTTAAAGGCCTGTGACCCAGCAGTTGGACCGTGATATGCTCATAATGATGATATTTTTGACATCAATTGGAACGCGAATAGACTCAAGCCTGTCTTTTATACATGAATTCAACTCGCGTAAGTTTTTAATGAATGTTTGAAGTTTTTCGTCTGAGGTATGTTTTGTATAAAAGCAATTAGGGATGAAATATTTTTATCGATATTAATGAAATACCAATACCGATATTTTTAAAACATAATCGAGATTTCGATATGAATATTTAACGATGTTTATGAACTAGTAATCAATATAACTTATGTCCGAAATAATGCTCCCGGTTATGAATTTATTCGTCAGCTTAGTTAATCTCACAGCAGTTAAACACAGGATACGCAAATAAAGTGTTACAAAATATCGACATTTTGCAATCGATAATGTCGAACTATGGATATTAGATATCGATATCAACATCGATATTTTATCAACTCTTCTTACTCATCCCTAAATTACTGTACGATATCTCTTGTTGAAAGCTAAGCTAGCAGTGATTTGTCTGAAATGTGCGACCGCATATTGTGTGTGACAGTAATCATAGGCTGGATGTCAGAAGATTAATGCTCGCAATTTATCACGTAATCTGTAGCCGGTTTTGTGAATCGGAATTTCTCACTGTGCTCAGGTGGAGTAAGTGATATATGCTTTACAATGTTTCTGCTGAATAACACCGGAGATAAAAACTCATATTTCGAAAGAAAAAAATACAATGTATGCACTTACTTCAAAAGCTGCAGAGTAAAAAATAAGTTGATACAGTTACGGAGGTGGCTTTTGTTTTGTTTTATTATTTATATATTATTATTGCTACCAACTTAGGAAACCATTTTTTTTTTGTTTCCGTGTCTGAACCATTTGTTTTTTTTATGGCAAATCGTTTTCATTTTTTGTTGGCCAGCATTTTGGATATTTGCCGAAAATCAAGGATCATTTGTACTATATCTTTCGACAGTTTTGAGTTAGACTGTGATCTGATATTATTATTAAACGTCTTAAATATTTGTTATCAATTTCAAATCCATACCTCTCACACATTCCCGAAAACAAGTGTGGAACTATAAAAAGTCTACAAGAACAGCCCATAGTAACTTACCAATAACATAAGAGTATCCATCGAGCGTGAGCACACATTTCCTGGGCGCACCCGACGTGGATCGATGTCTGTGAGTCCGTGGGGCTGCGCCCAGCGCCCTGCCACCGCCAGGGTCACTATGGCACTTATGCACCAACTCCTTGTCGTTAGCCACCGCCTTGCCGTCGACCGAGCCCTGCCTGCTGCTCTCCAGCAGCGCTTTGCCACGCCGCATCATCACATCATACGATATCTCCTACTAAGTCACTTAGAACAATACGTCACTAATACGATTGAACAGCAATACGTCCCTCAGAACACAATACGTCACTTAGAACACGATACGTCACTCCGAACACGATACGTCACTCCGAACACGATACGTCACTCCAAACACGATACGTTACTCCGAACACGATACGTCACTCCGAACACGATACGTTACTCAGAACAAACGCTATGTCACAGAGGACAGAACAAATTCCCGAGCAGAATACGTGAAATTGACAGTTTTCCAGCGCAAATTTTTCACCTGAGATCCTCTTAGGTCATTGTGATATATCTACGTCACTCAGTATCCTCAATTTATCACTCAGTTATTTTAAAAAGTAATTTGGCCATGACACGTGATCAAGCTGATCAATCACTCGAAAAAAATCAGATATGTTTACGTTTTCCACACAGTGTTTTGATATGCTTCAGGCCGAGATCATAAAATTACTTGTGGATTTTAAGCATTTTCATTACTCCGTCAGTCTTGAACTAATAAATTGCGAATTATTGATATTTTGGCGCCTCTACCAACTTTTACGTGGGATAAAATATAATGATATCCGTTATCAAAGTAATGGCTTCTGCTAATCAGAAATCTTCGACGGCAATCTTTCTTCAACAAAGTTCAACGTTGTGATATGAAAGGAGGCTTTAAATGTTAGTGCACTATATATCTGTAATAAGTAGATTTAAAATCGTTTTGATGGGTAGTTTTTTTATCGCAGATTATTCACGAGTTACCTATAGGATATTTATGTACACGCTTTATTTTCTGTACATCTCATTGACGCCAGCTATTATGATGGCAGATGGGTACGCGCGGAGCATAGAAATTAGGACTATTATGTAGCAATCGGGCTTTGGAAATATTTTTGTTTATCGCCCAATTCTCCCTCATTCTCGCCTTGAGTTATGCTAAACGATTCAGTAAATGAACTCTTCAATCAATGGAGTCTTTGTTAATCACCTATTAACAATTCATGAATATATTTTCCGACAACTTAGGAAAAAAATGCGGTTATTTTAAGCAATTTTATTTTACATTTTAAGGTTTAGTTAAGTGGTTTTATTTTGTTATTTATATCCCACTTCTCTTTTAGGCAGTTGATTGTTGTTTTCATGACCAGCCTATTCAATTAGGAACTTCATTATTTTTTTTATGAATCTTTGTGACTGTTTCTTTTATTTACTGACTGCCAGTAACATTACGAACTAAAAAGGTCTTATTATTAAATCTGCGAAATATACAGATTACAAATTAACTCATTAGGAATTAACTAAAGATATTTTATTATTTAACACCGTCAAGATTGCGTGCACATACCCATGATCGTTGTGTTAGTTTTTTTAACACCTCGTAATTCACCCAAGTGTGTCTGGACCGTAATTACTGTTTGGCTTTACGCAGCAAATCTATTTTGAAACTGCGACGACTGTTGTTTTTCCGCCATAGTAACGCACGAGGAGCCTTTAAACCGTTGCGTCATTGCTCACGGTCGGGGGTGGCCGTCCCCCCTACTTGTAAACAGATTGTGACACTGTCCACCGGACTATGTCAAAACGTGACCAACAGGTGGTCCCGTCTTAAATTTAAAACACAAGACTGACAAAGTTTTTTTTTTTGAAAATTTTAAAGTTCAAATCTTGCCGGTCTTTTTTTACCGTAGATATGATCGACAGTCAACATGCACGGACGGATGTGCGTTCGGAGCGGCTCAAGGCCTAACGCGACCGCGCAACCGTACCGCGTGGAAGCCTGCGCGCGACTGTCGTCTGATCCAACATGCTCTACCCGCTACAGGTAGCCGCTGATTAGTATACTAAGTTCCAAATTCAAGCCCTTGGGATATTGAGCAATTTCTTTTTCTAAATACGGCATTTCGTTCGTAGTCTAGTTTGCTTTCGGCCAGTGGTATGACTTTAACTAGATAGGTAAGCCGGTTGTAGTTTGAATAATGATACCAAAGAGTATAATAATAAGTCATACTCAGCTGGTTCAATTCTATACCTGCATTTGTTTACAATTTTTAATATATTGCGAAACATCGTACTAAAACTATGTTTTATTTATATAATTACTAAACTACCGCACTAAAGTTTTTGTTCAAAACAGAGTAGGTAATCGAGTTTGATATTCCCTATTTCAGAGTATTACAATTCACGCAGGATATGCTAAGGCGTTCCAGAAGTGTAAAAAGATGAAAGCGGACTATGTATCCTACTAAAATACGGCACGTCCTTTCGGATGTTCAATAAAAAGGTCGTATGTGTGTACATCCGTTGAAACCATCCATCTGCCGTAATTCAGGCGGGATGTTTACAAAGGCTACGAGCTTTTTTCATAAGAGAATTTTACTTAATAGGGTATCAGCTGACACGATACTGACTTTGTGCTCTAGGTGTTAAAAATAGTTATCACAGAGCTGATTGAACTTTTATTTTACCAAAACGTCTAGACGGAACTAGTGTTGCAAGGTCCCTAAACGAAGTTATTCGATCACATTGACCTAATATTGACTTTGTAGTCAAGCGATACTATAAGATGTAAATAATATAATGGATTGAATATGATGTAATAATAATATATGGGAGAGTATCCTGCGGTCAAACAAGCATACATGAAACGGCCGAGTGGCCGTCGCCCGGTCAGCCGTCCCAGATACCACTGGAAGGACGAAGTCACGAAGGATTTGCGCGAGCTCCAGGTGGAGGACTGGCAGGAGGTGGCGCAGGACAGACCGAAGTGGCGTCTTTTGTTATCGGAGGCCAAGACTCACTTTGGGTCGATGTGCCATCTCATTTATTTTTTTTAGTTAGTTTTTTTTTAGGTTAATTTGCTATCCCACTGTATATATTTTGTTGTTTTGTTGTTGCATAGTATTAAGTATATTTGTCATGTTGTACGTGCGAATCATCCTCATTATGGCTTCAAAATGTAATGACAAGTTAAAATACTATTTGTGCACTTTATCCCACATGTGCGTTTTTAGAGGTCGGCAAAGTCACTGGTTTTGCTAATGTCCATAGGTGACGGTGACCGCTTATCATCAGGCAAGCCGCCTGCTTGTTTTCCACTCTATGATGAAAAGCAGCAGTGTTAATCCAAAGTGTAAGTTATTTCCCTTTTTTACTGAAATCTGTTAAACCGTTTCAGCGTTAAGAAGTAACAAACATACAAGCCTACTCACTCATAAACTTTCAAATTTATAATAATATTAGTAGGATTAGTAAGATTAGTGTGAAGTGTGTGTGAATATAACCAAATATTTTATTTACATACATATTACATACGATCAATGCCGTTTTCTATGCACATAGCGCTCTAAAACCGGACATATTTAATTCACACGATAATCTGACATTCTAATTTCTCAAGCCTAATTCAATTACTCTAGTTCCAAAACACGATAGATGTCATCAAAAGACCGCTAGCATGACAAATCGACGCTGAGTAACTAATCTATAAAGGCGGTTACAGACTCACGCCTTGCAAACACGTGAAGGCGCGTGAACGTGGGTTTGGGTAGTTCGCGCCTGCCCGTGCTTCTCCCATGCCAGCTTGCGACTGGTTTTCAGTTCATGTTAAGCACGTTTATGCTGGGAATTATCACTGTTCAGTTTGTTTCGTTTGTACTGCCGGGAAACTGACATAGAGAAAGGCTTCCGGCGGGGTAGGTCTGAATGCCAAAATGCACCAGTCCGCACTATGTACAAAACCCAAAATACCTTTTACCCAAAATGACTCATTTTCTAAAAGTCCTTGTTTTTGTATATCTGAAATGAAACTGTCAAATTTATGTACAGAAAAAATGGGAAAATGGGCCATAAATCGCCAGTGCGTGTTGGTGGATAGGCTATAGTGATCAGCCTCAGTATCAGAGCTTTAGACCATCCAAAGGCCTTCATCATAGCCCTATGATGTGCCCTCCAGAGCACGAAAGCACCAGTGCCACTAGTGGTCACCCGTTCAAGTAATCACGCAGAGAACGTTGCTTAACCTAGTTACTAGATTAGACTAGACGAGGCAAGCTATGCTATGAGCACTTCAACTCCGCTATGAGGGCTACAGCTTCACTATAAGCGCTTTAGCTCTGCTACAATCGCTTCGGCTCCGCTGTGAGCGCTTCAGCTCTACAATGAGCGCTTCTGCCTCGCTATGAGCGCTTTGACTCTTGTATGAGCGCTTTGACTCCGTTATGAGAGCTTCTATTCGCGCTCTAAGGTCATGGCGCGTTGCTATGTACCCAGCTTTACTAACCTTGAGACTAAATCTTTTAATTACGATACTAAATAGGTAGTAACGACAGACCGCCGCTGTGACGTATTCATTTGATCATTTAAATTAAAATGTCGTTATTACATAATAGCAATTACATTAGATATGTAATTAAGCAACCAGTAGGTTGTTTGCTTGATGCAAGGTAAGGTAGCATTTTCTGAAATAGAATTATTATCATAATTGTTTGCACTAAGGTTTTGAATTTACTATTGCACATTGTGTTCAATAGGAATTTAATTATTTTATAACTAGCTGCGCCCGCGGTTTCACGTGGACTAAAAAAAAAAATTAATACAAAAAATAGATGTTGGCCGATTCTCAGACCTTCCCGATGTGCACACAAAATTTCATCAAAATCGGTCAAGCCGTTTCGGAGGAGTATGGCAACGAAAACTGTGACACGAGAATTTTATATATTAGATAAGGCGATTTTATAACACAGTGGTAGTGATGTTTGCTTGCAACTCGTAGATAGTGGGTTCTAGTCCTACAATGAGCTTGAACTTTCGGTTAAGGAAAACATCGTGAAGAATGCATTGCTTGGTGGTACATTGTCGATTGCTCGCCTGGCTATTTACCACTGATAATATATTGGTTACATAACACCCTGGCTTAGCTCGTAAGTTATATTTGATACGAGAAAAAATAATCCTTGCGGAATACCGGCAAAACCACTAGTACAGTCAACGACAAAAGTCGCTGTACAATAAAACATTTTAAGATTGCCGTCATCATCTTAAAAAGCAACCTTTGACCACATCATCACTTAAAATCAGGTGTGTTATGTTGTGGTCAAAATGCTACCTTATAAAATGTAATAAAACACAACCATTACTAACCTAAAACACATTTGGAAAATCTAGTATGGTCAGCTACCTTTGTTGCTGACTGTACGTAATAACCTAATAACACACACGTAGGAGTGATGTTATAACTTGCAATTTTAATCACTGTGCGATAGAAACCATAGACAAAGCTCGACGTGTATTATTATAAATCTACCTGCACCAGGTTTGAACATAATATTCAACACATATATTCTTACGCTGAAAAATCTATTTCAGCACTGTTTTACGCAAGGCAAGCTTATATAATAAATAAAAATTAACGATCAAAAAAAACTATTTTGTTCATACACTGTTTGATCTTACGGCGAGGCGTGTGGAAAATAGTTTTAGTAACAAACGCGTTAATCGTAAAGTTTGGCGTAGATAAGTATTATTAAGGATACCTATTTAGGGTTTCGCGTGTCTAGATCTAGATGTTGGAACTTTAGATTATACAACTTGGGGCATAAACTTAGTTTCAACTTAAAACATTAGTAGTACCTACAGTCAGCGATAAAATTAGCTGATCATACCTTATCAATTATCCAAATATTTTTTATAGTCTTGTGTTTCAGATAATGGAGGTAATCTGAAAATGTATTTTTTTTTTTTTTTTTATTGTGCTTCGATTTTTGTCGTTGACCGTACCTACTCAGTACCTACTTATTAGCACCAAAGTATATAATTATCATTATATTACTACGACTTTTAATTCTATTCAGTAAACTGACAGAGTAAAATTTCGTAAAATAACGTTAAGTACCAAAATATTACGTTAGAAGTTTTTTTTTTACTTAACACAGTGTAGAATTTGACCATATTATTATGCTACCTGACGTCATGTGACGATGTGGTCGAAGGTGGCGCCATGCTACTTGGAAACTAGCGCTCTCTCTAGTCCAGGGGTTCCCAAACTTACTTCGTCTACTGCTCAATCTATACATATAATAAATCTGTAACTCATCACTGTCTGTACATTGAAGATAAATGAGAAATACTTTTACTGGGGGCCTTTATTAACGCAATAGAACCCAAAACAATGGTTTTTAGAATTTTTGTCTGTTTGTCTGTTTGTCTGTTTGTCTGTTTGTTTGTGCGCGCTAATCTCAGAAACGGCTGAACCGATTTGGATGCGGTTTTCATTATTACATTGCGGTTTTCTCCACTTAACATTTAGTGTTTGTTTTATTTCAATCGGTTCATAAATAAAAAAGTTATATCAATTTAAAGCATCACGTCCGAAAATTGGGCGGGTCGATTAGAATATTATAGCCCGGATAGCATATAGGTTCCTTTTTAACCCGGAAAAAGATTCTTGTGGGATAGTAGGGAAAACCAAGGGTGTAAACGCGAACCGCAGCTACCCCTATCGCCACCCCCATCCCCACATTTATGTAAATGCGAAAGTGTATTTTTCTGTTGGTTTGTTCGGCTTTCACGGCGTAACAAAACAACGAATCAGGGTAATTTCTTGCAGAAAGATAGTTTATGCGCCGGAGAGTAACATAGGCTACTTTTATCCCGGAATAATGCATGGGTTCCGTGGGAAAAACTAACAAAACCAAATTTTTCGAAATCTTTTACATGGTTGCTAGGCAACATTTTGTTGAATTGTTTACATGTCAGGAAGAATATTATTGGCATGATGATGATTATTGGTGTATACACACGTAACAATTTATAGTAGCGATGTATCTGTTTAAATTGCTAACCGATCTCCGGTTATATCGAAAGTGTGTCTGAAAAATCGTTGCAGTATTTCTGGTTTGCGCAGATGAGCGGTGGCAGTAACATTTTCTGTTCATTGTTGATAGACTTGATCGTATTTGCATAATTTTGATAGTAGCGTGTGTTTTGCTGCAATAAAACTGACGTTGGACACGGGCAAACAAACGGGACCTCTTTGTAAGACGCGTTCGCGCGAAAGTTGAAAAATATTAGAAGACTAGCTGGTGCCCGCAGCTTCGCCCGCGTGGATGTTGGTTATCGTGACCAAAAGTAATCAAGAAATTTTGATCCCGTTCCCGCAACCCATGGGAACCTATTCCAGGAATAAAAAGTAGCCTATGTTTTATTCCGTCCTATAATCTATTCCTGTACCAAATTTCAGCCAGATGAATTTCTGAAGTTATCCCGAAGAAGATATAAAAAAATTGAGCTTTATACTTTAACGAATTTAGGGTACTAATTTATACACCTGAACTTCCTGTTATCTGCCCAAGTAACCACAACCCAAACTCTATATTCGCAGGATGTTCTTACCTGTACATAACGGGCACACGGAGAAAAAAGACCTTCCGAAATACCGTTTTCCTTCTGAGTCCAAAGGGAAGGAATTGTTATTTAGCAGGAAAACTAAAATAAAAATAAGGAAGGAATCGGTCCTGGAAGGTAAAGAGTCAGAAGAAAATCAGATTATTTTTCAGTGCATGCACAGAACAACTTTCAGCATCACTATCACTACTTATTTTAAAACAAAGTCCTTCGCGCCGTGTCTGTCTGTCTGTCTGTCTGTCCGCGATAAACTCAAAAACTACTGCACCGATTTTCATGCTGTTTTCGCCAATAGATAGAGTGGTTCTCGAGGAAGGTTTTAAGATATAATTTGTTAAGTTTTTGTATACATTGGCTAAAATATAACGATATTTGTTGGAGAGGTCGGAAAAAAATAAGCCGTCTGGGAGCTTTCAACGAAAACGCTGCCTAAACCCAACCCAAACCTTATATATAACAAAATGATGTACTGTGGAGTTGTGTATCTTATACAGGTCTACAAAAAAGTCCCCAATGGCATATGTCTATCTCTTAAGGATAGCATACTATAACTACTTTTTTACATTTTAAAAGTTGATAAAAAGGCCGACTAAAATCGGACCGTGTTTTCAATACTTTTATATTAATCCTTATCAAAATAAATTTCGTTTCGTATTCAAGATTGTTCCAATAGTTGTAGATTACTTTTTGAATTGTTCAAATCGGACATTCTATTCGAAAGATATTACGAAATTAAAAAAGGTCAAACTAATCGAAAAATAAACCCGCCGCGCGCCGCACCGCAGCGCAGCGGGAAACGCGGTGAGGTGAGGGGGGCGGGAGAATCTATGAAATAGGTAAAGTGCGGTCGCGGACCAGGAAGACCTTTAGCTGCGTGGTTCAAACGCGCGGTCCGAAAAAAAAAAGCTTAGAATTAAGATAATGGATAATGGATACAGCAGGTAACGCGGTGAGAGGGCACCGAAGTGCGGGAATAATTTTGGATTATACGGATTATATATACGCCTTCGCGTCTAAACTACTGAACCGATTTAAATGAAATTTGGTAAAGAGATAGTTTGAGCCCTGGGAAAGGACATAGGATACTTTTTATCGCGATAAACTGTAGCGCACGCGGGTGAAACCGCGGGGAACAGCTAGTTTGAGAATAAATTAGTTTATAGCGTCCCCACTCCCCATTTAGCCTCTACACAACGGCCCCTTTTTTTTCTGGGTCTCTTACCACCTCCGTTAGGCCTGCAGCGCCCATAAGGGGGCGTTAGCGCCCATTTTGGGAAAGGCTGCTCTAGTCCATGCTTAGTGCATAGTGTCTAACGCCATCAATAAAATAAAAATGACACTTCACACGCATTTGACTAATGATCAATTTAATCTAGTTTATTTTCTCATCAAACTATTAGAGGCGAAAACGATGGCGGCAATTAAACTGATGTAGACATTACATTGGCGTCACTCAGTTAATTGTGCAAAGAGAACTAATGGCCGGCCATTTCTTAATAACCTCACAACTGCTATCGACATGCAGACAAACATGGCGGAAGACACGAATGTGGGGCTTTACGTTCATGCATGTGCCGAGAGCTAGAGGTGCATTCGATTAGGATGTTTAAAGCTTTTAGGAGAGTTTTAAATCGTGTAGTAGGTGAGTTACACATGTAATATTAATTTGAAACGTAGACAATCCTACTAATATTTTATGAACGTGAAAGTTTGTGAGTATGGATGGATGGATGAATGTTTGTTACTCTTCCACGCAAAAACTACTGAACGGATCTGAATGAAATTTGGAATGGAGATAGCTTATACCGTGGATTAACAGATAGACTACTTTTTATCCCGGAAAAGGTTCCTGCGGGATAACGGGAAGACGCGGGTGAAACCGCGAGTACAAGGAGTGCTTAGATGTAAATGATCAAAAAAATAAATATATAAACTTGTTATTCTTTTGACGTAAATGTTAAAAAAAACCTATATGTCTATAATGGATAATTTTATGTGTTTTTTATGTATTCAACCATATTTATACAAGTTTACACTTTGAATTTTTTCAATAAACTCTGTGGCTAAGAAGCAAACGGCCTGCCTGATGGGAAGCAGTCACCGTCGTCTGTGGACATAATTTGTAATACTGCAATACTTCAAGTTCCTAGTTTGATATTGCTATTAGTAATTTCTATCATAAATAGCAAAGCAGTCGTAGAAAACAAATAGGTACATTCAGTTCAATTCACACATTGTATGAAAACATTTTTTTTCCATACAAGTTGGATTAACTTTACATTGGTTGTTGGCTCTTCTTCTAATATCTAATTGAATGAACGCCGCCGGTAAGGCTGCGATCGCGTGACGTCACGTTTCAGCTCGGCCTACACTAGCAATTTGTTTTATTATACGAGTATTGTCAAAACTATTATTCGCAGTTCGCAGCGGAAGCGATGACAGGGGGGAAGAAAAGAGACATGAAGGAAAATAAATACTGCATGCACCCAAAATAGCCTACCAGTGCAAGAAGAAAAACAAAGCTTGCTGGCGGCCCAGCAAGTTATCGTTTATAATGCCCGGTTTACAGTATTCCAGTCTAGCGATCGAATCCAGCACTGGATTGCTTACTGGAAAAATGTAAACCGACACTTGAATGCACTGATCCCAGCTAGCATTCCAGCCCTGGAACTGGATTGGCGGTCTAATTTTGAATCCAATGCGGCCAATCCAGTGCAACTGCAAGTAATGATCCATTACAGCACTGGACTGGATTCTCGTTGAATCACTGGACTGGAGTAATGAAAACCGGTCAGAAAAGTGCACAGATATTGCTTGTCTCTGCAGTCTGTCTGACAGAACCCTAAGGCGTTGTTCGCGTGACGTGCTCGGTTTAACTCACCCTAGCAATTTGTTTTATCGCCCAGATAGACCTGGGGTTGGGAATATTTCCCTGTTTTTGGTGTGTTAAATATTAAAAAAACAATTCTAGCAAGGAGTTTTGTTTAATTCGAGCCGTGGGCTGCATGGCATTGCAATTATTTTAATTATAGTCTTTTTTCTGTCGGCAATATTGTACTCTGTTTCGAACACTATAAATATAGACATAAGTTATGGCCAGATCCGACATAGGGCTTGACAAAACACAATTACAAAACCCGACTTCAAAAAAGGGAAATAAAACTTTGATATGTCTAGGATAAGTAACACTCTTGTAATGTGTTGAAATACCCCGTTTCAGCTTTATTGTACTAAAAAAGAACTCTGGCTCACTTGAGAGCCAGTTCCCAATCCAGGCGTTACGTGGTGCTACCTTCGACCACATTGTGACTGCCTGTGGTCAAACTCTACCCTATAAAATGTAACGAATAAGACTCGTAATAAAGTAAGTACCTCTAGTCCTGATGCAAGTTTATGTTGTAACTTTAATAGGAGTCTAAATAGCTGAATTTTGTTTCATATAGATTCTAATATTGTCTGATAAGTCACTAGGTGTGCTCCGGGGTTTCACCCGCATCTTTGTGTTATCCCACAGAAATCTTTTTACGGGATAAAAGGTAGCCTATATGTTAATCCAGAGTATATAAGTTATCTTCGTTCCAATTTCACTCAAATTCGTTTAGTAGTTTTTGCGTGAAAGAGCAACAAACGTCTATACAGCAATTATACTTGATTATAATAAACGTGAAAGTTTGTGATTATGTATACATGGATGGATGGATGAATGTTTGCTTCTCTTTCACGCAATATCTACTGACCGGATCTGAATGAAATTTGGAACGGAGATAGCTTATACTTGGATTAATACATAGGTTACTTTTTATTCCGGAAAAGGTTCTTGCGGGATGACAGGAAGACGCGGGCGAAACCGTGGGGCGTAACTGGCACATCCATACATCCATAATCACAAACTTTGACGTTTATCACATTAATAGAATGTGTTGTCATTGAAGAAAAAATAAATAAATCGGTTCTTTACATGTACCTATTTAATACCTACGGGAGTTTAATTGTAGTATAAAGACCACGGTCGCATAAAAACAGTAACAAACATCCAACCTCCCTCCGTGAAAAAACTAGGCGGGATCATAAATACACCTAACACTACATAAAACCCTGCACAGTGCGCCACTGAAACTTGAACGGTGGAAAACGGTACTAAAACAAGCTTTCAACTCACCAATAGTGTAAGTGGCGCCATCTATCTGAAAGGTAGCGCTCTTGCACTTCTTGAAGATTTTCCCGCTGACGACTTGGCGAGTCGCGCTGCCGTGCGTCGCTGGGTTCGACGCGATTTCGCTTCGCACCACTCGGGTTGTGATGGAGCTAGTGTCGAATCGGTTCCTCAACTCCTCGAACGACAGGTCGGAAAAGTCGGAGGACAGATCTGGGGTTCTGTCCCTTTCACGACGTCGCACTTGCCCGCAGAGCCGGCCCTGACTGGTCTCGGCCGGTTTTTTGTCCATTTTGACAGGTCACTCGCACTCACTTTGTCACTTAATTTCACTTGCTGGTGTCATTGTTTTTCTTGAGTTCAGTTCACAGAGTCACTGTGTGTGAGACTTAAATTAAAAAAACAAATGAGAATAATATAAAGAGCAATGGAATAAAACGTAACTTTTCCGAACTTTGTTAAAATTAAGTATCAATTTATGTTTTTTTTCTTCGTGTAACTAAATGACGAGACGAGCAAGTCTTTCGCGTGATGGTAAGCGTCACGTTTACCCATTACAGTTCAGTGACACCCAGACATTTGAAGTTATAAATTTTTATGTCAAAAAATCTAATAAAATTTACTCAATAATGTTAATCATTCAATGTTAAAAGCTGGTCCTTTATTAAATAAGTAGACAAGTTAAAAATTAAAAATGTGAGTCAATTATTATTTTTACGAAAAATAACGTAATTATTGTAAAAAAAAAATCAACATTTCACTATTATAAAAATTAAGATTAATTTTACTAATACTTAAGTAACTTTAAACTTAAAGCTCATTTTTGTTTTTTGCTGCAAAGTAGTAAAGTTTACGAGTTAAAATCAACTTCCGGATTTGCAATCGAAAAAACGCAATAAAAAAATTAATTTGGTATCCCGTAAATTCTTGAATGTGCCAGTAATAAAAAAAAATCTTACACCCTCCGCGCGAAGTCGTTTTAATTTTCTCGGACAGGTCGTAATATCCTAAATTAATTCTACAGGGTCAGGTGAGCGAAGCGATTATCATAATAATATTTTAAAAAAATGTAAATGGAATTTATTTGCTTAAGAAACTAAAGAAAATCTCAGTAAGTATTTATGGTTCTCAAGGCAATGGGGTGTTTTTGAATTATCTTACTAATTATTGAATGTTAGACAATAATACTAACTAAGCAAGTTCCAAGATATTGCTTGTAAACTTTTTGTTATCACTTCGGAATTTTTCCATATTATAGAGACATATTAACACATTCAACTGACTGATATCCTCACCATAAGCAAAATATCTCAATACAAAATCACCCCTTTAAAAAAAACACGCAAGAACAAAAAAAAATCGTACACTGGTAATGACAGAAACAATTTCGTTTCTTCGCGGAAATCCTCGCATCGTGCACTCCAAAATAAGAGAACAAATAAAAAATCACGTTCCAATACGCGCAGTATGGTAATACCAGCCAATTGAAAAAGGGACGCACGTGCGCTCTACTCCGGTCACGGTATTTGTGGAAACGGAACGACATGAACACTCCACACTCTTTAATTTGACGTCTAGGGAAGGGGTAAAAAGTCTTACTAAAACTAACTGAGATGGCGCAACGACCCAAAGTTCTCCGACAGTGGCCTCAAATAGCGGTGTGCGATTACGAATAACTATTGTAATAACTCATAATCGAGACGTTAACTTATTTTATACCAATCCTAGATTAGTTTCCGGGTGCCACCGCACCACCCCATTACTAAGTAGCTACTACCGAGATATCTCGAGACATCTTCATAAATAATCGAATATAATCACCCACCGCTATAGCCTCTAATAATAAAGGACGCCACAGTCTGAGAATCGACTAATCAGCCGTCCCATGTATGCTCGTATCTTCTCCCATTCTTCGGAAATGGCTGAGGCAGCGAAGTGTGTGCCCTTTATGTCTTCCCAATCTTACTACTATTTTTTTACCTCTTACAGAGCAGCGTTTGACCACAAGTCACGTGATGTTAAGTAATGATGTGGTCAAAGGTAGCCAACCCTAATCTGAAGCTGCCGGAACAAACCTATATTTATCTAAAAAGATTTTCTGATTTATTGAATTAATTTCTATTATACTAATTGTGGTGAAACTCTATGCTATGTGTTACCAAAACGTCTCTGCTTCTTGAATAATAAGGTAATGTCTTTTTATTAACTCCATAGTCTAGATTTTTTTATGTAAGATTAAAATATTGCTGATTTATGAGAAAGAAGTATGCCCCCAGGGCTAAAAAATAAAGTAAAATAATCTTGATCTGATCGCTGTCCTTTTTCACATCCCTATCTAATATGGAAATAAGCTCAACAGTTCACAGCAAATTTGTCGGATTTCAGTTTTGAAAAGTTCACTTTCTAAACTCGTGCAGATTTTGTTCTGTTTACTAACTTATGCGAGTTTAATAGTGTTTACGGCTACACAGTTCGCGCTGAAAACAGTTTACTGCTGTGAGTACGAATAAATGAAACTTTTACGAGTTTACTCTCGGTAGCGTGATGTACTCGATTTATAGTGATTTTTTGCAATTTGTACAAATATTTGAACCATCGGTATTTTTAAGTCGCGTGTTCGCGCTTGTACCAAGTGTGTTTGAGTACACTCGGAATGTAGTTGACACGTTACGAATTCAATAGCGTCTAGGCTTTTAAATATCGGTATTTCTTCTTAATAGCACCCCACTCATATATCTTTTTTAAATCATAGACATACATAGCTCTAACCTCTAATTAGGATTGCCTGAGGGGAGTATCAGAGTATCAGATAGGATCAGATCAACACACAGCACAAATACCTACTTGCACTTTTTTATTCACAAATGTTTGTACATATTATCTTTGTGTTGTGGTTAAACAATAAAGTATTATTTATCTAAATCTATTTCCATACCAAAATTGGATCATAATCCGTTCAGCTGTCTCAAGGTGATTGAATAATGCAAATATTATGTAAAAAGAAAAAAGGATATTCGTATGAGAAGAACACAGCTAACGCTGGTGCTGACTGTACAGTCAACGACAAAAGTCCCTGAACAATCACTCTTTTTTTTATCATCCTCATCATCTCAGACACCGATTTTTGACCTCATCATCACCTTAAATCAGGTGTGTTATGTTGTGGTCAAAATGATACCGTGTAAAATGTAAAGAAAACAATGACAATTACTTTTGTCGCTGACTGTACATTCTAATAATAGCACTAATCTATGTTAATTAAAAATAATACAACACACTCTTGCATACGTTTCAACATAAATAAACAATGGTGCAATACGGTTTGCTATTCAAACACAGGTTTTTAAATTATGTTATCATGACACAAGCGTCTTTTTTTACTAGTAGACTGCCCGTCACTGCCCGGCTTTGCACTGGTAGCTGGTAGCTATTTATACGTTCACTAGTTGCGCTTGCGGTTTCACCCGCGTCTACCCGTTATCCCGCAGGAACCTTTTTCCGAGATAAAACTAACGTATGTGTTAATCCAGGGTATAAGTTATCTCCATTCCAAATTTCATTCAAATCTGTTCAGTAGTTCTTACGTGAAAGAGTAACAAACTTCCATGGCCATCCATTCATTCATACGCACAAACTTACACGTTTATAATATTAGCAGGATAAAAAAACTCTATAGAAAAAAGCACTTTTAACATTAGAATTAGGTTTTATAACGGGATAATTACCATGTATTTGTTTTTGTTTGAGTTCTCGATATTTCACATATATATTTATTTTTATATTTTTTATTTATTTTTTATTTCACTTTTAACATTTCTAGAATTTTCATATTTTCCAGGTGACATTCTTATTCGGACTATTATTTTCTTACCAACAAACAACATTAAATTATATTTACATAGATAGATTATTTGATAGAAATCTACACACAATCAAAGGAATGAGTAAAAGAACTAGACTGACGTTTCTAGTCTTCTTTAGCTGATAACAAAGCAAAAGGCTCTGATGGATGGAGGCTCGGGTGGTAAATCGACCCCGTTTGAAACGCGAGTTTTTTTTTATTCAAACTCTTTTCAAGAAAGTAATTTGAGCTCAGCCTTTATTCAAATGATTAAAGACTTTATTTTCATTTGATTAAAGACTAGGCTTATTTTAATTTTGAGACAATATTGCTGAGTCCTGTTGTGAAAAAGGGAAATGTAGACCCCTCTACGAAGGTAGGATGATTATGCCCTGAGGTTCCCACTTCCGAGCAAAATTGTACTACCTGCTACGGTTTCTATCAAGCAGGGGGCCGCATACAAGAAAATGTTAATACTTAAATATATTTTTTTTTTACTTTCGAGTACGTATTTGTATCAATATTTTTTATCAATAAACTACTACACTATTATAAATCCAACAAAAAATCATTTACATCCTACTAATATTATAGCTTATAACCTAGATTAACACATAAGCTACTTTTTATCCCGAAAAAAGGTTTCTGCGAGACAACTGGAAAACGTGGGTGAAACCGCGGGGCGCAACTAGTCAATATACAGAATAGAAAACCAAAAGATTGACAAATGTAAAATACCTACTTACAATGTCATGTTAATTTTTCTTTACTCCTTACAGGGTAGCGTTAAAACCTAGTCAGTCGTAAAAAGGTTCTTAAAATAGCATAGATTACGTTATGTTTTTATGACAAAATCAACATTTTATTATGAAATTCTCTCTACAGTTCCTACGTGCTTCAAACGTCGAGTTTCCCGTCGCGAACGTGATTCAATAAACAAATATTTTAATTGCGTAAACTAACCACGTAACGTAAGGTTGCCGCTACGGCAGCGGTTGCCAGGCATCGCATGCCCGCACCCATTTGCGTGTTGCCAGAAACACAAACAAACGTTTCTCTTCGCAGTTTGAGGGCATTTCGTATTCATGTACTGGGATCCCGCAGGCAGTCCACAATCCACGTGAACCTGGTGAATTGATTATAGGAGGGGAAATTGGGTTAGCGGAGAGACACCGAATTGAAGAGACAGAGGTATTGTTTCAGTTTTTGTTTCTATTGCGAGAGACCTGCTAAGTATCGTGATTATGAAATTCTGTATAAGTTTTATAAGGGTGCCGTTCTTCAAATTGATAAATTAACTTTGTTGACCGTCTGTCTATCTGTCTGTCAACAGCTCAGGAAAGAGTGAAGGTGTCAAGTTGAAATTAATCCCTGCTCATACTCGTATTATAAATGCGAAAGTAACTCTGTCTGTCTGTCTGTCATGCCTAAACTACTGAACCGATTTTAATGAAATTTGGTACACAGACAGTTTGAACGCTGATGAAGGACATAGGATACTTTTTATCGCGATCAACTGTAGCGCACGTGAGTGTAACCACGGGGAACAGCTAGTATCAAATATATACATACTTTGTCTGCGGTGTATTAAAAAAACTTCCAAGTTTATTTTTATTTTTTCCGCATATCTTGACACTCGCAAATAAATCAAAACCTAAAGGGTACTTACCGTTGACCTAGAGCCATGAAATTTGGCAAGAAACAAGGTCTCATAGCACAAGTAGAGATAAAAAAAACTGGATACAATGAAAATGTAGTTTTATAAAATAAAAATATTACGAACATAATCTTTATAGTTTCTGTTTGTTACAGGAGACAAGTATTTATATAGAACACCCCTACGCATCAAGACAAACATACCCTCCATTTCAAGTTTCTACGAATAGTGACTTAGGCTGTGCGTTGCTATTAGTCAGTCAGGAATTTGCTTCTTCTATGTATAGAAGAATAGTAGAATGTATAGTAGCAGTGTATATGTAAACAGCGCTCTCAAACCGATAAATCGAATATTATTAATGACAGAAATAAAGAAACTGAAAATTCATCGTTACTCACATTTTCAAGCAAAGGTGACTTTCCCTAAATAGAAGCCCTGTGTCGTAAACAAAAAACTTTACGTTTCATATACGGGCCCAAGCAAAGGATTTCATTAAAACCGGCTTAAAGTTAAACCCAGGAGTTTCCCGGTTTCGCCGAGAAGATTTTAAACCAATTTGTTGCGACGATGTTCGCCGTGGAGTACAATTATAATATAAACGAGCTATATAGAATTAGAGCGATGGTGGCCGAACGGTTAGGCATGCAACTTACAAGACGCCGACACCGACTTCGAATCCTCTCGGTCCCGCACCTATGACTTAATAAGTTATGTGTGGATTTGCTATCGCTCAAAACGGTGAAGGAAAACATCGTGAGGAAACCGGCATGCCCAAGAACTGCAACATTCAAGGGCATGCGACATCTACCAACCTGCACCGGGTCAGCGTGGTAGATTACAGCTCATACTCTCTCTCTGAGAGAAGGCCGGAGTCCCAGCAGCAGTGGGAACGTAAAAGGCTGATGAAGACGATGATGAAGCTGGAGTTGAATGAACCTACTTCGAAAAGCTTGCCTCAATTTATGTATGTTACCTCGATGTATTTCTGAAACGGTATATTTTTACACTCACTGTTTTTTTAACTACTTTCAACATGTTTTGTTAACATATAAATCAAAGTAAAAATAACATTCGAGATGTACACAGCGTATCGTACCTATGGAAAATAAGCGCAGAGCAACAAAACATATACTGCGAACTAAAACATAGAAAAATAGCCCGTCCAGAAAAAGTAAGACAAATAGTAAGATAAAAGTCGAGTAAACGGAACTAATGAAATAACAAATGGGTTTCCCGAAAGAAATTTGAGGCAAAAACTGGTGAAGAATAAAACTTGAAAAGTCAGCAGTGAAATGAGATAGCTAAGTGAGTATATTGGGGCGGAGCGTAGCTTTTTAAATTGAGATTTCTAGCTTGAAGAGCTTGAAGATGGCAACACTTGCAGAGTGGTGATGATTGCCACCTTCAAAATTTTATACAATTTTGACTTATTTTGCGCCCATATACTTTTTAAAAGCTTTTTTGATGTCTACTTAAATTTAAAAAAAAAACTAAATTAAAAAAAACTTTTTTTTTCTTTTTTCTATTGCATTTTCCATATTCGCTTAAATGTTAAACCAATGTATTACTAAAACTTAAACACGGAAACTTTCCCGAAGTAAAAATATTCTAAATTTAAACCTGAGACAAACAAAGACTCTGATTAATTATGTTTGTGATGAAACTGAAGGAATGATTTAGGCATACGAGAATTAACTGCGCGCTACAAATAAACATTTACAATACATATTCAAAAATAAATATCTTTTAGTTGCTATACCTATGTAATAAAACTGGGAAGGCCACATCGCTATAATTTTTTACTAAAGTCACCGACATAGCTCTCAGAATTTGCAAATTGAAGGGGCAACGGGCAGGCCACATCGCTCGACGAACTGGTTACCGATGGGGAAGAAAGGTTCTCGAGTGGCGACCATGAACCGGAAGACGTTCTGTAGGTAGGCCCCCCACTAGTTGGACCGACGACATTGTAAGAGTCGCAGGGAGCCGATGGATGCAAATGGCTAATAGCCGTTCATGGTGGCGTTCAAAGGGGGAGGCCTATGTTCACCAGTGGACTTCTTACTTCTGATGATGATGATGATGACGAAATAATAAAACTAGCACAATTTTATTGTAAAATAAAAAGTCAAGAAACACGTGGTAAGAAACTTGGTGGAAATAGGACAGATATTACAACGATAATTCTATGCTTTGATATTTTTCTAAATCGATACTTTAGACTTCGATACGAATCGATTCATAAATCAATCTTTTTTTAGAAAGAGTCGCCATCGTCGTCGTCACTTAACATAAACTAAACATACAAACCATGTGAAACAACAAATAAAAAAGAAATTATTCTCGTTGAATGCAACGAAACATTGTGTTGTGAGAGCAAATTGAATTGTGAACAAAAACAAAAATAGAGGCTGCAGTTGTTCAAATCGTTGAACTTTTGTTTACTCTTTATTTAAGTACATAGGTTCGTTCTAGCCGACAGTGATATCGACTTTGATTTGCATTTTCTACAACTCAACTAACTACTAAAACTAGTTTGTCAGGCCATGGAAAAAGGTTAGCACAATTTTTTATTTCGACCATTTCAAGTGTAGTTTAGTTTCAGAAAACGGACATTAGAATTGACACCGCATCATTTCAATTCAAAAATTCTTTATTCAATTGGATACATAATATGATAACTTTAAAACGTCAAACTTAAGACCAGCTACGCCAAAAGAACAGACAAGAAACGCCCGGCAGGTAATTTTTTGTGCGCGATCACATCACAATGAGTAATCTCCGACAATGCCTAATTATGCTCCAGAATCTAGTATCCTATAAATTACGTCTAAACCCACTAAGTCCAGTGACTTAGAATGTGTAGTATCAAAAGATCCACTCACTAAAAAAAAACTTATTCATATTAAAAACGTCTCGGATTTGAAATGTTATAAGTATACCTATATCTATCGCCCAATCCTGCAATGTGCAATGTCCTGATGCTGGGGCCACATTAAGGTCAACGTCAAGGGAAATGTCAATGCCTATCACCGCGATAAATATTACGTTAATTATTAACGCAATTATGTGAGTGGCTACACTTGAACGGTCAACGTGAGTGCATGTGAGTTATCGGGTAACGTCAAACGCCAGTGTGAATGCTGTTTCAAAATAATGTCGTGGCCACACTTATGTCAAACGTCAATCATCGCGCTATTTAACGGCATTTCTCGTTAGTGTGGCCCCAGCATAAAACGTCCAACATCAAAAGGTACTTGTTTGCCAAAATTTACAGTAAAATGATTGCCCCGCGTATTATTTTTCAGTTGCCAAATTTATTGATCGGTTTCCTCGCGAGCTCGATGTTTTGCGGAACTTCTAATTGGTTATTGGCCAATATTTTCCACACCAATCAATCTTGATCACAAACAAATCTTCGGAATGGGTAAATCTACGTCAATAGTGACGGATCAGAGGCACGTCAGTATTGACGTACCGGATATTTGATAAACAGGATATGTAGGAGTGGTGCTGGTATATATTTTGCTTATCGTTATGGTACAGACAACTTGCCAATTCAAATCTTAAGACTTTCTTTTTTTGTATGCAGCAGCTCCGCTTGAAGCACCTTCGACGGCATCATCAGTTAATATTAAATAAATAAATATCGGGGGATCATTGCACGCAAATTGACATATTAGATGTCTTGTTGTCAAAAGATACCTCGAAAGTTATAAAAATGTTGTTTCTGCGTATTGACCATTCGCGTTTGTGAATACTCGTATGTCACGTTTTAAAAGATTTGCGTGAAATTAGACATTCTGCGTTTAGGCGAGTAAAGCTTTTGTGGAGTTTAGCTCCTAAAGTTTGTCGATAGGGATTTTAACCTGGACTCAACCAAAAGTTTTACTTCGGCATAATAGTAATCTCTGTCACTTTTAATTTTAATTGTATTACTTACATACGTTTAGTGCTACTATACTAACAAGCTGGGTTTGTATTTCATTACACATTATTTTTATAACTGATTTCCAGATACATAGATTTAACATCAAATATCGCAAAGTGACGAGCGCAGTGCATGGCCACGCAGGATTTTTACCGTCCATGTGAGGCAGAAGTGGATTATTTTTTTCTTACTAATTGTAAGAAATAATTTCAAATTCTGTGAGTGATTTGTGTTGCTGCCTGTACAAATGGAAAGGAAATAACAGACGGTCTGTGCGTAGACTTACAGTAATTTACACAGATAATGTAAATAAATGATTTATTGATAGATTTGCGTATCTTAATTTTTACAGATTTCCGTTTGAAAAACGTTAGTTTGTCCGTCCGCAATGTCGGTAGACATCACTTTCTGCACATCATCATCATCGTCGTCAGCCTGTATCAGCCCACTGCTGGACATAGACCTCTCCCAATGTAACTGAGTCGCCTTCGGCACTTCTCAACCAGCTACTGCCAGCCACTTGGCGCAAGTCGTCGCTCCACCTTGTCGCAGGGCGTCCTACACTACGTTTGCCAAGTCGTGGTCTCCACTTAAGAACACGTACCCCAAAGGTTATCGGTTCTGCGGCTTATATGACCAGCCCACTGCCACTTCAGCTTGCTAATTCTGTGACCTATGTCGGTGACAATAATTCTCTGACGGATCACCTCACCTTTCTGCACATGCAACATTTAGTTCTGTCAAAATCCATGCAAAACGAATTACTAAGCTAAAGTTAATTGTCGTCTCAGAGTGCGGCAATTAGCGATTCCATTCATTTGAACCGTGAGTTATCGTTATATTTCAGCGAATAAGAACATTGCTAAATTAGCCACAAAAATAAAAGAGCAATCGTCGTACAAAGGCTCGCCACAGACAGCGGGCTTGCGGTTTCAAGATTATTGCTAATCCTTTTCGGACAACTTGAATATTTAATACTGTTTAGCACAGACCAGCTTAATTGGGACATCTCTAAATGAAGCCATCTCCATTTGAAATTATAAATGTTAACGTTTGTGAGTGTATGTATGTTACTTCTTTACGGTGATATGGCTCAACGGATTTCAGTGTAATTTGTAATGGAACTATCTTAGGGGTGAAGCCAAAAGATACAACAACAAAAAATGTAATTTATCTATATTAATTACTACTAATATCATATTGAGGTTAAGTTGTCTGTAGTACGCACATATCCGATCATGAAAACCCTATCACTGATATAAAACTACACTATTCCCGAGTAGCGATGGGCGTTTTCGGATATTTACGACATCGATCCGCACCGGCATCGGAGATCCGGCATCCGATGCCCGCATCGTTATTTGGCATCGTAACAGTGTTGAGTTGCGTAGGGATGTGACTAGGAGATAAAAAAAACGATTAATAAATAATCGATTTATATCTCTTTAAACAAAATCGATTTGTAAAAAAACGATTATTTAAATAAAAAATAATCGATTTTATTCAATATTTTTTTCCCAACTATTCGAAAAGTTACATTTTTTTGTACATTGTAATAAAATTACCTAAAGTAAAAAGAATCGATTTAATTTTAGAGAGTAAGTAAAAAATCGATTTTTCAAATTTAGATAATCGATTATTAAAAATCGATTAAAAGAAAAAAATAATCGATTAATATAAAAATCGATTATTTTTCACATCCCTAGAGTTGCGTAGATCAAGATATTATGATAATAGAAACTGGTGCGAGCGTGAGCGATAAGATTGTGTGATAGAATCAAGAATAATAATTTCAGATTGTTAAAAAAGTTTTTATCATCCCACAATAAATATTATGGTAAAAATGTATAAAACGGGAAATAATTACTACATTCGGCCTTGTGATAAGTAACGTCACGCCATCTATATAGATTTTTAGGTTTCAAAACTTTTAAATCGAGAGTAAGAAATATATAAATTCCGCTATACATAGTAGTTACATATAAATACAATAGATGGCGTTGAAAGATACTATGCGGTTATGACCGAATACGACCGAGACCACGATATCGATGAGGCCCGAATGCCCGATGCCGATGCGGCATCGGCATCGGCATCGAAACGACGCGCCGTTTCGTTGCCGATGCCGTGCGGCGATGCCGATGCCAATGTGTGCCGATGCCGAGCAACGCACGAGACGTTTCGATGCGCATCCGTTTTTCGATGCCTAAGGAATCGGATGCCGGCATCGGGTACTGGCATCGTTGTTTGGCATCGTTTTTTAGAAAACGGCCACCGCTATTCCCGAGTGACATAGAAGCTACACTTTATTTATACATTCATACCCATTCGAAGCTGAGGCGAGTTGCCAGTAATTAATAAATAACCAGTTACAAAATATTGATGGAAAATTAGAGGAAGCCGTTCAACTAGCTTACAATAGCGCTGAGTTTTGCATTTGTATTTAAATTTTCACACGTCATGCCAATGCTGATACCATATTAGCTTACAAATACCTATTATATCCATCCTTCTATACATACATATGCCATCCATACTTCCATGCTTAGTAATATAAATGCGTAACTAACTCTGTCTGTTTATCTATTACCTTTTCACGCCCAAACCGCTGAATAGATCTTGATAAAAGTTAGAACCCTGAAATATAATAACATAATAAGGGTCGGTTTTATAAACGTCCGTAAGTTAAATGTCATACCAAATATCAGTAAATTTGAAATTATTGTCGAATTTTCCGTACTAAAACTTGACAATAAGATCAAATTTGCCGATGACATTTAAGACGAGGAATTGGCAATATTGGCTGCAGGGATTTCCTTTTTTCTCAGCAATTACAAAACATACAGAGCTAATATTTATGTGCATTAAAGATTATGTTTTTTATATCAAATTGTCGGAAGGATAAGACGAATGGATAACTTTCATAGCAGACAAACAATGATCGAAAACTACCCTCTAAAAAAAAGATTTTCATTTTACAGGCATACAAAACCGATTTAAGAGATGATTTTTTTTTTGTGTGGTATATATACACATTCTTCAAAGAAGGTACTTACTATATTTAGTTTTATAAAATTAACGATAGTTTTCATTTTAAACGAAAAAAACCCTTTTTTGGCGCATACGAACTTACGGCATTAGTCAGCTCGCTTGCGTTTTTGTATGGAGCTGATTTCAGATTCATTGTTGATCACAGCGTCCTCTTAACTTACGGATATTTATAAAACCGGCCCTTAACATACTTTTTAGAACATAATATAGGTACTTTTTATTGCGATCGACTAGTCCATGCTGGTGAATCCGCAGGGCACAGCTAGTACTTTTATAAAATTTATTAACGCACAAGTAACTCCGGACTGTCTATCAGCTGTTATCGAACAGATCTTGATGATTTTTCGTAGGAAGATGGTATTAGCCTTTGGTAAGTTTAAAAGATACTTTTTATTGCAATAAACTAGTACACGCGGATGAAACCGCGTAGAACAGCTAGTAAGACTATATGATAGGCATCTATGTACTTTACAGTCCACAATGCTCCCCGGACTGTATAGAATTTCTATTGAACATGACAATACATGAACGTGTCTAGCTGAGCTGAATGCAGCAATATTGACTTTGATATCAAAAAGATAGCTCCTAGGCTTGACACATACTACATACTATATAGATACATACATATATGCTTAACCTTTTTAGCATTTTTACTATTTTTGCCTTTTTTATAGCAACTACTGCAAGATTCAAGGGCATGCGACATCCACTAACCCGCACTGGGCCATCGTGGTAGATTACAGCCCATACTCTCTCTCTCTAACAGAAGGCCACAGTCCCAGCAGTGGGAACGTGAGAGGCTGATAATGATGATGAATAGCAATTAGCGCTCTACCCAGGTTTTGCACAGGTAGGAAAATATAAATAGTAAATGTTCTACAGTAACTCTTGGGTTCATTCAAAACTCGCGTGAAGTAAAGTACTATTAATATTTTCCGAATTTTCTATTAAAAATAAGCTAAATCGGTCAAGCAGTTCTCAAGCGATACTCTTACAAACATCACACATCATTTAATTTTACCTACATAAAATATATAGATTGGTAATATTTGGACCAGTCTTACATGAAGCTAAGGAGACGATGATGCATAAATGCCTAGATGAAGCCTATTCACTGCTGACTTGAACACCCCCGAGTTGATTCTGAAAGATTTCTGTCCAGTTTCATTTCAACCAATTTCGTAGCACAATGTATAGTAGACCATTAAGGCTGATATACCTCGGGATACTATCGATTACAGCATTCTCATTTGTAAGATAAAAAGATTATAACCCACTTTAGAGAAAATGGAAAAGAAATTCCATCACTTCGGACACTAACAGTCCATCGGTTTATAGGATGAGATAAATCTTTTTCCCGAAGCTTTTATCGGTTTTCCTACGATTTTTTCTATCACAATTTACCGAACTCCTTTCACGGGAAGGTGCCGATACTTATCGAAGGTTGCTTTGGTTTTTTTTTTCATCTTAACAAGTTGACTTTGTTTTCGTCCTTTCTGAAGCCTTTTCGACGGATTGAGGATTGAATTTACGAGTCAATTTATGTTTAAAACTAAATTGGTAACCAGTTACATAGATGTCGATTTTCTGAATACTTTGACGATATTAAACACAATATGTTTTGGTCCTATGTGCTCAAAAATTCCCATTAGGTATGTACATAGTTTATTCTTTTGTTTCTCTATTTACGTTAAATGAATTGTATCTATCAATGTACTCCAGTTTCAATCAAGTTTGTTGGCCGTAACCTATTCAACATTCTAGCTAGCCTCCCAAAATCCCAAACGTTCGTGACCTCACGGGTATTTCAATCATTTGACCAACACTGCAATATAGTTCAAAAGCAGTACGGGGTCTTGATTTATTGCGATTCATTTTGAACTTAAGTGGACACTCATAAAGTGGAAAATTGTTCAATATAACAGCCTATTACACGTCTAATTTTAACGCTAGCTCAGACCGACGTGTTAGATTATACTGGTTTTCAAAAATATACGACGCTAAGATCAATGTTATTTTTAAAGTAATTACTTGGAAGAACTTTAGGACTTAGTCTAAATATTTGCTTAGACTTTGCGTGCTTCGAAATCAAATACAAATTGGTATCAGAAAGTTGGGTGATGTATTGAGAATGTTTAAATTGCCATAATGTTTGGATCTTTGGTAGACGATATTGGCTAAAACTTTTCGAACTTTTTCTAAAAATCAGAATTTCTTTCACATAAAATTTTAAATTTCTTGACTTTTTGTCACAATGTCACATTGACCTAATGTTTCTAGGTTCTAAATCAAATATACCATATCTACAGATTTTGATAAAATTTGCACATTTATAGTCAGGTACACTTACCTTATTTACCTATTATTTTATCTCTGCTGAAGTCTAACCCCTCAAATTTGCAGTGTTAGTTTTTTAAATTACCACCCTTAATGAGAAATTATTTAGAGTTTGTATGGAAAAAAATTGTATGGCGGGTCGCTATTTGGTAAAAACGTCTTGCGTGGCATTGCAATATATTCAGTACCCTTGGAAATAGTAGTTAACTCTATTTTTTTAACTTTCCCATGCTTAAAAATATTAACAAACTAATCCCTAGCACTTAAAATAATATTATAAATACGAAATTAACTATGTCTGTTTGTATGTCTATCTATTACGCTCTCACGCCTAAACTACAGAACCAATTTCAATAAAATTTGGTGCAGAAATAGTCTAGAGCCTGAGAAAGGATATGGGTGACTTTTTATCGCGATAAACTGTTGCCCACGCGGGTTAAACCATGGGGAACAGCTAGAAATGTATAAACGAAAGCGAGGCAATCAATGGGACATCAAACTTTAATATTATACCCGACTCTTTCTGATATCTGGCAAGTAAACACAAGTGGAATTCAGTGCTAATAAAATCTTGTTCCACTTGGCACCAGCACAAATACCCAACAACATTACAATAACGATTTACACAATAGCTACAATGGGAGCAGAAAGAAGCTTTATTCAGTACTTTCTCGGAAATGGTTAGAGCAAAGTATGAAATAAAGTTCTGCCGAGACTTTGTGAAGTCAATTTCCTTTATACTGTGCTTGTAAGGAGTCAGTTTGCGTTCAAGCAGCTTATGTCTCGGCAGTTAAATTTGCCCTCGGTGAAGCTCTCCATCTCTACTGCAAGTTAACCTTACCTAACTATATTATTACTAGTAAGAAATAACTAACCTTTACTTACTTTTTCTTACATTTTTTACAAGGTAGCGTTTGACCACACTTTACCTGATGTTAAGTGACGATGTGGTCGAAGATGGCGCCACGCTACACCTGGACTGGGAACTGGCTCTCAAGTGAGGCTGCCGGAACACACTGATAGGATAACTTAATTTAACCTTATATAATTTACATTTACATATTGCCGTGCATTAGTGACGAATAAATTCTAATATAGCTAGACTGATTTGATTTTTCTTTCTTTTTTTTGCGGTAAATACTGGAGCGGTATAAAAAAAAACCTCAGGAAAAACCCAAAGAAATGAACGAATAAACTCGAAAAACTGTAAATTGGGAATTTATATGGCAATTGCCAGGTGTTACGAAGATCATTGGTTTCAATATTAAAAATACTATAAACATATTTATAAGTAACGCTACGCTTTTTAGCAAGCAATTTATCAGAAAATACTTTCTTAGTTTTTTTTAGTTTCTCTACAAAAAAGACTTTGAATTCTAATCTCAATCCATCGACCCATTTAAGTGTTATTAAGTTACAAACACCTAAAACAATCAAGTACCTAAGCAAACATTCATTAAACTTCTCAATGAAAAAAAAAACAATCAAAAAAAGTTAAAATTGAATAATTGGATCTCTGATTCCATCTAAACTTTATCTCTTTATAAACTTTGACAGAAGAATGATACCATCAGATTAAAAGGCCCTCGGCCCGCATGTCCTTTTGTGACAGAACTTATAGGTAACTTGTGAATCCATAGATATGAACACATCCCCATTCAAAAGCATAATGCCAGCGAATATTCGGTAAAATGAATGGCTTCTACAGCCAGTTCCTTGAGCAACGAGATTACCTATAATGGAACTTGAGAGATGGACAAGCTGGAATATGTTATTAATTCAAACTGAATTGAAATGGCTTCGATTACATGAGAAGTTTACGCGGAAATTACATTAAGATAAATGTTATAATTCAATAATTCAAATATTTGATTCATTGTGATCACTTCAAAACGTCAAACTTAAAACTAGCTACGCCTGTTCCAACCTCCTTACGCCGGCAAAAGAACAGGCAAGAAACGCCCGGCAGGTAAATTTTTTGGCGCGATTTCATTGACAGTATTTTTCTTATTACTAATTGGTTGAATTGGAGCAAGTTATTTTATTTATTTTAATCAATGATGTTATTATGACACAGAGATTTACATTGAAACTTCAGCATTATAAGCCCGTGCTTTCCCACTGCTGGGACACACGCTTTCTCTCAGAAATAGTGTGGGTCATAACCTACAACGCTGGCTCAGTGCGGTTAGGTAGATACTGAAACTCAACCCTCGTACCAACCCATTGCACGGTCAGCAGTAGACGTTGTTGAATATACTTGATCTTCCAATTTACCTCAGCATCCTGACTATATACGAAAAATATCACTGCCTTGGCGCCTCTGGCACACTTGAAAAGTTGAGTTTGATTAGCAACTTTTGATGCATAAATAGTAGATTTAATAGTATTTTATATTTTTTTCTCTAAACAATTTATTTATAAGCATCGCTAAGAAAGTAGACTGCCACTTTCTAAATACTGCTTTATACTAAATAACAATTTATTGGCTCAGTTTCAAGCCACTATATTGCATTTTGGCCGCAAGTTACTGCCAACCACTTTACCAAAACAATAGATCAGTTCTTTTGTGTTTTTTCTTCATCTATCCTATTCTTCTATGGAGATAAGGTTTTGTTTGCCGGAGCAAGAAGGTTGGAACCAGCGTCGCTAGTGCTAAGTTTGACGTTTTAAAGTGATCACTTGTTTTATCCTACTGAATCAACATAATTTGATTTCGATGTTAGATTTTATAGAAACAGTTTGAAGTTTGAACCCTGAGAAACGATAGAATAAATGCTAAATTGCAGAACAGACTGTAACTGCCAGTAAAGCGTAATAATAATATTGTATGAGTACAGTCAGCGACAAAAGTAGCTGATCATACTCGATTTTTCAAATGTGTTTTAGATCAGTAATGTTTGGTTTATTTTTACAATTTACAAAGTATCGTTTGACCACAACACAACGCACTTGATTTTAAGTGATTATGCGGTCAATGGTTGGTGTTTAAGGTGATGAACGCAATCGGAAAGTTTGTAACTGTTCAGTGACTTTTGTCGTTGACTGTACCTTAGGCTTTATTTGCATATTCTCTTGGTATTCAAGGAGTTAACAAACTGAGTAACAAATGGTCAGGTGAAGTGGAAAAGTTCAGCATTTAAAATGAAACTCGGTTACATAATCAAATTGTAGAAACTCGAACTGAATTGCAAACTCGTTCAGAACTCGGAACTAGAAGACTGACTTGCTTAGAAACTTTCAGAGTATAGTTGAAAAGAGTTCAATACTTACGTTCTTTGTTCAGAATTCATTCCCTTGATCTCGGAAGTGAATACGTGTATAAGACGGATGCCTTTCTGTTTCTTTAGTACGTTAGGTGGGTTTAGAAAATAGTTTGTGTTCAGAATTTCTTTGTTCTCTACTCTGATTGAATCTTTTCATTACAACTTCTTCTCATTTACGTAGCTATACGCTAAAACTAAAAGCTTACAAGGGCCGTTATTCACTATGATCATCTAAGCACGTAATGCGGGCGCGTTACATTATCTGCGTGGAATGACCACTAAACCACGCAATGACGTCACACGTTATTGGCAAGGAATCTTGATGGTCATAGAGAATAAGAGCCGAGTTAAAAACATAGTGGTATGTAAGTAGTATTTAGATGCGTTAGTTTTAAGCCTTTCTTGTAAGTAGGGATTTAGCTTCGCGTGAACAGATTGCTAAAAAATACTTTGACTAAAGTATAATCCCTCAAAATAAGAGTTGAGCTATCATCTCTTTAAAAATGATACCTATTTATAATCCATGATACTAGTACTACTACTTATTTCTTTCCAAGAGGTATATCTTTACGAATGCTTACTTTATCTCTACTGTGACTGTACTCGTATACTGCGGGACAATGTCACATTCTCCTAGCGTTAACGAATGTAGAAAAGTACACAAATGTATGGGAATGACATAAGTTATCGCTAAGTCACGTGGTCAAGCGAAAACGCATAAAAATTGGTAGACTATGGATCACCTTTCTATTCCGTGAAACGAAACAGTTATCTCCTGCGAAAAACGAAACCCACCATACAAATGCCTAGCCAAGTGACACATTTGACAGGCGATTACGCTAGCTAATCGATTCCATTGGACGAAGAAGCGTTAGCGAAGCGCGTTGATCAGAGAAAACGAAACGCTTAAAATCGGTTGCACGTTGTCTAGGCCCACTGGTGTTTAATCGTCTCATTAGAGAGAGTCATTTCTATAGATATAAAATCGTACTGCAGAGTGAGATAGACCCGATACTCAAAATCTCTTAATAGAAAAATAAATTCTTTAAGTAGGTAGATCCTTTCTTTGAACCCTGAACTTCAAGCTGAACCTAAAAGTAAAGTGGCGTCAAATTTAGTCTCGCCTACCGAATCTTGTTCCTTAAACAAACTTACGTGATTAAAGCTTATACACAAACCAAACTCAATTTCCGCTCTAGACCATTTTAATTAATCTTCAGAGACAAATTCGGGGACTTTCTGCTAAATATTCCCACTTTGAAGTGTATGAAATTGTGAGAAATTCACCCTTATTATTTTAACCGAGTTTTAATTGGCTGGTAAAGACTTTTTAAACGTCGCAACATTCAAATGTAAATTTTAGTAAACGCCATCGATATCTTTCTGCCACATTCACTTTTTTATGATCGTTTAAAAAAAAAACAACAATAAAAAACTATTTATTGCCACTATAACATGCAAACTTTGGCTATTGATGGACCATCAGGTAATTGGTTTGTCTATAGGACCGAAATAGCTCATAGGTAAGCAATAAAGCGAACCCTTTGTTAATGAACTTTAAGTGGATTAAACAGAAGTACTTGGACGTACTTTGGCTAGTACTGAAGTAATGAAGTACATTAATGTGTTCCGTATTGAAGGGAAATGTTTTAAGTTATATTATAGGGCTTACAGATATTTAACATCTAATATGTCAGGGTCTCGGCCAGATTCACCATTAGGCACAGTAGAAAACTGCCTAGGGGCCCTGCATCAACTAAGGGCCCCGTACTTACACTAAGAAAAAAAAAAGGTACATCGAACGAACATTTTATTTAAACATTTGTCAAATACGCATAGTTTCCTTTCATTTGTTTTTGTTATGCATACAATTTTATAGCATTGTGATAGAATAGAACAAATGTATTTTAAAAAGTAAGAAAAGGGTAGAGAAAGGGGCCTCGAGAACTGCATTGCTCTTTCACGCAAAAACTACAGATCGGATTTGAGTAAAATTTGGAATGGAGATAGCTTATACCCTGGATTAACACATGGGCTACTTTCTATCCCGGAAAAAGGTTCCTGTGAGATAACGGGAAGACGCAGGTAAAACTGCGGGGCACAACTTGTATTATATCTTCTACTATAAAAAAATAAGTCGGGTTTTCCTTCCTGACGCTATAACTCCAGAACGCACGAACCGATTTCCACGGTTTTGCATTCGTTGGAAAGGTCTCGGGCTCCGTGAGGTTTACAGCAAAGAAAATTCAGGAAAAATTTCAACAGAAAAGCGGGAAAATTTTACATAAAACGAAGCCATCTGGTGGCGAAACGGAGTTCGCCGGGTTTGCTAGTATTTATTAAATATATACACATTTTCATAATAATCAGTTCAACCGTTACGGAGCTGAGTGGCATGATGCACAATAAAATTAAGAAATAACAATATTTTCAGGGAACACTTCGTAATGATTTACGTTATTCATTATAATTGATTACGCAGCACAAGCAAAACTACGGATCATTATTTAAACAAAAAAAAAAGTTTTTCTGGACATTTGATCGCAAGTTAAGTGATAATCAAAAGAACTGGCTCTCAAATGAGGCAGCCGGAACAACACGCCGAAATGCCGCAAGAAACGTAGCTTTTCGTTCGTAATCACTCAGCTACGAGGCAACTTCTTTTAATCTCTCCTCCCACAGACTGGTAACTTTCCGAAAGGAAATTCATTTCACTCGAAATAAGCCGCCCCATACATTTCTTGACAAAAAATGTTCGAGGTAAAGGCATTACCTACGCTAAACGTGGGAACTTACAGATGTAAAAGTTGGAGTAAATTCGTAGATTTATAAGTGAAATACGGCGCGCTATGCGCCGTGCTGTTTGTTTAGGTGTTTTGTGTTTTTTTATTAGCAAAATATGCTGTAAACAGGTTTTGTTTATTTTTAAATACAGCCAGGATTTATTTACAGAAACGTAAAATGTATTTGCTCAATTGAACTAGATGAGTTAATATTGTCGTGTAAACGTTTACCAGTGAAAGTAAAACTCATTTTTTACTAGTCAAATTGTTGTGATCGGTAAAACGGACCCAAATCAGCAAATCAATAATATAAACGATAAAAAAATGTGTCATGCAAAGTGAAAAACTAGTCACAAGCTTGTAAAAATTCTTATTTATTTCATACAATATTGTTCTGATACAAACGTGGACATAACCAAAAAGGGAAGATGGTTTACTAGCTTCACGGGTGTGTATCGCATATATTAGACTTAATTAAGCTTACTTGCCTTAGTAACAGCACTGGCAGTGCACACACTCGATGTATAAATATTATTATCTCGGACTTACTTTAGTCTTTGTACGTCTTTCTATTATTTTTAATGATTACATTGCACGAGATTTTAAATGTAGCTATGAAATTATGTACTTATTTGCGTGAGGTTGTAACTGCACCCAATTATATTTTTTTTAATAAGCGATGGGTAAGCATTTGGCCACAGTCTCGATAGTAACTGATGAGGTCGATGATGGAGCATGCTTACCTAGATGGTACCTGTTCACTCTTGACTTGGGCTAGAATAAGCTCTGTGAGAAACTATCACATCTCCCTTTTTGACAAAATCATAGAATACGGGATTGTTTCACAAACATCTAAACGAGAGTGACCTTTTACGCCCCCTAGGGCAACCCCTAGGGGTTTGGAGATTCAAGAGCTGATGATTTGTCTCGCGAACCGAATCGCGGGTTTATTGTTCTATCGCTGAGTTTGTTTATTATTCTTTTCATGTTTTTTTTTCTGTTAGTCTTCGACGAACCTACATCGATCGATAGACAACGCTTTATTGTTTCACAACAACAATAACGGAGAGTAAAAAAAACAACAGATGAGAAAAGCATATTAAATCTAGTATTCCACTTCCTACTAATATGTGTATGTGTGTGTGTGTGTGTGAATGTTTGTCACCACGTATCACCGTAACTAAAAAACCGATTTGATGAAATTTAGAATGGAGATAGCCCTTACCCTGGATTAACACATAGGCTTTCCTGCGGGATAACGGGAAAACACTGGTGAAACGCAGGATTTTCGTCGCAGTCGCTAAGCAGATTCCTAAAATCTAAATCGGACTCTACATAATATTTATATTTTTAATAATAATGCCCGCACAATCACATACATAGGCTCTGACCCCTAACTAGGTTTCCCTGTATCTAGGGTATCAGAAACTACGAGGATCTAGGATCCACAACACCCAGACATAGAACAAATACTTGCGCTTTTTTTTTCTATGCACAAATATTTGTCCTGTAGCGGGAATCGAACCCACGACCTTACATTTCACAGTCGGCTATCCGCCCATTGCGCCACATCGGTCGTCAAAAATATCTACTTTACATGTGATACATTATAAACATGCTTCAAAGCATCACGAAAGGTGTTTCATTCTCAGTTATAATTAGTAGGCATCACCTAATACGAAACTTAATTGCCCTCACCGCTAAAACAAACGAGTCCCCTATTTGTCCAGCGCAATAAAAAAGCGCTAAACGAACTAAGTACACAACATAAACACAACTAATCCGCTTTCAAAGCAATAACTTGTTAGGTTTAATGGTGTTAAAAGCTGCTATATGGCAATAGCGTGCTACAAATTATTTGCTACTTTTTAACGCGCTATTTTATGTGCTATCGCAATCATATTTACAATTATTATTGTATTAATTGCGGTTTCACGCAACGCGCGTCTTCCCGTTCTCCGGGATAAAAAGAAGCCTATGTGTAAATCCAGGGTATAAGCTATCTCCGTTCCAAATTTCATCAAAATCGGTTTAGTAGTTACGGTGATACGTGGTAACAAACATTCACATACACACACACACTCACATACACACACACACACACTCACACACACATACACACACACACACACACTCACATACACACAAACACAAACTTTTGCATTTACAATATTAGTATGATTCTTATGTCTTAATTAGTAAGGCAACTGATTGATTTGCCTTACTAATTAAGACATCATAGTTTTGCTTCAATGTGCAGTCAGCGACAAAAGTAGCTATTCACTCGATTTTCCGAAATTAAATGTGTTTTAGATTAGTCATATATGGTTATTTTTTACAACTTACAAGGTAGCATTTGACGATAACACAATACACCAGTACCCCTAGTACAAGTTTTGAAAACGATAAAAGTTTTCGTAAACGTCGTCGTTTACCACCGCCGACTTGTCAAAGTGGCAACTCGATCTGCTTAAATTCAAAAAGTAACTCAATAACATTGTTGGAATATGATTATAACGATTTAAAATAACCCGTATTAACGATTTCAGTTCCTCCAAGTCTCGGTAAGATTCGCTGAAAAAAATATGTATGGATGGAAACGAAAACTTTTATAGTTTTTGTAAACTATCAAAACCTGTACTAGGGGTACTCATGTTAAATGATGATTCGGTCAAAATTGGTGTTTAAGATGAAGAAGGTAATCGGAAAATTTGTAATTGTTCTGCGACTTTTGTCGTTGACTGTACACTGTACAGTGTATACCTGCCTAAGCAAACATTTCCACCATACAATAAAGCCGAGTACACACTAGAAATTGCCACCGACACTGCCATCGGGTTGTTAGCTCTCACTCATCAATGTCAACATTCGTATAATACAATGTTGCGAACAATTATTTGGTTAACGAGCTCTAAGAAGGTAATTATTAAAACGTTATTACAGTTAACTCGTAAACAATGTCAATTTAGTTGTTTGGGGTAAATAGTTTGTTAAGTTTCAAATGGTTTTGTTCCAATTAACTATAAGCAGGTGTTAACTGAGAGCGATGGTGAGCGATGGTGGCCGAATGGTTTGGCGTGCGACTTACAAGACGCCGACACCGAGTTCGAATCCTCTCGGCCTCGTACCTATGACTTAATAAGTTATGTGCGGATTTGCCATCGCTCAAAACGGTGAAGGAAAACATCGTGATGAAACCGGCATGCCCAAGAACTGCAACATTTTCAAGGGCATGTGACATCTACCAACCCGCACTGGGCCAGCGTGGCAGATTATAGCCCATACTCTCTCTCTGAGTCCCAGCAGTGGGAACGTGGAAGGCTGATAATGATGATGATAATGCTGAGGTGTTAACTACAACAAGTCTTTAATAAAAATATATATAAACCATGACATAAAAAAGAAAGTATCTACTAATTATTCTAACGTACCTACTGTGCGTTGGTCTTGTGGCTTTATGATCACCTAGTCTTAGTCTCATACTCGTCGATGTTACTTTTTAATGAATAGATAATATAAATTAAAAAATATATGACGGGGTGATCCTCATTTTGATGATCCCAGTTGTGATGCAGGAGATATCTCGGGAGACTCACTATGAGAGTGGTCGGACATGGTGATCCAGAATAATGCTCACAGCACTTGATACAATTCATCGTTTATTCGATAGCGTAAACAAACATCAAATCAACTTTAGGATTAATCGGATGACTCGAGATTGGAAACGCGGTGAGTTCGATGCCACATGGTGTTATTCACCCGACCGCTCGCTCTCCCTTTTCAAACCTGAATCCCTATGTTTTCCCGACCTGTCAGGACTCCTCTACGTTTTTAATTGTCAAACGTCACTACTATATTTGAACTGTCATTGTCAAACGTCACCACTGGCATCGACCACACCCAAGCAGGTTGCTTGACGTTTCCAATAGATGGCACCATAGTGCAGACGCTGCGACATTATTAGTCTAGTCTTATCAATTTATTTATTACTGTTTAAATTACTCAAACTCAAATAGGTATATTGTATATGTTTATTTAGTAGGAACAACACTTTAAAACGTGAAATCTAAAACTAGCTAATATCACCTTACTAAAAAAAACTTTAGGAATCCCTTTGACCTTTTAGAAGAACATCATGACAAGGTCCTAGTCTGGTAGGGCGTTCTCTGGTACTTATTCGGCTAGCCAAGCACCTATCGGTCTATTCGGATCACTTGAGTGCCAGTTTTTAGTCCAAGCATAGCGTCGCATCACCTGTCACCACATCGTCCTTTAACATTAAATAGCCTGTAAAACGCTACCCTGAAAATATTGGTGAAAGAAAATTTATTACTCAGTATTCATTTACGTTTTATCGTTTTATATCATTATACATGTGCGCCAAACCCTAATGAAAATGTACAAATTGCTTTATTATTACACTGAGCCCAGTTTTGCGTACACATGTGGTTTTTATGACGAGTACCTTGGAGACCTTACGTAGTCTGGGGTCTCCACAAAATGAGCCAAAGGTTTTTTTACCCCGGACATTTAAGTTTTTACTAATTTAACCCGCATTTTATTTACTTAATATTAATTTGTTTTAAAAATGTTACTGAATTAGGGTGTGCCTTTTTTACTGTTTTTCCGTTCTTGCAAATAATTAAATTAAAATGGACAAACACAATAAAACTTTTAAGTTTTTTGCTCTGAAATACATATTTCCTTGTTGACGTGTTCTTGAGTGGAGACCGCGACTTGGCAGACGTAGTGTAGGACGCCCTGTGACAAGGTGGAGCGACGACTTGCGCCGAGGGGCTGGCAGTAGTTGGATGAGAAGAGCCGAAGACCGGGCTCAGTGGCGTACCTTGGGAGAGGCCTATTTCCAGCATCGGACTGATACAGGCTGATGATGATGATGATGATGATGACATATTTCCTACACGTCAAGCTCTGCTAATAATCTGGTATGTTGACAGAAGTCAGTGAACCATACAAAATTCAGTTGAAATAAGCACACCGAACGCGTTGCCAAAGAACTTTAAAAACCACCCAATGTTTTATTCATAGAGACATTCAACAAAAGACAGATGAAGATAACACTCTAGCGTTTGTTTTTATTATTTTCAATGTAAAATGTGTAGATTCGCCATCTCTCGTTAAATGTCTCCTGAAATCGTATTTCACCGTTTTCGGGTTTGTTTTCTTTTGTAAATGGACGAGGATTTTTTTGCAGTACCTACTCAGTGTTGTTGGACTAATTATTTTATTAACACATTTGTTTTTTTACATTTATAATTATTCATTTCTACTTGTTACACACACCCACGCGTCGTTTGTATACCACGGAAAGCTTTAGGGATACGTAAGAAAAAAACACATATTTAATGTTGTAAATCCGAAAGATTTTTGTTACTTTTCCACGCACAAAAGAACATTTTAATAAAATTTATATAAGAAGATAATTATATTAGAAAACACAAAATGATTTCGGAGTTTGAAATAATTTTTTTTTAGATACTGCGATGACAAACTAATTTTTGTATGTTTTGGCTAACCGGGGTTCGCTTGCACGTAAGTAAGTTACGATATTGTCTTGTGAGAAAATTTCTTTAAACCTAAAGATTTAAGCGTCTTACCAGATCGAACTTTTGGCTTAGTTCCATGAGATCAATAACTTGTAAGCACCATGCCAACGAATATAAAATCATTTCAAAGATAACAAAGTAGCTTAGCTATTATTGCTCGTAAACAAAAGTTATTAGGTTGAAAATACCGTGTAGCACTGAAACGAGCAGCCAGAGACTCGAGCAAGTGGTAGGAATCCTTCGAGGGGAGGGCACGAAATTCTGCGAAACGCGACGCAAAGGCAAAAAGTCAAAGCTATCGGGAGAATCTCTGCAGCTTATGCAGAAGCGACGAGAAGATCCGGGAGTCACTTCGTCAGAGCAACGAGCCTTGAGCAAGTTGATCACGAAGCTCGTAAGACGAGACCTCCGAAGCTCTAACACGCTCATGATTAAAGAAGCGATAGAGCAGAATCGGGGGTCTAAAGTCTTCGTGCAACAGCTCGGCCGGAGCGAACTGACGAAGCTGACCACATCAAGCGGTGAAGTCGTCGTTTCTAAGCCAGAGATTCTCGCGGAAGTTAAAGACTTTTACAGCCAGCTGTACGCGTCGCATGCGCCCCAACCCGAACACACTACGGAGGATTCCAGAGCCACTTTGACCCGCCACTACACTGAAGACCTGCCAGATGTCAGCCTAGACGAGGTCGAGATGGCTCTTAGACAGCTTAAGAATGGAAAAGCCCCAGGGGAAGACGGAATTACGACGGAGCTCTTGAAAGCAGGCGGTATGCCGGTGCTAAAAGAGCTCCAGTGCATATTTAATTCTGTCCTCTTTTCTGGGAGAACTCCAAAGGCATGGAACAGGAGTATAGTCGTGTTGTTTTTCAAAAAGGGAGACAAAACCCTGTTGAAAAACTACCGACCCATTTCCCTCCTGAGCCATGTCTACAAGCTGTTTTCAAGAGTCATCACGAATCGTCTTGCGCGAAGACTCGACGAATTCCAACCCCCGGAACAGGCCGGGTTTCGAGGAGGATACAGCACCATAGACCACATCCACACAGTGCGGCAGATTATACAGAAGTCCGAAGAGTATAATCAGCCCCTGTGCTTAGCGTTTGTGGACTATGAGAAGGCTTTTGACTCCATTGAAACCTGGTCTATTCTGGAGTCCTTGCAACGGTGCCAAGTCGATTGGCGATATATCCAAGTGCTGAGATGTCTGTACGATGCCGCAACGATGACCGTCCAAGTACAGAACCAGCAGTCTGAACATATCCACCTGCGTCGTGGAGTGAGACAAGGGGACGTAATATCCCCGAAACTGTTCTCAAACGCTTTGGAGGATATGTTCAAGACTCTGGACTGGCATGGACGTGGCATCAATATTAACGGCGAGTACATCTCACACTTGAGATTTGCAGACGACATCGTCATTATGGCTGAAACCTTGCAGGACTTACAGGAAATGCTGGACGGCTTGGCTGATTCTTCTCAACGCATTGGGCTCCGGATGAACTTGGACAAAACCAAGGTTATGTTCAACGAACACGTCATTCCGGGGCCCGTTGCTGTTGACGGAGTTGCGCTCGAAGTTGTTCCGGAATACACTTACCTAGGACAAATGCTCCGACTTGGTAAGAACAACTTCGAGAAAGAAGCCAACAGAAGAATACAGCTGGGCTGGGCAGCATTTCGAAAACTTCGTCGAGTCTTTTCGTCGCGAATACCACAATGTCTGAAGACAAAGGTCTTCAACCAGTGCGTCTTACCTGTAATGACATACGGAGCCGAGTCATGGACACTCACGGCACGACTAGTCCACCGATTCAAAGTTGCTCAGCGCGCTATGGAAAGGGCTATGCTTGGGGTTTCTCTGAGGGATCGAATCAGGAATGAGGTGATCCGTCAGAGAACTAAGGTCACCGACATAGCTCACAGAATTAGCAAGCTGAAGTGGCAGTGGGCTGGTCATATAAGCCGCAGAACCGACAACCGATGGGGTAGACGTGTTCTTGAGTGGAGACCGCGACTTGGCAGACGTAGTGTAGGACGCCCTGCGACAAGGTGGAGCGACGACTTGCGCCGAGTGGCTGGCAGTAGTTGGATGAGAAGAGCCGAAGACCGGGCTCAGTGGCGTACCTTGGGAGAGGCCTATGTCCAGCAGTGGACTGATACAGGCTGATGATGATGATGATGACTGAAACGTAGAACGTAATCTATCTGAAGTAATCAGTTCCAGTAGAACAGTCAATCTAATGAAGGATATTTTGTAAGGAATAGTAATTAATTATAGTCACTTTGTGAACGATACGAAATATAAAGGCAATAGAATCGAATAACAATATATGAAACAGATTTGGGGTAAGAAAATTCAATAGGTGTATTCTTTAAAATATAATTGTATACATAAAATGATTGATTTTAATATTAGATAATCATGTAAACTCTTTATTCGAACACCACACAAGGCGCCGACACCAAGTTCAAATCCTCTTGGCCCTGTACCTATATGACTTAACAATTTATGTGTGGATTTACCATCGCTTAAAACGGTGAAGAAAAACATCGAGTGAAAACGGGCATGTCCATGAACTGCAACGTTCAAAGGCATGCGACATCTACCAGCCAGCACTGGTCATACTATCTCTCTCTGAGAGAAGGAGAAGGGTCCCAGCAGTGAGAACGTAATGGGCTGATTGATGATGATGACTACAAAAAAAATGTGAGTGAGTGCGAATGTTTATTAATGAATCTGAGTGAAATTTTAACTGAAGATTATAGCATATACCTTTTATTAACACACAGGCTACTTTTCATCCGTGCCCGCTGGAAAACTATAGATGTAACCGCGGGGTTCAGCTAGTAAAATGTAAAACATGCAACGAATTCAAAAATACAAAATACATCAATGTTGGGTGTTCTGTGCGAGCAGAATACAAGTTACTCGATTTATTATTCAAAGTCCTCTTGAATAAAATTCCTGAAGGTAGGCGACGACGCGACAACGTCATAGCTCGTGATTTAGGTATCGTAAAGGTTTTGGATATGTGAAGCTCGCATCAGCGTGAAAACCTCAAGTCACCTGGTGCTTTAGCGGTAGATACATCTGTAAACGCGCTAAGACTATGTATTGAATGATTTACTTGTTTCTTCAATTATCTCAATGTGCAAAGCTTAGCGCCCCACCTCAGCTTTGTATGGTAGGCAAAGATTGAGACAGGCAGAAATTTTCTCAATATAAATAAAAACTCATTGCATATAAAAAAGCTAGATATTCATTTCACGAACTTTTTTGCAGACCTGCAGATTACGGGAAGTCTTCATTTCTTTCATATCATTCAGCCAGCGTAAGCTGATAAGGCAGCCGGTGGCGTCATTGTTCACGCGATTTTGAGGTTTAGATATTCTTAACTTACGTTTAGTATCTGTCTCCGAGTATTTATCATTCCAGCAGTCTCTACTGGAGAGCCAGTTCCTAGTCCGGGCGTAGCGAGGCCACCTTCGATCACTTCATCATTGAACATCATGTGACATGTAACTTGTAAGTCTACATTATACTTGTACCTTGCAAGATGAGCTCTGTCTTAATTAATGAATTAAGTGGTAAAAACTTTGTGTTTTGGTTGTAACTGGTGTGAATCGAATACCATTACAAACCGGGAATCGGGTGACGTAATAGAGGATACATAATAGTGCCTATTACTGGATTATTGTACGAAAACTGTGTTACTTGGTTGAAGTATTTACATCTAAAAAAGTACGCCTACCCTCTTTCTTACATCAAATCTAAAATCAGTGACTCCCGAAATAGCGATTGAGCTGACATCTAGCGTTGAGTAGCTGTGCTGCCATCTTTCGTCGACTGGCTGAACTACGACATAAACATCCATAATGCTCAAGTGTGGAGGTTGCGGGAAATTCCTGTCAGCGCCAGATGGCGCTAAATGCAATAAGTGCCTAGGCGTTTTTCACCGAGCTTGCGTCGGCTTCCCAGAAAAGGTTAGAGTCTCGTCTGGCTGGATATGTCCAACCTGTAAGGCGACGCTACCACGGGACAATAAGGCATCCACTCCGGTTAGAGGAGTGGCAGCGCAGTACCATGAAGTCGGCGAGGAGCAAGAGCAGGTAGAGCAGCCCACTCTTTCACCTGATGTAGAGTTACGTGAACCTAAAAACCGGGACCTACTTCAGAAACTGAATTCTGTCATGGAACATTTTGAGAGGGGAATACGGGAATTTGATGAGAATCGGCGATTGCTGAAGGAGGAAATTACTGATTTGAGGGAGGAACTACAGGGTACTAGGAAGAGATTGGAGATGATGGAGGCATTGGAGATGGAAGTGAAGGCTTTGCGTGCCGAGATCAGAGGATTGCATGACAGTAATAATGGAGGGAGAGCCGCTGTTGGTTCATTACTGAGAAATGCAAATGAGGAGGCAACATCAAGGCCCTCAAAAACTAGTTTTAAGAAGGGGCCAAGTCATTCTACTACAGCAACTGTGATTGTTCCTAGCGTCAATTCTGCGCCGCAGACATCAAAAAACAGGCCACTCGCATCAGACCTAATGCCTGCAGCCTCCCAGCAAGAAGTTGAACTGGTAGCTGAGCCATGGACTACGGTGACGAACAAAAAGCGTCGCCGGGTTACGATTCGAGGCGCCGGGGAGGCTGATAACGAGCTGCAAGCCGTAGAGGGGCTAAAAAGGATCCACCTGTGGTCGCTTAGAGTGGACACTACTGCAGAAAATGTGGTGAGTTATATGAACAAGAAGAACCCAATAGAGGAAAACTCTTACGCTGTGGACAAACTTGAACTGAAGCACAAAAACTACGCGTCGTTTGTTGTAACAGTCCCTGAGAGTGCCTTTACCTTCTTCATGTCGGGGGAGAACTGGCCGCTTAATGCTAGAGTTAACGAGTGGTTTCGTAAAAGAAACAACCGATTTAGCTCATCGCAAGAAAAAAGTGGCTCATATACGACACTCTACACCCACACCCAGCAATAGGAATATTTTACAACTCTACTACCAGAACGTGAGGGGCTTAAGAACGAAACTGCATGAGTTCTCTACTGCTGTTGCGGTATCTCTGGCCAAGGTCTTCTTTATAACCGAGACGTGGTTGACTGATGGAATCAAGGATCAGGAAGTGGTGCCGACTGGGTATTCCATAGTTCGGGCAGACCGCCCTGGAGCACGCCGTGGGGGAGGCGTCGCCATAATCACTGCACCTGGGTACCAGCTTAGGGAAATTACATTACCAGTATATTTAGAAATTGGGTGTGAATCTGTCTGTACTGGTGTTTATCGTGGTAATAATTTATTATTTGTAGCTGTATGTGTGTATATCCCACCCAATGTAAATGAAAATGCCTATTTCAATGTTTTTGATGCTATAGAAACAATTTGTGTTGAGTATAGTAAAGTTGTTATTTGTGGCGATTTCAATTTAAATTCGTCCAATTCTTTTGTTAGCTCTAGACTCGAGTATTTAATGTCATTCTGTGAACTCATTCAGGCCAATAATATTAAAAATATTCATCATCAAATGTTGGATTTGGTGTTGGTGAGCTCAGCGTTGGATCGGGTGGAGGTGAGACGAGAAGATGAATGGTTGGTTCCTCCTGACGGTTATCATCCGCCTTTAGATGTAGAGCTGCGGTTTAATTTCGTAACATTAAATGGAAAGATAAATAGTCAAAAAAAAGGGCAGATAGTATGGAATTTTAAAAAAGCCAACTTTTTCCAATTGTATAATTTATTTAGAGTTACCGATTGGGATCCTTTATATAATTTAACGAATCCTCAACAGGCTATTGATTATTTCTATGAAGTGGTTAATACTTACTTAAATCTATGTGTTCCGACTAAACCCAGCATTGTTCAGCAATCGAAATATGTTTATCCAGAGTGGTACACAAAACGCACTATACATAATATTAGAATCAAAGCGCATTATCACAGAGCATACAAATCATCTAGCTCCCCTGCTGATAGAAATAATTTCATGGAGTACAGAGCAGTAGTAAAGTTAAATTTGAAAGAAGACTTCCAGTTCTACAAAGAACGGATGGAAAGCGATTTCAGTCGGGACCCGGGGACGTTCTGGGGCTATGTAGCATCAAAGACGTCAAAAGGAAAGAGTGCCAAGAAACTCTACTACGAGGGTGATGTTGTAGCGGATGACAGGGCTGCTAAGTGTTTCGCCGAGTTTTTCCATTCTGTGTATTCTCAACGACCACCTTGTTTGGATGTAGATGAAGTTCTAAAAATAGCCGAAGGTGGCAGTGAACGCATACATATTTCCACAATATTAGAAGGAGATGTGAGACGAGCTATCAAGTCGCTAAAGCCTAAGCGCTCTATTGGTCCAGATGGTGTCCCACCTTTCTTAGTGAAAGATTGTGGTGAGGTGCTGCGTAAGCCTTTGTGGCATTTGTATCGGTTGTGCTTTGAACATGCTTTTTATCCTGAGGCTTGGAAGCTGTCAAGGGTGGTGCCTGTGCCGAAGGGTTCAGGATCAGAGGTCAGCGACTTTAGACCGGTGGCGGTGCTGTCAGTCTTTGGCAAGTTATTTGAGTCTATTCTGCAGTACCGAATCAGTCGCCAATTTGAGTGCCAGCTAGCCGATGCTCAGCATGGATTCAGGACTGGAAGATCAACTTCATCTAATCTTCTTTCGTTTTGGTCCTATGTTGTTGACTCGGTTGACTCTGGTAAGCAAGTTGACGCTGCCTATTTTGATTTTCGTAAGGCATTTGACACGGTAGACAACGATATCTTGATTCGGAAATTTTCTAGAGCTGGTTTTACTCCCTCATTGTTACGCTTCTTCTGTTCGTATCTAAGAAATCGTCGGCAGTATGTGCAATATAAAGGTTACGTATCAGAGCCATATTTTACGTACTCTGGGGTGAGTCAAGGAAGCAATCTGGGCCCTTTAGAGTTTCTGATCATGATAAATGATTTGCCGGAGACTGTCAGCGCAGCTCGTTGTCTTTTGTTTGCTGATGATTTAAAACTTTTTACAAAGATCCAAGGGCCAGACGATTGTAATGCTTTGCAGGCAGATATTGATAGTGTACGACGTTGGAGTGAGTCAAACAAGCTTTTCTTCAATGAGAAGAAATGCTCAGTAATTTCGTTTGGACGATTAAAAAACCGAGTCACTTTTCAGTATCATCTTGGAGGCGTTGCTATCCCAAGAGTTGCCAATGTACGTGACCTGGGAGTGAACATGAGTGAGGATCTATCGTTCCGCACACATATTAGTAAAATATGTGGACAGGCTTTTCGAACACTTGGTTTCATTCTCAGACAGTCGCGACATCTTGACAGTATACCAGCTATCAAGGCCTTGTACAATGCATTTGTGAGGAGTAAGCTGGAAAGCAATGGAATGGTGTGGTGTCCATATGAAAAGAAGTATACTCAATTGGTAGAGAAGATTCAAAAAAAGTTTTTAAGGTGGCTCTACCAAAAACAGTATGGATATTTCGTTGGCTACCCATATCTGTATCCGAGCAACTTTATTCTGGGAATGGTAGGTTACAATACTCTTGAAGTAAGACGGATTGTGTCGCTTATCGAGTATGTGTTAAATTTATTAGTAAGCCGTAGGTACAATCCATTGTTGCTAGAAAGAATAACTTTAGCGGTCCCGGACAATTATACCAGGGCTAGAAGGCATGACCTATTCGGGGGCCCGGGGTCCAGAAGCGAGTTGGGTCACCAGTCGCCGATTCCCCGAGCACTTCGCTTGCTCAACGCTGTGCTGCGCCGACACCAGGACCTGGATCTATTTTTATGCACGCAGCAGGAGTTTCACAGGGTGGCATTAGATTTTGTAGAAAAATTGTAATGTTGTTGTTTTGTGTTGTTAGTTTTTATTTTTTTATTGGTTGTTGTGTTTAAATTAAGTTAGTTTTGTTAGTGTTTTCTTTTGTTTTTGTTGTGTTGTGTTTTTAGTCCTTGGTGAACGAATTGGGAAACTGTCATGTTCACCAAGGGCATGTACATTAATAAATAAATAAATAAATAAATAAAGATGAAAAAAAATCCTGTCCCGTTATTTCTACAGCTTCACATATTTTATATCTGGAACAATTTTTTGGCCGTCGGAAGGGCTATATCTACGAAATGGAATCTATTTCTCACACTCAAGGTTTCCTGTATTGGCTATTTCACCTCGAGTGTACTCAATTTTCTGTCAAAATATCGTGACGATAAGAAAAAAATATTTGCTGTTTGTAAACTACTACTTTGTAACAAGTTCAGTGAAGGAAAGTTTTTCTATATTTTTACAATTTAGGTAGCAATAATTTATTTTGACCACATAATACTCGTACATAACTTAGTGATTCGAATCGCCTCATTATCTAGGCAACCTGATTTACACACTTATTTTTTTACAAGTCACCTGATGCAAAGTGACGAAGTGATCGAAACTGGCATCACGCTTATACCTGGAAAGGAAACTGGCTCTCAAGTCAGGTTTTCGGAACACACGACGCGATATATGGTTGGTAACAGATTTCATTTTTACGTAATTTTTGTACCAAGTAGGTTTGAATTGAATAAATCGGAATTTGAAGTATCGGCTGACTATAATATTATTAAATCTTATCGTCTATTGTTAAAATTGGTTAAAAGCCAAAAGTAACTAATAAATAACACCACTAAACACTAAATTACTACTCACTACAGCAATTCAGTATTAAGATCAGTATCAACAAAATTCTCACGCAAACAGATGTAAACAAAACTGATGAGGCGTTAATGGATGTACTCCTATTTAGATTACATCTGGGTAAAGCTTACTAAATGTTTTTACCGACGCAAGCAGCCAAGTGCTGACAATGGTCGGGCTTACACGTAAGCCACGGTAAGGTGGCTGCCGCATTTACACATTCGTGCACTCGCCGCGCCATTCGCTAAAAAGTTCGTCCAGACATTCGTTCGCAGCCCAATTTTTTTTAATAATTATGTATGACTGTATGACGAGACGAGCCAGTCGCTAGCATGATATTGTCACGCTTACCTATTGCAAATCAGTGCCACAGAGAATTTTGAACTTCAACAGTTCCAAATCCTGCACGGCAAAGCGATGCACTAGTCCCCGGGACATATTAAATCTCCATGTCCTGTAATTTTGCTGACATCCTAGCTCCCATCTGGAACACAATAGTTTTTGCACATCACTGGTTTTACTACTACTTAATCGTTTTTTTTACTAATCGTTTCATTAATGTGTAACCTAATAAACCTAATTAGAGACATTTAGACTTAAGGGTGCTTATAAAAAATTAAAATTACATAAAGCCCTTAATAGCTGACCGTGTGATTTGAAAACGCGTTCCGATTTGTAGCGAATGTACTACGAGCGTTGACGACACGAACTATGAACGCACCGCTGACGCCTTCGTGTTCGCCAATCGCCTCGACGCTCTCTCAGCATTCACACAAATGTGCCAATGCGGCAAATGCTATAAAAATACGTACCTATCTTGTAAAACTACACGGAAGGCAATCCAATCATGCGCCAAATTTCATAATGACATAGCAAAACCTGCTTGATAATGAAATTTTACTAGACATATTCTTTTATCCAGCGTTTCTTGCGGAACATGTCTAATTTTTCTTTTTTTTTTAAGAATTTTCAAACATTAAAAAAATTAATATTAGCCAAATTGGTCAAGCCGTTCTCAATGGATGCGCTTGCCAAATCATTTTATTTTTATTTTTATTGATAATAATATAAATGTTATTAAATATGTGTTAACAATTTGGCCTATCTCAATACTTCGTTGATACAAACTGCTTTTATCAAGTATACGCAACTTCCAAGTATGAGGAAAAGATATATTCCTCCCGTTTGGAGAACATACCCAATGGAATTTCCTAGTACACCCCTCTGCCAATACAAATACCAACTGCATACTCAGAATCATATTTCATACATGTGACCCATCCTGCATACTTGACATTGAAGTCTTGAAACCATATTTCGTAAATAGTACGACTGAGTAAGGAGCTTCTCATTCATATTCTTTCTGAAACTCGTTCTGAACCTTCTACTATGCTTAATTTTTCGGCATAACGTTAGGAAGCTTTTCAATCAAATACTGATAGATCATAACGAGATGGATGATGACAGAAGGACGACAGTTGGTATTAAACTAATGTTAAATAATGACAATGAAAGCCTCCCGAATCAACTGACAACACAAAGGCTTTTTAGAAGCAATTCAACTGTCAACGTTAAAATTTAATTTCTAATTCCAAAACTTGTGTCTCGCAGTCTGTGTATGTCTGGTAGGTGTGTCTGTGTAGGAAATCGAAATAAAGTTGTCAAAAGTGACTTTTTAGACGTTTTTAGTAGTCTGAAGTGCCACTACATTACTTAAACACAAAGAGGAGGGAAGACTAGGAATTCATATTCATATTTCATTGCAACCATATTGTACAAAGAACTTAAAAAAACTATAAATTTAAGGGGCAAAAAAATAAAAAAATAAAAATAAAAAATTTGAATTGCATCCGCCTTGTATATAGATGCTCACATTATCTCGTCGTCATCATCAATTATTTAACAACTAGCTGGGCCTTACGGAATCACTCGCGTAGACTAGATTTTATATCAATAAAACGTATGTCTGTCCTCAGAGTTTCTAAAAAGATCCCATACCAACGAACACTATTTCATTATGATTGACATGACGTATATAATGTATTGTGCACATTTTATTATTTACATTTATAGATAGATAAAAGCTGACACTGGCTAAATACACAAACCGTGTGAACCAGAAAATAAAAAAGGCAACGATAAAAAGGTTAAGGTTAACTTTAGCGATTTAATGTTTCTTGTATGAATTAAACACCGTATTTCACGCCTGTACAAACTGCTATCTAATCTGGTAACCGTTCGTAAAGGTGATTACTCGTTGTATATTATAGCTCTCAGCGTACGTACGGAGACGTTATTTACGATGCTGCTCCGAATAATCGATTTCGATGTGATTGTGGGATTGAAGTGTTCCAAAATAAGCTCACAGTAAGGTACGATTTGGTATTCTTGATTCGGATTGGTATATACCTAAATAAATAGTGCTTACTGAACACACAAGATACACAAGCGGTACGTGAGAGTAAAAGTTTGTTTGTTAAAAAGTATGAACAAACTAGCTTATGTTTTTAATCTAGGGAATAAGCTATGTCTATTCCAAATTTAATTCAAATCTGTTTGGCCGTTACAGCGTGATAAAGTAACAAACATAGATCAAAAATAAATAAACTTTGACATTTAAAGTTTTCAAGTTTCTATGCTAAGTAAATTTGATAGGTCCCATAATAATTCCGTCAATTTTTAAATGTTCAATTTTATAAAATATGCATTAGTTAGTATCGACACTAAAGCCAAACGAAATTGATGCCAATTTTTTAAAGTTTATGGCGGGGGTATGTTTTTGAGCCTACTACAAAAATAAATAACATTTCAGACGATTACTCTGACAAGAGACAAAATTCTACACCTAAAAATAATAATAAGGCACAATCACATACATCTGCTTTGACTCCGGACCCCCTATGATTTCCTGTGTCTAGGTCCTAGGGGTATCAGAAACTACGCGGATCGCAATTGCAAATGCCAAATTATTGCCCAACTCATTTCTAGTCACAAATAAAGTCACAATAAGCTTCATATCTATTCATTCAGCTACGTTCAATTCACTAAAGTAATAATATCCACAGAACAAAGGAAGGGTTCTTTTGTTCCTTGGTAATATCTACATTCTACATACTCTAGTCTCTGTATACACTTGAAAACTAGACCGCTAGAGTAAAAGAGCGATAGGGAATATAAATTGAAATTCAATCCGAAGCTTCACTGTAGAGTTCCTACATGAAAGAGTTCAGTAAGTAGAGCGAGTGAGTGCAAGTAAATCAATTAGAAAAGCCTGACTCGAGTGTGCTGTTTTTTTACTAACTAGCTTTAAAAATGTTGCCGGTGCTGCCGTTGAGTTGAGTTGATTTCCAAAATTCTTTAAGAAAGTTGCAACAGGAAAATGTATAAAAACCAGTGAAATATTGAATGGTTTACATTATTCCATTTCAGCATATTTCCAGTAAGCAATCCAACGCTGGATTGCTTATCAAACCGGCACTGGAATGCACTGATTCCAGTTATCCTGTATTCAGTGCATTCCAGTGCCGGTTCACATTTTTCCAGTAAGCAATCCAGCGCTGGATTCGATCGCTGGACTGGAATAATGTAAACCGGTCATAAGAGTTGAACTCGCGTGTAAAAAACCTGAAACCCTAAATGCAATTTAATTTTTCAAAATTGTATACTTTTAGTAACATAATAAAAGGGTGGCTATGCTATCCACGATTTTTGTATAATTTCCTTAAACACATGATAAAACATTTTAAATTGCTTGGCGCTCGTCGATCTCTATAAAACGTATTTACAATGACAAACCATGGTAAAATTATCGTTAAATACATCTGGCAATAGATTTCAATTCGAGTTCAATCTGTTCTGACACCTCATGTATAATAAATAAATAACAATAACTTTTAAAATCCAATAACTTTCTCAAGCAAATAAAACAAAACTAGCCTATCTATAAAGAGATTTAAAAGTTAGCTGTATGTATGTTTGGTTAAGGCTCCCAGTTTGTACCTAATCTACGTTTCAGTCGAAACCCTATTTGGCAGTGAATGGTCCCATCTGGTGTGTAATTAGTCTTTTCAAAGAAGCGAAATGGACAGAGCTCTAATATTAGTTTAGTCCTGAATACGCTTTCATGATGCTATTAGGATAGGGCGCGGTCTGATTTGCGCTCATAGTCTGGAGCTGTCAATGCATGATTTGAGCCAGTTCCCAATACCGGCGTAACGTGGCGCTACCTTCGACCGCAAAGTTACTTGAAATTATGTAACTTGAGAGAAAAAAACATCGATAGGTGAATTGGGAACAGGCTTTTAAATGAACTGTCGGAACATACCAATAGCTGCTTGGAGAGGGTAGAGTAGATCACTAGAAAATGCCCTACCACCTATCTATGGTTTTATCGCGATGTTCTTCCTTTACCAAAAGTTCCAGTTCATTAAAAGATTCGAACCCACGACCTACAGATCACAAACTGATGTCAACACCACTGAGTTATCATCGCTTCGTTATACTGGTATTTACAAAACATACCTAACCCAAACCCAAATAAATTGGACACAATATGAATAACAATAAACGCGTTTCAACCCTTTTTGTTTGAAACTGACTTAAAAATATTCGTACGCGGCCCCAATAACAATTTTTTCGGGAAATAGAAAGGGCTGTCTGCAATCTCAAAGGACTAACAACAAAAAATGGGCCTGATCTTGTCCTACGTGGTGTTAACTGTCGAGCTAAGGGCCCATTGTGGACAGAACCGTGACCTTTGGGGTCGCAGATTTGGGCCTCAGCGTATTATGGGATTATGTAGGTTCAACCCAATCTATGTTGTCAACATTAGTTTGGGGGAATTGGCTATTAGAGCATGTGAAGTTATAGCGAAGTTATAATGTGACTTCAAATATATGCAACCTATTTTCCTTTTTCGTTTGTGAAATAAGCGGCGATAACAACATGGGGAAGTTGTACAATGACGGACATGCATAGCAACTTTGTGAGAGGGCTCGCATGGGACCATCAACAAAACGATCTATGGAGCAGTTGGTTGGGGTATTGATTTTCTAACATATGTGCAGATTTTGTAAATTTTCAACTTGTAATAGATACATTTCTGAGCGCTGGACTTTATCATATTTTTTATATCAGGTACCAGAGGATAATAGGGTCTAATTTATCTCAAAATGATAACAAACAATTTAATTATCTCACAAAAACGGCAAGAATGAATAAAAATGCTGAATTAAAGAAACAAGATTTTATTTTGTGATTCATCCTTTTTATCCACACGTTTCTTTCAATACTGGATTGGTGTTGACCAAGAATTTTATTTTTAAGTTGCATTCAATAAATAAATATAGGACCTAAATTACAGTTCATTATTTTTGAGGCAGAATTTATAAGATCTACTCCAGGTTTGATTACTTTTTAGTATTATATAAAAATATCAAAATGGTAACAAACTAGGTACTAAACATTTTTTTTTGTATAGATATGAATTAAAAGTTGGCAAATAATCCTTATATGTACTTGATATCCTAAATGAACGGAAAAACACGTCACGTAGACCAGTCCGCATCTCACCCACCTTTTATCCGGCGCGGCGTGTACAAATTCAAACAATACAACATAGCCCGACCCGCCACGGCGTCTGTTTGTTCTACGCTTAATTTTCACACTCGAATCGAAGCTTAGATCAAAGTTAAAGACCCAGATCAATGAAGTGCCAGTTCAGCTATAAGAAAGCCTTTTCCCGGTCTGTTATCCTGTTTTATCCCGAATTCCCGTCATAATGTATCCAACTTGATTAATGGCCCGGAGGTTTTGCCGATTTCGAGGCTTTAGCATTTAAGGCATTCCGATCACTCAACCATTGGTAAAGTTAATAATGAATGGTTTGATTAGTAGGTATATGAGTTAAAATTTATAGATGTACAAAACTTACTTGAAAAGATTAAAAAACCGTCTACTTTCTTAATGATTTATAAAATTACGCTCGTAGAAAGCAGTGTTTTTAAGCATAAGGCAGCTTTAGAATTTTATAATTGTAAATTAGTTTGTCATACTAATCAGTCCAAATTCAACGGGTACTCTACTTATAATTATAATTAGCTAGATATTTTAACTCTTTATTGGTTCTTACAAAACGTGATTAATAAGGTAAAAAACCAGTTAAATGCTTTACTCTCTTTTCTCACTTCATTTTCAGAGGTTTTTCATCGAGATGTTGCACCTCCTTTTTTTACAACAAGTCACTTGATGTCATCTGATGGTGCCATGCTACGCCTGGACTGGGTAATCGGCTCTCAAGTGAAGCAGCCAGAACAAACCAGTAAGTGCTTGGCGACAGATTTCAGCTAGCCAGGCGAATACTAAAAAATGCTCTACCACCAAGCTAAGGTTTCATCACAATGTTTTCCTACACCAAAAACTCAAGCTAGGACTTGAAACCGTGACCAACCTTCATCAGCGCTTCAGCGGAGTTCTTATTAATGAAACAGTTAACAATATTCAGTGTCCTTTATTTGAAAAGTTGTTCACCGCAGGCTGTCTAATGCTTGAAATCTATATCTAATTTTGTTTCTCCAGAACTAAAACAATTAAGAAAATAACACTCAAATTAAAGTCTTACCAACAAATTTAACTCAAAGATAATTGACGTTTTATTATACGTCGTTACAGTGCCGTTGAAAAGGTAATTCGTTATAAAGTTTCACGAGACGAATTATTTTTCTTAAAACTCTGCGTTTTGGATATTTTATTACGCTTCTGATGGATGTTTGGACTGAAAATTTGATATCAAATGTTTTGATTAAGAGACCCAAAGGAGCCACGGCTTTTTTTCATTTACCTGGTCTACCGAATCATGCATTTAAATTTTTTTCATTATGTGTAAGCTAAAACTATTACCTATGACTTTTTTCTCATATAACCAAGGAAACTAGTCGTATTATTTTTAAATTTGTTAACATTTCCCTTTACAGGCATCCGTCGAAAACTTACAACGTTACAAACGCGATATTTCATTTTTTATATCTCACAGGGTAGGGTTTGTTGATGTTAAATGACGAATTGGCCGAATATAGGATCTCGCTACATCTGGATAGGAAACTAACTCTCAAGGGAGATTGCCGGAACATAGGCATAGATTCTTAGCTTGAAGGTGGTAGTTAAAAGAGACACACAACACTTCGAACGTTTAACTCGATGAAATAAAATATTTATTTAGGTCGGGGCGCTCGGAGAGGTCGCGAAATTGGGAACAAATCCTGAAAAATGGGCCTCAAAAGTTTGTCACCCGAAACCTGCCCGAAGTATTAATTTACTTTTAAATGGCAAGACTTGTTCGGGATATATATAAACGGGAAGCCCAATTTGGAACGGCGCTGTTTTTTTAAGTCAGCAGTTTTCAGCTTGGCAAAGTCAGGGGTTTCGGGAAAGTGAGAAATGTATTTCGTACGTAAGATTTAGAAATGATACAAGAGTTTGCATTAGAGTTCTTTTTAAAACACTTTTATTTACTTCTTACTGGGTAGCGTTTGACTCACATGATGTTAAGTGGTCGAAATTGGCGTCACGCTACACCAGGATTGCTCTCGAGTTGGGCTGCTGGAGTACACCGATAACCAGGCGAACATAACCCGTCATCATCACAATCATAATGATCAGCTGAAAGAAGTCCACTGCTAAACATGATCTCCACCTTTATGCCACCATGAAAGGCTATTTATTAGCCATGTAAGTACATCCAACGGTTCTTCGCGACTCTTACAATGCCGTCGGTCCATCATAACTGTTCAAGAATATATTATATACATAATTATTTAATATATTTTAAATAGATTTCCATGTCCGGATATTATGCAAAGTTTTTTGTCCAGATGCACACCAGCGCACAGTAAAAACCTATATTTGTAGCGTTCGCTCAACAATCTTAAAATGTATTTATATCTCAATGAAGGTTCTTTTAAACCGAATTCAAAAATATATAGTTTAAAAAACTAAAAAAAAACACTTTAAAAACGCACTCAAAAATATAAAATAATTAAATTGACTTGTATTAGTTACGATATAATGGTTAATTCAAAAAGTGTGGAGCACTTTTTGGTTGTGTCTACTTTTATTTACCCAGTAAAAGAAGCGCTCCACACTTTTTGAATTAACCATTATATCGTAACTAATACAAGTCAATTTAATTATTTTATATTTTTGAGTGCGTTTTTAAAGTGTTTTTTTTTAGTTTTTTAAACTATATATTTTTATTTTTTTACTTTTTAGTCTTTTGTTACCAAGTCCAATCTATCGGACTCATCAAAAGGAATCATATGAGCCCAAACTCGAGGGGTTTACAAATAGCCACTGCAGAGATCCCCTACCCACCTTCTGGCTGCATCATCAGACCCTCGTCACCAAGTTCAATCTATTGGACTCATCAAGACGAATCATATGAGCCCAAACACGAGGGGTTTACTAGTAGCCACTGCAGAGATCCTCTACCCACCTTCCGGTTGCATCATCAGACCCTCGTCACCAAGTTCAATCTATTGGACTCATCAAGACGATTCATATGAGCCCAAACACGAGGGGTTTACTAGTAGCCACTGCAGAGATCCTCTACCCACCTTCCGGTTGCATCATCAGACCCTCGTCACCAAGTCCAATCTATTTTACTCATCAAGACGATTCTTATGAGCCCAAACCCGAGGGGTTTACTAGTAGCCAGCGCAGAGATGCCCTACCCACCTTCCGGCTGCATCATCAGATCAGGTCGATGATACCAAATTATTGCATTGTCACCGAGATTACATACACATACAAAGTTTCAAGTCGATACGACAATTAGAAGTAGGTGAAAATTGACTTCTAAGATTTGATTACATTGTTAGTTAGTTAGTTAGTTAGTTAGTTACAAGTCAAGCTAATAAAAGTGTTTTAAAAAGGAGGAGTGTCCCAATTTGACTGTATTTTTTGTAATTATTATTTTATTTTAAAGCTGATGCTTCTCGTGTGGTTCCAATTTGGTCTAGTTCTGACAATGGCATCCCTGAGAAAATCTTGATAAGTTTTTTCTGCTTGCAAAGTCGTTTATACCCAGTACATTTTGTAAGCACGTTCCATTGGCCTCATTTTATTCAGAATTTCAGAGTCAACCGCGGATACATAGCATCAATCACTACACCGACGCTAGACAAGCGTGACGGAACTTGATAGAACATAGCCCCTTCATGCATGTTCTGAAGATATAAAGAGGGAATAAAACGTTTATCATCTTAACTGTACTAAAAAGAGGTAAAATTGGTTTCAGTTTTTTTTTTACAAGTTTATTCTTTTGGATGTGGGGGGTAATCTTCGAAACAACAGAGTCGATTCCAAAATGTATTTTACAAATAAGAAGCTACATTATTTTTGAATGTCTTATGCTATGTTTTAATACGAAAAAGTAGAGTTTTTTTCTATGAAATCTCGATATTTGTAAGAAAAAGTCTGAAAAGAATGAGAGAATGGTCTGCTTTATCAGCTTACACTGATGGCTAATCGGTTTAATTAGAGTTGATGTAATTTATGAAATAATTGTAATGTTTCCGTTAGCTCTACAAAAATCCTGAGACATTAAATATCTCCTGTGATATTTGACGGCTTAGTATTCTCAAAAAAGATTATGATTATTTTTAATCAATATTAAGAAGATTTCCTTAAATTGCCTTTATTTTTATTCTACATTATACAATATGCATAACTAATTATGTCTTCTCAAGGTTTGCGCATTTAACCAGTGCCAAATATTATTAACTAGCTGTTCCCTTCGGTTTCACCCACGTAGGCTACAGTTTATAGCGATAAAAAGTATCCTATATCCTTCCCCAGGGTTCAAACTGTCTCCGTACCAAATTTAATTTACATTGGTTTAATAGTTTAGGCGTGAAAGCGTAACAGACAGACAGACAGTGTTACTTTCGCATTTATATATAAAAGTAGGGATTAGGAATATACCACAACAACAAAAGAAAATAAAACAAGAGAATAGGAAAAATGATAAGGTCGTTTAGAGCTATTTCTATGCACAGTAGATAGTATTAAAGTTTTGTGTAGCTTCCAAGAACTAGAGTCACCGACATAGCTCACAGAATTAGCAAGCTGAAGTGGCAGTGGGCTGGTCATATAAGCCGTAGAACCGAAAACCGTTGGGGTAGACGTGTTCTTGAGTGGAGACCGCGACTTGGCAAACGTAGTGTAGGACGTCCTGCGACAAGGTGGAGCGACGACTTGCGCCACTGGCAGTGGTTGGATGAGAAAAGCCGAAGACCGGGCTCAGTGGCGTATCATGGGAGAGGCCTATGTCAAGCAGTGGACTGATACAGGCTGATGATGATGATGATGATGTAGCTTCCAAGATATTTTAAAATAAGTTTGGCAAATTTTTTCTCTAGACCTCCACTTGTAAAACATACTACACGCTCCGTCCCAATTTATTCCCGTTTGACAGCTGCTATTAGCAGACCTCAATTTCGCATCCTTTTCACTCAAGCCTCATTTGATAAGCCCTCGATGTAAAACGAGACCTTTTAAAAGTTAAAAGGTCGTATTTCACGACGGCCAATATTTTTTACGTAAAAGTACTTGGGTACATCCCTACGTTTACCGTTTTAATACATTTGTTTGGAACTATTATGAAACTCCAATATGTCTCAAGTATTTAGTTATAATATTAACATACTCTTCCCTATACAAGCAGTTATTTCCAGTAATTTTTATTTATTTCATGTCCTTGCGCCCTAAAAACTTCCCGCCAATTCGCGCGACAAATCTAGTAGGCCTCATTTTTTTAAGTCTTCATTACGGCGCTCTAAGTCTATGGCTTGTTACATGTTTTTTTTTCTGCACATGGATCTGTTAGTAAATCAGTCGTTAGATTACGTTGGAGGTCATGGTCCCACGGGGAGGATTATGGCCCACACTCTCTCTCTCTCTCTCACAGAGAGAAGGCCTGTTTCCCAGAAGTGGGAACGCAATAGGCTGGTGATGATGATGATGCAATTGAAGGAGACCAACAAGTCACTAGCCCACTTCTGTGTAATCCAGAATGAACTTCAACAGTTCAAAATCCTGCGCGTTTCTTTCGTCACCTATAAATAACCTCTCGTTTCAAAGTATATGAAAGGAATGCGTTTAAGAAATAGGTTATTGAATTCTCATCTCTTTAACATGAGGACCATAGAAATATGTTTTATAGCCTACAAGCGACCCGGCCCGACTTTGCACGGGTGCGATTAAGCGGCTTTTTACGACATGATTACAAAACGTCGACATTTCTCTAATATTAAATATGAATTTATTTATAGAAGATTAGGTATTGAGTTATCTACGCCATAAAGATACTTGGTAACTTCGTGTTTTATCTTCTTCTTTCCTTTAAGCTAGGGGCCAACTCTATCTTTAGAATTTTCAGGCATTTTTAGGCAGGAAAAAGTTAAGTAATAACTGATCTGTGGTAAGGAAAAAACGGTTCATCATCATCATCAACCTATAAACTTCCCACTGCTGGGACACTGGCCTTCTCTCAGAGAGAAAGTATGGGCCGTAATCGACCACGCTGGCCCAGTGCGGGTTGGTAGATGTCGCATGCCCTTGAATGTTGCGGTACTTGGCATGCCGGTTTCTTCACAATGTTTTCCTTCGCCGTTTTGAGCGATTGCAAATCCACACATGACTTCTTCAGTCATAGGTTAGGGGCCAAGAGGGTTCAAACTGGGTATCGGGGCCTTGTACGTGCGTTACCTTTAGACCACTATCGCTCAACGGTTACGGTTTTTACAAGCTGTGTGGAAAACTCATTTCTTTAAGCATGAAGAGCATGAAGTTCACACAAGGTCGAAGTTACTTACGCTTCTCTATATTTGACGACATTTTCCTAATAAGGCGTACGTGTTAATCTACTCGTGCGTATAAAACTGTGCTACGTCATCGTTTTGGTTCATTTCTCATGCATGTTAGATAATTACTCGTATTTATTTCAAGTTAAACTAGCTTATTCCTGAGGTTCTACTCGCGTGAACTGTAGTTTATCGCAATTTAAAGTATACTATATTCTTTCACAAGGTTTCAACTATCTTCGTACCAAATTTCATCAAAATCGGTCTTGCCGTTCATTCTTGAAAAGGTAACAAACAAATAGACAAAACGACAGAGTTAGATACTTTCGTATTTATAATATACTCGCTGCGCCCCGCGGTTTCGCCCGTGTCTTCCCGTTATCCCGCTGGAACCCTTTTCCGGAATAAAAAGTAGCCTATATTTTAATCCAGGGTATAAGCTATCTCCGTTCCAAATTAACTCAAATCCGTTCAGTAGTTTTTGCATGAAAGAGCAACAAACATACATACTCACAAACTTTCGCGTTTATAATATTAGTAGGACTACCTGTTCCGCGCGGTTTCACCCGCGTGGACTATAGTTTATATTAATGAAAAGTATACTATATACTTTTTCATTATTCGCACTATCTCTATACTAAATTTCATCAAGATCGGTTTAGCGGTTAAGGCTTGAAAGGGTAACACACATATAAACAAAGTTACTTTCCCATTTACAATATTAGTGAGGTTAGTATGGATTTGTTTTGAGGCCGGATGTCTCTTATGATTTTTTTTGTTGGATATTGCCTAATACATATAGCATTTTATTACCACTGTATGCTGAATTTTGGCTTCATCGATCACCGATGTTCGACAGGCATAACGAGATATGATCAATGGCGTGTCTCCGACCTATCTTATCACGTGTACTAAATAATTAGGTTTCGTGCGTGCTTCAGCGTCTGACGTGACAAATCAGATCGTGATTCAATATGTTCTGGAGGATAAAAAAGATTTTTTCATGAGAGAAAAATACGAACTATTTTCGGGCGTCCTTTAAAATCCTGTCGCTAAAGGATTGGTAGATAGATAACTAAATTATCACCATCAGCCAGAAGACGCTTGCTGCTCAACTAAACTGTAACTTAATTTCAAGGACAACAGATTTCAAGTAGGTAAGTAATGAAAAAGAAACCTTATTATAAAACATCATACTATTTAAATGGCAAAAGAGCTTAGAATTGTAGTGAACTTGCTCCAATTCTACGTGATGGGGCCCAAACACTGACCTGCTGGGTGTTTCTTGCCTGTTCTTTTGCCGGTGTAAGCAGCACAGGCGAAGCTAGAGTAGTTTAAGTTTTGACATTTAAAAGTGATCACATGTAGTACCTACAAGTTTAGGACTAGAAAATGCCCAATCACCAAGCTATGGTTTCAAATCGATGTTTTCCTTGGCCGAAAGCTCATTTTGTTGGATTCAAGTCCACGATGTACGTACGTACCGCAGCCAACAACGTCATTACCGTTGAGCTATGAAAATAATTTCGTGCTAGACACCTATTTTATTTATCCCGACTCCCTTTGGGACCACCGATGTGTTCATACCAGGTACGCCCTGCGGTTACGGCCCACATTTTCCCGTTTTTCTTCAACGTTTGCATTTATTCTAGCATTCAAATACACAATGTGTTGCTGCGACATTTAATTTCAATGTCAATATGTAGTGAAAATGAATATATTACGTACTCAAATAATTTTCTTTTGTATGTTTTTTTAATTAGCCTGAGTTTGATCATAAATCTTACTTTATAATAAGCGATAATGAAGTCAAAGGTGTATCACGTTGGCCAATGAGGTGTCTATTCACTCTAGTTTTAAAGAGACGCAACTTAATATTATTTTAAACTGTGGAACTTCAAAATTCTGGGTGGCGCTGATGTGTAATAGGTAATCGTGACTCTTACCATCAGGGAGCAACGTGCTCATTTCATCGATTAGTTGCAAAAAAGAACAATACATATTATATGAAAATCCAATTCTTTTTTTGTAACTTTGTTCATGAACTGAACTTTTTAATTGGTCTCCTTAGTAAACATTTTGATGAAATGATTATTGTACTGCAAAATTAATAATTGGCTTTTATAACTTACAGTAAGGAGTCCATAACGTGTTATTAATTAATGTCATTAGCCTATCAAAACGGGTTTTGCTCTAAAATAGTAAGTTAAATCTACCCTAATTAACGTTTAATGCTATCATACGTAATCGTTAGTAACGAAGATTTATTATTATAGAAAATTTACATATAAAAGCCGAATAAGTCGTCGTATAAACAGAGTTATTAGCATAATTTATTCCATTATTGTCTGACACCATCATAATGAAATATTCAAACTATGAAGCTGGGTCAAATAATCAAATTTTCATATAATAATTATGCTCTTTACAGAACAACATAAACGCGCCATTAATAAAAATACCAGCATTGTTCTAATAACATCAAATAACAAAACGTTTAAACAGAAACAAAATTGAAAACAATTGAAAACAGAAAAACAAAACAGCCTCCACAAAAAAGAACATCCGTTAAAAAGTTTTCAAACTTTTTCGAACTCACAAACCTCCACAGTTCACGTTCACTTTTCAAATCCGATTCAGATTGGAACACGTTTTGCACTAACTTGCAAGGTCCAAGTCCGATGCACCCGCGACACCGGCTCACCGGCGTGGTTTACGTAACTCGGAGGCGCGCTCGACTTTGGTCCGCGACGGCGTGCTTTCTCGAAAGCGTTAACGGCGCGTCTGACAAAATCGGCTCGCTACCCCCTTGCCAGGCCTGAGGGCTGAAACGTAACTGCATTGCGCTCGAATACACTGATAAACTACTCACTGTCCTGTAATAGCTTAGTGAAAGTACGTATAGTTGGTTTTAGTATGAAACCTTCGCAATTCTTTCGACTTCCTTATAGTAATTTAGGAACTGGCGATCAAAGTAAAGCATTTTGGTAAAAGAATTGCTATGATTATTTATTTTGCTGTAAAGAAAGAGACAAAAAGAAAACAAAGAAAAAATATTTATTCAGGCCATCCAAATTTTAATTAGAAAATGAGACGCGTTAATTATTATGTAGCATAATAATTATTATGTATTATAAATGCAAAATTTACTTATGACGTTAAAAGGTCAAATTTAAAACTGGTTACGCCCGTTCCACCCCCCTTGCACCAGTAAAAGAACAGGCAAAAAACGCAGGTCATTTTTTGGAAGCGATCACATTTACATATTTTTCCTCATTTTTTTTTTCTCTTGAAGACTGTAAAATAAATATTTAATCTTTTAGCAACTCTAGGGTTACCAACGTTGTAAAATATATGGAAGATGGAAAATATATATATATATATATACGTAAAGTATGCGGGAGATAAGTGCGCAAAAATGGAGAGGAGTTTTTGTTTTCGAGTGTATAATTTTTATATCGTGGGTGGCAACCCTATAGCCATTGTGTCCTATTTCTGACAACTTTCATTCGTAATAGACTGTGCTCATTACTTCTGCTAAGATTTGAGTGGCGTCATAACAGTACCGTTTTAGGGCCACCATTCGTCTTCCCCGCCTTTTGTGGTAATTTAATCGTTTCCTGGATTACTCACCGCAGATTATGGCAAATTAATGACGTGGAGTGCTGAACCTTTCACCTTTTGGTTTTTAAATGGCAATTTCAGTTGTATAGTGGTGGGGATAGGTCGAATTAAATGATGCGGGAAAAATACGGTCACGTGAAAATTAGACCCTTTCCTGTTAGGGTTCCGTAGTAAAAATTGAAGTTTTTGTTATTTTTGAATTAATGTTTTGTTTATTACGCAGGGCTAAACCAGAGGTTAGTTGCGGCATTTGCGGAGACAACTTTTGAAAGTGCTACATGTGCTTCAATCTAGGCGTTTCTAATATCAGGTGATTTGTTATCAAACAAAACCATGTAAGAGGTAAAAAAAGTTATATAATAAATAACATCACAATCTAAGTAGCTATTTTTGATGCTCTAAGTAACAATTATACAGTTACATATCGTAAAAAACTACACCAATCTTGATAAAATTTGGTATGAAGATAGTTTGCGCTATAGAAGGAGTAAAGACATATAGAATATTTTATTATCATGATAAGCTTTAATCTACGCAAGCAAAACCGCGGTTAACAGCTAGTTAAAAAAAACTAGCAAAAAAAAGCAAAACCAGTTAAAGTATATTTAGAGGTATATATCAGATAATTAAATATATTTCTATTCTTGGCGTAGGTACGGTCAGCGAAAAAAACACTGAGCCATAACAAGTTTTCCGATTTTCTTGATCATCTTAAGTACCAACCTTCGACCAAATCATCACTTAACATCAGGTGTTTGCGTAATTGTGGTCAAAAGCTACTTTGTAAATTGACAAACAAAAAAACATTATTTAACTAATAAAAAACACAGCCAAGTGTGAGTTGGATTCGCACGCGATGGCTTCTGCAGCATTATCTATAAAAGCGGCAAAAAAAAATCACGCTTGTTGTATTTAATATTCATTTAATTCTGTTTTTTAGTATTTGTTCTTACAGCGGCAACAGATATACATCATCTGTGGAAATTTCGACTGTCTAACTATCACGATTCATGAGATACAGACTGGTGATAGACGGACAGTCAGACGGACGGACGGACAGACAGCGGAGTCTTAGTACTAGGGTTCCATTTTACCCTTTGGGTACGGAACCCTAAAAAACGAGTGTGATCAGTTAGTTTTGTCGCTGACTGTACCAACTGGTTTTATGACGAGATTTGAGCGGTGCCATAATTACAAAAGTAGATATAGGTCCTTATTATATAGATACAGCGCCGGATTATGGCCATCATTCGTCCCGTCCGCCTTTTGTGGTAATTTAATTGTAGATTAGGGAGAATTACGAATGACACTTTTGCCTTTTTCGTAGGAACGAATTAATTGGGTTAAATGAGGCTGTGTTCTGAGATGGTTTACCCGAACTTATGATTAATCCTTAAGTATAAAAATCAGCTGCTATTTGTTAGTCTCGCTAAAACTCGAGAACGGCTGGACCGATTTGGCCGATTTGATCTTGAAATGTTCGTGGAGGTCTATGGAAGGTTAAAAAGGTGAGAAAAATTAGAATAATTGCCGGAAAACCCCTAAAAACAGCGCTTTCTCTTTTCCCATATAAACGTTTTCTAAATAAAATGTAGAGTAAATTTGAACTTTATTGCTATTCAATAAAGTGAATTGTTTTTTGATTTTTCGATTGAGAAGTACGAAGTTTGCCGGGTCAGCTAGTAATTTTATGATTTTAGGGTTAAGCAAAATATTAATTTGTAATGGAGATATTTACTAACGGCTGAAATTAATAATCGATCCTGATCCGTTATCCGCGGTTTTGGTTCGATATGTCATGTCATGTATGTCATTTTAGTAGTAATATGTCAAGCCCTAGTACTAAAAACCGGGGATAACGGATCAAGATCGATTATTAATTTCAGGCGTAAGGCTGTTAATAAAAAAGTTCAGTGTTTTTTTTGGCTTCACATGATGTGTGTTTTGCCAATGTCAACTATTCAATAGTTAATAATGATTATATGATATGATATGATTAGTGATGATTTATTATGGTGCAGCTACAAGCCGGGCACGATAGTTTCCATTCGCTTTGTTTGTTAGTAAAGTAGTGGCACTTTACACTTTCACGAGTACTAGAAAATACTCTACCACCAAGCTATGGTTTCATCACGATGTGTTCTTACACCGAAAGCTCAAGCTCATTGTAGGATTCGAACCCACGTCCTACGGATCGCAAGCCGACGTCACTACCACTGAGCCGGAACCGGCCGTTAAGCAACACTCACCACAGCTATCGCATGGATGGGTAACCGTTGATATCATTTTAGCATTTCTAATATGTACTTGTATTTTGTACATAAACGTGTTCGTATTTCGGAGGGTACATTAAGCTGCCAGTTTTAATAATAAAGACCTTCGGGAGGCCTGAAAACTTCAACATCAAGATTTGCTACCAGCTCCTACGAACTAAGTTACCTTTTGGAAACTTGTAACGCTTCGCGCACTAAACTTAATGAGCAAAGTTTATAATAATAATGAAGTATTCGTACTATGAAAATTTATGACTATAATAATTCAAGTATTTTTGAATATGCTCCACTGGCTTGCTGAAATAGAATAGCTTAAAATATACAGATGAATACCCAAAAACTGGCCAAGTGCGAGTCGGACTCGCGTACGAAGGGTTCCGTACCATTAACTATAAAAACGGCAAAAATATTAGGTTTGTTGTATGGGAGCCCCTTGTTTTTTTTTTTTTTGTTATAGCGGCAACAGAAATAAATCATCTGTGAAAATTTCAACTGTCCAACTATCACGATTCATGAGATATAGCCTGGTGACAGACGGACGAACAGCGCAGTCTTAGTAATAGGCATAAAAGCCAAATCCAAAAAAAATTAAGAAAATAGTCAAGGGACGCTTTTAGAATAAGCTGACGCTTCTACTGTACAAAATGTTTACGAAAATTCCATTCAGTAATCAGAAAACCTATTTCTAATCTATCTTTCTTATTCAATAAGTTATTTGATACAATTTCTTCTAGAGAGTGTGTTCAAATTCTCTAAGCCTATTAACATTTCAGCATGTGATTAGTCAACACAAATAAGGTATAAGGTTGTTTTGCATGAATTACCAGTAAGGGTGATTTACGAAACCTGAATTGGGAACTGGCTCTCAAATAAGGCTGCTGAAACACACCAATAGGTGCTAGAGCGTGGTAGCTAGCTAGGGACACTAGATAACAATGCTCTACCACAATGCTTTGGTTTCATCACGATGTGATGTGTTCTCGCTATGAAGTCCTTACTGTCACAGATTCTTTCAAGACTGAATTAGATTGATTGAGCTCTTTGATAAATGGAAAGACAAATTTGGTTTAGGTGCTGAAGCTTTCGGTACAGAATAATTAAAAAAAAGTTTAATAAACGTGTTAACGAGTTTCTTAATCGAGGTTTAAAACAAGTATATTGTTAAATGTAAGGTCTTCCTCAGATAAATAAGTAGGACAAGTAAACTTTAGTCTAAGAAAAATTACAGCTGATTCTATAGAAAATTTTAAATTGTTCACACAATCATTATTAATAGATTAATTCCTTAGAGCTACAACACAAAACGGATTATAATAATATAAAAAAAAGACTTTCAAATAAAACAGTATGGTAAGTCAAATGCAAAAGCCCATCAAAGGGCGGTCTCAACCATTATGTTTTGTAAAAAAAAAAACATCCTGAACGTTTTTACTGCTAACTTTAATAAGCTAAAAGGAATTGGAATTATCGAAGCAACTCAGCATCGCTCAATTTGCTGAAATTAGTTAAATCCGTAAAGTAAACAGCACAGCAATCAGTTTAATTGGTTTTAGCTGATATACTGAGCGTGAACGTTTTGAGTGGATATGTGCGTATGTTAAGTTACGATACACGTTATAGCCTGTTCGTGATTCAGCGTGCCAGTTCACGTAATAATTGCTTGTTCGAGAGTGTTTGAAGTGGATTGGAGGTATATTGAGTTGAAGAAAGCACGTTATATACCGACGTCACTATCCTTATCCCTACTTTATAATTATATAAATGCGAAGGTAACTCTGTCTGTCTGTCTAATACGCTTTCACGCCTAAACTACTGAATCGATTTAAATGAAATTTGGCACGGATATAGTTTGAACCTTGGGGAAGGACATGGGATAATTTTTATCGCGATAAATTGAAGCCCACGCGGGTGAACCGCGGGGAACAGCTAGTAGTTAAAAAACAGGGCTTAAAGCGACTTAATGATAAGTAACCAATTTTATAATTAAAAAACCAATTAAAAAAGTAAACAGTACCTCTTTAAAAAGACTCTGTATCTCTATTTCTGTGGCAAGAAATAAATTTTATTATATTGTTGACGATATGTTTTTTTGCGTTCTCTAACTTAATCATGTTGTTGGCTAATGCCTAGTTGTTATCGTTATAATAGTTCATCACTATCGCTGTTGGCACACGTTTTGTTTCTGACAGTGATTCCTTGACGACTTGACGTGAGCTGCCAGCAGCGGCCCACCTCTTGTGGGTTAGAGATAAACTTTGTTTAGTTAAGTTGTAGCTTTAACCCTATTTGTAAGTTGCCTAAATATAACTCGATTTAGATTTATATAGATCAGACGACCCTCGTTTTCTTCAAAGTTAGACCGTTTTTGTTGTACTGTATAGTAGATTTCCTTCTCTGCCTTTTTTTGTCTCTTAATAATGTCGTTATTTTTCTAGTTTTCTAAGCTTTGACTTATTTTATTAACAATTTCAATAATTAGGTTTAAGCTTTTGCAATATTTTTGATAGCCTAAAAGTTTCCGTAAATAGTTTAAAATGCTATATACTCGTAATGTAATAAAATCAGACTGCTCTGCAAAAAGCTAATAGTGCATGGTCAAACATTAAAAAATTATACACCTTGCCTTGAAAACTTCCTACTGTATTTCGTCAGTTAATGACATAAATATAATCCCAAGAGGTGTAAATGTACATTGAAAGAGCTTAACTGCAAATGCCTCAATTGAATGAAACTTAAAAAGACATGAATAAAGGACAGAATGAATTGAACGAGGAACGAAATTAATCAAATAGGATTGCAATTGTAACAGCACTTCGGGCTTCGGGCTTTGTGTAAATTGATTTTCCTGCTCAAAATGCACTGACATAATACAAGCGCACTGGTTCTTTTGTATTTTGTACAAAAGACAGGATAAGTGCTTGTGTAAGAACATGAACAAGTTCAGATAAAGAAAGCAACATGTTTATTTTATTGTGCAATTTAATGGTTTTCTAATAATTTTGATTACTTTTTTTCATAGGGCACCGTTTGGCCATATGGTCGAAGGTGTTGTCACGCTAATCCTGGGTTGGGACCAACCAATTGACTCACTTTAAGGATTTTACGGTAGCAGGCGGATGGAATTTTGGGCGATTTACCCTTCCTACCTTAGGAATGCGAAAGCTTGTGTGTTTGTGTGAATTGTTTGTTACCACGTATCACCGTAACTACTAAACCGATTATGATGAAATTTAGAATGATAATAGTTTAGAGCCAGGATTAACACATAGGCTACTGTTTATGCCAGAAAAAGGTTCTAGTGGGATAACGGGGAGACGCGGGTGAAAACGCGGGGTTTTTTATGTATGTCTTAAGACTTATCTTCATGACTCTTCATGTGTTATACCTATATACTCACACAAACATAACATAAAAGTAAATATAAGCCAAATTCACTGGCAATAGACAAGATTTCTTAAATACTATCGTCTTGTAGTAGATAACAACGTATAGACGCGTATTGGTTGAGCAGCTACTCAGACCTCCTTAGAAAAATAAGTTAAGCCATAGCAAATACCAATAAGAGCTGTACTTAAAGGAAAACGCTTTATTCCTTTCACAATCATTGTAAAGTGGAGAACAATTTCTCAATCGAAATATTGTGTTTTCTTTCATCAAACAAGAACGATGAAACCCAAGCGAGTGTATCGACAATTTCGTAAATGGTATGAAAGCAGTATAAATCTTTGATGTTTTTTTTAATTCGATTGCCGTTTTATTTTGCGGGAATATCAGATCTGTCTCTTTCTGTATTAGGTTTTGAATAGACTCATGTTCTTGTTTAAATTATGAAAAAAAAACTTACTGGAGGCGTATACATGTATAATACCTATATATACATTATTATGTATGATGATTATGTTGTATTTGTATTTACTTATATACTTGAGTCAAATTGACTCAGCTCAAGGCCCTAAAAACTCACAGCGTCAAACAAGTGACTCTAGAATTTCAGTCAACATTCACTACGTGCATGAGTGAAAAATCACGGAACGAGTCACTCACTTCACTTCACTCACTCACTAACGTTTCACTCGAGTTATACAGTCTATTTGACTCGAGTAACTCAAATTCAATTACTTGACTTATAATTAATTGGTATTTTAAACGAAACATCTCCTTTTGACGTTTCATCTGAGCGAGATGCGGCATGCAAAATCGCCGCGTTTTGATCCTTCAGCAACTACCCCATAACCCTCTAAAATGAGAAATTGTAAGTCACAACAGGGAATAGCAAAGCAAAGGGCTGCCCGCGGCAATCTAGCCGGACAACCCTTAATCTTCTGCCGCTAATTGGGAACTGTAATCAGAGAGCCTTGTTGGATGGTGTCGCTGGAATTAGAGGCACTCGATTACCAAAAGGCTATTATCGTTTATTTCTATTTAGTTAGACACTGAAACTGGCAGGTTGACTAACAAATTTAATTATCCGCGGATACAGGTTTGATAATAGATATTGGAGTAATATCACCATTAGCCTGTATCAGTCCACTGCTGGATATAGGCATCTACCAAGGTACGCCACTGACCTCGGTCTTCGGCTTTTCAATTAATGCCAGCCACGCGGAGAAAAAAGACCTTCCGAAATACCGTTTCCTTCTGAGTCAATAGGGAAGAACTTGTGAATCAGAAGGAAAACTACGGTAAAATAACTAATAAGGAAGGAATCAGACCGGCGGCGGCCGATTTGTATGAAGCTGAACTACTACTCCTTTACTATGGTAAGACTCAAAAGAGAATTTTTTTCTCAGTGCACTCGGCGCAAGTCGTCGCTCCACCCAGTTGTAGGGCGTCCTACATTACGTCACAGAATACTACGTACTACGTCCTTATTGCAACGATGGTCTATCACAACTGTACTAAGAGCAAGAAGCGCTTTCAAAGAACTTCATCAGACGTTACTTTGTGGAAGTTTGTAGTAACTTCACTAACATGAATCTTGCTCCAATGTTCAGTGAAACACACGAAGTATGCTGACACGTCTGTGAAATTAATCTAAATATTTGAATGTTACTTCGTATATCAGATTAAAGACATACTTTTGTCGAAGCTGCAACCTATGAATTAGCAAGTTATATGTGCATTTGTCATCGGCAAAAAAAGAAGAAAAATGTTGTAAGGAAACCGATCTCTGAAAGAAGACCGGAGTCCCATCATTGGAAACTTAATAAGCTGATGTTGAAGATGAACGTCCAAAGATCTCATTTCTAAAAATAATAACTCATTGGAGATATTTGTAGTTTAAGACAAGGTAGCGATTTGCTTTTAATTACTAAACAATAGGGATAACACTTACCCAGACTACCAACCAATGCAACGTATGTCACTTCAGGTACGTACCTGTAAAAAACAATCAAGAGTTAATATTAAATCACCCACATTTTTTTTCATATATGCTGTATAATATATAAGAGTAATTTTTTGTGAGCTTGGGTTAAGTCAGACGAAACTAGCTAGTTTCGGTCCTGTTCAAAAAACCACGGCCAACGCCGGTTTCAAACAAACCGTCTAGTAATCACTACATGGTATAAAACAAAAACAAAGTTGCTTCCCACTACCTGTCCCTATGTATTCTTAGATCCTTAAAACTACGCAATGAGTTTTAATGCAGTTTTCAGCAATAGATGTAATGATTCAAGAGGTTGGTTTATGCATACATATTATAGCACAGAAAAGCCGAAAATTTCAATGATTTGTAAATTACTGCCCCATATTAGAATCTACAAATCTACATTGCACCCGTGCAGAGCCGGGGCGGGTTGGTAGTATGTAATGTATTGAAACTGGGACTAACAAAGCTGTCGTCTGAAAAAGTTGTGTAGTCCCAGGCTTAGGAAAAGATAATGATATAAAAGCGTCTCGCAAAGTAACAAACAAAGTTCTTTGTAATAGAGCTTAGGAAAATCTTCTTTGATATAACTTTCTTTGAGATTGTAAATATGTTCTACCGTATAAGACGTTAACTAACAAGTTTCATTTTAAAATACAGTATCACATATTAAAAGCTCTTTATGATATTCTCATTTTAGTTCATTATTTTTATTAAATAACTATTACATGTGCCGTTACTTTGTAATAAAATCTATGAGAGAAAACCTTTAATATATGGTGTGCAAAAAAAGACGTTCTGTGTAAAAAGTAATGCATAGTCATTTAAAATAGAAAGTTTTCGTCGGTTAAAAATACAGCAAACACATTTTTTCGCTCTTCTTTCTAGCCAGATCCAGAAAGCCAAAGAGTGCGAGTAATGTCTACGTGTTTTTTTTTAAATTATATATTATGTTAAGGATGGCTTCGTCAAAGGTGGCGTCACGCTACGTATGAACTGAGATCTGGCTCGCAAGTGAGGTTGCTCGAAGACACCGTTAGGAGCTTGGTGACAGATTGGCAAGAGAGCAATAAAAGTTGGTCTACCGCCAAGCTATGGCTTCATTGCAATGTTTTCCTTCACTGAAAACTCTATCCCATTGCAAGATTTGAAACCAAGATCTATTTATTCAATTCAATTCAACATTTCCTTATTTAATAGGATTCATATTATGATCCGATGGGGAAAAAAGGTTCAGGAGTGGCTACCACGAACTGGAAGACGTTCTGTAGGTAGGCCCCCCACTAGGTGAACCGACGACATTGTAAGAGTCGCAGGGAGCCGATCGATGCAAATGGCTAATAGCCGTTCATGGTGGCGTTCAAGGGGGGAGGCCTATATTCAGCAGTGGACTTCTTCCGGCTGTTGATGATGATGATGATGATATTATGATCACTTTAAAGCGTCAAACTTAAGACTAGCTACGTCTAGATCTACAAATCAACACGGCTATAATGTTAGTACAATTACCATCGTTGTCCACATCATTTACCATCGTTCAAGAAATAGGTCAAACGTAAGTGTAAAAGAACCACATACAAACAAATGTCATAAAGGAACTGATAGTAGAAAAGTAGGTGTTGAATTTAGGCAATACGTATAATCTTATCTGTGGCGAAAGAGGGTTCGAATTTATCGCCATTTTACGCCTCACAGACAAAATAGTTTCAGCCCTTAGCTACTAGGATTCACGAGAAATCCGCTAATCGAGTGTGTAGGAAACTTTGATGGAACGGGTGCAATGTGGATAGAAGTTAGTTGGATCCAATTACTCGGGGGTGGTTAATGAGCACGGTAGTGTTCTGTTACGTTTACTTTGTGAAAGTTTGCTTAGATTTTTTTTGAAAATAGAAATGTTAGGGTCTTATGGATCAAAGCTCATTTCTGTACGGTATTCAGCGATAGCAATATTTATATTGGTTTTCTATTTTCGCAGTATGTTTGCGTGTGTCCCATATTTTATAAGGTTAGCACAGAGCGAACGAAAGTCTATGTATTAATTAATAATACTCCTTATATTGTGATAGTTCTATATTTTATATAGCCGTCACCCGCGTGGCTTTCAGTCCGCGATAAAAAGGACCACGAGGAATAACATACTATACTACTTTACAAAATATAATCATTCGCAGAATCTAAACTATCTCCACGACAAATTTCATCAAAATCGTTTAGGAGGAGAAGAATCACAAACGCACACACCAGAATTTACAAAAGGTTAGTGACTCGCCCGTCGTTGTACAAAATTCTGCGTGGCCATGAACTGGACCTAATGGACAAGCGTGACGTTTATCATCGCCCCATCGACTTCTTACTTGACTTGGCCTTAGACTAATCTCGTTGCATTAAGAAACTCTAAATGTAATCGTGTCGATAGGTACAGGTATAGGCAAAGAGGCTACCTGTTCCTGACAAAAGAAGGCGTGTGTACGGGAAAATATACATATCTCAATCGAACAAAGGTCACCCGACCGTGTCTGTTCGCTTTCCGAGCCGTTGGACGCGGGGCAACGCTCCAAATTCACATCCAAAATACATTATTGTACACCTTCCTGCAAAAATGCATACCAAAATAACCCTTAATACTTTTTTATACGGCTCAGATTTCATTGGCCGTCGTAAAATTAACTTGCGAAATTTCATGCACGTCTGTCTGTCTTAAGTCTATTAATATTAATTAAAAGGTCGCTGATAAATTGCTGTTACGAGGAAAAATTCCTGTCTCATCCTCGTCACTAACTGAAAAAATGTAAAAGATGCGCTGCATTTTAATTACGGTCTAACCTCTTAAATATGTACTACAAGCTTGAATTAAATCAAGCCCGGGTTTTATAGTAGCTTCATCTCAGAGGAGCTACTAGTACCAGACTAAATGGCATAGACTAAAGATTATAGTGATTGAAACTTTTTTTAAATGAATAAAAATGAATCTGTCATTTCAAAAACCTCGTAATTCACACTTTATTCCATTACTTGCAGAAAATGATTTTTTAAAGGTAGATGCGTATTCTGGGAACCTACTTACTAAATTGTTTTGGGTAAATTATATACCACTAAGTCTATTCCTTGCATAAACAGAAGAACATAACAAGAACAGTTTTTCAGAATTTCATTATTATTAACTGGGAAAATTATATTTTAAATTTATTAAATTAACTAATCATAAAAAAGTCCTTTATAACACGTTTGTGTTTTTGCATGAATCAGTTTTATTGATTCCTGAAAAACTCCAATCGTGTGACTTATGGGGAAACTTGAAATGACCAAATCAAATGTATGCAAGTAAAGCCGGGAGCAAAAGACAAATCATCAAATCCATACACGAGGCTAAAATGCACAATCACATTGTGGAAGTAATAGGCTAAATCCAGACCCTGTCATAAATAGATAAAAGCTTTGTTTTTGAGCCAAGTGCGATAAAAAGAACGGAATGTATGTTAGGATTTATGAGAATGATGGCATTTGATTTGTTCATGCTGAATTATTTTGTTTCGTCATCTATTACGTTTTCGCTGCTACTGAATCGAGGCCCTCTTTGAGTGAAAATGAGAGAAAAAGAAATAAAGATAGGATAAGGTGCTGAGAGATCAATTTTTATTTTGAACAATTTTACTGCAATGACTGAATTTTAAGTGAAGATGTGGTTAAAGGTGCCACCACGCTACGTCTGGTTGGGAACTAGCTCTCAAGTGATGCTACCAGACAATACTGAAAAGTTATTGATTTTGGGATGATAGGCATAAAAGCGTAGATCGTGATTTTGAACCCTGGAGCTTTCAGTGAAGGAAAACATCATGATGAAACCTTAGCTTAGTGATTTCTAATCCCTCCTTCCACTTGGCTCCCATGTCTAAAATCCCATGGTGCGCGCCTGGCTAGTTACCATCAAGTAAAGAAGTCCGTCACCAAGAACCTATCGGTATATTCCAGCAGCCTCACTTGAGAGCCAGTTCCCAGTCCAAGCGTATTATGGCACCACGTTAGACCACATCGTCACTTATTATCAGGTGACTTGTGGTCAAACGCTACCCTGCCAGAAGTGTCTATCAATTACTTATGATCAACACAGCAGCAACGGTTTTAGTGGCAGCGCATTGCATCGTAGACTTGTAAGCACCACTCGTGGTCCAAGACGAAAATAACAGTAGTATACCAATATAGTCTTTATATCCAAGTCGTAAAGTTCAAACATAAACATAACTACAGCCACCCCGTTCTTTGATTCAAAAGCAATGAAATTTTTACTCACCTATCAAATACTGAAGCCGCCTGAAAACGCTTGCATTGACAACCGTGCGTTTTAGAGGCTATAACACGCTATTGTGGGCATTCAAATTTTTATCCTTAGGTTGGTAGGGTTGATATTTGGAGAAGCATGTGAGGCTATAGATCACGTATACGTTTTAAGACATTTTGTAAGGCAACCTAACAGTTACTAACAAAATAGGAATTAAGAAGACTGAAGACGGTAACATTTCAACTGTATATTATAAATACGATGTGTAGTTGAAGCAATGATAGTTCGGTGGTAATGACAACGGATTGTAACCCATATGTCATAAGGTCACAAATCCTAGAATTAGCTGCAACTTTCGATGCAGGAAAACATCTTGATGAAGACATAGCTTACCGGTAATAGTAGGGGAGCCAATGATGCTAAATGTGGATTTACTCGAGCGTCGCGGAAACCTATTAGATTTGGTAGATTAGATATTAAGAAGAATAAATGTCCTATAATGTTTCCACTTTCAGCGGTGGGGGAAGCTTCCACAGACTTTTAAGGTTATAAAAAAAAAACAATGTCATGACATGGACTCAACTTTGTCAGATATTGATATTTTTCATGCTCCAGCATGTCTCTGATATGAAATATAATATAATAAACAGTCGGTTTGCGTGGTGTGGGTGGCTAACCACAAGAGGGTAAATAAAAAAAATTACTCAACCACGTAAAATTTTCAGAGTGGGGGGTGTTCAGTGAACTCCACAGATGCTCCCATTTCTTAGACTGACGATTTGAAAGTGACACCAGCTCTCAGCGAATCTAAAAGGTTCCCCTGAGCGTACCCACCAATGTTAAGGGCTCATAATGGCTGGAGGTGCTTATCAATATGTAAGGTATCCTCCCTTATATTAATCTGACGCGCTCGAGTAAATCCCAAAATCCCCTCTTGGGCTCCCCTACTATAAGGCACGGTTGACTTGCTACCACACTCGAGTTAATAATAATTATTATGATCTGTCGTGAAGCACCTATCTGTGTGTTCCGGCATTCTAGTTTGAGAGCCAGATTCTAATTCTGGCGAAGCATAGCGGATAGCGCCACCTTCAACCACATCGTAGGTAACTTGTACTACGCTACGCTGTATGTCAGAAATGTTTTAACAGTAATATTTGTAATCATTATTAGCCTTTGCGTTCCCACTGCTGGGATTCTGGCCTTCTCCCAGAGAGGGTTGATAAATATCGCGTGCCCTTGAATGTTGTGGTTCTTGGTCAACCTGGTTTCCTCACTATGTTTATTGTTTTATTTGCCTTAAATAAATTATACCTTCAAATAAATATAAACCAACTAAACATATGTATCTTGACTAAAAATACTCGTTCGGTTTGAAAAAATTCTAATACGCGATGAGTATGAAAAGAAATGAAAGCTTGTAGAATGAGTAAATAATAACAAGATAGTAAAAATAACATCACGTCACGGTAAATGATTGTTATAAAAGCAAATGTCATTTTCCATGACAGCCCTGTTATAGGGGTCCATTTACACGTTTCACGCCACATTTTGTCGTTGACGTTATGACGTTTTTTTGTAGCCCTATTTTATGTGAAAGGCTTTGTGTAAGAGAGTTGAGCTGAAAGACCTTCCTGAACTTATAGGCATGTCAAAGTCTAGTTCATGCTATAGTTACTCTTATCAAGCATTGTGACCATTGGCGTTTATAGATAATGATTGTGACTATAAAAAAAATCGCAAGAAATAAAGTCAAGGTAAAAAATATTTTTATTAAGGCCTGGTTTTGCCATCTGTAGTCAAAGGTTAAAACATGTTTCTTTTTTTTTTCTTTTTTTTTCATACATTTTTGACTATAGTTAGCTTTGACTACGGATCAACAAACTGACTTTTAGTAGATACACTATATGATCACTTTAAGACGTCAAACTTAAAATTTGCTGCGCCTATTTCAACCTCTTTACATCGCAATAAAGATTAGTAGGTAATTTTAGATCACATTTACAAGTTTTTTCATATTACTAATTGATTGAATTGGTGATAGTTCAGTGCAATCACAAGCTTTTTTTCAACACTCAACAAGTTTTCTTATTCGGATTTCGTTTTATATGAATCTTAAATGTTCCATCTCTAATCCATACTTTAAATTTTCTGTATTTATTTAGACATGGACATGGATAGAACACATTAAATTTTTTTCAATGCGCAAATATCTGTTTCGTAGTGGTAATCGATACGCGACTTCTCATTTCTTAATCAGCTATTCGACCATTGTGTCACATTGTTTGTCGTGAAGGTAAGTGAAAGTATATGAAATTATATAATGACACTTTATCATCCATCAAAGCCAAATACATCAAAATAGCAGATGATATAAAAGATAGGATTTGTTACTAAGCACTGAAATTGTGATGGGCTGGACAATATATCTGAACAAGAATCTATGACCGTTGGAGTGAGTCGTAATCTTGAGAGATTGTGACCTTGCAATCGTAACAAAGGAAGCCCGCTGGGATAGTTAAATCATATTATTATGTATGAGTAACAGAGTGGTCAAAAGAATGAAGACAATGGAGAAGATTAAAAATACTTTATTCAGAGTTATGGTTCACAATAGTTTTCATCAAGTATTTCTAGGTACATTCTGTTCCATCGCCAACGGTGGAATGCAAATTTCACCATATTGCCAATCAGTATTATTGAAATTGGTCATTTTGATGTCTAATACAATATAAGCTAAAAAGCAATATAATTTGTATGACAAAACTAAAAAAAAAACCAATGTCCATCTAATCTACCTTTTAAAACTTAAATTATGCTGTTCATGAGGCAATTTTCTTAAAAAAATAATGTAGTGCGTCGAGTAACGCACAAAAAAAATACATTTTGTTATTTATTGCATAATTGTAGTCCTTTATAAAAAAAGTTGTTTCTTGTTCACACAATCGATTCAGATATTGAACTGTCGATATTGCCGCAAATTTTGATGTTATATTTCTCTGAAATGCCAAAATTGGGAATTACGCAGTGACATTTGAAGCCGCGGCATGCGCTATGGGCCCGTAATGGCAAATTTTATGGGATTTTTATGGTAAAAGTAATAAAACGAATAATCACGTCACGTGAAAGTATCATATGAAAATCTCATGAGCGATAAATTGTTCACATATATTCGCTTATAGCAAATTAAATATGACACTCCATGGGTATTGTTAAGTTGGAGTAATTTTTTTACCCGCCTGCGAAAGAAGCATGGTTTTGTTTTTCGAGTGTATGTATGTATGTATGTATATATATGGATTTTAACCATAGAAGTAGGAAAGAATAATATCTATGATCTAAATAATTATATATAACTCAAAGGTGACTGACTGACTGACATAGTGATCTATCAACGCCCAGCCCAAACCACTGGACGGATCGGACTGAAATTTGGCAGAGTATTTTTTCTTAGAAAAACGTTTATGCAGGGTAAGGAAAAATTGCGTATTTAATAATTCAAGAAAAAAAAGGTTCTCGAGTGGCGACCGCGAACCGAAAGACGTTCTGTAGGTAGGCCCCCCACTAGGTGGACCAACGACATTGTAAGAGTCGCAGGGAGCCGATGGATGCAATTGACTAATAGCCGTTCATGGTGACGTTCAAAAGGGGGAGGCCTAATTTCAGCAGTGGACTTCTTCCGGCTGATGATGATGATGATGATGAATAATTGAAGGCACAACTAAGCACGAACATGCTGTGGGTTGTGGTTCAATTCGGCTCTTGGTCTTACGGGTACCAGCACCAAAATATCAAACATTAGTAATATCATTAAATTGCAGATAGCGGGCCCAAATGACTCTTTGTGTGAGAATAACTCTTTGCAACAATAGCTCCAAACAATAACATTACAAGTGTCACTGTAAGTCTGATCTATTGAAATAGAAACTCTATCCAAAATCGCTAAAGGAGTTTAACAAATTTATCAAGGCTTCATTCAGCTAATCGCTTATAAATGGTGCAATATTAAGCAGCATTGCACATTTGGCTACAGGCCAAACTACGCTTAAAATTTAACAGCTAAACAGCCTTTACTGATATACTAACGTTGATTTTACTATATCTCCTATGAGTATCCTATAAATTCAGGGACTGGATGGTTTTTGTGACGTAGATACGTAGAAGCAGCGTCGACGCGTAGACCCAAATTATGCTACGTCGGACTACGAAGATTCACTTGTGTCTTCACTAATAATCTTAAACGTTTGTCTTTCTTTGAGGCCAAATAGGTTAAGATTTGTTACAAATGTGAAAGATTGTAAGTGAGTAGATGTGTAATGCTTGGTACTTTTTTACATCGTTCTGAGTAGCTTTTCATCACTAGTCACCTAATAAGTTTGTTTAAGAAGATATAAGCCATTACAAATTTCACTCAAATCCGTTTTGCAGTATCGGCGTAAATAAATAATTAACATACGAAACACCCTCACACCCAATCTTTCACATATATAATTTTAGTGTAATTCAACATAGAAGACAAACATGAATTCTTAAAAATCTTGGTAATTTTTTGAGTATAATGTTTAACAGAAAATCTTTAGGCTGTTAAAATCTTTGCCTGCTCTTGTGAACCCGCGAGTACTTGATATCTGTAGAAGCAATTTACGGCTATGAGGCAGAAGGTTCCCGCTACTAGTTTCAAGCCTCTGTCTGCAGGTATTGTAATGACATCATACCCACCTGCGGTGTTTGCCTAAATGATTATATTCAGAATGAAAGTAATATCAGACGTCGCGGTAGCCGAGTTGGTAGTGTCCCTGCCTACGAGGCTAGCGGTCCCGGATTCGAATCCCGGTAAGGGCAAATATATGTGTGATAAGCTCGAATATTTGTACCTGAGTCTTGGATATTTCTATCTATAAAAGTATTTATTTCTCTATATAAGTATGTATATCGTTGTCTAGTGCCCATAATACAAGTTTCGAGCTCAATTTGGGGCTAGGTCTATTTGTGTGCAATTGTCCCAGATATTTATTATTATTATTTATTATTATCCCTATCCCTACTTTATAATATTATAAATGCGAAAGTAACTGTGTCTGTCTGTGTTTCACGCCTAAATTACTGAACAGATTTAAATGAAATTTGGTATGGTAATAACCAGTGCTGCTCGTGCACGAAGTCACTGCTGGTCACTAGTGTTGTAATTTACAAAAAATTACTTGTTATATTTTGATTGCAGGATTCAAAAAAATGATCTACAATTCGCTAGGCCACGTCACTACCACTAAGCTACTACCATTGCTTGAATAAAAAATACAAGAAGATAAAAACTTGGATCAAATTAGAACTCAACAAGAAACTTTAGCACCAAGTAGCTTTTCCTCCGACTTAGTGTGTGGATCACGTCTCGCCTGAAGCGGTGATTTCCTAAACCAGGTAAATGTTCGTGCTTAGTTCTGTTAAGCTTTATCTTTTGGAATTTATATTTTTATTTTATTAATAGCTGTCTAAAATTTTTAAGAAAAAAAAGTGGCTAAAGCGAGTTTAACTCGCATACCAAGGGTTCCGTACAAACAAATACTACAAATATTTACGGTTTTCAGTATTTTTCCTAACATGTGTGGTAAGACCTTATTTCAGACAAATTTCTTAATTTTAGGTCAACGGGAAGTACCATATAGGTTTTGATTCCCTTATGGATCCCTAAAGGATATGTTTTTAAAAAAATATTTTCTTTAGCTCGCGTATACTACGTAAGAAACTCCAGTGTAAAAAGTTCATGTTTCTAAACCTACTAAACCTACTTAATTCATCTGTCCGTTGACTGTTTGTAAATTCTAGAATATTATTAACTAAAAGAATGAAATATCTTAACTTAGGACAAGCATTAAGCATGTTTCTTTTTTTTTTTACACCATGACCTTTTTTCAACAATACGAGTAAAAAGTTCGTAGATCTTGTTCTAGCTTCTACTTTACACTTCACATACTGAAATAGAAATAGCTTTTAAGCACTGGCACCATTCCAGAAACAAATACGCATATTTGACTATCACTTTAATTTATTAAAGTAAAGAAATAACTACATTGGAAACACTACATTGCCCTCCGGCTAGGTGGAGCGATGACATACGCAAAATGGCTGGCAGCAATTGGATGAGAAGAGACGAAGATCGGGCTCAGTGGCGTGCTTTGGGAGAGGCCTGTGTCCAGCAGTGGGCTGAAGTGAGCTGATTATGATGATGATGATAATGATGACATTGGAAACGTACTACGTATAAATTAATTAAGTCAAGTTATCAATAATGTCAAAGCGTCATGATTTTATAACTGTTGTTTTAAGTTGTTTTTACAAACATAAAGCAAGCAGTAGTGTGCAAACATTACTGTGACACGTGTTAAAGAGCAATATTTTCAGTAAACATAGTTAAATTTATATTCTTACTAGCTGCGCCCTACGTTTTCACCTGCGTCTTCCAGTTATCCCACAGGTACGTTTTTCCGTGATAAAAAGTAACCTATGTGTTAATACAGGATACAAGCTATCTCCATCCCTAATTTCACTCAAATCCGTTTAGTAGTTTTTGCGTGAAAGAGTAACAAACATTCATCCATCCATCCATCCATACTCACAAACTTTCACGTTTATAATATTAGTAAGAGTAGGATACTTTATAATATTTCGCATTGTTAATACTATAATGATCATTACATAACGAACGATTACCTGGAAAATACCCAAGTTATATTTAAAGGTAACACAAAAAGATGTCATCAGTACAATACTTCGAAACAGTCTGAACGCTTAACTGGTGTAGCTGTCAAAACCATCTCGCTTGGATATCTAGCACAATTGCTGCAGAAGCTTTGAATATTGTTATGTAATATATGTATAAACATAAATTATTAGCATACAAATTACAACCATGGGGTAAGGGAACTAAAGATGTGCTTTGTCTACTAAAACAAAGGAAATGAATTTGGCAAGTTACAACTGGCGCATTTACTACGATCATGTAATACAAAACATCGAGCTAAGAAAGTAAATCAATACAATTTTGGTACATACTTATATGAAGGAATTTAAGGTAAATAAATAACAAACAAATTAAAACATATAACTAAACCTACTGAATATTATAAACGTGAAAGTTTGTGAGTATGGATGGATTTTGAATTTTTTGAAAGACTCTTTAGCACAGATTTAACGCTGTCAGTTCATACAAATACGTCACTAACGACTGAAATTAATAAATAATCGATCCAGATCGATTTTGAATTTCGGGCGTTAATCGCTGCTCAAGCATAGATCAACACTTGAGCGTCATTCTAAAATAAGGGCCTGAGATACATTTTCGAAGCCCAAAATCAAATAACAGTTACAATAGTGTTCTCAGTTCCTCGTTGAAAGATATATTTATGCCCACTTTATATGGGCATGGTAATACGCACGACATTTAGTCGTCATGCCCTTGAGATTCCCCAAAGGATGTGTACAGAAATATGATACGAGCAATATGAAGCCAAAGGAAATCTCGTTATCGGGATCTGTTATGCGTAACCCTTGTTAAATAGAGACTTAATTTGCTTAAAGATAAAAGAAACGCAAAATAATCAATAAGACGAGCAGGATTTGAACCTTCTTCTTTTGGAATACCTCTTTTGCAATTTCGATGTTTTAAATTATATTTTGTTTAAATTTCTTAATTAGTTCATTCAGTTACAAGAAATCTGTATTTGTTTCTTTTTTATTTCACGCTACAAGCATTTGTACGTTTGCATAATTAATGAAGCTTTTAATTACCTTTAAAGTCTGTCTCGTTCAGTTGGTAGAATTAGCATAAAGTTTTCTTGTATGTTTTTGGTGCGCTTCGTGGTTCGTGGTAAGCATGTTCAAAATTAGATCAGTTGTTCCGATAATAACCTCTTATATCCTCACTGCCAAATTTTACCGCCCTAAAGCTTTGCTGATGCATTTTTCCCGGAGAAAAAAGTCTGTTGGTCATTTTTCTTCTAAATTATATTATGTCTATGCAAGATTTCCATAAAATTGGTTCAGTTATTTTAAAATGGAAAACGACAAACAGACTAACTAAAAGATGTTTCGTTTTTTATATGTTAAGTAAGGAAGAGGGATAGAAATTAAAAAATTAAAAGGTTCAAGAGAACCAAAGGAAAAATCGATCGGAAAATTTAAAGATCAAACAATTTTTTTTTACAAACTTTTTACTTCTTCATTTAGGCTGAGTTTTAATTCTGCGAGGAGTTTGAATTTTCGGCGAAGGAATATTATGTTATGGTATATTATGATATTATTTCATGTGCCCGTTTGACTGCTACAAGTATCATAATGAAGCTGATAATTTGGCGCCACGCACTTATATGTTCCACTAGCTTCGTTTGAAAGCTAGTTCCTAAGTCCATGCCTGGTGAGGTGTTTTTGTCACATCGTCACTTATCAGGTGACTTTTAGTCAAAGATTACAAACAGTTAGATATGGAAAAAAAATTATACTGTCTTTTCGTAGCACTTCGTAGAGCAGTGCAACGACTTGACGTGGCGGGACGGGTTATGTCAGAGTACTAGGGGCGCATAAACGGTAAAAGGTAGACGGAAACTCTGTAGACGTTAGGGGTGATAGTCATTGGGGGTGGTGTAGATTTTTCCCGAGTCCTTTTTTATTTAGGAACAAAAAAACAAATGCAGTACTACTTATACAGATTTACAACCGCAATTAATAGATCTAAAGATTCTGTCCTACAAACATACGAAATTACAAACTTACGTCTATACATACATGCTTGCATGCAAACTAACCTTTTCTTTGATATTACAAATAGATAAAATGAATATTAAATGTGGGAGCTAATTTTAATTATGTATTGCCAGATTTTTTAAATTCTTGTATTGTTAAAATGCTATACTGTCACCGAGTACAATATCATAGGCATATATTTTTAATTAAACATATTGTAAAATCCAATAAAACCGTTTATTTGCCAACGCTTTGGTAACTTCAGACAGTGCGGTAGTGGGTGGGGTCACTCCTTGTAGCTTTGACCGAACAGAAGGTTTCATGGCCACTAAATACGTACTAGGGTAGCAAAATTCACAAGGAAACGTATGAATATAAATAAAGTCACAATTTAAAAGCAGTAACTGGCCACTACTGGCTGAGGGTGGGTCAACGGGGCTTGCCGTTTCCTAACTATGACGTAGCGAAAGGTTTCATGGCCGCTGAAAAAAGTACTAGGATAGCACAAGTGACTAGGAGTTGGATGAGCACTCAACTAAGGCTTGGGCGGATAAATAGAGGCGTGGCCTACGGGGCGGGCCGTAGGTAGGTTCAATGCGGTGGCGGCTGAGTAGCGAAAGGTTCTATCGCCGCTGAAAAAAGTACTAGGGTAGTATAAACAAAGGAGTTTGATGAATCTGAATATGAGTCACATTCTACGTTCCAACAGTGTTAAGGCGGGCGGACCGTAAATAGAGAATCTACGGGGTGGGCAGTAGAGCTGTGGTGATGAATAAAGGTTTCATGGCCCCTGAAAAAGTACTAGGGTAGCACAACTGATAAGGAGTTGATGAATGTATATGGGAGCACTATAAAAAGCTTTCCAGGCAAATCGTCAACAGAGAAGGAAGTCTACGGGGCAGGCCGTAGAGCTACGGTGCGGAAGCAGCTACGCGTCGCAGGTTTCATGGCCGCTGAAAAAAGTACTAGGGTAGCATAATTAACGAGAAGGAGTTACACTAAACTGTATTCAATTTAATGTTCGCATTTTCTTAAATGCCGTGAAAGAAGGTTCGATGACGCATTTTCAACGATCCCAACATTACTTTCTTCACCCTATTTGTTATTTTTGAAGTAAAAGTTTTAATTTTAATTCTTCATTTCTTGGACGTTTTACAAGTTTGTACTGAAAAGAATTGCTTATTTTTTTAAAAACGGTACCACGCAGCCTCTGTCAAAAAAATAACATTTGACTTCGTTTATCTCAGTTCCGACTTCCGACACGTTTTAGAAGTTTTCGCCCTTAAACATTTTTTGGTTGTTTTGATCTCTTGCTTCTTTGATAATTACGAGTAAAATAAAACAGTGGGCAAGAAAAAGACAGGTTAAAATAAATTGTACTGTTTGGTAAATATTTGTATTATTTTATTTAAGTGTCTCAAAAAAGACAGATAGCCAAAAGTGCTACGCGGTGGTGACGCAGCCATCTTCATGGCTCTGCATAGATTTGTACTAGGGCCGCATAAACTGAAGAAAGTGGACGGTTGTACGAAAATGAAGTTGGCTGGCAGCCTGTAATTTTCTACAATTTCTACCCTTCTCTTTTACGCTGAAATTCAAGTTACTTAATATAATTATTTTGAAGGATAAAAATAGAAGATTTTAATATTCAAGTTATAAATTGTTATATCATTTATAAAATAACGTTCAAAAACGAATGACGATGAACTAAACTTTTACATCTAATAAATAAATTTCACTTGAGAGTGGCGACGCTCTTCAAGCACCTACGTCATAACGAAAGGCTCCATGACGTCATGGCTGCTGAAATATGTACTAGGGCAGCATAAACGGCAAGTAGTAGTGATCTGCCTTCTTTCGCTACTACAGACGGAATACGCGCCTTAAGCACCTACGTCATAACGAAAGCTTCATGACGTCATGGATGCTGAAATATGTACTAGGGCAGCATAAACGGCAAGTAGCGAGACATAACTGAAGACTCATTTAAAGCCTCCTTTCACCACTACGTACTAAATAAAAGAGAACTGAATACTTCTTTTTTGACGTGACAACGTCTTATAATTCGATAGAGCCGGCTGCACGCACGAAAAAACATGACTCATGCGGCGTTACCTCGCTCTAAGGCGTTCTATGTAAGGCTTGAAGTGCAAGCGAGAGCGCGGAACGAGCGACAAAGAAGCACAATCGTGCCATCGACGTTGTCACGTTCAACTATCGTCAGTAAACCGACTTTACAGACAACCAGTTTTTTGGATTGGGAACTGGTTCCAAATACAAAAATCTTATGAAGGATAATAAATAGCTGGGACGCCACTATCGTCAATTCAAATAATTAAGTCCTACTGTGCGGATGTATTTAAAATACTTACTATGTCGAAGTCAAAGGAAAGTTTAAATTTTAGAAGTTTTTGTTAGCGTACGTTCTGTCGTATCTGACAAACTACACAAAACTATTTAAAACAAATAGGTTTTAGTTTCAATATGATTAAATTAATTTAAAAAAAAACCGCGAACGATGAGTTTAATTAAGCAATTTTTTACATCTCTTAGACAAAAGTCACTTTATGTTAGTGAGAACGCGCCTTATGCACCTACGTCATAACGAAAGGCTTCATGACGTCATGGATGCTGAAATATGTACTAGGGCAGCATAAACGGCAAGTAGCGAGACATAACTGAAGACTCATTTAAAGCCTCCTTTCACCACTACGTACTAAATAAAAGAGAACTGAATACTTCTTTTTTGACGTGACAACGTCTTATAATTCGATAGAGCCGGCTGCACGCACGAAAAAACATGACTCATGCGGCGTTACCTCGCTCTGCGGCGTTACCTCGCTCTAAAGCGTTCCATGTAAGGCTTGAAGTGCAAGCGAGAGCGCGGAACTAGCGACAAAGAAGCACAATCGTGCAATCGACGTTGTCACGTTCAACTATCGTCAGTAAACCGACTTTACAGACAACCAATTTTTTGGATTGGGAACTGGTTCCAAATACAAAAATCTTATGAAGGATAATAAATAGCTGGGACCTATCGTCAATTCAAATAATTAAGTCCTACTGTGTGGATGTATTTAAAATACTTACTATGTCGAACTCAAAGGAAAGTTTAAATTTTAGAAGTTTTTGTTAGCGTACGTTCTGTCGTATCTGACAAACTACACAAAACTATTTAAAACAAATAGGTTTTAGTTTCAATATGATTAAATTAATTAAAAAAAAACCGCGAACGATGAGTTTAATAAAGCAATTTTTTACATCTCATAGACAAAAGTCACTTTATGTTAGTGAGAACGCGCCTTATGCACCTACGTCATAACGAAAGGCTTCATGACGTCATGGATGCTGAAATATGTACTAGGGCAGCATGAACGGCAAGTAGTGAGATATAGCTGAGGGCTCATATAAAGCCAACTTTTACCACTACGTACTGAATAAAAGAGAATTTAATACTTCTTTTTTTGCATTGGGAACTGGTTCCAAATACAAAAATCTTATGAATTATATAGCTGGAACGCCAATATAATTAGCGTCAGTTCAAGTCATAAAGTCATACTGTGCAGTTGTATTTACAATACTTTCTATGACGAACTGAAAGGAAATTTTAAATCTAAAAAGGTTTTTTTTCGTTCTTTCTGTAGTATCTTTTAAGCTACACAATAATATTTTAACAAATAGGTGTTAGCTTCAATATGGTCATCATTTATTAAAAAAAACGGAGAACGATGAGTTTAATTTAAGCAATTTTTTACATCTAATAGACAAAATTCAGTTTATGTTAGTGAGGACGCGCCTTATGCAACTTCGTCATAACTAAAGGCTTCATGACGTCACGACTGCTGAAATTTGTACTAGGGCAGCATGAACGGCAAGTAGTGAGATATAACTGAAGACTCACATAAAGCCACAGAGCCTACTCCAAATCTGTGCATAAAGCCTTCTTTCACCACTACGTACTGAAAAAAGGAGAACTGAAAACTTCTTTTTTGTATTGGGAACTGGTTGGTTCCAAAACTTCCAAATACAAAAATCTTATGAAGTATATAATATAGCTGGAACGCTAATATAACTAATTATTGTCAGTTCAAATAATAAAGTCATACTGTGCGGTTGTATTTATAATACTTGTTAGGACGAAATGAAAGGAAAGTTTAAATTTTAGAAGTATTTTTTTTGTTCTCCCTGTAGTATCTTTTAAGTTACACAATAAGATTTTGAAACAAATGAGGTATTGCTTTCAATATAATCAGATTTATTAAAAAAAAAACGAAGAACGATGACTTCAATAAAGTAACTTTTTTTACATCTAATAGATAAAAGTCACTTGATGTCAGTGACAACCAGACGTGACAACGCGCCTTAAACAACTACGTCATAACCAAAAGCTTCATGACGTCATGGATGCTGAAATATGTACAAGGGCAGCATAAACTGCAAGTAGTGAGACATAAGTGACGAATCACTTAAAACCTTCTTTCGCCACTACAGACCGACTACGAGTAGAAGAGAATAAAATACTTCTTTTTTCGAATTGGGAACTGGTTTCAAAAATTTTTGAAGCATAGAAATTAGCAATTAGAGAAAACAACTGACTACTTTCATTTAATCTTTTCGTGGGTTTGCGGTCTCACTTATGAGCCAGTTCTTAGGCCAAGCGTAACGTGGTGCTACCTCCAAGCACTTTGTTTTCTAATTAGGTGACTTTTGGTAAAACGTTTCTATGCAATTAAAATATTTGTCTATTTATACACCGATAAAAGCTTGGCAATTGCCCTACAACAGGGCTAAAGTTTCAACAGGATGATTTTTTTGACAGAAAACTTAAGTGCATTGACCAATGGAACACAAAGTCAGCTTCTTCTGCAGTCATTAGCTGCTATAATTAATAATGCAATAATTGTGAAGAAATCACACTTCCTAGTAGCTTCGTAGCGGCTACACGGCGTAGCGGAGGCATAATGGCTACGGGGAAAACTACCAGGCTAGCATAGGAAGTAAGCAGTTATGTGAAAACTTAGAAAACTTTACTTAAAGGAATGTTGGTATGTTAATTTCAGCCTTCTTTACTTCCATTTTTCACGACAGGTCACTATGGTTTGTCAACGGGTGTTAAGGTTGAAATTACTTTGGCTGCTGGAATGATGACAAGTTTTTGTAAGTTTCTTTGTATGCGCTTCACAGTTTTTTTTAAGATATTGTGACTTTTAAATGCAACCCGTAAAAGGTCTAAATTCTGCAATGAGTTTAAGCTTTCAGTAAAAAAAAACGCGAAAAAAAACACACTTGGAATTCTAGTGCTCACTTGGCCAACTACCACTTTCAAATTAATACTATTTTACCTAGCAGTTGTCGATATGTTCCAGTAGCTTCTCTTAAAAACCAGTTCCTATTGTGGTGCCACCTTTGACCAATTCGTCACTTAATATCATATAATTTGTGGTCAAACGATAATAAAATATAATTATGTATATTTATAATGTATGGTATTATTAAGACTAATATGACCTTGACCTTATGGTCGGGTCCTACGGCATGCCTTTTCACAGACCAGACAGTACGTCAAATACACCCTGCCTGTGGCTATCTGACGTTGTGCGTGCACGTTTGATCATTTCTAACGTTCATTATCCAATAAACCAAGCTGGTCCAGACCAGACGACCTACCATGGGACCGCGGTGTCCGTCATTGTCCGTACCGATCTTAAGAGTAATATCTTGTAATATCTACGAATTTATTGTTATTTTGTTTATATTACGTAAATTATTATTTTGGTATATTTGGTATGTATCTTTTATTTATTTATTTATTTTGTACACGTCCATACAGTTTCGCACTATTCTTCTGCTTTTTGGGTTTCGGTTGTCTGGAAGAGATCGCTCTGAGCGATAAGACCGCCCGTTATGCCACTTACCACTAACTTTTATTGTTGTTCTAGTTTTAATTTTCCCTGTATTGTGGTGTGCCAATAAAGAGTTAATCTATCTATCTATCTGTCATAAGACACACGCAAACATACTGTGAAAATCGTAAGTCAACATAAATAATGCTGCGACGGAATTCCGTACAGAAATGAGCTTTGATCCGCATGACCTCAGGAATTTCGGGCAGAATTGGCTTCGGTCCATTCGACCCCAGGGAGTTGTGAAAGGTTGCCTGTTTCGAAGGAATGTCCGAAAATAATAATAAAAGTGACCAGGTATATTGAATGATATGGTTTTTTTTGTTTTGTTAGGGCGTCACACGATTAGTGTATTTGCCAGAGTCAAGTACAAAATATTTCAAACTCAGAGAGTTGAATCAAGTTTAAATGATGATGATGAGATGAAGGGATGGGGATAGTGTTTATGTGTGTAAAGTAGTAGCTTTACTTAAATTTTACACGGACGTTTTTTGGAGCAACTCGAAAAGTCACTTTCACAACTTTATTTCAATTTCCCACACTCGTACACGTTAACGAATACATAATGGTTAATAATCCACCAATATTACACATTATCACTCGAAGAAACACAAGTTTTGGAAATAAAAACAAAATTTTCACGTTGTCAATTCGATTGCCGCCAAAAAAGTCGAGATGAATTTTGTGCACGAGTGAGTTATGCTTTGTTTTATTATTGAAATAAATTGATTACTAGCCAGTTATTTCACAATTTTACAAATTATCTTTTGTTAGTTTTGTAATTAAGCCGACAACGAATGAAACTGAAGAGCGAATGACAAAATTTATCATTTATTTATATTAGTCATAAATAATGTTAGTATTATGTATAATTAAGCTCATAAACAAATGAATCGGCGTCAATCTTTACTAACTTACTTACCTTTTAAAGTTGATATCAGTTTTCAATATTTATGTAACGTTGACTAAACATTTGTTACTGTGATTTTTTTAGGAGCTTAGCTAATACGACTGTTATGAAGGTTAGACTTATTTTGCGCTTCGCAGTTACATTTTTAGTCGGTTTAATTCTTTGACTTAAAGTTTTTCATGCACAATTCCTTTTTATTTTACTACTAAATTCTTTACAGTCTATCATTAAGTTATAAAAAGGCCATATTTGTGTGTATATAATTTTTAGAACAGTTACATTTTCATCGAATTAATTCCTTGACTTAAAGTTTTTATTCTACTATTTTATTTTATTTATACTAAATTCTTTACAATCTATTATTAGAATAATAGTTCTAAAAAGGCCATAAACATCGTAGATGTCTCCTACAGTTGCTACGACTAAGCTACTCAATGCGTAGCGGTCTCTACAATGCTACAGCGCGTAGTGGTAGGCTCCGCGGCCACGGGAAAGTGTACCAGGATAACATGAGCATCGAAGAGCCCGAAGAAAATGCCACAACCATGGAAAACGGGAAGTGAAAAGCGGAAGTAGAGAGGCGGGGTTCTAATTCGCAGCTATCGGCTAAAATAGGATTTCTGGAAATCCCGATTAGAGCGGAAAATGTCTACTCGGTACCAGGCGGACAGAATTTCGATGGAGGTTGCTGAACTTTGGAATGAGGGTGAGATAAGAAGGGGAGTGTTTTAAGGCGGAGCATATTTTCGCATGCGTAGAAGACACCACGCGCAGTTCCATCCAACAGTTTACTAGAGCTATTTTTTTTTGTTTACCATGTAAAAAGTGAGGACTTATTATAGTTAATATTATCTATTTTTCACCCATAAAAAATATATAATTGTAGATAACAATAAATTAATTTAAAATGAAAACTGAAAAAATTAAAAGTTTCCAAAAGTTATGTATGTTTGGTAAATATGTTAAAGCACCCTTTGACAGTAATGTTTGCTCAAGTCAAACCTAATTTATTTATTTATTTTTACCGAAAAATATGTAAAACAATACAATTTGAGTCAAATTAATAGTACCAACGGTATCATTTCAGTAAAAGCGCCATCTAGTTTAGAAGCTTTGAACAAAGAAAAAGCTTTCTTGTATAAGGCCTACAATATACCATTTCCAAGGTATGAAAATGTAATAAGCATACGAGCGTATATTTGTGAGTCGTGAGTCGCAGAATTTCGGTTGCATAAATTCTGCTGCATTCGGTTTCATACAAAAATGCAGTTGGTGCCACACGACGACGTAAAATGAGTTGACAATTCAGTTGAACGTAAAGTGAACGACAAAAAATACGCGACCCATGACTCACAAAATTAAGCTTGTTTAGTTTCACCCTTATAAGACAGGTTTAGACACACACCGGACCGCACACCGGTTTAGACAGGTTTAGGACAGGTTTCAGGGTTTTATTTTAGTAATTCCAAGCATTTCTTGTATTAAAACTTGATTAAGAGATTAATTTGAAACAGCGCCACCTAGTGCATAAATGCAAAACTAAACAGTCATTTACTTCACCAACGTGAGAACGGACTGACTGTCTAATTGGTTTTACATCAAAATCATAGATGGCGCCGATACGCAAACCGTTAATAGGGTTAGTAAAGCTTATTATAAAATATCGGACTATTTAGATGACAAACAAGCTTGGGATTGTAGTTAATCTATCTATCTTTCTTTCTATCTACCTATTCTCCCTATTTCCCCTATTCTAACCATTTTCGGTAAACAGCCAAAACAGTCATACTCACGAAAGTGACTTTGCTTGCGGCGGTGTCGTGTGTCGGGTCGCCCTCTTCCCTCTCATATGGTCGAAGAGAGCGATGGCTGGCACATGCGTCAACTCGTGAACGGGTGCTGCTTGTGGGGTCTGGTCTGCTTTGGTTGTGATCCCGCAACTCATTAATATTCATGTTCCCATATCCCAATGTGTACAACTAAACAAGATAAATCTTATTAGTAAAGCTAATTAAAAAATATCGGACCATTAGATGACAAAAAAAGCTTGGGATTTTAGTGAACTTGCTCCAATTCAATCAATTAGTAATAAGAATAAAATTGTCAATGTGATCGCGCCAAAAAAATTACCTGCCGGGCGTTTCTTGCCTTTTCTTTTGCCGGCGTAAGGAGGTTGGAACAGGCGTAGCTAGATTTAAGTTTGACGTTTTAAAGTGATCACAATGTATCCTATTGAATAAAGAAAAACTGCCTTTCGACTTTTTGACTTTTTATATGTAAAAAATACGTAAAATAAACAGAACAACCTGATATATTTAATCTAGCAAAAGATGCTCACAATAAAATCATCATCATCATCATCATCATCAGCCGGAAGAAGTATCCTATTGAATAAATAAATAAATTGAAATTGAAATTGTTACCTTGAGCGCAATTTTCATTTTGTTCGTACTCGTATTTCGCCTAGCTAATGAATAATTGTAAACAATTTATTTCGGCCTCACTAATTCAGTTGTATATTTATTTAATCTCATAAAACACTCCGCAAGGGAGAAAAAAAAAGCGTTAACAAGTATTGAAAAAGTTAAATCTCCAATGCATCCCATTTTAATATATTTGCGAGTGTGTTTGTTCCTTCCTCACACCGAAACGGCTAAACGGTTTCGAATCAAATTTGCAATGAAGATTGCTTAAACGGCATTTTTACACCAACGTTTTTTATCCCGGAAAAAGGTCTCTGCGGGATAATGAGAAAACTGCGGGTGCTTATATTCTTGGACCCTTGTTTGAAGCAGTTAGCAGTAAAATAGGCAAACGCGATAGGTTAGCAGTGAGCTAGGATTTAGAGCGAAAAAAATTAATCATATTAAAAAAAAAAAATCCCTGTTCCCTGTCCAGGTGTAGCGTGGCACCACCTTCGACCGCATCGTCACTTAACATCAGGTAACTTGAGGCCACACACTACCCTGTGGGTAAAAATTAAAAAAAAGCCGCGGGAATGAACTAGTTTTGATATAAATTATCTCAAGGTGTAGAACTGACAGCTCTTAAAGACACTTCGAACATGAACAATGGAGATGCGAACAAAGCCAATCTGAGGGTCTGATAATATGAACATCAATTACAGACGAATAAATGCTCTCAAGCCAATGGATCGAATAAGAAATTTGGTTTGGAAAGTGTTGTTTGTTGATGTATGAAGTATTCAGAAAAGTTCACTGTGGTCAAAAGTGTATTCATACACTTTTGACCACAGTGAACTTCATACTGTTTTATAATTTTTGGCACCGATTTTGACAATTTAGGGATGCACCACGAAAAAAACAAGAATGCTTTTCGTTGTACAACTAATAAAATTCGCGAAACTCGTATAGTTATAGTCAAATAGTCACAAACGTTATTTTTTTGTCTTTTATTTTAGACAAACAGCATTTCAACATTTTACATACAGGTTTTACAGGGGGCGCCACGCAATGCTCCTAGCTTGGAAACGGTTGCAACACAGTATAGGTGTTTGGCGATAGATCCTTAACTTGAGCAGTAGGCCAGCGAGGCGAGCACTGGTTAATCATTAATCCTACCATCAAACTAAAGTTTCATCACGTTTTCTTCACTATAAGATTCAAACCCACGACCTAAGAATCTCAAGTTGATATCACTACCACTGAGCCATCATTCTTAAACAAAGTCTTTTAGAAATTATTTGCACATAAATGGATTCAAAACGTAAAGTCAATTTTGGAAGAAAATATTGTTTTTTATATCCGTCCTAACCAAACATAATATTATTGTGTATTGAATTTGTGTTCTCGTAAATTGTTTGCTGAGTTTATGTGAAGGCTACTTGGATTTAATATCTTGGAGAAATATTTGCCTGTTTCTTATGAAGTCACAATACGAGTATAAGGTACGAACGTATTGAAAACAAAAATGGTATAATAAATTAATACTTATATTAGGGTTGAATAAATGTTTAACCCAATGTATCAATTCACAGATAGTTCCCGATACAGGTGTAGCTTGACGTCACCATCGACCACATCGTTACTTAACATCAGGTACTTTGAGGTCTCACCCTGTAAACAGTAAAAAAACACATTAACGTGCTAAATAGCAAAAGAAACGTGTCTGTGGGTATGTATGTTTGTCACTTCTTCATACCTTAACAGGTCAACGGATTTATGTATAGATAGATAGGTACAGCTCATACCCTGAATTTACACATAGGCTACGTTATATCCCGGAAAACAACGACAAAACGTTACAAAAAAATTGCACAAACCACCTTTCATCTCCTTGAATATTTTATTTTAGCATGCATCTCTAATTGAAGGATCCTTTGACATACCTACAGTAATGAGTACATACATTAAATAGACAGTATATCAACTCTGTACAAATAGGTTCGAGTTACACATACACCATAACCGTCGATAAAGTCGAGTATTGACCGGGACTATTTGCACGTCATTCAATAGTTTTGAAAACTTTGAGCATGATCTATTAACTTTAGTAACAGATTAGGTGCAGGATAACAGCGGCAAGAAACCGGCATACACAAGAACCACACCATTCAAGGGCGTGTGACATCTTACAGCTTGCATTGGTACAGAGTGAGTAGAGTATAGTTATTCTCTCTCTCTCTCTCTCTGAGAGAAAGCATGTGTGTGAAGACGCCATAGATAGCGGTGAAACGCAGGTATATCCACAGTTAAATTAAAATTGCTACTACATACTTCCATTAAATACTGTATAATAGGTTTCCAACGATCTCTCAAGGGTACCACTGAGAATTTTTTACTTTAACGGTGTAGAACCCTGCGCAGCAACGCACTACACCCATCACCTTGGGATTTTAAACGTCATAATATCCTGTAATTTCACTGAAAACATTGCCTTTCAATCAGTTTACTTCAGAACATAGTGATGCTTACACGTCATCACTGCTTGGCGGTTGATTAACTGCCATAATCTTATGTAAAGCACTTTAAGCGCACGCACTCGATACCCTTGTAACAAAACACCCTTACTGGTTATAATTGTACGTTGGTACATTGTGGCGTGCGTGAGTCCCATCATCATTTTCCCTACATTTCCACTTTACAAATGTAAGGGATTCCATCTGACAAGCGTTTTGTGGAACGACGTCGGAACACATGCGGGTCGTCCTGTTTATCTCTATGTGATTCGTTTTATTTATTTGTGGTACTTTGTCTTAGTCTGCGTGCCTGCTGTCTTTTGAAAAGATGCCAGTACTGTGTAATCTTGTGATTCTTTTCTGTGGCACTCGTAGCATAGCTTTTCCATCATCATCATCATCATAACCAACCCGTTTCAGTCCATTGCTGGACATAGGCCTCTCCCAAATCTCGACATCGAACCCGATCTTCGGCTTCTCTCATCCAACCGCTGCCAGTCATTTTGCGTTTGTCGTCGCTCCACCTAGCCGCAGGGCGTCCTACGCTACGTTTGCCGAGCTGCGGTCTCCACTCAAGAACACGTTTGCTCCAACGATTATCGGTTCTTCGGCTCTACGTCCAGCCCATTGCCACTCCAGCTTGCTGACCCCATAGGCTATGTTGGTTGCCTTGGTTCTTTGTCGGATCACTTCATTTCTGATTCGACCCTTATGAGATATAGCTTGTCCGTCAACTAGGTTAACCAACACTCAGAGCGGCCATCACTTGGATGGGTGCCCGTTTAGTGGAATTTTCAACTGAGAGCTACCATGCTTAAGAGGGCACTTTAAGCCGTGAATCCCGACTGTATATCAGTTGTAAAAAAGTCTGGGTCCCTTGGACGCCCTGAAAATTTCATCAATAGAGTTGGCCACTAGCTCATATGAAAGAAGAAGTAGAAGAATTGCTTCTATTAAGTTTTTACAACACACAGAGTAGAGTTTGAGCACAAGTCACCTGATGTTGTGCGACGATGAGGTCGAAAATGGCACCACAGTAAAACTGAACTGGCTCTCAAATGACACTGCGGGAACACACCAATGAGAGCTCAGAACTTTGGTAGCGAGCCAGGTAGGCTTTTGTTTTGCCTCCTACGTTGTTTGTACAGGTTGAATAAGTAGCTTAATTATTTGAATGTACCCTTATTTGTTTAAGCGCGTTGCTTTCAGTTGATAAATATGCCGCTGGCCTGTTTTACATCTAACAGATTCTCGACAAAGATACAGTCGAGCGCTAAACAAATGTGAACAGTAACCTTAGTATACAACTTTAGTAAAACTATAAAAGTTTTCGTAAACGTCAATGTTTACTATCGCTAACATGTCAAAATGGCAACTCGTACTACCTAAATTTTGTAATTAGGTATATTAAAGCTTTGTTCGAATTCGAATACAACGATTTGAAATAAATCGTAGTACCTACCGATTTCAATTCCTCCAAGTTTACGTAAGGGACACTGAAAAAAAAAATGTATGGAAGGAAACGAAAACGTTTATAGTCTTCGTAAACCATTAAAACCTGTACTACAGTCAGTACCTAATCGACTAAGTCGAAAACACTTATCCTTTATAAATGCGAAATTTTTTGTGTCTGAATGTAATGTATTGTACTACCCCGAATCACCGTAACTACTCAACCGATTTTGATGAAATTTGGAATGGCGATAGCTTATACCCTGGATTAACACATAGGTTTTTTTTATCCCTGTTTCTACATGATAATGGGAAAAGCGGGTGAAACCGCGGGGCGCATCAAGTAATAAATATTAGTGTAATAATTAAAGGATCAGAATCTCGGCCACAATTATTTATCGTTATTTTAAGCCCGTAATAAACAAACTTGAACTCACGCAACAAGCGCCCAAATTCAATTAAGCGACAAAACAAGGTAGGGAGGGGGGTAATTATTTTCTTCCGAGGGAAATAACAATATTTCAGGGGAGTTTCAAGAGTCCTCCGATGAGAGACGTTCAAATCTTATTGAGGTAAAAATACTTTGAGAGGGAGCACCTTCGTTCCTTTTTGGACTTTATTGACTCACGTTTTGACGTTATTTTCATTTGTACGTGCTTGAAAAACGTGTCGAGTACAAATTGCACGTGACGGTCATGAAACAAATGTACTGTTCTGTGAAAGGCTAATTAATTTATTTAAATGTTTAGTTGCACCCTACCGGTTTCACCCGCGTCTCTCCGTTCTTCCGCAGGTACCTTTTTCCGGGATAAAAAGTAGCGTGTTAATCCAGAGTATAAGCTATCTCCAGTCCAAATTTTCGCATTTATAATATTACTAGCTGTTCCCCGCGGTTTCACCCGCGTAGGCTACAGTTTATCGCGATAAAAAGTAGCCTATGTCCTTTCTCAGGCTCTAGACTATTTCTGTACCAAATTTCATTTAAACCGGATCAGTAGTTTAGGCGTGAAAGCGTAACAGACAGACAGTTACTTTCGCATTTATAACATAAGTAAGGATAGGATTTGTATCGACTTATACCTAGTAGTTGTAACACATTATATTATTATGTAAGATCATAAGCACATTATCTGACACAAATTATGTTGAGTTTTAATTTGAAATCATAATAACTAGACCCAATTCTTAACTTGATATTGTAACATCTGCCATAAAAATAAGACATTATGAAACATTTTAGTATTCACTCAATGCAGCAGATGCCTTCAAATTATCTCTTAAATACCTCATGACCTCCTGGGAGCCTATCTATACAATTACACCTGTTATAAGCTTCTAACCCAAACGCTTCCATATTTCAACACCCCGTTGTGAACCATAATCGTTTTAAAATAAAGTCTGTTTTCCTTCAAAGCCTTAGCCCCGAGGGTAGAATATCAATGCCCCGGTAATTTCTGAAACGCGTTATGAGTAACTAATTGAGTGAAATATGCGCGAAACACGGGTACGTGGCATAATTATTTTTGAATAAATTAGGTGAATCTTTTTAAGGGCTTAACTTACATTTTATATAGGTATACTGGTGACTCGGTCTTGTTTCTCACTAGTAGACGAACATATTGACAACAAGAAATTTTCCTCCTACATACAAAAAAAAAACATGAATTAAACTTATATAAAAAGAAACATAACTTAGATCTTACTAATACCTAGTACAGAATTATAGTTGTATTTAGAACTCTAGGGTTCTCATCATTAAATAACACAAAACGAGCTTCATGGACAATGATCCCAAAATTCAATCTCCAGTCACTCAAAGAGACAATCCTCAAATCTTTGTTCACAATTCATTTAAACCATCTCTTTAATCAATTCCATGATCCTATTTTAATCATGAAAATGAAGTAAACTCCCACAATATAGAGTTTAATTAAAAACGCCAGTACCTTTATTTAATCAAATTCATGTTGGACATTGAGGACTTAGCGCACAAGAGGCGTAATGGGCTGATTGCCGCCCAATTTTAGCAATACATCTATGAAGTATCACTAACAATGTACAATGTACGAAGCACGGTGTTAATTTCAGTAACGATAGAAAGCTAATCGTATTTTCGACCGTTTTTTGATCGACACCTAAAGGTGTTAGTAATAGACATCTAAAGGTGTTTTAAACGCATTTAATCTATGTTATATAGGTACCTAAAGTTGTATTTAAAGGAGATCAAGCCGGTAAATATGGCAATTATGGCAACAGATCAGTGAAATGTCACCAATATTTAATTTAAAAGACGATCAAATATTTATTTATAGTTCATTCCGCTTCAGGCAGTTGAGACAGTTCATTTATTTTTCTAACACTATTTATCTTATTTCCCTTCTATCCCGTTAATGTTATCGACGATGGTGAATAATGAAAATTCCTTTATCGAGGGAAAACCGCAATCGGTCCGCGTTAACGCTTGAATTAATTTTCGCGATCATCTTTTGTCAAAAGCAATGTTTGTTTTGGAGTATGATTTATTACATTCTAAAATAAACACTGTGTTTTACTGTCATTATTATAATAATAGAAGTAGTCTCAATTTGTTACCAACGCAACCATATAAAACTAACTCAAATGGCTCAGCGACCAAAAAAAGTCTGTAAAAGTCAAAGTCTGTCTTGGCCAAAAACGAGAGAGCGCCACTCCGCTGCGATGTAACGCAACTATATAATTATATACTTGTTTTAAATATTATAATAATCATTAACATTAGAATTTGGTTTTGAAACGGGATAATGGTATAAAGTATTTGTTTACCTTTATTATTTCCGTGTGCATGCTACTTGCACAGTGCCAAAATATCGAGAGCTCAAACAAAAACAAACAACATAGTAAGTAGCCAGTTTGAAAAAAATTTTAGCGTTATTTTAGTTGACAATTTAACAAAATGTATCCGAATGTTGATTTTACGATGCGTGGACAAATATTTGCCGCAATATTCGGAATGAAATAATTTCAACATTCATTTAAACATCGCAGTAAAATAATAGGTAAATGAGATGAAAAATATTGTTTACTAAATACCTATCCCATTTAACCTAAGCTTACCATTTGTGTTAAAAAGTTTAAGTCTAAACCTTCTTACATCTGGAAAGTAACTTGATTAATCGGTTGATCGGCTTTTTAACTGTGCTCGTCTAGTTCTGTAGGATCACTTGTCAGTTGATAGAAAAGCTGGCTGATTACTTAGCGTCTTGTCTTTTGTAACTCTCTTTTTCCCTCTCTATCTTTCCACTCTAATTATTCAGTTTCAGGCGTAGCGTGACACTACCTTCGACCACATCGTCACTTAACACCAGGTGACTTGTGTCTAGATGAAAATTATATGTCATAGTGATGAGGCACAGCTTTCTGTATACCTTCTCTTCTTTAGGGTGTCCGTTAAAACTTGTAATAAATAAATATATATATTACTTACATAATACTCATTAAAAAAAGTTCATTGAAAGCAGTCTCGTAGAACTATGAATATTTATAAACCGACCGCAGTTTCCAGAAAATTGTTTCAGAACAGACGATGTATAATGTCAAGTGACTGCAGTGTGATGGATGGAGTGGAATATTTTAGAGCGTTTGTGTGTGGCGGGTTGCTTGCTGTTACAAAATACACCAAGCACTAAATTCTGGCAGCCTCACTTGGATACCAGCAATGCGATTCTGCAATTGTATCTCACTAGGCGAATTCGATTACGTGAACCGCACTCATTTCGACGTTCATCTCCCTTTCACGCAAATCGGCATTCCGCATGCTGAGAATATCGCAGCGAAGTGAATAAGAATATGATATGACCAATGAGCGCTCAGTGAGTTTACTAGGGAGTGCCGCACACCGTTTTGTTTCGAATCGGTATTATCGGTTTTTAATAATTTCGTATTTAGAGCGTATTAATAGTTAATTTAGTGAAATAATGGTATAACATTGACAAAAAGTAATAACACGTTACAAATTTGGTCTGACAAAATGCGCAAAACATATAGAAAATGATTTTACAATATTGTTGGGCAGAATAAAGTGAACGTCTATAGCCAGAGCCGGCGACCACACCAAAAAAAATAGTTTGTTGACAATGACAAAGTGTCACTAGTAGGGATGCAACATCGTTCATAAAAAACATCGATATCAAAATATCGATGTTTTTGAAATTGAAACATCGATGTTAAAAATATCGATGTTTATGAACGATATATCGATTTTTTTTCGATGTTTTTTATATACTAGCAGGGTTGCCAAATACAGACTTAAAATACAGAGAAAAGACGATTTCGAAAATAAAAATAATTATACATTCATTTTACTAATGATATCTGTCAAACAGTTAGTAATAATATGAAAAGTGGTAGAACGACTAAACTTTATCAAACTAAACTTAAAAAAAATAAACTAAACTCAAACTAAACTTTATCGGTGTCGAAAGCACGCGAGCCGCGCGAGGTGAGAAAGAAATGGCGCGACTTAAGTCACATGCGCTATTTCTTTCTCTCGTCACGTCACTTGACACTTGACAGACGATAGTTACGTACATACAAAGAGATGGTGCTCGCAGCTCGATGCAATAAAACATCGTTCTTAATTAACGATGTATCGATGTTTTCTTGTAGTTCAACATCGATGTTTTAACATCGATGTTTATGAACGATACCTCGATGTTTTAAAACATCGATGTATCGTTTGCATCCCTAGTCACTAGCAAGAGCAAGATTCGTTTCGTAAACAAAACAAAACAAGTTGAAGTTGTTATATTTCGGAGTATTTTTTGTGTTTTGAGTTTAAACTTGAACTTTGAGACTACAAAAACATAATGCCACAGAAACTATCGAGTTATGACGGAATGTTAAGACCCCACATGCTGGGGTTCTCGAGATAGCAACGCTTCGGGAAACCAACGGCTCGGTAGCGCGAAGTAACAAGTGTTGCATATACCAAATTCGTGGGTGGTGCGCATGCACGTTGCCGTCGGCCGTTTAGACGATTCTTATAGTTGAACATGAGGTAAGTTAAAACTGTATCTAGTTACATACAGCTTATTCTAGTTTGATTCTAATTCACCATGTACGGCTAATAATGAACTACAACTTATTACATGCATTTACAATAGTTTGAATCTTAATTCCAGCCAGACTACCATGTAACTAATTAGCTATCTATCAGGCATAGCAGGCAGCAGGACATAGGTACTTGCCCTTTATTCTCTTCTCTGAGTAAACAAGACGGCAAGAATTGGGATATGTCTAGGTTGTTCAAGTGAACACAATGTAATTGTTGTCTGGGTTATGTATGCATCTTTCCAACTAAACCAAAAATACCTTATTGTATTTAAAATTGTGATCACTTTAACTTATGGCTAATGCAATATTATTTTTTATAGATTGAGGCGTTCTCTTCTGTTGCAGACACCGACACTGCCACTGCTAGTATGTATTAGTGTCATTAGTTTCATGATTTACACCCAACATAATAAGTAGCCTAACTAGAATAGGACAGTAGTATTGATATTCTAGTACTTGACAAGGTATAAGGTAGAACTATTTTCACATAATTATTAAAAGAAACTGCTATAATAATTGTCATGTACTTATAAGTACATGTGAGGGTAGGAGAGAGAAAAACGAGTTAGTCTGGACTTGTCAACCTGGTTGTGTGTGCTCCCTGTAATATTACAGTTTTCGTGAGTATATAATAGTGGCGACGAGTGAAAACCAATTAAAAAGTGAATTAACATTATTAGATCTGTCACTAATGAAACAGTAAAAATAACTATGGGTATCAAATTTAACGAATTTGATGTAGCACATGGGTGCTGGCAAAATTATTTTTTCCTATACAGCTCCAAGAAGACGCAGAACTAGGATTCGGGGCTCAGAGCCACCACCGAGACAGAGTCAGTTTGCTCGAACCACCGAAAAATTCGTGAGGCTGGAAGAACGCCGCATGAATTTAGAGGAAAACAAGGCATGTCTCATGCAAGCTGTTTTAGAACGCTCATCTCAGAGAGAGCATGCATTATTAGAGGCCCTCACCAATGTAGGTAATAGGATGGCTGAGCATAATGAAATTATGGCTGAAGCCTTAAAAACTTTTGGAGACGGTGTTACAGCCTTATGCGATGCAAATTTAATCTATGATTAAATTGGAATTTTAATTACCATAATATCATCATTTTTGTTATACGATTGGATTTAATTATCATTTTTAGACTTTCTAGGTCATATTATAATTTTAAAGTAAATAGCAAAATAATTAATATTTAACTGTTTGTATTTACAACTGTATATCGTGAAACCGGTATGTATCTTATAAAAAATGTTAGTTTTAACTGTTACTTAATATTATAAAAAATCTCTCTGTAAAAGATTTCTTTTTTTAACGATAAGACTGCCTGTTAAACCTATTTTCTTAGTGGTACTTGTATTTCTGATAATTTGATATGGGGATCAACAGTAAAATAAGAGAACAATAGAAGATTGCATAGAAAAAGTGAGGTTTTATTTGCTTCTTAATCCCATAAATATTAGGTAATCTATTTAATTACTTCTTAATATAGACAACAGTAAATGTCAAATCCTATTATCCTACTAATATTATAAATGCGAAAGTTTGTGTGTGTGTGTGTGTGTGAATGTTTGTTACCATGTATCACCGTAACTACTAAACCGATATTGACGAAATTTGGAATGGCGATAGCTTATATCCTGGATTAACAAATAGGCACTTTTTATCCCGGAAAAATGTTCCTGCGGGATAACGAAAAGACGCGGGTGAAACCGCGGAGCGCAACTAGTATAAAATAAATATTATGACAATAAACATGTTAAAAACTATAATAAATACAAGGGAAATAAAACAAGTTAAGGTGGATGATCCCAGAGCTCATCACGCTATGTTGTCAAGAGATGGCGCTGATGTCATTTTTTACCTAAATTATTTTTTTACGTCGAAAATAACAATCTTATTCGAACCAAACACTAAAGCGCGCGTTCTATAGCGTTACTCAATTGTAAATTACCCAAATCTTCATTAAATAAACTAATAAATTACTCGTAACGCTTCTCTTACTGCTGGTGTCACAAATTTACGTACTTACACACGCACACGTAGACATAAAGTATGTCATTAGAAGGCATCTAAGGTGGTTGCTTGCGGTCCGCCTAGCAGCCCAGCGTCAATAGATGGCGTTGTTTCTAATTAACGCATCTTATTTTATTATGAATGAACAGGTGCATATTATTTTAATAATAATTATGTTTACCGGTAATGGCGTAATATGTTTTATGTATCCAACAATATTTCAGATGTGTTTTAGTTTTCAAAACACTTTTATTTGTGCCAAACAATATCGCGGCGGTAGTGGTGTATGGCAGCGATCTATTCACGCACACATAGAAAATGGTTTTGTTGTACACGAAACCATTTGCTAATTTCGTTCTTTCGTTTACTGTATAGGTTAGACCAGTGGTCAAACCTCTCAGTAGTTCTTTACTAATAACGAGGTTCCGAGTTCGATCCCTGCCTCAGATTTTTGGTAATTTTCTTTGATTTGGATGAAATTTAGAATGGAGATGGCCTATACCCTTTATTACCTATACTCTCTACTCTCCTACCAATAAAGACATTGGCTATTGTAATACTTTATTATGAAACAATCAGGATTATTTATTATATATGTACATAGTATCAAAATAAAAAACAGTCAATCACCAATAGTCTTTTTATTTACACATTCTTAAAATATTCAATAATTACAATTCTTCGTCAATATAAAGTCCTGCTGGTCGCACAGTTTTTTTCATTTTTTCCATGAACTATGTTCTGGCCACAGACTCATTGTGTTGGCCATATGCCATGTTATTGGTCAGAACATTGTTTTTATACAAAATTCTTTTGACGTGGTTGTGGCATGGTGTTATCGCTTTTCGTTTACATATCTGCAACAAAGCTATAATTAAAGTATATTCTAATTTGTATCCCAACCTGGCCATACGAAAACCACGGATTTATGTCTACTAAACACTACTAAAGAAACAAACATGACTTTGAAAAACTAACCATTCCAAATCGGCTGGCTGGCCTGTCGCATTTATATGTAGTGTAAACATCATTTTCATGTTGCCCTATGGTCAGAAGTTCAATTCCTTTTATTTCCTCCGTTGTTTTTTGGAAGTCTCGAATTTTCGAGAGACATGCTTCTTTCAAATCTGTTTCCACAATTGGTTCATTTGGTTTAGTAGTTACGTTGATACGTGGTAACAAACATTCACACGCACAAATTTTTGCATTTATAATATTAGTAGAATAAAATTTCGTTTATTTCAAGGTGTCATTTACGAAGTAAATAAGCGTAGGAAAATTATATGTCATCATATTGTTTATTTCAAAGGTATTTGAATACACTTTCAGCAAGGGCAGTTGTAGAACAACGTCCTTGATCCTCCGAAAATTAGATTTGTGGTGACAGCCAGCCAGCAGGGCTTTTCCGGTTATACAAAGGTACTATGTGGCAGGGCTGTTGCTGGCCTCAGCTGGCGTAGTGGTGCACGATTGTATCTGCTGATTTCCATCAATAATTTTCCAACGTTGATCAACCTTTTTTACAGAGTAAAACTATAAACAACAACTTGCCTAGCAACGTAGCAACTAGTCCAAAATGCATTTTACGTGAATGACGTAACCAAAAAACTCATAGAACAGTCTGATTAGTTTATACTAGCTGCACCCCGCAGTTTCACCCGCGTGTCCTACAGTTTATCGATATTTTTTTTTATAAAACTATTGTAGTAAAAGAAACACTAAATATTAAGTGAAGCTTACCACTTACCACACCGCGGTTTTCACTAATGTATGTGTATACATACATTAGTGAAAACCGCACCCTAATCGGTTAAGCCGTTTCTGGAATTAGCGCGCACAAACGCACAGACAAACAGACATACAGTCAAACAGACGAAAATTCCATTTACCATTGTTTTGGGTTCTATTGCGTTGATGATAAAGACCCCCAATAATAGCTTTTCTCATTTGTCTTTCACTAGTTTTCAGCCGCGGTTTCACCCGCGTCTTCCCGTTATCCCGCAGGAACCTTTTTCCGGGATAAAAAGTAGCTATAAGCTATTTCCATTCCAGTAGTTACGGTGATACGTGGCAACAAACATTCACACACACAAACTTTCGCATTTATAATATTAGTAGGAAAGGATAGGATGTACAGACAGCGATCAGTCACAGTTTTATTATATGTATAGGTAAATAAATTTTTATTGTAAATGTGGATGTGGATTTGGATTCCGTCTTCTTTACCGCTTAGACTGTTTTATTGAAAAATATACCTTATTCCGTTTGATAACAATATGTATAGTATTACATTGATAGATATCAGTTGATTTCGGTTTTTTTTTTGACGTTTATGATTTGAAGCGATGATAGCTCAATCGGTTGCGCATTGAACTTCCGTGCTGGACAGCACATGTTCAAATACCAACAATAAGTATGAGGTTTCGGTGAAGAAAAATATCGTGCCAAACCACAACATGGTGGCTTATTATGTAATATTTGAGACTTTAGATCAGATACCTATCTAGTAGATAATACTCTCATTAGCCCAGTAACTTCGCTAGCTACTTATGTTGTAGTTAGTACCTTACCTACCATACCTTTACCTACCAAATATTTATTTGATAATGCGGTAGTGCGGTACCAACACACTGGGTATCAAATATAGGGGTGTGACTTGAAAAGGAAAAAATCGATTAAGAAATAATCGATTTTTATCTCTTTAGATTAAATCGATTTGTAAAAACGATTCGATTATTTTTTACTTAATAATCGATTTTTTACAAATCGATTATTTTTCGATTTGTTTTACAAATCGATTATTTTTCGATTTTGTACAAATCGATTATTTTTTGAATTTTTACTAAGCGATTGTTTTTATTTATATAATCGATTTGTAAAAAACAATTATTTAAATAAAAATAATCGATTTGTAATATAATCATCGATTTTTTAAATATCGATAAAAAAAAGATCGATTAATATAAAAATCGATTATTTTGTTCACATCCCTAAACTATTTTAGCTAGGTAGGTACATACCTACCACCGTGGTAGGCGACCTCTTGCAAGGGCGATCTACCATTTCTAGTTCTACCGCCAAGTACCTAACTAACTATTTTATCAATAGTAGGTATCTATCTACGTAGACCGTATGTATTTAGATTTACGTTCTAATGTAAGTATGTTGTCAACTGCCTAGTTACCATAATACATACAAGTCGGATGGCCGTGTGAGAAACTATCGCAAGATATATATTTACTTTACTTATTTATTAACTTATTTTCCTACTTTGATTACCTGGGCGAAATTCTATCACTTAGGTTATCAAAGTGGATTAGACCTCCACGACCTTGACTACCAACCCGTTTCGATTTACGTCTTCGGAACGGAAAGTAAAAACTGCCCCAAAATCAACAAAATCGTTCATGCACGACTTGGCAAGTCGAAATATCGTGGCGAGCGAGACAGAAAATCATTCTTCACTAGTCATGCCCGATCTTGCAACGTCGCATAATTTTTAGCTATTGACAAACTATAATTTCTTCTGTGACGCTTCAACGTTGTCGTATGCCACCATTCGCTCACTGCACAAGGTCTACATCTAAATAGTTCATCGAAATTCAGATAGATGGCAGGTTAAAATCACCTAATTCAAGTCCGTCAACTTCAGTGCCACTCACGCACACATGTGTATAATAATACGATTTTTCCGATGTAAAATTACATGAAAAACATAATTTTTGTAAGAGAAACTGATAGTTCGCGAATGGGTAATTAATTGAACAATTTAAGAAAATTTTCAAACTTCATTAGAATAGTTCGCGTGATCCATATCGCCCTTCTTGAGTTTGTATGGGAAATTGCACGAGCCCATTCACCTTAACTATAATTAATATTATACACTCTGAATATAATAAAATAAATTGTTTTGTAGACTGTTTTAATAACTCACTTACGCCTCATCAGTAAAATACTAACTTTTATTTTGACATTTCAAATCGAGATCGTAAGCGAAATGACACCCGCGTGAAGCGACTATTGTGTTGTCAGAATGCCGATTTGCTCGACAAACCGAGCGTGATCACTTGTGTGTAGTTCCTTGCCCTTGCGCCATCATTCGGGTGGCGCTGGTGGCGCTGACGGTTTTGTCAGAATACGAATTTGACATCTCGCCGCGAGTTCAGCGCTCACTCCGCTTTCACGCAAATTAGTTACAACGCAGAATAGCACTACAGTTCCTAATCCAGTCGTACAGGCCCGTTATCTCAACCTGATGCGCTTACAGTACTCACACCATAGCAACTTCAACGACAATATCTGCCATGCTCGTAAACTTAAGCGCGTGCGAAAGAGACAACGAGACGTTTCATGATACCCACTCATTCGTATACAAAGGTGTGAATACATTGTACGTGCCAGCTTTAGGTAATCTTATACATTGCTCCAGCCTATACGAGTATAATAATCCTGTGTAAAAGCAAAACATGATAATTAAAAATTCAATAAAATATTAATTGGATTTACATTCAAGCAATGACTATTTTCCCTATGTTTACTAGAAATAACGTGATGTTTAGTGATGATGTGGATGAAGGTGCCATCACGCTACCTTCGGACTAAAAAATGGCTCTCAAGTTAGTGAGGTTGATGTTACTGTGTCTCATGTGAAAATTACCGTTTTGATAATAACTGTCAGCTTTTAATTTCTTCTACAAGTTTTTTTTATCCAAATTATTACCAGATTAGAAATTAGTTTTCGTAAAGTTCATTTACGAAAAATTTTCCACTGATTCTCCTTTGTTACTGGAAAGACAAATATGTCAGTTCAAACGAAGCATCCACTTAGCGGCAGAAGCTACGACATACCTATACAAATAATATGACTGTCTTCACTGCCATGAAAGCATTTTATCGCGGCCTTGCTCGCAATACAATAACGTGGCTATGTCTGTAATCTTACAATGTCTTCGTACGAAGAATGTGCAATGTCTTAAAAAGTATGCTCTGTATATTTTTAGTCACATATCGTTAAGCTAAGTCATAAGTCAGTTTGTGCCTGTAGGTGCTAGAATGACGCTCAAAGATTTGACGCTGTCATTTCATACAAATATGTCACTTAATCGTTACTCAAGCATAGATCAACACGTCATTCTAAAATACCAGCCTTAAAGCAAGCTTGAGGTGTCGGTAAAGGAAAACATCGTGATGAAACTAGGGCTTGGTGTTTCGGTAAGACATTTTGAAGTACTCGCCTGGCTAGCTCATCAATTGACCACACCGTTACCAAACATCTAATGACTTGTGTGTGTTAAAACAGTATCCACTGACATGTAATTTTTTTTAACTTTATTGAGAACCTTCTGACAACAAGTCACTTGAAAGGATTGGGAACTAACTGGCTCGCAAGTGGGACTGCCAGAACTCACTGATAGGTGCTTAGGGACAGCTCCATAACTAGAGGGTGGTATTATTAGCCCATAGTAGAAAATTCCCTACCACCAAGAAATAAATATTTACACTTTAATACACGCAAAACATTTAACCATAAAATACTCATCCATTTAACGAGTTGGGTTACACTCAGACTAGGAAAAATCTCCTTAAAAGGATTGCCTTTTTCACGAATTACTCAAATTAATTACACACCCGCTTAATTGCTCAGTTAACATTGCAACAGCTGTTTAAAACATGGCCGTTTGGGTTTACCGTAAACATAAAGCTGGTAAAACTGGCCATCTACTTAATTGACTGCCATTTTTTAGTGCTCTGAATGAATTGAAGAGCGTTTTAGTGTTTTAAGCCTCACGGGAGGGCCGCGCCGCAAATCATGTGTCTCTGTCATTCTTTTAATATCTGAAAGAGATGTAGTGATGCGTTGCGGTGTGGCCCGCCCTAATATTTGCAAGCCTTTTGGGTGCAATTATGAGCATAGTATGTCAAAAGAGTATCAAATACTTATTACAGCTTAATGTCAAACCATTAAAAAATATATAGAGTAGTCAGAAGAATTGTTCTAGGAAAATTTCACAGACGCGTGCTGATGGTAAAATCCGGCTTTGACAACTTGTACAAAATGATTGCATGAAATTGTCGATAAAATATTTTAATTTGTCGTATGAACCTGCAATAGCTAATCACAACTGTAAATGAACTTAAGACTTGTATATCATTATTTCAAATTGAAGTATTTGGTTTTATATATAAGAGCCATTTGATAACTATTTATTCTCACAAAGTTCTCATTCAAACCGATATCTAAAATTAAATCTAGTTTTAATATTTCAGCCTATTGAAATTCAGACAGTGAGAGCAAGACGTGCTTCATATTCATTCTTCTATAAAGATCTTGAAATGCAAAAATTTTAGTTTATTCGCATTCTGCTCGATTTTACGCAGAAATACGCTTAAATTCTTAGCGCTTAGCGATGTCACAGCGTGATGAGATATCCTACTAATACTATAAACGTGAAAGTTCGTGATTATGGATGGATGGATGGATATTTGTTACTCTTTCACGCAAAAACTACCGAACGGATCTGAATGAAATTTGGAATGGAGATAGCTTATACCCTGGATTAACACTTAAGCTACTTTTTATCCCGGAAAAAGGTTCCTGCGGGATAAAGGGAAGACGCGGGGCGCAACTAGTACATTTTATACATACACATTCACCTCCGTTTTTAAGAAAGTAAGGCGAGTTAAAAACTGAGATATTTGTACATACCATAACTTGATGGGTGACCGTTTAGACTCATTTTCATCTGAGCGCTACCGCTCTCAGTCCCGGCTGTATCAGTCGTAAAGTCAAGTTGATACCTTCGGCGGGCCTGAAAACTCCGACAATAGAGTTGCCACTGTCTCATATGAAAGAAGAAAGAGTTCACAACGCTAAAAAAGCATCCAAATTCGTCACAGAGTATCACAAACAAACAAACAGAAAAAATCCTCTAACCATTGATTTGGATTCTGGACCTTAAATAGTGGACTTTGTCTCTAAAATTTTATATGTAACTAGCTGTTTCCCGCGGTTTCACCCGTGTGGGCTACAGCTTTATGCATGCAAAGTCTCAGCCCGATCGGTTCAAAATTGACAAAGTTTCATACAAACTTTCATCCCCTATTTTATCCCCTTGGGGGTAGAATTAATCAAAATCCTTTCTTAGCGGACGCCTACGTCATAACATCTACCTGCATGCCAAATTTCAGCCTGATCCGTCTAGTGGTTTGGGCTGTGAGTTGATAGATCACGATGTCAGTCTGTTATATACCTTTGAGTTATATATATTTAGATAGATAGATGTTACAAGAAAAGCAAGAATGATAGTAGCTTAAGAACAATGACACATAAATGAAGAAAGTTACTTAATTGACGTATAAACTTAATTCCAGTTAATGGAATACAGCACCATTAAAGTTTAACTCGTTAACACCAAGTTAATGAAGCTTTCACGCGAGTGTTGACATTGCAATCATGGATGTCAATTGAAATGAAATGGAATCGTTTAGTGATTAAATGGTAATAACTGCTTGAATGTTATGTTATTGCTTAGTCCCTACTTATCCCTACTATCCCTACTTAATCCTACTAATATTATAAATGCGAAAGCTTGTGTTTGTGTGAATGTTTGTTACCACGTATCATCGTAACTACATAACCGATTTTCATGAAATTTGGAATGGAGATAGCTTATACCTTGGATTAACACGTAGGCTACTTTTTATTCCGGACAAAGGTTCCTGCGGGATAATGGGAAGACGCGGACGAAACCGTGGGTGCAACTAGTGTGTTAATAAACTATGTGTTAGGGTATAAGCTATCTCCATTCCAAATTTCATTCAGATCCGTTTAGTAGTTTTTTTTGCGTGAAAGAGTCACAAACATCCATCCATCCATCCATACTCACAAACTTTCACGTTTATAATATTAGTAGGATAGGATAGGATTTAAAGAAATAGCAGATAAAGATAAAATTTTGGATTAGCACATAGGGTTATCAACTTTTATATATCCGACATGAGCTCCTAGAAATCTCTCTTCATTTCATACAAAGTAAATTTCTCTTTGATGGGCTACAAAGCAAGTTACCCTATTTTATAGTCTCGGCTAGGGTTGTCACCATCTGACAAGGATCCGAGTGGCAATTTGTCCCTAATTTATAGAAGCCGTTCGGTCGCAAAACAAAGTTACCTTTAGAAATAGGAAAATTGTGTTGGAACCTTTTGTTTAAAGTGCCTTTAAATAATTTCGCTCCTGAGATTGTAACGAACCGTTGAAATTAAATCAGTTGCCTTATTCCAAAGTTATGATTACCATAAATTTTTAATTAATTGTCGGTGGAAGTGTAAAAATCAGACATAATAAAGTTATTTGCTTTTTTGGGCTTGTATTTTCTATGTAATGAAATTATGAAATGAGAAAGTTATTCGCCTGATATATAGTTAGCGTCACGTTTGCCCATTTCTTTCTTCTTTCTATGACACCAAGAATTTGGAATTTTGACAGTTCAGATGAAGCTAGCAAGGCCTGAGTCCGACACTACTTTACAACTGTTACTGTGCCACGATGTTAGCATAAAAAACTCGAGCACTACATTTTAAACTAACAGCTTCAGGTTACGACTTCCTTCAGTACAACTTTGCAAAGCAAGTGCAGTTTTAACCATCAGTATTACTTAAAAAGTGCAGGGTTTGTTACTGCTATTTTTACACTAGTGTGCAAAGATTTTTACGATCGGAAGTTTTCTGAGAGAAATTAAATAAATAAAAGCTAGATATGTAATGTCACAGAATTTTTGTAGACCTTCTGGATATTAATTGGATATTTTCAAGCAGAAACATGACAAAAAGGATATTTCTACACTTGATAAATAACAGAACATACATACTATTGGTGTGTTCCGGCACTCTTTTTTTATTTTAAGAGATAGGCAAGCATTTGACCACAGTCTCACCTGATGGTAAGTGATGACGAGGTCAAGGATGGAGCATGCTTGCCTAGAAGATACCTATTCACTCTTGACTTGAAGGCCACATCGTCACTTAACATCAGGTAACTTGTGGTCTAACGCTACCCACGCAGTATTATGTAAAAAAAAACTATTTCTGATATTTTCTTTTATTTGCTAAAGCTTCCCTACGATTACAAATAGGTACTTCTAGACATTCTAATATACATTTATATACAAATTACTACTTACTATGGCTATTAAACTTGTACTAACATTATTAAACTTGTATTAAACTTGTACTAACATTATTTGCAAGATAGCAGCATTAAATTAGTATAGATTGATTCAGAATATAGTTGGGACTGTCCCGAATTGTCGATAACAGAGACACGAGTAAAAAGACCCAAATAAGGTGCGATACCCAAACGCTTTTTAGTAATGACAAGGGGTTTCATAGAATTTTTTGTTTCGGAAACATCTTGTGCTCTGTCAAGTTTTCACTACATTTTTCTATTGTTTTATTAAATAACAATTTGTGAAAATACCTTGCAGTTCTTAACACAGTAGTTGACAGCGGTTTATGCGAGTAAATTTATTTATTACATCATTAATAAAGGTATGTATTTGTGTGTGTATATAAATATGTATCATAAGTAAAAAAATATGATTATTTATTTGTTAAATTGAGTGGTTTTACTTTTTATGTACCTACATTAATTTACACCACCAACCGCATTTTATTTCATACTACATATTTCTTTCCATACAAAGTTTGTCTGGTAGAAATCGTTCTAAACGATATGACCGCCCATTGTAACATAGCTCTAAGATTTTTCGTTTAATGTTGTTCTATGTTTCTGTTATTGTGGTGTAACAATAAAGCAGTATCTATCTATCTAAAATTCACACAAAAAGCAAAGATGACGCGCTTGGGGTGTTCCAGTATCTCGTATATATAAAGACACAGCATACAGGATACCTACCTACGCTGAGTGCGAGAGCCCTAAAATTCAGTCCCACAATCAGTATACCCCTAAGTATCGACACCTAAAAAAGTAGCTTTCCACCTGAAAAACAAAAGACTGCAAGATTCGTTAAGATAAACCAACAACAAACTATTTTGTCATAAATCGCTCTAAGTAACTGCCGTTCTCTTAACAGATTCCCTTAAACCAAAACGTTACCACGATCCCGGCTTCCAACCTCAACTCATAAAATACTCGAGAGTATAATCTTTTATTTAATTTAGTGTACGGAACGACTACCGAGCCCATTGTCTGCGTAATGAATACTTGAGAACGTGTAGGAACCATTAGGGGACGATTTACAGGACTCTTGCCATGTTCTTGATTTATTTTTAAAACACTTTTATTAGCTTGACTTGTAACTAACTAACAATGTAATCAAATTTTAGAATTCCATTTTCACCCACTTCTTATTGTCGTATCGACTTGAAACTTTGTATGTACTGTATGTAATTTCGGTGACAATGCAATAATTTGGTATCATCGACCTGATCTGATGATGCAGCCGGATGATGGGTAGGGGATATCTGCACTGGCTACTAGTAAACCCCTCGTGTTTGGGCTCAAATGACTCGTCTTGATGAGTCCAATAGATTGGAATTGGTGACGAGGGTCTGATAATGCAGCCAGAAGGTGGGTAGGGGGTATCTCTGCTGTGATTAATAGTAAAGTTTGGGCTCATTTGACAAGACGTTTTGACGAGTCCAATAGACTGGGTTTGGTTACATAGACTAAAAAGTAAAACATATAGCTTTAAATAAACGCTCTAAAAAATATATAAAAATTTAATTTACTTGTATAATTATTTTATATTTTTAGAGCGTTTTAAAAGTGTTTTACATATTTAGTTTTTTTAAGCTATATATTTTGGTTTCTTAGTTTCATCATTCATGTATATTTAAGTTTAATATTTCTTAACTTATGTTGTATTAGTAGCTGTAAGCCACCCAAATAAAATAAAATAAAAATAATATGACTGACAATAGTAATAGCCGACAGGTATAAACTAGATAAATTCGAAAGACCAATAATTAATTATCTTAGATAAACACAAAAGGCAAGACAAGTTACCGTTTCACATCTTGTCTTTTGTGTCTTTTGTAATCTTTTATGTTTCTAGGCTGGAACCTAAAATAAAAATGCATACCTTACCTACATGTATCCGTATTTTAAACCTACTCAAATGGATTACCCTTCTTCCAACCATACACGAGCCTAAAATTTTCTCGTTACACCGTCCTATTAAAGTAATAGACCATACATTTCGTTCTACCCTCAATTTCTTTAACACGTCGGCGTCGTCCGCTTCTTGGGCGGATTACTCTCCGAAGTATTTTTTATCCTCGTTGAATTGAAAAACGTCCCGCTCAGCTCCTAAGTCGAGGTAAGCTTCGCAAAATATAATGGAACGCCAAACTCAATTGATGTTTTGTGGCGTGCAAAGTTATACGTAATGTTCGGGATGTTTATGGAGTAATGAGGCCCTTGAAGTGGAATCATAAAGGAAAATATCTAAAATCGTTCGTGCAATGCTAACTTTCTTGAAAATTACCACGAGAGATTTTTTTTACTACTTACAGGATAGCCTTTGACCATAAGTCATCTGATGTTACGTGACTATGTAGTCGAAGGTGGCGTTACGCTACACCTGGACTGAGAACTGTTTAGGCGTAAAAAGGTAACAAACATTAAGATGAGAGTCAATTTCGCATTTTATAATTTCAGTATGAATATCTGTCTACCGTGCCAAAATTGGTTTCAATTGCCAATGGATTCTGATCCATAAGCATACGTATCACACCGATAACCTTTACCCGCAGAGACTTTTCACTAATGGAAAATTTATTGTCGAGCACAATATTGGGAAATTCCGTGGATTGTGAGGGAATTGTCTCGATTGGATGGCTCTTAAATTTGGAAGTCGACCTTATTCAATTCAAGGGAAAATATCTAGAGAATACGATGGTAATATACCGAGTTAGCTATAGGTTTAATATTCGTTTCGATTCGGTTTATTAGAGAGGCTCAATTAATCGTTAATAAGCTTCTTATATTTTACAATTTTATTTTTGAATAAATGAAAATTGGAAATAATTACTAACCAACTTTGTCAGTTATTCAACTACCAAATCTCACTATCTAGTTCCAGATTGAAGAACAGTGTTTTCAGTAAAATACATGGAATATGGAGATTTATCATCTGATTGATATCTCAGAGTGACGAACCCAGCGACACTTAATTTTTTTTTCATGCAAACTGATATTTTATCAAAAAGGCACATCATCATCATCATCATCATTATCAGCCTTTCACGTTCCCACTGCTGGGACTCTGGCCTTCTCTCAGAGAGAGAGTATGGGCTGTAATCTACCACGCTGGCCCAGTGCGGTAGATGTCGCATGCCCTTGAATGTTGCAGTTCTTGGGCATGCCGGTTTCCTCACGATGTTTTCCTTCACCGCTTTGAGCGATGGCAAATCCGCACATAACTTATTGAGTCATAGGTGCGGCCGAGAGGATTCGAACTCGGTGTCGGCGTCTTGTAAGTTGCACGCCTAACCGTTCGGCCACCATCGCTCAAAAAGGCACACAAGTAAGCATTAGAGCATCCTTATCATCAGCCTATTACGTTCCCACTGCTGGGACTCAGGCCTACTCAGAGTGCGAGAACGGGCCAAAATCTAAAAGGCTGGCCCAGTGCGGGTTGGTAGATGACGCATGCCCTTGAATATTGTCGTCCTTGGACATTTCAGTTTCCTCGCAATGTTTTCTTTCGCAGTTTTGAGCGTTAATTAACTGCAGTAGCACTATCAAAGGGAAAGAAATAAAAATGGTTTGAATCAAACCGTTTCTGCTAGGTATAAAGTGGAATAAAGCAGTCAAACGAACTATTTCTGCATGTATGCAGTATTTCGAGTAGCCCGGGGGGGTAAATTAAATTTGCACGCTTTGACTTTGAGGTCACGTTAGCAAAGTGGAATTTCGGATAAAGTTGGGCTCGTTTTAAAACCAATTGCACTTTGGCTATTTATTCTTTTAACAACTTTATTTTTACATATAAATGAGTAAGTTACATAGTTGTGTGTGTAATTAATGATAGTGCTTGTGTTTTGCTTGCAATGTTGCAGAAGTCATTTGTTTTTCTTTTTCGTTTTTCATTGTAAGACTAGCTGCAGGTTTGCCCGCGTGGCCTAGGTACTTTATTAACAGCTCAATTCTAAAGATCATCATCATCTTCAGCCTGTAATAGTCCACTGCTGGACATAGGCCTCTTCCGAGTTACGCCACTGAGCCCGGCTTCTTCGGCTCTTCTCATCCAAGTACTATGCTAAAACCATTAGATTCATGATGCGAAAGTAACTCTGCTTGTTCGTTACCTTTTTATTCCTAAGCCTGGAATACCTAGGAATACCCAGTATGGATACAGTTTGAACCCAAAGGAAAGTTTGATCACAAGTTATCTGACGTTAAGTGACGATGTGGCACCTGAATACACATTTATCGCTAAAAACTGTGATCATAGGATTAATATTTCAGAAATTTAGCTGGCTCTTTGCGCAGTGCTACTTCGCACCTCCCTGGTTCTACATTGTACTACGAATTTGTACCGCCATGTACAAATTTTGCAAGCCCCTCGAGTACGAGCTTAATTTGTCGGCCTCGGTCCGATGTGAGCGGAACTTTGTTTGGAGATCTGAACCAGGGATGTTACGAATATTCGCATCCTCATCCGCAAATGCGGAATATTACCTTAATTCAAAAAGAAAAAGAGAAAGAGAAAGAGTTCTTAAAGGTCGGCAACGCATCGGCAACTCCCCTGGTGTTGCAGATGTCCATAGGCGACGGTGACCGCTTTCCATCAGGCGGGCCGTCAGCTTGTTTGCTAATCTATTACATAAAAAAAAAAAAAAAAAAAAAAATTCAGACATCTGCATACGCATTCACATCTGCATCATTTAATGCGGAGTTTTTACGGATGCAGATTCACATCAACAAGCAAAAAACATTTAAAGAAAGTGGGCGGAGTCAGAGTGGCACGTTCTTCGCGTTTGTTTTGGTAATTGCAGAAATATGATTAAAAATGTAAGAAGTTAATTTTAAATTGATTTTCAGTTATTTATGCACTTAAAATTTAAATGATTGTTTTTTTTTAATCCCAGAATCCACATTTGCATCCGCATCGCATCCGAATCATAATAATAATTATAAAGGCAGGCTCTCAAGTGAGATCTTTGGATTGGTAACAATCTCTTCGCGAGTGCAATACCACTATGCAAACACGCGCTATGTAAACACGCGCTATGCAAACACACACTGCGAGCATTAATATCTGCTTACATTTGGCAAATTATGCAAACTCAAGGAAATGAATCACATTACATGAAGGAAAGCTTCATTGGAGAAAAATAATACCTTGCATTCCCCTTGCCGACGAAATGGTAACTTATCGACGTTTATATCTACGAAACTGAAAAAAGGAAATTTACTGAGAAAATGTCCTCCGTTAAGTAAGTTAATAAATATGTGTTTATTTTGTATTTCTTACAATGTGGTCGAAGGCGGCGCCATGGACTAAACTGGCTCTCAAGTGAGACACCCAGATTACACTGATAAGTGCTTAGACTGCTTAGTGACAAACATGGTAGCTAGCCAGGCAAGCACTAAAAATGCCCTACCACAAAGCGAACTATGATTTCATCACGAGGTTCGCAATGTTTCAAATCTTCGCAAAGGTCGCATATTGGCGTCACTACACGGATAAAAAAGACCTTCCGAAATACCGTTTTCCTTCTGAGTCAAAAGGGAAGGAATTGTAATTCAGAAGGAAAACTAAAGTAAATTAGGGAAGGAATCGGTCTTGGAAGGTAAGACTCAGAAGGAAAGTCAGATTTTTTTTTCAGTGTACCACTGCAGCCGTAGCCAATATGTAAACATTTCTTGTCCATCTATTCTCTTCCTATAATCGTTAACACCTTAGAGTAAGCGTTAGCTTCTAGTGAGCATTCTAAAACTACCAACTAACTGCTAGTCAAAATACAACTTGTCTATCATTGTGTATGACACGTTGCGATCGGCACTGTAGAAACAATACTATTCTATTCTATAATGTCTAACGAATAGTTATCTTGTCTGCGATATTTCCATTAGTTCGTACTGAGATATGTCATTCCCGTTGATTATTATAGAGTCTATTTTATTAGAGAGACATCGTGGGCCCTATCTTTCATCGCTTCAAATACTTTGTCGTTTAATTAATGTGCGTCTATTGTATACCCAGTTTAATCTGTTATTATGTTTGATTAGCATTAAAATCCCGTAACATTGTTTGCATAGAACTAATCGTGTTCATCGCATTAATGTTCTCCCTAATTTATATAAGCATCCTATTATAATAATAATTAATTTAATCTAATGTGTTGTAAATACATGTATAATATAGAACGATATTTGTTTTAGAATTTGGATACATTTTCACACTAATCATACTGCATACTAATAATAAAAATGCGAATGTTTGTGTGTGTGTGAGAATGTTTGTTGCCACGTATCACCGTAACTACTAAACCGATTTCGATGAAATTTGGATAGAGATAGCACATATCCTGGATTAATACATAGGCATTTTTGTCCCGGAAAATGGTATTTGCGGGATAACGGGAAGACGCGGGTGAAACCGCGGAGTGCAACTAGTACTATAAATGTGGGGGTTTGCGAGTGTCATACACACTTTTTGTTACTTCTTCACGCTGAAATGACATTTGAGTGAAATTTAGATTAACACATAGGCTACTTTTTATTCCGAAATAGGTTCCTGTGGAATTTATCTACGGAAAACCGCGGATATCACCGCGGGGCACTGTTATGTCTTTTTTTGTAAGTATATTTATCTAGATAAAAAAGAAATGAAGTGAGTTCATCGCTAGAGAAGTTGAAAACAGATGGACCAATTTGGTGATTTTTACATAACATGTTCAAAAAGCCTCATAAAAGAAATCCGTCAAAAAGAATGTAAATACTTATAGTAAAGTGTAACAGTACTTTATAAAAATAAAGTAACAACGTTATTTACAAGTTGTAACAAAGTACACGAATCCTGACAACGTGCTAATCCCCACTGAGTAGAGTAGCGTAATCCGGGATAGTGTACAGACCTACATATAATACATATGTATGCTATATCCCATAACATCGCTCAGGTACACATAAGATCATCATGTGAAAAATAGTAAATTCAAATGCAGAAGGAAGTCTTTGACTTGGCACGTACTGTCATGAGGTATGCATTCCTTCAAAATGGGTGTGAAAGGTGTTCTTAAAGGTTGGCAACGGTCCTAGACTCGTATTTTAGAATGAATGCTCAAGCGATAATCGGTACTTGAGCTCAGATTGGAGCGATGGTGGCCGAACGGTTAGGCGTGCGACTTACAAGACGCCGACACCTAGTTCGAATCCTCTCGGCCCCGCACCTATGACTTAATAAGTTATGTGCGGATTTGCCATCGCTCAAAACGGTGAAGGAAAACATCGTGAGGACACTGTCATGTCCAACAACTGCAACATTCAAGGGCATGCGACATCTACCAATCCGCACTGAACCAGCGTGGTAGATTACAGCCCATACTCTCTCTCTGAGAGAAGGCCGGAGTCCCAGCAGTGGGAACGTGAAAGGCTGATAATGATGAGCTCAGATTTGACGCTGTCAGTTCATACAAATACGTCACTGAATCGCTACTCAAGCATTGATTGACACTTGAGCGTCATTCTATGTAGAATACGGGCCCTAGTGTTGTGCTAAATGTCCATAGATGATGACGGCCGTTTTGCCTTCAGGCAGGCGGTCTTCTAGTTAAGCTACATTAAAAAAGTTCTGCAAAAAAATCAAGAACTATTTATTCTACGGAAACTCCCAAAAATCACTTTCTCTTAGCTCATAATCCGATCGTTTTGAGAGTTTTTCGCAGATCGTAACAACGTGACGACCTATGCCTGTTATAGCGACCAATGAAAATAATGAATTGATACTCACTCTGTATCATATTTTGCACCCTATCTCGGGTACAGGTAAGGTTTGTTTTCGCTTGACATACAGTTTTATCCGAGGCACCTTTGTCATGTGTGACCCGTAAGGTTTATCTCGTTTTTTGCTGAAGCTTAAAATTTTCACGGTTCAGTAAGTTTACTGAAACTTTATACAAAGGTGTAAGCTTTATTAATATACTGTTGGCAGGTTTAGCCTTTTGTGCTTAAAGTTAACACACTATGTATAATAATAACACCTAAGTATTAAAAATGTGCCTGTTTTTGATCGGGCGTGTATCTTTGTTAAATCTTCACGCTTTAAGAACTTCACGGATAAAACTTTAATTTGGATTAGAGACAATTTACATCCTAGATCTATATATATAAAAGAAAGTTGTGTTAGTTACACTATTTATAACTCAAGAACGACTGATCCGATTTGGCTGAAAATTGGTCGGGAGGTAGCTTAGGACCAGGAAACGGACTTAGAGTACTTTTTATCCTGGAGAAGGTTCCTACGGGATAAAGGGAAGACACGGGTGAAACCGCGGGGCGCAGCTACTTTAGGATAAGCACTTACGGTCGAAATTAATAATCAACCCTGATCCGTTTTTCGCGGTCCAAAACCATGAAAAACCGGATCAGGATCGTTCGATAAACTACCTTTATCCCGGATAAAAATATCAGTAATTTTTGGTTGATACCATCAATGGAACTGTCTAATGGTAGGTACTACAATTAATAATTGTTATAGTTAACCTGTAAGGCCCTATTCAGTGCGACGCGGATGACCTACGCTCCGCGACGGACGCAAAACCTAGTCCGCGTGCGGATGGTCCGCGTCGCACTGAATAGGGCCTAAGGATGGTAAAGACATTAGGTATATTTGTAAGTATCGTTTTGTATCGTACGATAATTTTGGCAACGTTATTTCTTTGCATGAAACAATTCTTTTTATATAGGCATCCTCCAATTATTTTCTTGGCACTATGCAATATCCTATTTTGTAAAAAACGTTCCTATAAGAAAAAGGTTTAAGTCAACGCTGAACTTTTTATATCTTTCAGCAACGTGGAACATTCCATTGGCATGAAAAATTACTGATTCTCAATGGAATTTCCCAAGTAGTTTTGGTATGTACAGTCAGCGACAAAAGTAGCTGATCATACTGAATTTTCCAAATGCGTATTAGATCAGTAATGTTTGTTTCTTCCCTACAACTTACAAGGTTGCGTTTGACCATAACACAACACACATGATGTTAAGTGATGATTCGGTCGAAGCTTAGTGTTTGATATCATACAGCGAATCGGAAAATTTTGGTTTTGTTCTGCGACTTTTGTCGTTGACTGTACTTCAATTTCTCATTTCACTTTCCGAAACCCGCAATGCATCATTTGGTTCTTGCATCATTTAGAAGACACTAGTACTAACTTATTATTCAGTAACCAAAGCTGTAAAAGTAAACGATAGGGATGACAATCTGAAATCGATTAACTGACATATCGATTTCTCGGGTCAATAAAACAAGTTTCTTTTTTTTATAGGATATTTTTGACCGTTTTGAACGCTCTAAGCTTTGACCAATCAAGTTATGATGTAACTGAAGGTAGTTTATATGAGGCTTTCAATCAGATGTGTTTACACTGTTTACTTGACTAGAGCAGTGCGACTGGACTTTGCAATGTCAACTTCTGGTCGAAGCTATATTCACCACTCATATTATAAAATCGCAGTCGCTATTGGAAATTTCTAAAAGGTTGGTATTTTTATTTTTCAAAGAGCAAAATTTACAAAAAAAAAGTAGGAGGCCATTAAAAAATTTGAACTCAGAGGAACATTTACGTACAAATTTGTGTGTTAACGAAAACCATTCGCTGTCACGACGGATACACGGGTAGAATAATGTTAGGGAAAGTCGAAATAAACAATTAAATATGGTAATTGTTTAGTAACCGTAAAATTAGAAACATTTAACTTATTTTTGGGATGACTTCACAATGTTCAAAACTTTCTAAAGCAGTAGCGAAATGCATTCGTCTCGCAGCTGTCATACACCGCATAGGGATGAGCGATATGTTTCGACAATATCGCAGTATCGATATTGTTGTCTAAAATATCGATCCTTTGTGTCTATGTTGGCTTAACTTCCTTATTCATCCTAAGTCTTTTATTTTCCCACTAATGGAAGACAGGCTAGACAGCGAGTATGGGACATAATCAGTTGACTTGTAGTCAAACGCTACTCTATAAGAAGTAAAAATAAATACCACGCTGGCCCAGTTTGAGTTAATACATGTAACATGCCCTTAAAAGTTGTGGTTCTTGATAAATATGCCGGTTTCCTCACTATATTATCTTTCACCGTTAATAATACTCCTCAAAAATTCACTACTAACATTGCGACAATGTCCTAGAGTTAACCAATTCTCTAGGTAAGTTACAACTTAAACAAAGTACGCAGTTTACTTGAAGACTCGACGCAAACAGCCGTCGCTCCTGTTATAGCAGAACTTTGCCACTAAAATTACCATATTGCACCTTCGAACGACAAAAGTTTGATATATTGTTTCAAATGTTGCGGATGGGTTGGGTTTAATGATAGATGGAAAGTAACACTTAGGTTTATGGTGGTCCCTTAAAGTATTTAGCAAGTGTATAAAACTCAAGAATTGGTAATAAACGCAGGCAGTTAAATTCTGAGGTAACTGGCACTCTAGCGTGGGTTGCATATTTTATACATCTTTTAGGGTCACATGTCACCTGATGTGCAGTGACGATGTGGTCAAAATTGGCGCCACGCTACGCCTGGTTTGGAAAGTGGCTCTCAAATGAGGCTCCTGGAACACACCGATAGTCATGAATGTGTTCCGGTTTGAAAGGCAAAGTTTGCTTAATATAGTTTAGATATGCGAAAACTGTGGTTTCTTTATCCTGATAACAGTGATGTTAAACGCCTTGTACCTCTATGTGCATAAGTTTTTTTTACCATTAGAAGTGCCAATAAAAACATCCTTATAATGATGCACGCAGTAATAGTTCCATCTTTTAACAATATTGATCTAGAATAATTGAATATTCTTAGAATTGAACGGTAACACACGGCTCCATTCCCGATATAGCTCGTCGAGGGAAGAGTCGAACTTATAATGATGACAAATTCGTACTGCAAAATATTCGTGTCGCGACCTGCTCGCGGAGATTTCTGAATGGGATTCTTGCTAAAATGCTTTTCTATATGTGAATTATGTATTGATGTTCTAAAAGAATGCATATTCGTTGGTAACGTGGTGGTAAAAAATCGAGTCACATCGACTTTAGAGAATTCGGTAGAATGTAAAAAAATGATATGAATACCTTTCTTCAGGTTTTGATATAATTAATGTACTGATGATAATAATGCTGCAATGAGCTCGAGTTTTCGGTAAAGGAAAAGATAGTGATACAAGCCTGTGGTTAAACGCTACATAGTAGGAAGTATAGAAAAAATAAAGGCTAATCAAATTACTATTTCATATATTTTGACTTAAAGACTACTCGGGTAGTTTTTTTAATAGAAGGTGACGTCATTAGTTATATTTTAACTCATATAGTTTTGTACGAACATTAAACCCAGAAATATATTGTTCAGAAAAGCCAGCTACAATCGAAAATTTCCAAAGGCAGCGTTTAATCAGTGCGAAGCATCGATTGACGTCGCTCAAACTAGGCTAAGAACAGAGGCTTTGAACGTCTCAATCAATAGCCCCTAGAGACTGGTCTTGTCTCTTTACTACTATTATGGACTAAACGATACTTTAGGCTTGGGCAAAACTATCGATATATAAAACATCGTTTTTTTTTAAACTATCGATAGACACAGAAACAGATGTCAAAACTACTTTTAGCGGAAAGGGAAACGCACCTGTTAGTACTGTAAAAAACTAATCATTTTGCTTGACAAAAAATTACATTTAATCGATATTTTTCACTCGACACTTATCGATACGATAAATATCGATTTTGTTCTTACTTACCCATCCCTAGTACTGCTGACGGCTTGAGAACCATTATATTGACGCCAAGTTAAGCTCTCTATAATAAGTCAGCTTCAAGAGCGTTGGGTAGCATCTCCTTTGCAGTCAGTCAATGACCGTAAATCAAAAATTAAGCGATGAAAGCTTTTAAGTGGTAGTGACGTCAGCATGCGAAGTAGACTATAATTCTGTGATGAGCTTGAACATTCGATGGAGAAAAACCTCGTGATGAAACCATCATAGCTTGGTGATAGAACATTTTCTAGTCCTTGCCTGGCTATATAGCTACTATCCTCAAGTTAAGGACCTGCCGCCAAGCGCCAATCGCTGTGATCCGTACCCTGAATTGATAAACCTTTGTAGGGTTCGAGCCCGTGACCTACGGGTCGCAAACAACGTCACTACAACTGAGCTCTCATATAGCTTCACAACTTTACTTTTTTTTTACAATTAACATAGGCTAGCATTTGACCACGATCTCGGCTGAAAAAATGGAAATGGCTGAAGTTGTAGCATGCTTGTACGCTTGACTAGAACACTACCAGGTAGATTTTTTCAGGAAACACCAACCATGACAAGACATTCAACCCTTTACAACTTTTTATTTTAGGTAACTAAAACAAACTAACCAACTGAGATGGTACAACGACCCAAAGAGATTCTTGGCCTCCGATAATAAAAAAAAACGCCACTTCGGTCTGTCTGCTTTTTTATTCAACGTTCTTTTTTCTATTTTTCTGTTTTTGTAACATGAAAGCTGCATTTTTGAGCTGTCATCACCGTCTTTCCTTGCACTTGCCTAGATTTAGAAATGAGGTATCTCAAATCCAACCCCCTTGCCTGAGACCCATTGTTAAACGGCCTCAGGCGTCGCGTCGGGTCGCCCAGCTATAATTGCACAGGGCTCGTTAAACTAATGACCTCTTAGATAGGGCAGTGAAATTATCATTAAAAATATTAACTCGTTGAGGTTGAGTGTTGCAATTAATGCAATTTTGGAGGTCATTAGCTAGATGATGAGGAAAGGGCAGTCAGAAATCACTGAAAGAGAGTACGTTTTTGTGCAATGTTGAGGTGACGATCGAGTGTCATGCATCAGCCTGTATCAGTCCACTGCTGGACATAGGCCTCTCCCAAGGTACGCCACTGAACCCGTTCTTCTCATCCAATTACTGCCAGCCACTCGGTGCAAGTCGTCGCGTATTGCAGGTATTTAAACGTTAATAGCATTGCAGTGCTACAGCAATTGTTTTGAGCAGTCCTTGATTTCGATCGCGCTATAACATGCTTACTACTCGCTATGACATGATACAAAAAAAACGAAATACCTGTTCTTTTCAATTGGTTGCATTAAACTTATATGATATGTTATGAGAAAGTTAGTAAACGAATTTGAGTGTAATTTGTAATGGAGATAGCTTAAAACCTGGATTAGCACATAGGATACTTATTATCCTGGGAAAAGATTACTGGAGGATTACAAATAACATCGGCGCATCAAGTAAAATATAGACACTTTCAGTATTAAAGTACTATTTCAGTAAACAGAAAAAAGGCTAAACTCATCTCGTTTCGTGAGAGTGATACTTGACCTTATAGGTAGCGATAAATAATTGATACAGAATCAAATGATAATGAATGTGGGTAAGATTGAACACGTCTCGCGTCTGGCCGAATAAGTTCTTTGCTGACCCAGTTCTGTTCTGTATGAATAGAGGGGAATATATATACACATATCCATACTATTAGAGGCTAGATTAAACTCCCCATTGATTATTGCCTGAGTCAATTTACGTGCGGATTTGCTTTCTCCCTAAATAGGGAAGGAAAACATTGCGAAGAAAATTTAAAGGATATGAAAATTTTCATTGGTACTGGTTACGTAGAAATATAATTTTAGAATAAAAAACTATATCAATTAGTTCATCCGTTTGGGAACATAGAATTACAATTCTATGTTTGAGAACTAAGACGTCACAAACAAAAACACAGATTCACATGTTAAACTTAATAGATTCCTTTGTTTGCGTCAGGGGTTAAAAATAGGAAACGCTTGAACCGGAGCTTGGCTAGTGATTCTTAAACATTCAACTAGGTTAAGCAACGTTTTCTGCGGTCACTACTTGGATGGGTGATCAAATCTAGTGGTAGGTATTTACAACTGTACCCCTAGTACAGGTTTTGATAGTTTACAAAAACTATAAAAGTTTTCGTTTCCATCCATACATATTTTTTTCAGCGAATCTTACCGAGACCTGGAGGATCTGAAATCGTTAATACGGGTTATTTTAGATCGTTATAATCATATTCCAACAATGTTATTGAGTTACTTTTTGAATTTAAGCAGATCGAGTTGCCACTTTGACAAGTCGGCGGTGGTAAACGTCAACGTTTACGAAAACTTTTATCGTTTTCAAAACTTGTACTAGGGGTACTGAGCGCGTCCGTGCTTCGAACGAAGCCTTCGGTCCTGGTAGTAGTCTTTAGGCTACGTCAGAAGCCCCCGGTGGTCTCAAAGCTCCTACACTGGGCGAATAGCCTATCGCAGCCCACACTGGGCACGCGTGGGGGATTATGGCCATTTATGGCCCATATTCTCTCCCTGAGAGAAAGCTTGTGTCACAACAGAAGAAACGTAATGCTGTAGATGTTTTTTTTTTTTTTCCTTTTCTCTAAGATAAAATCTGAGTCCTAGCAGGAGGAACTTAATGACGTTACAATATTTTTAGTCAAAATTTTTTGTAATTAGTTTTGAGATCTGAATTTGCCACCTACAGTTAATGATTCTACCTTCAAAGTTATTTTTCTTTGGTTTAGTTTGAACAAGATTTTAGCATTCAAATTCTTATATTTTCTCTAGCTCTATTAATATTAGTCTTCGGAGTTAGATACGTAATTATAACATTGGAATGGTCTAATAACTTCAATCGGAAAACTCGAAAACTCTTTTAATTAAAATTCTTTCGGTCATCAATTTTTTCAACAAAGCACCTGACTAATTAGGAATTCTCATTAGTCATTAATTTATAATTAGAAACTTGATCAACTTCAACAAGGGACAAGTTGTCGAAGTTAGAACTTTACGAATTACTTGGAGAATAATTTAATGAAGCGACAAGGGCGAGACCACATAATCGCAGGTAATATTTACGTTACTCTTGTTTATCCAAAGAAAGTCTCAAAGATATTAGTTTGAGCGATAAGATTGCCTTTGTTAATAACAATGCAAACTGCGATTGTTTTCTATCAATCATTATAACTAACTACAGAGATTTCAAACAACACTTACAGCCGATTTCAAAAACCGATCTATCCACGGTTTGACATAAATTTGACATTACTTCTATGGAGCTTATGTCAAATTTCTATCTCCAGTAAGGCAAATCGTGGATAGATCTGTTGTTGAAACAGACCGTTAGTGACGCAACACGTAGACAGCCAATTCTGATGCGTGAGATCGTGGGTTCGATTACTACGATACATATTTGCGTATTGTGGATCCCCAATCTGCGTAGTTTCTGAAACGCTAGAATCCTAAATACAGGGAACAGAAGTACAGGCCAGATACGCTGTGATTGGGCGACATTTAATGATGTAATAGAGTGACAAACAGGCCGACGGTCCGCCTGATATTAAGCGATTGCCAATGGACATTTGCTGCTTTAGGTGCGTTGCCAATGCATTTATCTCCCCGAAAAACTCTCTTCACACCCATCGTCATCTTTATTCATAAAATATATGGCTAGAATAAGAAACCAGGGTTACATACCAAGGATCGTCCTACATCTGAGCTCATCTGGTTCCTGACAGTTCATACTACTAGCTTAAGAAACGGATAATTTATTAATTACTATTTATGTAACAACCCTACTAATATTTTTGCGAAAGTAACTCTGCCTGTTTATCAGTTTGTCTCGCTTTCACGCCTAAACTATTAAACCGATTTCAATAAAATTTGGTCCGGAGATTTTGATCCCTCAGGAAGGACATGGGATACTTTTTGTGGCGATAAACTTCCAGCCCATGCGGATGAAACCGCAGGGAACAGCTAGTTTCTTACAAATGCAATGCTTGGTTTAAAGATGGATTGAAAGACTCTAGAAATAACCTACTACGTAGGCTGTTTGCTAAAACCGTCTATAAAGGCTGTAGATCCCTGATAAAACAATTGTTAAGCCATGTCTGAACCCTTCGGACAGCCCAACACTTCGACCAACTCGGGGTTGGCTATTATTAGCTTATAAATAGGTACTTACATTTTACCAAAACACCTCAGGACTGATAGAATAGTGGCTATTTAGGAATATATTCAGATTGACCTACTAATCTTTTAGAACGGCTTTTTAAACTTAAAACTGATCTATGTATCGCTGAGTTCTGGCAGCCCCGCTTGAAAGCCAGTTCCTAATTTAGGTGTAGCGTGGTGCCACCTTCGACCACATCATCACTTAACATCAGGTTACTTGTGCAAACGCTACCCTGTAGGTAAGTGAAATAAAGTTCATATAGAGATGTACGGACTAGATATTTAGATGACAAAAAAGCTTAGGATTGCAGTGAATACTCCAGCTTTTTAACCAATAGCATCATCTGTTTTTCTCACCACCTAGTGACTGTGGCAGGATCTTCACCACACGACAACCCTATTAAGTTCTATCACCGCATTCGGCAATCCCAAAGTATCTGTATCAACCCCGCCCACTTCTTAAAATAAGGTACATCTCCCAGCCTTCTCAACTGTCTAGAATTTAGTACGTACGAGTTCGATAAAGTTCATCAAGGTAAGAGTGTTTTTTTCAGTGCCACAGGAATCTCGTTAGTCAGGTTTGTTTTATTCAACACCTACGCTGTGTTTACTGCGTGCACAATATATTTGCTGAAGAGCGGTGGTAAATTTTACTAGCCGGGAGTTTGCCTAGTTCTGCCATCAGTACATCAGTACCATCAGTACAGATAGGTTATTGACACTGGCCGTTAATGATAACAGACCTCTTGTAGGAGATGGAATCACAAGAACAAACAATATCATTTTAAACGAAACTGTGTATAAATAAAAAGGTTTACCAAAAAAGTCAACACAGTAAAGCGACGCCAGAACTGACAGGGCAAAATAACTTGATAAATTAAGTATAATTTTGAATTAAAACAAAGGTTAGTATCAAACATATAATACAAGGCTCTCATTACCGTATTCACTTATAAATGCAGTGCCTACTTGGTCCTGAGCACGCATTAAACTTTCACGAATCACTGAATGAGCACGAGGCTAAGTAAGCTTTACCTGACAAAGCTCTTGTGTTTGCTTTTTATAACGCTTAAGATTTTCATGACGGGATATAATTTTATATTCTAGTTAGGATCTATTTTCTGAGTACTCAAACGTTCTGTGGGATTTATCGGCATACAATTTAATATTTAAAAAAAACCCCTTGTTCTTCATTAAACATGGCTAAAATGCCTTACATCATCATAGAAAAGAGCTGATAAACTTACACTGCTTGACCGATATTAACTAAACATAGCTAAAAACTACTACAAGGAAACTGGCTTTCAAATGAAAAAAACTGCATTGAAATCGGTCTATCCGACTGAGAGCTACGATGCCACAGACAGATACATATCGTCGTCAAACTTACATAAAATTAAAAATCCTGAACATATAGCAGGTTACGTTATACCTTATAAGTAAAATTGTAAAAAAAAGTTGATGCATGTAGATTGAAAAAGTTTAGCGAACTTTTTGTTAACTTTATTTCTGTAGATGTTCATTTTGTATTGCTGTATCAAGACTTGTTTGTACAATTCGTTATGTTTTAAAAGGGAATACTGAATTCTGTGGCAAAGATATTTTTCCTAATTTAAATAACGTAATGTGTGATTCGCTTGATTAATTGAAAATTAGTGATGTAATAAAATTCCATATAGGTAGAGATAAGAACCATCCGACATTCACCAACAAGATCCAAGTATCCAACACATAAGAAAAGGATTGTCAAGTAAGGAAATATATTATAGATAACATAAACACATGAATAATGTAGTAGTTAAACTCGTAAATAGTAAGTTCATTTTAATTTCCAAGTTACGTCCGTTCCTACTCTCGAAATCGGACCAGTTGAATCAAACCTTTTAGCCAGATTGGCAATTGCAAAGAGTCCCGGAACTGGCTGGGAATCTGGGATATTCTCATCCCTCATTTGCTTGAATAATTAAGTGCAATCATTTTAGGGCCAGCTGGATGGTTATGCATATTTTAAGTCTATGAGGACTGAATGCCAAAATATGAAGCAATGTCAGCAATGGAAAATCCAAAAATTTGCCTGTCGTGGGTTTGAATCCTGCAGTTAGTTTGAGATCGTGATGAAGCCATCAACTAAAGCTTGGTGGTGGAGAATTTTCTAGTGTTCCCTTTAAGAATCGGTTGCCAATCAGTGTGTTCCAGCAGCCTCACTTGTGAGCTAGTTGGCTAGTTCCCAGTCCACGCGTGTTGTGCCACCTTCGATCAAATCGTAACTTAAAATCAGGACTTGACTCAACGCTACAAATAAAACAATCGATTTTACTGCTAGCTCGATTATCGATAAAGGTGCTGTCGTTAGTCGATTAAATCGATCGGCAACACTATTATGAAGCGCGCTTAGAAATTATTCATAGAAATATCTCTCTCGTTTTCAAGTTAAATTGATTTTGAGCGCGAACAATGACAGAATTTCATTTCTATAAGTTGTGTTTGATCTTGTCGCCATCCAATTAAAAAGTTTTCATATGCTGTCTAAATAAAACTTTTGATTAGAATATGAGGAACACGTTTCAATACCTAGGTACATACTTATAGGTTCGTTACCTGAAAGGAATGTGCCATTAAATTTTGCAAAGCATGCAGTATGCTAAAGGAGTTTTCTGCATGACTTTACAAATGATTTGAAACTTTTATAAGAAATGGAAGAAAACTATGAATAAATCACATGTGCTCAAATAGTTTAGGAATAAGCTAGTTTTATTTATGTTTTCCTCATCAACATGATTCCTCCTTAATCTTTGTAAATCCTTCGTCTTGTCTGTTATTCTTGGTAGATAGATGTAGGTATGTAGTTTGCAAATGCAAGATACTTTTAAATAAACTCTTGTGAAATAATGATACCATCACCAACCAATAGAGTGCGTTCTCAGAACATTTTATCAATGACATTAGCATAGTTCTCAAAAAAAAAATCTTATTATGGTTATAAGGTATATACAATGCGTGACATGTTCTGACGAAATACAGACAAAATGAATTTATCTCTTTACGAAATGCTACTTATATCTATTCTGTACCTCTTTCCTCATTAGTCAAACGATCTCAGTATGACTCATAAATGATGAGACGACTGAGATATACTTTATTTTATATTTCTTTTCAGTGATCAATTTTGCGTTTGACTGATTGTCGATTTGAGAAATCGATATTTGAAACGGAGCAATTTGACAAATTATTTGCGCTGAAAACTTAAAAACACTATAAGCTACCTTCAGTAACATGCTATGTATCCCCATACCTTCAGCCCTTTTCCGACAGCAAAATATATGACAGCAATTTTCGTGAACACTTAATTTTCCCAGTTTTATTTTAAAAAAATATAAATACGAATTGTTGAGAGCCCGGCACTGCCAATTAATAACTCTCCAGGCCTTTCAAAACTTAGCCAAACATGCAAGAATGCATTCAACCTTCCGATGCAAAAATATTCTACTTAACAAACATTTACTTAAGAAAAGTAATATCTGCACAAAAGCTTTTAAAATACAAGTTATTTTGTTTCTTATTGCTGAAACATTCAGAGGCAAACACACAGAAGCTGGGACGGGCACGGGCCGAGAAGCTGGCGAGCCGAGCGGCCTCTGTTTCAGTGTTTAAATTTGCACGTTACAGAAAAGGCGGGACGGGCACGGCCCGGGCCCGAGCTCGGTTTCTTTCTTTTTCTTTACTATCACAGAGTAGCGTTTGACCACAAGTCACCTGATGTTTTGTGACGATTTGGTCGGAGGTGGCGTCACGATACACCTGGATTGGGGACTGGCTCTCATGTGAGCCTGCCGGAACACACCGATTGCTGCTTGGTGACGGATTCTTAACTTGAGGGTGGAAGCTAGCCAGGCGAGTAGTAGAAAACACTCTATCACCAAGTTATGGCTTCATCACGATGTTTTCTTTCACTGAAATCTCAAGCTCATTATAGGTCCACGTCCTACGTCCTACGAATCGCAAGCTGACATCACTACCACTGCGCCATCATCGCTGGAAAATAATGCATCTAACAAATTCAAACGATTCAACAAAGCTTGGTCCAACCGTCGCGGTCCGTGACTTGCGCTTGAATAGAGCCCGGCTCGTCCCATTGTCGGCCCGCACCCGCCCCGGCCTCATAGTGTGTACTGTGCTTTAGCGTTGAAAAAGTCGGATGTATTGGCATAAAAACATAATCAAATTATAACTTTTTCAGCGTTGGCTCTAGTTTACCTTTTGTTCAATCACATAGACTGGAGGACATGGGTCAAAATGATTACTGGAATAATATGTTTATTTTTCGGATCACGGATTTATAGTAACATAGTATCGAGATTGCGATCGTGAGGAATTTTCCCAGTAAGGAATGTTCGGCATGCTTTTACAACATACCTTACGCTGAATATGTTTAAATTTAAAATATCAATGGTTAGCGAAACTCATAATTATGATAGATAGCAAAATAGGTAAATATTAACAACAACAACATTATTATTGGTGGTAGAGTGTTAGGTAGGTATTAACATAGGAAAATTATTTATTGTTATTTTTTTTCCATGTTAATAAATAAACACTGTTATTTTTTTGTCTATATAGGCATGCTTAAGAGACAAGAAAAAGATATGGGGGAGATATTTGCCCATCAGTAAGGGCTTCCACCAAAAACTGCGATCGATACGGCGCGATGCGAAGCAGGTCGGAAGTTCTTGTGGCGCATTGGTGCGAGCTCGCAGATATTTCCGATGCGATGCGAATTTGCAGTTTTATGTGGGAGCATTATGAGTCATGGTCCACGGAGACAAAAGACCTTCCGAAATACGTTTTCCTTCTGAGTCAAAAGCGAAGGACTTTTGAGTCAGAAGGAAAACTAAGGTAGAATAAGGAAGGAAAGGTTACTTATTGGAAGGAATCGGTCTTGGTAGGTAAGGCTCAGAAGGAAAGTCAGGAACTTTTTCTCAGTGTAGTATGCATTGTATCTATCAGATTATTAAATTTACAACTAGGCATACCATGAACTCCATTCTGGCGAGTAAATAAATTTTGAATTCAAGCCCGCAATTGTTATTTTATTTTTATTATAATTCCGTGGTCGCTTCTCCCAGCCTACCACATCCCTCATTACCTCTGGCGAAACATGGAAAGCAAAATGTTAAAATAAACATTACATTTTCATATTCTGCAAAAAGAAAAAAAAAATACCACGTTTTTTGCCCGCAGGCTTTAATTTGACATTTTTCAACGTCAACACGAAAACGCCGCGTCATAAATTGTGCGGTAATCGATAGTCGGGAGTAATATCTGAAAGGGGAGTCTTTTTTGACAATTTCATCATTTTTTTGTAGGAAAATGATGGAAGCGCCTCAAGGTATGATAGAGGTCGTAATTTATTTTCCATCGATATATTTTCCATCCAAAATATCAACGTCATGGGATGTTACACAGTAATTTAAAATTTTGGGAATTTGCTTGTAGTAATGTATCGCCAAGCACCTATCCGGTGTATTCTGGCAACCTCACTCGAGAGCCAGTTCCTTATCCAGGTTCAACGTGACGTTACCTTTGACCACTTCGTCACTTAACATCAGGTGCCTTGTGGTCGCGCTACCTTGCAAGAGGCAACAGAATAATAAAAATTACATAATATTATGTCTAGTCTATCTGTCTGTCTGTCTGTATTTCACGACTAAACTACTGAAGCAATTTAAATAAAATTTGGTAAAAAGATATTCTAGAGCCTGAGAAAACAGAGGCTACTTTCTATCGCGATTAACTGTAACAGCTAGTTTCATATTTATCGGTTCAGCCGGTTAGGCACAATATATACGCTCGAAATTAATAATCGATCCTGATCCGTTATCTGCGGTTTTGGATCGATATGTCATGTCATAATATGTCATTGTAGTAGGTACTAGAGCTTGACATATAACTACTAAAATGACATATTATGACATGACATATCGGTCCAAAACCGCGGATAACGGATCAGGATCGATTACTAATTTTGAGCGTTAGAGTGACAGTTATTAACGCAAATATAAAAATAAGTTATGCCTAAAGCGTGAGGAAACGGGCGTGCCCAAGAACTGCAACATTCAAGGGCATGGAACATCTACCAACCCGCACTGGGCCAGCGTAGTAGATTACAGCCCATACTCTCTCTGAGAGAAGGCCTGAGTCCCAACAGTGGAAACGTGAAAGGCCGATTATGATGATGATGCCTAAAGCACAACATTAACCTACTGATTCCTAATATGTACATATTATAACAAATACCTAACAAGCATAACAACTTATTAAAAGCTTTCTTCAACTAATCACCCAGTGAAGATCCTTCACACGTCGTTTAGTCATTAGCAAGACCACGACAAAATTACATTTGCCGTCGCTTTTGCTATTTTTTCCTTCAAATGAACGGGTATTCTTGTTTTCCGAGCGAATAGTTAAGTTGGCATGTTGTGCAGTAACAGAAGATCGTATTTCATCGTTAGATGGACCAGCTACGTCGTAAACTATGAAAGATTTAGTGTCTTTGTTTTACTGTGTCGAGTGCAGTTTGTTGTACTTGTCGTCTTAGAGTTTTACGATTGCTCTGAAGAAATAAAATATAATCCACAACCATCCTTAATAGGTATTAAACGTGAAACTCTCTCAGTCCCGGTCTGTAACAAACAGATTCTATTTTAAAGATTTTTTTACAACTAACTTGGCTAGCGTTCCACCACGATCTGACCCGATGGAAAGCGACGACAATGTGGTCGAAGGTGCAGCACGCTTGCCCAGTAAATTTTTCACTCTTGACTTGAACACCTCTGGGTTGTATCTTATTAATTACTTGTTGCGCCCCGCGGTTTCACCCGCGTCTTCCCGTTATCCCGCAGGAACCTTTTTCCTGGATAAAAAGTAGCCTATGTGTTAATCCAGGGTATAAGCTATCTCCATTCCAAATTTCATTCAGATCCGTTCTGTACTTTTTGCGTGTAAGAGTAACAAACATCCATCCATCCATACTCACAAACTTTAGCGTTCATAATATTAGTAGGATATAGCCTTGGAACGACATTATAGTCCTTAGTCTACCTAGATAAAGAAGCTACCAGACTGTCAGTACCGGAATAAAAAGAAAAGAATAATTAAATACGAAAATCTCCTCTAATACTTGGTTAAAATATTTGCAGATAATATTGCAAGTCATATCCTCAACCGAAAGGCTATCATCGGGTTATTAGATGCAAACGATGGTAATTTATGTAAATGTCCGTGTTGGGCCAGAAAACCAGCGAGCAGCTTTCACTTCGATGGAGTAGGAGCGGAAATATCTGATCCAAAACAGATAATATCTAAATCTCAGTTTAACAAGATTATGAACAACAACAAAATAAGTCTTAAGTGTCTTGTCACGGCTAAACCGCTGAACCAATCTTGATGAAATTTGGTATGGAGATAGTCCTATCCCTGGAAAAGGAAATAAAATACTTTTATTGCGATAAAAAGTGCCACGTGAGTGGAACCGCGGAGCGCAGCTAGTTTAGTTTATTATATAGTCAGACGCAAGTAAGGCTGGCCATACACGGACAGCTTGAAGGAGTCAGGATCGAATACTTCAAGCTGCGACTGCATAGTGAACTACTGCAACTGATCGAGCGGTTTGGTCTAAGTACTTACGTAGAAGTCTATAGTTCACTACGCAGTCGCCAGTCGACTGCTTCAGGCTGTCCGTGTATGGCCAGCCAAAGTTTTTTTTTTTACTGCTTACAGGGTAGCGTTTGACCACAAGTCACCTGATGTTAAGTGACGATGTGGTCGAAGATGGAGTCACGCTACACCTGGATTGGGAACTGGCTCTCAAGTGAGGCTGCTGGAACACACCGATAGGTGCTTGGTGGCAGATTCTTATCTTGAGGGTGGTAACTAGCCAGGCGAGCAGTAGAAAATGCCCTACCACCAAGCTATGGTTTCATCACGATGTTTTCCTTTACCGAAAGCTCCAGCTCATTGTAGGATTCGAACCCACGTCCTACGGATCGCAAGTCGTCGTCACTACCACTGAGCCATTATCGCTTCAAATGATGATGTAAATAAAGTATCTGTCAGCCATCGCTATTTCCATGGCCATACCTTTTCAGGTTAAGTGAGGAGTAAACCTGATGCTATAGCTTAAACAAATTGTGTTTACAACGCTTTTTGGCTCAAGTGCCGAAATTATCTTTAGTATTATGGTGCTACTTTTCGACGGAAATTTGAGTGTCTCGTTTCAAATTAAGCTTTGTTGCTGTACTTGTGTTTTATGAAGATTATCGTTTTAATTTGTGAAGGAAATATCTGTTTTGTCAACAACATGTAAATAAATAATGAAAAGACACGCGCTGGTCAAACGACCAGCATAATGCTGATTTGAGGCCGGTTGACAACAATATTTTTTTTCATATTACCACTGAACTTATATTGAATATGTTGCCTACTCCAAATCTGTGAATATGTTTATGTTTTTTGTTGCAAATAAATGATCCTTATTCTTATTCTGAAATAAATTTGTTTAGGTATACAAGAAAACGTGAACTGGGGTTAAATTTAAAATATGCATTGCGAAGTTTTCTTCCCAACTACAATACAAAAATGTTTGATCAAAATCCTGACTTCCGAGGTTTTCTCAGGTAAGTCCCCATTTCTAGTGTGCATTTCCCGAAAATTGATTTCCAAGAAATGTGAATTCATTCGAGAATCCAATACACCAACATCTTAGACGACTAGAGGTCTAAAGCCAACCCCAGAGTTATTATTTGAATTATTTCACGCATGCCCGAGTCGGACGGGATCCGGGTCTGGCCCGGTTCTGCATAAACCCGGATATTGACCGGATTTCCCTTACCCTGGCTTGCTATTTCCGAAAGCGTTTATGTGTAAGGACGGTCAAATGTCCGCGATTTTATAGACTCGGGTTGTATTTCATCGGAATTGAAAAGAATGAGATGTAACTTTTACCCGCTAAGAGCATTTCGTCACCATTTTTCTCGGTGAATGATGATTCAAAACCTAGAAACCTTTCTCGAGTTCGATCAACCACTCACTATAAACCTTTGATTTAAGACCCTCTCTTTGAAATAAAAAGCCCTATCTTTACTGCGTAAATCATGAAACCAAGATTTTAATACCTTATTTATGACACCTAAGATTATTATTTGAAGCTGGATAGCACAGTGGTAGTAACAGTGGCATTAATGTGTTCTAAATTGAAGGGTATTGTTTTGAGGAAAGTTGCAGGGTTTTAAGAGATTTGATGTCTAATATCTCAGGGCAATGAACGAATTGATGCAGGACTTTGAACGGTTCAAGTTCAAAAACCTGGGTGGAACTGAACTGGAATGGGCCAGTGCGATATTTACCGTGATATTATTGCCACTTAATTGCATAGAGTCATCATCAGCCGGAAAAATTCCACAGCTGAACATAGGCCTCCCCCTTGAATGCGACCATGAATGGCTATTAGCCATCTGTATCCATCGGCTCCCTGCGACTCTTACAATATCGTCGGTCCACCATATAGTCGCCTAGGGTACCAGTAAAAAAAGAAAGATGACGGCTTACGATCCGCTTTTGCTATTGGTGAAGGAAAATATCATGATAAATCCAGAGCTTGATGGTAAGACATTTTCTAGTGATCCCCTGCCTCGCTACTAACTTCAAGATTAGAATTTGCCGTCATGCTCCACTATCGGCTTCTTCGGCAGCATCACTTAAAAGACATTTTCCAATCCAGGCGAACCACTTACGACCACGTCGTTACTTAACATCTGGTGACTAGTGGTCAAACGCTACTCTGTAAGATAGCTCACTTAGTTACATGAATCGAGAGCCTAAATACCATTCATGACCGCAGATTGAGAGCACTGGATTACTGTCTACTCTGGCTTTAGTTAATCGGAGCATTAAGCTGCAACGTTGAAGCGGTTTGGGTTCCTCAAGACGCATCAAAGGACCGCAAGAATTTAAAAAGAGCAAATATAAAAACAGAGATACATATACCGTTTTTTAGATATGGATTAGTATAAGGTTCTGTTTGTTACCTTTTTACGCCTAAACTGCTGAACAGATCGTGACGAAATTATTTATGTCGCGTTTCAATAACCGATCTATCCACGGTTTTCCCTACTAGAGATAGAAATGTGACATAAACTCCATAGAATACTCTCCCCTACCTAGGATATGTCGTACATACAATGAACTTAGCGCTTCGAGTGATCTTAATATCTTTCACTACTCTTTGAATGATTTTAAAAATAAACTTGTTGCATATTTAAATGCATATAATAATACAAGTGAGTAATGTAAATTTCTGACATCTGATATCTAGATATGTATTTGATACAATGGAATTATCAGAAATAACAGAACCAGATGTAGAAATATCTTTTGTCACAGATCCATTCCACCTACTAAACCATTAGTCAACGTCTTATAGTTAGTTTAATAGCAAGTAGTACATTCTACTCTTTTATTTTCATTGTTCTATTTTGTAATTATCATATTCAAAGGTATTTTTTAGACATATAATAAAATACAGAACCCAGTTTTCTTCACAGGTCTTGTATTTGACGATTCATTTTAAAAGAATGCTTAGCGCAAATCCCATTTTATAGCAAGTAGAAACCGATCTTTAGGTATATCTTGATGAGGCAATAAACAGAGAATACTGCTTACGAAGCAATCGCACCTTTAAGTGCTTAGAAATAAGATTTTATTTTAGAATTTAACTAACCCACTAACTTTATACAAAACAATATAATGGCCCTGTGTGAAGATTGTGAAATATAAGTCGATGTTGTCCATGTACTGTATGCCTAATATAGTTGAAGGCAAATAATGTAGTATTTCGTACAGAAATTTGCTAATACTAGTTGCGCCCCGCGGTTTCACTCGCGTCTTCCCGTTATCCCGCAGAAATGTTTTTCCGGAATAAAAAGTAGCCTATGTGGTAAACCACGGTGTAATCTATCTCCATTCCAAATTTCACGCAAATTCGTTTCGTAGTTTTTGCGTAAAAGATCAACATAGATACATACTTATATTGTATACATAGGTACATACTCACAAACTTTGGCATTTATAATATTAGTTTCTTTGTTAAAAATTTAGAAACAATAACTTTTAACTAAGATATTATGTAATCACTTACAATATATTTCCATTCCAAGCACCTATTGGTATGTTCCAGCGTCTTCTTGAGAGCCATTTTCAGTCTACCCACTACGCTGAGCGTAGCATAGTAGTTAGGTACGGTCAACGACAAAAGTTGCTCAACAATAACAAATTTTCCGATTACCTTCATCATCTTTACCGCTAACCATTGACCGTATCATCACTTAATATCAGGACTGCTATATTGTGGTCAAACGCTACCTTAGAACTTGTAAGAAAAAAACAAACAATAATTGATCCAAAGCACTTTTGGGAATATCGAGTGTGATCAGCCACTTTTGTCGCTGACTGTACTAATAAATTTATTCTATAGAAGCGTGGCGTCACTTTCGACCACATTACGTGACTTGTGGCCAAATGCAATACTGTAATAAGTAAAAAATATAACTTACTCTCCAACATGAGGTTCGCGACCTTTAATGTGTAACCTATATTTCCCCACCTTAGGAGGGTGAACCCTACCTACCTAAATGAAGGGTAAATGAAACAATAAAATTTATAAATTTATATTTTTTTTTTATTCTAAACAACCAGGTTGATCTATCAGGTAGTATAACTATAGCTAAACATAAAGAAAGATGAAGGAGTATTTCTCTTCAGATCAGTATATCATATAATAAAGTATGGGCAGAGTAGTTCGCTTGGTCGAGTCGCTACGATACAAATAATTACTTAATTTTATATATATAATATAGGTAAGGTTCAATTGTAATGAGTAGAACCCGCGGACGTATAGGGTACCTGTACCGCACGCTGGGGCCAAGGTCTACCCCTGGTTGGCCACCGAGTTGGGAATGTAGTAGCGAGGCACGGGGAGGTCAAGGTGGTCTCCGGGCCAGTTTAGTTTCTTTTAGTTGACTTAACTTGTAAGGTGTAATTCAAGCCAGGAGGAGAATAAATATCACTCCACATAGATCCAGATGAATCACTCTAGCCAGCCACCCAAATATTTTCCCTACCCAAAACTCCCAATACGATACAATCGACTGTCACTACTATTTCCCGCCAAAGTCTACCCCATCAAAATTGATGGAAAGAATATAAAGTTGCCATCCACATAAAATATGTGCATTCTGCCTCAGATATAATTATTATAATTAAATAGATTAATGAGTATAATGGCAATATTTAAGTATGAGAATGAAGTTACTATGAATTCTAATTGTTACATGTTTTTTATAGTTATATTCTGACATAAGACTTATTGCTCGTTAACAAAGGTTTAACTTTTATCGCGCTGTGATATTAGTGATTAAGTGTTTGAAATTGTATTAAAGTGTAATTAATGATTATCCTACTAATATTATAAACGTGAAAGTTTGTGAGTATGGATGGAAGGACGGATGGATGTTTGTTACTCTTTCAAGCAAAAACTACTGAACGGATCTGAATGAAATTTGGAATGGAGATAACTTATACCCTGGATTAACATGTTGGCTACTTTTCTTACCGGAAAAAGGTTCCTGCCAAACAAGAAGACGCAAGAAAGAGAAGACGCGGGTGAAACCGTGGGGCGCAACCAGTGAAACAATAAACATACAAAGAAACCAATTATATAGGTACAAGTTTTCATATTACATGCCGTAGTAATAATAATCTGAAACTGTCTTGAAAGTCCTAAAGTGATAAACAAAAGATAAACAGCAATTATAATACCATTTGTTTTAAATTGTACAACTTTAGAACGTAACCTATACGTATCACGAGTACATTTTAATCTAATTATACAACTTTAGAACGTAACACGTATCACAAGTAAATTTTAATGTAATTATACAACTTCGTAGGGTTGTCAGTTTGCTTAACATCATCAGAACTTTGAACCTGCCCCGTGGTTTCGCTCGCTTGGAATTAGATTTTTTCATACAAACTTTAATTTGTTATTTGATTCCTTTAGGGAGTACCTAATCAACAATAAAATCTTCTTTAGTGGACTTGGTGCAATTGGCCCTGGTTGCTGAAAAAAAGCGTTATAATCCTTTATTGCCAATACAGTCCCAGTACGGGGCAAATGGGAATTCAAAGTTAAATTGTAGCCTTCCTACATTACCAAAGAAAGCTATCCTGATTGAAAAAATGCAAAACCGTGTGCCAAACTCAGTGTAAATAGATAATATATATTAGGTTTAGACCTACTAAGGCTTTGTGCTAAAGCAATTAAGTTTAATTACAAGACTTAACCATTAACCTCAAGTTAACAAGAGATACCTGCTTTGGACAACTGCCAATTGTCCTAAACCATTATATTTGGCATTTAGCAATAGTTGCAGACATTCGATTGTAAAAAGTTATTTAAAAATTACTAAGTTTTAACATTTAGGTGCAGGGCTGCGTTTGACCACAAGTCACCTGATGTTAAGTGACGATGCGGTCGATGGCGTCACGCTACTGGACTGGGAACTGGCTCTCAAGTAAGACTGCAGGAACACACCTTGGAAGAACGTGTTTATAGCGATGATGGCTCAGTGGTCGTGACGTCGGCTTACGATCCCTAGGACGGAGCTCGAGCTTTCGGTAAAGGAAAACATCGTGATGAAACCATAGCTTGGTGGTAGGGTATTTCTAGTACTCCCCTGGCTAGCTACCACTTTCTTGTTAAGAATCTGTCGCCAAGCACCTATCGGTGTGTTCCGGCAGCCTTACTTGAGTGCCAATTGCCAGTCCAGGTGTAGCGTGGCACCACCTTTGACCACATCGTCACTTAACATCAGGTGACTTGTGGTCAAACGCTACCCTGTTAATAGTTGTTAATAGTAAAAAAGAACAACAAAAAAAAACACCGAATGGAGCTTGGCGCTAGATTTTTAACTTGAGGATGGTAGCTAGCCAGGCAAATGCGTGCACTAGAAAATGCCCTACCATCAAGCTATACCATGCAAGGTTTTCCACAAAAGTAAGACAAATGCATTAAAATCTCCCCAGATTTTTAAACTATATCAGTTTAAAATTGACACGACAATGCACTGCGCCCGTTAATATAATGTTAGCACAGTACTGCTTGAAGGTTGTTTAAACACTCGTCGCGTCTTATGACTTGATGTCGTGAATGCAAGCCGAGGTGAACAATTTTAAAGGTAGGTATCAAAGTGATTGAAAACACCTGCCTTGTTCAATATCAGAATCGATTACATCCCACTTTTCTTCATGAGAAATAGATTTGCATTATTCATTTTCTCTAGTCGAATAATAAAACTATGTTGGATTTTTATTTTAACGCACATAAGGTATGGCTAGAGTGATGGTGGCCAAGTGGAAACGCGTGCGCCTTATAAATCGAATCCTCTCGGTATTAAGTTTGTATTGATTTACCATCGCCAAGAACCATAACATTCAAGGACTTGTTATATCTACCAATCTGCACTGGCCCAGCGGTTGATTATGGCCCTCTGGGTATAATACCTACTTATAAATATGTTGTGGTATTAACAAGTCTTTGTTATTTACAGATCCGGAAAAAAATGATTTGCCCATTTTTAGTATTTTGTCTTCTCAAGGCCCTCTGCTATGTATCAAACAGATTAACATAAATTTATTGGATTTTATTGTCATAATTACAAAAATTGTAGTAATTAGCCCCAATTATCTCGGAGTCGTCCTCCCCTAAGCACCTGTCGGTGTTTTCTGGCAGCCTCACTAGACAGTTCCCAGTCCAGGCTGACTGACAAGCAATTCTGCTGCAAATGTTTTTCTCATGAAATCTTACAATTAATCATACAATAACTTGACAGTAAAGAAAATTTATAGAGAAATTATGAGTGTAACGGTTTAAGTAAACAAGAACAGATTGAAAATCGGAATGTTATTGACTGGTGAGCTGAAATGTTTAATACAAGCGACTAGCCTTGGCTCTGCACGGGTCGGCGTAAATTTCGATAGCCTTTTTTTTGCGATTTCTGATTTTGGGAAAAATATTAGCGGTAAGTACTAAATTATTTTGAGAGGGATTCTATTTGTGCGCAGCGATCTAAATCAGGTTTTTGTTTGCAGATGTTTAGTTATCGAAAACTTCGTTCTCAGTAATTTAGTTTAATTTTTTATCTCACTGTATTTTTTCGTTGTTGTAATATTCAAGACCTCACATTGATTTGTAATTCTAGGAAATAATCTTCAAGTGATGTCAAACCTAACATTTTTTTTTTAATGCCCGCACAATCACATACATGGCCTCTGACCCCTAACTAGGTTTCCCTGTATCTAGGGTATCAGAAACTACGCGGATCGGGGATCCACAACACCCCGACACAGAACAAATACTTGCGCTTTTTTTTATATGCACAAATATTTGTCCTGCAGCGGGAATCGAACCCGCGACCTCACGCTTCGCAGTCGGCTATCCGCCCATTGCGCCACATCGATCGTCAATTACAGATATCCTGGTTAAATTAGAGGTGAAATTTTGCATCAGAACTTTGAATGTTGGGAAATACGAACGCTTCGATATTTTATTTCTTAGTTATTACAGAGTAGCGTTTGACCACAAGTTACGACAATGTTGGTCGAAGGTGGAACCACGATATAAATTCAAACTTCTACTTCAACGGTTCTGGACTGGAAACTGGCTCTCAAGTAGAGCTGTTGGAACTCTGAACTCAACAATAGCGATATTTGGTAGCTAGATTTTAATTAGTGGTTGTTAACATAATCACGCTGTTAATGCAAATAGATTATAATACAATACAGTATAATGAACCTGTAATAGCTATACATTTATACCATATCAAGCGGTAAAAATCTAGAAGGCAGAAACGAGTATTTGTACCTTACAAACTAAATATCTAATCGTTGTTTGAAACTTATACTAAAATCTGGGATTAACAAAGAATATTAACTTCTAATTGGATCTCTTTAAGGTCTAAACTATTGAACACCTGAAAAGGTTATAGGTAACTTATTGAAAGTTTTGCGTCAATAAACGAACCAACCAGTCGAATAATTTGGGTTCAGTGAGCCAAACAAGTGAATGACGTCAGACTTGCTACAAATGATTTTGTGACAGGAAAGTTAAATAAAATGGACGTGGAATTCTGATAACGTCAATTAACACAGAAGCTGCTGAAGCCCAAAAATAAATGAATAATTGAGTTTGTACCAACTGCAAATTCGAATTTCTTTATTGTAATAATAAAGGAGCGCTAATTTACACAGAATTTAATTTCAAGATGCGACCAGTTGTTCCACAGAAACCATTCCTGGGTAAAAAAATATCTGTTAATTTAGAGTTTATGCTAAATCTATTTTAAATTTCACTCTAATCCGTTAACATAATCCACACATAAACTTGCCTACCCGTGCGAAACCAGGTGGATCTCTAGATTTATATAGGTATTTGTTCTGATACATATAGTTAAATGAAACCTTTTCCACGAGACATGTAGCACAATTTCGTTCCATTCCGGTTCAGTACAAGATTTTAACTATACTCCAGTAGTGGTAGAAAATATCATCAGCTCAGCAATGCTCAACGTGTTTCAGACAGGGGCTCTACATTGAACTTTAACTTATTTTTAAGAGCCGCACAGGGTTTCAGGCTATTTTTTACTTATGTTTTTAAAATTCCAAACAGCCGATGAAAAAACGAAAATGTTAAAGGATTACTCTGGCCTGTCTGTCTGTGTGTCTGTTTGTCACAGTTTATTTCCTACTAATACAATGCACAATTAGTAGTAATTTACAATTAAAGTATGAAGGGCTTTTTATTACATTTAGTTCTTTTAGGCAACTAAGTTATAGAATACTAGTTGCACCCCGCGGTTTCACCCGCATCTTCCCGTTATCCCGCAAAAACCTTTTTCCGGAATAAAAAGTAGTCTATGTGTTTATCCAGGGTATAAGCTATTTTCATTCCAAATTCAGATCCGTAGTTTTTGCGTGAAAGAGTAACAAACATCCATCCATCCATCCATCCATCCATCCATTCTCACAAACTTTCACGTTTATAATATTAGTAGGATGGTAGTACAAGTACCTACTTGAGTGACGAAACAAGCAGCCATAGCTATTGTTATCTCTTACTTTACTATTGAACTTTTTTATGACATGACATATTCTTATCATTAAAGTTGCGCAACAATTTAAAATTGAAAAATAAATCACATAAGCAACAAACTGTTTACGGCTACGGGCCGCACATTATTTGCTAGACATAGCAAGTTCCTATAGCCCCCAGCACCAATCGCGGTGCAATATCCGTTGACATATCTATGTGAGATGCCTCCGGGATAGCTGAATGGGCTTTCAACGATGTAAAGAAAATTGCCGAGACGTACGTGTTGTATAGAGAATTTTCAGGCTTCTGCCGTAGCTAGGTAGGGAGAGTGGAAATGCTGGTCATTTTTGCCATAATTGCTTACGGCAGAAAATAAAAAGTGGACGGTTTGTCTAAAGCAATCTGATTTCAGTACCTTAAAGCTTTTTCTTTTAACCGACGAAAAATCGGAGTTTCTCAGTTCGACCGTATAATTATATTTTTATAAGCAACTGAAGAACGAGACCAGCACGTCGCTAGACTGATGCATTGTTTTTTTTTTATAATTTTGTAACAGGGTAGTGTTTGACTACAAGTCAGTTAGTCAGTTTATGTATTATTATTTTTTCCACTGTTGTTTTTAGCCACTGTAAAAAATAATTGGTCACTAGTCCTTCAGAAATAAAAGTAGGTGTTGCGCTTACGGAGTTGTAATTGAGAAGGAAGTGACACAGACATTACATACTGACAGTTGACATATTTGACATTGACATAATTTGATGAATCCACAAATAAATTGATTGTCTATTGACTTGGTGCTAAGTGTCAATTTAGTTGAGGTGGCATCACGGTGGATCACCTGAAGGTAAGCGTCAGACCATTATATATAAACTATAGTTCAGTGTATCCAGACTTTCAAACTTCAACAGTTCAGAATCCTGCGCGGTAGACCACTGCGCTCGTCGCTCTGAGACATTAAATTTAATTATACCCTGTACTTTCATAATGTTTGCACTACTAGTTGGCAGTTGACTAACTGACAAAGGAGTGGGAACTTTCCCAGGTGGCCTGTTTAACATTAAATGATGTACACTTCTTTTAATAGTGGTTTGAAACAAACAACTCTCCAAAGATTTGAACCGCACGCATTTGAAGCTTGTAAGCGACTGACCAGACAAGCCGCGCGATGCCCAGGGATTTGTTACACATTCGCACTTGAATATTCGGCAACATGAATATTGCTGAAGTGCTCAACTGAGTAAAAGTGATCTAGTTAAAGTTTTTGGAAGCGGTCCTGTTTTTTTTTTTTTGATTTTTAATAAAGTACAGATCCCCAATCAGCGAGCTAACGAATAAATTTTTCTTCATACATAAAATAAAGTTCGAATGTTAACATAAAGACTGATTACCAACTTGAGATTGTCATACAATAACTGGCTATATTTCAGAACTGTATCCATACCGAAGATAACTAACTATATTGCTACAATTACATCATATAAAACAGCTTGATTATCGTCAACAATAAGGAAGGTAAAATCAAAATGAAAAAAGTTTTACCACTGTCACCAAACCGACTTTTACCACAGAATATATAATATACTGAGTTTTACTCAGATTTAATTTGAATCGGCTCATGGCTGTCATTTCAACTCGAGGCTGAGTTAAAAAAACTTCAACTCGTCCTATCGCTAAGTAAATCTGCAAAAGTACTCAGACAGCAAATGAAAATGACTAATAAATAAACTCAACGTTACTACTCTCCGCGTTATGAAGTTAAAAAGTTCAACGTATCTGATTGAAGTAAGTACATAAGAAAGTTGCGCCATGTTTTTACTGTATGACTTTACTTTGCTGTAAGATCTGAGTATCTCTGTGTACTTTACTCTTGCTTTTCATTTTCATTTTGATGTTGTCGCGTGTTCTTGCTTAAACTTACCTTCAACTTATTTAGTTTGTCGAATTCGTCACATGTTACCTTATAGCGCATTGCGCTTGCCATTTCAATTTTGACATTAATTAAGTTTATGATCGGGTTAGTTTATGTTAACTGAGACTGGCACGTACAACACATTCACACGTTTGTCTATGAATGACATGACGTCACACTACATACACATCATGAAAAGTTTATAGCGATGATGGCTCAGTGGTAGTGACGTCGGCTTGCGATCCGTAGGACGTGGGTTCGAATCCTACAATGAGCTTGAGCTTTCGGTGAAGGAAAACATCGTGATGAAACCATAGCTTGGTGGTAGGGTATTTTCTAGTACTCGCCTGGCTAGCTACCACCCTCTTGTTAAGAATCTGTCGCCAAGCACCTATCGGTGTGTTCCGGCAGCCTCACTTGAGAGCCAGTTCCCAGTCCAGGTGTAGCGTGACGCCACCTTCGACCACATCGTCACTTAACATCAGGTGACTTGTGGTCAAACGCTACCCTGTATAGAAAAAAAAAAAAAAGTCTTTTTGTCTCTCTCGCACGCAGTCTAGATAATGAGAGTGACAGAGATTGTTTTTGTTTTGTTTTATACTAGTGTATAATGATTTGCTTATGTTTGAATGCTGTGAACGTGCCAGCTTTAGATAAACGAGCTATGACTGAAGCACTGACGAGATTAATGTGAATGGGATGATGTTAATACATATAATATCACACCAATCATTATGCGAAAGTTGGTGAGTGCTTATGTTTTTCTGCTTCGCGCAACAACGCAAGTTTATTCGTTGCGTAAATAATATATTCTTACGCGTTCTACGTTTGTTATAAAATATTTCTATAATAACCTTTTTGAATACCTACGGTCCTACGCATTGCACTTTTAGTTTGTAGTCTGCCTGTGAAACCCCTAGTTATAAAAAGTCTGAGCATATCTGCGCTAGACTGACAAATTACATCGAGCGTAAAAAAAGCTAGGCTAGCATTAAAATATTCATCATCCTTGCGCTTCCTTTTATTACGATTTGAGTTCAAATACCTATCTTAAGATTGAAATTGAGACGAGTGTTTCGTCAGATCATAATTTTGTTCATTTCCCTGTTTCCTGGTGGAAATCAAAGGATTCAATTCAAAGGCGAGGTTAAACGGTTTTGCATTTATGAGCAACATGATGGCAGAAATATTATGTTTACTCAGAAAACAAAAGCCGGTTTTAATACGAGATGGGCCGCAGCGAGTGAAGTTCCTAATGTTACGGATTTCAAGTACACTGGTTTTAAGGATAATTATAAGATATCCATCGCCTAAAACAGTAATCGGTGTTTCAGCAGCCTCACTTTAGAACTATTTATCAGTCTGATTATGAGAGGAGCAAATCGCTCACATGTTCATCGTCACGTTTGCCCATTTCATTTCAGTGCCACCCAGTATTACAAACTTAAAATTCATGCACGTCATTGCGCCTAAAAATTAGATGTTCAATCTCTTCATGGCCTTTAATTTCACTGGAAACATTTCTATTAACTGTCTTTAACATAGAAACTAACCACTTATGTCTTGCCCCAGCTTTATGTTACGTGTAATAGGCTTATTCTTCTTCGTCTTCTTCTTCTCTATTTCCGAAAACAGTAAAGCCACTATTCCATAATAGAGATAGTGCCGTGGTCAAGAGCAAGCCTACTACTGCTTCTATTCTTATAGCTTGTACATTTTGTAAAACTGAAACACCGATAAAAACACATAACAAAGCAACCAATTTACCTATCTGCTATGAACATTTTTCAAGCATCGCACAATGCCAGAGGTGGTCTGTATTGACTGAGTGTCTGATAAAGCTATAAAAGAAAAAATGAATGATCAATTCAAATAGATGGAAATGATTTGTATATTTCACAACGCTAGCAGCGGTCTGTATTTATTCAGCTTCAGATGAAATGATCCAAGACAAAAAAGAAACAGGCGACCAATTTTAATAGAATGGAATAATTCATTCAATTGAAGCGGCAGCCCTATATATAAAGGTCCAAACATACATGATTTTTCAGCTCAAGATTGATTTTTCGTGATTGTAATATTTTTTCTTTTATGACTGTACCATGCTTCGCACAAGAGATCGTATATGTGCTATCACATATGCTATTAGCAAATTGATTTACCGACCATGCTCGCCGGAGGCGCTTGGCGATTTCACGCTCTACTTACCTCCACTTAACGAACTTTGCAGCTTTGGACATTCAACTTACAATCTTAACTTTTCAGACGGAATTTCTTTCGGTCAATTATATTCGGTAGAATGAAGATTACATAGTGTAATTAAATAACAAATTCGATTAGAACAATAAGCAGTATCACAATCTTTTGCTATTTATTGCTTTTCGTTCCTTGTTTTATATCTAGCGTTTCCTTATTGCTTACTTGATGTTAAGTGACGATTAGGTCGAAGGTGGTGGAATTGGCTTTCATTATTATTATCACGTATCTCTTATATTGAAAGAAACGATACCTTTTTATCGGAGTAAACGTCAATTTTTATACCCAATGCAAATTTGTGGGTTACAGTTTGGTTTTTACCGGGTAGCGTTTTACCGCAAGTCACCGGATGTTTAGCCGGCAACGGTTTTACAAAATAGCTTCTCCTACAGATTGGCTCTCAACAAACTGTGGGGGCTGAATAACAACTTCCTGAATAAAGCCCTACACTTATATAAATCTAGACAGATAAGTTGGGCTGTAGATTCATGTGGATTACATGTGGATAGCTTTATGTCAGGTAGACAAGGGAGTGGGGGGGTTGGCAGATACAAATTCAAATCTGGTCTAAATTTGGAACCCATTATCTATCATCTAGATTAAAATATTCAGAAGCTACTTATTCACGAATAATCTTAAAACTAGCTATTTATAGGGTCTAAAATATCTCCACCATTCTCTCGTAAAATTGATTTTAAATAGAAATTTGTTGCGGGTTTATGTAATTGTAAATAAGTTATTATAAGAACTGACTTAGAATTTAATTTAAGCAGAAAGTATCTGATTATTTTTGATAGATATTAAATAAAACTGAAATAACATCTACAAATAGTAGTATGCAAATTTATCTATACACTAGGTGAGATAATTGATGTAGACCAAGAACAGGAATGGGCCCAAGATTGATCCCTGGGGAACACCTATAATAATTATAAACAAAGCATTAAAAGGTACATAATATATGTCTAAGTACATTTATTACGCATATTAGTTAGACTAGATTCAATAAGTCCAAGAGCTCTATATCTAACGCCTTAAGGACACAACTTTTACAGAAAATGTATTGTACTGCACCCAGTCAAAAGCCTTTGCCAAATCGCAAAATATGCAAACAATAGCCAGTTCCCAGTCCAGGTGTAGCGTGACGCCATCTTCGGTCACATCGTCACTTAACATCAGGTGACTTGTGGTCAAACGCTAACCTGTAAATAGTAAAAAAATAAATATTTTGCAAGTCACTCTGAGTCTTGAAAAAATTATTACAGTCGTTGTCGATCATTTAGTAAAATAAAACTGTTTTAAATGTAATATTCCTTTACAAATTAAAGAGGTCACTTAATTAATTTCGTTTATAAAAGAAAATCACTACAGGCCGGATAGATTAAATTAGGTCTAAAGTTACCAACATCATTAGATCGGCTGCCACCTATTCGTTACCTGTAACAAAATAAAATATAGCTTATTATCCTCAGGTTTACAAATAAATTACCCTTACCCTTACTGTAGGTAGTAACAGAAAACACAGGTATTAACGTTCGTCCACAAAACAACAAATCACGTGATATTACGTGATGATGTGGTTGAGTTGGCATTACACAGAGCTTGGATAGGATTATTGCCTTGGGTTTTAATGCTAATGCTGTGATGTAATGTATGAATGGAGGGTACATAACGCTTTTTAAGTATGCCTTAATCACAGCTACATATTAACGCCTATAAAATGTAGGTCCTAATGTAATTTAAAACGTAGGCACTCTGTCCTAAAACAACAAATCTCCGAGCCATCGCAATTTCAGCGTCAGAAACGGATGAGAGCCGTGGAGTGCGGAATCCGAGACTTTGAAAGGGTTAAGGTTATTGGATAAACGAAGCCAACGCAGAATAAATAGTCAATAGTCAATAGTCAATAGTCAATTTTATTTATTCAATAGGATACATTGTGATCACTTTAAAACGTCAAACTTAAAACTAGCTATGCCTGTTCCAACCTCCTTACGCCGGCAAAAGAACAGGCAAGAAACGCCCGGCAGGTAATTTTTTTGGCGCGATCACATTGACAATTTTATTCTTATTACTAATTGATTGAATTGGAGCAAGTTCACTAAAATCCCAAGCTTTTTTTTGTCATCTAATGGTCCGATATTTTTTAATTAGCTTTACTAATAAGATTTCTCTTGTTTGGTTGTACACATTGGGATATGGGAACATGAATATTAATGAGTTGCGGGATCACAACCAAAGCAGACCAGACCCCACAAGCAGCACCCGTTCACGAGTTGACGCATGTGCCAGCCATCGCTCTCCTCGACCATATGAGAGGGAAGAGGGCGACCCGACACACGACGCCGCCGCAAGCAAAGTCACTTTCGTGAGTATGACTGTTTTGGCTGTTTACCGAAAATGGTTAGAATAGGGGAAATAGGGAGAATAGGTAGATAGAAAGAAAGATAGATAGATTAACTACAATCCCAAGCTTGTTTGTCATCTAAATAGTCCGATATTTTATAATAAGCTTTACTAATAAGATTTCTCTTTATACGGACTTGAAATTTTGCTATCGATAAGTCTTGAATTTCACTTGGGATTTTGTTGAAAAAGCGTACACATTGACCTTTGAACGAGTTGCTAACTTTATGGAGCCTAGTAGTGGGTACAGCAATTTTATCTTTGTTTCTAGTATTAAAATTGTGATAATCACTTCTCTTTTTGAAGCTATTTAAATTTTTCCTTATGTACATTAAATTTTCATAAATGTATTGACAAACAACTGTCATTATTTTAATTTCTTAAAAACCATTGCCAAACGATATACGCGCAACAAATTAAGAGTGATCTATCAACACATCTGTCTATGTTTTTTGCACTGCAGAACTTACATAGCAAAATCATCAGAATTTACTTTTGAGACATGATATTTGTTTTTGTTTGAGTTTTCAATATTTGGCACTACTTATTGCAAGCACCATGGTCACGAAGATATTAAAAGTTAAAGTTGATAGGATTTATTCGATTTAAACGAGCAAGTATATATATATCCAAAAATTTGTCTTTCAGCTGTATCTTTTCACCGCAAGCCGCAACGACGTGTTATAAAAAATAAAAAAACACTTTTTTGTCTGATATATGAAAGCTTGAACAGAACGAACGTGAAAAACTTTGCCTGACAAAGCTGCGTACTTCCAGTTGCGGAATAATTTTCGAGTTAAGAAATTCTGAGAAGTAAGCAGAAGCGCTTTAAGATTACGCTTTTGTTTACCTGTAATGTGGTGAGAAGAAACAAGTGCTGTAAATAAACCTTATATTGTCGTAATGTGAGACAGTCTATAAAATATTTAGCTTCTCAACAAACTTAGAGTTAATTCATTTTTGAATCTTAAATTTTTATCTTTAAATTGTAGCACAAAGAATAAAATAAAACAAAGTATTAGCTTTTATTTAAAGGAATATACATAACAAAATAAAAACACTTAAATAAACTTAAGGATATAAAATAAAACTACCTATCAAACTAAACAATACAACTACTTAATCTAATAAACCACTACCAGTTGGCAAATTTCCCAAAATGCTGGCAGCTTTAAAAACTTTTACCTAAGAAGACAAATAATTGAAGTGAATAATAATACAAAGTAAATTGGTAAGTTGGAAATAACTTGTTCATACAATTACTTTTATTATAGTTTGTGCTTTGGCAATTTTCGCCTCTCCGAATTAGTAAGAATTAAGAATGTACCTAGTCAACTATCTACAACCAAGGTCCGGCCGTCTCGCACCTCGTTAGTCACTAACGATCTTCAAAGGCAATAGTAGATTTGGTTCGGAAATTCATAGAGTTGATTGATTCCCGAAACCAATAGTTTAATGTTCTAGGAGCTCGAGATGAAATATCATCATTGTGCGTTCGTATTATATTATATCCGAAGATAAATGGAAATAGCCGAGGCACATAACTTTGGTCACAGTTCTGTAGAGTCAAGTACTTTTTAATTTGAATAAATAACTTTGTGTTCATCATATACCTGAATCTAACATTTATGCTTGAAAAAATGTATTTCATACCAATTCGGAGGGGACAAAATGTCCTCCATTTGGCATTTTGTCCCCTAACAAAAATGTCTGTTGAGCCAAAATGACAACAGGAAAAAAACTTGTTGACATTATGCGTAATGGATTCTACTGAGGGTAGATTATAGGCTTGATTTACACATTTTAAAGTAAATCGCATAGAAAAATGAGTAAGTTTAGGGCACCGCAGGCATCCTCGTATTTATGAATATTACCAGTAAACTCAATTAGTTTCCATTGTTCGAAAATGCTCCACAGCATTCAACGGGTTTATAAAACCACAACCAAATTCATGAATGTGGTCGTTATGCACGCTTTATTCAATTATTAGTGGGAAAAAAAAACATATTTCTCACGAACGTTATAAAATACACAAATTTATTTTCATACATTCATTCAAGGATTTAATTTTGCTGTAGGGTTTTTAGTGTCAGGTACAAATTTGCATTCACATCTCTTTAGTAGTTTTTAATCTTAATTATTACAAACAAAAAAGTAAAAAGAATAAAAATTAAAAAGAGCCTAATTTAGTAATTTCTTTTAGTTTGTGCTAGAATAGAGTTTTCAATATGAGACAAAAGACAAACTTCGACGAGCGAAATTGAGCAAAAGACTAAAGAATTATTGTCCTGAACTCCATTTTACATTGTGCTCATTGTTTGCGAATTGCTAATTATTGGGAGCTATTTTTTAGTTCTATAATCAGCACAAAGTAGTATTTATAAAAATGACCTATTTTATATCCTAGTTTTGCTTGACTTCACATATTCCTATTTATTACAAAACCATTACCTACAATCGTTAACGCTAATAGAAAACTTAAAGAAATATATGAGAATGGCATAAATATTTCAACATGATCAGAACAGACTATAATGACGCTATGACAAATACAAACGAAACGTCACGAGGCGTAAACGATTGAGAAAAATAAGTGTTTGCATTTCTACTAAGCCCCGCTCTCTATCTCTATCTTGTAGTTGTCATTTGTTTTCGAAAAACTGAAGAGCACTTCACCCGAATCTCGACCGCCTTATCTGTCCAAATTCTAACTCCAAGCCCTTTAGCGCTTACTCAAAGGTAGAGAAGCACACGACTTGACACGTGCTGTCATCACGTGCAGTCTACCCTGCACAAAGATAAGTGTCCTCCAGCTACGCGTCATTAGAGCCGGCCGGTAGCAAGCGGCTAATTGGCGCAGTGGATTTGGGACAGCTAAAGCTGATTATATACAACGTGAAATCTGCACATTTGATTTAAAACATCAGTATTTATTGGAAAAGTAGAGGAAACGATAGAAATTTGCCTGTCAGGGTGCGTTTTCACGAGAACTGTGCTAGGTAGCTAAGCTGTGCAAAAAGGCGTATTGACTGTCCGACTTTTTTTTTCCAAAGTTTTACAAGACAGCTGAGCGGTGCGATGAGTTGTGGACTCTTTTCATGTATGAGGAACATCGTCACTGACTTGCGTTCAAACGCTACCCTGTAAGTAAAGAGAAAGCTGTCTATTGACTGGTATTCTACTCGTATACTTAGCCACACCACCTGCCACAGAGCCCTTCCACGCCTCCCTTATTGGCGCTGCAGAACACTAATCCTTTTTCTAAAACGCCAGCCAAAGTTACAACTCATAACATCAACTATTTGCTAGTGAAAGTTGCGTCCCGTCCATTCAGCCGTTTCATAGAATAACCGGAACAAATATACAGACAGACACAAAAATTATTGGTTGGTTTTTTTTTGTTGTAGGGATAATAAATATACAGAATATACCTTCATAATGAATGAATTCAGTAAAAGCTGTGTTATTTCAACATTACAAACAGACGTATAGAAAAAGTATCTAACAAACATTTTTTTTCATTTTAGTCGCAAAGAGATAGAAACACTGTAAAAATTAATGTCCCATCCAATATATTGCAAATGTAAATACCGCCGGTACCACATCAAAGCAAGTGGTGCAAACAGTAAAATTTTATGCAAGCTCTTCATCTGTGTATGCAACATTCCTTTTGATTCTCTTTGTGAACTGAAGCCCGCTTTGTTAAAAGTCGAAAACACTTTTCTCTTTTAATTAATTTAACTTTTCCATTTAAATTTTTGACGTATTTTTATCTCATTATCAGATGTAAAAAATAAAAAAATAAAAATTTACTTTCTGATAAAATCTGTAGTATCTATAAAAATATGATGGTAGGCGTCACTCTTTGCCATTAAGGTTCAGTGCCACCCAGAACTGGTAACGTGGCATCCTAAAGTAGAATGCAAAAAAGTCCCACCACTAAGGTAAGGTACATACAAACATGGGCTGTACAATTTACATCATACATCTTTTCTAAAATGAATCCGGCGGGAAATTTTCCATCGCGTTATTTTAGAGTTGAGCCACATTTTTAATCAACCTTCAAGGTTTCCAATTTATTTCTAAATCGCTGCAACTTTTTCATAGAATCATTTAAATTATTCACAGGTTTTACTCACTGGCAGGAGAGACTCCAGCGAAGATTAAAACACTCTTCCGAGTTAATGCTCCAAAATTTCAGCCTTTTGTTCAGAAATGTGTAAAAGCCATTTGAAAACGAGAAGTATTCTTATTTATTCCATCAATAAACGAATATCTCACTCCCTCATCGGAGGGCTCTTGTAGGGTTATAGTATGAATCTCGGAATTTCATAATGAAATTCTTAGGACTCCCCTTCCATTAATGCTATGAAAGGGCTACTAGGTATTTCTGAGATGTATGCCTCCTTTTGTATTGGACTATTTAGAATAATCTTTTTAGGATTTGACCTCTTTGAAGACATCAAAAAAATAAGGTATTTAGTTTTGTTTTATTAGAATTATTAGGTGCCTTAAATACTTGTGATATCACATGATAAGTTCTTGCCAACTGCTAGGAGAAGTATTATAAAAAATTCAGGCCTTTTTAAAATGAAAATACTTTGAAAAATTTATTTAAAAACTTCTCTGCTCACACTGAAAAGTTAGAGGGGTTGTTTTTATTTCGCTTACTGTACAATATCGGTACCAAGGCATTATTTCTAGGATGGTCCTTGTACACTCGTCATAATCGTGAGTTCATGTTGTTTATGTATACATATTGTACTTCGTTATAGTTTGACCGATCATAATAAAAATGTTCATGGGGATGATGAGTATGCTATACAATTTGTTGTTCCTCGTCACTAGATGGCGTTGTTCCACATTAACTATTGACATTTGCCCACCAATGTGAAACCAAGCAGGTTACTAGCTAAATATAAACAAAATGGATTCTCACTTACTAATAAAATTAAATGAATTTAAGTCAAAAAAATCATGAAACCAAAAAAAAGTGTTGAATTAGCACAAATTACTTGCGTGTACTAATTAATAAACTACGCAGAAAGTTAATTTCTCAATACGAATTATGTAAGTATACCTACTTATTTTAAAAGATTTTGCAGCTTATTGTCCCCAAAGCTAAATGGAAAATGATGACATCCAAATGGAGCATTCACCACTCCACCTGCCCGAGGGATTAATTTTTATCCCACTGCTCATACAATTTTTAATGAGACCGTCCCGGGCAATCCCTCACTAATTAGGCGAGTAAGCTTGTCTTAGCTAAGGAAATTACACTCGTTATTTCTTTACATTCTAATATAGAATGCATAACTGAACTACAGTCATAAACAAATAAGCGCACCTATACAAAGTTTTTTTTTTTAATTTATGGCCTTGCACGGTTTGTGCATTAGGCCAATGGAAAGTAGTCAAGCATTAATTGTACATTCTTGAAGTTGTGAAAGTAGATATCCCAACAAAAGCTGGGCATGACAGTTTCCTCTCCCCTTTGTGTTTAAGTGAAGCAGTGGCACAACACTTTTCATGTACTTTATGTAGGTACATAGACATTTTGGGACTTAGTCAAATTACTTTTAAAAATATATTTTACTTCTACTCTAGTACACAATAAAAACACAATGACAACGGTTAATAAAATAAACCAATACCATTATCACTTAAAGAAACACAGGTTTTCAAACCATAAATAAAATTTTCCATTTCATCAAATTTGACTAATCGACCCAGAAAAGGCTAATTCGCAAAAAAGAGTTTCTAGTGACTCCGTAATCGTAACTCAATGGAATATCATTTATATTTTTTTTTTACCATGGTAGCGTCAAGACAATTTTGCAGACTGCCAGTATTTTTACAAGTGAAATTAAACTTTTTTTTATGAAAAAGGTACAGGTACGAGAATTTGTAATGAAAGAAGCCTCGTTATTTCTGGTAATAAAATCGCGCTAATGAAATTTTTTGCACTAGTAGCGGCCCGGATCTTTATGTGGATCAATAAATTTAACGGGAGTTACTACTACTGGGGAAGCAAATCAATATAAAATACCGCTCTTATAAAAATAATTCTCGTGAATATTCGATGAACAATTTTATACTAATTTTCGCATTCAAGGCGCAATCACAGCAAATCAAGCGCTTATGTGCCGAAACTAGTAGGTAACTAAAACGTATTATTTAGTGCCTTCAACATGCCAAATCAATCTTCAATTACCTACTCGAACGTATTGAAGGTCTAACAATGAAATGTAAGTAAATATAAGTTTTTGTCCTATGCTAGCAGTTGAAGTCTCATCAAATGTACGTGGGTCAGGTGTAGTCTTCAAAATGAACCGGGTTTTCCACGCGATTTTACCCGCATTTACTACAGTTTCTCACTATTAAAAGTATTCTGTGCCCTTCGCAAGAGTTCAACCTATGTTTGTTCTAAATTGTATCAAGATCCGTTCAGTGGTTTAATTTCGAAAACTTAACAAACAGACAGAAGGACAGTGAAAGTTACTTCTGAATTTGTAATATTGTAGTATTGATAAAGGTATATTTTTGAGTGAAAAAATTGTCGCAAGGGCATTTACCCATAATAAAACAATTAATCAAAGAAGATCAATGAGTGGCAGGCGGATGGAAAGTACCTACCTATGCTCTAGGGGTACTCGCGTACTCACTACATTTTTATAGTCCCAGACCACTGGGCCAGTATTTAGATATTTACATCTGATTGGTTGATAAGAGAGTTTTGCAACGCAGTGCACGCTCCATCAAGGACCCAAGTGGTGGTGAGCTTACCACATGCGATAACATGGAGACTTTGTAGCAGACAGGTGACTGACTGTAATTTAATTGCCAAAACCTTATGCAGTTAAATTTTTCAAAAATTTACCATGAAATGAGACCAAGGAAAGGTGACGATGTGATGCAATAATTGTTAATATTATCTGTCCCTCAGTCAAAAAGTAACTAAATTAAAGCAACTAGAGCCCGATGGAAAATCAAGATGTATTTTTATGTCTGGACAACAAAACTGTAGCCATTGGTCTTAGATTGGACAACGTATAGTGCGTGACCACCTTTACAAGGGAAGGACGGAGCATTAATCAATGGCCCCTTTTGCTTCTGATGCCAAGGGTTCGAAGTATCGAGCTCAGATATCGATAGTTGATACTAAATTCTAGTTTTAATAATCGTAAAATCTGTATCGACAAACACACGATATGGATAGGATTCACACAATTTCCCCTTAACTAAACTCAAAAACTACTAAACAGAATTTAACAGTTCTCTCACTTATAGAAGGCTATCAGCAAGTCACATGGGCAGTTATTTGTTTATTTTTAATTAGAGATCCTCACGTAAATTGTAATAATGGAACTCAAAGTATCAAATTTTACCTCTAATAGTCATTACCCGTGGGAAGCCGGGGTGGGTTACTAGTCTTCAATATACCTACAGCAATGGCCCAGCTCATGCAGTGAAAGTTTTCTATAGTAAAATCTGTAATAGGTAAGGATGACATTTATCTACAACATGACTGTGAGCAATTTACTCAAGTTCTCAAATGCGTAAAAAAATCTAGCCTGAGTATCGATAACGTTGAAAATTGTATCGACAAATGGTAAAAAAGTTTTTACTTGAACATCGATACTTAGTCAGTTCTATGCCAGAAGGAAATTGAATCTCCGACGCCAATTGTATCGAATAAACGTTTTTGTTCGAACGCTTGTTGATTGTCATTGTTTTTGTTTGGACAGTGTTTGAAATTTCAATTTGACTAGATTTGTTTGATTGCGGAAACACTCGGTTTTCAGCACCCATTGTTGTCTGTTTTATGTTTTCTCAAAGTAAAATTATATTAGTTTTAGGGACTTTCCTCATGAGGCCATGTTATTCGAATGATATTATCGAATCGATTGTCGATTCAATTATGTAGTATGTACGCCCTCATGGAGCGATGCGATGCAATCCAAGCTATTTCGAGTCCATTATCGATTCAAAGTGCCAAATACATGTAGCTCTATTCCCAAGTAACACGGGAAATTATTCTTTCCCGTATTTATACTGACAGCCAAGTAAGAAAGAAACAGTACAAGTAAGAAACAGGACATTTCTTTTCATTAATTTGGGTTCGTGCGCTTGGGTAACATCTTAGGGGCTTATGTTAGCCTGGTACTTTTTTACCCCCGACGTAAAAAGAGGGGTATAAGTTTGACGTCTCTGTCTGTCTGTCTGTCTGTGTGTGTGTTCAGTCTGTGGCATGGTAGCTCTCAAGCGGATAGACTGATTTAGATGCGTTTTTTTTTTCATTTGGAAGCCAGTTTCGTTGCGTTGGTTCTTAGCTATGTTTGATGAAAATCGTTCCAATGATTCGGGGGCTTATAATTTTTAAATTTTATAGTTGAAAAACTTTATTCTGGATGTAAAAATTTACACAACAAAACTAAAATTACACCTGAACAAAGCCACTAAAAATGTAATCTACCTCATTCCAGAACCTAACCCTTGATGTTTCCACTGCAGCTTCTGAAAGTACAAAAAGCTACCTAAGCTACCTTGTGTTTCGCTTGTGCAGGTTAAACCTTGTAAGCCGGTACAGGCTACTGCGGTAACGCAACGTGTCTACGTAAGGCCTTTGCGGTACAAAAGCTTATAAAAATGTTGGAGAAATTCCTTTTGATGTTAGACGTCCAGCAGCGAAGATCTACAAACACACACACATAGACACAAAACACACACACACAAAAACACATAAATCACAGTACTAAAGTTTATTTTTATATGTACCGATGTATGTGGTGAACGCAAATAGATTAGGTACTATCGTTTTATAACTTTTCTGATTTTTTCCTATTCGAACGTTGAAATCTGGTTTCGTAATAACCCATAACTAGAATTACCTATATCAATCTAGGGGTATCTAAAACTATGCTACAACAATTTTCCTTAGCGTAGTTACAAAAATGAGTTACAAAAGTGTGTAGTCTGTACATAGGTCAGGAATTAAGTTTTTTTTGTTTAAAAAATGTTGGAATGTTGATCTATGCGTTAGCTGTGCCCTGCCGTTGTACTCGCGTGGACTGGTTTATCACGATAAAACGAATCCTTTCTCCAGGTTCAAACTATGGGTATCTCCATTCAGTGGTTTAGGCGTGAAAGCAGACAGACAGACAGTCAGAGGCAGACTTTTTTTATTTAATTTTTTATTTATAATTTTAAGTCTCGATATGGATTATTATAGATTAATAAAAATTGTATGAAAAAGCTACCGTCCAACGTGGAATCCATTAGACCCTGAAAAAGAATGAATGTATTTTTTAATTTGGTGGCTCGTCTCTCTCTATGTTAGTATATATGTTTCCTCAAAACTACCCAATATAGCCACAGTAAAGTAAGAACAGTAGGTTAGCTAAGGCCGCTCGATGAGTTAATTGCGTACTCTTGCGGTGATGCATAGGCGGCGCGTTCCGTACCGAGTGCATGACCGTGGCCACGTCCGCGGCCTCGTTCGTTTGGATTGTGTGCGTGAAAAGTGCGTGCGTACACGGCGCCATTACTCTCGCACACATTCAAACCGGCGGCGGCCGATTTGTATGAAGCTGAACTACTACTCTTTACTATGATATAGCTCTCCCAAACAACTACTTGAAACAATACGATTGTAATCGCAACCCACACATATTAGCCGATGAACTCCTATATTGATTTATGCTCGCCAGGCTTCATAATCAACGATGCATGTTCCGCTCGAATATTCACGCCGGGAAACCATTTGCCGCCCCAATATATATGAGAGACACTGCTATGTACCTAATAATAGTATGCTGATTAAACATTTGCACGTACAGACTGATTGGCACACTCGTGTGTTTAGTTTTCTATATTTGATGCTCTGATGCGATAATTACTCAGTTATAAGTTCGAAACCTGCAATGAGCTTGAGCTTTCGGTGAAGGAACACATCGTGATGAAACCTTAGCTTGGTGTGTTTCGGCAGCCTCACTTAAAAGTCAATTCACAATAGTGTTGCCAAATTATTGATAGTAAAACTATCGATAGGTTTTTATTTAAAAGCAACAATACTATCGATATCATCGATAGTTTAGACTTCACGAGCAACAATACTATAGATAGTATTGCACGTATTCGATAATATTGCCTTGTTTTGAGCCAGGCCTACCGATAGTGTTGCGATCGGTTGGCTATCGATAGACTATCGATTAATCATCGATAGTCGACTATCAATCGGCAACACTAGTTTACAATCCAAGCGCAGCTTAGAGCCACCTTTGTATGGGGAATAAAGATTCTCGAGTGGCGACCACGAACCGAAAGATGTTCCGAAGGTAGTCTCCTCACTAGGTGGACCGACGTTGTCGTATACGAGTATATGAGTAGTGTGGAGCCGGTGGATGCGAATGGTTAATAGTCGTTATTATGGCGTTCAAAGAGATTGCGAGGGGTTTCAGTAGTAGATGATAATGACGATGATGATGACTAGTCATCGAAAGCTTGTTCTCTATTTCGTGTCAACGTGAGATTCTCAATATTACAGCAACAATGCCTACGTGATACTAACTATATACTAAGCTGTGGTAAAGAAGGTGATATTTCAAGATTACCTTCACCTAGCAACGTAAGATAACACGATAAGCCCCCAAGGATAAACCAAACCAAACCATTGTCGAGTATAAGTTATTTCGGTAATGCTGAAACATTCCAATTCGAGCAAAAAAGGCTTCTTTACCTGCTAAATCCCGACAGCAGTTGCTTTAATCGACGATTTATGACTACTTTAGGTACTCTCGAAATTTCCATTTTCTCTATATGCAGCAGTCATTGACACAATGATTTTTTTTTATCGATGGCAGCAGTAGTGACACGCTGGCCCAGTGCGCATGGTAGATGTCGCATGCTCTTGTATTTTGCGGTGCTTGGGCATGCCCGTTCATGATGGGCTTAGGGTGTTTTACTTTTCACCTTACTGAGCGATGGAAAATAAAGTCATTGGCCGAGACGGAATTCAAACTTCGTATCAGTATAATGTATGCCATCACCACTCACCATACTAGTTCTTTCAAGCTCACACTATCACACTAATGTTAAGTATATAAAATGGGAAATGTTGTGAGTGAGTGAGTATGTTTATTACTACGCTCAAACGGCTAAACGGATCTGGATGATCTAACAAATGGCTAACACAACAAGGAATACTTTTTATCCCGGTCGGTTTAACCGCGGGGCGCAGCTAAAGTCAAAGCAAAAGTAGCTCTCTTTCCCTCTGTGACATTTTTATACCTGAACCGCGGAAGCAATCTTGATGAAATGTAGTATGGAGATAGTTTGAATCGCAGAGAAGGATATGGGATACCTTTTATCTCGAAAAAGCGCTTTTTATTAAACTTTACGCCAGTGAAACTACACACAGCTAGTATGAATATAAAGGCTGTGAGTACAGCTACGTCAGCACTCCTGAATCATAGTATGAGGCCGAGAAATCGCGACCGGCGCCACACAATAAACTTGAACAATAGCCTCTAACTCGCTCACTAATGATGTGGAACTGTGCTGCCTTTGAGACTGTTCCAAACTCATTAACGATGGTCATAATTGACTCTAGTATGTACTAGGCAGATAGCATACAAATCTAACTGCGTTTCTATATAAGAATTGAAAACAATCTAACAGGTACATATTTAACATTTTAGACCAAATTATTCTACTCAATTGATTTTGTTAGAATACCTAACTTTATTAAAGTTATTCATAGAATAAAACAAAACACAGTGAAATTAAAACGAACTCGTCTCGTCTAGAATAAATTATATCTTATTATGATTTTTACATTGTTTATTTTAAATTATTATTCGCATAACGTTTACTTGCGTATTGAAATAATTATTATTGCCGTATAAAATGCAAAAGGGAGAAAAAAACATTGCATACATTGCTTATAAAGGTGTCGAAAAAGAGGGATCACATATTTATTACACTAACTAAAAATGAAACAAAACTAACTAATAACTAACTAACAAAACCTAACTAACTAATAAAATCGTTCACAAACGGGCGAAGGCTTTGTAGGTAAAGCAGCGAGCAAAATCTATTCTTTGAATATAACTTAAAGCTGAGTGACATATTACTAAAATAGCAAAAGTGTAACGTGTGAACGAGAAAGCCTTGTTTTTACGATAAAACTTTTAATATATAGACAATAATGGCCAGCAAAATGTGTACTTGATGTGGTTATTAAAACTTTGACGGTAAATAAAATTCAAAGCCACGCAGGAGTTCGTAAAACCAAAAACTGGATAGCACGTATTAAGAACTAGCTGTTCCCTGCGGTATCACCCGCGTGGGATACAGTTTATCGCGATAAAAAGTAGCCTATATCATTTCTCTAGTTTTAGACTATCTTTGTTCCAAATTTTATTTAAATCGGTTTAGTAGTTTAGGCGTGAAATCGGAATAGACAGACTAGAGTACTTTGCGTTTATAATATCAACAGTAAGGAGGAAGTAGGGATTTTACGAAATTTCAACTTTAAAAGAGTGAAAAGGGTTCATAAAGTCTGCTTTAAAAATCTTTATCATCTACGAAAGTAAAACCACGGGGCAGGTTCTCAGAAACATAATACTCTAAGTACCAACACTCAAACGAATAAAACTTTCATTGGAAAAACCCTGAAAGCCAGCGGGTAGGTGATGTTATTAAAATTCATTTATTGCCACATTATGCGGTTGCGACCTGAATTTCAAAATGAGATTCCGCGGACTACGTGACGCTGGGATCTTTGTGGTCCGCGAAATGTGAAATGTTATGAGATGTCCTTAGTTGGTAATAAAATTTAAAAAAAACACTTGGTGACTTATATTACCTATAGCCCACTACTACCCAAATGCAAAAAGTCCATTACCTAATTAGACGCCAGACTCATAAAAAAATAACTATCTAAGTATTTTCATACCTTATTTTCTTCTTCTTCTCTATAAATAAGTCTGGTTCAAATTCAAACAAAGCTTGCAATATGAATGTTGTTTTTGTTTTGTTAGCTTTAATAAAGGGGTAAAAAGTGGGAAAGCTCTAAAGAATAGTTGGTAGTTTTTTCTATTAAAACTAATGTCACTATGATATAGAGTTTTAAATAACGCTTATTGTTTCACCACAAAATCAAAAAAAAGGAAGGAGAACATTTAAGAAAATGAAATATAACATAACTTACCTATAATATAAAGTAATATGTATTATATATTATGGAGATTAAAATTTGTTGGTTTAGTAAGAAAAGTTGAGGCGACTGGCTGCTTCATCAACTTGCGTTCTGACTAAACAATTTGATTAAATTTGATGTAAAATCCGTGCGACTCCTAACTTTTAAAATTGAAATCAATTTATGATTACTTGCTGCTGGTTTTTTAGCAGGCGTTACCTAGTACGTACATACCCATGTACGGTTTTATCTATGAATTTTAAGCTGTTCTTTGATTATAAAAGGTTTTTTAATACTAGCTGCACCTCGCGGTTTCACCCGTGTGTTTTTATCGCAACAAAAGTTTTCTATGATTTTTTATGTCATTCTGCACGGTTTGAACCATCTCCACACCACTAGATCGGTTCAGCGGTTTAGTCCTGAAAGAGTAACAATCAAACATAATTAACTACTTCTTGAAAGATTTATCATCATCATCAACCCATTACTCTGACCTTCTCTCAGAGAGAGAGAGTAAAAAGGAAGAAGATTTATATCTATATAATTAAGTAAATTATAATCGTTTACCTACCTACGCAGAAAATAACGACAGGTAGGTATTTCGCAACCAAGTTGGCAAAAAAAGAAATCAAGGCAGTAATTTCCCTTTTTTGTGCCCTTTATTTCTAAATTACCTACACTTGTGCGAAGCCAGGGCGGGTCGCTAGTCTATTTATACATAAATAAAGCTAAGAAGATTGTGTTACAAAGAAAAAATAAGGCAACTTTGACTCTAACTTCAGTAAACGTCTACCAAACATCGAGAAATTACGATACACGTACGTGTTTCCCAAAACTGTATTCCGCCCACATCGCTCACAGTTCCGTATGGGAGGACGATTGGTTCATATTGCTTGTTTCCGTTTTAATAAATGCAATCTAAACTAGAGGAATAAAAGGTTTTTACAAATTACTAACGTTTTTTTTATGTAATAGAGTGGTAAACAAGCAGACGGCCCGCCTGATGGAAAGCGGTCACTGACGCCAATGGACATTTGCAACACCAGGGGAGTTGCCGATGCGTTGCCGACACCTAAGAACTCTTTTCAAACTCATCTCGAAAGACTGCAATTTGTAGCACTGTGGAAAGACTTGCAGGTCGTTCCACATTTTGCAAGCATGCGGGAGAAAGGAGCATAATGCATACCTATACATATATTATATAAGAAAAAATATTAACTTATTCCTTAATGACTCCGTCTGCTTCATACTACAAAAGTAACGCGCGGTGCGTGACTCGTATTACTCTAATTCACAAATCATTCGCCTTATTCCACTGCCTAACCTAAATTAGTAACTAATGACATCAACTGAACTGCCTGCCGACTACCGGCCGACTAGGCCTGACTTGTCATGAGTCGTCCTGACTCGAATTGACTCGAAACCATTCGTTTCCGCGCGAGGAGTGACTCCACCAAGCTATGGTTTCATCAAGAGACCTTTTGGCCATTGTTTCATACATAACATATTTACTATGTTTACAATCATGATTATCATCATCGTCATCATCATCAGCCGGAAGAAGTCCTCTGCTGATCATAGGCCTCCCCCTTTTAACGCCACCATGAACGGCTATTAGTCATTTGTATCCATCGGCTCCCTGCGACTCTTACAATGTCGTCGGTCCACCTAGTGGGGGGCCTACTTACAGAACGTCTTCCGGTTCGTGGTTGCCACTCGAGAACCTTTCTTCCCCATCGGTTATCGGCACAGATTTGGATCTGTGGTTATCGGTTCGTCGAGCGATGTGGCCTGCCCATTGCCACTTCAACTTCAAATTCTGTCGGTGATTTTAGTTCTTCGGCGAATTTCCTCATTTTGGATTTCATCACGCAAAGAAACTCTAAACATGGCTCTCTCTATGGTTCGTTGTGTGAATCATGAATATATCCTACTGCAACTGATGTACTACATAAGGGTCTAAGGGTACGTGACTAGTAAACTTGATATGAATATATCGCAATGTTTCCATACCACGTGTGTTACTCCGCACGGGTGTATTTATGGGTATAGAAAGGTTATGGCGATAGGTTGGTCAGGGTTGATCAGGATTGCTTCAGTTTCGGTCGAAACCGAAACCAAAACTCACGTGGTCAAGTATATAATTCCTTGAAATACTAAAGTTTGGTGGATTTTACCCATTATTCTGCATAAATTAGGACATGAAATGAAAATGTATTAAGTTTGTTGTGATCATTTAATGTTTATAGATTTCAATTAACCCTCATACACTACAACAACCTAATGATTATTATTTTAGCTACCAAGACGAACTTCTGCAATGCGAACTTTAGTTCCAGTTTCTAGTGATTAATGATCTTAAGTATGACAAGCCGAACTTAATCCCTCACTATCTTGAATCCAATGAAGGTCTGATTCAGTGACTTCGAACTCGGTCGCAACTATTGATTGATTGATTGAGCTCAGGCGTCCCAATGTAGAGATTGAGAGATAATAAGTTACTTTTGATTTGATTTGATAACTTGAAACTAATAGGAGACCCTTAACTTAGTTAGAAACCTGTGCAATACTCTTTCACAGAATCAAAAATTGAGGACTGGTCTTGTTTATTTTGTTTATTTCTTCACGCTTTAACAGATCGATGGATCTGAGTGAATTTTGGAATGAGACGATACACCACTTTTTATTAGAGAAAAAGTTGTTGAAATGGAAAACCGCAGAGCGCAGCTGCTATGATATATAATAGGTCTTGCCGGTCAATTCAATTTGAACCAGTGCTTGCCCCAGTTGTATAGAACCGGAATAGAGTTGCCTAGTTTCATCCGGCCATTTAGTCAATTATCGGATCGTCGATCGGAGCTGAGCCAACCAACTGATGGACGACAGACTATATAATCGGTTTTATGACACTGGCGTTGGTAGACGTGACAGTGGCGAGCGGCGACTAAAGCTGGCGACTAATGCAGTCGCAGCTTCAAGCAGTCGACAGTCGACTGCTTCAGGCTGTCCGTGTATGGCCTAAGCCTACGCCTAAGGCGTGGGTCCGACGCGCCGCGACTGACGCGTCACTTACAACCATGTCAATGTACTTAGGGGTATGGTGCCACATCAGACGGCCGACCGGTTTCAATATCTCTAGTAGGGCAAACCGTCGATCGATCGATTATTGAAACCGGCTTAGAATCAGCATCCATAGTAGTAGTTAGCATTTTAGTCGTGAAAAATTGCACGGCGCCATACATCTTCTTCATACTGTTATTTAGTATTGTAGCTGCGGCGCGTCCATCGCAACTGTCGCACTCACGGAAGTCTTAGCCTTAATGAAAGTTTTGGATCCATACCTATGTCATATCATACTATGTCATTTTAGTACTAGGGCTTGACATATTACTACTAAAATGACATATTGACATGACATATCGATCCAAAACCGCGGATAACGGATCAGGGTCGATTATTAACTTCGGTCGTTAGTTACACGATTCCTATCGCAGATATCAAGAAGATCAGAAAAGTACACACAAATGTCGCAGAAATTACGCTATATAAACTCAATCAAACATTTTCTCCCAAAGCGCAGATAATCAAAGTGTTTCGTATTTGTCTACTCAACTCGTGAAGAGTATAGGTATTTATATATTTATAACGTCGACATCGAATCTCCCGTTTCCCTCTGGACACGTCTGAAACTTGAGACAGTTTACGCAGCTGCTGTTTGGTCTCCGGATAACGGTACAGTCAGCGACAAAAGTAGCTGATCAATCTGATCATACTCGATTTTCCACATGTTTTGTAAATCAGTAATATTTGTTTTTTTTTTTCACCACAGCACAATGCACGTATGTTAAGTGATGATGTGGTCAAAGGAATGTTATTGTTCAGCGATTTTTTTCGTCGACCGTACTGTTGATATAGTGCAGACCCAGATATATTTCTTAAGGGGCCTTAAATTACGTATAGACTTATTGTGGGGACAGCCACTGTGGTGTTAGTGGCCGGAACAAAGAGAAAAATTGTACAAGTAGGTACGAGTGAAACGCGTATGGAAGAAGTTCCGTTACCGAACTGTTCAGCTACGATCAGGCAAGACTAGCTTATCTCTCTCATCAGTTAGCAGTCATCAATCAGTTGCAAAATTGAGACTGTCCTAACACACCGCTAAGTGCTTGGCAAATTTCTAACTTGAGGATGGTAGCTTTGGTTTCATCACGATGTTTTCCTTCAATGAAAGCTCAAGCCTTACATAGATTCATCTGCATTCGCTTCAGATATGAAGTGTCAACCTAAAATACGTAGTATGTAGCTATCCCAACAGCAAACTAAAAATTCACGGACAAATTCACAGAAAACAATGCAAACTATCAATTCTATGCTATCCGTGCAATATTGTAACAAAGCAATCTACAAAGTCAAACAACAAACCGTAAAATCTCACTGGAATATAACACGTTGATTTACACTTCAATTTGTGGAGAAAACACGTACAGACACTATCGGATCCCTTGTTGGTTGCACAATAGGAAAATACGGGTCTCAGAAACATGCGACGAGATAGCCTGGGATAGGCAGGCCAATACGTGCCTAGGGAAGTGGGTTGCGATTGGTAGCGGGTAGCGAAATATTGGTTGTGCTCTAATAAGCAAGGCAAGCTTTTGTTTTTTGGTCACATCTCTAAGGTAAGATAGCGTTTGAACACAAGGGTGGCGCGACGGCGCACCTAGATAACGCAAGTAACAATGATACCATACAGACAGATATGCACATATAGTAAATTACAAATAGATAGAGCGACATGCAACATGTGCGAGATACGGGAGTTTCGCCGTCGTGATTTACTACTTTGGGCTAAAGGCGTAAGTGATGGCGTGGTCAAAAGAGGCGTTAGGCTATTAGGAACTGGCTCTCAAGTAAAACTGCTTGATAAAAGACTCTTAACCTTTTTTTGTGCAATTTGTTCAGATTAATTACTGACTTAAAAAAAAACCGATGAGAAGCGCAATGCCGTACAAGACTTCGCAAAGAAAAGTTCTAGGGTTGTACTACAGAAAACGGGAGCAGTGTTGGCGTTAGCAATCAAGCAAAAGAGCTGCTTCTTCGTCGAAAAACTTTGTTGAATAAAAAGGTAACATTAAAAGTTTTGAGAATAAACGTAATAAAAGGCTGAAACTTCTAGAAGCCTACAGCAAAGCGCTTATAACTGCTGACAACTTCTTAGTTAGTTTTTGAACCAATCAAAAATCAGGATAATGCGAATTTAATCCTTGTAAGAATCAAGATAGCCAATCAAGTAAAAGTCTAAGGAGGTAAATATTAACTAACCTCGCCAGGAACAAGATCTCTAATAACGTTCTCTTAGAAGCACTACACGCCACTCGATACTGCAACCCGGCCCTTAGCTGGCACTTGAAGCATCTAGAGGTCAGATATTGGATATTTCTATTTTAGTACCGTTCTATTTATTTCTGATCGTCTTTACGCTCGGTAGGATAGAAAAATATAATTTAGGGCTGTAAAGCTTTTAAACTGAGCCTGTAAAGGCATTTTTAAAGCGATACTGTGGATTTATCGTATATCATTGTCACAATCACTTTGAATTTGTCATTTTTGTGCGGGAATTGGCGAACTTGACACTGCAGATTTATTCGCCTTTTCAGCGATATAAAAATGAAAATTTGGGAAACCCCTTGGAAATACATGCCGTTTTAAGCAGTATACTGCGTTTTGCATCTGACACCGCTGAACTATAGCCCATCTCGCCTTTCACAAGGTTCTTTCTCGTCATGCAGCATGGTGATGTCAATGAGCACTACCCGGTGCTGAGACTGATGTGTCTCGAATATCAGGTTTACTAAGAATAATAGTCCTGTTTGAGCTAGATGAGAACAACCGGAAATAATATTATGCCGGGGAGATGGGAGGCGGGCGGAGAGTTGGTACGGCGGCATGCCCGACAAATATCACCCGTACCCTTTCGTGATGTATTTCCGGTAATTATTCGTCTTGATAACTTCACAATATAACATCATAGGTTTAATACCTCTTTCTATCTAAATCTTAACAAAGACGGTTAAATTATCAAGCTTTAAGAATTGGATTATAATGAATTCCAGGGTATAGTATTACTGGCATTTGACTTATAAGACATTGTTAACGTTTGACCATTATCCTGAACAATTGTTACCCATGCAAATTTGGCTAATAGCCGTTCATGGTGGCGTTTAAATGGAAAGGCCTATGATCAGCATTGGAGTTCTTCCGACTGATGATGATGATTATGGTGAATTAATGACCTATCTCTTTACAAATTTCATAGAAATCTGGTCAACTGTTTTGACTTGATCTTTTGAAGTATCCAGCGCTAGTGCGAAGCTTTTTTATGACGCGATCATATGCACTAAGTTGACCACACCCGTGAATGCAAACAAAACATTAAGCTGAATTTACACTGCTATAAATGATGAGTGAAATATTTCGACTCATTGAGCAATCAATTGGACCCAACTCAGAAGTAAGCAAGACAAAAGAACCATCGATAAGAACCGTTCAAGCAGCAAGACGCTAAACATTCAAAAGGCCCACAAACTTACTTCAGCTACTCGTCGAAATAAGTTGCTATACGACACAATTTTCCACTCCAACAACAGAATACATCGCAAAAAGTGGTTCACTGTGGAAACTTTTTTATTTATCAGTTGGTACTGGCAATATTGTCTCGGGGAGCCATAAACGTCGAAGGGTGCTTCAGGCCGGAAAACTTCTCTGCAACCATATTCTACCGGTTACGAATGGGCGGTTATACTCGCATAGGCGGAGTGAGCTATTTCAGCAGTACACAAACTCAAATCCAATCAAAACGTGATCACTTTAAAAAGTTTAGCAACCTTCTAACACTGGAAAAGGAACAGTCAAGAAACCTGGCAGCATGTAATTTTTTGGGCGCGATCAACTTGCGAATGGTACTTCTTAATATTTGCTCATCTTTTCTTCTTTTGTGTTAGAACACAAGACATATCTTTTTATGGTAACGTCACTACACCTCAACATAATTAACGGTTTCACCATGATGTTTTCCTTCACGGAATCTTTTATGTAGTTTACTTATTTTTGACGCCTTGATTTTAATATCAATGCTGTCATGTTTGGGTGATTTTAATGCATACAGATTTGAGAGCGTACATTTTTACATAATAATCATTTAAATGTAATGAACCGTTTCCAAATAATAACGTGAAGAAAATAGAGGTCCTCAAACAGTCATTATCATACTTTATGAGCCAAAGACATCAAAGTATACAATCATATCGAAAATCAATAACAATACCTCAAGGACTACAGAACCAGTAAATAGTTATAGTCAAGTTTTTAAATGAAAGTATTGCGTTGACACCAAACCAGCTTCTGGACCTTTAAATTCTGATAGAACAACCACTTTGGTTTCCTGATAATCTTGACAAGTTGGTAGCAAATATCTGTCATATAAAAAGGTGCCGAGTTGCGACAAGTCATCATTCTCATTGCATCAGTCGACGTAGTCACAACAACAAATCATTCAAAATGGTTGCGAAGGTAAATAAAAATTACTCCTTATTGCTAATCAGTATTAAGTAAAAAAAAAATGAATGAAATTGCTGCATTTATCAATCTATTCTAATCTGTCTTATGTGTCAATAATAATTTATGCTGATCTACATTAATATTGCTGTGACAGTAACTCTCACTCTCTGTAACATTGTCTGTTTGTTACCTATTTCTTGAATTGATTTATTCCTTCCAGTTCGTCGTTTTCCTCGCCCTCGTGGCCGTGGCCTCCGCCAGCAACTTCAACAGCTTCGCGTACAGCGTGGCGGACCCCTACACCGGTGACTTCAAGAACCAGATCGAGTCGCGCGCCGGCGACAACGTGCAGGGCCAGTACTCGCTGCTGGAGGCGGACGGCACGCGCCGCACTGTCGACTACGCTGCCGGCGCCGAAGGGTTCAACGCTGTCGTGCGCAAGGATCCTGCACTCATCGCCGCTACTCCGCTCGCCGCCCCACTCGCCACCCCGCTGCTGTCCTACGGCGCTGCCCCCATCGCCAAGTTCGGCGCCTACGGTTATGGTGCTCCCATAGCCGCTCCTTTCCCCTACGCTCGCTACCTTTACTGAACGGACTGATCACTTAATTGTACATACTGGCTGTAAATAAATATTTTTGGTTCTTGATTGGAATGTTTTATATAAACAACCATTTTATTTTGATTATTGAGAGTACTTTACTGTTCTTTAGATGAAATATAGGATTTTTTTATTAATAAGTCTAAATAGATTGACGAACTATTTTAGTTTGCAATTACTAATTACTTGCGTCAAATCAAAAAAATCAAATCAAATTGACGCTAGTTTTCTAAATCATAATCTAAAAAATAAATCGACACAATTTTATGCAGGTAAATACCAATTACATAAATACATTACATGGTGATAGTATTAAGTATATCTGGAAAATTAACACAATTCAATTTTAGCACTTTAAAAGTAACAAAATGCCACGAGTAAGTGCTTCTAAATTTTCAACTTGCAAAGTTATTAAATGTAACAAGTTCACGAGAGATATGGCACAGTCGCAACCTTCTTAAGATATCGCCAAAATTGTACCCCAGAGGTCTTTGAAGTTCATGGAGGCAGTGAAGGTTATCGTTCTTTACGTGTGTAAAATTTCTTGATTATGCCTGGAATGATTTGTGGTATTACTTCAAACGTCTTGCCGGAATTTATATCAGTTTACCAACGCATTATGGGGACAGAAGTTTTAATTTATGGCTTGAACATTAAACGGGCTCAAAGTAATGAAATATTTAGTTAAAGTGGTTTCCGTAGTGTTATTTATAGAAGGTAAGGACGTAAAAAAAGTAAGTGAAAAGAAACTGGTTCAAATGTTTCTTTTTAACAACCCTTTAATTTATTTTTTTATATGACGTTTACACATTTATACGCCCACTATAGTATTTTCTATGTCACATGTGTGTAGTAATAATATACAGCTATATCAACATAACACAACATATATGTTAAATATAACAAAAATTTATACCATAACAATGAACTAAAAACCTAAACTAATATCTACAATATATTATTAAAAGGAGTCCCTTTAGGCAAGGTACCGAAGATACTGGCAGCGTTCCCCCTTTGGATGGCTAGACTAATTCTTTGTCCGAGGTAACTGCCAGCGGTATCTTGTGATGTCGACTAACATATTTGCTATTTCCTTAAAAAACCTTATAGCACTAGGAAAATATTCTCGTCTTGATGTTGAATCTGAGACAATAAAATCCCCAGTCACTTAATGACTGCGCCGTTAACTGTTATAAGCTAAAAATATTATTTATACGTAAACATGCCAAACGTAATTAAATTTTTAATTTTTTGTTTTGTTTTCGATCCTTGTAATTATTTCATATAATTAGAAGTTCCATAGAAAAGGTGGCTGTAGTAAATGTTCCAGAAATACATCGCATCAAACACGAGATCTTGTTAAAATCGCTACGGTACATACCTATAACAAAGCTCGCTTATCCAGCTATTATGTTCATACTAGATTATATAATCAACAACGCCATAGTTATTTTCGCTAATTACGTGATAATCAGAGCATAGTTGATTTTCCTGTGAATTTATAAGCTTTATTTGTAGGAGTGGTGATAGCTCATTTGTTTATATTATCGTCATTATAAAGCAAAACCGGAAGTGGTTTTCTTTGATGTTCCATTTGCGATTATCCTAGAGTTAAGCCCCATCAGCTATGAAATAAGATAGATCTGTTAATATTATCTAAGTGTTTGTTTACTGGGATATATGCATATAACCAAATGCTAAATGGCTTAAGCTTTGTTGGATAGAATGTTCTAATGTTTAACTTCATTAAATTGTCAATATAATAATTATATTGAAAGATGGATTCGATATATTGTAGAGCTGAAATACGAGTACAGTTGGCTAGCATTGGCAGTTTTACACCATAATAATTATATTGTAACGCCTTGAATAACATAACGTAAAGCACACCTAAAAACTGTGCTATAATTAAACAAAAAAGTATTAATTTGGTACATATTATCAGTGAATTGAAATAGATGTATTAAAATGAGAAAGGTAAAAGATAATTCCTTGCGGTTGTCGTGTTCGAAACAATTCATCTGAAATATGTATTATGATAAATGTTTTTAATGTTTTACACGTGAAATGTTAGTGAGTTCATCGCGAAATGATTTGTAATGTTAAGGTATATGAATGTTTAATTTTATTGAAGCCTGATTTATCACAACTTGAAATCCACAACTTGATATGCTTTTTCAGTAACAGATTAAGTATATCAATATCCGTAGCATTCAGTTAATATTTCTTTCGCGGAGTCCAAGCTAAGATCTAACATCATAGCCCTATAATAAATTAAAATTAGTAGATAAGGAACCAAAATATATTTATTTACAGCCAGTATGTACAATTAAGTGATCAGTCCGTTCAGTAAAGGTAGCGAGCGTAGGGGAAAGGAGCAGCTATGGGAGCACCGTAACCGTAGGCGCCGAACTTGGCGATGGGGGCAGCGCCGTAGGACAGCAGCGGGGTGGCGAGTGGGGCGGCGAGCGGAGTAGCGGCGATGAGTGCAGGATCCTTGTGCACGACAGCGTTGAACCCTTCGGCGCCGGCGGCGTAGTCGACTGTGCGGCGCGTGCCGTCCGCCTCCAGCAGCGAGTACTGGCCCTGCACGTTGTCGCCGGCGCGTGTTTCGATCTGGTTCTTGAAGTCACCGGTGTAGGGGTCCGCCACGCTGTACGCGAAGCTGTTGAAGTTGCTGGCGGAGGCCACGGCCACGAGGGCAAAGAAAGCAACGAACTGGAAGAAAATGAAATATGTAATTAGCGTTAGAGAATTTTAATTGAGGTGACATTTGCTCAGGATGTGGAATATTTAAAGAGAAAGAGAAGAAACGTCATATATAAAAAGTTAGATTAAGAAATTAGAAAGTTTAACAAAAAATTAAAAATGTTTTTGTTTGACTTAAAAATAACTTTGATACAATTTTAAAGTTGATTTATTTACCTTCGCAACCATTTTGGATTTTGTTTTGTTGTTGCGACTACGTTGACTGATGCAATGAGAATGATGTAGTATTTTGCATCTCGGCACCTTTTTATATCGATAAGTATGTAATACTTGCACCAGAATATCAGGAAACCAGAAGTTGCCATCAGATTTTAAAGGTTTCGCTTCTGGTTCTGGTATCATTTTTGTAGACATCTACTTTCGTTTTTAGTTTATATATAAATCAAACCTTGAAGCTTATGTTAATTACTTGGAGATGAATTAAATACTGATTGCGCTTTACTGTTACACCGGTTATGTTTTCTGTTTTTGCCTGTCAGTAGGTAACTATGTATTTTCTGGGGGCGTGTTTCAGTCTGTTTTTGCATTCAATTGTATACAAATACGTCCACCAAAAAAATTTTATACAGAAACACAAGAACATTTAATTACGAGTATGTAACTAAATGAGAAGACAAGCAAGTAACTGGCCTGATGGTAAGCTTCGAGCTTGCCCATTTCAGTTCAGTCATCATCAACATCATCATCAGCCGGAAGTAGTCCAAAGAAGTCCACTGCTGAACATAGGCTTTCCCCTTTGAACGCCACCATGAACGGCTATTAGCCATTTGCATCCATCTGCTTCCTGTGACTCTTACAATGTCGTCGGTCCACCTATTGGGCGGCCTACTTCGGTCCACCTATTGGGCGGAACGTTTGTTTCAGTCCAGTGCAGTCCAGATTTTTGAACTTCGTCAGTTTAAAATCTTGCGCAGTGCGCTCGTCCAGTCACGGCCCACGGTCTGCTTTTTCAACAGATCAGATCACATGGGACCAGATGGCGCATACTATGCCATCTAGCCTGGTGTTTGCTCGCCTGACAGATCCTAAGGTTCATTTTCCAACAAATTAAACAATCTTTTTGAGGCCTCAAATTTCCCAGCCCAAACAAATTCACTTCTTATAAATTATTAAAACTCTCGGGAACATAAAAGGTACCTCTACAAGTTTATAAAACCCGTGCCAGCCAGATTGCCACAGCCATCTGACAGCCGGATTCTGTTCCCTTTGTCAACTCGGAGTCTCGGATATACTCGTACATACAAGCTCGCTGCAAGCTGTACTGACCGGGCGGCGCCGCCGGCAGCGACAAATTGGACAAGTTAAGACCACACTTTGCCAACTTTCAACCAAAAGCAGTGGATTTGGAGAAATTAAATATTTTCATTAGGTACTTATTAATATCGTCTACACATATGAATGTGAGATCTAGGACTCTAGCCTTCTTCCACAGAGAGAGATTATGTATGTGTTAACGATATTAATCCTACTAATACTTATGAAAGCGTGTGTGAGTACGTATGTATGTTTGTTCCTCTTTCACGCAGAAACTACTGAACGGATTTGTGTAAAATTTGGAATGGAGATAGCTTATACCTTAGATTAACATATAGGCTACGAGGTAACGCCGCAGAGCGAGGTAACGCCGCATGAGTCATGTTTTTTCGTACGTGCAGCCGGCTCTATAGAATTATAAGACGTTGTCACGTCAAAAAAAAAACCTTCGACCGAATCATCACTTAACATCACGTGTGTAATGCTATATAGTCAAACGCTACCTTGAAAGTTGTATGAAAAAACAAACATTACTCATCCTATGCGCATTTGGAAAATCGAGTGTGATCAGCTACTTTTGTTGCTGACTGTACCTACCTAATAAACAAGAAGATTGCGCATGCCAAATTTTAGTTTTCTTTTAAAGCAATATACATGAACACAATTCACTTGATGTTAAGTGATGAAATTTTCGAAGGTGGCTCGCTACACCTAGATAAAAAAACTATTCCTCAAGTGAGGTAGCTGGAACACACTCGTGAGGGAGAAAGATTTTTTAGCTAGCCAGGCGAGGTCTCGAAAAGCTGTGATATTTTCCTTCACTAAAAACTTAAGCACATTCTAGGACCCAAACTCATGACCTACAGGTCACAAGTCAACCACTGAGCTATAATCGCTTCTTAGGTCTTGTAATTATTAACATGAGATTTCATGATTAATCAGTAATTCAATCAGCCAGTGGTATTTCGCTTTTCTATTTAAAGATTGATATAACGAACAAATAGCTTCATTGGAAGAAATATTACCATCATTTGTAAGCCCTTGTACTTCCGAATCCACCACGTTTTCCTTATTCTTCGATATGGGTTTAAGTCCTATATTACGTATGGAATACCGCCATCTGGTTTCCACTTGATTTGATTCAATAAATTGTTTCTCTTTACTATTTTGAACAGTCTTGTTTACAACATAAAAAAAATCATAACTTGGTATTTTTTAAAGAAAAGATGTACAAAGAGTACTTTATTATCATGATTTTTCAACAATAAGCTGGTAACTATAGCTCCTTTAAATGTCGCAAAACAAAACACTGCAATTTTTATTATTTGTAATCCTTTTACGCCCGAAATTAATAATCGATCCTTATCCGTTTTTCGCGGTTTTGGATTGATAGGTATGTCATCATAATAATATGTCATTTTAGGGGTAAGGCTTGCAAAAATGGATTGACATATCGATCCAAAACCACGCAAAACGGATCAGGATCGATTATTAATTTCGAGCGTTAATTACTCATTTCTTATCAAGACACTATCAACTTTCGCAAACGAACTTGGGTCAGCCCACTATGTCAAGTATCTCCAATCCAATGAAGCACCCTCCCTTGTCTAATACAAACAAAAGTTACTTCGTTAATTCCCTGACACCTACGACTATATTCCTCACCCCAATCATGGAGAAAACAACTCAATGGAGACGCAATATCGAAATAATAATTCTGCAAACACATCAGTGTAATATCACTAACATTAAATCTCATTAATACAATTAAAATTGATCTGCACGAATAGAGCCGAGCCTATCATATTTCGTACTGTTTTGTGTTTTACCGGTCACTACGCGAAGGCATCCATCCAGTTGCATTTTTTGACGGCGCCCTCTACATGTCATGCAATTGCAGCCAAATTTTTTTTCCTTTAAAATATTTACTTATGTGTACTCATATTTTTTGAGCCCACAGAGTCAGAGAGAGAGAGGGTTTTGTACATAAAAACAGTTGATAGCACAAGCCAGAATAAAGAAAAAAATGATAATACAATGCGATATGTCTGGATTGTCTGGTTCATCATCATCTTATATATAATAGCATTTATCAAGCATGGGCGTTTATTTAGCGGCTGTCCAGCACATCTTGAGCCTTTAATAACAAAAGATGGCTATCTCAGACCTAATTGATGGAATTGTTCAGTCATTTACATTTCGCCACTATGATGCTGTTTTCATGATGGAGTTAGTCAATGGTTTATGTTTGTAATTCGTAGAATAACGTTATTGCTTCTGTCACGAAACCTCAAGCACCTATAATGTGCGCTTAGGCCATAAAGAGGTCGAGAAATATCGCACACATCAAAGTGAAAATATAGATAAAATATTGTTGAAGTTTTCTTTGTTGCGTGTTATGGAAAATGTTAAATTTACTGAATGAATTGTGATATTATGTGATACTAGCTGTTCCCCGCGGTTTCACTCACGTGGGCTACAGTTTATCGTGATAAAAAGTAGCCTATGTCCTTTCTCAGGCTTTAGACTATCTCTGTACTAAATTTCATTCAAATTTGTTCCCTAGTTTAAGCGTGAAAGACTGACAGACAGATAGAGTTACTTTCGCATTTATAATACTAAGTAGGGAGTAAGGATTACATGTATTTTGTTATTCACATGTTCAAATGTTATCCACAGGTATTATTAAAATGTGTATCGATATCGATGGATAATAGTGGATATGATAAAATTGGACAGCCTATCTAAATAGCATGGTGAAGCATGGAGAGTTATAAGTTAAACTAACTTAGATATCGCAACGACCCAAAGTATGTCTTGACCTCTGACAATAAAAGACACCACTTTGGTCTGTCCTGCGTCACCTCCTGCCAGTCCTCCACCTGGAGCACGCGCAAATCCTTCGTGACTTCGTCATTCCAGCGATACCTGGGACAACCGACAGAGCGAGGGCCACTCGGCCGTCCTCTGTAGGCTCGTTTGACCACACGATCCTCTGCCATTCTTTCAAGGTGGCCGAGTCAGCGAAACCTTATTAGTTGAACTATTTTAATTTAAACAGTCTGCTGAATTATATTGTAACATTATGACATTACATTGCCGAAAACACATTGAATGATTCGACAAACTTGTTTCTGAATTTCGCGATATATCATCGAACAAATACTAGGTAAGCTTCATTTTGTGAACGTTAATTTAATTATTAAGAAACCTTATTGTGCTGTATTTGAAAAATAAAACAAAAACTTTTCAGCCCCAAATATTTGCGCTAGCTAAGTAATTAAAAGTCCGGTAGTGTATTCACGTTTTTCTACCATTTCCACAGACAATTTTTTTAGAGTTAACGTGCATGAAAGGAGACTTTGAATGCGAGAAAACCAAGTGGGTGGTTTTAATTAATGTCTGGTTTAATTAAGAATTACTTCACGTAGAAAACTGATAGGCAGCGTACTCTAGGAGTTCGTGCTTTTCATCGTCTACCATTCAGCACATATTTATAAGTGAGATAGTGGTCAAGCGTACCTAAGCGTTTTATTTTGATTGATGGTAGGGCATTTTCCATTGCTCGCTTGGCTGGTCGCGTCTAAGGTTCCCATCCGACCGGATAAACCTGGTCTTGATAGGATACGCCACTCAACACTATATAGGTACGCAGGCACCAGTCATATGTCATGAAATCACCAACTTATAAATTTGTTAAGAAATTTTCATTAGTAGAGAACCAAATTTTTTAACAGCTGTTGCTAGTTATCAAACAAATGTGGAATATATTATTTATCAATATCTGTATATTATTTGTATTGTATTGTTTGTTATTATGTGTTGTTTTGTTGTATATTTGTATTATTGTGTGTGTGTATATTAGAATGTACGCCCAAAAACCAGACTCGCATGCGAAGACCAGATTTTTTTACAATTTACAACCTGGTCTTTAATTAGACCCTGTTAACCCTATTCGCACCCACCTGCAATACCAATCATTCTAACAGCATCTGATACTCAGGGATACTATAGTATTCGAAATACTATATAATATAGATTACCAAGAACTAATCCAACATTACGGTCTATTAAGATAAATCATGCCAAACATGAGTTTAATATTTCATTGGAACACAAATTTGATTTCACCGAAAACTAGCTCATTCGCCAAGCTTTATGATAGAATAGTATCTAACAACATCATATTGCTGCGAATTGGTTTTATTTTTAAAAAGAGACGAGTCCATTGTAACTTGAAATGAAAACTTCAAAATAATTTTATAAACAATAGCTGTTATAAAAGAAAATATAGGTGTAGCCAAGAAATAGTAAAAGTGTTACGATCTTTAGCACCCCAACCCTCTCTTAAACCTAATAATTAATAGCTAACAAAATTTATTGCTTCGTGAAGACATAATCTCTTCGTGAACTCTTTAATGCCAATAAATGTTATGTTTCCATACGCTTATTTGCCCCATATTTGTACCAACATTTGGCAGGATTAGCAAGTCGTCTCTCATATTGCACCACACGTGTCCTTTTCAATTGCAATGCCCGCCAGATCTTTCCAATACAACCTCCTGCGTAGCAGTGCAGTGTGCTCGTCTCATCTGATAACTTTTTCGACTATGAACCGATTTTGACGAGTCTTTTTTTTTGTTAGGAAATAAGATATCCCAAGGGTGGTGCCATGATAAGAAAATCAGGATCTCGTAACGGCATCCCAGAAAAATCAAACGGAAACAGAGGTCGGTTTTTTTGTTAAAAATGATTATATGTTTGCTAATTTACAAGTATGAAGCTCAAAAAATCAGAAGACTGTTGATGTCTTATCGGCAGCTATTAAACTCTTTCGCACATCTTTTATCGCTTACGACAAACCAAAGCACCGTCGTAAAAGTGTTTAAGATAGTCTGGGGGCAATCAATTCGCCAGCACTTAAATTTATAGCGGTGACGCTATAGCCCTTTTATGAGTTCGATAGTTTCGTTGACGTCTCCGTAAGCAAATTTTGCATAATCATCTACTACATTGTTATAAACAAAAAATACATGCTTAGGTAGTACTTTTTTTCATATTATAGGGTATCGTTTGACCACAAGTCACCTGATGCGGTCGATGATTAGGTTTTCTTAAAAATCTGACGTTACCGAGAAAATAAACACATATTGACAACCATATTGAAAACATTTTTTTTTAATCTAATTACATAATCTAAAACAGATTAAATTTTAAAAATTGAAGGCGGGCTAATATCGTCATAATTATTACAAATCCAGATATATTACGAGCTGGAAATTCTCAAATATCAACCCTCTAATATATTTGAAATTAAAAATATATCAAATTAGTTTTATGTACCTATGTGATTGGAACACATGATAAGACTATAAAATCTGCCATATACCCACTTCAATAAACACATACCGAGTTATGTTATAATAGATATTTCATTTCTTGAATACAGTTTTAACTACATCACATAAAAAATTAAATACCCAGCTTTTGATCTTAACGTATTAATTTGCTCATAATTTCGCTGTACCTAACATCAATTTGAACTATTTTCATAATTAATTGTAAACGAAACATGTTCATTTCGTCTACGAAAACATTTTCATGAACAGTAGTTTAGTTTTTTTTTGTATAGAGCAAACATTTGATCTGTGTAAATTTCAATGAGTCTGCTCATTGAAATTTAGTGAAAAAAAAACATTTTTGGAAAATGACTAGGTTTTACCCGCGGTTCCGCTCACAGAGTATTTATTTTAGAACTAGTCCTTACATACACTTTTTATCACACTATTATGAATGTGAAAAATTATTATCAGTTTGGGGCTCAACGGATTTGAATGTTTGGCATGCACTTATACACTTATATATCATATACCTACCCGGAATTAACACATAGATAAGCTACTTTTTATCCCTAAAAATGTTCTTGTAAGTAGTAAGCTGCAGCTAGTTCTCGCATTTTGATTGCAAACACCTTGAAAACATGTAACCGAACCATATGAAAAAGCTTCTACCTTCTTCTTCCTTCAAGAGACGGCTCGTTAAGATAGCCGCACCGTCCAAAATTATTGCCATTTAATTTTCACACTGTGAAACCCTGCAAATGTTCGCTGCACCGGACTGATAGCTCCTATAATACCTTCCAAGTAGTAGAAGCGAATTTTTCAACCATTCTACTTAAATTTATCGATTCTAGAGCTGTCGCTCTGATAGCTACTACCTATTGAACGGTTGTAATATCTATGTAGGTAAATTCTCGATAGCGCGTTAAAAAAAACAGTTGAATATTGATTGCTTTCATATTAAATAGCTCCTCTAGAGTTGTAAATGTCCATAAGCAACGGAAACCACGTAGTACTATGAGAGGAATGTTTGTATGTTTGTCATTATTTATAATAAAAAACAGCCAAGTGCGAGTCGGACTCACGCACGAAGAGTATCGTACCACCATATATATAAACGGCATAAATATCACGTTTGTTATATGGGAGCCCCCTTAAATATTTATTTTATTCTGTTTTTATTTGTCGTTATAGCTGCAATAGAAATACATTATCTGTGAAAAATTCAAATGTCTAACTATCACAGTTCATGAAATACAGCCTGGTGACAGACGGACGGACGGACCGCGGAGTCTTAGTAATAGGGTCCCGTTTTAGCCTTTGTGTACGGAACCCAAAAAATGTTATTTCTTTTTGTGCTTTAGCGAACAAACTAATTTAATTTCATATCCTATTTACACATATATATGCCTAGATTAGAACCGGCATCAAACAGTAACAAACGATATTTAAGGCAGGCACCGACTCCGTTAAGCAAACACCTCTAGAACCTCCTACAATATCTCCTAATTTAATATCAAATATAATCAATTTTAGACCTAAAATAACACCAGTCTATTTACCAGACCTTTGAACAGGTGACCTGGCAAACATTTGGACAGAAATTAGTTTTCCGCCGAAATAATACTTACCTAATCAAACATTGTCGCTGTGAGGCAAACGGACTTTAACACACCGTTGGCTTCTACAAAGTTATTTAATTACTTACCTTGTTTATAAAATAGTTATGAAACTTCTGGGAACGCTTATAGTTTGAGAGGTGTTCCAATTTTGCAGCATAGTTTCGGGTTTTCCATGTACAGTAGGAGGACAAAATTGCAGTAGCACCTCAATACTCATAGCCAGCCCGCACGTTAGGCATTAGTATCAAATATCAAACATATTCATTCAGTAGAATACATTTGTGATTACTTTAAAATGTCAAACTTAAAACTATTCCAACCTTACACCGGCAGGTAACGTTTTGGGCGCGGTCATATTTACAATTTTATTCATATAACTAATTGATTGAACTGGAGCAAGTTTACTAACAACCCAAGCCTTTTTGTCATCTAAATAGTTCGAATGAAGGGTATCTCTGTGTGTGTGCGCGCTTCAGTAACCGCGCTCTTTCTGATTGGTTACGTGCGAAAATGCTTATAGAAAAAGGTCAGTTGTGCGATTTTCTTTCACGCTATTGATTTTTGAGACTGCTACTGGAATTTTGACCCCAACTGTTCGCGTTCGCCGCCGCCGCTGCCAGTCAAACTAGTGTGACAGGTTTCGTTTATGAAATATTAGAACTAAAGTTCAGAAAACTTTTTTCGATATCGAAAATGGTTGGCTGAATAAAATATGTCCTAATAAAAGTTTGTCCCGAATGTTATTTAATTTGTTTTTTTTTTTATAGTCAATGTTATCTATTGGCAATATTTATTCATTTCTATTGAAGCAAGTTCGTTCTCAAATTTTCATTGAGTTGTATTGAACGAAACTCAGAGAGAAATCTGTAACAATTGCTTTTGTTTTAAAATGAACTAAATTAGGCTTCTTAATATTATTTTAACATATGAGGTAAAGTAGGTATAAGCAGAGATAACATTTATTCTATCAATTTAAAACAGCATTCACAGACTCATTTGTATTTTTTTTAAATGTAATTGAATGAGGAGACGAGCAAGTTACTCGGTTGATGGTAAACGTACGCTTCCCCATTTTAAACTTCAACTTTGGTGCGTCAACCTCATTAAACTCATACATAAAAAAATGAAATAAATCTTAGCCGTTATTTCATCTATTCCACTATTGAAACACTGTTATCCATTTTCAATATTCCTTTAATTCCCAACCGATTGGTCAGATTAGCGGATTTCATGACCAACGTTGAATTTAAATCCGATTGAAGGAAAGTTCGCTTATTACTAACTTTTAGAGCACTCCGCGAACGAATCCAATAACCATCATATATATCTAAAAGCTGCAGCACCGAACGAACCAGCTTGAAATCGATTTAGATTTTGCTCCTTATTTAACATGAATCATATATTTATATAAAATCCTTAGCTTCATATTACACATACTTACTTTAAGTCTTATCTTACATACTGAACCCGTAGATTTTTTTTGCCTGTAATAATAATTTTGCATTGAATTGATATTATCGATTATTATCGGTGACATCGTACTGAGTAAATGAGTTCGAAAATACATTTTAGCTCTATAGAGCTAAGCTTATAAGCTTAAAGAGCTTTTTATGAGACCTGCGTCACTGTTACATAGCCTGTATAGGACAGATTTGTCATTGCTGCTAATGCACTGAAAATAGATATAAATGCGCCACTTCTGAATAAAATAAACGTTCTTAGGCGTTTTATAGAACTAGTTTTTGCGGCTAGGGGAGGAAATAAAATATAATGGCTTTGAAGAAAACGCGTTAGCTCTCTCTCAATTTGCAAAGATTTGAAAAAAAACTCAATATGTCATTTAACTAAAAAAAATAAAAAAGAAAGAAGAGAGATTTACATTTCATCACCTGTGTATAGAAAGTTCCAATGCTGATGGCAAATTTAAACCGTATGAGGCTTCAACAGTATTAAGTCGCAACTCATTAAGGAGAAGGAAAATTTCGAAATAAAGCCGGGAATGAAGTTTTAATATCACAAGCGGGCTCTATTTGAAATGTATGTGTCAGGCTTCTGCAATCAAAATAGGTTCTCATTTCGGAGAGCGAGCGAAGGAGTTACATAATCTCATTCCACCATCCTCTTTCCATCATCAGATAAGGGGACATCCCTACATGGTCGACTTCTTCCAATGTAAATATAACACTTTGCAAGCGGCAAAGGAGTCGAGCACCTTACGCTACATATGGGAGCCTTCAAATCACGAGTGAATAAGTGAATCTTCTAGACAAGCTTCCTTTATCGACCTCGTTATCTCTTCCTATCAGGTGAGATTGTGGTCAAAATAGGTTTAGAGCTTTTCCTACTGCTATTAAAAAAATGTATCGACGCATCATCTCTCAGTCCATCACGGAAAGAAAGTAAACAAACTAATACTCTCCGTATCGGATAAACCAGTATGGTCCAGAAGGGAGCAACTGAAAGCTTATCGTGCCCTCCGAAGCATGGCGGCGCTCATTTGAAAATGCCACTAACGATGCCACTCTTATGATGTAGATACTGAAACAAATCAGAACAGGCCAAGAAATCATGTCAATTTTCACGCGGCGTCACTACAATAGCTATTGAAACCAAACGTATTTTTCATTTGTAAATTTGACAGGATCAATACTAGAAATTGGCTAGTGGGAATGTCGACTAGTAAACTTGTGCAGTCTGTTTCAGGATTACGTCTCAAAGGGCGGAGTCAGAGTGGAAGTTTCCTAATCTGTCTGTCACGAGACTGAAGCCAGTAATTTGGAAGTTGGAGGACAGCTGTGGGAGTTGTCATCTTGGCGCGTATGTCAGGGAGACAAGTGACAAGTTTGATGTTTGTTGGTGGACTACGATATTAGATGTTTTGAGCTTAAATTCTATCGGAAAGATGTTTTCTCTTCGGAAAGTTGAAGCGTTATTATTGGACTTGGCTAAGTTCAAATCTATATCATTTTGCAACAGCTGTTCTAGTACCTACGAAAACTGTGACTTGGATGACACCATAATTTGGTCTTAAGGTTTTCTACTCTGGCTAGCCATCTCCCTAGCTACTACGAGTACTAACAGCTAGAAGCTAGAAGGACCTACTCAGTTTCTTCAGACCATTTCACTGTAGGGTTTAAAACGAACGAAACGACAAGTGGTATCTTCTGCACCGATTTCAGAACTAATGTGTTTTATGGCACGATATTTCAGACCAAAACTATTACGATTCATGGTTAGCAGCAGCCTTACTTTTGATAGCCAGTTTTCAACTAGTTGCCACCTTCGAGCACATCCTCATCTTCCCATAACTTCAGGTGACTTTTTGGTCAAACATCATCCTGTGAAGAGAAACCAACAAAGTTTCATAACATGTTACCTCCATCAAATTTCAGAACATCAACCATAATAAAATCAATTTTATACGTATTGGACATTTCAACCTAACATCAATTATTCAAGTACGTAATAGGCAATTAATTTCAATGACAGTAAAATTAACATAGTCAAGAAGTACCTATTTCACGTCAATTGAAACTTAAATTTTCCGTTAAGTCGGTTGGTAAACTCGAGAACTTAATTGAGTCCTTAATTATTTGTCGGAAGTTAAATGAATTTGTTAACTGTTTGTCTATACCGTCTAATAAAATATAGCTTGGAGTGCTTGGGCGTATAAAGTTTAGATGAAGTTCTCTTCAATTCTATTCTGTTACCTACTACTACCTATCGTTAATTATACAATTTATGTCTTAACCCACCTTAAATACTAATAACAAAATTAAATCCACCTTATATACTAATAATAATGAAATATATAAAAGGGTGATTTTTGCGAGGTAGAATAGAGGTTTTTTTTTACTTCTTAAACGGTGTACCTAATGTTATGGGACGTTGTGGTTGAAGGTGGCACCACGCTACTTCTGCATTAAGATCTGGCTCTCTAGTGAGGCTGTCAGAATAGACCAATAGATTCTCAACATGAGGGTGGTAGCTAGCCAGGCGAGCACTACACGGAGAAAAAAGACCTACCAAAATACCATTTTCCTTCTGAGTCAAAAGGGAAGGACTTGTAATTCAGAAGGAAAACTAAGGTAAAATAAGGAAGGAATCGATCTTGGAAGGCAAGAGTCAGAAGGAAAGTCAGATTTTTTTTTACAGTGTAGAAAATGCCCTATCAGCACCGAGCATCACGATGTCTTAACAATGAATCTTTCTTTGAGCAAATAAAATCAATTTCTATAAATGGGATCCAAACTCGGTATAGTGCCTTTTATAAGTCACACGTGGTACCATTCCGCTACCACCTGTACAGATAATGCTTTGTTAGTTAAACTAACTTGAGTCTATAGGGCTTCTTATTACCATATCCTTAGAGTATACCATCGTTAGTGCTATCTAGTTTCAACTAAGGCCTAACTCAATAAAGCCGCCATTACACCAACAGTGTTATCCAGAACAGTAATTATATTTAATCGTGTACACTGTACAGTCTGCATTAGTGTTGTAACGATTAGTTTATTCGGCTACAGGCCGAATACCAATTGTCGGGCCAACTGTATGGCCGAATATTGGCCCGACCTACCCGGTGCATTGATTGGCCCGCGTGAGCGTGTATCAACGCACGAGAGTTAATTTAGTCATGAATAACCATACATTAAGTAATTTTCATTTGATCACCTTATATCTCTTAGATAAATAATTTAGTTGTTATGTTACATTTTTTTTTTGATCTTTTAAATAATGAAGGGAAAAATTGGGCTTTCTCGAGTTTAGCATTTAATGACTGGTATTTTCAGGTTTAACAAAAGATACATGATCAATTTACAGTGTTTGTTATTTCATATCTCTTCCTGTTTTTAAGTAAGTATTCAATACCCGGCTGAATAGTGTTTTAATATTCGGTATTCGGCTGGATAACAAGAAATAGGCCGAACACCGAATAGTTAACGAATTATTCGTTGCAATTCTAGTCTACATGATCGATGGTGGACAATGCACCAATCATTCGCACCTGTGTTTGGATGATGTCAATATCTTTTGTTGCTCGGACGTTATTGTGCAATGCTAATTTTTATTCAATTTAGGTGACATGCTAATCTTGATAAGCTTGGATAAATGCGATGTTTACTCATTATTTTCACACATATCTATGTGACTGAAGCTTTATCATTTTGTCCTTCTTTCATGCAGCAATAGAGAAAAGGATCAACCTGATTTTTTACATAGAGATAGTTGTTGTTTATCTATAAAAATGAGCCTGCGTTTGATGACGCAGTTAAGGTGGAACACATGTGTTCAATGCTATCCCTCCTCAATTAACAATTAATAGAAAAATTACTAAAACATTGGATAGATGTAACTCTATATTTACATAGTTTCCCTTTCATCGCAACCCAGTCCATTATGCATCCGTGAAGGGCAAAGCAAACATAAATAAAGAGCTAGGCAGAAGTGCCACCTTCCTTTTTCGAGGGCCAGAGCTTGGAGAGTTGATTTAAAAGTATTTTCTTTCGGGTGTTGTAAAGGTATTTTTTTATAAATCTCCGTTGCATTATTCATACGAAAAGTTGTTGAAAATTCAATTACATATTCATATTCGTGGAAAATTGATACAAATCGGCGTAGTTTGCAATTTGTATTTTTTCCCAATTTTCTTGATTTTCGCAGAGTAACCATCGTACACGAATCGTTTTCACGGATGAAAAGAGTGGTTGGGCGGACGAAATTGATGGCAAATATTCGAACCTCATATAGAATTACAAGAGCCAATTCGTGAATTTCCTGTTTACATTTTTTTTATGACCGGCGTTCGCAGAAATACGTGCGTACGTGAAATTTTCCTTACAGCTAATTGGATTTTAGTGCGGAAATCGGTTCCGGCAGCAATAGAGTTAAAAGACCTTCAGGTGGTCTTAAAACTTCGGCACTTGGGTGAGCCAACAGCTCATACGTTTACAAGTTAAGCGGATTTAACATTCTCAACCACATCGCAACTTATCGACAGCTATCTTGGAGCTGGGACATATACACTGCGGAGGGAAATTTAGGTATATAATATTTTCTAAATGTTTGAAGGGCTGATAGCTGTAGTGACGTCGACTTTTGAAACGCAAGTCTTTTTTTTACTATTTACAGGGTAGCGTTTGGCCACAAGTCACCTGATGTTAAGTGACGATGTGGTCGAAGGTACATCACGCTACACCTGGATTGGAGACTGGCTCTCAAATGAGGCTGCCGGAACACACCGATAGGTGCTTGGCGACAGATTCTTAACATGAGGGTTGGTAGCTGGACAGGCGAGTAGGTAATAGATAATACCCAACACCAAAGCTATGTTTTCATCACGATTATTCCTTCACCGAAAGCTCATGGCCATTGTAGGATTCGAACCCACGTCCTAGGGATCGCAAGCCGACGTCACTATCACTGACCTATCACCGCTATGTTGTGGTATCGAATTTAGCAATAAAACTGCGAGTGCTTTTTTTCATGTGTTTTTTTTCACTAGTTTCCAATAAAAAAGGTGACGTACAGTCAATCGCTATCCTGCAAGATCTAAAAATTAGCGTTAGGAAGACTTTAATATTCCAAGTTGATTTCATTCAGCGACAGACCCTTGGTGTTTCCTTCTACTCAGTGGTTGCATATTATTAAACTGGGGTCTAGGGACCGCACAAATTAGTATTAAGTCGCTTTAAGGTCGGGTTGGGGTTATCCGCGCTCACGCATAAATAATGATTCTATGCGTATCGTCTATTAGTAAGGTCACATTGGACCTCTGATGCAGCACTTTTTAAAGAGAACACGGAGAAAATGCCTGAAATACACAAGTCATCATCATCATCATCATCATTAGCTTTTTACGTTGCTACTGCTGGGACCCTGGCCTTCTCTCAGAGAGCAAGTATGGGGAGCTGTAATACTACATACGAAAACGTTTTGTAGGTAGGCCCCCCACTAGGCGGACCGACGATATTCTAAGAGTCGCAGGGAGCAGATGGATGCAAATGGCTAATAGTCGTTCATGGTAGCGTTCAAGGGGGGAAGCCTATGTTCAGCAGTGGACTTCTTCCGGCTGACGATGATGATGATGATGATGATATAACATGAATTATTATTATTCAATATTAACTGGTCCCCGCGTTTTCACCTGTGTAGGCTACACTTTATGGCGATAAAAAGTACTAAGTCCAAATTGAAAGTTAGTTTAAATATATTTTATGTAACTTAAATTTTATCAGTTCGGTATTATTTCACATAATATTATATTATGTGCTTCAAGCTATTGAAATAATATTGGATATAAATATACTAGCTGTGTCCCGTGATTTCACTTGCAGGGAGATTCCTTAATAATCTTGCCACGTTTAAAAAAGTTAAAAATAAAACAAACTTAATATTCATTATAGGCATTGGATAAAAACGTCTAAATGAAAGTTTTAGTAGCCACTGCAAGATCTGTCAGTTTATATCAAATCAAACCAAAAATATATTTATAGAGAAGGACACAATATATTATACTCTTTCTTTATAAAGAAGTTGACATTTTTTCTAATAATAATTTCCAGACCATCTTTCAGATGAGTGTTTATGTCTTAAGTGACAGTAAACCCTAAAGGTACACTCATAATGACCCGCCTTAGCCATTAGCATCAAACCAGCTATACCATTTTGCGGGTACCTGCAAAATGCATGATGTCTAAAATATGAAAGGCTTTCATAAATTTTACCTGGACACCTGTGTGGGTAAAAAGGTTACGGTGAAACATGTCAGGTGAAAGTGTATTTGTCTATTAAAAATTTGATACTAAATAATTAATTGGGTGCCTTCTATCCATACGAGTATGAATAAAAATTAAGTGCCGTTTGTTGGTAAGCACATGACTTGAGAACAGATAGTACATTGGTTTTTATAAATGTCTCATTAGAGCTAAAGAAAATTCAGGAAAAGAAAAACTATAGCCCTGAAAATTAGATGATCTCGGGGAAAACTGGAAGTGTCTTTTCCAATGACATTTTCGTATGAACTCAAACCTCGCTGCAACACATTCACTATTCATATACCTATATCTACCCGTGCAAAGCCAGGGTTGATCACTAGTTTTAATTTAAATACCGCGGGTATTACTCAAGCGTACATCCACTGCAATACTCCTAGATTACCGCAAAAGTAGCGTTTAATAGATAGTTTTTACATCTCAAAAAGTCTAATTCATCTAAAATCCCTATTAAATCTTATACGAGTATTATACCTAATAATAATTTAAAAGTTACAAAAAACTTCGACAATACATCAAAACAATGCAAAAAGTTTTAGTCATTAAACTTGAAACTATGTTAAACAAAATAAAGAGCCTTAAGACTCGTTTTAAACTTACCTGGCAAGGAAGTATATCTCCTCATTGTAGAATCAGGACAGCAGTCGCTCAGGCTGAGCAGCTCATCAGCAGACCAGGACACCTGCGACACAACCACTCACCACTAATGAACTCCTGCTCGGAAACACTGGCAAGAAACTAAAAAAAATCTTTTTACAAGTACAGGGAAACCAAAGGGAAAATTAGATCAGGCAGGAAAGAAGTATTCCCAAGTGAATAAAAGAAAGCGGGATTAAAACATTATCTGAAGCCGAATTTCGCGCTAAACTCATCCACGTGCGCGAGTCTTTCCGCTCAACTCTGGAACGGACCGTTTCGCGGGCGGGCGGCAGTGCTTCTGGGCGGGCGGCGCTAGGGCGGCCGAGTGGATTGGGCGGCGGCGGCGCGTCGCGGCCGCCCTCGGCGCGCCCGATACCAGGAGCTCAGAACTCGCAAGGAGTAATCTCACCACGTGCGTCGCGACGCACTGCGCATGCCCGAGCATTGGGGAAAGTTGGAGAAAACGCCAGGTGCGAGCGGGACGGGTGTATGCCAAAAATAGGGAAGCGAACAGTCACTAAACTAAATCGGGAAGCACCAAGCAGTCTGAAAAGTTGGCAGTGATTTCAATGTGTGAGTGGTTTAAAGCACACTAGTTTACATTCAACTTCTATGCCACGAGTATTTCGCAGATAAAACAAAACTAGAAGTGTGTAATTTGATTTTCAGAAACTGGTATTTTTATTTATTAACTAACTATGCCCTTGTGGTTTCACCCGCGTAGACTGTAGTTTATCGCAATAAAAACAAACCTACAAAAATCCCATAGAAAAGATCACTTTATACACTTACTTTTTTTTGCACTTTTATTTTTTACCAAATTTAGAAAAAAATTACAGGTAACTTTTTTCAATTTTCTCTTCATATTTACCTTTCTTGGACTTCAACGAATATTTGAAAAATAAAAAGAAGAAGATTTAATGAGGTAGCTATGGACAATCAAAAATTTTTTTTTATTTTGGAGTATTTACTTATTGCTAGCTGTTTCGTACGGCTTCACCCGTGTGGACTACAGAGTTACAGTTTAAAGCGATAAAAAGTATCCTATATCCTTCCCCAGTGTTAAAACTATCTCCACCCAAATATCTTCAACAGGTTAGGCATGAAATGGTTACAAATAAACAGACAGACAATCATTTTTAATATTCGTATGGACTAGCAGTGCTTAGTGGTTTCACCCGCATGAAAATTTCCATAGGAACCGTACGTTTTTCCGTGAGAAAAAGTAGCTTGTATATCAGTTTCTTTCAGCGAAACTGGTCTGAGCAACTTCAAGTGGAAATAACAATCATTTTCTGCACTTGGCATATTGGCAGAACACCCCATCTACCCCAATTTCAATTCAATGCCAACTTCAAACGCGTATAGTACAATCGCTAATGGGGCCCTAATGGAATCAATTTACATTTTAAAACGGATCATTTGCATTTCTACACAAAAGTTTAATGAAAAAGTTCGGGGAGTGAACCTTATTTTTAGGCCATTTGTGGAATACAATTTTGGTCACAAATTAGTAAGCTCAAAAATGCGTTTTTTGATCCATGGCATAAGCACAATGTAAGACGCTTATAACCACGAACTCGACTTAACAAAAGAAAAACAACACGTGCTGCCTTCAAATTCTATCCTATCCTACTAATATAATATATGCGAAATTTTGTGTGTGTGTGAATGTTTGTTACCAAGTATCAATGTAGTCTGTTTAGTAGTAAACAGATTTTGATGAAATTTGGAATGGAGCTAGCTACCTATCATCATCATCATCATTATCAGCCATCCACGTTCCCACTGCTGGGACTCTGGCCTTCTCTCAGAGAGAGAGTATGGGCTATAATCTACCACGCTGGCCCAGTGCGGGTTGGTAGATGTCACATGCCCTTGAAAATGTTGCAGTTCTTGGGCATGCCCGTTTCCTCACGATGTTTTCCTTCACCGTTTTGAGCGATGGCACCTATCCTAGTAGCTGGTAGCTACCTATAGTACTCTGGATTAACACTTATGCTACTTTTTATATCGGAAAAAGGTTCCTGTGGGAAAACGGCAAGAAGCGGGTGAATCCGCGGAGCGCAACTAGTATGTAATGAGATCCTACTTCTAGCAGTAGAGAAGCACAGCTCGATAATAACTTTAATAGTTAACCAAATTAACTATTATGTTTCTTCAGCTGTTATAAATTAGTACCTACACAGACTGAAACTTTAGAAAATTCTTAGCCCAGACATCTGAAACAGATTTCAAATAAGATCAAAAGTACATTAATTAAAATCTCAACCTTTCTTTATTAACTTAACCAACTTGGATTATCAACTGCTGCGTGGTTTCGTCAATCTTACAGGTGGCAGCACACATGCTTAGCTTACGCACACATAAGCACCATCCTGGAGCGTCCATGTTGCCGTCGGGATATCCTTGCCTCCTTACAGTATATGATGTCCTGGTTATTCTAACCTTATTCCTGAAGTTTCAAAGAAATTTCACGCCTGTAATAGTGGAAATTTCAGCATTTGGGGTTTTTTTCAGTTTTTCACGTTAAAATGATTTCATTTATTTCGTTTGTGTTTTTTCAGAAATGCTAAAATGTAAAATAAACAAACGACGGATTTCCGTTACGTATGTCAAACAAAATTTTTTTCAGTAACTTAACAAATTAGCTAAATAGCATATAGATAGAGTGCTGTAAACTTGTGAGCGATAGAACAAAATGAAATCATTTTTCTAAAGCGCCTGAAACTCCCCACAATCAATCACCTCCCTTCTACCACCTCGCCAGCCATTTCATGCCACCCCGTTCAGTTTTCAGCTAACATGACAGACAGTGACAGCCGCATGTCCGCTGCGTCACCGGCTCGCTCCCGCACGAAAAGTACCAGGCGATCATAAAACGAGAAGAGATTTACTCGGCACCGTACAGTAATAGACGGTAAGTATAGACAGGGAGTACAGGTGCAAAAATAGAACAAGCTCCCACGGTGTTCAGAAATAGCGTGGCGCAGCGCTGAGCTTTTTATAGCGCAGCCTCTTTTGATGTACGTTTTGTATTTGGATGTGATTATGAATACTGTACCATAATAATTAATCATAAAATGCCACATTAATGAGAAAATCTATAAATAGATTTTCTTTATTTTAACATTCTAGCCGCACCCCAAAACGCCTCCTAAAGATCCCATGGACGGCGTTTCACACTAATAACTCACTCAAGGATCTTCAAATCAAGGAGAGACTTTCGTCGACTGTGCAGATACGAATCTTGAAGTTCTTTAGTCACATCTCAAGAAAAGAGCTGTCTATGGAGAGACTAGTCGTGCAGCGTCCGGTTGAAGGGAAGAGAGCCTGAACTCGTTGGACCGATCTCATCAAAAAGACCACTGACGCATCCATGACCCAATGCTCTCGTGACGCCATTAATAGGCAAAAAATGGCGTCAAATTGCCATCAGAGGTGCCCAAGCCGAAGACAACACATCACAGCAACCACGACCACTCTGACAAGAGTGTACGACTTAGGTATAGCCGCACCCCACGGATACACCCGCGCGGAGATTCCCACCGTGAATTTTTCCGGTATAAAAAGTATAACAGTTGTTAGACTCATCCACTAGACTACCCGCCTCGTACAGGGCCCGCGCGGTGGATTTCAGCCCTCCCTTTCTCTTTCTCTATCTCCGGGAGAAAGCCTGTGTCCCGGCAGTGGAAACATAAGAAATAGGCTGATAAAGATTACGTATAAGAACTTAGTACGACACTATTTACGTCGTCATACTCAACTCGTGTTTATCAAAACAAACGTAGGCACACGTATTGACGCATTGCCCTTTCTCCTACAAGGAAGTAGGTGCAAGGTTACCTACCACTTGCCACCGACTCATATGAAATGTCACACACCTGTTGATGGTACCTACCTACTTCGAAGTTGTATGAAAAGACTGTGTAACGATTTTGTTTTACTATCGCGATGGAAGGACCTGTAAAACTGTTAAAACTGATTAGAATTTTCTAAGCATAGCAATTTTCACGCGACTTGGTTAGCATTGTCAAATATAATTAAGCTTTTTTTAGAAACAAAAAATGGATGGTAAAATTGTAATTCGAAAAGGATTATTTTTGAGCTTTTTTCAGCCATTTTTTAAAAGAAAGTTATCAGCTATGAAGTTTTTATGTACAAAATTAAACTCTTTTTGAAGTCCTTTTTGTTTCAAATGTATATATTTTGTACCTATAAAGCTATTGCAATTTGAAAAGTGTGATGCTTAGTTTTGCATGCCAATGTAGTTTAGATATAGCTACATTATTCATAAACTGAATACTTAAGTAATTGCAAATTATCCTTGAAATGATTTAATTTCTCAATCTCATTTAATTATAAAAGCAATTACTATAAATGTCATACAATAAAATGTAACGGGCCGGTTTTAGTTTCGATTATAAATATCAGTGCAAAAACTAATTTATTTGAGGGGTGTACAGTCGTGTCACATTTGTTAATATAAATAGTATGTATAAAGCTACGTTTACATTGGTGCGGCGCTTGCCAAACCCGCTAATATTGCTTTAGTATATAGTAATGTTTTATATAACACCTTTAAAATAGTACCGTCACAAACGAGCTACAGTAAGTATGAAAGTGTAAATTCTGGTACCTAATCATCATCATCATCATCATCATCATCATCATCATCAGCCAGAAGTCCACTGCTGAACATAGGCCTCCCCCTTTGAACGCCACCATGAGCAGCTATTTCAATTTGCATCCATCGGCTCCCTGCGACCTTTACAACGGTAATAATTATGGTAACATTTCGTTTTTAATTCCGGCAAAAATATACTCGTATAAAGTTGTATATTTATAGGAACAAAGACATGGTAGACAGTTGATTCATAAAAACCACGAGTAGACTAAGCTTGTCTTGTACCGGATATAACGACCTTGGTAGACCTTACTACTAACACTTTAGTTGTTACAAGTAAAATACTGTACAGCTAGCAAAACAATCTGTTTACTTAAAGTAACTTAAATAAGACCACACATAACACTTTATTTTTAGTTATATGCAAGCTTTTCACCACAAGTTAGACGATGTGGTCGAAGATGGCGTCACGCTACACCTGGACAAAGAACTGGCTTACTTAATCATATAATATGAGTTATGGTCAAACGCTACCCTGTAAGGTCTGAGAAAAAAATATTTACAGGTTTCTTAAAAAGCAGTGAATCACAATGCTACAAAACAAATATTATGTGCATTTAAAAAAGAGCAAAAGTAGACATTAGACATTCTGTGGTAAAAGTCAAAGACGTCAAAAATATGTTTATTTCGTACCTACTTTAAAACCGTACCGTGTTTGAGTTTGTGGATTCCCGGCCCACATAGTTTCCGTTTATTTGCTCATCAATCATTCAACTATGAAACACTATTAACCAATGGTTTTAGTAGGTACCTGTCTACGTAACATGTCAAGTCCTTAAGTAATTAAGTAATAAATAAATAATGACGCCCACACAGTTAAATATTATAGTAATTTGACTCCTTAATAAGATTTCCTGTATTTAGGATATCAAAAGTAAACGGCTTGAAGATCTCCAACACCTCCTCCTGACACGGAACAAATAATTAAGCTTTTTCTTTTTCAACGCACATATATTTGTCCAGTAGCAGGGATCGAACCTATGACCCACGCTACGTAATCAGCTATTAACCCATTGCGCCACATCGGTCGTCTCATATATTATTAACTAACGATTTAGATCACAACATTGAAGGTCTCTTATGAGGTTTTAGAGTTGACATTCAATAAAGGTTCAGTTAAGGTTTTGTTTGACTTTTTGGCGGCAATCGAATTGTCAACGTGAAAATTTTGTTTTCATTTCCAAAACTTGTGTTTCTTCGAGTGATAATGTGTAATAATGGTGGATTATTAACCCTTATGTGTTCGTTAATGTGTAAGAGTGTGGAAAATTGAAATAAAGTTGTGAAAGTGACTTTTCTAGTAGTTCCAAAAAATATAACAAAAAAAAAAGGTTTAGTTTTTTTGCCATCAGTACAAGTTAGCCTACAATCCGCATTCCATCAAAATTGCTGAATCACCGCAACCTTTCAATGCCGTTGTGAATCTACTACAGAATAAATTTTGCAGCTTGCTTAACTCAAGGCTTACTTAGCTTACTTAACAATGAAAGCTGTAAGTTGTGTGTATGCTGGATAAGTAGTGTCAATGAAGCTAATAAAGGCGAGTTCAAATGACCGACTTAAATGTCACAATGAGAAGTACAAACTTGTTTCGTGTTTAGGTATTTTCTATCCCAGATCTATGCGGTTCTTGATGCCCTACATTCAGGGATTCCCAATGAGTGGTAAGATAATATAGCTATGTATGTGATTGTGTGGGTGTTTTTTGTTTAATGTGGTATCACATCATTATCATCATCAACCTGAAGACGTCCACTGCTGAACATATGTCTTCCTCTTTGAATGACACTTTAATCGAGCTGCCCTTTTACGATATCGTCTATCCACCGGTTTGATGCCTACATACTGACTACAGAAACTCCTTCACTATCATATATTATGCAAGTTTAATATATATATTAAAAAAGACCCAATCGTTTCTTGCGTATCAGAAACGACGATGACGAATAAGACTAATATAGTATATATTAGTCTTATTCGTCATACAATCTATACATATAATAAATCTGTAACTCATCACTGTCTGTACATTGAAGATAAATGAGAAAAACTTTTACTGGGGGCCTTTATTAACGCAATAGAACCCAAAACAATGGTTTTTAGAATTTTTGTCTGTTTGTCTGTTTGTCTGTTTGTCTGTTTGTTTGTGCGCGCTAATCTCAGAAACGGCTTAACCGATTTGAATGCGGTTTTCATTATTATATTGTGGTTTTCTTCACTTAACATTTAGTGTTTGTTTTATTCCAATCGGTTCATAAATAAAAAAGTTATATCAGTTTAAAGCATCACGTCGGAAATTTGGTCGAGTCGATTAGATTATTGTAGCCCGGATAGCATATAGGTTCCTTTTTAACCCGGAAAAAGATTCTTGCGGGATAGTAGGGAATACCATGGGTGTAAACGCGAACCGCAGCTACCCCTATCACCATCCCCATCCCCACATTTATGTAAATGCGAAAGTGTGTTTTTCTGTTGGTTTGTTCGGCTTTCACGGCGTAACAAAACAACGAATCAGGGTATTATTTTGCATAAAAATAGTTTATGCGCCGGAGAGTAATATAGGCTACTTTTATCCCGGAATAATGCATGGGTTCCGTGGGAAAATCTAATATAACGAAATTTTTCGAAATCTTTTACATGGTTGCTAGGCATCATTCTGTTGAATTGTTTACATGTCAGGAAGAATATTATTGGCATGATGATGACAATTATTGGTGTGGATACACACGTAACAATTTATCGTAGCGATGTATCTGTTCTAATTGCTAACCGATCTCCGGTTATATCGAAAGTGTGCCTGAAAAATCGTTGTAGAATTTCTGGTTTGCGCAGATGAGCGATGGCAGTAACATTTTCTGTTCGATAAATCATTGTTGATCGACTTGACCGTATTTGCATAATTTTGATGGTAGCGTGTGTTTTGCTGCAATAAAACTGACGTCAGAAAAGGGCAAACAAAAAGGACCTCTTTGTAAGACGCGTCCGCGCGAAAATTGAAAGAAGAAAAATATTAGAACATTTTATACAAAGCTACAAAAACGAAAATCAAAAGATGATTGTGATTAGTGATGTTCGAAATCAAAAATCAACACACTGTAATAAAATAATATAGAGCCATCTATTTAATCCTAAGTTAGTGATTACACCATACGCTCTAATCAAACCCAAGACGTTTAAATTTGTAACGATATATCGTTACGTGTGTAGCAGACATGATCTTATTATACCTTATTTACTTAGAACTACTTGGTATTGACGTTGATGTTGCGGGCTACAATAAGGGTAAGCGTATGTTGAGACGCAGGCGACGGAAGCGCATGGCATAGTCCATGAGCGATGCTGTAAATTACACAGATACACTGTAATAAAGTACAAAAAACTGGTATCAAGAACAGTATTCAAGTTGACGAATAAACTGGGTTTAATATTAAACTTATACAACATTTAATCACTTTAAAAAGATAAACTAATAACTAGCTACGTCTGTTCTAACTTTCTTGCACCAGCAAAAGAAAAGGCAAGCAACGACCGGTAGGCAACGGCAGGTACTTTTCTGGTGATTTTTTCTTTTTTTTCTGGCGCGATAACGTTTACTATTTCGGAGGAGGCTATTTACCATCCTAAAGATTTTTATTCAGTATTAGTGTTAGATTATGAAATTAATGAGTTATTGTTAGTTACAGTTTATGATAGCGTTGCTTCTATGTCTTCATGCTTTTTTAAAATACGTGTTATGTATGAACGTGTGATATAAATACTATCCTACGCATCGATTAATACGCACTAACTTAATTTAGAAAAATAGTGATTGTTGCCGCAAAAAGAAAAAAGAAACATCGTATGCTGATCTTTGCTTATGCATATATATATTACAAAAAATCAGCGCTGCCCCGCACTGCATCGATTGCGTCTCAATATACGCTTAGCCTAAAGATTTGGACACGTGGGAACTTGGGAAGCAAAGAGTTTGCATAGATTTGTTTTTTTTTTATGAAATAGTTTCGATATGTAGTAGAAAAAGTATTAATGGTGTGGATGGATATATAGACCCAGAGCCTACGACAGCCAGACCTTCGTTTTTTAATGTAAAAGCTGAAAGTTTTTCTGTGCATGCCCCCTATATAATAGTACAGGTAAGAACATCCTGCGAATATAGAGTTTGGTTTGTGGTTACTTGGGCAGATAACAGGAAGTGCAGGTGTATAAATTAGTACCTACCCTAAATTCGTTAAAGTATAAAGCTCAATTTTTTTATATCTTCTTCGGGATAACTTCAGAAATTCATCTGGCTGAAATTTGGTACAGGAATAGATAATAGGACGGATAATATATAGGATACTTTTTATTCCTGGAATAGGTTCTCATGGGTTGCGGGAACTGGATCAAAATTTCTTGATTACTTTTAGTTGCGATAACCGACATCCACGCGAGCGAAGCTGCGGGCACCAGCTAGTTATACATATATCTTTTGTTCTTATTAGACATAGCATATGAACTTCGGAATGTTTATGACTGTAATGGTGCCACTTGGCCTTATATGAATCACATTTCCTGGCAATACGTCCCGCCTACTCCTTCTTGACGTTTAATAATTCTGGGGAAGTTATTTTCATAGCCAAGGTCCACTTCTAATTGTAAATTCTGACAAATAAGTATTTAATGTTCTAATTATTTTGTATAGTAACCTTTTTGCTTATCACCTCACAGGCGTGGCGTTTGACCACAAGACACCTGGTTTGAAGGTAGCGCCGTGCTACACCTAGACTGGGAACTGGCTGTTGAAACTCACCGATAGGGGCTTGAGAACACAGACGAGCACAAAAGAATACCCTGTCACCAAGTTAATGGTTTCAACGCGATGTTTCCTTCACCGAAAGCTCAAGCTCATTGCAAGATTCAAAACCAAACCTTAAGTTATAGGATACTGAACTGTATTTCTTTTGGCTAGACAAAATGCGTTTATGCATGGACTTTCCAAGATCACATTACCATACAATACATCTTTATGGTCATCGTAAATCACTTTTCCCATCCATCTCCTTGCTAGCTGTATTTTCCAATCACTATTATTTGGGAATCTTCAAGGTAAGGCGAATCAGATACCTTCTAGATAGGTATGTGTGCTACACAAAGCAGGATTTAGGTCAAATGCGGCAGTCTCACTTGAAAGCCAGTGCGCTATCTTCGACCACATTGTCACTTAACATCAGGTGACTTGGGGTCAAACGCTACCCTGTAAGGAGTAAAAACACTGCTAGCTAATTATGTAAACAATTTTCTTAACGCTTTGTTACATAAATCAAATGCATAAATGCAAAGTTATTTATGCGCTTATTGGTAGTGTCTTTGCCTTCATACTGCTATCACTTTTTGTTGGTACAAAATTTTGCCAACCGCAAACAAAACTTGGTACTATAACCACGTGATTGAGATGAGTCGTTCATTCACTCGTGCGCATCAGGTGTTTGTGTCAATGACCTATGATGAGCTTGTTGTATAATGGCATCGTATTAATTTTGTTTTGATGTTCGAATAAAAATGAATGTGATTTTTCTTTCTTAGCTTGTGTTTTTTAAAGTGTGTTTTAGATAGCATAGTTTTGATTTATGATGTTAATTACAGACATTTTGTTTTGTTCAGTCCAACTCCTATCCCAGACTTATTTGTTTAACATCCTCGAATATATCGTCACTTCTTTGTAAGGCTTCTTTAAATCATTATGAAAAAAAATGTAAGCAGATTAATAAGGGTTGTGTATGAACTTAAGTGTATCATGAAATCAAGTTACCTATTTAAAATTCGAAATATTATCTTATCTCTACGATAAATGACTCCACCTGATAGTATTAAAACAAATAAGATTGCTTTATAAATAAATTAGACAAAAGTGAAGTGGAAACGCGAAATTAATACTTGTAGGTGTAAGAGCTATGTGTCAATGCAACTAAGATACTTAAGAGAACAGTTTTATGATTGTTACAGTTCATTTCAAAAATAGAAAGGAAAGTGTAATAATGGTTAAATTTATGAGATTACTTTATTATAACTTTGATTTATTGAAAAGTCATTTTGAGAGCACACATTGTTACCTAACCAAAAAAGTGTTATATCATACAAATATTGGAGCTTTTTTTTTTTAAAAAAGCTTAATACTTTAATATAAAGTTGATGGGATGTCTTCCTTACATTTTGCACAAATTTGCATTTTTGGTCAACAGTTAAGTATTATTTTCGGCATATAAATATTATTTATTAATTTTATTTCGAATTGATTATTTATTTTTATTTATGAATGTTATTATCACGTACCTTGTTCTAAGCAGCTGATGGTTCTCTGCCTATTACACCTTCCTAGCCTTGTTCAAGTTTCAAACGACCTTAATGGTCCGATAGCTTGCCAATTTTATTATTGCTATTCCAAATTGGATTCTAGTAAATTAGCTTTAGGTATTTAGTTTGTGGGTTATAAATAATTTGCGTTTATTGACTGCGTTTATAGAGTCTGCTTCCTTGATTTTATTGCACTGATACAGTCTTTGTTTGTTCTGGATTATTTCCAGACTCCTTGACGTTATAAAATTTGTTTATGTTTAAACAAACAACCATACGGTTCGTTGGTAAACAAACATACGTTTCCTTTATGGGCTCTTTCCCCGTTTTTAACTACAATTTATTTCAAATCAATGTCTACGCACAGTAATTCAACGAATCAGGAGCAACGAGACGGAAAATCTTTTTTTTATTTGTGGCTATACTTCACTTTCTTTTACAAAACATGAAAATTAAACTTAACAGATGAAAAATAGTAAACTCTAATGAATTTATTATTATTAATTTAAATATAGCCTCCACATTTTGGCACATACCAATGACGTAATTACTTAAGAAATTAATTAAATAGTAGCATAATACGTTTAGGTATTTTAAGTATGTTTTGTGTATGTATATTTATAAATCAATATGACGTATTACCAGTTTGTAATTGTTTTATGTATTTTATGTAAGTATAACTAAATGTCGAACATCTTGTATTTAATTGAAAAATTGGGTTTGATGAACTATTTTTGTCACGGCAAAAGTCGCTGAACAATAATACATTTTCCGATATTTCTTAACATCTTAAACACCAACCTTCGTGCGTTGTGATGTGTTCAGACGCTACTTTGTAAGCTGTAAAAAACAGACATCACTAATCTAATAGATAGAGAAGAGTGGCGCTCTCTCGTTTCGGAGGCCAAGACACACTTTGGGTCGCTGAGCTATCGGAGTTAGTTTTTTAGTTATTAATCTAATACGTATTTTGAAAATTAAGTTTGATCAGCTACTTTTGTCGCTGACTGTGCCAAAAAGCGGCTGCTACCGATGGACGTATCTTATTATACTCTTTGCGATGGACGCTGCGGCACGGCTGCACGGACCTGTCTTAACAACGGCTCTCAGTTTTTAGGTGCTGGTAACCCTATGTGCAGTGTGTATTGCGATACAAGGTTCAATGCCACGGCCGCCAGCCGTTACGGATGAGCTCGTTAAATATTACGCAAGTATTGCCAAGTAATGAACTTCTTGAACTTAATATGAACTTTGAGATTTGTAGACTGCGCCAACAAAATTATGTAGTCGGTGGACTCTAGAATCTAGTGCCAAGAGACTAGAAATGAAATAAGTTTTTTGTAGTTTGATATTATTTTTATTACATTTTACAGGTTAGCATTTGATTACAACTGATGTTAAGTAACGATGTGGTCGAAAATGGCACCACGTTATCTTCGACCACATCGTCACTTACGTCCTTTCGTTTTATACGTTTGAGTAGTAAAGACTACCTAATAATTTTTGTAATGTTCTTTAGTACAATATTTTATTAATATGTGTAAATGGATTATTATTGCTAGCGGCATACATCTTAAAGTGATGATAGCTCAGTGGTGACTTGCGACTCGTAGGTCGTGGATTCAAATCTGATAATGTGCTTGAGCTTTTGGTCAAGAAATACATCTATATGAAACCATAGCTTAGTGATGGGACATGTTCTAATGCTCGCCTGGCTAGCTACCCTCAAGTTAAGAATCTGTCGCCAATCGGTGTATTTAAGCAGTCTCACTTATGACCCAGTACCTTGTCCAGGCATAGCCCGACACCACCTTCGACCACCTCGTCACTTAAGATTAGTTGAGTGGTCAAATGCTAACGTAAGCCGACGTCACTACCACTGAGTCATTATCGCTTCAAATATGTCTAGTATTTAAAATTAACATTACGATACTAATAAAATAACTTATATAAATAAACGTGTGAACGGATTTTGCTGTGCTTTAATAAATAACGCATTCCCATGTGATATATCTATGGAATTTATGTGTTTAAAAGTCAATTCCAAGAAATACGTCCGGATTATGGAAAATATAGCCAATTTTATTATTCTGTCAATTTACAAGTAAGATTTCATATCTTTGTAAGTTAATGTTTTTTGCCACGCAAGAAGTATTGATTACTATAATATATTATATTGATGCGCTCACCAACGAACGGCGTTTAATTATAATTTATATAGAAGAGTAGCGGCGCCCTGCGGTTTTCTTTTATCTCACAGGAACCTTTTACCAGGATAAAAAATAGTGTATGTGTTAATTTTAGGTATATCTAAGCTATCTCCATACTATGTTTGATTCAAATAAAATGCTGTTTCAGCGTGAAAAGGGACAAACATAAACACACTCACTCACAAATTTTTGCAAATAAATATAGGCGTGATTATCATCATTGTTTTTTAAGAAAAGAAAAACAATCGATATTAGAAATGTAAATGTCATACAATACATGATACCTATTCCAAATGATCTAAACCAATCTAGCTCATATAAGATAACGCTCCAGTTGTTTTGGACACTGGATACTCTTGCACATTAGGGATTGATTTTCATTTTAGTTGCATATAAATTGAAACATTTCAATCATCAAATCATACCTCACTCAGTTATCCTGGTGAATACATTGGAAGGACTTTCTTGTAAAGACATCTATAATCATCATGATGAAGGTAACTTAACCTTGATTAATATTTAACCCTTTTATCACCAACTTTTCGTTAAAAAGGTATTTTGCTATACATCACTACAGTATAGTAAGAAGCCCTTCAAAAAATATCTCTCCGTATATTTATCTCTTCGCTAAATTTTTATTTAAAAGTTAAACAGTTCAACTTTTAAAGTAAAATGTTTACAAAATCAGATCAGTACCTAATTTCGTAGGTTACCTCCTACATCCAAGCTCATATAAACTTTAACTTTATAGTACCTATTTATATTCATTAAAATTCTGTAATAAAAGCTTGGATTTTACTATGTGACATTTCCATAATCTACTGAGTTATCATGGATCAACATTTTTTCCTCAAAGCATCCATTCAAAAATTTAACCAAACTATAAACAGTATTATAGTAAAATTAATATCCAACCTCGATAAAGCTTGTTTATTTATAAATCTCTTATTAATTTTAGTATCATAATTCCCTTTCAACCGCTCCAAATACAGCTAATAGTAATTAACATAAACTTGTATATTTATTTTACAGTTGGCCATACTGTCCGGTCTGGTTCTGTCAGCCAGTTGCATGGTATTGCATCAGCAGCCGATACCTCTGACCCTTGGACTTCAATACCACGACACTCCAAACTACAACTTCGCTTATGAAGTCAACGATGCCCACACGGGTGATATTAAAAGCCAGCACGAAAGCAGACGAGGCGAAACTGTCTTGGGACAATACTCTCTGCTGCAACCTGATGGCGTTAGGAGGACTGTTGACTACAGAGCTGATGAGCACGCTGGTTTCCGCGCTACGGTCAACAATGAGGGCAGGCCAGGCCAACATCAGATTCAAGCGCAAGCTAATGTTGGTCAAAGGCCTCACTTGGCGCCTGCTAACCTTGCTGCCTACATCTGGCCCGCTCCCACTCCAAGCCCTACTCCTACACCAGCTGTTGCCATTTCAAGATCATCCATCGTCCAAACGTTTTCCCACGGCAACAACAACCCATGGATCTAAGCTTGTGATTGTCAGATGATAAGTAACGCTTTGAAAAGGGACACTGATCTAGTTTGCATTTATATTTTAAGCAGTTCGTATATTATATCTATGAATTGGCGACCGGACCCGGTGGCCTTGTTACTTTGTGCGCAACCACTAAAAGAAATCGGCTTCGTAATATCAATGCGATAGAAGTTTTATGACATAACTCACATTTTGTAAAGTATATTTTGTATGTTCTGTTCGGCGTATTTATTTATGTATGAATAAATATTGTGCAATTGAATTTGCTGTTTGACCTGCTTTGTAGAAATATACCTTTTTACTCCCTTTAAATTTATCAAACAACTACCTATCCAAGAAAGCAGTAATTCTCATATTGATTTTTGGTCATAGTTTCTGCGCATAGTGATCAGAATTATAAGTTTGGTAATACCAAAAATTTAGGCAAGTGATAGGTGCATTCTATTTAAACAAAGTTAAAGTAGAAAGAGAGGAAGAAAATATCTACATTCAATTTGTTCATGACACAACCGTTAAGTATGGTGTCCAATTTTTATATGATATGAAAAGTTTATTTTTAATTTGCGGATCTCATAAACAGCGAACTTAATGGGTACTAAAAACTTATTCTGTAACACGCCCATGATATCGTATGAGGCCTTTAGCACATCGGTGCATCAACCTGGTTCGAACTTGGCTTTTACAAACATCCTGCAATTGTTTACAACAAGTGGACTGGAGGTAAAACTGGAACACTTATTTGTGTTGATATATTAGTAGAGTGATTATCTCTAAGGAACATCAGAGTCAAAGGACTTATTGACGTCAACACAACTACCACTTTTCAATATCATGTAAAGTAAGGTAAATTAATTCTACAATAGACATGATGACTATTTTAGAAAAAAAATTACTATAATGTCTACTAATGGCAAAAATTATGTTATTTCAGTAAAAAAATTTGCATTTTTAAACCTACTCTGAAAACGCGCGCAGGTGTCAAGGCGTCTGTTTGTGATGTCACATAATCTTATATGAGACCTTTGTAAACACGGTGCCGACGCGCAGCAAACAAACATTACTTTGGTTATTTTATATCTGCGTAATGAATTCTGATTGGCGTTTCACATAATTATGGCAGTAGGCCTATGTATTATATTTAAAAAATGGGTTATTTTTAAAAAAATTCTTACCTATTTTAATGTTTATACGCGTAAGCCGGATGCACCCGGATCACTGGGCAAGGATCATCACGCAGTGGGTAACTGGGTACCTGAGGACGGGCGACGACGCCGAGGCAGGCACCGAAAATGATGGCGTGTGACCTTGACTAATTTGAGGAGCGGTGGTCTGAGGTAGCGGCGGATAGAGATATCTGGATAAAATGGGAGAGACTTTTGCACAGCAGTGAGACAGTATATTAGGTAAAAAAAAAGAGAAAAAAAAAAACTATAATATAATTTGACGGTAGTTTTGATACTATCATCATAGTACCTACTATCAAAACAATACACACGAATCAAGAATTACACGATTCAATATTGAATCACATCGTCACTAGTGACTTGTGATCAAACGCTACCCTGTAAGTAAAATGCAGATTCTAGTGTGGTTGAAGCAACCAAATAATCATATGATCATATATTATTGAATCGACATGAACAATTGAACATTTCTTCATTGAATTATCCTGCTATAAGTAGGTAATGGATCTAAATCCTATTTGAAAATTCTTTGACATTACCTGAATCAATTTTTCGCACTTTTTGTTGTAACTAAGTTTGTCATCAAGGTCAAATCGAAGTTCAATGAAACCGAATTCTCAAATCCTTGTAAATCCACGCTAACAATTTAATCGTATTTATAACCGCCATCATTTTAATTCCGTTCCATTTTTTGTTCATTAGTCATATTTCAATTCTTTACAAAATCAATCACTTTTTTACTATGTGCTATGACAATGTATCAAACTTTATATATTCTTTGTGATTTATTGAGTTTAGTATACATAACAATTATTCTATTTATACATACTAATATCAAAGCGAAAGTGCTAACTAGGTATGCTTCACGACTCGACCGCTAAACCGATCTTGATGAAGAAATAGTTTGACTCCTCGAAAAGGCCATAGGATACTTTTTATAACGATAAACCATGCGAGTGAAACCACGGGTCGCAATTAGTTAATTACACCGACTGGTGAAAATTAAATGGTTTACAATACCTATTCTTAGACAATACAATTATATAAAAACTAACATAACGCTCATAGCGGAGCTCATGCACTTGGATGGGTGCAGACCACTCTAGTGGTATTTACAACTGATGGCTTCCGTGCACGTTAAACCTTCGATCCCGGTGTCCTCATGGCTAACAGTCGTTAGGCCATGTAGCATTTTTCAGACTTCCTTCGAAGGCCCCCTTCAGGCGGTTTGAAAGCGTCGCAGAGGCTGCCACTAGACCCTATCCGCCTTCCCGCACGGGCCCGCGTGGTCAATTATGGCCCATACTCTCTCTCTGAGAGGAGACCTCTGCCCCACTAGTGGGAACGTAAGAGGCTGATATTGTACAAACTACGAAGCAGAGCCTCCTTGATGTTAAGTGAATATACAACGGGGAATGCTCGGAAGAGCTATTCAATCTCATCCCTCCATCACGGTTCTACCACCGATCATCTCGTTATCGGAACAAAGCTCATCCACACACTATCGAGTCCTGGAAATTGCACATCTCGCGATTTATGCGCTCCTTTCTCCCGCATACTTGCAAAATGTGGAATGAGCTTTCCCCACAAGTATTTCTGCTGTGCTACAGATTGCAATCCTTCAAGATGGGTGTGAAAAGAGTTCTTAAAGGTCGGCAACGCATCGGCAACTCCCCTGGTGTTGCAGATGTCCATTGGCGACGGTGACCGCTTTCCATCAGGTGGGCCGTCTGCTTGTTTGCTAAACTATTACATTAAAAAAAAAGTGATCATGCCTATAGACAATTATGTACAACACTTGGGGCGTTGCCGACTCTGAAGAAATTTTTGATCTGTTTATCGCAATGTTAATGTTAATTAAGTATGTCTAGCAATTTGAATTGGCAACAAATATGTTGATGAACCATTTGCTAAGTTGCGAACTAACAATTAACACATTTAAATTATGGAATCTCTTTAATCCCATTTAACTTCCGAAATTACGGACTATTATGATTCAAATCGGTTAATTAGCGCGTGAAACTATTTACAGAATTTGTGTATTAAATACTTTTGAATATTATCACGACTGTCAAGGCCTGTGGAAGCGGATACTTTAACGAATATGTATATTTAGTAATAATTTATTTCGTTTTAAGAATGTGCAGAGGACTTTATAAACACACTCAAAGTCAAAGTCAAAGAAATGTATATCTAGTGCATATTTTGAATTTTATGGGTTAGCGTTTAACCGTAAACCTGATTTTAAGTGACATAGTGGTTGAAGGTGATGTCACGCTACATATGGCTCTCAAGTGAGGTTCCTGGGTTTGGCTAGCCAGGCGAGCACTAGAAAATGCCCTACGACCAAGCTATGAATATATAAAATACGGATCTACTGATTTTTTTTATATTGCTACACTATATTTGAGTATCCTAGGCTATGTTAATAATCTTGTCGAAACCTCCATGAGGGTAAAACTACAAAAAACTGTTAAACTCCTAGAGTTGCTTTATAAAACCAAAAGAGTAACGTATTTTTTTTTTGGATTCTCTAAGTTGATCCAAATTTGACAAGACTTTTGAATCGATGTCATAATATGTCATTTTAGTTCTAGGACTTGACATATTACTACTAAAATGACATATTATGACATGACATATCGATCCAAAGCAGCGGATAACGGATCAGGATCGATTTTTATAATTTAAGGCTGGTATTCTAAAATGACGCTCATGTGTTGATCAATACTTGAGTAGCGATTGGGTGACATATTTGTATCAATCAATCAATCAATCAAAGGCATTTATTGACACAGTAGTATATACAAAATAATTATGAAGCCTCTGGTTCCTTAACTAGTGGGAACTGTGTTTTAGGAACCAGATTTTTCTCCTATTTTTGTGTGCAATTTACATGTATGAAATGACAGACTCAAATATGTGCTTAATTAACGGTTGTGTGTCATTCTAAAATACGGATCTAAAAGTGATACCATCCTTGTGTCTCTTTCCCTGTCAGAAAAGGATTTACTTCTACACTTGTCAAATTAAGTTTAGTTTTTGTTAAGTTTAGTTTAGTTTTAATTGTAAAAAAAAAAAAGTTTTAGAGAATGTACATCGATCAATCTCCATCGTTTATTTTCTACCGTCCTACGCGACTTTGGCGAAATTGTGGCAGCCCCACAGAAGCCATTTAAAAAAAAGTTGAAGTTGAAGTTGAGAATGTACATACAAATTGACACTAATATTCACACGATATTATTGTCTTGTATTTGTTTTTGTTTGAGTTCTCCACATTGAGGCACCCGCAGAAATTTTTAGTATTTTTATGATCATGGCGCTTGCAACAGTGCTGAACTAAAAACAAATATAAATGGTAATTATCCCGTTTCAAAACCTAATTGTAATGTTATTGACCATGGTTGTTTAGAACAGTATAACTGTATAAGATTAACATTGTGTGGTATTTTTGTTCAAACATGCATGTAGGTATGTGGTTATTATTTTCGTAAAGTTATGGACCTTACGCGTGGTCAGTGGTCAAGCGCTGACTGGTTCCGCGTCGCCTTTGACGAATTTGAACTCTCGTAAAAACCCTCACTCGACGTGACCTAGAGCCGGTACATGTCTTTTACTTCCTATTATTAGTACAAAACGATTGTACTCAACTTGTATAAATAGTCCAGTTAAAATCTGGAGTAATCATTCGCAGTCCACTGTGCAATATAACATAACATATCAAAATGGCAGCTAAGGTAAATATGATATTACAATTAACAAATGTGCTCTTTAAATTACAAAGCAGTCATAGTAAGTGCAGTGTTTTAAAAAGTGATAACATTGAAGTTAGTGAAGAAACGATAAAAGTGAATTTTCAAAAACTTCAAGACACAAAATCATAAAATCACTAGAAAACTCTCTCTTGCTCCCAAAATGGAAATGACTTTAGACAAGGACTGTTTCCTTTTGTCTAACAAATATCAAACCGAAAAAAACAGTACCTAACTGATTATGGTCGCCAACTCCATAAATCTTGTCTTAAGATTAATTGAACCAGGAAGTAAAACTTTTAAATGGAACATGTGCGAAATTAACCACTTTACTTTTATAGCGACCGGTTATTTTGACCCACCCACTGCTTAAATTATAATTACAATTTAGTACTACTACATACCACAAAAATTTGATTTAAATTAGTACCAAGAACAAACAAAGCCAAATGTTTCCCTTTCATTCTCATGGTCAATGTTTTTGATATATAGAAACTTGTGTATTACTATGGAAATCTTTATAAAGTCAACTTAGAATAGAATAGCGTTTGACGACAAGTCACCATTTTATAAAGTGACGACAAGTCACTATTTTATTAAGTGACGATTCTAATTTAACATCCGCACAATCACATACATATCTCTCTTTGACCCCTACGTTTCATTTTCTGTATCTACAGTAGATATCAGAAGATATTATGCTGATCTGGGATCCAAAACATCCAGACACGAAACGAATACTTGCGCTTTTGTTCCCAATGCACAAACATTTACCTGCTCCGTGTTTGCCCATTGCACCACAGTGATTGTCAAACAACTATCTATATTCATCTAACTTTGATTTTTAAGTATATTGTTCGCCTATTTCCTAACATTTTTTTTATCCAACAGTTCGTCGTCGTCGCTCTCCTGGTGGCTGCCGCTCAAGGCAGCGCAATCCACGGTGGAGACTACAGCAGCTTCTCCTATGGAGTGTCTGACCCCCACACTGGTGACGTCAAGAGCCAGCATGAGACCCGCCACGGAGACTCTGTGGTCGGCCAGTACTCTCTGCTGGAATCTGACGGCACCAAGAGGACCGTTGACTACGCCGCTGATGCCCACAACGGATTCAACGCGATCGTGCGCAAGGACCCTCTTATCCACGCTGCTCCCATCGTAGCCCACGCCGCTCCCGTCGTAGCCCACGCCTCTCCTCTGGCCTACGCTAGCCACGCCGCTCCTCTGGGCTACGCTACCCACGGCGCTTCCCTGGGCTACGCTAGCCACGGTTCTCCTCTCGCCTACGCCGGACACGCTTCTCCTCTGGCATACGCCAGCCACGGAGTCGCTCCCCTGGCCTACGCTAGCCACGGAGTCGCTCCCCTGGCCTACGCTGGACACGGAGTCGGTGCCCTCGGCTACTCCGCTCACGGTGCGATCGCCTCTCCCCTGGCTCATGGCGCCATCGCCTACGGTGCTCAGGGTATCTACGGCTCTCACCTCGGTTACTCCAAATTGTACTAGATAAAATAATTAAGAATATTTATATTGTCTGTGAACGATGAAAGTGCTGCTGTGATTGAATAAATGTACATACTGCGAAACTATACATCTGTTTTTGTTAAACCTTAGAATAATATACAAGCTAAAGGAGAAATAAGATAAAGTATTAGTTATTTCTGTGTTAGGCATAGTAAATGAGGCAAGCACCGCAACATATTTGTATTATACATTATGAATTGGTATCTACTAAAACATTTCACAAAAATAAAAGAATAGGCGACAAAATTTATGATTGCGTAATGTATTTCTATAATCAATTTGACTTTGTATAATCAAGTAACACTCCTATTGTTTAAAGATTGCTCTCATATAAAACACTCCTATGAGATTATCCATGTTTGTTTACAACACTTTTATCAGTCTAAACCAATTCCCACATGCCTGCCTTTACACAATAGGACATAACACTTTTTAAAATACTTAATCTTTTTTCTCATTTCAATGACATTGTAGTAACAGTATAATGTATGCGATAAACAAATTTAATTACCATGAAATGAGGCAATGAACGCAATGTCTACCTTTATCAAGATTTGTTTTTTATCTATGAGTATCTACTTTGAATTTGGTGCATTCATTATGTCGTGTCTAAAAACAACTCACAGCCATTTCTGCTTATTAAATTATCAAATAACTACTACAGTAACACTCTCCTCACCTCACGTATAAACCAATATTTATAATAAGAAGAAAAATAGAACAGAGCAGGGCGTAATATTCATGATTTTATTTCAATTTCTCTATTATACATCAGTCACACTTTAGCTCACCAACTTTACCAGCCCAGTGGAGCATTATGGCCAACGTGAGGAAGACCAGCTTGAGACCAACCAGCTTGGGGCAAACCGGCTTGAGGCAGACCTAGTCCTCCGTATCCACCATAAGGACGAGGACCGTTGTGAAGGATGGAGTTAGAATAAGAAGAAACAACTGGAGCGTTATGCCCAGCATAGCCCAGTCCAGCAAGAGGGCCAGCTAAACCAGTAGGTCCAGCAAGAGAAGCATGAGGCCCAGAATGACCTAAACCAGCATAGTTCCCAGTAAAAGCACCGTGGGGACCCGCTAATCCAACAGGGCCAGCCAAACCAGAGTGGGGACCAACTAAGCCAGTAGGGCCAGCAAAACCAGCTTGGGGAGCAGTCCAACCAGCTTGGGCAGCTTGTGCCAAATGAGCGGCATTCGCAGCTTGTGCTGCACGAGCAGCATTATCAATTTGAGCAGCATGAGCGGCCTGGGTGGCTTGGGCAGCATGAGCAGCATGCGCGGCTTGAGCTGCCTGAGCGGCTTGGGCTGCCTGGGCAGCATGAGCAGTATTTGCCACTTGAGCTGCATGTGCAGCATTTGCAGCTTCCGCTGCATGAGTTGCTTTAGCAGCTTGGGTCTGTGCTATATGAGCAGCAGCATTTGCAGCTTGAACTCTATGGGCTGCGTCAGCGGCTTGCGCCAATTGAGCAACATTTGCAGCGTGAGCCAGTTGGGCATTCTTGGCGTTATTCAAGTGAGCGCTCGCAACGTGAGCTAAGTGGGCATTTTCGGCTTGGGCTATGTGAGCAGCATTTGCTGCCTGGGCCAGTTGGGCGGCATTAGCGGCGTTATGGCCGAAGTTCAAAGGAGAGTGAGCCAAGGCACCGTGATGAGAAACTCCAGGGTGGGCAAGAGCTCCAGGGCCATAACTTAAAGGTGCAGCAGGTCCAGCATGACCAAGAGGAGCAACGGGGACTACGGGGGCGTGTCCAATAGTGGCAAGAGCACCATGAGCAGCACCAGCTAGGGCAGCAACTGCGGGTTCTTTGCGTACAACGGCGTTGAATCCAGTAGCAGAGTTGGCAGCGTACTCCACCACGCGCTTGGATCCATCAGACTCCAAGAGGGAGTATTTGCCGATGACGCTGTCGCCAACTCGCTTCTCGTGCTGATCCTTCACGTCTCCGGTGTTGGGGTCCGAGACTCCGTAGGAGAAGCTCGAGTACCCTCCGCTGGCTGAGACGGTCGACACCGCAAGGGCGAAGATGATGAACTGAAATTTAAATGAACCGATTAGTTTTTGTTGGTAATTTTATGGGCAACTGTGAAAAAAATATTATTAGTATAAGTTGTAGAAGCTTTGCTGAATATTTTTTTCTATGAACTTTTGTTTTTACCTTAGCTGCCATGATGCTATGTGATCTTTCTCGACTTCGTCTCTCAACTGACTTGACCCCCGTGCTCTCCATATTTATATTCACACGAAATCATCGCATTGTAGTTTTGGGGGTCGAAGTAGGAAATCATTGTACTAGATTTGCTCTTCTGTCGAAACATACGCTTTCAGAGGTTAATTATAATCTGAAATGTTCATTATGTAAATTGATTACTGCTAATTATTATGTTATACTACAACAATGAAAGCGGCTTGACGTCGGCTACTTTGTTCACAGATTCAGCTTGAGAATATATGCACTAAAATGAAGACACAACAAATGTACTACCTAAAATCTTCCTGATGTTTTGAATGTCTTTGGATTAAAATTAATTATTAATTTATTAAATACAATACCAAACTTATACACTTGGCAGGCGCTCCAACAGAGTTGTGTTAAAATAATGATTGTAATAAAAATAATTAATCATTATTTCAATTAAAAGCCACAGTCATCAACATGCTATGCTTAAAGTATGGAAAGATCTAAGATATCAAAATTCTTCGGAATTTCGTAAATTGAAGAGGATTTCCTGGCAACGCCACTGACCTACGAATTTGACTATCCATCATATTTTGACTTCAAGGAATCAAATAAATCATTGTAGCTACATCGTGTTGGGGTTGCTTAATATAAATAGGCAAGTATGTTCTGAAATTCGTCAGTTTTGTGGTAAACACCAAACAATACAAAATGTTCTCAAAGGTATTGTGTTTGCTTCTTACTTAATTGTGAATGTAATTCTTTTAATTAGTACAACCGTGTTCAAAGCATTCCCTTAGTTAAATCCGTGAGGTGTAGACATTTCAAAGTTTTCTGTGAAATAAAACAACGTTCGTTTAACGTTCATTAATTGTTGTTATGTTGACATTTAAATTAAATGTTTGTTTCTAAAACGAATTTGTCCATCTGCTAAAAAGTCATAACACACAAAAAGTTATCAGAACAGAAACGGAACTGATTATAAGATATTTGCCATAGTAAAATCAACTTACCCTTTGACTGGCCGTCAAAAAATTGACCCACTCTTAGAAAAAAAGTGTGGCTCGATTTGTTTGATAGCCAGTGTCATTTTAGACGGCAGTGTTTTGCTTCCTATTAAATCTCCTTGTTATTTTATCCACAGTTCTTTGCAATCAGCCTCCTCGTGGCAGCTGCCAGCGCCAGCGGTGGTTATTCGAGCTTCTCATACGGTGTAAACGACCCGAACACTGGTGACGTCAAGAGTCAGGACGAGAAACGTGTAGGTGACAGCGTAGTAGGCCAGTACTCGCTTCTGGAGTCAGATGGAACGAAACGCACAGTCGAGTACTCTGCCCATCCGGTCACCGGTTTCAACGCTGTAGTTAGGAAAGACCCTGCGTATGGATACGCACATAATGCTTTAGGATACGGCTACGGAGCGCAATCTGGTCTTGGATACGGTTATGGAGCACAGCCTGGTCTAGGCTATGGAGGACTCGCTTCACGCAGCCACGTTCAACCAGCTCTGCCCTATGCTGGATATGCAAACTCTTTGGGCTACAACGGATTGGGTGGTCACTACGGCGGTCTGTCGTCTCCGTTGTCATATGGATCCCACCTTGGATACGGGTCCAATCTTGCATATGGTTCCAACCTTGGATACGGTTCCAACCTTGGGTACGGCTCCAATCTTGGATACGGCTCCAATCTGGGATACGGATCCAACTTAGGCTATGGTTCTAATTTTGGACACGGATACGGAGCGTATGGCAATAAATACGCATCAAGACTAGGGTGGTAGAAAGTAACTGCTGTTTACTTATGATCGTATTTATAACATTTAGATTTGATCATCAACCCAAACGACTTGGTTTGAAAATTGAATTCCTTCAACGTAATTTTGTTAGATGCATTATATAAAATACCAAAAATAAAGAGTAACCCAATCACCAAATGTATTTACTTTTTATTATTGTTTATAAATTTGTGCATTTCTTTTTATATCCTTATTTTAAGTACACAGTCGTAAACATATCAATCTTAACAAGAATCATATTACTATCCCACTGCTGAGACACAGGTCTTCCCTCAGAATGAGAATATGGGCCATAAATGCCACCTCGCAGGCCTAGTGCGGGTTGGTCTCGGAGTTTCAAACCCGCCCAAAGGTCTCCGAAATAGTCCAACGATTGCTATCCTAAGAAATCCCATCCACAACACCGCAAATTCGCATCACATCGCAAATACCTGCGAGCTCGCTTAAATGCACCACAAGAACAAGAACGACTTCAAGGGAAATGTCAATGCCTATCATCGCGATAAATATTGCGTTAATTATTAACGCAACTATGTGAGTGGCTACACTTGAACGGCCAACGTGAATGCACTTGAGTTATCGGCTAACGTCAAACGCCAATGTGAATGCCATTGTCAAATGTCGTGGCCACACTTATGTCAAACGTCAATCATCGCGCTATACAACGGCATTTTCCGTTAGTGTGGCCCCAGTATTAGACAAAAACCGGATGACGACGGCTGAACGAGCCCTCAGAAGTACGGAACAGCTTAGATGTAAATACTAGAGCGCGTACCTATTGTCATTATCAGCCTTTCACGTTCCCACTAGTGGGACTCTGGCCTTTTCTCAGAGAGAGAGAGAGTATCTACCACGCTGGCCCAGTGCGGGTTGGTAGATGTCGCATGCCCTTGAATGTTGCAGTTCTTGGGCATGCCGGTTTCCTCACGATGTTTTCCTTCACCGTTTTGAGCGATGGAAATGGCTTACCTATTACTAATAAATATTTAAAATATCTCTCAACATGCATGACTGTATTAAGTTGACATTTATGCATCTTATTACTCACAAAACAAGCACCTAGAGCATAAACACTTAAGTACCTACATACATAAAACATATTACACTCCAGAGCAATTCAAGTCTTCAATACATCACGGCGGTGCTTTAATCACTAAGTACGAGTAATAAATATAACCTGTTTACATTATTTTAACGCTTGAAATGTTAACATTTTTCTAAGCGCGTTTCCTGATTGACTGGTTACGCGTTTAGAATTAAAGATTTGGAGATTACGTTATCTGTATAAAATAATTACAGTTATAACATTGTAAGTAATGTCATTACTATATACATATAATTACACAAACTAATTACTTAATCTGTTAAAGTTTTTTTTTGTTTATTAAGAGTGTAAGCTTTTGGCCACAAGTCTCCTGATGTTAAGTGACAATGTGGTCGAAGGTGGCGTCACGCTACGCCAGATCAGGCGCAAGCTTGGAAGAAACGAGTCTTTAAATAGGTGACTTGCGTTTAAACGCCCTCCTGTAAAATCTGAAAGTAAAAGATTTTATGTATCTTAAAACTTATCCCAAGAGGGTCAAAGACAAAAAAGTTTAATTCAAATGAGACAGTACTCATACTTCGTTATGATTGCCTTGAGAAAGATTGCAAATGTAGAACACTCGCATAATCTTACCGATAGAGATCTTGTTTATGAGCATCTACAATTCTACGCTATTAACATATTAATATTTTGATCGTGATAGCAAAAAGGCGGTATCTCTTAACTTAATTATCAAAGTTTGACTTGATTTGAATAGGCTAAACACATAATTACTATGCAATTTCGAAAATATATGATATAGCAGTAGTAGTAGTTCGCAGAGTCCATCTGGAGAAGTAACACACCTTTTCTAGTTATTCAATCGCCAAGCACTGCTGTGCAAGCATTACTATGTTCCGGATTACAGAAAAATGTTTGCAGTGAAATTATAGGACTCTAAAAGTTCCCCGCGGTTTCAGTGCGTGTACTACAGTTTATCATGATAAAAAGTATTTTTCATCCTTCCCCATTGATTACAGTATCTCCATACCGAATTTCACCAAGATCAGCTGTGGTTTAGGCATGAAAAGCTTACCAACAAACAATTACTTTCACATCTAAAATAATAGTATGATTAAGACAATTTTCTCTGAGTGACGAGCGCATTGCCGCGTACGATTTTGATTTGTTGTAGTTCAAGATTAAGGGTGGCATTGCAATATTATAGTCAAGCAAGACGCTTACCTTCAGGTGAAAGGCTTGATTCAGTTGCATAAAATAAAAATAGGTTTGCATTGCATTTTTTGCCAAATATTGCTCGTGGTTGCGCCCACCGCCATAAAACATCCCGAGTGTATTCGGTACATTTATTGAGATACTATCCGCATTGCAGTGAAATTCATTCGTTTCATACTACTATATTTTTATGGTGTACTAGTAACCCGCCTCTGCAACATTACTCACGTGGAATTTAATATTTTTCCAGATACTATACTTTAACATCCCATTTGACTCACTTATAGAATTGTAGAATGACGCTCAAGCGATAATCACTACTTAAGCCTAGATTTGAATCCGTGATTTCATACAATTTTTTCGTGCAATCGCTACTCAAGTAAAAATCAACACTTAAACGTCATACTAGAATATCAGCCTTCATCATCATTGTCAGCCTTTCACGTTCCCATTGCTGGGACTCTGGCCTTCTCTCTTCTCTCTTCTTCTCGCTGGCCCAGTGCGGGTTGGTAGATGTTGCATTTCTTAGGCATGCCGGTTTCCTCACGATGTTTTCCTTCAACGTTTTGAACGATGGCAAATACCAGCCTTATAGAAGGTGAATCCCTTCTTAATGCAAAGGAAGCTACCCTATCGTCATAACCTTATCATCTCTGGTTGAAGCTCTGTGTTTATAATTAGTGAATCAAACATTCGTGTGGCGATAGCTTATATCCTGGAATAACAAATAGGTAACTTTACGTCCTGGAAAAATGTTCCTGCGGGATGACGAAAGAATCACGAGGCGCAGCTTGTAGTACGGGTATTCACAGCTAGTAGTCCTAACAAAAGAAGGTTTTCTACTCCCAAATATGCAAAGAATAGGTGTAAACTGTCATGTTAGGAACTCAAAATCCAAGAACGTTGTTTTGCTTTTATTTAGCCGTACTCGTGGCTTAAGATATATCCACCATAACTTCTTGAAGTAAAGCGCTCCCTTTAAGTTAAAGCCGCATCTCAAAACAAGTACAGGCTGACCTTTAATGTACTTTAGTAAGACCAATCTCATTTCTTTTCTTTTACTGCGCTTCTCATCAACATACGACCTTGCTCTTCCGGATCCGTCATTACAAATTACGCATGTAGATATATGTTTAGGGATCCGTGTGGTTGTTGTAAAACGGTTATTTATTTTAAATATTTGCACTGGATAATCTTCTTATGTATCAAAATCAATTGCTGTTCGTTAGTCTCGCTAAAACTCGAGATTAGCTGGACCGATTTGGCTAATTTTGATCTTGAAATATTTGTAGAAGTTCAGGGAAGGTGACTTTTTTTAGCAATATGAAGTTCGCTGGGTCAGCTAGTTGAGAATAAGAATAGGAATCATTTATTTGCAACAAATTATACAAAAATACCTAAAACAAAACGCATAATTTAATAACTACAAAAGATAAATTGTTGCAAATCGACCTCAACTCAGCGTTGTGCTGGTCATTTGACGATTTGTTAGATGACCAGCGCTGGTCTTCCGTTGAAGCCGTTTTTGACGACGTCACTATCATGAAGGCAACTAACGATACTGTTTAAACATATCGATATGGTGTTTTCACTTGCTCATCCCTTCTCCACAATGGATTGTAAGGTGACGTAAGTACTGCACGCTTATTGTGTAGAACTTAAGAATTTTATCCGGAACCAATGACCAATAGCAAGTGTACTCCCGACACATTTGTAAAGATCAACGCGCGACCATGCTCGCCACGCCCTCGCGTCCTAGCCCTATATAAATGCTGATGCTGTGCTTCATCCGTACTCACTCAAGTGGAATACCTCAGTCCAACGCAATGGCAACTAAGGTGATCTATTTAATTATCTAATCGCGAGTGAAGTGCGTTTTAGATTAAGTACTTGCGGAAACTCGTTTTTGAATTAAACGCTTAAGTTTGAAATTATGTATCGGCTAAGTAAAGCGAACAAGTTTTCGTGGTGTTGGCGGTCGTTTTTCAATGCTTTTAGATGCGAAATTTGTAGATAAACAAATTTAATGACATTTTTTAAAGACTCTTTTTTTGTAAACGATACAAAAGATGAGGGTCTCAAATCAACGCGTTTTTTTTTGTTGTAAAATATTGTGTTCGTAATGCATCAATTGGGAAAATGATTATTTGTACCGATGTGCGAAGACAACTTTTTGCTATTGTTAGATAATAAAAATTTCCAAAAATTGCCTTGATATCGTCTTGATTATATGTTCAAGTATCGAAACCTTGTTGTGTCTTGTTGTTGTATCCTTCAGGAACTTTTTTACGCGATAAAAAGTAGCCAATGTGTTAATACAGAATAAAAACTATTTAGTATTCAAAATTTCTATGTGATGAAGGCAAACTCCCATTACAAGAAGCAGTCCTTCTCGAATTTACTTGATACTTTATACCTAGGCCAGTAGTCGCAATATAAAAGTATTTTTGTTCCTTTTTCCAGTTCGTCGTAGTGCTGTGCGCGATGGTGGCCGCCGGCCAGTGCTCGGTGGTGCCCGTGGCGCCAGTAGACGCCGACTACACCAGCTTCGCGTACGACGTCGCGGACCCCAGCACCGGCGACTACAAGAGCCAGGTGGAGACCCGCGTCGGCGGCAACGTCGCCGGCCAGTACTCCCTACTGGACTCCGACGGCACCAAGCGTACCGTCGACTACACCGCCGATGATGTCAACGGCTTCAACGCTGTTGTCCGTAAAGACCCCGTTGTTGCCGTTGCGCCTGTTGTCTCCGCCCCTGTTGTTGCCGCTGCGCCCGCTGTTGTTGCCGCGCGTACCGTTGCTGCACCTGTTGTTGCTAACACCGTGGTCTCGTCTCCTGCGGTGATCGCTGCCCGCTCTTACGGCCCGGCTGTGTACGCTGCGTCAGCCCCAGTTGTGGCCGCCCGCACTGTAGCTGCCCCTGTATATGCTGGATATACTGGCTACACCGGATATCCTGGCTATACCGGGTATACTGGCTACACTGGATACGCCCCTAGCGTATACGCTGCTTCACCTTACACTGTAGGATCTCCCGTATACTCTGCTCGTAGCGTATACGGATCTCCTTTGACTTACGCTGCATACTCCGCCCCTGTATCTTACTGGTAAAGATGAACAAAGCCTTGCCTAAGGCGTTTAGCGATAAACCACGACGTGTTTCATTCGATATGTAAATATTGTTTCTAGTTTGTACATATTATGTGTATGTAATAAAACGAATTTTATAAATTTATTTCTTGTCATTAATATCCTTACCTAACTAACTGTATGTGATATTTAGTAAATAATATATACATATAAGTAGACTATCAGTACATACCGTGAAATGTGTACCTATGAAATTTATTACTTATTCTAAATGACGACTACCATCACAGGAATTCCTTAATTCAATTAAATGCAAATAAAGTCAAAGGTCAATTATTTTTTTAAATTTTTCTTCATCACATTTCAGATACTATCAATATCCCCAACACTTTGTTTCAATATTCGCAACATACGTAAAACATCGCCTTAGCTAATAAGTTGTGCTTCCGCCTACGCTAGCACCTACCTAAACAGGCGTTACATCCTGTACGTGGCTGCCCATAAAAGCCTAGCGCAAAGTCAGTAACTAAGGCAAAGCTAGGCTTTATTGCTTCTACTTTTATAAATAGAATCATATGTGTAATTATAAAGTTTACAGTAGGATATAAATTATTTTACTCGGCTTGTGGTTGACGTCGTTTTTTGAAAAAACCATGCATACGTCAAAAGTACTCCGCAATTTACCTAGGCACCCTTTATTACATAATGAGTCATAAAGGGACGCTTAATACGCTAAATTACTATGCAAAAAAAGAGAAAGAAAGAAAGTAAAGATGAGTGGTGGTGTGGGGAAGAATGGTTCTCGAGTGGCAACCAAGAACCAAGAACCAAAAGATGATCTGTAGGTAGGCCCCCTGCTAGGTGGACTGACGACATTGTAAGAGCCACAGAGAGCCAAATGGCTAATAGCCGTTCATGGTGGCGTTCAAAGGCCTATGATCAGCAGTAGACTTCTTCCGGCTGATGATGCTGATGATTACTTTGTAAGGAGAATCGAACACTTGAAGTCAGATTTATCACTGCTCTTGCTACCAATGGAGATCAGCAGGGGATTGCTGAACATAGGCCTCTCTCAAGATATGTCACTGAACCTGGTCTTCAGCTTGTAATTGACTTTAATTATTACTAAGTAGCTAAGTAGTTTATTAAGTTGAAGCAGCAGAATTATTTCATGTAAAACGCTCTTTTCTAATATTATTAATAAACAAAATTAAATAGTAGTCAATCGCAGAACTATTAGTTAAAAAAACTGTAGCGCATCATCAAGTTTGAACCATATTGCGTTATTGATGAATCTAAGACTGACATCTACCATCTGACGTACAATTTCCTGTTTGTACTCATGTTTTTAAATTAAAACTTTTAGATCGAATGGTTTGATGCAATCACGTGGCCTGATGGTGAATTTGATGAAAAAATACAATTAATACCCATGTACCCAGTAATTGCTTTTAGTACCTTTATTTGGTAATACTAGCATGGATGCATTGATTTTATTCAATTTGTGCAACAACGCATGTTTTTTTTCTGTCGCTGTCAATGCTCATAACTTTCAACAAGTTTTATCTTTTCATGCATAAAGATAAAGACTGGTGATGAATGAAGGTGCTATCTCCTTTTTGCAAAGCTAGATTACGTCAACACACTACGAGAAAATAAATGACAGCTAACTCAAGGTATCAATTTCAAATTCTTTGTACGGATTGCTAGATTGCCATCACTACCGAAGTTTATCGAAGCAATTTGTAAAAACCTATAAACAATTGGTATACACAAATTAGATAAAAAACTTATTTGTATGTACAAGAAAACATGATACAAATGAAGACATTAAGTTTTGATGACGACATGGGAGAAAACTCATTCTCTATCTAAGTATGTACCTGGTCGTTATTAACGTACCTTATTATTGTACCAATTTCGATTACGCTACTACAACTCATGTAATCAAATTAAATCAGAGACTAAATGCAATTGCTATAACTATTACTTCAGGCACAAGTCAACAAACAAATAAAAATCAAACATAGGCAGTTTCACTTTTATATTTTGACATGTATTTACAAAACAAGAACAACGGATCAGAGGTATTATATATTATAATAATATGGTAACTGTTTAAAAGTAGGAGAGACGGGCTGCGGGGGCGCCGTAGGGGTAGGCAGAGTAGACAGAGGGATAAGCAGGAGAGTAGGCAGAAGGATATCCAGCAGAGTAGACTGAGGGATAGCCAGCTGAGTAGACGGAAGGATAACCAGTGGAGTAGACGGAAGGATAGCCAGCAGAGTAGACAGAGGGGAAAGCGCGGGCGGCAACAACACCGGGAGCGGCGGCAACAACAGGGGCAGAGACAACAGGCGCAGCGGCGACAACGGGGTCTTTACGGACAACAGCGTTGAAGCCATTGACGTCATCAGCGGCGTAGTCGACGGTACGCTTGGTGCCGTCGGAGTCCAGTAGGGAGTACTGGCCGGCGACGTTGCCGCCGACGCGGGTCTCCACCTGGCTCTTGTAGTCGCCGGTGCTGGGGTCCGCGACGTTGTACGCGAAGCTGGTGTAGTCGGCGTCTACTGGCGCCACGGGCACCACCGAGCACTGGCCGGCGGCCACCATCGCGCACAGCACTACGACGAACTGGAAAGAAAATAATTGTTTGTCGTCTAAGTTTATTAGAACTGAAAGGTTATCATGATATTTAGTAAACACGGTAGTAGAATATTCTAGTCCGTTTACATCAACCAAATTACTATTCTATATTTTTACTGTGAGCTATTCAAATTTCTACCATTACCTATTGCCATTTTTGATTTGTAATCAATGTAATTCAATTAATTGTTCTCTACGATGTATTATTATTATCTTTGGCCACGCATAACTTTTTACAGACTAGTCTGATTTCGATGATTCTTTTCAATTTTATTGTCCAAATTAATCTTATGTCATTACGAAGCGTTCGGCCGTCACCTCAAGGAGATGGAAAAATTTAACGAGAGCAATTTTAAATTTTTGTTTCATAAAACTATCAAACATAATTTAAGGTACACATAGTATATAAAATGAAGACTAGTATACCTTTATTTTTAATCCTCGGAGACTTTTTGGTTTTACCAGACAATAATGTTGGCGGATTAAACTAGGTATGAATTTTAAGCGTATTTTCATGGCCATTATTAAAAACCATATCCGCGTTCTCTTTCATTGTTCTAATCACGTCAATGCAAGTGCTTAGGTATTTAATAACATTAGAATTCTAGTCATATTCCTTTAGTGTAGAATTCATTAATATTTGATGATGCACCTTTTATCAAAAATAATACTTAGATGTAACCCAGCAAAGGATATATAAAAAAATTGAAACGAATACTGGCGCTCTTTTCATGATGCACAAGGTATTTACATCCCGTATAGCGGATTCGAACCCACAACCTAACGCTTTGTAGACAGCCGTTTGACCATTGCGCCACATTGGTAGAACAAATAGATGAAAGTAATAATTACACAAAGAAATTACATTTTCATCCGAAAAACTCATTTGCGTTAAATCATTTATTTGAATAGAAACTAAGAGACTGGCAAAAAATCAGAACACATTTCTTGTTGAATAGAATAGGAGAAATTATTCAAATTTTTACTAATAAGTTATAATTGAAATTTCTTAAAGTACTGCTTGACCAACCTTAGCTGCCATTGTTGATACTGGAGAAGGACTTCACGAACTGAATACCTACCACTTGCCGTCTTAAGCTTATATAGGTGACCATCGTCCTGTAAGCTCATACATACGTGGTAAAATCAACTACAAACATTATCACCTCTACGTTTTCATTGAACAACTTTGTCGAAGTAAATAATTTGGCAAACCATTAAAAATTTAAGGTACACATTGTTTTTTTATAAAGTGACAGAGGAACAAGTAGTCAACGTAATAAATACATTTTAAATTGTGGATCGGACAGAGTCACTTGTCGAACTTGAAATGTAGGCCGGATTCTCTTTAGTCGTACCAACTAATGAATAGTCTGAGTGTATGTATAGGTATATTTTATGATAGTGGAGATAGTTTAAGTAAACTTTTCATTTAATTATTTTTTAATTACTTTTTGTAGGACATCCTGGTTGACTACAAGTAATGTTATCTTTAGTGACGTTGAGGTCGAAGATGCAACTTGTTACGCTTGGATTGAGAACTGGCTCTCAAGTGAGTCTGCTGGAACGTACCGATATGTGCTTGGCAACAGACGTTAGAAAATGCCATACCACCAATCTAAAAGGTTTTCCTTCACTGAAAGATCAAGCTCATTTCACCAAAAAGTGCTTCGCTAAGTCTGGATTGGGATGTAATGTATTGTCTATTAATCTATTTTTCTGGTCAAGAAAAGTAATGTTTTCGTTTTTACAAAACTTTTTCACTTCTTTTTTAACAATTTTTATTACACTTTTTATAAAATAAAATTATCGGCTGATCAAAGAGCTGGCTCAAACCTCGACCAACGAATGAATTTGGCTATTTAATGAGCTTATGTCGCCAGCTTTTTTGACCTAAATGCAGTATTTTTTTTTTCACATACCTAATATTTATAAAACTAGTCTACATAAAATATGATTTTCATTATATTATATGCGTTTAATTTAATAAGAGACACTTCCATCTGCGACAACTAGTTCATTTCATTACTTTTAATTATTATAATAAAAGTAATTTCTTGCAAAAGATTTATTACTCTAACCAGTTGGCGTCTTAGCCAAATTCTTTAGTCGTCGAGATTTTTTTTCTAATTAGTTTTTTATTATATCAACGCTTCCGCGTAGTATTACTTACTGTCATATCAAATAGCTTCATATTATATTTTCTCTTTGTTCCGCATTATTGTGGGTATATTATTTATAATACCTACTAAATCTAGAACCAAAATTTCATAACGAGTAAATATTTTAGGTTCTATCAAAATGGACAGTCCAGTAGGAAAATTTAACGGAGCAAAGTAGATTAGTTAATTTTATATAATTATTTAAGTACTATCTATATTTTCATTTAAGTACATCAAAACTAGATATTATGTATCTTCAACATTACATTTTATTCTCCACGATACAGGCTGAGCCTAGTGTGGGAATCACCAGACATATATGTAAACGTGTTTCAATCTCTCTGCATACATTCATAGAATAATTTATTATGTATTCTTAGTTAAGCCTAAAATTGTTTTTATGCAACAAATAAATAATTTTCATTTTCATTTCATATTTTATTTCTTTTTATTTTCATTTACTTAATTTGTTTTAATGTGAAAATTTCCGGTTGTCAAACTCTTTGCTTAACCATGTGAAACTGGGGTATTTAATACACGAATCCTTGAAACCGTATATGGCAAGTTTAATGTTGATACGGTTTGCTTCTTTACGTCGTGTTTCAAAATTTATGGCATCAAGAAAGTGAAGCCATACGTTTTTATTTTTCTCAAAACATTGATAGAGACTTATCAACAAGCATTTCTCCGTGGCTTCCCATACGCTGCGGTCACATTATTTTATTTGAAAACTTAATTAGGTACTCCATAACTTAAAACTAACAAGCTATTATAATATTACAACGAATCATCATCAGCCGGAAGAAGTCCACTGCTGAACAGGCCTCCCCCCTTAAACGCCACCATGAACGGCTTTTAGCCATTTGCATCTATCGGCTCCGTGCGACTCTTACAATTTCGCCGGTCCATCTAATGCAACAACAACAACGAACGATACAACAAACAACACAACGAAACGTATTCAACGAATACCTGCTAATAATCTAAAAGAAAAATGTTAATATAGGTAGGTACATGCATAATCCAGGTACCTTTATCACTTGAATGAATTAAAGGTGGTCTAACTAAAAATAGTTCAAACGGCAAAGTGTCCAGCAAAGTGCCCAAAATGCTGGCAGCATTGCCTTGCCTTATTACATCTTCGGTCCAAAACACAGGCCAGCATTCTGGTCATCAGTGGACTCTCCCAGCTAAAGCTTTGAAATTGTCGTAAGCCTGTTATTTGTTCATAGAGTTTCTATACCAAAATGTAAGTAAGTACCACAGTTATTATATAACTGGTAAACTGGTCTCTATAGACAAGCACCTTTTAGTATTTTCCAGCAATCCAGCCAGGCGCCAAAGCGCGGCACCACCATCAAGTCATCAACCATACCGTTGCGTAACATGGCACTAATACGTCAGTGTTTCTTAAAAAAACTTTGTGCTACTTTGACAAAAAGTAAATGACTGCAATTTATCACCAGTGCTTAGTTAAATGGCACTTGCACCCGACATTTAGCGAAACATTTAGAGTAAATAAATCCTTCACATTTACATACAATGCGTCGTCGCGTCGTTTACGATTATATATGGCTAGTTGTCCAGGGCCGATATCTCAAGAAAAACTTCATGAACGTTTAAAGAAATTACATTAAGGTAAACGCTGACAGGTATTAAGTTTAGTATAGTGGTGATAATTTACTAGTTATATTGGTTTGCGTCCCTGGGCTAAAATTCTGCTTCGAACTTGAGCTTTGAGTGAAGGAAAACATCTTAATAAACGCATAAGCTTGATGGTAGACCATTTTCTAGTTATGTATCTGCCACCAAGAACAGCTAAATCTGTGTTCCGGCAGCTTCGATTAATACCTATGAGTTGCTTGCATTTTTGCTTGGTATTAGAGAATTTTCTAGTGCTCTGCTGGTTACCCGTCACCTTCAAGATGAATGTGTCACCAAGCGCCTGACGGTATATGTCGGCAGTTTCACATAAGAGTCAGTTTATTTTTCAAGTGTAAGGAGGCCTTGTAAGGTATAAACAAAACAAAAAATGAGGACAGCTAAAACTATAAATAAAACAATATTTCTTTTTTTATTTTAGCAACATTTTTTTATTAAGAATTCCACAATGGAACAAATTTTTTTCAATATATATCTAGACCTAGTCAGATTGTATGTAGGATGTGAGAGATTATAGAGGTACTGTTTGTCGTTATCCTATTTTTACGCATTTTAAAATTAGTGCATAAATGGACAATTAATTATAAATACCTGTATTAAAATTCTAAAGCCCACTTCGTAATGTGCTTTACCGTATTCAATTCTAAATGGTATACACAGGTATTTTGGCAAATACCGCTTTTGCAAGTATGTACGCTTTTTTCGTTTCGGTCACTTGATGATACGGTAAAACACAATTCCTATCGAGGGTTTGGCTTACATTTGGACAAAATGTATCTATAGGTAATAACAACAAAATAGTTTCTTGAAACATTAAATTAAACTTTCGATAAATTCGTCAATTTAACCAATTTTCTGTGATTTCATTAATTGTGATTAACAAGTATTCGTTGCTTGTTAAATGGTTAATTAGTCGAAATAAAATAAATACAGTCCAAACATAAGCCCCTGACCCAGAAAGAAACTTTAAATGAAAGCTGAGGAAATCACCTTGTATCAATATAATTATTACTATAATATATTAAAATTATTATGTAAGTAATTAATTATTATTATGTTTTTACCATTTTATAAATATATATTATCTACACCGGGAAAATGCCTACCTATTGATATTTACATGGGACTTTGGGCGAGGACAGAAACTCTACAGTGATCCCGTTCCAAGATTCAATTATTACAACAACACGTACATGTTCTATCAATTTAAAAATAAAACGGCAAATTCCTCAGCAATTTCAAGCTTCCTTAAGCAAAAACAACATTTAACTACTACGATTACCACATAACTAACGGAATACGACAAAATATTACCACACTAAAAAATTCGCTATAGACTTGGTAATATTACCAGTTACATTAACGCACAAATAAATTCCGCTAAATACCGTAAAAATACCGTTATTACCGTAACTAGTCACGGGCTCCCCAAAAATTCCTATTAATTCGTATAAGCCGTAGAGGCAGGCGGTTTGGGGTGACCGCGACGTTAAAACAAACAAGCTTTTGTGGTCTAACCATTAGTCCGCCGATGTCAAAGACATCAAACCCTCGTAGAATATTGAGCTTCGAATGTTGATTTTTAAATTGTTACAGTATTAGGCCGTTTTCGGCATCTGTAGCAGATACCGAAAACCCTGATAGATGCAAACAACGGTACCACTAATTTGGTATTGGTTTTAGTTGCTGTGATGAGGTAGTTTCTGTCAGCTTCATTCTACGAGGGTAGCTTGTCATACTCCAATTAAATTAATTTATACACAACGCAAAGTGTTATGTACATTCAACCCGCATTCTTGTTTACACCACTTGCTACATTTTTTATATATAGTACAAAAAAGAAGTCAAATAATAAGTATCTAATGTAAAATCACAAGTAGTGCTATTCTTACTGTTAAAGAATTATATATTCTTCCATTATAATATATATAAAAAAGTCGCTTAAAAAAATCACAGACAATCACTTTTCCTTTACAGACATAGACCACCGAACCGACCGTTTCCTCTAAGCTTTATCTTGCTACGTACAAAACCCTACTTACTTAGTTTTACAACCATTCAGGTTTACATTCGACTAAACACCACCCAACGGTTCTATTCAACCCCTTACTTTGATGTTCACTATTTTATATACCCTTACTCTTGAAACATAATAGAACTCATACGAATCAAAATATAATAAAAAATAAACAAATACCTTTAGCCCATCTGTTTAACCAAACGCGGGCTGACATACATACATATCGACATTATCCGATTTATTTTTGTACTTCCCACTCAAACTTACACTAAATTAATTTAACGGATGCCTCAAAATATACGATTTGGCAACACCACATAAAACAGATATTTTTTTATTTTATTTTTTCATCTTTTCCTTTAATTAATTTGTACTGGCAGTAACTCTTTAAGACTTCAGAAATTTGTACTTTAGTTTTTGTCCTACAGAGTGCTCGTTGTTTTAGTATTATGCGTAATTATTATAAATAACACTTACACAGTTGACACCAAGAACAGTTTTACGCGACATCGAGACTTACCTCACTTTGAACTTAACGCGATGACAAGATTAAACATTTAAGTAAATACTTTTAGTGAAATATAATGTTTTATATACAGTCAAGTACGACTATAAGAAACGCCACAATGATGTTCAAACACCAAACATTTAAGACAATAATGATCTTAAGAGTCAGAAAGTCAAAACTTTATATTGGAGTCGCATCTGATGTGCATTTTATTTTGACTAAACTAAATTTGACAAGTCCAAAAGTACCTAGTAATAATAGTTCATACTTCCGTTGTCAGAAAGGGACAGAATTTATTTTAGATTTATCAAATTTAATCTAGTTTTAGAGAATGTGCACCAGAATGGACCACATTATGTAGATACCAATCTCTTTCCATAAAGATGCCGACAACCGTTTTCCTTTCAGTCCGAGTACTGTGATTTATTCTAGTGAAGAAAGTGAGCATAATTTTACATTTTACGTAACATTAAACGCGAGAAAACATTTTTTATATATAAAATTCGTAAAGACGCCGAGGCAATCTCGCGACCGACGACGGGCTCAATTTGCGTGCATCCTTAAAATATAAAACATCCAATTAATTATTACTTAAATATTTCCTGTCCAGATAAGTGCAACTATAATACGGTACGAATTATTAGAGGTACTTAAACGTCAATTCCTTAAATAATTTACTTAAATATAATACAATAAACGTTTAACACGATGGACGGGTGTAACTTGTCGAATGAAAATAAAAGAGGACCAACGAAAGGAAACAAAAATAAAAAAACCAAAAAAATAATTTTGTTACAATTTTTTAATTCGCAGAAACCATAAACAATATTCATCAATTATTTTTTTTCATCTCCTTAAAACATAGTAACATCTATGCAAAACAAAAAAGTAACTGGGAAAAAGTAATAATAATAAAATTATGATTAAAAAAAAGGTTTTATACTCCGGGGAGTGAAGGAAGGTACAATTAGATTACGTTGTAGTGACAACTTGAGACCGATCTCCGTTTGGGTTGCGCTTGAACGAGGTACATCAATGAGATTGTTATACTAGCTTAGTAGGTAACAACTTACGAACTAAGCTTTATACCGTCAACTCAGCTCTGACGAGCCCACAGAGTTCAAAGTTGTCGATGTATAATCCTCTTGAGCATACACTGAGTTGAGAGCACAAACTACCTTGCAGAGATTCAAAACGTTCCGCTACAGCTTACGTCATTCCCCAATTGGAAACAAACTCAAAACTAACATAAGTGGCACATAAGTAACACGGAATAAAGATAAACAAAATAATACAGTTTTGTCTTAGGTTTTGTTGATTGTTAAAGTTAACATTTTTCAAATTTTTCAAATTAATATTGATTGCAATAAAAAAATGTAGCAAAATACAGTGAGGCAGATATACATTTTGGAAACACTAAAGTTGAACCCTGAGGTAGCGTATTTGTACTTTTTTCTATAAACGCATATACTTACTTATGGTCTAAAAGTATTTATATTTTTTCTTCATATAAAAATCTACTTAGAAAGCTTTCTTAAATCTAGTTTTTATTCCTCGAGGTAGATAAACTTACCCTAAAAAGACTATGTGGTATGTTACGTTGACTTTTTTGTTGTAAATTATTTTAACTGTAACATACATTGATGAGACATTACGGCACTTGACAAAAATAATTTAAATTTCGACACAGCGCCATCTGTTACGCATGTACGAAAGTAATTCCGTTTCCCAAGTGTCATCATATCCCAGTAGATGTCGTTAACTAATGCCAATTAAGATTACCACATAGCCTATGTGACGGCAGAGGGTCACCATACCCGTAATAATCTTTGGCTTTACCATCACGACATATCGCGATTTATTTACACTATAATTAAACCTTAACATTAACTAAACATTAAACTTTTCTCACAGTACCCAGAATAATGATGCAACTGAAATACATGCTTTACCCAGAAAGACAAAGCTTTATTGATAAATGAGTAGGGATTACATTAGCACTACTCGCAACTAAAGAATTACCGTACTAACATCAAGTTGAAGCAATTTTCTGAATTTGTAAAACATAAAACAGTTATCGCATCGTAAGATTTAACATAGTGTTGACCACCAGTGTTTACATTTTTGAAGAACCAAACGATGCAATGATGCAAAAATTAGCTACAACAGTAGGAGATCGGTCCAAGCTCTAAAGGGATTGCAATACACCGACTAAATTGTGAATTCACCTATCACATCAAATGTAACATTACAAATAATTGGGACCACTAGTAATTTTGTCCACTAATTAGCTTTAACAATGCCATAACTTAGCTTAGACACGTTATCCAATACATAGATTCATACAATTAAAAACATTTTCACGAACGATTTAGAATGCATGACATAGTTCCACATAATACAAATTGACCAAATATTGATAAACTGTAATCTACGTACCTTATTAAAATTTAGAAAGAAGCAAATCTAGTTTATTGATTTCAAAATCCAGCAAACCTTAAATGTGCCATCGCTTAAATAATGCAACCTTCCGTTATCAAACTTATAACCCACATGCCTAACAAAATAAAAATCAAATAAAAAGCTAATAAAGAAGTGATGCATTAATGCAATTTCTCAAATTACGTATCACAAATTAAACATTTTATGTCGAAAGAAATCACAACTATGAATTTTGAATTCATAAGAACAAAACGAAAAGACAAAAAATAGAACACTTTACAATAATAAAAACCAAATGTTAACAATTTTGTAGTTCAAAATAGCAAAACATTTTCGTCCTAACATTAATACACTTACAAGAAATAATGCCGATAAAAATGAAACGTAAAATTTTAACATTAATTTACAGTTACTTCGGTCAACTGTATTATTTTAGTTGTAGAATGAGGTCTTTTATAAGCTCCTGACCTTTTTTGAATTTTATATTTATGTAGGCACTGCACCAAGATATAATATTCAATGCAATGATACAGTTTGAAACAATCGACGTTCACATCTTTTCTCCTTCGTAAATCTTCCCGATATAGTCTGTCATAATTTTTAAGTCTTAAATAAACTCAAGACAATAACCACTTGTGTAAGCCCATAAAATCTACTAACCCTGAATGTTATCGGTATTTTAATTCCTTCTTCATAATTAGTAAAGCCAAACGAGGTAGGCATACCTTTTTTGCTTTAGCTACTTGCTTGAAATGCATTATATGTTGTTATAAGTACCTAACCTAATACGAAAGGCAAAAACAACATTTTGTAAATTTTATACTCATCTGTTTCTATTAGAGATATAAAATATATACTGTACGAGCATTTTATAGAAAGAGGAAATATTGTTATAATAACGTATTGTATACTCTCACCACTTTGTACTAACGTTCCATGACCCATCTTTGAATGATATATTTGAAATCAATACAGATTTACTCTAAAATAGTATTTGGAAAAATATTTTTGGATATTTTTAAAGGAGAATTTTAAAAAATATCAATATTAACTGGTATAGTGTATAAAATACAGGTTTTTAAAATAACCTGTCTATTCGAATCTAAATAAATAATCTGATAAGGTCACTGTTTCTAGCTTCTACTCGGTTTATTGATACTATAAGATGTACATTAATTATCCACGTAGTTTTTTGAAAACCATATATTTTTTTTAGAAATAAGTACATGTAACATTTGGAATTTTGAGACTAATAATCTCAAGGTCCAGTTTAAAATGGAGTAGAAAATATTTTTTATGCTTATTTTTGACATAGTTGAAAAGTTTTGTAAGTGTTTAGAAATTTTGAGTAAATCAGCCAACAAGAACGACGTGGATAATATTTTGCAACAGCTTTGTTTTCTATTTCTTCAAAAAAAAGATATAGCCACTCAAAGATAACTAAAACGCTGTCTTTAAAATGGTAATAACAACAAAAAAAATATTAGAATATCTATGAAATTAGTCACTGAGTCTTTAGTAAAGCATTCCTCATCATTAATATATTCAAGTGTACCCTAAAATATAAATATAATAAATAATAATAAATATGAATGCAACTTATTCCTAAATATCAGGAATAAAACACACAGTCGCTACATTCACACTTAACAAAAATAAAATAAACAACACAATAATGTGAGCTTAAATTTGAGGATATTTGGCACTGAACCACTTGCTGTAACTAAGACCATATTTTATATTGCAGCTGAATAGAATTCAATTACTCGGACGCCGCCGGCGCCTACCCAACAAAATTATAATACAGAGACAACGACGGACGCCCCTACAGTAATCAATTAAATAATTATTTCTCTTAATAAATCTCAACTGGTTGCACTTGAAATGACTAGGAATATAGAAGTAGTTAGTGGCCTTCCCCTAAATGCTACGATAGAAAAACAACATTAGAAACGGAATGCTAAAATCGACACCACTCCTGGAACATATAATATTTGGTCTCAATAGTAACATCCGTCCAGGCGAGCCTGTTACGAACGACAGAAATGGATTTGTAACACATTCACGCTTCAAACCTTACATGCCAAAATTTAACAGGTATTTTTACCTAACTACTTATGTGTCTAGGGCAAATTGTACTTTGTACAAAACTAAAACCGTTCATTAGTCACTGTACAGTAAAAAAACTGCTGAAACTCTACTTTCGTATATTCTCGCACTTTATCCTCTTTCTCCCATACGACAATGTGGCAAATGAGAAAAATATAAAAAAAAGTAAAGCCCGTTTGCTATTGTATCACAGATATGTTGAATTATGTAACTTAAAAGTGTAATATTTATTTTAGTCTATTGTCATTAAAGTGAATGAAATACAGAAATGCAAGCTTAAATGATATAGAAATAGAAATAAACAGAGGTAGTTTTGCCACAGTGCGCTATACGCGTGTTTCAACCTAGGCCAAGGCAATTTACAACATTCTCCTATTATTTACATACACTTAGCCTATGACCGTCAGTCTCAACATCATTTCTAAGATTCCTAGCTCAGATAATTTTATAAGCTATGTCATACTCGACCGAGAGCTCAAATTAAATCGACAAGGTAACTATCATTTCACACTCACTGGATACAACTAAAAATTTGCAAAATAACTGAGGTACTTTATCGCGATGATAAGGATGTATTTTAGTACAATATGTTTAAAACATAGTACCAGACAGAGACGAGTACTGAGCAACCAATTCTTAGTCACAATTGAATATTAAATTAAGTAACAATTATCGCACAATTTCAAAACCTTAAAAAATCTTAAGATCAAATTCTGAGGTAGATACTGTTACATAATATGCATCGACGAGGTATTTTATTGTTCACACGTTACACATAGCTAGAGACTCGGCGCGGGCAACTAAAGACATTCTAAATTTTGATCAACCGACGTAAATCGCCAGTCAATAGACACCAATCAAGTTTAAAAAGTAGACGGGTGATAGAGGTAGATTAAACAGTCACCCGCGCCGGCCCGTATGAGCGAGGTAGTTCGGTTGAAGATAGAACTAAGAAGTTGCAGGTCGTTGGAGTGTTTACTGTGTGTGGTTGGGGAGTGGACCTTGCGTTATGTGCGGGGTGACCTGGTGGCGATGCTCGCGGGCGATGTGACGGCGCACGGTGTTGTTGCGCGTGAAAGTGCGCGAGCAGTGCGGACAGGGCACTCTGATGCCCTGGTGCCGTTGTCGAATGTGAGCTCGTAAGTTAGTCTCGTATCCATAGAGTCTCTCGCAGTACGGACATTTTAGCTTCTTACCTGAAAAAATATGTGACAAAAATGTTACAGACAATATTAAAACATCATCTATATATACCAGACATAACTTTAGTATTCCCTAATTTTATACCAATGAAATACTTTTTGTGACTTATAATTTTGTATCAAAAAGTGAGTAATAAAACCAACCTAATCCACAAAGTATATGACCAAGCAAAATTAATTTAAAAAATTATATAAATATGGCAGAGTATGCTGAATGTTTGAGGAAATCATCAATATTTTCTGATAGAATAATATATTACCGTCGGCCGTAGCGATTCCTCCAGACTTGCTTGTAATTGGCTTAGTAGCCCAAATATCAGGGCTAGGCTTAACTGGCTGCGGTGACGTGGTGATTGGCTTCTCATGGTAGTTGGTGGCTGGCATGGACGTGACGGGTGGCGGAGAGTTGTTATAACCAGTTGTGTGGTAATCAACCTCACTCTTTACCCGTAAATCTGAAATTATCAGAACAGAATACCTGTGAAAATTGAGTTTCACTAATTTTGGTTATGAAACGATATGATAATGTGTTCAGCCATTTGATGCTATCCTAGTGGCTTTTTTGTAGATAGTGAATCAGATGTTAGTGATGACGAAATGAGTGCAAGCTCTGAAAGCATCAGTTGTTAGTGCGCTTTCAATTTTATCTATCCTCGCCCCTTTAACGGGCCGTTACAAACCTTCGGCACCTTGGTCGTTAGGGATCCGTTCCATGGTTTCGTCGTTAGCCGAGGCGCTGCGTTCGTATCCGTTGTTCTTGATCGGGTTGTTCAGGGTTGAGGTGCAGTCTGGATTGTTGTCGTCGTACCGCTGGGAGGCGCCGGGGGACGAGCGCGTGTCGGGCTCGTCGGCGACGCTGCCGCAGTGGGAAGATGATGAGCTCTGCCTGGAATTGACGATTTTCTATAATTAGAATGGAATTGAACACATAAATGCTGTATTAATAATTATGTCAAGTAAACATTGAAAATTAAAGGAAAGTTTCGTTTTAGCGGGTCCAAATGGGTGACGGCACAGACTGCATAAGATTTTTAGAGATAAATTAAGGAGCGTTTAGAAATAAATACCTATAATTCCTTGAGTGCGGGCTCTGTGATGGCGACGGCTTGGGCGGAGCTGGTCTGCGGTGAGCCCCTCCATGATGCGGCAAGTGCAGCGGCGGTGGATACCGTCCCATGCTGCCGCTTCCTCCGTGCATCGGAATTCCGTATGTAGGCATGATTGGTGCGAATGTCGCGTTGTGCTGAGGCGGTCCCGACTCCTGCACCTCGCAGTTTCCTGATCCTGACACAGGGCTTGTCTTTATGCGGGTCTGGTGGCGTTCACCAGTTTGCTGGGTCTGCTGCTTCACCCAAGCGTCTTGTGACATCTCCATTGACAGGCCTTTGACCTGAAAACAATAAGCGATACTATTAATGAACATGCATCATAATAACTGTAACTGCTTGAAGGAATATGTCATCATCTACACCTTCTATACCGCCGCTGAATATGCAAAACTAGCAGAATTGAAAGTGAAGACATCTGCCTATGAAGATGCTAGCGTTAGAAAAGTGTTACAACTACCCAATTAACTATAGATGTGAAATTATGTGACATAGGACGGGTCAGGTGTAAAAAAAGGAAGATATAGGTATTATGTAAAACCCTGATGAACAAATGAAAAACTTCTAAAACGTTTTAAAAGCACGTAGCTACCTGCAGATTCTCTCCACTCTTGAGGAAGCTGGATAGCGCATCCTGGCTGACGTGGACTTCCCCCTTGTACATGAACTCAAGGAGGGCTTGCATGTTGTCAGCTGAAGTCGCCTCCAGGATAACATAGCACGCTCCAGCATGGCTGGGCGGTGCTGTATCAAACAGCTCCTGGAAGTGCTTACTGCATGCTGCCAGGATCACCTTATGAGCTTTGAATTGGCGACCTGTAAAGAAAAAAAGGACATTTGAACATTGGTGACGTGGAATACACTCTCTCTCTGTATCTCTTTCTGACCCAAGACCCCACGGTCTGATCTTAAAATAGTACTGGTATTGCAACTACGTAATCAAATCATAAGTAAATACCAAGGTCGTAACCCTGAAATTCAAATTGTAAGAATTTGCTGATGTAGTTTAGAAAGTACACAAACAATTCAGCAACTATGGCATATTGGTTGACAATGTTATCTCAGGTTTTGAGACAGTGGTGACTTGACAGTGGCAATACAGAAAAAACAAATTGGTAAAGACAATACAATCTGCATGTCGGTATGTGTTTGGCACTATCAATATTATAAGATTATGTACTGTTTATTACTTCTTATTGGACAGCGTTAGACTACAAATCATCGGATGCATTCTGATTATTTTTTGGTTGAAGGTAGCACCACGCTACATCGGGATTGGAATCTGACTCTCAAGCGATGTTGCCGAACACCCCTACACTGGTAATTCTTACTTAATCTTTAGATTTTAGATAGTAGCTGAACCTATTCATCAGTGAACGGAAATGTCTCCGTTCACTGCTAATCACGTTGTCATCTTGCATCAGATGAGAAAAAAGTAGAAAAACCCAACATTTTCTTGTTTCTAATCGCGTTGACCCCATTGTCTATTTTTATTCAGATGATTATTTTAGCATCGTAAGTCTTCCCCCCACGCAATGTAATAAACCATAAACAAAAGTCAAGGCAACTCTCGGCGGTCCCAAAACAATTTCGTGAAATTAATTCGTATCGAATGATAATGGTCTTGAAGTGACATTGTAATGAATTGGGTATTAAAAGGAATGCCACCCAAGTGTTAGCATGCGGTAGAAATTAAAAACCCTTTGTATTCAAGGAGTTTTTACTATTGTAGTTTTAGTTTCAGTACTTTTTCTCTTTGAAAGTTTTAAGACTTTCAAATATAAATAGCAAGTTAGTGTATACACTAAGTTGCTATTTATATATATATATATATAATAGAAACTTATATTATGTTATTTAACAAAAAAAAGTAACTGGTGAATTTTTCAAAAATCAGAAAAGGAAAAGATTTCTAAATATCCATTATTTCATTGATATAAAATGATCCACTGCAAAATGTGAAACCGTTTTCGCCGCTACTAAATAAAATCGTAGTGCTGAATTTTTGTCGACATTCAATCTGCGATTTATTTTACACACCAACCAATCATCCAAAAACTCGACTAGATTAATATCGTATTGGTGACAGCCATACAAAATAACGTAGGACGCCCTCCGGCTAGGACGCTAGGTGGAGCGACGACATACGCAAAATAGCTGGCAGTGGTTCGATGAGAGAAGCCGAAGATCGGCTTCGATGACGTATTTTGGGAGAGGCCTGTGTCCAGCAGTGGACTGAAACGGGTTGATTATGATGACGATGATACAAAATTAAAAATTAAAAAGCGTATCCCAAAGCATACTAATTCCATAGTTAATTTAAACATTTATGCACTTAAATTGGGAACGAAAATATATTCCTAAAAGCAACTTCCCGTCGCTATAAAGAAAAATAGCTAGCTCGGCACCTCTCGTAGTACTACAACTATGAACTATACTACAGTGCGAGGCTCCTATAGATAGCAACGAAGTACTCGCACTCTTACGTCACGACGAACAGCGCGGAACAAAATACTGTTGACCTTGAGATCGCTGCCGTATGCGCTACGAAAAGGCTGTGCACACACGGGACGATTGTGCGACTTAATTAATGTTGAAATCATAATTGTGTATCATTCTTCAGGAAAATGTATTGAAGCTGCTTTTGTTATTCGTTAAATTGTTAAAGGCCAGGACGTTATTTTTTTTTTAATTTATTTGACTCGTTGTTACTGGCATGCACATTATTGCTTTGCTTTTATTTATTTGATTCGGTGTAGGCACTGACCCTGACTTTATGTTTATTAGAATTGTTTATTCATTTTCAAACATATTTAAACGTAAATGCGATGCATCGAGTCATATAATTTCTTGGTTTATGAAATAACTAGCTGTTCCATGCGGTTTCACCCGCGTGGGCTACAGTTTATCGCGATAAAAAGTATCTTATGTCCCTTTCCCGGGGCTCAAATTATCTCTATACCGAATTTCATTTAAATCGGTTCAGTAGTTTAGGCGCGAAAGCGTATATATTCCGTATACTCCAAAATTATTCCCGCACTTCGGTGCCCCCTCACCGCGTACCCATTATCCTATTTTAATTCTAAGTTAATTTTTCTTGGACCGCACGTTTGAACCGCGTAGTTAAAGGTCTTCCTGGTCCGCGACCGCACTTTACCTATTTCATAGATTCTCCCGGTGCCCCCCTCACTTCACCGCGTTTCCCGCTGCGCTGCGGTGCGGCGGTTTTATTTTTCTACTACTACTACTTACATTTTTAAACTCGTGATATCTTTCGAATGGAATGTCCGAATTGAATGATTCAAAAAGTTATATAAAGGCATTGAAACAGTTTTAAATAAGAAGTAGTTTATTTTGATAAGGATTAATATCAAGATACAAATAAAGAGCCTTTTCTAGCAGCGGCATTAAAAATTAATTTTTTAAAATAAAAGATAACTTATTGTGGCATAACTATAATAGTTAGACATATGCTCTCGTGGACTTTTTTGTAGATCTTAATAGGACCTACAAACCCGTAGTACATTATTTTGTTCTAGTGTCAATAGTTTTTGCAGCGCACGCAAAAATAGGTTTTCAATTTCACACCTTGGGTTGCAAAATAGCAATTTCCTTACGGATCCCTAATTTTTTTGGAAATAAAATATAGCCTATAGCCTTCCTCGATAAATGGGCTATCTAGCATTGAATTTTTCAAATCGGACCAGTAGTTCCTGAGATTAGCGCGTTCAAACAAACAAACAAACAAACTCTGCAGCTTTATAATATTAATAAGTATAAGTATAAATATCGGTTACATCTCCAGTTTCACCGTTATTCTAGAAAAACTTAATTAAATATTTATCCGAGAAAAGAATAGCTTTTTCTATTCAATCTAAGAAAATCCTGTTCAGCCGTCACGGAGCTGAATGGTAGACAACATACACATATACATAGCATAGGTACAAGCTTTTACATTTATAATGTTAGTAGCATTTATCTATAATAATATTTTGTTGACCTCATTCTCAGTTATAAGCGTAAATAATTTGATAGATTCACGTGTTCAAAGCATTATTTATTTTCTTCTCGCTTTTTTTTCTCGCTATGCAAAATGACAGTAATGACGCCCACACAGTCAGAGATTAACTAGGTTTACCTGTATCTAGGGTATCAGAAACAACACACAGTAGTAAACTTGATCATATAGTAACGAGAAAAAAATTGTAAATATCATCGCGCCCAATCAATGATGTATCAGGCGTTTCTTGCTTGTTCTTCTGCTAGTATAAAAAGGTTGGAACAGACGTAGCTAGTTCTAAGTTTGACATTTTAAAGTGATCACAACTTGTCGTAACTTACTAAAAAAATCATTTGAATTTAATTAAATTGAAACGTGGATCGTGGATCCACCATAACATGGAACGCATACTTTGTTTTCAAATCTAAATCCTGTAACAGAAATCAAACCCGCCTGTCCATCGCGCTACATCATTTACCATAATGGTTATGATTTGCATGCAAACGCGTTCAATGCACTCTAATAATATATGAGTCAAACCTATTTTCCTTATAAAAGGACCTTGATCACCACTACCTATTCTGCTTCGGTTATTGTTAATAATAGTAGGTAAATGAGGCATTGCATTTATTTAAATTAATTATTATACTGAAATTAGTTCGAATTAACAAAATATATAAGTAGGTATGTAGATAATGTTTAGCGAGTTTGGCATTTACTTAATAGTCAGTTTAGTTTATAGATTATTTATTTAGTAATAGCAGTAGCAGTAATAAAAACTAATCAGGTAGCACATTATCACATTACATTGTATCGGCCTATAGTGAAAAGATAAATGTGAGAGTTTGTGAGTGAGTGTGTTTGTACTCTGAGACAGCTCAATAAATTAAAGTAAAATTTAGAATAGAGATAGTTTTACTGTGTATTACACATAGGCTACTTTTATTTCAGAAAAAGGTTCCTGTGACGAAACCACGGGACGCAGCTAGTCCATTATATCTATATCCGCTACCTTTAGGCTATGTTCACAATATAGCGACAATATACCTAATAGCATCATTAATCTTAGTCGATACTAATGTTAAACATTTACTTCTAATATTAGTACTTTAGTAATATTATTAAGGCTATTTCTAAAACTGGTGATCAGATTCTGGAAATTCTTCTACAATGGAGAGGAAAACTAACTTTTGTTACGCTAAGAGGTGCATGATATTTCTGCACCTAGATTTGACATAACATCTCTATTGTTTGACAACTACAGTTACAACTTGATACAACGTTGTAAACAAGGTACAATCGCTCAGAGCGCCATCTTTCAAACAGCTTTGCCGGTGGCTACCTATTAGAAATCTATCCCTGAGTATCATAAGCTATGTTTTATTGTGACAAAGCGAATCTCTACTCGGGTTAAACGGCAGGGCAAACGTTATGCTACATAAAAAACCAACATTAAGTCACGTGTTAACGTCGATAAATTCTTGACAGCTTATCTTGTCATTTGAAATTAAGTCGCCGTTCTGTAGCCGCCCTAAATGAGAGGCACAGCGTTGCACGACCGTTCCGCTCCTACTGACTCCGCCTACAGATTCGTTCCAAACACTTCCTCGTGCGTATTTTTTTTTACCTATTTTCATTAAAACCGATCGCTGCATATAAACAAGATTTTTTGTGTGTTTTCAAACGAAAAATTCCATTCGTCTATTTGAAAACCAAATTCACAGAAGTCGATAGCACAATGGAATATTTTCGTAAACTTTAGAACACTTTCTAGTATTTGATTCTATAAATATCTCTTACTTACTGCGCCCCACTGGTTTCTATGTTTCTATGTGTTATGTTTTAAGGCAGACCCTAAAAAACCGTACAAAAAAAAACTTCATTTAGTAAAAAACCTTTTAGCCGTTACGAGACTGTTCACAAAGACTTTTTTTTCAAATTCCTACGCCTGGGGTAATGACATATCTCAATGTTAAGTGATGTGTTCAGAAAAAACGTAGACAAGTATTCGAGCTAACTATTCGTTCGAAATGATAGAACAGAATAGTACTGTTTCTACAACGCTGATCGCGACATCTCATACGAAACAGTAGTAAAGTTGCATTTAGACAAGCTCAAACGAAACGATATTCTTTTTAAGCGCTCACTAAGCGAACGCTTGCTCTAAGGCATAAATATGAAACGTTTGCATCTTGACTACGCCTTCAGCTTTGTGTATTCATTTACCGAAACGCATGACTGCTCGTAATCGTAGTCACATCGAGATGCTAAAGACTCATTGCAACACCAGACACCTGAAAAATCCAGATACGCGAAGAGACTCCAACCGTTCCTGATTCATCTCATACAAAATACTGGAGTCTAGACAAAAAACTTCGCCCAAACCAATTGAACCACTTCTCAATCTATTCTTGATTGAATCTACTCTCCCGTCTGGCGAACATCGACCATCGATTGATTTGTACATTTGCTCCAAATCATCGATATTGAACGTGTTATTACGCCCTGAAAAAATTCCCAGTGACCTGTCGCTTTGATGACGTTCAGAAAAATCGATAGAGACTAACCCTTAATCTGTTTTGTTGCTCCAAAGATCGATAAGCCAATTTCGAGTGTTCGGTAGACACAATGTCGACCGAGCAGTAATGTTAAACGTACAGTCAGCTCTCGCAATTACTAGGTCTTCCGAACTAAACTGTCTTAACGCTAAAACCTATCTTAAGTAACTTTTTTCATTAGCAACTAGCTGGGCCGCGATGTTTTATCCGCGTGGAAATTTCCACAGGAACCATGCATTTTTTCGGTGGATAATGTAAATGCCAATTTCAGACCCATAAACTATCTCTATGCAAAAAAACACCATCATCCGTTGCTCCGTGAAAGAAGGACAAAAAACACAATTTCGCATTTATATAAGTGTGAAGATAAGTAAGCATTTAACCACTGTCTCTTCCAACGGTAAGCAATGACAAGGTCGATGATGAAACATGCTTGTCTCAAAGATACTATTCAGTCTTAACTTGAAGACTCCCAAGTTATACCTTTAACAGGGAAACAAAGAAGCTGGCGATATATTCCACTCCTTCGCCATTATTCACGTTAATGTTAAGCGTTTTGTGTTACAATTCAATTCTGAAGTGAACCGAAACAGTCACAAATCAGCTTCCCTGCCCTAAACACCCCGCACTACGTAATCACTAATCAGAAACCCTATTGACTTATCTGTATACTGCTGCTCCAAAAATCCATAATGCGCACTATTGTCTAATCTGCGGTGCAATATAAATAAAACAGAACCTATAGTGACTACGGCTGAGCACACAAGATAACGCTAGTAGGTCTCATAATGGGGCCAATGTCAGAGATGTTGCAAGCGCGCGCGCAGCGCCGCTGGCTTCCTCAATATTGCATTGATGCCCTAAGCTATTATTTCTCTAAAAAATATTTTTCATACATTGTGTAATCTAGATTTTTTGCGGTTTGCATTGTAGCGCTCGTGGCATAGCTGGTCCGGTCGAACGCATATCCGCCAAGTTAAGCAACGTTCAGCACCGCCATCACTTGGATAGGTGACGGTTTTGTGCGCTACCGTGCTTCGGAGAGCACGCTCTCGGTTTTATCATGCATTCATGTAGGAGGTCTTCAAGCGGCATAAAAACGTCGGCTACTACTACTATACTAGTCTAGTTTATACGAATATTAAGAGTAATTTGTTCCAGTCCAAAAGTAGAGTGGTGCTACCTTCGACCACATTGCCACATTACATCAGGTGATTTTGTCGTCAAACGCTACCCTGTCTATTGTCTAATATAAAAAGAAATCTACAATAAATAGATACTGAACGAAACAAACTTTTGAACTAATCATCAGAGCTAAAGGAAACAACCAACAAAATAGATTTAAAAATTTATCATTCAGGAAGAAAGATAAAACATAACTATAATTTTTTCCCATTGGCTTTACTTTAAAAACATGTATTTTGAAAAACAATACATATGAACGAGTATGTAATGTAGGTTAAATTGACGAATGTTAAACAGAAAAAAATCGGAACGAGCAAATAAAAAACAAATTCATTGATAAACTATATCGTACAAAAAAAAATTGCAAAAGAGACTATATACTTATCTTAATTATGCATTTCCAAAACTAGTTTCAAAATTAGTCCTCGCGTGTAACCTGCTTTGTTATTTAAAAACTTGTTTCAATCGTAGGCATAGCGAATGAAAAAAGAACGTTTAATTTCTAATTCTCCGATACGTTGCATGCTGACCTAGATTCTATTAATTTATCGTCACAAGAGCGACTCTGCGGGCCCCGGTGTTGCATTCGACCCATGCGGCGTGCTGTGGAAAATAGGTCACAGAGCCACAGATGACTTACTACGAAACAAGTACCTACCTACTTGCTTAAATGTTTAAATTTTAAAGCGTAGCGCTTTAACTTTTCGGCGACAATTGAACTGTCAACATGAAATTTTGATTTTATTTCCGAAATATGTGTTTGTTCGGGTGATACTATGTGATCTTGATTGATTATTTACTAACCACTAGCTGTTCCCCGTTGCTTCAGCCGCGTAGGCTACAGTTTGTCGCGATAAAAAGTAGCCTATGTCCTTTTTCAGTCTCTAGGCTATCTCTGTACCAATTTAAATCGTTTCAGTCGTTTAGTAGTAGTTGAAAGACAAGCAGAGTTACTTTCGCATTTATAATATTAGTATTGATTATGTGTTTTTATGTGTACTACGAGTGGTAGGAAATTGAAATAAAGTTCTTAAAAGTGACTTTTCTAGTTGCCCCAACAATCCGTGTAAGGTTTAAGTAAAGTGGCACTAGGTTACTTTACTTAAACAGAAGGGTCATCCTCATTGAATTCAGTAGTTTTTAAATTGACAAATTTTAATGTACACAGTCATCGTTAAATGGGCATGCCGGGTCTCATGAAGTATTCCTTCACCACTTTTAACTAACTCTATAATTATTCCTTTCAGAACTTTATTAAATTTTCAATTTATTAATGGTTCAACCAAAAATGCATAAGGTAAAGCTACAACAAAAGTTATGTTTACAAAGTTTGCTAAACTTAAAACTCAAACTAGCACTGTGCTCCTGCCACTAACAAAAACAATCAACAAAAAACAAATTCTGACGAATGTTGACGTACATTCTTGGAATTTACCGTCGTCGGCTAAGTTGTCAACTGTATGGACCCCATTCTTGCACTCGTCGTTTAAATGGGTCGCCGGAGAATGGAATACAACGGACCATTTAGAAACCTGTATGTGGTTCTGATTTAAAAGGGAAGCAGCAATAGAAGAGCTAGTGTGTGTGATCTAGTTTCGTATTGAACAAGATTTGATGTATAGCTACTGTTAATATTCACTATCTAGGTACAAGCGATGGTTTGATGGTTCAATTCTTAGTACACATTTTGTCCGCAATCTTTTTTTCATTTATACTTCGGTTCGGGTAACACTGTTTAATGAGAAACGATCCATTTGTCAAATAATTATAGTTTTGTTATTAAATACGTTTATCCAAGAAATTAGGTGCATTTCATTAATTAATTAGTTAACACATTTATCTTTAAAAATTAGAGTGATAATTATTGGGTAAAGTGTAAGTACCTAACACGTTTACAACTAAATAATGAACATTTATATTAACCACAGGGAAGTAAAAAATTCTATTCATTTAGGCATATACACAAACGTTTCTTTTTTATTTATTTGGTACACAAAACCGGATTAACTTTATATGGGATATGTACCATGTATCATTTGTTAATCAAGGATATAAGCTATATTCATTCAAAATTTCACTCAAATCCTTTAAGCTATTTCAGCGTGAAGAAGCATCAATCATAAATATACTCATTCACTCGCTCACAACCTTTCGCCTTTCTAACTTTTGCGTAATTACTTCAACGAACTTGTAAGAAGTAAGTTAGTGAAGTAGGTACATACCTAATCTCACAAAAATACTTCTTACCTCGAGCTCTATTTACCGATGCATTAAAACATGAAAGAGTGGCCTTAAATCATCAATGGCAAGTCGATTCGTCGTAGTATCGTCTTGTGTCCTTTATGAATAATGATTATTATCATATTTGTCGCCCCATGTGCTCTTATTGTAATGCAAAACATTGTATTAAGGGCGACCGTTTACTTTATCTGTACATATAGCCTTTTGGGGCAAGATTTTTGAATACAACTTTATTTGCTAGTTTTCAAACTGTGTATTATTATAGCTTTATAAACTGTTTTTTTAATCATAAAAATATTAATTTAATAGGATACATAATATGATCACTTTAAAACGTCACACTTAAGACTAGCTACGCCTGTTCCAACCTCCTTACGCGGGTAAAAGAACAGGCAAGAAACGCCCGGCAGGTAATTTTTTGGGCGCGATCACATTGACAATTTTATTCTTACTGCTTGATTTAATTGGAGCAAGTTCGCTACAATCCCAAGCTTTTTTTGTCATATAAATAGTCCGATCATCATCATGATCATCATCATCATCAGCCTTTCACGTTCCAACTGCTGGGACTCTGGCCATCTCTCGGAGAGAGAGTATGGGCCACGCTACCGAGCTGGCCCAGTGCGGGTTGGTAGATGTCGCATGCCCTTGAATGTTGCAGTTCTTGGGCATGCCGGTTTCCTCACGATGTTTTCCTTCACCGTTTTGAGCGATGGTGAATCCGCACATAACTTCTACTCTTCATAATAGTCCGATACTTTATAATAAGTTTTACTGATAAGATTTCTCTTGGTTCAGTAGTAGTTTTCGTCTGTATATATTATTACTAGACTACAGTTTAGCACGATAAAAAGTATCCTATGTTTTTCCCTAGGGATCAATTTATTTCCACACCAAATTACATCAAGATCAATTCAGCGGCTAAGGCGTGAAATGGTAACATACAAACACACAGACAGAGATACTTTCGCTTTTATGGTATTTGTATGGATTATCAATTTATACCAATCGGCAAACGTAGTGTAGGACGCCCTCCGGCTAGGTCGAGCGATGACATACGCAAAATGGCTGGCAGCAGTTGGATGAGAGAAACCGAAGATCGGGCTCAGTGGCGTGCTTTGGGAGAGGCCTATTTCCAGCAGTGGACTGAAGTGGGCTGATTATGATGATGATGACCAATCGGCTGATGGTACCTACCCGAGCCAAGGAACAACAGATTAACTTTAGCATGTTTTATAAAATTAGGATGGATTATCAACTTCTACTAATAGACTCCATGGGGTACCATGGAAAAGCAATCGTATTCCCAGGCTTAGGATCGTAAATTGCGTATCGCGAAAGTTTTAAATTAACTTTTGACATCAAGAGTGTCAAGCTGACAGAGCGCGTTAATTGGATATGACCTCTATGGCGCAGTCTTAAAGTTGAATTTTAAAGTTACCGCAAATGTCAAAAACTACATCGTAGTTCAAGTAGTTCTCGATATTTGATGTAAAAAATAGGCAACTGTACTCAGGAAGTTCTATACCTACAATCAATTTCAGCAACAGCTAAGCACGCAGCAAACTCGATCATATTTGCACTCGTACATCGCGAATAAAAAAGGATATTCAATTTCCATCCCGCGAAAAAGCATAAATCAAAAATTCGCAACCGCCGCGCTGCCCAACAATTCCCCCTACTACGCATCCGGGGCAAATTCGAATCCGAAATCAAATTGAAAATCGAGTTGCCCACCTACGCCGCGCCCGGATGCAAGCGAGAACTACATTAGGGAGGCTTCACTCTCACTAACCCCATTCCCCACCCACACACGTGTACGGTGTACATGACAACGCATCCCCAGACGGGTGGTTGGGTTTCAAGGTCGGTGAAAGCCTCCCCCGGGCCCGGTAGAGCGAGACGACTAAAGGCGGTATGGCGGAGTGCAAGCGAATGCGGGAGAGAAAATCGATCTTGCAAGGGGTAGGGGAAACTAGGTGAAACGCGCTGTGACGTGCGCCGGGTATTGAATAGTGGTTGCAATTAAAATTTTACGACGCTTTCGTTTTCACTCGTGCTGGAAGGCGATTATTCTCACACGATTTTTCCTTTCGAGTTCGAGATAGAAATGTTTGCTCTTCGATTCAAATCAATAGCCAACACTATTTTCATTACATTTCTGACTGAAATACGTAATTGTGTCAAATTCATGCCGATTGAAGAATAAACAATATGCAATGAGTTTGAGCTGTTGGTGAGGGAAAACATCATGACGAAACCATAACCCGATGATAAGGCATTTTCTAGTGCTCGCCTGATTAGCAACCACACTCAAGCTAAAAATTTGTCTCCAAGCACTGCTGATGAAAACATGGCCAAACTAACTAAAAGTATAATTTAAGGTTTTGAATAACACTCATTTTAAAAAACAGCTTTCTAGGTGTCGCAAGTATGACACTTATATTTTCTCTACTCCACATCATCACCATAATCTTTTCCTGGTCCTATTTTATTTAGGGTCAGAGCAGTACGTCAATATCTTCGTCCAATTTTACTGCAAAAGGTTTACCTTCCTGACTTAAAACCTCTTTGTAAATGCTGTTATGTATTGTTTGCCAGCCACCGCTGGGGTGACATAAGTTGCTAGGTGATTCATGCACTAGGTTTCAAAACTCTTTTACGGCCGGTTTCAATATCCTATCTTTACACTGTCGTTTAAAAATTGACATAAGCTCCATAGAAGTAATATCAAATTACTCTTTTGGGGCAAACATAGACAGGTTATTATTGCAACTGGCCGTTAGTCGGCTCCTACAAAACCCACGAGATGATATGATATTAGCTCTATCCTTGCCCGGACCTACGCGACAACAACCTATCCACTCCTATATCTGATTAAAAATCTGATTACGACCCCTTCAATCACTTTCCATCCCTCGCATCACACATGCCTACCTTCGTTACGGCGAATAATTAACTCCCCGCCCTGACACTGCATAAGATCGATTTTCGCAACTCCCTTAACAACTCAATCATCCCCCCGGAGGGGTGCGAAGGTAAACTCAACCCTTCCATCCCCTCATTAACGTCAATCGATACTTGCACACGTTCCCCTCGTAATTAGTAGATACACTAAACGTGCACAACTACGAAATTCCCGGGCCGAGCTAGAGGTTTCGACATGTACATATAATGCACTGAATATAGACAAAGGGGGGTCGGGAGTTGCTTGCGGTAACACCCTTTGGGGGTTCGGGAGGCACCCCATGGGAGGCTCGGTTACCCCACCTAACACCTTGATATTTCAAACTATGTGCGTGATGTTTTCAAATAATTTCAGTACTTGCAAGGCCGGATAAAGGGCCTTGTTAGTTTTTAGTAGCTCGTTCCGCAGTAATATGAGCGTTGCCATTATTCTGTGCTGTAGTGAGTTTTTGCCTAAATTTTGTGTTACATTTCTGTGTTAAGCCTTCGTATTAAATTTTGACCTTATAAAATTTGATTTTGATCTTTTAAACGGCTTAAGTAACAGCTTTTTATGATCTAGATTTAATTTTGAGCTAAGGTTATTTGTAATAACGTAATTTTATTATGTGATGTTCCCTTACAAAAAAGCGCATTAAACATGACTCTAGCTAGTTCTGAGATTAAAACAGAAAATTCAAAAGTGATTGTTTAATATCCCTGTATTTTCCATAATTTCAAAGTAGATATATAAGGTTAAGTTACTCATTTATCAGTGTAGATGATCAAAAAGCAAATAACTACTATGGAAGCACGTCATATTGTTCCGAAAGTACATTAACACAGAAGGTAATAAATTGTAAAGCACTAAACATAATTCGTAGGCATTGAACATCTGTACATTAACAGTCGCGTCCCCAACAAGCAGCCAGCTATGTAAATTGAGATTTCATTATAAAATTCAATTCAAAACACGAATTTATTGATCGTAACATTGGAATAATGCTATAAATATATCGTAAAAAGGCCTTTTATTAGGCGTAAAACTAAGCGTTGGCGCTTATCGGATATCTGTCGTGTCGAGCTGGATTGCTAACATCGAGCGACAGTTGAGAGTGCCTGGGTTTCACTGTACGGTCAGCGACAGAAATTGCTGACACTCAGTTACTCATATTTCCTAAGATTTTATACTTAAAAACATCGATCAACTTGTAGCTTTAAAAATTTGATCAGCTGTTTTTGTCGTTGACTGTACCAGCTTAGGTTTTTTTTGTACAACTCATACTGAGAAAAAAATCCTGACTTTCTTTTTGAGTCTTACCTTCCAAGACAGATTCCTTCCAAAATGTAACATTGACCTTCCTTATTTTACCTCAGTCTTCCTTCAGAAGCAAGTAAGAAGGATATTCCTTCTGTATTTCCAAAGGTATTTTTGCTCTTTGACTGGATGGAAAGCGACGATGTGGTCGAAGGTGTAGCATGATTGCACAGTAAATACCTCCAGTACTTATCCACTCCTGACTTGAAGACCCCCGAGTTGTACCTTTCAGGAAACACCGACCGTGGAAAGCATTTCACTCTTGAAATACCTTCCATGACCACTCTCATTTTTCAGTAGGTTTGGTACAGTCGTTGTAATACACAAACACGCGTTGGCATTAATTGTCTTGGAAACGTGTGTGCATGCGTGTGGATGTGTGCGTGTATGTATCAGCGTTTACCATTGGCCGCTGGTGGGACGGCTCCAGACTGAGTACTTTGCCTGTGGCGAGTCATCCGAGATGTTTACATAATCTAAATAATCATTCACTGGAATTTCACTGGAAACATTGCCCTTCGGTCCGGAATACTGTAATATTAGCATAAACTGTTTGGTGGTCAAATAACTGGCATAGATACTGGTACTTACACAGGTGGACTCTGCAAAAGAGCCCACCACCTTGGTGCCAGATTTCCAGATTTTTCAGGGAGTTAGCCAGGCAATTATAGTATTCTAACAAGGCTAATGCCTTGTCCTTGATAATTCAAGGAATACAAGAAAAGAAAGGTGTTCGTTGATAAGCGCATCACTTGCAAACAACCTGGACAGATTTGGCAATTGTTGTATGGTTCAGAATAGTCTGAGTAAGGCACATATTTAAAATGTATGGAACGATAAATTGAAAAAGTAGCACAGGAAATTGGTAAGTCTTAGAAGGAAAAATTGACGGATTTTTTTCATGACATTTTTGTACGGTGTTTTATGTAGTGCCCTTTATTGCAATAACTCTATGCCTATTACTAATTTCACCAACTACTCTCTATCGAGTATTGTAAAGATTGTACTGAATATTTTAGTTACATGTAGTTACCTCGAGGGACGCTGCGCTGGTTTTCATACAAAAAATTACGAACATCGATATCAAGTTTATTTGATACTAGTGCGCCCCGCGGTTTCACCCGCGTCCTCCTCACTACCCAGCAGGAACCTTTTCCTAGATAAAAAGCCTACGTGTTAATCCAGGGTATAAGCTATCTCCATTCCAAATTTTATCAAAATTTGGTAGTTACCGTGATACGTGTAACAAACATTCACAGATACACACAAACTTTCGCATTTATAATTATTATTTTTTTTTTTTAATATTAGTAGTAAAAGTCGTATTAAGGGTACTGTCAGCGGTTAAATCCGCAGGGTACAGCTAGTATTTAATAGATATTACAATCTAGAGCTTCCTGCTCCAAATGCGATAGTGGAATTCGCTTCATTCATACGTAAACCTTCAAGCTGTTTATCACAACACTATCTATCTATGATAGTGTACTCGTGTACAAATTGTTATCTCCGATATAGACGAACTCGGTACGAAGCTATTCCCAAAATCTCAGGTCAATTGATTTGAAATGGTAATAAAATTAATCAAAACAAATTACGTTACTCCAATAACAAGCGGCAGTTATCGGAAATGGAACTCATTTGAATATATCTGATTTTCAGCTTTATTTAAATATTTTTTTTTCTAGTAGCTCCGCTTACATAGAAAGGGAAGGGTTTAGGTGCAAACAACTTGATCATCATCATCACACGTCAAGTTTGGTAGAACAAAGAAGTTAAAGATTTGAACATAATACCTGAAGTTTTTGTTTGTTTAATGGCCGAGATCTACGAAAAGGTGTGCAATTAACCTGGTCATCATTAAATCTCCCAGATTTTGGTTGTGGGAACTGATTCAGAAAACCAAAGTATTGACCCTCAATGTTCGCTGCGATCTTTGACATAAGTAACTTGTCTCTGAGGTCTTATTGTAAACAAACCTTCCCTAACGTATAGGTTCAAATGTAAACAATATCCTATCAAGATCTATGCAGTGGTTCCAGAATGAATGATAAGGTAACGGCAGGACAAACAGACAGAAATTAAAAAACTTGTTTTTTTGCACTTTTCTCACCCCTGACAGATTTTTATCAAAACGTTTCCAATGTACAGACTTTTTGACCTTTACAGATTTATTGCGTTGTATAGATGATAGCGAATATTAATATCCAAACAGCTGGGAGTATAAATAACATTGATAAATCTAAAAAAGTATACGTAAGCATTTAGACTTTCGCGTTTCAAACACGTACAAAGTTTATGATAAAAACGTGACTTACTCACGCTGATATCATATTATTTTAGTTTCATTTCAGTCTCCTTATAATCATGATCAATGCAGCATGAAATAAAGTCGAGCTAAAAGAAAATAACGTAAATCAGCGCGAATGTGTCCCATTTTTATCCAAAACTATTATTTACACATATAAAACTAGCTGTGCCCCCCGTTTCACACACGTGGATTATAGTTTGTCGCGATAAAAAGTATCCTATTTACTTTCCCAGGGTTGGAACTATTTCCGTACGAAATTTTGTCGAGATCTCTTCAATTTAGGCTTAGGCGTGAAAGGGTAGAGCGAGGAACAGAGTGAGTTACTTTCGCATTTATACATAATATTAAAATAATAAGTATGGATTCCAAATCCTAACTGACTCATTGACATATCAACGCACAGCCTAATCCAGAGGTAATAGAGATGTAATATTTTCAGCGTACCGTCTTTTGGTAGTATAAGGATGCACTAAGAAAGCATTTTTTGTCTAATGGGATATTTTAAGTTTGTATAGAAAAATTTCAACGTCCACACGGACAAAGCAGCAGTGCAGGTCGCTAATATATGTAGGTTTATATCCCAAAAAGAACTAGATATTTTATATGTTAGTATTGTTAGTGGTATAACAATAAAAATAATTTGATCATCCCAGTCCTCAAACATATACAGAATCAGTCATCAAAACAGACAAAAATAAATTTTCAACGATTATTAACTGTACTACTATGTTTTCTCGTCATAACTTAACAAAGTTTCAGCACAGTAATAATATTATTGAGAATAACCAAAAATAAATCAACCCGTAACACATCTTATGGAAATGATTCCACCCTTAATTTGAATAACTGCACGAAACTCGCACGTTGGGGGTGAAGCCATGAAAATGATGCAAAAACCATGATTCAGCCTTAATAAGGGGGACATTGAAACCCAGAGGGGGACTGTTTCATATAAATGCTATAAAGATTTTACAGAATTGTATAGGTATATCTGGGTATAAGTAGAGAAAAATGTCACAGTGGAGTTTTAAATCACTTTACTAATATCGAAGGTAAAACTGTGACAAACTTGCTTGACAATGTTACGAAGTTCAGAAATGTTTTAATGCCATAAAAAGTTAAGTTAAGTTATGCCTAAGATAAATTTTCTTGACATATCGATTATCGCAAATTATTTTGTTTTTCTTCACTACCTATAACGATGTTGTATGAATATGATAAGTTGATAGACTATGATCACTTTAAAACATCAAACTTCCATCTAAATAGTCTGATATTTGTTAAGGTTTCGTTTAACACGTTCTCGAAACACAGTTTTCGACAATTCACTATTAATAAAAACATTAACCATAAATACAATTTATCAGTCTCCCCCCAGTACTCTACAAAATCTAACTCGCCCACTTTCCAGCCGACAACATCGTCATAGCGTACCCTAATAACCGTTACAAAAGTCTAGGCAACATCCTAGTTCTGTGTCGATAGCTGAAGCGCGTCTGAGTTGGGCGGGCGGGCGGTGTAGGGGTGGCTGGGGTGTTTGGGCGGCCGTGGGCTGTGCGCCCAAACACCCGGTTCGGTTGCTGCGCGACACATATAGAGGGCGGTCGATAACGAGGCTGCGCTGTGATGCGCTCACCGGTACCGAGTCGAAAATTGGGAATTAATCTCGGTTCGATAGGTAGAGGGAGAATCTGGAGCGCGTTTTCCACCGTTTCCACGGATGAAAGTGAAACCAGCCCTTTGTTGTTTGTGTGGTACTGAGTATGCTGTTTTCTGTGGCGCTTGAGATTCGACTTGTAATTTTTGTACTAAAGTACGTAGAAGGTAATTGATAACCTCGTTAATTTACCTCATTGTGTGTCATTATATCGCTAAGACATATTATTTATGTTTTAAATATATTGTTTTAAACTATGTAAATAGAAATGAAATGGTGTTTATAGGCATCACTTAAAAACGGCTAGACAGATTTAGCATATTTTTTTTAATGTTCCTTTATGTCCGAATATGACATTTAAGAAAAACAAATTGTTATTTTACCCGGAAAATTTGGGAAACAGAAAGGTTTTTTTTTACTTCCTATTGCGGTGAACTGTAGTCCAAGTAAATGAAGGCGCGGGGTAAAGCTGGTATGAATATTTATACTGTCAACATTATTTTGTATCCGTCTATCTCTAAATTATTAACATGTTTTGATTCATATTTTTACAATTTTCTTCATACAACAATTTTTTCAGCACCACCATAATTTTCCCGTACGTAAAGTATGACCAATAGAAAATGCTATCTAGCAAGCACTAAGTTCTGTACATTGTTTTGAAGTTGCGGATGATCAGATCAATTTCGTAGAAGGAGCGAAGTATCTTATCCAGCTTTAGGTGAAATTAAGCTGTTAATGATAAACTTTTAACTCTTACGACGCTTTATTCAGATTTACTAGGTCACGATGAGGACGATGATGACGCATTTTCGCTAAGTTATTTATTTCCATTTTATCCTGCTATCATTAAACAAATCTATACTATATATATTATATATTAATAATATTATAAAGCTGCAGACTTTGTTTGTTTGTGTGTTTGAACGCGCTAATCTCAGAAACTACTGGTCCGATTTGAAAAATTCTTTCAGTGTTGGATAGTCCATTTATCGAGGAAGGCTATATTTTATTTCCAAAAAAATTAGGGATCTGTAAGAAAATTGCTATTTTGTAACCCAAGGTGTGAAATTGAAAACCTATTTTTGCGTGCGCTGCAAAAACTATTGACGCTAGAACAAAATAATGTATTACGGGTTTGTAGTTCCTATTAAGATCTACAAAAAAATCCGCAAGAGCATATGTCTAACTATTATAGTTATTAACAACAAGTGATCTTTTATTATAAAAATTTAATTTTTAATGACGCCGGTAGAAAAGGCTCTTTATTTGTATCTTGGTATTAATCCTTATCAAAATAAATTACTTCTTAATCAAAACTGCTTCAATGCCTTTATATAAATTTTTGAATCATTCAATTCGGACATTCCATTCGAAAGATATCACGAGTTGAAAATGTAAGTAGTAGTAAAAAAATAAACTCGCCGCACCGCAGCGCAGCGGGAAACGCGGTGAGGTGAGGGGGGCACCGGGAGAATCTATGAAATAGGTAAAGTGCGGTTGCGCGGTTCAAACGTGCGGTCCAAGAAATATTAACTTAGAATTAAAATAGGATAATGGTTACCTACAGCAGGTAACGCGGTGAGCGGACACCGAAGTGCGGGAATAATTTTGGAGTATACGGAATATACTTATACGCTTTCGCGCCTAAACTACTGAACCGATTTAAATGAAATTTGGTATAGAGATAATTTGAGCCCCGGGGAAGGACATAGGATACTTTTTATCGCGATAAACTGTAGCCCACGCGGGTGAAACCGCGTGGAACATCTAGTTAATCATAAAATTTAATCCGTTTGATTGTAATAATCAATGGTGAAATTAATTTATCAAAAGAAAACATCTACGAGAGGTACCTGCGTACTTGCGTAGTAAGATTATATTATTATAAATATTATAATCCAACGAAATATTTCTGGTCTATTTATTATCTTTACAAATGAGTGTTTACAATTTCATTTAACATCAAAGAGGGTAATGAAATACTAACTTGACCTCATGATTTTACCCGCGTTGTAGTTCCCAGGAAATGAACATTATTTCCGGAATAATAAAAAGTAAAATTTACTCTATGGCCTTTAAACTATCCCTTTGCAAAACATCATGCCAATCCGTTGCTGATTAAATATAGGACAAACTAAACACTTTTGGCAAAGAAGCCAAGAGCAAAAAAAAAAAAAAAAAAATGTAAATGGCTAATAGCCGTTTATGGTGGCGTTCAAAGGGGGAGGCTTCTTCTGGCTGATGATGATGATGATGAAACACTTTTGAACGAATAAAATAAATGTATTATCTATAATTTCTAATTTTATTTAAAGATATTGGAAATTAACTACACTATTATATTATAGCCTCAATTGTATGCTGAGATGAGACCTATAAACTCTAATGAACATACATTTATGTGTGTTCTTAGGAAGCGTTCCTACGGCGCGTCATCTGGTCTGCTGCGGCTTGATTTGTTAGAAAATGAACCTTAGGAACGATCACACGAGCACACCTAACGTCAGACACAGGGGGCCGTCCGGTATGGTGTGGTCTGATCTGTTGGCGAAATCGACCGTGGGACCCCAGCTTTGTTGTGTAATATTGTCAGAAATGTGTTATGTATGTAATTAATTTCATTTTTAGTAGTTAGCTCGCGCTAGGAGAGCGAGAACGAGAGTTCTACAGCCGAGACTCTTGACGAGAGATTTTCGACGTATGTGTACAGCCAGAACTAATAAAAATCTGACGTGCTAGCAAATTGGCCACATGAAGATTTACTCATTCATCTTACAATAATAAATTTTACACGTTCTATGGAGCATCATATTTTTGCATAATACGCGCTTTATTACACCGGTTTTCAAATACCAGTGTCCGTTTTTTATTTACTTCATACTTATACATATGCTTTTAATAAGCTTGGTAGACACACTTTTTAGTATGGATAACTTCTTGTTAATTTATTAGATTGGACTGCGAAGTTGCCTGTAAATCTGTCAATATTATTTGATTAAAAAAATATGTATAGGTACATTTTTATTAGAGAGATCACGCAAGATCCTTTGATCAAAAACAATTTAGCATCAGCGTATGCTAAGCAAGTTTAAGCTCACATTTGTAACAGTTGAAATTTTACAACCTTGAAGCGTGGCTTTGTTTCATTGGTTGAGTGAAAACGTAAATTCCAAAACCGGAAGATGTAGAAATGACATAATATAAAAGGACTAGAATCTTAATTTTCTCATCCATCAGATAACTCGAAAATCTGGCCAACCGCAAGTAGGTACTCAAAATAATAGTGACATCAAAAGGTCGTACATTACGACTCATAGGTCGTAACGACTAAATAATTAAATTATAAATCTGATTACAGCCTACAAGTAACGTTTTCAAAATCAATAACATACTCGTTTTAGTGAAATTCGTTACGTAACAGTTATGCTCTAAAATGATCGCAAACAGTTCCCGTTAATAACTTGAATAGCGATCGTAAGCCTGCTGCCAACTAAAATTGTTTTCAGTCTCGGAGGCCTTTAACTATAAGCCTATTCGAGAAGCCTCCACAAGTGCAAACTTCCTTACCCCTCCCTCCAGGTCTCACAGAGCAACGGGAGGTAGCCTCCCCCTCCTCGCAACCCCCTCACACCAAACCCACCCTCTTGCGTCTAGCACTTATACCGAACGACCCCGAAAACTCGGCACGAAAGAAAAAAAACTCGACGTTAAGAAACAGTTAACAAATGGCCTGCAATTATACGCCATTGTTGAGGTTTAAGGTCAGATTATTGTTTGCAGCCTGATGAATTTTCCTTGCCCTTTTCTCTCAGTGAAGTTTTTATAAAAGTGCGTAATTTTACATTGTGACCCTTAATGTTTTCAGCGGCGTTTCTCCGCTTTGTTACACAATCGAAAGGGAACTTTGAAAAATAAGCGCATGGATGGCTTCGTTGTTTTTGATTGCGAAGGCTGGGCAGAACAGAAACGAGTCTGTTAAGGACACTTTTTGTTTGACTAATACTTTTTGCGCTGATGCACTCGTGTTTTGATGATTGTGAAATTGAGCATGGTAGTATTGACATTTTTGTGTTTCATGTTTTACTAGCTGTTTTCACGCGGTTACATTCACATAGACTACAGTTCATAGTGATAAGAAAGTATTCTATTTACTTTTTCGGAGTTTAACCCATCTCCATACTAAATTTCATCCAGAACGATTAAGCGGTTTATTAGTGAGAGGGTATCAAACAGAAATAGATTTATGGATGTAATCGTAGTAGATATATGGTCTTTAAAAACATCGAGTTGCAACTTAATATCACGTTTTTTGTGCTCAAACGCTACTCAGTACTTAAAATATTAGAAAAGCAAAACTAAAAAACCCTAATTCGATTTCTGCCTGATACCAAGATCAAAACTTTTATGACAAATTAAAGTCGTTACCTTCTTTTATGATTAGTTACTATTGTTATAGTAACAAGTCCAGGTATCTTAATTTGAAATGGTTGGAAGTATAAAATAGTACCTTGTGTTTTTGCGATGCGCCTGTTCAGATTGCACTATTTAAACTCACCCAACTTATCATCAGTATTATACTTCGTAATTTTCTCGACTCATCCAAAAATGTATCTAAAGTTCACAGTTCCAGTCAGCCTGCCGACGACAAGCCGACAAAGGCGACATGACGTCCAATATAACGCTTGTATTTGAATAAATATACCTTTGCTGGTAATGCGGTCATGCGTGCATATATTGTATGTAACCAACATACTGATTTCTGTAATTACATACTCGAACGTGAGCTACGACCTGCGAGCTACGTGAGCTTTCGGCTTACTGCCACAGATTATAATATTGTACCTTTTCTTGAATCTTGCTAGTTTTCTTTTTGTCTAAGCACTAAAAAGTTAAAGTTTCGTTTCAACTTTAACTAGTAGCTTTAGCTTTAAAAAAATCTTGGGAGAGCGACTTGCTCGTCTTGTTAGTGACATTTAATAATTTTTTTTATATATTTGTGTAAATGTGTATAAATATAACCAGCTTTTACCCTAGATTAACACATTATTATCTTCTTTTCATGCCGGAAAAGGGTTCAGTAAAACCGCGGTCTTCTTTTTTTAACCTGGAAAAAGTTCAGATAAATCACGAGTCACCACGGGGCGTAGTTAATATTTATCTTTCATATTATGTAAGTGAACATAGTTTTTTTTCTTCTGTATAGCAAAACGAATAAAAGTGTTTATTGAAACGTGTTTATTATAACATTAGAATAAAATTATACCTGCGAAAAATAAAAGCAGCGTAGAACAGACAAAACAAACAGCGATCCACGTATGCGGAATTGATAAAAAATGCATTCGTCATTTGTTTTGAACTGAGTTTCGACGAAAAATAGATAACCTCGGTTTTATTGCATACGTACACTTTTATCTCGGCGGCACGTGTAAGCATTTAGGTAGAGTTGAATGTATTTTTGCATCAAAACTAGCTGCGCCAATGCGGTAACGCCTGAAACTTTCAATTTTTCCCGCTTTAAATGAGCATTGACCCGGGATAAAAGTAGCAATCGGCGATTATGAAACATACTAATGTAATCATTCGATTATGATAATGTCTCGGATAATATCTCGATTATGTACATGTTTTTTTTACTTTTTTTTCTTCTAGGTGTTACATGATAGTGATGACAATTTCAGGCTTGCCTAGAAGATATCTTTTTTTATTCACTAATTAAGTTGGAGACTACCAAACTATACTTATTGGAAAACAAGCGCTGGCAGGGTGCTGTACTTCTTCGCCGCATTTATATGGGTATCCATTAATAATTACTAATTTTATGATCGATTCGATCTTCGCGTTGTGGAGGGAGACATAGTAACTAATAGTTACGCAATAGACTTGGCAGTGCTTGCATGACACATGCGTGGATTATTAGTAACATAAATTAGTAACTTTAATCGATTATGAAAATAAGTACGCTTCTAATTTCATAATCGATTATTAGTATTAGGAATAGTCTCGATAATGACAACCATTAACATAACAATCGCCCACCGCAAAAAGGGATGTTAAATCATTTCACATAGTCCTTATTGCTTTAATGATTTTACGGTAATAAAATTAAAACTACGCATAAATAACCTAAACTAAATTAACCCTATTATGTTCATTCAACGTTTACTCTCTGTACCTAATATTATTCAATAACTATTGCCAAATGTTACATTTTATCTACTTTGTTTTTATATCTAAAGGATTGAACTAATTCGAAATGGGCCTGTTAATGATGGTCAATGTGGGAAGGTAACTCATCTTCCCCTTTGATAAAATCATAGGGCCTAGTTATCCAAAGTTATAAGTTATATCACTTTGCCCTCCTTATTTGGCCCACTGGTGGGACAGAGTAGAATTTTTAAATATTGAAGTCTACTTTGTCGCACTAATTAATTTTGGTGTGCTAAATTAAACTGGAAAAAATCAAGAAATAAGTTATGTACGGATTTGCCATCGCTCAAAACCGTGAAGGAAAACATCGAGGAAACCGGCATGCCCAAGAACTGCAACATTCAATGGCATGCGACATCTACCAACCCGCACTGGGCCAGCGTGGTAGATTATAGCCCATACTCTCTCTCTGAGAGAAGGCCAGAGTCCCAGCAGTGGGAACGTCAAAGGCTGATAATGATGATTATGATGACTCTATAATAGTAAATTCAAGTAATTTAAACTAGATAAGTATATATAGGTATTTAAAAGCATAAAATATGCATTCAATTATTACTTGATAACCAGTATCGCAAATTTTTATATCGTGAGCACTAAAATGTGTTGTGCCAAAATTATCAGCCAGCGAGTTCATCGACCTTTTTATCAATTTAGCAAGATTTCAGGGACGTGCATGCATGTTCCATTACATGCTTGGTGTGATAACTCATGATAGTGTAATATTAAGAAACTGTGTTGAAATACGACTACTTTGAAGCTGGTCTTTTACAATGATGATAATCACTACATAAGCACATATTTGAGTCTGTCATTTCATACCAATATGTCATTTAATCGCTAATCAAGTATTGATCAACACTTGAGCGTCATTCTAAACCAGCGTAAGAGTGGGTATAACATCGTATACATAAATATAATATATGATTTTGTCCCATTCGGTGTCGAGACCCTTGGTCCGTGGGGTCCTAGCGCTTTAAGCCTTTTTAAGGAAATAACAAAAAGGTTGGTCGACATCACAGGAGACCGAAGAGCTGGCAGCTACCTCGAACAATGAATTAGTCTAGCCATCCAAAGGGGGAACGCTGCCAGTATCTTCGGTACCTTGCCTAAAGGAACTTCTTTTAATAATGTATTTTAGTTATTAGTTTAGGTTTATTTTTTTTATTTTTTTATTTCATTACCATTAAGTTTAATTGTTGTTCTAGTTTTAAAGATCTCTCAATATATGCATATCAAAGTGAAAAACGAAAAACTGCACGATTTACGAAACTGATATTTTCGTCAGCACATTATTCTTGGGTATAAGATGCTTAGTTTGTATATTTTTAGACACCCATTCGTTAATAGTTATTATTTTTATTTTAGCACAACTATTAGAAGAGACATAGAGAAAGTTTAATTGTGGTTTGTCACATACCCTTGAACTTTGCGATTTTGGAACATAATATAGAAATGCCAGTAAGCTAGCTAATCTTGTATATAAAAATTGAATCCCTATTTCCCTTGGTCACGGCATCACGCGTGAACGGCTGGACCGATTTCGCTCATGCTTTTTTTGTTGTGTTTTGTTATTGCGAGGAGAAGGTTCTTATGATAGAAAAAATTGAAAAAGATGTTTTATTGCGATAAACTGCAGTTTACGCGGGTGAAACCGCGGGGCGCAGCTAGTAAATAAAAAAAAAGTTAAAATAAGAAAAAAGTAATAATAATAATAATAGTGAATAAAAAATAAGAAGAAAGAAAGAATAAGAATAATAATAGTGTAAATAATAGTTTAAATAAGTTAAATAATAGTTTAATATAAGTTTTCATCAAAATATTATGACTTATAACATTTGTGGCCTAGGCCTTGCTAACATGTAAATTATGTTAAGCGGAAACAATAAAATGCTATTTTCGCACAAAAAAAAATTACGCATTGAAACGCTACTACAAAAATTTGCATGAAAACAATTTACTCGCATCTTCACGGCCTTTAAAATTAAATAAGTTTTGAATTTAATATTCTATTGTTTAGTTTTTGCAACGTCAGTTACGTTACCAACATTGTTATTGAGGCATCAAATTAAATAATTAGATGTTTGACTTATTTTTTTACTCCTTTTGTAAGTAAGTCGCGTATAGTTGCCGCTAGGGGCGCTGTGCTGGTTTTCATACGAATTTTTTATGCTGGCAACCCAACACAATTATTTAGTAGGAATATTGGAGATTATAAATTGGCAACACTCACAATCTGGGTACTTTGCGTACGGTCAATATATTGTCTCACTGTTAAATCTTTCTTAATACTAATATTAGTTGAGTACAAATAAATGCCAGTTTCAAGTGGATTTTGGCGTTAATCTTTACATCCAACTCTTACGATACTCTATAGCCAGAAACTCATAATACAGGTACTATTAGTAAAATGTTCATCATCATCATCATCATCAGCCGAGAGAACTTCACTGCAGAACGTGAGCATCCCCCTTTGCCACCATGAGCCATTAGCCATTAGCATCAATCGGGTCCCCACAAATCTTACAATTTCATTGGTCCGCCTAGTGGCTGGCCCACCTACGTTTTCCGATTCGTGGTCGCCACTCGAGAATCTTTCTTCCCCACCGGTTATTGGTCCGTCGAGCGATGTGGCCTGCCCATTTCCACTTCAACTTGCAAATTCTGACAGCTTGGTGATTTTCCTCTGAGGTATTGGGTTTTAATTCTACCTAAGGTTATGTGATGAAAAATATCGTGAGGAAACCGTAGCTTGTTAGGCAGTTTTTAGGTCACTGCTTTGGAATGGAAGACTTGTTACCAAACGGTTGGCAATAAGTGGGTATGTGTTTAGACAGCAGTTTTTGATAGCCAGCCCCATAGGCTTAACGTATTTACCATCCATAATCACATCGCCACTTAGCAACAGGTGAAATAGTATTCAAATATTCTTTGTCAAGCTATATTTAATAAAAATGTGGTCAAGTGCGAGTCGAACTTGCATAGAGAGGGTTCCGTACTATTCCGGTTTCTGAGAAAACTTTAAGACTTAGGATTTTAACCTTACTTTTCCTATGAATGTGAGTGAAGACCATTTTTTTAATTAAAGCATTTTTTAGATATATATGAGGATATACCTGTATATATTGAAAATATATAAAGAAATATATACATTTCTAGTTTGCCCCCCTAAAATGTGTGTTTGTTTATTTACACATCCGTGTTTGGATCACCTTATTGCATAATATAATGTATAAATATCAACTTTTTACGTACAGTAGATTCAGAGAACACAAGCTGTGATTGGCGGACAAACACGAGAATGATCTGATAAGGGTTCCATTTTTCACCAGATGTACAGAACCCTAAAAAAAATTTATAGATTCTCAGGCAGGTTCTTCTAAACCTTCGCTGTTTGCATTACAAATGGATACGCAAGACGCAACAAGTTTTGTGCAGAGAGATGCATGTCAACCAATATACCTATGCCACGTTCCTTTTAGCTACAAAAAACAACAAAGTAGGCCAAGATACTAGGGATCATTCTCACCAGTTCCAAAGTGTGTTTGTTTAATGGAAATAGTGAACTTTTATCAAAGTAGTTTTAAATAACTTATTAATCAATGGAACTACGTACTGAAAAAAATGTGGACCATCTTGGCTTACCAGTTCCTTGGTTCCAGAGTATTTATATTCCGATCTCTAGTCTTTAAAACAATTATGAACAGGCCCCTTTTTACTTCTTACGGGGTAGCATTTGATCACAAGTCACCCGATATTAAGAGACGATGTAGTTGAAGGTGACGCCTCGCCACTTGGACTGCGAACTGGCTCTCAAGTGAGGCTGTGGTAACTTCCCATAGGTGCTTCTCGACATGTGTGCTTTAACACCGTCCACCGTATCGTCACTTGGCAACAGGCGAGATTACAGTCACACGAAGGTACATTTTCAATAAAAAATGGGTCTAAATTATGATGGAACTAGTGACAATGATCCCCAACTAGTGAAAGAAATATGGCTGACTCACCCTCGCAGTAAAGTGTGACGTCAGCGAGACTCTCCGAGTTCCAAAGATTAGCGAACGATGTAGCCAGGTTGGAGCCGAAGCTGTTCCATTTCAAGCAGTACTGCTGCTGTTGGGAATCCATACCCGGGCCGCCTCTTATACCTGCCCTGTAACAAGGAATGGAAGGTCAACACAAGAGTAATGAGTACATAATATTAAAAATGACATATTAGTAACATAATTGTAAAAACGACATAATAGTAACATAATTATAAAAACTACTAATAGTAACACAATTGTAAAAACTACATCATAATAAAAGCGACCTAATAAGTTGCAGAAAAAAGCCTACATGCGATTGATAGATAAATAAAACTGAGAAAGTTTCAGACCCAGCTTTCACAAAATTAGAATAAATGGCGCTAAAATAGCAAACTAAAGTTAAAAATACGCGATTGGCACATTAAAAAAAATGTACCATGAACAAATTGTCAAGTCATCAGTCAAATTCATCTGATTGTTGTCATTCCACTCTGTTCTGTAAATCACTATGTTTATTTTATTGTACAAAGCGCGTTTATTTAACTTTTGTTAGTTATCCAGCGCCATCTATAAAATTTCTTTGGAATCTGGTTCTGAAAATAGCTAACTAAAATCTTATTTGCATCAAATGTCAAAGACGAGTTTGTTCATTATTTTTGTCACATTTTGACAACAAACCTATTATGCCTTCTTATCGGCTGTATGAAGATAAACTAACATAATTATCTTCGTACGTCTACATTCATACTAACGAAACGATATTGAATAAACCTAAAATGCAAGGCAAATCTCCCTATTCACCAAATAACTTACCGATTTCGATATGCAAATGTCTAGTTTCAACTTCATGAAAATTTCAATACATTTTTTCTTACAAAATCGAATAAGGTATTTATGAAAATCCGATGTGTCTACATACTCTTTGATCTTGTGAGTAAAAACTCACGTTTCATTGATACAGGTTATCAGACTAGACTTTTCAGCTCAAGTCGCTACCACAGACTATTCATTACACGCCTTTGTACGAAAGTTGAAAGAAACTCGAAAGAGCTGACTAACCTCTCTGAACGAAGGCTATTTCTATAATTTTACCGGCTGAGGCGGAAGGTCGGCCGGGCCGCAAGGTCGGGTGAACAACCTACACTCTGACAAACTTATTTTCCCCACCATAAAATCGAATAACACAACGGCTCAGAGAGAACTGAAGAAAATATGGGCTAGGTAAGGAAACTAGTGAAGAAATGAGGCGCAAAGTTAAGTTTGCTCCGCTGTATATATGATCGATGCCGGGTTGGTTGTTGAATTCGTAATGTTAGCGGCACTGGACGATGGACATCGTTCCCACGTTTCTGGTGAGGGCGACGTCATTATTGATAGGGGTGGCGCTATTTGAGGGGCTTTAAATTTTAAAGCGCCCGTTTTCTGGTTAATTGGTAAAGCTACCTGAATAAGGAATTGTTTTTGAAATGCTATACATCAAACTGTGTTATTTTCTAGTCATAGATACATGCTGAACCGTTTATATAACATTTAAGCCAAAATATACTTATTATGTAGATAAGATACAGCATGGGATCAATTTAAAACGTCAAACTTAAAACTATAGCAACGCCTGTTTTTCTCTAAGGAGACAAATGAACTAGCAATAAACGCTGGGTGATTTTTAATTAGACAAAATATTTTGCGAAAATGCTCTTCCGGTAAAATTCGGATTCGGTCAAACATCGATTACGATGTGTTTCCTGAAAAAGCTAGAAATATGTTTTATTTAGTACCTACAAATTAATATTCTTTAAACTTTCTTTACTCGCGTTAACGCTAGAAATGAGTAACCTATCCACAGTTTGCCCTTACTAGAGATAGATTTTTGACATTACTTCTATTAGAGCATGAATTGTATTCCTATTGTATAACTATCTAATAGGACAGATCGTGGTAACCTAGGTTATAAGTTATTAGTTACGGCCATAAATGAAGTGTATTTGGAATCAATCCTGCGTTTCCATATCTCTATTACAAAATAGAACAGAACGTGGCTATGTGGTAATAATCGTAAAGTGCAGATGCAAGCCACCAGGTGGCGTTCTGTCGCTGCACGAAGCCGATCAATAGCGATTGACCCGCTAACCTCTTTTCCTATGACACTAAAACTTTAATGAAGTGGTGTGCCTTAATTGGCTGGTCTCTATACATAAATGTACGTTTATAATATACTAGATATACTTAAATCTGTATTTCGTATGTATTTATTGTTATATGAATACGATTTTTACGAGTCGTTATACAGTTGTGTAACTGATTTCAGGAGAGGATTTGTTTCGTGTTTTGGTGTTGGTATTAGCGACAATCAATTAAAATTGTGAAGTGACCAAATGTGCAGTCATCATCATAATCATCATCAACGGCCTTTATCAGTCCACTGCTGGACATAGGCCTCTCCCAAGGTACGCCACTGAGCCCGGTCTTCGACTCTTCACATACAACTACTGCCAGCCACTCGGCGCAAGTCGTCGCTCCACTCATACTCCAATTGAGCAATATCATACGTAATTTAAAAACACTTAATAATTTAATCAGTGCAATCATTTTTTTTTTTGCTTTAAAAATATTTAATTTTTATTCGTAGTTCTATTTTGATACAATAACTTGACATGTAATAGTTTAACTTTATTATGTTTTGAAATCTAATGTTTAGATACCTATTGTACTGTCGTCAAATTTATTTTATTAATACAGCCTCAGCCATCTAATTGATGATATATAAATAAATAACATTCAACGTAGATACCAATTCCTCTTACCTTTTTCTCTTCATCATAAAAAGCAATACGGAACTAAGTTTTCAAGCGTTCAATTCCAATATATTTAGCCAACCAATGCAACTACCAATCACTAACACGTATTTAGAGATAAATTTCACTATTTCAGATGACTAATCACTATTTAGTATGCAAACCGGTCCGCCCGAAAGCCTCACGTTGGTGCACCGAGATGTAATGCCGTATCGATTCGTCCCATCCGAGCCTAACTGTATATTTGCATGCGTGCACGTATAATCCCAACATTGCTTGAGCTCCCGTGGCAATGAGAACGCGTGAAAATGCAACTGAAAGGGGAGGTCTTGTTAGGTTGGAGTTGTTGGAATTTTTGGGCGACCTGGTTCCGCTATGCAGTACACGCGCAGGCGTACTAACGATGCCCCGGGGGTGTGAAGGGGGGGAAGTGCAGTGAGTTGCGCAAACAACCGCGCTCGCAAGTGTCATAGAGTAGAAAGTAACAGTTGTTAGTTTTCTTTGTTTCGTTAGGTTACGCGCGCACTATGATCTTTTTCGCTGCACGTCAAAAAAGCGCTGACTTTTCGCCGCTGACTTTGTTTATTTTTTTCTTTAATGGCGTCACACGATTAGTGTATTTGCCAGCCACAGCAGCGCACTTTTGCCAGTGTCAAGTATTCAAAATATTTCTAACTCAAAAAGGAAAATCAAGTATTAATGATGATGATGAGATGATGGGACCCAGCAGTAAGCCGGGTCAAAGATGATAGTGATTAAGAAAAGTAGTGGCACTTTACTTAAACTTTACACGGACTTTTTTGGAGCAACTAGAAAAAAGTCACTTTCACAACTTTATTTCAATTTCCCACACTCGTAACGAACACATAATGGTTAATAATCCACCAATATCACACATCGAAGAAACATAAGTTTTGAAAATAAAAACAACATTTTCGAGCTGACAGTTTTTTTTTTTTTTTTTTTGTTATGGCGTCACACGATTAGTGTATTTGCCAGTGTCAAGTATAAAAGATTTCAAACCCAGAGAGTTGAATCAAGTTTAAATGATGATGGTGATGATGATGATGAGATGATGGTGATGATGATGATGAGATGATGGGATGAGGATAGTGTTTAAGTAAAGTAGTGGTGCTTTACTTAAACTTTACACGGACTTTTTTGGAGCAACTTGAAAAGTCACTTTCACAACTTTATTTCAATTTCCCACACTCGTACACATTAACGAACACATAATGGTTAATAATCCACCAATATTACACATTATCACTCGAAGAAACACAAGTTTTAGAAATAAAAACAAAATTTTCACGTTGACAATTCGATTGCCGCCAAAAAAGTCCAGGTGACAGTTCAATTGCCGCCAAAAAAAGACCTACTTTGACATTTAATGCGTGTAAAACAGTTGAAAACTTCATGCTACAAAACTGCGATGCGAAACTGTGTCATGTTGTTTTTTTACTGACGAAAAACTCGTAGTGCATAGTTAACCTTAGAGCTACTGTGGAAAGATATCAGTATTGCATTGTGTGGGACAATGGAAGGAGTTCGTCATTGAAAAAATACAAACAAAAACACTTAACTTCCTGAAGAAATCTAATTTTAAACTGATTTTAGTTTTTCAAGTAGATTTTATGAATATTCTGCGTGTACGCACGAAGGAGTGGAACTAAGGAGTGGAACTCCTTGCCAGAGTTTGTAATTCCCGATCCCTTTAATTTGGAAGACTTCAAAAATAAAGAGATGGTATATAAATGCAGGTCTATCCGGTAAAAAAAGTCACGAAAAATCATTCGAGTAACATTGTAAAATTAAAAATCAAACCCGATAACGAAACCTAGAAAAATAATTTTCAGAACCGTAACTGGACCTCTGTGCGTAGAAAAACTTTACAATGATATTATGTATACATTACAAATGGGAAAAATAACCCGACTGCACCAAAATAAAATACCCTACTTCACTCCCGCAATACAGACGAATCTTATGACACCTTATTTGTTAAAATCTGTCAAGCCATATAAGCTACAGGCCGTGCCAAAGAAATATACCTACATACGTGCACTCGAACAACATAACTCTCCCTTTTTTGCAGTCGAATAGTAAAAAAAAGAAATGTCTACACTTGCATAGAGTCAAATTTAAAACAATACAAAATTATATTTCCTACTCTACGCTCTACGCACACCTAACGGTTCCGACAAAAGCCTGCATCGACCGCTCTACCTATAGGTACATCACTGCACTCTATATTGAATCCCCCCGCCCCCCTCTCTCCCCTCCCGGGGCTTCGAATATACCTGTAGAGTATAGATGTAAAGATTGATAGGATTTGGTATGCGTAGGGCTTCGAACAAAGGGAATTTGATGATGAATTTGTACGGGTCCCTATTATTCTCGCTGTCTGCTCGTATGTAGGTCTTATCTCCCTTTTTATATAAGAAAACTAATATTAATAAATAATAATCTTATATATAAATGAATCGCTTAAATGTATGTTCGCGCATAACTTCAGAACGACTGCACCACATTAGATAAGATAAAAGAAAAAAATAAAGATAAGAGAGAAAAAAAGAAAGAAAATCTAAAGATCTCTAAGGTTTTTTTTCCTTTATGTTGTTCTATTTTTCTGTTGTTGTGGTGAAACAATAAAGCGTTATATATTTATCTATAATTCTTTTTTCGTTGTTTCGTAATTGTCAGGAAAAGGTTAACAGAAAAGTTTTTTTTGGAAAATCCAACGGGAAATTGGGAAATAGAAGAAAAACTGTGGCTTTTCCCTATGCTATTTTTGTGTACTTTCATTTAAAATACTTTTTGTTGCTATATAACGTGGTTGAAACTTCGGAGCACGGCTAGTCTAAATATATATAACTCAAAGGTGACTGACTGACTGACATAGTGATCTATCAACGCACAGCCCAAACCACTGGACGGATCGGGCTGAAATTTGGCATGCAGGTAGATGTTATGACGTAGGCATCTAAGAAAGGATTTTGATTAATTCTACCCCCAAGGGGATAAAATAGGGGATGAAAGTTTGTATGAAACTTTGACAATTTTAAAGCGATCGGGCTGAGACTTTTCATGCATAAAGCTGTAGCCCACGCGGGTGAAACCGCGGGGAACAGTTAGTAATAAATAAATATCGGGAACCATTGCACACCAATTGACCAAGTCCCAAGTTAAGCTCGAAACTTGTGTTATGAGTACTAGACAACGATATACATTTTAATATATAGAAATAAATACTTTTAGAGATAAAAATATCATAGACTCAGGAACAAATATTTGCTATATATTATTACTAATTTACAGTCTTAAGTTTTCACGGTGATTTTATGAAAGTAAAAAGAAGAAATGTCGTCAAAAATTTGCATCTACTGACCTTTCCTATCACGTAAAACCACTTTCTTTTATGTGATGAAATGCAGTCTTTAGTCTCTCTGTAAATATTTTATTAAAATAAATTTTATACAAAAGGAAAAATAAATTATTTTATTACATAATAGCTGTGTCCCGCGGTTTCACCTGCGTGTTTGATAAACTATTATTATTATGTCTTGGGTTCATACAAAAATCACACTGTAAAAGTACTTTCAGATTTACTCATTTTTTATATGTTTAGGCAATATTTTAAATTTTTCTTTCCGCAATAGCCTTGTTTGGACAATTTTGCATATAAGTACATAAAAGTATGTAAAGTCTGTAGGTAGGTAGTATATAAAAGCTTACAAAAGGGCTCAATCATTCTCAAGTGATACTCTTAGCGCCGATTATTATTATGTTAAAGTTATAATAAATTGTTGCTGTTTTCATAGATTTTCATATCATTTACTTTAATCAAAAAATTGTTACCTCAGATATTTTTTACCTCGCAAAAAATATTTAGTCATTTAGTCTAACCCAATCAAACTACATGCCAAATCTCTATAGCTTTCTATGTCCCTCGTAAAAAAAATACAACAATTCGTGCCTAGATCATTGTCATGATTCATAACTGGGTCAACTCGACGAAATGCATTCTGCTCTAGTGGCACTCGAATCTCTCTTTCTTCCCTCTCGCTCGAACTCTGCTCCGTTTCGCAGAACAGAGAGAGACGATGAATAGTAATGATTATGTCGCACGCACGTTGCGGTTACGTAGAAAGAGGTGCGTCGCCGAATGCGGTTAGGCTTGTAAAATTTGGTTGCTATCGATTTCTTTTTAGATAAAACTAGATTCGTGTTTCTTAGTATATAGAATGCAAAGCTTCTATTTGACGCGACGGGTGACCAAAATGCTGGCTCATATTTTGGTCAAAAAATTAGCATTGCCATTCAACGAGGCAATGCTGCCAGCATTTTGGGCACCTTACCGTCTTCTGGAGGCTTACCAAATTTATAGCGTAGTACTGTGTTTGATTTATTTTTTATTTAATTTTAAATATTTTTTATCTTGTATCTTCTTATAATAAAAGATTTAGAATGTATTATAAATGATTACATAGCTCTCAGAATTTGCAAGTTGAAGTGGCAATGGGCAGGCCACATCGCTCGACGAACGGATAACCGATGGGGAAGAAAGGTTCTCGAGTGGCGACCACGAACCGGAAGACGTTCTGTAGGTAGGCCCTCCACTAAATGGACCGACGACATTGTAAGAGTCGCAGGGAGCCGATGGATGCAAATGGCTAATAGCCGTTCATGGTGGCGTTCAAGGGGGAGGCCTATGTTTAGCTGTGGACTTCTTCCGGCTGTAGTTTCATCACAATGTTATCCTTCACTAAAAGCTCAAGCCTACGAGTAGTAAGTTGAGGTATGACCACTGAGCCATCCACACCTCAAAACAAAGCGCAAACATCCCATATCATCGTGAGTAGTCGTGAGTAGTCGTGAGTCCCATCCCATCTACGTCATCATACGATGGGAGATACGCAGTGGTTGCGCAAGCGCATTTCGAAATGCGCACGTATTGTAGACCGGTCCGCGGTTCACACACAGCTTATCTGATGCATATGATGATTCTTGCATGGCAATATGCATGGCACAGGTCTTTTTCGTTTACTACTTACAGGGTAACGTTTTTTTTTTATTACTTACATGGTAGCGTTTGACCACAAGTCGCCTAATGTCCAAGAGTAGCGCGTCACCCCCTGCATTCAAACGCTACTTGGTAAAAACTAAAAAAAGATTATGAAATGGTTTCGGTGTGGTCCAAGTCAAGAATCCAATCTAGAACCGCTGTCGTAGCGTTGCATCATCGAGAGTTACGAAAGTAACGATTCCACCCATGTAGCAGTATTTCGCAAAGCTACGACGAATTGCACATTTTATGCACAAACTGCATTCGAAGCTACGAATCCGCTACGGGGTCTACGCTGCTACGAGCTACGTTGCGAATTGTTGCGAATTTTAGTACTGTGATATTCTTGTCGTTTATAAAGAAATTGCAACTTGATTGGTAAATTGATTACTTTTTAAGAAGGCGATGGTCTCTTCGAATACTATTTTCATAAATACAGTGTAATATGTAGCCAAGAAATAAAATGATTAAAATAAATATTTTTTTTAAGCGATGATTGTACAGTAGTAGTGACGTTGGCTTGCGATCCGTAGGACAAGAATTCGAATCCTACAATGAGCTTGAGCTTTCGGTGAAGGAAAACTTCGTGATGAAACCATAGTGTTCGTCTGGCTAGCTACCACTATCATGAAAGAATCTGTCACCAAGCACCTATCGGTGTGTTCCGGCAGCCTCATTTGCGAGCCAGTTCCCAGTCCAGTTGTAGTGTGGCGCCATCTTCGACTACATCGTCACTTAACATCAGGTGACATGTTAAACGCTTCACTGTGAGTAATAAAAAAAAGGTGGCATGCGGTCAAATGCTGTAAAAAGTAAACTAAAAGAAGCTAACAATGACCTCGTAAATAAAACAAAGTGCATAAACTATCCAAGTCCAATATACAACAACCGCATAAACTTCACTTATTATGCAGTCTAGGCCAATGCGTAGGAACTACTAAAATGAAACATGCGCATACTGATATTGCAAACAACGTAAAAAAACTTTCTACTGCATTGCTTTTCCAACACAAAAAACGCCTGCCTGCTGCGTTATAGAAACTATCAAATCTTCTATGCCCAGTGCGTAGTAACTGCAAGTTAATCTGTGCTGTTGGATGTAGTGACTATCAAACTAGCTGTGTTATATGACGTAGTAACTGGTATGTAAGCTGTGTACCGTCAAAATAGAAAGTTGCAAGGTGCGTGTCGTTGCAGTGTCTTTTCTACTAACCTAACATTTTATACTAGTGTTATCATGAGCAATTAATCAGTAGATAAATTAAAGTGCAAGGTATGACCAATTTTTTTTGTGTTACACTGACGGGCAGACAACGTGCAGCCTAAACGGTAAGTCTAAGAAACGTGAAATTTGCAATGAACATAGATTGCGTACTGTGGAGGTGCAATTAGAAAGGATATTGTGAAAATCATCCCCTAAGTAGGTCAAATGGGGCGTTAAGGTTTGTATGAAAAAAATTCAACTTTGCCGTGGGGTGAATCTCGAATGAGGGATAAAAGAGAAAAATGCAAGGAGAATCTCAACGTTGATGAAACCGAAGGACACAGCTAGTTATTTTAATAGTGTTAATTTCCAAAGTAAAAAACAATGGTATCGATTAGACCTGTCAAACTTAGTTTAGTTTTGGAGAATGCAAAACCGAACCGACACCAATAACATGTGTAATTTAAAAAAACCTTTTCGGTAGACTGTATTTAAAAAATAAAATAATAAAATCACGTCAAGCCAGTTCAAAAATAATAACTAAAGCATCCACGGCTAACTAGACGCCATAAAAATCCATGACTTGAACGTTAAAACGTTATTAGCACCTACATTATTTAGTGTACTGTATTATTTTATTACCTAGCTGGCCATAGCAGGTTATAAATGCACCACAAACTTAATAATTCAGGTCGTAAAGGCAGTTCACACTGTGATAACAGTACTTTAAGCAATAGTGAATGTATGTGATTTAATTTTATTCTCGTTTCATGTGATAACATTTAAAACGAATGAAATGTGTTATTAAATTAACAACGCTATGCAATGTGCAGCACAATCGCTTTGTTTCTTCTGTATATGAGACCGTTGACGTCGCCTGCATTGATGTTATTAAAATACCATGAGGTTTGATATAAGAGCAATATCTACCTATTCGTGGAATGTGATAATTGAACTATTCGTGTATTAATTTACTCAAATAACAATAATTAAAACAATGTCTTAAATTATCTGCATGTATTCACTCAAATAATAATTGAAATAACAACTTAAATATGAATGTATTTCCCTATATTGTAACCTCAGTAATAACTTTCATTTCAACGTATTTACTCAAATAATAATTGAACAAACAGTTTACATCAGCACATATTTACTGTAATAATAACTTTAATTCAGACGTATTTACTCAAATAATAATTAAAATAGTTCCTTGCACCTGAACGTATTTACTGAAATAGTGATTAAAATAGTTCCTTGCACCTGAACGTATTTACTCAAATAATAATTTAAAGAGTAACTTTCATGTAAAATAAATTAAACTAACTTAATTGCTCTTTTTAAAATGCTTGCTTGCAAGTGCAGCTGCAAGTACGCACCTGGTGAGGTCAGACACCCAAGCGAGAATTCGAAAGTACTATGCTACCATATTAAAAATAATGCCATTACTAAAATATTAATTACCACTACTAAAAACAAACTTACTGTAGAATTAGAACCCAGATCCTTCTTCCTCGTGATCTATCGTAAAACTACGAAATCTAGTAAACTTCTGATAGGATAGATAAATAATTAGAGCTTAGTGTGTTTTTTTAATTGCAGTCTTTGAGATGGGTGTAAAAAGAGTTGACGGTGACCGTTTACCTTTAGACGGGCCGTTTGCTTGTATACCAATCAATTACAAAAAAAAAACAAAATGACGTGGTGTGAATAGAAGAGAATTTTAGTATTTACATACCATTATGACACAGCCTGATTTATTATGTTAGCTATAATATATTTCGTCCCCTGATGTTTTGGATCCCCGATCCGCATAGTTTCTGACCTACACCTCAGATACAGCCAATTCTAGTTGCAGGTAAGAGTTATGTATACGTAGTATCCAAATGAATCTTTGAATACTAAGTACAGACAGCAACAAAAGTAGCTGATAAAGTTCCAAAATGTGTTTTACATCAGTAATGTTTAATTTTTTAGTGTTTGACCAAAACAGAAAACGTATGTAATTGGAAATTTTGTTTTGCTTCGTCGTTGACCGTACTATACGCGTACGCATCCCGCGCGTCAGTGCGTGCACTACGCCGCCTTTCACTTATGCAGCTTGAAAGCGCTTTGTCTTACCTCTCTCTTATATAACGGATCATGTTCTCTCATTAAGTAATTAGCTTTTACGAGTTATCTACAATATTTTGATAATATTCTGGGCGTACCATGTTACGAGTATAATAATCCCATCGTTATTCGCTTGATATAATATTTGAGTGTTTCGATCTGATGACAAAAATGGCCTCTTAGTATATATTTTGAAAATAAAATTCCGTTGTTATCACACGATTTTTCCTTCCAGTGCGATCTCATTGATAGTTCTATAGTGTGGTTTAGTGACCTGCCCCGTGGCTTTGCGCGCATCAAAGTTGATATTTTTCAATTCAAACTTTAATATCCCATTTGACCCTCTTAGAGAGATATTATATATCAATTTTAGTATACCATAGGACCATTATTGTCTATTAGTCACTCAGTCACGCAGGACAAAGATAAAGACTACTTCTATAGGAAGATAGATATGGATAGACTTTTATAGTTAGGTTTATACAATACCTACACTCATTGCATTATACCCAAACATGACCAATTAATTGAGACCCACTAAACTATACTAGGTCACTGACTATGCTATTCTATGCGGAATATGCTGAATTAATAGGCCTCGTTTTTTTAGTAGGAAGGCTGATGATGATGTTGATAATACCATAACAAGAAGTTATTTCTCACAAGGAAAATTTTAGTTATATTATCATTTTTAACTTCTTATAGAGTTGTGTGTAACGAAAAGCCACTCTAAAGTGGATATGGAAAGTGGCTCTCAATTGACGCTGCCAGAATGCACTAATCAGACAATGGTAAAAATAACTTAAAAAAAAGGGTGAAGTAACGTATTAGACATAAATAACTGTTGAGCACTTTTACCATAATTCAAGTATATTTACAAAAGGTATATTCAAGCACAATACCTCAAAAACTTCAAATGGGTGTTTCGTATTTGAAATAACCACATTTGTATACAAAACAGCAATAAACATGATTAATACCCTTTGTAAGTCTTAATTGCGAGCATTCAGAATTGTCGGCGAGTCAATTATCGTCTTAAACGCATCTATTTAGCAACTCGCCTAACATATGGTTAAAAAATACCTCTAATTACGAAAGTAGATGTATAATTTACACTCAAACGCAGGAAGTCGTCATGTTTTCAATTAATAGGTGCCATTAAAAGTTCCAGGAGTAATAAAATGTTGCGTTAAACTTGATCAATCGTGGCGAGTACTTTTCATGGATGACAACTTTCGTTCTATTGCGTAATAGTACCTTTTAAACGTGCCTATAATTATGTGAAAAATCAAAGAAATATTCTAATGTTTTTTTCTTGCAAATCGGCCTGCGTTTGACCGCGATCTTGACACGGTCGATGACGTAGCACGCATGCCTAGAAGGTATCTTTTCTTGCCTTGAAAATTATCAAATTATAGCGATCGAAAGGTAGAAACTCTGGCAACTCCTTAGCGGTACCTAAAATGAAAAATTTAGAAGTAAAACGCTTCACACGGTCAGCGGTTCTCAGATAAAGATAGTATGGGCTATTCAAGATCTTAGTAGTAAAATTTATTTAACGATAAGTTCGTCATATGGAACTAAAAAACAAATCATTTTTCAAGCGTTTCGTAATAATCCAGACACAGAGCAAATACTTTTACTTTGTTTGATGTCTACTACATCGAAATGTATTAACTAAATTCGATGGTCCACTAAAAGGTGGTCATATAAATCGCTATCAATCCTTACCTTTCGCATTTAGCGATATCAAGCCAATGACTTTGTCACAGTCAAAATGACCCCCCATACAAAATGCCCTAATCATTTCTAAAGGAAATCGCCCACCCTTCCCTTCCGCATTGAAATCACACTTGCCCGAATCTTTTGACCATCTTCCCTCGACGTGACAATGGTACACATACACGGTTCCGCGTAGGGTGACCAGAAATAACGCAACTGCCGGACCTCTCTGGAAGATTTGAAAGAAAATAATCCTTGACCCAAATTTGTCGTTCGTTTTTGAATGGGATACCAGTTTTGAACCGAGAACGTACCAGTTTTGGTACTGTCCCACACAGGTTAAATTACGCATTGTTGTTTTGTTGACGGTAGCTTCTTTTTGGTGCACGTTTTTGGCGTTTTGTTGAGTAATAATAATAATAACGCCCGCATAATAACATAGTTCCCAAACTTAACTAGGATTAGCTGTATTTATAAAATATAAGAAACTACGTGGATCGACGATCCATAACACCCAGACACGGTATAAATACTTGCGCCTATTCTTATCAATGCACAAATATTGGTCTCGTAGCGGAAATCAAATCCGTGACCTCGCGATTTGCAGTCATCTATTCGTTTTTTGCGACACAATGGTCATCAAATTGGTGTTGTTTTGTTATGTACCGTTCGCACAAAAATTACATTGGTAATTTAAATTTGTTGGATTACTGGGACAGCATAGTCCGTATAATAACAGTAGGCACAGTACATTCTTGTAGTAAAATCGTAAAATGACGTCACGCTTTTACAGTTTTTATGACACATGCTCTGAACATACTTTTTATGTGATGGTGTGCGTAGAATAGATTGTAACAATTATTTGTATGTATAAACCGGAGTAAAGAGCGCGGAGAACTTCTTGTGTCTTTAAAAGGATCAGTTAGGTATTGTCAAGGTCGAGAATTAAATATACGCTTCTGGTGTTACCAAAGATTATGCAACCTTTGTTGTATACGGATATTATTTAGCTCAAAAAATGTTTGATTGTATTTTCAAGATTTGTTTAACTATTAGCACAGAATGTATTATTTTGTATTTTAATTTTACGTCCTTATTGTTTATCATTACGATAATTATGTTGTCAAATTTAATCAAGTGAAATAGTTTATTAGCTACAGTGCAAATTAATATGAGATTATAAACTAACTTTTTAGACAAAGTGCTTAGCCTGCAAGTAGGCGTGCAAATATATTGAATACACTTGACACATATTAAAGAATTTTATTATAATTCATTATTATATAACCAACGAATACGAAGATTATAATACGAATATTTAAAATTAATATATGAATTTATAGTAAAAAAAACACATCTCCAATAACCGATTTTATAGTTTCAATTAAAATTTATTACCCTGTAGCGATTTAATATTTTCCGTTAATATGTTTATGTTTTAAATGGTTATGCATATTTGTTATTTATACATTTTATTAAAGAATTATATATTTATTACATATTATACCTTTCTGTGGCTTCTAGCTAGGTAAATCAGATATTGAAATTTAGCTCTTTTCTGTCTTATTATAATCTCAATTAATACATTTGCAGTTTTTCCTCATAAAGTTATAACATTTATTTGCTGTCACAATTTTTTACGCACACTAGAAAGACTAGAAAATGCTATCTAGCATTAAGTTCTGTTACATAGTTTTATGCTCTGGTATTAAATAAATGCAATGTAATTTTACATCATACAGGGTACCTAACTACCGTTTGACCACAAGTCAAAGCTTATTAAACTGCTTGTACTGAGAACAAGTGATCAGTGTTGCTCTCAAGGGTTAGTTACTGTCGAATCCCATCGATAGGTGCTTGGCGACAGATTCTACACTTCAATAATTTAGCTTACCATTGTCGATTTTAAAAGGAAAAATCATTAGGTATGTATTCACTCAAACAACAGTACTATTTTCCTCAACGTACTGATCACATAAGCGACATTGCACGCGCAACGCATTGCCCTTGGTAGTTACGTAAGCGCCGAGAAGGGCCTCCAAGGGCGTCCTTCGTACCCTCCTCCCTCCCTTCTCACATAACACTCCATCAGAGGTCCAGGCGCAAGGCCACTCCGAAATATAATACGAAATTTGATTATTGACTGGGTTGGAAGGAGAGTACACAATTATTGGTAATGACGTCACTAAACGTGAAAAGAAAATGCTACCAATGAACGAAAAATACATTTCTGTCTATTTCTTCACTTGAAGGATTCTTTAGTTTTGATTTTGTTACATCTTACAGGATAACGTTCGGCCTGGTGTTTAGTGGCAATTTGACCAAAGATGGCGCCACGATACTTTTGTATTTTAAAGTAGAAGTTTCATCATCATAAGCAGCTAGTTTTAGTCCACTGCTGGACATAAGCCTCTCCCAAAGTACGCCACTGAGCCCGATCTTCGGCTCTTTTCACCCAACCGCTGCCAGCCTTGTCGAAGTTAATTAATAATTTATAGTAAGTACCTCATGGTGGTGTGGAAATGAGTATTTCTGCCGAAACGTGTGTTGAACTAAAATTTATGGCGCTCGTACGCCGAAACTATTGATTTTAGGAAAAAAATATTGGGATATAAATTGTAGTAAATTTTTTCTACAATTATTTTATATAGAAATGTTTTTCCTGTAAAATGCGTCGGAAAGGAGTTATTATCAAAAAACTGCATTTAGGCGCCATTTTTCCAAAATGGCGGCGCTAGCGGCAAGGATACGAACGAGGTGGCAAAGTTGAAATTCGGAAAGAGCACGTCAAAATCTATAAAATTGCCAATTTTCAAAACTCCCGGAAAACTTTCCTGGTAACCTCTATTTTTTCAACCAAATGACTGTATTATTATTAATTTAATGAATAATAAATAGCTTCTGTTTAAGTTCAGGTTAAAAACTTTCCCAGAAACAAGTAATGTCATGCCAATATGGAAAATCCAATATACAAATGACCTAAAATGAAATAACCATAATATAATTATTGACATATATGTCAATTAAAAATTACGTAGACGATCAGCTCGTTCCGTCATCTAATAAATGAAATAAATAAACAATAAAATATTATCTATCTCTTTCTATGCTTTGGCATTGATTTAGTCTGCATCTACGATAGTTTTTTCTTCCTCTAATCACGCATTATCTTGTGTTGGGCTTAATAAAAGGTTATCATTATCACATTGCAAAGATATAATACCTATCTTTGCCGCGCTTCTAATCACTTCTTAGAACATAAAAAAAAATTATCATTAAAATTGTGAGCAACCATTTTATTCATTACCGCGGCTACACCCGTATTGGAACGCCTGACTTTATTTTTCCAGATGAAAAGTAGTATATATGTCACTTTTCGGTCCACAACATAAATTTACACACGTTAGCGTTTGATCACAAGAGGTGGCGCCAAGACGGCAAACTGGCTCTCAAGTACCTAAGACTAGTTACTAACTGCGAGTGCTAGAAAATGCCCTACCACCAAGCTATGCTTTAATTTCAATGATTTTCTTCACTGAGTTATCATCGCTTGAAAATCGATTTGTAGGTAGGTTGTCTCCATAATTGATTAAACTTTAATAAAGAACCTTTATTTTGTGTTTAACATAAGAACGTTACATTAACAAGTTTTTCTTTTACGCACTACCAAAAGAAAACCTAATTTCCTGACAACATAATTTTATTATGATAAAAAAAATATAAGCACAAAGTAAAGAAAACTGTTTGATCTTACATAGTAATATTGAATGAGCACATCAGAAGAAATAAATGAATTATTTATTTATTACGAGAAAATTTCTCAAGTATTCATGAGATCTAAAGTCGCTGTGAGGTCACTAATCTTTGACTAAATAATAGAGTCCGCAATTTAAAAGTGCGTTATGTCAACTGTCTCACGCCCTGATTGGCTAGCGATCTTGTCACGTGATCGGAAACGTAGGTAGGTCCAATCAAAGCATCGACCTTCGTAGCAGACATATGTTCATATTCTGGCTTCTCCGTGCCTAATTATTATGATATAATATTCGAACAGTACTATAATATTCTGGCGTTGATAGTCCTTGATATTGTTACTAGTATGTACTGGTTTGTCACAGCGTTTTGTACAATATAGTTTTGTTGTGACTAGCTGTGCCCCACAGTTTTTCTCATGTGAACTACACTTTATCGCGATAAAAAGTATCTACGTCAATGTCATTAGTACTTTATTCAATAGAAAACATTGTAATTAGTTTAACACGTCAAACATAAAACTAGCTACGCCTGTTCCAACCTCCTTGCGCCGGCAAAAGATCAGGCAAGAAACGCCAGGCAGGTTTTTTTTTTCGGTGCGATCACATTGACAATTTTATTCTTATTACTAATTGATTGAATTGGAGCATCCTGTGTCCTTTCCTAGTGTTTCAACTATCTTTATATCCATTTTTATCATGATTTGTTCAGCAATTTAGGTATTCAGAGGCAATAAATAGACAGAGTAACAGGGAGAGTTACTTTCGCATTTATAATATTAGTTATTATAGATTTACTATTAAGGGATTCGTTTTTTTTTTATAGCGAAGGTACCGTTTTTTTTATGAGTTACGACTGCGTAGAAAACTCCTTTTTCGGGAACTAAAAATTTCGAGATCGTAGAAAGCAATGCTTTCGGTTCTGTGTAGCATAGACTTTTGTAGCTGTTCCCCATGATTTCATGTGCGTGAAGATTTCCACAGGACTTTCATCACAATATGACACTTATGACATTTTGTAGCTTTCAAACAGTGAACGAATTTTTAATATCGGATCATTAGTTTCAGAGATGCAACCTCACAAACTTTACCTCTATAAAATGTATACGTATAATTATTATGTAACACATAGATATAACAAGACGTAATACATGTATTACATAGTAGGGACGTTATATTTTTATCTATTAAACTGATATCTAGATACATAACTATAAAATCTATTTTAAATTACCAATTTATATATTAACTACTGCAATTTGATATTACATTTCTGGTTCAATAGGTAACTATTCGCGAAACCAACCAATGGTGTTACGTAGGTAGCTATAGCTAAGTAGGTAGAGGTCTAGATTTAAAATTAAACACCGGGTCTTTGAACCCTAAAATTCAGAACTTCTTACGACGTCGCCACGTCGCACGCGATCTCAGTTAGGACGCGTTATATAAGATACTGGGAGTGAGTTTTCTTGTGTTCGTAGGTCGGTCGGTTGGACGTGTCGTATTACGACCAAGCGACCAACACAACCAAATTTTCTATATGTACCTACTGCAAACATCGCCCGGGAAATAACCAAAGCAGTGTTATAATATGGGCAGAATTTATTTAGAATTTGGTAGTTGTTTAATTGAATGACGACCAGTATGGCAGTTGTGCCACATTGGTCGTTATTGTTGAATATGAAGCGTGAGGTTGCGAGATGGATTCCAGATACATGCACAAATATTATTGCATGGAAATAAGTGTATGTATTTGTAACATGTCTAAGTGTTGTAAATCCTAGTTTCTGATACCCGATATATAATTGTGTAATGTTGAACGGTCGGTTGAACCTATGCGACAAAACACACACAACCGACTAACAAACAAAACAAAATCTAAAAACTTCAACGACAACGCCACTTCGTCTTCACGTAAAATTAAGTTGTCAGATTTGATTTTAACTCTCTTTGCCATTTAATTCCACTGGAAACATTACCTTTCAATTCGGCACATAGTTGTTTATGTTTATGTTTGCACACTTGGCGGTTGAATGACAAAAGCACAAAAACATATTTTTCAATTACCATTTTCTGACCGCATCGTCATCAGGTATGTTGTGTTGTGTTGTGGTCAAACGCTCCTTGTAATTTGAAAAAAAAAACCAAACATTATTGATCTAAAATACATTTAGAAAATCCAGTATGATCAGGTACTTTTGTCGCTGACTGTACTTATCTAGGTAAACTGTGCAAAAGAGTTTATTGCCAAAAGAGAAAAACAAATGATTTGTATCTTAAAAATTTATAACATGTACAAGTATGACTACTTCTCGTTTAAAAATGTCATTTGATATTATGCGGAATACAAAACTAGCGCTATGAGCGAAGCAACAAAAAAATGTCACTAATAGGATTAGACACGGCATGAACTTCGCATAATTAGCGAATAATAGCTTTCAAGAACATGAAAGACTTATTTATAGAATTCAAAAACATGACGTGACAAAAACATCTGATGTACAATTGTTTATAGATCAGCGGCCCGATCGCACTAATAAATTACAGCTGAACCGCTACTGAACCTCAGCCGTTTCTTGACTTTTTGAACATTTCGTATCGCGCTAATGATTTTATCGTAAGTTGAGCCGTAGCGTAATTAGAGTTGGATCGTTAACGCTGTCAAACGAACGGTTTTGCTAAAGTTAGTAAATTACAACTTTTTCACGATCGTTGTGCGGTGCTTTACCACTTTTAGACAAAATTATACAACAAAAACAGCAAAAACTTAGGTAAAATGTATGCGTACATGGATTAATTGGAAAGGGATGGATTAATTGGATGTAGCGGCGGCTCGGAACCTTGCGAGGAAGAAAAATACAAGTGCAAAGACTTAGTGCTTTTTATATGAGTGATAGGCAGTTTATAAAACATTATAGACTGTTTAAGGAGTTAACTCGCCAAGTAATAACAGAGTTAACCCCTAATAAGCCACCCACGCTTCGTTCTGATGCTTTGTTTATTGAAACCAAGGTAAGGTTATGTTATGATAATTCCGCATTATAGCCATCAAAATCTTACTTTGTCTTTCCCTAATGGTCTGTGAATAAGCGAAATATGGATAGGCTTTACATTATAGCGCTAGCGATAGGCAAAACTTTACATTATGTTTGTACCTACATTGTTTTTTTCATATTAACAAAATTAAGTTTCTTGACAATAAAATTGTTCTAGGTTTTGGGGCATTCTATGCCACTGGATCATATCAGATGATTGTAGGAGATAGTCAGGAGCATTGTGTGTCACAGGCTGTGTATCAAAAGCCATTCAGCAAGTTACAATAGCCATATACATTAATATACAAGTCAATTGTAATAAATAAAGCCTTCCCATTTAAACAATGTAAGAGGGAACATGATAAATGAGAATAAATGCATAAATCAACTAATATAATTACAAAGAATACATAATAAACATGTAGGTATACCTACTAATATAAAATTACATTGCTTTGATTCACAAACCACCAAAGTAGTTCCAAGTAATGCGGGCTATAAATCCTCTTACTATTAAAAGAAACTCATTGGTATGTGCCTAATTATGTGGTCCACTAGATCACCTAGCTTAGGCTAGGCTATAATGTTGTGATTATTTACTAGGAACAATGCCAGAAACAAAAAAACAATTTTCTTTTTTGTTTTTTAGAATGTTTAAAACGCCTGGATTACTGCATTGTATCGATGGGGTGTGTGTTCTGCTAAGAACATCGAACGGTATTTTAATAGAAAAAGGATTCCATTCCCTTAATATTCTGATAGTAAGTACCTAGTGTATTATATTTTACACTTGCCAATTGGTCATGTTATGGGAACAACCCTTGTAATTCCTACCCTTTTCTTTCAGATATATGCCACAAATTTAAATATATTATGAGTGCATGTTACCCTGGGTCTACACATGACAGGGTTGTGTGGTCCAACCATCCAATGAATGGTTATCTTGAACGGCTTCACACCGTCACTGCAGATGATTTGTATATTTTGGGTATGTACAAACTAATCTAGATTTTATGTTCTTACTGGTTCTTTACTGGGCAAGCGTGCTACACCTTTGACCACATCATCACTTTCCATCGGGTGAGATTATGGTCAAACGCTAGCCTAGCCTCTGTTGTAAAAAAAACTATGTGATGTGTTAGTATTTTCTTGAGATTAATTTATTTATGTTCTTGTTATTTTAGGATATCCATTGAGGAGTTGAGACCCACAATTAGGACACCTATCTCAGTCTGAGATCCAGGCTGAGGGCTATCATTATCAAGATAGATGATAGACACTTGAAAACTAGAAATGTTGCTGAACATTGTTGAAGTGTTTAAAGCTTGTTTCAGGTATAATTTAATTGTGTAATAAACAAAACATAGCACTTTATATAATAATAAATGAATTTTAGGTTATATATTCAAATTAATAAAAGTGTTGTAATAAAGGTATTTCATTGCCGGTGCTTGTTGGTAGACATGATGTTACATTATTCACTGATAGCAGTGCAAAGTATTGTGTCATTTCATTAGATTAACTACTAGGTTTATCCCTTTCATTTTTCTTGTAATTTAATTTTATGTGTTATGTTAATATTATGACTAATGTGTGAATATTTTAAGAGGAATTTCAGTGAAGCAAGATAAATTACTTAAGGTATAATAAAAAATACTTTACATAAAACATGTTTTTATTCTGAGATAATATAATATAGTTATAACTATTTTTCATCTTCCGACTTCACAGGATGACTTGGGGTTGTGTGGGCCTTGCGGTGGTTGACAATAGGTACTGAAACAACAGATAACAGATAGTGAGTTCCATGAGTATCAATATTTGAAAGGCAGCTTTATGATAGGAAGGATACTGCTGGTTATTTTACTACATAATTTATGTAGGTACAGTCAACAACAAAAGTTGCTGAACAATCACACTTTTTTTCTATTATCCACATCATCTTAGACACCAATTTTTGACCTCATCATCACCTTAAATCAGGTGTGTTATGTTGTGGTCAAAATGATACCATATAAAATGTAAAAAAAAAACAATAATAATTACTGATTTGAAACGCATTTGGAAAATCGAGAACGATCAGCTACTTTTGTCGCTGACTGTACACTAAAACAATAATAAATTTGAGCATCATCATAGAGCTGTGTGAGCTGTGTTTGTAGTGCTAGGGTTAGCTACCACCTACAAGTTCAAAGAAAAATCAGTCCCCAGCCTCTGTTTTCAAAGGTTAGGCCCATTTAGGCCATCATTAATCGTGAGCTGCGGTCAAACTATGTAATATAAAAAGATATGACAGCTTGGACATTTGTTTATACAGCTTCTGCCTGCATTTCATAACTGCGGAGGATCATCACCCTTACAATGTAGTTGTGCAAGGTACTGTCTGTCTATCCTTAGGCTTTCTCATCCATTACATTTACATTATGAGAATTGGTTTAATAAAGTAAAGTATTATGTACACATAAAAATTTTACTATGACAAATATACTTACATCATAATTTGAGGTAAATTGATTCTGTTTCACATCAAGCAGAAGGCCAATATCTAAGTAGTACAGTAGGGATATTGCTGGGTCCAAGCTGGGCTAGCATTTACGTTCATCATTTTTCCCTGGCTCTGCATTTATGGTCTTCCACATATGCAACAATATTTTCTTTGCATTTATGCAAGTTACTGTTACTGTGTTGCTGTTACTTCTGAGTAACTAGGTAAATAGTACCTTCGCCCATTCTTTCCCTCTTCTGGCAGGACCTTCCGCATTGATATGGCCCTCGGCGCATGCTTGCCATATTCGTGCCGCAACTGCAAGAGCCTCTTTGGACCGTACCCGTCCCAGAGCAAGGTGGCGGTGGCTTCCCAGGAATTCTATCAGTAGCAGCTATGCATCAGCAGCGCTCTTCCATTTCCAAAGTCCAATGTGTTCACAATCACAAATAGGTGAAATACTGTGCCTATTATGCATAAAATAGGTCAGTATCGGCACAAAAATATACTTCATCACAGCACCAACCAAATACTTGATGCGGAAGTTCAATAACTCGGTTTTTAATAGTTAAAATACTTGTAAAAGTAGGAAAAACTTTCCTCAAACTATTATTATTTTACATGAGTCAACGAAATGTCGCGCTGTCATCTCAGCATCTGTCAAAACTAGAGTAGTGAAAGTCAAATTTTCTGTGCAATTAGTCGATTATAGCAGTCTAATAGCACAAATATTTGCTAACATGTCTCATCTCTAACAACGATCGCTGAAGCGCTACGGTCCAGTTACGGTGCATCTCAAGTTGGCGTTTAAACATTAACGCAATACCGAATTCCATATTAGCTGGAACGGAATTGAACCCCATGCGCACCGTAACTACAGCTAGACCTGAGACGTTCGTAGTTGTTTAAAATTAGCGCGATCGGGCCGCAGGTCATTGTTCTGAAGAGTTCTATAGCTACTATTTAAAAAATAGATTTTTGAAATAGGCCCGCTTTCGGCTGCCTCATTTGAGAGCCAGTTCCCAACCCAGGCGTTAATGTAGCGCCATCTTCGATCACCTGCTTGTAAAATGTAAAAAACATTACCTAATGGCATAGATATATGTGACATTATTTCTGCATAATTATGTAATCGACATCACTACTATTTCATTTTAAAATGCATAAACACTAAACATGTTTGTTACAATATATTGTTCACGCTGTAAGTTATGCTCAATCCTTTTTGATAAGATTTCGTACAGTTAGTATTTAACACGAAAATCATTGAATTCTCACAAGAAAATGGAAAATAATGGTGAGCTATTTAACTTTTTTGTAAATTATTTGTATTTAAGTAGGTAACTAGGCTTAAATGCTAATGAGGACACAGTGTCATAAAATTAAAATAACGTTAAATTTATTAGGCTCGTAATTGTAAATGACCTTCGAACTTTGCCTCGAATTAATTAACTTTTTAGTACATATTTTTTTTATTAATTACATGTAAATGAGTACTTTTTTGATTTTCGTTCGATTGGTATTTTTAGAGGTAGCTAACTAGCGGTGAGTGTGGGATAGTTACAACAGCCTCCTTGTCACTGAGGATGGCCAATGGCTATAGGGCTATTAAGCAAGTATAAAATCATTAAAAAATTGCCTATGGTCTATATACTCAAATACTGGACCAAGACACAAGTAATGCCGTCTAACTGTTTCGATAAATATACCTAATTGATAACATTTATATTTTAAAGTTATTTCTATATTGTGTGGACTAGTATTGTTGCATGAATCTTATTAATAAAGTCGTCTAGATAGTAGGTACAACAAACGAAACGATTGTGAATCTGAAGTTAAATTTGACTACATAATAAGTTCCTGAGCTCTTCAGAGGTTTCTATCAAGTGCGATGTGAGCTAACAGATAGATTAACACCCAATAAACGTCATCTAAGTATTTTACACAGTATTTGTTTTCTTTATTAAATTTTCAAGACTACAATTTACGGAACCTCCTGTTAATACGTGCAATGTCAATTGTCTAAAAAGGGATTTAAGGGAACGAAAAATTGGAAACGACTACCGGAGAATTGAAATATTCGGGAAAAAATACCTTTGTAACTTTTTGTCATAAACTTTTTGTAGGTGCTTCCGTTTCCCATACCTGAATCCAACCTTGATATTAATTAAAAGTTTCATTTAGTTCTGTATGTGTGCACAAAAAATAACTTTTTGGAAATCATCCCCTAAAGTTGTTAAATGAGGTGAAATCTCGAGATGCGAGCCAAACCGCTGGCTAGTATGAAATATTTTCAAGACGCCGATACCTAGAGCAATATAGAAGATCTACTATGTCAACACCCAATTTAAGGTGAGTGTGTAAATCATTGAACGGAATTGAATAATATGCCTTGAACGACGACTAGTACCGACAATACACTAGACTTGTTGAGGAGCAGATGCAATGTCTCGGCACATCGATGCTAGATCTCGCACCTACCACCAGCTAGAAAAAATACTTACGATTCTGCAGACTCCAACCGATTATGAAAGTAAAGTAGATAAGCAAATTCGCGTTTCGAAACGTCGCCGCGCGTCGCCGCTGCACCAACAGGCCCAACCGATATTCTAATCAGCAGGCTTAGTAACGCACAGTAACCTCGAACGGTTTGTCTACGAATTGAGCCGTATGCAAAGGGCGTAAGGTCGAGTATGCCGGAATTGGGCATTGTGGCGCGAGCTTCAGAATAGATGCGGAGTGCGGTCTACTGACGTACGCAGAAACGCACACGAGTGATGACCGCGGCGCGGGCCTCCTAGGTTAGGTGCTAATAGTCGGCCATGGGCGGCACGGAGCCGCTTTGACAGTTTCTATGCAAATGTTCATGCGTTGCGAGACCAGTTTTCGCCTCTCGGAGAGGTTCCGGGCCCGCTCTTGCGCACAATTAACGCACATAAATTCAAATTTCAAACCCTAAAACCAATGTTGACGACATTTATTTTTGCTGCAGATTCATTTGGTAAACATAACGTTTTACAACATCACTGCTTGGACGTTTCACAGGTTGTCTACGAGCGTAGGCTGTCTAAAGCGGACGATTCACGTGAATCATCGCTGATATCGCACTCGTAGCGTGTAGTTACAGTGAAATGTAAGAAACCGGTCTACTCTGAACGCGCAGAAAAAAATAGTGATGCAATGTAGTCTAGCAAAATATAGGAGATACGTTCGTCTCATTATCAAGTTCAATAGCCCCCGAACAAGCCCCGAGCCGACAACACGTATATGCAAAATCTTTGGGACAACTAACAACTGCGCAAAAACATCCTCTTACGAGAACGCTATAAGGTGCAAACTTCTCTACGACCTCACGCTATTAAAATGTAAAAAATTCCGCAAATTGTCAACACGTATTTATCAATGACTTGATAACTCCATACCTATCTATTTTGGAACCATCAACATTGACTCCCAAATCAGGCTACGCGCGGCGCATATTTTCTACAGTTCTATTGCGACTTCCTGGTGAGGTCGCGCCCGGAATCCTCTGGAGGCCGACCTCGCCGGCGGCACGTAGCTTGCTAAAAAGAAGAATATCGAGCAATACTTTCCTCGTATCCATATTGTATATTCCAACAGTCCTTGTATCAAAAAACCATCAGCGCTCTTATGAGCTATGCACAACTACCATAGTTCGGTACACTGAATGTACGTTGCGTTGCGTTCACTAGTAACACACTGGGTTCACTGGAGTGGTTGTGCGGCCCGCGCGATCACTTCCGCATGTTGCAGCGCGCGCGCGCGCTCGCTCGCTACTCTGTCGTACGCGTCGCTCCTAGCCGTGGGGAGCCTCGCTCGCGAATGCGACCGCCGAAAACTCTTCACGCCGCCCGAATGCAGAATTTTCGGACGCGCCGAGTGGGGGACGATCTACGACTATCCGAAACTTGCGCGTGTACGTGCAGCGCTTCGCTATGAAAAAATCCAAGGTTACCGCGCGCTGCCAAAAAAAGACGCACGCAAAATGAAAAAAGACGGCTAGAGCGGCACCCCTCGCGGGCCCTCGGCGTCGTGGCCGGTGCACCGAGCGTGCACGCCGCGAGGCCGCTGCCGGCCGCAGTCGGCACTCGTCGTGCTCGTGTACTACGGGCACACACAGGCACGACCACTATCCTGCAGGATGTACTACCTATTGACTGGCGAATTCGTTTGTAAAACGCCCACGTAGTTACTGAACGGAGAAAAGAAAATGTAGCTCTGCGATAGGCAACTATTTAACTGCGCTGTGGCTAGTGACAGATCATGCAAGAGATTCGTTGTCAATGCCATTGAATACGTAGGAGGTACTGTGTTAAATGCACAGAGGTCTTACATCATTGTTTTTTTGTCTATTCATAGACATTAAAAACTGCCTAGTTCGAGCAGTAGCGCTAGCATTTGTTTCACGGTTATTGACTTCGTTTGTGCGCTGGGAGGGGGAAAAGTCTTTAGTTTTCAGAAACTGAGGTATTGTTTCAGCCTTTGTTCGAGGTTTGAAACTTGTTTGGTTTGTAATGTTGCAGCTGTAATGTCGCGAAGCAATTACGGAAATTTCCTAATGCATACCCACTCATATAAGGTAAATAATTATTTTTATTCTGACGAAGTTCTCATTTACATCATAACTTTTTCTTACGGCGCCATTTTCGAGTATTATGGTGTTATGCATTACAAAACTTAAACTTCTATATTGAATTATAGACATAGCGTCTCTACGATAATAGCCACAGCAAATTGTTCAAACATCACCACGGTGCGACCTCGAATACCTACTGTTCATTACTTCCGTACTGATATATTTTATTTGTCCACTTATATGCTACTGGTTACTGGTTTCTTACTCTAAAGTTAGAGATGTGATATTGGAAGAGAATAATAGAGAAAATAGGCTAGATCAGGGGCCCAATTCTCGCAGCGTGATATGTTATCACATTCGATAAATATCGCCTTAATTGTCAAATATCTATTGAATTTTGTCAGTTATTGCGATATTTATCGCATTTATTATTTTTTCAAGTTTGATATGTAGCTGTACTTATCCAGTAAGTTATTTTCATTTCAAATTAAACTTATGCTTGGAACAAATACTTGCACTATTTTGAATGCGCAATAATTATGTCCCGTAGCGGAAATCGAAGCCTTGGCCTTACGGTTCGCAGTTGGCTGTTCGACGGTCGTCAGTAATAATGACACGGAAGAAAAATAAATAATAGCCTACGTTTTATGAAGAAATTTACGCTACGAAAATTAAAGTTTTAGACAGCTTTAGTCGCCCAGCTATTGCATTTTTTTGCATTAAAAATCAAGTAATAAAAATCAAGAAAGCATACTTTTATTAATTAGGATACAACATGTGATCACTTCAAAACGTCAAACTTAAAACTAGCTGCCTGTTCTAACCTCCTTAGACCGGCAAAAGAACGCCCGGCAAAGCCTTATTTCAACCTGTATTGCACATGAGCAATTGTGGAAACGCCTGTCTAATATAATAATGAGTCTTTCAGCATATAAGCACTGCCAAAATGGTGTTACTATGACACATTATATTTTTTTATATTAGATTGCAACTGAGCTAGGGCCTCTGATATCTACTAAGCCGCTTTTATATTTAGAGTTCAATAGTCATAAGTCATAAGAAAACCTTTATAACCGACTTCAAAAAAGGAGAAGGTTTCTCAATTTGACCGTATTTCTGTTTGTTCGCTTTGTCGTTTATGAACTGATTTTGATGATTATTTTTAAAAACACTTTTATTAGCTTGACTTGTAACTAACAATGTAATCAAATCTTAGAAGCCAATTTTCACCCACTTCTAATTGTCGTATCGACTTGAAACTTTGTATGTGTATGTAATCTCGGTGACAATGCAATAATTTGGTATCATCGACCTGATCTGATGATGCAGCCGGAAGGTGGGTAGGGCATCTCTGCAGTGGCTGCTAGTAAACTCCTCGTGTTTGGGCTCATATGATTCGTCTTCATGAGCCCAATACATTGAACTTGGTGACGAGGGTCTGATGATGCAGCCGGAAGGTGGGTAGGGCATCTCTGCAGTGGCTGCTAGTAAACCCCTCGTGTTTGGGCTCATATGATTCGTCTTGATGAGTCTAAATTAAACTTGGTAACAAAAGACTAAAAAGTAAGTGTTTTTTTTTTAGTTTTTTTAAACTATATATTTTTTTTTTGTTGGAAAGGAGATATTCCAAAAGTGGTGCCATGATAAGGAAACCAGGATCTGATGATGGTATCCCAGAGAAATTGAAGGGAAAGAGAAGTCAGGTTATCTTTTTGTTACAAATTATGTTGTTTTCTTTTACTCTTTTTACACCACCCTACGCTTAAACTGGAACTGGCTCTCAAGTGAGGCTGGTAAAACACACGGACTGATGCTTGTTGACAGATGATGGTAGCTAGGCGAGCACAAGAAAATTCCCTAGCGCCAAGCTATGGTTTCGTCATGGTTTTCCAAGATATACAATATTGCTATAACCCGGTTTTTCTGTCAGATCGTTGAGTTTCTCAGACTGCAAAGCAAAAAATAATCAACAGTTATGCTGAAAAATTGTAAGAAAAATCCGACACAAGCAGAGAAGTTATTTATAAATTAAACGTGTGTATGTCATCGTAGCTCCCAAACCGATAAACCAATTTTGTTTTTTTTTTGTTTTGTTTGAAAGGCGACTCTATCGAGAGTATTCTTATGCATATGACTAGCTGTTTGGGCTACAGCTTTATGCATGCAAAATCTCAGCCCGATCGGTTTAAAATTGACAAAGTTTCATACAAACTTTCATCCCCTATTTTATCCCCTTGGGGGTGGAATTAATCAAAATCTTTTCTTAGCTGATGTCAGCTGATATAACATCTACCTACATGCCAAATTTCAGCCTGGTCCGTCCAGTGCTTTGTGCTGTACGTTGATAGATTAGTCAGTCACCTTTGAGTTATATATATTTAGATTGTTTGTGATTTTTAATTTTTGACTCTTCAAGGACCGCATTGTAATATTCTCTGTTGACAAAACTCCCAGGAAAAACCTTAAGAATAAAAAAAAAAAAAAAAAAAATATTCTCTGTAATATGAAGGTGAACTTTTAGGCATGACTACGGAACCCTAGTTGAAACGAGGTGCTATATCCACTTGACCTCTTTAATTGTAAAAAATATGCAGCAGAAAGAACAATAACATTCGTAGACATGGCGTTCCCTTATCACGAGCGCAAGGCCACGTGAATTATGATAACCGTTGAATTAGGATACAGGATGTTCGATTTATCAAGTGTACTGTTCTGTATTCTGTGGCAAGGCTATGGTTAGTTCCGTTGCGGTCAAGTGATTGCGGCACAAAAACGCCCATTTCCTAGTGCGCTTGCGACTGCAAGTTAGTGATTAATTGTCGGAAATACTGGGTGATACGTACTTTGGTCGCTTATTAATCGACTATGAAACATTTTTGAGTTTAAGTCCAAAGCCCCTTTTAAATGCACATTTCTTTTATGTACCTGAGTTACGAGACCAACAAGTCACTCGATAAGCGTCACCACTCGTCACCCTAAGACCCTTAAACTTCTGTCTTTAATCTTTGACACAACACTAGTCTTCATTTCTGGCAACCTTACTTGAGAGCTAGTTCCCAGGCCAGGCCTAGCTTGACGCCACCTTCGACCACGTCGTCACATAACATCAGATAACTGGTAGCTATGCTTTTATTATCTGTATTATCGTTACAAAAGGTGACTAAGCTACGCTAAGAGTTCTTCAGGGTTGCAAATGTCGAAGGGGATAGTGACCGCTTATCATCAGGAGGCTAGTCTGCTTGTTTGCTATTACATAAAAAACTACTTACCCTGCCAGCGTCTTTGTTTCCCGATAAATATTATTTAAGAGCCTTCAATCAAATAGTGAACGGGTGTCTTTTGAGCAAGCATGGTGCATCATCGACTTCATCTCTATTTACCATCAGCCGAAAGTGCTTTCCTTTTTTAAAACAAGTTGACGGCCTGCCTTATGGTAAGTGGATATTTGTAATACTAGGGGCCTTGCCGATGTGTGGCCAACCCTGAGGAACTTTTTTTGCACCCATCTTGAAAGTTTGCGTTCTGTAGTACTGCGGAAAAACTTGCTAGACCTATTGCTAGTAAAAAACCCTGTCAGATCTAAAAAAGGCATAAAAAAACAACACAATGTATATCTGCAGGGCTTACAAAATTCTTGCAGAGTTATCTTATCAGTTTAGGTACGCACACTGATTAGATGGCTGCATCGTTGTGCGTGGTGCGTCGGGTTAGGCAATCTATGATTAAGTATATGCCACGAGTAAGACCTAGAACTTACATATTTAAGTACTTAAAGCCACACTCATAATATACATGCAAAAATCTGTGTATGTATGTGTGTTACTTCTTCACACTGAAACGCCTCAACGGACAGACAGACATGAAAAGAGAAATTCAACGATAAGAAAATTATGAATACGAATACAAATACCCAAAACTGTAAAGTATAAGTCTATAAAAAACAAAAATTATGTTTGAAAGAGGTTTGTTTCCCTTAAAAAAGTATCTAACAAGCAAATTTTAAAAAGGAACTCACTACGAAATGGTAGGCGTGGAGTTTTGGTGTTTAAACAATAATGTGCCCATTCGATAAAATCAATTTACCCCGGCCTCCGTAGTGGACCTGGAAGGGGCAACGACGCAGCGCGCATGCTCGAATTGCAAGCTTACGAGCCAGGGTAAAGTTAGGTGCGACTCAGTGAATCTAGGTTACCTAGAAAACAGATCGATCGAGCGGCAGTAGGGTAGGCGTAGCGATAAACTGCGTCCGGAAAACATTTGACGTCACAATTTCAGAGTCGCAAGGTTAGAGGGGTTTTTCTTCTATACTTGTATTTATTGGGAAATTTATAAGTCGTCCATTCTTCTTTATATACAAACCTGCGCTCATGTGTTAGGTATGTCTAAACTCACCACGTATCACCAAGGGGGAGGGAGGGGTTAAAAAATGTTATTATTTATTATTTAGTTATAAAAACATAAATAAATAATAATAATTTCTTTTTTTTTTTTTTAGTTATAAAAACATGACGTGATTAATGGACTAGAGGGGTTGTTAAGCACAGATTTGAGTCTGTCATTTCATACAAATACGAGTACTTCACACAATCGCTACTCAAGTATTGATCAATGCTTGAGCGTCATTCTATAATACCGGCCTTAAAGGCAAGTGGGCTCTGAAAATTAACTTTTTCTGCCTAAGCTTTATCTGAAGAGTTTGGAAGTTTTGAGGCTGTCTACCTACTAAAGGTAGGCTTAAATAATTTTGCTTTATCCCCAACATTTTAGCAAACACATCTGGTCAAACATTAGCGCATGCGTAGTTGATGTACACACACTCCGTTCAATGTCAAAGTTCTGCATCGCCTTGATATGAACGTGTTTTTTTTTATAAATTTAATATTTTTTTCATTTACTTCTATTTTTCGAAAAGAGGTGCTTACAAGTTTGCCTGTCTCTGTGTGTCTCTGTTTATGACATTATAGCAGTCGAACGGATGGACTGATTTTAATGCGGTTTTTTTTTCATTTGAAAGCCAGTTAGTTTCCTTGCGGTGCTTTTTAGCTATGTTTGGTTAATATCGGTCCAGCAGTGTAACAGTATCAGCTCTTTTCCAAAATGATGTAAGGCATTTTTAGCTATGTGTGATGAAAATCGGTCTAAGGTGTCGGGACGGAGGTTTATTAAATTTTAAATTTTAACTTATTACCTAGTAGTATTTGATCACAAGTCAGTGGTGTAAAGTGATGATGTGGTCGAAGGTGTCACTACGCTACACCTGAACTTGGAACCTGCGTGACAATGCACTGCGCCCATCATCCTGAGGTACTAGATGTATAACTATGGGGTGATTGAAAAAGTCTTGTGACAATCACACTATTGGTTTGATTATTGTAAAATTATACTCATCATCATCATCAGCCTGTATCAGTCCACTGCTGGACATACGCCTCTCCCAAGGTACGCTACTATGCCCGGTCTTCGGCTCTACTCATCCAGCTATTGCCAGCCACTCGGCGCATGTCGTCGCTCCACCTTGTCGCAGGGCGTCCTACACTACGTCTGCCAAGTCGCGGTCTCCACTCAAGAACACGTCTACCCCAGCGGTAATTACTTCACAAATAGTTTGAAGAATCGATTTTAAAGTCGCATTATTATAACTTATCACTATTTATGTATAATTCAGTAACAGTAATTGTCCATTGCTTAGATACTGCAGGTCGTATATACAATTTTTATCGCCACGTATTTGTAGTTAAGCGCAACTGATCTTTAACTTCTGTTATCTAATTATTATTATTTTAAGTTTCTAATTGGTATTAGAAACCAAGTACGCAAGTGCGTTAGAATAATTATTATCTCACCTTATAAGTGATGACGCGCATAGTGATGGTATATATGTAATCCTAGACTGGACCTACATTGATAAATCTAACTCAAATATTATGAGTAAATTATTCCTACATTTTTGTTTTAAAATACCAAAGGAACGTTCTGATGGCATTGCACCGTCAATTGCTTAGCAATGCCGAATTACTATGATTTCCTATTTATAGACGTTGATTTTGATCTATCCTTAAAAAGTCCTACATTTCCGATTTTGCAACATCTCTATCATTATGGTTATTGGAAGTAACTACCAAGACAGGGAATTTGCTACTTTTTTACATTTAACAGTGTAGTGTTTGACGACAAGTCATGTTAAGTGATGATGCAGTCTTAGGTGCCAAAACATAAGACCTGAAACGGAAAGCCACTTTCCTTTTTTTTCTGTTCCATTTTCTTCGGAGGTTGAGGCTGCCGGAACACACTGGTATAGCAGTGTTTAACGACAGTGCAATTATATAACTGGATCAAGACTGAAAATCGATTAGGTATTTCTGCCTGCACCTACACCTTATCACTGATAAAGATACGTTGATTGTTAACTTGAACTGTAGAGTTATGCGCCTGCGCATGTTGACCTTTCAAACTCTCTGATAGTCCGTAATGTACAAGGCTGCTGAGCTTTGAAGCCTGAAAGGAAGGAAGGATAGTTCTATAAGGCCTCTATTCTTCGGAGATAAGTTTTCATTGACTTCTGGTCATTTTTCTTTCAGAATACATTACCAAAGTTTACATACAAGTTTTTTTCCAAGCGAAGTACAGTCTCTATTTCATTTTTTGAAGACATATTGTACTGACACCTCCAACTGACTATACTTGATTTTATATTTTTATTTGTAGATACACTATGTAAAAGATTTCATGTTAATTATTTTAAAATGTTTCATATTTTCCCTAAAGATACTGTTAATGTTTTGTTTACTATAACTCTTTAACAGACAACATAGCAATAATATTTATGTAGATAGATTGTGGATGTAAACCATGTTTATCAAGCTTTCATTTGTGTTTAATGTAGTTTGAAGTTATTAATAAACAATAAAACATAAATATTCAATATTTTTTTTTGAAGTTCTAGGTATTTAATGTACTTAAATATACAACAAATCAAATATATACAATTGTATAAAATATAATATTCAATAAAAATAATATAAATATTCAATTCTACAAATCAATCGTCTTCTATTCTATGTATTTTCAAAGAGCAAGTACATAATAGATTGTTCCCGTGGATTCATACAAACTTTACCACTTCAATTGATCACCTAAAAGGACGAATTTTCAAAAATCCTTTATTAGCAGGCACCTAGTACCTTAAAAATATGCGCATGCCAAACTCCAGCTCCTTATATCTTGTAGTTTTCGAAATTTCATGATAAATCAGTCAGTCGTCACTTAACATCAGGTGACTTGTGGTCAAACGCTACCCTGTAAATAGTAAAAAAAAAAAAAAAAAAAGTTAGTGATAAGTATTTTGCTTTTAGATACAAATAAGATAAGTAGGTAGTTAGGATGTTTTATTGCTGCATGTATTTACATGTATTACAAGATATTTCAACTTTACAAGGATAAAACTATTTTATTATTTAAAAATAGCATTCCGATAAGAACGTTTCCATACACGTGTAACTTAAATATTTCCAACGCAAATTCCGGTTTTACTATAACAGGATTTGCATTAATTGCGTAGGATGAGTCAAAGATACATTTTCAACGCTAACGCAAAATGAAAGTGTTTAACATTTTAGAATTCTGCCATAATTACTTTTACATTTATTGACTGCGTGTTTTAATATGCACTACAATATAAGGAGGAGGCAAAGTTGTTTGTAAATCACTTTGTAGGGGGTTATCTTTGAAACCACTGATCCGATTCCGAAAGTTCTTTCTCTAATAGAAAACTATGCTATTCTTGTGTAATATATATCTATGCTTTATTTAAATTCGTCTACCCGTGTGAAGCCAGGACGAGTCGCTTGTGAATTGATAATTATATACAGAATAGTTATTTGCAATTTCGTAGCCACCGGTAAAAGCCGGTTACCCAAGTTTCTTATCACGTAATTTGCACACAGATGAAACAATCGTCATTAATTAGCAAAATTTGGGCGTAATGTAATCCAATATTGAAGTATACTTTCGGTTTTATGTAGTTACGTGTCTGCTCTTCGTAGTATCTCGTAGCAAACCAACACGCGCTAAAAATCAACCGAAGTCGCCAACTCCATTCGTGCTCAAAGTTCTAAGCTAAAGTTAAAAAGTCAGCTAATTAAGCCACTCCAAAAACATAATGAGTAAATAAATGTGTTAAGTATACGCGTTTAGCATGCACTAAACAAAATCAACCACACACATTACTCGATACTTCAACAATAAAAATTAATTTCTCTTACCGTTTCATGAATTACGATTGCGTTTCCTTTGAAACTGAATAATTCATGGGCACTTTGTTGTGCGGCCTAGTTGCAGAGCACTAATGGGATGAGCGGCTGAGCCGGCCGGCACCGGGTACTCACGTGATGACAATCTCAGGCGGCCATCAGGAGAGCGGAAAGAGAGCGAAAGGAGCGCGGAGCGGCACGGAGCGAGCGTGGCCGGAGCGGAGCGCGACGCGGGGCTTACTCGGCGCTGATGCAGCGGCGCCGCGGACGCGCGTATCGAGGAAGGAAGTCCCGGCGAACTGTCAACGGCGCGGAAATCGGGCGGCCTAGAGCGCAGCGCGCATGCGTCGCGCGCCCGTCAACAGCCGCCTTGCAGCCACTCCCGCCCGCCCGCGCCGCCGGGGTGGCGACGGGTGCCTGCAGGGCGGCTCGTGCGGCGCGGGCGGCGCGGGCCTGCCTCCCTCACCACCTACCCTTTAAATCGAACGTCATATCCTACCGCGCCGCCACCCCCGCTGTAATTTCTGAAAAGCGCTGACTACCCCGCCGGCCGACCCTAAAAAATGCATTGCGTAACGGTTTTATACATTTTGCTGGAGAATGTTTGCCCAATTAATTATATACCTGCTTTCGGGTGACGGCATTGAGGACAAACTCGTTATGTAGGTTTTATTATTACATGATTTCGCCATATTTTTTAACAGAACATTTAGATCAAGTCGTATAGATTCAAAGAGCTTTCATGTCTATAAAACAGAAATCATTTATTACGTATTAATTTGCTGTACCTATAAGGACAATTATTTTCAGTCATACAAAAAAAAACTTGACAGACAAACCCGAGAGTAAAGGTAAAGGTTCCGTTCTTACATTAGATATTACAGGATACTAAAACTGCAATCTCTGCTCTGATAAATAATTTAATACTAGTTACATACATGGAATTTAACACTAACTTTTTATAGAAGTTAGCGGCAGAGAAACATGCAGCTATACCTACTACATTTTAGAAGGGGAGGAGCGGTATAAAAAATAGTTTACGACCTATTTTCAGACCTACAGAATCTAAACAAACAAAAACCATAAAAATCGACATCTACCAACCCGGACTGGGCCAGCGTGGTAGATTACGGCCCATACTCTCTCTCTGAGAGAAGGCCAGAGTCCCATCAGTGGGAACGTGAAAGGCTGATGACGAACATGATGATGAAAAATCGGTTAAAACGTTTCGGAGGAGTTCGGTTACTAACACTGTGACACGAACATGTTAAAGGTACTAATTATAGAAATATAGAAGAAGAAAATACATATTATATCTGTCACTGAACTACCTGTATACCTACACTTGATAAATTATTTCTCTGTTACATTTGAAATGTTTTTTTTGATATGCATCCTAGAGGATACCTATCTTTACTCGTACAACGTTATATTAGAATACATTAGAATATAACATTGTAAAGGTAAAATCAGAATAATGTATGGGGACTATCGAATAGTAAAACCGGTTAAAATACGAGTAAAACTCGCGTGGACAGGGTTCCGTACTATTTCGTTTTCAGTGAAGACTAAAGGCATGCGATTGTCATTTACTTATGCATTTCTGTAAACTGTAAGTTAATTGTTTCATAATGTTAGGCCTACTATTTTCATAGATGAGGAAAGAGAATGCTGGATTTTCATGTATCACTTTTTTTCTTCATTATATTTTAAACACGTTTTAAAGTTATAAAAATGTATACATATTATTCATAACGAGTCATTACATTTGATAAGTGACATGATGCCTTTACTTGTTTTTATGCTTTCTTCTTTGCCCCTCGAAATGAACCTCATAATCAAAAATCGTTTCTTTACAATAGACATCCATGATTCGAGTTACTTAATGCTGTATAATTACTTTTCAAATTTCAAGCTTTTCGTCTAACAAATTCAAAAAAATTAGCTGTGGCAGACGGACAGTGATACTATAGGAGTTCCGTTCTATCCTCGCGACATTATCAAAATTGTGGGTACGCCGTCCAAAAAAAAATGTAAAAATTGATGTTGGGTTCCGTTTTTTCCACGGACGTAACGGAACCCTAAAAATAAGATAATGCGGAGCTAGTATTTATAACTCCAAGCTGCAAGGTATCCTACGCAGTTCGCAGCAAATTTACATGATACCTTACCGGCATGAAAATACTGGTTCTAAGCAACCTTATGAATGGTATAATATTCACAAATCAGTAAATGTACGTCCATGACATTTTGGCGACTTCAAGGTGAAAGGATCAATTTGAATCCAGTATATCGCGCACAACGTTGAAATTAACTAGTCCGTGAGATGATGGGGAAAACCAGAGAACGCTGGCATACGCTTTGAAATAACTCAACATCTGAGACAATAATTATTAACAATATAACATTAAATAGGCAGTTAAAAATGTTAGTAGTATTTGCTTAGTCGTCGCCTAAGTGCAAGTCAAGTCCTACTTTACAGAAAGTTTCTTTCAGCTATTTTGAAAAAAAATAGTACTAGTAAAATAGCTGCGACCCACGGTAACACGTGTGGTTTTCCCGCTATCCCGCAGATTTTTTTGAACAAAAAGTATACTTATTCCCAATTTCACCAAAAACTCACTCACAAACTTTCACATTTATAATATTAGTGTGAAAAATCAACCATTTCAATAGCAATATACCCATAGAAGGAAAATAAATCTTAATAATTTTCAGTTTTGAAGTGTAGAGAAGACCAAAATTTTACAACATGTACCTAATTAAATTACGTACGCTGAGTTTAATATTATTAAATTTATTTGTTTGTTGTACAACAAATAGAAAGAAAGCGCACAGTCATTACCAAAACGCTATTTTAATTGCCCACCACTCAGTGGTAAGGCTTGGACCTAGCCCGCACAATAGGAGATCCTTCAAGCTACATTTCACAAATATTGCTATGATTTTTTCAATTTGCTATTGTGACCCGGATCATATAATTATTTAACATATGATTTTATAAATAGTTAATGAGCCTAAATAAAGTAATGTAAGTGTAGTAGTATAGTTAATGGAGATTAAAGTTAGGTAACCAAATATTCATATGCATTTCCGGAAGTCAAAATACCATCGAAGCCTACTTAATCATGAATATCGGTTTGTAAATCCAATTGAGGCCGGTTCATTGTTTTATTTAGCGTTGAATGGGTAATCCTACTATAATATTATAAGTTTTTAAATGTGTACTAGCTTATTCCCTGTGGTTTCATTAGCATGAAACTTGGCACTTGAGAGCTACTTCCCAATCCAGGTGTAGCGTGGCGCCATCTTTGACCACATCGTCACTTAACATCAGTTGACTTGTGGTTACAAGCTACCCTGTAAGTAGTAAAAAAACTGAACTTGGCTCTATCGCGATAAAAAATATATTTTATCTTTCCCCAGGGTTCAAACTATCTCCATTTGATCAAGATCTGTTGAGTAATTTCGCTTGAAAAGGTAATTAAACAAAGAGACAGACAGGGCTGCTTTTGCCTTTAGGTATAATTTTAAAGTATGGATGTTTGCTTACTTTGAGATAACGTACATACTTTTTAGTAGCAAAAGTTAAACCATAGTCTCACCTGTTAGTAATTGGAGATGAGGTCAATGATGGAAGATGCTTGCTTAGACACCCATTCACTCCTGGACTTGTAGGCTCACCAATATAGTGCAAGACAGCACACAGTACCTACTGGGTGTACACTCAGAGACAATGAATTACCAAATTCAGATCAGAATTTTCTGAGATTTCCTTTTCATTGCTCATGCTATTTTCAGTCATATTTCTTATACTGAAAAATGAATAATTAAAGATTAATGAATAATAATTGTTGTAATATTATATATTAATTTTATAGTCATATTGTAATTTAATTAAATATTGTGTAATATTGTGTTGATTTGAATTTAATTTGATACATCCAAACTTTACCTTTCTAGAATATTTAAGTAAACATTTTATCATAAGTTATTCACGAAATAATTTAATTCTACAGTAAGTTTCATTTTCATCATAATCGGCCTATTAGAGATCACGGGCCGTAATCTCCCATGCTGGCCCTGTTCGGGTCGCATGCCCTTGAACGTTATGTTTCTTGGACATGCCGGTTCCTTCAAGATGTTTTTCTTCACTTGTATATTTGTGGTAAACAAACAGACGGCCGATAGTAAGCGATCACCGTCGCCTATGGACGTTGCCGATGCGATCTATTGTTACTTAAGCCACATCAATTTGCTACTACCGATCCCTCTACTTCATTTTTTCAATATTAACAGTCGAGTCCAGCCCTTCGTCAAACAAAGGACCGGCTGGCGGGAATGGGGTCATACCGGCTGGCCAAAAAATAATGCATCGCTTGTGCTCTTTCCGAAATAGAAGCCGATATGTAGGTCAAGCTATGCGTCCGCTTCTCTAATACGTTATCGTACGTTTTTATAACGCGGCTTTTTTGTGACGGTAGCGTTTATTTAGAATAAGTGTGACCCTTATAATTTGCATGGGTAGGCAAGTGTAAGCTTGAGTCCATACAAAACTCCTATAGAAAAAAGTGCTCTCAGTCTTTCTGCATTTTCCAATTTTCCGGTACTTTTCTGACAACTACGCATATAACAAAAAAATGGTTTAAAGACAATGTGGTTGAAGGTACGCCACCTTGCTACGTCTACGTCATATGCTACGTCTGGATAGGAACTCTCTGGCTGCCAGATCACACCGGTAGGTGCTTGGTGACAGAAATTCTTAACTTGGTGTGGTAGCTAAAATACTCTACCACCAAGCTGTGGTTCAAAAGCCTTAAACTCCTTATAAAACTCGAACCCACGTCAGTACCACAGAGCCATGCACACTTACTCGTTTGGCCACTAACGCTCGAAATTAATAATCTATCCTGATCCGTTATCCGCGGTTTTGGCTCGATATGTCATGTCATAATATGTCAAGCCCTAGTACTAAAATGACATATTATGACATGACATATCGATCCAAAACCGCGGATAACGGATCAGGATCGATTATCAATTTCGGGCATTAGACAGCATTAGAAAATATTAGTGTCTCAACTCAAAACCTAATTACATGAAGACAACAAAAAGAAATGCATTGTCCAAGACGCGAGTAGAAAGTGGGACAGACCTTCCGATTTTTCTTTGCCTGTATTTGTGTTTGATACACTGCTCTACATAGCCTGTTATCATTAGTGATCCGATGCATAGCATTTAGACATAGAGGCCACAAGTACGGCGAGACTACTTGTGGTGGATTCTCACGTAGGTATTCGACTGGATTGCTTGCCAGATCTGCCTGGACCACTTTCGTTGTAGATAACGACTGACGAACGTCCCAGTCCCAATCCTAGTCTGCAGCTATGTGTGCCGCTTTCTTCAGAATCCTGAATAATGTTCCACTTTCACAAAACAGGTCATCCTAGATAACTAATTCAAGAACAACGCTAATGAAACAACGCTAATAAATAATAATATTTTTCTGTTGCATTATCTATCTATCTATCTAATGCCTAAAATTAATAATCGATCCTGATCCGTTATCCGCGGTTTTGCATCGATATGTCAAGTCACAATATGTCATTTTAGTAGTAATATGTCAAGCCCTAGTTGCCCTAGTACTACAATGATATATTATGACATGACATAACGATGCAAAACCGCGGATAACGGATCAGGATCGATTATTAATATCGGGCGTAAATCGTTGCATGAAGAAGGATTTTGAAAATGTTAAGGTGTTTTAGTATTGAAAACCATTCTGCTAACTAGAGGTAAAAGAGCCCATTATTATTGTTTTAGGGTAAACAGGATAGAGTTCTGCCGTAAGTCACGAACTGGCCCTCATCAAATGAGGCTGCAGGAACACACCTGAAGGTGCTTGGCGACAGTTACGGTTTAAAGATTTATTTTCACGAATTTAACTAAAATCCACTTATAAAGAGAATACAGCATAATTATTAGTTTCTTGACTAAAAAATGCCCTTATAATAATCTTTAGTTTTATTGCGATATTTTCCTTCACTGACAGCTCAAGCCTATTGCAGAATTCGACCTGAGGATTGCAAAGTGAACGCATCTATTATTTAAAAAGATATTCGAATAGATGGCCACAATAAGGCCAATGGAGGCTCACCAAATCAATGTGTGTGGAACCAGCATGATTTCAACAAAAACCTTTAGCAGAAATAGGTTCTCGTAGCTACAACTCTTTGTGTTATTTGCATCGGATTGCCCGCTGATCCGAGATAAACCAGATCACGTTTCTGATTGGCCAACCCGATTACAATGTGTCAACAAAATTATAAAATTTGTAATTTGAACATGGGTGATAGAACTTACATGGTCGGTAACCCCAGTCTGCCTCATTTTACCATATTTCTGAAACTAGTCTTGAACCTTAACGTCTGGTTTCAATGACCTATCTATCTACTGTTTGCTCTACTGAAATTAAAAACTTGACATAAGCTCCATAGAAGAAATGACAAATTTCTATCTCTGGTAGGTGAATAGACAGATCGGTTATTCAAACCGGTCTTAAAACGTTCTAATAAAATTAACTACGTACGTTACCATTCCCAAAATGTCCAGTCAAGATTTAATAGACACACACCTTACTACAATAGTAATAGTACATATTTGATGGAAGACACACACTGACTTCTTGAATTCTGAGTTACACAACTTAAAATTTCCCTTTTTTTCGAAAAAAAATTTAACTGTACGTCCTAATCTTTGTTTTATAAGAAAAGAAAAACACTATTATATGTGCTTGAATATAAAAAAAAACACCGATGACATGGCTGAATGCACGAAGCCGTGCGAAACCAGAAACAAAATGAACTGAGTCAAGCTCTATCAAGCATTCGCCTAATAACTGGTAACCCTATCTTTATCACCGCTGTAATTTGGACCACCTCGTATGGTGCAGGCTTATACCACCTAACGCGTTCAATGACAATTTCGCAATTGTAAAATAAGTGCTAAATTATTATAAATAGTGTCGAATTTTGTTTGACACTTACGCTGATACTAGGTGGTCAAAACACTTCAGTCATGAATAACAGTAACAAAAAATAATAATAACGCCCACATGCATAGCTCTGACCCCGTACTAAGATTCCTTGTATCCTAACTCCACAACACACATACAGAGAACAAGTATTTGAGCCGTTTTTTCAATGCATATAAATAATAATCACCCATAACCGATGGGGAAGAAAAGTTCTCGAGTGGCGACCACGAACCGGAAGACGTTCTAAGGTAACCCTTCCACTAGGTGCACCGATGACATTGTAAGAGTTGCAGGGAGCCGATGGATGCATATGGCTAACAACCGTTCATGGTGTCGTTCAAAGGGGGCTGCTCACCAGTGGACTTCTTCCGGCGGATGATGATGATAATGATAAAAGATAATTTAGGTAGTTGTTATGACCGACCGGACCAGTAATGCCACGAGAACTTAGTAGTGCTCGTGGTATCTTACATATCTAGTTTACTTTTTTTTCAGTGCTAAACTGCACGTAATAGTAAATTAAGAGCACTTTTCTTTTCATTTTCTGAAACATGTTTACCGTAGCACAACAGATTACGATAACAAATTTTCTGCGCATTCATTGCTTGTATTTTAGTATCTCTGTTTACCACGTTTCTTATGTTCGAAACCATGGTAACCGTGTTGAATCTCAAATCAATCAGATACCTACTTCCGTCAAGTTTTTAGCGTGAAATTAATTTTATCTCTAAAGCTATTAATGTTGTATATATATATTTTTGAATACCAGTTTCTTGGCAGTGAGTTTACAATTAGGTATGGAGTATAATAAACAAGATGACTTCAAAATGATATCATTATGATATTGGACACAAGTCACTTGATGTTAAGTGACGATACCGAATTCTCCGATAAAATTCAAAATTCAAATCATTTTTATTCAATATGGTACATTGTGATCACTTTAAAACGTCAACTTAAAACTAGCTACGCCTGTTCCAACCTCCTTACGCCGGCAAAAGAACAGGTAAGAAACGCCCGGCAGGTAATTTTTTTGGCGCGATCACATTGAAAATTTTATTCTTATTACTAATTGATTGAATTGGAGCAAGTTCACTAAAATCCCAAGCTTTTTTTCTTTGTCGTCTAATAGTCCGATATTTTTTATTTAGCTTTACTAATAAGATTTATCTTCTTTGGTTGTACACATTGGAATATGGGAACATGAATATTAACGAGTTGCGGGATCACAAGGTGGTAGCTAGCCAGATGAGCACTTAAATATGGCCCAGCACCAAGCTATATATTTCAAATGATTTCAAATATATAATTCAACTAAAACAACTAAATAAATACTTTGACGACGCGGTAGCCGAGTTGGTAGTGTCCCTGCCTGCAAAGCTAGCAGTCCCGGGTTCGAATCCCGATAAGGGCAAATATACGTGTGATGAGCAAGAATATTTGTACCTTAATCTTCTATCTTTAAAAGTATTTATTTCTCTATATAAGTATGTATATCGTTGTCACACTTGGTGCAAATAAAACACGAAGTGGTCATGTGCAAACTGTATTTATTACGTATGGTAACAAATGATGTGAACCGAAAGTTCCCACTATGGCGCCACCAGTCACTTATTTAGTAGAATATCGTGAACCAAACGCTTGCGCGATGCAGGATTTCTGACGGGCGACGCTAGCGCCATCTAGTCTTGATTGGCAGAACTAAATATCAAACAACTTTTATGATAACAATTTGGACATACCGCCCACCAAGGACATCGGTTAATGTCCTTACTACAAACATGACCGCCCACCGTGAGGTGAGGGCTTAACCTTGTTACACGCAGGCAACAAAACTAAACAATATTCTCAATAAACCAAACAATCATGGGAAATTATCCCGTTTCAAAACTTAAAGCTAAAAGCTATAACAATTCTAATTAGTAACAGGTAAAATGCACAACTTTGATGTAGGTCTCTTAATTAATGAGCCGTTGCATTTGAGAGTCACGACTCGCGTGACTTGATCATCACCAGGGTGCTTAGCTACGATTCTTCCCAATAACCATCTAGAAGGAGGCAATCCGTCCTCTTTGACTAAAACTACATCACCTAAATTGGGTTCAGGAACGTATTTGGTCCATTTGTGCCGTTGCAGCAAATGGCTCAAATATTCTCCCGACCATCTTCTCCAAAAGTCCTGCACCATACGTTGCGTCACTTGCCATCGTCTCAATGTCCCTATGTTGGAATTTTCATAATTGCGTTCAGGCACCGTTATAATAGGTTCTCCAATTAAAAAATGACCTGGAGTCAAGGGAGTAGGATCATCAGGACTATCAGACATCATTGATAACGGCCTTGAATTCAGGCACGCTTCAACTTGCGTAAGGACTGTTGTGATTTCCTCGAAGGTGAGAGTTGAGCTTCCTATCACACGCCTTAAATGGTATTTTGTAGACTTCACCCCGGACTCCCATAGACCTCCAAAATTCGGGGCATGGGGCGGAATGAAATGCCACGAAGTGCCATTGTTTCCTAACCATTCTCTGATCTCTTCAGCTACAGAAGACTGCTCTACTGCGACCAAATGACGGAGTTCCCTTGCTGCTCCGACAAAATTGGTACCGTTGTCGCTCCACACCTCATGTACGTGTCCTCGACGAGCGACAAACCTCTTAAAACCTGCAATGAATCCTTGGGATGATAAGTCGCTAATAGCCTCCAAGTGAATTGCCTTGGAAACCATACAGACGAATACACAAATGTATCCCTTATAGGACTGATGTCCTCGACCTTTGGATGCTCTAATGCTGATTGGACCGGCGAAATCAACACCACTGTTTCGAAACGGTCTAGCTGGTGTGACTCTGCAAGACGGTAGTTGACCCATTAGTTGGGTTTGAGTTGCTGCCGAATACCGTTTGCAGGTAACACATTTGCGTACGTGAGCCTTTACCAGATTTTTGGCTGAAATTATCCAAAACTTGGTACGCAAATGGCTCAACATCAAAGTTGGACCTCCATGTAGGGTCTTTTTATGCGCTTCACCGATGACGAGTTGGGTAAAGTGACTAGTATGTGGTAAGATGATTGGATGTTTGGAGTCTTCTTCCAACTCTGCTCTATCAATTCTACCACTTACACGTAAAATCCCATCACCATCTATTACTGGGCAAAGAGATTTCAACTTGCTTCTTGTCTTTACATATCCTGTTTTCTTAATATCCTTGATTTCTTCTCTAAATTCTTGATTTTGTACATGTTTTATACATACTTTCATTGCTTCTTCTATTTCTTCCTTTTGTAAATGTGCTTCATACCTTTTCTTTCCATGATCTTGTTTCTTCCATTTCATAACTCTTCTGCAATAAGCAATAACTCTCACTAGCCTTTGCAATGTTGAAAACTTTGTCCATATGGGATCTTCCTGTGCGTTCTCAGTGACAACATGGGTTTTAACTGCTCTCTTTTCCATGCTTGTGGCAATCGACTTGGGTCTTGAGTATTCGATTGTCTCATTTTTCAGCCACGTTGGTCCCTGAGCCCACAAAACATTACCTGCTAATTCTTGCGGAGTTACTCCTCTCGAGGCTATATCAGCTGGATTGTGAGAAGACTGGACATGAGCCCAGTGTGTATTGTCAAAAAGAGTTAGAATTGTTGAAACTCGATTCCCAACAAAAGTAGTCCAGCGGCTTGGATGGCCACTTAACCACGCCAAGACGACTGTTGAGTCTGTCCATAGACGAACATTGCTCTGTGGAATCTTCATGACTTCAGCTACTTCAGTGATCAATTCAGATAACAACACCGCTCCCATCAACTCTAACCGAGGAATAGATTGCTGTTTTACAGGTGCTACCTTCGTGCGTGACGTGATTAAACTAACCTGGATATCTCTCTGGACGTCTACAACACGAAGATACACAACTGCCGAGTAAGCTGCTAGTGACGCGTCGCTGAAACCATGAAGCTCCACAGCCACGTCGTCTGATTTCATGTTTACCCATCTAGGTACACAGAACCTACTCGTCTCTATCAAATTATCACGGTAAGTTTGCCATTCTGTCATTAATTCCGGTGTTAACTCCTCATCCCAACCTAATCCTGAAAGCCAAAGCTTTTGAATGAATATTTTTGAAGTGACAACACAAGGTGCTGCCCAACCCAGCGGATCAAATAGGCGAGAAATATCCGAGATGACTCTTCTTTTCGTGATCGAAGTTTGCTGCGGCGGAAGATTTACAGCGTATTTGAACACATCAAACTCACGATCCCAAGAAATTCCTAGAATTTTCATCACCTCATCCGTTTTAATATCTTTACTTCCCTTTTCCTGATCCTTTTTAGACTTCCTGTCCCTACCTTTCTCTGAAATTTCCTCATTTAACTCTTTACAGCTACTCACCCATTTCTGCAACTGGAATCCACCTTTGGTAAGTATTTCTGTCATTTCCTTACGTATCTTCATTCCTTCTTGTACTGTCTGACAACCTGTCATTAGATCATCTACGTAAAAATCTTCTTTTATTTTTTCAGATACTTCGGGACACCGTGCTCCTTCGTCGACTGCGATTTGCTGTAGAGTCTTCACTGCGAGGTAAGGTGCTGATGCTGTACCAAACGTAACTCTGACTAACTTATATTCTTCTATTTCAGATTCGGGGTTGCTGCGCCATACTACCCTCTGAAAATCAACATCTTCAGAAGCCACCTTCACCTGTCTGTACATTTTTACAATGTCAGCACAGAGACTTATGGGGTGCATTCTCCACCTCATAATGATGTGACGTAGCGGCAATTGCAACGTGGGACCCACCATCAGATCATCATTGAGAGACACTCTGTTCAACCCTTTCATCGAAGCATCGAAAACTATCCGAACCTTGGTCGTCGATTTGTCTTCGCGTACGACAGCGTGATGTGGTAAGTAAACCGCTAAAGATGTTTTAGGATCATTATCTGGTACGCGTTCGACATGTCCAAGGTCGATGTATTCTTGAAATACTTCGGCATAGCGTACCGCAAGATCTCTATTCTTCTTAAACCGGGATTCAAGAAGCAGAAACCGTTTGATCGCGAGGTCTCTACTGTTACCGTACTGGCATTGTGGATCATCATCACGGAAAGGAAGCTTCACTTCGTATCGACCGTCTGCATCTCTGCGAGTGGTTTGATCATAAATCCTTTCACATTGTAATTCTTCGTCTGAAAGAATCTTCTTTTTTGTTCCAGGGATGACGGACTCTATCTCCCAAAATTGTTTCAGGAGCGCGTTGTCATCAGTTTGATTCGTAGTACTCAAGACAACATGATGACAACTGACTGTATTGCTGGTTGAATTAATCTTCCCAGATAAAATCCAACCGAATGCTGTGTTTTGGGCTATTGGTAAGCCCGGTGGACCTTGAATCAGTCCTTCTCTTAAAACCTGGCCATAAATTTCAGCACCAAGCAAAACGTCAATCTTGTTTGGCGTGTGAAATTCGGGATCTGCTAACCTGATAGCGTTCAGCTCTGGCCAGTTGCACTGCACAATTTTCTCCGATGGCAAGAGTGATGTTATGTTACCTAACACGTACGCATGAACTTGGAGCCTGAACTTAGAGTCTAGGGGTGAGTGAACAGTCAATGTGACTGTGTAATCTGAAGCTAAAGTGCTTATCTCACCACCTACGCCTGAAATAACCGACCTAGCCGGCGTCTTTCTGAGTCCAAGCAATTGCACTGCTGATTCAGTTATGAATGATGCCTGGGATCCTTGATCCAATAACACTCTCAGCAGTTGTGATGAGCCTTGCCTTGTCTGTGCTTTGACAAGTGCTGTGGCCAATAAAACTTGCGTACCTACTGACTCTGTGGAGAAATGAGATGTAATATTTGATGTTGATGGTTCACCGTTTGATAACGCTGCCTGAACAGTAGAAACTGCTGATTTTACATCAACCGTTGTATTATTACAAGCGGTTGTGCCTGAGACAGAGTTAGGGTGAAGCAACGAATGGTGCTTTCGCTTACATATGCGACACGATGAGTTTGAGCGACAATATTTAACTGAGTGGTTTGACCCCAAACAGTTGAAACACATACCCTTAGTTTGAATGAATGAGTGACGCGAATCGGGACTCTCCTTTGCAAAAAGTTTACAGTTCATAATTTTATGATTTTCGTTACAAAATTGACAAGGGTTACTGACATTAACATTGCTGTCAGTATTAACAACATGATGAGCCCTTGGTTTGTTGTTCACATAAACATTTGGTTTCGGCTTGCTGGACTTAGTATCTAAAAATTCTAGTGCTCGAAATCTGGCTTCTAGAAAATCTCTGAATTGGCAGAGCGTGGGCAGTTCATCTAAAGTGCTGATCTGCGTTTCCCATTGCTTGCGTGACTCGGGATCTAATTTTGCGCTAATTAAATAAATTACTATGATGTCCCATGAACTCACATCAATTCCGATATTTTTAAGGCCATTGAGACACTCCATAGTTGTGTCTAACAAGCATTTGATAGCATTTGAAGTTTCTAATACATTTGTTTGACTTAACAGACGCCTTAATAAGCAATTTGACAAAAATCTTTTATTATCATACCTGCCCTTAAGCATTGACCAACATTCCTTATAGTTAGATGATGTGACAGGAATGTGGCGGACAAGTTGTTCGGCCTCGCCTGTCAACAAGCCTTTCAGATAGTGCATACGCTGCACATCATCCAAAGAATCATTTTTGTCGATTAACGAATCGAACAAATCTTTAAAAGTTGGCCATTCCGCGTACTGGCCCGAAAATGATGGAATACTTATTTTTGGCAGTTTGATGGTATCATTTTTAGTGGATTTGACTTGACCTACTGGACCACTTTGCCCTGGTACAGAACGCAAACTTTCCAACGCATCTTTCAATTCACTTTTATAAACAATGTACAACTCTTCAGTTATTTCATAGAAATCATCCGTAAAATACCTATCTTTTTCTTGCGCATCTGTCGCTGTTTTAATGATGGTATCATTCGTAGCAATAAAACCACTCCACAAGTTTTCAAGTGATTCTAATCTTGTTTCTATATAGGAACGAGTGATTCGATCTTTAGGCGATTTCTTTAAATTTACTCTAGCCTTTTCAATTAGACATCTCTTATGATGTTGCAACTTGTACAAAGCTTCCATTATTACGAATTAAACAACAAATTTTAAAAGTTGAAATTTTAAGAAATTTTTCTAAGTCTCAAAAATTGCCAAAAATTTTACAAGTGTTTGAAAGTTCGCAAAAATTTAAAAATCGGGCATAGGTTCCCCGTCTCAACCACTTTTCTTTACTAACATGCACAAATTATTCTAAGTCCTAGCTATACAATTAACAAACAACTAAATGCAAATTTTCTAAGTCCTGACTCTACAATTAAACTATATTAAATTATTGTCTCTACTAAATTCACTTGACTCTATATTCTTGAATGGACTGTATAATTTAAATGTACTCACAGTTATATCGCACTTTACCACTTCACTCCACGGTATTCTTCGACGAATTTGTTCCGGCTCTCGCAGCGCCCCCTGGCGCCGTCCACTGGTACCGATTGACTTCACGAAGCAGGATCCAACACGCAGCGCCCTCTCGCGCCGGCCACGGGTAACGGACTCCCAACTTGACTACTTCCGCAAAAGTAGTGATGACACACTCTCTGGTACCAGAGTGCTGGGCGCTTCAGTGGAATCCCCACAGATTACTACGCCACCGTAGAACGATTCGTCGACTAGTCTTTTTTTGACTAGTGCATCCGAGCTCGTAGGACCATGTCACACTTGGTGCAAATAAAACACGAAGTGGTCATGTGCAAACTGTATTTATTACGTATGGTAACAAATGATGTGAACCGAAAGTTCCCACTATGGCGCCACCAGTCACTTATTTAGTAGAATATCGTGAACCAAACGCTTGCGCGATGCAGGATTTCTGACGGGCGACGCTAGCGCCATCTAGTCTTGATTGGCAGAACTAAATATCAAACAACTTTTATGATAACAATTTGGACAATCGTTGTCTAGTTCCCATAACACAAGTTTCGAGTTTAATTTGGGGCAAGGTCAATTTGTGTGCCCGATATTTATTTATTTACTTGTTAAGAAAAAATATGGATTTAAAAACTGCGCACGTATGCATCTAATTAGTAGATAATTATAAAGACAAAGACACAATACAGTTGTAATGGATTTCTTCCGCGAAAGGCTAAGCGCATTAAATCAGCATTCCATATTAAAAATTGCCACGTTCTTGTTTAACTTATTTTAATTTTAAACTTTAAATATTATAATGAATGTTTGTTTATGTTTTATTTAAGCAAATTAAACATTCGTACGGTACGTGTACGTATATGTGGACATTAATTTAGTGGTTTTGCATGTGTGGTTGTAGGTTTCACGGAACAATGTTGGTACAGTGTGACCGCTCTAAGGTGTACAAGACAACTATATTATATTATAACAACAAAACAAAACCAGAACTTAATCAGTAATTATTTTTTTGTGCCGGTTTACATTTTAAAGCCAAGATGGGTGTGTGATAGTGACGTTGACTTGCGACCATGGGTTTGAATCCTTCAACGAGCTTGGGCTTTTGGTAAAATGTTCCGTTTTACTTAGGGCAGTTTCATCTGAGAGACAGTTTCCAAACAAGGTGTAGCATGCCGCCTCTTACGACCCGTCACATAACATCTCGTGATATAACACTACCCTGAAGAAATGACGTGAAAAAAAATCTCATTCAATATAACAGGTGCAAAATCCTGGTTTTCTATTTTTATCAGACATAAGAAATCCAATTCACTTATACGTTTTTCTTCAATTTATGTTTTCGCATACCATTTGGAACACAGATATTCCAAGCACATAATACCAATAGCACCTAAGCGTATCAAACATTATTCTTAACAATTAACAAATTAAATGTTAATGTACAAATTCGTAATTCATAAAACTTTTACAACTTTATAAGTCAAATAAAAACATTTAAAAACATCATCACATTTTTAAAAAAACAAATAAAAGATAAACTGACGACGGTCCTACTATATGAAGTGTTTTATCTATGCTATTGCGTGCATGTTTAAAATAATGCTCAGGGGCGGGTGCGGGGCGCGCGGGGCGCGGCGGCTCTGCGCAGGCCGCGCTTGCATACAATGCCGGGCCGCATCCCGGCCAAACACCGCGGCACGTGTAAGCCCAGTGCCGAACTTGAAAAATAAGTGATTTACGGCCGGTTTCAATAACATAATATGTATCCGCGGTGATAGAAATTTGACATTACTTCTATGGAGTTTGTGACAAATTTTGTGAGAATATACATACAAACAAATGTATTAGGTACACTTAGATTGATTTTGCACTAACTCACACTAACATAGATAAATAAGGTATTGATTGATAGCAGTCCTCCTCGCCTCTAATTTGTTAATACATAATATTGTTGTTGTGCCCAACAAAGTTCAAAATGATCTTAACTAAACCCTTATTTATCCTTATCTTTGAATTTATATCTAATTATGTCACGAAAACTACAAATTCAATGTTCAATCGTTTTGGCTAACTACTTTACAAATCCTTATTTCAGAAATCAGCCAGTATTACCAGCTACTATTTCTCAATACAGATCGTTTCTAGTGAAAACCTAAAACCCTGTAACAAATTTTCTACCGACATATTACTAAACTTTCACCTAAAACTCTAGTCATTAAACTCTCCATTTAATAAAGCTTAAGTTTAGCGCAAATATTTGCTCTCATCACAGATCAGTGGTCAACACGTGTACGAGGTCAGCCTTTATGCAGTTTCATCGGAAAGCCTTTGATAACCGTCCTCGTTTTATAATCGCCCGGGGTGTTGGTGTAGGGCGGGCGGGGAGGGCGGGTGGTTCGTGCTAAATCTACCCGCTCCCGGCCAAATGACGGCACGTGTAACGATACCTACAACTGCAGGGACCTTTGAATTGAGAGAAAGACACTGTTTCTAGTTAGCATTGTACTATGTCCTTTTGAGAAGTTTGATAGAAGATGAAGCGATGAAGGCTCAGTGGAAGTGACGTGGACTTGCGAAGCAGGCACAGAAAACATCGTGATGAAACCTTAGCTTGGTGGTAGGACATTTTTAGTGCTCACCTTGCTAGCTACCTCACCTTCAAGAATCTATCGCTAAGCACCTATCGGTGTGTAATAAATATAAACTAAATATGTTATTTAAATTAATACGTGAGAGAAATCATCCAAGAAATAAATGTTCACGTAATAAGGTACTACTGTCATCAAATGATTCACAATGTTTAAGGCAGAGAAATGAATTAAGATCAAGATGTGATTGGTGAAAAAACTTTTTATTTTTTGAAACTTGTAATGTAAACAATTAGCAAATATTTAAAATGTTAATAATAAATCAAACACAGTACACTAAAATTTTGGTAAGCCTCCAGAAGACGGTAAGGTGCTCAAAATGCTGGCAGCATCGCCTAAATGTTAATCAGAAGATAGAAAAAGGAAAGCTTTCCTTTAAAAACATTTCAAATAGAATAAATAATATCTATATACTGTCAAAAAAATATACAAAGTGCCCCCTATTTGTGATCCTTATATTCCTCCTATTGCATAAGTAGGAAGACTTTGAGTAATTTAAACAATGTAATACCCCGAGGGCTCTTGAGCAATTTTTTGCAAATATTGCCTTGATTACTACATTTATTAAGTGTTTTTGTTACGTTTTTTTTACTTCTAGATTGGCATGAGGTACCTTTGGTCACCTGCGGGTGAGCTACTGAGATCCGTGCCTTAATCATATTGAACTCTAGTAATAATTCGATAAAACATTTATTTATGGCTGAGTTTTATTTATAACGTCTAACAACAAAGCTGGAATGGCAATTACATAATTAAAGAAACCACCATAGTTTTTACTCACTTCAAAAAAGAGGAGGTATTCAAGTCAGATCAGTTTTTTGCTAATTGAATTCAAGTCATGGCACATTTGAGCACAAACATCAAGGTCATCCATGGGACCGCGTGAAAAATAACAGAAAAATAATAAAACTAAATGCGTAGTAAAAAGTTTCGAATGCGGACCTGTAATCGCATTGTACGATAGCGTCATTTACGCACACACCAAAGCGCATAGCCGAATTTCGTAGATGTATTTTCCTATTTCGCATCAATGTGTGCAGCGCAGCGCCTCTGGCGGCGAGACGGCGATACGGGGACCCGGTAAAGTGCAAGCGAGACGAAAGAGGCTTATATAACGCATTATTTTTATAATTAACAGACAAAAATTGAGAGATACAGCGGAGCGACCCTGACTGAGGACAGTGATCCCGAGAAACGAAAATTTGCACAGATCGAATGTGGGCGGCCTCGAACGCTGCACGTTACACACACGCGCAAACAACAGCGCACACATAGAAACGAGGGAAAATTTTCAACTTCCGCGTGTGGTCCAGGCTCTGTTATCTACCAGCCTACATGCACCCCTGGTCCTCTTGGATCGATCGCTGCATCCCCTATGCCCAATTAATTTTAAACTAGATTGAAATCGAAACCGAGCAGCTTTATAAAGTCGTAATATTTGATGTACATACATAAAACGGTTATTTGAATAACGTGAATGGCTATTCAGTGTAGTTTTGTATTTAATCTGTGACTTTAGCAACAAGTTAGAATTCAGGTTTGGCAGCAATGAGGTAGTAGATGAATATTAATAGAGAAGATACAATATGTTTTAATAAAGTAGTGACAGTAAATTGGATTTTTCCAGTCTTAGCTTTAATCGAATGACATATTATAAATATGTTAAATAGGGTTCATGAGCAAACGTAGCGTAACACATCTTTTACTTGTAATATCAAGTATTAAATATTTGCACAATCTTCGCTTGTCGTAGAACATCCCCAATTCACTAAATATCATTATTATAGCCATAAAGATAAAGATATGGAACTATCCATATATACGAATTCTCAGCCATGATAGCTCAGTGGTAACGGCGTTGGCTTGCGACCCACAAGTCGTGGGTTCAAATCCTGCAATGAGATTGAGCTTTGAAAAAAACCTCGTGATTGAAAGCTTGGTGCTAAAGCCCTACCACCAAGCTATGGTTTGATCACGACGTTTTCCTTTACCAAAAGCTCAAGCTCATTGCAGGATTCGATCCTACGAGTCGCAAATTGACGTCACTTGCTGAGCGCTGAGCTATCATCGCTTCAACACCTTCGCCTTAGACATATGCAACAAAGGACGTTGCCAACTCTGAAGGATTATTTTTAAAACGCTTTATTAGCTTCACTTGTAACTAATCTTTTTTTTGACGACACGGTAGGCGAGTCGTAGTGACCCTGCCTACGAAGCTAGCGGTCCCGGGTTCGAATCTCGGTAAGGGCAAATGTATGTGATGAGCAAGAATATTTCTAATTTTTTTTTATATGAGATAGGTAAAAATGTGAGAAGTAAGTGAGATAGGCATTTGACCCCAGTCTCACCTGATGGTAAGTGATGACGAGGCCGAAGATGGAGCATGCTTGCCTAGAAGATACCTATTCACTCTTGACTTGAAGGCTCCCAAGTTATACTTATCTATATAAGTATTTATTTCTCTAAGTATGTATATCGTTGTTTAGTACCCATAACACAAGTTTCGAGCTTAATTTGGGGCTAGGTCAATTTGTATGCCAATTGTTGGTCAATTTGTTTGTTTTTTTGGCCTCCGATATTTATTTATTATTTATTTTATTTTACTCATCTTGAAGGACTGCAATCTGTAGCACTGAAACAAAGGGTTTTCCAATAAGGACTTGACAACTTTTTTCAAAACAAAATGAAAATGCTGTGTGGCTTGTGGCGCCGTCCTGTTGAAACCACATGCTGTCCAAGTCCATATATTCCAATTCGGGCCAAAAACAATCGATAATCATGGCGCGTTATCAAACTAAATTCAAAATTGTGAAGTCCCTATTGGAAAACCCCTGACTTGTGGAGGTCGTTCTATATTTTTCAAGCATACGCTACCTTGTAAGTAGTAATGAAAATAAAGATTAAAACTTCGTGGTTCTTTCGAATAAAATATTAAGTAATATACTTATAAGAAACTACCGCGTAGATACATGTCTTAGGTGATGTTTAAAGGTTAAAAGTTTGTTCAACTCGTACAACTCTATCTCTCTTCATCTAATATCAGAGGTTTTTTAAATTTGCAATACTCGTATTTGTTCAACAAAGCGATAACTTCTGACTCTTTAAGTTGTGTGCTTGATAATAGCAAATAACTTCATTCGTCAAAAATACTACATTAAATTATTAATTAGATATGAAGTTTATTCAATTGTATGCTTGCAGCTGCTTCGTCAACAATTCTTTCTACGAAAGTTACATCAGAATCGGTTCAATGGCTGAACAGTTAAACTTAAAATATACCGGCCGAATTGAGAACCTCCTCCTTCCGTCGGTTAAAAAATAAATAATGCCCAAACATATATAACACTCTGCTCACTCTGCTCTGCTCACTGCTGCTTTGACCTCTAACAAGGATTTCCTGAATCTAAGGTATCAACGAATCGAAACTACATGGATCAGGGATCCACAACACCCAGCCGTGGGAGAAAGAATTTGGCTTTTACGGAGAAAAAAGACCCTCCGAAATACCGTTTTCCTTCTGAGTCAATATGGAAGGAATTGCGATTCAGAAGGAAAACTAATACAAAATAAGGAAGGAAACGGCCTTGGAAGGTAAAGACTCAGAAGGAAAGTCAGATTTTTTTCTCAGTGTAATATTCACACATTTTTTGTTGTTATGTGATCCCCAACGAATAAGGGACAGTATAATTCTTTAAACTGCCATGGCTACGGCGCTTGCAACAGTGCTGAAATATCGAGAACTCAAACAAAAAGAAATACATGGTATATAACCAAATTATAATGATGGACAATTTTTGCGGCCAAGCAGTGTAATTAGGTATAGTGTTAGAACCCTAGCCAGGCGAGCACTCGAAAATGCCCAACCACCAAGCTATGGTTTCATCACGACGTTTTCCTTCATCAAAATCTCAAGTTCGTTACAGGATTCGAACCCACGACCTACGTTTCGCAATCCGACATCTTTCCCACTGAGCTATTATCAATATCATGTTGTTTAAGTTTGTTGTTTAACTCGATGCACAAAGTAATTAACTTTTAAGATTGATAACGAGGTCACGTCTTATTAACAACAATATTTATATAATCTGTTTAATTACTATCTGTTTTGACAACTTTGTCTCACTTCAGGAAACAAGTACCTACCTACAACAAATACAAAATCGTGATTCCCAAACACACTGATGTTTATCTTTCATCTTTCTATTTCATCATCATCAGCCGGAAAAAGTCCACTGCTAAACATAGGCCTTCCCCTTTGAACGCCACCAAGAACGGCTATTAGCCATTTGCATCCATCGGCTCCCTGCGACTCTTACAATGTCGTCGGTCCACCTAGTTGGGGGCCTACCTACAGAACCGTCTTCCGGTTCGTGGTTGCCACTCGAGAACCTATCTATTTCAGTTTATAAATATTCCTCTCTTTTTCTTTATCTCTAGGTATATCTCTTTGACAGAAAGCCTTAACAGTATATCATATACATATATATCAGTGTGTTCCAGCAGCCTCACTTGAGAGCCAGTTTCCAGTCAGGCGTAGCGTAACTCTACCTTCGATCTCACTTAACATCTGATGACTTGTGGTCTAAGTTGTAAAAATGGCTATATATACTTAGGCGGGTTTTTTAATCCGTGGTCTAGCTTAACTGCAGTAAAAACTTTGTGACAAAGTCAACCAGTTATTTAATGAATATTTACTATAGTTAACTTTGACTTCGACCCAAAAACTGATCCATACTGTGATTTAAAATAAAAGCGCAGTTGACTGTCAGAATTTAGAGCTACCAAAAACTTTTTATTTCTTATAACCAACTATGTAGGTAGTTACAATTAGACCTTAAATTAGTAGAAGATACCTACGATATAATTACTAATAAAATGGGACCCAATTTCAACCGCTACAAATTGGTAGGTTTAGTTCGTTTTCAATTTTACGTTGTCGGTGGTAACGCCGAACCGTTGAATAATATATTATATTGCTAGCCACCGTATCGACTATCGACTCTGCGTTTAATAGAGCTGTTCGAGGCCGAAGTAATACTATTCGATGGCTGACAATTAATTCATCGCTTCCCTATTCTTAACCTACTGTAATGATAGACGAGCGGTAACGCTTGCACCTCACTATTTAGGCGCTTTGTAGACGTAAGCAACTTTGGTTGAAGCAATTGTCAACTTTTGACAAGCTCGATTGCTAGTTGCAGCAACTAAAAGACAGTGTTGAATCAACTTTCAATAAATTGTTATAAATGTGACGAGGGCACTCGAAGAAGCAGCGTTTTTTTACCATAAATTATGTCATCAATATAGTCGAATAAAAGCAGTGTTATAATAAGTCAACGCAATACTATAGAAGTCGTGCTAATTGGCTTCAATTTCTGGAGCTTCTTATTTGGCATGACATTCTTCAATGTATTTAAGCAATATATCTACTACGCCATTTTATATATCGCGTGCATAGCCACTTAAAAGTTAGTGCCGTTTATGATACTGATAACCAATCTAAAAGAAAATATTATTCACAAAACCAACCAACACTAGCTGTAGAAGATAAAAAAAGGCACAAAGCTTAAGTCAGTGAGTGACATCTCCGCTATTATTGCCAACTGCAAAACAAAAATAGAAACAAAATAGTTGCACACATGCCCAAGAACAAAGACTCGCAAAATACAAAGAACGCCTAACACATCCACAAAATTCAGCCTACTCGTATAATAAAAATGCTGCGACCTCCCAGATTGCAAACAGTCCACAATATGCATAGCTAACACTAACACATGCAAGCATCTTAGGCTTTTAGACGCACACATATGCAGTGCTCATGCAGAGTAGGGTCTCACACATGCATATCTAGCCCCCCACATGCAAACTTAGGGCCCCATACATGCATAGTCACATTCCGAATCCCAAGGCATCATCGATAAAAAACGTATGAACTTGAAACTTGGCCGTGAACCTAGCCAGCACGTTGGGCTGACGTCACCTACTAACAAAACAACGAACAATTGCATAACATTAACCATACACTTCCTCGTTGAGGTGTAATTCGATTAGCGGGTTACAAAAAGCAAGCTTTACGAAATATATAACTTAAATAAACAAAAAATTTCTTCCAAGAAAGCTTGTCTAAACCACCCTTAAGTTAATGATCTGTCGCCGAGCACCAATCGGTGTGTTCCGGTAGCCTCACTTGAGAGCCAGTTCCCAGTCAAGGCGTAGCGTGGTGCCACCTTCGATCACATCGTCACTTATCATCTTGAAACTTGTGGTCAAACGAACAAATAAAACCTCCGTAGTGGGTGGCACCACTTGACACCTAATCACTCAACTGAACGAGAGAGTACAGTAACATTTATCGAGCAGTTTACCAATTAAAGGCTCAGAACACCTTTAATGCTGACTCCTGTATCAGAACATGTTATAAGCTATTGTAATATTAGCTTAGGCCAGCAGTTTCACCCGCGGCTTCACGTTATCCCGCAGGAACCTCTTCCAAGATAAAAGTTACTGATGTCTTAATCCAGGGTATACGCTATCTCAATACCAAATATAAGTCAAATCCGTTGAGACATTTCAGCGCGAAGAAGTAACTCATATACTGACCCAAAACTTTTGCATTTGTAATAGTATGAGTAATTATCTGAATATCATTGTCGTATAGTGCAGAAGGAAAGGCCCAAGCTGCCGGTTTTCATAGCTATGTGAGATACCTCTTGATAATACGGTCCAACCAATCCAACCATCAAATGAGAACCTTTTCAAAATGTTAGTTTAGATGTCCTTTAACTAATATTTCAACTACAACTACATTAGGATTTAAAAATGTCTTCTTCGGAATTGGTTCTAGAGCAAAACTGATCATGTCCTTTTTCCGATTGGTATAAGTATAAATCTAAACATTGAAATGAATAATATTTCCTTCCTGTAACATTAATAATAATTGCAACAAGAGATGTATACATGGTATATACGCAGTTCCATGCGATGATGTAACGAACGCGAGTATTGTTTATACTGAATTACCTACGCGAAGAAATAATGAAATCATGCTGTTTTAATGTGCAATGAGCATGCCAGTAGGCAATATCATGCGTCACATCGTGTTTTTTTAGTTATTGGCTATGCTCCTTAATGTTGACTAAAGAAGTGCGTACATTTTTGGGAAATGCGTCACTTGCAACGCATAACTTATTAACGATGACGTAGCTCGCGTGGAAATTGACAGTTTCCCCATATTATACTTACTTCAACACCCCATTTCAAGATTTCGTAGACGAATAATGACAGACAAAAGACAATCTGGGATGAAAAAGTAGAAGGGTAATTGAAGATTGACGTTATGTCATATCAAGTGGTCAAAAAGATGGCTGAGGACCGAACGAGATAGAAAATGCTTCACCAACAAGAATTCTGCTTTTAAACAAAATAGAAGCAGATTTCAAAGCATTTTGTTTTTAGGTGTTTCTTCGTCTATGAAAATGTAACATTTTTAAAATAGAAGAGGCGAAGGTTTCGACTTTTCGTTCTTAAAGATTTCTTCCCGAATTGAGCTAAAAATCAGCTTCTTATCATTGTTGTTTTCATTGTGACAATGTTGCTGCTGATAACACTATCAATAAGGAACTACCATAACCATAAATGACGATGCAACAAGTAGCGAGCGTATCAAATTAGCAAACAAATCGCACACAATTTTAAACCTTACCACTTCCGTAATAAAGTTTAAGAATATATGTCTTGGTTTGTGACGAGGAAAGATTGGTGCTCAGATTACGTAATGGGCTTGAATCAACACTCACGGTCATGGTGTTTTAAAGGTCAACCAGTGATGTTTCTTATAGTAGATACAGCGTCTATAAGGTGTCTTGATTTTTTGGATAATGGTATGGATAATGGTATATAGGAAATGTACGTCTTCATGTCAAGTTCCTACGAAATGTATCATCATTTATTTATTTATATCATCATCATCATCATCAGCCGGAAGAACTCGAGAAACTTTCTCAATAAAAAAAATGCCCTACCTGTGTTAAAAATAAAATGGATAGTATTAAAGAATGTTTGACAAATTATTAACACATTTCCTAAATTGTCTCGGCATTGTATACAATTCCTCGAAAATGTATACAATGTTTCATACATTTTATGTATGCCTACGCAAGTTAACGCTACTAACGACTTGCATGTTTTTGTGCATAATGTGAATTAGACTCTTTCTTCCTTACTATTAATCCATAGGAAGGAACATCTTGAAAAATCAGTATGTCCAAAAACACAATCATTAGGGCATGTAAAGTGACTTCTACCAGCCCGCATTGCGCCAACCTTAAGATAAAGGGTCCTTTTTTTCTCTGGGAGAAACTCAGAGGCCCAGCAAAGGGGACTTAATAAAATGACTTGCTAAGTTTTGCAAATGCAACGATGAACGCTTACCATCACTTGCCACACTTTTATGGAATAAAAAAGGTGAACAGAAGCTTTTTTAAAAAGCTTCACAAAAACCGTATAAGTGTCAAATTATTATATATGAACCGAAAATTTCTTTCTAAAAGAATTTTCACGTTACAAAATTTTGAAACTTAAACCCTTTTCAATTAAAATAACAAAATTACGACGTATAATGTAAATAAGCCCTGGGATCCTTACAAAACATTGGTTAACCTATTCAGTTTGATTTCCAGGAACTCTATTATGTTAGCAATTCGGTCGAATTCTCTGCTTTATTGATTTAATAATATTAGCAATGGTCTGAAACCGTAGTGTAGTAGTAATAAGTCTAAGCATCGTATAGATACTGCCTAAACCAAGCATCTTTAGGCTGGTATTCTAGCATGAAGCTCAAGCGATGATCAGTACTTGAGCACTAAGAATTGGTGATTCAAGCGTCACTAGAACTTGCTTTTATGGCTTCTTTGGACACGGGATCCAATCTCTAACGTCTATGCATAATATGAAAGTGGTAATGAAAACCTCACTCGTAGTCTAAGTTTTGCTAGCTCTACACGGAGAAAAAAGACCTTCCGAAATACCGTTTTCCTTCTGAGTCAAAAGGGAAGAATTTGTTATTCAGAAGGAAATCTAAGGTAAAAATGGGAAGTAATCAGTCTTGGAATGTCAGTCTCAGAAGGAAAGTCCAATTTTTTTTCTCAGGATACTTTTTGTCAAAGTGAGTCTTTATTTTCGGCCGTTCCCAATAACCGATCTATCCACGGTTAGCCCAACTAGAGATAGAATTTGACATTACTTCTATGGAGATTATGTCGGCCGAAATCTACTTTTTAATTTTTTAAATACCAATGTTTTTTCCTTCTTGAAACATTTATTTTTCATGTTAGCATTTATCGACATGTTTTTGTGAAAAAGTTGATGATAAAACATGCTTACCTATAGATTATCTATTCACTCTTGACTTGAAGGCTCCCAAATTATACGTATCGGGAAACAAAGACGCTTGTAGGGTGTTCCAGTCCTTCGCCGTCACTATAAAGCAAAACGTTTTGTACAGATCGGAGGAATGTCAACTTTTGCGGAATACAGTAGTAAGGCGATATCCGCATACTGTACTGTTGGTACAAGTACGTCTTGTTGTTCGATAATGGAACAAGATTTACTAAAATTATGCAATTGTGCATTAAAAAACCACAAGTGCTTGGAATCATCATTATCAGCCTATTACGTTCCCACTGCTGGGACTCTGACCTTCTAACAGAGATAGAGACTTGGAAGTACTTGGGATATTTATTCATTACAACTTCACCTCTTTTTAGTTAGTTACAAGCATTGCTATGGGGGCCCGGTGGCAGTGGCGATGTATACAAAAGTTTGTTTTTCTTCGCCACCACAGTCACTACCGCAGAAGTCTGTACTAATTGTAAGGTTACCATCTTAATTAAATGTGTTCATTCTCTGTGGTGATGAGCATCTGTGGACGTAGCCAGTGACGTTGGCGGTTGACACTGACAGATGCACATCACCGACGGATGCTAGGCAGTTTGGATTCAGAATAACACTTGTCGTAGGAAGGGTAAAATAATCAGTACCGAAAAAGAAGGAATGTAAATACAGGAATATCATCGTGATCCTTTTTCTTTTCTGAGCTAGGGAAATGATCCTACATAATCGTTATAAAACTACCACGACACGATTATTTCACTATTAATGTGGTTTATTTAGAAGACTATGACGGTTCGGGAGCTAAATACCTACCAATTACGTGGGTGGTCAGTAAACAAGCAAACAAACTTAATCTATCGATAACGACACCTTACAAATGTAACGTAAACGTAACCCATTACGTCACAAGGGCAAAACTCACATTTATAATTGAAACCTTAATATACAAACAAACTGTACACAATTGGTAACACAAAGGTATTATTACAGATTCGGGTATATTTGGTTCCCCACCTGATTAATGTATAGTAGGTCAATCAAATGTTACTACGCATAGGGTAGTTTGAAAAACAGCGCTGCGCTCATATATTATTATTGTTATGTGAATGCAGCACATGCTGAAGCTGGCCTATTGCCCTATAATTAATTAGATAAATAAGTAACTGGAACCTAGGATAAGTCTCTGTGTTATAGGGGCAATAAATAGAATTTTTATTTATCTTCTATAAATATATATGACTCAAAGGTGACTGACTGACATAGTGATCTATCAACGCACAGCCCAAACCACTGGACAGATCGGGCTGAAATTTGGCATGCAGGTAGATGTTATACGCTAAGAAAGGATTTTGAGTAATTCTACCCCCAAGGGGATAAAATAGTGTAATTTTAAACCGATCGAGCTGAGACTTTGCATGCATAAAGCTGTAGCCCACGCGGGTGAAACCGCGGGGAACAGCTAATTTATTATAAGGAATGAATATTTTAAAGGTTTTTAACAAAAAAATAGTATTGTCAACATAACCATCATCGGCCTATTACGTTCCCATTGCTGGAACAGTAGTATTAGTAGTACACTAGCTGTTCCATGCGGTTTCACCCGCGTGGGCTACAGTTTATCGCGATAAAAGGTATCTTATGTCCCTTCCCCGGGGCTCAAATTATCTAAAAACCAAATTGCATATAAATCGGTTCAGTAGTTTAGGCGCGAAAGCGTATATATTCCGTATACTCCAAAATTATTCCCGCACTTCGGTGCCCCCTCACCGCGTTACCTGCTGTAGGTACCCATTATCATATTTTAATTCTAAGTTAATTTTTCTTGGACCGCACGTTTGAATTGCGCAGCTAGAGGTCTTCCTGGTCCGCGACCGCACTTCACCTATTTCATAGATTCTCCCGGTGCCCCCCCCTCACTTCACCGCGTTTCCCGCTGCGCTGCGGTGCGGCGGTTTTATTTTTCTACTACTACTTACATTTTTAAACTCGTGATATCTTTCGAATGGAATGTCCGAATTGAATGATTTAAAAAGTTATATAAAGGCATTGAAGCAGTTTTGAATAAGAAGAAATTTATTTTGATAAGGATTAATACCAAGATACAAATAATGAGCCTTTTCTAGCAGCGGCATTAAAAATTAAAATTTTAAAATAAAAGATCACTTATTGTGGCATTACTATAATAGTTAGACATATGCTCTCGCGGACTTTTTTGTAGATCTTAATAAGACCTACAAACCCGTAATACATTACTTTGTTCTAGTGTCAATAGTTTTGGCAGCGCACGCAAAAATAGATTTTCGATTTCACACCTTGGGTTGCAAAATTGCAATTTTCTTACGGATCCCTAATTTTTTTGGAAATAAAATATAGCCTATAGCCTTCCTCGATAAATGGGCTATCTAACACTGAAAGAATTTTTCAAATCGGATCAGTAGTTCCTGAGATTAGCGCGTTCAAACAAACAAACAAACAAACAAACAAACAAACAAACAAACAAACAAACAAACAAACTCTGCAGCTTTATAATATTAGTATAGATTACAATAAAATCCCAATTCAGGTGTCTAGGTGCCTCCGATGACCACATCTTTATTTGACATCAGTGACAAACTTGTGGACAAATTATCCTGTACCTAAATGATTTCAAGCGAAATAAAAAGACCAAGACCGAGAAGAACATACATAGACCGAGTCAATGAAAGGATTGATGTCATGTCAAAAAGATTGAGGACAGAACAAGATGCCAAATGCTCCACCGACAAGAACTCTGCACTGAAATAAAGGAGAAAGATGGCGACGTGACATATTCGTAGGTACAGCATTTTTAAAAACTTACCTATCTAAGCAAGCAGTTACACGTTGTTGAGAAAATATTTCTCTATCACTTATAACTGAACAAACACACCCGACAAATATTGCCGATGGAATATTTTGATGCCAACAATCAATACTCGACGGTAAATCGGGAGCTGTGAGCCTGTGAAGCCTCGTTCCTATGACAACCATCCCTTTGACGGATTTCCCAGGGCTGCCCTCCGAGCCCAGATATAGATATTATATACTAAATTTAAGCGAAATCACGGCTTTAATCTGTGAAACATCAACATTTTACACAAAGGCTGATGTAGTGAAAGGATTGAACACTTGTCTCGCTTATTTTTCACTAAGAGAGAACTTTGTTGTTTCTTTGTGAAATTTTGAATGAGGCTTATATTTTTGTGACGCCCGTCAAATATCGTGGTATAAGCTCATAATAATATGGTTTCAAAACATTACATTTTTTGAGTACACGGTCAGAAATATAATTTTCAATTGTTCATATTATAACTAATGAAATTTGCAAAAAGAATGATCGTAGGCGTTGTAAACTTGATTTTACGCACTATGTACATAAATAAAATCTAGAACAGTAGGACATACCTATACTATATTAAAACATTGTTTTTGTATCGGACCTATTTAACTACCCACCTGCTGAAATCACCTTTGTATACACGCGAGACACCCCCTAAAATGTATTCGATAAAAGACTGATAGACAAGAAAATCTGCGTAAAATTTCAACCTTGGCTCAGCTTCAGCTATCGGTATGTTCCGGCAGTCCCACTTGAGAGCCAGGGTGCGTTACTTTAGACCACATCGTCAGTTAGCATCAGATGACGTATGATCAAACGATACAAGTAAAAACAAAAAGGCGCTTTCCTAGTTGTCTATGGTTAAAATTCTATTACTTGATAGAGAAATTAGTGTAACCTCTTTAAATTGAATCAGATAACATTATTTCAACGCAATCCGATTAGGCTTGGGAATTGGGATGAAAAATATTTTATCAGAGACACCCAGTGTTTTCAGTAATTATTTACCTACGTAGGTATGGAGGACAACGCTAATATTTGTTCAGGTTTTTATGCTTTCGATAGGATTCAAACAATTGTGAATGTTTTATTTATTGAGCTGTCTCTTGGCATGTTCTGTCGTGAATTCACAGTACGTACGGTACATATATATACTACATACCAATGCCAATTAATGTAAATTGCAGATTGTTGGAGTATTTAATCGAAATATTATTGTTTTCAATCCTCGTTTGTTTCACGGATGTAATAATATCTCAAAATCATTTTTTTCAGGACAAGAGCGTTTGACGTAATAGGCTGAACTGAAGTAGATATTGAGAGCTATCGACTATCAATATACGTAGTAATTGATACCAATAGTGTCACATAGCATTCGTTGCTCAAATCTGTCTATGTGAATTATGTTATTAGTAGATAAGGGCTCTTTTCCACTACAGTCTTGTCTGAAGCAGACAAGAATGTTTTGTCATTCCACAAACCGGGCGGACGTTCAAAAGTGACAGGCTAGCACGCGTTTTCCCGGTTGTATTTCTTTTTTATTTTACATCACACATATTATGAAAGTTAAATAGTGTGTTTGTTACTCCTTCACGATAAAACGGATCAACTAATTTTAGTGAAAACTTAGTGAAGATAGTTTATACCCAGGAGTGATCCTAGGTAGTGTATTTAGGGTTTTCTCTTCTAAATATTCATTCTTTATTGAGAAAAGTATAAATCAATATCTGCCTTCCATGTTATTTAAATCACACATATGAACATAATGAATCGCAATAACTGTTTCCGTAATGTTCTTGCAACTTGCATAAATTACGAAATCATCTGCATATTATGTGTGTTAAATAATATAGTAACGATAATAATGGGTCCCCCTGATCTGTTCCTGTTCCTGTAATTAACATAAAGGATTCATTATTTATCAGTTAACTCCAAATTGATAAACGTCTAATCGAACAATAATCTTGAGATGTCTGTAATAATTATGTAATAGTTTTTATTCAAAAATAACTAGTTTTGATATAGTGATCTTGGAACATTATTCACCATGAAAATAACAAATCGTCAAATCGTCGTCGGTAATTTTGTTGTGTTGGTGAATATTTTCAACTGACATATATTTTCATTAAATTAATCTGGCCATATTTATTTAAGTATTTTTGACTGGTTCTTTCTCACTTTATGATGGGTTTTTAATTTTTATTTAATAATGTTATCGTAAGGGGTTAATTATTATGTAATAACTGGCATGCCATTTGTATTACATCATCATCATCATCTGAGAGAAAGCCGTCATAATTGCAATAAACAAATTAAAAAATAGATAGATGAAAATACTTAAACGCGCAGCAAGAACGCATCCAACCGGAGCAAGACCCGGCTACGTGTACACACTCATTGTTTTCTTTTGATCACTGATCTACTTTGTTCTTGTCCGCCTACAAAAAAACAAACCTGGATTGTGTTTACATGCTCATCTACACTAACCGGCTAATCTAAGCACGACCGGTGAAATGACAGGAAATTCGGCTGTAGATCCGGTGCCGTCAACACGCGCCCTGAGTAGTTCTGGGAGAGGAGAAGCGGGGCGGGAGGGGTAAGCAAAACGTTTGAGAGACCGAGCTTCGTTCAAAGTTAAAGGTCAGGGTAAGTTAAGGTTTCTTACTTTGGGTATAGCGTGGTATCACCGTTGATCACATAGTCGCTTGGCATCAGGAAAGTTTTTGTCAATCGCTACCCTGTAAGAAGTAAAAAAAATAATAATGATAATTCTTGTCTGTTTGTTACAGTTGCAAATACCTTATTGAAATTTGTTATAGAGATATTGAGCCCTGTGGAATATAGCTTACATAAATTCTTTCTGACTCTGGTGGCCGAACTGTAACGTGTGCGGCTTACAAGGCGCCGATACCGAATTCGAATCCTCTCGGCCCCCACACTGACTCACCATCGCTCAGACGGTAAAATAAAACCTCATGAGAAAAGCGGCATTCAAGGGCATGTGACATATACCAACCCGCACTGGGGCAGATTACGCTCATGTTCTCTCTCTCTCTCTCTCTCTCTAAGAGAAGGCCAGAGTCCTAGCAGAGGGAACGTAATAGGTTGATGATGATGGATCAGACTCTGCTCTTTTTTCTACTAAAGTCACCAACAGAATCTGCAAATTGAAGTGGCAATGGGCAGGCCACATCGCTCGACGAACCGATAACCGATGGGGAAGAAAGGTTCTCGAGTGGCGACCACGAACCGGAAGACGTTCTGTAGGTAGGCTTCCACTAGGTGCACCAATGACTTTGTAAGAGTCGCAGGGAGCCGACGGACGCATAATGCATAATATGGCTAATAGCCGTTCATGGCGGCGTTCAAAGGGGGAGCCCTAAGTTCAGCAGTGGACTTCTTCCAGCTGATGATGATGATGATGTTTTCTAAAACTAAAGTATATATCGCATTTTGTTTGAAAGTATGTAACTCATAACACGAATTATATGAACTTCAATCACTGTGTCGTAGAGCTACGGCAGTGGGGGCGGAGGTAGGTACGAAGTTCAGGGGCCCAGCGTGCGGCGCTCGCAAATAGCAAGCTGCGACTTGGCATACTATACTTCCCCTCCAGCGCCGGACTGAGGCGTTTTTCTTTCGCACATGGTTTTTCATTGACAGTGATTTAATAAATTTAATCGTAATTACCAAAAAGTGTTTATGTTTTATATCACAGTTTTTTAAAACAATTTCGAGGTAAGGTATTAAGGAAAAGGATTTTGTGAGATAACCGATTAAATCTGTTTACTTTTCACTTTGGTTTGCTGGGGGTAGGACCCATAATGACCGTGGATCCAAGCTGCAACAAAATAACCGGACCGATTTACATGAAATTTCATATGGGGTTAGTTTGGAACCTGAGACAGGACATTAAGATACTTTTTACTAAGTTTAATTGTAGTCCAAGTGGATAAGCCATAGAAACTAGCTGCGTCCCGCGGTTTCATCTGTAGTTTTCCTGCTATCTCGAAGGAATCATTTTCTGGAAAAAAAATAGCTTGTAATTATGTCAAACCAGAATATGAGCGGTTTCCATTTCAACTTACAATCAAATCCATTGATCCGTTTTAGCGTGAATAAGTGACAAAACATACACACTCACTCACTCACTCACTGAAAAACTTTCATAATATTTACAATATTAATGTAATAAAATAATACAACTAGTATATAAGATAAACTTTAGGTAGGCATTAAAAATTTCTCAATACCAAAACACATTTCTTTCTCATTTCAGAGCATATTAAAATTTTCCTTCATTATTTGCTGAATTCAACGGTATCAACTTCCAGTTCTGAACACAAATAATGTCGAACAAACTTCGAACCTAATTAAAATATGTAGGAATAATATTTTGATGTCAAAGTTAGGGCCTTATTTGGGGCGTAATAACATATTAAATGTTATACCTACAGTATATTATATTGTACCTAGGTTGCCACTGAGCCTTTTTCGAGATCTGAACAGACTAGATGCTACTTGTGTCTTTATATTTATTAAAATATTGAAGCCTCTCTTATACTACAGGCGGGCCGCACCGCAAAACATCATGCTTCTCTGTCGTTAACTTAATGTTTGAAAGAGATGAATAAATGCGATGCAGCGCGGCCCACCCTAATGTTCATAAGTCTTTGAGAAAAAAGAACCACATACTTTTGTTGGGGTGGCTTTGAAAACCCATAGAATACATTTCTCATTACGTACGTTTCAGAAACATTCTAAGCTTTGATTTGATACAATCACCTCGCGCTGGATCGGGAACTGGCTCCAAGTGGGGCTACCGGAACACACTGGTAAATAAATTGGGAGCTAGTGTTCATAAAATTAGTAAGAAAATGTAATGTATCGTAATTGTTGCCATGACTTTACTATATGTCATGTAGGTAGAAACAAAATAATAATTGTGTATCTACAACTGGAAGATTTTTATTAATTCTACAGAGAGTAACATAACCGCCGGCATTTCCTAAAGAATGAGGAATTATTTTCAGAAGAAAAGATTTTCTTATAGAACTAATGCTGCCTGTGACTACGAAATAAACGAAATCGGAAACCCATCAGAGACGTCAAAAATACCGGCTCTCGGGGCTTTCGAATTTACTCTACGCCTCCGACGCGACGCCTCAAACAATAAAATTGTGGCACAGTACACGGCGTTCGTCTGTTTCTGGTCCAGTGTGCGAGATTAATTAGCTGAGGGGTGAGACCAATTAAAACTTACTACTTTACTTTTAGCAATATTTACGTATTTACGCACTCCTATGATACAAAATACGAAAATACTTAAATTAAGAATTAAAAACCATCCATGTCCCAGGCCCGTAACCACTTGACATAATATTCGGCCTTCAGGTAAGATTTAGGCGCCATTGAGGCAAATTGAAAAGAGCTTGTAATAAGCGGAGTGGGAGGCGGGGGCGCGAGGCGGGGGCGCGTCACTATCGCAACGAGCCGCCGGGTGGCCCGGCTATCGCCATGGATACGCGCCGAGTGCGGCCCTGGGTGGCCTTGCAATGGAATGGGGAGGGCAATAGCCCCGTCTTGCAAGTCGCTATCAATCCGCGCTTGCCAACGCGCCATCCGCGTAGTTCTAATATACTCTAATAGCTGAGAATAGTGAGTTTGCTCAAGGTCGCCTTGGATTTTTATTTGCACTGCATTTCGGTATTTACGTGACCGATGAGGTGCGCCGCTTTTTGCTGTCGGTCTGTTATCGAATTCGTGATCGTTCACTATTTAGTTTATTAACTATACTTACCTACCTATTATGTGCTATTTGCGTTGGTCTTTAAGATTACATATTAAATTTGTAATAATAATTATATGGTATAATTTATAATTTTATGTAAATATTTAGTTTTTTCTAGTAAAATCACTAGGATTTGATGACTTGTCCGTAAGTAGATGATACAAAGGAGCTTTGTAGTTCACTGAGTCAGCGAATTCCAATATTTTACAATTATTTTTATTTATGTTTAAGCATTTAAATTACATTGAATTCAAGAATACCTATTTATTGCAACATTCAACGGCATGTGACATCTACCAACCCGCACTGGGCCAGCGTGGTAGATAACAGCCCATGCTCTCTCTGTGAGAGAAGGCCAGAGTCCCAGCAGTGGGGACGTGAAAGGCTGATAATGATAATGATGACTTATTTATTTATTCCAATGACGATTCCTACAGGTTCTAGAAGTTTCTTGCGAACTTGTGAATGGTGCAGTTTGAAAAAGTGTGTAAAAAATTAAAATATCTCAAAATTGATATCGCTATTGCAAATAAAAATAATTAATATTTAATAATATAAATAAACTAATAACTATGCTAATACATATAAAAATAAATTAACTAGCTAACATATTAGTAGGATAACTTCAGGTTAGCATATTTAACGCGTAAAAACGTTAGACCGCTTTGAAAAATACATTTGTTTCCTTGATAAATGGTAACAATGAAATTAGCAGCCTGTAGGATAGAATTTTAAGGTTGACAAATTTTTATGCCACGACAGTATTTAGTTTTTAGGGTGTCAATGAAACCCCTTTTAAAAATGACGCAATTCCCCCCGTAGCGCAACTGTCTCTAGGAAACCTTACAGTTGGCTGGTTAATCTAATCTAACAAACTCCAATCTATTCCCAACTCTACTACCTTGGTTTAGAGTTGACTATCCTACGTTGATGGTTTTTCAAATTGTTAAGGGTCGGAAGAAAAATTATGCGCATGTTTCATTGCTGTCTGTGAAGGTGTTGTGCGATTGAAAGTCTGTGAAGGAGTGGCAATGTATGTTGCTTTTAGTGCTATAGTCGTGTTTCAGGCTATGTGGAACGCTCCTTTGAAGTCTGGGTCTGTCGTGCGCCCCCGTGCGTGCCTTCAGCTAGTTTTCCCGAAATCCAGACCGAGGGCCGACCTCGATTTTCAGGCCTTATGCTTCTATAAGTTATTCCACCCTGCACGCTGTGCGTAGGCTTCGAAATGTTTATTAAAATCCGGTGTATTTTTTGGTGGTGGTATGAAGGTTTTTCTATGCGGTTGTATGGTAATGTTACATACATACAACGCATAGAAAACATCATCGCTCTTTTTGTGTTACTGAGTAACCCACTTCAGCAGAGAGACCAAGATTTTGACAGCCCAAAGTTTTCGATCCACGTTCAGAAACCAACTAGCTGTTTCACTTGCGTGGGCTACATATTACCCCTTTAAGAGATGAATTTCAAAAAATCCTTTCTTAGTCTGCATCAAGACAAACATACCCTCCAAATTTCAAGTTTCAACGACCAGCGGTTTACGCTGTGCGTTGATATCAGTCAGTCAGGACTTTAATTCTTATGTACATATATCATCATCATAAGCCGGAAGAAGTCCACTGCTGAACATAGGCCTCCCCCTTTGAACACCACCATAAACGGCTATTAGCCATTTGCATCCATCGGCTCCCTGCGACTCTTACAATGTCGCGGGCCACCTAGTGGGGGGCCTACCTACAGAACGTCTTCCGGTTCGTGGTCGCCACTCGAGAACCTTCCTTCCCCATCGGTTATCGGTTCGTCGAGCGATGTGGCAACTTGCAAATATTGAAAGCTAAGCTGAATATACATATATGGAAGATAGATAAATACAAAAGCCCATACTCTCTGAGAGAAGGCCAAAGTCCCAGCAGTAGCAAAGTAATAGGCTGATGATGATGATGATGATGATGAAATGCAAAAGCTAGAGATTTAGTCTTGTTACTCCTATCTATGTAATAATATAAGCTACTCATTTAGGAAAACGGTATGTTAAAGTCACAAAGCATGTTGTATTTTAAGCCCATATTGTATATCCAAAGGAAATTAATTAAGGTGAATTGGAGACGTAACTCGTTGGTAGGGAAAACGTAACCGAACAAGCAAAAATCACGACGTCTTTCCATCGGCTTGTTAATCCATTAAAGAAAGAAAAATGTGCCTTTTCTTTAGCAGAGAACAAAATTCCTTTTTGGGTTGCATGCTTCGAAATGAAAATGGAAACCTTATAGGATTCGTGTCTGTCTGTCTGACAATCTTATTTTCAGGAATGTGTGAAGGTATCAAGTTGAAATTATTGTCATCTAGTTGCACCCTGCAATTTCACCCCATTAACTGGGCCAGCGTGGTGACTATGGGCCATACTCTCTCTCTCTCTCTCTGCCTCTCTATGATGCTGGGGCCACACTAACGAGAAATGCCGTTCAAAAGCGCGATGATTGACGTTTGACATAAGTGTGGCCACGACATTTGACAACGGCATTCGCATATGCGTTTGACGTTAGCCGATAACTCAAGTACATTCACGCTGACCATTCAAGTGTAGCCACTCACACGCGTTGATAATTAACGCAATATTTATCGCGATGATAGGCGTTGACATTTCCCTTGACGATGACCTTAGTGTGGCTTGGGCATCAGGAAAGCCTGTGTCACAGCAATGGAAACGTAATAGGGATAAGGTGATGATTATCCTGCCTTACTTTGAACTTCAAAGTAAAATATAATTAAATTTCACTCCATAAGAACTAATGAGATAAGTTCAGAACCCGTGAGCATATTTATATATTGTACGTCCTGACTTTAACAGTCATAAAGTCATGTCAAAAGCCTTGGATGGCCTGAAAACGTTGACACTAGAGATAGCCACCTCTATCGTGGAAGGCCTCTAGGGCTCTAGCTTATACAAACTTACTGTCTGCCCTCGTCAACCGTTCCCGGACAAAGTCGCGGCCGGCGGTGTTGTATCTGAAATAAAGAACCGGTCAACTGCGAGTTAAACTCGCGCACTAAGGATTCCGTACAATTTTTATTTTTTTAAACTACTTATTTACTGTTTTCTGACTTTTTGCTTTACAAGTGCTGTTAGACCTTGCTTCATGTCCTATTTCAACGGAAAGTACCTTACAGATTTTGATTCCCTTGTGAAATCGTAAAATATGCGACTTAAACGGTCATATCTTTTGGTTGCTTTGATTATCAAGTTCAATTTTTTCACAACTAAAAGAGACTGTAGAACCGATTATTTGATACTAGTCGCGCCCCGCGGTTTCCCTCGCGTCTTGCCGTTATCCCGCTGGAATCTTATTCCTAGCCTATGTGTTAATCGAGGGTATGAGCTATATTCATAAGCTACACACAAACTTTCGCATTTATAATATTAGTAGGATCAATTTCAACTTGGTACCCCAACGCGGTCTTGAGATAAAGAGTCATGACAGACAGAGAGACGGACAACAAAGTGATCCTGTAAGGTTTCCGCTTTTCCCTTTGAGGTAGGGAACCCTAAAAATGCTCCTGTTAAATTGTCACAATCGCACAGAGTTACCGAAATGACAGGGGGAGAGCCTTTGACCTTTTTTTCAGGGCGTATTCAGGCGCAACTTTTTGTCTGTTCTACATTAAAATGACAAGTTAGGGCCGTTAGGATCAAAGAAACTGACTTTGGAAATGCTGAATTGTGAGCTTCGGAATTAAGTGAAAATTAAATGAAGATTTTGTAGGTTTGATTAAATATTGCGTAGCAACGTATTATAATGTTACAATGTAGCTTTTACCCGCGGCTACGTCCACGCTACAATGATTTTCTGTGTACTTTTGTGTTCGTAGAGAAAGCTCAGCAGTTCAATGTCACAGCACAATGTAATTTACCTCAAGTCGACGTATATATTTCCTTTTCATTTATGCATGTCCAGGAATAACTTTTTACGGAGTAGTCTGATTTTCTTAACTTAAAACTCAAACTACCGAAACTATAGCACATGCAAACTTCATATCGTTGCTTTACACCATACAAAACAAACAGACAAATAATAACCATATAGATTGGGGCTCATTGACCTCTGATTATTCCATCCCAGTTAATAAATTGATACAGAAGGAAGATATAACTTGTAAAGCCTCCCTTGTAGAATATATTTATACGAAAAGCTAATTGCGGGTCGCTGAACCCATATCTATGTTTTGAGGTTTTTGTTTGTGTTTGTGAAAGAGGGATCAAGGTAGGTAGTACTCCGCTGATATCACACATTTTTTTTTTTTTTTACTATTTACAGGGTAGCGTTTGACCACATGTCACCTGATGTTAAGTAACGATACACCTGTACTGGGAACTGGCTCTCAAGTGAGGCTGCCGGAACACACCGATAGGTGTTTGGCGATAGATTCTTAACAAGAGGGTGGTAGCTAACCAGGCGAGTACTAGAAAATACCCTACCACCAAGCTATGGTTTCATCACGATGTTTTCCTTCACCGAAAGCTCAAGCTCATTGTAGGATTCGAACCCACGTCCTACGGATCGCAAGCCGACGTCACTACCACTGAGCCATCATCACTATAGTATCTATCGCTACATCTTTGGGGTTCTGTACCTAAAGGGTAAAACGGACCCTATTACTAAGACTCCACTGTCCGTCTGTCTATCCCTCTGTCACCAGGCTGTATCTCATGAACCGTCATAGTTAGACAGTTGACATTTTCACAGACGATGTAAGTATTTCTGTTGCTGCTATAACAACAAATAGGTACTAAAAACAGAATAATATAAATATATAAGGGAGCACCCATCAACAGACGTGTTTTAATAGATTAAGGTCCGGAACTGTTCGTGCGTGAATCCCACTCGCACTTGGCCAGGATTTTGTTTATTTTATCGTTCATCAATACCCAAAGAAGACACCACGAGCCAATTTCACGGTTCACCAAACAGGCGTCCCTAAAGCAATACAACATTTAATAATTCACATGTTCGAGCATTTTTAATTTGAATCTGTATTATTCTGTATGTAGACTTAGCTAGGGTACCTACCAGTTGTTTGCTTACCATTAATATTCGAGCTCATGTTGGAGTTGGATTGGCTGTTGAAATGAAAAGGCATATGTGAACGTTAATACTTCTTGCCTACTCAGTGCTTTATATCTATGACTAGCTTGCCCCGCGGTTCCTCCCGCTTGGAGTTTCGAACGAACCGCACATTTTTCGAGATAAAAAGTCGCCTTTCTCTAGGCAAAAAAAACGTTTGCATTAAACAATGACAAGTCAACAAACAAACACACTTCTGTATTTATTACTAGTTTCGCCCCGCGGTTTCAGCCGCGTCTTCCCGTTATCCAGCAGGAACCTTTTTCGGGATAAAAAGTAGTGTTAATCCAGGGTATAAACTACCACCACCCTGTGGTTTCATCGTGATGTTATCCTTGATCGAGTGCTCGTTGTAGGATTATACCTATACGGATCGCAAGTCAACGTCACTACCACTGAGATAATGATATCATCGCTAAAATTAAATTAATTAGTTACCTACTGATTTATTACGAAAGCTAGTTGAGAAAAGATTTTTGAAAATTTGGCTTATCCACGCGTAGGTAGGAGTCATACAATGCGTAAGTCAAGTGTACATTATTAATGCATGTATAGCCAAAAAATTAGCCTACGCACGTTCAGTGCATCCTGATTCTATACAATAGAGGTGAATGCGCCTGCCACATACAAAATGTATCTATAGGAATTTCTAACCGACAATCTAACTGTTTAGAAGATACCAGGAGAATAATTAATTTATCGATAACATTTGTAAGCTTTCTTGAGAGCAAGATGAAATTCGTAAGCGATAGTTTGGAGTGAACTAATGAAGCCAATAATTTCTCATCAAAATCACTGAAGGGCATTCAAATTTCGTTGATACAAATTTCAGGAAGAACAAATTAAGGCCACTTGAAGCCATTTCTCTCTGGGTACGATTAAAATATCGAACAAATCGTTTCAGTAACAACTTTTACAATTGTGTCAAGATAAAAAGGAAATAAAATTCGTAATTGATCAGCAATCCAAAAGGTTGCAAGTGTGAAGCCGTCTAGACGAAGCAAAAGGACGGGGTTTGATAAGGGTGCCTTGGACGACCTTGACCTTTACTACCCCTAAACAAATGAGGCATTCCCCGTAGTCACATATTTCCATATGTTACCGCGCCTGACACGGTTATGAAAAAAACAAATTTTATTCTGTAAGGGATAAAGAAATAACTTAAATTTCAATAGCTAATAAAATGGACCGGATCGAACGTTATACAATTAGAATATTCTGTTATGAAACCGACCCAAACATTCTATTTACCCACCCTAACGAGCAAATTCACGGGCTGGTGATCGACATTCAAACAAAATACGTCCAATTACTTACAGCGGCCCGTCTAAAGGAACATTTCTGTGTAGTACCGCCCTTTGAGCACAGTATTTGATATTAAACAGGCAGGTACGTGCGGGATGTAGGTGCTGCCCGCAAAAGCTTTTGTTAACGACATATCAATTCGACATCGGACACTACAAAAACAAGCAGACCCCGGCCGGGTTCAGACGTACGGAAATAAGTTCAGCGAGTTACAAAACAAAAAGAAACTGAAATAAACAAGGTCGGGAATCAACGCCGCCGTCGCCGCCGCCATAAAGACCGACTGCCGTCCTTGAAATGGGGGGTTCTTACAAATTGGGTTATTACGGGGTGTGGGGGTAGCGTCGGGACGGGGGAGCGAGAGGGCAGTAGCGGTGCTCCGGGGGATAGAGGGGGATGGAGTGCGTGTGGGCGTACCTCCGCTGCGCCACCCGGCACCCGGCACGCCTTTCCAGGAAGGATCCCGCTCCAGTCTGGAGTTCCGGCGCCGATCATTATAATTACTCTCCAAGGTGAGTCGGGAGCCTGCAGCCCACCGGCGGCCTAATCCTGGCCCGCCGGGACGCGCTGATACCGCCCAAATAACGAGCATCAAACATTAAAGGCACTTAAACATCATCTGCCTACCCGGACGGTGCCAATTATGGACCAAATTAAAAGCCTCTCGCAGTTTCGCAAGCACTGAGCTTTAAGCTTTTGAATTTGGTTCATAACAACTCGGACTAAACTTAACTTGAGAGTTTTAATTTATTAGAAGATACCCGTCTATTGTCGTACTATTTATTCACGAGATAAAAGCGCACAAACTTCGCTGGCTTAGCCTTGAAAGAATGGGAAGGAATCCTACAGCGAAACGAGCATAAATGGGACGGTCAAGTGGCCGATGCCAAGTCACCCGTCTCAGGTATCGCTTAAAAATTAAGTCATGAAAGAGTTGCGTGAGCTCCAGGTGGAGGACTGGCAGGAGGTGGCGCAGCGCAGATCGAAGTGGCGTCTTATATTATCGGAGGCCAAACGTCATTGCGCCATATCAGTAGTTTTTAGGGTTCCGTACCTCAAAAGGAAAAACGGAACCCTTATAGTATCACTTTGTTGTCCGTCTGTCTGTCTGTCAACACCCTTTTTCTCAAGAACGCGTTGAGGTATCAAGTTGAAATGTATATCAAATACTTGGCTTTTCGGTCTTTTTCAGCTGTGAAAAAAATCATATTTGTATGTCAACGTGGCTGAAAGATATGACCGTTTATATCGCATATTAACGCATATTTTGCGATGTCACAAGGGAATTAAAACCTATAGCGGTACTTCTCGTTGACCTATGAAATTTGCTATGAAGCAAGTTTTCATAGCACATGTAAAGGAAGAAGTCTGAAAACCGTATATGTGTAGTATAAAAAAAAATAACTATAAATTTAAAATTTAAAAAACCCAAGACATCTTGGACTGATTTTCACCAAACATAGCAAAAAACACTCACCCGTAACTCACATTTCATACGAAATTGAAATCGCTTCATCCGTTCGCAAGCTACGGTGCCACCGAAAAAGAAATTTGTACGGAACCCTCGGTACGCGCGTCCAACTCGCACTTGGTCAGTTTTCTTTTTCATTTTGTAATCAACATTATTTATTAAAACCAGTTTATAATCTTTAATAGCACGCATTGAATACTTCCTTTGTAATTATCCTCCAAAATACAAGTAGGGCCTGACTTGCAGGTGTTACGACAGCTGTAACGAAGACCCCCTATTAATGGTAGCATATCGTATCGTAGACAAACACGTTAGTAGGTATACGTTACCTACCTAATCTTCAATGTGCGCGCGCAAGCGCACGTGACTATTCATTTCAAATAACAAGTACCTACGTAACTAGTGATAAAAACCTTGTCACAAACGTTTGCTATTGCGACCAATATACTACCAATAAATGCTTTTATCCTACTATCTTATATCTATCAACGCACAGCCCAAACCACTGGACGGATCGGGCTGAAATTTACATAACTATAATTCTATATTTAAAAAAGTATAGAAATTACCTTACTTATTAATGTCACATTCTATACCTATCAACAAATGACATAAAAATGCACGAACAAACATAAACCTGGGCCCCTAGCCAAGATGCATTCTGTAATCGTTGACGCTAATAGAAAACAAGAAAAAAGTATTGGTTTGACATATTTCTGACCACGTGACTTAGCGTTGAAATATGTCAAACCAATACTTTTTTATTTTTTTCTACTAGCGTCAACGATTGCAGAATGCATCTTGGCTAGGGGCCCAGAAGTACATAGCCTCTCTCTTCAATAGTCATAGTCAATAGTACTTTACACACAATAGGTCAATTTGTGTGCAATTGTCCCCTGATATGTATTCATTTTATTTATTTAATAGGATACATTGTGAACACTTTAAAACGTCAAACTTAAAACTAGCTACACCTGTTCCAACCTCCTTACGCCGGCAAAAGGACAGGCAAGAAACGCCCGGCAAATAATTTTTTTGGCGTGATCACATTGACTAGCAAGCAAGTTCAATATCGGGCATCAAATAAAAGACTACAAATGACTATTCAACTACTGAAAGAACGTGTCACAAACGTGTCACAAACACATTTACAATTCAACACAGCCACTTTGCATTTTCTTTGTCAAATGCAGCGGCCTCTATAAACAGGAAATTTCATAGCTAAACTGCTTGAGGTCCTATTTTTAAACTTTAACATACCATTCTGCTTTATACCAATAGCACGATGACGTAACCCCGCGACCAGTTTGGGACCAATTCATTTAATGCGTGCGCTACGGCCTAGCAACACAGTGCGTGGAGACATGAACGACGAACGTACGATAACAACCATCTAACAGCGACCCTCCAAACGCAGCTACTCTAGTCTTCCTAGTCAAAGATTTGAGACAAAACACGGAGGTCAAGATTGAATGGCTAAGTGTAAAACAGTTGAATGTTGAGTCTAAAATCCTATCTAATTAGAGGTTTTGTTTGATCGCTTGCAAATCTCGGTGTATCGACGTGATGCCAATGTTAGATGAAGCCAGGTCATTGAACTCTGGGTACATCTGTTCGCTGATGACACGTGTGAGACGTCTATTCGTTGGGGCATTAAGGCGCAGGCTCTGGTAAAAAATAGCCATTGATAATCGGAGAGGCCTGTGTATAGTAATTTTCGAGTTAAGCACTTGTTATGTTGCCAGGAATTAGTTTTTGAGTTATTGGTTCAATTAAAAAGAGTGAAAGATGGGGGCCGAAAACGATTTGTCGATAGACATAATTTATTTGATAAATACGTAGATAGGTTTAATTTCAGGGTGATGCGCGCAATGCATTGACTTACTAAATTAAAAAAAATTTGAAGTTCTAACTAATGCCCGGGCCACACTAAGGTCAACGTCAAGGAAAATGTCAATGCCTATCTTCGCGATAAATGTTGCGTTAATTATTAACTATACTACTATAGAAAATGTACGTAAACATTTATTTTGGATGTAAATGTAATGTAATGTATGTAATAGAGTGGCAAACTACCAGACGTCAAGCGATAATCAGTACTATGAGTACAGATTTGACGTTGCCAGACTCAATTCATACAAATATGTCACGTAACAATTACTTCTATGGAGCTTATGTCAAATTTCTATCTCCAGTAGGGCAAACCGTGGATAGATCGGTTATTGAAACCGGCCTTCAATCGCAACGTAACTACGTAAGTACACACAACTCTAGAATACTAGTCTAAATGTTTACGGTAGTCTTTTCGTATCGTACACCCCTGCAGATGCAATAAAAAAAGGTTTTCAAAATCGCCTCCTAAGGAGGTCAAATGAACTACAAAGTTCGCATGGAAAAATATCAACCTCCACGCAGGCAAAGCAGCGAGGCAGGTCATTAGTATATTCTTAATCCAGCAAAAACACACACCTTTTGGACAAACTAGTGGTCATAGCAAAAACTCGTGCCTGGTATCCATTAGTCATCTTCAAACACTATTTATTATAGATCATCAATTATTCAAAGACTAAACTACTTCTTCCACCCAAACTCGGTCAACTTTGCTCTGTCTGCGCAGGCCATCACGCGGTCAACGCTACCTCGGCCGCCCGTTCTAGGCCTCAACTAGGCTGCCATTCGATTCACTTTTTACTTAATATTATAGGAACTAATCTACACGGAGAAAAAAAGACCTTCCGAAATACAGTTTTCCTTCTGGGTCAAAAGGGAAGGACTTATGATTTAGAAGGAAAACTAAGGAAGGAATCGGTCTTGGAAGGTAAGACTCAAAAGGAAAGTCATTTTTTTTTCTCAGTGTATATCTCTATACTATACTTACTATTATACTGATACTAGCTGTTCCCCGCGGTTTCACCCGCGCGGGCTACAGTTTATCGCGATAAAAAGTAGTAATGTCCTTTCTCAGACTCTAGACTATCTCTGTACCAAATTTCATTTAAATCAGTTCAGTACTTTAGGTATGAGATTGCAGTAGGAAATTACGATAATTGATAAACAAGTCGGAGAAAGATGAAACAACTGGCTGCTATAGCAGCTTACGCTGTCTAAACGGTTTGATTACGATTTGATGTAATGTTTGATAGAAATGTAGGCTTTGGCCCTATTCAGTGCGACGCGGACCATCCGCACGCGGACTAGGTTTTGCGTCCGCCGCGGATGAATTTGTCGTTCAGTGCGATGCGGATCGTGATCGAGTCGTACTTCTTGTATCACCCTCTCGGTTTGCACATTTGACGCAGCCGCCATGACAACGACAGTACTTTACATCCGCTCCGCGCGACTGTCCGCCGAGCACTGAACAAATACATTGGAACCAAGCACCGTCCGCCCGCGGACGTCCGCGGCGCGGAGGAGCGGCGCGGAGCGATTTCAACCGCGCGCGGATAGCTCTCCGCGACACGGACAGCTCCGCGTCGCTCTGAACGCGCTGTAAGGTTTCATACATTTTACCGTCCGTCGCGGACGTCCGCGTGGGTCATCCGCGTCGCACTGAATAGGCCCTTTCAGTTTAACCTATCTATCCACAGTTTTATAGATTTTTGACATTACTTCTATGGAGTTTGTGTCAAATTTCAATATCCAGAAGGGCAAATCGCAGATAGATAGGCTTATTATATTAATAACGGCCATTAAACGCTTTGAAAAATCCAAATGTCAAAATCTTTGCAATGGAGTTTTGTTCACGGAAATTTGATCCCTAATATCTGCATCGTAGGTAACGTAATGATTTTATCTCCGCTAATTATTTTGCAACGTATTCTAAAACGGACAATTGCCACATGCAAAGATGTATTCGCACATGGTATTGGATTACCCACTCTTAGGTTCAATGCACTCTAGTTACGATGAGTATGCAGGACGTTAGTAACCGAATGTGTGCCATTTTACGGTCATAGTACTTATACAATACATGTTGACTCCGACAGGCTGCCACAAAAGTTGCTGGTTGCGTCAATTTTTTAAATATGTACAGAACTGTGATAGTAAATTAGACACAAATATATAATTGATTTGAAATGAAATGAAATGATTCTTTATTTGTCCGAAACACGGTTAAGGCGTATAATTTTTTTTTTTTTTTTTATATTATTTATTAGTATTGATTATTAGCTCCGCGCTCAGAGTCACACAATGAGCCATGGATAGAGAGAGCTATGCTTTGAGTTTATTTTCATGATAGAATCCGATATGAGGAAATTCGCCGAAGAACCAAGTTCATCGACATAGTTCTTACAATTTGCACGTTAAAGTGGCAATGGGCAGGCCACATCGCTCGACGAACCGATAACCGATGGGGAAGAAAGGTTTTCGAGTGGCGACCACGAACCGGAAGACGTTCTGTAGGTAGACCCCCACTAGGTGAACCGACGACATTGTAAGAGTCGCAGGGAACCGATGGATGCAAATATGCTGAAAAACACACTGAAATTTGAATAGCCCTTTGTAGTGCCTTTTTGAGCAACCAATCGTGCTCAGTTTTCTAAATGTATAAAAAAACCAGTGCTTTTGTCGCTGACTGTACCCGCCCAGATAAACCTTTCCAGTAGACTTCCTCCCTTTGTAGTAAGGAATAAAATTGAAGAGTGATTTGATTTTATTCGAATGACAAATGCATGATATGATGCTACGAAGCGCATCTTGTAGACTTAGCTACGAGTGCGCTACGTTGCATCGTTGCACTCGTAGCAACTGCAGCTACGATATACGTAGCGGCGCTACGGAATTGCATGTGCAAAATTGCAAAAGATTTTTATTCGCAGAGAGACAGACATATATTTCCGCGTTTCTCACTATTTCCTATAACCCAAACCCAATGTATGAAATGTGCACGGTAACGGGCAACTCTAAATTTACTATAAACCTACTGATATTAAAAATGCGAAAGTTTGTGTGTGTGTATGTGTGTGAATGTTTGTTACCACGTGTCACCGTAACTACTAAACTGATTTTAATGAAATTTGGTATGGAGATAGCTTATTATATGCCCTGGATTAACACATAGGCTTTTGATCACGGAAAAAGGTTCCTGCGGGATAACGGCAAATCGCGGGTGAAACCGCGGGGCGCAACTAGTATTTAATAAATCCTCAACCTATTTACATCAATTTCAATACATTTTTCTTAAATCCATTTTACCGACTCATAATTGTAAAAATTATAAAAAAATATTATCGGTTACAATCATATCTAAAACCACTCTAGATCAAGTCGTTTTCCATATAAAAAAACAAAATCAAAATCGGTTCATCCGTTTAGAAGCTACGATACCAAAGAGACACACTAATACTCCTCTTTTTTCAAAAAAGGGTTATAAAATTAAATACAACTTAAAGGTCACCAATAAAAAAAAAAATGATCTGTTACGACTGACCAAAGCTATATTGCTACAAAACTTGGGCCAAATTTGGTCGCTAAATTTACAAAAATGTAGGAATGTTTCCGTGTAATCAATCACAGGAAAGATGTCATTCTCACAGATACAAGTACACAAGTACCATCGCGTACTAACTGAAATATGTACAGCAGATGTCTAATGGCTTTTTTAGGGACATAAATTTTAGTACATCGATATTTTGTTTGAATAAATTTTACATTTGATTCTGTGAGTCGTATAATAGTAACAGTGGAATTTTTCTATCTTATTTTAGTACTTACGAAGGACTTGCGCGAGTTCCAGGTGGAGAACTGGCAGGAGGTGGCGCAGGACAGGCGTTTTTTGTTATCGGAGGCCAAGACTCACTTTGGGTCGTTGCGCCATCTCAATTAGTTAAACTCAATTCAAAAATTCAAGTTTTTATATAATAGGATACATTGTGATCACTTTAAAACGTCAAACTTAAAACTAGCTACGCCTGTTCCAACCTCCTTACGCCGGCAAAAGAACAGGCAAGAAACGACCGGCAAGTAAATTCTTTGGCGCGATCACATTGACAATTTTATTCTTATTACTAATTGATTGAATTGGAGCAAGTTCACTAAAATCCCAAGCTTTTTTTGTCATCTAATAGTCCAATATTTTTTAATAAGATTTCTCTTGGTTGGTTGTGCACATTGGAATATGGAAACATGATTATTAACGAGTTACGGGATCACAACACGCTTTTATTTTAATGAACTAGGTATCTGAGTAGCGTGACGAGCAAGTCACTCAACTGATGGTGAGCGTCGCGCTTGCCCATTACAGTTTAGTACCACGTAGAATTCTGAACTAAAACAGTTAAAAATTCTGCGCGGCAATGGACTAGTATTATCATCATCATCATCAGCCGGAAGAAGTCCACTGCTGAACAATCCCCTTTGAACGCCACCATGAACGGCTATTAGCCATTTGCTTCCATCGGCTCCCTGCGACTCTTACAATGTCGTCGGTCCACCTAGTGAACGGACCTAACAGAACGTCTTCCGGTTCGTGGTTCGTTCTTAAAACACTTTTATTAGCTTGACTTGTAACTAACTAACTAACAATGTAATTAAATCTTAGAAGTCAATTTTCACCTACTTCTAATGGTTATTCCTTTTCTTCTCTTCTTTCTTTCTCTTCCCTTCCTTGTCTTTTCTTTACTATACTTTTTTGATTTCGGTTCCCTCATTCATACATCAAAGATACACTTCGTGTCACCGATATGAAACACGTCAACTACTTTACTAGGGATGTAAACGATACATCGATGTTTTAAAACATCGAGGTATCGTTCATAAACATCGATGTTAAAACATCGATGTTGAACTACAAGAAAACATCGATATATCGTTAATTAAGAACGATGTTTATTGCATCGAGCTGCGAGCACCATCTCTTTGTATGTACGTAACTATCGTCTGTCAAGTGACGTCACGAGAGAAAGAAATAGCGCATGTGACTTAAGTCGCACCATTTCTTTCTCACCTCGCGCGGCTCGCGTGCTTTCGACACCGATAAAGTTCAGTTTGAGTTTAGTTTGTTTTTTTTTAAGTTTAGTTTGATAAAGTTTAGTCGTTCTACCACTGTTCATATTATTACTAACTGTTTGTCAGATATCATTACTAAAATGAATGTATGATTATTTTTATTTTAGAAATCGTCTTTTCTCTGTATTTTAAGGCTGTATTTGACAACCCTGCTATATAAAAATATCGAAAAAACATCGATATATCGTTCATAAACATCGATATTTTTAACATCGATGTTTCAATTTCAAAAACATCGATATTTTGATATCGATGTTTTTTGTGAACGATGTTGCATCCCTATACTTTACCGGTTTTAGATGTTATGACTCCCAACTTGAGTATCTATTCATCGGACGCGTCGCGAATTTTTTTCCTCACTGATATGTCACTTTATCCTTTGTTACAGGCAACAAATGAAAATAGCCGACACTATGCACAAGTGTGCGAAAAAAAAAACGTTTTTAATATAAAAAGGCGATGCAATAAAGAAAAAGCTTGAACGAGTATAAATACTTTTTGTTTGTTTTTTTTTTTACGTGCATGGTAAAACGTTTAACCACAAGTCGCCTGATTTTAAGTGACAAAGTGGTCGAAGGTGGCGTCAAACTACATAGGGAATCAAGTGAATTTTGGTCAAACTATACATACTGTGTCCAGTAAAAATAGCCCATTTTCGGAGTATCATTGTTTGTTATTGTAGATGTAGACTAAAAAAGGAGTATTATAACAATCTTATGTTAATTACTCGATATTAGATACATTAAAAACCAGATATTTAAGTTAACAGACACAAAAACAAACTACTCGTTAAAACTACATAGCTATAAAAAATAAATAAACTTAAGACAGTTATTTTATGTTAAAATATTCTGTTTATGAATATTATTACCATTTTTTAGAAAAAATTATATCGACGGTCTAAAAGACAACCGTGCTAGTTACAGAATTGTAACTTTTTCAGGCCAGCAGTTAAAAGTTTGACAAACTACCATAGAAAATATATGAGCGCTCTGGTGAGTCAAATGGCACAGAAGGCGTTTAATAAATATAACATTAAAATGTCCTAACACGTTTGTCTTCTAAACTATCGATATTATCGTTCCCGGTGGTCAAATGAATATCCAAGATATTAATTTGTATGTTATTATGTTCCCCTATCCTTCATGTACCTTTTCAGACACTTTTTTAGTGTATTATCTGTAAGGCTCATCGTGTCATTTTTATTTTTAAAAAACCATAACCAATCTTTATCAATAAACACGTTTTATGAGCTCACAGGATATCTGTAAGAATGTAAGTTCTACGGAAAATACTTTACTAAAGTTGTATACTATATCGAATAATTAATTAATTATTATTATTAATGATAACTCGGTGCAAAACAAACAAATATAAGGAAACCCAGTAAATAGTAAAAAAAAAAAATGCGTTCCATTTACGAGAGTTGATCCAATGAACGGTCATCTTAAAAAAATGGGTCAAGGTTTGTTTGTTTCTCATATTGAAGTGATTAAAGATATCGGTAAATATTACTTTGAATTAAAAATACAACTTTAGACAAGCATATTTTTACTCTTGAATTGCTCAAAAATCGAGAAATCTAATATAGGACAGTTAGCATTTATATGTCAATGACGATGTTTCCGCTCAATTAGAATAAAATAACATTTTTTAAAACCGACACACCGAATATTGCTGAACTATTTGAGGTTTAGTCCATTTAACTGAACTTTAAATATTGAGCAGTAACGGTAACATATTCTATAGTAAAATTATGAGAGAAATAGGTATTACCTCGGAAAAATCATTGTTCCGAGGGTATTACTGGGCAAACTTTATTTTTGTATTCTATATATAAAATTTGAATTTAATGATTTGAATTAATTCAAAAAACCTCGTTTAAGTTCCTTTAAAGGGCTGGAATACCATGTGGTAAAAGCCTCAAAATTAAATATAAATAAAAAAAAAGTCCCTTTAAGAGTTTATGTCCAATAAAAAAACTTATCTAATTTCCCGTTTTTTTCTTTAAAACTTCAGATTCTCGTCCCTCCCTACGCGTTTAACTCGTTAGCGGATATTATGGTACAGGCCCAAAACCAGTTTTTTCATGGTCTTAGGCCCATAAGGTTTCCGTATGCGGCCCCTACACCGATGAATCTCCAACCTCCTTAGACCCCTTTTGGTCATTTGATGATACACTCCAAAAATCGTTTCTACGAATTTCAAATTCGAATGACATTTTTGTGGTTGTTTATTAGAAACTCCTTTACGATTTCGTTTTCTGTGAGGTTTTTTTTTTTTTTTTTTTGTTATGGCGTCACACGATTAGTGTATTTGCCAGTGTCAAGTATAAAATATTTCAATCTCAGAGAGTTGAATCAAGTTTAAATGATAATGATGATGACGATGATGATGAGATGATGGGATGAGGATAGTGTTTAAGTAAAGTGGTGGTGCTTTACTTAAACTTTACACGGACTTTTTTGGAGCAACTAGAAAAGTCACTTTCACAACTTTATTTCAATTTCCCACACTCGCACATATTAACGAACACATAATGGTTAATAATCCACCAATATTACACATTATCACTCGAAGAAACAAAAGTTTTGGAAATAAAAACAAAATTTTCACGTTGACAATTCGATTGCCGCCAAAAAAGTCCTTCTGTGAGGTTTTTTTATACTGTGCGTTATCAAAAAGGAATGCTCAACTGGCAGCTTAACGCAAGAAAAAAAATGTATTAAAGTAAGTTTTTTAGTTTCTCCAAGATTTCGTAAGGAGCGCAAAAAAAATGTATGGAAGGAAAAATGTAAACTAGTACTAGGGGTATTGATTGTGAAAATTCTTTCACCGATAGAGAACTATACTATTTCTGAGCCTATGTCTATGTTTCATTTTTATCTGCAACCCGTGCGAAGCTGGGGCAGGTCGTTAGTCTTAAAAAATAATGATGTAGGAACGTCTTGTCTAAGGAACTATATCTATGTAGCCAAGATACACAAAGCACATGTGGAATAGATTCAATGCTCCCTTTTGTAATGCCCCCTCGGATGCGTCTTTGTTAGCACACTTCTTTAGAAACCAGTTTCGTAAGGTCAGCGCCAAATATCGATGGCATGTCAAATTCTTTTATATTTACGAACTATAACCTATCTTGTATACAAAACGTCACGTGTTGCAAAAATATAAGTATAATTTATTATGTGTATCGAAAATAAATAAATAAATCACACAGTTACACTAGTTTTATAAATGCGAATGTTTTGTGACTGAGCCTGTGTTTGTTAGGTACTTCTTCACGCAGAAACGAGTAAACGGATATAAATGAAATTTGGAGTGGAAATAGATTATACCTTGAACTACCACATAAATTACTTTATATCTCAGAAAAATCGTCCCCACTAGTGGGAAACAGACCTTCTATCAGAGAGTCTCAGTATATTGTAATCTATCACGCTGGCCCAGTGCGTGTTGGTCGATGTCGTATGCCCTTGAATGCTGTGGTCCTTTGACATGCTGATTACATAACGATGTTTTTCTTCGCCCATTTTGAGCAATGGCAAAATTATTAACGCCGGAAATTAATAATCGATCCTGATCCGTTATCCGCGGTTTTGGATCGATACGTATTTGAACGCGGTATAGGCGCCTTGTAATGCACACGCATTACCACACTTGTTTGTGTACGTCTCTTGCAATAATAAATTAACTTCTGTATAATGAAATTCAGTAGGAACAAGGTAATTTAAATTTATGTATTTAAAAAAGGCCTCGTCCTTGCCCTTTGCCTTGTGAATCGACAATATATTGTAGGTACATAAATTAAAAACAAACACCCACTTAAAACTACACGGAAATGTTTCTAAAATGTCTGCATATACCGAAAATACAATTTTAAAAAGGTTTTATGAACTTTGCAGACTGAATTCAAGACAGGTGTCGACTGAATAGAGAACTTGCCAAATGACCGGTCATTCTGGACACTGGCCAATACAGAAAAAAATAATCAAATATTACAAAAGAAATGCAGCTGAAGTGTGAATAAATTTTACATTCTAAGCCATTAACTACGCGCGACGGCCTCGATATGATTTCAGACGTTTCAATTTTACTCAATCAGAACGTTTCGCTGAAATCCGTAGAACGCGTGAAGTTTGGTTGCGTCGTGCGTTGTCGCTAATTGTTTTACATTCCGGCATGATTCCGGCTGTTTTTCGAACGCATAATTATGTCATGCAAGCGTCATGACGTGTCGTTGGTTAGCGCATGCGGCAAATAATGGTAATAAACTCATAGAATAGGCAGCCGTGTTCGAATTGGGCCGTGCCCCCCAGAGTGCCCCACGTGTAGCATCCATTATATTATTATCTACTAGCGACCCGCCCCGGCTTTGCACGGGTGCAATGTAGATCCTAATATAAAAAAATAAATATCGGGGACAATTGCACGCAAATTGACCTAGCCCCAAATTAAGCTCGAAACTTGTGTTATGGGTCATCGTTGGCTTCACTACCAACTCAGCTACATAATAGCTAATAAGCTAATATGGGGCAGTATTTTACACAAATCTTTGAATTTTTCGGCATTTCTGTACTATATAGTATGTATGTTTTATACATATAAACCTTTCTTTTGAATCATTCTATCTAATGCTGAAAACTGCATTAAAATCCGCTGCGTAGTATTAAAGATCTAAGCATACATAGAGACAGACAGCGGGAAGCGACTTTGTTCTATTAGTGATCTAATAATATTCGAAACGCATCTCTCAGTTGGAAATGTTGAAACCACTTCAGGCCGCGCCTTGCAACGCCATCTTTGATATTTTTCCTGAACATGTTCTGTAGATTTTTGTATTCACTTGAACAATAATTTTGCGTGCGTGACCGAATGGTGTGTTATCACAGCGGAAATATTCAAATGCACGATGAAGGTCATTTTGACCATAAAGAGATACTTTTAATAATGTTGTGGATATACCTTTTGTTTAGGTACCACCTATTATTTACCTTTATAGAATAAGGCAGTTAAATCTTATATCCTTTTTTAAAATAGTACCGTGATGACAGACTCGCACAACCTAAAGTCTTAGTATTTTTATTCTCTTAGTAAGTAGGTATTTAGATTGTTTGGTGTAGAGGTGCACTGAGAAGGGTTTTTTAATCATCCCTCAATGGGGTCAAATGGGATGTTAAAGTCTGTAAGAAACTTCTTTATCCGTGGCTTGATAGCTTCAAAACTTGGTGTATAGGAAAGAAATAGACGCGAGATTGTAAATTTTCAAAAACAACCCTTACGCGGCGACGCATGTCGTTGGTTGTAGTACGATTAAAAATGTTCGGTGTATTAACATTTTCATCCTGGAAATCTACAAGGGCGAAGCTGTGGACCACAGTTAGTTGTAATATAAGTTTTGATGCCAATTTTACGCGCACATCGATAAAACTGTAATACTGTGTACTGTGTACTGTGTGTGTGTGTGTGTCTTGTGTACTGTGTGTATTGTAACTGTAACTGTAGCTCAGTATTTTAATATTAGAAAAAATACTACAAATCTGCCAGTTGAGTAAATATTTGTTGTTTTATTTACTTATAATTATTTAAAAGAGGTAAAGTTGGAATACTAAGTGCTGGCCCGATTTTGAAAATGATTCACTGTTACAATGTCAAACTAAGTATCGTAGGCAATGTCTTTTGTGATAAATATATTGAGGAACATTCACGCGGATGAAACCACGAAGAACGGTTGCCTAATAAAGTTAAGTTTCATTATTCATCATCGGTATCCACAAGCCCTCTGAACTATACCTACATTAATAGATAATTATAATTGTTGTTTAGTTTCTGCAAAAAAAACTATTATTTTATCGATGATCTCAAATGCGTTAGACGTGAGCTTGTGTGTGTCGGTAGCTGTGTGCGTGTGATAAAAGTTGCCACAGTTAACAGATAAACAGAACCTAAATCCACAACATTATCTTCCAATGTCCCGGTGGACTTACGTTACCTCTGGCTCAATAACTGTGATACTAACTTTTATTGAGACAATAATTCCAAGAGATCGTAGAAAATGTTTTTTTTTATGTAGCCTACTTTCTGAACTCGAAGCTTAGCTTTATATTTTGTATCCATTAATTACGTAGATGATTTAAATAATAAATAGGTAATTAATTCCACAAATTTGACAAATTAAGCAAGTTCTTATAATTTTAACAACGCACTTAACGGTGTTTACATTATAATTTTTCGTAGATACTACAAGGTACTAAGGCCTATATTAAGTTATGTTGCTAATATTGGTTATAATTGTGTCACGGAACATAGCATTCGTCCAGGTTTTACTCTGTCAATATTTCTTCTTTCAATCCTGAAACCTACCCGCAACCTTTCCTTAGCCAACAAGGCTACTTGGGGGTAGGGTCAAAAGAAGTCGATTGACGTCTAGCCGCTACAGGGGAGGGATGGAGCTCCGGCAGACTCTCCAACTGTCATAATACAGCGTTAGATCATCAGCCGTGATATCTGCGCATTAGCAAATCATCTCCACTTGGAAAGGGAGCAGGACAAGTGCGACGCGTTGACACCCATTTTTCATTGTCCTATTTCCCAACCAGGTTACGATCTAGTAAATCTAGTTGAGTCCTTCCTTATCAAACGGTGATGTGAAGACGAGGTGAGCCGTTATCAAAAGACATTACGCTTTGTGTTTCTGAGTAACACGATTCAAACGATTTTGTAATGTACCTTAAAAATGTTTCGGCACGCTTTCGCTTCGTTGTCTGTTAGGAAAAGCCTTACGCGCTTAACATAAACCCCTGCCGAATTCTATGTGATCTTTGTAAACAAACCATCCTGCAATTTTTTATCATAGTGATAAATATAATTTTGCATGTTCCAAAATCAATCTGGATTAAAAAAAGTGGCAACCAATACAAAAATTTTAATATTTGTTTAACGTATAACAATTATACAATGGTTTTCAGGGTGGGACAAAACTTTCTTAGAGGGAAAGTTACTAATAGGTCTTTGCCTCGCTCTTTTGACTTAACTTGCCTTTGTGTCTCAGCCCAGTAGTATGAACGTAATAGGTACTGACGATGACTCCGAACCGATGATAGCCTCAGTAAGAGTTACATCAACTTTCAGCTGATCAGTGGTAGTGACGTCGGCTTGCGATCCGTAGGACGTGGGTTCGAATCCTGCAATGAGCTTGAGCTTTCGGTGAAGGAAAACATCGTGATGAAACCATAGCTTGGTGGTAGGGTATTTTCTAGTACTCGCCTGGCTAGCTACCACCCTCTCGTAAAGAATCTGTCGCCAAACACCTATCGGTGTGTTCCGGCAGCCTCACTTGAGAGCCAGTTCCCAGTCCAGGTGTAGCGTGACGCCATCTTCGACCACATCGTCACTTAACATCAAGCGACTTGTGGTCAAACGCTACCCTGTAAATAGTAAAAAAAAAAAAAAAAAAAGCTCGTAGATTATAAGTTCGAATGCTGTAATAAGCTTGAGCGAAGGAAAACGTCGTTATGAAACTACTAGTAATAGGTTATTTTCAAATACTTGGCTGGCTACCTATACTCAAGAATCTGTCACCAAGCACCTATATGTAGGTGTGTGTTCCGGCAGCCTTACTTAAGAGCCAGTTCCCAGCCCATGCATAGCGTTGCGCTACTTTCGACCACATCGTCACATAGCATCTTGGCTCCCCGTAAGATGTAAAAGGTGATGATGCTAATTATCTTACTGTTCACATATAAACTGTGGCGCAAAGCAACCGTACGGCGGTTGCGTGTGTGTGTTTACTGCGCCACTCACGGACACAAGTGAGTACAAAGCGCAGCGCATAGTGGCCATGAAACTGTTTTTGGTACTCCGTAGACAACGATCTACGTTGTCTCAGTACCTACTACCTATCTACGTAGTAACTAGTACGTAGTCTATGAAACTACTTCGAGATTTAGTAGGGTTTCGTGGGTGGACAGTCTAATTTGGACATTTTGAAAGGTTTTAAAATATTTCCACTATGTTTTACTTAGACGTTTTGAAATCCTTATTTGGCACAGGTCCACAATTTTGAAGTTTTTTGTTTTTTAAAACACTTTTATTAGCTTGACTTGTAACTAACTAACAATGTAATCAAATCTTAGAAGTCAATTTTAACTTACTTCTAATTGTCGTATCGACTTGAAACTTTGTATGTATATGTAATCCTGATGACAATGCAATAATTTGATATCATCGACCTGATCTGATGATGGAGCCAGGAGATGGATGGTGAAACTCCTCAACGGCTACTAGTAAATCCATCGAGTTTGGGCTCATTTGATTTGTTTTGACGAGTCTAATAGATTGGGCTTAGTTACATAGACTAAACGTTTTCAAAGTGTTTTTTTTTAGTTTTTTAAACTATATATTTTTTATTTTAATTCTTGCAGCGTAGCGTTTGTAAATTTACATAAAAGGTTGTTGTTATGTACTTATTAGAGAATTGGTTTACGTAGTTTAAGCAGTAACTGAGTTGCTTACCACTTATCTGGTAGTAACTAGTAACAAAATCTGAAGAGTGGAGACACGTCGAAGTCTCTGGCTTTCACTAATTTCGTTAGTGCAAACCTATTTCGAAAATTAGTCAATAATAAAAACGTAGCAAGTGGCAACTCTATGATGCGCAATATCATTGTTTTTTTAGTTTTAAGCTATGCAAACAATCAAGCGATCCACGTATATACTGGTTAGTTTTGGTACTCACCGCTGCCTATGACCATCTATCTGCAACACAAAAGGCATTGTGAGCCGACGCGTTTCCTACACTTTAAATTCATCTAAATCCTTGACGTGAGTAGCCATTTTACTCTTTTACAACTAGCGCCATCTCTCCGTTCCCGCGCGCAACACAATGCACCTTCATTCACAAGTTTCAAATCACGAGAATGGTTCATGCAAATTGCGTTCCGAAATTGGATACGCGGCGCCTACGAAGGCCTTCACAAAGGAAATAATAAACACAGTATTAGCAGGATAACAAATCAAGTGATGCTCGCCCGGGGAATAGAAATAGCGCATAATGAGTCCAGTAACAATACTGACACGTATTTTGAACGCATCCGGGAGCGTTCGGTTGATCTTTAGCAAGGAGGTGGTGTAGTTTTCTTTGATCTGTAGATTCGGTTGCCGAATTTGCTTTTCCATATTTATTATGCTACCTAAACTGCGGCTAAAATATAAAGGCACCTAGATATTTTTTCGGAAAAATAAGAAGGTACGTTTTTATAATGTTTTCAAATCATTAATAAATTTTGAAAGTACCTACCCCGATTTTACTTTGGTGGTATGGTAGCTACCCTCAAGTTAAAAATCTGTCGCCTAGCATCACATTTGGTGTTTTTCGTTCATCAGCCTGGTTTGATTGAGATGAAACCCAGTTTACTGTGGCGCCATCTTCGACCACATCGTCACCTTGTGGTCAAACGCCTCCCTGAAAAAACTCAAAAACAACCGTTAGAAATCTTTTTTTCATGTATTTTTCTTGCAATTTTACATAATTTTAATTTTAATAATAATAATATTGTTATAATTATACTAAGTATAATAGTGTTTTTTTCGATGTCACGGTTAACCAACACGTTTATCTGACGGAAATTACGGAAACACCTAACTACTTCAAGGTTTATTATGTTCAGATATCTATAAATAATAATTAATTTATGCTAACTTCATCTTTATTTCTTTGCCATGGCCATCGAGTTTATTTCCTATTGATGATATGCAGTCACTGAGTTTCGTGTTCGATTAGAATCGTGGTAAGTTTTAAAAGGACTTTTTTGGCGGCAATCGAATTGTCAACGTGAAAATTTTGTTTTTATTTCCAAAACTTGTGTTTCTTCGAATGATAATGTGTGATATTGGTGGATTGGATTATTAACCATTATGTGTTCGTTAATGTGTACGAGGGTGCGAAATTGAAATAAAATTGTAAAAGTGACATTTCTAGTTGTTCCAAAAAAGTCCGTGTAAAGTTTAAATAAAGCGCCACTACTTTACCTAAACACTATCCTCATCCCTTCATCTCATCATCATCATCATCATCATCATATATCCTTGATTCAACTTTCTGAGTTTGAAATATTTTATACTTGACACTGGCAAAAACACTAATCGTGTGACGCCATAACAAAAAAAAAGTTTTAAAAGATTCATTTAAAACTTTACTGTGAACCACAGACAATCAATGTATTTATACTTAGGTACCTAACAGAAATGTTACAACGCCAAAGTAAATACCTACTAGTCGAACAGTTTAATGCCAAAGAAACATCGATTATGTCTAAATTTAGCTTCCCAGGCCGCTTTATAGGTAGCTAAGGCTAAACACGCATGCGCGTGGGTGTTTCTTATTGATGCATAAAATATGCACTTATTCGAAGCATGGTATGTTAGGTAACCTATGGTAGCTAGTAGCAGCTAGCTAAGTACCTATTGTAGTAGCAGAGTTAAATAAAGATACACCTACATGAGCCAGTACTAACTGAAAAGCACGTCATACGCGTATATTATATTAGAAAAAAAAGAATGTATTCTGAGTGAATGATTTTTTTTTGTGCTTATGAGTAAAAAAAAGACTGTAAGTCGTGTGAAAAAAACGCATTCTCTATTTCATAATGTCGCTTAAAGAAAGTAAGTAATTAGGATCAAATTCTGGGATGTAGGTAGGTAAAGTTAAACGCTAAAATAAAGGGGAACGGGTTCATTTTTTTTATTTTCGTTAAACATCAAGTAATTAAATCATTACACTATGAATTATTTTTTTGAATTGTGAAAGTTTCTGAATGAGTTGGTAGGTTTGTTACTGCTTCAAGCTGAAACGGGTTTGAGTGAAATTTGGAATGGAGACAGCTTATATATATTGGATTAACTCATTGATAGATAATAACGCTTTATTGTTTCACTACAATAACAGAAAAGGAAATATCTTAGAGCCAGTGTTACAATGGGCGGTCTTACGCTTAGGGCGATAGGGATGGAAATAATTTTGCTGAAAATGATCCGAAAAAGTACCAGCGGGGTAAGTAGAAACCCGCGGACGTCACCTCGGCTTGCAGCTCGTAAAAATGAAGCTTGCATGAAGGATCCAAATCCAAATCAGGTACTACCAAGTAGGTAGCGAGCTGCGTGACGTGGCGAAGACAAAAAATCAATGAAATGGCCTTGCCGAGTGAAAGCCACAGGACCTCGAGCGGAAATAGATGCCTTGACCTTGCCGTCTGACGAACCCGTGGCCCGGGAGACTCGCTCTATGAATAATGTTGAATCATTTTGATAAGGGGGACCTTAAACTTGACTTACTTATATGCCTACTTACATGGTAGATTTATGTATACAGATTAAGTAGTATGATATACCTATCTATAATATCTATACAAGTAGGTAGGTACTTATATAAAAATGAATCCATAAAGATACATATTTCCATTGGTCACAACTTGAGAACGACTGCGCTGCGCCAAATTGTTTTTTTTTTTCTTGTGTTTGTCTAAGTCCAAGGAAAGTTTTTATGAAAAGATAAATTGTACTTAAAACGTGCCAGGAAAAAAGACGCTAGCGAAGCAAGCTCCTTGACCATTGGCATTGTCTCTTGTGTTGCTATCAAAATTATTCTAAGCCACCAAATTATTGTTCTATCAAAAGCTGGTATCAAAGGAAACTCCCCTCTGAGACCGGCCGCCCTTCTGAGCCTGCCGCCCCGGGCACTCGTTCCATAACACGCCCTTAGGAAAATACGCCCCGAGCCCTAGCTTTAATTAATAAACATTTTCTAGTCCGTAAATATAGGTAATTTTTGTGATAAAGTTGATACTTTTGCTTAATTTTCATACATTAACAAACGTAACGACACTCTATCCTGCTTTTATGTAAGTAAATACCTACTAAGTAGGTATGTAGTAGTATGTACCTACTAGATTTTTTTTCTACTTTGAGACCTCTGAGACTTTTGTGATGCTAAATAATTATGATTTTATGCTTTTTGACTAAAACTTTGATGACTATGAAGGTACTTATTAGTTTTAGTATGATCTAAATTAATTTAGAGCAGATTCGAATGAAACAGATCGTGTTTTAATCATAGGAATGTATGAATGTTCTGCTAGTATATCTATGGTATAAATTGTTATCAAAATCGAGATCTTATCAGTCTTATGAGTCTTATCACTACTAAACGACGCCGATTTTTCGTTTACGCTATGTCTCATTTAAACTCATGGAAAACTTTAATATTTCAACATGGTATAAATCAATCTTTTTCAATCTCTGCTCTGGAACATAACTTGGCACATTTAATTTTTCAGTCAACTTGACAGCTTTTGACACAAATTAATGTTGCCATTTTAATGAATTTTGCTACTAATTTAGTGTTTCTAAGTATATAAATTTAATATGTTATTATTTTATAATATTAAATATGCGTTAATGTTTCAGTTCGTTTGTCCTTTATTCACGCAGCCATGATGACTGTCGTGATTTGCTGCGGGATAGGTTCTGGTTTTTGATAGTTCAGATAGTTTCTGATTACTCCAGCCATGAAGCGGATCGGGCGTAATCAGAAACTATTGGCTCTGAGCCCTTTGCTTTTCCATCGGACAAATAATCATGATTGTCAGCGCCATCTATGGTTTTATAACTACGTTTTAAGTTGTTAAAAATTGGCAACATTTTAGTATTTGTTGAGATTTTAGTAGTTTATTATTTTGAGTACAGCAACATCACCAATTCACCACTGACGTTTCTTGATCTAGTGCTTGACAGCTTGACACTATTGGGTTAGGAAAAAAGCAATTCTATTCTATTGCGTATTTCGATTACTGTAGCAAAATGACTTCCGTTGTGAGGGCCGGGCACCTGGCGCCGTACTTCAAAGCCTCCTCCCAAGTGGTTGCTAACGGTCTCAAGCCAGCCGTTGTAGTTCACACGCCTGCAGAAAAGTTGGTGTCCCAACCCCTGCCAAAAACCTCGACCGTTCACTCTTTACATAAATCCCTGCTGAATCAGGGTTTGAAGGCTACTGCTGGTGCTGGTGGTAAGTTTCTACGTCTACTTTGATGGAATTACAATTTTAGTACCTAATTACATGTAAAAATTCTATTACATAACACTTGTCATGTTAATACTTCCAGTGCCAACCCAGGTGCGTTTCGCTCACACTGATATCTCGATCCCGGACTTCTCTGCGTATCGCCGCAAAGAGACTGAGGATCCGACGTCTAAAAATGCAGAGAATGTGGACTCGCGCCAGTCTTTCACCTATCTCATTGCTGGAGGTTAGTTTTGGGATATTTCTAACATTAACTAGTACTAGTTAGAGCTATCCGACAACAAACCTTTTATTGATTGTGCATTCAACTATGTTGTAGAAGCTCTCTGTAAAACTGGTGTGCCCTAAAAAATCCTACTAATATTATAAACATGAAAGTTTGTGCGTATGTCTGGATGGATGGATGGATGTTTGTTACTCTTTCACGCAAAAACTACTGAATGGATCTGAATGAAATTCGGAATGGAGATAGCTTATACCCTGGATTAACACAGGGTACTTTATATCCCGGAAAAAGGTTCCTGCGGGATAAGGGAAAGACGCGGGGCGTAACTAATACATTATTAGTATAACAAATAGAAGCAAAAACATAAACAGCTGGTAATAAAAAATGTTAAAGATGGTCCAATTTTGATGCACGCCAGTATATTTTTGAACAATGAGGTACCCTACAGTCAGTAATAAGTAATAATAAGAATAAAATTGTCAATGTGATCGCGCCAAAAAAAATACCTGCCGGCCGTTTCTTACCTGTTCTTTTGCCGGCGTAAGGAGGTTGGAACAGGCGTAGCTAGTTTTAAGTTTGACCTTTTAAAGTGATCACAATGTATCCTATTGAATAAAGAAAAATTGACTTTTTGACTTTACAATTTCCTTATTGAGATTGCAAAGACCAGTAGTGTTTCATACATTTCGTAATCTTGTCTGAATTGCAAATCACATCTAATTTTTATGGCATAGAACTAAATGAAAAAAAAAATGGTTGAGAAATACATACCATAAAATATTTATTTATTTATAGAAATAGTTGAACAGTGTGAATGCTGATATGTCTTAATCAGACAGTGTTAAGTTATTGTTTTAATAGGGGTTCTGCAGCTTTAGCCACTGAATACACGCACGCATTACCGTTCAACCACCATCGCTCAACTCAACAATAGCATAAGTTTCATTAAAATTTAATCCAAGCGTTATTTCAGTACAGTTTATGTTCCATCCCCTAGGATAAATCTAATTTTCAAATCTTTCCATCTTCCAGCGGGTAGCGTTGCTGGTGCCTATGCCGCCAAGTCCGTAGTTACGCAGTTTGTGTCGTCCATGGCAGCTGCTGCAGACGTATTGGCTTTAGCTAAAATCGAGATCAAGCTCTCTGATATCCCCGAGGGAAAGTCGGTTACCTTCAAGTGGCGCGGCAAACCCCTGTTCATCCGTCATAGGTAAGGAGTATGTTTTTGTTCAGGAATACCTATACATATCAACTTCAACCTGAACAGAATAAAAATGGATCTAGATATGATGTTGATGATAGGATTACTGATTTTCTTGATAGTTTGTTAGTTGTGAAACTCGTGAACTAAATTGCCTTAAGACAGGCCATAGTTTTATATAAATTAGCAGAGCTTTTTTATTAAGTAAAGTTGTGATTTTTTGTTATCCGCACTGGGTGATGTGGTAGACAATAAACTTTAAATAAAATTACAAAAAATATAAGAAATAGGCCAATTCATTTTTTTACTGTAATGAAATAATTTGAAGCCATTTTTGAGTTTACAAAAACTATGCACGATTTAATTTCCTTGAAAGGACTGTACAGCCAACTGGTTCATTTGCAATTCACTGATGATTCCTAAATTTATTTCACATTTCAGGACCGCTGCTGAAATCACCACAGAGAAAGCCGTGCCTGTGGAGACCCTTCGCGACCCACAACACGATGATGTCCGTACAAAGAACCCTGAGTGGCTGGTTGTCATTGGAGTCTGCACCCACTTGGGATGTGTGCCCGTAGCCAACGCCGGAGACTTCGGGGGCTACTACTGCCCCTGCCACGGCTCGCATTACGATGCCTCTGGACGTATTCGCAAAGGACCTGCTCCACTTAATCTCGAAGTACCCGCCCACGATTTCGTCAGCGAGAATCTACTCATTGTAGGCTGAGTATTTATTAGACAATTTATTTAAGTGTAATCTTTCCATCATAGAGATCAATAAATGTGATTGTATAATTTATTTATTTTTATTATTAAATCGGCCCTTTGTTTTTTAAATAGTTCCTGTATTATTTATTCAGTGTTAAACAGAAGAATAAACATTTGTGATAATAAACTAAAGTTTTATTGTAGTTTGAATTGGATTAGCAGCTGATACCCTATGCTAAGGTAGCTTAGCTTTGTCCGATGACTCTTACTGAATTGTAGTGTAACTCATATTTATTTATGTATCAAACCATTAATAAATTAATTATATATTTATAGAGAACTTTTTTAAATAGTACTGTATATAACATTTTGTAATGTGCCCTACAGAGACTAGATAGTGGGCAGAGTGGACGGCAAAATTTCAAGCGATCCACTTAGGCAGTGGGTCGGCTTGGTAAAGCAAAGTGGTACTACCCCCAGCAAAGAGCATAATTTAACTATCTAATTTAAAAAACTAGGTTAGCCATATTTTCAATTTATAATATTTTTTTAATCTGAATGTTTTTAACTTAACATAGGTAGGTGAACGGATTCGAAAAAAAAAACGACAAACAAACGATTTATAATTTTATTTTTAATTATCGTTATTATTTTCCATTTCTTATGATTCATATGCATTTTAGACGGTTATAATCTACGTAACATCTAATATAGACTACTAAAATTTACACACATTTACAGAAATTAACTGGGATTTCGAATTCATTGAATAGATACACCAAACATTTTAATAAATTGTAGAAAATAATTTTAGATGTCCAACATTTTTGGTAAACTTTTTAGTTATATATTAAATAGTAACAACAAAATAGGAAAGCGTTCGTAAAACCAAATTATTTAGGCCTGATTTCGTTAAAAAGCATTTATAAAAGACCGTGACAGAAAAGTCTTCAAAGTAAGATTGTAAGGGAAGTGATAATGTCTAAAGTGAAACCCAGTTTCAAACGATTAGAGCATATTAAACGTCGAAAGTACAGCTTATTTATTAAGTAACCGATTTAAAAGATGACACTAAATGTATAATATTTACAATGAACATGGTTACATAATTATTTGGCAAAATAATTTACTTTTGTTAACCTAATCAATTAAGTACAATTTAAACTTCACAATGGATTTATATTGTTAACAGAAGTATCTATGTATAATGTTCCATTTACACAGAATAATTTTCATAAAATGGACAATGCATTGATGTTAAACGTAGTTATAATGCTCTCATAATAGCTTGACATTTTAAGTAAATAAGTCAAATTAAAACCTGCTGATATTGAGTCAATTTGGCTGTTACGAAATCGACGTGTAAATAAACCATTATACAATACAAATATACATTATGACTGGATTCAAAACCGGCTATGTACCTACAGATATCGAAATCACAACGAATTTTTGAAACGAAATCTTGATCAGAAAAATTGATTAAACAAAAGTAAATGTTATTCGTAGCACATAACCAGCTTTAAAATAACTTTGTGTAGCATTTTTTATTTGTAAATATACCAAAAGGTACACCTATTAATTAATAAACACGGAAGAAATAAATAGACAGAACTTAAAATTATGTAAATATAACATTGATTTGTTCGTTTTCTACATAGGCACGTCTTATTTATACTGAAGTTGAATGGGGACTGATTCGCGGATTTCATGCAATTATTTTTATTGTCAGATAATAATTGAATGATTATAAGTTTTTTTTTTTTACAATTATGGCACAAGTAACTTAAAGTAGATTTTTTTGAAAAAATCATTCAATTAATACGCTGTGTATACACGATATAAAATTCCTTGGATCAGTTGAAATATGAAAATTATAGAAAATAATAACATAGGTAAGTACTTATTGTTAAAAAAAACTGAAATATTTTAGTAGTCCTGTCTCTTGATCCAAAAAAATTTTATCGTGCATATCGGCTTTATTCTTATGAATTATTTTAAACTTAAAGTCAGGGGGGATTTATGCATGCAGATGTGTATGATTACGTGAAATTCATTTTATAATATTTCTCCAACATTTAAACCGATTAAATACTCTTTCTTATACATTAAAACACTCTTAGCACACAATGTTTTTGAACACAGATAATTTCACATTCAATTGTAGACATAGTACATATTAAATTTTTATTATAATTCTGAAAAATATATATTCTAAATACACATAGTGACAAAATATGATTTTAGAAGTACAATAATATTTTTACTAAATTACAATATACATAGATGAGTATCTCTGATATACATAGTGTATGATTAATATAAATTATCCAGCTGCCCCTATTATACTGCAGAATTAACATTATTTTAATTTCACCAAGTGTCATTAAATGTAAATAATTTTAAATAAATGTTATTTATCTGAATTACGTAGACTATTATACTTAGCTATAAACTCAAAAGGGGGGCTGATTCGATTATAAATTTCTGTTCACACATACTTTTAAATAACTTTGTGCGATAAAAATAAATGGTGTTTATAACGTCTGTCAAAAGGTCATTAGAGTATTGTCAAATGTTCATTTTGTCTAGTTTAAAAGTTAAATCATGGTCCTCCTACTAAACATAGCGTCGACTCTACACAACCCTGGAAGCTCGTTTTATAGGTGATAGTTTTGTTTTACAAGTTTATCAAGTGATTTTATTTTTAAATATAATCTATTAGAATTCAGAAATATCTTTATGAGACACAAATGCTTTATGTAAGTATATGTATGTATTCATTCGTATAGTAGTCAATGTTAAACTCAGTATAATTTATTTAAAAAAATACAAATAGTGACCCCGATCAATTAACGGGCCCTTAATTAACATTGACCATGAATGAAACAATACGCCCTTAGATTTTTATTTGTGGGTTATATATACCTACATCTTATTTATTTATAATTATTAAATGAAGTAAGTACTAAGATATCAATAATTTTGAGATAAAATGCACTAAAGTAAGTAAAAAAAACGAACTAAAAGTAAACTAAATTTGACACATCTTAAAAAGCAGCTGACCTCTGACCGCGGAAGTAAGAAAAAAACAACATTATTTTGGTTTACTTTTAGAGAATTGACAACAGTCGAAAAACGCCGCAAGTTAAATCACTGTTATGTTTTAGTGTATGAATGTGACATGCCAAAACATCGTTACGATATCTTAATGATTCGTATACACCTACACAATATTAGAATATCGCCAATACAAGTATCAACTCAAAATCGATATGAAAATCAGTCGTTTGACTAGAAAAATCGATTTTCATAACAATTTAGGTATTTCTTTTGACATATAATAGTATCGATTTATAACCATAATATTTATAAGAAAGTTAAGTAATTACTAAGTAACATGTGTGTGTATCCTCTATCTCAATTTAGTGCATTTTTATTTAAATGTAGTTTAGCGTCATTTAAGTATGTATTTTTAAGCTAATTAGCTGTCTACTTGTTTATAAAGAATAGTTCAGGTAACTGAAACGAGGCAAGGTGTGAACAAATAGACGAAGTATTCATTCGGGCAAAAAGGGCAAATTATTTCAAACAATAATACAGTCAAACAAAACTAACACATTTGTACCTAAATTTAATTTATGATCAAAAATAGTTAACTTTATAAAGTGCATATTAAAATGTAGCTTGATAATACTCCACTGTGGTTGTGCAGATGTCACTTAGGTTCAAAACGACAATGTGTGTCAAATCGAGCCTTAACATCAGTAGATATGGCGTTAAGAACCTCAATAGAGCAGTCTTGATCCACTGGCAAGTATCAGATATTTGAAACATTCTAAAAGTTTACGTGATTTAATCTGGATTTTAAACTACTAGGTACTGTCGGTGGTATACGTTTATGTACAAGTTTTTATTCAGTTCCAACTTTCGGCTGCTATGTCGCCAGTAGATCAAGATATGTTTCACCCTCGCATGTTTCGTAGTCGGTGGTATAAGCTCGCCTATTTACAAGTCACCCACATCTCAGAAGTTTACATTACGCATCCCAATTAGCAGCTTTTTTAAGTATTAAAACCTCAATAACTTTATTTTCAGATCTAGGTGAGCAAAATCGCCATATTGCGTTTTTATTTTTTCACCTGACAGGGTAGCGTTTGATCACAAGTCACCTGATGTTGTAAACGATGTGATCGATTCGAAGGTGGGCCACGTTATTCCTGGACTAGGAACTGTCTCTCAAGTTTTGACCAGATAAACAGGTAGATCTGATTATACGGCTCAACATTTTACTACATCATGTTTTATGCCATGTCGTTCAGAAATCTGCGCAAAATAAATATGCTGATCACCCAATCAAAGCGATATGAGGAATATTCGAGGAAAAATATGGGGTTTTTTGTTTCGAAAAATCATAAAACAGCCATATCTCATCAGCTCTTGGTCGTCATCACCAGCATCATCATCAGCCGGAAGACATCCACTGCCAAACATAGAACTCCCCCTTTGAATGCCACAATGAACCGTTTTTAGTCATTGGCCCCCCGCGACTCTTACGATGTCGTCGGTCTACTTGATGGCCTAAACCTTCCGAACCTTGTACCTACTCCTGTTATGGGGACTTAAAGCCAACCTCAAGATAAAAATCTATTGCCAAGCACCTATCGGTGATTCAGCAGCCCCACTTAAGAACCAGTTCCCAATTCCGGTGTAACTTAACATCCTCAGGCGACTTGCGGTCAAACGTTTCACTGTTATCTGTAAAAAGTACGAAGGGGCTGAAAAGATGTTATCAAGGTCTCGCCTTGAAGGAGCTGCAGGTAAATGGGATGCGAAGCGTACTAGCTTAGGCTCAGTTTCAACAGTCAGCCGTGTAGACTGGCGTGAGGTCGAGCGTGAGGTGGCGTAGAGCGCGGTCCCTGGAGGCCGAGCGCGAGGCTCGCGAGGACTTGATGATCTGCAGCACCATGGCCTTGCAGTCGTGGCACACCGCCATCTGCACGCCGAGCAGCCGCTCCGCCGCCGCCACGCCGGTCGCGCTTCGGCTGTATCGCGCTCTGGAATAGATGCATCGTTTGAATACGGAGCAGTTCTCGGAGGAAAGTGTCCTCGATATCTCGTGACGCGTCTTGGGAGCAAAATGTTCTCAATTTTAAGGGAGCAATCGGACGTATCGTTTTGAGACTGAATTCGTTTCATTGTATCTACCTAACTAGGTATATCCGTCAAATTATTTATGCACGTAGGTAAAAGTCGAAGAAAATCAATTGTGTCAATGACAACCAAACCTTTCTTCTTCGGTAAGAGTGCAGCTCCGCGAACTTGTAGGTACCAGGGGTATATAAGTGACAGTCACCTGCGGTCAAGCGTGGCGAGCGGCGTGCTTGTGATGGCGTGCGGTATGTTGATGGAGCGTGTCAAGGCACCAGCGGCACCGACAGCTCCGTGAACTTGTACCATCAGGAGTAGGTATATAAATGACAGTCACCTGCGGTCGAGCGTAGCGGGCGGCGTCCGGCGTGTCGATGGAGTGTGACATGGCACCGACAGCTCCGCAAACATGTACCAGGAGTATATAAGTGACAGTCACCTGCGGTCAAGCGTGGCGGGCGGCGTGCTTGTGATGGCGTGTGGCGTGTCGATGGACCGCGACATGGCGCCGGCGGCGGCTGGCGGCACTGACAGCTCCGCGAACCCCAGGGCGGAGCCCCCGCGCGACCCGCCGCGGGAGCCGGGCGCGCTGTGCGCAGACAACGACACAAAGCGCCGCGACGCCGCCGGGCTGCTCGGCGCGCTGCCCACGCTGTTCTCCACCAAGCTCTGGGGGAACACAAGGAATTGGATTAAGTAAGTTTCTTTGCTTTTCTATTGTGGTTTGACATGATGTTTTCGATGCTTTATGCTATGAACTTAACTCAATGAGTGTAGGTATAATAATTACAATAAAAAAGCTCCCATACAATCACATACATAGCTGTGACCCCTAACTAGGATTACCAGTATCTAGGCCCTAGATTCTAGGGTAACAGATACTCCGCGGATCAGGGATCCATAACAGCAAAACATGCGCATTTTTTAAAGCATGATTTAAGTCATGACTCTCCTACTCTCTTTCCTCTCCCTTTCTTTCTCTCACTCACTCCCCTCTCTCCTTCTCCATTCTCTCTCCATCTCAATATAGCAAGATTTCTTAATTTTGTCTACAACAACCAAAGACAAAACCTATCAACGGAACAGAATACAAAGGATGAACGCATAGGCGCATTTCTAAGTTCATATATCACATGTTAGTTGGTTTGGTATTAGTTCAGGTGCATCAGTTACCATGTGATCTAGTCCCACGAGCCTCGACATGAGGCTCCGTGGGAAGGAGGATTGCGCCTCGTCCTCCGGTGACGGCAACAGCGAAGGACTCAGCAGCACCACGGGGACGTGGGCAAAGTGTTCTGTTGGTATTCGCATCTGGAAAAACAAGGGGCAAGGTTAAGACATCGTTTTGGTTCCGAAGTATCTCTGAATAGTCTTCTGACTCTGTCGCAATTTCTCTCAGATTAGAAGGATTGAATGTAGCAAGTTCGGTTGGTTAACTCATGTTGGTACTGCCAAATGCCAAATGTAGGTACTGTTCTAATAAAGGAAAAAAAACTGAGGATCTAAGCATATTGAAAAAATATATTTGGAGGAGCTGGTTATGACAGCACAATTTGCTTTAAAATACATAGTACGAGTATAATTCCCTAACTGCAATTTCCGTAGAACCAAAATAATTATAGGGAAGAAAGGCCAGAAAATCGTTCGTTAATAAAATGTCCCTTATGGAAAGTCCTGATTAACGACCAATTTTCTCACGCAGGGCAAACTACCACTATTATGTTGCAAATAACTCACTTAAAAAGTTATTTGTGGAGGAGAAAGGAACATAAAACTCACCTTTGAACAACACTTTTGACAGACAGTCTTTTTGCATAGTTTACATTTTTGACCCCAAGGGCCGAAAATGCCGAATCTTGTCTTCAAACATAAGAAGCATACCTGAAAAAGAAAGTTGTTTTAAAAACGCCCTGAATTGAAGTTGTCATTTCATTGAATGAGAATTCAGCACCCTGAGGGACTCCAGAGTATTTTCCGTCGTAGGAACTCACCCTTCTCTTTTCAACGTCTTCCTTAACTCTGCCTTCTACAGGCAGTACCTCAAGCTCAGCTTTGGTCAGCACCGACCTGATGTGGACTATTTCTTCCAAGGTCAAGGACAACCGATCGTCTGACATTATCGCATCTTGCCATTGTTTCTGAAAGAGATTATGCTCATTAAAGTGACTTTGTTTTTTATTCGTGTCTTGTTTTGTGTCTACAATCACAGTGTAAGAAATGATAAAAGCGACGTGAGCGTGCAATAAAGTGATTATAACTACGTGATTAAACTATGTACCTACAAAAAGACTTGTGAGTATATATTTTCGTGCATAGACCATTCGTTTTCTACTTGTTCATCGGAGAAATTGTCTATTCTACTTTGGTGCTTGGTAAGAATATCTAGTATGTCCTAGATCTAGTCTATAACTATCCAAACCAATAAAAATAAAGAGGTAAAGTTTTTTAATTTATGGAGGCTAATCTTTGGATTTGCTAATCCCGTTTTGAAAATTATATGAGTTATGTTTTAATACAATAAAAACCCTGTGGGAATCTCCACGCCAGTGACTCTTTAGGGCACAGCTAGTATTGTACATTTTAAACTCTCACTGCACAGTCATGTATGAAATACTTATAAAATATCGAATGACCTAAGTACTTCATTAGTACCGAGTACCTACTACACAAGGCAAACTACAACACTGGTGCGATCAACGACAAAAGTTTTTGAACACATCCAACTGATAAATTTTTCTAAGAAACTTCTTGGAAACCAAACATTGCTGATCTGGTGCACATTTAAAAAACTAGGAGGGTTCAACTTCTTCTGTGCTGTCGTTTCTATGTAGAAATACTTTAAACAAGTCTACCAGGATCTGAACATCTATTAGTACAGCAAGAACTATTACTACATCTTGGGTACTTGAATAGATGAAGTAAGTTCGTTCTTTTCAATTATATAGGTATCAAGCGACCCCCTTCGTTCTAATCTTCTCTACTCACATGCGAGCCATACGTGGGGCTGCCACTAACCGACTTGATGAGCTCATCTTGAAGCGAGGACCGTGACCAGGACAGCTCGCCGAGTTGTGCGTCGGCGTCGCTGCTGGCGAGGGAGGCTGCGCCGGCGCATGATGCTCGAGAGCCTGGCCTGTTTAGAGAAAACGGATTAATATAATATTTTTTAACAAAAAATAACCGACTTTAGCTTTCCCGCGATTTCTCTGGGATGCCATCATCAGATTCTGGATTATTTATCATATATTCAATACCACCCTTAAACCCTACCATAAACGACGAATTCGTCCGCGGATATACATACGGTCGAATTGAGAAACCACTTTATTAAAGCCAGTTAAGAAATTAATAGTAACGTCCACACAATCACATGCAAAGATATCAGATACTACGCGGATCGGGGATCCACAATACCGAGACACAGAAAAAATACTTGCGTTTTTTTTCATTTACTAATACTTGTCCCGTAGCAGGAATCGCACCCGCGACCTCACGCTATACTCAGTCGGCTATTCACCCATTGGTCGTAACATATTTTATGTTTTTTTTAAGTAATATTCATACGGATTCCTTCATCAAAAGGATAAGAACAACACATATCTGGTTATGTCATGCCGTGACAGATTTCAAGCTTATCAAGACCTCTTTACACATAAGTACATCGGTGACCTCCATCATCAGAAGTAAATAATAAAATCACGGATATTGAAGACGGATTTCCCATCGTCTCATCTTCGGGAATGCGAGTTTTTTATAGCCATCAGCCTGGTGACCAATAGCAAGATATTCAACTAGTTCCTTGCCTGGAGTGGGGCAAGGAGTGTGCGCCATCGGTGGGTGGACAGGGTGGGTGGGTGACGGTGTGCCGCCTCATGGACGCCCGTCGAGATGGGCACTGGGTCGCCAAGTCGTATGCTGTCAACACACAATACATTTTTAATAAGACTAGTTCTAGTATTAAAAAAAAACCATTGAAGGAAAAATAATCAAAAATAACACCGAATACAGCAAAAATAAGGCTTTGGTCTTATAAAATGAATGACTTGAAATATTGTAGGACCTACTGAAGTCCGGGCTAACAAAAGTAAGCCAATTTGAGAAATATTCGAATGTTAATTAGGAAGAAATACACGGTATTTGAAATTAGGCAATAAATACACGGTATTTGATCAGAAAGACCTAAACAAAGTAAAAGTTATTAAAAACCGTTATGTATGATGTATATTAAATACTAACATATAAAGCTGAAAACATATTTGTGTGAGTAGGTATAGTTAATCTAATTAAACCAAACGAAAAGAAGTAGTTCCAATATCGTAATAATTACTAAACAACAAACTGTGATGTAAGTAATGATAAGTAAAAGTGAGTTAGGAAACTGTGGCACTTAATAACAACCTACAGTACTTGATGTGTCACATCACATAATACGTGCCATAACGGGTTTAGAAAAGGTACTCGTAGAAAGATTGATGAAGACATTTAATTAGTGTGGTGGATTAAAACGTTCAAAATGATACAAGATAATTCAAAAGCCAAAATAGAATGCAGAGATTAATCGAAAAGAGCGTCACTGGATGGAGTTAAATTTTACGACAAGTACTTAATGTAAATGATACAACATTATGATTCGCACAAGGCTTCTAAACATCGGTAGCTGAAAATCTAAAGAACTTTTCCACATAGAGGCTTAGTCAACATTGAAGCAAAAAATGAGGATACAATCAGCAGACATCCTATGGCGAATTTCAAAGTGAACGTATTGTAAAGCGTCACAAAGTTGTTGCAAATAAAAAAGCGTAGTAACAACATGCTGAACAACGTCACACGTCATGCTAGAGCGTACATTCGAGGGTCTCGTCGCAGAACTGGTGATATTCATCGTGGGATATGTGTGTTCGCGGCGGTGCTCGAGGCGGCTCTTCTGTGGTCACCAAAGTTGTCACGGTCATCGTAGCCACCGACAAAGCCGGTGAAGGTGTGCATGGGGGAAGGATCAAGTGTTTAGGGACATCCTGGCGTACAATTTACTTGTTATTTCAAAGCTAGCACTAAGCTGTACTTTTTCAAATTGGAATTGGATTCATTGTGGCTTTGCATTTTGCAGACTCTGGAATTTGAATCTCAGTCTATTGGAAACTCAATTACCTACGTGAAAGCAAGTCTTTTCACATGAACTGCCTTCCAGGGGTGTAGGCTTAAGATTGTATTAATCTAAATCTTAATAACTAAGGGTTAGTGTTCAGGTTTCTTTACCAGTTCTCTTCCAAGGTTTAGGCGCCAGCTGTTGCTGCGGCACCGTGTGCCTCGGGAATGGCTGAGGTGCACATACTACTACTGGGCTCGTGTCATCCTCGTCTTCATCGTCCTGGAATTACGAAAAGGTAGGGTTAATTCCTAATAAAGTAAATGCATTTGTCGGTTTTGAAGACCACGGACCACGTTTTTCAGTCATCGAGTCTAGAAAGCACTTCATTGGTTGAACGCGACTTATCCACTTTGATTCGTGTTTCCTCTTAACTCTGTCTCTTTCAGACGCTTAAAAGCCTCCTTTACTAAAGCAGAAGATACCGATAAGCGTGAACACTTGCAAGCACTATCTTGTAGGATATTTTAGAGCAACGAAAATGCAGTCTGCGCGGTTAGGTCTGCCTCAGGCCTTTGTGAAAATAGTGATGATATCCCGCTGAGATATCGGACTGCTTAGCTATCCCTGATAACGCGTGCAAAGTTACACACAGAACTAGCAAAGTCGTATGGAAATGCTAACGTATTAGACCCTACTTCGTATCTAAAACCACTGGACAGTTAGGTATACTTAATATCGGTTACGTAGCAAATGTTGCAATCGATAAACGCAACTATTATAGGGACATTGTCAATATAATGGGTGTGGTTACTCTGTTGGGTGCCGTAATGGTTACCGTACACCTCATAACGATCTGGTTTTACGGCCGGTATTGTAAGCAACCCGTCGCTGGAGCAATCGATCGGCGAGATGGTGAGTAGTGGCGAAACGCAGGTGTGTCGCGTCGCGGTTCACTTCGCCAATGGTATTTGCACCGTTTAAGATCGATTCTGAACAGTTTAGAAAAACTTCTCAATGGCACGTTTTTGGGTAGGTCCGCTGTTTGAAATTTTGAAATCCACTTTGCCCCACTTTTCGGTTTCAGTGGGGTAAATTACATCGGTATAAAATTTCGGTTGACTCTGCCCCACCATGGTTGGCAATGCTGGATTTACCAGGTAGGTAGTATAGTACACACAATTACCTAAACTAAGGAAAATAACAAATGGTAATTAAATACCATGTTGAGTTGAGACAGTGGCGAAGAGCATAATGTTTATAAATTACTAACGAAATATAAATATATTCTAATAACTCTCCGCATTCAAATGGCATAACAAATCCAAATAAAAACCTCCTAATGGAGTGTATGGAGCGGCATGTCCCATAAACGGTATTAAGGGATACATTTAACGCACGTCGCGTCGTAATTATATCAAGGCATTACAGTAATCCAATTTACGCCTGTTGGTTTGTTAATGAATTGATATGAAGCCAAAATACGAAAGAATAGGTAAAACAAAGCAGCATCACTTGTTATTAGATATCGGGGATCTACAACACCCAGTCACAGAACAAATACTTGCGCTAAAAAAACTTCACAGAGGATTGGGGGGGAAATAGTACGGCGATAAATTCGTAATGTGCAATCAAACTTTGTTTATTGGTAATCGGTATTACTATAGCTATTTCCAGAAACATAACGTGCACAATATCAATGCAATCTGCGAGAAGTGGTTGTACACGATTAAGCCAGTGAAATTTAATACACTTTTAGGTTCATGAACTGCCCATTCAGAATGGTATGAGTACTAAACTTCTAAGAACAGGCTAAACTTAAGTTCTACATTAATGAAGAAACTCCCTATAACTCTCAAGGGTAAGCAGAATAACTTTAAGCTCTAAATACGCCCTACGTCAACGCGTAAAGTAAACAGACTTGGAAATTCATAGTAGAGACTCGAGAACGTCAACCCAAGTTTGTTTCTTTACGCCTTTTATCCCATCTCTATATATAAAGTTTTAAGAGCTAAACATTCACGAAACCAACGGTCTTATTCATTAGCGTTAAGGTCGAGAATGCCGTTAAATTTTCCAAGTGGGACATGAAAACTGTAAGATGTTTGCACAAGTGAACAGCGTCCACCATCCAAGGAAATAGGCACTTACTTACTAGGTACCTAGTTACAGTTATTGCAAATGCGGGATAATTAGCATGGTATCTTTAATGAGACCGGTATTCGTTTTCTAGAAAGTAGCTACCTGCGAGTAGGCCTAGAATTATTGTCTGGCCTCATTTTGACATTGACATGTTGATTGTATGCATACAACTTCACTTGACCCAATACGAAAGTGTCCTGCGTATATTTATGCTGCAGTTTCCTATGTATGGTTTGGAATCTCCGTATTCCATAAACCTTTTTTTTTTTATATCTGAAATTTATTATTTGACCTAATTTTGAATTGATTTTTGTTTTTTCTATATTATTATTATTATTTTTTTTTTTTTAAATCTATATTTGTCATTGAATAATTATTATTATGCATGCAATTAATTAATATACCTGTATTAAATAGAATGTAAATTTAAAAATTTGTTAATGAAATTATTTTGTGACTTATATAAGCTTATGCTATTGCACACCACTGTAGTGGTAGAATATGTGAAGCTCTTTTATTGCTGTTTTTTACCATGTTGAAATACCATATTCTGCAATAAATAATTATTCTATTCTATTCTATTCAATGTAGGTTTTGCTTCAACCATCTATCAGTGTGTCCTGGCAGCCCCACTTGAGCGCCAGTTCCTAATCCAAGTGTAGCGTGGTCGAACCTTCGGCCATACCGTCACGTAACATCAGGTGACTTGTGGGCAAAGACAAAAACAGTATCTAATAAAAAAAGAAGAACTGTCCAATGTCCATCCGTGCTCAAGTGATGCGCTTACCAAACAGCACAACAGCAACGCAATACAGCAACGCTTAACAGCATTAAATTTTTATTGAACTAAGTAAAATAAAGATAAAATGTATAGAAATATATCCAGGCCGACTTTTAGAACAAAGCATTTCTACTCTTCCAAGTATACCTTTTTGTTCTGAGCTAAAAAAAATATGACTTATAAGAAATCTACAATAATGACAGAGGTTATCTAACTTTGGTACCAAATCGTCTTATACTTCACGGTAGATTAATCTTCACCATGGCGAGAAAATTGCACGAACAATCACGTAAAGACAATCAGAGGAAACACGCTATAAAATTAATGACTTGACAATTATGAAATAAAACAACCATTGTATGTTTACATTAATTGGCCAGATGTTTTTTTAAGTTTTCTTCATAAGCTAAATTCAGAGAACTTATTTCCCAAAAAAATCTACGCACAAGTTCAAACGTAAATTTTTTATCAGACTTTTTATACGTTTGTCTTACGGGTACCTAGCGTTTGACCATAAGTCAAATGTTACCCCCGAATTATTTATTTTTTCATTCGAAGCATTCGAAGGTAGGTCACGCCACGCTACGCCACGCCACGTATCGATTGGGATCTGGCTTTCAAGTAAGCTGCATACTGGCCGGAAAACATCGATAGATGCTTAGAGGTTGGTAGATAGCCAGCCGAGCACTAAAGATTGCCTAAGCTAAGCTTTGGCTAAGGCCTGCATGAGCTATGTTTCATCATACTGTTTTCCTTCATTGAAAACTCAAGCCCATTGCAGAACATATATATAAAATGCATACTCCTTTGTTTATTACTTCAAACTAAAAATAACAAAGAAATAAAAACAAATAAATCTAAACTAATAACTAAAATACATTATTAAAAGAAGTCCCTTTAGGCAAGGTACCGAAGATACTGGCAGCGTTCCCCCTTTGAATGGCTAGACTAATTCTTTGTCCGAGGTAGCTGCCAGATCTTCGGTCTCCGGTAATGTCGACTAACCTTTTTGTTATTTCCTTAAAAAGGCTTAAAGCGCTAGGACCCCACGGACCAAGGGTCTCGACACCGAATGGGACAAAATCATATTCGGAGCCTAGACCCCTTTTTACTCCTTTTATATATCCGACAAATATCTAATCCAATATTACCCTAACAAAGTTCTGCTCTAACAATTCCTATTGAATTACAGTGGCTCGTATAATAAACTAGAAGCAATAACTACAATACACACTATTTACTAATCTATGTTAGAAGTGGGAGCTTATTTCACGCACCAGTGAACCACAACACTTGCCTACGTCATAAGGAATGAATACACAACACAATACACCTATTTATATCTATTCAATAGACACTTACGATGTGATAGAAGTGGCTGCTAATCATCTAGTCGATAAATTGGCTAGTGGGCGTTCAATTAGGCTGTGCCAAAATGAGATTGCCATTTTGCTCTTATTCAGTTGCCTTTTTAGAAACCTTGTCATGTGAAACTAGAGCATCTTTAATTGTTTGATCAAACCTACGAGTCCAGTATCGCGGAGTGCCTATGTCCTTTTTTATTATTATTTACAGGGTAGCGTTTGACCACAAGTCACCTGATGTTAAGTGACGATGTGGTCGAAGATGGCGCCACGCTACACCTGGACTGGGAACTGGCTCTCAAGTGAGGCTGCCGGAACACACCGATAGGTGCTTGGCGACAGATTCTTAACAAGAGGTCCTATACCTGTTTTTTTCTTTTATAGATAACTAGCTGCGTCCTGCGGTTTCACCCGCGTCTTCCCGTTATCCCGCAGGAACCTTTTTCCGGGATAAAAGTAGCCTATGTGTTAATTCAGGGTATAAGCTATCTCCATTGCAAATTTTACTTAAATCCGTTGAGTAGATTTTGCGTGAAAGAGTAACAAACATCCATTCATCCATCCATATTCCATCCATATTCACAAACTTTCACGTGGATACATTTTAAGATCGCTTTGTTTCACCACAGCAACATCATAAAAGGATAAATCTTAAAACTATGGAGCGATGTTTACGAGACAACCTTTGACATATTTTTTTCTTTAATGAGGTAAAGTTTGTTGTTAGAATGTTACGGTTAATCTACAAAACTACTGATCGGATTTTAAAAGTAATTTCACAGTTTAAAAACTTTATGTCGCTATAGTTTATGTTTTGTTGTGATACAAATCCAGTGGGAATCACCTCGGGGATGAAACCGCGGGGATCAGCTAGTATTTCATATGTAGGTACAATGAATATTATCAAAGAGACTAAAGCACATACATCAAAAGATACATAAATACTAAAGCAGGTGGAATGAATGTTAATGACGTAACATCAATGCGCATACAACATCAAAGAATTTAAGAACCCTCCCCCAATTTCGCATCTTGGCGTGGCTGCCCGATTATTGAGGGTGGAAAAACTTGCTAATGTAGATCGCTGCTTTTATCAAAATTTAATTAGTTTCTACCATGCTTAAAGTTCAAATAACACTTATTTCTACAAAAAAAAACAAATTCTATAAATCAACATATTTGACAAAGAAAGTTTTGCATCAGTTTTGTTACTCTCTTTCTTCCTAGAATTTATAAATTTGACATGTATGTGTATGTGGTTTTCGGTGACATTTAATTAAATTTGAATTTCCATCCATTGTATTCTTGTTATCCGTGTAAATCCTATTCCTACGGAACATATTTCTGACATTATGCAGGTTCGCATGTGTGTATGTGTATTTGTTTCTAACGTCCTTTTGCTCATATGTTGTGCAAGATTCTGTATGTCAGAAACAAACCTATTTTTTTCTTTCTTTTTTCAAAACAAAACGAAAACGTCCGAAAGCGAGCGTGAGTGCGCTCCAGTTCACATTCGAGTGCTAGAGTGCTCTGCTCCTCGTGTAATGGCAGACTGCCAAAAAATCTGGCAACACAGCCCCGGCAGATAACGAAAGGTTTTTTGATCGTCCTGAATTTGTCGCAAAGAACAAAGGGTTGAAGAATGGGCAAAACGTTGTTAAGGAATAGCATTGAAGGTGATGATATCTTACGCAAAAAAGTTCGAGTAGGTAGCGATGAGATTGCCCCGCCTTGTGATTGGTAAAATTATTTGAAAGGAATTGGTTTTAGATGGAGTACTTACAGTTTACCATGTGTTTTAAAGAAACGATAGTTCAGTGGTAGTGCATGACGTCGCCAATATCATACTTTAACTATAGTTTGATAGGCTAACTGCCATCCTCATGTTAAAAATCTGTCTTCAAGTACCACTTATCAGTGTAATCCTCATTTGAGGGCCAGTTTCCAACACACGCTTAACGCGACGTAACTTTCAACTTCAACCGCATCGTCCCAACATCAAATGAATTGTAGTCAAGCCCTTTTTACACATATGATCTTAAAAATACACCATCACGGTAGCACTTATAAAATTAACTCCGATGGCTCATCGACCCAAAGTGTGTCTTGGCCTTCGAAACGAGAGAGCGCTACTCTTCGCTATCTTGAGCGATTTCAGCCCAGTTCCGAGTCTGGACTTTGTGTAAGTCCACATCCATCGCGTCCTTCCAACAGTATCTATATAGGGCGTCCGAGTAACCTACGGTCATTCGGCACACACACACACACTTATCACACACTTATAAATCGTAGATGAAAATCTCTAAACAACTAATGTCAACACAAAGAATAACCAGATCTTTTTCCAGTATCTAAAGATGAGTTCAATACTCTTTCTACTACTACTACTCTCTTTTAATAAGCTTACCTCAAGATTGTCGAAGTCTACTTTGATGAGCCTTCTCTGAGGCTGCGCGTGCGGCGTGACGTCACCCCCTCGCCGCTGCTCACCCCCACCCGGACCGCTGCCTGACCCACTGGTTGCTGAAACAAGACAAGCAAACATGTAGGTAATCCAAAAGCATAGAAGATATTCAGCAATTTTTCACCAAGTCATTCATACGGCTGTAAACAGCGGCGAGTTTATGTACCAATTTTCTTCATACAGATCAGAGTTTACGTGAACATAGAAGAACGAACTCACATTAAGGCCACTGGTTATGAACGATGCTGGCCGACGGTAACGCGTGCGCCTTACAAGTTTCTGATACCAAGTTCAAATCTCACTCAGCCCGCACCTTTGTGTGCAGATTTGCCGTGCTCAAAGGCAGTATGCGACATCTACCAACCCTCACTGCGCCAGCGTGGTAAAATCTCTGAGAAGAGGCCTGTGTCCGAGCAGTGGAAACGTAATTGACTGATGTTGATACAGATCTGGTAAAAAGTAGAGTTCTGATACGCATCATATAATAATGCTCGCACAATCACATACATAGGCTCTGACCCCTAACTAGGTTTCCCTGTATCTAGGGTGTTAACGCCTGCGCTAAGTACGAGAGAAACACACGCTGCTGCCGTATTGCGTCTTACCGTTCGATTCTATTAATTATTTTTCATACCGTCACTTCTTTTCTCAATTTCACACCGATAACATTACTGCGATGTAATTCCCCAAATTTAACCCAAAAAAGGTCAATATACGTCATTCACACAAGATCGGGAGTTTTCATTTATGCCTTGAGCATAAACATCTGGCGACCGTACACTGGACAAACGAATCTTCGAAGAAAAATCAAGAAACAGTGTTCGGATGGTGAAGCCGTCATACATAACCAACAATTTTACCGAAGCCGGCTGCCGTTCGGACTCCAAAACTATAGCCACGGGATACCTGAAGACCTATCCATTGCAGCCACCGCCGGTCATCGATCAGCCTAAAGCGTCGAACCGCAGCACAGGCCAATGCAGATAAGTTCCCTTCCTATAAATAGACCCGTGAATACTAACTTTCTATCCAAAATTCCCGATCAATTTCTAACTATTTCCCATCGTATGTTGACCTACTACTTGTGCTAATTATCCATATACAGTGCTATATTACGTTAATTAAACATTCAAATCAATCATATACAAAAATTACGTAGTTAAAATTCAATAATTTATTTGTTTACCCACATCATACATTTAAACTTTCCAACAAGAATATAATTTTGTTCGATTTTCAATTTAAGTTGTTTGTTGTGCAATTACTATACTAATAAAATAGTTCATTCAGTACCCAAGATACGTAACTACATAAGCTAAATTGTAAGTTACCTAAACATAACGACAATAACAGTAAATTCATACTTCGTTGTTTATTTTGCAACCAATTCACGCCTTTTGCCGAACATTCCAGGGTCGGTGCATTATTATTGCAAGCACCTATCCAGCGGCTACAACCAGACACCCAGGCCTGCCGTCACCTAGAACAGCAGGTCGCAGGGCAGCAGGGCCGGATTAAGGTGACGCCTAAGTCGAGGAGCGTGAGCTAAATTTTGATTATTTTTACAAGTTTACTATTTACATATTTTTTTGTACTGAGTTTCATATCTACCAATTATTATTATTGATTTTTGATCATGATGGGAGGTGAAACTAGTGCAAAGGATTCTCAAAGTTTACTTGATCTTGTCGTCAAACGTAGTTCAATAAAAGGCCAAATTACAAAGTTTAAAAACTATTTAAATCATGTCACTGCTAAAGAAACGTTAACTTCAATTGAGTTAGCTGAGTTGACACTAAGGCTTGGTAAATTTGAGTCACTTTCAAATCGTTACGATGACTTGCAGAATCAGATTGATGTTTTCAATTCTGGTAATTTAACAATCGAAATTGACGAGCGAGATGACATTGAGCATTTATTTATTACAAACATTGCCTCAGCTCAGAATATAGTTCAAAAACACAACTCAAGTAAAAAAGATGAAAGTATTTACAAAGATTTAAATTCAAGTCATTTATCATCAGCTCAATGCAATGTCGATCATCAAAACCCAATGGGATTTAAATTGCCCCAAATACAAATTGCAAAGTTCGACGGATCTTACTTCCGTTGGCTCGAGTTTCGTGACACGTTCTCATCTCTAATTCACAACAATGAGCGTATTGCACCTATACATAAGTTCCATTATTTGACTTCCTATTTAACGGGTGATGCAGCACGCATCATTTCTAATTTCGAAATTTCTGCGGTCAACTATTTAAATGCTTGGAAAATATTATGCGATCGTTACGATAATAAGCGTCAGTTGATTAATCACCATTTAAATTCTTTGTTAAACATTCAGCAAGCGAGCCGCGAATCGCATGGATCATTGAGATTCATGGTGGATCATTTAACTAAAAACCTGCGCGCGCTATCTAGCCTTGGTCTTCCTACAAACAAATGGGATGTCCTAATCATTCATATTATGAGCTCTAAGCTGGATGCCCACACACTTTTGAAATGGGAAGAATGCCGTGGCACGTGCGCGGATATTCCAGATTTACAACAATTTCATACGTTTTTAATCAATCGTGCTGACGTCCTTGAATCAATTAATCGAAATTCAACTAAATCTATCCAATCTACAAGCAAGACCCAGACCTCTAATGTAAACAACAATCGAGTCAATACAAAATCATTCGCATGCGCCAGCGATGAAAATACAGTTTCGTCTCCAACCATAACTTGCGTTGTCTGTCATAAAGGACATCGCATCTATGATTGTCCCACCTTTCTCGCCAAGAGCATAGACGAGCGCATAGCCGAAGCCTATAGGTTAAAATTATGTACAAATTGTTTAAGGCTCGGTCATAAAGTACAAACTTGCCGTCTCGGCCCATGTATGAAGTGTAAAGGGAGACACAATACTCTCATACACAAACCATTTAATACAAACAATAATGTTTCTTCTACTTCCAGTGTTGCCACCACTATTTCTCCCAGCACTGACGATACTATTGCTAATTTTTCGAAACAAAACTCAAAACAAGTTTTACTGTCTACCGCTTTTATTGAGGTGGCTAATCCTCGGACGAACCAGACCGAAAAGGTTCGTGCCCTATTGGACTGTGGTAGCCAGTCTTCATTTATAACGCAGTCTCTTAAAGATAAGCTGTCGTTGCCATCTAACTCTAACTGTCATGTCAACGTCATGGGTATAGGCAACCAACAGACCGGTAAGGTCACAGAAACCTGTGTAGCGCAATTGAAATCTCTAGTAAACCCGTTCAACGTTACATCAGGATTTCTCGTCCTTCCAAAATTGACTGGTCATATTCCTAAATTTCCCATCGATACAAAACTAATACAAATACCTAACGATTTTGAACTTGCAGACCCTATGTTTCACCAGCCAGCGCCGACTGAGGTTCTCATCGGCGCCGATTTATTCTGGGATATTATTGGCCGTGAGCAACACACTCTCGGTCCTAACAATCCAAAGCTAATAAGCTCCCAGTTTGGTTGGATTATTTCAGGTCCTATAAATGCAAAGAAGTCACGTACTACTAGATCCATTCAATGCAATCATTCCATCATTTCTAATTCATTAAATGATGACGATATTAAGATACAAAAGGAACTTACTAAGTTTTGGGAGCTCGAAAAACTTCCCCTAAATTCAAAACTTAGTGAGAGCGAGAAGGCATGCGAATCTGACTCTCTAACCCGCACCTCTCGCCTATATTCAGGTAGATTCTCTGTAGGTCTTCCGTCCAAAGATTACCATTCAGCCAAGAAACGATTACATAATTTAGAAAAACGATTCCATAAACAATCAATAGTCAAAAAACAATGTAGGTACAGAATCCACGCGTGAGTACGCTGAGCTTGGTCATCTATCATCTTCTATCAGGAAGCTTGACAATTCCTATTTTCTATGTCATCATGCTGTTTTCAAGGACAGTAGTGATTTAACTAAAACAAGAGTTGTCATCGATAGCTCAGCTCCAACTATAATTGCTAACTATTTTTATTGGTAGGTCCCAATATGCACGATTCACTTTTATCCATTGCCTATCAAAACGCTTCAATTGAATACTCTTACTTACGGTATGGCAAGTTCTAGTTATTTAAACATGCGTAAACCTTTGTTGCCAATCAATTTTACCGATAAGCGAACTAACAAATTTAATTCTAAGCGATATGTTCCTACAATTGCAAACATTGCTGATCTATCTATATAGGGATCAATCCAGATCAATTAAGTAACGCTAACCTATGGTGGACAGGTCCGTCATACCTATCTGAACCAGAAGTTACTTACCTATTCTAAATATTAAAATTGATTTAACTAACTTAACTAAACCTATTCAAACTATAACTATCTTAACAACTAGCTGAGAAACTATTTTACATTTTGAAAACTATTCTAAACTAACTCAATAATCAGACTAATTTATCTATATACCTATTGTGAATTTTATACAATTACATACCAATCATAATAATCTGACTATATACATCCTAATCATCACTTCACTAACGAGAAACTAGTTTACATTTTCATAACCATTCTAACCTAACTAAAATAAAAAATTCTATATACATTCGGTTTTTTTATACAATTTTAAACTATATCTTAATAATCACTTCACTAAATTATTTGTAGGTATATGAACAAAAACGTAATCTACTTACATGCTAAACTAAAACTATTATTATTAGCTATCATTCGCGAATTCATTTGGCCCTTCAATGGTAGACTACTTGCTCGACGCACTTTTCGTTATTGTTTTGACTGTAGACGAATTCAAGGAAATACTATAAACCCCATAATGAGCCACTTGCTATCCCAACGTATCACATCAAGTTTCTCATTCCAATGTGTGGGCTTAGACTATGCCGGTCCGTTTTTTATTTCGCGATACAAATGCTTACAACTTGAAGCCGTTAACGACTTGTCAAATGACGCTTTTATCGTGACAGTTCAACGATTCGTATCACGTCGAGCCTTCTGAAGTATTTTTCTACCGCAATTTTGTGTCGGGCGCGAAAGTAATAATTAATTTTCTAATAAACAATATCAATTCATTGCCTAATTTTGCTAGTGAGGACGAGATCAAGTTTAAATTTTCTCCAATCTTACGCTCCTCACTTTGGCGCAATCTTTGAAAGTGGTGTCAAATCCGCAATAATTCACCATAAACTATATAACTATAATTTAATGTTCAAACAAAAATATCTAATCTTTTCGCACGAGTCAATATTTAACAGCTGTCCGCTGTGTCCGATTTCCTTTGCCTAAATCCTGGGAACTTTCTCATTGGTCGGGCTCTCACTACACTATCGTCGCCTGCTATAGAGGACTGCAATCCCAATAATCTACAACGCTACGCGCGAGTACAGCAGATACATCAACAATTTTGGAAGCGCTGGCACCATGAATACATTGCCGAATTACAACGACGAAAAAGGAAAACCAACTCCTCAAGTCCCAATGTAGGAGATTTGGTACTAATACACGAAGACGACGTTCCACCTCTCTGCTGGAGACTTGGAAGCATTTCAAGACTATTCTATGATCCCAAAGATGGAACACCTCGTGGTGCTGATGTCAATATGTCGAGAGGCTGCATACGTCACCCATTGGTACGCCTGTGTGCCCTACCCACGGCAGAAGAACCAGAGGGTTGAAAGCCGAAGCTTTCAACGGGGGCAGGATGTTAACGCCTGCGCTAAGTACGAGAGAAACACACGCTGCTGCCGTATTGCGTCTTACCGTTCGATTCTATTAATTATTTTTCATACCGTCACTTCTTTTCTCAATTTCACACCGATAACATTACTGCGATGTAATTCCCCAAATTTAACCCAAAAAAGGTCAATATACGTCATTCACACAAGATCGGGAGTTTTCATTTATGCCTTGAGCATAAACATAGGGTATCAGAAACTACGAGGATTGGGCGATCCACAACACCCAGACACAGAACAAATACATGCGCTTTTTTTTTCAATTCACAAATATTTGTCTTGTAGCGGGAATCGAACCCGCGACCTCACGCTTCACAGTCGGCTATCCGCCCATTACGCCACATCGGTCGTCATATCCACAAGGTCTACTGGGACTTGCCCTAATGCCTCTGATCAAACTTTCGTTCTATATCATCCCTGTAGGTGGAAATAAATATGGAAGCGGAGTAATCTCCGCAAATAGAGGTTTGATGAAAGCCTTAATCCCTCCGGACCAATATTTCGACAGCTCTGAAATCCCGGGTGAATGAAGATAATATTACCAGCTGTCGATATTGATATCCATGGAAAAGGCGTCGTAAGTTGTTGCTTAGAAAAGTTTTGGGAAAGATAAGAAACAAATAGCTACTAAAAGAACATTGATAGCTTTGGAGCCTTCGATTTTGTTCCAGTTTGAACTTGAAGGCTGATTGTTTTTTTTATGTATGTTTTTATACATTTTGTCCTCGGACATGGGTCCGAATCATTTTGCATCGACAAAAACATTATTTGCATAAGTAGCCGCAACTACTGAAATTGCGTCTAATTACGCAAAGGTTTACTTTATTGTATTTGGGCAATATATATATAAAATATATGCTCGTGTCCTATTGGGGTCAACTAAAGGCTGATTGTTTATAAATATACAGTAGTAGTACCTAATTAAAGAAAAGACTAGGCATATGTGACGCAGTACTATTATATATTCTATAATATAGGAAATCAAACAAAGTCCCATGAAAAAATAATCCATGTGATTCTAAGTGGCACTACAATGATGTCGATTCGGTTTTGCATTCTCTAAAACTAAATTAAGTTTGACAGGTCTAATAGTATTGCTGTCTTTTTCTAACCACTGAAGTAAAAATAGGACAGCGTTACTTTCAGACCTGTCAAAAAAAGTTTAGTTTTAGAGAATGCAAAACCGAATCAACACATCAGCTATCAGCTGAACTACCAGTCCAATTCGTCATTCGTGAAGTACTTATATAAAAAAATGTGTCTTATACCTATCTGTACATAAGATTTTTTTTCCGCCTACACGTAGAGTTTTGAAAACAATACTTTAATCTGTATATGTAATAGGCGTAAATAAATCAAAAAACACTTAAAAAAGAAATGAGATCAAAGCGCCACTTTTACTTAGATTAGAAATCTAATTTCCATTCGCGTAGGAGCTTTGCACCCCACGCGAACAATTTTAATCATGCTAATATAATCCGCATTCACTATGAAATATAACTAGCAAATAGCTAGCAAAGCCTTCTCTAAATCACGGCCCAGGGAACGTGAAAAAACGTAACCCAGTTTCAATTTCAATTTCAATTTATTTATTTATTCAATAGGATACATTGTGATCACTTTAAAACGTCAAACTTAAAACTAGCTACGCCTGTTCCAACCTCCTTACGCCGGCAAAAGAACAGGCAAGAAACGCCCGGCAGGTAATTTTTTTGGCGCGATCACATTGACAATTTTATTCTTATTACTAATTGATTGAATTGGAGCAAGTTCACTAAAATCCCAAGCTTTTTTTGTCATCTAATGGTCCGATATTTTTTAATTAGCTTTACTAATAAGATTTCTCTTGTTTGGTTGTACACATTGGGATATGGGAACATGAATATTAATGAGTTGCGGGATCACAACCAAAGCAGACCAGACCCCACAAGCAGCACCCGTTCACGAGTTGACGCATGTGCCAGCCATCGCTCTCCTCGACCATATGAGAGGGAAGAGGGCGACCCGACACACGACGCCGCCGCAAGCAAAGTCACTTTCGTGAGTATGACTGTTTTGGCTGTTTACCGGAAATGATTAGAATAGGGGAAATAGGGAGAATAGGTAGATAGAAAGAAAGATAGATAGATTAACTACAATCCCAAGCTTGTTTGTCATCTAAATAGTCCGATATTTTATAATAAGCTTTACTAATAAGATTTCTCTTTATACGGACTTGAAATTTTGCTATCGATAAGTCTTGAATTTCACTTGGGATTTTGTTGAAAAAGCGTACACATTGACCTTTGAACGAGTTGCTAACTTTATGGAGCCTAGTAGTGGGTACAGCAATTTTATCTTTGTTTCTAGTATTAAAATTGTGATAATCACATCTCTTTTTGAAGCTATTTAAATTTTTCCTTATGTACATTAAATTTTCATAAATGTATTGACAAACAACTGTCATTATTTTAATTTCTTTAAACTTAGTCCTTAAAGATTCTCTGGGGCCCACCTTGTAAATCGCACGAACAGCTCTCTTCTGCAAAACAAATATGGTGTTTATATCAGCAGCGTTTCCCCACAGCAATATTCCATAGGACATAATGCTGTGAAAATAGCTGAAGTAGACTAGTCTGGCTGTATCAACATCAGTAAGGTGACGGATCTTCTTTACAGCATATGCTGCAGAACTAAGTCTGCTCGATAGACTGACAATATGTGGACCCCATTGCAATTTGTGATCTAAAGTTATACCTAGGAATACTGTAGTCTCTACAAGGTCCAATTTTTCGTTCTTAATCTTTAAATTTGTTTGTACTTCTTTAACATTGGGTAGCACAAATCTCAAACATTTGGTCTTCTTTTCATTTAACATCAAATTGTTTGCATCAAACCAGTCTGTAACTTTGGAAAGAGCATTGTTCACGTCGTCAGAAATGTTATGTTGTCGCTTTAACTTAAATAAAAGCGACGTATCATCGGCAAACAATACTATCTCGTGATTGTCACTAACAAGGCTGGGCAAATCATTGATATAAACTAAAAACAGAAAAGGTCCGAGTATTGAACCCTGCGGAACTCCCATTGTGACTACTGACCCCGGGGATCGCTTCCCGTTAACGTCGACTCTCTGTATCCTATCACTCAGGTATGAGGTTACAAGATCCAGAGGAACACCTCGAATACCATAGTGCCGGAGCTTTCTGATCAGAGTCTCGTGGTGAACACAATCAAATGCCTTGGACAAGTCACAGAACACGCCTAGAGCGTCCCGTGACTCCTCCCAGGCATCATAGATGTGCGTTAATAACTCGACACCAGCATCAGTAGTAGAGCGACCCCGTGTAAAGCCAAACTGTTTTTGATTGAGTAAGTTATTTGCAAGGAAATGTCTTTGCAATTGATTTAGGATAAGTTTTTCGAATATTTTACTAAATGTTGGTAATACTGATATTGGTCTAAAGTTAGTAGGGTCAGTCGTTGTACCCGATTTAAACAAGGGTGTTATCTTACTATGTTTCATCAGATCAGGAAATACGCCGTCGTCAATACATTTATTGAATATTAGGGCTAATTCTGGTGCAATCATTTCAATTAATGGCTTAACAACGGTCACGGATATACCCCAGAGGTCAGTAGTTTTCTTGTAGGTTGTAGTTTCGTGGCAACGGCCTTCCTTATCGCGTTTCGTAATGGGTCATATCAGTTGCATAACCACAGACACGCCGTAAGCTTTGGGGGATCGTTTCTTATGACGTCATTTGAAATAACAATCTTAAAGAGGTCATAGGACTACAGAAATTGAGCTGAAATGCCAGAATTTTGAGCTAAGACAGTTCAATATTTTGAGCGGCAAAGCACTGCACTCATCGCTCTGACATATTAGATGCCTTTATACCATACTAGCTGGTCCCCGCGGTTTCACCCGCGTGGGCTACAGCTTTATGCATGCAAAGTCTCAGCCCGATCGGTTTAAAATTGACAAAGTTTCATACAAACTTTCATCTCCTATTTTATCCCCTTGGGAGTAGAATTAATCAAAATCCATTCTTAGCGGATGCCTACGTCATAACATCTACCTGCATGCCAAATTTCAGGTCGATCCGTCCAGTGGTTTGGGCTGTGCGTTGATAGATCACTATGTCAGTCAGTCACCTTTGAGTTATATATATTTAGATTATTTCACTGGCTACATTGTCCTTTAATCTAAAACACAGTAATGTTTGCGAAAAAGTCTTACCACCACAAATAAACGGCAATATATGAAAGTGTCTCAGACATCCCTCCGTTTAGGGGAGTTGCTCAAACATATGGGCCAATTTGTTTTATAAGAAAGAGGGGTGGTAGCCGTTACCTACCGTTAGCTTTATGATACACAAAACAGGGTAGTCAACGATATTAAATATCAATCTCTATAACGTGCGCCATTTTTTTTCTTTATCTTGTTGTTTGTGCTTACGGCTGCGAAACGTGGACAATAACCAAAAGGGACAGGGAGAGATTAGAGGCATTCGAGATGTGGTGTTGGCGACGTATGGAGAAAATCAGCTGGAAAGAAAGAAAAACCAACGAAGAAGTATTGGACTTAGTAGGAGAAAAAAGAGAGATATTAACAACAGTAGAGATAAGAAGAGGAAAGATGTTTGGCCACTTGGTACGGCATGACGAATATATAAAAACCATATTAGAAGGAAAAGTAGAAGGGAAGAGAGGGAGAGGTAGACCGAGAAGAACATATATAGATCAAGTTAAAGAAAGGATTGACGTCATGTCGTACCAAGAGGTCAAAAGGATGGCCGAAAACAGAACGGCATGGAAAATACTCCACCGACAAGAGCTTGGCTCTTAAATAGAAGAAGAGAAGAGTTGTTTGTGCAAGCTTTACCGTTTTTCACTTTGAAGGACAATCTATACGGAGGAATCAGTATGTATAAGACTTAATCTTACTTACTAGACCTTACAACTAATTACCAAATGTGCTAACTAATTTAAGTAACATAATATGAATGCTGATCCTATAGGCTATGTCCGACGTCTTCCGGCTAGGTGGAGCGACAATAATATATACACAAAATGGCTGGCAGAGCGGTTGGGTGAGATAAGCCGAAAATGGGGCTCAGTGGCCTACTTTGGGAGAAGCCTGCGTCCAGCAGTAACCTGAAATAGGCTGATTGTGATGATGATGATGATGAATAATGAATGAAAATTGTTTTGCAATGCTCCTCTGGACAGCCCTAAAGGCAAACCCGCTACTCTCATCACACAGTTGCAAAAAGAGTGGGTAGAGATATTATAAATAGCTAAATAATATATGAAGATTGAATAAAATACCGTAAAGCACTATTATTAGGCTTCACATTTGGATACCGGTTTAATTTGCACCTAAATATAGACCATGTAAAGGTTAGCCAGGCAGAATCTGACCTTTGACTGTTGTTTGGTGGTGCGGATGAGTTACGTAACTGTGCGGCATTAAATTTACTCGCGTGGGTAAGGTAAATATTATACACAACGAGTAAACTTTCCCCCAGAACGAACACCAAAAACTGTGACTTAAGTTGACGTTGCTAAACTACTAAACTTTTCATCGAACAGCAGTTTCCAAGACAGCTTGCACGTACTTTACTGAAAACTTTATAAGTTTTGCATTTGTATTTTGCTCGCTTGCGTCACTAAGAATTAATACAAAAAGTTTTTTATATTTCTTACGGGGTAGCGTTTGACCACAAGTCACCTGATCTTAAGCTGACGATGTGGTCGAAGATGGTGCCACGCTACACCTGGATTGGGAACTAGATCTCAAGCCACTCTTACTGAAACTAAAACCACGAACTAAGACTTAAAAGTTCACGTGAAAATTCATAGCAACTTTGTTTGTTTGTTACCTTTTCAGGCCTAAAGCGTGGGGAACAGCTAGTATTGTTGTAAACGTACTGAAATGGAGAAAAAAATATAAAAAAGCCTGATTTACGACTTGTTTGCTATTTCAGTAATAATACAAAAACTGCGGAATGATATGGTTTTGCGTTACGTAAAGATGCCAAAAAAACTCAATTTAAGAAATGATTTAGCGAACAAAAATTAAGGCTTTAAAAAACATGCAAGTAATTCAAAACTTCCTAACAACCCCAAATTTACTCTAGATTTACTACTCCTATAAATGGTTAAAAAAAGTTGTTCACGTCGCGGCACGCGATTCATTATTTGAACTAAGGCTCAATTACCTCGAAAACGTTTATATACCTTAAACCTCTTTTAACTACGTTTCCGTTAGTAATATATAAGACACGGATCAAACAACAGGCACTAGGTAAAAATGTCGTCAAACATTTTTAGCTGATCATAAGCAGTTAAAAACCTCTACGTCCTCAGTCACCCTTATGAGTTTCATGAACTGTCCTCCGCGTTGGATTTACGCTAGGGGCATAAGAGGGGTACCTTATGCCCAAGGCGGAAAAAATTTAAGGGCTGCAAATGCGCGGAACGTCATCCTATCCTACTTCCTACTAATGTTATAAATGCGAAAGTGTGTGTGTTTGTGTGTTTTACCATGCATCACCGTAACTTCTAAAGCGATTTGGATGAATTTTGGAATGGAGATAGGTTATTATACCCTGGATTAACACATAGGCTACTTTTTAACCCGAGAAAAGGTTCCTCTGGAATAACGGGAAGACGCGGGTGTAACCGCGGGGCGCAACTAGAAGTTAATAAAAAAAACTATATTTGTGAGAGAAAAGTAAAAAAGTAAAGTAAAATAAGATATTTCGTGATATCCGTTACGTTTTTAAACGCACATGACTAGGGGATAAGGGTAGTAGCAGCATTGATGCGCGAATGACCGGCAATGTCAAAGCTTCTTACGCCTAATTATTTTGAGCTCAAACCAATCCTATGTCGAAATATTGCAAAACTACTAGACCATGGCAAAGCTCCTAGCAACTACTTTTGTGATGGAAAGTACGGCATAAACGTGCAATCATTTTCATCAGCAAGCATTACGTTGAGATGGTTGAAAGTTACGATTGCATCGAAAGTTAATGTGTACTTTACGTTGCTTTATTTACTACATCATTGGCACCTGCTCATTATGAAAAGTAACAACGTATGTATGAGTTACATTGCGAAATGAGCTTTCACTGCCCTTCCAGTGCTGCTTATGGCATACGAAATGAGTGATGTGGTTTTTACGATTACAGCAAATACGTTTTAATGATGAGCACGAATGTTTGTACCTGAGTCTTGGATATTTCTATCTATATAAGTATTTATTTCTCTATATAAGTATGTATATCGTTGTCTAGTACCCATAACACAAGTTTCGAGCTTAATTTGGGGCTAGGTCAATTTGTGTGCAATTGTCCCCGATATTTATTATTAAAAAAAAAAAAAAAAAATTATTTACATTTCCTTACGCGAAGTCTTAAAACATGCGCTATCGCATTGTGATTTAAAATTTATGTTTAAATTTCGATATAGATACAAATATTTTATTCTTTCTTTAGTAGGTTAGTGTAGGTACTAGGTACTCGTATATTTATGAGCTACACGCATTAAAATGACTTTCCGAAATAAATTTTCCTTCTGAGTCAAAAGGGAAAGACTTGACTCAGAAGGAAAACTAAGGTAAATTAAGGAAGGAAAAGGTTACATTTTGGAAGGAATCGGTCTTGGAAGCTAAGACCTAGAAGGAAAGTCAGGATTTTTTCTGAGTGTAATGCTAAGTCTAGTGTCGAAGTTATAAGGCCGCCTGATGCGTCCAACATGGCTTTACGATTAATATAGCAGGGACCGACAGCATGCAATGCAAAGCACGAAGGCAATCAGTTGAAAATACCACTAAACGGTCACCTATCTAAGTACCGTGCTGAGCCTAGCTATGCCACAAGCACTACTACTAGATAAATAAAGTACCAAATTCAATTGTACTACATATATATACATAAGAATACCTTAGAAGGAAAAAGAGGGAGAGGTGGGCCGAGAAGGAGATACATAGATCAAGTCAAAGAAACGACTGACGTCAATAGGTCAAAAAATGGCTGAGGACCGAACAAGATGGGAAATTCTCCACCGACAAGAGTTCTGCTCATAAATGAAGAAGAAGACAAAAATATTAGTGTTTCAAAATATAATATCTACAAATTACAAATAACATCGTGTTATTCATCATTTTTTTAATATATCACGTCTGTACAAACCTTTACCCTCAGACTCAGTAGCGGTCTCTGCCATAATGATGTTTGTACTCAATTAATCACGTCGTTTTTTATACCATTAATATTACTTTCAAAATTGGCCCCTCGTCAATCCTCGTTGTATTCACAAAACAACCCAAGGTCCTATTTAGCAATGAAACCTCACGTTTATGAATAAAAGCAGGAACGTCTGTCTGTAGGTATAATAAAACCATTACAGTTGGCTCGTTGCTTGGTAAATTATGATACGTGAAGCGAATATGTATTTTAAAGAACTGAAAAAACAAAAGAAGAAAGGAGATATGCAAAACATTTATTCGACACGCACAAAACGATAGAATAAAAAATTAAGGGTGAACATGAATCTTCTGGGCAAGCAGTAAAATTAAGGCAATTAAAATAGGCTATTTCAAAAGTGATAACAAAAATGAGATAGTTCAGAATCTGTCGCCAAAGACTTATCGGTGTGTTCCAGCAGTCTCGCTTGCGAGCCAATTTCCTTTCCAGGTACCTACGAGTATAGCATCATCTTCTACCGTATCGTCACTTAACATCAGTTGACTTTTAGTCAAATGCTGCCCTATAAGAAGTAAAATAAAGATCTTTTTTATCATATATGCTGTACTTTTCGAACTCTTGTGCATTCAAAGAATGGACTTAGTAGACGAGATATCAAAATAACCACAGTGAACAGCACTTAAGAGCAATCTACATATGAGGGAATGAAACCTACCATACCTTCAGGTATAAAAAAAGCAAAAACAATTCAGAAGTTTTCCATACCTTTAAATTGGCTCTAATTTCCTACATTATTTTCCTCAACAAAAACCAATTGCTAACTTCGTAACACTTCATCCAATTAAATTTGCCGAGTTTGATTTCAATCTGGGTTTTCTTTCGGAAATTAATGCGAAATAACGTTTGTATGAAAGTTATAAAGGTCAAGAGAAAAATAATTAATCAAACCATCGACGTCACTGAAACGTTCTATACAAACAAGATGGAACTGTTTTCTAAAGGGCATTATTTAACAGCGTTACCTCAAGTTATTTGCATGAAGGCCGCGACACATAGGTACGACATAATAAGTATTACCTATTCCTGTTTCCTGTATTCCGGCTTGAAGGGCAATGTTTGTATTAATTAATTTCAGAGCATAAAGAGATTTAGCATCTCTAATATCACGACGACGCAGCATATTTATACGATTTTTTTATTTTTTTTTATGACGAGCGCAGTACATTTATGCCCGAAATTAATAATCGATCCGATCCGTTATCTGCGGGTTTGGATCGTTATGTCATTTTAGTACCTACTAGGACTTGACAGATTACTAATAAAATGTCATATTATGACATGACATATCGATCTAAAACCGCGGATAACGGATCAGGATCGTTTATTAATTTCGGGCGTTGTTGAAGTTAAAACCCTGGGTAGCCCTGAGCTGCAATTGGCAAGCCTGACCCATACCATCAGGCGAACATCAAAAAATTGCGACCGCGATGTGACGGCAGTGCTGTCCTAAGAAACCAAGGTTTAATTCTTATAACACTTATTTACACTAAAGTGTGAACAAAAGAAGACATTTCCAGTAAATTACTTTATACAAATCTCATAATAAATCTCTGAGCCCAGAGCTTTTTGCTATGTAGCCGTCTCGTCTCGTTATATTACAAAGGGCTTAGTTAAAAGGCTTCAGTTTGTTCCAGCTATTGGTAATTTGGTGATGACGTAAACAAAACGACCTCTGACATTTGAACACTGAACGCCTAATGGACGTAAGGCTTAAACTGGGAGCGAATTTCGACTACTCATATATTTTGACCCTTCTAGGTGCCTAGCGGATTCGTTGCCACAGATACAATTTCGTATTACTTCTAAACACGAATATTGTTAGATATTGTTATTATGCTCATAACGCCAAGTCCTTTTTTGGGTAAGGAGAGAGATGGGAGTTTTATATTTTATCCTTATATCACATCATGCTAATATTGTAAATGTCAAAGTTTGTGAGCGAATGTGTAGGTGTGTAGATGTTTCTTACTGTTCGTGTTGAAAAGATTCCAACAGATTTGAATGAAAGTTGAAAATGTAGATAGCTTATACCTTGGGGTTACGGAAACGGTTTTCTGCACTTCCCTTAGCACGTTTATAACGAGCAACATGCTTTCAAAATTATACAAGACCGGCCTTTCTTGTGAAAACTGCTTCGTGCGTAAAAAGTGAGATTGCTTATTACAAACCAAACCCTACAAATTTCAATTGGTCCGCTCCAGTTATAGCAATTAAATTTATTACACTTTAATCCCGCCCTTAATTTGGCAATCACTTGCTGTGACCGAGAAGCGTCGAGTGAATCGAGTTAGACTCGTTTCCGGCTTGAACCTGCTAAGGCAAAAAAAAAGATAAATTTTAACTAATTTTTTCATATATATTACCATAAGTATGTGGTCGATGAAGTGGCTTCACGCTACACCTGTATTGGAAACTTTATTTCAAGTGAGGCTGCCGGAACACACAGATTGGTGCTTGGCGACAAAGTAGCAGCTAACCAGCTAGGCGACCATTATCAAATGCAAATAATAATAAGAATAAAGTTGACAATGTGATCGCGCCCAAAAAACTACCCGCCGGGCGTTTCTTGCCTGTTCTTTTGCCGGTGTAAGGAGGTTGGAACATTGGTAGCTAGTTTTAAGTTTGACGTTTTAAAGTAATCACATGATTCACATGTACCCTATTAAATAAACAATTTTTTTTACTTTGACTTTGAGCCATGATTTCATAACGATCTTTCCACAATATTTATCAAAATGATTATAATGTTAGCATGAGGCCCTTCGGTGATTACTTAACTACCAACGCAAAACTACTTGATCTAATTTAAACAATTTGCTTCCTCTATCACAAACAACTTGGTACATTAAAAGGGCACAGACATGAAAGACGTGTTATTGGTGACAACAACATATTGGTATTGTAAGACAACAAAAAACACGAGTGACTAACAGGTGGTGGTTATACGGATTTATGACTGAGAAGGAAAATATTGAAAGAAGAAGAAAAGTGAAAAAAAATTGACGCAAAAACTATGTACCTAAACATAGGTTTTACATAATACATTTACATATATGTTTACTTTTTGCCAGTTATCTTGGCTTTGATATACTCAAAAATTGCGAAGGCACGAATTTGTAATTCTGTCTTAATCTGTGGGTGGGATGGGATTGATTGATTGATGACTAAAAAACTTCTCTTCAAACATTTTTGAGTTTCTTTGTTTAATTTCAAGTCTCAAATTAGGATTTATCAAGTATCGGAATATTAATCCAACAGATAAAAAAAATCATTAACATTTTGCTAGTTTATAAATTCATTTCTATCCCTTTTTATGCCCTGTGCCTCCAATTTTTTCATTTCTACTCCATACTCCATTCAATCAGAATGCATTTCCACGTATGCTTTATGCGGCTCTGCATTCATTCGCTGCAGTCACTTGAGAATGTATGACTCACACGGATTTTCATAACACACGTAATAGTGTTTTATAATACACACGTTCGATTTCGATAACGAGTTGAATCGATTTGAAAAATGCAATGATTAAAATGCGGAACTAAAATAGTAACACAAATAAGTATTTAGTATATGTAATTATGTATTTCGTTCTTTTAAATTTGAATTCACATTCATACTTTAGAATTTAGAACAATATTTAGAAGAATAAAACAGTTGCAGATCCCTTAACAAGTATCTATTATTGTTTACATTTTGTGTCACGTACAGAAAAGTGCATGTCTATAATTTGATCATAAAATAATTACTTGACATGGCAGGCGCAACGCTGCCCCAGTAGGACTTGTCCGACGCGACGTCCAGTGCTGGCTCCTCAGGACTCCTCACGGGCTCCACCAGGCCTGAGACAGGTCTCGTGCCCAGCAGCAGAGCCGCAGGCGATACCTTCGAGCGACGCAGTTTGACTGAGCTTAGGAACTCCACGGAGAAAAACGCGAAATTTGTTTTTGGAACGATTTAACTTTCGACCAGTAACACGATTTTTGACAGCGCGGGAATTGATTTTATATTTTTAAACAAACTTTTTAAAATTGGTTGGCGACGTCAAAGTCTAAAATATCCAAATATCGAATTGTCTTTGAGCTAATTAACAATCAGCTGAGTCGGTTGCATGTATTGACGCATCGAAACACCAACATCGACATTGACCGTAATAAACGCGCTGTACTGCTTTTAACTCAATTAAACACGTATGATCGCTCTGCGTCGTAATTATTAAGAGTAATGAGTATAAACATCTGCAAAATAATTAAAAGAACTATGAAGCGATAAAATTCACAGATGAATACCAACAATTTTAAGTCACAAAGTTATAATAAACGCGTGCTTAACTTGTGGCGGTCGTCGCCATATTGGAAAACTGGGGTTGTGGAAGTTGACGCATGCGCGACAGAACCCTGCCAGAGGGCTCCCCTTTGGATACACCACCCCGCTAGCCACAGCAGTGGCGCGAAGAGTTTGTATCGAAACCAAGGCTTGTTTATTTTAAGAAAACAAAAGATGCGCGGAACAAAAGCTCCGCTAGACAGCTATGCTGTTTACAAATTGCTGTGCAAGTCGGCTTGTTTGTTTTGGTTTTCCCATGATTACACCAAAAAGGTTTAAGTTATTGCAACGCTCATAACTCGTAACCTTTTTTAATCAACAATATTTGAACTCTTAAAATGCAATTTATCTCATTTAATTAATAAAATGTTGTCTTTCAAATGTTATTGTACTTCTTCAAGCAACTCTTTCCCAATCATGCGATACGGAACGCATGTCGAAAGTCTAATGTAATGGAACGTTGCGCCATTAGATCGTGTTAATATCGGGTTGATTTCGGGTCGATAAACCACCGAGACCGAATTACCTCCGAGTTGGGAGAGCTGGGACAATGGTAGCGACCTTGAGGAGTCGTGAACGTACGAACCTTGGCTGCCAGTGTTGATCTATTGAAATGAGAGGGAAACAGACAAATAAGCGGTTGGGCCAGATTCTGGCCTAGATATCACGCAGTTGCAAAGTCGCAAGAAATAAATTTAAATAAAATATGTATCAGAACCATTTCATGTTACTGAAAATTGCACTTTACGGTCTTAGTTTTTGAGTATTTATTCTTTACTTAGATTTGTAAACAAAACACTAGCACTACTCCTAATCTTATTTATTTATTACTGGAATTAGGAACATGTAATCAATGACTAATGAATCGTCCCCTCATTAAACACCCAGTTAGATAGAGAATACTTACGTACTTCAATCTCGGATTTACCAAAGCATTAAGTCTATAAGAAAATTAGTAATTTTGAATTCCCAAACTATGGTTTTAATCATGTAACAAAGACAATCAGAGATTGGACGTTTTAAATTTGGCTCTAACAAAAAGGACCAATAGGTTGGTTCAAATAAGCGCCAGTAAACTTTATTCAATAAAAAGTTGTGAACTGAATAAGTAAACTGTTTATTATTCCGTTTAGGTTCAAGCCTACTCTCGTAACCAATCTTGATACATCATCTGAATTGAAAATGTTCTTATCAAGAATGAATAAATACGAACTTATTTTCAAACATTTCCTCCGTCAAAACTAAACTTATTTTTAAACAAATCACAATATTCTAATGAGCTTAGTGCCATAAAGGTTTTAATTTTATTGTCATAATAAATGGCAAACACGAGAATTTTTTACATTGACTTATCTTGATTTTTTAGAGCTAAAAGAAACCATAGGCTAGGTTACCTGATACCTCCACACAACCTGAGAAAAAGGGTCTTGAAAAATAGACGCGCGAAGAAGTGATTCGATAAAGTTTACTTTTCATTATCGACGTAAGGAAAAATAGCAGATTTAAGTAACAAAACAATCATACACCTATTTGACCAGAGTGTGGTTGTATAGTGTAAGTATACGCATAGCTGCAAGTACATGGCGTTCGTCGACACGCGTAACCGACTACGCGTAACCCAGGAACTCCGCAGCCTAACAAAACGCTTTTGATTAGCATGTCCAAAAGTGAACTGGTTCATTAGCCCACACGAGGAAAAGCAGCGCCGCCTCTCCGCCTCTCCCTTCACTGACCCGACACCGGCGCAAAAACATGATTGATTCAAAACAACAGCACCAGACGTAACAGTTACTTTGAAATAAAATTAAAAACAACAAGAGGCGCTAAACTTTAGTTGAAAGTGACGCCATGCTACGCTTGGATCTCTCAATTGGGGCTGCCAGAACACACCGATGTTAGTGCTCGACGATCGGTGAACTTGAGAATGGTAGCTATATAGCCAGGCGATCACTATGAATAGGCCCTACCACTAAACTATGATTTCTGTAAGACGTTCTGTAGGTAGGCCCACCACTAAGTGGACCGGCGACATTGTGATCGATGCAAATGGTTAATAGCCATTCATGGTGACGTTAAAGGGGGAGGCCAATGTTCAGCAGTGGACTTCTTCCGGCTGATGGAGATAATAGTTTATACTATCAAAGTAATTACTATAAATCTAGTCCACGTGCATAAATTAACAGTAAATAAGTAATGCAGCCATTATTATCTGCTAATTTGTAATCAACAACTATCAAACTATCCAAAACTGGTTAGAAGTTACCTCAGCTAGCACAGGCTAGGTCAAAGCTTAAACAATCTGACCAACTTTGATAATTGCATGCCATTTATTTTTACACTTTTATACTGAGCTTCTAAATTTTGTCTAGGTCATAGTGGAAAGGTTATTTTGCAGACTAGAATGCGAAAATAGTAGAGCGCAACAGTTATAGAGTTCCAGATTGTACAGCCTATTTATTTTAAGGTTCCTCACTCGATAAGTCAATACGGAAACGATTTTCTATTCTATATAGGCCAAAACAAAAATCATAGATATTAATTTCCCAATAAAATACCTTAGTAAATTATATCAAAGAAGGTTTTTGATTGGCATTGTATTTATAATAATCGGGGAAAAACTCATTATAATATTAGTATACACTGGCCAACTAAAAATTGGACTCCACCTTTTGAGGAATAATAAGTGTAAAAGGGTCCTTTTATCGTTTAGAAATAAAAGTAGATGCTGCGCTTACAGAGTTGTAGAGAAGAAGGTGACACAGATATTACATACTGACAGTAGACATATTTGACATTGACATAATTTGACATTGTCATAGCTTGATGTATCCAACAATAAGATAAAATTTCTTCTAAATGAACTCCTATAGTGATCTTACTGAAACCATTCTAAACTTCTCCAAACTTTTGCGTAAGGTCAAGGTAAAAAAAAAACAATTTATGACAGATCCAAAAAATCTGTGGATCCAAATCACACACAGTAACAAAATCCGACAAAAAAATACGATAACGCAAAAGCCTGACATCACCTGCAACAATTGCATCACAAGTTGCACAAAACAATAATTGTTTATTGCCATATCGATGTTTAGAGTTGCCAGTGCATTGTTCTAGCATCTTCCCATGGGTGATTAGATTAAACTTGGGAAAACGCTTTTATCTATGCGGAACAAGAACCGTGAAGATTTTGCAAGAATGTTTCAATAGGAGTCACGCTAGCGAAAGCTTTTTAGGTTTCTAAGTTTAGTAACCTCGATTTCTTTCTTTCATACATAATATAATAGTTGTGCCCTGCGGTTTCACCCGCGTCTTCCCGTTATCTTGTTCGGACCGTTTCCCGGGATAAAGTAGCCTCAGTGTTAATCCAGGGTATAAGCTATCTCCAATCCAATTTTCATCAAAATCGGTTTAGTAGGTGATACGTGGTACCAAACATTCACACACACACACACACAAACATTCGCATTTATAATATTAAGTAGGATGTTTCAATTCAATTCCAACCAATTTCGAAACCTTGAAAATATACCAGCACATTCCAATTTTGATCCTTATATCACTTATTGTATGGGAGATAAAACAAAACTGGGTGGAAAAGCGCTAACCAAAACAATGTTTAGGAAAAAAAAATATTTAAACAACCTTGTAACATTTTAAAAGTATGACAATACGACGTTTGGCGAAAGTTACTTTTGAAAACTGCATTAATCAATTTATTTTTATGCGCTCTTTATAATTTCAAATGTTTAACTAATTTGAATAAGACCTCTCTTTCAAACTGATAATATAACTCAAACTTTAAACTTGTTTTAAATGTCTGCAGTTCTGCACTTAACAACAAATTAATAAACTGCTTCGGTAAATGTTAAGGCTAACTACTATACCACTATTACGTTGTTTTACGTCTTACAGGGTAACATTAGACCACAAGTCCACAAGTTGATTTTATGAGACGACGTGGTAAAAGGTACTACGCCTGTATTAGATACCGACTTTCAAGTAAAACTGCCAAAGGACAGTAATAGTGTGATGTTGCATAGGTGGAGGACTAGAAAATGCCCTCACCAAGCTATGGTTTCATCACGATGTTTTCCTTCACCGAAAGCCGGTGGTGACACCAGCTGTTTTTAAAGATTTTCGAACCTTTTTCCAGGATCAAAGTAGCCTTTGTGTTAATCCAAGGTCATTTAGTAGTTTTTGCGTAAAAGAGTAAGAAACACCTATCCATTCATCCGTCCTCACAAACTTTCAAATTTTGTAAATTTAGTATGATAGGAGTAAGAAAAAGCTTGCATAAGTTGGTACATGTTTTTGATGGCATTTTTTCTGGTATGTCCACCAACACGACATGGAACTCACGTCAAAAAATGAACATATCATTTCGTTGAGTGGCAAATGAAACTCCAGATTTATTGCGAAAAGATTCTAAAGTGTCCAACCCACATGTCTATGTTTTTACGTCGAGGCACGTAGTACCGGTTCGCGGAATGACCAGTAAATGGCATCTGACTTGCACAAGGCTATCCGCACGCTCTCACGGAAATAGTAGAGCTGCGATTGCAGCAATATATTTTGAAAACAACGACATTTCGCTTGGTGGTAGGGTATTTTCTAGTACTCGCCTAGCTAGCTACCCTGATGTTATGAATCTGTCGCCAAGCACCTATCGGTGTGTTCTGGCAGCTTCACTTGAGAGCCAGTTCCCAGTCTTGGTTTAGCGTGATGCCACCTTCGACCACATAATCACTTAACATCAGGTGACTTGTAGTGAACATACCGACGGGTGCTTGGCGACAGATTGTTTGGTAAAATCACGTCAAAACGATTAAACAGATTTGGATGCAGGTTCACAAATGCCATTGCATTTGTTACAATAAAAAATGAATTGGATCAGACATAACATGGTCAGCTACATTTTAAATATGGAAAATATTCACTCATCTCTGTCTATTGTTTAATGTTTGAAAGAGATACTTATGTATGAAGACTAGGAACGCGTTGCGGCGCGACCCGTCCTAATGTATGTGTGTGTTATATTTTCAACCGAAAACACTATAATGTATACCAAACTACTATTTTGGAACAATGATTTATCTCCAGATTTCGTAACATCCTTTAAATCAATGACCACACGAATTCAAGTTATGTTCACAATGTGAAATCACTTACAACATACATAATTGCAAAATGATTCAGTATGCAAAATTAATAACCAAATACGCGTTGCAAATTAGCTGAAGTTTGCATAAAAATAACGAAATTACTATGGTGCAAGAAAAAACTAGAACTCTATCTAATATAACACATACCTATACGACATTCTTGCCAAAACATAATTGAAATACATATCTTTTAAGTTGAAACTTGAAACCCATTTTAATAAACAAAGTTTCAGGATTTATAAATATAAATGCGAAAGTAGGTTTGTTTGTTCATCCTTTTTTTACGCAGTATCAGTACAACGGACCAACGTGATTGCATGTAGCCGGAAAGTGACTTTTTTAATTTCTTTCTTTTGTTTTTTTTTCGGCCCTAACTAGCTAGTCTATACTTCTATACCAATACTTGTAAAATATGTTATATTTGTTTATCGAAACAAAAGTGTTATCTCCTAAATTACACTATTTAGGTTACATTATCCCTCAGCATCATAGGATAGGCTATGTTTTATCCTGAAAATCTAGTTCTCATTAAGAAATCGCGATATTTCTAAAACAGTCGGGAAAATGAGACGCCTGATGACTGCTATATCAGCTTACGCTTGCTAAACGGTTTGATTAGAGTTGTAGAATATGTAAAATAAATATAGGCTGGCAAAAAAGTCCGCGACATTAAATGTCTATCAATCTATCAAAATATTTGTTTATCCGTGCCAAGCCGGGGTGGATCACTAGTATATAATACAGCTGTTATCTAAGGCCCTGTTATCAGACCTGTTAGAATTAAATCACAACACAATGCAATCTAGAACACAATGGGAATGCATCGTGGAGACGTCATAACATATCAATTATGTACCAGAAGCTGAGAAGAAGATTGTAACAATGTTTCTCAATCTTTTGTACAGGCTCATTCATATAAGTACCTATTATATGTACTGCTTATTGCTATAGAGTAAAAGACCTACAACGACCTACTTACATGTTGTAGACGTAAAGCTTATGAGAGAGATGGGAGGTAATTTTCGGAAACACTGATGCTATTTTGTAAAATACACTCCTAATATAGCTGTTGGATTTTTTTGGCTCTATCCTTAAGTGTCAAAAGCTATGTTTAATTGTTATGAAAGTCCTGAGATAATCTATAAACTGGTGGAACCGTGAGAAACAGCTAACAAAGCAATAAACTAAGGAATCTTTCGTCAAACATCACTCTAAAATGGAGACAGATACATACATTACAATGTTTATGTTTACCAACATTTATCCAGCTGTTGAACGCTTAAACATTATTCCGGTATTCGGGTAATAACTAAAGTATTTTCACAAAGACGACTGAGATCTCTTCGTGTACCTATATACTGTGCTTAGCATAACAATATTGTATTATTCATACACAAACATATCCGTTAATAACCGTAAGAATGCCATTGACACTTTGTTTTATTTACAGATATTAGACTTTTGTTTCTTTGTCACAACTAGTTAAGATATATGGCGATGTAAAATAATGAAAGTAGTAAACATGCTGAACCAACTGATTGTATGTCTCAGTCTGCACTTATTTTTGTAGCTCCTTTTCGCGAGCAATAAAATGTATTCTGTGTACAGAGGCGGACTAGCCGTCTTGGCCGCCTTAGGCCGTGTACGTAGTACCAGCCGCCCCCTTCTTTGCCTTATTAGTAGCCTAGAATAGATGAATTTACTAGTTACTTGCTCATAATTTTTTTTTTTTTTTTTTTTTTTTTACTATTTACAGGGTAGCGTTTGACCACAAGTCACCTGTTAAGTGACGATGTGGTCGAAGATGGCGCCACGCTACACCTGGACTGGGAAATTTAATCACCATCACTTATTCATCAGTTGGAAGACGTCCACAGCTGAACATCTCCCTCTTTGAACGCCAAAATGAACGGCTATTAGCCATTTGCAGTATCGTCGGTCTACTTAGTGAGGAGCCTCCCCATCGTTTTATCCGTTTGAAATTTGAAAGTGTTATCCCACGGAATTTACATGTTTAATGGAGATGAAAAGTATGTCTTTCGGACCTCACCTCTTTTCTCTTACCAAGTTTTATCAGCGTTGGCCGCCCCTAATATTTTAGACGCCCTAGGTCAGGGCCTAATGGGCCTTATGGAAAGTCCATCTCTGTATCTGAAGCAGTTTCTGTTGAGAATGGTATCAGATCTAGGGAGCAATGAAACGTGCAATGACGCAATAGACCCCATTGTAAGTCGTGAAGTAACGGTGCACATAGGTACTAAAACGTTTGTTCGACACAAAAATGTGCTAAATTGAAATACTGTTGGAAAAATTGCGTTACCCAGTTTCTATAAATAAAATACTTATTTGTAAAAATGCAGTATTATTTTGGATGTCTTTGGCTTAGCAGTCACAGAATAACTAAGATAAAAGTCATACATATTTTTTCAATTGGAATCATCAGACTATTCTAACATTTAACGCAAAATCAAGAACGTCAAAAAAGTTAACTTAGTTTTCGAAATATGTACATACTTGCAGTTGATACACAGTCAATATTGCTTTGCAAGTTCTACAAGACGTTTTCAAAAACTTACAGTAATATCTGATTAGTTATAGCTACATTTCGTGGTTTTACCCGCGTAGAGATAGCGACTAGACCATTAACATAATAAAACAGCCTACGACACTTGGAAGAAATTTCAAAATCGAATCAATTTCTTTTTAGATATTTTTATAATTTGTTGTATTAACGAACTCATTATAAAATTTGCATAAATAATGAAACTTACAGGCAGTTTTACTCGATGTCTTCGTCTTGATACTGATTTATCATAATAATATGGTTGATCAGCTGATCACATATATAAAGCTTATTCTTATCCGGATCGGAGCTAGCGCAGAGATTTGTATATCATATAAATATAAGCATATTATCTAATATACTATGTATAATTATGGCCTGCTTTACTAGTACAAATAGAAAGAGAGAGAGTCACAAGTTTTACCAAATTCTTAAATGGCGTATGTTAATACATGCCATGTTGATAATCAGAAACAAACACATTATACTGTAGTAGAACCAATAATGTTATGTCAATGTAAAATATGCAATTTTTATGAATGAATTTGCAATAGAATCGAGTAAAAAGTTACCTAATAGTGAAAATTTGATTAACTTAACATTCTATTGAATAAATAATACTTAGAGCCTTTCCTAAATTTTTGGCGCCACAAATATTTATTAGACAGGTTTATGGTGGCCGAACGGTTAAGCGTGCGACTTACAAGACGACACCGAGTTCGAATCCTCTCGGCCCCGCACCTATGACTTAATAAGTTATGTGCGGATTTGCCACGTTCAAAACGGTGAAGGAAAACATCGTGAGGAAACCGGCATGTCCAAGAACTGTAACATTCAAGGGCATGCGACATCGACCAACCCGCACTGGGCCAGCGTGGTAGATTACAGCCCATACTCTCTCTCTGAGAGAAGGCCAGAGTCCCAGCAGTGGAACGTGAAAGACTGATAATGATGATGATGATGATGATCATGCTTAAAATTTTGTAACAAATTTATATATTATATCATCGATATTTACCTAAGTATTGGCCAATCATTTATCTGTCTGATAATGTAGAGTCATTAGAATTAAATATCTAATAGCTTTCATATATTTCGAGAAAACTTCTTGATGTCAAAATCTTTGCTCTTGCGAAACCGGTGTGGAAGGGAGTTTATAATATTAGAATAGTCTTACACCAACAGATACCAGATAAATTCAGATAACTGATACCACATCTTCATATATACCTACGAACTGTTTTGTATCGATAAGCCAATCACTTAAGGTCATCTGCAAGCAGTAAGGCGCCAACTTGGCAGAATTCCAACAGATATTTCCTTGACCAGACCAGTTCTCTACTCTACAGACGATGAATAAAGACCCCACCGACCTTCACAGCATAATGGAACTTTGCAATCCCTTTCATAACGTTCAAGGCATTCTTTCGAAGCTTTTGAACCGATCGTTTCGTGCATCATCCATGACAATTGGTGGTTGTAAAATGACCAGTTATGTTGTTGGTTGGTATTTCATAGATATATGATTCTGATTTTTCGAAAGGTCAACTATAGTTGACCTTTTAAGAATTGAATTTAAGTTATGTCATTTTCACTGAACTTGTGACGCTTCTGTATTCTAAGACGCTTTTTTAACTTCACTTGTAACTAACTAACAAACAATGTAATGAAATCTTAGAAGTCCACTTTAACCTACTTCTAATAAATTGTCGTATCAAAATAAAACTTTTTTTGTGTTTGTAATCCTGTAATAATTTGGAACCTGATGATAGAGCCAGGAGGTGTATGGTTGAACTCTCCATTAGCTACTAGTAAACCCCTCAAGATTGGGCTCATATGATTTGTTTTGACGAGACCAATAGATTAGGCTTGGTAACAAAGGTCTGGTAATGGAGCGAAGAGGTGAACAGTGGAACTCTTCAGTGACTTTGACTAAAAAAAATTGTTTCCAAGGTGGCGTCGCACCGGCGCGGCGCTGCTTGTTTTTAGTTAACTTTTACAACAAATGAAACAATGTGCCATAATTAATTCTTCAAACAGTTTCCGAAGAAAAAGTTTGTCCCCAGCACCGTAACACATGACATCAGCCAGACAGACAGCGATGCATTCTGAATTTATATACCTTCTTAAAACATCCGAGAAGTTAGCACAAAAACAAATTTATACATTTCTGCAACAGTAGATAAAAATTAGCCCAGTTTCTTAACCGTCGAATAGACAGAGTTCAATGTCTTATTTGTGACTGCAATAAACCTAATAGATTTGCGGTGAATGGTATTAAAATTGATTGTCTCTTTTACTACTCCCTTATTGTCTGTTAAAAATGTAATGTGTAAAATATAGTGTACACGGGAGACACCGCGGGGAACTGTTAGTTATCATATTAAGCTATAGGATTTTATTGTTTTTTAATCGAATGACAGTAAATTGTAAACGGTCTTAATCTCCATCAAAGCAAAGTACTCAGAAAACTGTTCAAAAGGTAATGACGATGACGATTCGTACGCAATACGCATTAAAAGTGATCATCACTTCAGATACAAGGTAAACGATCTCAGAGTGTAAATGTGCCGAAGCCTCGTTGAAAATTATTATCTTAATTAACTCTTACTTAAACTTCTCGTGTTTTTATCCTTGCGTGTTTACGCTCTGGGTCATTGGGGCTAATAACGCTAAGGCGCTTTACACACTATCCATTTTGACGTTCGTCCAACCAAGGTCTTACAAGGTTATACACGGGTTGCTGGACGTCTAACTTTTTACATATTTTTTTTTTACTTTTTACTAATGTGTATGGTACATCGTATATTATTTTTATACGTCTAAAACTAGATGATAGAATACAATAATGGCCCATTTTTAACCGTGTTAGCCTACTTGATATATTTTACCTGTGTGTAGATTTCCACAGGAACTTTAGTTATATTTTCTGATATGGTAAGTGGCATTTATGTCGCTCTCAGGCCCTTAAACTATCACTATACAAAGCTTCTCTGCTACGTGAAAGAAGGATAAACCTACAAACACGCTTTAGCATTTATATATAAGAGTAAGGATATCAACATTATAATTACGAGTATAATGTCAGCCACGTCCACCTAGGAGGCATTTATTGCGTCCGTCACCTTAAAGAAAGGGTTATAATTTTAAATATCTTTCATTTAATGATATATATTCTTTCTTGTGGAGTCTTCTTACTTAGCAGCAATAAAAAAAACTTGCAACTAAGTACTAAAAGGAGCCTGTATAGTAAGCACGACCTTGTACAGACGTACATCAAGACAGATGGTGTGCTAAGCGCTTCTTGGTATCAACCCGACTGGTTTCGTAAGAAGACGCGGGACAGGCTTGCGGTCACAGACTATCTATGGTCACAGAATATATAACAGTATGTACCTGTAGTGTTGAAGAACTTGAAGAAAAAACTAGGCTGTTGACTATGAGACGGAGTTGCAAAAACCGACGCGATCTCAATATCAAACAGCTTGCTCAGTTATTTAAACGGCAGTTACAGCAGAAATAATGATCTAGATTTCTTTATAATTTTATACTTTTTTTTCTTGTTTGCAGTATTACTTATCTATCCTACGGATGGATGGATGGATGTTACTCTTTCACGCAAAAACTACTGAACGGATCTGAATGAAATTTGGAATGGAGATAGCTTATACCTTATAGATGTCGAAACCGCGGGGCGCAACTTGTATAAGCATAATCTATACCAATAATTCAAATAGAAGTGTCCTGAGGCTGACGTCGCGCACAATACCTATACCTAGTCCACTTGAAAGAAGGTACTGCCTTAACAATAAGTCCATAATATAACCACGTACCTACATACTTCTTCTCCTAACTAGAGAACTGAACCAGATTTTAGTGTGTCAATAAATGCCTTTGCCCTTTTTAAAACACTTTTTTAGGCACATTTCACTTCATTGTCGCCAATTGTTTTTATCTGACATAGGTAGTACCTATTAGGTACCTATTGTTCTAGGGCTTGCTTAAATAGCTTGAATCCCCACTGAAAATCAAGTGATTTTTTATTGTGCTGTGACATCGGCTGCTGAGATGTGTTTGATAACAGTTGCGCGAGCGAAGCAGCTGTCAAAAGTTAGGTGAACAATATCGCGGTTAACCACTGAGTGAATATAGAAGACCGTCAATTTAATAAATTGTTATAACCCAAGAGCTGTCAATATTGTATTCTATAGTTATTATTTATTGCTTAACATTTGCGTATGAATGTGTTTAATTGCGCCAATTTAGCACCTATCATTTGGACGTGGTTTCCGAGGTTTCAAAAACATAACGGATATCTTAAATCTGACTCAATTGATGACCCCGATGAAGTCATATTAAAAATTCAAACTTCAAAAAATCTTTATTTCATAGGATACATAATAGTTATGATCACTTTAAAACGTCAAACTTAAGACTAGCTACGCCTGTTCCAACCTCCTTACGCCGGCAAAAGAACAGGCAAGAAACGCCCGGCAGCTAATTTTTTGAGCGCGATCACATTTACAATTTTAATCTTACTACTAATTGATTGAATTGGAGCAAGTTCATTACACTCGTTACCAAAATGTATATACTAGGTATTTCCCGATCGCTATTTATTTATGATGGTCAAAGACGGATCTATCTATATTCGCAATAAAAGACGAAAAAACTACCCAGTCAATGTAAAAGAAAAATGCTTGTTTAGTTTTGATTAAAATTGAATTCGAGAGTTTATGCATTTTATGGCTATTCCATTGTAGCTTTGAATTTGTACAGATTACAAAAGTTCGAGCAACTGAATTTTGTTCAGGGTGCCCTACAAAAATGTTCATTGTATGCAAAATGAATGGGAATGCGCCCTGAAAAGGTACATAATTCTTATCGTACAAAAACAATGCTCGATTTGTTTTAAATATTCTCACGTTGAAATCGCTGCTTTCCCAATTAGCTACTGTGCCATATACAATGAGAGTATTGGTGTATTGGTTAACATGACAACACTATGTATAAACAACTACATGACACAATATATTAATTTTATCAAAGTTACTACGTATGTACAAGCGACCCGCTCCGAGTTTTTACTCCCGCAGTTTTCCCATTTTTCCGCGTATATTTTGCGTAACATCGTGATGAAACCTTAGCTTGGTGGTAGAGCACTAAGAATCTATCACCGAGCGTCAATAGGTGTTCTAACAGCCTCATTTGAGAGCCTGACCCCAGTTCAAGCGTTGTGACTTGAGGCGGCAACTTCGACCACGTCGTCACTTAACATCAGGTGATTCATAGTGTTTGACTATGGCTAGTCTATAAACTGACAATCAAAATACTATCACTAAGAGGACTATGACTACAACCTTCTCATACTATCGTGCTTGTTAGAAATTCTTATCAGCAGACCGAGATTTCCTCACAGTTTTCAGTGTTAGTAGTGCCATAGATTACGCGTTCCATACTGATAAAAGAACCGGGCAGTCAAACAAAACTGACTCTAATATACGAGTGCTAACACTATTTTATCGATTTTGGTATTTTTTACGTTCTTTACAATGAACCTTAAGGTGGATGATCCCAGAGCTCATCACGCTATGTTGTCAAGAGATGGCGCTGATGTCATTTTTTACCTAAATTATTTTTTTACGTCGAAAATAACAACCTTATTCGAACCAAACACTAAAGCGCGCGTTCTATAGCGTTACTCAATTGTAAATTACCCAAATCTTCATTAAATAAACTAATAAATTACTCGTAACGCTTCTCTTACTGCTGGTGTCACAAATTTACGTACTTACACACGCACACGTAGACATAAAGTATGTCATTAGAACGCATCTAAGGTGGTTGCTTGCGGTCCGCCTAGCAGCCCAGCGTCAATAGATGGCGTTGTTTCTAATTAACGCATCTTATTTTATTATGAATGAACAGGTGCATATTATTTTAATAATAATTATGTTTACCGGTAATGGCGTAATATGTTTTATGTATCCAACAATATTTCAGATGTGTTTTAGTTTTCAAAACACTTTTATTTGTGCCAAACAATATCGCGGCGGTAGTGGTGTATGGCAGCGATCTATTCACGCACACATAGAAAATGGTCTTGTTGTACACGAAACCATTTGCTAATTTCGTTCTTTCGTTTACTGTATAGGTTAGACCAGTGGTCAAACCTCTCAGTAGTTCTTTACTAATAACGAGGTTCCGAGTTCGATCCCTGCCTCAGATTTTTGGTAATTTTCTTTGATTTGGATGAAATTTAGAATGGAGATGGCCTATACCCTTTATTACCTATACTCTCTACTCTCCTACCAATAAAGACATTGGCTATTGTAATACTTTATTATGAAACAATCAGGATTATTTATTATATATGTACCTAGTATCAAAATAAGAAACAGTCAATCACCAATAGTCTTTTTATTTACACATTCTTAAAATATTCAATAATTCACAATTCTTCGTCAATATAAAGTCCTGCTGGTCGCACAGTTTTTTTCATTTTTTCCATGAACTATGTTCTGGCCACAGACTCATTGTGTTGGCCATATGCCATGTTATTGGTCAGAACATTGTTTTTATACAAAATTCTTTTGACGTGGTTGTGGCATGGTGTTATCGCTTTTCGTTTACATATCTGCAACAAAGCTATAATTAAAGTATATTCTAATTTGTATCCCAACCTGGCCATACGAAAACCACGGATTTATGTCTACTAAACACTACTAAAGAAACAAACATGACTTTGAAAAACTAACCATTCCAAATCGGCTGGCTGGCCTGTCGCATTTATACGTAGTGTAAACATCATTTTCATGTTGCCCTATGGTCAGAAGTTCAATTCCTTTTATTTCCTCCGTTGTTTTTTAGAAGTCTCGAATTTTCGAGAGACATGCTTCTTTCAAATCTTTTTCCACAATTGGTTCATTTGGTTTAGTAGTTACGTTGATACGTGGTAACAAACATTCACACGCACAAATTTTTGCATTTATAATATTAGTAGAATAAAATTTCGTTTATTTCAAGGTGTCATTTACGAAGTAAATAAGCGTAGGAAAATTATATGTCATCATATTGTTTATTTCAAAGGTATTTGAATACACTTTCAGCAAGGGCAGTTGTAGAACAACGTCCTTGATCCTCCGAAAATTAGATTTGTGGTGACAGCCAGCCAGCAGGGCTTTTCCGGTTATACAAAGGTACTATGTGGCAGGGCTGTTGCTGGCCTCAGCTGGCGTAGTGGTGCACGATTGTATCTGCTGATTTCCATCAATAATTTTCCAACGTTGATCAACCTTTTTTACAGAGTAAAACTATAAACAACAACTTGCCTAGCAACGTAGCAACTAGTCAAAAATGCATTTTACGTGAATGACGTAACCAAAAAACTCATAGAACAGTCTGATTAGTTTATACTAGCTGCACCCCGCAGTTTCACCCGCGTGTCCTACAGTTTATCGATATTTTTTTTTATAAAACTATTGTAGTAAAAGAAACACTAAATATTAAGTGAAGCTTACCACTTACCACACATACACATACATTAGTGAAAACCGCACCCTAATCGGTTATGCCGTTTCTGGAATTAGCGCGCACAAACGCACAGACAAACAGACAAAAATTCCATTTATCATTGTTTTGGGTTCTATTGCGTTGATGATAAAGACCCCCAATAATAGCTTTTCTCATTTATCTTTCACTAGTTTTCAGCCGCGGTTTCACCCGCGTCTTCCCGTTATCCCGCAGGAACCCTTTTCCGGGATAAAAAGTAGCTATAAGCTATTTCCATTCCAGTAGTTACGGTGATACGTGGCAACAAACATTCACACACACAAACTTTCGCATTTATAATATTAGTAGGAAAGGATAGGATGTACAGACAGCGATCAGTCACAGTTTTATTATATGTATAGGTAAATAAATTTTTATTGTAAATGTGGATGTGGATTTGGATTCCGTCTTCTTTACCGCTTAGACTGTTTTATTGAAAAATATACCTTATTCCGTTTGATAACAATATGTATAGTATTACATTGATAGATATCGGTTGATTTCGGTTTTTTCTTTGACGTTTATGATTTGAAGCGATGATAGCTCAATCGGTTGCGCATTGAACTTCCGTGCTGCACAGCACATGTTCAAATACCAACAATAGGTATGAGGTTTCGGTGAAGAAAAATATCGTGCCAAACCACAACATGGTGGCTTATTATGTAATATTTGAGACTTTAGATCAGATACCTACCTAGTAGATAAGACACTCATTAGCCCAGTAACTTCGCTAGCTACTTATGTTGTAGTTAGTACCTTACCTACCATACCTTTACCTACCAAATATTTATTTGATAATGCGGTAGTGCGGTACCAACACACTGGGTATCAAATATAGGGGTGTGACTTGAAAGGGAAAAAATCGATTAAGAAATAATCGATTTTTATCTCTTTAGATTAAATCGATTTGTAAAAACGATTCGATTATTTATTACTTAATAATCGATTTTTTACAAATCGATTATTTTTCGATTTGTTTTACAAATCGATTATTTTTCGATTTTGTACAAATAGATTATTGTTTGAATTTTTACTAAGCGATTGTTTTTATTTATATAATCGATTTGTAAAGAAACAATTATTTAAATAAAAATAATTGATTTGTAATATAATCATCGACTTTTTAAAAATCGATAAAAAAAAAGATCGATTAATATAAAAATCGATTATTTTGTTCACATCCCTAAACTATTTTAGCTAGGTAGGTACATACCTACCACCGTGGTAGGCGACCTCTTGCAAGGGCGATCTACCATTTCTAGTTCTACCGCCAAGTACCTAACTAGCAATAGTAGGTATCTATCTACGTAGACCGTATGTATTTAGATTTACGTTCTAATGTAAGTATGTTGTCAGCTGCCTGGTTACCATAATACATACAAGTCGGATGGCCGTGTAAGAAACTATCGCAAGATATATATTTACTTTACTTATTTATTAACTTATTTTCCTACTTTGATTACCTGGGGAAATTCTATCACTTAGGTTATCAAAGTGGATTAGACCTCCACGACCTTGACTACCAACCCGTTTCGATTTACGTCTTCGGAACGGAAAGTAAAAATTGCCCCAAAATCAACAAAATCGTTCATGCACGACTTGGCAAGTCGAAATATCGTGGCGAGCGAGACAGAAAATCATTCTTCACTAGTCACGCCCGATCTTGCAACGTCGCATAATTTTTAGCTATAGACAAACTATAATTTCTTCTGTGACGCTTCAACGTTGTCGTATGCCACCATTCGCTCACTGCACAAGGTCTACATCTAAATAGTTCATCGAAATTCAGATAGATGGCAGGTTAAAATCACCTAATTCAAGTCCATCAACTTCAGTGCCACTCACGCACACATGTGTATAATAATACGATTTTTCCGATGTAAAATTACATGGAAAACATAATTTTTGTAAAAGAAACTGATAGTTCGCGAATGGGTAATTAATTGAACAATTTAAGAAAATTTTCAAACTTCATTAGAATAGTTCGCGTGATCCATATCGCCCTTCTTGAGTTTGTATGGGAAATTGCACGAGCCCATTCACCTTAAGCGCTAGAAATAACAACAATAAAAGCCACCTACCTACACGGAGAAAAAAAGACCTTCCGAGATACCGTTTTCCTTCTGAGTCAAAAGGGAAGGATTTGTGATTCAGAAGGAAAACTATGTTACCTAAAATGAGGAAGGAATCGATCTTGGTGGGTAAGACTAAGAAGGAAAGTCAGATTTTTTTCTCAGTGTAGGCTATATTTTTAGTTTCACTGAAAAACAATGACTCGTTCATTAGCATGTTTTTAAATAGGTAAGCGGTAGCTTCAGATTACATGCTACCTACCTACGTCTATAAACTACAAGGTATTTAAGTAGGTAAGTATAATAATTACTTACGGCTTATTTCCATCGCAAGCGTATTAGTAATGCACACTCCCATGATCAAAACTAGAGCACTCAACAAACAAATAGATAATAATCACAAATTCAATTCAAAATCAATCTTATTGATTAAGATTTTAAGAGTTCAATTACATCACAATCCAATAGGTAATTTGAATTTTCCGGTATACACTGACAAGTAGTACGCGGAAATCCAATTAAAAGTCGCGTACCCTGATGCTAAGGGTGACCGGAAGCCACACAGGAACCCCACACTTATTTTAATCCAATTAAATTTCACATTCCTATAACACTGTATTTGTATTTAACCGACGAATTTTAATCAGAAAATCGCACAAATATTATAAACAACTTTGCAAAGTTATATTATGAAATGATGATGGCGAAGACAACCATACGTCGGTAAAGTCGAACGCAGACTGCGGCAAGTGCGAACGCAAGAGAATGTACGATTTGATTTGCAGACAGCGTTCCTCAAACTGCAGGCCGTCTGGGTTTTTCTTTAGATAATATTGACTTTGTGAATCATTATAATATAGTTGGTTATATTTCTATAGAACAGTGCTGTTTTCTTGATGCTGTTTTGTTTCTTATAAAATAATATTTGTCGGAATATTAAATGCAATATAATTATGTGCATTTAACCTCTGTTTGCACTTGCATTGATGCAATTTAGTATGTAACTTTGAGATAAAGATTGTTTGCATATAAGTTACCAGTTAACGTAACTCATAATTATAGAAGCTTGCTATTATATTATCCCTCCTTAATGAAAACAATATTTTATTAACAAGTTTTTTTTAAATAGGGCTTGTCCTACTACTGCTAAGTTGGTACTAATATGAATGCAAAAGTATGTTTATTCTTAGTTAAATCCTTATTTCACTGAGCAACGGATCAGCGTAAATTTCTGCACAGGTATAATTTTTAGACCGCAAAGTGACAGGTAAAATTCGGAAATTTACAAAGTTCCAGTAGAAATCTCCGGGTAAAACTGCGGCCACAGCAAGTAATAAAATAAGACACATGTACTAACGACTAAACGAAATGTCTCGAATGATTGAAACTAATGTATCTAATCGACTAAGTTTTACCACTAGTTAAATATATATCAAAAACCTTGCATTTGCCATGTAAAGTGTATACTTACATAAATGTACCTACATTTTCCTAAAGTTACCGAGCCGCTGTCCGTTAGACCAGTTTTATGCAACAAGCGACTTGTTCCTTTTCCAATTTACGCTCCATTGTGGTCCACAAAGAATGTCTGCTTCTTCTTATTATTGTCAACAATAGGTTATGCTTCGTCAAATTGTACAGTGACATTTTTTCCAATACCAGTTAAAAAAGAAAGAAAGAAATGTTGAGACGCTGTGGCTATTTTTAATCAATGTTGTGGTTCAAATTCAGCGAAGTTCTTGTTGACGTGAGCATCGAAACGATTTGACCTTTGGAAATCTAGGACTCTAATAGTAAAAACTTATTGAATAGTCTAACTGCTAGCGTTTACTTTATTGTTGTTGCAATAACTTGTCTTGCTTGTCAGTACTTAATTATACTAAGCCATTTAAGAAAACCAATACCAAAAAATATCCATTGTATTCTGTTTGTTGTTACATATTCATTTTTAAGTAGTAGTTTTTTTTAGTTTTTTTAAAGTAATTTAGTTTGCTTTTTGTATCACATAAAAATTCAACAGATTTGTTTCAGTAAAAATGAGGTTTTTTACGTGATAAATATAAACATTTCCTCTAGATCCGTGTAACAAGTTAATTCAGATCAAAATGTATGCAAATGATTATTTGTATTTTTTTTAACCAGTGAAGTTTGACTGAACAATTTAGCTAAATTTACTGAAGCGAGCAGGTTCTAAGTTAGCCTTCTCCTCATTCTTTCCCCTACACTTACGTAATTATAGCGCATCCCGATCGATATACCGAAGTCCCCAGTGACCCAGACAACTAGTTTTACCCACAGTAGACTGTCTGTCGCCTAATCCTAAATACCACCTATAGCCGAGGGAATAGAGTTCTTAATTGTACGGATGTTTACGAGTTTAACCAGAACTGGTGCCAAATTATTGTAAAAATGTATACTTAATGTTTTTTTTTATATAACAGAGTGACGGGACGTGCAAGTTGCTTGCCTGGTGGTTAGGTTACGCTTGCCCTTTACAGTTTATTGCCCCCCAAATTTGTTGAACTTCAACATTACAAAATCTTGTGCCAATGCACTGCGCTCGTCGCCCTGAGATGATAAATCTCTTAATGCTATGTAATTTCCGAAAAACGTCATCGAGGTCGCTAAAATGAACCACCGTAGGTACAACGTGTCAAAACAAAACATGCACGATAAATCAACAAGGCCCGAAAGAAAGCTGTGACCCCGAATAACTGACTCAAGTCAAAAAAATGCAGAGGGAAGATCCTTGTCAAAACACTTTTCTGCAAGAAATAACCATTGATCCAAAATGTACTTAAGTGTGATTAAAAACGTTGTGATACCAATATTAGGCTCACTTACCTATTATAAACACCTTTCCAAGTTATTTGACGTTAAGTAAGTACGAGACTAACTCTAGTCCATTAAATTTAGGGTTTAATTTCGATATATAATATAAGGGAAAAAAGCACGTACATCACGATCATCAGCTTATTACGTTCCCGCTGCTAGAATGAGTACCAGCAGAAAGGCGTATTTATCGGAACAAAAAAATAACAGGTTTCCAATTAAATAGTAGTTGCATGGAACTGTTATCAAACCGAAAAAAACGGACCTACGCTACGGGTCGGAAGCTGACGTCACTACCACTGAGGAATCATTGACTCAATCTTTTTTGCCTCAATCTTTGTATGTAACGGTATTCAAAACACGAGAAGAAGCAAAACATCTAGTACTAGCGTGCTACACCTTCGACCACATCGTCGCTTGCCATCTCGTGAGATCGTGGTCAAACGATAGACTAGTTAGTTGTAAAAAATTGACCTGGTATCGATTCGGTTTTGCATTCTCTAAAACTAAACTAAGTTTGACAGGTCTAATAATATTGCTGTCATTTTCTAATCACAGAAGTAAAAAAAAGACAGAATTACTTTAAACCTGTCAAACTTAGTTTAGTTTTAGAGAATGCAAAACCGAATCGACACCATTATAAGTAGTCAATATTGTCATGCATTTTCTAAAAATAAACTAAATTGACAAGTCTAAAAGTATTGCTGTCCTTTACAGACCAAGGAGTAAAAATAGCACAACATTACTTTTAAACCTGTCAAATTTCGTTTACTTTTTGAAAATAGGTACACAACAGAACCAGCGTCCATTATTTAAGTATAGATTTGACAGAGAACATCGCAGAAACATTTCTATTTCGTCAAGGATTCACTAGAAAATCATCCAATCGTCATCGTCATTATCATCTCTACCTAATTGATTTACTTAATATTTATGTAACTAAATAATAAAACGGCCAAAAAATTACGAGACTGCATGTATAATGTATATGAATTTTGAAACACGAATTTCAAAAGCTTTTGCTATGTTCAAGGACGTGGATTCCAAAATGGGGAATGGGATCTGGAAAAGATGTTAAAAAGGATTAGATAGGTAATTGGATTTAGGGCTTTAGAGGTTGAACAAAAGGAATATATGAGTAAAGGGGTATGTTAACTTGACAATCGTCAAACCGGCAGTTCAAGCAAGAAGCAATGAGCTTGTCAAGTGCTTTCAGTAAAAGAAAACTTCGTGACTAAACCACAGCTTGATTTCTAGTACTCTCCCGGCTAGCTATCACAATAAGAATATGTAGCCAAGCATCTCACTTGAAAGCCAGTTTCTAGTCCAGGTGTAGCGCGGCGACACCTTCGACCACATCGTCACTTAACATTAGTTGACTTGGGTAGTTCTACTCTGTTCTACCAAGCCACACCACTGGCGGGGCAAAGAGGACTACTGAAAGAATTTTGAACCCTCACTTTTGAATCCGGTGGAGCAAATCAGAAAATTGCACCGGTCTAAAAATTTTTTTTTTGACTCTGTCGCACTAGGGTTTGCAGTGCTGGATTAACCTGGTAGGTTGTGGTGAAACGATACTCTTTAAGATAAATAAAGCATGCTGATGCTAAATGGATGACACTTGCACTGGACCGTATAGACAGGCGTAGAAAAAACAGGCGTATTACTAACAGTGAGTAATTACAGACTGAATAGAAACATAGATAGAGGACTTACATAGCCGCCTGGAGTACGGCGTAGGCCTCAGCTGTCTGCCGACCTGGATTGAAGCCAGCAGCTTCTCCCGAGGAGTGATTTCCCGCCTTGGAGGAGGCAGCTTGCGTTCTGACGCCTGACAAAAACACAAAAGCAATAACAATTATTTCTACAGAATTCGGATTAACCACCAAGTGTGTAGTCTATCTGTCGTAAAGCAACTATCAGTGTATTCCGGCAGCCCCACTTGAGAGCCAGTTCCCACTACAGGTGTAGCGTGATGGCACCTTAGACTACATCGTCACTTAAACGTACTTGTGTCAACATCATGTTATTTTACTTATCAAATTGCAGTTAGGCGCAAAGTTTCTTACCTTTTTGAGTGGCGGTCTACTTCTAATAAATTCGAGAATCATTGCGTGCGCATCTTTCTTTACACTGAAACAAAGAAAACGCCCATTAATGTATAAATCATAGTAATCTAGTTCATAATGAAATACAGTCAAGATGGAAAATATACCAAAATTTTATTTCTATCTACGAAAGGTTGAAATTAAGGCTGCTTTTTATCGAATACTATATTTTTGTAAGTTTAATTGATTTATTAGTTATAGTGACAAAAAACATGTTAAATGTTTCAGACTCACCTTTGAGGTATCGCGCCATCGACTTTTCTTAACGTGTACCGCCTTGACCTAATGTCATCCATCAGGATCTCATACGGTGTCAATTCATACTCGATCGGCGTCCTTGAATAGCTGACCTTCTTTAACTTAACCCCCATCCTGAGTTCTCCAATAACTTGCATCCAAAACCGCGCCTGAAAAATTTACAATAGCAATCAGTTCTGACGCGAGATTGCTAAGAGAAAACGGTAGGAGTTACGTTTATTGAACAAATTAATGCTTATACTATTGAACCAAATACGAGGAGGTAGTGTGTCAATTTGGGATATTATAATAACATGCATGTTTTGTAGTATATTCACTTTAACAAAAGCTATTTTACATTACCTACGTCCTTATTTACATTTATTAACGGTTACGTACTTGCAAAGCTCTCCATATCCTTCGGTTCGACTACAATAGACAAATTTAATAACATTAGAACACTTTACACTAGCTTTGCATACTTAAAACATATTTTGACACAGTTATTTTACAGGGTAGCGTTTGATTACAAGTCACTGTGGCCGAAACCGGTGTTACACAACGCTCAGTGTGAGAACCGGCTCATCAGTGAGGCTGCCGGCTGCCGGAAAATATTATCCACAGGCGCTTGGCGATAGAATCTTAACTTGAGAATGGTAGCAGCTATGGCTAGCTGCATCAAGAACTAAATGCCCATTTTTTGATGATGGATCAAGTTAAATGATTTACCTGACGTTAAACGGTAACCATGGCCTATAACAACGTATTATCTTATAGGTCACGTCATTTAGTGTTTGCCCTACGTGGCCTTTCATTCCATCAGTCACCATCAAGCCTCATGTGCCTATTTGCACCGGCATCCCTTCTTTATGAATATTTGTTGGTACTACGAGCACAAAGGGTAGAACAAAATATTGACGTAAAGGAATTTCTAATAGACATACCTGTTGGATCATACATATTTACAAGCGTACCCCTAATGCTATTAAGTAATTCAAATTCCTTAGCAGCAAGCGGCATTAATAATACATTCCTACTTAGGTAACTTTGCAATCTGCTTGCGAAACTCTATTAGGAACAGTGTATTGAACTCAGTCTTAGTTAGTGGCTAATATTAAATTCTAATTGCGTTTCATCTACTAAATGACGAGTAGACGCTTAAAAGAAGCATAGACTACACAGCAGTAGCACTGGGCTGGTCATATAAGCCGCAGAACCGACAACCGATGGGGTAGACGTTCTTGAGTGGAGACCGCGACTTGGCAAACGGACGCACGCCCTGCGACAAGGTGGAGCGACGACTTGCGCCGAGTGGCTGCCAGTAGTTGGATGAGAAGAGCCGAAGACCGGGCTCAGTGGAGTAGCTTGGGAGAGGCCTATGTCCAGCAGTGGACTGATACAGGCTGATGATGATGATGATGAGACTACACATGCTGATACACCATCATCATAAGCCTAACCTTCTTAATGCTAGGACACAGGCCTTCTTTCAGAGAGAGTATGAGCCAAAAACCACCACGCTGGGCCAGTGCGTGAGTGAGGGTGAGTTTTATAGCGATGATGGCTCAGTGGTAGTGACGTCGGCTTGCGATCCGTAGGACGTGGGTTCGAATCCTACAATGAGCTTGAGCTTTCGATGAAGGAAAACATCGTGATGAAACCATAGCTTGGTGGTAGGGTATTTTCTAGTACTCGCCTGGCTAGCTACCACCCTCTTGTTAAGAATCTGTCGCCAAGCACCTATCGGTGTGTTCCGGCAGCGTCACTTGAGAGCCAGTTCCCAATCCAGGTGTAGCGTGGCGCCATCATCGACCACATCGTCACTTAACATCAGGTGACTTGTGGTCAAACACTACCCTGTAAAATAGTAAAAAAAAAAAAAAAAAAGTGCGGGTTGGCAGATAAGTCGCTCTAATAGTAGCTAAGATCAAAGAGAAACCTTACGGCGTCAAAAGGGGAGACCTATGTTCAGCAGTGAACTTCTTCCGGTTGATGATGATGAATAATCACACTAATATTATAAGAGCGAAATTTTTGGGTGTGTTGCGTCAATTTGTTCATTTATTTGTTATCTTCTCGTCGCAACGGCTGAACGGATACAAATAATTGCCTACTATAAACATCCTCCTCCCTTCTAATTGTGCTGTGCCCAACGAGGTCCATACGGACTCTATGTATCTACGTACCAGCTTAAATTTATTAGTTTTATACCTGTGTACAGTATGGTTTGAATCTGACACCAAGCAGAAGTGACCAGGTCAAGAAGTAAGAAGAATACACACCCAGTCGGAAAAGCGCAGCGTGTCGAGATGCGCGACGGAGTCCTCAGCCGCGCCCATGTCTCTGGCGCCGCCGACGCGCACCCTGGCGAGGAAGGAGGCCAGCTCTAGCGCCTCGGCCACGAGGGCGCGGCACACGGCGCGGTAGTGCGCCGCGGCGGCGTCCCGGGCGCAGCGCCCGCCACCACCGCAGTGCCACACGCATCTCTGGGGAATGGTAAAGATAACAATTAGAATAGAGTAGGATAGAAAAAGAGATAAAAGCACACAAACTTCGCTGGCTGGATCGTGCGGTCAAACGAGCATACATGGGACGGGTGAGTGGCCGTCGACCGGTCGGCCGTCCCAGGTATCGCTGGAAAGACGAAGTCACGAAGGATTTGCGCGAGCTCCAGGTGGAGAACTGGCAGGAGGTGGCGCAAAACAGACCAAAGTGGCGTCTGGGAGGTCAAACAGCTGTTTAAAATAGTTCTGGCTGAATGACCAGCTGGCCACCTTCAATAATGGAGCGGCCTGTGTGAAGAAAAATGAACTTTTATTGATAACTCGGTAAATATAATAATCTTGAAAACGGAGCTATTTCAAATTACAACTCAGGCGCCAGTAATTCTATGATATGTTAATTTCCCACAGCGTTGTAAAACCAGACACCGAGTTTCATATTTTTAGCCACGCTAAAACTTTATGTATGGTAAATCTTTCAACTTTTTACATTATTATACAAATACACATATTTATTGCAGTAAATGTGGTACAAATATGGTGTTAAACAAGCATACAATATTCATTAAATTAAAAGTTAGGTCTTAAATATAATTCATTGACAGAATAAAACATTTAAATTCTTAGTCAAATAATTCTTTTTTGAGTGGCTTTAGCCCTAGAGATTTTATGTGCATCGGTAGAGCATATAAACAGCCCTGATACACATGGCATGGCACTGCCTCTGGTACAATGTTGTTCTAGGACGCGCATCAAAAGACCAGTCTGTCAAGATTACGTGTATTTCTGGGAAATATATCACATGCTCTTTTAAAATATCAGCACATCACTTATAATTTGAAATTTTATTTATGTCTTTCCAAAGCACGGAAGCTTTTACTTAAAAACGTATTTTTTATCAGGTCGGTTTTTATCGGTAGTTAAAGTTAACTATAGCCAAAAGAGTATGAAATAAAACCCAATAGTCACATCTATACTAATATTATAAAGCTGCAGAGTTTGTTTGTTTGTTTGTTTGTTTGTTTGTTTGAACGCGCTAATCTCAGGAACTACTGGTCCGATTTGAAAAATTCTTTCAGTGTTAGATAGCCCATTTATCGAGGAAGGCTATAGGCTATATTTTATTTCCAAAAAAATTAGGGATCCGTAAGAAAATTGCTATTTTGCAACCCAAGGTGTGAAATTGAAAACCTATTTTAGCGTGCGCTGCAAAAACTATTGACACTAGAACAAAATAATGTACTACGGGGTTGTAGGTCCCATTAAGATCTACAAAAAAATCCGCGAGAGCATATGTCTAACTATTATAGTTATGCCACAATAAGTGATCTTTTATTTTAAAAATTTATTTTTTAATGCCGCTGCTAGAAAAGGCTCTTTATTTGTATCTTAGTATTAATCCTTATCAAAATAAATTACTTCTTATTCAAAACTGCTTCAATGCCTTCGTATAACTTTTTGAATCATTCAATTCGGACATTCCATTCGAAAGATATCACGAGTTTAAAAATGTAAGTAGTAGTAGAAAAATAAAACCGCCGCACCGCAGCGCAGCGGTAAACGCGGTGAAGGGCGGCACCGGGAGAATCTATGAAATAGGTAAAGTGCGGTCGCGGACCAGGAAGACCTTTAACTGCGCGGTTCAAACGTGCGGTCCAAGAAAAATTAACTTAGAATTAAAATAGGATAATGGGTACCTACAGCAGGTAACGCGGTGAGGGGGCATTGAAGTGCGGGATTAATTTTGGAGTATTATACGGAATATATACGCTTTCGCGCCTAAACTACTGAACCGACTTAAATGAAATTTGGTATAGAGATAATTTGAGCCCCGGGGAAGGGACATAAGATACTTTTTATCGCGATAAACTGTAGCCCACGCGGGTGAAACCGCATGGAACAGCTAGTCTTTAATAACTTTAGACGATAGTTACCACTAACCACGGATCCAATAACCGGCCCTTGCTGTCACACATCCAGGTTAAATTAAATAACTATAAAAAAGACTTGGCCAAATAATATTTGTGTATCAAATATCGATATAAACTCATAAAATTATCGATATAATATCGTTAATATTTTTTATTGCGATACATCGATTTTTAGTTTAGAGTACCCATTGAAATAATATAAGTTTCGATATATTTTAACGCAACTCTGTTTTTGTATTACTCGTAGTAATGCAATGGAAGTTTCATAACAGAAACAGATGTCGAAAGTATTATAAGAAAATCATCATTTGGCTAGACCAAATATGACGATATATTTAGATATTTTTCACTCGATAATTTCGATACGATAGATATCGATATATTTTATTCACGTTCCCATCCCTACTATAAAAAGGTAAATTATACGGGTAAGGGACTTTTTACACAGGCCGAGCATCGGCACATCAGAATTCTCCGGAAACGGTAGGGTGCCAATTATAAGAAACTCCGCGGGTGGCTGGTGGCCTGGTGGTAATATTAGTAATCCGTTCAAGGATCAAATAGACTTCGTTATTGTATATATTGTAATAAAAACGGCTCGCCAATTACACCTATCAACTATTTATATATAAAAATGTCACTATAACAATCTAAAAGTCAAGTAAGTATAAAACAAATATAGAAAAAAATTGCAAAAATTTTTTTGGTGGTCGAACATTTTTTAGCGCTTGCCCGGCCACCCGCATGATAGGAATCTGTCGCCAAGCAACTATCGGTGTGTTAACTTGAGAGCCAGTTCCAAGTTCAGGTGTAGAGTGGCGCCACCTTCGACCACTTCGAAACATTGTCACATAATATCATTATGACTTGTGTTCAAATGCTACCCTGTAAGTAGTAAAAAATGTCAAGTTTATTTATAATAATTAAAAATACTGAATATAAACTATAATGTAGTATCTACTAATTAATTTCATATTAAAACGCTACTAAAACATAACAATAAAGGCCCATCTTCATAACATCAAAGCTACGCTGCAGGATAATTTTACTGCTAATGGAAAACTATTTTATCACGATTAAGGTTATTAATTTTTGCGGTTAATAAATTTGTTTTAAACGCAGTTGTTTTCATCTTTCTAACCTCGCACATACTTGCTATGCCATTGATTGTAAGTCTGTCTTTCTTTGACTTTTATATGAATTACGAAAGCTTTTGTGTGAGTGAGTATGGTTGTTACTCCTTTACGCTTGAACGACTCAACGAATTTGAGTGAAATTTGGAATAGAGATTAGTTAAATAGGCTACTTTACTTAAAAATACATAAAAGATCGGATTCAAAAACTGGTTGGTTCTTCGCAGCTAATAAAGCTCCCGATTTTTTTTTAAATATTTCTTTTAAGACTTTTGTAGTCTTACTTAAACCTTCGGACTTGAAAAAAACCAGTTTATGTTGACACCTCTTTCCAAACCGTACAGGAATCAAATAGTACTTTCAAAATCACAGTAGTAACAAGGATTATTATGATTCAGCATCAGCATGTCAAGGTTCAGAGGAGGTAGGGGTAAGCACGACCACTTTCGCAACACTCCTTTGTCCAGCCGCCGCAGACAATGTAATATCGTTTTGTCAGCCACTATCAATCAACATGACACCCATAGTTCAACGATTAGTAATCTTTGAATCTTGTGCAAACAGTATCGATTTATGAGTTACTACTTGATATAATGCCTTTGTGCTAAGTAGACATGAAGAGAAAAGCGCAGTATAATTTAAAGAGTAAGGCCCTGATAGAGTGGTTATTGAATACCGACAAAAGGGCAGGAAGCTGTTAGATTAACTAGTCTAGTTGTGACGTGTAAAGGGTTATTGACTTATTGCAGAAAACGTTTCAAAAAATGATGAAGATGAGAAAAAAATAGTCAAAAGGGGAGGATGTATTACTCAACAGTGGGTGGAGGCGAGTTCGTTATAATGATTCTGATATGGCACACATCTGTTTTTAGACGAATTTTACGAAGTACTAGACGCGTTCTCTGGTTTCACTCATAGAGATTCACACAGGAACCGTGCGTTTGTCCGGGATAAAAAACAGCCAGTGCAATTTTTTCACCCGTAAAATGTATCTACGGAAAAATCGCGAGAATCCGTTGTTCCATTTCTGTGTGAAAGAAAGATAAACCAAAAACACACTTCCACAATCCTACTTAATAATATAAACGCGAAAGTTTGTGCGTGTGTGTGTTAATGTTTGTCACCACGTATCACCGTAACTACTAAACCGATTTTGATGAAATTTGGAATGAAGATACCCTGGATTAACACATAGGCTTTTTATGCCGGAAAAAGGTTCCTGCGGGATAACGAGAAGACGCGGGTGAAACCACGGGGTGCAACTAGCAAAATATTGGTAAAATGTTTTTTTTTAAATGGTATCTGAAATAAAATATACCTCAACTACAAAACGTTGGTACTTCGTACTTCATTCGGAAGACATGTGAATGCGTTCTTACTGTGGTTAGTAATCCAACCGCATATACGTCCAATAATAAAACCACAAGTTCTACGGAAATCCTCGCCACAAAAAGGGGGTCATCTGAAGCACTTTATTATTGATGAGTTCCTACCACGAGACGCTTCAGTGACCTAGTTTAGCCCATCCTACCCTCAGAGCTTAAGATAACATTTCAAGAATAGCGGAGAAACTGAGAGATGAAAATTTCTTTTATTAGAGGCTAGTTTTAATTTTCCTTTTCTGGATATACTTTTATAGGTCACTTTTATAAGTTAACGTATGTTTAATATTTCTTTAATTACTTATTACGAACATGTAAAGAGGTAAACTTTGCTGTAATTACGTCACGGCTTCTCTTTATACTCATCAGATTTTGAAAATTGTTTCGCTGTTAGATAATTACACTATCTATCCTTTGGTAATCTGATCTGGTGATACCGTAGGGAAGAGAATGGGCCATAATTGAACACGCTCTCACTGCGGGTTACTAGATGTCACATGCCCGTGAATATTGTGGTTCTTGGACATACCCGTATCCTCACGATATTATCTTCTACTATTCTGAGAGATGGCATATATATCCACACATGACTTATTCATAGGTGATATGGGATTGGAACTCGGTATATAGGCACCTTGTAAGGTGCACGCATTTACGTTTGGCCATAATAACTTTAATCTCTGCTTTAACTACGAAGTAAATGATTTATAATAATTGTCAGTTTGATGGTTGTACTAATGTATCAAAATTTAAATAGAGCCTAGTGGCGCCACCTACCTAGTAGTTTTATTATCTGTATTAATTGTATTAATAATAATAGCATAGTAATCGAATTTCACTAGTTACTTAGTACCCAGTCAATAAGCAATTAAGTACTAAAGTAAGTAAGCAAGCATCTATCGCTATTGTTTATTAGGCTGTCTTCAAGATATCATGAACATAAAACTCTAACTTTACTGTTCATGAGCGTGCTCATTGACTTTTCATCTACATAAAATATTATAACCTGTGTACGCACATAAAATATATTAGAGTTAGCACCGTTTATCGGAAACTTTCTTTCCACTTAGAATTACTTTCAGAGAGTACGCGCTTCACTTCTATGCTATCAAATCAACATTTAATAGTTACGATGACAAACGACAGAAAACGAGAGTTCCTTTTGAGAGCTTTTTACGAGAGCTTGTGAAATCAACACCTAATTGCTCTAAGAAAAGTTCTTAAGCTGTGGCTCTACTACAGGCAGCCGCGAGTTGAACTAGCAGTATCGCAGTGAATAATTCCATTCGAATTATTCGACATCGCAAATCATTCAACTAAGTCAGTCGAACTGACTATCCTAAACTGGCAACTCGGCTGCGAACTGGGCCCGGATCGCCACAACTCGTCCCGAGTCGACAAATGCGAATAAATTTGTTCATGACGACCGGCGACTGGTCAGTCGACTGATTAATTAATTTATTAATTAGGTACTAATATTAGTAGTCATCATTAGATAATAAACATAAGCGGTAAGTTTTAACCTAATCGATACTCAATTTGAACATAAAATAAATAGTCAGATTAGCCAAATGACCGAATCATTACACGCCAGCAAATGAGCCAATCGCGTGGCGACTTTTCCGTGCCAAAGAGTGTCTTAGTTTGAGCCGCGTGCGCAGAGGAGACGGTCGCGATAATATGCTCGATATGCGACAAGATGAATAACCAAAATTTATGGAATAGTGAGAAACTACTTCGCTCATCGTGTAGGTTACTCAAATGGAGATACCTAATTCATGAATTATCCTGCGGTACACTCAGGACGACGACGCAGCGCGCTGGCTGCGCAAGTGGACTCCCGGCTTTAGAATAGAAGCAAACCATTTCTATGTCTCAAATACTGTGTTATCTATCATATTTCACCACACACCATTACCGAAACGGCTAACTACCACTTTTCCCATAAACTTCAAACTTAAAATAAAAAAACATCTCACGATTCCCTTATCTCTTAATGTAAAAATTATAAGTCCATATAAAATTCACTCTCGATCCAAAAGCTGGAGAGCCGGTCACCTAATCACTTCCTAATAAGTGTGTGAAAGCGAGATGTCATCACATTGTGAGTGCAAGTGACGCAATTTGTGAACGAAAGGAGAGTGGACGCATGAATGGGCAAAGCACGGGCTGAAATAGGAATGCTTTGAAGTTGTAGGTGACATTTGACACTTGAGAGATTTCACACACACCGCTATATGGTGGAGCGGGGACCATTATAATCGACTGTGACTATTTGGTATTTCTCTATGTAAAGGTTTCTACACTTTCCCGATTTGGTGGTGTCTAACACGCTTTTGTTTTGAAGTAATAGTCGTCACAGTTACATGAAAGAATGTACACTTTTCAATAAAAAAAATTGATGCTGAATCGCAACCCTACAAATAAACACAAAAAGAAAAAAGAAGTTTAGATGATTGTCAAAACATCTTTGGATTTTAAATCCAACTGAAAGGGCATTTTTTGTGGTCTACCGTCATCCTCACTTACCTATAGATACACAAAAATCAGATCATGTTTGTTGGTTGTGCATGCAGGTTTAAAGGTTTGCCCTTCTTTCACGGAGCAACGGATCGATGTAATTTCATAGAGATAGTCAATGGGCCATACCTGATATTACTATAATTATATAGGAAATATATCGTTCCTGTGAGTATCTCCACACCGGTGAAACTGCGTGACACAGCTAACAAGATCCAACAAACATAAGAGTGATAATATTACTCGTAATTATTATCGCTTGAACATTTTCACTTTTATCTGTGGTCGTTTGGATGAATATTTTAAAACGTTTATTATATACTCGTATGCTTTTAAACAATTAAATTCTGATAAGGATCGAGCTTCGAGCTCGCCCTCTAAAGTGAAAGTAGAACAGGTGGACGAAAGTCCAAATAAATACAATCAGTAATGAGTTCAAAGAACTACATAACTTTATACAACGCTGTAATCTGCATCGTTATCTTTAGATGCCTTTAATTAGGTAATATCAGAAGTGGGATCGTTATTTTAAATATGGGTTACCGATAACTTATCCATATTCGGGAAGATATCTTTGGAGTGTAGGTGTATCGGAACTAGTGTTCAGATTGATCAAAAGGCTTATAAATTGCCGCTTAACAAAAGATTTCAACCTACTTTAAATGTCTTTAAGTAATGAATGATACGACTTCATTAGCTTTCATTTCGTAACTTTATTGTAAATGTTTTAGTACTACTTGTTTCTTTAAAATTTATTTGTTTATACATACCAAGCCAAAGATACAGCAATTATTTATTTTGCAATGACCATTTAGTCGTAAATAATTTAGTTATGTAAGTTTCAATTAAGTTCAAGCACGATAACGCGTAATTTTTTAACCTATTTTTCGTTCTGACAGGGCACCTTCTCCTTACCTCTATAACATCTCTGAGCATGAATCTCCGTCGCCTCCGCCTGCGCCGCGGCGCTGGCTCCGAGTCTCGCTCGATGCCCTCGTCATCGGTGTCGGCCCGACCACATTCTGAAGACACGGAGCCTTCGGATAAAACATCGATTTCTTCTTCTTCTTCTGCAACAAAGAAATTAAACGTTTATGATAGCCAGTCTCGTGTCTCAATGAGATCAAAATTAATAATGTATAACAGCCAAAGACCCCATCTATATTGAATTTTAATTCCTGATTCATTCACTGACTTGTAATGTTCGATGTCATTATAAAAAGGTTTGTTGTGAACATCTGAAACATTGTCCGTTTTTCATTTTGTTTCTTGCATTCTGATGAAATGTTGCATATAAATAAATGTAAACATTAAAAACAAACATAGACTTTAATTATTAGACTTAGTACTTTTAATAGCTGAAAAATTCAATTTTTCCGCCTGAACATTACATTACTGCGCAAGATTTTTAACTGTAGAAGTTTACAATTCTGCGTAGAAATAAACTGTAATGAGCAAGCGTGTAAGACGAGGTGACTTGCCCATGCCCACGTCTCGTCACTTCTTTACATAAAAAAAAATTGTTGAAAACAACAGCCGAATTTGAATTCTAACAAATTGCATCACTCATTAATAGAACGGCAAATGTAATGTAGTTAATTCAAAAATATTTTATTTAAACTCATTTAAAATTAATATTAGTCTTTAATGACCTTAAAAACCAGATATTGTTATTGTTTCGTTAAGTCGTGTGCGCAGTGTATAAGAGATTAATTAATTTTAGATTATATTATTAATCATTTCTCTCATGTCCATTGTAACAGCAGGTGCTATACAACCAGCCCGCTAACTTTCTAACAATAAAACCATCTGAAAATAAATGCTAACAAAACACTACTAGCTCTATAACATTTAAATTACGCAATTAATAGTCCTACTTTCAAAAAATAAAAGTCACGTAATAAAACAGATGTGTTTCTATCAATCTGTATCAAAAACACAATGGCGGCCGTCAATGGTGCATAGCGTTCTTGTAAACATATCATCAGCTGTAGGGTTGTCATCAAAATGTTTGAACCATTATAAAAAAAAAAAAAAGAAAAAAGAGGGATGGCGTGATGAACTTGAGAAATTTGAAGAGCGATGGCCTGAGGTTGCGGGGAATTGAGATATCTGGAAGGAAATGGAGACTTTGCCCAGCAGTGGGACAGTATAGGATAAAAACAAAAGAGGATCTTATGATGAAGTCTGTCGAGTAGCTTTTGCACTACAGATCATATAGTATTTAATTAAATATGTATTTATAATTATTATTATTTTTTGATGCGACTGTTGATCTCTCCTATTAGCTCTAAGTAATTAAATGCTGTAGAAAATAATTATAGCGACAAGAAAGTTCCAATGAGCTAGTGACCAACCTTAGTGATAACCGTTTAATTTTAACAGCCCATTGTTAGTTCATTTTTAAAACACTTTTATTAGCTTGACTTGTTACTTCTAATTACATTAATATCTAGTGACTGCTTTACTAAAACGAGTATTTTATTTTGAATCAAGAGCTAAAATTCTGCTACAATACAGATAGTAAACATATTTTCAGTCTATTGTCTCCACAGTGCATTATGTACGGAAATACTTGCGGAGGGAACTCTTCTCCATTTTGGAAGTATGCAACGCCGTATTTTTGGCAACCCTATTCAGACTAGACTAATGGGAAGTTTTCTGACAGCTGAAAGTTCCTAAACCATGACTAGATGGCGCTACCGAAACATGAATATCATTTTTTTCGCATTTGTGACTAATATTTGTCTGCCTGCCGGCATTTGGTCATGATAATAGAACAACGAATGTGAGGTACGGTGATAAATTTTATTACTGTCAGTATATTACTGGCCGTATTATTGACAGTATTATTGGATGGTCTGTGTTAGCTTTTATTGCTATTTTTGGTAATGCTAATTTGATAACATATTATTTTGTTCAGTTAAGAACCACTATTTTATTTTTATTGTGAATTTGTAAATATGTTCCCAAGACATTTCGAATATTTCCGGTAAGTACTGCTTATTGACTTCCACTGCGCAGTACTGACGTTAGAGTGCTGTCACTTAGCGTTGACATCCTTTTCCGGTTTATTAAAAAGTACTCGATCTGACCGCCACTTCTTGACGTGACCGTCAAGTGATGGCGGTGGGATATTCTTGGGAACATAGTCAGTCGAGTCGGCGCTCTGGTAGAGTGCAGACATTTGTAGCAATATTTAAATATAAACAGAGATCCATTTATTGGGTGAGTTTTACTTGAAAAATCCTCGGTCACGTAATAGATCAGAAGACGGGATAACATCAAGGTAAGGCAACATAAGGCTGATGCCTTGGTGTCACCGTACGCCCAGTTGGTATTGGAAGCAAAATTAAGGTACTGTGTAACTGTTACTTTTTTTTTAATTCTATTTTTAGTAATTTATAAATTTAAATATTAGAAAATGCTTTCTGGTTTAAGACATTTATTTCTCAGTAGAACATGGTTCACTTATTAGAGAAAAATTAAAAGTAATTATAAAGTAGGGTACAATCCTGCCTTAGAGCATGCAGGTGTTACAACATAAAAAAAAAACAATCATTAAGTAGGGTAGGTGAGTAAAAACAAATAATCATCGCAAGTCTGGCCAAAGATTATGTATACCTACTACAGAAGTAATGATTGGTTACTTGTGCTATCTCGTATAAGATTGCCCTTTTTCCGTAGTTAGTTTTAATTGTCTTATACTCAAAATGTTATATTCTCTATAGTAATCTGAATTCTGAGCAATCTGAATCATACTCGACTTGGTTTTTGCGGCACACATTTCTATTAGGTAGTCAAGATGAGGTTTTACGAGTGAACTATGTATTTTATATTTTACATTGCGTGTCAAGCATTTTATAAAACTTCGTTATACTCCATTATGGATTGTAACTTTGACTTTAACGATTCTAAATGGGGCTTCCAAGTTAAGCTGCTATCCAGGATTAGTACTAAGTATTTTTCACTGTTAATTTCGTGCACAATTTATCCAACTATATGTTAAGTGGCCGGTGCATTTCAATATTTTTTGAGGTGTGGCGAATAGTATGTAGTGTGTCAAGCAAGTGAGTCTGAAACCACATATTTCATTTATCTAGGTCTGACTGAGCATTGTTAACTATGTCATGAAGTTTCACAATTGCAGTGTAGGCATGATAGGCATTTGTCGGTAATTATTGACATGAGATTAGAACTGTCAGGCTTTCGCTACAGCTGTAGTGTTCTCACTGCATATAGTCGACAAGACTGAGAAAAAATCCATACAGCCGCTCTTGTTTATTGAAAATAGTGTGTATAATCAGTATTTCATTTGTGAAGCAATTGGTGAAATATAATATAAAAAAAAAATGTTTGGACACCCCAAAGTTTGGAGATATATCGTACAATTGAAGTCCAAACACATAATAATTGTTGTTGTATAATTTAGACAATTGTCGCACTTGTCGAGCTTGGTGTAATAGGGGACAGGTATCATCGGCATAAAGTGCCCAGTTCCTATTAAGTCCAATGTTACTGATACTGATACTTTTGGCATTCCTTATTTTACTTTCCCTTACATTAAATTATTGTAAGCATATTATATGTATTACACTTACTTTTTGAAGATTGCATCTAACCTAGTTGACTGTTTCGAACTATAGAGTAAGATTACCGATGTATGGGGGATTCGGTTGCGTCTCGTAACGTTTTCTCAAATATGAATAATGTACCTACAGTAATGGTGCCAACTCGTGATCTCAATAAAGTTCATCATGTTCGTAGGTTGCAACTCGTGATCTTTTGGACGAACTATTATAGACTTACATAAACTTAGAAATAGCATAGTTTTATGAGATCATATTTTAATTTGAACGTACCAGGGCATTATGTATTAGTAGGAGTTTGATATTGACTCTGGCTCTAAAAACGAGACAGAACTAATTGTGTTGCTTTCAATTAAATGTACCAGGACACCATGAAGTAGTAAGAACTCAATAATACTATTTAATAATTGTATAAGTAAATGATTTGGGACTGCTTAATATGTGAAAGGATTCTTCTATATTTATCTCATTTTACAACGTTTTGTTTGCTTGTTGGCCTTAAATGCCATACATATATGATATTATTATGAAATTTAATTCCTCAATTAAAGTTGCTTTAGCGAATACTAACTAAAGGCCGTACATTCGTAGAGCGTGGACCTATAAATGGTTCTGTTCTAATTAATAACTTTCAAACATGTACAAGCTCTTGGTTTTTCTATGAGTAAATAAATATAATACTGTAAAATTCTGAAGTTTCATAAACAAAACAAAGCGTAAATAACTCCTTTATTGCATTTTGAGATGAGATAGATACAATATGGTTTTAGACGACAGTTACTTGTTTAATGTTTAACACTTCAGCAGAAAAATGCAGACATTGTGTGGTATGCAACCACCCTTGTGCGACGCGCTGCCGCAGGCACGTGGCGCGCAGCCGTAGCAGTGTGGCGCGCCGCCACAGCAGTCTGGCGCGCAGCCACATCAGTGTGGCGCGAAGCCGCAGCAGTCTGGTGCGCAGCCGCAACAGTGCGGCGCGCAGCCGCAGCAGTGCGGCGCGCAGCCGCAGCAGTACGGCGCGCAGTCGCAGCAGTGCAGTGAGCACTCGCCGCAGGGCGGCGCGCAGCCGCAGCAGTGCGGCGCGCAGTCGCAGCAGAGCGGCGCGCAGCCGCAGCAGTGCGGCGCGCAGCTGCAGCAGTGCGGCGCGCAGCCGCAACAGTGCGGCGCGCAGTCGCAGCAGTGCGGCGCGCAGTCGCAGCAGTGCAGTGAGCACTCGCAGCAGTGCGGCGCGCAGCCGCAGCAGTGCGGCGCGCAGTCGCAGCAGTGCAACGTGCAGCTGCAGCAATGCGGCGCGCAGCCGCAGCAGTGCGGCGCGCAGTCGCAGCAAGTGCGGCGCGCAGTCGTAGCAGTGCGGCGCGCAGCCGCAGCAGTGCGGCGCGCAGTCGCAGCAGTGCGGTGCACAGTCGCAGCAGTGCAGCGCGCAGCCGCAGCAGTGCGGCGCGCAGTCGCAGCAAGTGCGGCGCGCAGTCACAGCAGTACGACGCGCAGCCGCAACGGTGCGGTGCGCAGCCGCAGCAGTGCAGCGCACAGCCGCAGATGCGTTGCGCGCAGTCACAACAATGCGATGCGCAGTCACAGCAGTCCAGCGCACAGCCACAGCAGTGTGACACAACGGGTGAGTGAACTCATCCCTCAATTTAATAAGGGACTATCGGCTACAATTCCATTACCAAATATAAATAGCCGATATAATAGTTAATTAGTAATTTTTGTGTAATGAGTGTAAATGACATGCCGTTCTTATCACAATAAACAAATTCAATTCAATTCAATTCAGTTCAATAAATACTGAATTAGCACAAATATTAAAAGAGTTCAGACCATGAAAACTGACGGAACTAGTGAACGTTTCCCTGAATAAAAAGAAAAAAAAAAGAAGTAATGAGTTAAATATGTACCTGCATTGACAGTTGATTAAAAGGGGTCTCACTACTACTATTGCAATTTGCTCTGGTTCCTTGTTGTAATGGAGACTAGCTGCTCCCGCGGTTTCATCCGCGCGAACTACAGTTTATCACAATAAAAGCATTGTATGAAGTTCCCCAGGGTTCGAATTTCTAAAATAAAAGTAGCTTAAGTTACCCCTTGTAACATTAGCTCTCTGTGAGTGAAAGTCCCGTCAAAATCAGTCTAGCTTTTCAGAGTTTAGCCGGAACAGTCAGAAAACAATTAAAAAGATTGATTTTTATTTCAAATTACAAATGGATACTTCAATTTCATTTATTTGTATAGATGTACTGGTAGAATAAATCTTAGTCATAAACCGTACCAAGAGTACATAAAGTAATTCAAAGCTTGACAACTTTGGCGGATAGCCGAGGCTACGTAGTGGCTAAAGGGTGTCAATAGGATACTAATTAATAGTGATGATGGAAAGTCTGAAAACAATTAAAAATACTTCGTAAATATCTGGCTAATTGTGATAAAACTATATTTTTGTTACATTATGCGCATATGTTTAGTTAATTTAATTAATAAAGTTTAGTTATTAGCAAAGTTGGTAGTGAGCCTACCTGCGAAGCTAGTGGTCCTGGGTTTGAATCCTGGTAAGACAAATGTATGTGTGATGAACGCGAATATTTGTTCCCGAGTCTTGGATATATCTATATAAGTATGTATATCGCTGTCTGGTGCCAATCACACAGGTTTTGAGCTTAATTTGGGGCTAGGTCAATTTGTGTGCAATGGTCCCCCGATATTATATATATTTTACATTAAAATTGTTACATTAAAATGATAATGTACAGACCATATTACAATTAACTTAAATATTTTGTTCAATTTTTGATGATTTAATATGAATAACGACTAAATATTATTTAGTTTATTTAATTAATCAGTTAATTAACTAAAAGTTCAAATAAATTTTAGTAGAATGATGCAGCAATATTAAGGACATGAAAGGTCTTTAGAAATTAAATATTTTGTTCACTTTTTTGATGATTGAATAACTTATAAATATTATTTAGAGCTTATTTAATGAATCTATAATTTGTTAATTAACTAAAAGTTTGAAGAAGTTTAAGCAGGATGATACAGAAATATTAAAGACATGAAGGGTCTTTAGAAATTAAATATTTTGTTTACTTTTTGATGATTGAATAACTAATAAATATTCTTTACAGCTTATTTAATTAATCTATAATTTGTTAATGAAATAAAAGTTTAAAGAAATTTCAGCAGAATGATACAGCTATATTAAAGACATGAAGGGTCTATAGTAAAGATGTTATTGTAGATATGTAGAGGCTACAATAATATTATGATAAAATTATATTACTTAGTTGAATATATCATATAATATTCACCTTCGTGCTATAATTTAAGCAAGTAAATAGACTCAACAGCAATATGATTGATTAGTTGTAGATATGTAGAGGTTACAGCTAGAAGTTTCAAGATTGTTATTATAGACTTAACAGCAATAAGATTGATTAGTTGTAAATATGTAGAGGTTACAGCCAGAAGTTTAAAGATTATTATTATAGACTCAACAGCAATAAGATTGATTAGTTGTAGATATGTAGAGGTTACAGCTAGAAGTTTCAGGATTGTTATTATAGACTTAACAGCAATAAGATTGATTCGTTGTAAATATGTAGAGGTTACAGCCAAAAGTTTAAAGATTATTATTATAGACTCAACAGCAATAAGATTGATTAGTTGTAGATATGTAGAGGTTACAGCTAGAAGTTTCAAGATTGTTATTATAGACTCAACAGCAATAAGATTGATTAGTTGTAAATATGTAGAGGTTACAGCCAGAAGTTTAAAGATTATTATTATTATAGACTCAACAGCAATAAGATTGATTAGTTGTAAATATGTATAGGTTACAGCTAGAAGTTTCAAGATTATTATAGACTCAACAGCAGTAAGATTGATTAGTTGTAAATATGTAGAGGTTACAGCTAGAAGTTTCAGGATTGTTATTATAGACTTAACAGCAATAAGATTGATTAGTTGTAAATATGTATAGGTTACAGCTAGAAGTTTCAAACTTATTATTATAGACTCAACAGCAATAAGATTGATTAGTTGTAAATATGTAGAGGTTACAGCTAGAAGTTTAAAGATTATTATTATAGACTCAACAGAAAAAAAAAAGATTAATTAGTTGTAAATATGTAAAGACTACAGCTAGTAGACGTTTGAAGATTATTATTATAGACTCAACAGAAATAAGATTAATTAGATGTAAATATGTAGAGGCTACAGCTAGTAGACGTTTGAAGATTATTATTATAGACTCAACAGAAATAAGATTAATTAGTTGTAAATATGTAGAGGCTACAGCTAGTAGATGTTTGAAGATTATTATTATAGACTCAACAGAAATAAGATTAATTCGTTGTAAATATGTAGAGGCTACAGCTAGTAGATGTTTGAAGATTATTATTATAGACTCAACAGAAATAAGATTAATTAGTTGTGAATATGTAGAGGCTACAGCTAGTAGATGTTTGAAGATTATTATTATAGACTCAACAGAAATAAGGTTAATTCGTTGTAAATATGTAGAGGCTACAGCTAGTAGACGTTTGAAGATTATTATTATAGACTCAACAGAAATAAGATTAATTCGTTGTTACAGGCTACAGCTAGAAGTTTAAAGCTGATATATAGCTTGTTAGCTTTTATATACACTATGTAATTAAAATAGTAGTTCTAACATCGATAATGTATCAATTTAGTAAAAATTGTAATTTTCATAACCTTTTATTCTCAATGTTCACGGGACGTGACATTATCAGGAAAGGCCGACTGTTAGCTTTTATTGCTATTTTTGGTAATGCTAATTTGATAACATATTATTTTGTTCAGTTAAGAACCACTATTTTATTTTTATTGTGAATTTGTAAATATGTTCCCAAGACATTTCGAATATTTCCGGTAAGTACTGCTTATTGACTTCCACTGCGCAGTACTGACGTTAGAGTGCTGTCACTTAGCGTTGACATCCTTTTCCGGTTTATTAAAAAGTACTCGATCTGACCGCCACTTCTTGACGTGACCGTCAAGTGATGGCGGTGGGATATTCTTGGGAACATAGTCAGTCGAGTCGGCGCTCTGGTAGAGTGCAGACATTTGTAGCAATATTTAAATATAAACAGAGATCCATTTATTGGGTGAGTTTTACTTGAAAAATCCTCGGTCACGTAATATCTGCGGCATTATTCCAGTTTAGTGGTCAGAACAAAGCATGTGGTGGCGTTTACGAAGCCAGTTCCGATGAGATTGATGTCGGCCCATTGTTGTGAGAATTATTGTTTATTTTGTTTACGAGGCGTTTGAATTGAGTTTATGTTTGCTTGAATTGGAACTGTAAATTAACTCAATCCAATTTGCTTTTGTAACGTATGTAGTTTAATGTTGCGATGAATGTTGGCTATTTTGTTTTATATCTTGTACTACAAAACACAAAGCAGTACAAAACACAATTATGGAACATGAACATAACTATCAACTTTGAGTACCTACTAGTATCATTTCATAAGTTTTTCGGAAATCAACCCCAATCAAAAAAATCTTTTAAAAGTAGACTTGTAGATATTTTATAAATATATAATAAGATTCTTAGTAAACTAATTTTGCCGGCTTTATTTAATTCATTTTTGTTTTGATTTGTGCTACATTAAACTTTGATGGGCAAGGGAAGTTAAGATGATTTTTATTAATTATAACTATACAATGTTGTTCTAAAATCAAATATTTATCGAATCGTTCTCAATAAAGATGTACAAATTAGTATAAATAAAAAATACTTCACAAAATGTGCATCAGCGAGCGAAAAAAAACAGAAATCAGTTACCTACATCCCTAGATCCCTACAACCGTTGGCGCCAGGCTCTCTCGCTACCATATATAAATCGGCTCTTGGACTTGCCATTAATAAGGCGGCGTCGTCATAAAGCCATAGCGCCATAATGTGGCCATATCGCCACATAATGGGCGCTAGGCAGCCGTCATCGCGTCGTAAACCGTTGCGCAACCGATGTCTACTCGTTATTAGTTCACTGTGACTCAGTTATGGTATCCTGGTAGCTGTAATTTAAGGATGAAGAGCTTTTTTGGTTGGGCAGAGCTTTTCTGAAGCTTTTATTAAACTATGTAACCGATTCAAAAATAGTACTTAACCTACTTCATTTTTATTCTTTTATTACACTTTCCCAGGATAACATTTGATAATACGACACATGACATAAGGTGACGACAGGGTCGAAAGCGGCGCCGGTGTTTCCATACAGTCCCTTTGTTTGATTCGGGAACTGACATTCAAGTGACGTTACTGAAACAAACTGATAGGTCCCTATTAGTACTGCCTAGCCAAGCAAACACTAGTGAATGCCTACCAAGCTATAATTTTATCACGATGTTTTCATTGACCGAAAGCACCCGAAACCTCAAGCTCTCTGCAGGCCACGATCGGGTCGTAAATCGACGTCACTACCACAAAGCTATCATCGCTTTAGAATTATATCTTCTACATTAGGAGAAAAGAAAAAGGAGAAGATAAAAGAAAAACGGATCTCCTTCTTTTGTTTTCTTCTCTCTCTTTTTAGAAAAAGTGAAAAGTCTCTTTTTAATGTTTTTTTTTTTTTACTATTTACAGGGTAGCGTTTGACCACAAGTCACCTGATGTTAAGTGACGATGTGGTCGAAGATGGCGCCACGCTACACCTGGACTGGGAACTGGCTCTCAAGTGTGGCTGCCGGAACACACCGAATGTTATGCTGAAATTTTATTTTAGGTCACAAAGATAAACCTAACGATGTTGTAGTTGGAACGTATTAGAAACAATTATTTTAATACATTAGTAACATGCAAAGTTGCTAGTGTAAGTGCGTGGGAAAATATATTTTCCACAACAAAAACTGTACACATGTGCAAGGGCGTTACCAAGGGAGTGCAGAAGGGCTCGAAAGCCCCTTGAAAGACTCGAATAAATTTAAATCAAATGTAAAATCGTTTACTCTTAGTATATCGTGAAACCAACAATGGCTTACTGAATCGCGAGCGCAATAAAACCTACGTAAATTCCAAATTAGTAACACACTTGATCACAACTAATAGCATCGACTTACAGCGTTTGTCCATTAAGACTACACCTATAAAGTCTACGTTGCGTCATAGAACATTCACAGCTTTATACATAAACGGTGCTTTAATTTAATCCAACTTTCTAAGCCTCCCAAAGTTGTAGATCGTCAAGACATAAGTCACTCACCCTAACAAGTGCGGAACTTGGGCACAGATCCTATGTAGTCTAGTATTCTGACGGTCAAAAAGCCGGAAACTTCATTTAACACCGAGCGACTGTCTTAACTACCAAAGCTGAATAAATTAGAGAGCCTTCTACGTGTAGGGTAGCCAGGTATCCGGCTTTTTACAGCGGCTTCCGGCCGGGAATAAAGAGTTAATATGTTTATCGTACCTACACATAATAAAAGTGAAATATTTTTTTTAAAGTGGGTTCGAATCCTACAATGAGCTTGAGCTTTTGGAGAAGGAAAACATCGTGATGAAACCATAGCTTGGTGATAGGGCATTTGCTAGTGCTCGCCTACCACCCTTAAGTTAAGAATCTGTCGCCAAGCACCTATCGGTGTGTTCCGGCAGACCCATTTGAGAGCCAGTTCCAAATTCATGTGGTGCCATCTTCGACCACATGGTCACTTAACATCAGGTGACTTGTGGTCAAACGCTACCTCAGACAATGTCACCTTTGACAAAAAAATTGTCATGTTATTACCTACTTTAACTACCTAATCACGTATCTATATAAATATATAACTAGAACTAGTTATATCTAGATTGTGTCTGATAAAATCTATAAGCAGTAGGTCGCAGGAAAATTGTTCTGAACATTTCCCATTTACGGCGTCTACGGTTATATAACTGCTTTGGAACTGTTTGTAAGGTTTCAAATTGGATCGTTTCTCAGAAAGCAATAAGGTTTGAAAGTTGTTTGGAATACAGATCTCAATAAAAAAAATTTATACCTGTGATACCTACAGATATAATTGAAAAGCTGAAATTGACTTAATCAAACGGATATCTAAATAAAGAACTCAAAGGTGACTGACTGACAATAGTCTATCAACGCACAGCCCAAACCACTGGACGGATCGGGCTGAAATTTGGCATGTAGGTAGATGTTATGACGTAGGCATCCGCTAAGAAAGGATTTTGATTAATTCTACCCCCAAGGGGATAAAATAGGGGATGAAAACTTCTATGAAACTTTGTCAATTTTAAACCGATCGGGCTGAGACTTTGCATGCATAAAGGTGTAGCCCACGCGGGTGAAACCGCGGGGAACAGCTAGTTACAAAATAAGACAACCACTCAAAGTAAGCAACTGAAGTAAGGAATACGCTCATAAGTGTTATTTTCTTTACCAACACTTTTGAGCTCTATCTACTACAACATAAGGTTTTATTTATTTCCACATAAATCATTACAGTAAACCAATTAAAAAATTCTCATCTACCTTATTGGACTTTGTAAGTGGCGTATTGATATCGCTGGAATTCACATGCTATTTTGGTAGGGAAATATCATCGCTCACTTCAGCGTTCTTTGAATTTATTGGCTTCATTATGTCTGGCTCGTAATTATCTGATGTTTCGAGAAAACTTGGCGACGATGCTCAATCAATTCGCGTCGGGTTGACGACCCCAATTTTCATGTCCGCCACCCAGTAGCGGAGCACTCTCGATGAATATATTGTGAATTACGGTTCGTAGAAGTATTGCATGTTGATCATACTTTGCGATAAGAGCTTTTTCAACGGCATTGAACATTGTTTCGCCTTTTTGTAGCTGTTCAATCAGCTAATATTCAGTCGAAAAAACGTGTTCTATTTATTCAACAATTTGATTATTTGGCATTCAGAAAACGGAATTTACACAGAAATAAATTAAGTTATTCCAGCATTATTCTCAATCACGTCTTTTCCCGTCCAATTTTCTTGTAATATGCACGTCTCTTTGACCTAGAAACGACATGGGCTCGACAAATTACAAGATTCGTTCTTGAATATCAACAGCAAGTCAACCCAGGTATACTTCAAACAGCCAATGTTATTCCACATTCATTATAATTCCACCGAGTGTCAACTGATCATCCTCTTTTGTAGGGTGACAACATACCACCAAACATGGTCATCCCGACCGTCCCGATTTAATATCACCAATGCCTAGAGGAAGGCTGGTTTATATTGATTAAATACATTTCACCTTCCTGTAACGACCACATAAGTGCAATAACGGGCCTCGAACAGTTAGGGTCACCATAAAATCGCGCATCAGAAACGGGACGAGCAGCCGTCGAAGTTTTTACGACAATCACTTGGCCTTTCTTGTTTTCTCGTAAGTTTAAGAGCGCGTTATCAGTTTACAGCTTTTTCTCGCCCTCGAGAAAAACGTAACTGCAAGTACTCCATACATCAATGCTCGGCATCAATGTTAAAGGAAAACGTTGTAGTTGAAGTTACCTGCAATGAATATCTTTCTTTATTTATCACGTGACAATTTGGCATTATACAAAGGCATATGAGGTAGCGTTTGACTGCAAGTCACCTGATGTTAAGCTACGATGTGGTCGAAGGTGATGCCATGCTACGCTTGCAACACCAGGTGCTTTGCCGATGCGTTTCGTTGTTGTAGTTAAGTCAACACTTGAGAGTTATTCTAGAATACCGACCTAAATGTCTCAAAGCAATTAATAACAAATTACTAAATCCACAGTTAACAATAGAGCGATCTCATTTAATTCAGCGACAATCAAGCGACAATACGTTTGCAGACACAATAAACTATAAATTATCAGGTTTGCATACAAGCCCTGTTCGTAGGAATATTTCGACAAGACAGGTCCACCCACTGGCACCTACATGTTTGTGACACATTCTTGTAATCTCGTACCTAATGTGGGTCGAAGTGGCTTATTATACAGCTTTTTGTGAACTAATAAATTTCGGGACCAAATTGAGGCCACCCTCGTGGCACACAAAAAAGGGATCACAAAGATACGACCAAATTAGGCCAAAGGTAGAATTAACTGCCGCGGCACATAGAACTGTTCATGACACAGCGTCATCTGCATTAGCTCCGCTCGGCTGATCCAGACTTGCAAAAAGTTCGTTAGTCCGTTCACGATACCCATAAAAAATACCTTTCTGAAATTTTGATGATTATCACCTGTAAATTGCAAATTAAGTCAAAGTGTCACAGCGATGCAATGTCGCTAGTCTCTCGACATTTTATCGGATAGGTACATTTCGGGAAGCGTGCCTATGAAATGCACTAATAAACCCTTCAACCCTTCATCTCCAATTCATCATCGAACATCAAAGCGCTACTAAGGAGTGGAACTCCTTGCCAGAGTGTATTTCCCGATCGCTATAATTGGAGAATCTTGAAGGCAAGAGGGTACTTTCTAAGCATAGAAGGTACATTGCCGACGGCATCAACATCCGCTTTAAAAAATTCACTGGAACATGTTTTCATTCATTGAGAAGGAGAAATACTAAAGTAACTTTCAACAACATAAATTTAATAATCTTTAGAAAATGATATTACAAGTTTACAAGCATCGTCGTACTGTCGATAATTTGATTCGACTGTGTCCTCAATGTAAGAGCAGCGGGCGTCCACATTATATTCCTATAAAATCTGTTTCCATAAGTGAATCGATACGATCAGACGTTAGGCTCAGTGTTAAGGCCAATTTAAAGTGAAAGTGACATAAAAATCATGTTGCGTTGTTGTGTACCGTACCGTCTAATTGGTATACTTTTGCTTGTATCTGGACTCGCATAGACTTCAACCTGTCGTTGCTAGGTGATACAATTGAATATTATTATTGTTACCAAGCAACTTTCTGTCGTTGTGTTCTAGCAGCTGTAAGAAGTAAAAAAAGACAGAAACATGCTCATTAATCAGTCGCCATCGACCCCCCACTCTTTAATTTGCATCTTTGACATCATAGGTATAATTATGAAAAAAAAACATCTTGTGTCAATAGAACTGACAACAAAATAAATAAAAAACATTCATCTCAATCGAACTACTTTGTCAAAAGATATGCGTGATCATACATATAAAAGAAATACAAAAAATATATACGCGTCGACTTGAAAGCGTCGTTTTGCGCAATGAAATCATACAACTTACAACAAAAACGTTGGAAGACCAGAACCAACGTGATTACGTGACAAGTTTTTTTCAAAGAAATGAATAGGTACCTATTTCTTCTGGTAACTTTCAGAACCTTCCTTGGTTTCCTAACAAAAAATGAAGATTTCCTGGAAGCGCAACGAGGAAATCAAACGACACGTATTTACGTCTATCTAAGTACCTACATAATATAAGTTGTCAAACTTATATGACCTATTTTTCTTCTTCAGACCTCTTGTCGGTGGAGCATTTACCATTTTGCTCGATTCTTAGCCATTTTTTGACCTCTTAGTATGACATGACGTCAATCCTTTCTTTGATTTGGTCTTTATACCTATATCCTTCTCGGTCTACCTCTCCCACTCTTCCCTTCTACTTTTATGAGATCTATAGTTAATAGTTATTCGTGACTTTCAAATAACTCCCCATTACATCGTAGTAGGTTCTATAAGTACAGATCAAAAGTGTTTTTACTAAGAAAAAGCTTCGTTTAACCGAGCATAGTTATTTACATAGGTACCTACGGCTCGTGAGAACTCGCGCTCGCTAGATCTGAATATAAAAGGCAAGATAAAAGGAGTAATTTCTTCTCCAACTTTTCGCTTTACAATGCTCGGCTATTTATAAAACCTTTATGGAAACAAAAAACAATATTAACTGAGCCAGAGGTAAATGCATATAATTTATTGCTTACTTTCGCTACAGTTTGTTAACTTATTTTTCAGATAGTATCGCACATGAAAAAGAAAGTTAGTACAAAAATTGGCCGTGTGCGAGTCGAACCACAATCATCAGAGCTCCGTACATCATTCGAAACAAATCCGTGAAGACAGATCAGAGAGCGGCAGCGTTACCATAGCAATAAGGTTCCGTTTGGATGCTTTAAATACACGGAATACTAAAAAACATAAACGATAACCAAAATTGATCAAAAGGCAAGATGGCCTCGAATTTGAACGATTTCAATCGATCACCGAAATGTCAGATTGATAGTGATAATGTCAACGAACGATTGATAATGCACCTAACAATAGTACGAGATGTTCAAACAATAGTCTCGTCAGTGCAGGCACAGCATCCATTGTGTACGCGCCCTACACATACCTACACCTGCCCGATGCGACCCACTGACCGGTATTCTCTCGCATATCTCGATACGATCGATACTTTCGATGGGATCCGAATCGATCTCCCACCACTAAATAAACAGTTACACGTCAAACGAAATGGAATGGCCGTGAACTTCATGATCGGAATCGTTCGTGCGAGATTTACGATAGCCCTCTCGCAAACAAACGACTCTCGTCTCGATCGATAAACGATCGATGTTTATTTCTTTCCGAACATTATCACGACCCCGTTGTTTCATAGGCGTATGAAATGTCTAATCCGTGAACAATCTATCAGTCAACACTTCCACCGAAGCCAGGTGCGGTCAATTTAATTGGCATAAAATGACAAGTAACATTAAACGGTACATTTTCCGGTGCGAGCCGATTAAAACGCAATAAAATCGTCTCAGTACGTTCGTATAGGAAATTTGTTTCAACGCTCGAGGAAGCGGTAAATGTGTAACCGGAGAAATTACAACTCGATTATGAATCGAGCTTGCGTCAGTCGGCGCGGGAGCAAAAACTGGCGTCTCGAGGGAAAAGCAGAAAATATGACAAGTTAATTTAGATTGAGCGAGTCCGTGAGAGTTGGAAAGGGAGGTGAAAGACAGCCGGAACGGATTTTCTCGTCGTATTGTGCTGACGCTATGGGAGGCGTCGAAGTCGGTGTCGGAGCATAGGTCGCCGTGCGCCTGCGCTGTAAATGTCACCTGGCAGACAAGCCGTCTGCCGGTGCTAACCGTATGCATTAGGACGCTAACCAACGACAATGTTTGTTTGTAGAAAGCGAGAATGAATAGCCTCTAGGTAATGGACAACAATACTTCCTCATGCAAATCTAATGGAATAAATAAGTTAACTTCACTCTAAGCATTGACTGTCGCATTATGATTTGCGTAATCGAGATTTTATTCAAGAGCAAGTAAACAATGCTAAAAGCTTACATCATAAAATCAACCGTTTCCTATTTTTTACTTATTACAGGGTTGCGTTTGACCACAAGTCACCTGATGTTAAGTGACGATGTGGTCAAGAGTGGCACCACGCTACTCCTGGATTAGGAACTTGCTCTCAAGTGGAGCTGCCGGAACTCAGACACCGGCGACAGGTTCTTAACTTGAGGATGGTAGCTAGCCAGGCGAGCGCCCTACCACCATGCTATGGTTTCATCACAATCTTTTCCTTCATTGTTACCTCAAGCTCATTGTAGGATGAGCTACCGGAACAAACCGATGAGTGCTTGGTGACAGGTTCTTAACTTGAGAATGGTAGAGCACTTGAAGATGCTCTACCACCATGCTATGGTTTCATCACGATCTTTTCCTTCACCGTTAGCTCAAGCTTATTGTAGGATTCAATTTTCATTTCTAAATAATGTTCTATTATTCTATTTACGTTTCCCAACTTCTCTCGAATGCTGGATCACTCGACCTCAATAATCTCAATAGAGTATTTAACGACTAGTGTCATTGAGATAAGCTCACCTCACGGCACCAGTCGTGGTGTGAGAAGTCGGAAGTGACAGCGTGCCTTTCTTCCGTTCCGGAATGCTGTGAATATGTAAAACGCAAATACCAGCCTTTTCCTGCTATTGTCATGCCTAATCACACGCTTGCTTAAGATTTAAGAATAATTTGCTATTTTAATGAAAATATGCTGCACGTGTCAAGTCAAATCAAGTCCAACTGTATTTATTTATTAGGATACACTTTGAAACGTCAAACATAAAACTAGCCACGCCTGCTCCAACTTCCTTACACCGGCAAAAAACAGGCAAAAAAAACCTCCGTCAGGTAATTTTTTGGATGCGATCACGTTTCGTAATAATAATTTATTGACTAACCGTGTAACACAAACATATTCACGACGTTTACTACGTTTTGACGCCCGATGTGGCGCAGTGGGCAGATAGCCGACTGTGAAGCGTGAGGTCGCGGGTTCGATTCCCGCTACAGGACAAATATTTGTGCATTGAAAAAAAAAAAAGCGCAAGTATTTGTTCTGTCTGGGTGTTGTGGATTCCCGATCCTCGTAGTTTCTGATACCCTAGATACAGGGAAACCTAGTTAGGGGTCAGAGCCTATGTATGTGATTGTGCGGGCATTATTATTATTATTCATAATAGCACAAACAAAGATTATGGAAAAAGAATGATAAAAATATAGCTAGCATAGCTTGATGGTAGGGCATTTCTAGTGTTCGCCTGGCTATACAACCTTCATATAAAGTAATTTATCACCAAGCAACTACGATTGTGTTTCGGCAGCCTCATCAGGAGCCAGTTACCTTACCACTACAGGAGTTTCGAGGCAATACTTTTAATCGTAACTTCAGGTGACTTGTCCTCAAACGCTACCTTGTAATATTGTTAAAAAAAGTCTTTGAGCAACACTAAAAATAAAAATGTATGGCAAAACTGTAAAAACGTCAATTTAAGCATTAAAAGCTTTAACCATTACTTCCACCATAACTCACAAAAGAGTACAAGTGCAAGCTATAAAGAATCACGAGCAACATAAATCAAGCAAAAACTTAATTAGCCCGACCCGGATTCGAACCCGCAGTACTCGCTACAATGACAATCGTAACACTGCACGCATCGGCTGAACATAAAGCAATTGAAGAAAGTTCCCATGTTCCAACGGTAATGATCTTGATAACAGCAAGCATGATGCACCCAGTCATTAATGAAATTAAGTAAACGACGCGATCAGAAGTAAGATAAAGTAAAAAAAGAAAAGCAAGAGAAAATTTTACAAACGAAGTTATAGTGATTGAAATCAATGCCTAAAATACAGTCAGGTCAGGTTTTTTGATCAGTGGTAATTTAAGTTTAACATCGCTCAAAATGGTGACAAAAATCATCGTGAGGAAACTGGTATGTCCAAGAACAACAACATTGAAGGGCATGCGACATCTACCAACCTACACTGGGCCAGTGTGGTAGATTGCGATCCATACTTTTTCTCTGTCTCTGAGAGAGAAGGCCTAAGCTCTAGCAGTGGGAACATAATACATAAACATAATAGGCTGTTAATGATGATGAAGATGAAGTTGTCAAAACATTCATAAATGTCCAATGAAATAACTTTAGCACCAAAGCCTCTAAGCAGTCGCTAAAGAAAACAAATCGAAATTAATTGGTCATAATGTAATTGGCTACGATAGACACTTTTAAACGAGTCTTTTGACAAGCGATTTTTTTGTAAAAAGTCTTTTGAAAATACTTTTGACCATGATAAATCGTCGAAGTTTCCCAATTCAATGCCAATGAAGTTGTAACGGATTTATTTACACAAAACGTGTCTGCATGCACGTCTCCAATCATATTCCCAGCTGGAGAGATATCAAATAATTCGACATGACAACAATATCGCTTAGTATCAAACAGCGGCGCTTATCCAAAAAAAAAATTGACAAAAAACGAAATTTATCCGTGAAATATCGTAATCTGAGCAAACATCCTAAAGTAGCTAAGAAAGTTTAGAACTAAAAACTTCGATTTTAAATTAACTGGGTATGCAAATACTACCTCAATAGAAATAGTATGCCGAAAATCATTCACAAGAAAGATATTTAGAGAGGATGAAACAATAAACAAATTTAATGTAATAACAGGGCATAAAGAGACTTAATATTTAATATCTCTGGCAAGCGCAGTGCATAGCTGCGAAGGATTTTGATCTGATGAAGTTCAAAATTCGGGTTGGCACTGAATTGTAATGAGCAAGCATGACGCTTCCCATCAGAGGAGTTTTATCACTTTATGAATTCAACTTGATAGTTATAAATATTAAAGAAACAATAAATGTAATTCTATTTGCTGATTGATTAGAGTGGAAAGCTTTCACACAAAATAGGCTAATTATATCGATAACTCTTATCGTAACATTTGAACAGCATCAAACAACTTGAACCATTACACAAACCCCAACGGTTCTAACACGTCATTCCGAAAATTTCCAAGCATTGAAACCACTGCACATTATTCTAACGAGACACATTCCCGCGCCTTAACAACATTGTCGACGACATTATCTGTAATACTGCCGTCACAATGTTTAGACATTATCCTGCAATTTGTAATTTCTATCGTTTGACTGCGCCGCACCTAACTGTGTATTCCGGCAGCCTCACCTGAGAGCTAGTTCCTCAATCTAGGCATAATGTAGCATCACACTTTTGGATATTATCTTTGGATATTATGTGATCATACGCGGATTCGGAACTGGCTCTGCAGTGATTTTAATACAAATTAAATAAATAAATATCAGGGACACAAATTAACCTAGCCCCAAATTAAGCTCGAAACTTGTGTTATGTGTACAAGACAACGTAAAAATACAAAAAACACAAATAAGATTGCTTTCATTCCCATAAAATGTAAAGCTCCTGCAGAAAACATGGTAAAATCGCGCGTAAAATCGCGGGGCGTGGCAGTCTCAAATAAAGATAATCAAACCTTTAAATTGTAAAACGAAAAAGTTCAAAGATCAGTTACAAATAGGTGCTATAGGCAATCACCAAATCAATCCCATCAAAATATTCCAATTTACGATCAATTTAGTAAATAACACTGCTCTTATTTTGAACGTGACGTGACGGTACAAAAAGGTCGATCGGGTGAAAGTTCAGCTACTGGCTGAGAGCAATCTGGTGAAAACTGAATGTTGAGCAAGGCGAATAGCAGTCAATGAGATCCAAGCCTTTGTTGGGATGTCATTGTTGTTGGTATTGTAAGTGGAGATTAGCGGTAATTGCTTATTCTAACCGCTTTTGAATGTTAAGGAAAACTTTAGTTCTGACCAAGTTACTGAAATGAATAGCAAAGATATGGAACGCGATCTGAATCTGAAATGTCCATGATATAGACAAGTTCTTAGCGATATAAAAATTCGATACCCCTAATAGCATTTAACACAAGGGTGCGGCGTATCGGTGTCCATGATACAAAAAACTTCTTGGCGTTGTCAAAATCAGATATCCTTAATAACACAGTTAACAGATAGGGGTGCGGTGCCATTGGCCAAAAGTTACAAGCTCCAGGAATAAATATAAACTAACTAACTCCGATGGCTCAGCGACCCAAAGTGTGTCTTGGCCTCCGAAACGAGAGAACGCCACTCTTCTCTATCTTGAGCGATTTCAGCCCAGTTGAGAGTCTGGTCTGGAGGAATAAATATAGAAACCTTTAATACCTTTATGTAACAATTAACTTTACAATGTATAATTATTGTCCGTATAATCACAACCACTTTTAGAAAATGCTAGTGACCTGCCACAGGAAGTTTACATTTTTTTATAAAAACTTTTATATTTCATTTCACCATTTTAAGGGCACTTGCACTTCTAAAGACTCTTCACTATCAAAAGAGGCTAACCTGCAAATTTCATGCCTTTAAGGTTTTGGTCTCTTGGTATAAGGTCTTTGATCGTAGTTGGTCAGCTATTTAGCCTGTACATTGATATATCAGTGAATGAGCCAGGACTTTAAATTTCCTATATAAAGGAGTGATAGGTATAACAGCTCTTACCTGCAGCATCACAGGACGTCATCTCGGTGATGAGACCCTCAAGGTCTGGCGAGATGAGCCTCTCCTCGTCTTCTGAGTGCGTGTAGTCCAGCGCATGATATATCACTAGTGCTAGATTGACAACCATCTGAAACAAGAGAAAATGCTATTAGACATATATCTTAGACACGTGTATTTGGTAATTAGACGGGTTATTTCATGAAAATACTGCGGTATTTCGACAAGGTACAAAAGCAAGTTAAGAATCTGTCGCCAAGCATCCATCGGAGTGTTCAGGCAGCCCGACTTGAGAGCCAGTTCCCAATCCAGCAGCGTGCAGCGTGGTGCAGCGTGGCGCCACCTTCGACCACATCGTCACTTCACATCAGGCAACTTGTAGTTAAACGCTACCCTGTATACGATGACTGCTCTATTAACGAAGAGTATAATAGTAGAGGAAAACAATATTCGTAATATTGTTCAAATGAAGAAACTATTCCGCAATTCATGTACCCTTGGTTGTTGTTTATCTTCTTGAACAAAACGCTGTGATTTCAACAAATTTCATCACCATTAAAACATTGTTTATCAGTATCTGGTAACGGGGCATTAAATCATAAAAAAATCATCACACAAAGGTTATCTACAGACTTTGCTGTCAATTGAAAATGATTTACGTATAATTGTGCTCTTACCAACAGTGCCCTAACGCAGGGGGAGATAAGAATTGCGTGCATGGTCATAAATCCGTATCTATAAAATGTATTATTTGACACTGGAGAAATTAACGAAAAATCTATATTTTTTTGATTGTAGTGTTATTATTATATGTAACGTATATTGCTATCTATGGAGTTGTCTTGGGCACACGGACGGTGGGCGCAGTGGACAGTCACGTGCGAGCTGCTAGCGAGAGAGGATGTCTACTGCCTACTGGTGTGATACCAAGCCAATATTTAGCCATGCTTAGCATAGTGCACCCGGCATATAATAGAGAGTACTACAGTGATGACACGAGAAAGTCGCTCGCTTGATAGTTAGCATCACACTCTTGCCTTTTAGAGTTCAGTATCGCCTAAAATTTTGAACTTCATCAGTTCAAAATCTTACACAGCAATGCATTGTGCTCGTAACTGATGATGAAACTTTTTTTGCCGTGTGATTTCACTGTAAAACTATAATAGATAGATGTAAATATATCACACTAATATAATAAATTCATCTCTTTGTTTGTAACTTTTTACTCTGAAACGTTTCAACGGATTTTAGTTATATTCGGAATAGATATACCCTGATACCCAGATTTAACAGATTTTACTTTTTATCTCGTGAAAAGGTTCCAGCGGGAAAACTGCGGCTGTAGCCACACGTTGCACAGAGTAAGCCAATTATCACAAAAAGACCATACGGAACTTGTTCTATCTGACCAGCACGATCTTGGTCAATGAACTATATCGATAATAGCTATCTGAACGGATATAGGTCTCAAGTGTCATTATCCGAGCCACTAGGTCTACTCTTGCATAACGTGACACACCCGCCACGCACGCTCACGTGGTACAAACTAAAAGCGGCTGTATTAAATACTAAATTAATTTAAAAGGCGCTAAATAATTTATGAACTTCAAGTTAAAAGTGAGCGGAAACTTAGCATAGAAAAGCGACAATGTTTCAAGCCACTTTCCTAAACACTTCCAAGGTTTAGGATTTAGGTCTTACATTATGCCGCCGCTTTGGGAAACGCTCTCAATGCAGCCGGTCATATGCACTGCAAATTCTGTTAACCCACGTTTAGTAATAAGACCGATGGGGTAACTCATGTGACGATTGTATCAGAAGACTTGCATCGAGAGCTTTGACAGGTTCTTCCTTTTTGGATTAAAGGTGCACTTCACATGGTGGTGTCACTTGTTTTGTATCCAAAAAGATTGTTACAAAACCCATCGGTTTCCCAAGGATCCTCTAGGGGGCACCACGCACGCACGCCGTGACCACGAACAAAACTGAGAGAGAATCACTAATGCATAAATACAACATGAATAAATACGATATTGGTACTTTTATCAACATCTTAGCAGAACCAACAAACGATGCTGCCATATCTCTGTACTAGTTATTTTTGCATTATTGATTACATGTTTAGGGTGCGATGGGACTGGCATGCCAATATATGGTAAAAGTCCCAAAATAAAATTAGAATAAAAAAACCTAAAAGGTTGTTACAAAACCCATCGGTTTCCCAAGAATCCTCTGGCGGGCACCACGCACGCACACCGTGACTATCAAACGCGCGGACCGTGTCGCCCGGCGCGGCGGGCGCAGGCACCCATTGTGCCGCGTTGGGCAACGCTCTCAATGCAACCGCTCCTGTGCACTGCACACTCCATTAACCCACGTTTGGTAATAAGACCGATGGGGTTACTCATGTGCGAACATCTGAAGAAAGAACGTGTGACGGGGGAGTAGGTATAAAAGAAAACGGACGTCTTTAGAATGTCTTTTTCTTTGTGTTCTAACGGCTTAAATAAACTGATGGCCATGTCTCAAAAATTAGTTCAGTTTTGTATTGAATTGTGTTGAATAAATCTACATGCTTTCTTTGAATCAACAAATAGGATCATAACTGACCATTATTTCAGAAACAGTGTTAGTCATGGACAGAGCATCTCTTATCGAGCTATTGTATGCAAATTCCGTGAAGTGTGATCACAAAATGATCGTATTGTGTTGCATAAACCGAGCAACTGGTACCAACATAGCCCTTTCGGGGATAAATCTTTCGGGCGGTGTTAGCCAGGCCAACACTACAAAGCGCCAAACTAGCACCAAGCTATGGTTTCATTATAAAAAGCTCAATTGCTCAGCTGAGTGGTAACAAATATATACACAGAAACTTTAGCATTTATAGTCAGTCAGTCAGTCATTTAATTAACAAAGTAAAGGATACAGTAAATTCAATCTGCACAGATGATTCACAAAACAATAGACACATAACAATAGATTAATCTTTGTTTATTGTTTCAAACTATAATACCTAATTAATTAAACATTCTAACTACTTAAACTACATTTAATACTTATATCTACACTGAAAGCTCAAGCTCATTGTAGGATTTGAACTCACGTCCTACGGATCGCAAGCCGACGTCACTACCACTGAGCCATCATCGCTTGCTCACATCAAGGATGTAAAACACGTTGCTATGAATACCAGAAAGTGATACAAATCTAGAAATCAAAGAAAAACAGCGTGATTGTATCACGCGATAGCAGCATCGGAGATTCAATTAGGCGTGCGGAAGCTGTTTTCGTTTTCTCCAGTCTTCTTGATGCGCTTTCCTAAGTGAGTTTTTAATGAACCACTCAGTATGACAGATGCGAGCAAAAACGTAGGGAAACATTAGTTATCGGCGACTTTGTCTCAGTCATTCATGTTTCTTAACATTGTTGGTTAGTTGAGAATAGAGCTCTGAAACAGTCTCAATTCTCAACCCACCAGACAATCTGGTAGTAAAAATATTTGAGAGTTGAATTTTTTATTTTGTGGACACTATTATATTGCATGTTCATAATTCTAAATGTATATGAAAGCAAACGCTCATTAACTAGCCTTAAGTCGATGTATATTTGGAAAGAATTTAATGCTAATTAATTGTTAATTGACGTCTCAGAGTAAGCATGAAATGAATTTTACTATTAAATCAATTCACTGATTTATAAGAGTGCCTTAAAAACTGCTTTTCTATTTTTCAGTCATGTCCGTATGTATATCCAAGGGCTGAATGAAATCTTCCGCATTGGGTATAGTACTATTTTTATATTTATTCATTACATAATGTATTTATTATTTTTAAGAGTGCGATACATTAACATGAGTCCGCAGACTCCTGAACTAGTGTAAACTTTATTTCAGGAGCCAAGGCCTCTTCCATTATATGACTTAAATCAAAATCTGACTTTTTTTTAACCTATACTGTTCCACTGCTGGGCAAAGGTCTCCCCCTGACAACGTTACAAACAAAAATATATAATGATGGTATTAATTAATACATAGTATAGTATTATTAATACCTTTATAGAATTCCACATTTATGCATATCAATCAGCAAATCCAGATACGATTCTATATGGACAGACAGAACGACTTAGAACAAGTAATGTCAAAGAAAGGATGTGAATAGATTCACCAGGTTACTAGTTGTGTGGCCGTCGTTTACCTTGTCCAGTATAACTGTATGAACTCGATGTAATTTATGTAAATGTATCAATCTAGAGACCGCCGTCCGTGGGAAAATGCTCGTGTCTCATCGTTAGACGCTTCTTTGGTGGTACAGTCAACGACAAAAGTAGCTGAACAATCACACTTTTTTCTATTATCCTCATCATCTTAGACACCAATTTTTGACCTCATCATCATCTAAAATCAGGTGTGTTATGTTGTGATCAAAACGATACTATGTAAATGTAAAAAAAAAACAATAATATTTCCTAATTTGAAACACATTTGGAAAATCAAGAACGATTAGCTACTTTTGTCGCTGACTGTACAAGTACATACGTCTTCCACTTAATCTCATTTTGATTGGTGAAACATGAATTGGCGAAAACGGTTGCTAGTTTTTCGTCGCTAGCTATGAAAAATAATTCTGAATGTGGACTAAAGCCTCTAGGGGCCGGTTTTATAAACGTCCGTCCGTCGTCCTAAGGGGCTAGTCCGCGTCGCAGACCATACTCTATCAAAAAGGTAATGAATCCCTACTAATACGAGTATTACATAATATTCAAATGTTTGTGAGTTTGAAGTTTGAATGTAGGAAGTAATATAGTGATTTTGAAAATGCTGTCAGAAAGCTATATGTACTATTCTTGAGTGACTATACTTTATTGCCACAAAGGTGTTGTGGTTACCTAAAAGAAAGGCGCAGAAAGCAGCTATTAATAAATAAGAGCATAATGTTTAAGGTGGATGATCCCAGAGCTCATCACGCTATGTTGTCAAGAGATGGCGCTGATGTCATTTTTTACCTAAATTATTTTTTTACGTCGAAAATAACAATCTTATTCGAACCAAACACTAAAGCGCGCGTTCTATAGCGTTACTCAATTGTAAATTACCCAAATCTTCATTTAATAAACTAATAAATTACTCGTAACGCTTCTCTTACTGCTGGTGTCACAAATTTACGTACTTACACACGCACACGTAGACATAAAGTATGTCATTAGAACGCATCTAAGGTGGTTGCTTGCGGTCCGCCTAGCAGCCCAGCGTCAATAGATGGCGTTGTTTCTAATTAACGCATCTTATTTTATTATGAATGAACAGGTGCATATTATTTTAATAATAATTATGTTTACCGGTAATGGCGTAATATGTTTTATGTATCCAACAATATTTCAGATGTGTTTTAGTTTTCAAAACGCTTTTATTTGTGCCAAACAATATCGCAGCGGTAGTGGTGTATGGCAGCGAACTATTCACGCACACATAGAAAATGGTCTTGTTGTACACGAAACCATTTGCTAATTTCGTTCTTTCGTTTACTGTATAGGTTAGACCAGTGGTCAAACCTCTCAGTAGTTCTTTACTAATAACGAGGTTCCGAGTTCGATCCCTGCCTCAGATTTTTGGTAATTTTCTTTGATTTGGATGAAATTTAGAATGGAGATGGCCTATACCCTTTATTACCTATACTCTCTACTCTCCCACCAATAAAGACATTGGCTATTGTAATACTTTATTATGAAACAATCAGGATTATTTATTATACATGTACATAGTATCAAAATAAAAAACAGTCAATCACCAATAGTCTTTTTATTTACACATTCTTAAAATATTCAATAATTCACAATTCTTCGTCAATATAAAGTCCTGCTGGTCGCACAGTTTTTTTCATTTTTTCCATGAACTATGTTCTGGCCACAGACTCATTGTGTTGGCCATATGCCATGTTATTGGTCAGAACATTGTTTTTATACAAAATGCTTTTGACGTGGTTGTGGCATGGTGTTGTCGCTTTTCGTTTACATATCTGCAACAAAGCTATAATTAAAATATATTCTAATTTGTATCCCAACCTGGCCATACGAAAACCACGGATTTATGTCTACTAAACACTACTAAAGAAACAAACATGACTTTGAAAAACTAACCATTCCAAATCGGCTGGCTGGCCTGTCGCATTTATATGTAGTGTAAACATCATTTTCATGTTGCCCTATGGTCAGAAGTTCAATTCCTTTTATTTCCTCCGTTGTTTTTTGGAAGTCTCGAATTTTCGAGAGACATGCTTCTTTCAAATCTGTTTCCACAATTGGTTCATTTGGTTTAGTAGTTACGTTGATACGTGGTAACAAACATTCACACGCACAAATTTTTGCATTTATAATATTAGTAGAATAGAATTTCGTTTATTTCAAGGTGTCATTTACGAAGTAAATATGCGTAGGAAAATTATATGTCATCATATTGTTTATTTCAAAGGTATTTGAATACACTTTCAGCAAGGGCAGTTGTAGAACAACGTCCTTGATCCTCCGAAAATTAGATTTGTGGTGACAGCCAGCCAGCAGGGCTTTTCCGGTTATACAAAGGTACTCTGTGGCAGGGCTGTTGCTGGCCTCAGCTGGCGTAGTGGTGCACGATTGTATCTGCTGATTTCCATCAATAATTTTCCAACGTTGATCAACCTTTTTTACAGAGTAAAACTATAAACAACAACTTGCCTAGCAACGTAGCAACTAGTCAAAAATGCATTTTACGTGAATGACGTAACCAAAAAACTCATAGAACAGTCTGATTAGTTTATACTAGCTGCACCCCGCAGTTTCACCCGCGTGTCCTACAGTTTATCGATATTTTTTTTATAAATCTATTGTAGTAAAAGAAACACTAAATATTAAGTGAAGCTTACCACTTACCACACATACACATACATTAGTGAAAACCGCACTCTAATCGGTTAAGCCATTTCTGGAATTAGCGCGCACAAACGCACAGACAAACAGACATACAGTCAAACAGACAAAAATTCCATTTATCATTGTTTTGGGTTCTATTGCGTTGATGATAAAGACCCCCAATAATAGCTTTTCTCATTTATCTTTCACTAGTTTTCAGCCGCGGTTTCACCCACGTCTTCCCGTTATCCCGCAGGAATTTTTTTCCGGGATAAAAAGTAGCTATAAGCTATTTCCATTCCAGTAGTTACGGTGATACGTGGCAACAAACATTCACACACACAAACTTTCGCATTTATAATATTAGTAGGAAAGGATAGGATGTACAGACAGCGATCAGTCACAGTTTTATTATATGTATAGGTAAATAAATTTTTATTGTAAATGTGGATGTGGATTTGGATTCCGTCTTCTTTACCGCTTAGACTGTTTTATTGAAAAATATACCTTATTCCGTTTGATAACAATATGTATAGTATTACATTGATAGATATCGGTTGATTTCGGTTTTTTTTTGACGTTTATGATTTGAAGCGATGATAGCTCAATCGGTTGCGCATTGAACTTCCGTGCTGGACAGCACATGTTCAAATACCAACAATAAGTATGAGGTTTCGGTGAAGAAAAATATCGTGCCAAACCACAACATGGTGGCTTATTATGTAATATTTGAGACTTTAGATCAGATACCTACCTAGTACATAAGACACTCATTAGCCCAGTAACTTCGCTAGCTACTTATGTTGTAGTTAGTACCTTACCTACCATACCTTTACCTACCAAATATTTATTTGATAATGCGGTAGTGCGGTACCAACACACTGGGTATCAAATATAGGGGTGTGACTTGAAAGGGAAAAAATCGATTAAGAAATAATCGATTTTTATCTCTTTAGATTAAATCGATTTGTAAAAACGATTCGATTATTTATTACTTAATAATCGATTTTTTACAAATCGATTATTTTTCGATTTGTTTTACAAATCGATTATTTTTCGATTTTGTACAAATCGATTATTTTTTGAATTTTTACTAAGCGATTGTTTTTATTTATATAATCGATTTGTAAAAAACAATTATTTAAATAAAAATAATCGATTTGTAATATAATCATCGATTTTTTAAATATCGATAAAAAAAAGATCGATTAATATAAAAATCGATTATTTTGTTCACATCCCTAAACTATTTTAGCTAGGTAGGTACATACCTACCACCGTGGTAGGCGACCTCTTGCAAGGGCGATCTACCATTTCTAGTTCTACCGCCAAGTACCTAACTAACTATATTATCAATAGTAGGTATCTATCTACGTAGACCGTATGTATTTAGATTTACGTTCTAATGTAAGTATGTTGTCAGCTGCCTGGTTACCATAATACATACAAGTCGGATGGCCGTGTGAGAAACTATCGCAAGATATATAATTATTTACTTTACTTATTTATAACTTATTTTCCTACTTTGATTACCTGGGCGAAATTCTATCACTTAGGTTATCAAAGTGGATTAGACCTCCACGACCTTGACTACCAACCCGTTTCGATTTACGTCTTCGGAACGGAAAGTAAAAATTGCCCCAAAATCAACAAAATCGTTCATGCACGACTTGGCAAGTCGAAATATCGTGGCGAGCGAGACAGAAAATCATTCTTCACTAGTCACGCCCGATCTTGCAACGTCGCATAATTTTTAGCTATTGACAAACTATAATTTCTTCTGTGACGCTTCAACGTTGTCGTATGCCACCATTCGCTCACTGCACAAGGTCTACATCTAAATAGTTCATCGAAATTCAGATAGATGGCAGGTTAAAATCACCTAATTCAAGTCCGTCAACTTCAGTGCCACTCACGCACACATGTGTATAAAAATACGATTTTTCCGATGTAAAATTACATGGAAAACATAATTTTTGTAAGAGAAACTGATAGTTCGCGAATGGGTAATTAATTGAACAATTTAAGAAAATTTTCAAACTTCATTAGAATAGTTCGCGTGATCCATATCGCCCTTCTTGAGTTTGTATGGGAAATTGCCCGATCCCATTCACCTTAAGCAGAGTTAGCACGTCTTAAAACTCTTTACTCACGTATCTCACACTACTTAAAACTTAAGCAATTACCTGGTCTCGTAATTACCGTGGGTATAAGTTTCGTTTTCAAGTTTGAAAAATGTTCATACACTGTTTTTGTAAATAAGCCTTCGTTCATTCATAAATACTTAATGGAAAGACTTAATCACATTCCTTCTATGTGTGCGTTTCCATTCTCAATTTTAATTATTACGTTTACACAAACTGTCTTTATCGGAGCGTGAAACTTTACCAAGATTGTAGGTTAGGTACTACGAGTGGTTAATACTTTTGATATGTATTCTTCCACATCAAAAAAAAATATAGAACCTTTATGATACGAACCTATTTCTGGATTGACTTTGTAGTCTTCGTCTTAGTTAACAAGTTTATAACAACCTTCGGTGCCTTTTTAATTTGATTTTTAAGAAGTACACTTTGCCTTTTGTGAACGAGAGGAATTGATTAAAGTCCCGTAGTGCGGAAACGGAACTTGATAATGAAAACGTACACAGAGTCACTGACACAGTTGAATGGTCTGCGCACGCGCATCCATTGACATACTGATTTAATACACGTTTACTCATTGAATTAGCATCAACTTGTTAAGTGCCTGTTAATATCTGATTTACAGTAGTACAAACATTAAAAGTTCTATCGTTACAATCTGGTTAGGGGTATCTTGTTAAAATTAGACTACATAAGCATTGTGAATAGCAATAAATAGATATGTATAGGAAATAATATATTACCTGTATTGGTCATCATACTTATCTTCCAGACAATATTCTGATGGACATGCAATAGGTGCTTTTGTTTTCCAACAGTACAGTATTCATGTGAAAAGTTTTTTAGTCAAAAGTTTGTGAAATGTGCCACCAAGGACCTATCGGTATGTTCCGGCAGCCTCACCTGAAAGCTATTTTCCAGTCCAGGTTTGCGTGGCGCCACATCGTCTATACACGCTACGCCGAATGAGGTTTAAAAAAAACTAAATGTGATGTTTTTACGAATTAACTTGCCATCATTATTTATTAAATTTATTCTACTTTCAGCATCCAATATCCCACAGCCATTACAAGATACCTTATCTGCTGAAAGTTAACTACAAACACAACACATGTTTCATTTGTACTATTCATATTCTAACCCTGTTCTATACAACAAAGATGACCAGCCGTGATAACCCTTCGCTCTCCGCGGTTCACTCGGTCACTCTCTTTACAAGGGGCCCTCGGGTCTCCGCGACCCTTATATGGAATCGGAGAAAGTATATTTAGTTGAAAGTCGAATTTATTAGAACTCCATGGATATCGAATGATGTGAACGATGGGAAATTGAATTGATTGAAAGTTCCAAATAGCGCGCTTCATTTAGAAAACCTTACCCAATTTACACTCCTATAGTTAAAAGTAACTACAAGCAGAATAGTTATCTAATGAGAGCAAGTAGGTGTTATAATAGCTTGGCCAAGGAAATGGACATACATCTCTTCAATACACGTTCGGACTGAAACGACTCTTCAACAATTTTTATTTTAGTGTTCAATTTAAGAGAATTAATGAAATAATTAAGTAGATACCTACTTACCTTATCTATATTTTCCTGCTTTTTATATGTTTAGTTTTGATTTTCAAATTGTTAACATTTTTTTTACCTATTGTCCGCGTCCGTCATCTGTGTGTTTTTACTTATTTAGTTACAAATAAACTCTTAATTAGCCATTAGTTACTAGTATTATATTTTATGTTTCTTATGTAGCTGTTAGTTTTCCGAATATCATACAATAAAATAGCGTAGCGTAGATTCACAATGAATAGGGAGCAATGAACGCAGTTTTAGATTTCGTGGTCGGCTTTGGTCATCGTGGCTTACTGTCAGCAGTTGGAAGCCGTAAGGTCTAGCTGAAAGTAATTTGTTGTTGAGAAAGTGAGAGCTGCTCAGCATTGTCAGTAGAAAACACGGCTAGTCATAAATAGCGGCAATCGAAAGTCTTACGTCCTTCGAGACCTCGCTTATGTTTGTCAGAGAGTCACATGGGATACGGTAAAAGAAGGTTGTCTTCCATTTCCTAGTATAGCCGGAAGGAAGTTGTGTATCACCTATCTTCTTACAAGACGCATTAACTGATGCATGTTGTAAAGATAAGCTATGTGCATATTTTATAGACTGACAGTCATATTTCCGTAGTAAAAAATTCTTGAGAAATACAATTTCATCACAATCATTAGCTTAGCGATTTAAGCTTATAAGAGTTATAAGCATATCCACAGAGGGACAGTTACTTTCGCATTTATAATATTTAGAGTGGATTTAAGGAGCTCTATCATTATTTGGAGACCATTTGCCTATGAGACCTTATATTATAAAGAGTTTAGAACCCCATTACTGTTCAGTGACCACCCAGTGCTTTTGGACTTAAAATTGGCTATAAACAACTGTATCTGGCCACTCATGTACCACATTCCCGGTTGGTAGACCGTCGAAGCTCTCAATTGGCCTAATGCAATAGGAATGACCCTCGCGCCCACTGATCGACTAATTAATTTGATTTGTCGGCCAATACAAGATGATTGTCTACACAACACTGTATACACAGGGTGTGAAAGTTTTGGATTCAATTAGGAGGAGCAAATGGAACATGTTCGGAATACCGGGAAGTAACTTGCTCTCTCTCTATCTCTCTCTCTCTGTATCTGTCTGTTTGTAACCTTTTTAAGCTAAAACAGCTCAACAGGTCTTGATGAAATCTTGTATGAAAATAGTTTGAAATCTGGGGAAGGATAATTTTTTATCGCGATAATTGATAGTCCATGTAGGTGAAACAGCAGGGATACTGTAAAAACTGTTCTTACTGACACGTACCGAATGGTAATATAAAAAATATTGGTAAGAAGCAAGCACCTATCGGTGAATTCCAGCAGCCTCACTTGAGATTCAGTTCTGAGTCCAGGCGTAACGTGGTGCCACGTTCGACGATAAACTATGTGGTCCTGCTCAGGAACATCCTCATGTCATCACTTCAAGCAAACCCATTCCACCTTTTTTTAACGTGGAAATTTTCTTATGTAATATTTGAACACCCTCTACGCATTGTTGTTTTTATCTGACCAATTTAAACGAATTGACCTAAACCTACATTGCGTACAGGACAGTAGAGTAGCACACTTGTGGCTGTAAATTGAACACAATGCATTATATATTTTCATTTCCTTACGAAATAATTTTAATCTGTACCACGACGCGGACGGATCGAAACAATCGATCAGATTTAGGATCAAATATTAGTACTCGAAAATAAAATTACCCAGGTGAACTCCTAAACCAATCGGTTTGTAATAAATGAACTGTCTGTATTGGTCTATGACGCTTACCATCAGTCGATCGACTTGCGTATCTCGTCACTTAGTTGCATAAAAGGTAACAATATAAAAAATCGCTACCGTCAAAGTTATGTACTTATCTAAATCTTACTCGATTTTTGTGCAAAACTTATTCAGTATTATTATTCAAAGCCGATTTTGTAAAACTCTTTTTAGCGATCATTTTTCATGAAAGCTGCATCTGGAAAGCTTTCATAGCATGTACTGAAAGGTAGAGCTTTCGAGTGGCTGAAACGATAGAATTCTAAGAGCTTTTCACGGTTGATGAAGTCTATTGTGGTAGGGGCATTGGTTTTATGAATAGTAATGTAATTGTTAAATATCAAACAAAACTTTACGGATTTTTTAAATGGCTTGCTGCTTGTTTGCTGGATGATTTTATGCTGTTGTAATGGAAAACTTATATTACATTATGTATAATTATATGTCTTTTTACCTGAGCTTATCTAGAATATTTAAAATCGCAACGAAATTATTATCAGACAAAAAATAGTAAAGTTCACTATTTTACCATACTAACCTTGTAGGAAAGTATTTATAATCAAATCATTTGATATTTGCACCCATTTGTACCTTTAGATGAATAAAGTGTCTACGAAATGTTGTTTTTTTTTGTAAATAAATAATTTATCTTACTCGATAAGAACCGCCTTGTAAATTCTCTGGCTAGGCCTCGCAGAATTCAAAATTTTACAGACTTTTCCATTACATTTTACACAATAATCCGGCTATTTCAACAGACACCGAAACACTTTCTAACCTAACTGTTCCTGTAAGAACCCATTTCCATATCCAGGGACGTCACACAGAGGTATTCAAGTAGCGACTGCTAAATATTCAATAGGGCATAACTCTGGCTGTCGCGGCCCTGATGACAATACCGACAACCCTGGCTAGGAAGCTAATGTTTATACAATGGCGTTTGATTGAATAGAGAATGTAAATGAACTGTTGCTAAATGGAATTGTTTGGTGATCAGCAGGGCTAGACTGTTGACAAACTGTTTTAGAAATGCTTTTAGCTGATTATTTACGGAACGGATAAATTGATTTCGTCGGTAAATAAGGGAGTAATGACGGATCGATCGAAACCCTATAAAGCTGGTGACGGAATCTGTTTATAACCTCACTGTTGATTCCATTCAGTATCTTGGGTTATGGTGTATGCAACATTTACAAAGAAGTTACGTAGTAGGTTTTAAAGTTTTAATCGTACATACTTTAAGGTATTTTCTTTTAATTGATGCTAATATAAGATGGCGATGAAGTTGGCTTTATGCTACGTCTGAATTGGAATTAATCTCATGTCAGGCTAGCAGAACACACTGATAGATGCTTCTTTCAAGAACTAAAAGTCCTTACCAAATTACCGTATTATTCATTCTGCGAGCGCTTTAAATAAAGTATTTTTAATCTTTTAGTTTTTTTATATACGTTTGGGCCTACGTTAGACCACATCTCATCTGATAGTAAGTGACGATGCAGTCGAGGGTGGATCACGCTGGCCGTGAGGTGAGGTGCTATTCACTCTTGACTTAAAGAGATCCAGATCGTTGTTGGTACCAAACATATTTTGAACAAAACTATGTAAATATGTCATTTTTAGTTCGAGAACCCACTAGTCACAATAAAATTACACGCTCATCGCGTACATTTGTTTCCGAAACAAAGCCGCGGTGGGGCATTCAGCGTTCAGTTATGCAAGTGAGGGTAGCTGGTAGCGCGCCACCTAGCGGAAATGGAAAGTGTCATGTAAATGAGCTGACAGCAGAATGGACCGGCGTCGGTCGGAGGTTTCCTCATGCAAATTGTCGCACAAGTTTTGTTACACTGATGGGGAGCAAGTTACAAATTAATGATCGTAACTACCGTTACTGTTAACGATGCAAAAGAAGCCCGAAAAACTCAGCCCATACACAGTAGTCTTTTCTTGCCTATGTTACCTCTATCAGTTGAAGTGCAACATTTCTCATTTGTTTATCTCTGATCGGGGAAAGTAGACGTGTTATGTACAGCGAGATTTATAACAATAATTTTTCAAATTTTTGAGTTTAACGGAAAATGTAAAAAATCACCGACAATTATATATAGCTCAGAACACTATCGAACAAGTCACTTTTTGAAATAAAATAAAAATCTGTTATTCCGTTTACGAGCTACGATGCCAAAGACCAATACGCACGTTAAACTTGTAACACTCCTCTGTTTTCATCGGCGGTTTCTTTCTTACTTTTGACGTAGTTACTATCTAGTATTGCTGTTAGAAATATATAAAATCGCTTCCTCTTATCATTTGTAACCGTTTTGTAGCCTATTCAACAAGACTGCCTACCAGCATACGCGTAACTTTTCGTATCCGTGCGTAGGAGAACTTCGGATAACCGTTAAGGAAACTCACCGGCAATAAAGGTCCTACTACCTCTCTGTGAAGACTGGCTCAATGTTTAATATTACACTGCATAGTGCACAATTATTTAAACCGATGCTTATAATAATAAGCTACCAGCTGTGCCCCGCAATTTCACCCACGTGGAAATTTCCACAGTATCTTAATCACAATAAAACATAGCCTATAACACTCTAGGGTAGATTTAGGATAAGTAGTTCCGGAGATTAATCTTTTGGATGTACAAACTTTACATCTTTAGTAAGTAGCTGATCGGGCGGCAAAGCGTTCTTATTTGGGACGACCGAATGGCCGTAGGCCGAACGCCCTAGATACCGCTGGAAGGACGCGGTGGATGCGGACAAACGCTAACTCCAGACTCTGAACTGGACTGAAATCGCTCAAGGCAAAGAAGAGTGGCACTCTCTCGTTTCGGAAGCCAAGATACACTTTGGTTCACTGAGCCATTTTAGGAAATTGAAATTTATAAAATCTTTAACAGTCCATAGCTCTACACACTCTTGATGAAGTCACCTTACAAAGAAAAAAACTAAATTAAAATCGGTTCATCCGTTTGGAAGGTACGATACCACAGCCAGACACACATACAGGTCTAACTTTATAACACGAGGGGTGTATGGCTGTATGCGTCGAGGGTTCAAATACAGTTCGCTAACTGCAAGTATATACTGAGATCATTCTGAGACAACATAACTATTCTATAGACAGAAAATAGTAGGTTTCGGTATTATCTTCTCCTTGTGAAAGCGTTTGTTTAAATTAAAGCATGCAAACACGCGTAACTTGTGCTAAGTGAAGGTAATATTATGTCACTTGCTGAACCTTTATGAAACTGCCAGTTTTACGCTTGTTCTCATCTCTGTATGTTATGTAGCAATATGTGTTTTGTAAAGCATGGAAAACTTCGTAAATATTGATATAGTGACACAGATTTCGTTTCGTGAAAAATGTCAGTACCGTTAAGGGAAAACGTGTTCATGAATGGAGACCACCAGTCACCAGTGATGACATACGTATGATGGGTAGTGGTAGTTGGGAAGGAGAAACCGAAGACCAAGCTCAGTGTCGAGACTTAGGAGAGGTCTATACCCGGTGGAGTGATATACAGATCAGTACCCCTAGTACAAGTTTTGAAAACGATAAAAGTTTTCGTAAACTTCGACGTTTCCCACCGCCGACTTGTCAAAGTGGCAACTCGATCTGCTTAAATTCAAAAAGTAACTCAATAACATTGTTGAAATATGATTATAACGATTTAAAATAACCCGTATTAACGATTTCAGTTCCTCCAAGTCTCGGTAAGATTTGCTGAAAAAAATATGTATGGATGGACACGAAAACTTTTATAGTTTTTGTAATCTATCAAAACCTGTACTAGGGGTACAGTTCACTACTAAACGCCATAGCTGAAAATGATGATAATAATAAGCAATAACAGAGAAGATAATTACAATTATGCTTACAAAATAAATAACGCAAGGTTTTAATACAGTACCACGAGCATCCAGTATCGCATACCCACCCAAACGGCTCTTGTAGAAGAGAGATTCCACCTGAAAAGCCTTGAAGACTCGGCTCTACGTTTTTATACAGAGTATTAGCTAATGAACCAAGGTCTCAATCAATGCCTGTAACAACTAACAACTATGACAGACAGGCAAAATAGTGCCTATCAAAAAAACGTATCAACGCCGACTAACCGTTAAAGATAATTATACGCTACAGCGATTGTCTTTGGGTGTTAGTTTGTTTATTTTGATTCTACGATTCGTCGCGGTTTTTGTGGTCAAGTTCTTTGAAGCATCAGCTTTAAAATAATGGAGTTCAATGGCCTGTTTAATCGCTTGTGTTTTTACTTGACAATGTCGGCTTACTGTGATGAGATTGAGAAGGTGGAGTAAATAGAGTTGCAAGCAATAAACAAAATAGTGTTCTTATTGGGCAAAGCTGAGCAGCGATAGCGGGGGTTATGTTGTTTACAAACAGAAGCCTGAAAAATAAGACCTCGTTTGTGGTCATCTACTTCAGTGATGTCTAATACAACTTAGCCTAACATATTTTTTTTTGTCTAGGTATTAAGGACAGTAATATTTTTAAAACACTTTTATTAGTTAGCAGTAAAGTTCTAAGTGTAATTACGAGAAAATTGTATCTTATCAAAACAATAACTAAACAAGACTACTGAGAGACTACTGTTAGTAACTTTGCTTTTTAATATCCTTTGACTGTCGAGTTCATCGGGGTACCAGATTCAATATCGTATGAAGTGAAAATTCCGCCGGATTTCAATATTTCAGAATGAGTATTTCTATTCCGTCGGCGCGACGACATTCAGTTAGACAGAGATGACAGGCGAGTAATTGAATTCTTGGCTGGAGGGTTTGGGCATTGTTGATGTTGTAACTTTATTGTAACTAGAACCTTGGATTATAGAAATAAGAAAAACCAGAGAACGACAGAACGATCAAAGTCAGTTTTTGATTTATCATATGCAAGACCACCTAAATTAAAGCATGCATTGACAGAAAGAGAATAGAAAAATAATCTAAATATATTACGTTCCGAGAGTAGGTACGAGCCATCATCTACCACAGATGTCGTGTGTCCTTAAATGTTGTGGTTATTGGACAAACCAGTTTCCTCTCGAGGTTTTCTTTCACCTATTTTGAGCAATAGTTTCTGCTATAGGTATTAAGTATGTCTTCATTGGTGCAGGGCGGAGAGGAGATTTGAGCTCGGTATTGGCGCCTTGAAACGCATGGGCGACTATCGCTACAAGATGTCCAACAATAAACTTAAAGTAGCTAAGATGGATCAGATTATTTTGTCTGCAGTGCATTCCAAACTTCTCTAAACTCCTCGATCTAGTGTCTGGTGTATATTATTCTAGACTTTCCAGCTGGAACCAAACACGGATGTAATCTTTACATCTCCAATTGAGTTTGCCTTTTGACGAAGGCTTGTTAAAGGCTGTGTATATTTGTGTACAACGAGGTGACGGAATCCAAGCTTGTTAGCGTGGTGACATGTAATTACGATTGCGGAAATGCAATGTTGCATCTTGCGATGGAATTTAACGGGAAACAGTATTTCACTTATCAGTGTGCATATAATTACAAGGTAGTTCTAACTACTTAGGTACTTGTAGGTGATTATGGCGAACTTTGCATTGAGAAAGTTGAAGAACAGTTTTAAGTTTATTTAAAGTGGAGATTACTAGATCAAGATCTACATAAGGGTTAACGAAAGTATAACTTTGTTTGTTAACTTTTCTATGACTTAACCGCTGAACTAATCTTGATGAAATTTGGTGGGGTGATAGTTCGAGCCTTGGAGATGGATTTAGGACACTCTTTTGCATTAAAGTGTTATCCACGCGGGTGAAACCGTGGGGCTCAGCTAGATGAACATAATTAACACGTAACGATTTTTTTTTTCATTAATTTCTTTACGTTTCAGTGAAGACAGCCTACCACCACAAGCCGCAGCTACATTAGTTACGAGTGAGTTTCATCAGAGTTATTCGCAATTAGGAATGCAAACAAATGCTTAGCTGTAATCGTAAAATAAATACAAAACGCGACGGTGCTTCGTCGTATTTTCCATTCAGTAACGACAAAGCATGCTAATGCAGAGAATTTCCCTGGAAAACGCTTACGGGACCTCACTGACAATGTAGGTGCTAGAAATTCTTGAAACGAAGATCTGCTTTGGCTTTAGAATAGAACAAAAGGTAAATTACACTTGCATACCATTACTATGTACTCGTATTAAAACTGTATTTTGGTGTGAGCTTAGTTTTGTATCAAAAAATTCGTTTCGTTTCGTGTCTGGGTGTTGTGGATGCACGATCCACATAATTTCTGATACTCTATACCGATACCGTGTACCGAGTTGTAATTCCTTCTCGGCCTCTCCCCTATTGCGGATTGGCTCATCGCTCAAAACGGTGAAGGATAACATCGTGGAGAAACCGCTATGTCCAAGAACCCCAATATTCAATGCCGTGAGAAATCAGCCAACCCGCAATAGGCCAGCGTGGTAGATGATGGCTTTCCCTGAGAGAAGACCTGTGTTCTAGCAGTGGAACGAAATAGGCTGATGATGATGATGACTAGATAGAGGAGGCCAGAGATGCTAGAATGCTAGGGATGTGATTGTATGGGCTTATCATTTATGACGCCAAAAAGAGTATAACCAAAATTTGGTTTTTGTCGTAAAATCTTACGGACGGACGGCCACATAAATAATCTTGAGCAAACAAATATACTTGCTTCCCATAATAATATGGAGTTTTTGTATGAGATTTCTTTTATGGTTCATTTCCACCATTATGAAATATCTGAGTAGAGAGTTTTCATTCGCACCACGAATTCGGCGAATCCAGTTCCGCTATTTACAATGATAAAAACAACAATGCTCTCAGTGAAATGTGTTTCGTAACGAAGATAGTGAGCAGTAGGCACAATGAAGCGATCAAAAATAAAACGGTGGAATACCTAGTTCCGGCGACAATGTCTCTCTTTCCTAGCTTCCCACGGGTCGTGAACTTAGCAGAATGTTGCGTAACAATGTTCCAAGGGAAAGGTGAATGTGATGTGGTTACAATATTAATTTGCAGGTGCAATGCAGTATGTGTAGAAGCAGTTAATAAAGTTCACACAAAATGTGTGGCATAGCGGTGGACGATTAGTATACAAAACGTGTTGTATTGCGGTTTGCGGTGGACGATTATGAGATATACTAATTGGATCATTCGATTATAAAGATGAATGGAGATGTCTCAAGCTATCTTGATAATCATCATCAGTCTATAACGTTGCCACTGCTGCGCTGGGACACAGATATTTTCGCTTTGATTCCACAATATGAATTATTAAGTGTCAAACGTTTGCCATAATAAAGGACCTCCGAGTTTGTATTGTATTGTGTGCATGAGAAACCATCTATCAATTACGATCATTGACTGTAATGAAGATATTCATTGCGAAAATGGCCGTAATTAATTAGACCAATCTATCATAATAATTATTGCTCTTGTCGTTATCAATTCATCTGTCTGATCATAAATATTATGAACAAGCGACCTGCAACGAGCTTCGCTTCCGCAGTTTTCCTGTTTTAGTTTGGAAATTTTGTATTTTCCCGGGAAAAATAGCCTGTTTATGTACCTATCTGTGCTGTAAATTATATGCAAAAATAGCCCAGTGCCCTTTTTCTAACTCGTTCTTTTCTAATTAAATTCTACTACGAGTATAATATTATAAATGCGAAAGTTTACGTGTGCGTGAATGTTTGTTACCACGTATCACCGTAACTACTAGACCGATTTTGATGAAATTAGAATTGAAAATAGCTTATACCCTGTATTAACACATAAGCTACTTTTTATCCCGGAGAAAGGTTCCTGGGGGATAATGGGAAGACGCGGATGAAACCGCGGGGCGTAACTAGTAAAAAATAACATATAAAAGAATCCATCCTAACAAAATACTGTTCTGATTTTATAATTTTTTATCTGAATCTTTCGCAAAACAACTCTCCTTAGTTCATCGCAATCAAATGAATATTTATAGAAAACCGACCAGCCGTTTTGTCTTGAAAAAAAAAAATAACTATTGACTATAATACATATAGTCAATAGTTATTTATTCAATAGGATACATAGTGATCACTTTAAAACGTCAAACTTAAAACTAGCTTCGCCTTTTTTTTTTTTTTTTTTTTTTTTTTTACCCGGGGAAATGCTGTTACGCACTAACCCCTCCGGTGCAATGCCCCCCCCAGAAGGGGAGGGGCTCGGAGGGAGTGTGGGACTCGCGCTGTACTAGTGCGCCATACCTCACTAAAACCCCGGGGTACTGTTCCGCATCGTCCATATGTGGGGGGGCTGGGTATCCAGCAAGCCTCGACTTCCAGCCCCCCAACGACGGGTGCCCGCTGTGATAGCGGGGCCTCTCCGCCCCTCTCTCATAGGAGGGACCCGGGAATGGCCGGCAGTACTTCTCGGCCAATCCCGTCCGACGGGGTGGGTGGGGATGATATTATCCACCACCCGGAGGAGGGAAGCGACGGTCGTATTGCCGCCTTCTTCTGCCTCCTCTTCTCCTGCGGAGTGGTGCAGCAAGAGGATCCTCCTCTCGGGCACGCTCCGCCGCCTCCTTTTGGGACATCACGTTCTCGCAAAAGGAGGCGACCGCTGACCAGGCTGCCTCGTCGCCCAACATGGTGGCGACCACGCTGGGTAGTGAGAGGTCCGGCCCGGTGACCGCAATCAAGCTGTTCCGCAGCTTCGCCTGTTCCAACCTCCTTACGCCGGCAAAAGAACAGGCAAGAAACGCCCGGCAGGTAATTTTTTTGGCGCGATCATATTGTCAATTTTATTCTTATTACTAATTGATTGAATTGGAGCAAGCTCACTAAAACCCAAGCTTTTTTTTATCATCTAAATATTCTGAAATTTTATAATAAGCTTTACTAATAAGACTACTAAGTATCACTTTGCCCGTGGTACAATCGCGATAGTCCGGTTGACCGGACCATGGTGAAAAATATTTTCGGTAGTACAGTCGACCGGACCAGCGTTAATTTTTACATTCCGTGGTACAGTCGCCGTACCACGGTTATATTAAATCAAAGTAAGGATAGAGATAACGCCAACAAATCTTGGGCTCTACTGTAAACGCAGAATATTTGGCACATTCCAATTTCGCAAAAACCCCTTTCAATGCACCAAAAATACAGTTCATTTCGCAATAGCCACCCAAAGAGAGCATAATGCGGTCATTATGCATCGTTACGTAAATACCTACTGACTTGTGTCATAAGCTCATGAGAGGTCAGCCTGGGCGCCTTCGGTGACAGAGCCGATGTGGGCGCCACGGGGTGCTTCGTGCTCGCTACACTTTCACGTTATTTAATTTGGAGCAATTATTTTTATGGTTATAGATTCGGAAACGTTGGGTAATTTTGATAGTCGTTTAATGCATCGCGAGGTGCGTAGAGTTTTGAATTTCGGTCGTGTGTTAAGAGTCTAAGAGACGATGATAATGAGGCGAATTGGATTGGTTTTGAAAGACAGTACCACGCGCTAAGGATGGCAATTCTAACTACAATAATTGATCGATTTTTGAATCGATTCGAAATAAGAAAATATCGTCATTGACATGTGCTTAGATGAATTTCTTGTGCGTTCACCTAATTGTAAATGTCCAATCGAGATTTACGAGATCGGTCTATTATTTAAGATTTATTTAAAATCGATTTTGTTGAGCATTGAAGTCAATTCTTCGATTAATGTATCTCAGATCGCCCTTCCTACATCACGCAGCTCTGTTGGAAACGAAGCCTAACCAAAACATTTGCATAAGTTAAAAATTCGGTTAAAATTTTTGTGTGAAAGGTGAAGCATTACACTATGTGACTTTTGCTCTAATTTAATTTGAGACACATTTATTGCGTAAGCCAAAAGAACACAAAATCCATAAATCTCCCAGAGACAAGTGGAAACTTAGTAAACAATTTTACACAGCCCCGAGCGAAACCATTAACAAATTTTATCGATTCTACGATCAAACAAATCTAAATCAATATGGCAATTTGTCAATAAAATCGTAAAATTAATTTAAATCTATTAGTCAACAGTATAACTTGCGAAAGCTGCATATTACCTATTATCTTTGGCACATTATTGTTTCAACAAGCTATAAATATTATTTTAAATTAGCATTAAATGACAATTAAATTCAATAATCGTACATGCGTATCGTTTTAGTTTATTTATGACTGGAAATTATTTAAAAGCGAAAGTGAATTTTTACTTTCGAACCCGAAACGCGGTGTTGAAGGATCATCTGTGAACTAGATTAGGGTTGTCAGTCGTATGTATTAGACTTAGTGTTTAGTGACATTTTTTAGAAAAAAAAAACGCCAGAACAGATGACATTGATTGATTGACACTGGTATTTCCGGACTGATTAGCGTGTTCTCAGATTTTGAATGAAAGTTTATTTCGTTATAAATTATAGAGAGACATGCTGCGAAAGATGAATGTGAAAGAAAGTTTCATCAAAAAAACATCTACAAAATCATTTTGACACAGGATGTCATAAATATGTTGCATCCTGAACAGATTTGAATGAAGCGATGCTCATGGACCAATCCACGCATGCAGATACAGGCGTGCGCGGAGAGATTTATGACCACGTGATCACGTCACTAATAACTTCCTTTTCTAAATTATATTATAGAGGAAGGAAAGTGCTAAGCCTAGCTATTCTGAGTGATGAATTTCGTTAATGAAATCGTCGGTGTAGATAAAAAAATCGTGCAAATTTCACCTGGTGTCCTTGTAAGAAAATGACTTGACGAACGCCAAAAATTAACATCTAAAACTTTTTTTATGCAACTGTATGATGTTTGATGCTCATTTTATTGTAAACATCACGCCTGCCCATTACAAGGGTGTGATAGTTCCCCAAGAGGACTCTACTCAAGAACAAAGAATAATTAAAAGAAAATAATTGAAGCTCTACAAGTTGCATAAATTTTAGGGGTTAATATGTAAAGCATTTTTGTTTTTAAAACTTTCTTTTATTTTATGTATTAAAACAAGCAGTGTAAGAAATTTATTTTGAAAGGAAGTAGCTTCAACAACTGTTGTGACAGCCCTATATAAAGCGCCACTCGTCATTCCCGTGGGTGGCGCTAACAAATCGATACGGAGCTCACGACATCGCCCACGATTATTGGTTATTTCTCAGTAAATAAGGAAATTGGTGTCTCGTTGCAAACTACACTAATAGATGAATTTTGGAAAAAAAACTGTGTCTCGGTGGATTTTAAATTTGTTTACAAGATTTAACCTAATCACACATGTTACTGCATTTAGATCCCACCCGTTCTATATAATACACATCACATACATATAATCTAACCCTTAACTGGGATCCACTATCCAGGGTATCCGAATCTTTTGATTGAGGATCCAAAACACCCAAGACGGAAATAATACTTGCGCATGTTGTTTCTCAAACCATAAATATTGATCCCGCAACAGGAACTAGACCTGCGATATCACGCTTCGCAGTAAACTCCTCACCCATTTCACCGGATCGGTCATCATCACCCACTTACGGTTAACTTTTCGTGAGCAATTTTAAAGAAAATGAAACGCCAGTTACGCGATCCCATCGTGTACAGTCAGCGACATCAGTCACTGAAAAATCACAAATTTTTAGATTTTCTCTATCATCTTAAGCATCAACTTTCGACCGAATTATCACTTAAAATCAGGTGTGTTATGTTATGGCCAAACGCAGGAATGTAGGTTGTAAGGAAATAACAAACATTATTGATCTAAAGCGCATTTGGAAAATCGAGCGTGATCAGCTACTTTTGTCGCTGACTGTACCATATGATAACAAAACAACGGCATAATGTAGCAAATACTTAATCTTGTTATGAAATAAACACGTAATTGAGTAGCTGGGTGCCAAGACTGCCGGTTCGCGTGACCGTGCCTTTCTAAAGATTTTAGAATAAGTGTTTTGGCGGGATAAAGTTCGTCAGTCGTCACGTCAACAGAGTTACAAAATGTGAAGCTTTGTTTTTAGCAAATACATAATGTAGCGCGGGCATTATCAGGATGGCAACACTAGTTTCATTATTGTGAACCCCCGCCCGCGCGCCCCGCAAATGACGCGGGAGAGCAGTGAGCGAACCGGACGGCCGCCGGTCGCAGGACACTCGCGATCAATGAGTCTTTTTGTGATTGTATTTTGTTTATAACACGCTCGAACCTTTGTGGTAGAACATAAAGCAAGGTTTTTTCACATGGATATTTCTATCTATATACTCGTTAGTATGTTATCTAGTACCCATAACACAAGTTTCGAGCTTAATTTGGGGATAGGTCAATTTGTATGCAATGGTCCCCCGATATTTATTTATTTATTTTACTAGCCGCGCCTCATGGTTTTTCATTATCCCGCAGGAACCTTTTTACCGGCTAAAAAGTAGTCTATGTGTTACTCAAGATTGTAAGCTATCTTTATTTACAATTTCACGCATATTTGTTGAGGTATTTCAGCGTTAAGAACACACTCACTCACTCTTAAACTTTCGCATTTATTATATTAGTTTGAAGTGTGATTTGTTCATATTAAAAACTAGTAGCACGCCCCGTCTTCACACGGCAATACAAAATATTGATGTGTTACAGCAGGTCTTTATATCTTACAAAAACCTCATAGAAAAACACTTTTATTTTTTCCAGAATTTTGTAATTATCCTGGATACTTTTACGTATTTGGTATCTAAATTACGAACATCGATTAAAATGTCTCAACGGATTCGAGTCAAATTTGAAATGGGTATAAAACAGACTACTTTAAATCTTGAGAAAAGGTTCCAACGGGATAACTGCGCGTACAACCGTGGGGTGCAGCTAGTATTAAAATCCTAACTACACGGGGTTATAATTACTACCGCTCTATGCGTTACGTAATAATAGATAACCATCTCTGACGTAAGTTTAATTCACTTGTCTCCCAGATGCGATCTAATATGAATAGTAAATATATTGTTCTATGCCCTCAAGCTCCGTTTAATTACTCGGCAATAGTGTAGGAGCTATCGGTCTCACTTCTACAGTTTGGTCACGCTGATAAATTCAACAATTAAATATTGAATACGCGAATATGTTTCCAAAAGCTAAAAAATTCAACAAGTTGCGGTAAGTAGAGTAGACCAAAAACGATATGGTAGCGGTAATGGGCTGGATTCGCCGCTGAACAGATAACCGTTGGGGCAAACGTGTTCTTGAGTGGAGACCGCGACTCGGTAAACGTAGTGTAGGACGTCTTCCGGCTAGGTGGAGCGACGAATAGGCAAAGTGGCTGGCAGCGGTTGGATCACAGGAGCTGAAGATCAGGCTCAGTGGCGCTCTTTGGCAGAGGCTTACGGGAGAGCTGATTATGCTGATGATGATGCTGTTGGCTTACAATTATTGCTCAGATACCCATCATCAGACAACAAAAAATAAGGCCACACGATATCCGTGCATGCGATCTTTGAATCTTCATTTAACTGAGACACTAACGGCGGACCGCTAGGGACTGGAATTTGCTCCCTGCTTCCTTGTTTCCTGAAGGATACAACCTAGGTCTCTTTAAATCAAGAGTGAATAGGCACCTCATAGGCCAACGTGATCTATCCTCGACTGCATCGTTACTTACCATCACGTGAGATGTGGTCAAAGGAAAAAAAAGCTTTTGTTGGCGTCAACAGCGGGCACACCAAGCGAACTATATGCATTTTGTATTGGACTTTACTTATCAGGTAGTAAGTATTATTTCCTACCTTAAAGTCTTTCAACTATTGGCAATGATGTGGGGTGACCGCAGTCGGCACACGATAGTGATTTGGCATCGAATAACCTTTGGTATCGATCGACATCGCAACACTTTCGATTCTATTTAGAGTTGACCACGACTGCGGGATAAGGCTGGGCTACATTGAACAAAAACTCGTATAATAAAGGTAAAAAAAGGCTTAAAGGTATAACATACTTTTACAGAAAACGAAAAACATACGGGTATTATTAACATAAGCATTGAACCTCCCCCTTTTTGAAGTCATCCAATCCCGATACTAATATTATAAACGTGAAGGTTTGTATGGATGGATGTTTCTTTGTTACTCTTTCACGCAAAAATTACTAAATGGATCTGAATGAAATTTGGAATGGAGATAGCTTATACCCTGAATTAACACATAGGCTACTTTTTATCCCGGTAAAAGGTTCCTACGAGATAACAGGAAGACGCAGGTGAAACCACGGGGCGCAACTAGTTTGTCATAAGTGCCTGCTAAAAAGTGTTTATGAAAATTCATCCATCAAATGAGGTGATAAAATTGTGTACGAAAAAACGTCGGCCAGGTTTGCTAAATAAAAAGAAATATTGGTTATTGTTTTGATTTTCTTGTTGTGTCAGTTACTGCTGATTTTTTTGAAGCTTTTTTTTCACGTACTTATACCTCGTGTACAATTTGCCAATCTGAACCCCGCCTTGTAGTCACAAGAGACCCGACCAACGTCTTAGAAGAAATATTAGTCACAAAGACCATATTAATTACCTCATGATATAACCACAATAGCTCGAAGAAAGTTCACTTACAGAGCGGATTCGTAATATACAATACGACCTTTCTTTCTATCATACAACTTTTAAAGCGCGCCATTTTAAACCTTATGCTTCAGTAACGTATGCAAAAAAATATATTTAAAATCGACTTAATTAAAACTTTCCAACGGCTATTTAATACGAACTGAACTACAATAGCTCTGTTATCTCTTAAGGCCCTGGTTTCAACAGCCTCACTCCACTGGTGACATAGAAGTCAATATGGGAGAAACGAAAACGTTCAAACAAATCGCCAAAAATAACCAAGGCAATTGTTTAAATCGCTAAAAGCCATTTGGGTATTATATTTTTTTTATTATCATTATCATCATCATCAGCCTGCAAGTGTCAGTAAACTACTAAGACTAAGTTTCTTATAATATTCTGACAGTACTGTTATTTAAAAATCTGGAGAAAATGAACGTGCCTATAAAAACAGTCATTTTGCATTTATTTTTTAACATATCATTTTTTTGTAGTTTTCTCTACAAGGTTTTCTATGTTTCATGTAAATTAACATTAATGTTTTTCTTTGATTTATTATAATCATAGTTACAGACAAAAAAATAGTTTGAAAGTACCCCAATTTTGACTTGATGTTAGTAGTCATAGCCTTAAATTTAAGCATTGAATAAGCTTGTGGGAACTTAACGGTTGCAATTATAATTTGTAATCGTAACAGATAAGGTTACGTAAGTGTAAACAACAGCTAGTGGTTCCGTTTAACTTGTTCAGATGTGCTGGAGCTGATTACAAGTCAGGTGTTTAATCTGGCAGGCGTGGGAGGCTCAGAAACAACAGGTTACTAGTAATCGAAGGCTGTAAGTAAAACCAGGGGTAAAACTTATTAAACACTTACGTAATCATATACGGGTATATAGTAGCTCTTATCCCTAACTAGGATTACCAGAATCTAGGGTATCAGAAAATGGATCGGGGAACCACAACCCGCAGACACAGAACAAATACTAACGCTTTTTTTCAATAGCTGTAACATAATGTAACAAAAAATACCGATAAATTAATAGCAAGTCTATGGTAATCGCGATCATAGCTCTAATCTATATCTAGGATTCAGGTACCTATATGGAGCATCAGCGTAACTCACTACCGCTGAACCATCATCACTTCACTTCTTCAGGGGTCCCCACTATCTCGCAAGAAATGTAGTAATTAGTAACCATTACAATTTAAAACATGTACACTCAGATAAACAAATAAAAAACTTTGAGCAGTTCCAACTTCTAGAAAAAAAGCTGGAAGCCAATTGGAAAGAGGAATTAAAACTTTCAACACATACGAAAAACAAAGATAACGCAAACAATCACTCATACCGACAAGTTAGAGAAAAATAAAAAAATCATTTCAAAAAATTGATTGCATTTAGTAGAAAGTTAGCGAAAAGGAGTGTAATTAACGTCCGCAAAGTCAGCCGCTAAATAAATAAAGGAGAAATTAAGACGTCGTTACACCGCCCGCAAAAAGCTCTGGTACAGAATAAATCATCGAGCACACAGTGTATTGGCGCGATGAGTAATATCGTGTGGTTTTATTCAGCACACATGATTGATGGCGCCGAGGCTGGATGACGAGAGAAAACAGGTACTGCGAGGTTTCTGCGCTCCTCCACAGCAGCGGTACTCAACCTTTTACGGCTACGGGATATTTAAGAGCCACACAATATATTATGGCGCCTTATAACAACGAAAATAGATTTTTTTTAATATTACTAAGGCCTGTAACCCAGCAGTGGGAACGTAATAGGCTGATGATTATGATGATGATTACTAAGTAGCGTTAGACCACAATTCACACAAGTGACGATGTGGTCGAATGTGGAGCCACGCTACGCTTGGAATGGGAACTAGCTCTCAAGTGAGGCTGCTATAGATGCTTTGTAGACAGATTCTTAACTTCAGTGTGATAGCAAGCTAGGCGAGCACTAGCGAATTCTCTATCATCAAGCTATGGTTTTATCACGATGTCTTTCTCACTGAAAGCTCAATACCATTACTACTCACGCAGCAAGTCGACGTCACATTGTCACTACCACCGAGCTATTATCGTTAAATCTTGTTCTAAGTTAGTTAATAAATGAAAATCATATTAAGGTATTTAACACTGTCGTTCTGATTTCACTATTAAATGTTGATGATTTTTTTTATTAATTAAAAGGTATGACCTGATATTACTTTTAACCAACTGTTTTATTTCAGACTTGATAGAAGATCAATGATACGGCGAAATTCCGGGGCTCTACGGAGCACAGTTTGAGTATAACTACCCTATAACATATTATGCAGCAGATGAAAATATGCTATAGATTAATTTTCTTTGGGGATAACATCACAACTTTTATCATTAGCAAACCATTATGCTCCGCTGCTTGGACGTCAGGCTTTCTCTCAGATAAATCATATGATCAGAGCTCATAGGATTAGCAAGCTAAAGTGACAGTGGGCTGGTCATATCTACCGCAGAACCGATAACCGTTGCTAAAACATATTCTTGAGGAGACAACAACTCGGGAAACAAATGTAGTATGTAGTCCTCAGGCCGACGCGACGATGGAGTGATGATTTACGCAAGGTAGCAAGGCAGCAGTTGGAAAAGAGAAGGCTCTCAGTGACGGGTCTATATCTCCAGCAGTAGAATGACACAGGCTAATGATGGTGATTCTGTGGTAGGGACCATGATAAAATACCACAATGCATCATCGTTTATTAGTGCTAGTCGAATACGATAGGTTTCCTATCAGAAAGAAATTAGTCCTACAAACTTTAAATTCACCCAAAGTGGAGTCAAAAGTAGCTAAGCTTTCACTGCCCAACCAAACCAAACCTTTCGAAGGTGCCTAAAGTATGACAGCTCAAAAAAAAAAACGTGCCACATAGATGCAAATATCTTTTTGTGTTGTTCATTACGAGTCGCGCAAAAAACACAAGATGAAAGTGATTGAGTTCGCTTTCGTGCTACGTACGGACGTACATCGTACAGGCTCGTGTTATGAACAGTCGGGTACAAAATACTGTGGTTTTCTTCTCATATTATCAATACTGATGAAACTATGAATACTACTAACAAGATAATAATATCATACACTTCAGTTAAGGGAGTGAATAGGATAATGAAAATGGAGCAATTCATTATGCTGGTAGAAGTCGAAACGAATCAGTAGCCAACACCAATCGGTGTGTTTTAGCACCCTCACTTGAGAGCCAGTTCCCAATCCAGGTATAGCGTGACGCCACCTTCCACCACATCAGAAGACTTGTGGTCAAGCGCTATATCATCATGCACATAAAAAGAGCGCTTTTTAATATTGTTACCTAATTTATTCAACGGACTGTACATTCAGAGTTATTGACACTTCGTGAAAAGGTTAAAATTTCACTTGTTTCAATGTCAGGTTCGAGTGTATTTTTATTTGCTGCCAAGTCATGCTGTCGATAGACTATCTTCGGCATCTGTGCGAACATTTATTCGATTACACGGATTCTCTTTCAATTTCGTTGTGCTTGAATATTTTTCGTGAATTTTATAGCAGGTTTATGTGCAATTGGTCCTAGGTTGACTGAGTGGAGCTGTGGTGTTTTTACGTTGACTGAGTGGAGCTGTGGTGTTTTTACTTCGTTGCCTATGCTTTCTCACTAATCGCTATAAAATTAGTTGCAAATGGTTTACATCGCAACGATTCTTAAATTACCTTTTTAATCTTGTTTTTTGTAACGTTTGACGCCTTGATCAGGATGGCGCTAAGTGAGACTGCCTGAACAACCGGTATGTGATTGGCTGGTAACCAGGCGAGCACTAGAGAATGTCCTACCGCAAAGCTATGGTTTCATCACGATCTATTCCTTTACAGCTCATTCACCTGTCTATAAGTCTAGTTGATTTACATACTCTAATAAATAATCAGAATGTTATCTTAAGGACCTATTAGATACACATACACAAGTCACTGATCAACTACTGCTATTTTGCTTGGAACATAAACGAAAAAGAATGGGTATGATATCATTCAAATTAATATTCATTTATTTAAAAAAAAGAAGTAGAATGCAAACAGCGGCATGGCAACTTGCAGGCTATCGACATCATTTCGTGACATAGTTGTTATGGACTGACAGACTATGATTCACGCAGGGGACGGCACAATTTTGAATATCACTGACAAGTGCATGCTCTTATCGAGGTTTCTGGTTTTTCCCTTGAACTCATTATAATTGTTAATACGAGCAGTTCAATTTAACAAGCTCTCCGCAATTCGTATTACTACGCAAGATTATGTCTAACAGAAGCTGATGATTTCTTTTTCAGTAGGTACAATTGTAAGAATTTTGACCACAGTCTCACCAGATGGTAAATGATGGCGAGTAGGATGATGGCTTGCATAAGTATCTGTTAAATCTTCAACGTTTTTGAAATGCCGTGGCTTTGGAAATAGTGATTGATATTGTGTTTTAAAAAGTGTATATTTTGAAGTTTATATTCAACCCTACGAAAATTATCACTGAATACGGAATGAGAAAGTTTTAAAAACGTGAAAACTGTGTCAAACGTCCTTGTTTCCAAAGAAATACGTTACAGTATTTACCTTTCCACTTATTGCATTCCCATAGCGTTCACGTGGAATTCTTCCAATTCCCTTCCCACCCCGAGAGGTAGTGAATTACCTGCGGAAGCTCAGCGTCCAACTGACCCGGTTCGAAGCATGCCTTTCGGAGAGAGTACTCGCAAAACAGCTATAAATATGGAAAGTAATCACGAGCCGTTTAACCCGTGGCTCTCTGCTCATTTGCCGCACTTCCTCGTAAGATAAAAAAAATATTTACTTTGTCTAATTAACGTGACGACGGTAAGATTGTATGGCGAATGTCACAGGATGCGGATTGTTTGCGATGAGCGGTAGATGTGCAAAAGTTTTGAGAGAACGAAAACGGTTTCGAAGTAAGTTTATCATTTTGGTCAACACATTATGAGCTACAATTATAGTTAGCCAGTTCCCAATCCAGGTGTAGCGTGGCACCACTCCAAGGCTTTTGCAATAACATACAAGTTCCCGAAACTCCGTTCAGTAAAAGAAAAACATTACAGTAACTTCCACTATACTAAACCACGAACCCTTTATAAATATACCAAATCAAATTAGAATTAAATCAAGGTCCTAAAACTATATTGGTATCACATAATAATTACTGTAGGTTCGCATTTTGGTATCCAACCGGAATACACCAGTTGCATTGTCCCTCGGGTACCTACAGCAAGTGGTTCGACGGGTTCTGCAGAAACAAGCGGCGTCCTACGGCACGATGCGATATTTGGGCACCCGGTCACTGGGCCCAGGTTAAAGCAACATTGACGCCGGGCAAACGAATGTTTCGAGTAAACGGGCGTCGTCACGCTGAGTCAACACGTGGTAATGGATTTTTATCTACCTAATAGTATGTGTGTATTGTAGACCATAAATTGACGACACAGCTGCGGTAGTGCCTTTGCGTGGTGAGCTTATTATTCTACCTTCGAATACTAGCTAGGGAAACTCACAAGCAGGGATGAAATTTACAAAGATTCTTTGAAAAAAAATTTTGTTTTGCTACTTGCATGGTAGCGTTTGACCACAGGTTAAGAGATGGAGTGGTCGATAGTGGCACACACGCTACGCCTGGACCGGAAACTGGCTCTCAGGTGAGGCTAGCGGAACACAGGTGGTTACAAAAAAAAGTAAAGCTTTGACGGTATTAAATTGTAGTTTAACTTCCTCACCGAGAAAAATAATCTGACTTTCCTTCTGAGTCTTACCTTCCAAGACCGATTCCTTCCTTATTACACTTCGACGTTGCATTCTCGATATTTATTCACTTTGTAGTATCCTATTTATTGCACAGGGCGTTGCACATAATTTTTAGAGCTGTAAAAATAAAAATCAAATCACAAAAATATAAAGTTCACTGTTTCTGAACGATACCTTCCATGTCATAGGCAGTGCTGTCATCTCCGTCATACTTCATTCCTTTTTTATGTGCGGGCGTCGCAGCTTCGACTTATCGATTAAATCCGTTATTTTATTGGAAATTTTGTGAAAAAGTTAGTTGAAAGCAGTGTTATGGAGAAAAGATCGTCATAAGTCCAAATAATGACGAAAAATAACATGTTGGGAACGCAAGATACGAAACTCGCCAACTAGTTCGGACGATCAAGGTTAGTTCGTGGTCATTAACTGTGTGTTAGTTTTATCTGTAAATTTGCCTTTGTCCCTTCCTTTTTAGGGAAAAGGCGCATACTTTGGAAAATAACTGATATTTTTTCCTCATGATTTTTGCGTAGTTTTTCTTTTGTAACTACCCACATAATTCATGATTTTTTCCATTCTTTTTTCTTGCATGATGCTCGGCTGATAATGAGTTACTCCGGCGGCGTATTGTAACCTTCAACACTGCACACGCTGCTTGCTGAATCATATAGTCTAGAGTCGTACCATGAGTGCGTACCATGACTTTAAATCATACAGTCATAGGATGTAACGTGAGTGCGTACCATGAGTGCGTATCATGACTTTAAATCATACAGTCATAGGACGTAACGTGAGTACGTACCATGAGTGCATACCATGACATACAGTCTAGAGGCGTAACGTGAGTGCGTACAATGACTTTAAATCATACAGTCTAGAGACGCAACGTGAGTGCGTACCATGACTTTAAATCATACAGTCTGGAGGCGTAACGTGAGTGCGTACCATGACTTTAAAAACCTTCAATACTGCACATGCAGTTTATGGAATCATACAGTCTAGAGGAGTAACGCGAGTGCGTACAATGACTTTAAAAACCTTCAATACTGCACATGCAGTTTATGGAATCATACAGTCTAGAGGAGTAACGCGAGTGCGTACAATGACTTTAAAAACCTTCAATACTGCACACGCAGTTTATTGAATCATACAGTCTAAAGGAGTAACGCGAGTGCGTACAATAACTTTAAAAACCTTCAATACTGCACACGCAGCTTGTTGAATCATACAGCCAAGAGGCGTAACGTGAGTATGGACAATGACTTTAAAACCTTCAATACTGCACATGCAGCTGGTTGAATCAAATAGTCTATAGGTGAAGCGTGAATACGTACAAAACCTGATATGGCGCTGGATCTTCTTGACCAGACAAAGCTCGACCATAATCATCCAAGGTCACCGACACCAGACCCGCGACAATGGTCTTCTGATGATGATAACCGGGTTAGATCCCGTACATTCATTCCGACAGGTCTAGTTACAGATACTGCAGATGCAGCTAGCATGTCCCAGCTCAAGCGAAAAGCCAATGTCTGCCGCACCAGAGTTTTTATAGCCAAAATGCATTCATAGATCCAGTACGGAAAGATGAATTATTTGGTGGGCGATTTATGATAAGGTATCTAAACGTTGGGGTAGAATCCTAGTGTAAATGGTAAAGGCAGAAGAAACCACGATAAAGGAAACCCTAATACCTGAAGACCTAGCTTACGGAGGGCACCAAGGTTCAACTTAGAATTTTCTGCAGTCTTATACACGAACTTAAAGAGTCGGGATAAACTCCTTATAAAGGCTAAAACAAGCCAGTCATTTTCTAGACTTATATCTGTGGGACATAAATCATAAACAAAAAACAAGAACAAAAAACACTTGTCTTTTATTATATAACAACAAAACAACGAAATATATACAGTTGGATAGAAAATTGAAATAAAAACTAAAAACTAAACTTCTTACAAAGAAAAAATTTGAGAAAGCTCTGGCCTTCATTCAAAGTTTAGCAAGGCTGGCGTTCTACCTACATCTCTAGACATCAGGTTCATTTTGAATATGAAGGACAATAACAACTGAAGACTTTAAAATGAAGATATTCACACAGCTAATATTTACCAAGTAAGGTTTTTTATATACATTATGTCCACATCAAGGAACCGTAATTTTAAGTTCCTATCCATAATTTAAAACTTCAAGATAACCTATGCATTTCAATGACTTCCTTTGGTTTGTCATTGGCTTCTGTACCAGTTGGTAATTATCTTAGAAACCGAGATCTGCTGTTACTTGTGTGTTATTTTGATGTCTTACTACACATTAATGACCATAATTTAAAATTTGCTTAGAGGGTTCATTAAACTTTCTCAAAAGGTTAAGATTTGTGTTAAAACAAGCAAAAATGTATTTTGATTTGGAACAAAAAACACACACATTTCGGCATTGAAATACTACATATTTACAGAAAAGTCATTATATGTGTTTAAAGTTTACAAAAAAGAAACTTAAAAATACCTGACGAAACAAAATATTTTTCCAGATTAAGCAGATTGACAATCAGGGCCTTTTTACCTTTTTAACCTTTGTACCTTAGGTTACTTTTCTTAGCCTACCCTGCAGTTTTCTTTGTATAGAAAGAAAAATTACAAACTGCATAACATTACGAATGATTTATATGAGAAATGTATCAAACTCGAAGTCAGAGTCGTCTTGGGAAAAATAATGTTTTAACTCAGTGGTAAGTACCTTCTAGAAATCTTCATAGGTGCCTCCCTTATTGGGCGGGGTGTTTTTTTGTAACGTGAGTTTTTTGTTTTGGGACCACACAATCACAACTAGCATACTTTATTATTAGAATTGAAATCAGCTTACATTGGCCTTCAATGCTTTGCTAAGGATTAACAGAATAAATATGGGCAGAGTACCGCTGTTGTCTGCATTAATGAAGATGTCTAATATACTCTCAGAGATATCTTGCACTAGCTTAAGCAAAGATAGCTTAATATACGTACAAAATAATATATATTAATTAATAAAGGACCAAAACATTGAATGGGACCTGGCTCCAGGTGCCTGTGATCTATCATGATCATAATCACGAACTGTTTTTTGGAGTCCCTAAATTGATGTTTATGTACAAGAATATTTGTGCGAAGCATATAATATTAAAAAAAAAAAACTTACATCATTAAAAAACTAAGCAAATGATATTTACTTATGCATGTTATACACTTTCTTATAATTCATTAAATTTCAGATTCATTCACAGAACTAGGCACCCATTTAGACCACAATTGTTTTGTATGTGAAGTTGACAACCAAACATACCATCACAATATTGAACTTGTCTCACTTTTTTCACATTTATGTTTTAGATGGTATATTATACATATTATTACGGATAAGAGATCCTTTGGCATAGCCTGACCTTATGGACCCTATGGTCAATGCATTCATTGGATTGGGAAACTCATTTATTTTACGTCTTCCTTCTATTCTAGTTTATCTGTATTTTTAAGAAATATTATTTTGATCAAGCCACTGCACGGGAGTCATGGTCAGCTAATAGGCCTAAGAAGGCCTTTAGTTACTCTTATTATTTTTATTTTTCCAAAGAAGATTGATCCATTTCACCCTCTCTGGTAGCATTATATCCTGGTTTCGAAGGTATTATCAACCAAACATAGTTATATTTCCAAGGGGTATCAAAATTAATTATAATTTAAACTTAGAATAAAAAAAAAATAATAATAATAATTTCAGAAAAAATAATAATTGGATATCAATAATTTCAATAAGAACTCAGATAACTTTTTAGCATTGTTGTAATAGTACACTTCACCCTTAGCGTGGCCTCTTAGCTTTGGCTACGGCTCCGCCAATGCCTAATAAAGGTCCGGGCAAAGACCCGAGAATAAAGCCACATGGGATAATAATAATAATTCAAAGTATTACCATATTTTTTCCTGTTTTCTCAAATAGGATTCAAATTCTCGTCTCTGAATATCATTCAGGTACAGACTCGCCGTTCGGCTTCTGTTTTAATATCAGGTAAATGTGTTATTTAGATGACCAAATTATAAGATTCACAAAAGAAGTTTACGGAATTAAACTTTGCTATTCAAAATACGTATCTACATGAGATCCTAGTACGCAATCACTTGTAGTAATTTTATCCAAACGAGAGTTAAGCTTTTGATTCCATATCCAAAAAGTTTGTGCCTTTCCTCGCGTTGTCAACTATACAACGAGTGCGAAATTAAAGTAAGTCGCACGAATGGAAATCAATATTTGGCTAGAAGCACTTACTAGAAATAGACTAATTACTGATTTCGCCTACAAATACTTTGGTGCCTAATCTAGTAATACTTTTTTACCTCACAGAGAAAACATATATCCAGAGAGAGTATTACATCATTCATTTCATTTTTCATTTTAGATAGATGCCATGGCACCTAAGAGCTACCTCCATCAAAGAAATTAATTCATACATCTAAGAGATAATCCATTGCTCCTACCACAAGTCACATATACATTAGACATACTTACATTTATAGTTTGGTGCAAATACTGGTATTTGCGGCACATAGTAGCCGTTACACTTCTACCTCGGCTAGTTATAAGGAGTTCTGTCCATGTTATAAAATGAACAACAGGATGGTCAGGAAGCTTATAAGTGTTGCATTCACAAAGGTAATTCATAATATCTTCAAGCAAGAATGCTAATAACGGTAATTGGGCTTACATTATCAATTGACTTATTGGTTTTAGGTTGAACGTAAGGTTCATAATAATGTGGATAATCACTCCACTTTTTTCGTTTATATGTGTTAATGTATCTTTTTATTTTTCTATCTAGAATCCTGCCTGCCTATCTCGTTTGTGTGAAAGCGCTAAACATCTACAAAGTGAATAAATATCGAGAATGCAACGTCGAAGTGTAATTAATGGTTAAACGAACTTACCTAAAGTGATGTTCGACCATAATTATACTAGACGTTGCATTCGAAGATATTTATAGTCCCACCCGAACCCAGCTACTAAAGCCCATACAACTAACAAACGAGATAAGTGTCTCTGAAAGAATGAAGTATGACGGAGATGACAGCACTGCCTATGACATGGAAGGTATCGTTCAGAAACAGTGAACTTTATATTTTTGTGATTTGATTTTTATTTTTACAGCTCTAAAAATTATGTGCAACGCCCTGTGCAATAAATAGGATACTACAAAGTGAATAAATATCTTCGAATGCAACGTCTAGTATAATTATGGTCGAACATCACTTTAGGTAAGTTCGTTTAACCATTAATTTTACCTTAGTTTTCTTTCTGAATCACAAATCCTTCCCTTTTGACTCAGAAGGAAAACGGTATTTTGGAAGGTTTTTATTCTCCGTGCTACGATTATATTCTGACAACATTTCTAATAAGCATTCATGTGTGTAGTTGTGTACCCGGGTATAGGTCAGGGTTTGGGAATATAACAAACAGATATCTGTATTAATTATGAACTGAGATTCATTTATAAACCAAAACTATCACCATGCTTGTGTAACGATTTAACCGAGTAACTAAAATGCAAATTGAACACCTTTAGACCTGACGAATCAATTCGAAACTGTATACGATTAAACTAAAAACGCCAATCAATAATAGCTGAAGCGTAACAGGCGAGGCCTAGACTAGGGTCAGACTTGCACTTAATCGCTAACAACATTTATAAGAAGAAAGTTGATCGACAGAAGAAGAAACCAAGTCATGAATGGATGCGGTCATTTGCCGAAAATAGGTTTTTCTATACATAATGATTATTTAAGTAGGTATAATTAGTATGTATCTTTTATTTTATTTGTTTCTATTACATTTTTGTTGTATACCACCGTCCATACAGTTTCGTACTATTTCTCTGCTTTTGGGTTGTCTGGAAGAGATCGCTCTGAGCGATAAGACCGCCCGTTGTGCCACTTACCATTATGTTTTATTGCTGTTCTAGTTTTAATTTTCCTTGTATTGTGGTGTGCCAATAAAGAGTTAATCTATCTATCCATGAGCAATGGTGGCCGAACGGTAACGCGTGCACCTTACAAGTAGCGCTCCTGCCACTTGACTCCCATGTCTTAAATCCTATGGGAATATTACATAGGAATCCCATAGGATTATAAGCATGGGAGACAAGTGGAAGGAGGGACAAGTAGCCGATACCGAGTTAGAATCCTCGCGGCCCGCACCAATGATATATTTACTTACTCGTAGTTATTAAAATATGGATTTGCCATCGCTCAAAACGGCGAAAGAAAACATCGCGACAAAACCGGCATGTCTAAGAACCACAACAATCAAAGGCATGCGACATCTCCCAATCTGCACTGGGCCAGCGTCGTTCCGGCTCATATATACTCTCTTTGAGAGAAGACTGGTGTCCCAGCAGTGGGAACGTAATAGGCTGATGACGATGATGATGATAAAAAAGGTAGGAAGGCAGCCTCGCTTGAGAGCCAGTTCCCAGTTCAGGTGTAGCGTGACGCCACCTTCGACCACGTCGTCGCTTAACATCAGGTGACTTGTGGTCAAATACCCTGTAAAAAGTTAACAAACATACTCGTAGTAACGTGTGGATTTGCCATCGCTCAAAACGGTAAAAAAAAACATCGCGAGGAAACCGGCCAAGAACAGTCCAAGAACACAACAATCAAAGGCATGCGACATCTACCAATCTGCACTGGGCCAGCGTGGTAGATTACGGCTCATACTCTCTTTGGCGCTCTCTCTCTGATGAAGGTGTAGAAGTGTAATTAACGTCAGAAAGCTCAACGCCTGCTTCGATCGCGGTCACGGCCACTAATTCACCAGAAAAAGACAACAAAACGCATTCCCACGCTTTAATTCTTAACGTATAGGTATAATTTAATTTGATACAGGTAGTTTTCTAGGAATTTGTGCTCTCTGAAGTTTTTTGTTGGCGTAATCATCCCGTTCCGTATTTTGAAGCGTAAACGTTGTAACGCATTAAGGTCCTTATTTAAGGCGGAGATTACAAAGATCAAGCTAAAAATTGGGTTTAATTTCAATTAAAATTACTCTTTGAACTGTAACAGAAAAAAAATTTATGTAAATCACATTTTTCTGTCAAAAGAATTAAAAATATGTGCCTTATTTGTAGTGCTTTCAACCGTTTTACTTCTGTTCAATAAATAGGATTTGTTCATACAAATGTATTTTTTTAGTATTTTTTTTTTACCCTATCAGCTCGCCACTTCAGCCTTAAGGATTTTGACATAAGGGGGTCGTCACCGAAAGTTTTTATCTTTTTTCTGTATTGTCTTTAATCGACCTTCACATAATCGGTTAATTTAATATCAAGCTTGAACTTTAATACGTATCAGCTGTTTCCGTTGGCGACTTTTTTGCCGTGAACAAGTTTTCCAGAAATATTCAATTATTCCTTTTCATTTCAAAGCGTCAGAGAAATCGTGCTCTTTGCGGTTTACCATGTTTATTTTTTGCTACAGAAGAATCTCATAAGTTATGTAAAACGCCTTTTATGTACGCAACAAGACGATGTACACTCAAAATAGAAATGGCAAGCGCTGTTTTTACTTTTTACAGGTATCTCTGATACTAGGTACTAGTTATTTTTATATAAGAATCATTTTATACAGATAGACTGTCTTGCCAGAAAAATAATTTAATATATTGTTAGGTTTAGGAAGAAATAATTTTCTAGACCTTAAATTCTTACAAATAACAAACAAACAAACAAATTTTAACTCTATAATTTTTAATTTTTTTAATAGGATAGCGTTTGACCACTAGTCACCTGATGCAAGTAAAGATCTGTTTGAAGGTGGCATCACGCTAATCCTGGATTAAGAACTGGCTCTCAAGTGGGGCTGCCGGAACACACCTATAGGTGTTTGGCGACAGATGTGGTAGCTAGCCTAACACTACAAAAACCTTAGGTATGTACCACCGTGGTTTCATCACGATGTTTTCGTTCACCAAAAGCTCAACCTTATTGTATGATACACGACCTACCGATCGCAAACCACCGTCACTAGTTTCACTACCACTGAACCATTACTGCTTCAAAAATATTAGTATTACGCTTTCCAACTCTAATAAGGTAATCTTACTCAATGATGCTAAATAAATCCTTTTTACTTGCCTGAAAATAATTCCGTTCCAATTCATACCAAAACGTTGGAATGCTTTACAAAACTACGTTACACGTTGTTACATGCAACGTAATCGTAGATTAAGTGTTATTAACTCATCAATTAAAAATGCTAATTGCAACAGTTTTTCGGTCCAGTAACTGGATAACTTTTCGTTGCGCAGTTAAGTAATGTATGCAAGTTGTTGGTAACCATAAAATTGTTGTGGCGTATCGCATTTCTTACTCGTGTAAAAGTTGTAGCTATAATTACATAAACTTCAAGTTAGATATGCGTATTCAAATTAAGTTACTATTAGTTGTGTAAGTAGTAAGTACAGTTGTAGATGTAACAGGTAACAGTGTCATGTTAATTTAACCACATTACACTGTTAATTAGTACGCTCGTTTTAACTTCAATATTTCCGTAACAAGAGATTCACGTTACGATTGCAACCTGAAAACGCACGCTTAAACTCTACCAAAGAATAAATAATAATAAAATAATAGTTCCCTATCCAGGTGTAGCGTGACGCCACTTTGGGGTGACCATTTGTTGACTTGTGGTCAAAAGCTGTCCTATAAGAATTAATTTAAAAAAGAACCGACAGTCATACTTAGGAATACTCCCGAACAAGTCACCTTTCAAACAAAACAATAACTAAATAAAAATCGATTCATCTGTTTAATACCAAAGACAGATACAAAGACACACACTTTCCTCGACGTACCCTCCAAAGCCCGAAGGCGCTCAGTTGTAAGAACCACTAGTGATCCTCACCCATCCAAGTAGTGACCGCAAAGAACATTGCTTAACCTAGTTGATCGGTTAACAACGACTAGGCAAACTGCGCTACGAGTGCCGATCGAGATAGCTGATGACTTGTATGTGTATCGTCGATAAAAAACTAAAATTAGCCTTGCATGCTTAGCCTTTAAGGCGACAGGCGCAGGCGCACGCGCCGCTTATAATTAATTACCTACATCGTTCGGATACCAACAAGCAGCTTACTGTTTTTGCATTCGTAATTGACATTCTTTAGATGATGCGTCTGCACATAATACATCGTACATAATACATCGTACATACGTAGGTTCTAGATACATACGAGAAGGTGTTCTTGTTGGATACCAAAACGTGTACCCACAGTACCTAATTACTATTGAGTACATTAAGATTCCGATGTGATCCCACAATTCGGAGCAGGTGGTTCTATTTTGTCCGTGGATGTTGTGGATTCCCGATCCAAGTCACATAGCTTCTGATACACCGTAAATATCACAGAATCAAACTACCTTTAATTTCCCAAAAGTACCGTCCCTCGACTCTCGTTTTATTAAACGGGAATTCACCGAATAACATCCAGGAATGTTCGATCGCATCCACAGCACCATTAGAATCGTTTTCTACGTTTCTGCGTACTGTCTTACTACTTGTAATTGTTAATTGACATTCGCTGACATCGCGCGGAAGGAAAGAGTAATTAAGCGGAATAGGAGACTGGCGCTATAGGAGAACATGAAAATGCACTGGGCCCTTATTGGCCCTCACACGTCATTGGCAAGAAATCTTGATGGTCATAGCGAATAAGGACCCTGGTGTGGACCAGAGAATTTCAGGATTAGGATCTATGTGTATGATCGCATTATTGAATTATTATTCCGTGACAAAGCACGGAAGTAAAGCATCATTAAGCGGAAAAGGAGACGCTAGCTAATTGGACTCCTTACGCGGGTGTGCGAGCGGCAACAATGCCAGCGCACGCGCAAGTTCAACGCCGCGCTGATAACAATGGAAATAAATCAAGCTTTTAATTAAAATACCTCGATATGGGATCACGGAGCATATAACTAACTGGGATCACTAAGAGATTATGAGAAAGTGAAAACTAAAAACTATGCATCGTAGGAATTAGAAGACGAAACCTTTTCGGGATTAAGCAGTGCAAAATATCGCTTTGGCACCACAGAAGCATCGCTTCGATAAGTTAATTTTCCAACACAGCCGTCAACATTAATTCTTACTTCTCTACTAATACCTACATGTGAAGGTCTGTTTCTCTCTTTTTTTACTTCGGTAGCGTTTGACCACAAGGCATTTGATGTTAAGTGACGATGCGGTTGAAGGTGGCGCCACGCTACACCTGGATTAAGATTGGAATCACACCAATAGGTGCTTGGTGACAGATTCTTAACTATTTGTTTGTTACCTCTTCACACCTAAACCGCTGATCAGATCTCGATGAAATTTGATACGGGAATAGTATGAACCCTGGGGAAGGATATAAAACGAGCCTAGTATAACACAACCAAAGCTTAAAGATTTACTGCAAATTACGGAAATGACATAGATATAGGCCTCGCGGCATGTGCAACGATCAGAAGCGGGCGGCCCATTAGACACACGAGACGTATCTTCCAAAGAAAAGTCATAAAAACTAGTCTTACCATAAACATACCACTGACAGGTGCTAGGCAGACCACCTCGCACTCGGCACGTCTCAACATTCCTGCGACTTCACCTGCCGCCTGCGTACGCGACACATTGTCGCGCAAAAACAGTCATTACGCGACATGTGGTAATGAAAGACTCTTTAATCTCATGGTTTGTTATGGAACGACAAAATTATACCTGCGCAGCACGGTGGAATTGCAGGCTGCAGTTGTTTGTAGTCCAAGGTTATGCGACGCATTCATCAATTGTTTTGTTCGGGATAAAACGAGTGAGGCGTAAGTATATACAGTGTCGTGTAATGACCTGTTATTAAAGTTGACATATAGATATATGTATAATGAGCTAAACATTGTTTGTTATCACCACTTTATGCTGCTTTGACACCAGAGATATGCGAGGGTAACTGAAGTGAACGAGGTTAAAGCTTGAACGATTTCTGTTGTCTGCTTCCATCCACCAAAGCTACGTCAAGGTTTAATTAGTCATACCTCTCTTAAACAAAAGAATGTAAAAAACATAGCTCGTTGAACTCTTTTCTACCATGAAAATCAATTCAGCCTATTGCTCTGATTATACCATTCCTCGCAACTACACAGCTTAGCACATCTCTAGTGGAAAGGCAGCCTTACTATACAGGATCTAATTAACTCTACCAAATTATACTAATTAGTCTTCAAATATCAGAAAATTAATTCCAAACAGCTAATCTCTCATACGAAATGATTGATTATATTGTGATTCAGAAGTATAGGTTGTAATCCAGCTTTCTCGTCTAGATTTAGTTAACTCAGTTTACGCTTTACCACAATCTACATCGCGACCAAAATCGAGCACTATAAATCACACGTTCTTCCATAAACTAAAGTTTACTTACCAATTAAAGCAGATCTGAGATATTAAACCATAAATAATACCCGAGAGCCGTAAAGCTTTGATGATAACTATTTACAACAGGTTATTAGCATCGGCTGCACGGTTATTTAAACAGCAAGACTCTTACCTGCTTACCTGGAACATAATAAGAAACACGCGAATGATACCTACGCTTCACATGTAGGTAACATAGGTCTGCTATGTGGAGCCTGACTAAAGGGATTTGCTTGATATAAAAAAATTATTAACCTTTTCTGTCTTACCACAAAAATAATTTAAAACATCGCTTTAACGCCTGTTTTTTTTTTAAATGAGATAGGTAAGCATTTGACCCCAGGCACACCTGATGGTAAGTGATGACGAGGCCGAAGATGGAGCATGCTTGCCTAGAAGATACCTATTCACTCTCGACTTCTCGGTTTCACTAGGCGGTGTCTAAAAGTTAAATGATACGTATCAGATTAATGTCTGTTTAACTTTAAACACGCGATTAAGGTAGGTTTAGCCTTTAGCAAGCGTTAGACGCCAATTTGTGGTACAAAATTTTTGTAACATCAGCTGTTAAAGTTAATTTTTGTTCAAACGCTGTTCTAGATAAAGGAAAAAAGGTAATGATCAAACGCAAGCCAAGCCTATCATGAATCAAAAAAGTAATAAAACAATGACACAAATAAACAACATAAAATTAGGCAAGATTTTTATGAGACACAATAAAAGGGTCATAAAAGTAAGAAATCTTTGGCGTCACCTTTCAATTTTAATTACGTTGAAAAATCGCAAAATCGCTTTTTTATTGACCATGGATAAAATAACAGCATAGATATAAAGCCTATTATAAGCCTATACACGTGAAATGCTGGTAGCTAAATATAGTCGTCAAAAATCGATTACAGAGTAGCAACAATGACTAATCGAATTACCTCCAAACACTGTAGAATACTTCCCACACGTTTTGATCTAGCGATAAATGTAAACAAAGAAGCGAGAATAATCACTTGATGCGATAACGAGAATATAGACGCGCGATAGTCGCAAGATGAAGATGCTATTTAGAAAGTGTAAGTTCACCTTTACAATGCAAAATAATAGAAAGCCAAAGGATATGTGTTTAAATTGTTTGTTAACCTTTCAGATGAGTGACAATTACCTGTTGGATATGTAAAACTTAGATAACCAACGATGAAGTTACATACCATTATAATTTACGACTGAAGAAAATTCGACCTTATGGATAAAATAAACATTACTTGCAAAGGATAAAGATCGACAGTAGATAACAAGATACAAGAAAGTGTAAACTTAATTCCTTGTATCTTAAAGTAAAAGTGAACAAAATTATTCGATAAATACATCAAAATCAACAAAAAGTACTAAGTACCTAAATACTAACTGTTTCTCGTTAGAGTGCTCAAATACAAGACATCAAACACTAATCGATAAAGCAAATAATTACTCGAACATATACCGATGAATGTAGAGTCAATATTTTAGTCCATTATCACAGATATGTGAATGAGAGAGTAGCCTATTAACGAAGATCGATTATTGAGCATCTCTACCGCAGTGTAGAGGCTGACAAATAAACGAAAAGACGATTTGGATCATCAGGTATTATTTTTAACATAACTGCTTGAACGTCACAACCGGGGACTGGATTGGTTCGAAAATGAATTAAGAAATGTGTGTATGGGAGTGGATAAGTAAAATGTATTTGTTAGTTGAATTCTTCAGAAATAAGTAAACTGTGTGGTGTACAGGGTAGCGTTTGATCATAAGCCATCTTGTGTTAAATAGTCAGAGGTGGCGGCACGCTATATACGCTATAAAGGGCGAGGCTGCCGGAACATGCCGATAGCTGCTTGGTGACAGATTCTACCCCGCACTGGTCCAGCGTGGTAGATTACGGCCCATACTCTCACTCTGAGAGAAGGCTAGAGTCCCAGCAGTGGGAACTTTAAAGGCTGATGATGATGATGACAGATTCTAACTTGATAGTGACCCGTGATACTCATACCAGCCTGAAGTGAGCACTTGAAAATGTTTTCATCACCTTCATTGAAAACTCAAGCTCATTACAGGATTACAACTTACACATCTGAAGGTGACCTTACTACCTCTGAGCTGTCATCGCTTCACAAGAACAAAATGAAATGATACAATATATGAAAAAGAGTTATTAAGAGTTATTTTACCGGAAACTTTGTACGATATATCAGCGAAATAAATCGATTGTTAAAATAACGACTGATTTGCGAAGCTGCTCAATTACGAACAGCTAACGCCCGCTCGCTAAGTTAGCCCGTAAACGGACATTAACGGTCGTTGGCGACCGGTTTCTGTGTCCAATCAAGAATTCGTGCTTTTAGTACCACCACGTGACAGATTGGATGGTGAACCACTAGCCAATTACACCTGCAATGAAGCAGGTAACGAATTATTCGGAGTATACCTGGCGACAGTAGACCCTTGCTATATTAGGTTAGGGATACTAAAAATTGTGAGTGAGTGAGTGTGTATGTTAGGTACTTCTTTACGTTGAAACGTTGTTAAATCAGGTATTTTCTTAAGGCAAATCATTAAATAAACACGAACAATTTAATTAAAAGTGATGATACGGCTGGAAAAAACCTTACCTGCTTTTCACTCTTACTAAGAGATAGATACAGAATAAAACACTCAGCCTTCTTGGCTCGGTCTGTACTTTCTGTATACATATCGTCCTAGATTATAGCCGTGATGGATTGGTACAGACGGCTTAGCACTATGATGTATTCTGTGCACAAGGCGGTAGTATCACAGAGAGGTGCCGCTTTGATTGATTCGGGAGGATAATCTTTGGCGTGGGAAGGGAACAGAGCCGGCAATGGGATATAGTAAGTAACAGATAAATTGCTGTGACTGCTTCATTCAGATTTTTGTAACGGGAATAGCTCCAAGTTGAAATGAACTAGACGACCCGGTGAACTGGTAATTCCCATACAAAACAAAACGTAAAAAAATCAAATAGAAATAAGTCAAGCCGTTTTTTGTTTTAGCGAGACTAACGAACAGTGATTGATTTTTATACATAAGAAAAATAAAGAAGATTAAGAGAATCATATGCCGTGTCATTTCTGCGTAATTTACTCTTTTCTTCTACGCTACGCTACCCTGTAGTAGCGTAGTGTTTGCCAAATCATGATGGTAAGTCGTTAAGAGACTATGTGGTCGAAGGTGGCGCCACGCTGAGCCTAGATTAGGAAATGTCTCGTGAAGCTGTTGGCACACACTGATAGGTGCTTTGCGACGGATTTTTAACTTCAGGTTGTTATTAGTTAGCTAGCTGTAAATATTTCATGTAACGGCTATTTTTATTCTGTTAAAAAAATACATTGATTTCTGTTTTAGAAAAATATATTTTAAATAAATGTATCCTCATTTCTACTCGCAATAATATGCCAATGGCAAGAATCAAATACCTAAATGAATTTGAAATCTTGACTTCAAAAATCTGGTATCCATGTCAACAAGGACCAAATAAATATACTGGTTATATGCTTTACGATTTGCTCTGCAAAATTCTAAGAAGTGCCTTCTTTCTTTACCTCAAATACCATCTACTTATTTGTGATTTTAAGGTTTAAATATCCTGCTAATTGTTTGTTGGCATAATGGGATATATTATATTGGTATTGGGATATTATCTAAGTATAGGTTTTTGAAATGTAAGATTTTTTTTCTATAATAAATTAAGTTCTTTCAGAGTAACTTCTTTACAATATAGAAATGTTCTTTGCGTTTTTAAAACACTTTTATTAGCTTCACTTGCAACTAACTAACAATCAACAATTTCATACTTAACAGTGCGTAATAAATGGGTGTTTTTTTAGTATTTTAAACTATTTTTTATCTCCTCAAGGACCTTCAAGTACTTATTGATTTTAATTTAATTGATTTTTTAATTGAAATTTTATTGATTTTTGAAAATTGATTGTAATGTCTGTCTCTAAGTCTTACTATTATTCTCAAGGAGGAAGTCACAGCCGAAACCAAAACCTTAAAATTGTTAACAAATCATTAGGTCCCCATATTTAAACAGTGTTAAACAGACAGACAAACGGGTTCTTTTCTAGCACAATGGGGCTATAAACGGAGATGATGTGTTCAAAAGTCGGTGGCAGACCGCCATGGGCTCGGTCATTGGGTTTAGGAGGCATTATAGAAACGAATCTACGACGGTTGAATCGTTTTGCATAGGGTATTGAACTTGAAATATACCTAACTTATCAGATACTAGCTGCACTTCTCGGTTTCTCCCAAGTGCAGATTCCCAAAAGGTTTGTATCGCAGTAAATCTAATGAATAACACGCAGGGATAGTGTATAAAAAAAAATTGAAAATGTTTTTAATGAAAAATAATTTCAAAATCGAATTTCGAAGATTTTTTTTTCTTTCCCACATCAATACAAACATACAAGCTTTACGTCTTTTATAAAATGTCAAGTATACATTAGATCAAATATCTTTCTAAGCTACCTGTTTTTTCAGTGCCTATCGTATATTAATTACCTACTAATTCAAAATTCAACTATGTATATAAAGTAGGTATAACTTACGAGATCATCATCAGCCTATTACGTTCCCACTACTGGGTGTCCGAAATGGCCAAAAAGCCACATTTCGCAACGAGGCATATAAAAAACATAAGTATTCACTATAAGAATAAGAATTGTGTACTTTGGCAAAATTCACATAAGTGGCAATAAGTGTAAGCTTTTAAGCACGATATACTTACATCACATACATTGTTGCATTAGCTTACAACTGTAATAGTAAATTGAAATAAATACCTCACGTACCTAATACTGAAGCAGACAATGTAATGGACACATTCATACAAATCGTGGAATATTCCGAAGTAGTCACGTGTCTTCCCACACAATTACGATACGGAAATCAATCATCCCTTCTCATGTTACCCCCACAATACTACGGGTACCTGGTAAGGGGGAAACGTCAGATGTCACCAGATCCCGCGTGCTAATCTTCACACTGTGGTCGAAGAATCACGTTTCTGGTCTAGCAGTAGTGAGACTCATCTGTCATCACGTGTATCAACTTAAGCCTCCCTGCGGAACGATTCTTCACTTCGAATAATTTAATTATGATCGAGGGACAGTCAGCGACAAAAAGTAGCTGATCATACACGATTTTCCATATATGTGTTTTAGATGAGTAGGTAATATTTGGGATTTTTTTACAACTTACAAGACAGTGTTTGACCACAATACAAACCACTTGATGTTAAGTGATGATTCGGTCGAAGGATGGTATAATCAGAAATTTTTTGTCGTTAACTGTACCTAAAAAACCATCGATCCAATGACGATCGACTTGCCTAAAAAGCAAGTTTTATTTTACGACGATGTGGTCGAAGGTTCACGATACTCCTGGACTGAGAAAAACCTATTCCCAAAATATTCCACGACAAAAACATCAAAAATATATTTATTAAATTAAGTTCCATTCTACTTCATTAGAATAATTATAAGAATGTTTTCGACTACCTGTTCTGAAAAATCAAATAGCTATACTTATGGCTCTCAAGTGAAGCTGCCAGACAAATAGATTTATTGTTAGTTAGTCTGATCAACCTATATATCTATATATATAGCCCTAAACCACAGAATAAAGAGGATAATAATAAAAAATATCGGGGACCATTGCACACAAATTGACCTAGCCCCAAATTAAGCTCAAAACTTGTGTTATGGGTACTAGACAACGATATACATACTTATATGGAGAAATAAATAAATATATTGATAGAAATATCCAAGACTCAGGAACAAACATTCGTGCTCATCACACATATAATTGCCCTTACCGGGATTCAAACCCGGGACCGCTAGCTTCGTAGGCAGGGTTACTACCAACTCGTCTACCGTAGGATAAACTATGTAAAACTGATACGTCTATTAGGTAAGGTTATATGGCATATGATGGCGTAAAAAATTAGAACTATTTAAGTACTTTACGGCCTTAACTTTTATAAGCAAATATTAATAAAAATGGGGCCTCTCTAAACTCGTTTAATCGATGATCTATTTTTGAGTAAACGAGATTAGGAATAAATTAGCGGCCTACGCTAAAACACTGTTAAGGCGAAGGTTACAAGAGCAGGCTGAAAATTGGGCCTAATTACAAACATATTTCTCTGTAATGTATTTGTAAATGTAACAAAAAAACATGTTTTAATTTTCATGACATGGAAAACAAAGTACGAGTATCTTCCATAAAATAATTGATTTACTCGTATTTATCGAACAAACGTGTAAAAACATGTATTTTTAGTGGATTTAACGGTTTTTCGCGAATTCTATAACAATAACAAAAACTTGATAATAGGATCTGTACATTAAACAAACACAGAGGGCTTTCGAGTAAGTTTTGGCATGTATATAATATCTTGATCATTTTTAGCACATAAGTATTTAAACCGTTTCATTACTGCTAGGTCGGTATGCTGTATCACCCTGTCGCTTGCGGGGTGAGGTAACTGAAGTGCGGGCCTTAAACCAAAGGAATATTCAACAGGCTTAAAATTGTAAATTTGATTAATTATTATATATTTAACTCGTTTCTGACAAGCCATATGACAAAATTACATAAGTTATAACCTGTCTTGATTCTAAATCATTGAATGATATGAATAACGAACTATTTTTAATTAATATGTTAGGAACAGAAAAGTCAATACTATAGTATTTTTTACGTAAGTATTACATTTTAGATTTATTTTATGCAAGCGTCGCCGCCTTGCTTTGCATGGGTAAGCAAAATAAGGCGGTTCTTAAGTTCATACAAAATTCCCATAGAGCGCTATCAGTTTTTCCCCCATTTTCCAATGTAAAGACTTTTCCAAAACAAATACTTCTATACAAACCTAGTCCTAACAATTACGAATACTAACAAAAAATACCAGATGTTCCTTCGTAAATAAATGCAGTATTAGGTACCTGAAACTAACATTTTTAAGATACAAACTAATTCTGACATATTGTGATGGCATATTTTCTGTAGAGATTTCCCCTACATATATCTACACAGATGACGTCTACAGATGTAAGGTATGCTCTTGATATTTTTTCCGACACCTATCGACAAAGAATTCCGATACTAGATACGTTGACCATAAAAATATTAACCGGCACCAGGGTGCGGCGTAAACCGTTAACGAAGTTACAACGAGATATCACGATCAGAAAATTAGTGCACAGCCACTTTCAGCACAACTTGTACCTTAGCAGGCCGACATAGAGTTGAGAAAACGGCAAATTTTGATATTCTCGCTCAAGTAGTTCCATCGTATCGATTCTGCATTAAATGTGGAATAATAAAAGTAATCGACACGGCTGGTTAGTCCTGATCATCCAGAAAGTGTGCTGAGTGCAGCTGTGAAATGTGTGTTATTGGAGTCCGGTGAGAGCTGGGAGACACTAGGGTTACACTTACCCGACGTCAGGAGTATTTAGTCAAATGTCAGAATTTCGAGGGGTTTTGGAACTTTTTGACACTGACAGATTATTTCATGTTAAAAATGTTTTTACTTACATTTGTTAGGGAGGCCATGCGAGCATCCGCCTTGTAATGTAATATCTAAGTCGTACACTTTTGTCAGAGTGGTCGTGGTTGATGTGATGCGTTGTCTTTGGCTTGGACACCTCTGATGGCAATGTGACGCCATTTTTGCCTATTAATGGCGTCACGAGAGCATTGGGTCATGGATGCGTCAGTGGCCTTTTTGATTAGATCAGTCCAGCGAGTTGGAGAACGGCCTCGGGCTCTCTGTAATGTAATGGGATTCGGAAATTCCCCGATGACGATGGTAGGCGGGTGCAGCATGCGGTGACCGGCACACCTGTATTGCGCGCGCTCGCGGCGTTAATGTCAGGACTTTTTAACAAATCACGTTTTTTCTTCAGTTTTACTTCTGGTAACCCTATAAGCGTCTGAGCTTAACATGCGTTTTGTGTAGATCAGTAGGTCTACAAGCTACGAGTGAGTGCTGGTTTAGCTGGCATCGATGCGCAGTTAAGCATTTTATGAGTTCAGTGCGTTTTACGAGTAATTACATTCTCTTTGTGTCATTTCATAAAGCTGTACATATTTTAGATTGCTTTGGAAGACCTACGCTGATGATATTGATTGTGTGACAAACTCAAGGGTCTTTTATTGCTAGCCTAGAGAAAGCTGTATATGTATACTTTCCATTAATTCTGATGAACCGCATTTTATATGCTACGTATGAAACTCTCTGCTATCTTTCTTGAAAACTACGACCTGGATGGTGTATAAAATGAGATGGAATTTCTAGGCCTGAACGCTAGCTAGTTGCCAAAATGATGCGATCGAAGGCACGCATGGTCTTTAAGACGCCTGTTCTCTCTTACCTAAAGATTCTCAAATTGAACCAAAAAGTATTTGTTCTCTACAGAATGTAGGCCTCTTTTAGAGAGTAAGCCCTACTGAGCTAGATTACGTTCAGTTAACTGCCACTTGCAATCCTCTCAGAGGGCATCTTTGCTGCTTAAAACTGGCCAGAGGGCCTGCCCTTCACTATTCTCCAACTAAACATGTAACACAAAGTGTATCAGCATTTCCCATGCCCTCATTACGTTTACGATGAACATTAGCAACTGTAAAACACGAATAGACTTTAATTAAACTCTTATTAAACCTCAATTCTATTGCGATTGGAATTTGTTTTTTAATCAAATTAGTTTGATTGCCTTTTTGGTAGTGGTGTAATATGTTGCATTTCTTGGCATGACATTTTTAAATCCTATCCTACTTACATAACACTAGCTGCACCCTGTGGTTTCACCCGCCTCTTCCCGTTATCCCGTAGGAACCTTTTTCCGGGATTGAAAGTAGCCTATTTTTAATGTTTTAAATCCAGGGTATAAGCGATCTCCATTCCAAATTTCACTCAAATATTAGTAGGAATAGGAAGTAGGATAGTAGGATGTGAGTTTGTAAATTTGGATGATTGAATGTTTGTTACTCATTCAAAAAAAAATACAAAAACCTACTGAATGGATTTTGATGACATTTGGTTTGGAGACAGTTCAAATCCTGGCGAAGGACATAGGATACTTTTCAACGTGATAAAGTGCAGCCCACGCGAGTGAAACCTGGCTAGTAAAACCATAATATAGTTAGAAGAGTTCAAAAGAAACTACATAGCAATAACAGTTTACGAATACCACCGATACCTGCCTAGGCCCCTGTAGGGAGAGGCTATGTGTGCCTAGGCCACAAGGTTCACGGTGTTACTGGCACGAGATTCGCTGCGCCTGCATGCGCCCCAAGTTCTAGCTATTACCTACCTACGTGAAGACGTGTTTTGAATGCTAGAACTAATTTGAATTATGTACACTCGTTTTTAATACTTACTATAGCGAACCGAAATGCGGTGTTTGGACAGAGAACGAAGATCACCGATAGCTCACAGAATTAGCAAGCTGAAGGGCCAGTTGGCTGATTATATAAGCCGCAGAACCGACAGCCGTTGGGGTAGAGGTGTTCTTCAGTGGCAACCACGACTTGGCTAACGTTATGTGGACGCCCTGCGACTAGGTGGATCCACGACTTGCGCCAAGTGGCTGGCAGCAGTTGGATAAGAAGTGCCGAAACCGCACTGAGATAAAATTCCTGACTTTCCTTCTGAGTCTTATCTTCCAAGTCCGATTCCTATCAAAATGTAACCTTTTCCTTCTTTAATTTACCTTAGTTTTCCTTCTAAATCAAAAGGGAAGGGCATCATCTCATACTCTAGGCAACTTTATATCCGGGTAAAATATGGGATAGCGTGAAAACCGCAAGTGTAACTGCGGGCCGTAACTAGTCCTATCCGACTAATATTATAAAATGCGAAAGTTTGTGTGTGTGAATGTTTGTTACCACGTATCACCGTAACTACTAAAACCGATTTTGATGAAATTTGGAATGGAGATAGCTTATACCCTGGATTACATAGACTTTTTTCCCGGAAAAAAGTTCCTGCGGGATAACGGGAAGTCGCGAGTGAAACCGCGGGATGTAACTAGTAATAAATAAAAATAAAACCATATTTATGGAATGTGCCATTCGTCGATGGGAGAGCGTGCTAATGCGCGTCGCCGTGTAATCTGTAATCGAGCGGTCAGCCGCGCTCCGTGGTAGGTAATAGGCGGTGAAATGTGGCTGGAATGTCATATTGATAACAGGAGAAAATTCCAATAGAATAACTAACTAACTAACTTCGAAGGCTCAGCGACCCAAAGTGTCTCTTGGTCTCCGAAACAAGAGAGCGTCGTCTCTATCCTAAGCGATTTTAGCCCCGTTCAAAACCTAAAAGGAAAAGAGAAAATAATACACTTCTCTAACTCTTAATGACACTGGGCCAACGTGGTAGAAAAAGAAAACTGGAACGCATCCCACAAGTGGGAACGTAATCTATAAGCTGACTATGTTAATTATGAAATTAAAGGTATAGAACGCTTTGTTTTTCACTTAACATAATTATATACCTACTATTAAACTAATTACATAAGCACTTGATGGATTTTGATGCACCATAATATAGAAAGTTTTGTGAAGAACTTAATGTTAGGAAAGTAAAGAGAATTGTTAGCGTTTTGTAATTATATAAAACACCGCTAAATTGTACTCGTGCGAAGACGGAGCGAGTCACTGTAAAGTAAGTTGAATGAATCTACTGTTTACAATCTTCAGAGAGAAGAAGTTTGCCAATTTCACCTCTTTGTTGTTGAATGGAAACAGATGAAATAATAAGTACCTATTAAGTGGAAACCATGGTTTGGATTTTAATAGACGCGCAGTTTAAAACTCCTTGTTTGATTTGAACGATTAGCTACGATTTTTTTCTAAAAGAGAGCTTTTCCAAAAAGTTTTACTTAATAAGTTATTGGAATCACACCTGTATTAAAACTTAGTAAAAGTACTAATCCCATTTGAGGATCCCATCGGAATACACAAGAAAAACAAATAAATCATTAAGGGACAAAATCACAGTGGAATAAATTAGTGGGAATGATTCAACGACACACAATGAAAAGTTACAAAAACAAGCTAATCACTATCGGAAATTCTGAATTACCCGACACCAACGCATGCTCTGATAAGAGGCAAAAATGAATCGAGCTTCAACATCCATACAGAGGTTTACCGACTTAAATATAGAAAATACATTCTCCGTATGTAAAACACGATTTCAAAGGGATTTACCGCGATGCCCACGCTTGACCTTTTCGCACACTACCTATGCTTCGCTAACCGTTTTTATATCTCAAGGTGAATAAAAATAAACTAGGTAATAAAAGATATAACCTCGCCTATTATAATGACATTTATTAATAACTAGATGTGAGTCGCGGATTCACGCGTAGAGATTCCAACAGGAATACATTTTCTGGGATAAAAAATAGCCTCTTCGGCCCGTAAGCTATAAACTATATTTTAAAAATCACGTCGATCCTTTTGATCCGTTGCTGACTGAAATAATAATTAAAATAAATACCATATAATTTTTTTAAAAACTTATCAGCTTTAGGCATCTTCCAAATTTTATGGCTTGTACTGTATGGTACAAAAATAAAAAAAGAAATGGTGCTTGTTGGTAAGCGCATCACCTGAGAACGGCTGAACCGATTTCGAATAAGGTTTTAATGCAAAAATAATTGGAAAATTTTCCGAGAGAATTTGGAAATTTGGGAAGAACTGAAAGTACTTTTTTAATGGACTTTTATGTAAGATAGTTTTTATCGGGAGATCTTTCATCCACGCGGGTGAAACCACAGGGTAGGTACCTATATATAGCTAGTACATTAATACTCCTTTGGAACTTACACTTGTGCCGCTATCTGCCAACTCTTCCATTGCCCAGTTTTATACAGCTATAGAGAGAAGACAAACATAGCGTACCTACTGAATGGTAAGAAAAACAAACCAGTAAGCCAAAAAAGACGCTTTCGCATAATTCCGAAACAAAAACCTGATTATTGGTTAGCAAGTGCGACCAAAAGGAAGCTTAAACGTGCCACAGACCTAGCTACAGATCCGTAGAGCTACTCAAACGGAGGCTTGCGCGCGCGCACGACCACAGATTAAGTAACACCACCGCACGGTCAAGGTTTCGTTCACTTTTTATGCGCGCGAAAGTTCAGCGCACCGCAGTGACTGTTACCTAATCTGCGAGTGCACCGATATGACGAGTCACTATCGCGAAGTTGCTTGTTGTTAATCTATGTTGTGATTAATGTTACACGCATTATGTTTGGCCAGTCGTGCTTGTGTGGTACTGTACCTATAGCAGTTGTAAATATGTGTGAGTGAGTTAGTACTGTTTTAAAGTGTTCAAGAACATAATGACTTATTTCACTACTAGATGAGCCTCGCAGTTTCACCCGCATGCACTACACTTTATCAGCATAAAAAGTATCATTTATGTCCTTTCCCAGGATTCAAAAGTATCTCCATACAAAAGGTAACAAACCGACAGACATACAGAGTTGCTATCGAGTTATAGTATGGATTAATTATGAAGCGATGATGGCTCAGTGCTTAGTGACGTCAACTTGTGAATCCTTCGATGAGCTTAAGCTTTCGTTGAAGGAACACATCATGATGGAATCTTAACTTGTTGGTAGGGTCTTTCCTGGCTAGCTACCATCAACAAGTTAAAAATCTGTCGCCAAACACCAACATAATTGTATTATAGTGTGTTCTGGCAGTCTCACTTGAGAGTCAGTTTCCAATCCCTCATCTTCGACCACAGCGTCACTTAGCATCACGTCTGCCGAAACATTACCCTGTATATTATGTAAAAAGATGTTTTTGACTCTCATTCGACCAATTTTTCGCAATTATCTTTTACAAATTACCATACTGACTTATCGCTACTCTACGAGGATGAACGAGAAAGCTACCACGCCGCAGGTTAATTTCTTACTGCTTAGGTATACTTAATTAAAATCGCTAAAGGCCATCACCGACATACGGAGATAAGAAGGAAAGTCTACACGGAGTCCATTAGTATGAACATCTTCCTAATTAACAACATGCTGCTGAATCGATCGAGGAAATAAGTCAGAAAGACGATAACGTAAAAGAATAAGCTAAAACTAATGAAAAAAGTAATTATTTGCAATGATATACTTATACAAATTAGTAATATGATAACTAAAACCAACAACATGAAAATTTAGAACAAGGTCAAGAATTGTCTCAGGAGAGTATGGATCGGACAATGGTAGTCCATATTCAAAACTGTGGGAACCACCTTTGAGAACCGTAGTCCAAATCCGAAACAATAGTAATAAACTATATCACGACAAAATTAAATATGCATCTAGGGATCTCGGCATACCAAAGGCAAATAGCCAAGAAGGCGCATATACAGTGGTAATAGTGACCGCAAAATGTAAAGTTGCCGATGTTATGATTTGGCATTTTTACCAGGAGGCTTCATTAGTGGACCTCTCGCGACAAGCGAATGAGTCCATCGTGCGGATTCGTGCGTGAAATCTTGTAGGCCCATCATTTATATCCCATTCAACTAAACGAATCGATATGTCAGCTCATTATTTATATGGATAAAAAAGTATTAGCAACTATTAGCCTAAATATTTTGGTACAGCAACAATGAATAGAACTGTATGGTCATCTCCGATGATTGATATCGAAACCATTAGCAAAACACTATTCCCTGCTATTCTAAATAGAAATCAGACTGTACCGTAGATGGAGTACATACATCAATCTTCGACAGCGAATTAAGTCTACATTTCAATAACGGTCACATGTTTTTAATTCAATATCGTATCAATACGCCATGATTAGTGCGAACAAAAAACATTTATTACCCTCTAGTACGTAAGTAATTGCATATCAGGTGGTGTTGCTGATTACAAAGTGGCTTCGGAGCGGTGGTTGTGAAGAGATGCGAATGCGCTGATGGCCCCAAGCCTCGATGGATCGGATGGGTAAAACAATCTAACTGTTCGCGTGATTGGACTTCGTACCCTGGGACCTATTACAGGTTTCCTATCAGAGGTAACGGTAGTTGTAACACCACTGTGTTTTACTCTAATAGAGAGAACTTATCAAAGGCAGCACTGATGATATTTGGTGCTGATAAACAACTGGTCATGAGAACGGAGTGATATTCAATGCCAGAGCTTGCGGATATTACTTTGAATGTATCGGAATTAAAATTGCTCGAGCGAGAATAAAATTATGTAACATATAATGTAAATTTGAATCATGAATATCGTTGAGGTTGTCATATTTTTGCATAATGAAATTTTGACATAATAAGACAAAGAAATGAGTATTCCGAAAGCGTAATAAACGACAGAAACAATATGCATAATATGTTAGGACAATAAATATGTGACATTTTGGAGGCTGACCTCAAAATGTTTAATAATGCTAAACATTTACAAAAGAGTATCGAAAGAGGTTCTGTTGCAAATCTATAGTTGCGGCTCTGATAGAATCGATGTCAAGTGCGAACTACCCACCGATCCTCGGGCGACGAAACGCAAACTAGTAACCTGATTACGTTTATCGCCGTTTATCTCCGATAACGATCAACCATCAACTGACGGGTCGGTCCGATATGGTGGCCCATGTATTTGAATCGTCGTCTGTCAACGCGATCTCTGACGTCTGACACACGATAAAACCGGCCAACGATGCTTTGGCCAAATCGCTACTTCAGGCCGATTGTTTTTGGTCCGACCGATTTGCTCGCAATAGAAAACGCGTTTGGATTTATACTTACTGACCGATATCGTCCAACCGACACTAGCTCAAATAACATTGGTTTGTTCTTATCTATTATACCATCCATTATTCTATACCAAAAAGCTGTCGTAAAATACCTATGTTCCAATAGCGTCACTTGATAGCCAGTTTCCAACTCTGGTGTAGCGTGACGCCACATCAGCTACACTTAAAGCTGTGCTTAAAGTTACCCACCCTGTAAGATTTTAGGAACTTGAATAATCGTACACCGACATTCGGTCTGAGCTCTCCGACCACCAACATATCGGCTGTCGTTATCGGTCATCGTGAAAACGCTGTATTAACAATCCATTCACCCGCAAAGTCGGCAACACCAGCTAAAACCGCACCGTGCGCGAACGTAAACCTGTACGTAAATTACATAGTACGAATCAAAATTTGACCCGCATAGAAATGGAACAGCCCGACAGGTTTCTGAGATTATACGTCTTTATTACCATAACTGTCAAGTGAGTCTTTAGTTTATGATCGAGTGTGAATGTAACTTTTATTACTTCGATTAAAAAATACACGTGGTTACCGGTGAGATGTGTAATCGATTTTAAAAGAGCTCGTGCATTTCTCACAGACTTTATCGTTTAGTTTGCCTAACAGATGCTTAATTTAAGCACTTATATCATTCGTTTTAGTCTAAAGCTTGGTGTAAACAATCAGACTTGAACTCGTAAACTCGTTATACAAAAACAACGTACACTTCTAATTAACTTCATACTTTTGTATTACTTAACACGATGCCCCCCCCCCCTTATTTCATGAGTTATGAATTAGTTGACCCTAAAATTGTTTAAATACTTAAATTGACTTCATGAATAGAAGATAGAACTATTTGACTCTCTTGAAGTAAAATAGTACTAATGCGATTTCTTTGCTTCCATCAAAAAAGGCGGTTCTCTTGATGGAAGCTAAAGAAACCGAAATTATTCTGAAGTGTTTTGCTTGAAAGCTTCATCGCTACCATTAGCGTAACCGGCTACCTGCTTAGCGTGTAACGTAACTGTTTCCATTCAAAACTTCGTAATAATGTCATCGGCCTAAAACATGCAATGGTCACTTAGGAGCGACCACTTCAAAGAAACTGTTTAAAGATCATTTAGGCCAACAATTCGAGCCGTGGGAGGAAACCGTACAACTACTGCATTGTCCAATTAAAAATTAATTTGAATTTTACTGTGCCATTTGTATGTTGTCATTGGTTTAAACGGAAAAACTCGGGCGTAATGAAAGTTGGTAAGTACTAACGAAAATAAATTAAGGTAATAAGGAACAATAGAACGTATTATTACGGACAACGGAGGTACGGTCAGCGACATAAAATGCTGTACAATAAACCATTTTTTCGATTTTCTTTATCATCGTAGACAACAACCTTCGACCGAATCATCCTTCAAGATCAGTTGTGTGGTGGTCAAACGCTGTCTTCAAAGTAGTAAAAAAAATATTTCTGATCCAATACGCATTTGGAAAATCAAGTACGATCAGAAACCTTTGTCACTGACTGTACAGCGTACATTTAAGTAAATAAAAAGAAGATGTTTACCGTAGACGGAATATTTTATTATTTCCTTGACTAATAGACAATTCAATTTCAAACATCACTCAACTCAAAAATGGTAGAGCAACACTTCCTCGTGAAAAAGTCTTGCAAATGCTTATATTTCTTACTTATTAACATGCACTGTAAAGATTACTCCTGAAGCGCTAAACCTAATTAACTGATATTGCCAAAACATGAAACATCGCTAGTTTGAATTGAAGCTACAGTGTTCGGTACTTTGTTATGCCGGAAGTCATTAGAACGAGGAAATGACCACCGTAACGGCGATGGTATTACCTCATCTGCCGGCATTAGTGACAATGTCAAAGTTAAACGAATAATTATAGCTGAACTTGATGACTTTACAAAAAAAACCTTACGCGACGCGACATCGGCAGTCAAAGTACATCATGAGTTTGCCTAGTTATGTTGAAGTCGGTAAAATAGTAACTTTTCGCTGAACTATATTCATTGTTCAAAGCTTTAGTATGTATCAGAATAGTTTGAATTTTAGTAAACAAATGATTTGATTTGAATATAAAGTCGCTATACACGGCAATTTTATAAACATACTAATATTATAAATACGTAAAGTATCTATTTGTTTGTTTGTTTCCTTTTCACGACTAAAGGCAAAACGTATCGTAATAAAAATTAACAAGGAGATAGATTATATTCTGGGGAAGGACATAGGCTATCTTTTGTCTCAGAAAATAATCTTGAAGAGGGTGAAATAGAGGTTGAAAGTTTGTAAGGGCGATCCATAACTCCTTAAGTTAAGGATCTGGAAATTTATATTTAGGCCTATAAGTATCTTGACACTGGGGCCCAATTCTCGCGGCGTAATATATTATCACATTTGGTAAATATCGCAATAACAAAATTCAATACATATTTTGACAGTTATTGCGATATTTATCGAATTAGCGAGAATTGGGCCCCTGATCTAGTTCCGATCTTCGCAGTGCTTATTTAAATACTTTGAGTCCTTATTCAACTTCCCTTATTTCATCTAAAGATAAGAGGGCTATTAATGAACAGTGACGAAAGCTAATAGATAACGGAAACGTTTCACTGACAGACAAGTTTATCTTGTCAATGGTGACATTGACTGGTGTCTCGCACCTGCTTGCTATGAACACAGCAGTTATTAACATTTCGGTAATGAGTCTTCAGTTGGCTCATTTATTCAGAACACAAGGCTTCTGTGTCACGACGAGCATAAATATGCTTAAAAAAGTATGTTACGGGCAGCTGCAGGGTAGGTCACTTACTATATGGTATAGAACTTTTTTTACACCTTATAGGGTAGCGTTTGACAATAAGTTACTTGATTTTAAGTGACGATGTGGTCGAAGGTGTCGCCACGCTACGCTTGGATTGAGAATTATCTCTCAAGTGGGGCTGCCAATACAACGATAGATGCTTGCCTTACCAGCTTGAAAGTTCTCTTTTTTTCAATCAAACTATAACACCCCATTTTACCCCATAAATTTTTTTTTGTGATTAATCATTGATTGGTAAGCTATATAAATAATATTACTATCATGCGCATTTGAAAACCAGTTCAACTAATACAACAGCCACAGATTCTGTATACTACAGAATATACCATCTACGAGCACACTAATGAGTCGACAGTAATTTTCACACTAAAAGCTATTTTATATAAAAAAATGGCGGTGCACATTCAAAGGCGGCGGATTTTTTATTTTCCCATGAGAGTTGTCGAAGATATATCGATAATTAAGAATAGTAAATTGATTTCAGCTTAATTAACAAGTTGGCTATTCAAAGTGGGCCTAATAAATGGCACTGATTAAGTGTATTGCCCATAAAATGCAGTAAACGAAACTAGACATTCAAAGATCTCGTCTATGACAGGCTATAAAACTAACTTGGACATAATATAGAGTCTATAGACCACATTATGAAGCAACAACAAGGCGTTGCCAGTGGCTTTGACTGCGTCGACTTCAAGATTTATAAGAATAATAATAACTCACATAAACAATCACAATCAATACATGGCATCCTGGTCCCTAATTAGGATAAATAATTTCCTATTTCAATGATATTAGAAACCATAAGTGGATCAGGGATCCACAACACCCGGACACGAAACGAAAAGTTACACTTATTTTGCCAAACATTAATTTAAATATGTTCTGAATCTAATCCGCGACCTTACGCTTTGCGGTCGGCTGTTCACCTATTGTGCCATATCGGTTGTCAAATTGTCACACAGGCGATAAGATCTCCCCTCTCAACTTTTACATCCCGCTGTGCAGCGGCGGCTTTCTTTACCTTATAAGAATCCCTCGAGTTACTACGTACCTGTTCCCAAGGTAGCTCAGATTGTTATAACGGTATCAGTAATTATTTAAAATACCTTATCATCAGCCGGAGGAAGTCCACTACTGAACATAGGCATCCCTCTTTGAACGCAACCATGAACGACTATTAGCCATCGATCCATCGACTCCCTGCGACTCTTTCAATGTCGCCGGCACCTAGTGGGGGGAAATTAAAACACCTAAGCCTAATAAAACTTTAATACTGACTAATAGAGAACGAAAAGTCTACAAAGATATCAACTTCCAAGCGGGCCAAGCCGCGACGCAGGTCGCTAGTCTAATCATAAAGCTGTACCACCCAAGTCGTTTTATAGATTCTACAGGGCATCTAATAAATTTGTGCTTCCACTTAGAAAGCAGTAACAAATTGCAATTTTATCGTTTTCTAATGGTCCGAGGACTTCACATACATCAAAGAAATTTGCGTGCGTAAATTAAAATGATGCATCGTCGCTAGCATTGATATCTATAGCTATTATATATTGGCTAGCGATAACTAATAGCTGATCCTCGGCACTCTAGATTGAATCATAGACAGGTCCTTAGCCAGGCAGGAAGAACATTCACAGTATAACATAACTGTTGTTAAGTAAAAACAAACAGGTTGTCTATGAATGACATCTATCTATCTCTTCACCATCTCACTTTTAAGTGCGTGTGCCGAAAATAAATTAAATCAAACCTAATTTAAGATTTTACGTTCATTTGGAAAAAAATTGGTGCTGAAACCCGGGATGAACCGGAGCAATGTTTTTAAATGCGATTCCGAATTTGACAAAATAAGAATAACATTTCCATCGTTTTTAGTGCTCAAGACAAAGGTCTATTTCATAAACTTATAGAATTACCTGTTAGTTCTAAGCAGTATTCCCCAACACCTTGCACGTACCATTCCGATCAATATTCGGAATGGATGTCACATACCTACTACTGATTGAACCTCCAATCCTACCCTTTTACATCCGACTCTGTACAAAGTTAGTGCATAAACCAGTAATACGTGATCGCAGGCATGAGGCAGGTTCTATCGCGTACATTAATTAAACCAATTACTGAACGCCAGAGTGCCATCCATTACGCGAGGTGATTGCTTACATTTTTATTAGCAAGCCGTTAGATTTGTTAGCTGATGCAGATTTTCCGAGACTTGATTGAGTATATTTTATCGTTTTACACACAAACAGAAACGTTTCCCCATTTTTATAATTTGGAAATCTTCAAGGCATGCGTGCTGCACCGTCGACCGCATCAGCACTTGGCATCAGGCCAGATGTCGGTCAAACGCAGTTCTATCTATACAAATAAATAGAATTGAAGTGTATGTTGGTAATTATGAATTAAACACTTTTCAACTACACGTTTATACTTACAGCAAAAAACATTTTTTTTTAATTTTGTCCGTTTTGTCTGACTGTCTGTCTGTTTGGCTAATCTCTGAAATGGACTGATTTTGACGGGACATTCACTCGCAGATATCTAACTTAGGAGGTTACTTTTATTTTAGAAATTTGAACCCTGGGTCATAGGATACTTTTTATTGCGATAAACTGTAGTTCACGCGGGGAACTGCAATAAAAATTATCACTTACATTTATATTGCCTCTAGTTTTTAAAACACTTTTATTTGATTCGCTACTTCTTCAGCAGCTCTTTAGAGAAATTTTGGCAAGACAATGTACACGCTTCAAAATCGTTCCCAACAATCAATTCACTTTCGCTGAGCGATTCTTATCGCATAAAGCGGACGCGAGCCCTAGGCCTTCGTCCATTCCCTCACCGACCAGCACGCAGCACGCCACTGCCGCTAAACTGCACCCAAGAATGCGCTCCCTTATCGCTCTGGATTGTATTTCATTCACCGCGAACGGTGTGACTGAACCCGCAACGCTCGCATCCTTGAGAACTGGTCGCGATTGAACAGTGTTATATAAACCAATGTAAGATTATTCATTTGAACACGTTTATTTCTATTAACATCCCGCCGGCGAGTCGGAAACTTTGTTGCTTGTTTTATAATCGCGCTCGAATCGGATATTACTTTTTCGCTGTGCGAACTGCTCTTTGATTACTCGGCATCACTATTAAAAGAGCAATAACAATATGTATGTTCGCATTATTATTTCGTTTTAATAATTACAGCCCGATAAAACTTTGTGATTGTTATTAAGGCGGAGAATACGAAATTAAGCTGAAAAATTAGTGTTCATGACAACCACTTTTCTCCATCATGTAAAATGATAAAACAAAGCAGGCAGTGATCTTTCCGTCAAAAAATTGAAAATTTTTGGACTTAAATTGGGATGAGTTAGTTAAAAGTTATTTTTAGCAAAAAGGCCTCAATTGTATTTAGCTTTTTTTTGACTCTCAGATTGACATGAGATAACCACCCCTTCTCTCTCGCTTCCGGAGCGAGGCTTTTGACACCCAGGCCTTAATAGAAAGCTGATAACTGATGATAAGATTACGTCAGTGAAAGGTCATTGTGGTTTCAGACACGCTTCAAATTCGCTCGCCATTCTTTACTTTGTTATTTTTTTGTTAAGATGAAGTTGTTGTATGAACATTTACCTCTTGACTCATACCTAAAGTTGTAGGTTGTATTTTTTTATAACTTTCTCGGCATCTTTTGCTTTGATATATTTTTAATCCCACGTCTTTGGTCTGTTTTATTTTTACATGCAACTGACGAGACCCCGAGATTTCAGATGTTAAATCTCTTTATTATTTCCTATAATTTCACTGGAAACATTGCCCTACAATGCTCTCGTTTGTTTAGTGCCGGTTTCAATAACCTATCTATCCATGGTTGTGAACTGGAGATAGAAATTTGACACAAGCTCCATAGAAGTAATTTCGAGAAGTGCTTTTGCTTTTGTGAATATATTAATCCTAATCAAGCGAAGCGAAGCGAAGCGTTTTGCTTCCACATTCATAATGCGTACCGCTAAGGAGTGGAACTCCTTGCCAGAGTCTGTGTTTCCCGAACACTACAATTTGGGGATCTTCAAGGCAAGAGTGAACAGGTACCTTCTAGGTATGCGTGTTACACCGTCGACCGCATCTACGCTTGGCAACCGGGATGGCGGTCAAACGCATACCTATTTAAAGTAAAAAAAAAAAATAATTATTCATGATAGACACTAGCCACTCTCTTTGAAACAACCGCTATCTGCAGAGGATATTGCGTTTACGTTTTTCAATTCAATCGCTGTTCGAGCATTGCAAAATTGCAATGCAATAAAGTGTTCATTCTGTCAGCAGCGTCCAGTCTAAGGAAACCGAGTTGTTTACCATCCCGAGATCTCAGTGATCGATTGCCGTCGCTGATCTGTCGTTGCTCCTATATTGTTTACGGTTATTATGCTAGTCTGTTGGACAACTTCCATAGAAGATATTGTTATACTGAAACAAGATGTAACGTAGTGTCTCATCTTTATTTATAAAAAGGTTACAGTTACGACCCATGGTGTCACTATGTATATTATGATTTGGGAATCCATAACGAATAGTTTACAGATTTTCATCTTGAGCCCTCGGTGAAGGAAAATATCTTTTTTTTTAATACTATTTACAGGGTAGCGTTTGACCACAAGTCACCTGATGTTAAGTGACGATGTAGTCGAAGATGGCGCCACGCTACACCTGGACTGGGATTGATGTAACCAGAGCTCGGTGGTAGGGCATTTTCTAGTGCTCGCCGCAAGTAAACAATCTGTCACTAGCACCTATCGGTGTGTTCCGGCAGCCTTGAGAGCCAGCTCCCAATCCAGATGTAGCGTGGCGCCACCTTTGACTGCATCGTCACTTAACATCAGATGACTTGTGGCCGAATGAGATTGGGGTTAAAATCTTTCAAAATACATGCTAACTTTAGTACAGATACAGATCAGAGTTAATAAGCAAAGTATTGGTTTCCCTCCGTGATGGGTAGCAGTCATCTACCGTAAGGCACTGTACCGTTGTGTATGAGAGCCTGATGTCTGTACCAACAGATCAAAGAAAGTAAGTAAAATCCGTATGAAACGGTAGGCAGTTGGCAGAAGCTAGTACTAGCTTCGCACCGTCAGAAATGTGAGTTAGTTAGCATAGTGCGCCGTCAATCATGTTGATTGACAGCAAACAGCTACCTCCCCATAAGTCATGGTACCGTAAGTTTGTTCACAAACATTGAAGGCTGCACCGCGCGTTCAGAAAATATCGGTGATTTGGAACTGTTACTGACGTAAAACTGATATGTTACTGCGCTTTGAAAGTGTAACGTAACTTTCTTCTTGTTTTCTTTTTTTATTTCTAGTGTCTAGTGTCTACTGCAGCAGCGCAGCTTTGGTATTGTTTAGAAAATATCAACACAGCAACAAATCTGAGTGACTTAAATATGTGTTTTGCTTTATACTTTTTCTCCAGAATTTCACCTGCAATATTGCTCTCCTCTAATACCTCATCATCGTCATCATTATCAGCCTTTCACGTTTCCACTGCTGGGACTCTGGCCTTCTCTGAGAGAGAGAGTAGGTATGGGCTGTAATCTACCTTTAATACCTATTTCTCAATATAGACATTACGTAGCTGAGGCCAAAATACAGAGTGCGTAAGTTTTTTTTTATAGATGGGCGAACTAGCAGTCGGCCAGACTAATGGTAAGCGGTCACCGTCGTCTGTGGACATTTGCAACACCAGGGGAGTTACAATGCGTTGCCGACTCTTGAGAACCCTTGTCGCAGCCATCATGAAGGACTGCAATTTTTAGCACTGTGGAAAGACTTGCGGAGGAAGCTCGTTCCACATTTGGCAAGTATGCGGGAGAAAGGAGCGCATTAATTGTGTGATCCTACATGCAAAATACTACTACTTATAAGGCTTTTGTTTACCAAATCAGCCAATACCGCTGCGTTTCAATTTCATGCGACCAATACGTTCTGAATTCAAGCTAATACCATAAGAGCATTCAGAAGTCAAAACACGGAAGCCGAAGCGTTATGTCCCATAAAATATATTGAGCTAGTCCACATGTCGAACGGTCGTCGGCGACCGGGCGCGCATGTGTGGTCCCATCGTAAATCTGGATTGCTATCTTCTCGGGACACGAGACGGTTCTTATACTTACATAACCAGTGGGTACATAACAGCTTCATAATTTTTTTGTTGTTCTCTTTGTGGATCTTTATTTTTATTGTTATGATAAAAGCAACCTTCAGCTTAATACGTTTTACTTGTTCTCTCATACATTTACATGGTCTAGCTATACCTAATCTAAGCAACATCTCATCCCTATTTCTTATCATCCCAGCCCGAAAGATTTTCCACGCGTCATCTCTATGACGCGTGACAATGACAGCGCGGGAATCCCTCTTGTATTTGCCAAAACACAGCTAAACAAAAAATTGCGTTCTAATATAACACTACATAATACTATTATTATTTGGTAAATATCGGCTTAAAAGGTATTATAAATGTCCTGCGGAAGGCCCCAGAATTCCAACTATCTCTATAACAAATGCCATCAAAATCTGTTCAGCGGTTTAGGCGTTAAAAGGTAGCAAGCAGGCAGAGGGACAGAGAGAGTTACGAGTATTTTCGCATTTATGTTATTCATTATAGTATTAAGTATGGATAATTGGATATACTCATTAAGAAACATTAACCATTAAGCAACTATTGACTGTACATATTATAGACCGAGTAAGTTGTTATCTCCACTCATCACGTTTTCATTCATAACAATACAGTTAGGAGCAAAATAATGGGTACCTACTTTAAAACACTCGCGTGATTTGACATTTTGTAATCAGCTACAAATGTTTTACCAACTCACACATTGAAATTAGATAATACACTCGTAATAACGTGAAAGTTTGTGAGTATGGATGGATGGATTTTTGTTACTCTTTCACGCAAAAACTACTGAACGGATCTGAATGTTTGGAAACGAGATAGCTTATACCCTGGATTAACACATAGGCTACTTATTAGCGGGATAACGGTAAGACGCGGGTGAAACCGCGGGCCGCAACTAGTAGAAAATGAAAAGGGCGTATTACCATACCCGATTTGTCATTTGTTTGTACAATATCGGCATGGATAGATAGATAAGGGGCATGTAGGTAGGTAGGTACCTTAGTAAAGTAAACATACCTATTACCAATACCTATTCTGTATCATCGATAAACATATAGGCCAGTGTCAAACTGAACATCTATCAATTCTAACGAACTTGTAAATTGGATATCTTGCTAATGGTGTTGCTTGCGCCACTAATTGGTGTGACCACTCGCGATAATGAGACCCCACCCATAAATATTAAATTACCCAATTAACACTTTTTATACAAATTTTAGCACACTTTTATTATAATAACACCTTTTTTAGGTACTGCAGACGTCAATATTAAAATGTATATACAATTTCATTGTTTTGATTTTTCACAAATATGTATATTAAAATTTGACATACCTGTTGCTCTGACGTAACCTCTTCTCTGCTACTTTCATCTGAAACAATACAAACATGCATAATTAAATTTCAACGTCTTGTACGTACATTATGTTAATACTAGCTGCACTCCGCGGTTTCACCCGCAAGGGCTACACTTGATCGAGATAAAAAAATCTGGTGTTATCCACCCTTAGCACCTAGGGGTATGAAAAATAACCTACGACCTATTCTCAAACCTACAAAGCAAAACACAAAAAATTTCATGAAAATCAGTCAAGCCAATTCGGAGAAGTTCGATAACAGACTCTGTGGCATGAGTTTTTTTTTTTATATTAGACTCTGGCCTTCTCTCAGAGGGAGTTTTTTTTTATACTGATTAGATAAAATTGCAAGCTTTCAGGGCAAGTAATTCGATTGTGCTCAATATTTTATGACCTTGTAAAGAAAACAAGGAATGCAAGTATTTTGCGATTTTTCTGCCCTGAAACACATCTCGATTACAGTGCGGGACATTCGAATGCGCACCGATAGCGCCACAGTCTACTAACTGCGAAACAAGCCGCGACAACTCTTAGGATGCCACCGGCTCTCATCAGAATGTCACCGGGCTCGTTGGCGGGGTCGACGACCTGCAGCCCAATTTCATGATGCATACGTTTTTTGCACGGTTGTGTAAACTCGAACGTGTACTAAATAGGGTTGATGCCGTTGTACCCAATAACTTTTACGTACTTTTTCTTTGAAGTGAAACTAATCGATGGGAAACAACTTAAGCTGACGCTATTTAATATCATAACTTTACTTATAATCCGCCTCGGCTTCGCTCGGGTAGGCAAATATAAGATGGGTTCATACAGAAATCACATAGAAAAAAGCACTTTTAGTTTTTCCTAAAGTTATCAAGTTTCGCCTGTATTTTCCAAAAATCTTGTTTCGTACTAACCTTACATGACAATTACCTACGAACCCAACAAAAAAAAATTCAAATCAGTCGAGTCTTTTTTGGTTTTAGCGAGGCTAAGGAACAGCCGATAACCGATGAGGAAGAAAGGTTCTTGAGTGGCGACCACGAACCGGAAAACGCTCTGTAGGTAGGCCCCTCGCCCCCCACTAGGACATTGTAAGAGTCGCAGGGAGCCGATGGATGCAAATGGCTAGTAGCCGTTCACGGAGGCGTTCGAAGGGGAAAGCCTATGTTCAGCAGTGGACTTCCTCCGGCTGATAATGATGATGAATGAACGGCAATAAAATTGTGCTTTCATCAAATATTTTAGCGGCATTTAAGAAGAGCCTTCTTTAAGGTAGGGCAGACGGTTAGGAAAATATCGTTTTCACGAACCTAGATTCCTCTATGAATTGTTTACTAAATATCAAAGCTATCCTATTAATATCATAAACGTGAAAGTTTGTATGTATGGATATGGATGGATGAATGGATGTTTGTTACTCTTTCACGCAAAAACTACTGAAGGGATCTGAATGAAATTTGGAATGAAGGTAGCTTATACACTGGATTACCGCATAGGCTACTTTTTAACAAGGAAAAAGGTTCCTGCGGGATATCGGGAAGACGCAGGTGAAACCGCGGGGCGCAACTAGTTCTCAATATAGCTCGAAGCTCGCACGAGCTCAACACCTAAGTGGTAAATGGTAGTCACAAATTGATTCTCGTCATTACGCCACGGAACTTGCGTACGTGTCTTCGATACGAAATTACGTGAGTTCATTTCAGTTTTTAGGGTTCCGTATTTCGAAAGGTAAAATGGAACCCTTACGACCATTTCGTTGTCCGTCTGTCTGTCTGTAAAAACCCATTTTCTCGAGAACGGGTGGTGGTGAAATTTATATCAAATACTCGGCTCTACGGTCTTTTTCAGCTGTGAAAAAATCGAACTTTTAAGTCAACGCGATCAATATATATGATCGTTTATGTCGCATATAGTCATAACACCATATTGTTTTCATTTAACTAGTTTTACAAGTCTTAGGGACTCATGCGCGGCATCCCCTTGTAAAAAGTGTAAACTAGACCATAAGTGTTTTTGAATAAATAAATATTTTGCCATACTTTGTGAATTTACAAGGGAATCAAAACCTACAGGGTACTTCCCGTTGACCTAGAATCATGACAGGCATCAAGCAAGGTCTTACAGCACATATAAAGAAAAAAGTCTGAAAACCGTACATATGTAATTTAACAGCAAAAAAGAACGAGTTTGTACGGAACCCTCGGTGAGCGAGTCCAACTCGCACTTGGCCAGTTTTTTATTTATCCAACGAACAACGTCATCTCTGCTAATGTTAATGACATTTTTTTACCAATCCCAGATACAAAGTGCTCTTGTATGTTTTATCTTCGCAATAAAACTATTTCATCCTAATTCGTCGAGTCTTCTCGTCGCCAATACCACAATATCTGAAGACGAAAGTCTTCAACCAGTGCGTCCTACCTGTTATTACATACGGAGCTGAGTCATGGACACTCACGGCACGACTAGTCCACCGATTTTAAGTTGCTCAGCGAGCTATGGAAAGGGCTACGCTTCGGGTTTCTCTGAGGGATCGAATCAGAAATAAAGTGATCGAATCAGGAATAAGGTGAACTAAATTCACCGACATAGCCCACAGAATTAGCAAGCTGAAGTGGCAGTGGGCTGGTCATATAAGCCGCAGAACCGACAACCGATGGGGTAGACGTGTTCTTGAGTGGAGACCGCGACTTGGCAAACGTAGTGTAGGACGCCCTGCGATAAAGTGGAGCGACGACTTGCGCCGAGTGGCTGCCAGTAGTTGGATGAGAAGAGCCGAAGACCGGGCTCAGTGGCATGCCTTGGGAGAGGCCTATGTCCAGCAGTGTACTGATACGGGCTGATGATGATGATGATGATGAACCTAATTGAAGTCTATACCAGTATAATCAACCCACACATTACCAGATGTGGATGTTTTTGCCAGAAACGTTGTAATGATGATTATTGCACGAATTCATTTAAATAAATTATACATAAAAAAAGTTTACAGCCCCAAAATTACTATATCAAGGTAACGAGACGAGCGTTGAACTGTAATTGATGAAACGGTTTTTACACTCTGTGAGTAATGTAAGAACTTTTTTTGTATAATCAAGGGAATCACATCGTGGAACCGTCCGGCGTCGATCGGACGCTAAGCGAGCTCTTATTTCGCCAAATTCACGTCAATCTCATTCAATTTGATGACCGATGTGGCGCAATGGGCGGATAGCCGACTGTGAAGCGTGAGGTCGCGGGTTCGATTCCCGCTACAGAACAAATATTTGTGCGTTGCAAAAAAAAAAAGCGCAAGTATTTGTTCTGTGTCTGGGTGTTGTGGATCCCCGATCCTCGTAGTTTCTGATACCCTAGATACAGGGAAACTTAGTTAGGGGTCAGAGCCTATGTATGTGATTGTGAGGGCATTAAAAAAAAAATAAGAAAAAATAAACACAAAAAAAGGAAAGAATAAAGTATATTTGAATCTAGTGCCGTTATATCATGTGAGGAAATTGACGTTTGGTATAAAGTGTGATGCACGTAATAATGTTATGCCAGGATGGGTTTGTCACGCGCAAGACGAGGGGTGAACGCTCGCGGCAAATGTAAGAGTCCCGTTAAAACAAATCTTTTTATTTGCGGTGCAATTATCTCCTGCCTGATTTATTATGGCTGAGCGTCCATGAATTTTGTGGTCGAGGCACATTCTGTCACGGAGGTATTTTAATATGTTCGCGCGATTCGATACTAATCCGAAAAGTGCCGCGTCCACGCTACCATTGTGGCCTAGGCCTGTCATATCAGTTTCAAAACGTCATACAATATCGTAATCCACAAAACCATTCAAAAGAGAACAGTAATAATGACCTTTATACTGTAAATGCTTGATGAAGAGTAATTGGTAAACTGCGATTTAATAAATACAAGAGTAATACAAGAACAAAAAAGAGACAATACAAGAGTTCAACCCGCCCAGTTGAACACTTGTAGTAAGATCATGGAGATAAATTCGTAGAAGATAAGCAATATAGCTTGGCGTCCGTTAGGTACCCACTGCCCGATAACACACTACGCGCGTGTAGGTTCGCTATGAAAGCGTAGGCCGCATCGTCCACTGCGACCCACGGCCACGCTACGAAGCGTGGCTTGATGACGTCAACAACACACGCGTGGCTTGCTCGGATGCGTAGCTTACGTAGCGCACGCTATACATGCGGGCCATGCGGCACACAGAGGCGTAGCTTGACACGGCAGCAGCGGGTAGGAGTGGGACTCAAGGGAATGGCAGCGTCACTAGTACCCGTGCTCCGCATAATATGCTGCAGTGGAAATGTAGACATACGCAGATAGAGTAATGGACCCACGCGGCACGTGCATGCATAGCTTATGCGTGCACATCCTGCGTAGCAATGGATTGTCGCCTTAATACAGTTCTTTCGAATTACCGAAGTAAGAACAGTAGTATTTTTAAATCTGTATCAATATAACACTGAGACATCAATATAATTAAGGGCAAAAAGTTTTAGTTATATATAAACTTTCCATTTTCTCATCTATCTAGAACACTAACTTCTGTAGTCAGAGTAAACTTTATCGTTGAAATTATCCGGAGATATCATTGTTTATGGTTCTCATGACCTCTAGTAATGTTAATAAATAATAATCACAGAACGTAATTACTATATTTAGATTCTAGATTAGACGTTGAACTTTGCCACTTAATAGTTGATGTTTAACTACTGATTTGGTCATTTCACTTTTTAATTATGTTTCATGAATATTTAAATTGTTTGGTGTTTCCCTACATAATTATGATAAATAGTGTATCAGTTTCCGTGTAAAATTTTCAAGTCTTATTATTATTATAAATGCGAGTTTATGTGTGTGTGCGTGCGTGTGTCTGTGTGAATATTCGTTGCCACGTATCACCGTAACTACTATTACCCTGGATTGACACATAGGCTTCTTTTTCTCCCGGATAAAGGTTCCTGCGGGATAAAAAGAAAGACGCGGCTGAAACCGCGGGGCGCAACTAGCATTAAATATACAAACATGGTCTCGTTACAATTTTATTCTATGTTAGTACGAGTATAGATTGTGATGTTCCATTATAGATTTCATCTGTGTATTTGTCCATCTATCTCATTAATTAATTTTATTAATACCCACTTAACTGACCATGATATTTCCCACTTTGGCTTCTTAACCTGTTGTATCATTAATGACATCATTCTTTGTTACCTACGCCCAACTGTATCGAATTACATTTTTATCTTTAGGCCAGGATTATCACTTCAAAGAATTGTTTTGGTGAATTTCATTATTTAGCCCACGTCGTACATATATAAGACCACCAACTAATCTGCACCTAGGTACAGTCAGCGACAAAAGAAGTCCAACAAGTTTCCAAAAGTATATTAGCTCAGCCAAGTTTGGTGTTCAAAGCCTTTTGGCGACTTAAGTCTATCAGGAATAATTACTAAGTGCTAAGGAAAATTTGGTAGGTATGTTTAGCAACTTTTCCCGCTGACTGTACCTACTACAGTTTTGAGCCTACTATTATACCTACTATTTGAGAGAAAATACATTATCAGGTACATATTCTGATTATTCATTAAATTTTACGCAATAAAAGAAAATAACTTAGTGAGCTTTTCTGAAAGCAACCTTTTTCTGAAAGTAGGTATAAACTAATTAAATGCTAGAACCTAATAGTGTAAGAAAGAGTCATAAAAAGTCGGATGTCATGGAGAAAAAAGCATTAATTTGTTTTATTTTCATATCTAGACGACTGAGGTCACATTATAATACTGTATATCTTATGCAGTATAACAAACAAAGTTCTCAGTAGGTACTGTTAATCCTTTCTTCCAATCTGCCGGTTTCCCTTTAAGGACTGACTTTTATCTTTATTCATCACTGTTCTACGCATGCGGTGTTACCAGTTCTTCCAGTTTGGCTTCAAAAGAGCCGAATATGTTTAGGGTTTGTTTAAGTACCATACACATAATGTTATACAAACTCATTACGAGTAGGTACCTACATATCTAATATTCTTATCATTTGATTGTGCATTTTTATTTATTCTGCATTTCGACATAAGTCAAAGTCAATGTCAAAATTTGTTTTATTCAATAGGATACATTATGATCACTTTAAAACGTCAACTTAAAACTAGCTACGCCTGTTCCAACCTCCTTACGCCGGCAAAAGAACAGGTAAGAAACGCGCGGCAGGTAATTTTTTTTGGCGCGATCACATTGACAATTTAATTCTTATTACTAATTGATTGAATTGGAGCAAGTTCACTAAAATCCCAAGCTTTTCTTTGTCATCTAATAGTCCGATATTTTTTAATTAGCATAGATGCTTAAACGTTTTGATCGATCGTTTTGTTTAGATCGTGAATCGTTCACTTCCATATTAAGTCTGCTTGTGCATGCGCATTGTGTTTTTAATAAACCAATAGGTTTAATTTCGATATCATATTATCACAGATACCTAACATGTAAAAAAAACTTTAAATGCGAAGTGAAAGGTGTAAACTGAATTACTCTGGCATCAAATTTCTTTTTTCACAGAAATTAGGCTTCACACTGTCAGAACATCTCTGTTTCTAGCACACATTCAACCGTGTTCAAATATACCTAAATTTAACGATGTCATCGTGTCACAATTTCTGCATTTTGCCAAATTAAATAAGCCTTTAAAAGAGTCTAGGCTTATGCTGTTATCAGGCGTTGTGCTCTAGATAAAACACAAATGTTAAATGCATTTTGTTTGCATTTTAGATAGCTTATCTATTTCTTGTATTCATCTCGGGTTGTATGTGTAAGAACTAAACACGCTGTAATTACCTCATAGATGTCAACAAGAACGCGCTGTCTGCAGAGTTTTTATTTTCATTTTGATTTTTTCTGCTGCTCTTATTGATATGATACTTTGTCTGTTCTGTTATATTTATTTAATGTCTTCGCTCACTCGTTTGTATGCGAGCGAGCTAGTGACCAACTCTATAGGCGAAGTTTTCAGGCCGCCTGAAAGCCTTTGACAATCTTGTAAGACTGCTGTATTCGAGACCGACAGCTTATAGTGTTCTTATATCTTGTATCGTTGTTATTTGCATATTATTTAAATTGAAACAGTGACTCGCCCCGTGGCTTCAATCCAGTATTTTTCCCATACATGTTTTGGTGTTTCATGTAGAAATTTTATCTATGTTGATCTTAGTAATCTACTTTTTCAAAATTTCAACAATATCGTAGGAGCTGTTTTGGCGTCAAAGAAGATGAACGATCAAACCAAAATCAAAGAACTTGATTTATATCCAATATACTTATTATATTAATAAGGAACAAAAACATCTTAGGTTACATTCCCGTGATTTCGCACACCAAAATTGTTTCCTTCCTCTCGTATAACATCGTAAGCTATTTTAAAACAAAGCATTTCAGTAGTAATGTTTCGATTAAGAGCAACTGTAGATCGTTTGTAAACTTTTCAATAAACAGTTGTATTGTTTTACAACATTAGGTATTTTGCCGACCCGCGAGTCGTTTCTAGGGAACTCCAGATTATTTGTGTACTTGGAATTGAGTTAACAAGTGCATAGTCGAGATCGAGAGGCTTTCAATACAAGTGGTCCACATTTGTTTTGTTTCATACGTCTCTTATCATTGTCACTTTCGAGGCGCTAACATAACTACAGTATAATATAATAATACCATAATATTTCAAATGACGAAAAGGAAGGAAGTTGCAACGACGACTTGCGCCGAGTGGCTGGCAGTAGTTGGATAAGAAGAGCTGTAGACCGGGTTCAGTGGCGTACCTGGCACAAAGAGATATCTCATGGTGGCGACCGCAGTACATTACCGTGCAAGATTATGAAAATTTGAAGAAGTTTAAAATTCTGGGTGGCACTGAACAGTAATGGAAATGCGTGCGCTTTTACCATCAGTCAAGTGACTTGCTCGTGTCATCAGTTCCAAAAAATGTGACTTATGGTCAAACACTCTTTCTTCTTCCTCTTTTATTTAAGAGCAGAGCTCTTGTCGGTGAAGCACTGTCCATCTTGTTCTGTCTTCAGACATATTTTTGACCTCTTGGTACGACATGACGTCAATCCCTTCTTTGCCATGGTCTATGTATGTTCTTCTCGGTCTACCTCTTCCCCGTTCCCTTCTACTTTTCCTTCTAAGGCCAAAAATCTTTCCTCTTGTTTTAGTGAGATGTAAAAATGTAGGAACGCGTTTTTTTTACATACCAACAACCGAAACAATAGCAAAGGCTGCTTATAAACCCGAAACGCCATTAAACCACGGTTTCGTCACTTGACCCAAATGCATGCAAGCACGCAACCGTTGATAGTGATAAGATTACAGAGCAAACTGACAACACGGTTTGTTTGTTTGTATTGATAATGGTACAAGGTCGTTGTGGCGGCAGTATCGATTTTCCCGGGACCTTTTCCGCTTTTCCTCCTTACTTAATTAGGGCGAGTGTGACGCAACAATCCGTTGTAATGTTTACCTGTTAGCCATTCAGATTTATGGGATAGCGTATAGCGTTTTCTTAATTATGTTGTTGTGTTGCCTCTTTCACTACGATGTTTTCCTTTACAGTTTTCACCACAACATTCAAGGGCATGCGACATCTACCAACCCGCACTGGGCCAGCGTGATAGATAGCCCATACTCTCTCTCTCTCTGAGAGAAGGCCGGATTCCCAGCAGTGGGAAAGTAATATACTGATAATGGTGGTGGTGGCTGTGGTTGCCTTTCAGAAGTGAGCGAAATATGGGCATTAAAATAAATTACTTTGAATTTGAATCTAGAATCTAGAAGCTCTTTCGCAAGGACTTCAACGGTCCTGCAAGCAGAACTTGATTCTATACAGCGTTTGACGCAAATCCTTCTAGCAGTAGGTACGATGGAATATGGTTACTGAAAAAATTTATATAACGTAACGTAACTAACATAACGTCATTAATATTTACCGCCAGTTACTGTAACTGCTTTACAATCGCAAAAACTATCCGTTATCGATAAGACAATAGCATAGCTGTTACAAAACTAATTCCCGCTATAACTGCTATAATCCAATACAACGAATGTCACGTGTCGAAGTAACATATGATTTATTTTGTGACATAAAGTATACCGTTCCTCAAACAGAAATAATGTCCTTTTCTAAGCAATTATGTATGTAATGTATGTATTAATGTATGTATTTGTTTTATTATTTAGTTATTTGAAATTACCTTCATGCCAGTGACGTCATCAAAAGCGGCTTCATCGGAAGACCAGCGCTGATCAAACGACCAGCACAACGCTGAGTTGAGGGCGGTTTGCAAAGATACATTTTTTTTTTTCTTATTTTTACATATTAATGTATTTGTCTTAAGTGTTTTTGTATAAGTCATTGCAAATAAATGATTCAATTTAATAATAATATAATTAACTTGTAAAACATATTTGTATTTGAATTATAAGTTCCTTCAAATTCAAATTAAAAAAAAATATTATTTAATAGGATACATTAAAACACACAACATTATTACACTTTAAAACGTCAACTTAAAACTAGCTACGCCTGTTCCAACCTCCTTACGCCGGCAAAAGAACAGGCAAGAAACGCCCGGCAGGTAATTTTTTTGGTGCGATCACATTGACAATTTTATTCTTCTTACTAATTGATTGAATTGGAGCAAGTTCACTGAAATCCCAAGCTTTTTTTTGTTAATAAGTCTTTATGCAGTGTTAAAAATTGTCTTTCAAGATGGGTGTGAAAAGAGTTCTTTAGGCTCGGCAACGCCTCTGGTGTTGCAAATATCCATAGGCGACGATGGCCGCTTACCATCAGGCGTGCTGTCTGCTATTTGCCACTCAAAGAACTTAATTACCTCAACCATACATAAATAATTCAGAAACCTGTTGAGTATGCAACTACGTTCTTTAGTCACATAGTAATTTATGAAAAGCCTTTAATTTCCGTAGTTTCCTAGCTTCTTAAGTTTCCCACAACACCTCCTAACGTCAACTTCATCGGCATACGACAGCCAACTAAATCTACAAATCAGCCGAGCTACGCTGTAATCAAATCGTCTGGGCGCGCTTTCCCGTCTTCTGGAGAAAGCCTTCGCCTTAAGCCTGGAGGCGCGGTGTAAAACAGTGCCTCAGTTCTGAACGGACAGTTGACAGCTGGACTGCACTTTGCACTCTGGACTTTAGTCAAGAAGAAAGATGTTAGAATAGCGAGAGAGTTACGCGATAGGGCAGCTGCTGTATTGGTTACAAAGATATGGAGAATGAAGTGGTGTGAAGAGGTTGCACTTATTTCCTACCAACTAATATCTAGGGAGGTATATTTATGACGATAGTAACCGCCGACGCAATCTCACTGGCAACTGGCTAGCAACCAATCTCAATTTAAGAATCTGCCGCCAAACACCTATCGTTGTATTCTGGCAGTCTCACTTGGGAGCCAGTTTCCAGTCCAGACTTAGCGTCAAAGCGTAACTATCGACCACATCATCCCTTAACACCCTAGAAAGTGTGTAAGAATATGTCACCAAAATCTATCGATGTGGTGTTCCGGTAGCCTCGCTTCAGCTGTCAGTCTGGGTGTAGTGTAACACCACCTTCGACCTTCAACCGGTGACTTCTGGTCAAACGCGGGTAGCGTGCAAGATCTTAGAAAAAATCACTTAAGATTTTGTCAACGTCAGGAGTCAGGCGACTATTCTCACGAAAATGCGCAACTTCATGCACTGTTTAGGATTTTCAATATGTTGTTCAGAAGGCCTATATCCGAGTTATCTGTCACATTACAAATTATCTTTCGACGCTTCTCCTCACTGCCATTAGAAAACGCGATCGGTACTCTGTTTTCACGTACGACGTAAGTAGGTATGTACTTGAGTTTCTTTAGAGATCATGAGAAGACTACGTTTTTTGCGATATCGAATTTTTATGATAGTCGAGCTTTCCATTACAGAGAAAACTCACATTCACTTGTGACGTGTAAATATGATCCTATTATCCTATCCTACTTACTGCTTAATATTATAAACGTGAAAGTTTGTGAGTATGGATAGATGGATGTTTGTTACTCTTTCACGCCAAAACTACTGAACGGATCTGAATGAAATTTGGAATGGAGTAAGTTTATACACTGTATTAACACATAGGCTACTTTTTATCCCGGAAAAAAGTTCCTGCGGGATAACGGGAAACGCGAGTGAAACCGCGGGGCGCAGTGTTATATAGGAAGACTAGACCACTGTCAAATCGAATTAATATTTCGAGACTGTTTGAGTCTGCTCGCTCCATTATTGACTAAGTTTGAATAAAAACAAAGAAAACCGACAATAAGTAAACATATATACAGAAACAATAATCAGAGTACATGAAACTTAATATGGCATATGCCCTACACCTACGCATAAATAATTTATTTAAAAAAATACGTTTTCAATGTAGCAATTTAATTATTGGCACTGTAAATGTCAAGGTTAATGACAATAAGATGCTTAGCATAGATAAGCTTTTGGACCTTTGGAAGAATAAGTATTGACAAAGGTAGCATTAATTATGACGATCATGCTAAGTCAAGACTCTAAAAGTTAAAATGTGATTGCGTAATATGACATAATAATACATTCCTAAGATTGTGTATATAATGTCCTTGTATCTCATAACCGTCAACATAATATTATCATCACACTATTACCACAGAATATAGAAAGATTACCGCACGGACTTAAACCTTGTCCCATAGATAGTTAAATAAAGTTTGTGGCACAACGTTTCACGAAATTGAACTTAGCTTAACAGTAATTTTTAACCGTCGCGTCGCCAAGCACCTATTGGTGTGTTCTGGAAGCCTCACTTGTGAGCCACAATTCAGCGCGTAGCGTAACGCCACCTTCGACCACGTCGTCATTTATCATCAGATGACTTGTGGTCAAACGTATGTATAAGAAAAAAAACTTTAGCAGTTGTAGTTGTTTATTCAAATTTTTTTAGAGTTCCGTAGAGATAAAATCGAACCCGTGACTTCACGCTACGTGGTCGGCTGTTAACCTATCGTCTGTAGAAGTCTTCTTATACATAATATAAATTAGAACACTACATGGGCAGAGATAATGATCGCCCACGCAAATCGACATTGAAACCAGTTATAAAATACATAAAGGACGTTATTATTATTGCTATATATTATCAAAATATTCATTATCAAGAGCGTTTTAATTAATTACAGTGACTACCCTTTCACGTGATGATAATGTGACTAATATAGAATAAAGTACCTAATTATAATTATACTTATATTTCCTGGCAATTTTTATTAAATTAACACGATAAAGTTTAATAATAATTTACTCTTTTAATATTCTTTCTATCTCTCTCTATTAAGAGAAGATCGCCGTCCTTATAGTGGAATCGTAAGTAACGATTGAATGAAGTAATAATACTTCAAAAACGTAATATGTATATATTTATATACCTGACAAATACAAAAGGTATAATCGAAAAATTTGGTGAAATATACTACCGTGTGTTTAAAAAAAATCACGTACCTAAAAAAATCTCTACATGGGACAACATCTGGCGAGAAAATTCGCAACAAATTTTTACACATCATCATTATCAGCCTTTCACGTTCCCACTGCTGGGACTCTGGCCTTCTCTCAGAGAGAGAGAGTATGGGCTGTAATCTACCACGCTGGCACAGTGCGGGTTGGTAAATGTCGCATGCCCTTGAATGTTGCCGTTCTTGGATATGCCGGTTTCCTCACGATGTTTTCCTTCACCGTTTTGAGCGATGGCAGATCCGCAAATAATAGTCATAGGTGCAGGGCCGAGAGGATTCGAACTCGGTGTCGGCGTCTTGTAAGTCGCACGCCTAACCGTTCGGCCACCATCGCTCATTTTTACACAATTGTATGCATCTATCGCCAGGACCATAGAACACACAAATAAACATGCCAAATGAACTCAAATGACCTTCCCAAACGAAAACAAACGCTTCGTAAATGTAATTGAAACAGACAAAAAACTTTCGACAAAACATTAATAAATGCTTGCCTCATAATCTCGAGCCTGGGGCGCTCGGATAAAATGAAACGTTAAACATTATCTGACCACTAATGTAATAAGGACTTCGAGTGAAAGTAACGCCCGCGCCAAAAAGCTTCCTATTCGTGTGAGAACCGACAATTTAGACCGCTTTGTGTTGAACTATGACTTAGTAGATTAAGCAGGAGTCCTAATGCGAGATATTTAAGCTTGTAAAAAGCAATTGCTTGTGACTGACATTGTGAATTTACAACATTATACAATAGTAGCCTTTCTTATCGAAGATGAAAGCCACTTTTCCGTCTTCTTGCCCTGATCGTCCCATTTATTCGGGGTCGGCGCAGTACGTAAATTTCTTCGTTCCAGCCGTTTATTGTTCTATTCGCTTCCTTTTCCTTAAATATCTGCCAATTAATTATTTATTTATTTAAACAACACTAGTTTTTGACATTTTATTGTACCTATTTAAGTGATCATATTTATACTGGCAATTAAAATTAGCATGACTATGTATAGTTTCTTGCAAACATTATTTTACATGCCTACATATTTAGTAAAATATTCGAGCTCCAAAAATAATAAAGACATAATTATCTTGCAAATCAAATTAATTTCATTTCCCTCATTCAATTTCATCATGCACTCATAAGGAAAACCGCATTAGCAACGTTTTAAAAACAATTCGCATAATGGAAATAAAACGGCTCTTAACCTCAACACTTAGCGCGAACAGTAAACGCGCTGCCAATATTGTCTCAATCGACAGCAAACAGTTTAGAAAGCTGCAATATTACAATTGAGAGCAATAATTTTGAAAAGGTCGACAAGTTCAGCGTCGACAAAACAACGCGACGGCGACGCTTCCGTGTCCACCCACCATTAGGTATACTAGGCACTGTACAAACTGCGCACACGCAACCTGCAGGAAACTGTTAGCCAGATTTACTGTACTCTGGTGTTTCGCATTCGCAGAGCCTCTGTCAATTAGCCAGATCAGACTTTATGGGAAACAAGGGCGGTATTATAGCACCCGATTTCGAAATTTAAGTTTGTTTTCATTGAAATTGCAGGGCATGAAGAGATATCTCAGGGTGACAAGCGCTGTTGCAGCGCGTTTTTTTAAAATGTATATAGTGCCAAACAAGCACACGCTCCGCCTAATGGAAAGCATGATTTTCAAATGTTGAAGTTGAAACATTCTGGGTGGAATTTAACTGTAGGCAAGCGTGACTCCTGCCATCAAGCGAGCGACTCGCTAGTCTCAGCCAGTTGTATGATAAAAAGCTAGTTTTATTTATAAAATACATATTTAGAACAACAAAATAGCTGTTAACGCGGCAGCTAAGTATTATAGCCGAGCGCGTCTCCAAATAGCGGGGGGAAGGATGGCTGGTTAAATAAGGGATGATGACGACTAACCTGGTCTTCCACTGGCACTGTACAAGGCACACTACAATCACCTCGGGTTGGGGTTCCTCCTTGTAGGTGGCTCGGTCTCCAAATAGGAAGTTCCAGCCTTGGAGCGCTTCTTCACGGCTTCTTCAGGTTTATCACCAGAGCGGGCTTCGATATGGATGGTAAGTGGACTGTATTTGCGGTGCGGCGCGGCGCGGAAGTGATATTCTAAAGCGGAGCGGTAGTCGCAACGGACGAGGGTCGATCGCAGACTACTTGTCGCGGCAAGCAGCTGCTTGTAAGTACGTATGTGACGACACAGGTCGTCGCCGAAAATATAAGGGAAGATGAGGGTAGGTTTAATAAAAAGTGCCAATGTAAGTGGCGCGTTCAATAGCCATGTTATTGTATGTATATATCCACATATATCTCCAACCTTAATAGATTTTTGAAGCTAAATAATGGAGACATTATTTTTAACGTCACGAACTAAAGCTTAATAGCTATGTCCGCTCAAACGATTTAGATATTGTCCAAGAGGCAAACCATGCATTATAACAAAGAAAGTAACATTATAGTTAATCATACGGCACGACGTATCGCCCAATTTCTCCTATTACGTGAAGTGTTCTAAAGAGAAGGTTATGATGTGCTGGTAGAAACATTCCATTGAAACAACACTCGCACATTGTTATTTGTTAAAAACTTGTGGTTTCAGCATCCAGCAATTAGTCATTTTATGACCTTCCAAATAGGTACATTAAGCGTTATGAAAAGGTCGCGATAAAGCTGAATATTTCTTCCTCTAACTTTCTTAAACCTTGTAAACCTTCAGAATTAAACTTTCAAAGCAAACTCAAAATAAATTAATGCTTGTATCATGTATATCTGTTTCACATGCAAGCCCAAGTTTGTCAGGTAAGCACTCACAAAACACAGTTTACTAACACATATTCTACTATAATTGTGATTAAAATAAATTTCCATTCACTAATTACTACTTAACTACCCACTTGCACAATCCATCAGCTGGATGGAGTAATTTTCCAGCCGCTTAATAGCGGGCTAACGAGAAAACTCAACGTCAATGGAAGCTTTGAAAACTGCCCTAATTTCGCGGAAAGACCGACGGGCCAGCTCTACTGCTTCCTTATTCTAATGAAGGGAAATCATCACTTTAGTTGGACGTTTACTAATTATTATTTGTCTAGGCTTCAATGATGATGCTGATTTTATTTTCCTTAAAATATACTGGCCATTAATAAAACGAACGAGGAAAAGTAAGGCGAGGTAAAAAGGGTTGAATTTTTGATGGCCGGTATATATTGGGTGTAGAATGACTAAAAACTTTTTATTGTTGGAGGATTGTATGTGACAGTTGTAAAAACTCACCTTCATAATACCATAACTGATATTTCGTTTTCATTCCGTACAAAACTGCCTACAAAATCAGTTTATACATGTTCGCATATCATTTATTCGTTTTTCTGAACCTTTTATTTAAATGTATTTTTCAGTTATTCAAAAGTACTTTCATTATACCCACTCCTAACTCAGAGGAACTGAAAATTGTCGCAACTTCTGTCGAATGCAATACTTTCAAGCCTTTCTTAGCCGGATGCTAAAGCTATGTTAAAATAATTAACAGTGGTTATTAAATTTCAACCGGAATCAGTTAAAAACTATTGCTAACCATTACAATAAAATCAAACTCAATACCCAACAACTTATCAACAATGCGATTTATTTATTCAATTAAGATATAATTCTTATTGAAAAATGCAAATCATTTTCAGATAAAAGTTGACGATGCGACGTCCAAATCATTTAATTTAATAAAAAGAAAATAATAATGAAACATGTACAAAAAGAGTGAAATTGAGAGTGCAACAATTATTTATGGAAAGTTATAAAATATAATTGGCGAGAGGTGATAGTTATTTCATCAGCGGTTATTGAAACACTTATTCGGGATAGATTTATTTTTATTCTTTTGCAATACTTTATTACTTATGTGGCAATTGTTACGTAACTTCAGAGATATGTTTTAATAACTTATCTAGGGTCAGAAACGATTTGAAAGCTAACCACTTGTACCTAGCGGAAAATATCCGTGCGTTTCTTTTAGTAACTCAGTGTTGGGTATACGAAAATGTAGTGACGGTAACATGCGATAAAAACCCGTGGCATTTTTCTTTCACACGAAAGAAACCTGTGCGGTAAATAAGTATACCTAGTATATTTATGTAGTTATCTGGGTGCGCGCTGCGTGAGAACGAGATTCAAATCTATTTTTTAAAAGTAGGATTCAAACAAATTCATTGTAATTTATGTAAACTAAAACTCAGTGCGTGTTGAGAAATTAACCTAAGAAAAGCTTTAAGTTACACTTTAACAAGAAACAACCACTGTAATTTATACAACTAATGAGATATTTCCAACCACGGCTGCGAATCGCAAGCCGTTCGGTGGAACCGCAAAGCTTTTCACACCTTTCATTTATTATACTACCATGTTTTATGCTCGGAAGGTTCTACTTAAATAAAGTTTACGATGAAAGGTTTACCATGTCACCTGATCACCTCCCCGTGATTAACTTCGCAGACGCTGTTAAGAGCCTGTCTAATAAATAGATCGTCTAGCAGAGCTGGCCTAGTGAATACTAATGAAGTGGCGACTCTAATACGCTTACACAACATGGTTATGTTTGCACGAGAGTTTTATGATGCGGTTCAATTTATTCCACAGCCTTAGAATGTAGGTTTCATTCACCAAAATGTATGGGAGATGAAAAAAGCCATGACACTTTTAAAGAAAGAATAAGTTTAATTACAATCAAATCTACCTGTTAAAAAATAGATTTAACAAAGTCATCTGACCGTAAAAGTTGGACAATCGTATGAATTATTCAGAAGAGTATCAGGACAATGGCTCCTGCCCCCAGACCCATGGCATCATGGGAACGTTCACAGGATTGGGGTGTCACGCACCACGGGGCACCGTAGTGCATCAACACACGGGTTATGTGGCATTTAGCACATGCATTCGTGAATCATATTATTAGAGGTATAACCATGGCGAGGAAGAGAGAATTTGAGCAAAAGTTTATGGCAAACGAAGTAGACTTTTAGAAGCAATAGAAAGAAGGTTTAGAGTTGCTGGTTCGAAAAATAAATAATTGTGTGTAGCTGTTTTATTATTTCTCACTTCATTTCACCACTCAAAACTCTAGGTGCTCTCGAGCGTTTTATCAGCAATCTAATCGCGTTAATAGAAAGCCTAGGCGCCAACTGAGCTATCGTGTAAACGAAAACACGTTTTGGCATTGAAAAGGCGAACACGCGACAGCACATTACAGAAGTAAAATTCTACCGCAGCAGGCTCGGGTTTACGTGATTTATAACAATTTAACTGCGGCCGATGCTATAAATTTTACTTCATAACTGGTATTTGGGACACCGACCACTGACGTGCCTCGACGCGAGCTGACCGCACTCTGGATCGCAAATTGGAAACAACCACTGCAGCAAACTTGCCAAATTAAAAAATATATACGATTTTTTTACTATTTACAACTGGAACACTTCAAATTGTGAATTTGGGGTCTTCATAGTAAAGGTCTCTGTCATAAATTTTAAAGATACAGCTACTATTATTAACATACGGTATAAAGAAAGAAACAATGTTAAGAAAAGGCTCAGGTCATCGGAATTCCGCGGAACAGTGTCAAGTGTTGACGAAGCCCGAGGCGTGAGAGCCTCATTGGCAAATACAGACATGTGGGCGGCCAGCATAACACGGTAATTGCACAGATAATGTACTGTTTATTCAAATTGTCTCGTAAAAATACAGGTGAGAGTTCCAGCGAAATTTCCTTACCGCTTAGCACATTATCACCCCCGGTATCACTCTAAATTGTCGATAAACGATAACCAAGTAAATAATAGACTGCATTAACGCTCAACTTTTCGATGTCTCGTTAAATCGTATCTGATGAAAACAACGGTCCTTGATTGGAGAAAGTCTCTACCGGCTCTGATGGATACAATACCTAATCTTTTAGTACCATCTGGGTTAAGTAGGTAGTTTTTATCTTAATTTCGTCGCGACGATGATGCATAGGCACCGGGAGTCGTCTCGCCGACACGCGAGCCGGTGGTATCGGAACGGTAAAACGGCAATGACATTGAAAAAGTCGGATAGTACGAGAGCGGCAGCGAGAGTTTCGTAATTACCACCTGTCATCGTGCAACAGTTACATTGACAGCTTTATAGAGAGTGCAGATAATATAAATAGATGTTGGGCGCAACAATGTAGTTTCCATTCCATTTTTGGATACACATCTTGAGGAATGTGCTGTTACTTTTTTATAATAGCTAAGTACCTAAAAAGAAGAAGTAAGAAGAGTGGCAAACGAACTAACATCTGTGCTCTGTTATAAAGTGGTCACCGCCGCCTATGGAGCATCTACAATATTAGCAACACTGAGGTTTATTGATGTCTTGCCTACCCTGAATCTAAAGCGATGGATCAGTATTCCTTGACAAAAAATTAAGTACTAATTAAAGAGCCTAGGTGAATAGGTGATCCGTCCAAATATTTCAATTCGTACCTTCACAGCTCATTTGAATATCTTTGTCATTCACTTGCATTATGGAAACCCTGACCTCAAATTAAAATTCTCTTAGCTGACTAATGTAACAACAGACAATATCCTAGACCTAGACGTCAATCATTTGTAAGAAAGACCTATACGCAATACCTACCTGCTATTCTGTTATGCTACTAGATATGGAATTAAGTACTTATCATTATCAGTAAAAAACTTTATAAAAGTACGGCAAATAATATGTCAAAATAACTGTTAAAGACTTGTATGTTATCTTCACTAAGTGTTACAACACTGATACCCTATATCGGATCGGAAGTAGGGTAAGCCCTCCCAGAAGCAGCAAATGAAATGCTAGAATTATAATGCCATCGACTAATACCGTTAAGCACCTGCCATAGGCTATCCAATCGTCTCGTATTTTACGGGATTTATACCTTTGAACTGCTTCATGTATGTCAGGAATAACAAACCTATCTGTGACGTTATTACATACAAATACATCATAATCAGGTCCTGAAACTGCAAGGTTTTGGCACAGGGGCTTAAATAGCACAGTATCTATAGACTCTTCGACTCTATGCTTAAGGGAACCTACAGCCTAGGTCTAGGATATTGTCTCAGTCCAGGTGTAACGTGGCGCCATCATCGACCACATCGTCACACATCAGGTGACGTGAGGTCAAACGCTACCCTGTAAATAGTAAAAAAAAAAGTACTGATGAGTTTATTCCGAAAGTAAATTTACAGGACATCCTTTAAAATGCAAAAGAATATAGCTGGACAGCATTTGGAAAACTTCATCAAGTCTTTCCGTCCAAGACCGAGACTTGGCAAACGTAGTGTAAGACGTCCTGAGTCCTGCGACTAGGTGGAGCGACGACATGCTCCCAAGAGTTGGATGAGAAAAGCTGAACATTGGGCTCAGTGGAGACCTTACGCGAGACCTATGGCAGTGGCAGTGGACTGACACAGACTGATGATGATGGAATAGTAAATTTAAAGGACATCCCTTAAAATACGAAACTAGTGTTGTCACTGTCACCTGCCCAAACCCGATCGGCATCAAGGGCCGGCGCACGCGCAGCTAGCCGTCTCGAGACAAAGCGGCGGCACCGTTATTCCATGCGATGCCCCGAAGAAAGTAACACAAGTGGAACGAGAATTAGCTTTGTGTTAATTGAGACTGGAGATGAGAAATCTTTATTATTATGACTTGATGAGATAGTAACAGTTGACGACAATAAAGACGATAGTGTTGTGGCTGTGTATAATAGAGACGAAAGCGAACGCGAGCAAAGTTATTCTAAAGAGTCGCTGAAAATGACAAATGTAGATACAAATAAGTTGTTAGAAGTAAAAGGCATAGAACAAAGATTAAAAACAGAATATGATCATCCATGATAAATCGAGATCTTAACTATTTAAGATTACAGATATGGATGAAGTCACGGATGAGCTATTAATTTTGATTCTCACAAAAACACAGTGTTCTCATTTTTGGCATACTAATATCGTACTATGTTCGAACTATCTTTAGAACTAACTATGTTCAAATAATATGTACTTAACAGCGTCATTTGATGATGTAAGACCTACGAACAAATTTCTTATCCTTTCAAAACGTTTATTTCTTGCATTGATATAGGTATTCTCTTGACTTTTAATAACAAGAATATTTTCATTCTAAAATAAGAAACCTAAATAAAAAAAACGCACGTATCAACAAAGGTCATCGAAAACTTCATCAATAATAATTCGATACCAAAAGTTCACTCGCATTAAAAATCGGTAGCAAATTCAATCCCACGCGTTCAAAGATTATCACTTTAGACTAATCAAATTTTATCATCGAGGTACTTTGTGGGTTAATAGAGGTCTCTCAAACATGGCTTGGTCAGAATTTCACGGCTGATTTGAGAAGCGACAAAAAGAGTCGGCTGCTGTCTGATGTGGTCGGCGGTCGGACGGACGGACTTGCGCCTCATGGACACTTGTTTGTCAAACGAACTTGGCTGAACTTAAAATAACTTTATTTTAGTGAACAATATGTATTTGCTAATACGACAGTTAAAAAGTAAGGGGTTAAAAGGCTGATGACGAGGTAAAGATGTTCCATTATGGTAATCAACATTCAAGCATGCTTCAGAACATAAATATGTAAAATGCACGAGAATTGAGGAAACCTAACAAAAGAGTCCAGAAAAATAGCTACGTGATAGTAATGACCAACTTGCTACCAATTGCAGTCTTTCAAGATGGATATTTAGTTTTGGTTACTCAAAAAACTCAAGAGATCCAATCCCCAGATCGATAAAATAACTTTCAACTCGAACGTAAACAAAACCCACTATTGAAGGATATCTCGCGTTCGAGATTCATTCAATATTTGCGAGAATCGAGTCCCAGATAGGGTTAGTCGTGTCACGCAAGACGGCACAAGTCGGACGACGCGACCGGCACGCCGGATCACCTTCGCGACCAATGATGTAACGGTCGGACGCCGGAAAAAAAACAAGCAACATTGGTTTTGAACTTCGAACAAGGTATTGAACGGAAGAGTGATTAACAAGCCTTCATTGAAAGAATGGTAACGCTAAATTGGAAATATACCCAATCGAGAAAATAATCTTGTACTTATGAGTGTTGACGATACTCTTGTCAATGATGTTGATTCTACTGCCTTTATTAATATAGATAGTGGTTATTTAGGCTATTCTTGTAAAAGAATTCCAACACTACAGGTTCACCTCTAATAATATATTTATCTCGTTTAAGCAGTCACCTGTTTATATGTTAAAACATATATAGTAGAACTATATTAGTCTACTGTACAAGATAATACAGCTTTTAAAAATGCAAAATATCAACATGTCTAGTGTCTCGAAACTGTAGGTAAACTAAACTGACTGTAAGTAAGTGGTAAACAAACTCGACAAAGTGGAAAAGTAGCAGATGATCCGCCTGATAGTGAGTCAGTGAGTGTCACTAATTTGATAACGAATAATAATTTGTCGACAGGTTGGAAACAAGGTCGTTCACTGACATTGGAAGAATAATATCACAAGTGTGTCGGGTATCAATATTAATTTTAAAAATGTCAAATAGGAGCGTCTCGCAAAACTTTCCGCAGAATAAAACATCTAAAATTGGCGTCCTTTGAAACTACTTTTGACTAACCTATTTTTTGAATTACTGACAGACTAGCATTGGACGCCAGCCTCACCGGATAGTAAGCGATGATAAGGTCGATGATGGAGCATGCTTGCCTAGAAGATACCTATTCACTCTTGATTTGAAGGCCCAAATTATATTAGAGGGAAACAAATTAGACGTTGGCAGGAAACAAGCTACAAAAAAAAGACTTTACTGTAATTTGTGTTAAACGTCAGAAATCAACAAGCACCTGTCAGATACACAAGCATTTCATCAAACGTAGCCGATTGCACAAAGGTCAAGCAAACAGCCAGAAAATGTTATAAATCAAAATGACGAAAAATATTTCTGTATTACGAGACCAAAATGCCCGGAGCGCGTTTGTCAATAAATAATCAGTTGGTATTGTTACAGGTGGATTACATAACGTGGTAGCCGGCGGCTCCAAGGTTGGACGGCATCCCCCTCAAGGTCTGACATGATTACTGTTCCTCCTACATGAGTGCTACTTGCACGCTCGGTTGATGACGCCGACGCGACGGTTACTGACGCTAAAGATGCAGAGTGAGTGATGTGACAGAGATGTAACGTTGTTAATTGTTTAAAAGTGTGTGGGTGCTTATTTTGATTTTGTGGCTGATTAACGAATCATCCTGTGATCAGTGAAAGAAGCGTTTTGGAGTTTATCAGAATGCTATGGTTAAATGTGTTTCTGAGCGCGAAACTCGAGAACGACTGGACCAATTCGACTATTTATTTTACCTCAAATATTATTTGAGGAAAGGTTCCTATGGAGACAAAAATTGGAAATTTTAAAGTTCGGGACTATGGGATTTTTGTATAAACCCTGGGGAATGACAATGGATAACTTTATTGCGATAAACAGTTCTTAGCCCACGTGGCTGAAACCGCGGTTACTGTAAAAGAAATTTGTAGTAATGCAATTAATTAAATTGATATTGAAACATTCCACTAAATACTAACAGACTAACACACATTCATATCATATCCAGAAAGGAAAGTTTTGCGGATATAATGTTACAGTCAGTTCTCCACATCATAGTTGCGCATAGAAGCTCTCTTTCGTTCGACTGATGTAATTTTTTTTCTGTCCATGCGGTCAGAAGCTTCTGATCTCCGCATGTCACATCAGTGGTTACTCGGCTCGTTGCATATAGTTTTCTCAAGACATCGCAGACCGCAGTCACGTCTTCCAATATCGCATTTTGTATGACTTAACCTTCACTATCACGAAGAAAGCGCATATTCAGCCTCTTTTCCGTCTACACTATACAATTTCTCTTAAAGTAGATTTATAGCTTACTAGTTGTGCCCTGCGGTTTCACCCGCGTCCCCCCGTTATCCCACAGGAACATTTTTCCGGGATAAAAAAGTAGCCTATGTGCTAATCCAGTGTATAAGCCATCTCTATTCCAAATTTCATTCGGATCCGTTCAGTAGTTTTTGCGTGAAAGAGTAACAAACACCCATCCATCTATCCATACATTCATACTCACAAACTTTCTCGTTTATAATATTAAATAAGATTTCATCATTGCTACTGTCATCACATTTCAACTGTTACAATGTGATAAATCGATTGAAATTTTCCTATCCCTGTGCATGGCCCATCATTCGACTATACCCTGTCTGTCGCATCAGAGGCTATTCAGTTTGAAAGCAAGCAATCACGTCATTAGTAGGTGGGTATTAAAGAGTACTATACTACTAACAATTTGTGTAGATTTCGCATAAAACAATTAACAAGACCTATTTAAGCAAATACTAGCATCAAAACTCGCCGATAACCAAGCACCCAGCAGTAAAACATTTTACAAACCCTTGACTATCGCGTATATTTACGTAAGACAAGTCGTAAAATTAATAAGTGACAATAAACTTGTCTTGCTCACTGAATTGAATTATCTTCGATACGAGAGGCCTACTTTGGCGCACTTCGGCAATACGAATTGGCAGCGATCTGCGAGCTGTGCAAAATTCAGCGTTACCGTCTCGTTTTTTAGTGCCAAATTGCTTCGCCAGATTAAAGTTTCTTCAACCCACTGTCATAATATGATAAGTGTAAGTGTAATTTTATTGTTTGCGGATGCATGGATTGGATTGGTTCCAAAAAGACCTGAAAAAACAAGTGCGATTACGGCCGCTCCCGCAGCAAGCAACTTTTTTTCAAGCTACTCTTTTAAGATTATGATTTCATTTATTATACTTAATTCAAAAAATACACGAGGCAATCTAGGCATATATAGAACTAATGTCTGTATGTTTTATTTTTAATATTCTGTTCCACAGCTGAGCAAAGGTCTCCACATCTCCATTCCAGACATCTAGATTGCCCGCAACGTCAAACCATTAAGATCTAAATATTTGTTCGAATGAAAAGAGTATGTATGACCAACCAATGTATCCTATATTTGAGCAAAAAAATAACAGTTAATTCTTTCATTCATTCGATCATGTCGTTTTCGAATCTGCGACCGCAACTGCGCCCACCGTCGCAACGTTTAGTTTGCTCTGGCTTTTAATCTGTTATCAAGTACGTGTGTGTGATAATGATAATGCTATCGAATTTAGACATTTCCACATTTTCGCTTCTGCGATAACGGTTTAGGAAAATGTTTTTGATTATCTGCTCCAAGCGGTTTCACCCGCGTAGAGATTACCATATGTTTTACAAGTTGCGTCTCACGTCTTCCCGTTATCCCGCAGGAACCTTATTCCGGGAAAAATTGCCTATGTGTTAATCCATGGTATAAGCTATCTCCATTCCAAATTTAATCAACATCGGTTTAACAGTTACGGTGATACGTGGTAACAAACATTCACACACACACACACACACACACACAAACTTTCGCATTTATAATATTAGTTGGATTGCAATAAAACAGGGCTTTAACAGTTGACACTCAGAAATAGTGTAGGTTTCAAACAGTGAAAGAATTTTCAAAATCAGATATTAGTTCCAAAGATTACACTACATCTAATGCATGAAGTTCATTGCACAGAGTTTAATTGGACTTCGAAGTAATAATACCACAGTATAATTACCTAATAAGGGCCGGTTTCATAAACGTCCGTCAGTTAAAAATCATACCAAATTTGGGTAAATTTGATCTTATTGTCAAATTTTAGTACCTTCGGAATAAATCAATTTTTCCGAAATTTGGTATGACATTTAATTTACGGGCGTTCATAAAACCGGCCCTAAGTAATACATAGGAAAACACAAATTCATGTATTTCCTGCAACAGGTGTAATCGCAGGGCACGGCCAGATAAAAATCTCATATTTTATCCATTAATTTAATTCAAGTTTTTGTCTCAATTAAAATTAATTTCATAATTAGATACTTCAATTAATTTAAAACATAGCTTCATAAAACGGTAGTCAAATTTAATATCTAAAAGCACGCTGTGAAGATTAAGATATTAATTTACAGTTAATTAAAACCCAATAAAAATAGCCGATTAAAATCTATGAAGTTGTTTTAAAATATGTCATTAACTATTAAAAAACTTTTAGTAAACATCTTCACATTGTGTCAATGACACAAAAAACATGTTTCTGGTTTTTTGAACGAAATTTATTAGAAGTTAATGCAATATATTGCATTAACTTCTAATAAAATAACAATGACCACTGCCTTTTCAATTTTTAACTTGTTATTTGGATATTGAGTCCAAAATCAAAGCGTACCAGATAAAACAAAAATCTAGTACCTCACATGTATAAAATAGAAACTATGTCCCTAACGGAAGTCCTTATCATTCAGAAGGAAAGACATCAAGTGGATTATGATTAGAAATCAAGTTTAATGACAGAAAAGATTAGGGTTCAGGCCATTCTTCTTCTTTGACATCTAATACATTTATCGATATCTTAATACTGTTCAGTTTCCGGATTAAGGTATAAAAATAACTGATTAGGAAGTTGAACATGTGACATAATGCGTAGATTATATGGACCATAAAACTTTAAGGTGACAACCAGTTCTATTGAAACGTTGTAATGAAACGTAATTTTAAGAGTGATTTGTATTAAAAACTAGTTGCGCCCCGCGGTTTCATGCGCGTCTTCCCGTTATCCCGCAGGAACCTTTTTCCGGGATAAAAAGGAGCCTATGTGTTAATCCAGGGTATAAGCTATCTCCATTCCATATTTCATCAAAATCGGTATAGTAGTTACGGCGATACGTGGTAACAAAAATTCACACACAGTACACACACACAAATTTTTGCATTTATATACATGTAAGCTATCTCCATTCCAAATTTCATCAAAATCGGTTAAGTAGTTACGGCGATACGTGGTAACAAACATTCACACGCACACAGAGCAAATGTTTGCGTTTTTATTTTCATTTATGATTTCGCAGTCAGCTGTTCGCCAATCATTGCGCCACATCCATAAAATGAAGGTCACCAAATCTGTTACCAAATCTGTCATTAAAAGGCAAGGCTGTTTCCAGCCAGATTCAAAATCCTCACATGCAGAGGACTCGTCGCCAAATCCATTTACTCTCAAACGAGTATAGAGTACGGGTATACTTAGTTAAACTCTCCAGAACAAACAAAACATCAACTCCGTGCCGGTAATGTTCTAAAAACATTGTCGCCAAATGGCGTAGGGTTCGCTATTGTCGCTATTCTGACCCTCATCATCAGTAATTGGACGTGAATAGCAGTGATTTAGCGAGTGCGCACAGTTAAATGCACGCAATACACACGCTGGAGTGTGCAACACATCAAAATGTCAGCTGTCCGCCCACTAAAGCAGCATGCTCCACTGAAAGATCGCTTGTAATCATGAGCTGTATAGTCTGCAATCATTTCTTCTGTGACAATAGTCTTAAGTTCATTGACCCCTTCCGTAAATACATCTTTAGCTACTCAATTCATTTCACCAGTCAGGTTTTGCACGTCATCAACGTTATTTACTAGCCAAATGATGCAGATTTGCTTGCGTACTAAATTAACTAACGATCGTCATTCGCTATTGATATTTCACGCTCGTCAGTGTCACTGTCAAATCACAGTCACTACAACAAAATAAACAAACAGACGACGAAAGCTGCTTTTTCGTACAAATGTGAATAGCGGGATGTTTTTTAAAAGTAAAATTAATACTCATTAATTCCTCAATGAAATAGTTGGTGCGGTCAGTCGTAATACCATCACGGCCATCACTTGGATGAGTGACCGTTTAGTGAAATGTTATTTGTTGGAGAACACCCGGCTGTATCAGTCGAATGACGGCCTCAAAACTCCAACAACAGATTTAGCCACAAGCTCATAAGAAATAAGAGCCTAAATCAAAAACCCAACATCTGCGACTCCCTTTATTATTTTTAAGAATATGAACACGAAAACACACTCGCATCCACAAAACATCTCGCAGTGTAACAAGTCCTAAATGGACAAGGCCGTTCGTCCACCTACGCTCTAGTTAGGAGAAAGGCTCCATTGTGCCTCCTCCGGCACTGCTAAATATTCTACGGCCGCATGCACCATTAAAGGTATTTATTCACATTTAGTACAATTCTCATTGTCAGCGTGAACTCTTTGAGCTCGGACATGTAATGTCGGTAATCTAGCTCTGGTTAAGTAATAGAACGGAGAGAGTTAACGGATTGCGTCTTTTCATTCGTTGTGGATATACGATGGTAAATACTGAGAAATACAGTTGAATAAATGTCCAACTTATAGGTTTGAGCTGTTTTAGTAGCACTGAAAAGATGGTTTAAATGTGTAAGTAATTTTATCATAATCGCAGTCTTGATTCATTCGGCAACTAGTACGCATGTTTCAGTTCTAAAACACAAGCGTTTTGTAAGTAGTATGGCATACATACCCTGTGAGTCCTGTGACCATATTAATATCTCATCTATCAGTTGTATGACATTTTTTTCTTTTGCGCCGGCAACAGAACAATATTTTTCCTAATTTTTTATTGATTATTTCTTTACTTTAGGTATTTTAATCCTATTATTCGACTCTGCAGCGTGATTAATTTACTTTGCGTTTAGGTTCAGTCGTTAACTCGATACATTGGGTTATATTTACTTTTATATACCTAATACTAAATTAATAATAGACATATTATTACATCATTGAATGAAATTATCGTGATTCCGGATCAAATACTACCTAGAACCTAAAAGTACCTCTCGAAAACAACTTGCTAAAAGCCGACCCATAGAATTCTAGATTCTTCGACGAACCCGAGTTCATTCATCCCTTTCTGAAGTTCAAGTAACTGTTGATTCATTCTCAGTTTTTTCTTGAATGACAACAAAAGGTATACAAATGCGCATGTCCTTGACACGGTTGTGCGCATGCATCACATTCAATGACAGTTGGCGCATGTGGCCTTCGGCGCGCAAATGTTGCGCATGCGACGGTTATGAAACGCATAGTCGATCGTTTATTTGAATGCACTGAGATATATTGTATATGTGTAGACATTAGCATCTGAGATTGATAACGCTACTGAAATCATGTTTCGTAGACGGAGTATGACTTATGATAATTTTAATGGTAAAATTAGCGTAGGTACAAATTAGTAATGGATGGTCTTTGATCAAAGGTCAATGAAACCAAACGAGGCGCTATCGCTACATCTGGATTGGAGACTGGCCCTATAGGTAAATGACGACAAATTCGCTACGATATGCCAAGGTTTCATTGCATCACGATATTTTCCTTGACCCTAAGCCCAAGTTCATTCAGAATTCAAACTCACAACTACGGGACTTTTGCGGATCGGTGGCAATACCACTGACCTATCATCGCTTAAAAACCTTTTAACTATAGTAATAATAGAGCACAGAATATCGCCTCTCAATTCAGATGGTTACTGAAGATACTGATAATATTCACATGATCAATGTAGGCACCTACCACACATCACACTGATCTGGCATATACTTAAATCCGCTGTCACTGCACATACAATGACGTGTGTGTATAGATAAAGAAGCAACAATGATTCTACAAACTGCATGGTACTTTGATAGCCGAAAAGATTGTGATCTATTTACGTACCAAGAAGATTTTATAGCCCCCACTCTTGCTCTACATTATATGCTTTACTAAAAACCTTGGGGACTTGAAACTTGAGGCATTGATACGGATTTATTATTGAGATAGTCCTTTGGGTACAATAACAATAAAAAGGACGATCTTAAAAGGAGTCTGTTCTCGGAAGCGTAAACGTAACGTCTAAAAATATCTCACGGCCATGTCCTTGTAAGTTTACTGCTCTTCCCACAATAAATTAAGTAACCTGACTTTTACAACGCACTAAAACTGTAAATTAAAAATCATTTGTCACACAGCACCTAACCCACGCAGATAGCAGATTTGACATCGTTGTTCACAGCACAATAGATCTGACTAACAGAGTCGGAACAAAAGGAAGTGAACCCATAAAACGGTCATAGTCTCGCCCACTAGTTTAGCCAAATTTTGGAACTTTTAAAATTACCAGTCATTATTACGTAAAAGGATGAATGCCGTGAAAGGAAAGAAACATTTGAAACTGATTTCCATCTCAGTCTATTTGAGATGGTTAACGTGGAGTTTACATTCGAGTTTATCTGAGATCTAGACGATTCGTCGTGGCTCAAATTCGCACCTATATCATTTTTCCCACGGATGTGAATTCGCTTGTTACGTCTAACTAGTAACCAACGAAAGAAAAGAGTTGTAAAGAGGTTGTAAACCACACGGTTGAATTAGGGATGGGCAATTGTGCATGGTCGGTCGACTCGATAAATGACCGACTAGCCAACCAAAGATCGTATCGTTTTTCGCCTCGCAAACTTTTTTGGGCTCATCAGAAATTTGACTAAATTGAGAAAATTGGTTTACAATTGAGAAACATGTTCGTTAAAGTAATTCTTTTAATTTGTGCTTGAATTCCGTAGATGGTTTTTTGCAAGAGCGGCCTTACTTTTTTGTTTTATTTCAACGTTCCGTTTCAGAATCCATTCTTAATATTATAAATTATGCGACCCAGGGGAAGACACAAGATACTTTTTTTATTGCGATAAACTGTAGTAAACGCAATAATTTAAGCCTCTTAAGACTCCAACCACTTATTTGAATTAAAAATGCACTTCACTTATACCTGACAGGTAGGTAATACATATAGTATTACGAAACTAAACTGTTTTAATAAATTATTACAGTTTTACTAGAGATAAATGAAACGGGTTCTGCATGTAATCAATAAGCCCGGAGCTTAAATATTATAATTTCTAATGATTATATTGTGCTATGATATTAGGAGACGGGTATGTAAGTTTTTAAAACGATCCTGTTGTCAGTATTGACACAAAAATGTATGTTTTACGAGTTGTTGCTGAGTTACCAATCCAAAAAAGTATTTTTGGCCTATATTAGTAGAAGCTGACATTGTCACAGAAGAGAAATATCACTACGTAACCATGCAATGTAAACAATTTTTAATGAAAAGTCGGAAATAATTTTATAATCTAGTGCAGAACGGTAAGCAGGCAAAACAACCGCAGCTAATCTATCAATAACTCACAACAAAACCTTTCGTCGCAATATGTAATAGCAGTGATGGGAAATCCGCTCATTACGATGTACTTACGATTTCCGTACGAGAGATCGACTCCATAAAAATGTCATTGTTATCATTCGGAACATCACTCATTTTAACTCGGGCATTGAGAAAGAGCGCGCTCGTGGCTCATCAATTTATATAAATGCCTCATTACATAGCGTACACAAATACTTACGCAAGTAATAAGTATTCGTAACCATGAGGTCCGGTTCCACGCACGGTTTCCAAAGTGCAGGGTCTTTTTAATTTCGATGCATGGCCGGTGCATCACGCATTTATAACGAATTACTTAATAATATATCGATGATCACGTCTAAAAATGTTTGTTGAGCAATAGAGACAGTGGGATGTGAAAGTTTGACCGTTTATGCCTAATACGTCAAATTGAGATGATATTGTGACATAACGATTATATTATTCAAAACTATAATAGTAATTTTAGAAATATAGTTGCGTAGTTATTTTTATTGGTGTTTATTATTGTTTTTATTTTTATGTATGTATATTATTGTATAATATTAAAATAGATTGCACAATAATTTATTATTCATGTTAGTAAGTAATTGTATCAGATAGCTTGGTTGGAAATTGCGATATAAATACTTAGGACTGAATAATACAATGTTTGAGACTGTAATATACGTTGAAATTGTTAATACTTGGCGCGTTCGTTTAATTTCCCTAGGGTCTGCCGCCAAGCTGGACTACATTGTTCACGTGCATGTATGTGGATGTAGAAACATAAACCTATTATAATAATATGTATTTATATTCAGCGAATATAGTTGTCCTACTAACATTATAAATGCGAAAGATTGTGTGAATGTTTGTTACTACTTATCACCGAAACTACTGAACCGATTTTGAAATTTGGAATGGAGATAGCTTATGCTCTGGATTAACACATACTTTTCATCCCGGAAAAAGGTTCCTGCGTGATAACGGGAAAACGCAGGAAAAACCGCGGGGCGCAACTAGTATTTACGTATATATGCCGTAATAGTAATATTTTATTTTATTAATTTGTTGCTTAGTTTTCTTAATTTAAAGAAAAGTAGAAATAAGAACAGAAAAATGTGTTAGTCCTATAGTATGGCAGTATAGATTTCCCAAAAAATCGTCTCACGCCTTAATTATTGTAACAGCCATAATCTATTTAAACTGCAATTGATATAATCTAAATTATAGTCACTTAGCACTGTAATTGTACAATTTATCTATTTAATTACAAAACGTCGACATCGAATAGGAACGAGCGTTTACAAGAACAATAATAAATCGATTGTTTATCATCCATCGCGGCACGATTAACGATTATTGCATAATCGATTAAAGCAAAATGCAATGCACAGAAGGGTAATGAACTTCAGCTAGCTATGCCCATTAATAATATTACTTCAAAAGGTAATAACTAAGTTTGATAACAGTACTTAATTTTAATGCTATGCAATATCAAAGGTAAAAGGTAGGTATGGGCCTCTTTGAATGATTGTAAAAGAAAGTGAAACCTCGACTACAATGCGTACTTTATATCGATTTGAAAGCGTTCAATTATTCTTTTGTGGACGAAATTTAGCATAACCAAGATAAAAGTAATAAACCTACGTAATCTCCGCTGGTATATTTATGAGTAAAGTTTATTTTGTCATTGAAAATTGATATAAAAGTTTTTGCGCATAAATAACCAATATAGACAAATGTCAAGGGAAATCTAGGTATGATTAGCATTGAAGTGGTTAGACGTAGTGTGGGACCACCGTCGACTGCCTCGTCACATAACCTGAAGTGACTGGTGGTCAAACGCTACCCTATCTTGTAGGAAGTAAAATTAAATGTTCGTTGGAAAAAACATGCGTACAATTTTCACAACTAGCTACTACGCATAGGTTTTTTTTTTTACTATTTACAGGGTAGCGTTTGACTACAAGTCACCTGATGTTAAGTGACGACGTGGTCGAAGATGGCGCCACGCTACACCTGGACTGGGAACTGGCTCTCAAGTGAGGCTGCCGGAACACACCGATAGGTGCTTGGCGACAGATTCTTAACAAGAGGGTGGTAGCTAGCCAGGCGAGTACTAGAAAATACCCTACCACCAAGCTATGGTTTCATCACGATGTTTTCCTTCACCGAAAGCTCAAGCTCATTGTAGGATTCGAACCCACGTCCTACGGATCGCAAGCCGACGTCACTACCACTGAGCCATCATCGCTATAAGGTAATTACTGCGTAGCACTTCGTAGCAAGCAATTTGCATTGTTATTTAGAGTGAACATGAAAAGACTAATTGGAGTCTAACTGTGGATATACCAAATTCAAACACTTGTTGCTTATATTTATTTATTTTCATGCTGTGTTGAATTATGGCAATGTCCAAAATTGCAGAGAAAAGTCAATTCTGTAGCAAGGAACCATTGTTCGATCGCAACCACTAGTCCAGTCTGTTTTTAAAGGAATTCACTGAAGGTGCCGACACAACGTCTTCTGGTATATGCGTACCAAAATAAACAAATTTCATACTAAGCACACTTGGGAAAATGTTTTTTTAATAGCAATACGTTAGCATCTTGCTGTGCTCCCCAGTGAAAGAACTATCAAAATTGGAACATTCGTTCCGGAGATCATTTCCTGCATCTAAAGTCACAAACGAAATCTACTTAATAATATTACTCGTATTATGTAACCTAATAGATATAACATATCTGAAATCAATAATTACCCATACTAAGTACCTAATTACCACAAGTTTCCCACTGATCAACAGTTCCGAGTTGCGCAGTGGGGAAGTCGTGTTTATTACGTAAGTAAATAAATACAATCCGAGCGATTGGAGAATTTCCATCGAAATATGATCAGGTATTTCTATTTCTAATCGAAACAATTTTTCGTCAACAACGCGCGAACAATAACATATTTTTCTTTGTTTACTAATACTGTATTGGCATCAGATTTTTCAGCATTAATAGGTAACAATGCTATAATCAAAAACAATGTCTTATCTAAATCAAAGGTCTTTTGTTATCAGTAGATAACGACGCAAACACTCAAGTACAAGCGGACATAATATTTTATACATAGATATTTTGATTGGAATTGATAAATACATAGGTAACTAACTACATCATTTTGGGAAGTAAACTTATGTATATTTGTTTTAATTTGTGAAATTAAAATTTGCTTAAATACATATTAGTTCGTTATTTAACTAAATGTCTTTGAATAATGAATTCAACCTGCAGGCAGGCAGGCAAACAGTAAAACTGTTACAAAGCTAAAAAAAACTGGGTCTAAAGTCTTATTTTTATCACCTAAATAGTTCCTACGGGAATTATAGGAAAACTGCAGGTGTAATATGATGCAGATCCCATTTTGATCCCATTTTGTTAGTAAACATATCACAAAGCTATTGAAAATCTTTCTGTTTACGTCAACGTGTTGCGTACTACACTAACGTACTAAACGCTAAATAAAAACCCTTGAAAATACGACCCCTTCACGCAATCTGCCTTAAAATATCTGTAGGAAGCGACGCATGACGTCAGGACGCTCAGCGAGTTCTGACGTCACTGCGAACTATGGTACGAATAGCATAACATACCGACCAGTAAGCAATGTACAGATTTTTCCAACACAAACAGGTGCGATTCCTAAAGGTTAAGCCTTTAGGAATCGCACCTGTTTGTAGAAAACAACAGTAGTTACTTTCGGTTGTTATATATCCCTTTACACCCGAGATTATACAATTGTGAGTTTTGACTTTGAAAAATTCTACATCGTATCCGAATCAACTTTTGCGAACGCAACCGATGTTGATCGTTCGTGAGACTATCTAAGAGCGCGCCAAAATATACTTTATGGGCATAGAAGCAAGTTAGAACTCGTCAGTCATCAAAAGGACGCGGCAAGGATGGCTCAATTTTTTGACAACAGCGCGCGCTCACGTAAGTATTTGTTATTTAAATAAATTAAAGATATTTTAAAATACTTTTTCCTGTATATCGCTTGTTTATGAATTGTTCAAGAAGTTAACATATGTTTTTTGTATATTACGTTTATAGTTTGTCGAGAATAACTTTTGAAATTTAAACACGCATGATCGTAGCATATCGGTTGTAGTATGTGAACTTAATATTAAGTATTGTTGAGCGTTTTGTTTTTGTTTTGTTGTTTTGTGGCTTACAAATGTATTTATTATATCACTTTAGGGACGTTCGCTAACGGAAGGAATCATATGCGACCTCCTGGAAAATGGCAATATCTCCGAGATGGAAGATTTGGACGATTCGATCCGGGTGGCAAACATGTGACGAAAATGTGGCTGAAGAGGAACAAGATGACGAATTTATTGACGAAGGACCATCTACGGCATCTACTTCAACTGTTCTATTGACACAATCGCCTTCACTGCGAATCATCATTCTTATCAACGTCAAGGGCAGCAACCCGAGAATCAAGACATTCTCGTCAGATTTCCCGTTCTACTTCTGTCTCGGAAGATAGATTGAGATCACCTATCAGTAATCATGGAAGAGACCCAATTTGTGAAAGAAGACCAGCCGTGAAATGAAATGTACGGGCGCTGAAATCGCTAAAGTTTTTGCAATGCACATAATTATGGGCTGCATTCCTTATCCGCGGGTATCAATGTATTGGAGAGCTGGTACAAAATTAGGCTTGATCTGTGACCTCATGACAAGAGACAGGTTTCTCACTCTTCGAAATGCGCTTCACGTTGTCGAATCTGACTCTCCAGCTGCAGGAGAAACTGATAACCCACTATGGAAAGTGCAGCCTATGATAGACAAAGTGAAACAAACCTGTAACAGTCTGGAAAGAGTTCCAGGCTTCTTTTCTGTAGACGAGCAGATGATACCTTTTTCAGGAAGCTGTAAATTACGCCAAGTCGTAAAAAATAAACCACAGCCTGTAGGTTTAAAAAACTTTGTCCTTACCACGTCTGAGGAATTGATGTTAGATTTTGACATATACAAAGGTGCCAAATCGAATTTCGGCGAGTCAAACCTCGGCCTCGGTCCGTCTGTTATCTTAAACTTGATAAAAAGTATTCCACCTGGCAGCTGTGTTTACCACAACCGCTATTTCATCACCGTTGATTAGGTCTGCATTCAACGGGCACTATAATGCTGAACCGAATTCCTGATCGAGCGACCATCAAATTTAAGAAAGATATAGAGATGCAGCGTGGCGAGTCTCAGCAATGTGTTTGCTATCCTGTAGGATATACTATTGCTGTAGCAATAGTTAAATGGAAGGACAATAAATCCGTATTGCTAGCGTCAAACTGTACCGCTGCCGATCAACTACTGTCGATCTCATTAAAGTTTAATTTAAAAATTATGTAAGCTAAGTATATTATCCCAAAAACTGAATAAAACATGTAAGAAAGGTTGATTTTATGTTCCCATAATAAAAATAAAAAATATAATTGTAAAACATAGTTTGATTTCCATTATTTAATATAATATAACCTGATAATGATACACACTCACGATCGTGCGACTTACAATTATTTCCTGAAACTCACGATAGTGAGGGTCTGATTGCTGGAGACCAGTACCAGCAGGTTTTTTTTCAGTATTTTTTTCATATGGTCTGTACACTTATGGCCCCAAATAAGCACATTATATTAGTATTTGAAAGAATTTTATCTCTCGGGTGTAAAGGGATATATGAAATAAATGTTAAACCTACATACCTACCCCTGACTACTTATTAAATACTACATGGATTGGAAAGCCACAAGCTCGAAACTTGTGTTATGGGAACTAGACAAAAATATGCACAAATATTTGACGCGTAGCGAGAATCCAACTAGTAACCTCACGCTTTGCTTTTCGCCCAAAGCACCACAGTCGGTCTTCAAAATCAGTCTTATTTATGTGGCAACCCTGCGCCTCTAGGCAAGATACATTCTACAATCATCAACGCTAATAGAGAACTACAAAAAATCTATGGGAATGACATATTGGAACGTTAAGTCACGTGGTCTGAACAAATGACGATTGATACTTCCTATACAAAATGGTAGCCAAGATGACAAGTTGAACCGAAACGTCACAAGGCGTTAACGATTGTAGAAAATGATACAATAAGTCGCAGAAGTCCATAAATCAAGAATCTAATCTAAAATGATACGTTTGCATCTCGGCTAGGCCCCCTGGACGGTCACGCATGACACTCCTTACTGCCTGTTCAATACTATGTCGCTACACAGTTGTACTCCCCATCGATCGCGTGACCTTGCACGGGCAAGTAACCACCGCACCCCATGACGCACCGGTTTGTACCATCTACCTGTTGGGGGCCACACCACAGCTAGTACTTACTACTGCATAATCTGTGGCGTGGAGTACGATTTCTTTGTTTGCTGTCTATGCTATCACCGCTGTTATCGCATCCTTATTGGCATCTTAATAGTCTAAATTATTGGGACTCTTAACTAACTGAGATGGCGCGAAAGTGAGTTTTGGCCTCCGATAATGAAAGACGCTACTTCGAATTTGGACTCTTAGGTCATGATAATTCATCCGCATTCAAAATGTGGATAGTATAGGGTGCCGTTTGACTTTAAGCGAAGGTGGCGCCACGCTACGCTCGGAATGGGAACTGGCTCTCAAGTTAGACTACCGGAACACACGGATATCTAGGCGCTTGCCAACAGGTTTCTACTTTTACAGTGTAGTGTTTGACTACGAGTCACCTGATGCTAAGTGACGAAGGTGGAATCAGGCTACACCTGGAAATGGCTCTTAAGTGAGGCTGCCGGAACACATCGATAGGTGCATGGCAACAGGTAAGCACATAAGCACATTTTTGACAAAGTTTGGATTTTTTGGCTAGTTCAATCGGCTCAAGAATAACATGAAATTGTAGGAATGAACATTGGCAAAACAGTCAAGAAGTTATAGGGCTGTAGTACTTTAATAAAATCTTAGAATGCTTTACACTCTGTTATTACGAAAACACAGAAAACATCGTAGGCGATACTACAAGTGTGTGAGACAGCGATACATAATTGCCTTTGTTCGATCGATCCACCGTGGCCTTCGTTGGCGCGAATAGGAAATCTGCACCCTGCACCCTCTTATCTTTACTTGTGTATCTACTTAATACTTAGCTTTACATATACACTTTACGGCATCTAAGTGAGGTGGGGTAGGACTACTTTCTGATCTGCGGTATTATAAGACCAAGTCAATCTACACAACTATTAAAAAGTGGTTAAGTTCATTTGTACGTTACGCTTGATGTTTGAAACTATTGATCTAATTCTGATTTTTTTTTTTCACAAATATGTCATAAATATGACTTAAACCCATCATAGATCTTAAGCTATCTTTTATTATTATAAAAATCCTATTCCAACCTCTACGCGGGTGAAAACACGGCGCACAGCTAATTGTATTTATATTTAATATAGAAAAGTGTAAGATTATTGTATTTACTAGGCAAAAGAGCTGCACCTTCAACCGCTTTGCCACTTTCTGGAGGTCAAACGTTAGCTCATTCAGTTATAGAAAGAAAAAACAGTAGATACAAACTAAAACAACTTAATGTTGACGAAAAGCATGACGATATGCAGCAGTGGATTGAAAAGTACTAACGAATATATGTCTTCATTGAAATGGGCACATGCATTATATCCGACTCCTTTCGTGAAACGAATTCACGACATTATAAAACTCACCTGATTTCACCTCACAGCAAGTAGGTAAACCGTGAAGATGCGATCCATTGAGACAATGCGAATCCGCTCGGAGGCTGCGATTGTGTTCTCTGAATGAAGCTTTGTCTGGCAGTTAAGTAATAACGACTTGTTGCGTTTGTTTTGTTATCGCCAATCTGACAGGTTCCTTTGCAGTTGGCGGATATGTTGATGCAGGTCGAACTTCACGGTGGTATGAGCATGTAAATGTATGCGAATTGATACGTGCTAGCTATTTTTCTTTATGTAGCAGTTTTGGCAAACAAACATACGGACCATATACGACCAACTTGATGATAGATCATCGTTGTCCATGGACACGACCATAGTGGCGGATTTGCCAGCAGGCTGAGAAGGCTTGAGCCTAGGGCGGCAATATTCTACACCGATTTTTTTTAACATAGGTAACATGACATTTTTTGCAAGTCAAGGTGCAGCAGCGATAGCGTAACTTCGTTTACGAAACTTCTTCCATAAAACTGGTAATTTTGACTTTTAGTCAAAGTGAAAATGTGTATTTCTATAAATCCGCCACTGACACGACCATTCCATGTCCATAGGCGCCACGTCGGTAGAAGGACAGCGTGTGCTGTCAATGACTTGCCGACCCTTTAAGGTTTTATTGACTTGACGCAGCCTTTTCGAAGAATCTGATAGGACGTTTATTCCAACTCAAATTTTAGCGTCGTCCAATACCTTTGATTGCCAAGTGTTGTGTTGGGCATTGCTATAGGGTTGTGTGTTGGTGAATTTTAATTGCAAAGCTTTCTTCAACGACACATTTTTTGTCTACAACTTCTAAAATGCTATAGGCAGTAAGTAACAGTAACGTCATGTTAGCAGGTTCCATCAATCCACGTCTAGGTAATGTACATAACCGGTGGAATCTGAGCTATTGTTTCGCCAACTATCTCAGTTAACCTCCCATTAATCTGTATTGTTCTTATTTTCAGAAAAAACTTTCTTGAAATTGATAAGTACCTACCAGAGCTAAATTGCGGGCAGAAATTCCGAAAAGAATTGGTTTCGTACTTTGCTCCATGATATGTATGCTTCTTTCATGATAGAAGCGCGCTTTGTGGCTATAAGTAGATACGTCGTCTATGTTACTTAGCTTTGTGTTACGGTTTCATTGGGTGACCTATATACTCATGCTAATGCTCATCAAATGATCTAACAGGCTTCCTCACCATTAACAAACCAAAAGAAACCTTTACCACGAAGGTTTGCACAAGGAGTTCCTAGCACCAACCGTATTGCGATCCCAGCAGCTGCTCTGAGCTCAGCTGTTCACTAATCTAACAGTGATTCTTCTTGAATGTGGATGTGAGACTGGTAACATCCGGAAGGAGCTAAATCGACTGATCATGTGAGGTGAGACGCCAGTGTGAGGTCTGGGGTCGGGTCACGAAAATCGTGCGTCCACGATCGTCACACAACAACATGAATAATGTCTTTATTACAATGAACTGCGCCGACTTTCTACGAAGAATACTAATTTATTTAAAGGTAAGATGTACATTTAAAAAGCCCTATTATGTCATGGCTTTAAAGGTTTTGCGGACGGCAATAATCACTCAAAGATAGTAGAATTATGTTCATGGTTTCTGTGGTTATGTTTGCAGGCTTGGTGAATGATGTAAAACATTACTAAATAATAATATAAATAACGTAACGCCTACACCGTCACATGTATAGCGGGTTCCTTTATCTAGGGTATCAGAAACTTTCAGGATCGGGGTCGAGGATCCACAACGCGCAGCGTAGACACAATTTGTTCATTACACAAATATTTGTCCTGTAGCGGGAACGGGGATCGTACCTGCGTCCTACTTCGCAGTTGACTGTATGCCCTTTAACCAAACTATTCTCCTGATACAATCATACAATGTTTTAAATTCACACGTTTCAGAAGTGCGAAAGTGCTTTCGCAACGTCATAAAACCTCATTCATAAAACTGAGTATTTGCCGAGCCATCAAACCGACACGTTCATTCAAAATGCAACACTGCCGAGGTGGACCGTTGGTGTTGACTAACACTCGAGCGAGGTTTCTGTCGTAATATTTATTTTCGCCGCTAATCGCTATGTAACTTTGTAAATACTTAGTAAAAAAGCAAACATCTAGGTGTCATTCACTCCCGTAAACTTACCTGCGGAACCCACGGGTTCCGAGAAAACGGTTGCAGGTAAATGGAGGCATTGCACCTATCTCCGTGAAGGAACGTTTAAAATACTCATTTCTAGAAGAAAAAAACCAGAGACTTCTGAACGAACCCATTGTTGGCAAGATTTTTTTATCGGAAGCCGTTCTGTGAAACGCGAAGTCTATTTAATATTGACGTTTTAAAGGATTCCTATGTAAATTGGCTTCATTGGCTCGCGTCAAAGAAACCGCTGGGGGCTTTTTGCTTATAGGAATGCTATGATTTATTAATGATAAAGAACAGGGAATAAATCGAACAGTGGAAAGACAAAAAGCTATAAACTTTTTATAAAACAATTTACCTACTTTACAAAAGTTTAGGGTCACCATGCTGTTTAACGGCTATTTTTGTCAAAATGATAGACCGGTTACAAATGGAAATATCTAGTCCATAACATCGACTACTGATATAAACAGTTACTATTGCTCGTAAAAGACACATCTGTCTGGTTAAGTAGGGTATTCCTAGACTCGGCTTGATTTTTTTTTTGTTTATAAAGGTATTTAGGGTTGAATGAGGTTTTTTCGCCTACGTACATCTATACAAAGAAGATAAAACCCAAAAGTGCATTTTCTGTGGGATTCTTGTACGTATTCAAGACCTGTTGCAGCACCTCATCTATTTTTATTGGCCTACCCGTGCAAAAAAAAGTCGTGAAATTGTCGATAAAAAATAAAACAACGGTTCAGCATCCAAACTAAGCCGGACTCAATAAAAAATTATAAGTACGCACAGCGATACAAAAACTTCTCATCATAACAATACCGAAATTTCTCCACGCGCACCCTCATAAAAAAGTCGATTATTAGACCTTCCGGGCCCGAGGCCCATTTCTCACGGGCGAGGGACGGAGTGATGGGAAATAGCTGACGCTGACAGAACAATGTGGAGTTGATATTGAACATTGCACGGCAAAAACACGCAAGTGCAACACTGATACACGGACAGAGGTGCGCAACATTGGACGGCTGCCGTGTGTTGATGGAAAATGAGCTTAGAAATTAGGTAGGTACATGATTAGAATAAATTTGTTTTCAACATTGTTTACAATTTTCTATAATAATATAATTGATAATTATACTGTATCGGTGCTACGATTTTTTTTGAACGTCTAAGATGACTGGTAAAGAATGGTATGGTATCATTAAGTCCTCCTTAAAAAAAGAGTTTTCTAAAGTATAAAAGTACGAACCTGAATAAATAATGAATTCTATAGAAGTAGGTACTTTACATGAGAAGTGATCTTTATTTCCCTGCAGGTGCACATAGACTTGACATAGACTTCTTGGAACGGCCACTAGCCATTTGCATCCATCGGCTCCCTGCGACTCTTACAACGTTAAAAAATGCATATATAAAGATATAATATTATATGTATCTTAATGGCCTCTTACTGTTCACATCTTATTTTGGTATTTCTAAACAAAAAATATTAGTCACGCCATTATAGATTTAAAACGCGTAGCAAACGTAAACATCAGAAATAGAACCGACAGTCTAATGTTACAACTTTACTGTTTTGTCTATATTATAGTCAAGGTTTACGGTACAAAATAGGTAAGTACATAGCAATTTTCTAAGCCAACAGGAGCAAGTAAACATCGATGGAGATTGCTGGGGCTGTTATACGGATATATACGGATAAATTGGTGTTTTTATCGCAGAACCACTACAGCAAACAAGCATTATTATTTAGCCGCTTTTATCGACTCCCGACAAAAACGCAAAACTTTTCTATACCTAATCGACTCCCTTTTGACTGAACTGCTGAACATAGGCCTCCCACATTAGGCCATTAGCCTTTGGCATCCATCGGCTACCCATGACTCTTACGATGTCCTCGGTTTACCTATTGGGGCCCTACAGAACGTCTTCCGGTTCGTGGTCGCCACAACCTTTCTTCGCCGCGAATGTCTTATTCTTAGGCGAATTACTTCGTTTCGAAACTGTGAACACGCCATGATTATATCCTGATAAATATTTAAACGGTTAAAAATGCGAGTATAACTTTTGTTAATTATAATATATGTATATATGAATACTTATTTATTTAGAATTGTTATGTATTATTTATTGTTCCCGAGAAATGTTAAGAACTCCAGCAATACCTAAGTATATAACGAAGTTATTATCATGAAAAAAAATGTACCTATGTAGTTTACGCGATAACCATGACCGTCTGTAGTCAAGCGTAACAGAAGAAAAAGCAGCTAGACTTTTTGATATTCTTAATTCTGTAGTGTTACTTTACGTGCATTGACAAAAATAGTTTTAAATCCTAAACAAGACAGAATATACCAAGGTCATATCCATATACATTTTGTTTATATATTTTTGACAGAATAATGAAAACGCGTTTAAACACAAATCGATGCTATCTTTAATTAGTTTAACCCTCATGGCATCGAAGAATCCATCAACAGCATCAGATATATTCGACATTATAATAGGGGCGCAAGGATTGCATGCTTAACTACCTTCAATATAGATTTTAACAACGATAGCCTTGACCAAACTGTACAAGAGTATGTGTAAAACCAATATATTCACCGTGAAAATGTAACAAAATGTTGTTCTAACCCAACAACTGTTCCTAGAGGTTTCACAGCTTATCGTGCATTTATATCCTTAACCAGGGTCCAAACTATCTCCATACCAAATTTCATCAAAATCAGTCCAGCCTTTTAGGAAGAGAAGGATAACGAACATTTTCTATTGTAAGGATAACTGATTATATTTTTTAAGTTAATGAGAGAATAATAAATTAAAATAGTAACTTTTGAAGTGCCTTAAAAAAGAGGTTGGTAGCATTTTCATTTTTTATTCAAAATAATTTATTTGGGTCAAGTTACAGAAAATGTAACATAGGAGACACCTGCTTCCTATAATCATGTCTAATCAGTTCTATAACATGTAACAGTTTCATTACGACGTTACACAGAACCAATCGCAGTGTAAAATCGATAGTTGCATAAGCATCGGAAGTGACATTGACGAAACGTTACATTCAATGAGTTAACGCCTCGTCAAGACTCCGGTGTCTCATTTAAGCAACAGATGAACCTTGACTTTACAATTCAGTTTGTTTACTAACCAAAAATTCAACTTTTTACGCTTGAAGAACATTTGGACTACGAAATGTCCGCCTACTACGAGTTTTAAGTATTGACAGCTTGTTATTTTGTGATGATGTTTTAGGCAAGTTTTTTTTTAGCAGTGTTTTTCATGTTAGTTTTGGGTCTTCGTAGTCTTTGTCCGAACTATGAGATAAGGTGTTTTAAATTTGTTTGTTTTTGTTTCGTAGGGATAGGTATAAGTACCTACACTACCGACCGAAGTCTACCAGCCGTCAGCAGTTTTAGTAAATATGAAACTGACCTTGCCATTTTCAATTCCAGTATTGCATCTATATAAAACCAAAAATATACTAGTATCTAGCAAACTTACGTAAATCAGCAAATGCTTGGCGAAACTGGCCTCGATTGGCTGCCGAAAATATCTACCTACCAACAGTTTGCCATCTGCATTCTAATTCAAATCAGAACAGTTCAGGGTGTCTGACACCGTTCCACTGAAAATAGGTCACCAATAAACATCTTAACGCAATGAATATGCATTCAAAATTGGCAGAAATTGCAAGACAATAATAAAAGCAGTTGAAGGCGTCAGTGGAACGATGATTGGTGGTCCGAGCTAGCCTAGATACTCGGTAATTGTTATACGATAGCAAACAATCGCTGGAAACTGACCATCTGTTTCTGCATGAAACAATAGGCCAGTTGAAGATGCAACAGCTATTCAGCAAGAACGAGTGAGTTCGTGTTTACGGGTAAGATGATGACAAGGCTAGAACTACGCAGAGACCGTAAAATTGCATCTCAAACACAACACCCGTGTGAAATCCGTACTATTAATTTGTAAACGCGAAAGTAACTCTCTCTGTCCTTCAGACTGTTTGTTAGCTTTTCACTTCTAAACCGCTGAACAGGTCTTGATGAAAATTGGTATGGAGATTGTTGGAAGCTTGGAGAAGGATATAGGATACCTTTTATCCCATTATACTGCAGTCCGCTCGGGTAAAACCGCGGCGCACGGCTAGTTTTAACTTCATTCTAACTTTATTCTTAGCGTACAGAGCGACCTGCCCCGCGGCTACGGAAATACAAATGTTTTGACAGACTAAATAATTCCAGTTTTCCTTCGATTAACTAGTATTTTACCGGGATAAAAAGCTGCCTATGCACTTTATACGTTATTTGTCTGCAAAATTTTAACAAAATCAGTCCAATCTTCATAAAGAAGGTTAAACAAAAAGACAGAATATTAAGGAAGTAATAAGGATGACTAAAATGAGTACCTACCTACGATTAATTAGGTAAGTTTATAATGATATTATGATAACGAAGGAAAACTTTCTTCACGAGATAAAGTCGAGCGTAAACATTTCACGGAGATAGTAAACAGACTCGCGTGGAATGATAGACGACGACTAAGTACGGAGTTAGTGTTAGGTATTTTCTACTCAGGCATTAATTTTATTTGTGATTTTTACATCCTATCTTTAATGGATTACATCTTCATTCTTTAGGTGTCATTCGTTTTCTTCTCAACAAACTGAGGCTCGAGAATTCGAAACTAAGGGGCATGACTTAAAACCTAACTAGGTATATATTTCCAGTTGTTTTTGTGGTGAAAAAATAAAGCGTTAGTGATCTAAAGGTTTTCCTTATAACACAGGATGCTTGCGGTGTAGATGGATAGATAAGCGTGGCCGATGAAAGTGGTAGGTACCCTTTGAAAGCCCACAATAGTGATTTTAAATACACGATACGTACAAACGCTACCGATCACATTTTAACGCGAAGAAAGAAAGGTACAGATCGTTTGTCTATCTTGATTCTTATTCCATATCTTAGCCATGTCTGATAAGATCTATCTATCATATAGGTATCTTACTTACTTATACCGATTACATTTTGTAGGGCTTCCATTGACGTAAGTGGCAGACAATAAATTACCGTCACCGTTATATACCTACTTACTATTCTAGATTAGGTACGCGAATTTCAAAGAACAATTAACCAGTGAGCCAACGTATAAATAATGTAATTTGCTAAGGAAATGACTATAGAAAGAGGAAGTAGGAAAGACAGAAGAAATACTACACCGAACGAAAACCTAATATACCTACATCATAACTACTCCTACAAATTTTATTAACGTAAAAGTTTGAGTACATAATAATATGGATGTTTGTTACTTTTTCACGCAAAAACTACAGAACGGATTTGAGTGATATTTGGAGTCGATATAGATTATACCCTGGATTAACACATAGGCTACGTTTTATCCCAGAAAAGCCTTCCAACGGGATAGCAGGAAAACGCGGGTGAAATCGCGGAGCGCAGCCAGTATAAAATATATTGATAACGCAAGGTCATTAATTAATTAGCAAAGTGCACCTATCTAATCATCATTATTATAAAAATATCAAGATTGTTTCTAGTAAAACTAGATAAGTGGCTAGGTACTCACGTGTCTGTTAGAGAACCAACTTACCTACCTGTTATCAATCTTCTGTAGTTGATAAAGTTCATTCAGTGTCAGCGTGTGATTTGATAACAATAACTGAGGATTTTGATATATGGATTTATTCGAAACAATCTGAAGCAGGTTTATAAAACCACATCATCGTAGATCACCAGGAAACGCGAGTATGTACAGAATATTAGGTGTTATCGGTTACAGACCCCATAAGTCGAAGGGTATTTCTAATCAGGCTCAAACAAATCTGTGCCACTGACCTCCTGGATGCAGAAGCGTGCTCGGGTGAACGCTGCCTTCCTTGTGCAGCAGCACATGTCTCGGCTCCGAGACCAGGTAGCAGACGCTGCCATCGGCCTGGCACTTCTGGAAGCATCGCGCCGCCTGGTAGAACAGTGCCCAGGCGTGCTCCTCGCTGATGGTCGAGTTGAAGGCCTGCAGGATCTGCTGCAGCGAGATGCACTCCGCCGCGTCCAGCCCAAACTCGCTACCACCGGCCGCGCCGGAACTATCCTTGCGCATCATCGCGCTAGCCCGCCGCATCATCCATCATCACAACACTCACGGGAAATTTGTACGAGAATCACACATAAAAATTTATCACATCAAAAAATAAACCGCATTGCAAAATGTTATTGTTGCGACGATCCCCCCGTAACGTCACTGTCACTTTTGGCAGGCGGGTGGGTTGGTTTCGTTGGTAACGTGCGCGCGTGCGCGGGTCGGGCGGACGAGCGAGCGGCACGAGCGTCCGTAGCGGCGGAGCGGGTCAGACTGGCGCGACACTCCGCCGCACCAAGCCGCCAGCTTCCAAAGAACTCCCACCCCGGAACTGCTTCCTCGTTCCTTACCAGCTCCACACACTTATTTCCTACAACACCATTAACAGAAACCTATTTCACCAACATTCCGAGCTACCTGCCAATTTCACTTCATTACGGTGAAGTCCAACGATACCGCGATAAGATTGGGAAAGCAATTTGCGATTCATTTACCTCTAGCAAAAAACATCGCTTATCGAATCGGTAATGAAACTAAGATAATTCAGTCCAATTTATTTTATTTGAGTATGCTATAAATATCAATAACTAAATAGGTAGTGCGATTAAACTCATTATTTCGACAGTGTTCAATTGAGGTGATTAATGACGCTTAAGTTAAGTATTACAAGTTCATTTTGTGTCCCACTTAGCTCATCAATATCAATAAATAAATAAGTATGTCGGTCAGGTAGTCCGCACAAATATCATTGGCGACCCAAAGAACTAGAATTTAACTTCAAACTCACTTTCAACTCGCATTCGTGTGAACTACCTTAACAAAACGGCATTCTTGTGGATTGTCATAATAACATAAAACTTAATAGAGATGTATAATGTATATGAGGGGAATGTGAATAACTGCTAACTTAAATATTACAAATAGTAATGCAAATTAACCTCTAACGCTCTTTATAAATGTTTGCGATCTAAAGTCTAAACTAAACAAAATAATTAAAATATATCTAGTAGATTGTTTTACAGTAATTATGAATAATTAAGATAAATTAAATAATGTTTGTGAATTTTGTAGTTTTTTTTTCTCTCTTTATGGCGGAGAAAAAAAGTCATCTTCATAATACTTTGCCTAGAGTCCGCTGCTAAGCATTAAACAAACTTAAAAATAAAAATACATTCAACAGTCATGTCCCTTTTGAAGTCATTTCATAAAATATTAAATCAGAGATCTGATCAGACCCTTGTTAGGATTCACTCCTAACAAGGGTCTGATCAGATTAGATTTACTTAACAACCCAAGATACTAATTACCTAACTTAGGGCCGGTTTTATAAACGTCCGTCAGTTAAATGTCATACCAAATTTCGGTAAACTTGGTAAAATTCGAAATTCGGTAAATTTGATCTTATTTGTCAAATTTGACAGTAAGATCAAATTTACCGAAATTTGGTATGACATTTAACTTACGGACGTTTATAAAACCGGCCCTTAGTGTTGTAACGACTGCAAAGATATAGAGAGGTTTCGAACTCGTGCATAATAAAAAAATTAGTAAAAAAAATTAGTAAAATAGTAATAAGACGTGATGAGGTCTCAATAGTTCGATTAGTCTTTTCTCTTTAATAGTAAAAACAGCAGTTAAGAACTTTTATTAGCTCCCAAGTCGCTAGGTCAATTTTCCTTCTAGATTACTGAAGAGAGGCCTAGATTTGATTTGATTAGATTTGATTTGATTTGATCTGTTCAGAGAACCTATAGACCTACGCGAACAACTCAGGATAGGGGGAGAGGTAATCTCTCGTTTCGGAGGCCAAGACACACTTTGGGTCTCTGAGCGATTGGAGTTAGTTATCTCTTCAGAGAATAGCTATTCTATTCTTGTTATCTAGAAGGTTTTTTAAAGATGATTTTATTATGACACGCGGTAGTATGGTACAGTCATTTAACATAGTCAACTTAGATAGCCCATAAATACCTCTTTGGGTGTACTTTTGTAGACTTTTGTAGTTTTTTTTGGATAAACCCTAAGGCCTAGTATAATCGGTAGAAATCTCAATTGTTATAAGGGACAATCGATTACTCATTGATCGTGTTTAAAGAAAGTTTACCCAAATGTTTACTTTCTTTTTACGGATAATATCAAAATTCTTCTATACGACTTATTTACTGGCAAAAAACCCAACTCAAGACCCGCACATATTAATTTATACTTGTCTACCCGTGCGAAGCCGGGGCGAGCCACTAGTTCTAATACAAACTAACAACTGTACCTAAAACACTCAGGCGTAAAGGTACTTTTCAAGATAAAGTGTAAAACACCAACGAAAAATCGCATTTTGTCCCTTCATCATCATCATTAGCCGGAAGAAGTCCAATATGGGCCTCCCCCTTTAAACGCCACCATGAACGCCTAATAGCCATTTCAAATGGCCCATTTGTATCCCTGCGACTCTTACAACTTTTCTCTCTTTTGCCCTTAACTCCAATTGAAATTTCCACCGACGCTATATTTTTCAGATATTCGTATTAAAATTGCTTACAACCGCACACAAGGCCGCATTACTCATTTGAAACTGATACGCTATCGGTGACATGTGGTTTTTGCACAATCTCATCATAATAACTCTTTACATGTATTAATGCCTATCGACACGGTATTGGACATTGGCGTTTGCGTAACAGGAAAAAGGGGTTATACGTAAATTTTATCTCACACGAATTTCATGATTTTTGAAGTCCCTCCCCTTTCTTATCACAGACCCCACCCCTGGTGTGACGTCAAATATTTTGCATTTTTTTTTCGTTAAATTTACTATCTCACCACGATCGATTTTACTTGCCTTGCTTCTGGATACTTAATTACTCCAAATACAAAATGCTTTAGGCAATCTATTTTTGTTATTTCATAGTTTTAAATAATTAATATGAAAGTAAATGGCATTCCTTGTTTAAAATAATATAATATCCAACCAAGCACACAATAATTTTCGCCAAATAAAAATTGTCTATCAGGTTTTCCGAAATTGTGAATTACCTTCAACTTTATTACGATGTACTAAGGATCAAGCTGGGTTAAAAATTAACTGCGTTTCATTACAGATCGGTTAAATTAAGCTGGCACATCCAACACATTCACACATGTCTATAAATGAGCGCACGGCATATCGTCGCACTGCATACGCCTTATGAAAAGTCTATTTGTCTCTCTCATACGCGGTCATGGTTATGAGGATGACAGAGATGGATGTTGTTTTGTTTTTACCACTGTAAAATGAAATTGCTTTGGTGTGAGTGAACGTGACAGCTTTAGATAACCGACTAGCGTTATGAGTGGTCACATACAGACCCTATCTCATTTATTCTTACCTTTGCTGACGATAGAATCCAATACGACTTACATCTATATCAGCTTCATACGTCCGGTCCGGTTCGCGCATTTGGTAAGCAAACAATAGTAAGAATAGATAAGACTACGTCTGTATGTGTGTGCACTTTATATTTAATCGGAATTCCTTTTCAATGCTATCCTTCCGACACTCTGGGCATACAGTCAGCGACAAAAGTCGCTAAACAATAAAATAATTTCCGATCATCTTCATCATCTGAAACACCAACCTTGGAGCGCATCATCACTTAACGTCAGGTGTGTTATGTTGTGGTCAAACGCTACCTTGTTAGTTGTAAGAAAAACCCAAACAAAACTGATGTAAAACACATTTGAAAAATTTAGTACGACCAGCTACTTTTGTCGTTGACTGTACAACTGGCTTCTCGTAGTAAGTATAGTGAGTGGATTTGTGTTATTCGCTAACCCATTTAGAACATAAGCACAATTAACTATCCAACAAAGTCGAAGGTGCGCGTGGCCCTGCTGTGAGCGGAAACAGGCGCGAGCAGCGACGCGTTTAGATTCAGTTATAGGTGTCTCTCTCACTCAATGTACCGCGCACTCCTCGCCAATCAGTGCCCGCTATGAAAATACTGTTAAAACAAAAACAACACACCCAACGAATTCGCTTTGCGCCGAAAGAGTCGAGCGACTTGAAAATATCGCTCATTCACCAAAAAACCTATCAGAAGTAATGTCAAATTTCTGCCTCTAGTAGGGCAAACCGTGGATAGATCGGTTGTTGGGAACGGCCGCAAAACATTTGACTGACTACGAAGAGAATTTGCTGGAAGCGTTGATTTTATGTGCGAGCGGTGCGCAAGTTTTGTTGTACACGCCCACCGCCCCGCTACCCGCGCCCGCTTTGAAAAAGGCCTCGCCCTATGTAACTACACAAGACGAGGTCAAAATTGCAGTGGCATCTCAATGTTCATAGTAGGCGTGCCGCGTATCTGTGTGTGTGTGTGTAACCGCGCTCTTTCTGATTGGAGCATGTAAACACGTACGGTCAACGACAAAAGTCTCTGAACATGACCAGTTTTCCGATTTTCTTTAGCACCTTATAGACACCAAATATTACTGATCTAGTACACATTTGGGTTAGCATGTTATTTTTGTCGCTGGCTGTGCGCGCAAAACTGTTTATAGAAGGTCTTATGCGCGATTTGTTTCATACTATTGCTTTTAGAGACTGCTACTGGAATTCTGTTCCCGACCGTACACAGAAACGTACCTAGCAAACATCCGTTACGAGAAATCTATAAACGAACAACCCTAGAACAGACAATTCTCCATAAAACAAAGCAACGTTCACTTTTTCTTCAAACTCCACAGCGGATCGAGGAAGTTAAGGGGGTCCTTCATGTCGCCGCTCTTGAGTCCCGGCGACTGTTTCATCTCCTCGAAGGATTCACGCGAGTACTTCTGCTTCTGGAGGGAGGGGTTGGAGGGGGTCGGAGTGGCGGGCGGTAGCATCGACACTCCGGCCGGGAAGGAAACAGCCTCGCCGTTGAACGTTGTTGTACCTGAAAAGAGGATTTTACATGAAGTTTTTCTGTTTTCTTTTAGCGCCCCTTTATACGGAAACTTGGAGGAACTAAAATCGGTAGTACAGTCAACGACAAAAGTCGCTGAATAATCACTCTTTTTTCTACTATCCTCGTCATCTTAGACACCAATTTTTTACCTCATCATCACCTAAAATCAGGTGTGTTATGTTGTGGTCAAAACGATACCGTGTAAAATGTAGATGGCTTTCATACCTAATTTTATTTAAAGTAAATACTAAATATACGTACCGGAACACAATACCCCTTGCACGTAGAACAGTGCAGTTCTGTACGCGTCAGCCAGATACTTGGTGTCTTCCAGCACATTGCTCCTGTGTTTGATCAGATTGATACAACCGGCGTCCAGCATTTCTGTAACAAAATGATGTATCAGCTGTAATTTCAAAACACTTGCATCGTTTTAAAGCTGCATTTTTTTTTAGTCATAAATTGATGTCGCAGGCCTTCGGACGGCCTAAGAACTCCGAGACAGTATAGTCCGCCACTAGCTCATACGAAAGAAGAAGATTATTTTTCGTGGTCACATTTTTCACAAAGTTTATACTTATAAATTTCTTTACAAACTGAAAAATTGTTAATTTCTCTTCCTATCACTTCAAAGGCAGGACCGATTTCGATGACTTTTTCATAAGGCAGGTACTATGTGAGTATTGTCAAAATCTTTGGCTGCCCTTGCTACAAGGCGGGTTGCTAATTGAATAAAAATGCATCGCTTTACTGTCTGTTTGAAAATAAATAATAAATCTCAACAGTCCCAACTAATCCTAACTAACATCATACATGCGAAAAAACTCTGTCTGACTGTATGTCTCGCTTTCACGCTACAGGACCGATTTAAACGAAATTTGGTACGGAGATAGTTTTAACCCTGAGGAAGGACATAGGATACTTTTTATCGCGATAAACTGTACAGCTAAACAACAACAGCTAGTAGTCTCATAAACTTACCACAAAGTCCCAGCTGTCCCGCCCTAACTTGGCACACCAGCATGATCAGTAACGCTACAAGCGCGCTGCGGCCTGCGCCGGCGCCGCACTGCACCCACGCGCAGCACAGTTGGTTGCTGAGGCGGTTGTCGTACGTCTGGCTGAGGATCTTATCCACGAGAAGGACGAGGGGCGAGCAGACAATCCTGATAATGAATTGAAAATGAAAATATTAGATACCGTCCTCTTGTAATACTACGCAAAAGAAAAAAAGCATGTCGAGTTTTTACGGGCGTTAAAATAATTTGGCTGTCCTCACAGCCCTTTAGGCAGGATGGTAAAAGGTGTGAGGAAGGACATAGGATTCTTTTTATCGCGATTAACTGTAGCCCACGCGGGTGAAACTGCGGGGAACAGCTAGTATTTATAACCGAAGACTTTACTGCCCTTTGATTTTTGACAGCCTCAATCACAAACCCGCACATCAATTGTTTTCTTACAAAATGGGTATATTGGTACTCACTTTGCAGGAAACACGTTCATCTGATAGTGTGTAACACCAAGCACTGTTTTGGCGCTGGCTACAGTCAGTTTCCTCTCAGTCCAGTGGACGGTACAATTGACCTCGTCTAGAGTCACTTTGAGACCTCCAGCCAGCTCTAACGTTTGGCCTTTAGCTGTTGGCCAGTAGGACTTGCCTTGCATCTGAAGTAAAATATATATGATTCAGTAATAACAATAACGGACACACATAAACACACGCACACATCCTCAAGCGAATACGTCAGTCAAAAGATACGCAATGGAAAGATAGGTGAGAGGTGCCTTGTAGGTGCATACAATTTTAACTACGTAGCGCTATGCGAGCTGAATTGCACTTTATTGCGCCGTTTCCAGAGTCGCTATTTATTTAAATGCGAGGTGATATTTCTAGTATGTACCTGTACTCTGAGAATAGCAATTCTAACCTACGTACAAGGTTGTTTTACAATACACCTTATTATTTTGAAACGGGAATCTCACCTCAATTTCGCTTAGGAGACAAACTACACATCTTGTTTTATTTTCCAGTACTGCTTTCCAGAAGATGCCGTATTCGTTTTCAGTCGGGTTCTTAGAGATAATTAGGGGGATGCACCAAGGAGCTAGTTGCTGAAACAGAAAAACGTTTAACGTTAGGTCACAAATCGCTGATGTTAAGCGACAAAGTAGTCGAAGGTGCCGCTACGCTATACCTGGATTGGGATCCGGCTCTCAAGTGAGGCTGCCGGAACACACCGATAGGTGCTTGGCGACAGATCTAAAGTTAAAGCTCTTCGTTTTTCTTACCTTATAATAGGAAGCGTTGATATAAGCGTCGGGGTCAGACTGGAGGGTCAGTCTGGAGTCGTCGAAGGGCACTACCTCAGTCACAATATTGCCGTTTGAGTGCTGCATCGCGACTCTTTTGGATCTAGTCAGGTTTTCCTTGTTCTGGAAATTTGCAGACAATGTTAGATAATATACCTTCAATCATTGTTCTACTTTACAAAGTTAGGTATCCGCTCTCAGACACTTTGCAGAAGTTCAATATTAGAGTACAATGATCAAAATACTTACTTGCGCATCCTGGAATATCTTCCATTTGACATCCAAAACCGTCAACCCACCCACTACATTGGTCAGCGAATCTGTCAACTTCTGCAAATTCTTCACTTCCTGCGTAAACTTGTTCAGTAAACTTGGATCTGAGAATAGATCTTTTTTAGCTGGTCTTTCAATCACTTCTTCTTTAGGGACTGGTCTCTTCACTGGTTCTTGTTTAGTCACTGTGGTGGGCCTTTTGATAGCGCTTTCGGATATCTGTGGCACTTTTATTTCGGGCTTCAGAGGGCTCTGTTCGACAGTGAAGTCAATGTCGGATAAGAGATCGAAAACTGAGGGCTCAGATTTTGTTTCAGGAATGTCTGTCAACTTTTCTGGCAGAGGTTGTTTTTGTGTGACTTTGTTGCTTGTGTTTTGTTTTTCTACTGTATTTTGATTGTAGCTTACATTTTGATGAGTTGGTTGTTCAGTGCTTGCATTTTGGTTATTCGTTTGATCAGCACTTTGAACACTTGAAGGTTGTTCAATGCTTTGCTCATACGTATGGCTATCCTGACTTTGGCAATACCCGCCATGCTGACTTTGTTCAAAATTAGGAGGTTCTGTTACATTCTCTTTTGGCGTCGAAACTGAAAAGGAATATGGAAATAAAAGATTATTGATCTATAGAAACTACTTTATTATAATACAAAATTAAATCACAATACAATAAAATTACATTCCATACATTATTACAGCAATAAATCCATACCTTGATTATTGGTAAAGGTAACGCTCGTGTCGTGTCCTTGTTGTCCAGATTGCATGTAAGACGACTGATTCATGTTGGCGCCGTAGTTAGTCGGCATTGGTTGAGAGTTTTGCACATTTTGATTTTGATTTGCCTGATTGGTGGTCGTGATATAGCCGTAAGGCGAATTGTAATAAATCTGTTGATTGATTGGCTGTTCCTGTTGTGGTGCAGAATTTTCAAGAGATGGTGATTGCACGGTTTCGCACATCCCTGCACTGGTATAAACCCCTGGTGCCGACCTATTTTGATCTTTACCCGAGGCCTGAGGGACCACGCCGCGAGCACTCGGGTCGCTTGAAACGGCGTTTTGAGATCCGTAACCGTATGCGTAATTTCCCGTGGCCGCGTCGAAAGAATAACCCGGATGATTTTGATATCCCTGCGCATAGTTATTCTGAGGGTTGATATTGGTCGACTGATAGCGTTGTTCACTCGGGTTTGTATACACTTGAGACGTTTGAATGTTCGGCGCGTTACTGGTATCGTTCGGGTTTGAATACCCTTGAGGTGTTTGTACATTCTGAATGTTGCTAGTATCGTTCGGATTTGTGTACATTTGTGGAGTTTGTACATTCTGAATGTTGCTTGGATTGTTCGGATTCGCGTACACTTGTTGTGTTTGTACATTCTGAGGGTTGCTAGCATCGTTCGGAGTCGTGTACATTTGTGGAGTTTGTACATTCTGGATATTGCTTGGATTGTTCGGATTCGCGTACATTTGTGGTGTTTGTACATTCTGAATGTTGTTAGGATCGTTAGGATTGGTGTACATTTGTGGAGTTTGTACATTTTGAATGTTACTTTGACTGTTCGGATTCGCGTACATTTGTGGTGTTTGTACATTCTGAATGTTGCTCGGGTCGTTCGGATTTGCGTACACTTGAGACGTTGGAATGTGTTGAATACTGTTTTGGTCGTTCTGATTTGGGTACATTTGGGGTTGTTGTACATTTTGAATATTGGCATGATCACTTGGATTGGTGTAACCTTGAGGTGTTTGCATGTTTTGGATGTTACTGTCATAGGCTTGGTAGTTTCGCGTGTAGTTGCTTGACGACAACGCTTCTCCTTTGGTATGTGATTTTATTGGTTTGTCAAAGGCATCCAAATGCGATAGAGCTGGATTTACATAGCTCTCAGTCTCAGAATAACTAAACGTTTGAGGGGCATTGACGGTATTAGCAATCGAAGTTACTGTATTATCAGCCTGGGTGTACGTAGGGTATCCTTGAGACACATTAGCATATCCACTCGTAGCCAAGTACTGCTGATCGGCACTGTACGGAACGCTAGTGTTGGGAGTTTGTCCATACTGACTCGACTCACTGCTGTAAGGATAGTTCAAGGAAGGGTGATCGGAAGGTGCAGAAACCACACTTATGTTGGAACCCTGGGGAGCGTGGCTGTACGTTGCCAAATTAGGCGTATTAGATTGCGGGTACTGCACGCTGTAGTAGGTCTGAGCGTAATCTCCAAAAGTAGTTGGAGGTTCCGATTTCGGTGCAGCGATATGCATCTGTGAAAAATTCGTGTTCAAATCCGTTTGATTCTGGTTGTATCCTGTTGGTACGACATCAGGTATCGGATTCGCTTGGCTAGTTGCCATGTAAGGGTCGTATGTGAACTGGTTAGGGGTCACATTCGCTTGATTCGTGCTTGGATTAGCATACTGATTAGGGTTTACAGCCATTTGATTGATTGTGGGATTATTGGCGTATTGATTGGGAAGATTCGACTGATTCATGTTTTGTTGATTCATATTCGACTGATTTATGTTTTGTTGATTCATATTCGATTGATTAATGATTTGTTGATTCATATTCGATTGATTAATGTTTTGTTGATTCATATTCGTTTGATTAGTGTTTGCTTGGTTCATAGTAGGCTGATTGACACCGGTCGGATACTGAATTGAGCCCTGGGAGTCAGTCACAATCGTTCCATTGTTATGGGTAGCCGAATAGTACGGATGAGAGTAAATCTGCTGCGATTGATCGGGTATTTGAGAAGAAAACTGCTGCGGGGTATACGCTGAGTATCCGTATGGATTGTTTTCCGGCTTTTCGTAGTCCTTGCTTGTGGCTGGATAAGCGTAGTTATAGTGTGGCGCGTAAGAGTCATGTTCGCCTGGCTGGTACGGCGACGCATAGCGATCGTAAGTGTTGGGTTGCCCTTGCATCGGCATCATACCGCCGTCGGGAAGTTGCATCTGTAAATCTGACGCTGGAACAAAAACAGAAATATCCTACTAATCCTTTCCTGCAATTCCTACAAATGTAATAAATTCAAGAGTATTTTTATTTGTTTGTATGGATGGAACAGCAGAACGGATATGGACGAAATTTGGTCCTAAGTAACCCGGAAATTCAGAGACCTTTCCGGAAAAGCAGCTAGATTTATCAATGCTCAAGTTATTATATATATTATAGCGTTTTACCTTCAGAACCGACCGGCGTTGGTCGCACAGATGTTGGGTATATCGATTCCGGGTAGTACACATCTGCGGGCATTGGATCCACTTGAGCTAAAACAGAGACAGTTAAAATGTTCTTACAATTAAATTTTGCCAACTTTACACATAGAAGTCTAAATCCAGGTGTAATGTGGCCTTCAACAGCATCAGCACTTAGCATCAAGTGACTTGTAGTCAAATGTTGCCCTGTAAGAGGTAAAAGAGAGAGTAGAGAGAGAAAGAGAGAGAGTAGAGAGAGAAAGAGAGAGAGTAGAGAGAGAGTAGTGACCGACAAAACAGTACAGACAGCGACAAAAGTAGCTGATCATACTCGATTTTCCAAATGTGTTTTAGAACAGTAATGTTTGTGTTTTTTTACAACTTGCAGCGGGGCAGCGTTTGTCCACAATACAGCACACCTTATGATGTTAAGTGATGATATGGTCTAAGGTTGGTGTTTATGATGATGAAGGTAATCGGAAAATTTGAAATTGTTCTGCGATTTTTGTCGTTGACCGTGCCAGAACAGCCTAACTGACTGACTGACAGAAAAGAGGGTCAAATAAAGAAGATTTTAAATATGTCGCTACAATATATTTTTTTAATTAGTATCACATTAATGTGCGTTATGCGTTACCCGATAAGCAGTATCTCGTAACACAAGACATTAGGCTGAACTGGATTCCTTTATCATAAAATAAAATTGTTAAGTTCTTTTTCTTTTACGTTATTTTGTATACATACATCTTTTTCTTTCTTTCTATCATTTATCTATCCATACCTTGTGGTGTGACACCCCTGCGGGCTCGGTTCTGCATGTACGGCAGGTAGTCCTTCAGCTTGCGTCCCCCCGAGGCGAGGGGGATGGTGGGGATGGGCACAGACATGTCACTGGGCTTCGGCGTCACAGACGGGGTTGGGGTTGATGCTGAAAATTTTAACGTGTTATTAAACTAACTAACTAACTGAGATGGCGCAACGACCCAAAGTGAGTCTTGGCCTCCGATAACAAAAGACGCCACTTCGGTCTGTCCTGCGCCACCTCCTGCCAGTCCTCCACCTGGAGCTCGCGCAAATCCTTCGTGACTTCGTCTTTCCAGCGATATCTGGGACGACCGACAGGGCGACGGCCACTCGGCCGTCCACTGTATGCTCGTTTGACCGCACGATCCTCCCCCATTCTTTCAACGTGTTATTAAACAGTTAAATCTTTTTATCCCTCGTAATTTCACTAGAAACATTGCCCTACAATCCGGAACGCAGTAATTCTACATCCTATAGATCCCCTATGTGAAACCATGACGCTTTAGTCTATAATATTTTATAGACCCTATACTAATCTCCTAATATATAAAAATCACAGTGTTTGGTATCGAACTTCTCCGAATTGGCTGGACCGATTCTTGAGAAAGCTTTTGTGTATATTTGGTGGGTCTGAGAACAGGACGTAGGCTATTCTTTATACCCCTAGGTCATCAATACCTGTAAGCGCCACTATACAGAAAACTACAACTTTTTATCGCGATAAAGTGCAGTTTAGTGTGTGTGTGAAACCGCGAGGCTAGTATATTTGTATTTAAATATAAGTAAAAAGAAAAGATTCGATTGTTTGTTCAGGATAAACTTAAAAACTTCTAGATCTTGATTCAATCAATTAGTAATAAGAATAAAATTGTCTATGTGATCGCGCCAGTAAAATTAGCTGCCGGGCGTTTCTTGCCTGTTCTTTTGCCGGCGTTAAGAGGTTGGAACAGGCGTAGCTAGTTTTAAGTTGACGTTTTAAAGTAATCACTATGTACCCTATTGAATAAAACAAATTTGACTTTGACTTTGACTTTGATGAGGTATGGAGATAGTTTCAATCCTGGGGAAGGACATAGGATACTTTTATGGGTTTTTTTTACTTTATTTTTATTTTATACACTTACGTTTGCTGTTCTTGGCAAGCAGCTGCATCCTCTCCTCCTCCTGCACTTGGCAGGTGCCCTTCAGCCTCGTCAGCAGCTGGTTCACGTTGTGCGCGAGCTTCTTGTAGAACTCCAGCCCCTTCTGCGCTTTACCCAGCAACTCTTCGTATGTATCGTACGATGTTATTAGAGCTGGGAACGGATACACAAAACGGGTTGTTACAAACTCTATTCCTCCGCATTTCATTTTATTACATTATTGTTGTCTGGTAGAAATCGCTCTAAGCGATAAGACAGCCCACTGTAACACTAGCTCTAAAATCTTTAATTTATGTTGTTCTATTTTTCTGTCGTTGTGGTGAAACAATAAAGCGTTATATATCTATCTATGTAGGAAAAATATTGTTCATTTATTTCAGCGTTTGTTGATGCATTGCTGAACATAACACTAAAATAGTTATTGACACAAGTATTTGTTACACGTTGTCGTTTCTGTTACCCTAATCAAGAAGAGGAAATCCTAGTTAGAATTCAGAAGCTATGTGTCTGATTGTGTGGGTATTATTATCATTATTAGTCATCACTCATCACATCATCATCAGTGTTTGTTTAATCAAGTCTTATAATTCGATAGAGCCGGCTGCACGCACGAAAAAACATGACTCATGCGGCGTTACCTCGCTCTGAGGCGTTCATGTAAGGCTTGAAGTGCAAGCGAGAGCGCGGAACGAGCGACAAAGAAGCACAATCGGCCAATCGACGTTGTCACAATCAACTATCGTCAGTAAACCGACTTTACAGACAACCAATTTTTTACAACTAGCCATTACTCGGAACCACGCAACGTTTAGATTCTGTACTCTTAGCATTTACCGGATATCTCAGCACAATGTGACAAGTCAAAGTATTTTGAGAATTTAAGAAAATCATAGATTTGTGTTGAATAACCTCTAACTAGTCTAAAGCAGTATATACATTTCTTTCAAAGACTGATTGTACATGAATTTGGTCGATAATCGCTAGTATCGTTTTTCGTGAGGTTTATTACAAAACTGTTCATTGTTACAAACCGTTGATAAGACCTTCGCGTTTCCTCAGAACATCAGTGAGCAGGCGCCTCGACTCGCCGTAGGACGCGTACAGAGAAGTTAGCTTGTTGATAATGTTCTCTTGGGCCGCCAGATTCTGTTCTATGATCTTCACCTGCGATACAAACAAATTGTAAACAAAGGCGGTCTCTTAACGGTTCATTTCGATGAGTGTACCCAGGATTGTAGAATACAATTTCTTCACTGGGCATCTAGATAAACGGTGAATCGCCATCTCGATGCTTGGCGGGTATTCCACCTGAACGCACGAAGCGTTTTCCTTCCATATTCATGATACGCACCCAAAAGTGTGTATTTCCCAATCGCGATATTTTATAAATCTTAAAAGCAAGTGTGAACAGGTGCCTGCTAAGCATACAAGCTGCACTGTCGACCGCATCGTCGCATAACATCAGGTGAAATCGCGGTCAAACGCAGACTTAAAAAATAGAAGAATGTATGTAAAGTCCACCAAATAAATGCTTACCGATGCCAAAAACCCGCAACTTATCCTACTAATATTATAAATGTGAAAGTTTGTGATGAGGATGGATGGATGGATATTTGTTACTCTTTCACGCAAAAACTACTGAAAGGATTTTCATGAAATTTGGTCTGGGAATAATTCAAAGTTCAAACCCCGGAGAAGGAAATGCTACTACACTTGAATACTTGGAATACTTTTTATCGCGATAAGGTGTAGTCTAGGCGGGTGAAACCGCGGGACGCAACTAGTATGGTTATATGTTACCTTGGGCGTATGTTTCTCGAGCTCCTGTTTGAATATGTCCTCATTATTCTCGGAGCTCCGCGCCAGCAGCTGCGAGGTGATGTCGTCGGCGGTGACCGCCTCGCGCAGCTGTTGTATGAGGGAGTCGCGCTGCAGTTGCATCTCACGCGCTTTGCCGACCACGCGACGCATTTCGGTCATCGTCTCACGGTCTAGGCCCTCTGAAAGGTGACATTTTATTTAGATTTAGGTAATGATTTACGCGAAAAAAAGCAAATGGCACATGCGTCAGTTCGTGAACGGGTGCTGCTTGTGGGGTCTGGTCTGCTTTGGTTGTGATCCCGCAACTCATTAATATTCATGTTCCCATATCCCTCCCCCCCCCCCCCTTTGCTTACGTAATCATTGGGACCTATATGCATTTTTATTTTTATGTAATCTGTTTTTTTATTGATTCGTGAGCAGCAGTTAGCAAATAGGACATTTAACGATTTGTTCAATTTCAATTTCAATTTATTTATTTATTCAATAGGATACATTGTGATCACTTTAAAACGTCAAACTTAAAACTAGCTACGCCTGTTCCAACCTCCTTACGCCGGCAAAAGAACAGGCAAGAAACGCCCGGCAGGTATTTTTTTTTGGCGCGATCACATTGACAAGTTTATTCTTATTACTAATTGATTGAATTGGAGCAAGTTCACTAAAATCCCAAGCTTTTTTTGTCATCTAATGGTCCGATATTTTTTAATTAGCTTTACTAATAAGATTTCTCTTGTTTGGTTGTACACATTGGGATATGGGAACATGAATATTAATGAGTTGCGGGATCACAACCAAAGCAGACCAGACCCCACAAGCAGCACCCGTTCACGAGTTGACGCATGTGCCAGCCATCGCTCTTGTGGGTTACCATTTGTGTAAAAAAGTAAATAATAACTGCTAACGTAATCACGGTATCGACCCACCCACCCACCATGTCATCAAAAATAAGCAAAGCAAAGACCCCCGCCCCCTCAAGCGCTTACGTAATATTTGAATGGCCCCCAAGACACACTTTGAGTCGCTGAGCCATAGGACTTAGCTGAATTAATCTTATCTATCTGACTGCTTCCATACAGGAATGAGACTCACCGATACAATCAATACTGGGTATCTTGCACTGCAGCACGTCGAGCGGATTAGCCAGGAGCTTGAGGTTGGCGATGTGCAACGTCATAGCCTTGTGGAGCACTTGGTTGCTCTCGTTGGTGCGGGTGTGCGCCTCGTGGTACTTGTGGTACTCGCGGGACAGCTCCGTCTGCACGATGGACGGGGGCCGCGGGCCCATACTTTTCTGGTACTCCTTCTCTTTCATTGTTTCTTCCTGGAAATAAAGATTCCACCTAGTGGGGAGGCCTGCGTACAGAACGTCTTCCGGTTCGTGGTCGCCATTCGAGAACCTTCCTTCTCCATCTGTACTCCTCAGTTGTAGTTGTGTGTTGTTGTAGTGTTGTAGTTGTGTGTTGTTGTTGTGTTGTAGTTGTTGAGTTACTGTAATATTGTTTCTTTTTTCCCATAATTTGTACCACGAGTGTTGTTGTTGAAAATAAACATTTATATTCTTTCTTTCTTAGTACAGGTTTTGACAGTTTACAAAAACTATAAAAGTTTTCGTTTCCTTCCCTAGGAACATTTTTTTTCTGAGCGCCTTACCGACACTTGGATGAACAAAACCGGTAATATGGGTTCTTTCAAACCGTTGTGTTCGAATTCCAACAAAGTTTTCAAGTTTCTTTTTGAATTTCGGCAGTATTAGTTGCCACTTTGACAAGTTGGCGGTAGTAAACTTTGACGTTTACGAAAACTTGTTGGCGCCACGTTACGTCTGGATTGGGGACTGGCACTCATGTGAGACTGCCGGAAAACACCGATAGGTGCTTGGCGACAGATTCTTAACTTGAGGGTGGAATGGTAGCTAGCCAGGCGGCAGGCACTAGAAAATGCCCTACCACCAAGCTATTGTAGTTTTTATTGATTACCTACCTGAATAAGAGCTTTGATCTCAATGAGCGAGTGTTCGACATCGCTGATGATTTCAGCCAGATTGTTCATTGAGTCGACCAGGGATTGGATGATCTCAGTCTTGGCGTTCATGGCAGCGCATCGGTCCACTATCTCTTGCGGTATTCTGAAAGATATATCATTTATTATGCCTAGATCATATTGTGTCCGCCATCCCACTGTGAGAAAGCCTGTGTCCCAGCAGTGGGCTTTGTTTCGTTACAGACAAACTTTTAAGGAAGACTATAAAAAGACAGAAAGATAAAATTATATCAACAAACGTAGCTATACACTTTGTGTCAATCTTAATCATTATAATGAGACATCCCTATTTCAACAATGACTAAGCTTCGAGACCTAATCAGGCAATAGCACTTATTCACAGATATCTCTTGCTTATCAAACTGTAAACAATTTTTGCTTTGGGTCTTTGGGAACCATTTCTTTCTATAACAGCAGAGATAACGAGAGATTCTTTCACAAAGACAGAATAAAGTGCAAAAAACTGACTGTGTACACAGACTCGGGTAGCTATTACTTCTATACATAAGTGCGCGTTGAAAAATGGTAACAAATTTTTTTATACGGACTCACTTCTGCTCCGAATCAATGACCTCCAACTGGTCCAGTTGCAGCGAAGACATGAACTCTGTCAGCTCTGTGTTCTTAGCTTCCGCTTGCGACACAATGGAACGAAGGAGTTTAGCCTTTTCCTCGGAGTACAGCGATGAAGCTTCATGAGCGCATATCGGAACTAGACGTGAAAATATGTCTGGACCTGACACCTGATAAAAAAGAGTTATTAAAATGAAATCTCTTTTCGTTTTCAACAAAGAGAAGTCCCATTCAAAATTCAATATACCTTGATGTTTCTATAAGTAGGAGAAAAAAGAAAATTTGTCCAGCTGTGGGACACTGTGTAAATTCAAAATTCAAAATTCAGTTTTCAAAACTTTTTTATTTAATAGGATACATGTGATCACTTTAAAACGTCAACTTAAAACTAGCTACGCCTGTTCCAACCTCCTTACGCCGGCAAAAGAACAGGCAAGAAACGCCCGGCAGGTAATTTTTTTGGCGCGATCACATTGACAATTTTATTCTTATTACTAATTGATTGAATTGGAGCAAGTTCACTAAAATCCCAAGCTTTTTTTTGTCATCTAATAGTCCGATATTTTTTAATTAGCTTTACTAATAAGAAGATTTCTCTTGTTTGGTTGTACACATTGGGATATGGGAACATGAATATTAACGAGTTGCGGGATCACGACCAAAGCAGACCAGACCCCACAGCACCCGTTCACGAGTTGACGCATGTGCCAGCCATCGCTCTCCTCGACCATATGAGAGGGAAGAGGGCGACCCGACACATGACGCCGCTGCAAGCAAAGTCACTTTTGTGAGCATGACTGTTTCGGCTAAGAAAAGATACAAACAGCACAAAAGTTTATGAACAATAGGATTTGTTCAATTACACAAAGCACTCATTTTCCCATCACATTTCCCCCTCCCACACAATCCAATTTCCATCTCTTTTCTGTCAATAAGTATAATTTCTAAAATAAACAAAGAACACACCTCAGGATCATTAAAGTTGATAGCAATAGCCTTGACCAAGCAGACTGGCTTCAAGTCCGACAGCAAATCTTTTTCGGGAACTTCCTCATGGTAGATAAACTCATTTTCATTCTTAGCTGCTTTTCTCTTCCCTTCAACCACATCATTCGTGAACGTTAGGGCTTCTTGTGTGATCTGGGTGGGTTCAATGTATTTGGCTAGCTTTCTGGCATCTGCTAATCGTTCCGCTGCATGCTGGTAGAAGGCTACACGCTCACCCATCTTCTGTTGCTCTTCTGCATTGATACCTGGATAAAGTAAATATGTATATAATATGAGTAAGTTTAATTGAGCGATGGTGGCCGAACGGTAACGTGCGACTTACAAGACGCCGACACCGAGTTCGAATCCTCTCGGCCCCGCACCTATGACTTAATAAGTTATGTGCGGATGTGCCATCGCACAAAACGGTGAATACATCGTGAGGAAACCGGCAACAGACACAGAACACTTCAATGCACAAATATTTGTCCTGTAGCGATTATCAAACCCACAAACAACCTTCGCATTCGCCCATTGCGCCACATCGATCGCAAAATAAACAACGTTATATCAAATTTACCTTGGTACAAGCAGACGATGCAACCGATGTAGGAAGTCTTAAATGAGAGGTATCGGTACCAGTAGTTGTACAGTTTGGTGCCGATTATCTCGTGAACATTATCGGTGCCTGTTGACGGGCCGAGCAACGAAAGGGAGTTCTTGTAGAACATCTGCACTTGAGTAGCTACAGAGCCTGCAAACAAAATAATAAAAATAGTAAAATAAAGATAAAAGCCATATAGTTGCTTAGTAAAGTACACATGGGAAACTTTCACACCATTTTGGGAAATGGCTCTCAAATGAAGTTGAAGGAACACAACAGCACCTATTGCACTTGGGGGCAGAACGCGTGCGCCTAACAAGACGCCGACACCAAGATTAAATCATCTTGGGCCTGCACCTATCTATACATATAATAAATCTGTAACTCATCACTGTCTGTACATTGAAGATAAATGAGAAAAACTTTTACTGGGGGCCTTTATTAACGCAATAGAACCCAAAACAATGGTTTTTAGAATTTTTGTCTGTTTGTCTGTATGTCTGTTTGTCTGTTTGTCTGTTTGTTTGTGCGCGCTAATCTCAGAAACGGCTTAACCGATTTGAATGCGGTTTTCATTAATATATTGTGGTTTTCTCCACTTAACATTTAGTGTTTGTTTTATTTCAATCGGTTCATAAATAAAAAAGTTATATCAATTTAAAGCATCACGTCGGAAATTTGGTCGAGTCGATTAGATTATTGTAGCCCGGATAGCATATAGGTTCTTTTTTAACCCGGAAAAAGATTTTTGCGGGATAGTAGGGAATACCATGGGTGTAAACGCGAACCGCAGCTACCCCTATCACCATCCCCATCCCCACATTTATGTAAATGCGAAAGTGTGTTTTTCTGTTGGTTTGTTCGGCTTTCACGGCCTAACAAAACAACGAATCAGGGTATTATTTTGCATAAAGATAGTTTATGCGCCGGAGAGTAATATAGGCTACTTTTATCCCGGAATAATGCATGGGTTCCGTGGGAAAATCTAATATAACGAAATTTTTCGAAATCTTTTACATGGTTGCTAGGCATCATTCTGTTGAATTGTTTACATGTCAGGAAGAATATTATTGGCATGACAATTATTGGTGTGGATACACACGTAACAATTTATCGTAACGATGTATCTGTTCTAATTGCTAACCGATCTCCGGTTATAATAAATAAAAAATATATCGAGTGTGCCTGAAAAATCGTTGTAGAATTTCTGGTTTGCGCAAATGAGCGACGGCAGTAACATTTTCTGTTCGATAAATCATTGTTGATCGACTTGGCCGTATTTGCATAATTTTGATGGTAGCGTGTGTTTTGCTGCAATAAAACTGACGTCGGACACGGGCAAACAAAAAGGACCTCTTTGTAAGACGCGTCCGCGCGAAAATTAAAAGAAGAAAAATATTAAAACATTTTATACAAAGCTACAAAAACGAATATCAAAAGATGATTGTGATTAGTGATGTTCGAAATCAAAAATCAACACACTGTAATAAAATAATATAGAGCCATCTATTTAATCCTAAGTTAGTGATTACACTATACGCTCTAATCAAACCCAAGACGTTTAAATTTGTAACGATATATCGTTACGTGTGTAGCAGACATGATCTTATTATACCTTATTTACTTAGAACTACTTGGTATTGACGTTGATGTTGCGGGCTACAATAAGGGTAAGCGTATGTTGAGACGCAGGCGACGGAAGCGCATGGCATAGTCCATGAGCGATGCTGTAAATTACACAGATACACTGTAATAAAGTACAAAAAACTGGTATCAAGAACAGTATTCAAATTGACGAATAAACTGGGTATAATATTAAACTTATACAACATTTAATCACTTTAAAAAGACAAACTAATAACTAGCTACGTCTGTTCTAACTTTATTGCACCAGCTAAAGAAAAGGCAAGCAACGACCGGCAGGTACTTTTCTGGTGATTTTCTCTTTTTTTTCTGGCGTGATAACGTTTACTATTTCGGAGGAGGCTATTTACCATCCTAAAGATTTTTATTCAGTATCAGTGTTAGATTATGAAATTAATGAGTTATTGTTAGGTACAGTTTATAATAGCGTTGCTTCTATGTCTTCATGCTTTTTTAAAATACGTGTTATGTATGAACGTGTGATATAAATACTATCCTACGCATTGATTAATACGCACTAACTTAATTTAGAAAAATAGAAATTGTTGCCGCAAAAAGAAAAAAGAAACATCGTATGCTGATATTTGCTTATGCATATACATATATTACAAAAAATCAGCGCTGCCCCGCACTGCATCGATTGCGTCTCAATATACGCTTAGCCTAAAGATTTGGACACGTGGGAACTTGGGAAGCAAAGAGTTTGCATAGATTTGTTTTTTTTTTATGAAATAGTTTCGATATTTAGTAGAAAAAGTATCAATGGTGTGGATATATAGACCCAGAGCCTACGACAGCCAGACCTTCGTTTTTTAATGTAAAAGCTGAAAGTTTTTCTGTGCATGCCCCCTATATAATAGTACAGGTAAGAACATCCTGCGAATATAGAGTTTGGTTTGTGGTTACTTGGGCAGATAACAGGAAGTGCAGGTGTATAAATTAGTACCCTAAATTCGTTAAGGTATAAAGCTCAATTTTTTTATATCTTCTTCGGGATAACTTCAGAAATTCATCTGGCTGAAATTTGGTACAGAAATAGATTATAGGACGGAATAATATATAGGATACTTTTCATTCCTGGAATAGGTTCTCATGGGTTGCGGGAACTGGATCAAAATTTCTTGATTACTTTTGGTCGCGATAACCGACATCCACGCGGGCGAAGCTGCGGGCACCAGCTAGTATCTTAATAAGTTATGTGCGGATTTAACATCACTCAAAACGGTGAAGGAAAACATCGTGTGAAAACCCACATGTCCAAGAACTGCACTATTCAAGGGCATGTGACATCTATCAACCCGCACTGGGCCAGCGTGGCCAATTATAGCCCATACTCTCTCTCTGAGAGAAGGCCAGAGTTCCAGCAGTGGGAAGATAATAGGCAGATAATGATGAGTGGTATGTCACTAATCGCCTTTCCCAATAACCTATACTATAGATAGAAACTTGATATTACTTCTATGGAGCTTATGTCAAATTTGGAACGGACATAAGTGAGCAATAGAAAATACTGTACCACAACGGTGTGATTTCATCATGATTACTCACCTACAACACTAGGCTTTCTAGTATCTTGAATACTCTTCTCAAGTATACACTCCTGAGCTTGAGCAAAGCATATTTTCTGCAACAATCTCATTATCTCCGTAGACACATCCACACCGGGCGGCTGAGGATACTGCTCCTTTAAATACTGGAATGCCCATGCAGCATTCTGGTAGTGAGTGCAAGCTGCCTTCAAACTCTCCGCTGAGTTGCGAGGCTCAGAAGTACCTAACTGGGTGTGTAGGGCCCCAATGTTGTAGAGGATACAAGCCATTTCAACCCTAATATCTGCTAGAGAAGAGGTCATGTTCGCGTAGAGATCTTTCCTGTTGGATAAGAAAAAGATTGAGTTTGTTTATAGTTACATTGCTGTGTTAGATTTATTTGAACTTGTGTCTGTAACATTGCAGCAATGTAAAAACCAAATATTTCTAGAAGAAATCACACTGCAAACAATGTTATTTGTTATGAGAGTTACTGTGAATCATATTTGTACATAGTGATCAATATCTTTGTAGTGCTAAGTTAACTAAGGATTAACTTACCAAGAGAACGAACAGGCGGCCGGCTGACCTTTAGCCATTGGAAATCGGCTTTGCAGCGACCGCAGTTGGCAGAAATATCTATAAAGAGCGCTGAGACCCTCAGAGTCAGTTGTCGGCCTTACGGCAACTGACCGTAGGCTTTCAAGTTGATGGATCTCATTGCTGTAGCTATCAGGATCCTCCCTATACGCCTCCGCAATGTACTACAAACCAGGATAAAATATAGACAAAGAAATTAGTGAAGATTGAAACTATTTTATCACAGAGATTAGAAGACCTAATTACCTGTTTAAGCTTTGGTCCAAAATGTGTTTGTTCCGGACTCGATTTCAGCTCAAAACTGATCAACGGCAATTTAGGGACCGCTTCCATGGTCGTTGAAGCTATTTTTATGGGCAAATGTATAAATTCACTTGTGAAAACAATTTCATCACAAATTAGCTATTTGTTGAACTGTCATTTTTGTTTTTTCTTTGTTTTTTTTCGGTTTGTAGAGATGATTTAGGGTTGAGATTGAGACAAAATTATTAAAATCGCAATTTATCGGTTTTCTCTGAAAGTATCGGTTTACTGTTTGTTTTGTAGGTGGCGTTGTTATAGCTATTTATGTATAAAAAAGTGTGTAAAAAGAATGCTATTGGTATATGGTCTCGGTGTGTTGTTAACTTGTTACTTTGTAGTGTTGGTAGAATTGGTATTAGTGATGTGCATTAGCTGTTATTTAACTAATGTTCTTTATCTATATCTTTTAGAACTAAATAGGTGGATAGATAACGAATTACTGTATCTTTCACCACAACAACAGAAAAAAAGCAAAATTAAACATTTTGAAATACCCACGACAGTTAAAAATTTATTGAAAGAGAAAGTGTGTTTGTTAGTTTTTTTAACCGATTAATGTTTCACGTCACATAATCGTTCCACGGATTTGGAAATACCCACGATTGTTAAAAGTTTATTTAACCTCCCTAACGCGAAGTGTGTTTGTTAGTTTTTTTTGTTCCAATTATTGTTTCCACGTCACATAATCGTTCCATGGATTTATGAGTCTTCACAGATACATACATACCTAGTACCTACTCGGTGGATATATTTTGGAAGCCGAAGTTATCTATCTAGTATATGTTGAGGAATTGGATATGCTAAATATGCGTTTTGTTGTACTTTTGCGGTAGTTTCACGTATCACGTACGCACTCTGTCTCACTCACTCATTACGGCCGATCGCGGTCCGCTTCGGGCGTTCCATTTCGGAGTTACTCGGAACTCGGATGGGATATGTTTATTTTATTAAAGAGAAGGAAGTACACATATCCACTTTGGGATATATATCTGAAGATATAGTTTTGCCCGGAGTCACCCATGCCCATGCCTAATGTGTTGTTCAATTGACACTTCAACTACAAAAAAAAAATATAATTCAATTCAAGTTTTATTTTCTTGTGTTGGATGTCGTGGAGTTTGGCTTGGCCGTAATAAAAATTTGTAAATTCATAAATTGTATCAATGGGTTTATTATTATCATTAGGTCAAAGTTGACAAAACGTGAACATGAAGTTAAAAAAACCAAAATCGGATACTGAGGTGCGTAATACTGTGAATCTCATTGTTTACTATGTGCGGCGGATCATCACGGCATTCACGGCCACCTAACCTGGTTTCTGCCGTCTCAATGGCTAAATCAATTCTTTCAGGAAGTAGCCCCGGCCCCGGCTCCTCCCCAGGCCGAAATCATCGAGGCGGACTTGTACAAGCGGTCGTACTTTGGTCCAGATGTACCTACGCTTGAATTGGAATGTTGGGAAGAAGAGCTATCGGAAATCCAGCTGCAAGCCTACAAGAATGCCGACGACGAATACAAGAGTATTCAGAACAAACTGGATGATATGGTAAAGGATACGGGTGGCGAGATTGTGTACAATGGTGACCAGTTCACTGCCTACCAGCTGCTTGGAAAGTAAGTAGAATAAACCAATTTAAAACTCATACCGACTCAAGTTTCACTAAACTATCATTCTAGTGGTAGTCATTACAGATACCACATTGAAGCCTACTTGGTTTTAACAATATCATTTGATCTCCAGACAACCAGTTCTCAAAGACCTTGAGAGGCAGAGCGCTGATATCATCAGATCAAGATCTCGCTCCATGTCCATATCTAAAGAAAAACCATCCAAAAAAGGTAACTTTTTATGTTATGCTAGATATGAAAAAGATGTTTTCTGTGGAGACTTCTTTGTTTTATGGTTATTTTAATTTCTACTACTGCATGTCTTTTGAGTCACTAACCAATGTTATTAGGTCAGCTGTCTTCCCCGTCTAAATATCACCAAACTAGCCATTCAAACGATACTCATCATCATCATCAGCCAGAAGAAGTCCACTGCTGAACATAAAACTCCCCTTAGTATGCTACCATGAACGGCTATTAGCCATTTGCAACCATCAGCTCCCTGAAACTTACAATGTCGTCAGTCCACCTAGTCTATTTATCTAAAATAACAAGACCTAAAATTCGACCCTGGTTAACTTAGTATGTTTTATATAATCAGGTCGCAGCAAGAAGCCTCGTGACCGTGAGGAAGACCGTGACTATTCTCCGTCACCAACGAGAGATCATTCGCCTGAAACCCGCCACAAGAAAAAGAAGAAGGACAAAGATAAGCACAGAGAGAAAGAGAAGGAAAAAGATAAAGAGAACACCAAGACTAAAGATAAAACTTTGGCACCTTCTAGTAAGTATAATTTGAGAACACAGTGTACTAAAACCAGATGAAAATAATACATGCACCGTCCAAAACTTAATTGTTATCAAGGAGGAATTGAGAATAACAATAACACAACTTTTCCACACATAAATTTTTATGTCATTCCACAGATGTACACAGTGTAGTCACAAATGTACGCCCATCCGAAGCCTCAGCTATCGGTGGTCTGCTCACAGGCAGTGCTACAAAGACTACTGCCATTGTAGACCTTACCAAGGAGGACAGCTCCAAGAATGTAGCTGATTCTCGTGAGGTTTCCTTCAATAAGCTACAAGGTGAGTTTATACAAGAACTTTTTCGATGACTCATCAAGCCAAAATGTGTCTTGGTCTCCGAAACAAGAGAATGCCACTCCTCTCTACCCTGAGCGATTTCAGTCCAGTTCAGAGACTGGTCTTTGCATAAGTCTGTATCCACTTTATAATTGAATGGTACATAGTAAAATTCAGTTTCTTGTAATCATGAATAGATTAGTGTGCTAGACTGGTTAATAAATGCTGATTAATAAAAGTCCATAAAACAAGTTAAGCATCTGTTGTCAATTACTTATTGGTGTGCTCCGGTTGCCTCACTTGAAAGTGGATCCCTAGCCCAGAGTGTGGTACAGTCAACGACAAAAGTTGCTGAAAAATACCAAATTGTCCATTACCTTGTGGTCAAACGCAACCTCATAAGTTGTAAAAAGAAACCCAAACATTACTGATCTAAAACACATTTCAAAAATCGATTGTGGTCAGCTACTTTTGTCGCTGACTGTGCCATCTTCAACCACAACAACACTTAACATCCGGTAACTTCAATAAAACTGTTCAGGAAAAGAAAACTGTTTCCACTCACACAAATTCTCCGCACAGGTAAAACTTTTCCCTCCCTTGTGGTGGTTGCACGCCCCTACCTCCGCTCCAAAGATGCTGCACCTCCGTCAGACCGGTCTATACTTGACAGCAAAGTGAAATCTGTGCTAATGCACACACCAATGAAGTTTACTGAGTGGCTTATACAACAGGGACTTGTGCGGTCGGAGCAGTGGTGTCTTGTACATTCCGGGAACAAACTGAAGCTTGGTAAGTTCTTATTAGCTTGAATGTTTATTATTGAAGATTCAAATAGCTTAGACTTTCAGAACATCATTTCAATGTGGCTCAACACGGCAAACAGAACAACAGAAAAAACAAAAAAAACTTCCAAAATACATTTTCCTCCTGAGTAAAAAGGGAAAGACTTTTGAGTTAGAAGGAAAATTAAGGTAAAATAAGAAAGGAAAAGGTTACATATTGGTAGGTAAGACTTAGAAGGAAAGTTAGGAATTTTTTCTCAGTGCAGTTAACGGCGTACTTGCTTAAGCCAAACTAAATGGGTACGCCCGAAAGTCTATTATTACAAATGCTTCGGCGAGCTTTACCGAAAACTATTACATAGTTTTAGCGTTCTATTTGAAATAGAATGGATTTCATTTACCAGATACAGCAAAAATCTAATTGCCTAGTCGTCGCCTTGATTGTAAATCTCTTTTATAGGAATGTACTCGGATGTCTCCAAATTCCCATACTCCGGCGGTTACGTGTGGATATCCGAATGCTGCCCGACTCGTTTCGTCTCTGTCTTCTCCAGTTCCATTTTCGAAGGCGCCACATTCCCGCCCAGCGTAATCCTGAAGCTCATATACCACTGGGCCTGCCAGACCAACGTGCAGAACGTCGTGCAATGGGTCAAAGTAGACAACTTGTACGTAAAAGGACTGTTTACGTGGTTGAGAGCGATTTGTTCTTCAGCCATTCACCAGCATTTGGGATTGTTGGGAGGGGCGGGGAAGAAAGTGGAAGTCGGTGTTATATCACTGGGAACGACGAGCCATGATGGCACGCAGAGGCAGGTGAAGGTTGAGGTTCTGGGCGTGCTGGATCCGGTGGAGAAACTGGTAAGTAATCATAAGATTTAAAAACTAATGTCTCAGGATAACGATGACGAAAGCGCAGTGCAGTGTTATGCTGACCAAGATAGATATTGTGCTCATAATCACGCTATTGATCGGCGCTATTCAACAATTAGTAGTATTAGTACATTTCGTATCTAACTGTCTGTCTGTACGCGGATTGTCATACGGTTTTTACCAATGGACGGCGTGGTTCATGAGGAAGATTTAAGTGTAGGTTTTGCGTAAATAAGCTGAATTATTCCCCTTATAAAATTATGTATCAAGATTAACACAAAATAACGAAAAAAATATTGTTATGAAATACATATAAATTGAGTGATTTAACAGTTTTGAGAAAATTTTCGGCTGTCAAAATTGTTGCTAACTTGAAATAAAAAAACAGTATATATCTCAATACCTTCAACAGATTCGTCTCCGTGCTGTTGAGCCTTTAGCTGAACACGAGAAGAATTACAAGAAAAGGTTCCAAAAGATTCTGGAACCTCTCAACAGCTGGGTCCACCCATCATCTACCATACTCACCGACTTGACAGTCGATAAGGGCACTCTAGTGAACATGGGCTTTAAGACAGTGCACCAGTCGTCCACCCACACGGAACAGCAGGGAAGGAACAGCAATGCAAACATAATGGAGTACTTGAGAAGAATTGTGCCCAGAATGTTCCAGAACACATTGTCTCTGCTCTCAAGGCAGATTATTCAACAGTTCTTGGATGAACTTGTTTGGAGAGAGAAGTAAGTTTGGAAGTCAATTTTATCCTACGTCTAATTATCGTATTGAAATGAAACTTTGTATGAAAACTCGTATGTAATTCTGATGACAATGCAGTAATATGGTATCGTAGATCTGATGGAGCCAGGCGGTGAATAGTGGAAATCTTCAATGGCTACTAGTGAACCCCTCGAGTTTGGGCTACTATGGTTTGTTCTCTTTACATCATCTTACAGGATAACATTTCACCACAGGTTATGTGATGTTAAGTGGTATAAGAGGACACACTGACACTAAGCTTGGGAACTGGTTCTCAAGTGAGGCTGCCAGACCACCGATGGATACTAAGCGACAGATTCCTTACAGGAGATTGATAGATAGATAGCCAGGCAAGCACTAGAAAATGTCCTACTACCAAGCAGTCGAGTAGGGCAAGCTTTTTGTAGAAAATACTACGGCAGTTACGGAATTGATCAACAGTTTAATATGCCCTTTTTATAGCTGTTATTTCTGAATAGATTTCGTTCTGCATCACCCATTCTGTAAGACCACAGATCTTGTTATAACAGAATACTCTTCACAGGTACGGGATATCGCCAGGACAGGCTTTCGACAATATTGTCATACACATTGCTGAACAAACTAAGGTGGAGAACAAAGATGTCATCACGGTGCGTCTGAACAAAATTGCAGCCAACCCGTTCAAAAACTGGAAATATCCGGTCGGCAAGGTACATACACAAAGCTATCCTATCCTACTAATTCTATAAATGCGAAAGTTTGTGTGTGTGTGAATGTTTGTTACTACGTATCACCGTACTTTTTATCCTGGGAAAAGGTTCCTGCGGGATAACGGGAAGACTCGGGTGAAACCGCGGGGCGCATCTAGTCTAAAATAAATATTTGTATCACAAGACACTAAGCCATAATTGCTTCAAGATGATGAATATGCAGAGAATTTTGTGTTAATTTTTTTTCTCTAGGGCAAGAAAGAGAAGGATGAAGAGCCTGAGACGAGCGCTCGCGGTAAACGTGGACGGAAGAAGAAGGATCCTTCGCCGTCGCCGCCTCCCAAGAAGAAGAGGAAGGAAAAGACTCTCTACATTGAAGATGACGATGAAGAAGAGGTTTGTATGCTTATTTTAAAAAGTTGTTTATCACACATTATTTCATAACGTTCTGATTCAACATAGTCAAAGTTAAGTAAAAAGTAAAAGCAAATCTTTCATCTATAAGTTCTTATTTCAGTTTTTGTGTGTGCGTGATTTTTTTCAGAAACTAGACAAATGATGTTTATAATTCGTTTATTGGGGAGACGGTTTTGGTATATAATTAGTTTTTGTTTCATTGATATAACTTACAATAGCTAAACTTAGGAGTCCGTCCAACAAGCTGAATAAATAAATTGAACTAAGAAATACCATGTAGAGTAAATTCAGTTCTGTTTACAGTGGTTTAAAAAAGGGAAGTACCGAGTATTCCTCGGATCGTCACGTGCATTTGCAACTAAAACAAAACGTGTCTCGTTCCTCAGATTCCATTGGCCGTACGTCGCACTAAAATAAAGCAAGAGCAAGACAAAGAGAAGTCCAAGGCTAAAGAAAAAGACGAGGCGACCCCCCGGGGCCGTCGCAAGGCGCCTCGCAGCTACGTGGACGATGACCCCGACCTGGACGATATACCGCTGAAGAGCATCAAGAAGGAACGCGAAACGAAACCCGAGGAGATGGTCTCGATGGAGCGGTACTACTTTGGACAGAACGGGGGAACCAAGATTCCGGAGCGCATGGCTATTGCAGTTGTTGTGAGTATATTAAATTTAAAATAATTATGTAGACATTGGTGAACGTTCTAGTGAAGAGTGAATAGGAATTTACTGGACAAGAGTGCCACATAAAACACCTTTGACCACATCATCACTTTCCACCGGGTGAGATCGTTTCAAACGCTAGCCTAGTCAGACGTATATCTTTGTTACCTAGTAGATCTTAATTAATAGATGCAAAGTTTCAAAAAAATTGGTTGAGCCTTTTGCTGTGATCAGATTCATATCGGCGTGTTCCGGTTGACACTTAAAAGCCAGTTCCAAATCCAGATGTAGTGTGATGCCCCTTTCGATCACATCATCACCTAGCATTCTGATGCTCCTAGTCACCTGTGACTTGTAGTCAAAATTTACCTGGTAAATGTAATAAAAAAACGGCCGCCATTGCTATTCTGTTTTATTGAAGATCAATCAATTTTATTCAATAAATTATTCAATTTGACAGAATGTTGATAGAGTCGGGTTCAAAAAGTTTGTTTTATTATTTCTGTTCACAATAGGCAAGCATTTGACCACTGTCTCAGTTGATGGTAGTGAATATGTGGTCGATGAAGGCGCATGCTCGCCTAAAATATACCTATTCACTCTTGACTTGAAGACTCCCAAATTAACAGTTACTCACCAGACAAGAGACTACCTACTCAATAACAATTAATATAACATTTCCCATTCACAGTGTACGGTCTGCTACCAAGAGTTCAACGATAACATAGCCCTAATGGACCATCTCTACGCGCACGTCATTCCTCCACCCACTGGAGCTACAGATGACTCCACTGTGACTCAATGTGTTTACTGTCTGGAACGATTCCCGAATGCGGAGGACCTGGCGAGTCACATGAAGCACAATCACCCGGCTGACACTAAGACGGAAGACTTGTTCACATATGCCTGTCTTATTTGTGAGGTGAGTTGAGACAGTTACAAGATCCAAATGGTTCGTCTATGTTGGGGTACTGGGGTAGAAGGACCTGGAGGGTCACATGAAGCACAATCACCCGGCTGACACTAAGACGGAAGACTTATTCACATATGCCTGTCTTATTTGTGAGGTGAGTTGAGACAGTTACAAGATCCAGATGGTTCGTACAAATACTAAAAAACTAAATAAAATAAATATTTAAGGGAGCTCCCATAGTACCAACATGATTTTTTGCTCGATATTGACAACGACAACAGGTAGACGCTGTTTTTTGCCGTTTTTATAGATAACTAGCTGATGCCCGCGTGGATGTCGGACCAAAAGTAATCATGAAATTATGATCCCATTCCGACAATGAAATAAAATGCTCAAAAACCGAGTCAGGGGGAAGTAAGAAGTAAAATAGAACTACTTTAGATTTTTTTTTAAATTTTTGTTTCTCTGGTTGTTTGTCTGTTTGTACGGAATAATCTCCGAAACGACTGGACCGATTTAAATGAAATTTTGTATGGTGGTAGCTTATATCCCTGGTCAACACATTAGATACTTTTGATCTCGGTAAATTAAAGAGTTCCCGTTAAACGATGTATATGATAATAAAATCCCTCGAATAGGGAATCTATTCCCTTTAATTTACCGGGATCAAAAGTATCTAATGTGTTGACCAGGGATATAAGCTACCACCATAAAAAATTTCATTTAAATCGGTCCAGTCGTTTCGGAGATTATTCCGTACAAACAGAGAAAAAAATGTTTTAAAAAAGTCTAAATTAGTTCTATTTTACTTCTTACATCCCCCTGACTCGGTTTTTGAGCATTTTATTTCATTGTACAAATATTCGACCTTTACAGTTTTATTATATGTATTTTTTTGTCTCATACCTAATGTCACTTATCTATTTCCCTAGGTTCGCTTCGCCGCGGTGCTAACATTAGCCTCGCACATGCAGAAGTCCCATGCGCCACTGGAGCTGCCCTACCTATGCGGATCATGCGACTACCGTGCGTCGTCGCAGCGCGCCGTCATTGACCACTACCGCGCCGTACATAAGTACCACAACTCGGTGCTGTGTGTGCATTGTCTCAAGGTACGATCATGCTGGAAGGACCACATTTAAAATAAAGTTGGGCTCGAAGGACCAAGAATACGCAAATTGTAAAAAATAAGGAATTGCTATACCTTAAAAAAATACTGCACACTAAATTTGTCTTTTAGATACATTTTTATCAAACACTAGCGACTCGCCTTGTGGCTTTGTTCGCGAGAAACATTTTTCTATACAAACTAACACCCTTGGGTGGTAAATTATCAAATTCCTGTCAGCTAAGGCTGATGTCTTGTTTTTAGACACAAACATACCAAATTTCAGCTTCGCATAAGTCTTATTTATAGCTATCGACATTTCGTTATTAATCAATCAAGAAGTGGTATTTTGCCTTTATATAATCGTGAGGAAACCGGCATGTCCAAGCACCGTAACATACAAGAGCATGCGATATCTACCAACCCGCACCGCGCGCGCAATAGTTTTTGGCCCATACTCTCTCTGAGAGAGGGCCCGAGTCCAAGCAGTGAGAACGTAGTAGGCTGATTGGGGGCGTCCATTAATTACGTGAGGTGTTCTAGGGGGGGGGGGGTATATTATGTTTTTTTTTCCTCAACACGTTTAGAAGAATTTAGGTTTTGAGATTAAGGGAGGGGGGAGGGAGTTGAGGAAAATCTTACGATATCTCACCAAGGGGAAAAGGGGGTCGAAAAATGCCTCGCGTAATTAATGAACGCCCTAATGATATACCCTCTTTTCTATCAGGTGATATCAGTGTACGTGGACGGTAACGAGATGACCACAAACGTGAAGCTGTTCCTGGACCATCTCAAGCAGCACAACGATAAGGAGATCGAGGCCAAGTGTAACCGATGCGCGCTCAAGTTTGTGCATCTCGGTAAGAGTTACTACACATTTTCAGGATCGGGGCATACTATGCTGTATACTGTGTTTAATGAAACGTTCAAAGTAGTGGTGTTCGAGTTACGACCAATAAGTAATTATCAGTGATCGGAATCGACGAGTCAACAACCTCAAACGCTAACATAAGTATGGATAAGACGTTCTTGGAGATCGCGGAATCCCGGAATTCTAACCGGAACTAATCTTTAAATTAATTCACATTGACATAACCATAACATTCTTCCAGGTCAACTCAGAGAGCACCAAATCCGCGAACACGTCACGGTTGAAGGTGCTAAACCGCTTTGCACTGAAGAACACTTGATTGCTAAGCCGAGGGTAAGTATTTTCACGGTACAAAATGGCGCAAAAGTCATCCAAGACAAAAGTCTAATCGCGATATATACATAAACGCAAATAACGTCTACCTGAAAATTGCATACTACTTAATTTTTTTGGCGTTTAGGTAAAGTCCGATCACATTGATATGGTGTGCCTTTTGCACCATTTGAGATGCCGGCACTTCAGTTCGCGTTTTCGTGGAGGGGTAAAAGGTGGTGATAGGTCAGTGGTAGTGACGTCGTCTTGCCACCCCTAGTGGCCGTAGTAGTGTGTTCAAATCCAGCACTAAGCTTGCGCTTACAGTGAAGGAAAACATCGTGATGATAGCTAAGTGGTTGGTCTAGCCTGGTAAACTAGTTACGACCTTATGTTAAGAATCCGACCTCAAGCCTCTATCGTTGTGTTCCGTGCCTCACTTGAGAGCCAGTTCCCAATCCAAACATAGCAGGACGCCACCTTCGACCGTTTGACCGGTCAAACGCTATCCCGTAAGTCCTAAATTTTTTCACGAAAACGCCAATATAAGTGCCGTCATGAAAATGTAGTGAGAAAAATGCATGCATGCATCCTTAAAGCCTTACAACTCTACAGATGGCAACCAAAAAGATGTGATCCGCATTTCTTGTGAAAGTCTGCTGTGGGTTGGTTCATTTTCTTTTGTCTTTAGTTATGGTACTTTGATAGTAGCGTATTTTGATGTACCATGTATTGTAGCGGGACTCTGGCATAACATTCACCAGTGTATAGTGCCAGAGGCATCAGAGGTACAAAGGCACTCCACACAATGTCGTTTTCCGATGATTTTGAAAAACTTAGACCTTATGGTAGTTGGAATAGTTCAATAGGAATTTCGATTAGTACATAGCAAAAAACACTTTTTCATTGTAATATTTGTAATACAGACAGCTAGATCTGTTTAACTGACTTGTGAGCTGTAAATCGACTGTTATAGTTATTAATACAGATTTAAACGTAGTAGTTCTTAGATATGTATATTTTGTACGAAAGCAACGAATTACAAGGCAGTTACAATTGAAGCTACTAGTATACGAAGTAGCCATCGTGCACAAGGCCAGGTCAGTAAGTACAACTTTGTATCCTTGCCTGGCTCGCGTCCTGGCGTTGTATTCTACGGAAACTGTAACTTGTGTGAACAATTGTTTGTAACAAACAATTCTTAGCCAAACAATCGTCCATGTAATAGAACACGGCTCGACCACTTGTCAAGGACTGCAAATCGCGACATTGTCGTCTTTGTGTTCCACGGGTTTTGTAGCTTGTGTGAACAATTGTTCGTAACAAACAACCTTCCATGTTCTAGAACAAGGCTCGACCACCCGTCAAGGACTCTGCGAACCACGACATTGTTGACACGTTTGAAGATCTGACGCTGGTGCTACCGGAGGGCATGCTCTGCAGGGAGTGCGACACTCCGCTGAACACTGATAAGCATTTCTTGTGAGTATTGGACTCATTACAGGCAATAAAATTATCATACGTTATCATGAAATATAAAAGCCGTCGATATATAGACTCGGGAACTACTGGACGGATTTTAATGCGTTTTTCGGAGTTTAATAGCTTAGAACTTTGTAGGCCTGCTTTTTGAGCACATTGCCAGCCATCAAGGATTTTTTGAAATATCTTTAGATCATGTTTAGTTAATTCAAGCGATCTGATAACAAAACGGTGAAAGAAACCAGCATGGTCAAGAACCGCAACATTCCAGGGCATGCGACATCTACCAAACCGCACTGGGCCAGCGTGGTAGATTACGGCCCATAGTCTCTCTCTGAGAAAAGGCCAGAAGCCCAGCTGTGGGAACGTATAAGGCTGATGATGATTGTACGTCCACAGAGGCACCGCTCGGTGCACCAAGTGCGCGTACGCCACGTCGTGCTACCGCGCCATGCTGCAGCACAGCGGCTACTGCGCCGGCCCGCTCTCGCTGGAGGACGCGCCGCGCGACGCGCCCTACGTCTCGCACTGCGTCTGCGGGTACAACACTAGAGTCGGTCAGTTATGGCAGCACAGCACTTTTAATTTTTATTTTTTTAATGACCCAAAATTATGGCATTTGATCATGTCACTTTTTGAACAAAATTAAAATCGGTTTTATCCGTTTGGGAGCCACAGATTTATTGCACTTCGCTGTTTGTGTCAGGGGTAAAAAAATGTAGATGTAATGTAATTGAGATCCTCCTCCTTTTATTTGAAGATTATTAAAAAGTAAATTGGGGTCATTCTTAGACTTCTTAGTCGAAATAATATATTACTATGTATATACATTCCATATATTACTATCTATTGATGTACTATGTAATACTGTACCTAATTTTATTTTAATGTCAGGTTATGAAGTCCTTTTATTTGCATTAATTTATTTGATGAACATTGTATTTATTTTGGACTTTAATTACATGTGTAAATGAATACATAATTTGTTCTAATTTCATTAATAAATACAGGTCTGGGTGAAACGGGAACGATTTTGTTGTGATTTGTTTCTTTTCTTCGTTGAATTTTACTCCGATTTACTTTTTTTAGGCAGAATTTCCTACACACGTTTTCCTGTAGACATAACAGAAAAAATAAAATTTTCTCTAGGTACTGATATGCTGACCCATCTGCTGATGTGCGAACACAAGACGGCGTACAGTTGTGAAGAAGACGCTCGCGCCAACACAGTGCAAGAGCAGCCCCCTAAGCTAGTTGAAGATCTGCCACCACTTCAAGTAGAAACTGTAAGTTGTTTTTTATTATGGAACTTTTGTGCAAATTTTCTTTTACTGGTTTAGGCTGCGAGTTGTCTGACAGTTGATGTTAAGAATGATATTTATAGTGTCTTGTTTTTTTAACAGCCGGTGGAGGTGCCACCCGTGCCAGACTACGCTCCACCTTCAGTTCTCAACACGCAGTTGTCGCTCGATGATCTGGCTCCACCCTCTGTTTTACAGAGCGATCAGGTAAATTTATTCAGTACCTACAGTCACAAATAGTATCCTCGAGTTTTCCATACAAACTTTACGCCCCAGTTCTCTCTCCTTTCTTAGTGCACTCCTACACCACACAATATTGTTTATAAGTTTATTACAAGTTTCACATTTCTATTCTGTAGAATGGTAGAAGTTTCACTGGTAGGAATCTGTTTCTAACTTTTGTGGCAGATGAGACAGTGAAATTGTCTCTTTTTTTCCATAGTAATTCACCAGTGTTGTATTATTACTTTGCAGCATGACCAAGAACTGCTAAAGGATGCCTATGACCGCCCACTAGCGACTCCGAGACATGAAGACCCAAGTTACACTCTCGGAGACTTTGAACCATTGCCTCAAGAGCCCCCGCCTCAGCCGGACTTCGAGCAACTCTAACTCAATAATTATTCTCCTATTTTTGTACATTATTGTGCAATTCCAAATTTATGTTCTATTGAAGAATGAATGTGTTTTTGGCAGAGTTGCGTGAAACTTTGAATATATTTTTATTTTACAGATTAATTAATTATATTATCTAAAATAGTATATTTACTTACTATGTTGTTAAACTTTCGGTTTAACAGCTGAAGTGACATTAGAGATATGTTATGATTGTATTACTTGGGTTTGCATTACATTAGGGTTAAAAATAAAACAATACTTTCAATTTCCATTTCTTTTCTGTCTCCTCCTTTTTTTAAAGTTTAATGTAACCTTATTAGTGATACCGTAGTCTGAAATAGAGTCTTCATTATTTTCTAACTCAGTGCTATCGTACCACAAGTTGTAGGTCTTCCAAACATATTTCCAAGACACTTTAACTTTGCAACCAGTCCTCTTCTGATGAATTTCAAAATGTCTCTTGACTGCTTTCTTTAAGTCCAGCACTGATGAGTTTTGAGGCACCTGTTAACAAAATAATATATTAATAGGTAATAAAGGTTATCCTACAACTGTTTTTAGTCACATAAAAAATGACTACCAGTTTTGTGGAAATTCTTCCTACTTCCTACCAATCCTATAAATGCGAAAGTTTGTATGTGTGAATGTTTGTTACCATGTATAACCGTAACTAGTAAACCTATTTTGATGAAATTTGGAATGGAGATAGCTTATACCTGGATTCACACATAGGCTCTTTTTATCCCGGAAAAAGGTTCCTGCGGGATAACAGGAAGACAGGTGAAACTAGTTTGATATAAATGAAGACCACAGAGAGAAACATAGGCAACTTTTTATTTGTGAAAAATAGCTTTCTGATGAATGAAACCAACTTCAAGTACGCATAATATAATGTGTGAGGAGAGTGAGAACAATGAACATGTTCACCTTGATGATATGGATTACATCTTCGGCATCTCCCATAGCACTAATAGAGCCACCCGGAACTATGAATTGTAACTTCAGCTTTATATACTTACAATAACCTTCAATGCTGGTTCATCCTCTCGATTTACAATTAGTGTTATTGATTGGCCATGTTCTACAGCTATCTGAAATAGTTATGAATGTATCTTTATTATTATGAAGAACATGATTGGTAATTCAAAATTCAACTGTACTTCAATAGGATACATTGTGATCACTTTAAAACGTCAAACTTAAAACTAGCTACGCCTGTTCCAACCTCCTTACGCCGGCAAAAGAACAGGCAAGAAACGCCCGGCAGGTAATTTTTTGGCGCGATCACATTGACAATTTCATTCTTATTACAATTACTAATGCAGAACATTCGACGACCCATAAGGTGGCTTTTGTTGTTAAAGTTTTGTGTCTATTCAAATATTTTGATTACCTGAGACATAACTTCTTCAAGAATTATGTCCGATGGGAGATCACTTAGCAACGAATCGCATTTAGTTAGTGTATAGAGTGACGACTGTGTAATTTCAAGAAGCTCATCGTGTGTTAAAGTATTGGCAATATCTTCTATTGGTTCCATCACAGCACAGGTTCCATCCAGGTTCAGCACAGCAGGTTCACAAAACCAGCACCCAATCAAACGCCTCGCCAACTATGTTCCAAACTTCAAAATAGAATATATCTAATTACTGCGTTGATCAATGATAATTGGTATGTGATTGATAAAATCTCATTGCCGTTGCTACGTTTGTTTATATGAAAAATGGAAAATTACTTATTCAATGAAATTATTACAAAACCAAAACAACAACATTCCATATATCCATTCCATTTTTTTTTTTAATTATTCCTCTAATCCTCTATGAAAAGAATAGAGTTTTAGAGATGTTACAGAGAGACCACACAAAATCAGCGGAATTGTACGGTTTTGAGTTATATATATTGTCTATGTTTTTAAAATGAATAATGTCACATCAATGTCAAAAGTCGAATCTGACCATTGACCTATAATGTAGTGGACTAGAAATACCTACAAAAAAAAGGTGTATACCTACAACTCATTTAGTCGCATAAAATGGCTGCCAATGCTAGGGCTGTATCAATCAAGGAATATAATATGTGATACTACAACGAATATCGATACTAGATAGGAGTTTTTCTTGATAGGAAACAAAAGATACAGTTGGGAAAACGCATGCCCTCCATTCGTAAAGTCGTAGGTTCGAATCCCGGGTTAGGCTCCAAATCCAAAATTAGTTAGTCAATCAGGTTTGAGTCGGGAGGGTAATAATAGTAAGAAAATCTGCTTACGTATTACTTGAAGGGTGGAGTAAAATTAAATAAAAACTATTTTGTTAACTTTGTTTATTTGTGTGATAATAGGCTTACAAAAGCGGTTATTATATGATTTATGACTATGATTTATTTATTTATTTATAAAAACAAATAGTAGCTTACGGTTAAAATACCAACACGCTAACTATTTTAAATATGGCTTATATACATCATAAAAAACTATATACCTATTAATAATAATAATAATGATATATTTATTTATTACTCCTCATAATTAGATACTTAAACAAGTAGGTACACGCAAGATTGACAAGATGATATCTAACTGTATGAGGAGCTGGTGCCTGAAATAGGTTTTGAAAAACCTGTCCTACAGGTATTCATTTATTATATCTAAGAAGGTCTTAATTATGGAACTTTCTTCAAAGTGAAGTGATCAGACGTACCAATCTTTATGTCGCCGATTAATATTTTCTTCACCAATACCCTTTAACCACATTTTCCTTAATCCTTCATTTTTAGGAAACCTATAAAAAGGTATTTTTATGCAAAAATCATTTTGGCTAAAGCTGCTCACCCTTACTCTGCTACTAATATTATAAACGCGGAAGTTTGTATGTATGGATGTTTGTTCCGCTTTCACGCAGAAACTACCGAATCGATTTGCCTAAAATTTGGAAGATAGGTAGATTGTAATCAAGAATAACACATAGGATAGTTTTCATCATCATTGTCATCACTTTTCATCATCATATTCAACCTGGGTGAAACCGCGGGACACAGCTAGCTATTTTTTTATACTCAAGTAAAATAACAAATTGGCTGACGTCTCATTTTAGGAACACATTAAACCCTGTGGGCCAGTCTCTGGGTGCTCTGAATTACGGGCCAGACCTAGGAAGGTCACTAGGATCGATAAGGACACGTAGAATAAAATGATTTATGTTAACATAGCACCGATAATTATACCGATATCGTTTCAGTGAAGGAACTAGTCCGGACAATAATACGGCTACGGTACAACACTATTCCACTGTACATATTATTGTAAACAAAAACGAATGAAATAATTCATAATAAAGGTCTGTTATGCGGCAATGAACCAAAATATCAATACTTTAGCCATAAATTCATGATCGCGTAGCCATTTTTTCATCGAACGTGCATGATTATTTGAACTATTGCATGAAAACCGGCTAATAACCTGTGAAAAGACAATTGAGGTTGATTTTTGTTCTTTCTTGCAGCACACTTCACAATACAACACATAGGCATGTTGAATTTCAGTTTTCCAACATTCACATGTAGTTTTAAAGGTAAACTCGTCGTAATTTTCTCGCAAATCGCATTAACACAAAAAGTAAACAATCATTTGACAGCTAAACTACCACGAAATTCGTCGCATAAAATGGCTGAAATGGCACTTACCTACAATTGTCCCTACGTCACCAAAAAATGTTGTCAGAAAGAGCATACAACTAAATATTGTTGTCTCTTTTAACATATACGATTATCATATTGGAAAGAATGAGACAAAACAATATTTCACATTCTGTATCGTATTTCACTCATATTTGTCTATGTAAATGTATGTATAGAATAACGCGGCATCTCCATGTTTTTTATATCTCAATGAATCTGACGAAATTTGACTTGCATGACATTTTGAAATTTGAGGTTATGCCCAGATATTACGGACTTACATTTAAAAAACTGAATAACTTTTTTCTAATTACTCTAATTGCTGGTTAAATATACATAATGGATAGTCTTTCAACCGGTTCCCTCAGTGGGTCTCAAAAAGAAGATCTAATGGACCAGGTGAAACAACAAATTGCCATCGCAAACGCCCAAGAACTGCTGACGAAAATGTCAGAAAAATGCTTCAAGAAGTGCATTTCTAAACCGGGTACATCTTTGGATAATTCCGAACAGAAGTGCATAGCGATGTGTATGGACAGGTATATGGACGCGTGGAACCTTGTCTCGCGGACATACAGCAGTCGAATCCAGAGAGAAAGAAACAACATGTGAGGTCCTCCTATCCTCACATGGAAGCTTGCAAGTTGCAGTACTGTGTGTAAATAAAACTTAGTAGTGACATGTTTCACAATGTGAGTTACAGCAGCGCTATGTGTTCAGTAAAATATATTTAGGTTTGTTATCGTTGCAATGTTCGAACACTTTATTTACTTGATATTTAATGTAATTATTTAGTTACAGAATCCCGCATTTGTAATCTGCCTGTACTTACGAAAAAAAACCTAATTGCGAGAAATGTAGCTAGTGTACGGAAATGTTACATTTACATAGTGTTGATGCTTGTGTAAATACAAGTTACAGAAAATGAAATGTTGTTTAATTTTATTAATAAGAAAACCTTCGGAGTAATTCATATATATGTATTTTGTAAAACTTATTATGTTGCAGTTTAGTCACATTTCGCCTTTCATCATTTTCTTCCTGAACTGATAAACTTTTTTAATCCACATCTCTCTAAGCTCTTCTTCGCTTGGAAGTTCCTGAAAAACATCAAAATGTGATTAGATTCAGCAGTTTCAGCACCATACATTAAATTCCACATGCTATAAATATTGCTTACAGATTACATTATATAATGTTCAGTGCCCTGAATTCTTACAGCCTCATAAAATATAGCCTTACATGTCAAAAATATTAACTTCTATTTATTTATTTGGTAATAGGCGAGCAGCCTGATGCTGTGCCTATATCATGCTGAATTGAATTATCCAAAAGTGCAGAGAAAAGTCAATTCTCTAGCAAGGAAGCATTGTTTGTTCGCAACCACTTGTCCAGTCTGCTTCTAGCTTTTGAAACTGTTTCATCAGCTTCAATTACATAACATTATCACAATGAAAAGTAACCTATTTCCTTCTCTATGGTTAAAACTATCTGCATACCAAAGTACTGAACATTGGTTTAGCCATATACTGGTGAAAATGTGACAGAATAACAGAGTTATTTTTGCATATAATAATTTAGTGAAACAGAAAATAAGAAATATTGACTTGAGACATTCCTTTTTTTTCAATTTCATAGTTAAAAAGACAGCAATATTCAAAAGATGAAGCATTATTGTAACTTGTCAATGTATTGATTACTGATTACATATTTATTGCATTCATCATCATCAGCCGGAAGAAGTCCACCGCTAAACATAGGCCACCCCCTTTGAACGGCTATTAGCCATTTGCATCCATCGGGTCCCTGTGCCTCTTACAGTGTTGTCGGTCCACCTAGTGGGGAACCTACCTACAGAACGTCATCGTCGTATCTCTCGTAACTTACATTGAAATTGATGATAGAATCATCTTTTGGCTCTCTTGCTTCTGGCACAGTGACAGTCTGTGAATTCAGATCTATCACAATATTCTGCTTCTTATTCTTTGAAGATGTAAACGTCTTCTGAACAAATGAATCACTATTCAACTCTGCCAGTAAGTTCCTATCGTGGATGGTTGGCATTTCTTCCTTGATCTCAACTTCTTTGTATTCGTATGTGGGAATTTTTTGCAATGTCAGACCTGCTGCCTCTGCTGCTTTAATTGCTTTCTCTATTTCAGATTTGTTATCACCTAGGTTGTATTTTTTTGTTGATATTGAGCGCTCTGTAATTAAATTATTAAGGTTATTGCCACCCAGGATTTTGAACTACACAGCTTCTATTATTAAAAGTAGGGAAAGACTTATTCCTTTATTAGTAAGAAAGTGAAATGAGCATTGAGCAACTGAGAAAGAATAATTTTACAGAGGTTTTCATTGTATTTTTGCATGGAGATGAGCAAGTGGGTACAGGCAAAGCCATGGAGTGAATCGCTAGAAATTTGAGATAGGTAGTAGACATGATCATCAATGTGTTAATAAGGACTCTTTCTTAATTCCTCTTCCGTAGTTCCTTATACCACACAGCTGCAGCACAGCAAATAGCTAATCATTCAAATATGACCTTTAAGTTGTTTTACTTATGTTACACTTAACAATAACAAGACAATCATGCTTGCTGCAAATGCATTTGGATGATGCCCAAACATCATCCAGTGCTGGAGCATTGTATTGTAAGTGAGTGACAACCTTAAATTACCTGTCTCATAAGAACTGGATCTGCTACTCAAAGAGCGCGATCTCTTCGTCTTCTTGCCCTTGTTTCTAGAGCGGCTTCGCGAGCTGGATGCAGAGCGCGAGCGATCGCGCTTCGACCGAGATCTCGACGACGACAGAGACCGATCCCGTTTCGAACGCGATCGTGATAACGACCGCCTTTTAGACTTGGTCTCGTAACGATCCCTAGACGCGCTCCTAGAAATACTCCTCCTCTTACGCCTGGAACGAGAGCTGGACCGCTTCCGCCTGTGACTACTTGATTCAGAATACTCCGATCGGTCTTTAGAACGAGAACGCTTTTTGCGCTTACTTTTGGATTTCTTTCGTTCGTATGAAGACTCCGAACTATAGGAGGAGCTTCGTCTATCTCGATAGCGGCTCTTCTCACGAGGCATAACTTTAGTATTATCTATTTAAGAAGAAGCATTTTATTTTATAACAAGTACAATACCAGAAATCTCCACACTTTATTAGTTTAGTTTATTTTATTTACTAATTATTATATTTTACAGTAATACATCAACTCTCATGACCTCACTTACTAGAGTCACTAGTCATTAGTCATTACGTTTACGTCGAAAATGACAATGACATGATATTAAGACAAATTGACAATGACATACTGATACAATTTTTGTTTTGTTATGGCGTCACACGATTAGTGTATTTGCCAGTGTCATGTATAAAATATTTCAAACTCAGAGAGTTTTTTTTTTTTTTTTTTTTTTTTTTTTTTTTTTGTTATGGCGTCACACGATTAGTGTATTTGCCAGTGTCAAGTATAAAAGATTTCAAACTCAGAGAGTTGAATCAAGTTTAAATGATGATGGTGATGATGATGATGAGATGATGGGATGAGGATAGTGTTTAAGTAAAATAGTGGTGCTTTACTTAAACTTTACACGGACTTTTTTGGAGCAACTTGAAAAGTCACTTTCACAACTTTATTTCAATTTCCCACACTCGTACACATTAACGAACACATAATGGTTAATAATCCACCAATATTACACATTATCACTCGAAGAAACACAAGTTTTGGAAATAAAAACAAAATTTTCACGTTGACAATTCGATTGCCGCCAAAAAAGTCCTCAGAGAGTTGAATCAAGTTTAAATGATGATGATGATGATGATGACGATGAGATGATGGGATGAGGATAGTGTTTAAGTAAAGTAGTGAAGCTTTACTTAAACTTTACACGAACTTTTTTGGAGCAACTAGAAAAGTCACTTGCACAACTTTATTTCAATTTCCTACACTCGTACACATTAACGAACACATAATGGTTAATAATCCACCAATATTACACATTATCACTCGAAGAAACACAAGTTTTGGAAATAAAAACAAAATTTTCACGTTGACAATTCGATTGCCGCCAAAAAAGTCCCTGATACAATTTAGTCTTGGAATTTGCAAAGGAATTATGTGGCAGCCCCACAGAAAGACTGCAGCAACACTTGTTGCTGTCACTTTCATTGTATATTTTCTAAGACAAATGAGAATATTTTGTCTTAGTATATTTTGTAATTTTGCAGCTTGCTTATTTTTTTTTTGTTTGTTATGGCGTCACACGATTAGTGTATTTGCCAGTGTCAAGTATAAAATATTTCAAACTCAGAGAGTTGAATCAAGTTTATATGATGATGATGATGACAAGGAGATGATGGGATGAGGATAGTGTTTAAGTAAAGTAGTGGAACTTTACTTAAACTTTACATGGACTTTTTTGGAGCAACTAGAAAAGTCACTTTCACAACTTTATTTCAATTTCCCACACTCGCACACATTAACGAACACATAATGGTTACTAACCCACCAATATTACACAATGGTGTCGATTCGGCTTTGCATTCTCTAAAACTAAACTAAATTTGACAGGTCTAATAGTATTGCTGTCTTTTTCTAACCACTGAAGTAAAAAAGGACAGCATTACTCTTAGACCTGTCAAACTTAGTTTAGTTTTAGAGAATGCAAAACCGAATCGACACCATTATCACGCGAAGAAACACAAGTTTTGGAAATAAAAACAAAATTTTCACGTTGACAATTCGATTGCCGCCAAAAAAGTCATATCCGCTTGCTTCTTTATTAAAGTACTTAAATATACAACAAATCAAATATATACAATTGGATAAAAAATTAAACTAAATACTAAAGCTAAACTATCTATATAAAACTAAACATCTACAAATAAAAAACCTGATTTAGGTCGCTGCCTACAGGTAGATGAGAGTAGAGATCCGCTTGCTTATTTTTGATTTTTGATACTTTGAATGCTAGTGACGTAGATTTTTGACATTGACACTTCTTTTTAACGAATCACAACGTCAAAGCATTTTGATATGCTCAACAGATGTCACTGTTATCAATTTTTTCTCAATCGAATTCATTATACGCAGATACTAAACTGACGTCGAGAAAGCACGAAAGTATAATTTTTAAACTTCTTTGAAAATTCAGACATATATAATAATGCGATATTATTTTTAATGAGCTATTCCTTCAAAAATAATAATTTAGGGCTTATTTTTGCAAAGAGAGCATTCTTTTATTTATCTAGATAAAACGTAGAATAGAACGAAACGGTGTAGGAGGGCAGCGACCGTCAGTCAGTCGGCCTGAATGTGTAAAATTTTTAAGATGGTGATCAAATGTATTTTTCGTAATAGCTAAAAAATCAACATTGGTGCTTAGTTTTACTGTTGAAACGATGTTAATGTGTTTTTAGCAGAGTCCGCGTAGTTTTGTTGCATTATTGTTAGTATAGTGAACTCCCAAGTGCCTGTACGTGAGTTTTGATCACTGACATTGTTTCGTTGAAATCGTTGGGTCCATCGCGATTGTTATGTTTATGCTGATATCGTGTGCTTTTCACTCGTTCCGTGGATGGTGCGAGAGTTTCTGATGTTTCCGAAGTCATGGAGAGGCAGGAGAGAGCACATCCCAATATGGAGGCCAGCGACTGTGTGGACACCAAGCAGGTGAGGATTGCACGCCTAATTGACTGCCGGTTTTTCGATATTTTCACCTTTACCTCGTCCAGGTTGCCTTGACGCTTGTGAAATTTACATTGGAATCTGCCACTGCCCAATAAGGTAGTGAACGAAATCTTGAGTGAATCATATTATGATGGGGTGCTTTGCTGTGATGTAAATATTTGCAGCCAAGCTGATGATTTTAATATCTAATGCTTATGCAGATAATATGAGCAAACTAGTAAAGAATTTCACATTGGTTTGCATCAACTCTTTGTAGAGACAAAGCAAGGCAAAAGGTGGGCGCTGGCTGTTATTTGCTGCCCACACTCAACGTGTATAACTTATTGGCATTAGAACATTGTTATGACCTGTTGGTGCCTTATCAAGTAGAACTATTAATGTCTGCATTCATTAAGTACAGCAACTATGGATGTAGTAGTGAAGATCAGACTTTTTGACGAATTCTAGTAAAACGATCATACTTGCTGTAACATTTTTATTAGGATTTTAGTTTTTTAATAACAAGCCTAGAATACCTTTTAATCTCATTTGCAGTCACATTGGCATTGCTGATACGGGCGATAACTTCTTATAGTGTGATGTTTCCAAATATACGTAATTGAAATTATTGGGGAGTGCCGCCACATTACCTACTTGATTAAGATCCAGATTACGTAAATGGAAAGATAAAGACCAATATAAACAACAAAATCTCCTAAAGCAATTCATACTTCCAAGATGTATAATAATAGGAATTTTGCTTTATAACATTATATCTTGAATGTAATGTACTGAAGAACCAAAATGATCGATAGCTCTCAAAATTTGCAAATTGAATTGGCAATGCGCACTGTGCAGGCCACATCGTGCGATGAACCGATAATAACCGATGAAGGAAAAATCCATCCTTTTGAACGCTTTGTGTGATATGACATCCTTTCTTTGACTTGGTCTATGAATGTCCTTCTCAGTTTACTTCTCTCTTAACTTCTACATAAGTCAATATGTACCAAGTGGCCAACATCTATTTTCCTCTACTTATCTATACCATTAGACAATCTAAACAAAATATGTTATGGCTTTTCCCCATATTTTATTTTAGGTGTTTGAAATATCTACCTATTTCAGCTTTATGGCATTACTAGTTGCGCCCCGCGATTTCACACTCGTCTTCCTGTTATCCCGCAGAAACCTTTTTCTGTGATAAAATGTTGCCTATGTGTTAATCCAAGTTGCCTATGTGTTAATCCAGGGTATAAGCTATCTACGGGCACCCGCTGGTGGGAGGAAGCTCGTTCCTCCCAAGACCGCAGCCATCGTGATGACGCTCACCGATGAGGCTGCGGCAAAGGGCGAGACTTATATGTCCGTCCTGGTGCGAGCACGTGCGAGCGTCAATCCCACCCAGCTGGGGATTGACCAGGTCTCGTGCCGCCGAACTAAAGCGGGAGCTCGTATCTTCGAGTTCCCGGGTGCTCAGGGCAGCGCCAATGCGGACCTTTTCGCTGCCAAGCTGAAGGAGGCCATTGCGGACGTGGCCAAGGTCGTCAGGCCAGTGAAGACCGCGACCCTGGAGGTGACCGATCTTGATGACTCGGTCACCAAGGAGGAAGTGGTGGCGGCAGTCGCAGCAACAGGAGGCTGCGATGCCGCAGCGGTACAAGCCCGGGCCATCAGACCCGGGCGCGGTGGTATGGGCGCTATCCGCCTTGAGTGCCCAGTCACCGCAGTCAAAGCCGTCCTTGCGAAAGGACGGCTGGCCATCGGGTTCAGTTCAAACAGGGTCCGGGCACTTGCAGGTCAGCCCCTGAGGTGCTACAAGTGCTTCGGGGTCGGGCATACCCGGGCCCTCTGTCCGTCCAAGGCGGATAGGACGGACAGCTGCTATCGCTGCGGCAAGGAGGGGCACCAGTCCGCCTCCTGCAAGGCTGCCACACCACACTGCCTGGTGTGTGCCGCCAGTGGCCGCCCAGCGGGCCACGTGATGAAGGGGAGGAACTGCAATCCCCCCCCGAAGAAAGGCAAGGCACAGGCGCCGCGGACTCAGCCTGCCACCGCCACCGCCGCTGCCACGGCCGCTACCTCTGCGGCTGAGGAGGGGGGTGCGATGTCTGATTAGACATCCCCCCCAATTCGTCGGGTGGGAATGACCGAAGTGTACTCGCGGTCATTCCCGGCCCCTCCCAAGGTGAGGGGCGGAAAGGCCCCGCTGTCATAGCGGGCGGTCGTCGTTGGGGGGCTGGAAGTTGAGGCTGTGCCAGATACCCAGCCCTCCCACATAAGACGATGCGGATTAGTACCCCGGGGTTTTAGTGGGTAAGGGCGCCTTTGTACAGCGCGAGCCCCACACTCCCTCCGAGACCCTCCCCTTCTGGGGGGGGGCCATTGCACCGGAGGGGTTAGTGCGTAAGAGCATTTCCCCGGGTAAAAAAAAAAAAAAAAAAAAAAGGGTATAAGCTATCTCCATTCCAAATGTCATCAAAGGTGATACGTGGTAACAAACATTCACACACACACAAACTTTCGCATTTATAATATCAGCTAGGATATGTAATACTCTTGTGAATAAATGAATAAAGTAGCTGAGACATAGAGGCGAAAAAATAAACTCTACTGATGGATAGACATGCACTGCCTAACTGTAAGGGTTCCTAATTTGAGTTGTTTGTTAGTCTGCAGAAGTTCAAAAGGGCTATTGACAGATATGCGAAACCAATGTAGGTTCCGAAGGATCACATTGTTTTTTTCATTTGCCATTTCAGATAGAGGATGTGTAAGTTTTCGAATATCTTCAGAGTATGACATTCCAGGCCTTGTAAATGGAGGTGATTAACTTTAAAGCCATGATATATTAATAGAATTTAGTAAATATGAAATATAGACATGAAGTTATAATAAAAAATAAATATACAAATAATTTAAGTACATAGTAGGTTTTTAGATACAAAATAATTTTAATGTACAATAAGTTTGGTGTTTGCCTATCAAGATTAATAAATGAAATATGAATTAATAAGTCTTAAGTACCTAAGATGATTTTATTTCTTCATGCAATAGTGAGATTCTAATTAGTCTCATCACTAATTAATACATGTTTGCATGCATTTCGTATCATGCTACGGAGACATTTTAATAAACACACTAGGTACAAAACGATTACCTATCTTCTAAGCACAGTAGAAAGCAGTACCCAATCAGCACACATTGTTTATCACACATGTTATCAATGAAACAGTGAATCTATTCACAAAGTAAACTCATTCATTAGCATCTTGAAGTAAATTTGTTGCGAGTCGTGACGGAAGTTAACTTACAAAACGAGATTATCTAAGTTTGTCGCCTATTCCGATCGCGGCGCGTGGTAGGGGGGCGCGGGCGCAGCTAGGACGGACGGAGGCAGTGTAGACGTGACGGGCGCGGAGCAGGCCGCGCGCTGACGCCAACGAACGACCCAGTACGCCCGCGCGAGTGATGTCACCTCGGGAACCAGTGCTCGCCTCCGTGTTGTGATTGTGTTAACTATGGTAGCGATGGTGGCCTCGGCGTCTGGATACGGGACGCTCCGCCGCTTCCTGAGCGTCCAGGACGGCATCCACGCGGGCGCGGTGCCAAGCGCCTCGGTCGCCGTCTCGGTAAGACCCCCTGCAACTAGTAGCTACCAACTACAGTTAACATTGAACCGCGAGCGATAGCGTTATGCTCCAAGAATGTTGATGATCTGATGCGTACTTACTTATCGCAAGGCGTGCCCGCTAACGCTATGCACTACAAATCCGCGTATCGTCGCTCGATAAGTCACCGATACGATAATACCTATTCGTTAATTTATTCCCTCTGGGATCAGATTCATGAACTAAGGTGATTTACATGTTCTTGTCAACAACGCACCGTATCTAGAATTAATTACAAATATGCTAAGCTGAGCTGGGTACATAAATACTTGGACAAGGACTAGGCCTTCACGCGTGCTTGTGTTGTGTAGGTAGATTTGCTTTACTGTTTAGCTCAGAGGTCCAATGCAGGACATTATTATTAACGGTCACTGTTCATTGCATATTTAGATTGCAACTTGTAGAATTACTTGTTGAATGAGATCCATAGAATTATAGCGAGGTAAAGACCCCGATCTAGCTCTTGCTAGAGTAGTAGTAGGACGGCATAAGAATAAGCATCGTGTGGAGCCTAAACCCTTACGTACGAAGGCTTTCTTCAATCGACGACCAAATCAAATACCACGTTGATTCTAACAGCGTAACGTTTAATTTAAATCTATTGAGTTAAAAAAAATATTAAATTTTAATTGACTTCTCAAATTTAGAAAGCAGCTGTGCTGTTAATTTTCTATTAGACAGTCTACGAGTATTAAAAGTTTTGAGCATGCGACTGCGGCGATCCCATTTCAGCGAGCAAGTAAAATTGTAATTTAGTTAGACACTCGATTGTTAACTTTTTCTTTCGCCACTGCACTATTGGACTTTCTGACTGAAACTCGTTCGGCACACCGTATTTTGGCATCTAAAAAAAGAATCCGAACAAAACCATCAGTGTGCTGTAACGTCCACGGTGGGGTCATCGACCTTACTTTCCTTTTTATTATTCCGGTGTGTGTATTAGCTTCGATTGAAATTCCGGCCTTGGCCTCACGTGGGACATTAGAATATTCTCGTAGGTGATGTCACCCCGATGCCAGCGGGAACGTGCGGGGATGGGGCCAAGGTTAGGCTAGCAGACCGTGGCCGCATCTCAAGAAGCACGCCTCGTTGCCTACCATTCGCGAAAGGAGCCCACTGTGTGTTTACCGACCCAGATCACTCACTCGCCATCGCTTACTCGCTTTTCACCTTCCCAAATTAATATGACTCGCGTCGACTCTTATTACCACGAATCCGAAGCTATGTATTGTGCCATTTGCTCAATCGCGTTGAATTTTTGAAAAAATAGACTGTGTAGAACTAGTCTCTATTATAATTAGGAGTAGCCGGTCTTTTATTCAGATCAATAAGCAACCAAACCGGCTTCTAAAGTTTGAATACATTACGGAAATATTGCCCTTCATCAGCATAATCCATCTAGTTCTAATTCTTAAGCTGATTCAGCCAGCAAGTCGCGCGCGGCACGTGGCAAACCCCATGAATCAAGAATGATTTTGGCGTTAAAAGTACGCTTCCAATGGCAATGACGAGCCGTAATTCGCCGATTGTTCAACGCGGTTTCCATTCCCAGCCGCTAGTTTTTCGATGATCAGACATAGACACAGATCATTTAAATGAGCCATTCATTTCATATCGACGCGATACTTTGGCTTTCGCCATTCGTCGCACTTGAATCAACGCTACCCTGTCATTACGACAGTGCAGTCAAAGTATAGAGACACTCTACTGACATAAGGAGTTCTTTTATGTTGTATGTGCCCAAATAAAGACAAGCCTGCAGATAATTCTCAAGAATTTCTTGCTAATGAAGATAAATGAGAGTTATATGCTGTAAATCGCTGGACGACTATAATGAGGCAAATGCAAACAAAATTACAGGACGCGAGACAAGCTTGACTATGGAATGTAAATTGACGAGAATTAAAAGAAATCTTGTTCCAGTAAAGTAATTGGAATCTCATATATTTAAATGTCAAATCCGACATAGAAATAGTATAGATCTGCATCAAAATAAACATTAGGACTATGTGAAGATGAAGAACTACTAATGGCATGATTACATAGAAATATTTTTTGAAACTTTAATATCTGAGACCGTATTTGTTAAATGACCTAGTTTCAGACTTATGACGATAGTCTGCTATGCTATGGATGAAAACGCTCCCCAATTGCCCCAAATTCCTACAGCAACCGCGCTGCACATTTTATGAGAATATTTTGATGAAATATGTTATAATAGTCTCCACTCTCCAGCTGCTGGTAGAAGTTAGTTGACTCCTAGCTAAATTCCACGTACGATTGATTGACTATTTATAAAGTCGCAGTCAGCTGCTTGTGTCATAATGTGATCTAGCAAAAAAAGTGGGTCCAGGACTGGGTGGCACACTTGTCGAAGTGGCCGGGTTGGTTGCGCCACCATGCATTGACGAGCCACCTCTGGGCCCTCTGGCGCATACTTCCGCCCACCGCATCATACCTATATGGAGAGGACCTTGTCACCATCCACGTTGCCATTTGCCACTTTGGTGACCGCACATATTTTGCAATATTATCGTTGGTATCACTTTGTCGGAAAACACGCCGTTAAATACCGCATCTCCACGGCCAACGAGATCTCGTCTTGATTGCTTTGATGCGTTTTTGATTTCTTGGTCCTTGGTTTCGCTTTGCGGTTCACTCGTATAGAAGTTCTCAATTAGATACCACATAAGATGAGTTTCAAGATCAGCAAACACGTAAAAGTTTTATATGCGTTTAATTCTTACAAAGCATTCCCAGACGATAAGTCGGTTACTACAACAAACATTACGCAAATGAAAGCATTTGAAATGCACTTGTGAGTCATGCACTGAAATTTGATGAATGGAACTTTCAAAATTGATCAAAGCAATTTTTCCGAAGAAATAAATCATAATTGGTTGAATTCAAGCTCTGCTCTTGCGCGCATCAAAGATTAGAAACGCTTAAGCAAGAGGTATATTATAGTCTGAGCAGATGTACTCGTAGATTAACCTAAGAATTTCTTCGTAATTACATGTATGCATCCAGCGAACGACGAACAATTGCAGTTTCTTGGAAATATTCATTATTTTTCTCTCTAGTGTAGGCTTGTTGGGAAAAATTACAAGGGGAAAATAATATTTTAGGAGCTGCACCTTTTAGTACGAACTAAATTGTTTCTCTATCAAGAAAATCAATCTAATATTGATTTCATCATTTCAAAGTTGTCGTATGTCACGAAACAGTTTTTTGTTCTATGGATGTGCTTCATTTATTTGGTGATTAATAACACTTAGCTATTGAATAGTGCCATAAATAGTTGATTATCGTCCTCTTGATTGTTACCTGATAGCAAAGGTACTTGTGTTACCAACGTTCTTGTCGTCGACCTTGGGGATTGCCATCTGTTTCTTCCGTTCCAAGTTTTAAAGACATATTCATTGGTATGTTACTATATTACTATTAAGTTTGATAAACTATCAGATCGTTATCCTCAACATAATTATTTACATATCATCAAATGGTGTTACTTAATTTTGAATGCGGTAACATAGTTTTATTACTACCGTTAGTAATAGTCGCATCGGTTCAATAGCACAATACGCGTGCTTTGATGAAGTCCGCAGAGAAAGCTATACGCGGAATGTTTCGTGCGGTCACTTTCACGTGGAGCTTTATATTACGCTCTCCCAGTGAAGTGAATTAGCTTTTCAATCTATTGACTGATCTATGAACCTTAATAATGTCCCTAACACTCTTGAGTGCATAGGCTTGAAGAGGACCCTTAGAAGTTGTAAGTGCTTTATCACCCGTAATATATTTAAGCTACATTGCCTGTTATATTTTAATTTGAATGCTTCAGTCACGTATTGGTTTTTGTTCACTATAGCATTGATTCGATAGTGCGGCTAGGTTATTGTCATTTATTTGCCAACAGCACTCGTAACCTGTAACTACGACGTTATATCAACTGCCAAAAGTGAAATTGACTCTCAAGCAATTTCATTTGTTTAATGAAATCGAACGAGCGAGTCAATACACTGACCGTCGACTTGGGGTGAATCACCCATTGTAGCGTTCAGATGCAAAGCTCTTACAAATCCTAAATGAAATTAAAGGAAATTATCACGTTGACGGCGGTAATATTTGTAAAATAGATGTTACACGTTCCAAGGTTATAATGTCCGTAATACAATATCACTTTCTCCTCATATAAAGTAGCTGTCAAGGCAAGACATCTCGTGTTTTTTATCGCTATAATGTTTCTTATTATCTTTATATCGCGATGTTCTGTCACACACAGCTACAGCATATTAGATGTGTTGTGCGAATTCACATAGACGAGATATCTGTATGCGATATGCAGTTGTGAATATTTGCCAAGAGATCATGAGAATGTGTGTAGTCAAACAATGCTATATATATCTAGACTGGTCTAGACAATTGGAGGTCCTTCGTTGATAGTTTATTTTTAGCATGATACTGCTTTATTCACAGTTACAACGACAATGTTAATCGGAAAACACTTTCTGTGATGATACTCATATATGCGAATAAACTTACTGTTATAATGTTTTCATCGCCTCTCTATCATTTCCCGACGTTTGTTTCTAATGCATTTATAATAGCTTTGTCTGATTTCAAGCAATCAGCCTAGTCAACTGAAACTAGATCAAATGGACCACAGAAAAATCTTTCTTTCTCCGCAATTCCTTTGTAAAGTAGTTCAATGTAATTTCCTTTTACACAATTTGTAGCTGTGACAGTTTTAATAAAAGAGAATAGAGTCTACGGATTATATCACTTTGGTTTAGTTTGACGTGTTATCTTTAACAGTTCCCACATTTACCGAGTAGCATTTGCACTGAGAAAACTGGTAGCGACTATTTCTAAATAGTAGGTGGTTTTCACACACCCATATCTCCCGAGACTCTTGGGGCATTCTTGAGCAATCCCAGCTTCCTCGGCCGCTGCGGTTTCTAGTCGCACACTTTGCAAAGTTGAAATTAAAGTTGTGTGAGATTGCTTCTAAAGAAAACTTGCGAGTATGAAAACTTGCGAGCCTGCATAGCTATCCGCAAACTCGCTGCTAGAAGCTGCTGCGGATTGGGTAAATTTGGATAATGGTTTGCCTATTCCCTGAAAGTAGAGTTTACCTCTATGAAGTTAATATGACGACATACTTGGCCAGAAGTTGCTTGCTATGGCTTAGTGTCTGTGCATATTAGATAGCTAGGAAGTACGGAAGATACTAAGATAGGCCAAAGATAGCTAAAAAACTACCAGAAAGGAAAGAACTGGCTGGGATGGTGTCAAGGACAGATACTAAATCACTTTAGAGGGAGTAGGCTTATATGAATGAACTATTTATGATAAAGATGATTTGAAAGGAGTGCTACAGTTAAGATTACCGGGTAAAAGTACGAGGCTTTAAAAGATAAAGGTAAGGGTAATAGTAACAAGAGCAAAGCAGGCGTTTTTGATTTGAATGTCTAACTGGATGGCACTGCAAATGCTATCGACAGGCTTGTCGGATTACCACCTGGAATATAAATGAATGGAATAAACCTAGCGCTAGAAACACAGGATAATAACCGCAGACCGCACAGTCTAGTACCCTATGCAAAATGTCGGCCGGTGCACTTGATGCAGTGTCTAGTCTAGGCGTGCTGATAGTATGCAAAGTGTCGGCCACCAGTGTCTCTGTCTAGTTGTGCTCTAGGCCCGCTAAGTGGGAGTGTTGTGCGTCCGCTCTGTGGGAAATCTCGGAACCAGGCCGCGTATGAATAAGTAAACGGCTACGGCACATCGTCTGCAGTAGTCTACCTAACATTCCATAGGGTTCAAAATTAAAATTATTGATTGTGAAAACGTAATGGATTCCACTCACATCTCTGAAGATTGTTTTTGCTCAATACTCGCCTCTAGACCTTTCTTCGGATTCGATGACGTAATGTGATAGTCAATTTACGCAAAATGGGAGTGTTGTGTGCATGACTTCGTGGGAAATATCGAAATCGCGCCGCGCATGCATAAGTAAACGCCTATCTATAGGAGATCGACAATCGCGCATCGCTACCATATTCATTGGAGAACCGCAATTTATCAAACTGGCTATATGTAGGCTCTAATCGAAGAATTTTAAATAATTCAACTTCTTTGAGCTGGCGCGATGCCGCTGCGTCGCTGTCTAGATTTTAAATGGTTTCGTATACTGTAAGTTCCTATTTGTGTGCGTCTATTACTGGTTTTTTATAACTTTTTATAAGGATAGAGACGCGCGCGTCCCGGTCGCCCCCCACTATGGCTTTGTTGTGACCGCCGAGTGTTACTACGGCAGAATACATAATCTGTGCTAGCTCATTGCTCATAACTGCGGTAATAATACTTAGTATTACAGACGAAATGATTGTATTTTTTTCTTGGTAAACGATTTTAACATTACTAATCTCACTTTAATTGAGCAAGGGCTTCCTAATCTTTGTCAGTCGTATCGTACATTATGTCATAAACACGATACATATCATACATTAATTAGTCTAGCATGTTTTCTAGATAAAATGCCTGCACAGTAGAATTCCATTTCACTGCGGTTTCGAATTCCGTTATTATTCGTACATCCATCTTTCGAACGTGGATGGGAATCGAATTGGACTTTCGATTTGATCCGAGGTTCATCTCTAGCTTCTAGATAAATCCACATTTCCATAACGATATTTTGACGCTTATGTTCCAAAATGATTTTTAATGCGAATGTGAGATAACCTTGAAAGTTTACAATTGTGCGTAATTTGTCGTCACGCCTATTACTGGCATTCACTGTATCGAAATAATAGCGTTCACGGTAAATGCGAAACACCATGAAATTGTCAAATGATTTAGGTACATATCTAAGTATGTACTTATTCAACTTTATTGTAGTACTATTAATAGGTCACCTCTGATTAATCTGATTGGTATAAAATTGGTGACCCTTGAGCAACAGTTTGCTTTCTTTTCCTCGAGTACTGTAAGTGCAAGTGCAAATCCAGGTGTAGCGTAGCGCCACCTTCGACCACATCGTCACTTAACATCAGGAGACTTACGCTACCCTGTAAGACGTGATAAAAATAATAAAATCGCTTCAAGTTCACCAATTGTAACCTAATAGACCTATTCTATAACCCACACTATGCATCAATGGTTCATTTGAATGGACTACACTATTCTTTAGTGTTCTACTGGAATAGATGACTCTCTCTCTAGTCAACAACTTTATATGAAAGACTCCCAATTTTAACCTGTTAGAATACATGGTGAAATTAGATTGATCCAGCATCAATTCTATATATTCACATAGGTTGGTGAACAACTTTGCCTCACTCGACAGTTATCAACCGCCTATATCTTTCAGATGAAGTTTCTTCTAATGCCTCATTATTTAAAAACTCTTTGTAATTTCGGTTGCTTAAATAACATTTCATATCGACCTGTAATGAAAAGGCAGGCAAGCAAAAAACGCCAACTTCCATAGTTCCATACTAATAGCACGCGTGTGTACAGTCATCGACAAAAGCCGATGAGCAATACCAAATTTTCCGATTCCCTTCATCATCTTAAAAACCAACCTTTGACCGCATCATCACTTGTGTTGTGTTGTGGTCAAGCGCTACCTTGTAAGTTGTAAATAAAACCCCAAAGAACAATGGCCAAAACGGACCCAAGGTGGTATGAAAACGATCTATGTAGAGTAAAAATTGAAATTTTTTGTGTATTAAGATTATACTCGTATGAACGATATTTTATAGAAAATGTGGAAAAAAAAGATATACATTTTTTAACTTCGTAGTTTCTTAGGACATTTTTTAACTTACACGATACTTGGATGTTTTGAACGCACTCCGCAATTTATTTGCCATTCCGTTTCCGTTTCACGCTTTGGAAGTTGACCCTAATTAAATTAAGTCATTAAAATCAACATTATTTACCAAACATGAACAAAAACTAATCTTTTTAATCTATGTACTAGCAAATTGACTGTCACTGTCAAGTGACATTGACAGAAACGAAAATTTTTGTACATAATATTTTGCGGTCAGGTCCAGGGCAATATGAAAAGTGGCCATGTTCTTTACAGATTTAAAAGACATTTGTAAAATCGAGTATGAGGAGCTACTTTTGTCGCTGACTGTACCCGCCAGCCCAAGTAGCTCGGTAAAATCTTCAGGCCGGCTGTCGCGACGGTTGGCTTGCCTTGGCACCGTCTGCTATTGTTCCACAAACCGTATTGACTTAAGGCCGAGATTACAAGATCAACCTGACCTACCTTTTCTTGACAGACTTACAGACGGAACATAAAGTGATCTAATAAAGGTTCCGTTTTTCCCGTTGATGTAAAGAATCGAAATTAGTTAGTTAGGTAGTGAGTTAGTTATATAAGTCAAGCTAATAAAAGTGTTTTAAAAAAGAAGTTACCCATCCACTACAAAGGCTCTGAAAAAATAGAAAAACGGTATCTACTGCAGTAGAGTGGAATGCCCCACCATGATTGGTATTTCCTGAAAAGAATAATCCGCGGGGTGTTCAAGTCAAGAGTGGATAGGTATTTGCTAGGCAAGTGTGCTACACCTACGACCACATCGTCGTCGCTTTCCATCGTGGTCAAATACTAGTTTAGTCAGTTACAAAAATAAAAATCTATAGAAAAACATAGGTATGCAAAGTGTCCAAAAAATCTATAGAAAAACATAGGTATGCAAAGTGTCCCCTTTTGTTTGTGGTTTGAACCGCTTTTCTCTTAAACTATAAATAACAAGGATTTTTTAATACAATCACTTAATTTAATTACAAGGTGGGCATGAGTTACCTACCATCTCGTTAGCTAGCGAGGTGAGGCTCCAGAATAAATCAGGTGAGGCTCCTGACACCCAGACCTTAATATTCTTTTGCTATACCACCGCTGCGGTGAGGTAACACGTGATACGAATTTATGATTCTCTCATACCACCTTTAAGCTTATTTGCCAAGTGTTTCCTCTCTACAACCTCCAATTTACGTCAAGAAAATCAATCGAATAACTAATCTATTAATCGTTTGAGTTTGGTCAGCTGACGTAATATAAGATGTGGTGGTCAATAAAATCGTCAAGTATATCGCGGGTCATATCGATTGTAGTTTGGTCTTTCCTACTAATATTATAAACGTGAAAGTTTGTGAGTATGGATGAATGGATGTTTGTTAGTTACTCTTTCACGCAAAAACTACTGAACGGATCTAAATGAAATTTGGAATGGAGATATCTTATACACTATTTAACATTTATTATAGCTACTTTTTATCTCGGAAAATTTTTCCTGCGGGTTAACGGGAAGACGCGGGTGAAACCGCGGGTCGCTATTAGTGGTCAAAAAAATCGTCAAGTATGTCGTGGGTCATATCGATTGTAGTTTGGGTCTATATTTTACAATAACAGTGGTTACGAGATGTTTGTGTTGGTTGCCTGGATACTGGCCGGCTAGCCAATCCAGTCGCACACAGGCGCATCTCTCACTTTCACCGGCTGGCCGGGTCGCTCTGCGAATACAAACTGGGTCACGACTCACGCGTAGGGTTGCCTACTATTTTGAAAAGTCCTGACTGAAACTTTACAAAAAGTCCAGGTGTGCTAGTCACCAAATGAAATAGGAAATCCCAGATGAGATTGAATAAGTAGTTCTATTGTTGTGTATTCTCTTTTTATTTAAGAGCGAAGCTCTTTCTGGAGTACTACTTTCCATCCCGTTCTGTTCTCGGCCATCCTTTTGACCTTTTGGTACGACATGACGTTAATTCTTTCTTTAACTTGGTCTATGTATGTTCTTCTCGGTCTACCTCTCCCTCTCTTCCCTTCTACTTTTCCTTCTAATATGGTTTTTATGTATTCGTCATGCCGTACCAAGTGGCCAAACATCTTTCCTCTTCTTATCTCTACTACTGCTATTGTTGTTGTGTATGTAAGTTTTAATTTTTTACTTGATGGAGTATAACGTTTGACCACAAGTTATCAGTGAGTGACGATGTGATCGTGATTCTTGGAACGGAAACTAGTTTTTAAGTGGTGCTACCGAGTAAGAAAGAAAATTTCGTTATTGTAATTTTTCCATCTCGAGTCAAACATCCGGTCCGGACAGAATGTCGAGAAACCGGATGTGTCTGGACAAATCCGGACGGATGGTAACCCTAGTCACATATCAGATGATAGATAATCCGAAGCTGTGACTGTAAATCATTGAATTAGTTACATATTATGAGCTTCATTTGTAGAATGTACTGGAATGGAAGTACAAATAGATACCTTATCGGGCAAGACTACAATGCAAACTTACCTTTTTTTATCTGCAATGAGCTGCTCCCCGCGGTTTCACCTGCGCGGAAATTCCTTACATGATTTTTATTACAATCAAACATAGCTTTATAACATTGACATAATTTTTCGAATCGGTACTGTATTTTTAGAGGTTAGCCGTAACCCGTAACATACCTTAAATTTTACCTTTTTATATAATACAGCTGTTCCTCGCGGTTTCACCTGCATGGACTACAGTTTATCGCAAAAAAGTAACCCATGCTATTCTCCAGGGTTCGAACCATCTCCACACCAAATTTCATCAAGCGGTTCACAGCGGTTTATCCGTGAAAAGACAACAAACAAACGGAATCACTTTCGCATTTACTCGTATATATGGGTGTAGACGGCGATAACGGCAATACGAATGTATTTTGAGTTGTGATATCGATAAGTTGTCATTGATTTAATTTATCATCATTTCTCTGAACGATGTTATGAACAAGATTGCTTCATGAGCGATACCATAATCGTAATTTTCCTACTCGTTGCTGCCTACAATCCTAGCTAATCAAACTATCACGGTGAACCTTGGCAGTGCCAGGCTGTAAGCGTAGGCTCTGAGGCCGTTGTAATTTCGTTGACAACTGTTTGCGTTTTCGATGTCACTATAAATTCTGATGTACGAGAGACGCTCATCCGTATAATTGACGTGTTGTATGAAATAATTGCAGTGTCCGCAAAGTTTTCGACCTTGTTTTAGTTCAGTATGGCAGTAGATTACAAGATCAAGCTGAACATTGAGGTTAATTTCAATCATTTTTGTCATCAAATAGTAAAAGAGCTTCTTTTAAAATATATCAATAAATCTTTTTATAGAAAAATAGTATACAAAGTGATCCCCTTTTGAGTGGTTTGAACAGTTTGTCACCTATTATACATTTAACAAGGACTTGTTAATACGATCAGTGCATAAAAAAATACAATACTCAGAGGGCCTACGAGCTATTTTCCACAGATATTGCCTTGATATTTTAACGTTTCCGTTACTCGCAGATCGGCATGAGGTGCTTGTCAGTCGCCTATGGGGTCAAATTAAGGTACTGACATCCAAATGACCTTAAGTCTTCATCGTCTATGTCTACATTTCGCAGAAGTTTGACACTGAATTTATGTTAACATGTTAAGAATCTATTAAAGCCTCGAAGGATTTAGTACACATTATAAAATCCATGATGTGTAGTTGCGTGGGTCTGTGATATATTTTTAGGTGTACCGAATTATGACTTCATCGGCTCGCCTCGCTCTGTTGACATTTCTGCTGTGATCATATTCATCATAATAGTTGTAACCAATTTACTATTGAGGTTCGCTTGATTCTAAACAATCACTATTATTCGTAATTTTATCATTCACAGACTAACGTTCAAGGTCCGTCTTAATTGTACAATAATACACTTTTTGCGGTAATCCTAGTTTTAAGTAGAAATCTTGTGAGTAACCAGGTTCCAGCTGACAGGTAAATCGAATATCTTTAAATGACTCAGTGGCAGGGCTAATCATTTTTCACTTCCTGCCCGCAAGACTAATTGTGTGTTTCATTAGTTCCACTAGCCGCGAAAGCTTCAGTAATGTTACGAGTTACGATTCGCTTCGATTCTTCTATATTGCCGTTCTTTTAATAAAGTATAGGTAGTTTGTTCGCTGTGTAGAGAACACCATGTTTCGTTGCTCACATATTTAGTCAAATTCCTTTACATTTCCTGCTTCCTTTTGAGATTTGAGGCGCTGTAATTACGACCGTTTTTTCTCCTTCAAACCTTGTTATGTGTTATAGGTCTCGTCTCAGTGGTCTATTCGTTAGAGTTCCTTTTCATATGCCTCGTTTCGTCTTTACTACTCCTCGTGATCTTAGGAATGCTTCCTACTTGCCCATAAAGGTGTCTCACTAGTGTTGATTAGAAACCTTGCGGATTCTATTCAAAGTTGTTAAAGAATTAACTCGTGCGTTTGACCATGTTGGGTGTTTCCAATGAATTATGTATTGATGTATTTGTTCCGAGCAAACGTATTGAAATTCTTTTTCTCTTGCCGCGGTGTCCGTTTGACTTGTCTTCCTTATTTGGATACCAATGAATCACATGTTCTCGTCAAGCAAGTCGAGTATACTTTGTGTAATACATGTTTTGAAGTTGGCTTGTTTTACAAGTCTCACAGACCTATTGAACTTCCTGCACCTTGATAGTATTCGGTTTGAAGCATATCGTGTTGGGGTTCATTTAAACAGCTGTTAACACAATGCTGTCACAGACAGGTGAGTGCAATTTATTAAAGGCGTAAAAAGTAGCCTTGCATTCTAAAGTACATACCTACACCACATCTGGATGATAGCGTCCTTTGCTAGCAGATGCTCTAGTATTTTTAACTGAAACAAAAACAGTTTGAGTTGTGGTGCGCGTGCAGCTTAATTTAAACACAATGCTAATTAAAAATTATTGTATGTAATTTGTTAAGGCCTGGGTCTCAGTAGCCTCACTTCGAAGTCCGAAGACGGCTTAAGAGGTCATCCTCACGTCGAACGAAAACTTTTTAAAAGTCGTTTTAAATAAGGCATTATTGGAAAAAAAATTGCTGGAATGGGAGACCTTGCTTTTTTTTTAGGTTTATAGTTATTACATACATATTACTTTTAAATTATTTGAAAGGAATTTCCTTTGTTATTTGCCAAGTAAATTAACAGATATACTTTTTGATTATTGTTACAGAGAAAAACTCGACTCGACTTGCGCCGAGTGGCTGGCAGTAGTTGGATGAGAAGAGCCGAAGACCGGGCTCAGTGGCGTACCTTGGGAGAGGCCTATGTCCAGCAGTGATACAGGCTGATGATGATGATGATGATGACAGAGAAAAATCGTTATTTAACTAATATTCCCAATATTCAGTTTGATCTTGTAATCTTCACCTTAAAACATGACATGCAATCTGTAAATCTACAGTTTATATTTGTATGTTCTTATTTCTTTTTTTTTGCTTTCTAATAGTTCCAGAGTTTCAGTAGTTGTGCAAGAAACATTGTTGCTTTCTTAAGAATTTTTTTTTTCATAGAACCAAAACTTAACTTACGTAGCCTACAATACACACACACAGTTTTTAATGTCTCTAAAAAAAATGACAAACGGCTCACTAATGTTTATTTGAACAATATTTCGCATAATTGCCGCTAACTATTTAGTCAAATATTACACAAGTCGCAAACTACGCATTTTGGCAAAAGTCAAATGATTACAAATATTTATCTGGTAAACTATCGTTCGGTAAAATATTTCGAAAAACAAATAACGTTCGTGGACATTTCACTCCACCAAAGCGCTTGTTTGTCATTCCCTTGCAAAAGCTTTAAATAAATATTAACCATCAGTCAACATCATAAATCTTCTGGTGACCAAATCATATTATGGTGTAAAAACTGATTGATTTGTTGTCTCGTTCATGCGTATCATATTAGAACAGGACTGGCAGACTTATGGAGACTATGTCCGTATGTCGTATCGAGGCTGAGTGCGGAGGCGGCGCGGCTCGGCGTGGGCGCGCGACCTCATCGGTTCGCGTGGGTTGCAGGTGCCAACGCACCTTTCCAGTTTCCACGCATCGCCTGCGAGCCTTCGTTCCGACTCTCCAGCAATCACTAGCCCGTCACCGTCCACTTCGTCACTGACTACAACCGACCCTTTATCTCCTCATCTGCGATTAGATTCCGTTTCCAGCTTGTAATTTAATATTCCTGCAACGCAACATTTCTGATCGTTAACTGCGTGTAAAATTGCATGAAGACTACTTGCATGTTGTTAATAGTGTTCTAAAACCTTATTTGTCGTTATTACCAGACCATTCTCGGGTTGCGAGGATAGATGATTCTGCTCTGCTCCTAGAGAACGGCTCTTTGTTCTCCGTTTCTGTATGGAAGCTAGTGGTTACTGAGGTTTTTGTATTGTAAATTGTATACGCAAGAGCTCTAACAAACCAACAACCAATTATGTTATACTTAAAAGTGGTTCTGTTGTATTAATGTCAGGGAATTGATGTTCATTACTATCATAATCAGCCTGTTTGAGTCCATTGCTGGGCATAGGCCTCTCCCGAAGCACGCCATTGAGCCCGATCTTCGGCTTCTCTTATCCAACCGCTTCCAGCCATTTAGCGTATGTTGTCGCTTCACCTAACCGAATGACTTCCTATACGTTACCTTGTCGAAACTGATGGGTACATTACAATATTTACAGCTCTATAATCTGAAACTTCTGTTGTAGAAAAATGCTGTTTGACGAAGCACGACATTTTGTTTCGAGTTACGCTTCAACTAACACGCTTTGATACAAACCTGCAGCGGTCTCAGAGGTCGGTCACTGAGGAAGTGCAATCTTCCGGTCAAATGTTCTGATGTGTTCCGGACGCTAAGTCGCCGCGCCGGATGACACCTTGGAATCATGGTAGAGAGTGAAATACGGTGGCTATTCCGCTAATTACCCACCAATTAACTAGTACGAATTGAGTGTAGAGAGTGGCTTGCCCGCTCCACTTGTTATATGTTATAGCGTGGTGCATGAAAGTACTTAATAGTCGAGTCTTTACGAGCGAAACGGCTCCGTCGCTTGCAAATTGAATTTGCTCGCCGCCCAGACTAAGTTTATGCTTTTTTAAATTGTGAGGTCACCCTCGTGCTGTCGCAACGCTCAACATAATTCAATTAGCTCTAAGATATTGCCGAATTTTCCAGGTACTCAATATGCAAAATATCGTGAGACACGCTTTACTGCTTCTATGCAAATCAACTATAAAAAACAATGTTAACGTATACCGCGACATTTCTCATAAATATATTCCTAATTATGTAAATAGTATTTGCATTTGTGCATAAAAGTGGGCTTGGTGTCCTATCTATAATATTGTTGTGTAGAATAGGTCGGGTCTGGCTGGAAACGCTTTTAATACGCGCATCCATTGTAAACATCCGCTAATGTCTTATAATGACCACTTACAGTGTTTATTGGGGAACGAGCTCACATACTGCACGATCCACTGTCTGCACCTAAGATGGTATCTGCAACATGGTAATGTTGTATCGGAAATCGCCTTTAAAGTCTCAAGCTTGCCCAATAAAATGCTAATCGTCTTCGGCGTTCTCACGTTTAGCGTAAAATTGGATCCGATTTGTAATCCCCGGTGTTGTTTGAAAACATTACCTCTGTATCGTTCTCGTAAATTGCTCTGGAAGTGCCGTTACTCATTTGATTTTCCAAATTAGCGCTAGTTCTAACAAAGTCATTATGATTTCGTTGTTTCTAAACAGTTGTTTTGTTTCTGTTCCAATGAAACGAAATTCTTGTTGGAGTGCTTGATATATTATGTATGTTTTGTTTTTGACAGTGCTGATCGGGAGCGTCCAAATGGCTTCCTATTCGGGAGTGTCTCCGGGACGAGAGTATTTTTAACGTGGTAGGCAAATGCATGCAACGGCACGCGCCCGTTCTTTCAGTTTTATGACTTGTCGACGTTTTGATACTCTACCGATTGCTCCTTGTTGCTTATGTGCGTGCGGCTTTGTCATTATTTTCTTTTGCATCAAATATGTTGTTATTAGTATTGAAAGCAAATTGTTCATTATAACATCTACCAATCAATTTAATTTTACTAATATCCATTCTTACGTTCTGTTTGAGATGAAGATTGAATTTTATTATGCAGAAACCTCTAATTTTCATCACTCTTTGGCATCACCTGGTCATTACAATGCATATCTCAACAGATCTCGTCTCGACTAGCTATATTTATTTACATTTAACAATTGGTTTACTACAAATTAATAACAGAGAGTGATCGGTTGCGTGAATGCTTTCACACTTGCGTGTCGACTGCGATGTGTGTGCCGTAATCGTGCCCGACGATGGTTTCCATGGAATATGGTGATCGTCAGTATTTGGCTTCAAGATAATATCGGCTCTGTGGTACACTGACCTTGACATTGTGTATTGAAGTCGATACCTAATGTCTGTGTACATATTCGATTATCAATATTGCTTTATTAAACAAAAGCCCGTGGAAAAGGCTTCTTTTCCATATAAGTTATAAAATCCCATTTGACGTCCTTAAGGGAAGATTTTCAAATAATCCTTTCATAGTGCACCCTCACACCACACACTCTATAGTAAATGTTTCTAGGACTTACCGTTAAGATTGTGTCTGTCTGTCAGTTAGTCTGGCTGTTTTATAAAGTAGAAAGACTACTGACTCTAATACGTTGATGAATTTGATGTCGCCTTTATTCGATTTGAAAGTCTCTAACTTACAATTAATTGTACCATAAAATTTCTCCACACCATATTTGCGTTGCAGCGAACTGGAACACATCGTCTCATACAACAGATGTGCCCTCTTTACACAATAACTTCTATATTCGTGTCAATAGATGCATTAAAGTTAGACCGCCGCCGGTGTATGGCACGAATCTTTCACATATATTGATTTAAGCGATTTATAGCATTGTAATTGGTCGCATAGGGAAATTGGGACAAGGATTCCAGTTTGGTTCCAGTTATTGATCAACGCGATCACAATAAGCGGACGTTGGCCATATGTCTGTATACAACACTGGTCAAATGGTGACAGTGTCAGTGCACAATTATAGTGTGTACCGGCAATTGTTGTCAAATGGAGGACGTTCAATGATGTTATTAATGAATAGAAGGTTAGGAGGCTTCTTGATAGGTTTGCATCTTTTCAAATTAGTTCCATAATAGCTCCTAGTGTAGATGCAAAAGTAACTCTCTTTATATATTTTTCTTTGAGCAGTGGAAGTTCAGAACTCTGGGTGGCACTGAATTATTAGTGTGACGCTTATCACCATTTGCATAAGAATGATCCGGATGTTTGGTATGGAGATAGTTTGAACCCTGGGGAAGGACATAGGATACTTTTTATAGCGACAAAGTTAAGTCCACGCGGGTGAAACCGCTGCTAGTTTTCCCATGGACAATATGTGATTCCCTTGAATTGAAAAGAACATAAAGATTTTGACATTCGCGAGCTTTGTATATATGCTAATGAAAGTATTTCCTTTGTTACAGTCGAAGCAGCGGGCTTCAATCAAATGGCTGTTATCGAAGGCGTTCAACAACAGGGTCCCAGAGAATCTTCAGGAGCCGTTCTACAGGGATCATGAGGTAAGGAATTATATACAGTGACAAAACAATTCAGAGCATATTGCAAAGTACTACAAAACTCATTGTTGACAACCAGCGTTGAAGATTTGTTGGAAAAAGCCTGATTTCTAAAGTCTTCTAAATTGTTAAACTTTTTTTTTCCTTTCATTATGAAAGGGTACTGTTTGACTGCAGTTCTCCGGCCAAATGACGATGTGATCAAAAGGGGCGCCTGGAACCTGGCTCTCAAATGAGACTGCCGCTACACACCTATAGTGGTACTAGAAATGTGCTAGCTAGCAAGATGAGCAAATGCCGCACCACCACGCTACGGTTATGGTTTCAGCACGATGTTTTCATTCACCGAAAGCTCAAGCTCATCCATGCTGTCGAATATAAGACGGGTTTAGAATATCGATAGAACATCGATCGATTAGTCTCTTTCTTTCCAACGTCCTTAGGTATTATCCAAAGGCTTCACTGCTCAAATCACGAAAGGCAGGCACTTCGTGAATGCAACGATAAAAGATCGTCGACCCCTCCTCTGTTTGCTTAGTTCTCACGTTAAGTTTTCACTACCTTTGTATACAACCATTTGTTTGTATTTCATTACCGGTTATGCTGTACTTGCAGCTGTCCTTTTAGCGCATTTGATTTTCCTTATGATCAGAACTACAAGGTGGTTTTAATAGTAAACATAGTAGTTGTTTCTATTATTAATTATATGCATTGAGTCAAGTTCACTTTTCTAGTGAATTTAGATATTACGTTACTGCGATAGTGTAACCGATATAAATTCAAATACCTAATACAATTTGGAGTTCATATTTCACATCCTTATAATTGATGGAGTTTCGTGTTACGTAGTGCTATTGTTAAGAGGAAGGAATGAGGTCATTAGGCCTTTTTTAAAAGTGCATTTGAATATTGTAATCACACAAAAGAGCCAGAAAATATGTGACGTGCACTTGAGTCGTGATTGTTGATGCCATGTAAATAAACTAAATTCAGTAGACGTTGTTAGAAAGTGTGTATAACATAGTACTTATTTTTTTAACTTTCAGCGTAGTAGCTCTGAGAACAAAAGCGTGATTGTCTGAGTTTGCTGATAGCTGAGAGCGATTGGATTGCTCGTTTACTGGCTTTTCTGTTTGTTTCTAGTCGGCGTCAACTGCACTCATTGCTTGTTACATTACAGTATGATTGTTTGTACGCCATCTGATAACGTCAAAAAAGGTTGATCGTTTGCACATGTTCCAAAACTGGTTACAACATTTTTTTTTTAAAGCCTGCTCTTAATTTGATTTCTTAATGTATTACGAAAGTGAAAATGCCATAAACGAGTGTCTCTCAGTTCGGGTCAAACCAGTTTATTGGACAAAAGGATATAATTCTTACATAATTAGTTTAAACTGTTTATTGCGCCTTATTAATGGCTTGCTGTATACATAAAATGTACAAATAATGTTCATTCATTGGAGAAATGCGAACCAATTTCCTGCGTAACTATGCAAGTTATTTAGATGACATTTCCAAATATAAAATTCTGGCAGCGTGTCCTTAATTGGCTTCGACACGAATCATGCACCTGTTTTTTTTTTTTTGTGATATCGTGTCTTTCGTAGCCTAATCTTCATTTATCATAAGACTTGGTTACGAGCGGGTTAACTGTCCTTGAAACAAAAGCTCAGGTTATGCTTATAAGAATATTGATCGGAGCCGTGTAGTTTGGTTACGTGGCTCCACAGCCAAAGTCACGCGAGCTTAGCTCAGTGCTGGTGGAATTCTCTTTTGGAAGCACCTCCTGGCGATCTGATCGCGATGTAATACAATCAGTGGATTATTAGTTGGAATATGGCTGTGACTCGAAGGACCGGTAGTAGAAGTGATAAAGCTAAGGCCGTTACTACCGTTGTTGATAAGGTGAGTGAGACCAAGACATTTCTGGCTTCCTTTCATTGGTCAATCACGCGTAAATAATTCGCCAAAGTTTTCGATACCGTTCAACTGTCTAGACGTTGGCTGGCTCGTTTTCATTTCTCAATATTCTTATCGACCAAAATGCCCTTGGGCTTCGTAAACCGTCCTAAATAGCAGATTGCCCTCGCTATTTCCAGATTTGGTTATTCTCGGCTAATGCTGATTTCCAAGAACTTTCCGCCTTTATCGGAGCCCTGTTCCGTAGTTTAATCTGTGGCCCTGCTTTGGACGGATGTCCATTAACGATTGTTGTTGCGAACGCGTTCAAGGTATACGTAAACTGTTCTGAACAAAAAGAAATAATATTCGTACACAGTCCTTTGATAAAAGTTTTTGAACAATAAACACTTCTGTTCACAAGATATATGAGATTACGTTATCGTGAAAGGTCTTTCCTTTTTTTAGAACAAACGTAATAAGGCTCAACCTTAAGATACGTCAAAGATAAAGCGTACAAGTTGTGTAAACTATACACGTAGAGTACATACGAATGCAACCAAAGATGTAAAAACCATATTATTTTATGTTTCTTTACGTAGAGTCAAGTTTAATGATAGATAGGATCTACCTAAGAGCAAATAGCCGCTCTGTCGTCTCGCCTCGGTGATTTGCGTAATGTACCATATGCACAGTAATTTAATTTTCCTCTTATCAAAATTAACCATTGTTTGCTAATAGATATTTGATAGACATATTAACTGAACCTGTGGTGTAATGTTGCTACTACGTCGAGACGAGACGAGATATGACATTTTAGGTTTCGTAGAAGCACCAAAGTTGATTGAACTCTGAAATAGAGGTTACAGCGCTATTTCATTGTCTCAAGCGAGTTCGACGACAATTAGATTAAATTGTCATCAATAACCTATTTAGATCTATCGTCATTATCGTACGTAATTTCGGAAGGCTTCTTTTTGCCATTTTATTTTAAATCATGATATGTGATACTTAATTAACCTCAAAATGATGATGAATTTTATATCTAGGATGTTCTGCCTCGTCAGTGTCGTTTTCAATCTTCTCTCCGTTGGAAATAGTTCCTAATGAATGCACTCATAGAAGATGCATTTGGTTTTCTTTATTGATGATCCTAAAAAGGTAAGGCTTACGGTTGAGAATAGATTGTTCCTCGGTTCAGGTATCGGCAAATTAAAAGTTGTATCGTTGCTCGCCGTAAAAATAGTCTGTTCCATTTCCGCCTTTGGGAAAATGTGGACTTTTGTCTCTTTCGCTGGTGGCCGGTGCCTCAACTGATTCTACTAGGTCCATTGAGTTTGCTTTTCGCATTTCTGTCCTATAAGTAACTGAGGAAGTTATAAACTTAAGGAAGTGGTGGAAACATAACTGTGTCCGTTGCCTCAAATACCTGTTTCTGTCTTAATTGAATTGCTGATTGATGATTAGATTACAAAACAAGTTGTATTTTATACAATTGATTTATTATGTTGTACTGCAGTCAACGAACTTGATTGTCTATCTCAATACATTTAATATGTTACTGCTTTAGAATCATAAAGTGTACTGTTATTCAGAAGACCCGTAACATCAACTAAATCTATTCAATGACTGTTTTCATACTGGCAATCTTATATCCTATAACAAATAGGGCTCGTTTTAGTTTTAAATTCAAGTCTACTTATTTCAACTTGAACTTGTCTTGCCTCTTCAAAACATTTCTCGTCTTCGCTGTACTTGTTAATTCAAAAGTTTTGATCCATGAGTCAAGCTTCGCAATTTAATATCTCACTGAGTCAACGCTCGACTGCGTTTCCTATTCTATGATTCATTCGAGTAAGGAACTAATGAAAAAATTTATTCATGTACCACTGATAGCTCTATTTCTCTAGTTGATTTTCAAATTGATTGATTCGTTTCTAAATTCTCAAAGTCACGAACGTTGCTTCAAGTTATTTCGTCTTGCAGTTGAATGTGGTGTATTTCGTCGCGATTTATTTTTAATTACAGACAACAATAAGGGTAGGAACAAGAATGCGTCCAAGTGTCGCGATGACGGCGGCGGCGCCGCGCCGGCCTCCTTGACCCGATGGCACAGAGACACCTTCGTCCATTCCATAGGACTCGTCGCTTTGTTATGCACTGCACCGACCGCTGCCGTTTGTCGTTCAGCTTTAATTATATTCACGACATCGCGAGATTTAGAACTCATTGGAATTCAAATTGTTTGTTTTTATTGGGTAACGTTTGGAGCGCGTGTTGGAGTAGTGATATGAGGTATTTCGATTTCCATACGTCACACTTTTGTGTCATTCAAATCACAAAATCGTTTGAAATGCAGCGTTAAGAAAGATTGCATCCAAATTTCATGATCTTGATTTCGTCAGGTTATTGCTGCTCTAGTCAATCAACACGTAAATTTCTAATCGTGCTAGAGTAAGTTTGTCGAACATTAGACTGGGTTACGAAAGTAATGACTTGGCTTTTCTAGATTCCATTATATTCATACAGGGGACCCTCTTTTTTAGTCTAGTACCTTTTCAAACCGACGCAGGTTGCAGGCCCCTGTTGTATATGGTTTCGAGCAGCGTCAGTCCCACAGGGAGTCTGCGAAGTGGTCACTACTCACTACTCGACAGGACAAAGCCGTTAGCGTAATGTGCCTACGTTTAATGAACTTTTGTTCAGCTATTGTGCGGCTGCTAGCGTGTAGAGTCCGGTAATTTTATTTTGTCAGTACCTGTTTTTGGAATGATCACACGTAACGACTCACGTATAAGGTTTTAGTACAGCACGTACCTGTATAACAGAGATGCACTCGCTACCCGGTCGAAATAAATTTGACCCTATTTTTAAAGACCAATGATTCCTCTAAAATATTAAAGTATTTAAGTATGGCCATTACAACATTGCGACCTGCGACATGTGACACGGTTTTGACTGATGTTTTGACTTGTTTGAGCACTGTCGTATTGTTGGTTTTGTTTGAGTCATTTGCTTTTGTATTCAACAACGACGCGGTGTTTCATCGCCTATTCATCTACAGTCTTCTGTTTAAAAGCTTGCTCTTTATTTCCAGCTGCACACGGAATTGCCTTGAAATACCTGAACACTACAAAACAAATCGATATTAACATAGGAATTTAGACAAAAGTGAGAGTTATCGAGGTCGATATATTGTCTGCTTTAGTGCCATTTCACAGTCGGTTATCGAGCCATGGTCAATGAGATGGTAATATAATGTCGTAACCTGGTAATGTGTTGGATTTTGCAACGGAACCAGTTATTTTTTGTTTTATTCGCGTGTCATTTACCCGGCGCGGTGCTTTCGAGACACGCGACCGAGATTGGTAACTCTATCGACCACATTTGCTAGACTTGAATTTGAGAACATGCTATTTTAGGACATAACATGTGATATTTCATTTAATATTAGCTGTTCCCAGCTCTTTCACCCGCGTGGATTACATTACAGTATATCGCGATAAAAGTATTCTATATCCTTCCCCAAGGCTTAAACTATAAATTTCATTAACATGCATCGGTTTGGGCGCGAATGACATACAAACAGACAGAATTACTTTCGCATTTTTATGGATGTATTTAATTTTATTTTAAGTATCGTGTTTGACACGTGTATCCTTTTAAGGGTTTGGCGGAAATTAAAACGGAGCAAGAATGGTTTGTTAGAAAAATAAAACTAAGCAATACTTTATTACTAGCAGTGTGCAAAGTATTGGTCTACGTGTTACTTAATTGTAGGTATATGATAGGTGTCACGCTTACCCATTACAGTTCAGTTTCAATTACACGCAGAATTTTTAAATTCAACAGATCTACAATGCACTGATACGTCACTCTGAGTTAATCAGATGTTAAATCTCTGTATGCCTCTGTATCATTTCACTGGAAACATTGCCCTTCAATCCGGTAGTAAGTTACCTACTAAATTAATCAGTATTAGTCTTAAAATTATGTCATCCAACTCAGCGTAACTAAAAATTGTAATTAAACACACTTCATTTTACATTCTGTATCTGTACACGTTGTAATTCTTGCCAATGTTTCCAACCACATAATAATAGTAAGTGCCATTGTTTGGTGCTAAAATGTTTCGTCGTACCTCCCTGTGGATTACATCAACGTTAAACTTTATGACTTCATCTTGGATATTTACATCCTAAATGTTTTACGTATACTTAGCTCATTTTACGTACCGCTCGGATATTATTCCCGCTCGTATACGAAATATTCGTTTAACTACTCCAGTGTAGAGTAGGGGTAGTAATTTGATAATGACGTCATAATAGCGGCTGTCTGGCGCGTCGACCACACCCGCCCCGCAAGGTTAACTTGTTTTGTTACACCCCTTAAATAACATTATAGTGATGTTCTGTTTTGTCACTCCTCAAACTTACCTATGAATGTGTTTGGAATTTGACAAACCCTTCAACGCTTTGATTCTTCATTTATTATTCGAAGAAACAGAGATAGGGATGGAACAATGCCAGCGTCTTTGGTTTCCGATAACCTATAGTTTGATGGAGCCTTACTAATATTATAAAGCCAGTAAACAAAGCTTTGTTTGTTTGTTACCTTATTTTTACGACTAAACCGCTGAACCGATTTCGATGAAATTTGTTGTGGATATAGTTCAAACCCTGGAGAAGGACATAGGATATTTTCTATCGCGATAAAGTGTAGTGTAGTGCACTAGTGTAGTTGCGGGGCGCAGCTAAGTAATCTATAAGGAGAAGAATGAAAAGGTATCTCTAGGCAAACATGCTTCATCATAGACCCTTGTCTTCGCTTGCTATCAAGTGAAATTCTTTAAAAAATTAAAGTGTTTAACTAAAAAACTGTTTTTGTCGTCTAATTTAAAAATTTCATTTATTATTCTTCGTTAGCGTCGAATGTTTTTTCATCCATCGTTTCTTTTCCTTTTCAATATCGTCTTCGCACCGGTTCATAGCAGGTTTAACCTGTTACAATATTCGCCCTAAACGAAGCGAAATAAGCAGCTTGTAGTCAAGTTACTTGTTGTCAATGGTAAACGATTCAAAAAGCAAGCAAACAAGTAGGAACGCTTTCAAATTTACTAATTTACTTTAAAATTTGAGGTCGGTATTTACGAATATACTCTTTGATGTATCCTTACCGTATCAAATAAAGCGTGGGCAAAAACTTACATTGTGAGTCAATTAAGTAATAAGAATAAAATTAAAAATATTATGATCGCACCCGAAAAATTACCGCCGGAGGTTTCTTGCCTATTCCTTTAGCCGGCGGCGTAAGGAGATTGCAACAGACGTAGCTAGTTTCAATGTTTTAATTTGATTTGACTTGACTCTCATCAACTTTACTCGATATCGAAGATCGTAAAAATCTTGTATGAAAACTTTTGTTACATGTAGATAGAAATGATAGCTAACAAAAGAACTCGCTAAGTAGTCCGTCTCATTTTGAAATAGGCCGTGACCTATAAAAATTGGTCTAGATTCATCACATCACGGGACAATGAGCATTGTCGCATTGCAAACGTTTTTATGAGATGGAACAGATATCTACTATGAAACTGAAATCGCTGAGAACAGCTAGCATAACATATATGAAACACACATATTGCTAACAAAAGTACCGTTTCTTTTTCCAGGATCAGGAACACCTGAAACCGCCGATATGTGGGGGTTTGGCGAACGCAGAGCTGTACTGCCTGGCGCTCGCCAACATGTACTCGGACCCGAACTATCACAGCCTAAACCATTGGAACATACTGCAGACGTTCGCGCGCAAGGGCGTGCACGTACTGGACCCGCCCGACTGCGCGCTCACTGAGACCGTGCTGATACAAACGAACCCGCTTAGACTTGCAAGTATCCGATCTACTGGTCAATCACTAGAGCGATGGATGGAGCCCGATCGGCTGCCTAACTCCGCTCGCAACAGTCTCAGAATGTTACTCGAACAGCTATTTTCAGTATATAGGCAATCGTTGAGCGGTCAACATGTTTGTTATGTTGATGATTTTATTCCACTGGGATAAAAGAGACAGGCAACTGTATCAATACTAAATTACAAAAGAATTAACAGCCCCCTGTGGGGTAATCCTAGCAGTTTTAAACTTGATAACAATTGACCGTGACTTTAATATCACCATCAAAGATAAGCGACTGTCAAATAAAGTCGTACTGTAGACTGAAGAGTTTCCTCTTTTCGACCATAGGTAATGACCTGCCTACATAACCACTAACCAGGGTAGCGTTTGTCCTACTTGAGAGCCAGTTCCCAGTCCAGGTGAAGCGTGGCACCACCTTCGACCACATCGTCACTTTAGCATCAGATAATTTGTGGTGAAACGCTGACCTGTAAGATGTACAAAAACATCTAAGAGTAAATTGCAATACAGGTGATCCTAATATAATCCGTGTACGGTTCGCAGAGCGCACACATGTCCGTGGTAGAAGCACTGATGGTGCTGTACGCTCGCGAGGTGGTGACGGTGGACCGCGTGGCGGCGGCGGCGCAGCGGTTCGGAGGCGCCGCGCCCGCCGCGTCCGCCGGCGCCACGCACGAGGACGGCATCCTGGCCTGGGTCAACGCGGCCTGCACTGCGCTGAACAAGGCAGAGGTAAGCTTTAATGGCGGGATGAGACGCTGTCATCAGTGCCGCAACAAGTTCCTTAAACCTTATGCTGTATTGTATGGCTAAAAGTCGGAGTCTGCGCCAACGCCTTGCTTTAGATGGATAAAGTAGCAGTTAGATAAGACTAGATGTGTTTTTCATCATCATTATATAGCTGTTAGCCGCAACTTATTTTCAAAAATCTAAACATATATTACCTTTTCCCTAAATGCTGAAGAATTTAATAAGGATTATTGACCCTAAAGACTACGATTCATGAGCTCTCAAATTCGAGCTAAGAACTCCGGCGGATGCAAGGTATGCAGGCGAAACACGTATCGTATCCCGAAATGTGTTGGCAGTTAGTGACAATTTCTCTTCTAGATATAACCAGTTCTAGTTCGACCACTTATTCTTCAGGCCATTTCTAAGGAGGACCATTCACCTGCGTGCGACATTTGACAAGCAGCCAACCTCAACAGCTTGGACCGCTACCTATATCTGACAGACAAACGTTGTGCCATTCCAGGACTCCTCGCCCCAAGTGCCGACAGTATCGAGCCTGGAGCAGCTGTGCGACGGCACGGCGCTGGCGGCCTTGATCTCGTTCTACTGCCCGGAGGCACTGCCTCGCGCCGCAGTGCGTGTGGGCCGGATGGCCTCCATACAGGACTGCCTGCACAACCTCATGCTGGTACATGAGTTCTGTCGCTCCGCCCTGCCGCACAACGTGTTCCATATGCTGCCGGAGGACGTCACTTATATGCGCGGGTGAGCACGGGGCATTATGTACTACTAGAATAGAAATTACATCGGTAAAAATGTATCGCCAAATAAATAAGACCCTTGACGTCTCAACTGTAGACATGCACCGCCGTGTTCCTATTGGACAGCGCGGCGCCGTTCTGTATTGCTATTGGTACGCGTGGGTCCAATCACTGCCTTACACAGATTGTCAATCGATCTTCATAGGCTAACCGATTTGAAGTAATTCATTAGAGGATCTCGTCTCCATAATATAAATTGATTGCTATTGAGGTTAAATCGTCTCATCAGTCAATGTTAATTAGTTCAGTGTTAACACTCCCAAATTCACTTAGAAATGATCTATTGATGAAGGCTTGTCTACACAATGACTAATGAATGTATAAGGTCAAAGCAGTTTCTTGCGTCACTCAAATGTAAACCTATAGATTAAACTTATTCTTGAGATGGTTGTTTTTAACACCTGCCCTGAATGACCTCATCACGTTACTTATTCATAATATACAAACTATAAGGTATTGAATATTAAGTTTGAAATTACTGATAAGAATTTATTAATTACCAGCGCGTGGCGCTTCCCTCGGGAACCATCCGTCCATTTTTCGGGATAAAAGTAGCACCAATAGAAGCGATTATGCTACGGCTACATCTGCGTCTAACGTCTAACGCGTAAATTAAAGCGTTGATTTTGGTACGTCTACTTAGGTGTGATTTATTTGGTTGTGTTAATTTACTTCTGACATTATGAATGATATTACATATCAAACGATACGTTGAACTAATTTGGTTTAGACACATCAAAAGATTTTGCTGCGTTAAGTATAGAATCAAGATCAAATTAGTACGCAAATGTAGTCATGCTTAACGCGTTAATTTTTCGGGAAAACCCATTATCGTTAACTCAGGTGTGACGGTGGGGTTATAATGACTTATCTTATTTAGAGATCTGTTGCGTAAATCTTCTCTGTACTGAATTTTAATTTAATTCAGTAAACTGATGCCACCACCACTCCTTTTTTTTTTTTTTTTTTTACTAATTACAGGATAGCGTTTGACCACAAGTCACCTGATGTTAAGTGACGATGTAATCGAACCACTTACCACTCGACTTTTTACCACTTTTTGACGAAATAAAGATAGTGATGTGAAAAAATTACACCTACAGTATCAATGAACGGATCTATTAAATGAACAGTGAACTAATGAATGAACGGTTCAGTCAGATGGTGTATATATTGCTAGATAATGATGTATTGAAATTGATCTACTATTAAGTAATCTATTATACATCTCGATTTTATAATTTTCGGTCTGTAAAATTATAAAAATGTAGATGTGAATTTAAAGTCAGTGTATTATAGATTATGTGTCAGTCCACTGCTGGACATAGGCCTCTCCCAAGACACGCCACTACGCCCGGTCTTCGGCTTTTTTATGTTTTTCTTTAATAAGTATTGTCGGTAACCCATTTTTATTATCATTTCAGATCAATGCGACAAAATCTAGTGGCAATGTTAGCGGATCTTTTTAATATGCTGGAAGTCCATCCGGTCAAATCAGTGAAATGCCCGGGAAGTGGTGAGTCTTGAACATATCCCCGATTGTACCGCCCCTTGTATGCATGCTAAGTACTAGCCTCGTAATGGGAGTATGTGGTCATAATATCAAAGATTCTCTGCATTTTACTAATATTTAATTAATTATTTAATGTAAACAATTAAAACTCTACGGAAGCGGTCGAGTATTCGCTTTACGTTAGTTAAATCTCAATAAACGAAGCGCTTAAACTCGGTTGGGTTTATGACATATTATTATTTAGGATTACTTTTATAGATATTTTTACAATCTTTTAATTTTAATAGACTATAATTGACTACATCATGTTTGAGAGGTAAGTCAATGGTTTAAGGTTCAAGACCGCTTAGCGCATAAGTTTTTCTATTTGTCTGTCGTCACCCTGTCTTGCTTTTGCAATTTGGAGCATCTGGCGTTACAGTTTGGCTTGGAATTTCATTATTATGGGATTATCAATCCATACTACGGTTTTAGTGCACAAAATTTATGTAAATTGTTTGTAAATTAATGTGATTTGTCGAGTTTGCGTTTCTTGGGGCACAACAGGAAAACCCATTGTGAATGAAATAGCGAAATAGGTGAGATATTTCTTATAAGATATTGTATTACGAGTATGCACGCTTTAATTTAGAACTGTTCAAATTAAGCAGCATATTTTCTCCGAACTCGTATATATAATTATATATCTTAGTCAGCCGTGCATGAACGACGCCGTATGCGGTATGTGTTATTGAAACATTGACAAACTTGGCTAAGGTGATGTCAGAGTGTTATGTTTATTAATCTGAAATTTATGAGTGCATGCCAAAGGTCAATGGCACAACATGTATGCACGTGCTATAAATTCTGTTTATTTGAAACGAGTTCTACGAAAAAATCTACACTGATTAGGTACTAATATTATAAAGAGGTAAGGTTTGTATGTATGTTTGTAGCCGATAATCTCTGTAACTACTGAACCTATTTTAAAAACTCTTTTACTGTTTGAAATGTACAGTGTTTAAGGCCATGTTTCATGAAAAATACTCTAGGGAAGCTGGGGTGGGTCGCTACTTTAATAACATGTACAAGATTGTTTGCAATTTTAATCGTAACACTTAAATCCAGCACTATTAATATTAATATAATAATTTGAATGAGCAAAATTGAAAAGCTTGAAAATGCACCCGGATGGACAACAAAGGTAAGACAGGGTGAGACACGCACGGGTGATGCGCTCGCATCGTACGTCCCGCACTAGCCGCGTACGTACGTCCATGCGTGCACGGAGCTACGTGCGCGGACACGTAAGTCCATGCGTGCACGGAGCTACATGCGTCCATGCGCGGGCTCGTGTGTACGTGCGCGTGTGCGAGTGTGCGTGCGCTGAGCCGCGTGGTGTGTGTGCAGCGCGCGAGGCGTGCAACGAGCACGGCGTGCGGCACAAGCGCTGCCTGCCGCCGCCGCCGCCCACGCCCATCCCCGACCTGCGCAACGAGGACTCGCACCTGCCGCCCTTCGCAGGTACCGCGTGCCGTTGCTCTATGTGTGTCGCCCCTGGGGAAGGCAATGAAACAACACTAAAACAAAAACAAATGTTTTAAATAAGATGACTTGTGGCTTGTGGTCAAACGCTGCCCTGTAAATAGAAAACAAAACACAGTTTCAATAATTGGCCGAACAAGAAGAAATAAATTCTGTTCTTCTGTGGATATAGAGTTTTCAATCAGTGCTTTCAACACGCACTCTACATATCGAAATTTTAGTTTTAAAGACAAAATAAATAAACGATCTACGGGCGAGGTCAGGTTCTGATTTGTACAATAAAAGTATTATGATCTGTTCGAAACCAAAGTAGCTAATTCAATTAAGACAAAGATCGACAATGTATGAAGTGTGTTTCGAATGATTTAATTTTTTATTAAAATGTCTTAAGATAGATATAGTGTTGAGTGGACGTGACTTTGTATATCACATAGGTCACGTTGTAATACTAGTGTAGATTTTGCCTTCCCCGTATCGAAAAATACATGTACATCACAATAATAAGACGAAATAACGAGTCATCCATCCGTTTGTGTTTGTGTGTGTGTGTTTATATGTATTATTGTGTAAGTATTTTGTTTTTTACTATGTTTTATTACTGCATTCTTTATTTTACACATTCTGCGATTTCTAAGCCTTTACACATAACACGCTTTTGATTAACGAAATGCGAATAATTTCATGGTTGTCGTGTATCAAACGAAGCTTTACGCCCTGGTTCGCGCTTCAGCATGGGATTTTGTTTACTTGCTCTCCTTAATTATTTTTAAACACGTGTTCTTTTTCCCCTTTTCGTTCTGGAGTCGTTGAAGTTATGTCCTCAGGACTCCCACGTATTTGAATAGTGTAATCATCAACGACGTAGATTCATTGATAGTTTTTTTTTGTGTCAGTAAACAATATTTTTTAGTCGCATAATGAATGTCATTTGAGTTTTTACTGCACACATTATGTAGTTAGTAAATGTCGCTTTAGATTACGGAAACACTGACTCATTATATCGAAATACTCGTAGATTCTGAATGTCGTTAATGTGTATGGTAGTTTAGTAAAGTTTTACAAAATTTTATTTATTGTAAACTAGATGTTTGTTGCAGTTTAAAAGTCTCTAATCCTATTCGTATTTCACAACTAAAAAGTGTCAAAGTCCTATTCAGAATTCTCATAAGAATACAACATTGATTTTATCGTATGATTAAAATAGTGTGAAGCGAAAAAATTAAGCGTAAACTATCCCAGTATAAACAAAACCTGTTTACAAAAATATTGACTAAATCGGACAAGTAATCTAGGAACAAGATTCTAGTCTAACCTCAAAAGTTCAGACCTCTCTGCTGTCTTTACAAAAATTGAATCAGTAAGATTAGAATGTTGAGATTAGTCCAAAATATGTTTCGCCTATCCGCCAACCCGCACTGGGCCCGCGTGGTGGATAATGCCCTATACTCCTTCTCTTCTCTCTCCAAGAGAAGGCATGTGGCCCACCAATGAGTTCGAAATAGGCTGATGATGAACCCACTAATGAGAACGTAATAGGCTTATGACGAACCCACCAATGAGAACGTAATAGCTGATGGTGAACCCACCAATGAGAGAGAAATAGGCTGATGACGAACCCACCAATGAGAACGTAATAGGCTGATGACGAACCCACCAATGAGAACGTAATAGGCTGATGACGAACGTGTGTCGCAGTGTCCCGGTCGCCGTCTGCGTGCGGCATGCGGCCGCGTGCGATGGGTGCGCGGTCCGCGTGCTCGACGCCGGAGCGGCGCAGCTGCAGCCCGCAGCGGGAACAGTTCGTGGTGCACCGCGGCCGCCCCGTCACCACGCTTGCCAGCCTGGCGCGACACCGGGGAGATGACTCAGGTATACCTTCGAGATCCTATTCCTATTCTAGATCCTATTATGATGTATATTATGTATTCTTGCAAATAAATGATTGATTGATTGATTGATTGATTGATTGATTGAGGCTGCCCTAGGGGGTGCGGATGAACGCTGACAGACCCAGCGGTTTCTAGTTGGTAGTCTGGCATTGGTCAAGAGTCCAACATCATCATCAGCTGGAAGATGATCCACTGCTGAACATAGGCCTCCCCCCTTGAACGCCACCATGAACTGCTTATTAGCCATTTGCATCCGTCGGCTCCCTGCGACTCTTACAATGTCGTTGGTCCACAAAGTGGAGGGCTTACCTACAGAACGTCTTCCGGTTCGTGGTCGCCACTCGAGAACCTTTCTTCCCCATCGGTAATCTGTTCGTCGAGCGATGTGGCCTACCCATTGCAAGTCGACGTCAATACCACTGACAAGCATCTATCGGTGTGTTTCGGCAGTTCCACTTGAGAGCCAGTTCCCACTCCAGGTGTAACGTGATGTGATGCCACCTTTCATCACATCGTGGCTTAATATTAGGAGATTAGTGGTCAAAAGTTACCTTACAAAAAGTTTGAAAAAAATGTTTGCACTAGTAAAATGTCTCGCTCTCTCTCTCTCTCTGTATCTCTCTCCCTCATTCTCAATCTATCTCACTCTCTTTCTCTTTCTCTGCAAATATGGAGCTAGTGTCAGAGCTTCCCTTTAAGACATGCCACTTGAACCGTCCGTTTCGCTAACAGTGACAGAAACGAACGCGAACACGACCCCGGCTGGTCGGCCGTCGAACTGGGCGGACTCGCGCGAGGGCTCGTTCTCGGGGCGGCGCTCGCGGCGCTCCTCCATCACCGAGGACAGCCAGCTGACGGTGGAGAACTTCGGCGGCTCGCAGGACCGGCTGCACTTCGCAGGGAAGAATCCGGAGAAGGAGCTAGCCACGCTCGCTAATGTTAGGAAGATATCTGCGCCAGCAGGTGAGTCGGCATACTGTATATGAGAAAACCGAGATTTGTTGCAGAGGTGTCGAGGCTATGCGGCGACGGGAGATTTATGGGGGGCTAGGACTATATTTTTTTAAGGAATGTTCAATTCCTTTATATATACCGCGCAGATAGTAGGTAAATATATCTATGACTAACTAGTCAGACGCTCTCGATATTGGAACCTGCTTTTGTCTACATACAGAATCAAACGCAATTTGTTCTGTAAAATTTAACACGGTATAAGAATCAATTATCAATTATTCTTTTCAAGGCGCCACTTCACTTGGCGTAGCGTATTCGTGTAGCGCTATTGATGTTCTCAAAGAAGTTCCTTTTCTATTGTTGTTATGGTGAAACAATAAAGAGTTATCTATCTACTGTGTCTCCGTCGCAGGTCCACTAGACAATTACAACCCTCCCCTCCGCTCGTCGCGGCAAGACATCCGCGGCTCGATCCAGTTCATCCACGGCGACTTCACGAACGGCGACGAGCGGCACACCGCCACCATCAGCCGACAGAACTCGCAGCCTCAACCAGCCACCGACCACCACCCGATCCGACGGCAACTCAGCAGCGACACGATCTCGCTCAACCAGTTGAATCAGAGCAGTTTCGCGCACAAGGGCGGCGGCGACGGGTTCTTCCTCAACGACAAAGACTCGACCGACGGCGATAACACAAAGACGAGCTTCGCCGATCTCAATAAGATTAGGAGTAATGGGGACCAGACAGGTTTGTTCACGTTGTGCGGGTAGAAATAGGAGGACATTGAGCCGACTACGGAGTTGCGGAGCAAAGTACAAGGGACAAAGAATTCGGTGGCAGCATCTATATAAAATAACAGCTTTCATCAGTTTCCTCAGTGTAAAATACATGACGCCACCGAAGATAGACCAAAGATGCAATCATACAAGACCGAGTTTAACCGAATCCTTTTGTTGTTCCCGATGTGCCAAAATGGCTGGATGCTAATTGTTTACAAAGTTTCGCTTGTGTAGCACGCTTGATTGCATGACGGCTTTGTCCTCTTATTTCTAGCCGAGCTAGCTCTTGTTTGCTTTCGATGTTCGCAATCGCTTGTACGGTAGACGGAACACGGAAAATTACCACTGCGTCAGCTACAGTCAGCAGTTACATTTGATATGGACCACATATTCCCATCTTCAAAGTATTTCAAACTTATCAATGTGACAATATATCACGCCGCGAGAATTGGGCCCCAGAACCTGTAATATGTGGCATAATTCGACTATCCACATTACTACTGTCTAAATAGGCTGGTGGTTTGCTCCGAATACTCTCCCCAATTAAAATGGGACCTTATTTTCTAGGTGTCGGGTCCCAGTTTAGTGTGTCGGAGGGCGATCAGCCGGACCGGCGGAAAACGACGACGTTCGCGCCACCTCCCTCCAACACTACCACGTGGCAGCAGCAGTTCATGCAGCAAGAACACCATCCAAGTATGTTCCATAGTAAAATCGAAATTTTTGGGTATTCTTCTATCCATTTACGCTCCGCATGTCACCTCCGCGATTTTATCGTCATTCCGCAGAAGCTATACTATATTAAAAACGTTCCCAATACGTTCCTATTCCAAGGTTTTAAGTATCTAATCTGTTCGTGCGATTTATAACATGGGCCCCAGAGAATCTTTAAGAATTAAGTTTAAAGAAACCAAAATAATGACAGTTATTTGTCAATATATTTATGAAAATGTAATGTACATACGGAAAAATTTAAATAGCTTCAAAAAGAGAAGCGATTATCACAATTTTAATACTAGAAACAAAGATAAAATTGCTGTACCCACCACTAGGCTCCATAAAGTTAGCAACTCGTTCAAAGGTCAATGTGTACGCTTTTTCAACAAAATCCCAAGTGAAATTCAAGACTTGTCTATAACAAAATTTCAAATTCGTATAAAGAGAACTCTCATTAGTAAAGCTTATTATAAAATATCGGACTATCTAGATGACAAACAAGCTTGGGATTGTAGTTAATCTATCTATCTTTCTTTCTATCTATCTATTCTCCCTATTTCCCCTATTCTAACCATTTTCGGTAAACAGCCAAAACAGTCATGCTCACGAAAGTGACTTTGCTTGCAGCGGCGTCATGTGTCGGGTCGCCCTCTTCCCTCTCATATGGTCGAGGAGAGCGATGGCTGGCACATGCGTCAACTCGTGAACGGGTGCTGCTTGTGGGGTCTGGTCTGCTTTGGTTGTGATCCCGCAACTCGTTAATATTCATGTTCCCATATCCCAATGTGTACAACCAAACAAGAGAAATCTTATTATTAGTAAAGCTAAATAAAAAATATCGGACTATTAGATGACAAAAAAAAAAAATATTGGGATTTTAGTGAACTTGCTCCAATTCAATCAATTAGTAATAAGAATAAAATTGTCAATGTGATCGCGCCAAAAAAATTACCTGCCGGGCGTTTCTTGCCTGTTCTTTTGCCGGCGTAAGGAGGTTGGAACAGGCGTAGCTAGTTTTAAGTTGACGTTTTAAAGTGATCACAATGTATCCTATTGAATAAACATATTTTTGATTTGATTTGATTTGATTTGACTAATATTATGAAAATCTGTTTATGCGTTACGGAGCTGAGTGGTAAAAACTACACGGCTGAACATATACCCCTTTGAACGCCGCAATGAACGGCTTTTAGCCATTTGCATTCTTCGGCTCCTTGCGATTCTTACCATGTAGTCGGTCTATCTAGAGGGGAGCCTACATACGAAAAGTCTTCAGGTATAAACTATACACACGCACACATACATACACATAACTCACATACTTAGATTGGATTAATGTGTAATATATATATGTGGAATATAAAACAAAATGTTGTCCAATGTCATTACCAACAAACATAAGGTTTATAGTTCCAATATTAAATACATTATATTATGTTCGTGATGTAAATTCCAGACGGCGAAGACCTAACCGACGACGCGTCGAGCCCCGGCGGCGGGCAGGCGATGGCGGCACAAATAATCAATATTCGACTGAAGCTGGAAGAGAAGCGGCGGCGCATCGAGCAGGACAAGCGACGAATGGAGGCCGCGGTCAACCGGCACCGGCAGCAGCTGGGCCAGCAGGCCTTCCTGCAGGCCGTCACCAGGGTATGTATGTGTGCCGCGCGTGTGTGTGTGTGTGTGTGTGTGTGTGCAGGAGGGTAGGGGGCAGGTGAATGTGGCCGCGAAACTCGACTTTCCTTGTAGCTGTGATAGATGAGCAATGCTCGCAAAGCTGTTTGTAGATGGCGTTTCGAGCGACTGTTCCTTGTTTACAACGCTGTGTCAAGTTATAACTGTGGTTGTCATTGACAAAGAGTAGTTTTAAAAGATAGATAGGATATGAATGGTATCTTCACTTGTTGAAAGTTTTCTAGACAATCTTGCGTTTAGAGGCACCACCCCTATACATTTAGCTTGTATTGTTTTAGTAGTAAAATATAAATGTAGGAAACCTTTAATGATCTGAATAAAGCATTAATTCATTCGTGAGCGTAAAGTCTTGGAAAGTCGAGTTTCTTGTTGTTAAAACATAGTGTGTCTGAGTGTTCTTGATTGTAAAAGTAAACGGATAACGGTAACGGATTGGGTAGACGAGGTTAATGTAGTGATCGAGGTATGTTTGAGTAAATAATATGGCGGTTCTTTAGTTGGTGAAGCGTACTCGTATATCTGAATCGCTGTCTTCTTTCTGCCTAGTTCTTATACCTTCTGCAGTGGTAGGACTCTTTTATAAGTACCACACCTTTGGCAGTTATTCAATCGCCAAGCAGTATCGTGAAAATAACTGTATTTCGGATTGAAGGCCATAAAAATATTGAAAATCTAAATATCTCATTTCATGAAGAAACGTCGAAAATGTCTAAGAACAACAACATTGAAGGGCATGCGACATTACCATCCCGCACTGAGCTAGATTACGGTCCATATTCACTCCCTCTGAAAGAAGGCCTGACCAGCAGTCGGAACGAAATAGGCGACGAGTGTAGTGATTTGAACTTCAACAGTTCAAAATTCTGGGTGACACTGAACCGTAATGGTTAAGTGCAACAGTTACCATGAGGCGTGCAGTGCAACTCGCAGCGTCACTCAGTTGTATGAAAATAAAGTTAGTGTTATTGAAGAATATAGAACGAACACGAACACGCTCCGCCAAGTGAAGTGCCGACATTAGGTATGTGCCGTTTGTCGGATTTGCTAAGTTGTTTTCGGTAGTATTCTACTTTCTGTGTGCATCAGAAACAAATGAGGTAATATAATACTCTCAGCATGAAAGTAAAATTAGTAACTAAATATCAAAATTAAACAAGAAAAATTGTAGGCTAATTTAATCTGTTCCCTAATAACAGACTATACACACTTTTTGTTACATTTTATAAAACAAACTTGGATTTTTCAGGCTATTCGTAAAGACTGCATTACTGTCCAATTCGGTTAATTAATACCCGTGTTTTCTCTTTAGACTTTGTTAAGGTAATATTGTAAAACTAGTCTACTTTTGTTTTATGAAATGTAACAGCACAATGTTACTAATATTATGTTTCTCGTACAATGATTTGAACTTTGATACACAATAAATTATTTTCTTTCTATTTCATTAGGATGCATATTTGAAATACCAGTTGGCCTCCGTGGTGAGTGGCCGGATTACGTCCCATTGTTTCTAGCCCCTTTGATTTTTCTCTTTCTTTCGTATATTTTGTTCATTCTACTGTACAAATAGTACCATACATGCTTACACAGCTTTAGATTTTATGTACACTATTATAAAGTTCAGATTAAAATTATGTATAAAAATATTTATTAAATTCGCATTGCAAAATCATTTCTGCCGAATAGCGTTGTTATCGCGCTTTTAAATAGCTGAGCAGTTTAAAATAAAGCTTTTTCAATTTTAATCACATCCAAACTATAGTAATCGATCATAAAATCAATATTACATTGTAAAATGCAATGTAATCATAAAAAAACATAGATGTATAATTTTAAATCATTGAATACCTATCACGTAAACGCCTAATTTCAATCTCACATCACAAAACCACGGTAGGTTAAACACAGTTTGTTATTATATAGCACATCTAGGATTTTAGGATAAAGACTCATTTTACACTTTTTGACAGCATGGTTGCGTTGATTGGTGTATATATAAAGGCTTTCACAGTTTAGTTTGATGCACATTCTTGATTAAAAATGGCATTTGGTAAAATATCCGATTCGATTTTAATCCGCGGATTATGTACAGTGTACATTACAAAATTTGTATAATAATTTCAGATTCGATGATGTGGGTATTCAAATAGGTAAACAGTCTCTTAGTTTTTTCTCAGTTCTATCTAAAAAATTACCGAATCGTAAGTATAAAACTAACCGATGGGATAGAAAACCAGAACTTAATATGCAGAGGGCGCTGGGTGTATGTTACCTGTCAAAAGTTAGTCGTCTTGTGATCGTCTAATGTTTAAATTAATTACCTTTAGATATGTTTTGCGCTCATTCGCTTTTTGCTAAGTTTTTCTTTCTAAAGTATGAAATGAAATTGAAATTGTTTGAAATGTATCCATATTTCATAAACATTTTCTCTGAAATGTCAACAATTAAACTTCGAAAGATCACTTGAAATAAAGTTTGATTTGATCAATGTTTGTTCTCACTTTATCCTTACTCTCTCATTATGAAGTCTGTGTACACCTTTTTCCTGATATCCAAACTATTTAACAATAAAAAATACCACCACTTTATCATACAATTCAATTTGACAGTTTCATTGGAACAAACATTTGGCGCCCTCTAGGCGGAACGAATCTGACAGTTGTCTTTCCCATTGTCACCATTACTCCCCTCCCAAAACCCACCTACCTCAACCTATATACCAATCAACGCACGGCATGTGTTGCGACGCAGCGTTGCGTTGCGTGTTTGTGTTACGGTGGAGGTTGCACGTGCGTGTTGCAGGGTAAAGGTGCACGGACGCCGGCTGAAGAGGACCAACAGCAGGAGCAAGTGCACCAGGTAATGCGGTGGTGGTAGTGGGACTGATGCAATGGTTGCCCTAATGTTTGTTTTTGAAATTTGTGATGATGTAAATGTTGTGCTGTACATCGTAAATGTCATTGGACTTTGGGATTACAGTGAGTTGTTATTTGGTGAATGTTTTGTGTTTGAAGTTATTCTGGGCCAGCGTAATGGATTATGGCCCATACTCTTTCTCTGAGAGGAGGCATGTGTCTCCCAAAAACATTAAATCAAAAGAGCCTTTGTCAGATATTGTTCTAGGGTGCCATTCTTATGAGCATTTACTTCTTGTCTCTTAAAAAAACATTTCGTTGTGTTTTGTGATTATATTGCAGAGGTGATAAACAATAATAATAATAATTTGGTTCCGAATCTAGGTGTAGCATTGCGCCACCTTCGACCACATCGTCACTCTGGTGGCTAGTGATCAAAATGTACACTGTGAGATGAGATAAATTTTAGTTCACATCGTCATCAATATCCACATATTTATTAAATAACTGGATTGAAATTCTGTTATTGAAAACAAACTTTTGTTCGTAATTTGTACAGAAACATGGCTATAAAATTGCAGCAGCAAGTCCTGTCCTAATTGCATCAGTTGCCATTCTCAGTGATAGTAAAATAGAATGAAACCTTAAAGTTAAAGGTAAATTGGCATGATTTCTGATTAATTCGCATGAAATCGGAAGCACTTTGTTATTCAGAATTGATTAGGTATATTTTCTCTTTTTCCTGTCACCTTACTAATTTTTAATAACCGTTTTTTTTCACAGGAGTTGACCGTGGAGGCGCCGAGTCAAACGGTCGACAACGCTGTGCTGGAGCAGTATCAACAATCTATAGCCAAGTAAGTAGATCATTTACTTACTGTACCATCGTGGTAACAAGTGCACGACTCGAACACGAAGGAATCTTCTTTTAAATCCTTTAAAAATAACACACTTCAGTATCAATAAAATGCACTTATTACTTTGATTGTACGTCTCCTTGATGTTTTTGTTTGCAATTAGAGTTTCTGTTAAAATATGTTTTATTTTGGTTGGTTACATTACAATATTCTTTTTAATAGCTCATTGCACACCTCTCTTCTTATTTTTATGAGGTTTCGTAAATTACCGGTTCAAATAACTAAATCATCCGAATTGGTTTGCTATAGTACAAAACATGGCATTAACCAGCGTAACAGAAGCTCTAAACTTAGCAAACAAATATTACAGAATGAACTCCAGCCTACAGGATATACAGAGTGACATCGCGCGGCTAGCCAGCCAGCAGAACCAAATACAACAACAGCAGCAGCAGCAACAGCAAGCGAAACAGCTGTTTCAAACGCAAATACAGCCGCAGCAAATGCAGGCGCAACAAATGCAACCTCAACAGATGCAAGCGCAACAGATGCAACCACAACAGATGCAACCGCAACAGATGCAACCTCAACAGATGCAACCTCAGCAAATGCAACCCCAACAGATGCAACCGCAACAGATGCAACCTCAGCAGATGCAACCTCAACAGATGCAACCGCAACAGATGCAACCTCAGCAAATGCAACCACACCAAATGCAACCTCAGCAAATGCCACCGCAGCAAATGCAACCTCAGCAAATGCAGCAACAGCAAATGCAACAACAGTCGCCCTACCAACATCAACAACAACAACTACAGTATCAACAAAACATTCCACAACTGGTAAGTGTCCGATTTTATTTGTTACTTTTTGTGATTCGTTAATAACGAGGCCTTGGAAGTTGATGTTTAAAATTAACTGTGTGGAGCTTATGTACATTGTACACCCCACTCATAATATATTAATATGTATATTGAAATATCAATAACTTCATCAAACTGTTGTGCATTTTGTTAATAGCATTTGCACGGGTAACTAAAACTGTTAGGCTGGGCACACACGCTACGAGATGTTTTAAGACTTGGGTTGGTGGTAGCATTATTTCCTTCCAAGACATCACGAATGTAATGTGTATGCCAGTGTGGGCCAGCCTATTATTCCCCTTTGAAAGTGTGAGAATAACCTTTCATAAAAATAATTTGTTGCAATGCAAATCCCAATCAAAAGTTGACTAAAATTCATATCATATCATACATCATCCATTTGGAAAACAACGTGACATGAGCGAATGCACCAATTAAAATTATCTTGTTTTTGATATCAATATGAAATTGTGTATTGAAGAATGTTAATGGAGTTGTAAAATTGTAGCACAATAATCGGACATTATATTATGTGTTTAAATCACTGAATGAAATCGGCCTCACTGGTGATGGTCTACAACGGAATTTGAATTATGCGCGTTGTCTCGCATTTGCTTTGATCACTTTTCACTCATATTGCGTCGTTTTCAGACACATTATGTACCTCTAAAGTAGGGTTTTCCAAACTATCTCATGGATCTATTGCGTAGCACTTCTCCGTGTATTCGGGAAGCCTCATTTGGGAGCCAGTCCCCATCCAAGCGCATTGTCCCCTATCCAAGCGTATCGTGTCGCAACCTTCAACCAGACCATAACATCAGTTGACCTGTGGTTAAACGCTACCCTGTAAGGAGGACTAAAAACAAAAAGAATTTAATAAACTAGAAACGAATGTACGTCAACCTATCGGTCCTGTAAAAGTTTGGAACACCCAGCTACGCTTTCTCCCGTAACCCAGTCACGGCAAAATGCTGACGAGCGCATCGCCATTCCCCCTTGCAGCACAGTCAATTCAGCTCACAGCACAACGTGTCGCGGCCGCCGCTCGGCAGCTTCGGCTCGACGCCGCACATACCGCAGTACTACCAGCAGTACCAGGAGTACAAGCAGGAGTACCCGGAGTACTCGGAGCCCTCCTACAGGGAGATGGATGAGCGGAGTCGGCAGCAGTTCTACCTGCACGAGAGTCCGCCGCCGCCGCAGCGCCGCACCTGGGCGCAGCATGCGCAGCACCAGGACCAGCAGGAGCTGAGGGGCTGGCAGGTCGGTGCACGTAGCGGGCGGCAGGTGCTCTTTAGGTTTCATATAGAGGTGGAAGGCTCGTATTTCGTTTGTAGCTGGTATTGTAGATTCTAATACGTGTTTGGATGAAGACAGGTAAGCAATTAATGTTGGGTGTAATTTGTTGATGATTACGATTCTATCAGACTTTGTTATAGCATGCAATATAATACTGTTGTTGTATTGAATGTATATCCAACTTAGCGGAAGACAAAGATGCGAGCGAAAGATTATTTAGTGCAAATATTGCTCAAGAAAATCACTGTACTATGCGCACTTAGTGCATAAATGCTTTACAAACAACACATTTCACACCTGATACATTCCACACCAATGCCCAAACACTAAAATAAACACACAACACTGTCGGTGGCGGTACGATTTACTCTTTTAATCAACTTGTAGAATCGTTTATTTTCCTCACTCAGTAGCATGAATCCGTTAGGTTTTTGCAGAACTTCTCGTGCGGCGATTATTTAGTCACACGTTTCAACGTTTCAGATACACCAACAGAACCACCAGTTCCATCCGGCCGGGCACGAGAGCCCGCAGCGCACGTGGCGCTCCCCCTCCCCGCAGCCCCCCGCGCCCCCCGCGGAGCGATGGCACTCCCCGGGGCTGGGGCTGCACGAGCGGACCGCGCAGCCCTTCCAAGTACACTATAGCGGGGACCGCTACCAGAACGGAACCGAGAGTGCACGGGACGCGAGAGATACGCAGAATCATCTCAGCTATACTGTGGTAGCTACGATTGATATTCTTGTTCCGTATTTACAGAAATAGTTTTGTTTGTTAAAAAAATTTGTATGCACTTGTAGAACGAACGAAAAACGTTTTAGCACCTTTTGCATCGTGCTTAGTTATAGTTGTTTTTATTTTGTTTTTATTTTTACAGAAATATTAGTTTCGACTGGCGTTTTTTTTAACTTATGGAGTTTTTTACAGTACTCATCGCAATCCCCGCCAGTGGGGTCCCCGCAGCGGCGCGCGAAGACCCCCCAGCGGCAGGGCTCGCTCCCCGAGCCGCCGCGGCTGGTCAGCCTGCACCAGCTGTCCTCGCCCGCGCCCGCCCCCGCCCCCGCGCCCGTGCCCTCTCCCGCGCCCGCGCCCACCCCCGTGGATGACATGCTCCCGCAGAACATCTCGTTCATCGGGAGCGCGGAGGACGACGCGCTGCGGCACGGCATCGACCGGCTGCACATCTCGTCCGGCACGCGCACCTACCGCATCCCCTCGCCCACGCGGCCCTCGCTCACGCGCACCTCCTTCCACCAGCCCGAGCAGGACGAGAACGAGAAGGGCTTCTACATATCGTTCGACAACGAGCAGCCGAAGCGGCCGAAGCCCCCGCTGCGCGCGAAGCGAGGCTCGCCGCGAAAGGAGCGCTCCGCGGACGGCCTGAGCCCGGACCGGAGCCCGGACGAGGCGTGGAGCGACAGGGTCCCGCGGGAGGCGGAGGAAGAGGCGTTCGTCGTGCACCGGGTGCCGCGGGACGGCGACGAGCGGCGGGAGACGCCGCCCCGGGAACGCGTGCAGCGACCCACCTCCGCGGAGCCGACCGCTATAGTTATAGGAGACGTTAATGTCGACCCGGTGAGTAGCTCTCTATACACTCGCTAGAGGAAAAATTTCGCCAGTCGAGTAACATAGTGACGGGCCTTGTTTATCATTGTTTAGTAACGTATGAAAACAAAAAGTGTGAATTTAAGGTAACGTCAACGACAAAAGTCGGTGGATAATAACAAATTTTTCGATTTGCCTTATGATCTTGAACACCACCTTTGACCCCATAATCATGTGTGATGTGTTGTGGTCAAACTCTACCTTGTTATTTGTAAAGAAAACCCAAACATTACGGACCATAGTTTGTCTAAGAGAAGGTCTTTGACCCCGCAATAGGAACGTAAGCTAACGACGATGAAGCGCGACTGTAGAACTAACCTGAATTGAATGAGAGTGCGCGTAACGTTCGCTTTACATTGCTCGCTGCGTTACAACTGACTCGTGTCGACACAGAACTGCCTCGAAGAGATGGAGCGCAAGAAGGAGCGCATCATGCTGCTGTCGCTGCAGCGGCGCGCGGCGGCGGAGGCGGCGCGCGCGCGGGCGGACGCGGCGGCGGGCGCGGCGCGGGCGCGGGAGGGGGCGGCGCGGGACGCGCGGGCGGCGCGCAAGGCGGAGCAGGCGCGCCGCAGGGAGGCCATCCTGCACCAGTACAAGCTCAAGAAGGCGATCGAGGAGGCCGAGCGGGAGGTAAGAATACACCTCATTTTCCGGGATTAAAAATAGCCTCAGATAGCGACAGTTAGCGCTTCGAGTGACTGTACTTTGTTTACAAGTCAAGTTAGCTGTGGTTATCAAACAAGATGTTATGGCAAATTTAGGCGCAGAAATAATTTTGGTACAGTCGATTGACTGTACCATGCATTATTATGCGCACACCTAGCGTGAAAATAAGTTAGCTTTTCTCCCTATCATGCAATGTCCTCAAAATGCAAGTCTTAAAATACTTGTAATATTTCTAAAAACTGAGAATAGGCATGACGACAGTATCAAAGAATCGTCGATTTAATAATTTTAGGGCAATCTACATATAAAAAAAAAAATTAAAGACTGGTTTTACATTCTTCGTAACGCATAGACACAATGACATGTTTACCTAAGCGTGACGTCAGAGCCGACGCCATGACACCGGCGAGCTGTTTTTGCGCACTATTTGAAAAATATTAGAAAAATGGTGTTAAACTTCGTTAAACTCAAGTTTATTATCGAAGTAGTAGTTTTCCGTAAATAGTAAATATGTACCGCCATTATGGAAGAGGATTTCAAAATCTTTCGTCACGCCTATTACAAAGCGACCACATAGCACTACTTCTACACCGCCGCAACCATCACAGGATCTCGTTTCCCACCCCGCTCGTATCCGAATTCCAGGGCAAAGTGCTGGACAAGTCCGAGTTCATGCAGTCGATGTCCCCCGGGCAGGCGCAGGGCGCGGGGGCGGCGCCCCGCGCGCGCCGCCCCGCCGCCCCCCGCGCGCGCCCCAAGACCATCCACGTAGACAGCGGAGCCCTGCACGCGGCCGAGGGGCTGCTGGGCAGCAAGCAGCCCTCCTCAACCAACCTCACCGGTGAGACACGATGCCCCACTACTCTTTTAAAGCGCTGAAAATTCACTTAGGGTCTAGTCTCTGTCTCATAAATTCACTGTTAGCGAAAAAAGTTGCTTGTCCCAATGTTTTACCGACTTCAGAAAAGGAGGAGGTTCTCAATTCAGTTCTGAAAGTGGCATCTATGAGAAATCCATATATTTAAGTCTTAAATTTGCATTAAGTATGTGCGCGACAAATGGACGACAAACGAAGTCGGTATTTTTTTGGTTGAAATTTTATCGGTACTCATTCAGCCACGTTTTTACCACGTTGGCATTAGACCCGACGTCCAATCATCCCTATAAACGTTGCATAAATCTCAAAAATGCAACATCGGACTTCATCCCTTAAATATATGGGTGTAAGAATTATATTAGCTCAATATCATTATGACATTTATATTATGAGATCGAGACTAGACTTTACATAGAAAGAAAATAGCCGAAAGCTAACCGTTATAAGTTATCGAATGTTGTTCTCCCAGTTGCATGTAAATGTTGTGATAGCACAGAAATGTCCGTAGTTTACTATTTGTCCATAGCACTATATGTTACAAATACAAACGACATTCAAAATTTATTAGTACATAGTCATAGAGGTGCGCTGCAAAATTTGAAAGGCTCTATAGAAGCTTCAAAGATCTAGATGGTTTTAGATTAAAAGTTAAATGTTTATCCACATAATGCCCTCTATGGATTACCACTTGTTTATTAGAAGCAATAAGAAACATTTACTTTTTATTCTCTAATTTACATACATCGCCAGCCTTTTTGATGTTTTTTAAACTTTTATTTTTACTGCAAGGCCCTTTTATATTTTTGCCTTAACTAAATAGCATTAGATGTTACATAGCTTTCCCCCTTTTCAATTTTGTTCAGCCACGAGGCATGACCGCCTTTACATGTTTATTTTATTTAGAGATATGTTACGCTAAAATTCGAACGCTAAATACACAAAGTGTCGCTGTGTGTTATATATCACAAAGTGTCGCGGTACCAGGAGCTTTTGCGCCAAGTATGCAGTTGGTTTGGGATCTAAGAACACCCAAAAGCAACAGGAAACCATAGAAAAGTTACGATTAAATATTTTACGGGAGGGAAGTTAAATGATATGGCTTTCAATTGTGTTGCGACATCCATACTATGGCGATTAGGTACGTTTGCACAATCCTAAGGTTTCGAAAATCTTGTAACCGCGATAATCTTCGGTTTTAATACGGTTTGGATAGATATCAATTACGGGGCAGGTCGTTTTCTTTTTCTATACAGTCTTGCCATACAAAATCAATAAGAAAGGGATTCACAATCCTGACTGAAGTATCATGAAGAAGGTATCGTGAAGGATTAGTGAGAAGTTCAGCGCAACATATCCCTAATCCCCCCCCCCCCTACACTCCCCCCCTCCCCCCGCCGCGTGTCGTGTGGTGACGTTGTGTGTGTGCGTGTAGGCGGCACGATGCGGCGCGACTACTACCGCGGCTCGCAGGATTCGCTCGCCGAGCGCGCCGGCCTCTACCGAGGTATGTGCACTCAGCTTTATTTTTACAACACACACTTTTGTCTAGTACAGAGTGCGCGCAATCGAGAATGTAAAGGACTGGACGATGAGAAGTTTTTTCGGCTGGCAATTTTTAATAAATCTGATAGATCAGATAGATGGCGTTAGCGGCACATGGAGCAAGCAATTCCTATGTATAAAAAAATCTTCCATTTCATTTATCCAATCAGTCATGCTCGTTTCTTATTTTTATTTATTGAACGCTTATGACTCGGTGGCCGTGGCTGACAGATTAACATTGTTTATTTCAGATTAATATTAGCTTTCCGCCGCTGAACGATGTTCGGTATAGGCTGTATAGGCTCCGATGCCTTTCCTTTTTTATCGAGAAAAAGACTGATACTCTCATTCCTCTGTGTATGTGTCCTAAAAACTTAAAGAATACATCCTTGATTGCGCGAGTGATTACATCTAAAAACACAGAACGCATCGCCTGGATTTATAAAATGTGTCTACAAAAGCAGCACTTGTATGTCTTTTAAATTGTGTTCTTGGATGTCCCACACTGCAATGAGATGAAAAAATATATTATCTATAATCTTGTTTCCAGTTACTAGTATTATATATTGGTATTCTCGGTATAGATGAGAGTAATGTCACAACAACTTCAGTCCAATCAGAAACACTAGTACGAAGAAATCGAGTTAACGAACAGATTCTATTAATTTTTCGTTATTTTAGGGTCAAGAAATGGTCTTCTTAAGTGTAAGTGACTTTCAACATTGCGATGCGTTCAATAACAACCACATTACTTTTGCTTCCATTTAAAATAAAAATGTAGTTCTTAAAAGTAGTTACACCTCCAAACAACACAGCATCACGAACCATAATTAAAAAAAAATAAACTGTGCGTGTAATTTGAAACGCACTACTGTTATTGCCGCACTTGACTTGGCGTAGCGTGTTTGTTGCTGTCTCCTTTCGCTCGGTAGCTTCGCCCGCTAGTTAGAGTGAGACAGCGATATCGCTACACGAATGCGCTACGCCAACTAAAGTGTTGCCATTACATACTACACATAAAGGCATGTCGCTCAGCTTCACTATGCATGGTACGTAATTTAACACTACAGAACCATCATGCAAGTTTAAAAAATACAGGTAAGGGGAAGTACCCATACTACGTGATCCATTTTCTGCAACTTTTGACCCCCCTCCCCCCATGGTGACCACTAGTATATCCCTAGTTTTCACGTAGTAACTCATAAATATGATTTCAAATCATTTTTTACAACGTCCCGACATATGTGCGTCAGTGTTGTGACATTTGAGTTTACAAAACACTATACCTAAACGTTGCGCGCAATATTTGAATATAGTAGCTTGAAAAAAGCGCGATATTTTTTCCCTAGTAGATATTCTCTACGTAGTACTATATCTATTTTGTGACACTTGACAAAACCCTACCCCACCGCCCCTCTTTGACCAAGCGTGGTATATTTTGATGACCCCCTCCCCCTGAACAGATCACGTAGTATGGTTACGTTCCCTAAGTGATGTAAGGTGATGTAACGTTGCAGACTCTCCAGTGGAAGAGCGCGGCGGGATGTCCCCCGGCAGCGCATCGAGCGGGCCGCTCGGCCGCCGCGGCTCGTGCAAGACCTCGCGAGGTAAGCCCCGCTCCACCACGCTTGCTGACTCCGCTAGGACCCCGCTACCGCTACCGCCCACTAACACAGGCGAACGCTACGCTCTGGAAACGAATTCCGTTTATAAATGCTGAATTGACGATGACTTAACTAAAATTAGGTATTGAGACGGGATATCGAGTAGTAAAGGATTGATGATATTATCACGGGCAGCTATATCTATCTACCCGCAATCTTAACAAAATCTAAATGGCAATGGCATTGGCGGTAACTAAAGTTAGATAATATCCACTTTTATGAATGGGACTAATCTTTAAAGTGATGTTTTTGATTTACCTTTACCTTACCTTGACTGTGTCACCAAAGTAGTAGATTACAAGGAATTAATTGACTATTATATTCGTATTGATTCGTGACCAAGATTTTTTAAATGATAATGATAACTTTGTTGAAATGGAGACTCGTTTTGTTTGCAATTGAATATTTAACACATTTTTTTTTATATTTAAATTTGTATTATGTTATTTATAAATGGAATTCGAGCATTTTAGGAGTGAACCGGCTTACTCAGATATCAAAATGTATGTTTCTAATAAATAAAATTATAACAATAAACTTTTTTCGGCAACATCACTTTTGAATTTTCTAGCATTACGTACATTTTGATATCTTACTCTTATTCTTGGTTTATTTTGTTTTTATTCATCGGATTTTTTAACGAGATTTAGAAATATGTATGCGCAATTTTACTGTTGTATTTATACTAAAGTTACAGAGTTGTACTTTACGATATATGTATCAAGTTATTTCTAACTCTCGAACACTTTTACGAAATGATACAAATCAGCAGCAAATACCTATTTGGCTTGACAGTGTTGATCACAACTCCCACGGTTGGTTGAAGACGCTTCTTCGATTTTATTTTGGTAGAACGCTTAAGTTTTTCATATATATTTTTAAATGATTTATTTATGTGTATTTCAGCATCGCATATAATCTCGACACTCCGATTTGCAAAGTTTACGCTTTTTATACTTTTTGGCCATTATTATTATGTAGTTGCATTTTCAAAGCGTAATATTATATGATATGGAGGTTAAAAGCTTTTTCTAAATTCCAAATTTCAAAACGCGCCTCTAGACCTTCCGCGCATTTATCAGAAATTGGTTCCTAAATTTCTTAGTGTAAAGTTTTGACCAGTTTTATATGATCGCGTTATAGAGTTAATTTTGTTTGCCTGATTGTCGGAGCCAGCTTGTGTGACCGATGCATGCTTTCATACGTGCGCCCGCCGCGCTCTCGTTACGGAGGCTGCACTGTACCCTGCGAGTGGACTCGCATGGCATGAGTTCGCGTGATTACATGTATAGGAAACATTTCAGAGCGTGTGAATGAGGAACCGCAATCGGCCCGTGGAAGGTCTAAATATTCGAGTTACCAGAATAACTTTAAGGCTGGACGGAAGTCAAGCTCTCTTATGAACCTGTGCGGTAAGAGTTTGAGTAAACACTCGATAAAGCTTGACTCACGTTGGTAATGCCGGTTGATACGGAAGCTTTGGTGCGTTGGGTTACCTTTCTGTTGCTCTTTGCGCTCGGGAGATGTTTGTGAACAAAACAACTTAAGAAACCCGTAAAATATTAAATGTTTGATTTATTTATTAATTTACGTATTAAAACTGACTCACAGACAACTTACAATTCAGGCCTAAGTAAGTCTCAGAAACATGTAACTGGAAAAACAAAGCTCAAAACTGTGAAATGAACTGTAGTAGGCAAGCTTGCCATGAAGCGAGCGACTTGCTCTTTATGTATGTAACTGAGTGAGTTACGTTAAAAAAATTGAAATAACATACTATGATAAGTGTATTGTGGGGTGCACCCCAGCACTGAGAAAGGATTTTTTGAAAATCATCCCATTAAGAAGTCAAATGGGGTGTTAGTGTTTATGAAAAATTATCAACGTCCACGCGAGGCAAGTCGCTAATAGGAAGTCGGAAAATAAATTATCACAGAAAACAAACCCGAAAGTAATTGGTAAAAACTCCTCAATTCTGTTCTCTATCAGTTTTATAATTGTGACTTTTTGTGACGTGTTGTTCATCTCTCGAGCGCGAGTTCTATCGTCTTGTGCACATTATGTTTCAGTTGGGTGTTCGGCAAACATCTAAATGTTGTTTTAAATATGTACTTCTTTATTGTTATGGTTGCGGATTATTTGTTTTTCTTACGTTTCAGCTTTTTTATATCGGTTCGGGGCGTTAAAGCATGTTTTATTTTTAATAATTTATATTTGTCATTGGTGCTGGTGTGACATCGTCTTGTATTATAATAAAACAAGTTACAACCTTATCTCTATCTTTATTAAATGAATAATATTAAAGTTATCGTTATTGGATATCGGTAAAATAAATACCAAGTATTAATTTACTTGCCAACGCGTTTGAATATTAATAACTATTTTTGTGTTTTACTTTGTCTATAACATAAATACAATTGTTGTGGTAATGTGGGAGATGTAAGTATAATTGGCTGTGTATTTAATTATGTAGGTGTTGGTTTTCTTATAAAAATAAATCATAATCATGTCTAGAAGGGATAAATATTTTTTCGTCCTCCGAGATTGAGAAAATGCTCTTTTATAATTTCTCCTTGAGGAAGAATTTGACTCTTTTAGTGTCATACTCCCCTTTGGAGCTACTAGTACAGCTATACAATATTAACATATAACATGGTCATTATTTGGAGTTTGCAATCTTCTATAATAAGAAGATTACAAATGTAATACTCCGAATCCTCCTGTATGTTGAATAGATTTTTTATACGTCACGTTGCATAGTACACGCGGTTGTAAATGTGTTTTAAGCTATATATTATAATCATTTGATATTCCAGTTGGTACATATCGTAAGACTTAGCTAGACTATGTGTATGTATATTTATGTATGTATATGCGTAAAATACAAAATGTAACGGCTTCTTTTATTATGTTACGTCTTTTATTTTGCTTGGCTGCATAGATACGTATCTATCTGTATTGTATGTATCTAGTTTATATTATGTAAGTTCACATAATCATACATTTAGTATTTTACGCTTCGTAAATTGTATAATCAATATCATAGATTTAAAAAAAATTATATATTGGATTGTTGATTACAACTTTCTATACTAATTTTATTTTTATGCTAGTCAAAAAATTAAAAAAGAAATAACTGTCGTTACTAATTGGGTATACGAAATGTAATAGTTAAAGATTACTTTATTAGATTTATTGGTGTTTTTAGTTATAATAGTAGGCAGTCAGTTTTATAAATCTTTGAACTTTTAAATCCTTGTGTTGTCGATTGTCAATGTCCGTTTAGTAGAATTTGTGCCAGTGTGACGTCCTGTAACTAACGGTGGCGGTACCAGTCGATGTTACACTGGAGTACACTAGTGAACTACTAAGACATGTTAGGTAACAGTAACAACGGACTACTAGCGCCATCTGGCTAGTCCATTACACACCACACTCTATGTGAAATGTAGGTAATTAAACACTACTTACTCGAAAGTTCCTCACATAACCTTCGTGACTTGTAACAGCAGATTTATACTACGCAGCCTAGGTAACAACATGTTACACATAATAGGTAAGGGACCAATCAATAAATTACGTCACACGTTAAGGGGGAGGGAGGGGGTCGACGAAGTGTGACATTGTGTGACAAGGGGCGGGGAGGGGTCTCAAATTTAATGACATCACATTTAAAAAATATATAATATTCAATATTACAACATAATTTCAAAATATGTGACATCACACTAGGTAGGGGGGGGGGGGGGTCTCACAAACTGTGACCAGCTGTGACAAGGACGGGGGAGGGGTAAAAATATCATCAAATTGGTGTGATGTAATTTATGGATGGCCCCTAACAGCAGCATACTGGCTTATCAGCCGAGCGCAGTCTACATAGGTAATACTTTACACAATATATAAACGTAGGTTACTGGCTTGTGAATTCCTGTTACAGCCTAGACTTATAACAGCGGGGCACCGGCTTGAGCCGGGTTAAACATAGGTAAAATTGCACACATAATATGCAACCGCAGACTTACGAGGTTGCGAGTTCGTGTTGCAGCCTAGACAACTTGTAACAGCGGGGTGTACCGGATTGTTAGCCGAGTACTAACTCTATATATGTAACACTTTTCACAATATGTCACCGCAGACTATCAGGCTTGTAAGTTCATGTTGCAGCCTAGACAACTTGTAACAGAGGGGCACCGGCTTGTCAGCCGGGTAATAAGCCTACATAGGTAACAACACTACACAAATAAGTTCTACAATAGTAAGTTCATGTTACAGCTTAGACAACATATAACAGCGGGTTTTATTTTACTACTTACACAGGGTACAATTTAACCACAAGTCACCTGATGTTAAGTTACTATGTGGTCGAAGATGGCGCCACGCTACACCTGGACAGGAATATCGGGTACCAACCTGTATGTAGGCGACACTTTACACATATTGTAACCGCAATCCCCGGTTTGTGAGTTCGTGTTGCAGCCTAGACAGCATGTAACAGCAGGGTGCTAAGCCTAGGTAACATGTGGCGGGGTGTGTGTAGACTCGGGGCTGGGGCGGGCGACGCCGCCGCGGCGCGCCGCGTCCCCCGGCCTGCGCGCGCTGGCCTCCCCCGCCGGCTCCGGGCCCGGCTCGCTGCCCGGCGCCATCGGCAAGCGGCGCCAGCACCCAGATGACGCCTCCGACGTCTCCTCCACGCACTCCAGCATTATGGATTATTCGGGTGAGTTTTATTAGTTAAGATACTCCTTGCAGTGTTTTGCGATCTTTCATTCTGTATTAAAACCGTCGTGATACCTTTTGTTTTTAAGGTTATAACGACGATTGTAGGCACGCAACGGTTGTAGAAAGCGAAGTGGTTAAAATCAAGGCCCTTCGTTTGTAAGTTCCAATTCGCTTCGCTTTGGCGAACGCGTTAGTTAACCGAAGTGTTTTTAATACATCGAAGATGTAATCGCAACACTTATGTTTTAAGAAATTGGTAAAAAGATACGAAGAGATAAAATATTATAATGTTATTTTGTCCCAATAGCCCGATCCAATCGAAGCTCAGGCAAAGGTCCCCGATAATTATTCTAGTAGATAGATATATAGGTAGCTAGTTAAGACTCACCGACACGTAAATATAACTCACGATTTGAAGTCACAAGTAACGGTTTGAATTACACTATGTAAATTGTAATACAAGCGATGTCATGCCAACGACTGATTGAAAATGTAACAATAAATTTACGGCATGGTTTTGCAACGAGTTGAGAGCATTTTTATCTAACAACAAATGCATTCGCTTCCTCGACATTCGCTTACTCACCCAGTTTTTAAATTAACACTCAAGTATCACGGCACTTCATACGTTTTGTGCATCCTCTCTGCATAGCTCATAAATACTACCGTATTAATACAAACAGTTGTGTACTTAATATAGAAACACGATAGTCAAAGTATTGATACATCGATTTCTTTCAAGTATTAAAGTAACATAGTACATAGATACGCCACATAAAGAAAATGCTCTATAGGTCTCTCACCAAAGGGTGATAGTAGTTTATTCAGTAAAGATCGAGTAAAATTAGAAAAAGTATCTTTATTACGAGTTTCATCACCTGGACCCTTATTCGCTATGCCCATATAAGCACATAACGCGGACGCGTTACGCTATCTGCGTGGAATCTTGATGGTCATACGGTCGTTCCCGATAACCAACATTTCTTCTATGGAGCTTATGTCAAATTTCTATCTCCAGTAGGGCAAACCGTGGATAGATCGGTTATTGAGAACGGCCGATAGCGAATAAGGGCCCAGTGGTGGTTTTAAAAAATAACTATACTCAATAGCGATAGCGTAGGTACATGCTACATTAGAGAGTAGAGCGAGACAGTAGTGAGGCACAGTAGATCTCCCACCCTAAGCCAAACACGATACAAGAACTGCGTACAAACTGCCAGGTCCGCGGCTGTACAAGCAGCCGACGACGAAGTCGAACCGCGGCATAATGCTGAACGCGGTGGAGTACTGCGTGTTCCCCGGCGCCGTGAACGCGGAGGCGAAGCGGCGCGTGCTCGAGGAGATAGCGCGCTCGGAGAGCAAGCACTTCCTGGTGCTGTTCCGCGACGCGGGCTGCCAGTTCCGCGCGCTCTACAGCTACTGCCCGGACTCGGAGCAGGTCGCCAAGCTCTACGGGACGGGGCCCAAGCTTGTCAACGATAGGATGTTCGACAAGTTCTTCAAGTGAGTTCTGCTGCTTTTTGTTTGGGTCGTTTGCAAGGTTTTTTAATTAGGCGATGGTGGTCGAACGGTAACCGCGTGCGCTTTACAAGGCGCCGACACCGAGTTCGAATATAGACTAAGTAAAGTGCGGAATTGCCATCGCTCAAAAAATAAATTAATTGGTTTAGATTTTAGATTTGATCCTTTCTCTATGTTGTGGTTTGTTCGTTCACATGGGATAATTTTGTAATAACGTTTCATATCACTAAAAACGAAATGTGATCACTAACTACAGAAAAAATTAAGAAGAGAATGTTTGTCTGTTCCAGATACAATTCAGGTAGCAAATGCTTCTCCCAGGTGCACACGAAGCACCTGACGGTGACGATCGACGCGTTCACGATACACAACTCGCTGTGGCAGGGCAAGAAGGTGCAGCTGCCCAGCAAGAAGGACATGGCACTAGTCATATAGAGCCGCCAGGTCGCACGATATCTAGTCGCCGCCGGCAGTCGAGTCAAGCCTTTAACTCCTCAGTTTAAACGCTACCGTAGGGCTTTAGTGCCAGCGTCCATTATTTTTAAAAGTCGGTTAGTGCATTTTTCGCGCTACGGATATTAATTTCGCTCGGAAGGCGCGATGGCGGCCGAAGCGCACGCTCGCCCCCGCTCGTGGATCTAACGGAGTCATAGTGATCAATTATTAGGTAATGCGCGAGCGCCGGCGCCGGCTCGGCCATCGGTGCCCGTGTCATATTGTACAGTAGATAGGAGATCGTAAGCTCGAATCGTTTAGGGTTTTATTTACAATAGCCGAGGTCGGTTCGTTCATTTGAGAGTTTATCATGTTGAATTAGTGCTCGCTGTGTTTTGTGTTGTAATTTATTTGGCGTCGAGTGGCGGGCCCGGGCCCGGCGGAGCGCCGCGCCGCGCTGTGATACTGGACCGTACTGATAGCGGCGCCGGCTCGCTCCGACCTCAGCACTGTATGCGCCATTGCTGCGATATATAGTTCGGTAAATGAGATGTGTCGTTCGGTGTATAAACGCAATGTTTGCCATATGTATTAGTGAGATGGTCGATACGTTCCAAATTTTAATAAAATTGTCTCAAAAGTGTAAAACCGCTACGCTGACGGGTGTATGGTCGATTCGATTAGAAACGTTAATTTTAGTGAAAGGTATCCCTCACATAATGAAAATAACATGTTCACAAACTAATTATTGTCGCTTATTTGTTATTGTAATATTTAACTCGTTAGTGATTATTTGAATTTGACTGGAGTTAAGATAAAGATGATTATTATCTATTTTGTTTAAACTGACTTTCATTTAACTTTATCCAATTTCCATTTTTTTACTGCTTGTATAGCTAAACGTATGAGAAGGCACATTCTATGTGGTAATACTGCCTTATTCTGTAAATAATTGTTTTGTATACAGCTATTTATTAAAAGAATGTTAAACGAGAATTGATGAATGTCATTTTTCATTGTTTAATGATTGGTTATCAATAATATACTACCGATAGTATATGGTATGCAAAATATATTGTATTATTAAAAAGCATAACGAAATAATATTGAATTTCATATTATTCTGTTGTTTTATTTCTATGGCGGCGATATTTACGATGACAAGGAGAATGCATATTACATGGGCATAAAATACTTGTAAGTACCTAATTCATAGTACCCACCCGGCCCCCAGCTCTAGGGTAAAAAAGTGTTTTGGAAGCCAGTCCAATGCAAGGGATATAGGAAATTATGCAGACAAAATCATTTTACGCACGATGACAGCGACCACGCGCGGTTGGCCGTAATGTCGTCGCCTTTCGTGGCGTGCAAAAAGCTCTTACGAATCTAAAAGATTAAATCAGTTACCAGTTTGGGTAGTTCCACTTTGGACTTTGCCCCACAAGCACTGGCACTGGTGGGACAAGGTGGACTGCTTCAATTTTCGCAGTCCACTTTGATCCACCCGCCCTAACAATAATTTTGTATCTTTGTAAACTGAGCAGGGAGACAAATAAAACACAAAGTACAAATTCGTTAATTTATTCCTATCTTGAATGTTATGTAATACTGGCATACATTCATTTACATACATAAAAAAATTGTGACCTATATTATTCATCAAGTCATTTGTATTATTTACTAATTCATTTAAAATACCTATTAAAGTTACGGCAGTAATTTCTACTGATATAAATATAAGAAATTGACTTAAAAATAAAGAGATCCATGAATCAACATCGCGATCAATCTTTTGTATTATCATAGCACAATGATTCAAATGTAGGTTCGCTCCTTAGACGTCTAAAGAAAACGTAAAAAGGCCAAGGCATTGAAATGTAGCTGCAACACCCTCCGAGTATTATATTTTTTATTATACTGATCGTATTAACGAGTCTTTATTTGTAGAATAAAAAGAAAATGCTTATGACCACTATATTTGAATTTTTTAAACACAATATATTATGTAGAGAATTTCCTATTGAAATACTTATTGTTTGTTTTATCACAGACATCTATTAAAGAAAATTTCATACTGGACCGGCCTACAGTGCTTAACCTACTATGTAGATTAAAAAATATAATTATGATTATTGTTCGATGACAGGTTATTTTGTAATCTCTGCTCTAATCCCTATGGCCTTACTTTATGGTTAAAATTCGAATCATATTTGTAAATGTTAAATTAAGCTACAAATTATTAAAACATTCAAAACTTACTAGACTTGTATTCTGATAATACAAAAGTAAAAACAATGACTATTTATCATAAAGTACATATTGAGTTCCATTTACACTGTTCAAGCGAATCGCTAGAAAAATTATTTATACCTATAATAATAATATAAGGTGGCAATTGCGTTAGCAGAGGCCTGAGCAATAATATAATTTTTACAAGATACAATACCTACATTATCTGTGGCAGTCACCGGTTAAATTTCTTCGTTGTGAAAGCTTACACATTTCAAATGCAGCTCGAAGGTACAGCCACGTTACCTCTAGGTTGGGAACTGGTCAAGGAGTCTCAAGTGAGGCTGCCGGAACTTGGAAGACATTGGTAAGTGCGTGGCCAAAGATGCGACCTGTGCAAAGTTCTCCTACCAAACTGGTTTCATCACAATGTTTCCCTTCACCACTAGCTCAAGCTTCTGGGTTTGAACCGTACGCACCAGAAAGCTGACTTTTTGCATGTATACATGAAAATGCGTATTGAAGATTCTTAGGCTGGTATTTCATAATGACGCTCAAGCGATAATCAGTACATAAGCACAGATTTGACGCTGTCAGTTCATACAAATATATCACTTACGGCCTGTTACAAAAACCGATGTATCCACGGTTTGACATTGCTTCTATGGAGCTTATGTCAAATTTCCATCTCCGGTAGGGAAAAGTGTATATAGATCGGTTATTGAAACGCGACATTAATCGCTACTGAAGCATTGATCAACACTTGAGCGTCATTCTTGCTTTAGTCGGCGTTAGTTGGTGCCGCATAAGCAGTGGCGGTCACACGATGGTGTAGTAGTGGGTGACGGGGGAACCGACTGATTCTTCGGACTTCTGGACCTGCAGCTGATGCTCCGTTGAACTTGGCTCTTCTAGCTGCTGGAAGACACAGTTACTGGAGTTATATGGACAGAACTGCTTTCAAGGTCGATGTAACAGTCAAATTGAAACGTTAATCAATCCATCCCAAAGCAGATGTAGCGAGTCGCCCCTAGCGACCACATCGTCACTTAACATCGAGTGACTTGCGTTCAATTCCCTACTGAATATTATAAATGCGAAAGTAACTCTGTTTGTCTGTCTCGATTTCACGCCTAAACTACAGAGCCGATTTAAATGAAATTTGGTGCAAAGATAGTTTGAATCCTGAGGAAGGACATAGGACACTTTTTATCGCGAGCTGTAGCCTACGCGGGTGAAACCGCTTGTGTACCATATATTCATACTCTAATATGATCAGTGCGAAACCTCTGCCCCTGTCTGTTTGTTTTTCACGCCTAAACCGTTGAACTGATGTTAATGAAATTTGGTTGAACCGTGGGAAAGGACATAAGATACATTTTACTGTGATAAAATGTAGTCAACACGGGGAACAGCTGGTACTCCAATAAAATTGAACAAACCTCATCCATCTCCATTTCTCCAGGCGTAAATCCATTAATCTCAACTGGTATGGTCTGCCCGTCTTGAGTGATGACCTGCAACACAAAATTATCATTAGTTATGGGTATATACTGCATAATTAGGTGGAACTACATTAAAATTTAGTATGTAAGATAACAAATCTTATGTATTATATAAAAATCAATTGCTATTTGTTAGTCTCGCTAAAACTCACATTTTTTATAGCGATGATGGTACAGTGGTAGTGACGTCGGCTTGCGATCCGTAGGACGTGGGTTCGAATCCTACAATGAGCTTGAGCTTTCGGTGAAGGAAAACATCGTGATGAAACCATAGCTTGGTGGTAGGGTATTTTCTAGTACTCGCCTGGCTAGCTACCACCCTCTTGGAATCTGTCGCCAAGCACCTATCGGTGTGTTCCGGCAGCCTCACTTGAGAGCCAGTTCCCAGTCCAGGTGTAACGTGGCGCCATCCTCGACCACATCGTCACTTAACATCAGGTGACTTGTGGTCAAACGCTACGCTGTAAATAGTAAAAAAAAAAAAAACTCGAGAACGACTGGACCGATTTGGCTAATTTTGGTCTTGAAATGTTCGTGGAGGTCTAGGGAAGGTTTAAAAGTTGAGAAAAATTAGAATAATTTCCGGGAAAACCCTAAAAACAGCGCTTTCCTTTTTTCATTAAAAACGTTTCCTAAATAAAATGTAGAGTTAATTTGAACTTTATTGCTATTTAATAAAGTTGATTGATTTTTAGATTTTACGATTGAGGCAGTACGAATTCTGCCGGGTCAGCTAGTACATCATAAGAATTATTAAAATGTGAGTAAAAATCCATACTATCAGATAAAAGCTCTTCAAAACTCAAAAAAACTATATGTAAATAATTACTTGAAAACTTTTTTCATCGGTTATTTACACCTTACCCGATCCCCGGGGTATCTGATACCCTGGTAAAGTAGATATGGGAATCCTACCTAAGGGTCGGTGTGTAGGCGTTATACATAATAATATAATGTAAGCAGATAAGAACATACCTGTAATGACTGGCCATCAAGAGAGGTTATCGCGAGCTGCGTACCGTCTTGCATGGTAAAGTGCAATGGGTTACCCTGCTCATCGGTCACCTGAAAATATTTGAAAGTGCAATCAATGTGGGTTGTTAGATTATATGTCCTGTTTATGGATATTATTAAACAAAAGTAAGATTTAATCCGTTTAATGCCAACGACAGACTCACTTTTTATCCAACTACATTTCAATAAAATTGCGTAAATTCTTAAACACTAAAATTCCCTTTACCTTTTTTTGTTAAATCGCTTTCGCTATTTAATATTAGAAATATGTACATAAAGTTAAACAAAACATGTTGGTAATCTTAAACCCATCCTCGTCGCCAAAAATGTAGCTGTATTCAAGATATTTTCAAATAAAAGTAAGCGCTTGCTTTTATCTGTTTAATGGCCAACAACAGACTGACTTTTTATCCAAGTACATATCAATGATTGCGTAAATTCTTAAACACTACAGTGTGTGTGTGTGTGTGTGTATAAAACATTAGTAGATGCCTCACCGACATGTGTTCCTGCGCGGGCTCGGGCGACAAGTCCGGCGAGCTCAGCGGCTCCACAGAGTACAGCTCGCTGGCGCCCATCGCGTCAGACTGCGCCAGCAGCTCCTTGGCCTAGAGGATTACAGCTCGGTTATCTAAACACGAAGCTCTAAAGCTGGAGAATTACATTAAGAGGACGCCGTGATAAACAATGAATCTAAAATCAGCTCCATACAAAAACGCACGATCGAGTTGCCACTTTGACAAGTCGGCAGTGGTAAACGTCGACGTTTACCAAAACTTTTATCGTATTCAAAAATTGTACTAGGGGTACAGTAGGACAAAAACCGTGGATAGAGGTTATTGGGAACGGCCGTAAGTGATGATGATATAATGGTAGTGACGTCGGCTCGCGATCCGTGGCTCGTAGGTTCGAATCTTACAATGAGCTTGAGCTTTCGTTGAAGGAAACCATCGTGATGACACCATAGCTTGGCGGTAGGGCATTTTCTAGTGCTCACCTGGCTAGCTACCACCCTCAAGTTAAGAATCTGTCGCCAAGCACCTATCGGTGTGTTCCAGCAGTTGAGAGTCAGTTCCCAATTCAGGTGTAGCGTGGCGCTGTCTTCGACCACATCGTCACTTAACATCGGGTGACTTGTGGTCAAAGGTCCCATATTAGTAAAAAAAAGAAGCCTTTCCCCAAATACAGTCAAGAGCATAAGTATGTGACAATGAACATTTCGGCAATAATATCTGCGCAAGACAATAATTTCTATCAACGAAATGGTAACAGAAATAAGTGATGATTTAAGAAATGGCGACAAGTTCGTTTCCTAAGGATATGAATCACATACTATTATTATTGATCCCTCTTGTTGTAATAGTTATTCTACTTTGATGATATTGGCCCTAACGCCCCAAATTAACAATCGATCCTCGCAGTTTTGGATCGATATGTCATGTCGTAATATGTCATTTTACTATAGATGTTTCAAGCCCTAAACGGTGCATAATGCTGCCCATAAACGGTGGATAATGCTGTGGGTGATGCAATTATTTCGATTTTGTATCTAATATTACTTATTATTACTGTATTACTGTTTATCGTCCCTAATAAAATAAAACAAAAAAAAACCCTAGTACTAAACTGACATATCGAGCCAAAACCGCGGATAACGGATCAGGATCGATTATTAATTTCGGGAGTTAGTGACTACTTAGTAAATACTAAACGCTCACTTGTTCCGGATCGAGCAAACGATAGTCGTTCGCGTCGTCTTCGTCGACGTCGTACGTGACGTATATGACGCGCTCCTCGACGCCGTCGTGCGTGCTCTCCACCATCGCGAACTCGGTCGCCTGCTCCTCTTGTGCCTCCTGGACCACCTGCACCTGCTGGTTGGTCAGCAGGCTGGTTTGTTTGTGCACGTGCTGGAATTATAAGAAGGACTTTTGTTTCATACATACGAAAACTCGATCAAAGTCTAAGTAGCCCAGTCGGATTAGAATTTCAAAGTGCATTCCCACAATTTTAGCATAAGCCTGTAAGAGGGTGAGAGTCTAAATTCAAAATGGCGACCATCCTCGACTCCGACTTCAGCCGCCATCTTGGTTTTAAGTTTTATGGGAGTAAAAGCTTTTGGTTTTCTCGAGTAAAAGGATTTTGACTAAAGTAGTTCATTGTTCGATTTTCTACATTTAACCCCAATAATGTTTTGTTTTTTTCCTAATCAAGCGAGAAAAATCTTTTTTAATATTGACCTAAGTGGGCCTAAGTGTATATAAACAAAGCTGCTCAGAACAGGGTTATCAAACATTTTGATCACCACGATTATTTTCTAGAATCAATATTTCGAGAGATCTATCTAGGTGGAAGTACAGCCAGCGAGAAAAGTTGCTGAACATGCCCATTATTCCAATTTTCCTAAGCAACACACAATTTTGCTGATTCGGTACACATAAGAAAACTTGGGTGTGTTCAGCTACTCGGCCCTTATTCGCTATGACCATCTGAGCACAAAACGCGCCCGCGCTGCGTGGAATGACCGCTAAAGCGCGTGATCACGTCACATGTTATTGGCAAGGAATGTTGATCGTCTGACCCCGAAATTAATAATCGATCCTGAACCATTATCCGCAGTTTTGGACCGATATGTCATGTCATCATAATTATGTCATTTTAGTAATGAAGCTTGACATATTGGTTGACATATCCATCCAAAACCGCGGACAACGGATCAGAACCAACAGCTTTTTACAAAAACAGAAAATATACAGTAAAATAACAATGAAAAGTCAATTAATTACAGGTTCTCACGAATAGAGACTAAGTAAATAAAAACATGCGAAAACACAGATACAACACGCTAGAAATATTACTTTACTAAATAACATTACACACTAAAATATACATAAAAATTAATACTCGTATAACGAAAGAACAAAATTGTACGGTCGCTAACCGATCGGTATATAGATCGGTGAGGCGGGCGGGGTTACCTTCTTGTGCTTGTTGAGGTTGGAGCAGTCTGCGAAAGCCCGGGGGCAGTGCGGGCACTTGAAGGGGCGCTCGCCGGTGTGGCGGCGCGCGTGCTTGGCCAGCGCCCAGCGCGAGCCGCACGCGCGCCCGCACCACGAGCACGAGTGCGGCGCCGCGCCGGCCTGCGCGCCGCCCGCGCGCGGCCCCGCCTGCCTGCCGAGACATACACACTTGGCAGCGCCCAGCGCGAGCCGCACGCGCGCCCGCACCACGAGCACGAGTGCGGCGCCGCGCCGGCCTGCGCGCCGCCCGCGCGCGGCCCCGCCTGCCTGCCGAGACATACACACTTGGCAGCGCCCAGCGCGAGCCGCACGCGCGCCCGCACCACGAGCACGAGTGCGGCGCCGCGCCGGCCTGCGCGCCGCCCGCGCGCGGCCCCGCCTGCCTGCCGAGACATACACACTTGGCAGCGCCCAGCGCGAGCCGCACGCGCGCCCGCACCACGAGCACGAGTGCGGCGCCGCGCCGGCCTGCGCGCCGCCCGCGCGCGGCCCCGCCTGCCTGCCGAGACATACACACTTGGCAGCGCCCAGCGCGAGCCGCACGCGCGCCCGCACCACGAGCACGAGTGCGGCGCCGCGCCGGCCTGCGCGCCGCCCGCGCGCGGCCCCGCCTGCCTGCCGAGACATACACACTTGGCAGCGCCCAGCGCGAGCCGCACGCGCGCCCGCACCACGAGCACGAGTGCGGCGCCGCGCCGGCCTGCGCGCCGCCCGCGCGCGGCCCCGCCTGCCTGCCGAGACATACACACTTGGCAGCGCCCAGCGCGAGCCGCACGCGCGCCCGCACCACGAGCACGAGTGCGGCGCCGCGCCGGCCTGCGCGCCGCCCGCGCGCGGCCCCGCCTGCCTGCCGAGACATACACACTTGGCAGCGCCCAGCGCGAGCCGCACGCGCGCCCGCACCACGAGCACGAGTGCGGCGCCGCGCCGGCCTGCGCGCCGCCCGCGCGCGGCCCCGCCTGCCTGCCGAGACATACACACTTGGCAGCGCCCAGCGCGAGCCGCACGCGCGCCCGCACCACGAGCACGAGTGCGGCGCCGCGCCGGCCTGCGCGCCGCCCGCGCGCGGCCCCGCCTGCCTGCCGAGACATACACACTTGGCAGCGCCCAGCGCGAGCCGCACGCGCGCCCGCACCACGAGCACGAGTGCGGCGCCGCGCCGGCCTGCGCGCCACTTTGTATGAGTAGCACGCACATGATGCGCGATCGGCGATGGCGGCCGAACGGTTAGGCGTGCTACTTACAAGACGCCGACACCGAGTTCGAATCCTCTCGGCCCCGCAGCCCCGCACCTATGACTTAATATGAGTTATGTGCGAATTTGCCATCGCTCAAAACGGTGAAGGAAACCGGCATGCCCAAGAACTGCAACATTCGAGGACATGCGACATCTACCAACCCGCACTGGGCCAGCGTGGTAGATTACAACCCATACTCTCTCTCTCTCTCTCTCTGCCCCCCACTAGGTGGACCGACGACATTGTAAGTCGCAGGAAGCCGATGGATGCAATTGGCTACCAGCCGTTCATGGTGGCATTCTAAGGGGGAGACCTTTGTTCAGCAGTGGACTTCTTCTGGCTGAAGATGATGATCTCTCTGAGAGAAGGCCAGGGTCCCAGCAGTGGGAACGTGAAAGGCTGATAATGACATGATGCGCTGGACGGAGCTGAGTCATGGACACTCACGGCACGACTAGTCCACCGATTTAAAGTTGCTCAGCGAGCTATGGAAAGGGCTATGCTTGGGGTTTCTCTTGAGGGATCGAATCAGAAATGAGGTGATCCGTCAGAGAACTAAAGTTACCGACATAGCCCACAGAATTAGCAAGCTAAAGTGGCAGTGGGCTGGTCATACAAGCCGCAGAACCGACAACCGATGGGGTAGACGTATTCTTGAGTGGAGACCGCGACTTGGCAAACGTAGTGTAGGACGCCCTGCGACAAGGTGGAGCGACGACTTGCGCCGAGTGGCTGGCAGTAGTTGAATGAGAAGAGCTGAAGACCGGGCGCAGTGGCGTACCTTGGGAGAGGCATATGTCCAGCAGTGGACTGATACGGGCTCATAATGATGACAAAATGCGCTGGTGTGCCGCCGCAGGTGGAGGCGGTGCTGCGAGGAGGTGGTGACGCGGCGCGGGCAGCACGCGCCCTGTGACGTCACATGATGCGGTACTCACGCCTTCTCCTTGGCGCTGGTGTGCCGCCGCTGGTGGAGGCGGTGCTGCGAGGAGGTGGCGACGCGGCGCGGGCAGCACGCGCCCTGTGACGTCACATGATGCGGTACTCACGCCTTCTCCTTGGTGCTGGTGTGCCGCCGCAGGTGGAGGCGGTGCTGCGAGGAGGTGGTGACGCGGCGCGGGCAGCACGCGCCCTGTGACGTCACATGATGCGGTACTCACGCCTTCTCCTTGGTGCTGGTGTGCCGCCGCAGGTGGAGGCGGTGCTGCGAGGAGGTGGTGACGCGGCGCGGGCAGCACGCGCCCTGTGACGTCACATGATGCGGTACTCACGCCTTCTCCTTGGCGCTGGTGTGCCGCCGCTGGTGGAGGCGGTGCTGCGAGGAGGCGGTGACGCGGCGCGGGCAGCACGCGCCCTGTGACGTCACATGATGCGGTACTCACGCCTTCTCCTTGGTGCTGGTGTGCCGCCGCTGGTGGAGGCGGTGCTGCGAGGAGGTGGTAAAGCGGCGCGGGCAGCACGCGCACTGGAACGGCTTCTCCCCGGTGTGGATGCGCGAGTGTTCCGACAGGTTGCCCTTCTGGCTGAACGCTTTGCCGCATATCTTGCACGCGTACGGCTTCTGGCCTGGGGACAGTACACGGTACCGTGGAGTGCAGGACTCACGGCAGATAGCTCGAGTATCTTGCCTCCTATGCTATAGACCAAAACATACCAACCAAGTTCAATTTGAACTTGCGTGGATACAACATGTGATCAGTTTAAAACGTCAAACTTAGCTACGCCTGTTCTAACTTCTTTACGCCGTCAAAAGAAAAGAACAAGCATGTAACGCCTGGTTTTTGGGCGCGATCAGATTCACAATTTAATTTTTATTACTAATTGATTTAATTGGAACAAGTTCACTATAACCCCTAGCTTTTCTATCATCTTAAAGTCTGATATCTATGCTAGTAATATTAAAAAGAGAAAAGATTTGATTGTTAGTTTGCTCCGGATAAACTTCAAAACTATGGAACCGATTTTCATGAAGTTTGGTATGGAGATAGGTTAGTTATATTGGTTGGTTATTAGGAACAGCTAGTTCTATAATAAGCTTCCGTTAATGTTAAGGTATGTCCCGTTACCGCTGTGCCACCGCATGTGCAGGGTGAGGCTGGTCTTGTGCGCGAACCTCTGCTTGCACAGCTCGCACGAGTACTTCTTCACGCCGGAGTGAAGCAGTTGGTGGTTCAATAGGTTCGCCTTGGTTTTGAACGTGCGGTTGCATATCTGAAAGGGAAAGGGCTATGTTTGGAGTTTCTCTGAAGGAACGAATCAGAAATGAGGTGATCCGACAAAGAACTAAGGTCACCAATATAGCTCACAGAATTAGCAAGTTGAAATAGCAGTGGGCTGGTCACATAAGCCGCAGAACCGATAACCGTTGGGGTAGAGGTGTTCTTGAGTGGAGACCGCGACTTGGCAAACGTAGTGTAGGACGCCCTGCGACAAGGTGGAGCGACGACTTGCGCCGAGTGGCTGGCAGTAGTTGGATGAGAAGAGCTGAAGATCGGGCTCAGTGGCGGACCTTGGGAGAGGCCTATGTCCAGCAGTGGAGTAATACAGGCTGATGATGATCCTCTTACCTTGCAGTGGAAGGGCCGGTACTGTGTGTGCACGAGCTGATGCCGCTGCAGCAGCTGCTTGTGCTTGAAGCTCTTCCCGCACTTGCTGCACACGAACTTCTGGCCCATGTGCTCGGCCTCCTTGTGGTACGTCACCGACGACGGGTGGTTCAGCACCTACAAGTTGCAACGTAGACGTAAGAACAATATGAAAGCCGAAATTTAGCATCGCATTCTTTTTCGGTGCATCCCGTCCCGTAAAATGGGATGTTAAGGCGCTGGTTCCCAATCTAAGCTGAAAAACGGGGTTAGTTAAAACTATATCTCTGTGTAATTTTGGTCTAAAAAAAAGCTAATAAAAATATATGTTGATAAAAAAATATATACTTGATATTATAGCAGAACACCTTCAGGCCGAAATATGCAAAAAATACATATATTTATATATTGAAAAAAAATGTGCAAAGTGCCCCATTTTCTAAAAGTTTAATACTACTTTACTTCTAAACTATATATGCAACAAAGACTTGTTAATACTATCAACGTATTAAGAAATATAATACGATGATGAGATGATGGGATGAGGATAGTGTTTAAGTAGTGGCGCTTTACTTAAACGTTACACAGACTTTTTTGGAGCAACTAGCAAAGTCACTTTCACAACTGTACTTCAATTTCCCACACTCGTACACATTAACGAACACATAACGGTTAATAATCCACCAATATTACACATTGTCACTCGAAGAAACACAAGTTTTGGAAATAAAAACAACAACTTCATGTTGACAGTTCAATTGCCACCAAAAAAGTCCTTTTCACCTCACAAGCTAGCTCGGAAAGAGTCTGTTTGTCATTCGAAATCTGAGTGCAAAAGCGCATTTTGCGCGCTAGTGTGGAAAGTATTTTTAAACTTCGAAACTTTCTATTCAATAATTTTCCATACCGCCAGTCCACTTACAATACTTATTTAATGTCAGTGTGCCAACCTCTTTTTGGAATAATCGCACTGGCCAGCAAGACTACTGCATGAAAAAACATACAAACCTATTTTATCTGTTTTTCTTTCATCTAGCATTTTCCTCGCTGTAGTGAGGTGAAAAGTTGCGTGTTTCGCTCGGCTGCAAAGTTATTCTGCGTCTCGTACCTTTGAAACCCTCGCTATGCTCAGGATTCTATATTTGAAACACTCGCTTCGCTCATGGTTCAATCTTAGAATCCTTCGCTTGCTCAGGTTTCAATACAAGTACTCGCGCCAAAATACAACTTTGCAGCATTGCATAACAAATAACTATTCCAAGGTTTCAAACTATTTACAGACCAAAATGTGTTGGTTACCTTCCCGCAGAGGTCGCACGCGTATCCCTTGGTGCCGCGCGCGCGGTGCCGCAGCGCGTGCAGCGCCAGCGCGCGCGGGTACGCGAACGTCATGTCGCACTCGTTGCACGAGTACGGCCGCTCGCCGCGGTGCAGCGCCTGCAAGTCGAAACTCCAACTTTAAATTACAACTTTTTTTTGTTTCTCTCGGTTTTCGACCAGTAACACTCGGTCCACGAGTAGGTACGGCCACTCGCCCCTGTGCAGCGTCAGGACGTCCGAACACAACCTGTTTTTTGTTTCTTGTTGTTTTCAACCAGTAACATTCGCACCACGAACTCCCGGCCGCTCGCCCCTGTGCAGCGTCAGGACGTCCGAACACAACCTGTTTTTTGTTTCTTGTTGTTTTCAACCAGTAACACTCGCACCACGAACTGCCGGCCGCTCGTTCCTGTGCAGCGTCTGGACGTCCGAACACAAACTTTTTTTTTTCTTGTTATTTTTAACCAGTAACACTTCGTCACACTCGCTCCACGTGTAGCTACGGCCGCTCGCCCCTGTGCTGCATTTTGATGTCCAAACAACCTTTTTTAATCTAACTTTTTTGTTTCTTCTTGTTTTCAACCAGTAATAACACTTCTTTACATAAAATTCAAGATAGCGCAATTCTATCACTGTGTGCGTTGGCTACAGTTTTAATTATAAAGATTCATGTAACACAAAAATAACTCCCTAAAAATGATATGGAATATACAGGCAGCTTTGCAAGGAAAAATATTAGAAATAACGGCGTTATAACATGAAAAACAGTAAGGCTTACCAAGGTTAAGATTCATCTACCAGCACCAACTAAAATTGCCTCAGAATATTAGATATTGTTATTCCAACGAACCTTGATATGCATCGACCTGCTCTGCTTGCTGCTGAACAGTTTATCGCAGTGCGGGCAAGACAGCTTCATCTTCTCTAGGACTTCGGGCACTGGTACATCCTCGACCTTGGCTTCACTCACAGCTTCTGTAAACGAAAACGTTTAAAACTTTTTAAAAACAGAATAACAATACAATAAACTCATTCATTGTCATCATCACCCTAGTACATTCCCACAGCTGGGACTCTGGCCTTCCCTCAGAGAGATGTTATAGACCGTAATCTACCACGCTGGCCGCTGGCCCATTGCAGGTTGGCAGATGTAGTTTGCCCTGGAACGTTGTGGTTCTTGGGCATATTATGGTCATTATGGTCATTAAACAGTACATTTATGTTTACTTTCTTGACCCATACTGGTCACCTTGTGTTGTATCTGTGTATTTGAGTATTTTTGTAAAGTGTGGGTAGGTTGATTTGTGTTTATTTGTCTACCCACATGTATATTACATTCATATGTCGAATCTTGTAACTTCAATACAAATTGAATACTTAAATAACTCTTTTATTCCAAACACACCACCTTGAAATACAGATAATTCCCCACTCACCCTTCTTGAGTTCATCCTTAGCGATTCCCACAGCATTCAATTCAGGCATTTTGATGTACAGCACGTTTTCAACGTTGCCCTCGACTGCTGGTGCATTCAAATCTGGCAGAGATCCTGTTGGGATCACGTTGATAACCTTCTCAGCGCGGGCTACGTCTTCCTGCTTTAGGGGGTCGTTATCTGAAAGCTGAATAGAAGTTGGTGGTCAAGTTAAGGTTGGGTAGGTCAGAGTGATATAGATTTTGTTACTTTTACACTACTACTACTTTCTTATAACTTATTATTCCTAGCTTGTTGTGTTTATATTTACACATGTTAATATCTATAGGTGACTTTGTGAGAACCTGTCATCGTCTTCTACCTGTCATTGGCTTCTATTGTTATAGGATAGAATATAATTTTTGTTGTCGTAAAAAGCTGTTGGATTTTCCATTAAATAAATAAACAATGTGTTTCTTATGTTTTTTCATCTTACAGGGTAGCATCTGACTTTCAAGACACCAGCATAGCGATTCTCATTCACACGGAAAGTTTCCGTCTCGGATTTGACGTCATCTCACGGATTCGAAAACTTTTCCGAAAGTGCTTAGAAACGCGATTCACAATGGCTCTCGGATTGATACACGGAACAGTTTCCGTCACGGAAACTAACACTGACGTTTACAGAGAATGTTTGTAATGGTAGAAAACGAATTAATCCGTAGAAGTTTCAAATTATATTTGTTTTTGATTATATAGCATTTATACAATAATTTTTTTAACGTATATGAAATTATATAAAACTTTAAGCTATAAACTATATCACTTATTGTTATACAACTATGTTGATTATTATTTTTAATTTATTGTACTAGGAAACATACTTCGTAAACATCAACAATTCGACAGATGGTTTGTGGCCCGGATTGAGTTTCAGCGTTGCCAACTTAGCATAATGTTTAGTGCTAGATTTGGCACATTTTTCTGTTGTTAGTATATAGCATTTTTTTGGCATATATTATAAAAAATCCATTATAACTTTAAAGTAACTTTATAACCTGGAAAAAATAAAACGTCTAAGCCTAGCAAATAATGTATGTTTTGTTATCTAAGAAGAAAACACATCAAAATCGGACATATTAGGAGGTAGAAATAAGATTTTTCTTTTTGTATGGGCAAGAAAGCGGCATGCAAGTCTCTTAACTAGAGGTTTTGGTTTAAAAAACTCACTTTTCAAAATAAGCGTACAAGCGGGCTTCTGAAAATAAGCCGATTCCGTTTAACGTTGACGGCTACGTTTCAAACAAATGCTAGACATTTCGATGAAAAGTAACCATAGTCCAGTAATTATACAACTCAAAATAAAATCTGATTGTGCCACTTATTCCATCGTGAACACTACAATGGTAGTGCTGTCAAAAAAAATCTCAAAACTCAACCAAGCACTACATATGCTCGGTTTTGACAGATTTCCATGCCTGTGCCGGGTTTCCAATTTCGTCTTATAAGAAAGTTCCTAGTGTTTTATTCACTTTCGCAACTCTACTAATAGATTGTGAATGAACAAATGGTTGTTTTAGAGTCTGTAGTGCAAGGCAAGGTTTCGAAGGAAAATAAGGGTTAGTTTAAACTATACAACAAAACACAACGAAACGTTCAGTTTAATTTTCCGTTTTTAATTCAACAACAAGCTTTTAAACGAAAGACACTTTTTAAGCGGTTTAAAAAATATAAGCAAAACGTTTAAACGTATTGTCAATTTAAAGCAGTTTAGCACATCTTTACCCTCAACATTTTAAATCGATAGCATTTTGGCTCATTTTTTAGAGGAGCTTAGCATTTTTATGTTAGTCTTGTTGGCAACACTGAAAAATTTGTTGTAAATATAAAGTTGTAAATATCGTAAATATTGTTCCAATTCGTGTTTTCCTACTTTTCCAGTTCGGTAGGTACCAAGAGAAAATAAGATAATCACCACGAAATGATGAACAAGGTAACATATCTTTATCAATAGTAGTATTTATTTATTCCTTCAATAAATCTAAAACAGCTACATATATATTTGTTTTCTTTGTAAATCATCGTAAATTGTGTGTAATAAAATTAAATTCTATTCGATTTTTCAGCGCGGTCGAGTTTCGAAAGAGCTGAGACAAATGTTGCTACAATTTATGATGGGCCACGAAGATTTGGCAAGGAATAGAGGTGGCCCTGACGCAGCTCGCCAAAAAAATAGTCTATTGGAAAATCTGGCGGATCTGCTCAATTCTATGGGAATAGGGGCCACCAAACACCCAAGCTATGGCTAAAAGTGAGTGTTGTGAATGTGGTTGTGTTTTTGTCTGTAAATATAATATTTTCATGATTACCTCTATTTTAGTGTTGGCAGGACTGGCGGTCCGACGTCAAGGCAAAGGCCTTGACAATTACAAAATATAGAAATAAAACGGGTGGTGGCCCTGAACTTGCTCCGCTGACCAAGTTGGAGGAATCACTCCTCCAATTTTGCGGAGTGGAAATGGTGCAGGGTCTGGGTGTTCCAGATCCACTAGAGGTAAATATAACATCCACTTACACTCACCAACTTACCGTTTCATTCTCATTGTAACCCTAATTTTAAAATTACATAAATCAAATAATATAATATAGGAGTTTTAAATTTGTATAGCTAACTCTGTCAGATTTAAAGTAAGAAACATGATATGATATTGAGCATTTGAGCTTATTGACACAAACACAGTAAAGATATATTAAGGCTTTTATTTGGCTGATATTCATTTTAATGTTTTAGATTGAAAACCGTGATGGAAATCAAGAAGAGGCATTCATAATAGAGGCGGGGTCTCTTCTAGAGGGGCACTCGGAGGAGACACCGCAGGCAGAACAAAAAAAAACTAAAAGTATTTTAATTAATTGAGAGCACATAGATTTTGTACTTAGAGACCGCGCACACAGAGAGCGGTCAGGAGTTCAGAGTTCCGTGTTCGGCGTTCATTAGAATATACTGCTTGTGTGCATTGGAACTCTTGGGCGGTCAACAGTCACTAGAATGCTGAACTCTGACCGAGTTTTTCCAGTGTATGTATGTATGTATATTTTTTAGGCACGGCCTGTAGCCTAAATGGCTTGACGGTTTTTAACATATGTGGTGTTATAAGATTTGTCTTTATTGTGGGGTAATTTATTTTGGCGCAGTCGGGTTTTTTGTTCCTCTTGTAATGTATAATCTGGTAAATTTAGAACTAATTATACAATACTACTAATACTAGCGGCGCTTTGTGGTTTTTCTATGTATCTACACATCAAAATCCGTTCAGTCGTTGCAACAAAAATAAGTGAAACTTAAAGTCATATCAGTTCAATTTGGGTTGTCTGTAAGAGATTGCTATTAGCGTTAGGACCTAGGACCGCCCATTGCGGCACTTCAATGATTTAGTTTTAAGCATTTATGTGAACATAGTGTTTCAATAAAGATCTGTCCTACATATTTGATATAATATAAATAATATAATATTGTAGTAAGGATAATTATTATTACAACTTGAACATAGGGAATTCCGGCCTTTTCTATTGACATAAAGCTCTTCATGGATGGCTGGTTTTTTATCAATATATGTGTTCCATCCACATAGCCGAGAACACCGGGCATATTAAAAGTCTGTAATTACTGTAACAGCAAAACAATGTAAATAATGTAGTAAAATAACTTAAATTAGGAATGTGATTATATTGATCTCTTAATGCAGATTTAATTTTTTATGTAACCAAAGTTAAAAGATATTGTTAACTTTACATGTGATCTCTAAATGTACATATACATACTTGTATAGTAATATAATTAGTAAAAACGAATCATGTGTTTATTTTAAAATGTTTAAATATACTTTTGCACTGTCAGTTGCCTTTCATTAAGTTCACAGGGAAACGTAACCCATTTTCCGAAAACTAGTGGCTTATTTAAAGCATTAGTGGTTTGGCTAATAGCTCTTGACACCGATGCTTGACTTAGGCTCACGCTAGCATCCTTCCCGTCTGGTCTATGGTAGCTGCCTTGAGCGTAAAAGTGGAGGGCAGCGAGAAACTATAAAATTGACAAACATTACATTATCTTATTAAGTTTTAATACAATGAAATGACTTTATGAGAATATATAGAGCCGAGATCGTTAAAGGGATTTGCCAAATCCCTTATCGAACAATGCAGGCTTAGAGACATGTGCCTCTGCAGCGCTCCATCACGCCGGTTTCTAACTTTGCTTGCATTAAGGTGCTCCTTCTTTAAAATGTATGATTTATAATAGTTAACCTCAAAGATCAACAAACAAACTTTTCAGGCATAAAACCTATTTCTTTTAACGTCTTACTTCAAATAACGAGTTGTATTGGCTTTTCTTGAGACTATCTGTGATAAAATTAGGAATATCTACAATTTTAAAGCTAATTTCGCTACACGGATACGTTTTCCGAGAGCAAAATGTTGGCGGAATCTTTTCCGTGGTTGAACAGCTGGTTTGTCGAATTTAAATGTCAGATTTTCCGAATACGGATTTGTGAATCGCATTTTTAAAATTTTCACGGAAACTTTTCCGAATCCGTGGTCGGAAGTGTTTCCGTGTGAATGAGAATCGCTATGCTGCATAGCGATTCTCATTCACACGGAAACACTTCCGACCACGGATTCGGAAAAGTTTCCGTGAAAATTTTAAAAATGCGATTCACAAATCCGTATTCGGAAAATCTGACATTTAAATTCGACAAACCAGCTGTTCAACCACGGAAAAGATTCCGCCAACATTTTGCTCTCGGAAAACGTATCCGTGTAGCGAAATTAGCTTTAAAATTGTAGATATTCCTAATTTTATCACAGATAGTCTCAAGAAAAGCCAATACAACTCGTTATTTGAAGTAAGACGTTAAAAGAAATAGGTTTTATGCCTGAAAAGTTTGTTTGTTGATCTTTGAGGTTAACTATTATAAATCATACATTTTAAAGAAGGAGCACCTTAATGCAAGCAAAGTTAGAAACCGGCGTGATGGAGCGCTGCAGAGGCACATGTCTCTAAGCCTGCATTGTTCGATAAGGGATTTGGCAAATCCCTTTAACGATCTCGGCTCTATATATTCTCATAAAGTCATTTCATTGTATTAAAACTTAATAAGATAATGTAATGTTTGTCAATTTTATAGTTTCTCGCTGCCCTCCACTTTTACGCTCAAGGCAGCTACCATAGACCAGACGGGAAGGATGCTAGCGTGAGCCTAAGTCAAGCATCGGTGTCAAGAGCTATTAGCCAAACCACTAATGCTTTAAATAAGCCACTAGTTTTCGGAAAATGGGTTACGTTTCCCTGTGAACTTAATGAAAGGCAACTGACAGTGCAAAAGTATATTTAAACATTTTAAAATAAACACATGATTCGTTTTTACTAATTATATTACTATACAAGTATGTATATGTACATTTAGAGATCACATGTAAAGTTAACAATATCTTTTAACTTTGGTTACATAAAAAATTAAATCTGCATTAAGAGATCAATATAATCACATTCCTAATTTAATTTATTTTACTACATTATTTACATTGTTTTGCTGTTACAGTAATTACAGACTTTTAATATGCCCGGTGTTCTCGGCTATGTGGATGGAACACATATATTGATAAAAAACCAGCCATCCATGAAGAGCTTTATGTCAATAGAAAAGGCCGGAATTCCCTATGTTCAAGTTGTAATAATAATTATCCTTACTACAATATTATATTATTTATATTATATCAAATATGTAGGACAGATCTTTATTGAAACACTATGTTCACATAAATGCTTAAAACTAAATCATTGAAGTGCCGCAATGGGCGGTCCTAGGTCCTAACGCTAATAGCAATCTCTTACAGACAACCCAAATTGAACTGATATGACTTTAAGTTTCACTTATTTTTGTTGCAACGACTGAACGGATTTTGATGTGTAGATACATAGAAAAACCACAAAGCGCCGCTAGTATTAGTAGTATTGTATAATTAGTTCTAAATTTACCAGATTATACATTACAAGAGGAACAAAAAACCCGACTGCGCCAAAATAAATTACCCCACAATAAAGACAAATCTTATAACACCACATATGTTAAAAACCGTCAAGCCATTTAGGCTACAGGCCGTGCCTAAAAAATATACATACATACATACACTGGAAAAACTCGGTCAGAGTTCAGCATTCTAGTGACTGTTGACCGCCCAAGAGTTCCAATGCACACAAGCAGTATATTCTAATGAACGCCGAACACGGAACTCTGAACTCCTGACCGCTCTCTGTGTGCGCGGTCTCTAAGTACAAAATCTATGTGCTCTCAATTAATTAAAATACTTTTAGTTTTTTTTTGTTCTGCCTGCGGTGTCTCCTCCGAGTGCCCCTCTAGAAGAGACCCCGCCTCTATTATGAATGCCTCTTCTTGATTTCCATCACGGTTTTCAATCTAAAACATTAAAATGAATATCAGCCAAATAAAAGCCTTAATATATCTTTACTGTGTTTGTGTCAATAAGCTCAAATGCTCAATATCATATCATGTTTCTTACTTTAAATCTGACAGAGTTAGCTATACAAATTTAAAACTCCTATATTATATTATTTGATTTATGTAATTTTAAAATTAGGGTTACAATGAGAATGAAACGGTAAGTTGGTGAGTGTAAGTGGATGTTATATTTACCTCTAGTGGATCTGGAACACCCAGACCCTGCACCATTTCCACTCCGCAAAATTGGAGGAGTGATTCCTCCAACTTGGTCAGCGGAGCAAGTTCAGGGCCACCACCCGTTTTATTTCTATATTTTGTAATTGTCAAGGCCTTTGCCTTGACGTCGGACCGCCAGTCCTGCCAACACTAAAATAGAGGTAATCATGAAAATATTATATTTACAGACAAAAACACAACCACATTCACAACACTCACTTTTAGCCATAGCTTGGGTGTTTGGTGGCCCCTATTCCCATAGAATTGAGCAGATCCGCCAGATTTTCCAATAGACTATTTTTTTGGCGAGCTGCGTCAGGGCCACCTCTATTCCTTGCCAAATCTTCGTGGCCCATCATAAATTGTAGCAACATTTGTCTCAGCTCTTTCGAAACTCGACCGCGCTGAAAAATCGAATAGAATTTAATTTTATTACACACAATTTACGATGATTTACAAAGAAAACAAATATATATGTAGCTGTTTTAGATTTATTGAAGGAATAAATAAATACTACTATTGATAAAGATATGTTACCTTGTTCATCATTTCGTGGTGATTATCTTATTTTCTCTTGGTACCTACCGAACTGGAAAAGTAGGAAAACACGAATTGGAACAATATTTACGATATTTACAACTTTATATTTACAACAAATTTTTCAGTGTTGCCAACAAGACTAACATAAAAATGCTAAGCTCCTCTAAAAAATGAGCCAAAATGCTATCGATTTAAAATGTTGAGGGTAAAGATGTGCTAAACTGCTTTAAATTGACAATACGTTTAAACGTTTTGCTTATATTTTTTAAACCGCTTAAAAAGTGTCTTTCGTTTAAAAGCTTGTTGTTGAATTAAAAACGGAAAATTAAACTGAACGTTTCGTTGTGTTTTGTTGTATAGTTTAAACTAACCCTTATTTTCCTTCGAAACCTTGCCTTGCACTACAGACTCTAAAACAACCATTTGTTCATTCACAATCTATTAGTAGAGTTGCGAAAGTGAATAAAACACTAGGAACTTTCTTATAAGACGAAATTGGAAACCCGGCACAGGCATGGAAATCTGTCAAAACCGAGCATATGTAGTGCTTGGTTGAGTTTTGAGATTTTTTTTGACAGCACTACCATTGTAGTGTTCACGATGGAATAAGTGGCACAATCAGATTTTATTTTGAGTTGTATAATTACTGGACTATGGTTACTTTTCATCGAAATGTCTAGCATTTGTTTGAAACGTAGCCGTCAACGTTAAACGGAATCGGCTTATTTTCAGAAGCCCGCTTGTACGCTTATTTTGAAAAGTGAGTTTTTTAAACCAAAACCTCTAGTTAAGAGACTTGCATGCCGCTTTCTTGCCCATACAAAAAGAAAAATCTTATTTCTACCTCCTAATATGTCCGATTTTGATGTGTTTTCTTCTTAGATAACAAAACATACATTATTTGCTAGGCTTAGACGTTTTATTTTTTCCAGGTTATAAAGTTACTTTAAAGTTATAATGGATTTTTTATAATATATGCCAAAAAAATGCTATATACTAACAACAGAAAAATGTGCCAAATCTAGCACTAAACATTATGCTAAGTTGGCAACGCTGAAACTCAATCCGGGCCACAAACCATCTGTCGAATTGTTGATGTTTACGAAGTATGTTTCCTAGTACAATAAATTAAAAATAATAATCAACATAGTTGTATAACAATAAGTGATATAGTTTATAGCTTAAAGTTTTATATAATTTCATGTACGTTAAAAAAATTATTGTATAAATGCTATATAATCAAAAACAAATATAATTTGAAACTTCTACGGATTAATTCGTTTTCTACCATTACAAACATTCTCTGTAAACGTCAGTGTTAGTTTCCGTGACGGAAACTGTTCCGTGTATCAATCCGAGAGCCATTGTGAATCGCGTTTCTAAGCACTTTCGGAAAAGTTTTCGAATCCGTGAGATGACGTCAAATCCGAGACGGAAACTTTCCGTGTGAATGAGAATCGCTATGCTGATGTCAGTCAAAGATGGTGCCACGCTACCTGAATTGGGAACTGACTCTCATGAGACAGATGAGCAGACCTTGAGCATGCTAGTTTTAATAGTTAATACTGACTATAGAATCTTTATTCTCCTTGTCACACAGAATGACATTCTGCCCCTGGTGGCTGGTCTCCTCTTGGTGCTTTGTGAAGTCCAGCCGGGTGCCAAAAGTCTTGGAACACTGCAGGCACTGGTAGTTGACTGGCCCATGCTGGGCGACGTGGGACATGTACCGGCCGGCGCAGACGAACTCCTTGTCACATATGGCGCATTTCTGGCACTTTTGATTCAGGCGACCTGGAACATTTGTTTTTAAAAATATTTACGGTGAGCATGTAATATTCAAGTCTATTAACTTTTTTACACATATTTTATATGCTCAGATTCATGAGCTTTAGCCAATCTATTACTTTAGTTATGCAGAGATGTCAGATGGAAAAGCTGGATTGAAATATTTTACCGTCAACAATATAATAAACACATCATACATACCTTTGGGCCTTCCTCGCCCTTTGCCCTTTATTACCACCACAAGCTCTCCCGAGTCTGTATGCCCTATCACCTCAGGGATCTTTAGAACAGGCTGCGGATTCAGCTGTTCTATATCAGGTTTCATTTCAGGCTCGCTTTCTTCACCATCAGTCATGCCTTCCTCGATGAAGATCTTTTCTAGTTCTTTACCCTGGAATAGTTAATGTAACAAAGAACTGTATAATTTCCCTTGCAAGTTGCCAAGCATGAAAATTATTTATTTATTTACTAATAGACGAGCAGCTTGAGGCTGATGTGCTAAAGTAAAATCAGATTAAGCATGGCAAAGGCTGATCAATTTCTAACTTCAGTGTGTCGTAATTACCTGTACAACCTCCTTGAACCTGGTAGGCGTTTTTCTTTTCCTCTTGCCAGTAGGTACCTCATTTCTCCGTTCTTGCCTAGCAGACTGGAGCTCTCGCTCCTTGGCCGCAGCTTCCTGCGCCAACTCCTCTGGTGTCTTGTGCTTCTTGGGTGGTCGGCCGCGCTTGCGCTTGGGCTTGTCCAGCCCAGCCACTTGTAGTGAAATGGTATGCTCTTCTTGGTACGCTCCATTCTCCATGTTAACTGTAAATTGCGGGAAGACTATTTTTAAAATCTTGTAAGGTGTATGTTTTTTTTGTGTAATAGTAAACCTAAAAAACAATGAACAAATTTTACAACAGCAAATTTTAAGTCTATTGTGATAAAGGCAGTGTGTAGACTTGTAATATTGAGGTTGGATGCAATTGGCTTCTAGACGTTCATGGTGGCATTCACAGGGAGAGGTGTATGTTCAGCAGTGGACATCTTTTGGCTGATGATGATGATTTAGATATACATTTTATTAAATAGAACAATTTAACTTTCTGTGATTACATATTTGTTATTGTTATTTTTCATCATTTGTCTATTACATTCCCACTGCTGGGCGCAGGTCTTCCCTTACACAGTATGAAAAATCCATAACCTACCTCACTGGCCCAGTGCAGATTTGTAGATCTGGCATATCATTGAATGTTGTGGTTTTTGGACATGCCAGTTTTATTACAATATTTTCTATTACCTTTGGTTCGTACCTTCATATGGAACATTTTCTGTAATTGTTTCCTGTTCATTTTCATTAGAGTTCAGAACTGTCTTTTTGTATTCTATCTCCCTCTGATGAAGTGCTCGGATAACTTTCTGAAATTGGACCATAGAACAGTACTTTAATTGTACAACTTATGCAATAATAGATGTTCCTTGCGTGGGCTACAGTTTATTGCGATAAAAAGTAGTCTGAAATCTTTCTCAGGCCCTAGACTATCTCTGTATCAAGTTTTGTGACATTCCATCTGGGGTGAATACCACTGCACTGCAGTTTACCATCAAGCAAGCAGTTGTTTATTATGTAGTATGTAAGTATTCTCATTGCAGGTATATGAAAAATTGATGATTCTGCTATTATAAAATGTAGTGAGTACCGAGTTGTGTATTTTGACTTGCATCTGTGATTTGATCTTCCTAGTTTTGGAAACATGACATGAGTGAAAGTTTACCTGGCCATTGATAATTAAGTTAATAAACTCTACGGTGGCTTCCAGCTGTATAGTGCAGCCAGGACAGATTGTTCGGGGTAGTTGGCCATCGTCGCACACCTAAAAAATATCACAAATTTTTGGTTACATTTTGATTTAGAAATAAATTTTTGGACCAAAGTAAATCAGCTGTTTGGCAAATCAAAGGTTATCTATTTTTTATTGTTTTTTTAGTTCATATTTTTTTATAATTACTTTGGTTACAATTGAAACGTATAACGATGACAAAACGTGTAATTATAAACTAACTTTATCAAAAAATTTCAATTATTCTAAAATTAAAAAGTCATGAAAATGATTCCGACAAAAAAAATATTCGGCCATTTTGGAAAGTCACCAGGAGTCAATACAGTCACAATAAAATAAACCAAACGTACCTTGATGGGCAGATAGGTATTAACTAAATCACCGATATTTTGATTATTTTCTTCAGTTGAATATAAAAATGTTCCATTATCATTCTCTTCACCACATAATCTACAAACAGTAGAATTATACAGAAACACTTCCATGACCTTCTTGTTATTGGAAGCGCCATCTATTTCCTTTCGACGGCCTACGTCGGACGTCGTTGGGCCTGCGCCCTGACGTTTACTAATGTTGCTGCTAGCTGTTACCATATCACCAAGAGATATAATATGTACTAGAACATTTATACTGTTATGATTTAATTTCTCTAAATACATAAGATTTATAGTTCTGTCATTTTCACCATTTTGTTATGTAGTTTTGAGGTATCTTGAAAGTGTATATAAACATTTTGTTAACTGGCAGCATTTTTTTAAGCTGTCGAAATTTTTTTTGTTTGACAGCCCTTTCCGGTTTAGTTCTTGGGGCTGCGAGCCGTAGTTTCGGTTTTTATTAGTTTAAATCTCCTTAAATCCAGCAAAATGAGAATTTATAAGGATATTATTACTGGTAATTACGTTTATTGTGCCATCGGAATGTTTTTTATGTGTATATTTTACGTATTTAGTGATAAATTGATAACTAGTGATTTTTGACATTTCAATAGACAGATTCTCTCGTCCAGTCTGTTCTGAGAATAATTCTTCTAACGTGATTGTGATTGATCGCCTGGATCAGTGTCCATAATCAAATATGGGTTGAGTGTGATGAATCTACATTCTGAATTACAGGTGACGAGATGTTCTCGGACTCATACAGAATGAAACTTGTCGACGAAGTCATCTACGAAGTCACCGGCAAATTGGTGACGAGGGCACAGGGCGATATCAGGCTGGATGGTTCTAACCCCTCAGCCGAAGAGGCTGACGAGGGCACAGACTCCGCTGTTGAGAGTGGTGTTGACATAGTCCTGAACCACAGGCTAGTCGAAACATACGCCTTTGGAGACAAGAAATCCTACACTTTATATCTCAAAGATTACATGAAAAAGTGAGTTCTACATAGATTTAGTATTGGTCAAATTATCTAAAATGATTGGCGTTAATTGTATGGCTGAAGTAATTACATTTTCGTGCAATTTACTTTCATAGCCAACCAGGCTGTGTCATTGAACTTGAATTTGGGGTGACTCATGAACTTGTGTGCAATTAAATGATCCTCTGATCTAAATTTAGTGCTTTCTGTTGATATTATTTAGATATTTTCAACATAACAATGTGTAACAAAAATACCACATGCATGCCATGACACATAATAAAATGAAAGTAGGTGTGTCTCTAATTTTGTTTGCACCTGCATCTGTTTACTGTACAGCTCTTATCTATACTACTTTACTATTTAGTCTAGTAAAGATGTCAGCTTATCAGCCTAGCTCAAGGTGAATGTCAATGTTCCATAAAAAAGACCTGAAAATTATCCTAATCTTAATAACCATATGTTTTGTGAAATCAACATGACATGGCAGCCATGAATCAAGAAGTCAACTGTTTGAAATACTGTGGCTTAATCCCTACTAATATTACAAATGCAAAAATAACTCTCTTGTCTGTCTTGCTTTCACGCTCAAACTATGGAACTGATTTAAATGAAATTTGGTACAGAGATAGTTTGAACCCTGAGGAAGGACATACAATACTTTTTATTGCAATAAACTGTAGCACACGCGGGTGAAGCGGCGGGGAACAGCTTGTCTGGAATAGTGGGTTATAGTACAATATCACATTAATTATAAAATAAGCCTAAGCCTTCTGTCATGTCTTATCAATTATCATGGTTGTGATAAATCTAATTATTGCAACTAATTAAGTAAATTATCCGTACTAGTTATATAAATAGGTGAAGTTCACGAGATTGGATGTAGGAGGTGATCTCTTGAACTTACTGATCTGATTTTGGAAATTCCCTCTCACGCTCAAGCTACACTAACTCTGTGTATGTTTTATTGCGGTAAAAGTCCTTTGGGAACCCCCAGGTACAGCTAATACTAGTAACAAGTAGTATTGTAAATGAGTGACTGATTGTTGTAAGGCGTTGGTTATGATAAACCTGCAATTTCGCAGGGTAGTAACCTTGTGTATTGGAGTTTTGTAAAAAGATGTTGCCAATCTAATCTTTTCGCACCATGCTAGTTATATGGGTTGATCCTCAATATCAATCTGTGGAGCTGATGGATGCTATAGCAAAAAACTCTAGTGAAAAAACATTCGTTTTCATAATGTTTGTTCATGAAATAGGGCTGACACTTCTTGACACTGCACTATCAGTGTCCAACAACTGTATTTTTAATATTCAGTACAGTATTTTTTTGTTATTTTCAGATTAGTATCAAAATTAGAAGAGAAGTCGCCAGATCAAGTCGACGTGTTCAAGACCAATATGAACAAAGTAATGAAGGACATCCTCGGCAGGTTTAAAGAGCTCCAGTTCTTCACCGGCGAGTCTATGGACTGTGATGGCATGGTCGCCATGTGTGAATACAGAGATATTGATGGAGCTCAAATCCCGATCATGATGTTCTTCAAACATGGACTTGAGGAAGAGAAGTTCTAAGCTTAGGAAGTGATATTACTCAAATATTCCAACTATTTTCAAAACACTGGCGCCTCACTCATTTATCTGATGTACTAATTTATTTATCACAAACCATATCTGGATTTGGCTGAAACTGGCTCTGCTCCCATTACAAGGCTGAACAATTTTGTAATTTAGTGTTGCAAACATAAAATAAATTAATGAACAACTGCACAAATATTTTTATTTTTTACTGTTATTACCTGTTATTATGTAGTTTAAAGAGGTGACAATAGATGGCGTTCACACCAATTTACAAAAACAAAATTTCAAGTACCACCCATTTATTAGTATCTCACTTGTGTGTAGTTTATTGATTACTACCCCTCGGGTTCATGTTTTGGTGGCATCTCTAGGTATCACCTAAATGTTTAGGGGGTGCTCTACCCATTATTTTTCGAGCTGGATTGCAGCATATTGAGTAAGTAACCTAGTATCCATAGAAGTACCGCGAGTCACAATGAATTCCTTATTTATGCTTTATGTTAATAAGACTAGACTGTTTAAGTATATTTAGCTAGGTAGGTATAGAGTACCAATTAAGTGTTCTTTTCTAAGGTTCCTTTGATTCATTTCAATTTTGCTGAGTTGCATAATTTTAGCCTGGTCATCACGGGCGTGGGGGAGGTATAGGTAGTTTGGGAATACCAATATTTTAGCTGTCGAATTCAAGATTCTCAAGCCTACTTAGTGGATTATAAGATTTATAACGCCCACAGATTAATTTGATCAATCACGCTAAACTCGTTAATTTAGTATAGGTTACTACTACACTTTCAGAAATAAGTACACTCATTTTGCTAAAATACGAAGCCAGAAATATGTATTTGAAATCTATAACGCTCACGAGTTGATATGAACTCTAGCCACCCACGTATAGATAGATAGGTAACCAAGTATATAAGTACTTGGGTATTATTTCTTGATTTGACGTCATCACAGCGTGCTTGGCATCAATCTGTCTAGTTTTATTTCACTTTTATCTTTACTAAGGACCTAGGTTTTTAATATAGTCTTATTCAACGCACACTTACGTATACCTAAGTAGACATTATCTGCAGTGCGATTCTAATTCACACGGAAACTATTCCAACCACGGATTCTGAAAAAAATCCTTCAGATATTTTAGACCCGATTCATTAATCTGAATTTGGAAACTGACAAACCAACTGTTCAATCACGGAAAAGTTTCCGCCACCTATTTGCTTTCGGAAAACGTTTCCGTGAAGCGAAAGTGACGTCGAATCCGACACGGAAACTTTCCGAGTGAGTTACAATCGCACTACTTACTGGTGGTTAGAAAGAAAATGAAACAAGATTAAATTTGAGGTATGTTATATTTATCGAGTTTGTATGTAGGTAATAACTACAATAAAATACAGGAAATGACCGATGACTTACAATGTCGTGAATAATTTCTAATCACAATTTTCATATGTATTCAATTACTTGTATACGTTTTTAGACATTGTACAGGCACCAACTGTGCCAAACCGCGCTTAGTCTTTAATTTCTCCATATTTACATGAACATAATAGATACAGCAAACATTTTAATTCAGTAATCATAGGGTTGAATTAATGGTCGTACTTAATCCAACAAGATAAATATGTAGGTACCTTTGAAAAGTTTTCAAAGAAAGGTTCTCCCTAAAACGAATTAAAACAAAAAAAAATCTGAACCATTTTTTGTTTTTATGTAATAAAGTAGCAAATAAGAAGATGGCCCTGATTGAAAGCGGTCACTATCGCACATTTGGGGAGTTGTCGAGTCGATAAAGAACTCTTGACACCCATCATAAGGGACTGCATTTGGTAGCATTACGGAAAAACTTGTGAAGGTAGCTCGTTCCACATTTTGCAAGCAAGCGGGAGAAAGGAGCGCATAAATTCGGATAAAGTCTCTACCTACGTTATTTTATTATTTTATCTCATTTTCCCCTTCGTCTTTTAATCTATGTAGGTATAGTAAATTGTAAAGGAATCTACATATTTATCTTGCTGGAATTTGACGATATAACTTACCCCACCCTAATGCCTAATTAATAAATAGGAGAAGAATTTAGTGAGTTTTAGATACACAATCGTGTAATTATGTAAAACATTTCAGGCACATAATTGTCTAATTTTAATACAGATAACTTGGATTAGATGGTTTCGTGATTAATTCAAAATTGTACTTAGGCTAGTAGGTACGTAACTATAAAATATTTGCATTTGATACTACCTACCTTAGATTTTCCTCCTCAGTAAGCCATTTTTGCCATGCAGTTGATAAAATCATTGAGTATATTTTTTCTAAGTCCACATGATTTTATCAATTGAAGGAATTTATTACAAGAGTAAGTATAGATTTTACAAAATCGCTCTTTTTGATTAGATAAATATAATAGTCAACTCAAAAAGTACCTACGACACTTATTTTGATTTTTAAGTAGGTTAGTTAGTACACATAGATACATATTTTATTTATAAATTTGTATTTTATTTCTAATATTGCTTATTTTGATTTTTAAATAATCACGCTTGCTTAGTAAGTTTGTGACATTCATGTTCTTAATTTTCATTGTTAGGGGCATAGCATTAGAGACACGAACCGATATAGGTACATTAATTACATTAAAAGAGCGCGTGTTCTAAGTTATTGTGACAATATTATTTTGAAACTGGTGCTTCATAGTCTTACTACACAATATAATGAAGTCAGGTTAGTGAGGTACCTACAGTGACGAGAGACAGACAAGAAATCTCATAACTAGGATATCAGTCGACATAGCAAACAATACCATATCCCGAGATAAGTTTATGATAATTTTAGAAGAACAAGATCATATTAAATTTATAAATATCTCAATACAGTATAAATATATTTACAATCATTAAATCTAGTGTTTCATATTGGTGTCTTATTTAACGCACACTTATTTAATTTATAAATAAAACATTAGACATTTAAAAGATTTTATGGAATGGTTTTTGTACAAAAACAAATACAAAATCCACCGCACTGGTAGAAAATTATACAAATCACAATGTTATGGTGTAAATTATACAAAGGGGTCCTGACACACCCCCACTCCCTCGGCTACCTTACCGCGACTAGTCTGTACATTGTACGATCAATGAAAGTCTCACTTTCAAACACCTCTCCCCTCCCCGACATCCCATTGAAAAATAGATCCATCACTACTTAATTATAATTTACAAATTAGGTAGGTACTCCTTAAACCGAATACGATAGTCCCGCCGGCCGGCCGTACGCCACCGGAATATATCTAAAGTCACTAACTGCTCTAGAGCACTACGTCCCGTCACGAGTCCATAGAAAACATAATGGAATGAAGAATTATTGCTATAATTTCAAGATCACAAACGTTCGATAGAGTTCACCGGGCACACACTCAGCAGTTGAAGGTGTTGGAGTGCGAGCAGGCGCGAAAGTCGTCCCGCGAGCGCGCGTACGTCTCGGGGATGACCGAGTACTCGGGCTCGCTGTACTCGGCGCGCTCGTAGTCGCGCTCGTTGCGCGCGAACCCGATGATGGTCTCGGAGTTGCGCATGTACCCGTTCTCCTGCTTGCGCGAGTAGCGCGTGTCCAGGTTCCGCTGGAAGTTCTCCGGGTGGCACACGACGCCGTTCCGGTTTTTCTTCTTGTCGGGCAACGAACGGAGGGAACCGTTGTTGAGGTGGTGCGCGGGCGCGCCGTTGTTCAGCGTGAGCGGTTGGTGCGGCCGTGAATCACCCCCGATGTACGTGAACCCGTTGGCGGGGAGAGTGCCCCCGCTGCCTCCCGAGCGTGGCGGCCGGCGCGCGGAGCCCTGGCCGCCTGACATGAAGAACACGCTCGGAGAGGCGTAAAGCTCTAGCTACAGTTCCGTCACCGGAATCGGCCTGAGGCCGGGCGTGTGCGGGGGCGGCGCCGGGTACTGGGACGGGTGGATGCCGCGCACGATGCAGTCCTCCTCCGTGGAGATCGGCTTGTGATACTCCAAGTTCTTTCGCCCTTTATTCCACTTGTAGTCTTTCAGTTTCTCCTGCATACTCTTGCGGTATCTATACAATATTAGGACTATAGTGGCTATGGTAGCTACGCACGCAACAACGACAATGCAGATGATGGTCTGCTGTCGTGTGTCGTGAAGCACGCAGCCCAAATCGTCAGCGGTTAAAGTCCTCAAGTATTTGTCCTTCAAGTGCTCGGGGCTGGCGCATTGTACTTGGGTAAAGTTGGTTTTCTCGTTCAGCAGCTGTTGTAGCCATAGAACTTGGCAGTCACAGAAAATAGGGTTGTCAGCCAAGTCAACCTGGCGAAACTCTTTGCCGACGAAAACTGTTTCGCTTAACGTCATAATTGCGTTATCTCTGAGCGAAATATGCTTTAATTTTGGCAATCCTAGGAGCGTTCCGTCCTCTATAACGGCTAATCTTTTGTTGTTCACTAATATTACTGTCTCCAAATTAACATTATCTTCGAAGGCACCCTTTTCTATTCTCTCCAACATAGTAGCTCCAGTAATATCAAGCAATTTTAAGTTCTTTAAGCCTTTGAAAGAATGACTTTCAATGGTTAAGAATTCGTTTTGGCCAATGTACAGATCCTCTAGTCTTGTCAAGCTCGATAATTGTTGAGTGGGTACAACACTCAATCTGTTACCGTAGAGGTTCATACTTCTCAATCCTGGAAGACCTCTGAATGCATTCTCGCTTATATTGAAGAGTCCAGCTCCATTCAAATCTAACACGGCTAGTCTGTTGAGGCCAGCGAAAGCATCATCGGGTAAAAACGAAAAGGCGTTCAAGCCAACATGCAATTCTGCGAGGCTTCCTAGAAGGCTGAACGAAGTGGTCGGCACAGAACTCAGCTGATTGTCATCCAAGTAAAGTATTCTCAAAGCAGACAATCCAGCGAACGCTCGAGGCTCAATTCTCGAGATTCTGTTCTGACCCAAGTTTAGCTCTTCTAATTTGGGCAGAGCAGCGAAGACTCCGTTGTTGAGTTCTTCCAAAAAGTTGCGTTTCAAGTTTAACACAGTCAAAGAGTTTAGTCCTTGAAACGTAATGTTTGTTACCGTTGAGATTTTGTTATGATTGAGGTGCAGTTCTTGGAGTTTACGTTGGTACGCAAAGCTCTTCTCGGGGATGTTAACGAGATGGTTCTGCGAGAGGTCGAGGTGCTGCAGCTCAGCGTAGAACTGCATGGAACTGTCGATGGTCTTGATCTTGTTGTTCCGGATGATGAGCCGCTGGATGGAGGGGTTGAGCGCGATGGGCAGCACGTCGAGGCGGCTCTCCTCGCAGACCACGACCAACGTGTCGTCGTTGCAGTTGCAGCCGCTCGGACAGTTAGCCAGCGCCGCTGCGCCACTGCGCCACGCAAGCAGCTCGATGGACAGCAACAAAACCTGAAATTACAAAATAAATTTGCTTAGTTTATTCGGTCAGTTGAAGATTTTAAAAACGTGCCGAAGCACTACGTGCCGTGCCGTGCCCAGGCACTTACATAAAACATGAACCAAACTTGGTGACTTTAAACCGGGTAGGTAAGCACTCAATATGAATTCCGTGAAAACCGTTGAAAGCTTAGCCATTCGTGGGAGCTAGACTACCTGAACGTTAGGCAAGCGTTATCTGGTCGCCGCCAGTGCTGTCGTCGCTTTTAGCGTGAACCGGACCGCAAATGTTCCGCTCGATCGTACCCCACCTACCTACCTACACCGACGACCGACGAATGATTTCAATTACCAAAGTATGCACATTTCTGTAAAAATACACAGAATATTTTTAATACTGTGTAGGTACGTTAACGTTATAGCTAGATTGACGTTCTCTTAGTGAAATAGAATCAATGTAAGGCGAGCGAGCGGACGCAAAAGGGAAAATAAAATGATATTGGAATGGGAATTTTGCGCAGTTTTAATTTATTAAAATGCGCTCCTCCGAGGCGCCCGGGGCCAGCTCCTTTGCTTCAAAGACTAGCACTTTTGTTACGTTTCCTCCTCGACAATTAGCAGCGAGATCTGAGTGGAGTCGAGATTCAACTTTGGTATTACAAAGTCGACTTTAATTCTGTTACAGTCGGATTGCTGATGGATGCAATGGGAAGCCTTAAAAGACAAAGCTGCCAGTAGTTTGTCGGCTAAGTGAGTTTATTAGCATTCTGCAGAGGGCCGCGTCGGATAAAACTCAATTGGATGTCCAAGATAGCATCGACCGAGTTTTGAGTTGTTGACGTCGCTTCCTCGCGAATCCAATTCGCTTTGAAACAAAGAAATACGACAACTTTCATATTGGTTTAGGTTCATTTAGCTATTTCTATTTTCTCAACACACTGGCAAGTTTTGTTTTTGCAGAAGCGTTCGTTTCCTTGATTTTATTTGCCGGGTTTGTTTCAGAGGGGATATTTCCCGGTTCTTCGAAACTAGTTCTCCAAAAATGCTGGCGTAGTGAAACAAAAACTGTGCATATTTTGTGTTCACCGTTGCCTTTGTTTGTGGACAGCAACGCGGCAGATTCAGCTGCACCCGGCCATATCCGCAGTTTTGCGTTCCATTACGCATATCTGCCGGCCCATTTGCTGCTGTGCGGTGCGCCCGACGCTAGTGTTGCCATGTCTAATGGTGCTCAAATCCGGGAATGACAAAAAAGCGAGTTCAGAATACTATAACATACGATTTATTGTTTTTATTTATTATTCAAATTCAAAAACGCTACAGCAGGTGCGTGATGGAATTAGGCATGGCCATCACAAAAAGTGATTCTAAGAAGCTTTATTTTACCGCTTTTGAATTCTGCTCTGTGCACATTATTATTAGGTAGGTTATTAACTTTACTAGGTACTATCAAACACGTGAAATGCTAATTTAACCATGAGCAACCGATTGCTGATAATGAAGTCAATTTTGCTATCACAAAGCATAATTTAGTGTTTAATCAACCTCATTACGTGTAGGTAGGTGATTTTAATAGAAACATTCCACGAAAAGCCGCTCGTTTGGCCAACACTCGCCAGTTCGGACCGATACAAATCAGAATCAAAATTCGATATGCAGTGTGATTCGCAAACAGTGAGATGTTTTGCTCGTTTCAGCCGTACACCGGCGAAATTTCCGCTAAAATCCAATAACCGGGCCGTCCCTACGTGTACCGACTTTTGGACGAGCGGTTCTGCATTTTGCGATGTTTAAAAAGTGATATTCCTGCTTTTGCTGATGATGCATCCGTTCGAGTGTGAATACTGCGACACTTTTGTACGAGAGCTTCGTCTGTCTGTTACAAAATAAATTGCATTTCTAAGGTTATCGCAACGCATGGGGATTTGGTTTACATGTTTGTTCCACCTTTATTAATTTTGAGTGCTTAATTGCAATGCACCTTCATTAGGACGTTTATAGAGGCTTTAGTTTCGACTCGCGGTTAAATAACATCAGCGAAGTTTAATCAACTATAAATAGTACGACCACATTAAAAATATTTACCTAGAGTGTCGTAAATAAACGACTTCGTGTTCATGATGACGAAATCTTTGGGAAAAAGTTGTGAGTTTGATGCGGAGTTTTATGTCTTAAAGTACCTATATAACTCTAGCATACCCTTTCGACCCTTTCAAAAGGTAGATAGGTAGGTAGATGTACCTAGTGCTACCTAGTAAGTCCTTAGATAAGACAAGTAGGTATACCTACTCTTGATTTATTTCAGCCAGTCTATCGGGCCCTACAAACACCTAGATATTTAAATGAAAGGGTTCACATCGCAACGTTTCCTGAAGAGTGGAGGGTGAGATAGGTATGCAAATCACGTAATTGCGGCCCGCACCCAGAATTGACGAAAAAAATAGGGTTATCAAACACGAGCACTGAGGCAATTTGTTTTAAAATCACTGCGCTCATAGAGGAATTCGAGTGCGTGTTGTGATTATTTGGTTCAATTGTCGAGTTTGTTTCTATAGAAAAATGAAATGTTCGTGGTTGCTTCCGTGCTGGTGATATCTTGGCACTTAGTTCACCACCAATAGACGAACCAGAACACTGTTATTAGCCTGCAACAGACGTAGAAGGTTATGGCGGTTTAAGAACACATAAACATACGTGGATTTGTAACAAAATTCCATTCCATTTAGGTTCCATTTTCTTTACTTCTTACAGGTTTAAGGCTCTCAACCTGATGTCACCTATACTGGATTGGGATCTAGCTCTCAAGTAAGATTGATAAGGCTAGCCAGGTGAGCGCTAGAAAATGCCCACTACAACGCTATGGTTTTGTTCGATAGTAGCTGGTTTCGAAAAAACCTTCGGGTTACCAGCCGACGTCACTACCATTTAGCTAAAATCGCTTGATAATGCTCCTTTCAAAACGGTTTCTATAGAAAATCAAACATGTGTACGGGTCTGCCGTAAAAAATAAAATCTTTAGTTTTAGTAAGTGTAAATATGTTTAGGTATATTTATCTAAGTAGTTAGTGAACTCTACAATAAACCTGATAAGGCTGAGGCAGAGGCTAAGCCGTACCTAAAATGACAATGTCCTCGCAGGGAACACGATTACTACAGTCCACAATAACAGATGTCGCTTAAAATGCAAATGCCGCAGTTCATCCCAACTAAGCTAGTAAGCAGCCGCATTCATCCATACCTTAGTCTTGCTATTGTCAGTGCGGGCTCTAAAACAACCCTTTCGGCACGGGGTAAGCGGACTAAGGGTATCGATTAAAGGGCATGTGTCACCAGCATTATTGGTGCTTCAGGGGCAACGGGAGCCAAATGGTTGCTGTATTCATACATACGTCTTAGTACCTACTATATTATTATCATTATCACTAAGTATTAAAATACGTACAACAGTAGGTATGAGATGTATCATGAGGATGCTCCAAGTTATAGAGACTTTCAGATCCTCATCACATCGCATGTACGGACAACGAAATCAAGATTTTTTCTACGTTTAATTCTTTATTACATTACGCCTGTATAAAAACAGAACAGAAGACGGATAACACAAGTTGCATACTCGTATCTATGTTATCTTTATGGGCATACCGAAAAGAGCTTGGGGGGAGAAGAAAGGGGCCAATTGCCCCTCTGGACTGGCCTGGGTTTGGGTACATTTATATAGGGACGATTTCTGCTAAGGAAGTATGGGGTGAACACATGGAGGTTCCAGATTTCAAAAGGGCAGTCCGACCCTTGGATAGAACGACAGATTGATTGTATGTAATAGGTGCTATATTTTCAGACAGTGGCCGAAATAGGTCAAAAATGTACTTAGTCTTTCCTTTTGCTACCTTACGCCCATCGCTCTTTTATTTTATTAAAAAGGAGGTAGTGGATAGTTTGGGTGATTTTTTTACGAAAATCGCCCTGAAGATCCACAAAAATTACTTACTGGGTTGTTTGTACGCCTGATGAGAAATCTGCCGATTTACCAGCAGATTGAGTAATAGGAAGGCCTGAGCCGGGTCCTAGGGCGGCAAATTTAATTACGTTATCCCTATTAATATCACCTATTGTGATATTATGAAATGCAATAATTTTAGGACGTTTAATTTTTTCCTTTTAACCGATGAAAAAAAGGAGTAGTTTCTCAAGTTAACGTGTACCTATATTTTTTTATATTATTTTATTGCTGTTTTTGTCGGGAGTTTTTCTTTTTAGTATCTCTGTTGAGTCTGTTGTAATAACAACAATCTCTAATTTATAAAAAAAAAAACTGTAAAAACTTATTCGTGGTCAAAATGGCCATGCATAAAAAAAATTATACACGTCGACTTGAGAATCTCCTACATTTTTTTTCTACCTTAAACACGTCGGTTGGTTGGTTACAGAGAGTCTGTTATTCAAATTAGCGAAGGCTTTTGATTAAAAATGTGTTTTCAGGAATAATTAATAGGCCGAATTTGGTTAAGAGTTGTTAGAACTGAAGCTGGATTGAAGCTTGGCTCGTGGCCCGATTCCGACGGTAAGTTGGAATTAAGTGGGTGCTTTAATTCGGCTCCCGGACTAAGTAATGAGGTTTTAATCACGTGTCAGGGTACTTTTTAAGATAGACTTTTTAGTCAGAGACCATATTATACCTCAATATTAGAGATGGGGTAGTGTAAAATAAATTTTAGCAAGACCAAATCTTGACAGAGTCGCAATCCCAGTAATCTTCTAATATATTATGTAAAAATCTCGTGTCACAGTGTTTGTTATCTTACTTCTCCAAAATGGCAGACTGATTTTTATGAATTTTTTTCTGTCGGCTTTTTTTTTAAGTCATATTTTTTTTTTTTTTTTTTACTATTTACAGGGTAGCGTTTGACCACAAGTCACCTGATGTTAAGTGACGATGTGGTCGAAGATGGCGCCACGCTACACCTGGACTGTGAACTGGCTCTCAAGTGAGGCTGCCGGAACACACCGATAGGTGCTTGGCGACAGATTCTTAACAAGAGGGTGGTAGCTAGCCAGGCGAGTACTAGAAAATACTCTACCATCAAGCTATGGTTTCATCACGATATTTTCCTTCACCGAAAGCTCAAGCTCATTGTAGGATTTGAACCCACGTCCTACGGATCGCAAGCCGACGTCACTACCACTGAGCCATCATCGCTATAAAATCATATGGGTCAATGAGGCGCTGGCTAGCTTTATAAAAAGATTACAACCGGCAGGACCCCACGGACCAAAGACATATTAAATTGTTATTATCATCATCATACTCAATCTACTATTAATCTACCACATGAATATTTAGTCATCCATCCGAGCTAATATCAAAACAAACACGAACATAGTGCTTTGTCTTGATTGACTAATTAATTACACTGTAATCAAGCGTAATGCTGGTTACATAAAGTGAAAACGGATCACTAAATTAACTGTTTGCCGTAAAATTTGAATTTTGTGAATGAATTCACGTTTTAGACAACTAGCTGTCCCCCGCGGTTTCACCCGCGCGGGCTACAGCTTATCGCAACAAAAAGTAGCCTATGTCCTTTCTCAGGCTCTAGACTGTCTCTGCACCAAATTTCATTTAAATCGGTTCAGTAGTTTAGGTGTGAAAGTGAGACAGACAGACAGAGTTATTTTCGCATTTATAATATTAGTAGGGATTGGTAAAGTACTTACTACCTGCGCCCCGAGGCTACGATCGCGGTTTTCCTGTTATCCCACAGGAAGTTTTCCTGGATAAAAAGTAGCCTATTCAGGATATAAGCTACCTTCATACCAAAGTTCAGTCCAAACCATTGAGCCGTTACATTGTGAAGAAGTAACAAAAAATACACGCTCATTCCTCACCTTCCTTGCATATTACCTATATTAATACAGTTTATTACATTAGGTATCGTTGGTATTAGGCAAGTCGGATAACATATTATTTAATAGGCAGTAGCTCCTCATGTTGTTAATTAAATTAGGTACTTAAGTATATCTCCACAATATGTCATGTTTCCTAGGGCACGGCTCCTTTTAAATATTTTATATCGCTTACAAAAATTTAGGCCAACGACGACTACCGAGTATCACGGAATATAAATTCAGGTACTCTATCGCGTGACAAAATAATGTCGTAACCACGGATGATGTATCGATTACGGCGTCTCCGCGCACTAGAGCATCCTCGTATCTGTAGGTAAATAATGATTTCTCGCTGCGAGTATTTCCAGTGAAGAGCATCGGAAAGGAGTCATCCATTCGTAAAATAAATAAACGAATGCCACCCCAAGCGCACAATCACAGGGTTTACGCGCTATTAGAGACGGCGCGGTTTGCGAACATTTGCGTTTCGGCACGTTTCGGGCTCGCGCATCGCGTGCCGAACTGAATGACCAGGCTCGGTGACACCGTCGCGAGCGCTGCGGTCTGCAAGACGCGGCTCCTGCTACGCTGGACATTTAAAACATTTGCGCCGTGTTCGCTTCATTTGTCGCCCACAAACGGTCGGCAAATGAGTGGCAGATTGCAGTAACGGACGGAACGCATCCGAGCGGCGAATGCGTCCGAACCGAACTCGGCCGAGTCATGTCAATTATTCGCCCGATTTGTTCTCGCTCCGATAGACAAATAATTCGGTAAACTGATTTAATTACGTAAACGTTGTGCGGATAAATTACACGGTCGAGCGTTGTTTGCGCGCGTAATTCATTGCGCTACGCGGAACGCACTCTACATCAGTAACGTTATCAATATTTTCATCGAGATTTATTGGCGGGCCCTCGTAATTGGTAAAGTGTTGAATATGTGTACGGTTTTCAGAATTATTACGCGAGACATAATAGATTTTCTGCAGTTGATTTATTGGCGAAATAAACTTTTTGCATCGGCTGTACTGTAGCTATTGTGAAATCGTTAATGGCTCAGTTTAAATTTATGAAATGGAATGAATTAATGCTCACCATAAAGGTATTGTATGTGAGGAGAGCAGCGAGCCGTTGTCCGAAGCGCAGCGGTGTCATCTGAAACAGAATGAAAGGCAAATTAACACGTGCGGCCGATAATTTCAATCAGACAAATTGCCGGTGGCTTGTTTGAGTTGCAAATTCCCGGAGTTCAGAGTGGTCGCGTATACAATTTACCGCGCGCACGTCAAAACAAAATGGCCCTATTACAGGGCACGCGGTATGTAGGGCCATAAAACATGCGGATTTTATAGCGGTAGGTAAGTAGAGCCGCGGTTAGACACGGTAAGTGTCGTTGGGAATTAAGGACTGTATTAAAATTAATTGAAGGAGCAAGGAACATTCAGACAATTTGTAGAAACGTTTAAAGGATAAGAGGTTAAATGTATGAATACAATATTGATGATTATTAAAAGAGGTGGTTGCAGTAGCTGATAGAAAATGTATTACCTTAATATCTATCAATTTATATTTTATACAATATAAGATTAAAATATCTAGAAGCATCTGTGATATATAGGTTTGTGAACGAGTCGCGAGTCTCCGTACATTGGCAACGATATCGCATAACCACGAAGACGTACACGCAATTTGCTATCGAGTAGATCTGCGAGCGATATCGATAAAATGTGTGGTTTGATATAAGGAAGCAATGCGATTATCCATACATTTTCTTAAGGTCACATCTTTAAGTGATATCGTTAAGCGATGCAATTCTGTAATGAATCGCATCGGAGTAAACGCGCTTAAAGTCGACCGTCGCGGAAACCTATTAGATTTGGTAGATTAAATGATAGGAAGAATAAATGTCCTATAATGTTTCCACTTTCAGCGGTGAGGGATGCTTCTATAGACTTTCAAGGTTGTAAAAAAAAACAATGACATGACATGTGAAATTCTTCCGCCCTCCCCGCTGTCGCTCACAACTCGAGCCCGCAGCAGTTCCATGCGAGGGCCGCACTACAACCCACCCACATGGCGATATTCCCACTAGGCCTACGATTATGCCGTTACCGCGTCTATGTTTATAACAATTTCATTAAGCTTAGCCACAGTTTAAAGTAATTGCGGAGAAAAGAAAAGCGAAGCGAAGCTCATCCACACATTATCGAGTCTTGGAAATCCCACACCTCGCGATTTATGCGCTCCTTTCTCCCGCATACTTGCAAAATGTGGAATGAGCTTCCCCCACAAGTGTTTCCGCTGTGCTACAGATTGCAATCCTTCAAGATGGGTGTAAAAAGAGTTCTTAAAGGTCGGCAACGCATCGGCAACTCCCCTGGTGTTGCAGATGTCCATAGGCGACGGTGACCGCTTTCCATCAGGCGGGCCGTCAGCTTGTTTGCTAATCTATTACATAAAAAAAAAAAAAAAAAAAAAAAAAAAAAAACGTTGCTTAAAGTTAAAGGATCGGGAAGCATTATTCGCTTAGCCTGTTACTTTCTCAGGGCACCAATTTATCGGTAATTTTAAAATAACACGCTATATTTATGTAGATTATGACGTTCTTTGTTGTATAGTGAACGAGGAATCTATTAATAGTGGTGACTCGGTAAATATTCTGAAATGGTTCCGTGGGAGTTTGTAGGCTTCCACGATTCTATTTAGGTAGGTACCATACTTTTTATAAGTCAATGCTTATCGTTCCATGAACTACTTATATATCTATTGTTTTTTGGTTCAAGGAGAGTTATGAGATTTTATAATGTCATTACTCGAATTTGTATTGTTTCAGAGTTACTTCTCTAACAATATTGGAAATAATATTGTAAAGTTATTTTTTTTTTTAGCCCTTTTTGACCGCAAGCGCCGATGTGGTCGAAGATGGCGCAGTATCGATATGCCCGATATTAGTGTTAATATCCATCAGTTCCTAATATCTATCCAAAAGTATATACCTAGTGCTATTCAGTAGATTCCTATAGTTTTTGCGTACCAAAAGTTTTTTTGGCAGATAGGTATTTGTACAATAAATAAATTATTGTTCACTAACCTAATTTACTTGTAAAAAATTAATCTATCCAACAGCCAGATATCATTAACGCAGAAACATACAAAATAATTAAGTATGCTGAATGTATAAATCCGAGCTATTATATTAAGTTCATTAGCTGGAAATATGATGAATACGCCACTGCATATAAGAAAGTGCGAAACTACAAAACACTTCAGTCGGCATAACCCAGTTGCGGAGATAGGTACACATTCGTCCCAACACTTGGCCTCGGAGCCTCGAACACAAGAGTTATCGACGGGTCATTAGCGTAACAGGCGTCGGAAATTAAGCGTTCGGAAACCGCCATCAGCGCGAGCGGGCGCGGCGCGACGTTCCAATACCAGTTTTACAGTTTTGGTATTACGCAATTTCTGGCCGGGACGAAGTTCGCAACTTAAAACTTTTATTTGGCGTCGGTTTGTTTGCAGCGCGGAACGCCCGCAACGGTCATTACAACAGTGAACACGCGAAATTTCCGCTTAAAAGTAATTTGCTGTGTCACTAGTGGAGCGAATTTAGGAAACGACCAAACGTTTGTGAACGCCACAGACTAGTGTTGCCGAGCTAAAACTATCGATAGTTTTCATCTGAAAAAGCCATATCGATAGGCCTATCATCGATAGTTTTAAACGAGACAATACTACCGAATAAGTGCAATACTATCGATAGTAATGCTGCTCGCGAAGTGTATACTATCGATAGTATCGATAACATCGATTGTATTGTTACTCGTAAATTAAAAACTATCTATACTATCGATAGCATTGATAATCTTGATAGTAGTATTATTACTCGTAAATAAAAAACTATCGATACTATCAATGTTTTTTTTTTAGTTTTTTATGCTTCGCGGCAGCAATATCGATTGTGTCGATAGTATTGCTTCGTTTTAAGCTATCGGTTGTATCGATAGGATATCAATAGACTATCGATAGTTTACTATCGACCGGCAACGCTACCACAGACCAGCAAGCCTTGGTCTGAGGCGAATGGGAAACAAAACGGCCGGTTGTGACGACGGTAGTTATAAAAGCCCGGTTCTTTTCAGGAAGCCTTTTGTTGGAAACCTCTCGATGGTAGTCGTTGGTGTTTCTAAAGCTATTTGCTTTTGAGATGTTAAAACGAGCGGAATAGTTCTTAGTGGCCTCTCCCCGAAAGCGACTGAGCAGTAACTTATGCCGATCTGGGAGAAACTAAAATGTTATGGATTGTAGCTGAAAACGAAGTTATATTTACAAAAAAGGCACTAAGACCCTCTGAGTACTTATTGTATATTTATTTTCTGATCGTATTAACAAGTCTGTGTTATTTATATAATATATTTAGAACGGATATACCATTTACACTAATCATAACATAACTTATAACAAAATGAATACCTAGGTCAAATAAATCGATGTCACAATAAATAAATTTAACAACACAATAGAATTAAATTTGAGCAACAATAACAACAATAAGACAGAAAAAACTAGAAAATTAGAAAATAAATTACATGTAAGGACACCACTATCTCGCATTCGCCTCGCAATACTTCAGCATTCAGACAAAATTACCTTCCACTATCAGCAAACATATCACAGTAATATATTTATGCAAACTATAATATATAACAATAACAACAAAATATGTAAAGTAGGATAAAAATAAATTAAATGACTAAGAACTAAACTACTTACATATAACTAAACATATATCTACTAGACTTTCTGCAATAAAAACAATACACGGAGAAAAAAGACCTTCCGAATACCGTTTTTCTTCTGAGTCAAAAGGGAAGGACTTGTGATTTAGAAGGAAAACTAAGGTAATTGAACTCAGCTATGTTGGTACTCAAAATATGGTTGCCGACGTCCTAACAAAAGCAATTTATAAAACCAAGACTGAAGACTGTTCTGTGGCTATGAGTTTGCAATTAAGGAGAGGATGTTGAAGGTATGTAATTGCAACACCGGAAAGACGCCATCTATCGACAATTATGTACACTATCTGATGATTCTCACTTGCCTTAAAAACGTAAAATAAAAGGTCATTGCTCTGTCAAAAATTTGTATTTATTTAGCTAAATTAGTTCAGGAATTATTTAAATACTTTCATACAATATCAAATAAGGAAGGAATCGGTCTTGGAAGGTGAGACTCGGAAGGAAAGTCTGATTTTTTTCTAAGTGCAGATTTTTCAAGGTATTAATCGTTTACGATTACAGAGCAAAATGCTTGTAACTCCCATTTTCAGCATAGGTAATCTTGTAATATTCGCGTGATGCCGAACGAGGCCAGTATCACCGCAGCCGCGTTGTTATTGAGGCGGTTTAGCGACGGGCTTCAGTTTTACTGCCACCTACTATTATGATAATGTTATTAAAATTGCCGAGGGCTTTAGTTCTATTATCCAACTTAATTCAAATGGAGCTATCTAAACACTGAAGTAAGTATGAAGTGTTCATTCTGAATGTGGCAACACTGCAGAGACTGTATTGAGAAAAAATCCTGACTTTCCTTCTGAGACTTACCTTCCAAGACCGATTCCATCGAAAAGAAAAGCTTATCATAAAATATCGGACTATTTAGATGACAAAAAAAAACTTGGGATTTTAGTGAACTTGCTCCAATTCAATCAATTAGTAATAAGAATAAAATTGTCGATGTGATCGCGCCAAAAAAATTAGCTGATGCCGGGCGTTTCTTGTCTGTTCTTTTGCCGGTGAAAGGAAGTTGGAACAGGCGTAGCTAGTTTGAAGTTTGGCGTTTTAAAGTGATCACAATGTATCCTATTGAATAAATAACTAATGACTATTGACTAATGTCCTTCCTCATTTTATACCTAAGTTTTCTTTCTGAAAAAAGTCCTTCCCTCTTGACTCAGAAGGGAAACTAATTCCTTCTGTATTTCGGAAGGTCTTTTTTCTCCGTTTGGGGAGTAAATAAAAGCGTCAATTTCTTAAAGAGCTCCTCACAAAAAAGGGTTCACTTGTTTAAATAAGTTCGTTTCACCCGCTTCACTAAGACGATACCTAAAGGGAGATAAAGCAAACGTGCAATTCCTATCAACGAATGGGGAGTGTTTACGGAGTCCTCTCAGCGAGGTAGGTATATACTCTCTCTCGGAGGGCCTTTGTCGCGAGTGTCCGTCGCACTGTAAGTGAGGTAAGCCCTAAGAGGATTGGGGATCCTTCAACTTTTATTAGTGTTCCGTGTAGTGAATGAAAAACCGGATTATCTGTGTTTTCATGCTCATTTCTCTGAAGCGGTTTTGCAGTCTTTAAGTACCTACGTCTATTTTATACACGATTAACGATGAAATACGGTTGCTGGTTGTTGGGCGTCGCGTTCTCCCATTGATGTATCAGCCGGGAGACGTTCTCTACTGACAATATGTCTACCTCTCATAACTGGAAGGCCAGAACGGAGAATTCTGTAATAAAAAAAAGGAAAACTAAAAGCGTTTGCGCATTCCAAGAAAATACTGCAAGTTTTCATTATACCTACCTATGATAAAATTCTCACTATATTCTGATGGGAAATGACTCAGGTTGCCGGAACACACCGATAGGTGCTTAATTAGCAGGATGGTAGCTAGCCAGGTGAGCGCTAGAGAATCTCCTACCTAGCCACGGTCCATCACGATGTTGTCCTTCAATGAAAGCTAAAGCTAATTTCAGTATTTGAACCGCAACCTACGCGTCCCAAGCCAATATCGCTGAACTATCATCGCTTCAACATTTTGTTGAGATTCTGACCCTTGTTTCAGGTCAAACTAATAAAAGTGTTCTTTCTAATATTAGTAATAATACATCTCAATTGGCAGAGTCTTATGTGATTATTATTCTAGCAATACACCACTTAGGTACACTAATCTAATTTACCCGAACACCTAAATGTAAGCACGTAATTAACAGAGTTTGAATTAGTATAATCCATCTTCAAGATCGTAATCTGGACACGTCTGTGAGGTATTTGAAATTCACATTGTGAATTGAAAATCCTTCCCTCAAAGGTTCTCGATAATGGCATCAAGTAGCTGGGTTTCTTGTCACGTCCCTTTGATGGAATAGTGCTGGTACCTACAATCTTAACAAGTAGAAACCTTGTCGGTTGCCAGGATCGGTATAGGTATGATAATATGATGGGCGGGCGAGGAGGGGCGGGCGGGCGAGGAGGGGCGCGCCCCCGCGCTGCCGGGGTACCGGTTGCGACACATCCCGCGGCCGCGCGAGGTGCGCTCGCGCGGAGGTGGTGTCGGGTTTTATATTAAACGGAATGTTAGCGTTCGCATCTGGCCTCACCCGGTAGAACCAAAGCATAGGTTTATTGAACAAATGTGGCTCACTATGACCCTTAACGGAAGGAAACTGGCGATTGGCACGGCATACCGTCCGCCCTGGATGGACTTAGATTTATTTTTAGATGCAATTTCAGATTCTATTACTTCAATAACCAATTATGACAATTTAATTTTATTAGGCGATTTTAATATCAATTTATTTCTTTGCAATAATATTAATACTGAAAAAATTATGACTTTCTTACAATGCTTCAAACTTGATCAATTAGTCACTGAGCCGACTCATTTCACAGATACGAGTCAAACTCTTATAGATTTAATTTGCTCCAATTTGAGCTCGAATAAAGTCGCTTTGGATCATGTTGGGTCCCTTTTTGGTCACTGCCTTGTCGTATGCGAGTTCAACATCAGGCGAGTTAAGCCTAAACCATATACCATAACATACAGACCGTTAAAAAGTATATGTGCTAGCAATTTTGAAAAAGATGTGCAAAATGTTAAATGGAGTCAGATTGCGGCGCTCGAGAACGTTAACGATATGGTTAACGTTTTTAATCGAAGCGTCATAACACTATTTGACATGCATGCGCCTGTGAGGACCACTCTTATCAAACATCACTCTCTCCCTTGGATCACGGACACTATAAAACTAATGATGAGGTTACGAGATGAGGCATCAGCGGATTTCCATAAAACCAAGTCTTCCATTAAGAAAGATTATTATAAGTCTTTGAAAAGTACCGTTACCCAAGCATTATTTCATGAAAAAACTGCCTTTTTTGAACATAATATAAACAGTAAGATTAATAACCCTAAATTATTATGGAAAAATCTTAAAAATACGTTATTACCAAAGAAAAGTTCTGAGCTACCTCCGCAATTTAATGATCCTAACCTCTTAAACTCTCATTTTTTGCAAATACCTGGCGCATCGAGTGTTACCATTTCACAACTGACTTACTTTGAACACCATAAATATAGTGATGCTATCTTTCACATAGAACCGGTTAGTATGGATTGGGTCATTAAAATGATTCGATGTTTGAAGTCCAATGCTGAGGGCTGTGATGCCATTAATTTAAGTATGCTTCTACTGACTTTACCCCAAACGCTTGACATTATAAAAGAGATGATAAACAGGTCTATTACCACGTCCACTTTTCCTGATATTTGGAAGGTCGCAATCGTACGTCCTTTGCCTAAAAATTTAAACCCACTCGACTTGAAAGACCTTAGACCGATTAGCATTTTGCCATGTATGTCAAAAATTATGGAAAAAACCGTATGCGCACAGTTGACTGAGTACCTCGAGAAGAATCGCATTCTACCTGAAGTACAGTCAGGTTTCAGAAAGGGACGTAGTACAGTAACTGCCTTGCTTGACGTGACTGATAACATACTTTGTTCACAAGACGAGGGAATGTGTACATTACTAGTATTACTAGATTTTTCTAGGGCTTTTGACTCAATTAATATTGACCTGCTAATGTCTAAATTAAATTACTATGGTTTTGACCGTACGGCTTTGCAGTGGTTTAATAGCTACTTATGTAACCGTGGTCAATATATTAAATTGAGTTGTAATGATGGCTCTTCATTATTCTCTGACAGAGTGGCTGTTACTAGAGGAGTACCTCAAGGATCTATTCTAGGGCCTATCCTATTTATTTTGTACTCGGCTGACATAAAATTACATATAAAGCACTGCAGATATCATATATATGCAGATGATATACAGGTGTACATTTCATGCAAACCATCCGAAATCGATAATGCAATTGTTAAACTTAATGAGGATCTGTCTGAAATAGCGCGTTGGTCTACAAACAATTGTCTGTTGCTGAACCCTGCAAAAACGAAATATATCATTTTTGGTAGTACACGCCAGCTAGCGAGCATAGCACCTACGCTACGTGTTACTCTCATGGATGAGCCCATCGAGCGAGTGTATGAAGCACGCAATCTTGGCCTACACATGGACTGTGATCTCCGCTTTGAAAAGCACATAGCTGCCTCGATTCAGAATTGTTTTTATAAGTTAAAAGTATTATACAAGATGAGGCCATACATTAAAGAAGATCTTCGTATCCAGCTGGTGGAGTCGCTTGTTTTATCTAAGCTAAATTATATGGATGTAGTTGTCGGTCCGCGTCTGCTAGCCAGAACACAAAAATTGTTACAAAGGGTTCAGAATGCTTGTGCGCGCTTCTGTTTTAACATTCCGTTAAGGGCTTATGTGACCCCATACCTTAATAAACACTTAATATTAAAAATGAAGCATCGGCGAAAATTACACCTTGCCTGTCTTCTTTTCGGTGTCCTTAAGCATGAAGCACCCTCTTATCTTCATGAAAAGTTGACCTGGATGTCCAGAAGGAGATCCCACGGGTCCCGGCAGTGTGCGCCGCAGCTCTCGATGCGTAAGCATAGCTCAGCTGTATTTAGAGGTAGTTTCCGTTACGCTGCAACCAAGTGTTGGAATAACATCCCACCGCCGATAAGGAACCTGCAATATTTAACAAGTTTTAGGAAAAAGCTTAAAATATATCTGATTGACCACCAAAACCAGCAAGAAATGCTAATGCACGATACTAGTGTCATATAAGCATTAACTACTTGCGCTTACCTTATGTAATTTATTTATTCTTCCACTTTTTTTCTTCCTCTGATGAATGACGGTAGTTGTCGATGTATTTCATCATTATTGTATTGCCAGAAAAAAAAGTGTATGGATTTAGTTTATTATTTTTTTCTGGTTTTCTAGTTATGTTTTGTCTTGTGCTAATAATCAAAATATGTTCTTGTGTTATTTTTTGTGGTTGTTTATTTTTTGATATTTTTGTTATGTTTTCTTTTTGTTTCATTGTTGGATGTTTAGTTTATTATTTTTTTTTCTTGTTTTTTGTTTTGTTTTGTCTTGTTTTAATAATCAAAATATGTTTTTACTTTTGTTATTTTTGTGGTTGTTTATTTTTTGCTATTTTTGTTATGTTTTCTTTTTGTTTCATTGTTGGATGTTTAGTTTATTATTTTTTTCTTGTTTTTTAGTTTTGTTTTGTCTTGTTTTAATAATCAAAATATGTTTTTACTTTTGTTATTTTTGTGGTTGTTTTTTTTTTGCTATTTTTGTTATGTTTTTTCTTTCATTGTTGAATGTTTGGTACTGTTGGTGCCTCTTCGCGACGTCGCGTCACCAAACGGTTCCAACGGAAGACCAGCGCTGGTTGTCTAACCAGCATTTTGCTGAGTTGGGGCCGATTTGCGACGGTGACATTCTTGTGTACGTTCAATTACTGTAATATTGTTGTATGTTATTTTTATTTATATTCCATGTACCATGAGTGTTTTTGTCGCAAATAAACGTAAATTCTATTCTATTCTATTCTATTCTATTCTATAATGGTGATATTATACATGGAGTATTTATACATTATAATGATGATGTATTTATACATTATGATAATGATTGATATCAACGCACAGCCTAAACCGCTGCTCGTAGAGACTTGAAAATTGGAGGGTATGTTTGTCTTGATGCATAGGGGTCTACTAAGAAAGGAATTTTTGAAATTTGACCCCTAAGGGGGTGAAAAAAGGGAAACTGTAGCCCACGCGGGTGAAACCGCAGGGAACAGCTAGTATATAATAAAATTTGTTTCTACAAATCAAATTTTCTCTATATTAACGAACTTTTAAAAATACTACTTCCCACAGTCAAAAGAACCTACGAATACTTCGTATCAAAAATATTTTGGTAGGATACGATACGAAAACCGTTATGTTTTTGGAATTGACAGATGATACGAGTAGGTAAACGTTTGTTTATGATATGGCGCAATAAAAAACAACGACACTTATGGAAGTTTGCCAGTCTTCAATATTAAAAGTGCCTGTGTTATTACGACATGTAAGTGAAATAACATTCAGAAAAATAATTCTTTAAGTAGACGTCTTGTGAATGTTGAAACCAGAATATGGGAAGGTATTCGAACAGCCGGAAACAGATGTCATTCAGTTAACTGAGTCATTACTTACGAATTTACCTCTTGGGTTGAAGTAAGAGAAATGATTCACAGCCAAATTATAGGCATTATTGTGTCACTTCTCATTACGAATGAAAAAACCAATTGTATACAATTTATTGTTGGTATTTCAAGAAGTCAATGTTTTAAATTTTTAAAATAATTTAATTGTTTCTGTTTTTTTTGGGCATTTCATAATTATACGCCTATGATGTGAAAATTTTAACTTTTTTTAATGGAACTTACAGAAAAGGTGAGCAAGTAGTTCAACTGCTGCTATGCGTCACCATTGTTCATTACAGTCCAGTACCACCCAGAATTAGGTATTTTAAACTTGTTGCGATGATGCGGTAGATAATCTAGCATGCCTATTCACTCTTACCTTTAAGATTTTTTGTTTTAAGTATTTTTATATACATTTTTGCAAATAAATTACCTATTCTTATTCCTTAATAATAGCGATCAGTTAATAGAGGCTCTTGCAAGGCGTTCCATTCCTTAGCGGTACGTATGATGAATGTGAAGGCAAAACGCTGCGTGCTCAGTTCAGTTCAAATGTGTAAACTTCAATCTCCATTTTTTTTTTATTCTGCTTTGTCAAAAACTACGTTCCATCAGCACGGTCAGTGCCCTCGTCCACGCGACCTATCGCCTTCGTCACGAAATTGGCCCGATCCTAAACACACGGAAAGTGTTTTAAAACGCCCATTCGGCGTCAAATGGATATGTTCTTCCATTCCAACTGTGGAACTAGGGACTATGGAGCTAGGGGTATCGAGCGGGAGTTCCAAATGACCCTACTTGAGAACGTTATGTGACGCTTAAATGTAAGTGCGATGCTCGGGGTGGGGACCTAGAGTTTCTAGGAAAATTTCATTGAAAGGTTGAAAAGACTGGAATAGCTACTCAAGGGTTTGTTCCTTTGAATTGGATGAAAGAAGCTTTTCACTGTTTTATGACCGTTTTTAATAAAAGCGAAGGCCACGCAATCACATACCTGTATAGATCTGACATTAACTAAAATTTATTGTGGCTAACACTGATTTAGAGTAGGAAATGCGACATCTATCAACCCGCGCTTGGTGAGCGTGGTAGATTATGGCCAAGCTCTCTCTCTGAAGACGTAATAACGATGATGATGATGATGATGAAACTATCAGAAACTATGCAGAACGAGGATCATCAATAACCAGGAACCAATAATACTTGCACTTTTTTTTAGTTAAGTATACGTTAATTGCAACATTCAAGGGCATGCGATATCTACCAACCCGCACTGGGTCAGCGTGGTAGATTACAGCTATACTCTCTCTCTGAGAGAAGGCCAGAGTCCCAGTAGTGGAAACGTGAAAGGCTGATGATGAACCCATCAACAGACAAGCTATATCGTCTGTAACAACATCGTGAAATGGAAATTGTTAGGTACATTAACTCTAGACCAAACTAAAATGCGAAAGACAAATATGGCATTACTTACAATAAAAATGTGACACTAACAATTATTATGAAAAGTATGTTAAATAAGTCATGGCTCAGCAATAAAGCTCTCACTCGTGCTGACAAGTCATGAATACGGCGTATCTCTCGTCGTTCGATGCCTTCCGATAGATATATCTAAGTTTCAAAAGAATATGATTTCTACAATCCACTCTCAAGATTGTGTTCAATTTCCGCCTCCAACCGGTTTGTATGCAAAAGAGAAAGAGTACCCGTCAAAGTTCGCATAAAACTATATTTCAAACTGGACTGTTTCACAAGGAAGAAAACACGCTATTTCCTTTTGCCACAGACAGCCAATCGGGCTACAATAACTCGCTAGAAACAAGAACAAATGAAGCTTAACAACAATGAGATCTTCGTTTAGGCTACGTAGAGCCGTAGTTAATAGATTAGTCGATGATTACAAGGAAGTGGGGCGTAATCACTGCATGTCGTGACGTATCCACGGCGGCGCAGAAACGCGGCTGGATCCCGCAAATAAACCAACCGGGAGCCTTAGACGTGATCCCTAATTTACAGATACATCTCCGGGAATAAATACGCAGCTTCCAGGGCTCCAGGAGATAAGGAGCGAGTGAAATTGCTTCACAGCTGACTCAAGCGAGGAGCGACGCTACAAGCCAGCCAACATCAGTGTTTAACATCAAACTATTCCACGAAACGCCGTGGTTTTGCTTTGCATATAGATACAGCATTCAATTCTGGTTGTATCACGAATGCGTGGTGGAAACGGGTTTATTCAAATTTTATGGGAACTTTTATACAAATAGCAAATCGCTATCACAACATGAAAATTTCACTGGCAATTTGTCGCGCGACTGTGATCCTCCGAGCCTGGTGTTATGTTTATCTGTGGAATACAGTTTCTTTTTTATTGCAACTGTTGTCGAGACGAGCAAATTGCTTGCCTGACTAAGGCTTGCCTATTACAGTGCAGTGCCACACAGAATAAAAAACCTAAACAGTTCAAAATTCTGCGCATCAATGCACTCCAAGATAATTCCTTTAAAAATTGTCATGCTGTAAGCAAATTCTTAAGCTTTATTTTGCTAATACAACGCCTCGCCTCGTTTTGTCTGTAAATATTTCCAATGAGCTAATTCATCATACACTGTAATTCCAAAACCTTTTTTCCCAGATCTAAGCACATTAAGTAAGTATTTTCATACAAAGGAGCGATTAAAACTTGGGCCATAGCTCGTCTCAAGTGTTACTGCATGACTTACAACGCTTTTTGTTAAGCACAAAAGGCTTTTAACGCGGCCGAGCTGTAGAAACACCATGCGAGGCGAACCTACATCATGCGATAGTCCATTGTTTTTACGCAACAACTCAGCAGGGCCAAGCGTGTGATAAGCTTCATGAAACAGCTTCGAAACAAGCGTAGATTTCTTATCTAAATTAATAAACTGGGCTGTAAGAGCGAGTTAGTATACTCGTTTATCTATTTTAGGATGGAGTATCTCATTTACAAGAGCGATGGTGGCCGAACGGTTTGGCGTGCGACTTACAAGACGCCAACACCGAGTTCGAATCGAAAAGTTGTGGATGCCACTCTGCAACTGCAATTGTTGTGTTCTGGCGCTTCGGATATAAGAGTGCCTAGTTATTTAGTTATTCACATAACGCGCAACATTTTAGCGTGTTGAAGTTAGGAGAACGAGGCCGCAGGCAACGGATTGTTGGTGAAAAGTTACTTTATGTTCATGTTCATGTTCATGCAGACTTATAAGATGAACAAGACACCACGTTGCAATAATGATCAGATGTAAGTACACGTGCTTGTGTGTGTGCGTGTATATGTGTGCGAATCTATTCTTTCGAGACTTCAAACCGCTAAACATAAATATTATCGCGATGAAACCATAGCTAGGCTAGGCTATGGCTTGACTAGCTACCATGAGTCTGTCGCCAAGCACCTATCGGTGTGTTTTGGCAGCCTCCCTTGAGAGCCAGTCCCCAATCCAGAATTACTGTGACGTCATCATCAGACGTTCTCACTGCTTCTTTGTTATATGTTTTTAGGCCTTCTCTCTGAGAGGGAATATGAGCCCATACTCGACCACGCGGCCCCAGTGCGCGTTGGCTATAGTGGTCAGCCCTCGGCTAAACGTGCCCTCCGAAGCACGGAAACGCTCAGTTGTAAATGCCACTATTGGTCCCCCATCAATGACCGCAGAAAATTGATCAGTTAAGAACGACTATGTAGTGCGTCAGCACACAAAATAAATGTTAAGTGTTTCAAATTTTTCTAAAAATTTTAAATGAAAATATAAAATAGTCGTCACTTATATAAAATACAACGAAATCAAAGCCGGTTCATCTACGAGTTACGATGCCACCGATAGACATAAATACCCCTCTGTTTGGGTCGCATCAGTGGTTTAAAATATGACATAATAGAGGTATTTGCTATATTTTACGAGTATTTCAGTACCACACCTCCTCAATTTGACACCCTTTCAATGTGACCATGTGAGGGCGAAGTGCGAGGTCCCTCCGACCCGATCCTCGTTAAAAATAACCAGATAGTGTCTCCGATGATATCGTTACAAGTTTTCTTGTTTGCTTTCAATATGCATGGGTGGGGGGGTGTATGGGTTGCGCCGCGGCATCGATACATCGATATTTATTGAGACTGTTCTGGAAACTCGTCGATACGACCATAGAAATATTGCAAGTATAATTTAACCTTATCGTTGTTGAGAGTAAAAAAAACAAGTATCTTATTATCTCCCAAATAACATTACTGAGTCCAATCTTCGGCTCCTCTCATCCAACCGCTGCCAGCCATTTTGCGTATGTCGTCACTCCACCTAGCCGGAGGAGATTACGTTTGCCGAGTCACGGTCTCTTTTAAAGAACACGGTTAGTCGTTTAACTCAACGGTTATCGGTTCTTCGGCTGATATGACCAGTCAAATTGCCACTTCAGGTTGCTGATCCTATAAGCTATGTGTCAGTGACCTTGGCACTCTGACGGATCCACTAAGTTACCCACACATACTTATCGATAATTTCGCAAATACACATCTCTAGTTCTGAGTATCTATTGTAAAGGTCTGAAGGGTATTGTTAAAAATCACGACGAGTGCTGCCCAAAGTTTTTGATGTAACTCGTAACAAACTTAAGTTAGTAGGCATCGGGCGAGGGACGAAAAATGTTAAAGGAGACAGTGATGTAAGAAGAAAATAATGTAAGATAGTATGCTGAAAGTTATATTTATCACAACCATGTCACACGCGGTTGAATATGTGTAAAAATTTGAACTTTGTCGCGAAGAGTTTGTAAAATATTTGATTGAGTGGTATGTGAAATAATTTCTGTATTTGACTGTGCCTAAATTTAAATAAATCAAAATTTAAAGTTAAGAAACGTTTCAGCAATTTACCATCGCTGAAAACGATGAAGGAAACTAGCGTGTCCAAGAACAATATTCGAGAGCATGCGACATCTACCAACCCGCACTGGGCCACGTGATAGATTGTGACTTTCACTCTCTCTATAAAAGAAGGCCTGTGCCCCAGCAGTGGGAACGTAATAGACTCATGGCGATGATGATTTAGTGGGTAAAATAAATAAATAAATATAGGGGACATCTGCACACAAATTGACCTAGCCCCAAATTAAGCTCGAAACTTGTGTTATGGGTAGACAACGATATACATACTTATATAGAGAAATAAATACTTATATAGATAGAAATATTTAAGACTCAGGTACAAATATTCGTGCTCATCACACATATATTTGCCCTTACCGGGATTCGAACCCGGGACCGTCAGCTTCGTAGGCAGGGACACTACCAACTCGGCTACCGCGTCGTCGAAATAGGTCAATAAACTCTATAGAAAAGCAGCTTATCCATACAGTAACTTATTTGTTCAATTTCACAGCTCGCTATTATTTTCTGGCATGATACAATATCTGAAGAAGTTGATTCTTCTATAAATTACTCAACAATGTCCATTAATATTTTACGCGTACACCTACTTGACTAAAACTTGACCGCCAAGAAGAGTAGGTACGCAAAACAACCATTTTTCATCCATAATGGTACTTTGTTCACAAAGGGCATAATTTTTACCACCACATAATTAAAACCCGTAATAATCCCTTTTGATATTTCCATTGTAACCAAAAGGTGCTCGGAATGAGTTACTCGCGGTCATATTTTGATCTCGCCCTTTGGAGGGCGGTCCAGAAGCCCTATAATTGTGATAAATCACCGCATATCCCTTATAGAACGGCGCCAGCCTGTGCTAATGGCCGATACTCGAAGAAAAGGCATTTGTATAGAACCTTTCTCGGCTCTAAGAATCGGGGAAAACTCGCCCGGAATTTTGGGAAGCGTGGCCGTATGCTATGTTATGCCAATTAATGGGGATTTCTTTGCGTCAGCCATACAAAGAAGTTTTAAAGATCTTGATAGATCAGAAAAAGAAGAAATATCTAAAAGGAATACCTTTTGAAACTTTATCAAAGGAGTAAATAAGGACCTTACCTTGGATAATAACCTTACGAGTTTCTTTTATACGGAGTATATCTGACGACAGTTCGAAAGCTAAGACTGCAGAGTCTGCAAAAGCTATACCTGTAGGTATACAACTATGGTTGTCATTTACTGCAAACAATTAAAACGTTCGACTATTCTGTGAGCCCTGTTTAGTTCGTCAATTGTGTCGAGAAAATGAAAACGAACAATACGCCTATTCCCATCCGTATCGGAATTGGATCACGAAATTGAAATAAACTGAATCAGAATATTCCAATCTAATCAAATAGTTACGACTATTGTTGCATTGCAGCATCTATATGAGATACCATAAGGAATTTATGGTACACTAAAAATCCAGCTCCTCGCAGAGATAATCAAAGAGGAAATAAAATATTATACCATTGCCACAGACAGTGTTATGACAAGTTATGGTACGACGGAATATTACTCGAATTCATTTTCTAATGTTGTATTGTGACAGAATGCTGAGCACCGCAATTTGGGTCAATCAGAGCGTCGGTGTCGTGTTGTCCCGCAGCGCTTCATTTGACGCACAAATTGCCTCCATCACGGAGAATCACGTAAATTAATTCCACATATCCAAAAATCAAAATCACGGCAACCGGCTTTAGAGCCTGTTTGATATACCCGGGCTTAAGACTGATGCCCTCCCTGATCCGACCCTTCCTATCCCTGTCTGATTAGGGCGCTTTCAAACTAGCGATGTATACGCGTATTTTCGGAAGCGTATGTAGGTCTTTTGCCACGCGCGCAACTCGTACGAGCGCTGACTTGTATAAGCGCGAGCCGCGTGAGACATAGCAATGTTTCTTCGTCAGAATTCATGTTGATACTGACTCACCAGTACCGGTTCGAGCGAACATGCTGGATAAGCCCGTATACGGTTTTTGAAGCGCGAAATATAGCACCCGTGTAAGCGCGTATGCCGGAACAACCGAATACGCGCAGGAAAAAACGCCAGTCGGAAACCGCTCTAAGACTCCGGTATACCGCGGCTCGCTCTGTACCCCGTGGTTTGGACCATGGAAGCCATAATGACCTCACTGCATCGCATAATAAGGGCGAGAAACTCAAACAGGAAAGTTGGCAATTCAAGATTCACAAGAACAATATTTTACCTTTTTCTATCGTTGAGGTAGATTTTTAAAAATACAGACCTTTGGGAAATCACGAGGTGGTGGCCTGGAAGCGGAACGTAACGTCTTCGCGACAATGGAATATGTTCCTTCTCACAATGGCTATAGGGTTCCGGGGTAGAAGCAGTAATATTGCAAGTTTATTTCAAATGAGTTGTTTTGCGACTCGTGCTGTTTTCATTTCACAGATGCAATCTTGTTGCGATTCCGTTTTCAAGCTACTGAGTAAACAATTAATACTTGTTCTACAATTCTTAATGTGAATATATAACATTATGACACCTTCCTTAGTTCTATTTCACAATCTGCTATTATCATAGTCTGACCAAAGACATCCATACTTAATACTCGTATGCGATATTGCGATAAAAAGTAGAAATCATGAGTGAAACAGCGGGTTGCAGTTTGTTATAAACATGTGATCTTTGCAATTCATATTAACTTTGTATTTTTAATGAATTAGCGATAAATAAAATGACACATTAGTATTTTTGTTGCCTCCCTTACTAGGTACTTGAACGAAACCATCTCTTCTGAGTGACACAAAATTAACCCTCTTACATAAAGTTGATGCCAGCTTTGTAGGTCGAATTTTACGAGAGTTGCCCAAAAGCGACGCGAGCGGGGTGCCGTCGGTTTTTTAAGTTATTGCTCGTTCGAGGAGACAATTTAAGAAATGTATTGTAGCAGTGCCTACTACGATCCACGGGATTACACTGAGCGCGAGAATTTGAGAAAAATGCGAAAAAATAACATTTCTTCTTACGTTTTTAGGACGCTCGCATGTACGAGAACTTTGAATACAATATATATTTTCTATTGTAAGGTAAGGGATTTAATTTGATACGCGTTTCATTATTGGACAAATGTAGCTATCTATCACACTTCTAATTATATGTAGTGACTATCGGTGTGATCCAGTAGCCTCACTTTGAAGCCCATTCCCAGTTCAGGAGTAGAGTGGCGCCACCTTCGTCTATACTAAATTCAATTCAATTCATTTATTTCAGATTATGTCAAAATCCATACAGATCAATTTAATTAACTAATATAAAAAAATACATAAAAACATCAATTAACAATTCTAACTCTAAGACAAAACAGGCACAATATAACAAAACAATGGAACAGTATTATATTAATGTAATCCATATTTCGGTTTGGATCCGGAATGTCCAATATGCAACCTGGTCCAATGCTGCATTATTGGGCAGTCCAGATCCATCCGCCAGGCAAACAGCTGCTGGTAGCTGTTGGAGCTGCCGCGCACCCGGCGCATCAGGGACGCAACCCGCTTGCGCATGATAGCTGCAAAGCCATCTATGTGCGCGTCCGCAAACATTCCCGATGCGCTACAGTGGCGCGGCAGCCACATCAGCGCCCTGAAGGCGTTGTTATATTGGACTCGCAGGGCGCTGTACGACTGTTTTGTATACCTGACCCACAGGCCACACGTGTAAAATTGTATTTACATTGCCGTGACTTTTATTACTAAAATAGACTTGTACGCATCACATAAGCTCCAGAATTTCTATGATATAAAACAAAACATTGCCGTTGATTCTAGGTAGAGTTTCACTGACCGAGCTGGAGTGTGATTTCGCCCAGTTTAAAAAATAAAAGACGGCAGTTTATTAAGCTTCTGTGTTTGCTTCAAACCAGCAAACAACAGTTCTACAGTTCAAATGCACACAACCATTCTACTTACAGCAGTTCTCGCATATAGCACAAGCTAAACCTTAGCCAAAGCTTAAACCCGCTGTTATTTTGTTATGAAACTTATCCGTAGCATAATTAATTAGCGTTTGCAGACAATTTCATTAGGCTAGGGCGAGATAACAGATGGACCAGCGTTCAATTACCACCGCCGGCGCCGCATTGTTAATGTTATTAATGGTCTAACACCGCAAAGACAAAGCCGATAACCGGTATTGTTAGTACCCGAAATTTAAGGTATCCGCGGCGACTAATGCGGTATTAAAATTAATATCGACGGAGTTTCGGCGGTTTCTTCGCTCTAGCTTTAGCAGATTTTAATGAAGACGCGGTTGTCGGAAATTAGGAAGTTAAACCGTGTGTTATCGGTTCGATTATTAGCAAAAGTTTATTAATAAACGGTATCGTATGCGACGTGGCACCAGTGGCAGTGGTTTGATTCAGTTTTATTCTAAATAAAGAATAACTAATGGAAATATATCACACTGCCCCGCGATTTTTCCGTAATCTCACAGGAACCGTTTTAAAGAGATAAAAAGAAGTCATGAAAGAAGCTATCTCCATTCCTAATTTCACTCAAATGCGTTAAGCTGTTTCATCGTGAACAAGTAAGTAACAAACATGCATTCTGCCTCAGATAAAGTGTGAAGAAGGCGTATGTGTAGTTCTTACTTGCATACCTATTCGCAAACGGTCTAAAGTCTAAAATCACTTTTCGCACCGACTCGAAAAAAATCTGACGCATTTCTATGTCTTTCTTAAACGTTAGAAGTAAGTACACAGGGTTTAGTTGGTATCGGCGTCATCTCATAAAGTTCTCTAATAACCCTGCTGACTCTAACAATCTCTGGTCCTACAAGATCATCAGCAACTACAAGTTTCCACTATCATCTCGATGCGCTAACTCAGAATTACTACTTGTTGTGATTTCTATGCAAATATCTACTGCGGCAGAACTTGTAGCAGCGAACAGGCGCGTGTAATTAAAAATCAATTGCTCCCCATTACATTCCGTCGTCATAACAGCACAAACAGTACATTTACCAGCTAATTCAATCTCGGTATCTTCCCGCGCGTTATCTAGGCTCTAATTTAGTCCGCGGGTAAATATGTATGCTTGTTGCGCGAATTAGCATTTTATCTCTGTGCCCGATTTAATATTCATGTATACGGTGCAAGCGCATATTCCTGGACTATCATATACCTACTATATTGCAGGTATAAGTTCACAGCGGGGACGGCTGCGGGCATTCTGTTTTGGGGCGGACACATGGGGAAAAGTGGACGACGCAAACGTTAAATAAAAGAAGAGCATTTTCTATTGCTCGGTATCTAGTTAAGAATCTGTCAACAAGCGCCAATCGGTGTGTTCCGCAGCCTCAATTGAGAGACTGTTCCCAATCTAGGCTTAATGTGGCGCCACTTTCGACCACATCGTCACTTAGCATCTGTGTGACTTTAAGCCGAATGCTACCCTGAAAGATGAAAAGAAAAGCTGTATATAAAATTATTTCTGCCAATAATACGGTGTCAAATGATGAAGGGTGAGATTTCATAACACAAACGAGCCAAATTTTGTCGTCCCGGTAGTAACTATGTTTTTAAATTGTCTTTGGCCATGACCACCGAGATCATCTCCTCGCACTTCACTAAACCATCAAGACCTTGCAGCGGCAGATTTCTATAGATCCTTTTTTAAGACAGGACAATTTTATGTCCTGTCTTAAAAAAGGATCTTTTTTTTTTTTTTGCTTGTGGCAACCCTACGAATAACAGCTGACTAAAACCTGTCCCGTTAAAATTTATTAATTTAATTGTTTTACGTACTATTATTGGACCCTTACCAATTTCATTGCTATAAAACAAACTAATGTACGTGTTTAGGTAGTATTAATAGTGAAATTTTTAGTATTTTTTATGTAAATGTCAACTTATTGTTGAGGCATTTTCGTTTGTTTAGTTTAAAATTGTGACGTTGTTATCTCGGTTTGGAAGTGTTTACTGTGTTTGTGTGACTTATATACGTGCAATACATCTTTCGTATGATTATTAGAACGGAAACAATCACGTAAGTACAATATTTCCAAACTATAACCTCACTTGTTGGCCAAATAATTTGTTGGTGGATCTGTTAATCGCTCACATTTTACCTCAAAATGATGACTAGAAGAGCTTTATCTCGTCAAGAGGAATCCAACAGACTCCTCTTGACCTTGCAAGAACTGAAGGCCACCAAGGAATTGTGTGATCAACTCAACAGAGAAAGAGATGACAATGAGCAAATTATGATTGAAACCCTAAATAAAAATGATAAATTAAAAAGTGAGTTATCGGCGTTACACTCACAACAAAATTCAATACTTGAAGAACGGGACAGACTTCAAGAAACGATAGACAGGTTTGATCAGTGTGCTGCTGAGTACGATCTTGCCCTGAAGACAATATCTACCTTGGAACGGGAACTCCGGGAAGCTCACCGTGTAATCTCTCAGCTCAGGGAGAGAACAGAAGACAGTACTGCACTGAAAACCCTTAGTCTCTTTAATGAATTAGTTTTAGTCCGTAGGGATTCACTTCCCGTCTCTGCTGCAGGGGGTGTGGGAACCACTCATACTATTGACCTTACAAATGATGACACAGTGGGAACTATTTACCCTTGTAGCAGAAACAAACTAAAGAAATATGTTAAAATTAAAAAAATTATCAATAAAACAAAAAAATTGTTAAAGAGCCAAAAAAATTTAGTGAAGTCAATAAAAAACAAAAGAAATAAAATTGCTTTATTAGATAACATTAAAATGTATCAACTAGAGTTGCAAACTACCAGCATAACATATCAATCTGAAATAAAGGACCTGCAAACAAAAATCACCAGCCTTGAGACTTCACTAATTACTATCAGTGGCCGTTATGAACAGTCTCAGTACATGATGAAGGAGTATATATTGGCGATGGATGAATTGCTCAAATTGAGCCACAGCAACCTAGAGTGTGTTGAGTCAAATATTGACACAGCATGTGACTGTCAACTCACAAAACAGCCAATGCCGGTTTGTACTGCTTCATCATTACCAGAAATGTCAGACAGTTTGAATGTCTTGTCTGGTGATAGTGTAAATGAAACAAATTATGTTATGTTCAGCGATGAAATTGGTAAGCATATGGGTTCAAGAGTAGGTATGAACACTGGATGCCGGCTCATAAATAATTGTATGCCCAATTCTAGTCTGCGTGAGTTGATGCCAAAAATAGAAAAATATAAATATAACCACAACTCAAATCTGATAATTTTAATTGGGAATAGAGGAAATGTCAATGAAAATGAGCTAAATGAATATGTTAAAACGTTAAGATTATTACAAGTAAATGAAATTATATTGTTTACCTTCCCCTATAGTCACAGTTTGTCACAAGCAGAAAACAACCTTAGGTATAAGTTAAATTTGACTTTACATGAATTGTCATGTAATTATAATAAAATTAATCTGATTGACACTAACAATATTGTTGGTAAAAAATATTTTTTGACCAAAGACAGTTATTGTCTTAAAAAGTATTATAAACAACGGGTAGCTAATTCGCTATCTTATTATTTTAATAAGACAGCCAATAACTTGGCTAAACAAATGTGCTCTATTGAGTACTGTCTTGACAACACTATTCAACAGTTGGAAACAATTCCAAATAATTTAAACATAGTGGCATGACAATAGAGGAAGTCTCTAGCCCAATTAAATCAAAAAATATTGTTTACAAATCTTGCCCAAAATCACAAATCATAGTTAACGAAAATGTAAATAAATTCAACCTGGTCCACCAGAATATTCAAGGGATGAAGGGCAAATGTTTAGAAATTGAGTTGTTCATGAATCACAATAACATTGACATTCTTTGCATTACTGAGCATTGGCTCAAAAATCATGAACACATATTTAGTTTTAACAATCACCAAGTTGGTAGTTCGTTCAGCAGAGTTAATGCAATTCATGGTGGTTCATTAATACTATTAAATAAAAAAATTAAATTCAAAGAACGCAAAGACATCGTCCACTACTCAGCTGAACGAATAATCGAAATAGCTTGTGTAGAATTGGAGCAGTTCATTATTTTAAGTGTGTACAGGCCTCCAACTAGTTCATATGATGATTTTGAAAAGTTAATGGAGGAAGTTCTTTTCAAAATATCCAAGTTAAATAAACAAATTATTATCTGTGGAGATTTCAATGTAAACCTTTTGGATGTTTCTACTCTAAGTACGAGAATAACTAATTTATTTAAATCATTTAATTTGAGAAATTTGTTTATGGAGCCTACAAGGATAACTGCCACTACGGCTACTTGTTTAGATAATATTTTTACAGATGTGAATGTAATTAGTCAAAGTGTAATAAGTAAATTAGATTCAGACCATTGTGGTCAATTAATTACAATTAAAAATAAAATAAAAATTAATGGAAAAAAATCTGTCACATATGTACCAGAGACCGTTGATCGGATGGAGAAAATAAAATTAAAGCTGATCGATGAACTTCCTTTTTTACCGGATCGTAGAAATGCTGATGATTTATACAACTCTTTTTTCAGCGTATTTAGCAAAGCTTTCAACACGATATTTACTCCAAAAACGATCATGGTTTCTGATAGACCTAATTTTACGGAGTGGGCTACAGTTGGTATTCACAAAAGCAGGCAAAAGCTGTACGATCTCTACAGTGAAAAACAATATAATGAGTAGTAATGAGTTTAAAGAAACTGTAAAAACATACTCAAAAATTTTTAAGACGGTCTGTCACATTGCAAAGTCTCGTTATATAAGTTCTAAGCTTAAAAATAGTAATGACAAAATTAAAGCAACTTGGAAAATTATAAATAGTGAGACTGGCAAAGTCAGGTCTCAAGCTAATAATTACAACCTAAATATTGGCGATACCAGTGTCAAGACTGACATTGAAGTAGCTAAAGCATTTGAAACCTTTTTCACTGACATTCCAGTCTCTACTACTAAGTTCTTAAACTCATCGCACACCATTGCAGAATCTATGTTAAAAACAAATGTACCAGAGTGCGAAATTCCTTTTCAATTTGACTATGTTAGTTGCAAAGATGTAGTAAAAGCTTTTAATATGATTAATGTCAAGAAAACTACTGACCTCTGGGGTATATCCGTGACCGTTGTTAAGCCATTAATTGAAATGATTGCACCCGAATTAGCCCTAATATTTAACAAATGTATTGACGACGGCGTGTTTCCTGATCTGATGAAACATAGTAAGATAACACCCTTGTTTAAATCGGGTACAACGACTGACCCTACTAACTTTAGACCAATATCAGTATTACCAACATTTAGTAAAATATTCGAAAAACTTATTCTAAATCAATTGCAAAGACATTTCTCAGCAAACAAATTACTTAATCAAAAACAGTTTGGCTTTACGCGTGGTCGCTCTACTACTGATGCTGGTGTCGAGTTATTAACTCACATCTATGATGCCTGGGAGGAGTCACGGGACGCTCTAGGCGTGTTCTGTGACTTGTCCAAGGCATTTGATTGTGTTCACCACGAGACACTGATCAGGAAGCTCCGGCACTATGGTATTCGAGGTGTTCCTCTGGACCTTGTAACCTCATACCTTAGTGATAGGATTCAGAGAGTTGACGTGAACGGGAAGCGATCCTCGGGGTCAGTAGTCACAATGGGAGTTCCGCAGGGTTCAATACTCGGACCTTTTCTGTTTTTAGTTTACATCAATGATTTGCCCAGCCTTGTTAGTGACAATCACGAAATAGTATTGTTTGCTGATGATACGTCGCTTTTATTTAAGTTAAAGCGACAACATAACATTTCTGACGACGTGAACAATGCTCTCTCCAAAGTTACAGACTGGTTTGATGCGAACAATTTGATGTTAAATGGAAAAAAGACAAAATGCTTGAGATTTGTGCTGCCCAATGTTAAAGAAGTACCAACAAATGTAAAAATTAAGGACGAAGAATTGGACCTTGTCAAGACTACAGTATTCTTAGGCATAACTTTAGATCACAAATTGCAATGGGGTCCACATATTGTCAGTCTATCGAGCAGACTTAGCTCTGCAGCATATGCTGTAAAGAAGATCCGTCACCTTACTGACGTTGATACAGCCAGACTAGTCTATTTCAGCTATTTTCACAGCATTATGTCCTATGGAATATTGCTGTGGGGAAACGCTGCTGATATTAACACCATATTTGTATTGCAGAAGAGAGCTGTTCGTGCGATTTATAACATGGGCCCCAGAGAATCTTTAAGAATTAAGTTTAAAGAAACCAAAATAATGACAGTTATTTGTCAATATATTTATGAAAATGTAATGTACATACGGAAAAATTTAAATAGCTTCAAAAAGAGAAGTGATTATCACAATTTTAATACTAGAAACAAAGATAAAATTGCTGTACCCACCACTAGGCTCCATAAAGTTAGCAACTCGTTCAAAGGTCAATGTGTACGCTTTTTCAACAAAATCCCAAGTGAAATTCAAGACTTGTCTATAACAAAATTTCAAATTCGTATAAAGAGAAATCTCATTAGTAAAGCTTATTATAAAATATCGGACTATCTAGATGACAAACAAGCTTGGGATTGTAGTTAATCTATCTATCTTTCTTTCTATCTATCTATTCTCCCTATTTCCCCTATTCTAACCATTTTCGGTAAACAGCCAAAACAGTCATGCTCACGAAAGTGACTTTGCTTGCAGCGGCGTCATGTGTCGGGTCGCCCTCTTCCCTCTCATATGGTCGAGGAGAGCGATGGCTGGCACATGCGTCAACTCGTGAACGGGTGCTGCTTGTGGGGTCTGGTCTGCTTTGGTTGTGATCCCGCAACTCGTTAATATTCATGTTCCCATATCCCAATGTGTACAACCAAACAAGAGAAATCTTATTATTAGTAAAGCTAAATAAAAAATATCGGACTATTAGATGACAAAAAAAAAAAGCTTGGGATTTTAGTGAACTTGCTCCAATTCAATCAATTAGTAATAAGAATAAAATTGTCAATGTGATCGCGCCAAAAAAATTACCTGCCGGGCGTTTCTTGCCTGTTCTTTTGCCGGCGTAAGGAGGTTGGAACAGGCGTAGCTAGTTTTAAGTTGACGTTTTAAAGTGATCACAATGTATCCTATTGAATAAACATATTTTTGATTTTGATTTTGATTTTTGATATGTGCGACCCGCGATTCCCCTAAGACATGCACGACGTGACACTGCATTACGTCCATCAATTACCGTTATTTTGTCTAGAGGCCCTATCCGTTGGTGATCTCTTGCCCCTGGAACATTACTAGTTTCTACATCTATGCCTCGGGTGAATACAACCCTGGTTCCAGGATATATCTCTGTGCCTGGAATTAATTAGACCGGCCTACAGTACATGGCTGCGACCTACGCCAACTTTGAGTGTTTTATTCAACGAGCTTGTGTAATTCTATCTAACGGTTGGGTTATGGCGGGTATTTCTGATTGTACGAGTACATGTCTCATTTACTTTATTCATGTTGATTATTCTTTTTCTGTAACGAGTTACTGGCACGAAACCATATAGCTTGGTGGTAAGGTATTGTCTAGACCTTGCCTGTTCAGCTAAAATTATCAAGTTAAGAATTTGGCGTCAAGAACCTATCTGGAAGTTCCGGAAGCGTCACTTAAAAACCAGTTCCCAATACAGGCGTAGAGTCACCATTGATGACATTGTCATAAAAGATCTGGTGACTGGTGGTCAAACGCTGAGGTATATAAGGATTATTTTTATATTTTTTTATTTACATAGTCTTGCCACAGTGATGACGTGGTCGATGATGGCAAATATTAAATAACAAGCAATTCGAGAGATTTCAGAAATTAAAGAGATATTAAGTTATTAGTTATTATTAAGTTTTACGGAGAATAAGATAAATTAGAGATAGGTACTACATATATGTTTCGGTCAGGTCAAAACCAACAGGCCAAAACATGAGAAAATACTAATCAACTCATGAAAGTAACAACTATGAACGAAGTACACAGTAAATCAAAACGAACTTACCAAACCGATATTCGGATAGATACGAACTGAATTCGTAAGTCCAGAATGCGAATTAGACAATCAGTTTATTGAGTTAGAAGGTCTGTTTTGCAAACTTGCTCGGGTTTGTAACAGACAGCCAGAGAATCTGCGGGATCCTAAAGTTGAAGGTATTATTTTACAAAACCTTATTGGCCCTGTTTCAAATTAAAATACAACGAAATATTTATGTAGGTACCCTTTAACACAGCTCTTGTGTTAATGGGTTATGTTTTGGTTTCATATAAAATGTTTCGAGTTAATTTTATTTTTATTATAGCAAATTGTTGGATAGACTAGATTAGATATTGTTTTCGATGTAAGTATGTTCGTGAAGCCTATAGAACAAATCGGATCATGATAGAATTAGACGAAAAATATTGGACATTTGAGTCACAAAAAAGAAGTAAATAAATCACTCCGGCAGTTTTCTTGACTTGAGAGCCAGTTTCCAATCCAAGAGTAGGGTGGTGCCAACATCGACCATATAACGTCACTTTACAGAAGATGAATCGTGGTCTAACGTTACTCCTTAAGATGTAAGGGAACTGACTCTCAAGCGAGTTATAAAACATGATTCAAAAATGCCAGAGGACGCTGTATCGTTCTCAAACGTAGATTTTCCCAGAATCAACACCACACTTAAGACTCTGTCTGATGTCAACGACAAGTCGATAGTATAGGTAGATATAGATACCTACAGTTAGGTTGGCGTCTCAGAATCGAGGAATGACTTGTGCCTATCGGAAACTTCACTCCAGGTTTACAGTAGTTTTTCTTTATGCATTTTATGCGAACGGCGAAGGAGTGGAACACCTTGCCGGCGTCTTTGTTTCCCGACAGGTATAATTTGGGAGCCTTCAAGTCAAGAGTGAATAGGTATCTTCTAGGCAAGCATGCTCCATCTTCGGCCTCGTCATCACTTACCATCAGGTGAGACTGAGGTCAAATGCTTGCCTATGTCATATAAAAAAAAAATAATAATAATGCATTTGAGTTACGATACGAACAAGTCGCTTGCTTTGTTACGATTTAGATGTCATACCTACATGCTCATAATAATGCCACCCAGAATTTTGAACTTCATCAGTTTAAAATTTACCTAATGCGCTTGTTACTCTGAGTTAAAAGATCTCTTTATTTCACTGGAAACATTTACCTTCGATCTGGAACACAGATTCCTTTCCTTTTGTTGCTGTGTACGAGTATATAACCTTATTCTTTTATAACCGGCTGCCTTCCATTATTTCCATGCTGTATACAGTGTACTATATAATCTTCTTTTATAACCTGCCTTCCGCCGCTAAGCACACAGTAATTTTGTTCACTTTCCAGCACTTAGCAAATGAGATTTCTATTAAAAGCTCCAACGTAATAAAAGTAAAGAGGTAGGTAACAAGTTCGCAACGAGTTGGCTTGCGCACATTAGAAGCAATTCATCAAACCTTTGCGCGACGACATTTTCACGCGTTTCATTCACTTTACGGGTTTATTATACGAGGATTTAGAGAGTGTGCTGCTGGATGAGTCTGGGGGTAAGTAATTGTTTTTATTAGAAACTAGCTGGGACCCGCGGTTTCACCCTGTAATGCTGGGGACACACTTAGGTCAACGTCAAGGGAAGTGTCAATGCCTATCATCGCGATATATATTGCGTAATTATTAACGCAATTATGTGAGTGGCTACACTTGAACGGTCAACGTGAATGCACTTGAGTTATCGGCTAACGTCAAACGCCAATGTGAAAGCCGTTGTCAAATGTCGTGGCCACACTTATGTCAAACGTCAATCATCGCGCTATTTAACGGCATTTCCCGTTAGTGTGGCCCAGCATTAGGATTCTTGATAAAACGTGCGTTTTTCGGGATTAAAATTAGCATTTCACTTTGCGGCCCATAAAAGTACGCCGATCTGTTGCAGCGCGACAAAACAACAAAAAACACTTTAATACAAGTGTTATAATTAAGGTTCACAAGCCTTACAATCAGGATTAGAACATTTTTTTATACCTCTGCTGATGCTCTGACTTCCATTATGAACATGTTCAGTTAGATTAAAACTATACTTAATAATTTACATTTATTAACTATCACTTTCTATGGAATCAGCAAGATAAAGTAGTAATGGATTAGACATTTTAGCCGAAGAACCGATAACCGTAAACTTGTTCTTGAGAGGAGACCGCGATTCTGCAAACGTACTGTAGGACGTCCTCTGGCTAGGTGGAGCGACATACGCAAAGTGGCTGGCAGATGGGAGGAGCCGAAGATCAGCCTCTATGTCGTACTTTGGGAGAGGGTCCAGCTGATTATGATGGTCTAAAATGTGAATTTGTAAGCACAGGTATGAATTTAAAACAGGGTTGTACCGCTTCCACTTTACACAGTTATCAAAGGTCGAAGGCTCGCGCGTGTCACCCCATGTTTAACTGTATATACATACATACACACACACCAGAATACAGTAACGAGTTCCGAAGTTATCACACTTCCCCCGTTTGACATTCGAGGACTCGGTATTTTCAGTAAACCAAACAAAATTTAAACTTTGGAGAAGTAAATGTATTATATTGAAAACCCGTGTGAAATGTTTTAGATAAATTAATTTCTTTTACAGAGAAATTTTATGATACTCACGGATCTCTACGACTACTGGTAAATGAGAAACAAATATTGGCTATGAGCTGTGCGCCACGGTTTTGCCTGCGCGGGTTGTAGTGTATCGCGATAAAAAGTATTCGATGACCTTCTCCAGGGTTCAAACTGTCTCCATACCAAATTTCTTCAAAATCTATTTAGCGATTATGCGTGAAAAGATAACAAATAGACTGAGGCTCAGAGAGTTACTTTCACATTTATAATAATGGTAAGGAAGTTTTGTTAATGTTGATTATTTTGTGAGTATGGATAAAAAATCCTGTAGAATTCTGCGCACGGGTGAAACCGCGAGGAACAACTAGTCTTACATAGTCACATGACTTCAATCAAAACGAAATAAATATAAAACTCTCACGTACAGGCGGCACTCGCTAGGGCATAGAAAACGCGTAAATAGCAGAAAGGTTAATTAGCAATTGCAATTGGAATTCTATCCGCCCTCCATTATATCGGCTAATTGTCGATTGCGTTCGATTATAGCAAATGCTCACGTGCCGCGTCTAGTGGGCAGACCACTTGCGTATAACTTTGTAACTTGGGTCTATTTGTAGGTAGGTAGGTACCTATATAAGTACCTAGTTAGTGGTGGTAACTAGTTTAGTTGACTAAGATATCAATCATTGAGAAATTTTGTGTACTATCAACAGGGCATATGATGAAAATTGATGCAATATGAAGTATCCATTCTGCTGATGGAATGCCTGAAAGCTATAAAATAGTTTAAATCAAACGATTTTAAATTCATAATTATGATGCAGAAAATTCATTAACAATGTTGGGCGCCAAATTAAGGCCCAACAAGGTTTCAAAATAAAATATATAATATAATATGTATAATCATATGTTTTATTGTCATAACTTTATTGTGGACTTTTTATGATGTCAATATTTCGAGCACCCAAAACGACACCTCATATAACAATTAATTCAGATATACAAAACAGTCGGAGATACTAGTTGTTGATTAGTAACAGACCTATAAACTTCCTGCTTCAGAGCAACTGGTAGATAGAAATTTAAAATCATGACCTTCGAACCGTTTCCGTTTACTCATCCCACAGTGTGAAAAAGACACAAACTGACGGTATAATTCACGTATTATTTACAAACCTCTGCACAGATTGTATCGCCTTGAATGCCCGCACCTGCTTGCTTGCTGCAATTCTAATAGAGGTATTGAACTTGCGAGAGCGGAAACCAAACGCAGTTCGCACGGCTATAACACTTCCCAGTGCGCTGATCACCCCATCCTGGACCTTGCTCCGATTAGATACGGCGCATATTGTACTAGCATGCTATGATAACAGCATAGGAGGCGCCGTCTTTCGTTCTTGTGCCGCTAAGCCCGCTAATGGTTTTGTAAATTAACACGTTACGTGTTGGCGAGCAGTAACAAAACGCAACAACTTTTTTGTAGCTAATGCAAAATCGTAGCCAATATTGCCGATCGACTGTTTCAGGTCTAAAAATAATGCTGTCCTTATTTCCGACGCAAAAAGAGGGGTGTTATAAGTTTGACGTTGATGTTTGTCTGTGTGTGTGTCTGTATGAGACATCGTAGCTCTCGGGTGGACCGATTTCTATGCGGTTTTTTTCATTTGAAAGCCAGTTTTGATGAAAATCGGTCCAATATTTCAAGGTTTTTTTTAATTTTAAATTTTACTTTCGCGGACAGAGAAGGATACCAATACTTTGAGACCTGTCACATTAAGTTTAGTTTTAATTAATGCACAACGGAATACCAACCACCAATACCAAAAAACCACTAATATTTATATTAATTAAGTATTAGACACATAGTTATTCCGAACTAGTAACTTCGGAAGACACGTCGATATAATTTAACATTTTTTTCTTAGCATGTTACCCTAATGGCTCAGCAAGTTCGAAATTTATTATGTGTACGTATATTATATAAACCGACAACAGGAAGCAATATTTCCACATTGTTAATGTATTGTTCAGAATGTAGCTTATGATTTTCCAGTGTAAGCTGCGCGATGCTTTCACGGTGCTTAAAGCTGGCTTTTCGCACCTGAACACAGGACGTACCTTTGGTAAAATCGTAGTCTGAACCGGGTGCTTTAAAACGAATTCACCGCCTCTTTGTTAGCGAGCTACGTGTCTGTTAATTCGTTTACTCTTTCCGAGGAGGACTCTAATGGGAGAGCTTTCTTGCAATTAGCCGCAATTAAGATACTTCGTAAGGAAATGCCAGAGGGATGGTCGGCGCGCGATCGATGCCAGCAGAATCGATTCTAAATTGGCGGCGCATTGAATGCCGAGTGCCGATTGCCCAGGACGGCGTTCCCGGATTTGTTTGGACGAGTAATTAATACCCGATTACGCCGCCGTTCTCTGAGTGGCTCCCACGGCGCCGTGAGAGTATCACGAAATGAGCAACGTTTCGATTCCTGATTTTAATTAACAACCTGAAATTGAGTTAAATTGCTTCCGTAGAGTAAGCAGCTCACTAAATGTAGGTACCTAATTTCCGAGCTCTTACCGAGTTTGTTTACAATTAATTAATTTAAGCTCATAGTATATATTCGAATATAATTGAATATATTCATGGAATTTATATCTGGATTGCGTTATGAATAAACACGACACTATCTCTCGGTTACGTACTCCACTGTCACAGCCGCAGCGATAAATTAAAGTTCGTTATCGACAATCAAAATTTATCGTATAGAAACCGTCGAAATAAATCGACGGCAAAGGTTATCTGAGCCAAACATTAAGCTTCCTTGTCGCCCTATCTCATATTTCTATTCGGATCGATAAATAGGCGCGGCGGCTACCTATTACAATTAAAGCTCTCGATAAAATCGACATGTAACGCGTTGGGTATCGCTAGTGCGGTGCGTTTATCGATACGAGTGCGATGCGTTTGGGTGGTCGGGCCACCCGTGGGCTGCGTCACCGATGTCTGATCGTAACCTAAATTAAGTGGGCATTAGCATGTAAATATTTCTGGAACAATAGACTTGGACATGTCGCGAGCGACGACAGTTCCTACAGCTATACGACTTGTCGAGTGTTGAAACGCTGTTGTTGCTCTTGTAATTTCGACCAGTAAATGGAAATTCAATGCTTGTGTACATATTTTATATTCTTATTCTTAACGAGTAGGTACCATGTTTATGATCTAATTTACATTGATTTATTAACTATGTATATACTTTTTCAAGAGCAACCGGCACTGGGCAAGCCTGGTAGATTACGGCCCATACTCTGTCTCTGAGAGAAATTCAGAGTCCCAGCAGTGGGAACGTAAAAGGCTGATAATGATGATACCTCTTAATACTGATATAAAAAATAATAGTAAACTAAATAGTTAAATTATGATGCTATTGGTAATTACATAAATTGTATCTATTGTTATGTTAGTAATCACTGCGCGGTATTAAATTCATTATGGGCTGATCACATAACCACATTACACTAATGAAGGCCTATAATATCGGGATTCATTTCAATTTATTGATCACAAAGTTTCATGTTATATGTTATGTTAATCAGTTATATTAACTGCAATAAATGATCACATCGTGATGAAACCATAGCTTGGTGGTAGGGTATTTTCTAGTGCTCGCCTGGCTGGCTACCAACCTCAAGTTAAAAATTTGTCGCCAAGCACCTATCAGTGTGTTCCGGCAGCCTCACTCCTCACTTGAGGGCCAGTTCCCAGTCCTGATGAGGCGTGGTGCACCTTGGACTGAATCGTTAGTTAACATCAGGTGACTTGCAGCCGAACGCTACCTTGATTGTAATAATTTATTTACATAATTGTAAGTACTTACAAAATTTGACTTTTAGTCATGACTGGTTATTGAAATTAACTCTATAGTGACGAGCATAGTAGTCTCACGGAAAACTTAAAGATGCAAAATTCTAGGGGTTGCATTGCAATTTTGTGGTCAGACGTGTCTGTTCATCTCTGTATTCAATTGCATACTATATATGTATTTCTAACAAAAATCATCTTTAACAGCATTAAAAAGGTCAATCCGCAAAGACCTAAAGATGTTATTTTAACAATCAAAACCCGGCCGTTTACCTTAATATAATCATAAACGGAGGTTACATAGTATTTAGCAGTTACTGTAACAGCTGCTAAGTTAGGCCTTAGCAATAACCTCATTAACCTGTCTAGGATTAGAGGTTAACTCAGAAATCGTGTTAAAGAAAACAAATGAATATGAGCGCCTAGAACTTCGCTGTCCATTAACCGAGATTTCTTATAGGTGCTTTAAGAGCATTCACGCAAGCATACTTTACTGCTAAGTACGTTAATAAAGCTTTATTATTATATCTATACTAATATTATAAAGCTGCAGAGTTTGTTTGTTTGTTTGTTTGTTTGTTTGTTTGTTTGTTTGTTTGTTTGTTTGAACGCGCTAATCTGAGGAACTACTGGTCCAATTTGAAAAATTCTTTCAGTGTTGGATAGTCCATTTATCGAGGAAGGCTATAGGCTATATTTTATTTCAAAATAAATTAGGGATCCGTAAGAAAATTGCTATTTTGCCACCCAAGGTGTGAAATCGAAAACCTATTTTTGCGTGCGCTGCAAAAACTATTGACACTAGAACAAAATAATGTATTGCGGGTTTGTAGGTCTCATTTAGATCTACAAAAAAGTCCGCGAGAGCATATGTCTAACTATTATAGTTATGCCACAATAAGTGATCTTTTATTTTAAAAATTTAATTTTTGATGCCGCCGCTAGAAAAGGCTCTTTATTTGTATCTTGGTATTAATCCTTATCAAAATAAACTACTTCTTATTCAAAACTGTTTCAATGCCTTCCCATAACTTTTTGAATCATTCAATTCGGACATTCCATTCGAAAGATATCACGAGTTTAAAAATGAAAGTAGTAGTAGAAAAATAAAACTGCCGCACCGCAGCGCAGCGGGAAACGCGGTGAGGTGAGCGGGGAGAATCTATGAAATAGGTAAAGTGCGGTCGCGGACCAGGCGCGATTCAAACGTGCGGTCCAAGAAAAATTAACTTAGAATTAAAATAGGATAATGGGTACCTACAGCAGGTAACGCGTTGAGGGGGCACCGAAGTGCGGGAATAATTTTGGAGTACATATACGGAATATAATTATACGCTATCGCGCCTAAACTACTGACCCGATTTAAATGAAATTTGGTATAGAGATAATTTGAGCTCCGGGGAAGGGACATAGGATACTTTTTATCGCGATAAACTGTAGCCCACGCGGGTGAAACCGCGAGGAACAGCTAGTTATCTAATAATATCAAGCAAATTGAATGTAGAACAACTGGTTTCGCTCAAAACAGTGCAACGCCAATAAGTTTTCACTGTGGAGAATGTAATTTTGTTTCAAACTAAAACTACATTTGAAATGTGAAAATAAGCAGACCACTGCTCGATGTTCGGAAGATATGGCAAAAAGGCAATATGATTACCGATGACAAAGATCTGTAAACTGTCGGCTGTTTGATGTTTCAATCATAGTACGATCATGCCCCTTGCATCGTCCTAGATCATGCCTTTACTATTATGTATGTGTTTAAAAAACTATTTCGTATATAGTCGGTGCTGATGCTAATGCTAGCTAGAAGACGGCTTCGTTTACAATTTACTCGTATGTCCATTTGTCCATAGCTTAAAAAGAAACCTACATAACCTACATTGTCATTTGTCATAACAAAGAGCTTAAGTTTGTGACTTTGTTTGTCAGGTAGGAAAGTAATATCTGGAACAACTGAATCTGATAACAAACCTATATCTAGGTCACTTAGTAACGTATATATAGTCTGAATTTTCGGAATGTATAAACACGGATTTCTATAATATTTATGTTACATCACAATAGCCTATTCAAGCAAAACATAGGCCAAACTGCTAGTAAATTATAATTTGTCAGTAATTTTCTAACCAACTCTTTTCGTTTTAAACTAGAATAGATCCGTAGAAGAAGTCAGAAAAGCGACATTCACAACGTGTTGTTTACTTTACATCGAGTATTGAATTGGATTAAACTACAAAAATATGAACTGATAGTACTCGTAGGTGAATCTGAAGTTAAATAAGCATCACACCTTCTTAGAAGAAATAAATTAACTCTTGATTTGAAGATAGCAAGATTGACCATGGTATTGAAACGTCCACAAATGTTATGGTTACCAACATCAACACCATTGAATGAAATATCATCCAGATATAATATGGCCAAGTTCACGACCGTCGGCCGTAGCTGTTAATCATGCCCTATTGTATTTTGACAACACTTACACTTCGGAGTTATCACGATATTGTTAAAGGTCGACGTGATTCCAGTGATTAATGAACGGGCTGCGAGTTGCGAGGGCATACGAGATGGTGCGAGAAGGTGCCAGAAGGTACCAGAAGGTGCCAGGAGGTCCTAAGTAAACACGCTATCTGATTTCATCTGTCATCGGATTCGGGGCATCGCTGTGTTACATGTAATGTGAGCATATTGAAACCAACCTATTTATGTTGAGCTTGGTCGGTTGAGAAAACAATTTGTCAATGCTTTGATTAGTTAGATGTTGAGAGATTTTGCTCTAGTCTGCGTTACTGCGTTACCATAATGAAATTCTGGGCAAATCTGAGAATGCATTGAGACTTGTCCCGCTTATTGCGAGCTTGGAATTAGGTTTATATATTTCATTTAAAAGTTTATTTTTGAAAATAGAGTAGTCTTTTACGTTCTATCTGCTGGTACTATGGCCTCCTCTAGTATGGGCCGTAATCTAACACGCGGGCTCAGTGCGGGTGAGTGGCCTTGAATGTTGTGGTTTTTGGACACGCCCGCGTCGGTTTCCTCGCGATATTTTCCTATATTAAGGCGCAGGTTTCCAAAAATGGGGTTATTTAAAGCTATCTTTCTGTGTAATTCTGGTCTAAAAAAAATCTAATAAAAATATATGTTGATCTACTTGATATATAGCAGGACACCTTCAGGCCGAAAAATGCAAAAAATGTATTTATATATTGAAAACAAATGTGCAAAGTCCCCATTTCCTAAATGTTTAATACTACTTTACTCCTAAACTATATATGTAACAAAGACTTGTTAATACCATCAGCTTATAAAAAAATATAATACCCAGGACACCTTCAGGCCATTTTTTGAAAATACTGCTTTAATTATTTTTTGCGAATTTTTTACGTATTTCATACTCGCAAATCGGCACGTACACCCCTCATTCGCCCATAAAGTCAGTGCGGGACGAGCCGCCGTGCTGAACGGACCTGTGCCACTTTTCTCCGCATATTTTTGTAGCTGAAAGTCGTACGATGAACTACCTATAGGCTATGAGTGGTAGGTGCATAGTGCCGCGGCGAGTTAATTGCCTACTCTTGCGGTGATGCATAGGGTTGTCACTTTTATTTTTAGTTAAATACTAGCTGACCCGGCGAACTTCTTTCCGCATAAGAGGCAATAAATGAGCAGATTTAGGATTTTAAAATTAATTAACGTTAGTAATAAATAAACTCGCATAAAACAAAAACATCTTCAATTCACAACTTCAATATCAACCATAGACAACATTACGTTTAGCTGTCAGTTGTGTTTTGTTACACCATGTCAGTTGCATTTTGGTATACCATTTATGAGTATCATATTTTATCTTATTCCGGACGAAGACAAATGCAAAAAATCAAAGATTATAAAAATCGGTCCAGCCGTTATCGACTTATACCTAAGTGTTGTAACTAACATGCCTTTTTTTATAGATTATATTATCTGTGTATTATGACAGCGCAAGGTGTTTAATCATGTAATTTATTAAAATGTTTTACCAATTCATAAATGGGTTGCATATTGAAGACATTTTAATAATTATAAATTAATAAATACGATTTATTATAAACTATACAAATGAAATAGTCAGTGAGAGCAGCAAATCCGAGCGAGCGAGCAGTGTATTACATAAATGCGCGCGATCAAACGCGTGGCACAGCCCTACTGAGTCCCAGGCCGGTCCCTGCGTACACGGCGCTCGCTACTCAATCACGCGCACATTCAAATGGCGCGGCAGCGACTACTAGCCGTGCCCCGCGGCCTCGCCCGCGTGGGAATTGATGTGTTGTACAAACTTTAGAACGCCATTGCACAACCTCTAGGGGTTTTCTTAAATATAAAAAATACGTATTTAATTATTTACTTTATAGTTTATTTGTACCTACTTTTAAGAAAATCCACATAAGGAATAAAAAAAAGCCATACAAACTTTAAAACTCTATGGCACACCCCGTAGAAGTAATACATATCAAAAAATAAAAAATGCGTTTTCAATGATTTACTTTAAGGTTTATTTGTACCTATTTTTGAGTCAATCGAACCAAGGAATGACATTTTTCATACAAACTTATCTACCTTATTTAACCCCTTTCAGAGTTGACTTTTCAAAATTAGATTAGCTTATGTGTTAGTCCAATACCTAAACTGTCTACATTCTAAATTTCATCAGTCAAATTCGGTTCAGTAGTTACGTGGTAACAAACATTCACACACACACAAACTTTCGCATTTATAATATTATAGTAGGATGTTGCTACTGTGTATATATGTAGATACGGCGGGCTCGATTAGTAGAGGTACCGCGCCGCGCCGCATGGCGAGAGCGTCGCTTCGGGCGCGTTGGCCGCAGATCGCGTAATTTTGGTGAGGGGATGCGCGGAGTGCGCGGAGCAGTTTCACTTGATCAAGCAAGGTCAACGACGTTATGGAGGCTCTTAAATCTTAAATGTGGAAAATGCCAGTTCAGTCTGGATTTGAACTCTCGCAACTCATAAAACTAAACCTGTAGGGAATACTTGCAACTTGTAAGAATTACACCAAGATGAGATCAAAGACACACTAATCAACATTAATATAGCTATAGATGCCTAAGTCCTAGATATTACCGCAGGATAGCTGACAGTACATGCGGTTCACACGGCACACGAGGCCGCGGTCACACTCGACGAATGGGCGGTATGCTGCCACCGCCCGCAATCTGAGGTATTCGGATCCTACCTGCGGTCCTACATGCGGGGTGGGTGATGCATGAATCAGTGGTATAGTATCTAGGATATTGGGTAATTACTCCTACTTACTTACTTAGAACGACAACAGTCGAACAGTAACGCGTGCGCTTTACAAATCACCGCTACTGAGTTCGCTTTTCTTTAAAATAGTGTGGCAAACTATATAGCAGATGCCCGTTTGATGGTACGCAATCACCGACGCCTATGGACTTGAAACACTAGGGGCGTTGCCGATGCGTTACCCTTAAGCACTCTGCAGCTGAATTTGTAGCTGCTGAAAGACAGATGGAGGAAGCTCATTTTGCATGTAGGTGTGTGGGAGAAAGGAGCGCATAAATCGAGTTGCCCTCGGCCCCGCACCTATGACTTAAGAAGTTAAGGGTGGATTTGCTATTGCTCAAACCGGGGAAAGAAAACATCGTGAGGAAACCGACATGTCCAAGAACTACAACAACAGGGTAGCAGTAGGAACGTAATAAACTGATGATGATGATTTCTTCTTAATTTTGTGTCCCTTCATTAATCTTGTCATGGTAGGTACAGCGGAAAAAGCTCAATAATGGTTGACCATAAATAGAAAAATAATGAAAACCTTCTGATTTCGTGGACGTAATTCCAACTAAGAAACGACGTCAAGATAGGATAAAATAAGGCAAACCAACTAATCCGTAAAGCGGTTAAGGTTCGGGTTTCAGGAATTTCACCCCACAGGCGAGTGAGGAGTACCTCATGCCTCTGGTAGTAAAAAAAACGTCGAAGAATCACTTAATATAATCAAGGCAATAAAAACAGTTCGATGGCATCAGTTGTTTGTATTTTACAATTTGCCACAGACAAGACTACGTAATTTACCAATCGCATCAAGAAGTCTTGTTACTTATAAATAAAATAGAAGGGAAACGTTTGCAAACGCTAAGATGAGGACTTTTAGTTTTAATTTTTATACATCATATCGTGTAGATTTATATAGGTACAAATGTAACATCTTGATATTTTTTTTCGCTCTCAAAGAAAAAAATGGTTGTAATCAATCAAAGTTTTTTCAGCTCAAATCTCGTAATCTCCGCTTTAGTGAAATAATTTCGAGAACTTCCCAATGCGGAAAGTTTTTCTCGTTACAACGCAGCGCAAAATTCGGTAACAGGCACCGGTATTCCCAATACCTGGGAACAGCGCATACCGTTTGTTTCGTCCGGGCGACTTTGGACTTCCGAAATAGTTTCACGGTAAATAACGGAGTTTGTCGGTGTCTCTATCAGTTTTTGCTGTTCACAATTAGGCGCTGTGTTGTCGAGTGGCGATCTATCAAGTGGAACAAGTACGTTAAGCGGCGCTTAGAGGTCGGCTGCCGTCGGCGAGGCAGCTCTGATCGATGGGCTCGTGGAGTGAGGTAGCACCTACCGTGTTTGGAAAATTAAGAATGCAAGATCGATTAGCTGAATTACACCTATTTTTTGTATTTGTTGAGCTAATATGGGAAAAGGAATAGGTATAATATGTTAGTAGGAATGGCAGGAGGTGGCGCAGGACAGATTGAAGTGTCGTTTTTTATTATCGGAGGCCAAGACTCACTTTGGGTCGTAGTGCCGCTGATATCAGTAAAATCTTATAAAACATTACATGATAAAGTAAAATCAGAAGGAAATACCAAGTTTGCTACTACAGCATAAATGATTTCGTAAATGAAAACTTCACGAAATGACTTAGAAATAGATCGGTCCCCTTCTACATTGCTATTACTCTATTCAGGTCCATATGTTCGCTAAATACTCAAATTTAACCATTATGAGCTAATGGGTTGAAATACAAACTTATGACTGCAATAAATAATTGAATAATGAGTACCTATACCTATTGCTTTTAATCGAGGCACGCCGGTCGGGGCTGCAGTCAAAAACTAATAAAAACTTAACCTTTCATCGAGGCTTGAAATGGATTCATTTATAATAAAAATAACCAATTAACTACGTAAAGTAACATTTACGTGCATCAAAACCCGCCATTAAGTGATGCAGTCACGGAAACGTCAGTTGATTAAAAACCATAAACAAGTAAAATATTTTACGTCGGAAAAACGAGTTCATGCAGGAAAATATATATGTTGAGCTACAGCTACTTTATGGCTTATTTATTGGTTTATGCGCAGTAAGGTGCCGTTTTTATTATATGCATGTTAGGCAGAATAAATGAGCTGCCTTTGCCCATGTTTATCACTCGGTCGTTAAATAAAGAATTAGGCGCGTCAATCGTTCCCAATACCCATGTTCCGTTTCCGCCGACACATGCGGGCGAGTAAATAACTCAATGTGAGCGTTAATTATGTCGAGTAATCTTGAATGTGTCGGTGCTGCGTTAAACGGAACGTAATCACACGAAATGTTTGAATTTGAAACGTCTCGCTGCCGCTGGTTCGGCTCTTTGTTTACGTTGAGTTTAATTATTTAGGATTTGCAAATTTAGCAAGTGTTTGCTAACTACCTACGAGATCCTAAGCCGTGTGATGTTTCTTGGGGGATTCTAATAACTTCCTTGAATGAGTGTGTAAGTAATGTGTGTACGTTACCAATATGATAGGTAAATGATTGATCTACTTAGTCGTGTCATGTTTCCAATGAAATAAAGAGACTTAAAACTTCCTACTAGTAATATTATAAATGTGAAAGTTTGTGTGAATGTTCGTTACCACGTATCACCGTAATTACAAAACTGATTTTCATGAAATTTGGAATGGAGATAACTTTTACCTTGGATTAACAAATAGGCTACTTTTTATCCCGGAAAAAGGTTCCTGCGGGATAGCAGGAAGACGCGGGTGAAACCGCGGGGCGCAACTAGTATGCTATAAAATGGAATATTATGTAATAGGTACCTATAAACCTCATCACTACATAGTATAAAACAAAGTCGCTTTCTCTGTCCCTATATCCAGGGATATAGGATCCCTATGTATGCTTAAATGTTTAAAACTACGCAACCGATTTTGATGCGGTTTTTTTAATAGATAGAGTGATTTAAGAGGAAGGTTTATATGTATACTACATATAGTAGAAGAGTAGAGAAAAGCCGTAAAATTGAAAGATTTGTAAAACACTGCCCCAGATTAGTATCTGCAAATCTACATTGCACCCGTGCGAAGCCGGGGCGGGTCGCTAGTACCTATTTATAGCGATGATGGCTCAGTGGTAGTGACGTCGGCTTGCGATCCGTAAGACGTGGGTTCGAATCCTACAATGAGTTTGAGCTTTCGGTGAAGGAAAACATCGTGATGAAACCATAGCTTGGTGTGGTGGTAGGGTATTTTCTAGTACTCGCCTGGCTAGCTATCACCCTCTTGTTAAGAATCTGTCGCCAAGCACCTATCGGTGTGTTCCGGCAGCCTCACTTGAGAGCCAGTTCCCAGTCCAGGTGTAGCGTGGCGTCATCTTCGACCACATCGTCACTTAACATCAGGTGACTTGTGGTCAAACGCTACCTTGTAAATGGTAAAAAAAATAAAAAAAATATACGAGCTGATTGACTTAAACGTTAATGATATACCTATAGTAACATGTTACGTGTGTTTAAGTATACCTACCTAAGTTTTTCAATAGCTTGTTTGTTTTACCCACTTTATTCTCTCTACGTTCTTTTCCAAGACATCCGTAGCGGGCCGGTATCGGTTCAATTAAGTCTAATCTATTAACTTTGAGGTTTCTCGCGAGGGGACGCTACTTCAGTATTCTGCGGATTAACAAAGCCCTGTTCCTTTATTTAAAAGGACATAACATGTGATCACTTTAAGACGTCAAACTTCCTGTTCCAACCTCCTTACTCCGACTAAAGAACAAGCAAGGAACGCCCGGCAGATAATTTTTTGGACGCGATCACTTTTACTGTTTTATTCTTGTCACTAACTAGTTGCCCCCCGCGGTTTCACCCGCGTGGGCTACAGTTTATCGCGATAAAAAGTATCCCATGTCTTTTCTCAGGGTTCAATCTAACTCTGTACCAAATTTAATTTAAATCGGTTCTGTAGTTTAGGCGTGAAAAAGACAGACATAGTTACTTTCGCATTTGTAATATTAGTACGGATTGATTCAATTGAAGCAAAGAATAAAACGTGGGGCAATCTCAGTCGTATAATAATGCAGTTAACCTATTTTCCTTTCTCATAAAACGTTTGAAGTTTAGCTACTGCACCCAACAGCACAATGCTTCACTTGATTTTGTCCAAACGTTCGTGTTTCACCGCGATACCATCGGGTTCCGCCTTCAACTTGTCTGCCGGTTTCACTCACAATGAGGCTAATTTCTAGAATGTTCCGCTTGCAAACTCTATACGCGGGTAACAAGATTAGGGCTATTATATTGCCACTGAACTAGATTTTGTATTTCCTACTTCTATCTAACCTACACCTACACTGTTCTTAACGAACTGCAAAAAGGTTGAATTTACAGTAGACTAAAAATTTGAAAATCGCCTTATCAAAAAGTTTTTATTTTAAAAATTAACCGTGAAAAAAGGTAACCTCACTACATTACGTTTCGTTCTACGTAACTTGACATGCAGATATTGACGAATTACCTGGTATTAAATTGAAAGCAGAGCATTCGATTGTGATTTAAATAAAAAACAAAACACAAAAAGCAAGTTGGCCGAGTGATTTCATTAAACTATTGACTCGCTGAAAGCGTTTATTTAAAACGTTGATTACTTATTCTAGCAATGGCGGCGCATTTCATCTGCCAGTTGTTTATTTTCCCGGTATTGTCCAGGACAATGGTACGGCCATTGAACAGTTATTTATGTGTTACGGAAATGAAGTTAATACTAGTCACCATTTATTTACAATACCGTAAAATTATTTACGAAACTATAAATTTGAACGTGCACTCGACGGGGAAAGCTTAATTTAATTTTAATTTTCGTAGTAAAATGCGTGTGTATATATTGAGCTTAACTATAACAAAAACGTGACGTGCTTTAAATTACCAATTCAACGACCAACATTTCTGAATGAAGCATTATTTTTCACAATAGCAACATTTGCTGAATAAAGAGAAAATCTATGACAAAAAATCCCGCTGCGCATTCCAAATTCAAATCCGGCAGGAATAACATTTATTTGGTTGTAAAATGTAGAGACGCTTTTAAAACTTTGACATTCTTTGCTTGAACAAAACGCGGGAAAGTTTTAAAGTAGCACGCGAGTAGCTTTTCGTGTCGCTCCGCCTTTGCACACTTTAGCTGTAATTAAGAGTCACAAACTCACAAACAGCATTATGATAACGAAGTTAATATTACCTAGGCATGTTAAAGTTCCACTACACAAAATGTACGTCAACATACTTTACAGTATGAACAGGAGAAAAACAGTAACACACTAATTCCAGAAATGAATAATCAATCTGATCCGTTATCCGCGGTGTTGGATCGATATGTCATGTCATAATATGTCATAGCAATAGGGCTTGACAGATTATTACTACTTACATGACATATCGATCCAAAACCGAGGATAACGGATCAGGATCGATTATTAATTTCGGCCGATAGTCAGTAGTACTGAAAACTTACTTAGCCCTAGTACTAAAATGACATTATGACATGACATATCGATCCAAAACCGCAGATAACGTATCAGGATCGATTACTAATTTCGGGCGGAAATCATCATTACTTACTTTTTTCTTCTTTTTTTATCGAACTGAGTGAGGAGACGAGCGTGTCGCTTGCTTGATGATAAGCCGAACTTCAACAGTTCAAAAGCCTGCGTGGCTTTGCACTGCGATCGTCATTCGTTATTCTATAAATCGTTTTATGACAAGTTATTTAATTGAACAGTTATGTTAGCACACTACTGCTTGACGATATTTTTTTTTCTGTGAGAGGGGGAAATCCTCATGGATACCAAGAGCACGGGCCCTTGGTGATGTCGACTTCGCCAGGTGGTGTGGGCGACCTACCGGACTAAAACCCTCTCCCTTACAAATTACAATGTTGCTCCTATACAGGCTCAAAGCCCGTACACTTATTAACGAAATTAATATAAATTTTCTTAGTGTCTCTAATTTTTGCCCGTTTTTTTTTTAAATTAAATTATTCAAATACGATATTATTACAATAGATAATTAAGGATAAACACTGCTTGACGATTGGTGTAGCACAGTCAGCGACAAAAGTAGCTAATCGTTCTCGATTTTCCAAATGTGTTTCAGTTCAGTAATTATTATTGTTTTTTTTTTTACATTTCACATGGTATCATTTTGACCATAACATAACAAGCCTGATTTTAGGTGATGATGAGGTAAAAAATTGGTGTCTAAGATGATGAGTATCCTATAGAAAAAAAGAGTGATTGTTCAGCGACTTTAGTCGTTGACTGTACTCTCCTAGGACTCTGCAAAAGCATAAAGTTTCGGTTTTTGACGTTTTTGTACTGATACGATAATGTCTGTCTATATTGCCACCCGAATAGACACATATAGGTAATTTTGTTATATCAATGATATTAACTGTAGTGATGATAGCTGAGCCCGGCTTGCAATCGATAGGTCGAGGGTTCAAGGTGACAGGAAAACATCGAGATGAAACCTTATAGCTACGCCTACCTATTAGGGATCGCAATATCGATACCATTTTTCAATACCGGTATTTTCGATATTGCTATTTTTTCAATTCCGGAATCCCGGGATTTTCGATATTTTCGATATTTTTACAAAAAATTTGTTTTGCTTCACATAAATCAGTTTAAACGATAGTTTTCGACATAAATCTCATAAGAATATTAACCCTTAGTGTTAAGAAGTTTAAAAGTAATTCAAAATAGTAATGAAAACGACAGGAAAGTGTGAAAAAGTTAAAATAACCTAAATCTGTATACTTCACGTTGTTTATTAATTTGAATTAACATCAACCCCTGATAACAAACTAAAATAAATTATATAATCAACAATTGAAACGAAAACAGATCTTCTAAGAATTATATATTGTAGAACAATCCAAAATAGGTTTATAAATTTAAATAGTGACTCATAATAGGACTCCATAACACACCAATGGATTTTTAGGTCAAAAAATATATATCATAGTCTATAAATGTCATACCCAGGTGCTGGTTATACTCTTTTCTCAAACATGCTTGGAAATAAGAGTATTATTTTGACAACCTTCTTCGAGATAAATCGAACTTGCTGCACTGCCCAATTATATGCGAGCAGCAACCGGCAAAATTTGTATGAAAATCCATATCTGTCGTGTTTAGCAGCCAAATAAATTACACAGAAAACTTATATCTGTCGTGTTTAGCGGCCAAATGAATTACATAGTAAACTCATAGCTGTCGTGTTATTTAAAAATGGAACGACTTTTACTCTGAAACATGGCAACCAAGGAGGCAATTTATCAAAGGTTTTATTTAAATTCCGAACCGGCTTGCACATAGAAAACTGTTTGTTGAAAAAAAAGCAAATGATCACTATAACGCGAGAATTTTTTGTTGTTGTTCGTTGTTCGTCATTGGTTTTGAAAAGTAATTATATTTGGCAAAATGAGTTCAAGTGAAGACAATGAGTGAAGTGTGATGCTTTGCTTTGATGCTTAAACCTTACCGTCACCTGAAATTCAAGAGGCAGCAAGAGCCGTAATAGAAAACTTGTTACTGCCAAAATCGAAAGAAAAAAGTTCTGCTCAGGTGCTACTTAGTTTTAATTTCCGCGCATTATTTGAGAAAAGTACTATACAAGCCTTGGCCATAACTAGGCATTGATGAACTCAGGTATGTGTGCCTCGGCTTTGCCTCGGCCCACATTTACACCTTCTTCCCTCAATGCCTACGTTGATGGCCACTGCAGTAATGTACGGTGTATATATATATATATATATATATATGTGTAATATCTTCCTTGAATCGAGGTGTGCTTCGATGGTTAGTATTCGTCAAACCTACGGACAAGAAGAGTTTACAGCAGGAGAACAGGATAGGTCAATAGTTTGCAAAAGGTTAATCTTCTCTATTGAAAAACAAAATGACCCATGCTTTTCGAGATCTCACAGAAAAGAGAACATTAAAGAATTAATTAAGGTAAATTCAGTTGCCACTTTAAAATAGATAGCTAGATAGATAACGCTTACTTTTAATACTCATTTTATAAAAAAGAACATATTTGCCCTAGACAAAAAATATAATATTTATGTGTTGTTAATACAGCAGTTGCTGACGTTGCTGTTCTTCCTTGCACCTTATTTTTATACAACAATGAACTCCTTACCAAAAGATACTGGATAACTGAATAAAATTACGTCGACCCGGCTAGTCCAGCATCTCGTGTCGAAGTTGGAAGCTAGAACGCTGTCCACATACCTGTATTTTATGCAGGTGTGGACTGACTGGCCTTCTTTTAATGTTTGTTTATCGTTAAATTAGGAAATGATTAGATCAAGTTTTTAAATTATGCAATATCGAAAATATCGAAAATCTCGAGATCGCTAAATTCAATCCCGGTATTTCAGATCGACAAAAATCGTCCGATATTCCGGTAATTTCGATATTCGATATTCCGGTTTGCGAACCCTACTACCTATAGATGTCTGATAACATTTTCGCCATATGAACGCCTCCACCAGAAGTCATCTGGATATTGATAATATAATAATAATCAGTGTTATCCATGCGAAGATGGGGCGAATCGCTATGGTATTTAAATTTCATTTTAATTTTTTTAATCTGTCACGTCCCAGTTTTTTTTTGTTTCACCAAATATTCTTGATCAAAGGTCGAAGCGTGGATCAAAAAGTTTTGCATCCAACTTTAGTGTTGCCAGTTGGCAACCTAAAAATACCCATAAATCAGGGTACCGTGAACGGAAACCCTATTAGCGCAGAACACTGCCCTGTGGGTTATCTCGGAAATTACCGGCCCGGTCCGTTGTGAAATCTAAAATGAATTTATTATTTGAATAAATATTACTTATTCCTTAAATATGTAATGTATTTGTTAAATAGACCGCTTGATATTTTTACATGAATAATTAATTGAATATTATTTGATGAACATTGGGTATTGGTTAGAACTATATTAGTACAAAGTTACGACTTTAATTTTAGGTTCGGAAATGTATTTTTTACAAAAAAAGTTCTTAAATTCTTCTTTTTAACTTAGTATCTACATAACATTAACAGTTGTTTCGTTTGAAAATTGAAATATAGTTTCAAAATCAATCATTGACTTCGTCATCACTTACCTAACTTAATAGGTAAGTGATGACGAGGTCAATGATTGATCATCTTAGCCTAGTACATACATACCTATTCGTTGAAGACTTGAAAGCCAAATATAACTATCGGGGACAAAGACGCTGGCAGAGTGTTCGACTTGTTCAACGTACCCAGTAGAACGTCCATTTGTGCAAGTTGAGTTAACAAGCGTTCCGTTTTACTCAAATAATGATGCTGCCAGTGCATTTCGATACGTTTATCCTACTAACATTATAAACGTGAAAGTTTGTGTGCACTGAGAAAAAAATTCTGACTTTCCTTCTGAGTCTTACCTTCCAAGACCGATTCCATCCATTTTTTTTACCTTAAATTTCCTTCTCAATGACAAATCCTTCCCTTTTAACTCAAAAGGGAAAAAAAAAGGAAAGGAAAAAAAAAAAAAAAGGGAAAAAAAAGGATTAAAAAAAAAGGAAAAAAAGGAAAGGGAAAAAAAAGGAAAAAAAAAGAAAGGGATTTTTTCTCCGTGTGTGTATGGAATGTTTGTTACCACGTAGGTTTCACAGTAATTTTGATGAAATTTGGAATAGAGATAGCTTATACCCTAGATTATTAACACATAAGCTTTATCCCGCAAAATGGTTCCTGCGGGATAACGGGAAGACAATTGCGGGGCGCAGCTAGTAAATAATAACAAGTAAATTCAAACACCTACCTCATGTGGCATAACGTCCGCAAGTCAAACAGCTAACAAACGTGAATCGGACAAAAGAGGGAATATTCAAAAAGCGTAATAAAATTATTATGCGAAGTTATGCGCGACTAAAAATTCAGCATAATGTTGCTATCCTAGCAACACGACACCTGAAAGGTAAATTAAAATTTTTTACTCCAAGGACGTCTAAAATAGCATAAACCGGCAGGACACAAGTAAAAGTTGTATACTTAGTGGCGGTAATTAATGATCGGACTAGTCACATGTCACATCACATCACATTTACACTTTTTACATAAAAAAAAAACACATTATGGGATAATCTTGACACATCTTTCATAGCGATCTTTTATAACGATGATGGTTCAGTGGTAGTAACGTCGGCATGCGATCCGTAGGACGTGGGTTCGAATCCTACAATGAGCTTGAGCTTTCGGTGAGGGAAAACATCGTGATGAAACCTTAGCTTGGTGGTAGGTTATTTTCTAGTACTCGCCTGGCTAGCTACCACCCTCTTGTTAAGAATCTGTCGCCAAGCACCTATCGGTGTGTTCCGGCAGCCTCACTTGAGAGCCAGTTCCCAGTCCAGGTATAACGTGGCGCCATCCTCGACCACATAGTCACTTAACATCAGGTGACTTGTGGTCAAACGCTACCCTGTAAATAGTAAAAAAAAAAAACTTTATAATTATATTACACTGGTTGCACCCCGCGATTTCACCCGCGTCTTCCCGTTATCCCGCATGTGGTAATCCAGGGTATAAGCTATTTCCATTCCAAATTTCATTCAGATCCGTTCAGTAGTTTTTGCGTGAAGGAGTAACAAACATCCATCCATTCATCCATTCATACATGCAAACTTTCGCGTTTATAATATTTTAGTAGGATTTTATAAATTACATTTATTAATCAGTTTGTTGTTTGCTTCGCGGAGTGGGACATAGTAACTTAGTAAGTAGTTACGTGAAACGATTGGCAACAGGTAACAGTAGAAGTTATCTCGAATTCGTAATACAAATTAGTAACGTTATTCGATTCAAACGATTAGTAAGTTACTAATTTCATAATCGATTATTATCAGTCTATCTAATTATTAAATGTCTCGATTATGACAATAACTCTATATTATATTTATTGCCGTCTCATGATCCATTACACCACGTATCGCATGTGTTGGTGTGCGCCGAATTAAACATAAATAAAGCTTATTATACGGCTTCCCAGACACCGTTTAAATTGATCAAGCCAGGCTAAGTGGGATAATCCAGGATTAGAACAACAGACAAGGGTGGCGTGTCGAGTCGAAGCACCAGAGTTAAGAATGGTGACATTTGCATAAACTTGGTTTGTTTGCATTAGTTTATACTATCACGTATGGCTATGGAGCTATTGTACACCTCTACAATAATATTAAGAAGATTAAAGTCTTTTCTGTCTGGGAATTGTTGTAGCGTCAAGAATAAAATCGTATAAACTTTCTGTAGTTGAATAAAGCAATAAGAAAATGTGAGCTTTCTAGAATTAGTGAAGAAAGTTTTGTTACGAACATGTTATTCAGTTTTTCGAGTTGATAAAATCAAATTACTATTACGTATTTATTTCATATCAGAACATTAGGAGTCATGAGTTAGTAAAGTATACCTTAAACTAAGTTACTTCACAATATCAAAATTTATTTGGTACAGTCAGCGACAAAAGTAGCTGATCGTTCTCGATTTTCCAAATGTGTTTCAAATCAGTAATTATTGTTGTTTTTTTTACATTTTACATGGTATAATTTTGACCACAACATAACACACCTAATTTTAGGTGATGATGAGGTCAAAAATTGGTGTCTAAGATGATGAGGATAATAGAAAAAAATGTGATTATTCAGCGACTTTTGTCGTTGACTGTACTAGTTGTACCCCGTGGCTTCATCGGCGTCTTCTCGTTATCCCGCAGGAACCTTCTTCCAGGATAAATGTACAGGGTATAAGCTATTTCCATTCCAAATTTCATTCAAACCGGTTTAGTAGTTACGGTGATACGTGGTAACATACACACACACACAAACTTTCGCATTTATAACATTAGTAGGATTATCATCATTTTATTAACATTACAACATGCAAAGGCATTACCAACTACGTATTGCGAAAAGGTCAATTGATACTTTGTTATCACGGCTTGATCAGAGACTATGATGAAATTGGGCTTGACCCATTTTCTTATAGCATGTTTTGACCTTAATACCTTATCATCTGTGGCACATCTAACCAGGTTACCGTCCCACTCGGCCGGCCACCCGTAAGGCTACAAATGAAACAATAAATTCTGCACAAACCTAACCCATTCCCCTTAAATTTTGATGCACTCAGAGATGACGATGATGTCATTCGGGCCCCAGACAGGCCAGACCCCGAATGCTAGCGGATTAACTCTCTAATGAAGGTCTAGGAGCCCCCCTTGGCCGCCCCACTTAATGGTACCCCAAACACTTATAAAGATAAATGAGGACGCGTTTTGTGCCCAAAACTGGGTTAAAAGGGTTTTAGTTCGCTAATAATTAATTGAGGCGTATACCACTTTTGAAATTAGCATGATTGCGTTTTTAGTACACATTTTGGAGCACGAATGAGTTTTGGTCATGAAACGTGCGTTTCGGAACACATGTTTGGGAAGTTTTGATTACCAAGTCAACTGAAATTATTGCTAAGTAACTAACAAATTTGTTTATGGAATTAAGGTACACACAGACACACACTTTAAATCTATGTAAATAAAAATCAATTGCTATTTTGTTAGTCTCGCTAAAACTCGAGAAAGGCTGGACCAATTTGGCTAATTTTGGTCTTGAAATGTTCGTTGAGTTCTAGGAAAACCCTAAAAATAGCGCTTTCCTTTTTCCCATATTATAAACGTTTTCTAAATAAAATGTAGAGTCAATTTGAACTTTATTGCTTTTCAATAAAGTTCATTGATTTTTTGATTTTTCGATTGAGGCAGTACGAAGTCTGCCGGGTCAGCTAGTACAATATATACTTCTTAAAAGATGGCACTGAACTGTATTAAGCAAGCTTGATGCTTACCAACAGGCGAGAGACTATCTCGTCTCGTCTCTCAAATACATTAAAAAAGCTAGTCTTTCTAGCTGTAGTTGCTTAAACCTCAACCCGAGAACTTCAAGTTTGAAAAATATCAGTAACGCTTCCGACGCAGCTCCATACCTCATCCGGGGGAAGCGATCAATTTGAAAAGAAAATTTCTCTTATAAGCTAAGCGAAAATTCCATTCCATCGGTGGAAAATAGCGTCGGTGCTGCCACTTTTACGGCAAAGGGTTCTCGCGAGCTGGTAATAAAGTAATTTATCCAGTTCCGATAACGGCCAATAATCCCTGGGAGTACTTCGTGGAGAATATGAGGAATAAATAACTTTGAGGAGTTAGCGGAGTCGAGCGAACTAAGCAGAGGGGAGCGAAGTGCGGTGGAGCGAGAGGGTACTTGCCAACAAGAAATGAATCGCTCAGTAAAAAGTTGGAGCTGCAGTTCAGCTCACTGGAGCTGCAAACTGGTACACAGATCAGCTCAGTTTGACTTGAACTTTTCGCACACGGATTACTGGAGTCGCTCGGTTCTCCACTCACTCAACAATGTTTCAATACGCGTATGGAGTGAGCGAGTGAGAGCGACGATTCTAACAGGTGTTTTTGGTATCTTTTATCTCATTCAGCTTCATGCTAGTAAGTATCAAATCCAATTCAGGCCACAGTTTAATACAAATCGATTGCATATACAGCCAGCGGTTGCAAGTGTCAACTCACATTTTGACGCCCCTAGGGGCGTCTAATTTTGATTTGATCTGCAGCTGTAGGTACTGTAAACTGGTTCAGAGTCGAGTTACGCGCCTATAGTAGCAACTCTGCCCGCTTGTGGTGTCTGAGATAAGGCGACGGAGGCGCTTTAATTTCAATATTGCCACCTGATTAATTAAGATTTGGTTGCGACGCTGCGTAATTTGAATTGCGTATGGAAACTGTCATAGAGCTAGTTTACTGGTTAATTAAAGTTGCAGAAACACTGTCACAGTCAGTGACAAAAGTAGCTGATCATACTAGATTTTTCAAATGTGTTTTAGACCAGTAATGATTGGTTTTCATTACATTTTGCAAGGTAGCGTTTTGACCACAACATAGCAAACATGATTTCAAGTGATGATGCGGTCAAGATTTTGAAGGCAATCGGAAAATGTGTTATTGTTCAGCGAATTTTGTCGCTGACTGTACCATATGTGTGCAAGTGAGATGTTAACAAGTGAAATTTTCTTTTTTTCTTTTATGGCAACATTTTCTAAGAAGCTACTTCACGGCTGCTAATAATTTGCTACTACCAATATGACACTTTCTGTTATTTACTAGCATGATTAAAATAGCATGCAAATTGGTTTTTTACTCCCGCGGTTTAGGCATGAAGTTCTATCACAGCATCATTATGATCATCGTCAGCCTATAACGTTCCTGCCTCCCGGAGGTGGGCCGTAATCTACTACGCTGGCCCAGTGCAGGTTTTTTTTTTTAAGCTACTGTTGCTATTTTAATGCAACAACATTTTTAACTAAGGGTTTATTCAAATAAGTTTTTCAGACTGTTTTTTTTTTTTTTTTTTTTTTTTGGCCCAGTGCAGGTTAGTAGATGTCGCATTAACAGAATAAAATACCTAAATTATTTTTAGTAAGGTATAAAATTAAGTCAAAAAGATAACTATTGGCTCTAGGTAATTATTGTACGAAATGGCGTTACTTTTCTTTTTGTACTTTGTGATGCAAAAACTCATCTGTTCGAATCTCTTTTCATAGCATATTTTTAATCGCAAAATAGATGTTACGTAACTTAATTTGATATTCGGTACATTGCTAAATCTAAGTGAGTAAACGTTTGGACATTTCACGCCGACTATTGGGGTCGCCACAGCCTTACCTACCTCCCGTCCTAGAACCATATATTTAAATATTAAGGTCAGTACACCTATCGGGGAGAAAATTATACATTTACGTAAGCGGATTGCGGTCCGGCGGAACGATTATGACACTAACGTTTAGCGACAGCGCCCTAACACCGTATCACCGTACAGCGTATCACACGGAACGCGGCGGAATTGTAATTAATCCGGCAAAAATATGTGATTCCAACCCCTCGGGGCTTAACGGGGTGCTGGGAGAAAATTACGATTGTATCCGCTTTTTATTTTGAGCGCTAGTAACGAGAACAGAAAGTTGCATTTGGTAAAACTAGAGCTGGTGAAAAAATATGAGCTGGATGTGGGAAAAAAAGAGCTGTACATAATTATATATTAAATCAAATTATTTAAGAATATTTTTTTGTGCAAGTGGACATATTAAATTTTGAACATTAATAAATAGGGCTAAAGTTTCTTTTACGACTTTTAGGAGGCGTTACCAAAATCTGCCGTTATTCAATCAGAAAGAGCTTGAGTTTTCGGTGAAGGAAAACGTAGTGGTGAAACCTTAGTTTGGTGGGAGGGCATTTTTTAGTGCTCGCCTGGCTAGCTTCTGTCAAGTAAAGAATATATCCGCAAACACCTATCGTTCTGGCAGCCTCACTTGAGAGCTAGTAACAAAAAATGTGGTCACCACAACAAGTTATCTGATTGGTTGGTTAAGTCGTGGAGAGCCGATGAATGCAAGTGGCTAATAAATAGCTGTAGAATTCTTCCAGCTGATAATGACGATGACATGTGGTCAAACGCTATAGATATACAAAATCGGAAATTCATACAGTTTCTGCAGAAATTCTAAATGAGTACTAAACTTGTTTTATAGATCACTAACTCTGATTTATGCGATCTACGCCCCTCTTCTATTTAGTCACATTCGGGTATTGCAGACTCAGCGGTCAATGTTTGCGAATTGCCGATTATTATCTTAATAGGATAGCGAAGATTTACTGTCCTTTGGCCGTGGTGGGACAGTAATATGGACAATGTGGGCATAAAATATATACAGACAATGTTGTAGTAAATGTTCTACAATATCATTATATATCATACCGTCATGAGCGCTGGTGGCCGAACGGTAAACGCGTGTGTTTCACAACGCGCCGACACCGAGTTCGAATGCTCTCGGCCCCGCACCTATGACTAAGTTATGTGCGGATTTACCATCGCTCAAAAACGGTGAAGGGAAACATCGTGAGGAAACCGGCATGTCCAAGAACCACAATATTCAAGGGCATGCGACATCTACCATCCCGCACTGGGCCAGTGTGGTAGATAACGGCCCATACTCTCTCTGAGAGAAGGCCAGTGTCCCAGCAGTGGGAACGTAAAGGCTGATGCTGCATACCGTCATATGTTTTTATACACAGTTGCGTTTGGCCTCAAGTTTTCTGTTGTTAAATGATGATGTTGTCGAAGATGGCGCTACGCTACACCTGGATTGGGAACTGGCCCTCAAGAAGGCTGCTGGAATGACGATAGGAGCTTAGCGACGAATGTAGCCAGGCAGCAATAGAAAATTATATAATAGTTTCAATCCTATACAAATGTTGACTGGTAGAAATCGACCAGAGAACTAAAGTCACCGACATAGCCCACAGAATTAGCAAGCTAAAGTGACAGTGGGCTGGTCATATAAGCCGCAGAACCGACAACCGATGGGTAGACGTGTTCTTGAGTGGAGACCGCGACTTGGCAAACGTAGTGTAGGACGCCCTGCGCAGTAGTTGGATGAGAAGAGCTGAAGACCGGGCTCAGTGGCGTACCTTGGGAGAGGCCTATGTCCAGCAGTGGACTGATACGGGCTGATGATGATGATGAGAAATCGACCACCACCCATTTTAACATGTCTATAAGACCATTTTTTTGTAGTGTTATCTATCTATCTAATATTAAAACAAGGTGGAGTTTTGTGACTTTGGACATAGAATTTTGTCTCTTCACTATGTTATCTCCCGAGTGTGAAAAGCTATGATAGGTACGAGTATGATGTGTTAAAAACTAATCTGATTGAATTGAATCTCAATGCGAGTGAAACAGCTTGTATCCTATAACTAAGCACACATATACTTATATATAGCTGTAGTAAACATGAAACCAATTCTATAATAGCTAGTGCTGCCTACACTAGGTGTGTATTACGCATTTACAATTAGATACTAATGTACAAGATCCTCCTCATAAATTTATTATTTATGTACGTAATCAAATAACTGTCTACTAACTCCTCTAGAGTTACATTGTATGTACGAGCAATATGTAAGCGGGAATAGACGGGTAATAAACAAAGCAGAAGGGGTGAAGACAAAGTGGGGTAAACATAACCATCAGCTATTCTGTATTCCGTAGTACAGGCTAAAATCGCTTTGAGCATCACCGTGACGTCCGCACGCTTGTCTCGTACTTATATTAATTACTAGAGATGTAGAGAACGGCCTCCGGCTTCGCGCGGGTAGACATAGATTTTGACAGTGCGAAGTTTACTCAAAACCTAGATGTAGGTTGTAGGTACCTATAGTCACAGTAAAGTAAGAACATTAGGTTAGCGACGACGAGTTAATTGCCTACTCTTGCGGTGATGCATAGGCGGCGCGTTTCGTACTGAGTGCATGGCCGCGGCCCTGCCCGCGGCCCCGTTCGTTTGTGATTGTGTGCGTGAAAAGTGCGTGCGTACACGGCGCCGCTACTCTCGCACACATTCAAACCGGCGCGCCAGCGGACGATTTGTATGAAGCTGAACTACTACTCTTTACTATGCTATTATATAGTGCCCCCGACTCTAATAATAACCAATCGCGCGCAAACAAAGCAGCCAATCAGGTCATTGTGAGACTTATACTTCATCATCATCATCATCAGCCTGTATCAGTCCACTGCTTGACATAGGCCTCTCCCAAGGTGCGCCACTGAGCCCGGTCTTCGGCTCTTCTCATCACACTACTGCCAGCCACTCGGCGCAAGTCGTCGCTCCACCTTGTCGCAGGACGTCCCACACTACGTTTGCCAAGTCGCGATCTCCACTCAAGAACTCCCCACTCCCAACGGTTATCGGTTCGGCGGCTTATGTGACCAGCCCCTTCAGCTTGCTAATTCTGTGAGCTATGTCGGTGATTTCAGTTCTCTGACGGATTACCTCATTTCTGATTCGATCTCTCCAAGCATAGCTCTTTCCATAGCTTGCTGAGCAACTTTAAATTGGTGGACACAGACGTCTAAAGCCATATATTATGTACCCACAATGCCACATTCAGCGCGACGAAGAGCTTCGTTGCAAGAAGCGATCGAAGTACGTTCGCTCGTGTCGCAGTAATTATCAGCACGTAGGTACATATTAATGAATTTCTGCCGTCTGTTCCGCCAGAGCATCCTTGCCAGGCTTCAAAATTCATTACTACTCTACTTCTTACCATAATATTATAAACGCGAAAGTTTGTATGTATGGATGGGTGGATGGATGTTTGTTACTCTTTCACGCAAAAACTACAGAACGGATCGGAATGAAATTTTGAATGAAGATAGACTATACCCTGGGTTAACACATAGGCTTCTTTTTATGGAAAAGGTTCCTGCGGGATATCGGGAAGACGCGGGTGAAACTGCGGGGCGCAACTAGTCTTATATATAGGCAGAAGACTGGTAAAAAGTTTTTTTTAATAATTTCGATGATAAATGAATTTCGAAATAAATTATTAATTAAAAATACTTAATATATGTAATTTTAAAATAACACGTTTATATTACTGAATGTTATTTCCACGGATTATTTCGGTGGCGTCCCAATAAATAGCCATTTTTATTTGCTCTTTGCGAAGCAATATAGAAATTAAATTAAATCAATTATTTGCTGGGGTACAGATTATTGTACAATATATTCATTCAGCCTGCAGGAAGGCGTGCAAATATTGTTATATTAAAATTAAATTAATCAATTTATAGTTCAGTTTGGGTGTTACCTACAATAATTACATAATTTAAAATAAAAATATTTATATTTACTCTATAAAAACAATTCTGCAATAACCATTTTTGCAAGTTTCAGTGAAATTTATGACCCTGGTTTATAGTTATGCACATAATATTACAGATATACAATTTTCTTGTATTTGGCTAGTATAAAGTAAGTTTTAGAATTTAGCTCTTTTTTTTGGTATTAAAGTTTGTCCACCATCCCGCCACCACGCGATGATGCGATCGATGGTGTAGCAGCATGCTTAGAAGCTTAGCAGCGCCTGAAGCGGAGTTTGCTTACGGACGGTTTCAATAACCTATCTATCCACGGTTTGCCCTACTGGAGATAGCGATTTAACATAAGTTAACACGTAATGTCATTCTAGGCTTCGGTCAAGTCTTTTAGTAAAAAATAATATGTGTAACGGTCGCTTTCCGCCGTCAACGTTTCCCGCCATTTGTGGCGGCGCGGCGCTCGCGCGCGCTGACGGAAAACCGAGGCAAATCAGTGGTCCAAGCGTCGCCTCGCGAACCGCACGCAAAACGAGCGCGTCTCAAATATCTCTAGTTTCTTGTAACTCCCGGTTTCTCCTTTTAACTTTATGTCATTTATGTTACATATTTGTGTTTTCTCTAATAAACGTGTTACAAGCATATACGTCTATTGCAAATGTCTTTAGTTGGAATAATCAAGACGAAAAGTTGACCAATTTTCGCGAGTGCTACCAGTGCTTGCGTCATTTATTTTTCCAGCTCGCAATTTCCCCAATTACTCTTCCTAAAAGCGTCGGTCGCTTATGACGACCGGTTGACAAACGCGCGTAGTTCGCGTAATTCATTGCGTCGCGGTCGCACGCATTTGTCGCGCGATAAGGACGCGCCGTGTACACGAACTCGCGACATGCCATTTGTCGTGTCGAGAATATTCAGTAAACAGGGAATATCTTCAGGACACGCACACTGTTTTTGTAGCTATATGTCTGGTGGGGGTAGTATATGAGAGTACGTACATATATATGATAAATGGAATCTGTACTTTAAAATATATGCAGCTATGCAGATTTTTTAACGAAAACTTTTGACGCGATGGTATTTTAGGTTTTAGTACATGATAATATGTTTAATAATTTTCTATAATTTAATTTATATTATTTTTTATTAGATTACTAGCATACTTAAAGCAGTCGGTCCCGGGTGTAGTAAAGCCATGAAAATCTAAAAACTACCACAGAGATGGCCAAAAGAAAAAAAGTAGTCTCCCCTTCATTCCAAATTATACTCAAATTGCTTGAGCCATTTTAGCGTGAAGAAGTAACAGAGATACAAACACACTCACACACAAACTTTGACATTTATGTGATCTCTGATGTGAAGAAAAATTAAGAAAAAACACAAAAAGAAGAAAAGATATTATTTTTACTTTTGTTAATAATAATCATAGATTAGTTTTTTTCTTAGAATTTTTATCCTGAAAGGGCTACATTTAACATATTCCCTGTACACGTTTCAGTTTCCGTATATACAGTACTATTCAGTGCCGAGGGTCTGAAATTGGAATTAATTGGCACAACTCCTCCGTGAAAGTTTTCGCCTGAATTTCAAATGTGCTTGTTGCTTAGCGACTTTCCCACCTACCTACTGGTTTGGTGTATGATTAAGGATAGAAGTACATAATCATATTCTTGAAATTATCGAGGGATGGAGAGTCTTTTTGAGATAACTCGCAAATTAATGTATTATTGTGAGAAATATAAATTGGCAGCATTTCATATTTTTAGCATGGCAACATTATTAAATGAAAATAGATTAAAAACGTAATATATTCAGCTTGTAAATTAGTTAACACTAGCTGTTCCCCGCGGTTTCACCCGCGTGGGCTTCAGTTTATCGCGATAAAAGGTATTCTATGTCCTTCCTCAGGGTTCAAACTATCTATGTACCAAATAACATTTCAATCAGTTCAGTAGTTTAGGCGTGAAGGAGTAACAAACATCCATCCATCCATACTTACAAACTTTCACGTTGTAGGACCTAGAGTCTGGGTGCATTCACGTAGATGTTGACATTATTAAGGTAGTACAGCTGTGGTTACGTCTATAATATAGCAAGTAAAGCTCAAACCTCTAGCTAACCTGCCTCGATCTACATACCTGTGATAATCGACGGAACCCAATTGCGGCGTGCGGTCGATTGCACCAACCCTGATGAGATTAATAACTACTGCAGTGCAAGGCAAGATCCCCACAACATAGGGTTGGGTTAGATTGTTTGTTCAGTAGGTTTAATATGTGTCAGTATTTAGGTACTTTTTGCCTATAATATTTACATATTGTACTTATTTATTACTAGTTACGCCCGGTGGTTTCACCCGCGTCCCGTTATCCCGTTTTTCCGGAATAAAAGTAACCTATGTGTTAATTCAGGGTATAAGCTATCTTTAATCCAAGTTTTATCAAAATTGGTGCAGTAGTTACGGTGATACATGGTAAAAAAACATTCACACACACAAACTTTCGCATTTAGAATATTAGTAGGATAGGATTTTTATATCTTCCTTCCTTTTTTTATTTCCTTTCTTTCTTTGGTTTCTCTTTTTTCTTTTCGTCTTTTATTTCCTTTATTTCTTCTTTCTTTCTCTTATTTTGTTCCTTTCGTTACCGACTAGCTTTTTCCCTTGGCTCCAAGTATGTCTAACTTATACAGTTGACTTTGCTTATTACATTCGAAATCTTTTTCCATCCCTGGTCCTGTTATTTGGTGTCAAGTTTCCTCACTTTTTTGCGTCAATTTAACCTATTATGAGTTTCCGGTTTTGAAAATTAGGATTGCTTGAGCTGTCTTTTTATTTTTGACCACCAGGTGGCGGGCGGCCTCTACCTCTCCTGAGTTCCAGTAGTTTGTACCACATGATCTTCTTTTAGTCTTTTCACATGATCAAGTTTTACTATATGTGATTAACTGGTGCAATTATAAAACTACTTCGCCTCGTATGAATTCATTACAAAATCAATCAAGCTTAACATATGCGTAATAAGAAATTTAAAGCTTAAGCGGTTATAAATAAGCCTTAATTATAACGAATGAGTATTTAACACGGCTACATAACTCATTTTCGGAGAAAATAAACGCATCACCGATTATAATGTCAAATTTCTCTTTGAAAAACATCTCGGCACCAATTCCAGAGGCTTAACAGCGCTACCTGCGTTAATAGGTATATTTCTAACGCGTGACGTAATGCGGAAACCTTGAGAAAGTTTAATGCATAAACACTTTTAAAGGTTAGACTTTAATGCTTGTAATGTAACTAGGCCTAAGTTAAGAGGGGGAGGGTACATTAAGAAAATGTTGTAGGAAGCATAAATTTACCAGGCGTTTTGTATATTTTGATCATTGTTTTTCTCCTAGTCTAGGTTATTTGGATCCCTGATTCACGAGTTTCTGATACGACGTACTGTTGTATACATCCTTGAGTAAAATAGTTAGTTCGTTCTGTATGGGAGATGTTTATGTGTCATTTCGAATAACTAGATCTTTGTCCGACCTTCCCGGATCTTTGATCACTACGAGACAAATATATCATATTTGTTCATTAAAAAAAGTCTTAAGTATTTGCTCCGTGTCTTTGTGTTGTACATTGAATCCTAGTTCGAGGTCAGAGCAATATATGTGATTTTGAAGGTGTTATTATCGTTCAAATTACTTAATCCTTTCAGCCACGTTCACAAAGAACTATGTTTCATTACCAACACTTTTTCTTAACTAGTTATTCAACAAGACTAATGTACTTTAATAACCAGCTTCGAACAATACTTTTTCTCTCAAATGTTCATAACCATTTACGAAAACACATATTTTTCTTTCACATTCAAGTACCCCTTTAATGTTCCCCTTGCCACCGCCCCTGTTTGTCATATCCCTATTAAGCTTAGTGAAATAACCTTTATTGGTGTTTATTCAAGGTGTATCCGTTATTTATGTATATGCAGAGTGCATTTTAAGTCGACTGGTAATCGGATAGAGGCCGTAAATCGGCCGGCCGTTACACGTGTTCGCTTGTACAAACTCGGTTCACACGATTTGACTCATTATCATATGCATATAAACAATTATCTCGTCCATTTTGTATATATTAATTGCCTGTGTTGTTTTAATGGTACAGAATGATACTTTTTCGTTTTTTTTAAGCTACATAATGGGTAATCTAAGGCTGCGTGTTTACCGTCAGGTGAGACCTGTTACTGTGCCCATTAGGGTCCAAAAATAACTATTGTACACGTAGTATGTTTTACCATTTATTGATTTTTCTGGAATCTATACTAATCCACCATTAATATTTATATCTATACTAATATTAATATTTATATCTATGCAAAAATTATACTCTGTTTGTTTATTTGTTACCTTTTCACAACTCAACAGCTGAACTGATCTCGATGAAATTTGTTGTGGAGATAGTTTAAGCCCTGGAGGAGGACATAGTCCACGCGGATGAAACCACGGGGCGCAGCTAGTATGCAATGAATTAAAACAAAGACGACAAAGGCAAGACTTTAAAGCAAACAATTGAAGAAAACGTCGAGGGAGGATCACGTTATATAATGTTTTACGGCCGAAATTAATAATCGATAAATAATCGACGTGACATATCGATCCAAAACCGCGGATAACAGATCGGATCGATTACGACGACGCGGTAGCCGAGTTGGTAGTGACCCTGCCTGCGAAGCTAACGGTCCCGGGTTCGAATCCCGGTAAGGGCAAATATATGTGTGTTGAGCACGAATATTTGTACCTGAGACTTGGATATTTCTATCTATATAAGTATATATATCGTTGACAAGTTTCGAGCTTAATTTGGGGCTAGATCAAATTTGTGTGCAATTGTCCCCGATATTTATATTATTAATTTCGGGCAATAGAACTTACAAGTTACTACAAAAAAAATGAAACACTTGTAAAATCTGTTGGCCGCTAGAAAAATCAAACAATCTTATAGCATGTTTCACGTGGTGCGCACGTGGGCAGCATATAAACAGGTCTGTTAAGATCTGCAGTTAAGCAATGTAATGCAGAACTAGAACAACTGCGGAATATTTGAGTTAATCAGTATTGCAGAACAATTTCATAGCGAGTCTCGGAGAAAACAAGGAGTATGTTAGCTATATTCGTTTGGAAGTTACGTAGTTTAAACTTGAACAAAGATTTAATTATAGAGAAGAGAATAGTTCAATGCAGTTAAAGCTGCAGGCACTGAGTAAAACTAATTTTATTGTGAAAGCATCTACCGTATAAACAAACAAGGGCTAGGACAAGTTCTTTGGATAAGTATATTCTTTATCAGTGACATACAATAACTGTAAAAAAAATACTTCAGCACTGCATTGCAAGCAAGTCAGAGTGCTAGAAACGGACAAGACGTTTCATTCCTACCCCTATGTACTTATATACGTAAAAAGAAACGAATGTTCTCATAGCGGTATAATAGCAGAACCAAAATCACCGTCATAGCTTTCAGAATTTGCAAGTTGAAGTGGCAATGGGCTTGAGGAACCGAATAACCGATGGAGAAGAAAGGTTCTCGCGATTACGAACCGGAACCTGTTCTGTAGGTAGGCCCCCCACTAAAGGTGAACTGACGACATTGTTAGAGTCGCGGGGAGGTGATAGGCGCAAATGGCGAATAGCTGTTCCTAGTGGCGTTCAAAGGGGGAGGCCTATGTTCAGCAGTGGACTTCTTCCTGCTGATGACAATGATGGTAGTACCTATTAATCTCTCAGACTCTCAGCTCCTTGTTTATTTGAACCGTCTGGGGGAGAGGGAGGGAGAGGGGTGCCTCCACCCTGTATCCGTCGTTAAGTACTACCTCTTTATGAAACGAACAGGTAGCAATATCTATTAGTACAATCAACGACAAAAGTAGTTGAACAATCACACTTTTTTCTATTATCCTCATCATCTTAGACACCATTTTTTGACCTTGTCATCATCTAAAATCAGTTATGTTATGTTGTGATCAAAATGATACCATGTCAAATGTAAAAAAAAACAATAATAATTACTGATTTGAAACACATTTCAATCCTTCAAGATGGGTGTGAAAAGAGTTCTTAAAGGTCGGTAACGCATCGGCAACTCCCCTGGTGTTGCAGATGTCCATAGGCGACGGTGACCGCTTTCCATCAGGCGGGCCGTCTGCTTGTTTGCTAATCCATTACATAAAAAAATTAAAAAAAAAAACATTTGGAAAATCGAGAACGATCAGCTACTTTTGTCGCTGATTATACAATCTCGTACCCTAGTCGCACCGGCTGGTTGCGGTTACTCCGGCAACCACGGCCGCAACTATCAAACTGCAACCGACAAGACGCGTTCGACTGCAAATAGTTATTAATGCGACTTAGATCGCAGCCCTGCTAGTTCGGAAACTATCAGGATTATCGGACATTAGTCTCGAGTTAGGCTTGTCGGTTTGAGCATATTCGATTAGAACTTTTTTTTATTTTTGTTTTGTTATGGCGTCACACGATTAGTGTATTTGCCAGTGTCAAGTATAAAATATTTCAAACTTAGAGAGTTGAATCAAGTTTAAATGATGATGATGATGATGATGAAGGGATGAGGATAGTGTTTAAATAAAGTAGTGGCGCTTTACTTAATCTTTATTCGGACTTTTTTTGGAGGAAACACAAGTATTGGAAATAAAAACAAAATTTTCACGTTGACAATTCGATTGCCGCCAAAAAAGTCCTATGATGTGACTTGTGACCCACCTACAAGTTGGACCAAAAAGGATAGTCCCTTGTTTCGCTTATGTAAACTAGTGGCACTTTACTTTAAATTTACACGGACTTTTTGAAGCAACTAGAAAAGTCACTTTTGACAACTTTATTTTAAAAGTCTACTCTCGGGCACATAATGGATAATAATGTCCTGTGGAATGCTTATTTGTACTAGGTAAGTGAAAAAAGAGACTGGCTGAATGAAAACAAACGAAGAAGAATTTAAATAAAGGAGTTTCGTTTTCTAAACGACTGCAGGAACGATGTCTTATTTCAACAATTATTACAAACCAATGAGCCTTAATAATTGATATTTATCAATACGAGCGTAGAATAGAGGCGCCGCTATATGTTGTTCGAGATAATCATTAAATAATTTCGATGAAATTAGTCGATTACAAGTACAATTTAGTCGAGCATAGGAGGCATCCGATCAGACAGGTTGATTAATCGATATGTCGTCGGCGAGAGATCGGCACCCGACTTAATTGAAAAGTCAACATCTCGATGCGGACGATCGATTGCTTTACATGCACCTCATTTATTATGAACCTACCCTTCTATTTGTTAGACCGCTACACGGTTAATATTAACATGTTGTCGGCTTTTTTAATTAAAACTATCTCAGAATGTCATTCGATTTATTTTAATTATACACGCCCACGTATCGGATAATGTTAGGCAATAATTAATAGAGCCTATGATTGTTGAGCCTCGAGTAATTTCGAATGTGGCCTGCAATTCGCAAATAGCCGCATAAGCCCTAAATACGATTACGGCTAATGGAAGGAACGCAATCGCAATTAATGAAATTATAGCAACATCCGACGGTTTTAGTTGCCAATATAGTAATACCTAAGTACTACATTAAATTTACATAGCTTGCTATTACAATGTGTTTTTTCATACCAAGCATTGTACCAGAATAATTAGCGGCTTTATGTCCCTGTATAATGCTCGAAAATGTTGTTTTTAAGTGTTAAGCGCTACAGTGCACAAGTGACCGCCACCGCCGCCATTTTGAACGAATAATTCAACAAGATTCGCGTGAAATGGCCGACACTTCCGCCCGCCGGAGGAGGGCCACGCTTGTATCCTTATTTTAATATTAAAACGCGGCTATTATCTCCGCGTACAACATGGAAATATTCTTTTCGAGGAATTATTTTAGTCTTTGTTCTGGGATTAGTTTCTCAGTTTTAGTACACATAAATAAAACGCGCGTACGAGCCGAGCAATAAAGGAGTTCTTTATGTGGCACGAAACGGAACGGAGTTCCGTAGGCGATGCGGCCGGCGGGCGGCGAGAACAATACGCGACGGCCGCCCCCCGCCCGCTTCGCCAAATAACTTCGCCAAATTCGCGGCCAAATGCACTGCCCATTTCCTGGACGAGCGCTACAGACAAAGCTCTGTTTTAATGCGAATTTTAGTCGCTCTCTATCCACGCAGAGAGTAATCGAATCGACCGACATTACGCTAAGTATCGAGGCAGCGCGAAGTCGATTAATTTCCCAGCGTCGATACCGCGCGCTCCGCTACGTTACGAAACGCAACGAGGAAGCGAACGTGAAGACGGAGCTATTAAAAACTAATTTATCTATGAGGATCATTTCATCTTCGTTCTGTGGCGTATCAAACGTCAAATCAACTCGTTTTTTATGATCATCTCACGATGCAGGTCTTTAGTCCCCTGGGAAGTAAGAGTGCGATTATAACCTTATTAATTTAAAATTAGAATATGCAGCAGTTGGATTTAAAAACATAAAATATTTTAATTGAATTAACCGTGAAGCAAATGGTTTATGGGCGAATTAAAAAGGCATCGGTGGCGATAAAGCATCACCGTGGGAACAGTTAAACCGCCGCGAACACATAAATTCAGGTCTCGACCACGATAAAGAGCCTTATAAAAATTGCACTTATTATCTGTGGCATCGGTTACGAGCGTCCCAATCCCAACGTCGCAATATAAGGAATGTCGCGTCGTTGACAGAGGTCATTCGTTTGATATATCGTTCCGATAAAACACTTCGTTTGTTGGGCATTTGTTACCTGTTAAACGTATCGACGAATAGGAAAGCTCCGATTTGAATTTGGAACGAGTGTTGTGATAACGTAATTAGACGAGTCGATTTACGAGCCGGCGATTCGACTAAATAATTCGACAGATATCCGATAGTTTATTGTGGCCAGTAAAAAAGACTTCATTTTAAAAAGCCATAATGTCTGACGGTCCATTTGAAATTCCGTAATTGAGCAACGATCTATGGAAAGCTGAGCTGATGAGAAAGTAATCGGATGAGAATGTACGTTAATGTTGAGTTAGTAGGTACTTATTTCGGTATAAAAATGCGAAGATAGGCACATTAGTGTTCAGTGATATACATAAATGTATCTTAGCGTGTTTTCTTATAGGATATTCATATAGGTTTTTGTAAAGTTTTTACTCATTTGTCTTTTAATAGTCCAATACGTTATAACTAGCTATGCGGTTTAATCCGCGCGGGATACAACTTATCGCAACAAAATGTATTCTATGTCCTGCCCCGGGATATAATCTATATCTTTGCCAAATTTCATTACAATCTGTTTGCGACAAATTTTGGATTTCACTTCGCATTTTGTTGAAAAAGCGTAGGTGTACACATTTTGAATGAGTTGCTGACTGTGCAAATTCTAGAGGAAAAAAGACCATTATTAGGTTTGACAGTAACTTCGACCGAAAAAACGCTTACTTCTAGTCAACAAAAGAGGTTTAATGGTTGTCGGCCTTAAGTGGACTTTGAGACGTCAATTATATTTGTAGGCCAATAACAAATACTTGGTCAATGTTGGCTGATTGGTCAATTGATATCTGTGTTAACAACACTCGATTGACTCTGATTGATGCTTTGAAATAGCACACGAACTGTATACTATTGATTTTGTAGAATATTAGGTTATATCGTCAAATTGATTTAGTAATTAAGAATAGAGGTCAGGAATTTATCTTATCTAATAAGTAGCTATTTCTAGTACTTTTAGCTAGTTTTTAAACGGTAGGGGTAAACACGTAGGTACAGCACACATTTACTTTCTCACGCACACTCATGCACAAAATATAATAAACGCATAAGTTATTTCTGGACTTGATTTCCTCTTAAGGACAAATATTTTTTTTACAAAAAAGGCGCAATTATTTTTTAGGGTTAGGATAAATATGATAGTTAAAAAAGAAAGGAAAAAATGGATCGATTAGTCGACAAGTACATTGATTGGCAGTGTAACGTCGATCGGTGATTGTAAATCGATTTAACTAGTTCGTTCAGTCATCGCCCATCACTAAACAATATCAAGTGACGTATTTCAAATATTCACGGCGGGCGTTTACAAAGCATCAAGTTCATTAACATCAGTTTAAAAGTAGATATAATCAACACGTGTACAGTTAACTGACACAATGTTAAATTACCCAAAAATTAATTCCAAATTATACCAGGCAGCCATCCTTAACAATTACCTAAAATAATAACTACAAAATATATACTATTCATAGAGATAACATCAACAGAACTGTTTTGGCTAAAATATATTCGTAGGATTCAGTACAAAATTGAATTGAATATTCTATAGAGAGGCAGTTTTCCCTTGCTTTTGTTTTGAGAAGTCTTCTATTTTGTAAGCCTATTGTTTATGTTTTACTTACAGGAAAACTGAATAATTTAAGTAATATTTATTCTAATTAATAAAAGTTTTGTTTTTTTTTTTGGAAGAACGCGTTGATGTCTTTGGTATGTCATTTTTATTGGCGTTTGAATATAATTATAAATATCTATCGTAAATTATTACTTTTTCTTCAATAATATCGAACCAATCTGCAGTTTTATTTTACCCATATAACTATCCAGATACGTAGACTAGTAACTGTAGTCTAATTTTGTTTATGATTGACATACATTAGTGAATCATGGTGATTTTATTAAACGAAATAAACTGTACAAAAAAGAGTTTCACCTTTTAATTAACGCTACGGAACTCTACAAAGTAGAAACATTCTAGGGCCGTCCCCTTCGCGTGTCAGAACGGCGCGGACCTTTTTATTTCCAAACGTTAAAAAAAGTTGATACGTCACGCGACCGGCAAAATAAGGTTTTATTAAGTGGTAAAGTTAAATCATAACACAAACAATGTAGAAATTCATGGACGTAGGAATTAAGCCTCAAGCTTTCCGCTATCGTGGATTTGGCCAATAAAATGTAAATAAGCTAGCTGTTGCCCGAAGGTGGTTTGAAATATCTAGGCAAGGTTGAAATTTGTCTGCAAAAACTGTCTCAAGAGAACGGCGAGCGCAGTACAGTCCGCGCGCAGTTTGCAATGGAAAGTGACAGGTGACGGGTGTCATTGCAATTGTTGTTATTGCAAATCGTGGCGCTTGCTATCACACGCACGTCCTGCTCGTTTTTCTTAGAAACTTGTAGATGTGCGTACTGAAGGTGTAAAAACAAAGTTAAGTGTAGTATTTTTTTTTGAATTTTTGAGTTCTATATGCAAGTTTTATTGTATGAAACAAAATTAATGGATATATTAAAAAATTTAACATGTTTCTCATGAATTCTACATACCATCCACGGTCGGTTAGCCCTAACAAAACAAAAACCTCATACTCTCACAAAAAAGTTTTTATTTTATAGAGGATATCTAAAATAAAACTACATATTTCAATCGACCACACATTTTTGTAAACAATGGTTTGTGCTTTTCTGTTAATTTTTTCCAGCTAAAAACTCTATGCTATTTTTGTTCGAAAAGCGAGTGCAAATTTCATGTTGAAAATATTTTTCCCAAACACCGTTTTACCTCTATTTCAGCAATACTTGTTTAACATTTTAAAAATTCTGCAGTATTTTAATTAAAAAAGAAAAAAGGCGATGTATTTCATGCATTTGATTTGTTTAAATAATTAATACTCTATTCACAGTAGGTATGTTATATATTGTAGGTATAGGTGCTGGGTGTTTTAATGAAGGCATTTTTATATTATCCAATTATGTTAATTGGATAGTTGCATGACTCCCGCATTCACGACTTTTTTCAGTACCTACTCTAGTAGAAACAGTTTGAGTTAAACATTTTGTCGTAGTAACCTACTTCGAAATTAAATTTAACCCTGCTTAATGCTGGAATTATGAAATGCTGGTCCTGATTGTATCATAATAATAAATACAGTCACGAATTTAATATTTTAATTTAAAGGCAGTTAGGAAATGCACAAACTGTGAATAAAGTGGTAAGCAGCCATTTTGTTTTGGCTCAGCGCACACACGCTCTGACACTGACAGTTGCTTTTTTGTTTCGTTTTAATTCCCAAAGAGAGGAAATTGTTTGTGGTCGGTTATAAATGTACAATTGCACACATTAGGGTTAATTCATAGTGTAAGGAAAATTTGCAGTAAGCTTTAACGAAGCGAGAGAAATAAAATACAATTTATTTATTTCTTTGTTAAATGATAGACACATCAAATATGGTACTATTTTTTTTAGAAAACAACAATTTAAATACATACACACACATCCTTAGATACACTACTACAGCAACAACCACAAAATCACATATCAAATAATTATCTAACCTCTAACTATGATCTTCTGTATGGATCTGAGATCCACAACACCCAAACACGGATCAAACACTTGCGCTTTCTTTTTCAATGCACAAATACTAATCGCGTAGCGGAAATTGATCCCGTGACCTTACCGTTTTCAGTCGGTTGTTCACTCATTGCACTCTATAGGCACAATGGGTGATCCTATCGTTGATAACAATCTTAGCAAGAAACTATAGCCTGCGCTCATCAATATCCTACTAATATTATAGACGTGAAATTTTATGAGCAAGGATGTATGAATGTTTTTTACTCTTTCACGCAAAAACCACATAACGGATTTGAGTGAAATTTAGAATGGATATAGCTTATACCTTGGATTAACACATAGGCCACTTTTTATCACGGAAAAGGTTCCTACGGGAAAACAGGAAGACGCGGACGAAATCGCGGGCCGCAGTTAGTTAATAAAACACGAAGGAATATAACAGTAGGGTAACGAGTTTTATTAAAAGCTTTATCGGGTGCAAAGTTTGCTTGCGCAAGAGCTACGTGAAGCATGCATTGTTCAGTGCACAGGGACTCAATTATACATGCAGTATGGGCACCTGTGAACTTTGTACCACCTGGCCCTTTCCATACAAAATTATTTATTGTTCTTCTGGGTTTTCCTTGTTTTCTTTTTACACCACCCTTTTAAGGCTAACAGAAAGAAAACACAAATCGGTAAAGCCGTTTCCGACTTATAGCGAGATTATAATATAGTAATTGTTTTTTACATATATAGAAGAAAAAATAAGAAGAATATTATTTATATATAGCTAGTGTTAAGTTTGACATATTAAAGTGTTTTCTACTAAATATGTTCGAGTAGTTTGAATTTCGACCTTTATTTTGGCATAAGAAAATAAAAGCGCGTGTAAGCGGCCATTTCTACAGTGTACCCTTACTGCTACAGCTGTGTGTGTGCATTCTCGTCGAGTAACCGTGTTGCCTTTATTTCATCTAGGAGACATGCGGAACTATTTCCTGCACAGCCGTGCTAGATGCGGCAGTGTTCCGCATCTAGGAGTTGGATGCACACGGAAAATGCTCGGTTGCGAGGAAACATTTACCAATTAGTGGATGCGAATTGTTTGATGTTACCCGTTACGAATCCGATGGTACCGATGTCGGAACATGGAGATATCTTTTCAATAGGCCTTCTTTCTTTTGTTTTCAGTTTGATGATGTACAAGCGTTGGACGTAGTGAAAAAGTATTGCAAAAAATGTAGTTTTAATTATTGGTCTGAGAATGCGCGGGACCGAGATATCTGAAAGTAAGAAATGTGTGAGAACTTTGCCCAGCAGTGGGATAATATAGGTTTAAAAAAATGTGATTGAGTGTCGTGTACATCAAAGTCCAATTTCCAATTTAAAACTGACTCATAGATAATACAGGCAATATTGGTGGGGAAAAGCAAGACATTTTGTAGACAAGGTAGGTAAGCGCTAAAGAAGATGCGATATAATAAATAGCTACAACTTAGTATCAAAAAACAGTTGTTTTAAAACAATACAGTTCATGTCTTTGTGAATGAACATTACCATCAATTGGTAGAAAAAAGTCTTTGGCTGTGCTTTTGTCAAGACTATAAAATGAACTTCTAGCCTAAAAATCCACACCTTACATTAGAAATATCCCTTTCTACGTGATATATGTAGATATATCATACATAACCATAAACTGTAATTTACCCGTGACGTAACGCTAACCGTCTCTGGCCGCAGACTCGCAATGTAACACATCACTTACATTCCAAATTGCGCAACAATGTACACATATATGTGTGTCCTCTGAACACGTCGCCGCTTCAATCCTTACTGTAGTAAAACTAAATTGTTAGTGCAGCCTTTGAACTCTGTACCGACCACGGTGAGAGGGTCTTGAGGCGAAACATTTTAGTGTAAGGTTTTTCTTCTTATCATCATCAGCCTATTTCCGCTGCTGGGACGCAGGCCGTCTCTAAGGTAAATGGCTCTGCACAAGCCGCCTGCACTCAAATCGATTCTTAGCACTGAACTCCTAACAAGAGGGAATGTTGCAGTTCTTCATGTGTCTCTTCTGAACATCTTTGATCCTCAAAAACTGGCCGCCTGACCTACAATGGCCGTCGTTTCTTTTTTATGTGCGTATGGGTCTGTGTTTGACTACATCTTACTTGATGGTACGATGCAGTCGAGGGTGGGTTACGCTAACCTATTCACTTAAAGATAGAAGTTGACACGGTGATCGATTTCGGACACGGTATATCGGATTATCCGTTAGTTTCGGATAGTTTCGGTTACAAGATATCTATAAAAAACTAACTAGTCATGAAAGAGGTTATGTTATGACTAGAAATAACAAACAAACTGCAAGATTCACGTGGCGCGCGAGCGGCGAAACAAAAACCTGTCGAAACATATCGTTTTATTTAGACTCCGCCCTTAGACACTATCCGAAACGTGTGAGACGGATACGGTTTCGGAGATATTTTTATTTCGGATATCCGGTAGTTTCGGAGCTCCATAACTTCCCTGGGTATATCAACAAGCCGCGCCGGCGAAGGCTCGAGCCGGAATGCCGTGCGTCGTATCTACTGGCCCACCTGCAATTAGTCCGTCACGTGAAAAGCTCGCGTGCGTTACGAGATCCGATAATATAATAAGGCCGCGGCACGATATCTGACAACACACCCCTTCTTTAAAACGTTACATCACTACAAACAGTAGGGATGTAATGACTTAACTCTGTAAAGTAGAGTTATATGGCGGCAATTGAATTTTTTTTTCAAAACTTTTGTCTTCTGGTGAATGTGTGATATTGGTGGATTATTAACTATTTTTAACTGTTGCTCCATAAAGTCCGTTTAGTGTTTAAGTAAAGCACACACAGTCAAATCATCTCATCATATCAATATTTGAAAGGTATATAATATGTCCATATTGAAACACAAAAAATAAATAGACGTTATACTGGCACGAGTTGTATCGACAGTTATTGATTTTCTTTTATCAGGCTACCAAACTTGCTATGATTGTAACTTATTGAGAGAGTTTGGTCACTATAACTTGATACAACCCTAGTAAACATTCCCTGTGACGGTTCCTTACTGTTTATAGAGTAAGCTCATAATGACGGTGAATATAAATGAACCTAATGAAACCGTGGCGCAAGTAAATAAATACTCGAGAATTGAAACGGTTAATTAGAATTGAAACATTGGCCATTTTAAACCAAACTAACCTGACCTTTCCTCTTTACGTAACCATATCAGTCTTTACTGTACCCACTGCTATTTATTTCTCAGAGAAAATAGTCACTAAAAAAGCATAAATAAAAAAAAATATGAAAAAGGTTTTACTAAATGTTCTTTGATTTGAAATAACGAAGTACAACTGGTCAATAACGATATAGGTACTCAGAAGTCAAAGTAATAATGTTATTGCTGGCTGGTAACAAACACGCACGGAATTCTCCAGAGCGTAAACAATGAAATTGTTCTTATTTTAAAATTCAAATTGTAGCATCCTCCCTAAACGGGTTGGGTGGAACTCGAGGCGAGCTATTATTCATAGTCGAAACACGTTATTTAATTTGCGATATGCGGCAACAGACGTACCGTAATAAACGGATAGCGCTGTTTGGACGCGCGCGCTACACTTATAACTGGATTTGCTTTGTGAAATTCTCCTTGGAACGCACTAATGGTACAAACGGTTTGTTTACATCTAAAATAAATTATGACGTTTCGTGCATAAACAGAAACTACACGGTACAAGCGCTTTATTAAAGAGCACTCCTGATAAACGGCAACGAATTTATCTTTGCCACGCCATGTCATAAATTAAGGCTTATGCACCGCTCCGAAGGAGGAAATTAAGAAAACGCGAGCTGCTTTCGTGGAAACGCTGCATTAATCTTTAACAAACATTTTGCTGGTGCAGCTTATTTCTACATTAATCTTGAGCAAATCCGAAAAATTCACGGCGACGTGTAATTATCACAAATGAGTTGTAGAATCGCAGAGGTGCAATAGTTCAATTTCTTAACAACTGGCTCGGAAGTTGATCAACTGCGCAGCAGATCTTCAATTAGAAGCGCAAAATTCCGACCCGAATTTCCGTCGCTGCGTAAGTTGTGCCCAAAACTTTCCACGGCGGAATTAAACCTGCAATATAAGGGGTTTAAAAAAGGATTTTCGATGCAGTTTCGATGTTTGCAAACGAAGCGGTACAAGGAGGTTTTTTTGTTTCGAGCACAACCTCTGACTGCGCAGTTCTCGCCCGGATTTTACTGAACGTTATTCGCCAAATGAAAAATTGAGGATTAACCGTCAAAATGGTTATTGATGCGCGCTTTTTTTTTTGCTTTTTTGGTGTCGGATTAGGCAACGCGAGGCCCGCGCCGTCAACCGACGACACCCAAAATGATGTAAGTACATAATATGTACATACATATCCATAGCTCTTTTCATTTTTTACCCCATTTATTCCAATTCTCTCCATACGCTTCCGCAGCTTTCCTCAATCTTTTCAGAGTGTGATTTGTACGTAAAGTTATTTACCTACTTCCATCGGAAGCGTGTTTTCGGAAGAGCTTTGCATTGATCGTGCTAGAATTCGTTTTAAAAGGTAAGTTAATCCTTCCCCTTTGACTTGGAGTGAATGACTAATCTTATGAAGTTGGGGCTCCGTGCCGGCGCCAATTAGATCTGATAGGTTCTGTTTGGTTTAGTGGCGAGTAGTGCCGAGTGGTTCCGAAGAGTGCCGAGTGGTATCCCGGGCAGGTTTAGTGCCCCGGTAGGCGCTATAAGTGGCACTAAGTTACCGGCGGTCCGAGTAATTGCGGTATTGGTCGACGTATTTCGTAGTAGGAAAATTAATCGATGGCATGCTTGGCCTTTCGATTGTCGATTGATTGAGAGCGCAGGTTTCGAACGATTGCTTGGTACGATTGCGATTGGAATAAGCTTTGATTTCTTTTTGTTTTTACTGTGTTCTTTATACTACATTGTTTTGAACGAATTCAATATCGTGTTCATGCTTTTGTTTTGTTCTTACTGCCTATTATATAATACTGGGGGGAGGTTTTGACCACAAAACATCTGATGTAGTAACGATGTGGTCAAAGGTGGCGCTACGCTACACTTAGTATCGGAACTGGCTCTCAAGTGAGTCTTCTAGAACACACGAATAGCTGTTTGGCGATAGATTCTTAACTTGAAAGTGGTTACTAACTAGCCGCTTGAACTAGAAAATGCCCTACCGAGCCATGGTTTTATCACGATGTTTTCTATCGAACCCACGATCTATGGCACTTAAGCCGACGTCACTATCATCGCTGAAAAACGCATGCATGTATCCACGCGTTCTGTTGTCCCAATTTACTTTTAATTAGCGGTGTATCTGTTAATTAACTTGACGTCTCACTTGACAAATGAATCGTCGTGTCTTCGCAACACACTCGTAATACACAATAAGCGGAACCTCGTTACCGACGGTTGTGTTCCAAAGCAAACATTGACGAGCTCTAATTAGACGCGTTCCTAACACGTACGCTCGCGAAAATTCGATTTGAGCACTCTTTGGGCCCCCAGATCAATCAACTGAGGCTCAGTTTAAGCCTAACAAATTCTATGCCAGTGGTGTATATAAGTGTGCACGCATCAAGCCAAATCTATGCATGTTTCTGATTGCCTAGCCATGAAGTTGACTCGTCGATACCGCGTCAAACAAGTAAACGGTTTGGCTTATTGGAGGATTTGAGTCCGAATATTTTGCCTTGACGCGTCATCATTGCTTCAAAACTAATAGAGTGGGCATCCTAGGGCCTTGTACACTATCCCTCGCCCGACCCGACACATATAAATATCGCTAACTGAATAATTAAGTAAACTAAGACTACTAGCACTCTTAGCATCTGACACCTAACCTAAAAAGTAGAAGTTGAAATGCACAAGCGCATTATTAATCAGGCTCCGACCGCTTACAGGCACCTGAGTTGACAACTAATTTCTGCAAAGCAATGCCCCACCTTTTTACCATCATCTTAGACATTCATGTCACGATGCCCCAGTTCTTTTCCCCTCCCCCTTTCTTACCCCCCTCCACCCCCAACCCCTCTCTGAAACCAAACTGCCGAAACCATACGGTGCAATCTACGGTTATATAAAGAGTAAGCGACATTAGGTGTGAAGTGCAGCTATGTGGTTTAGTTTCGATCAATGGCTCAGTGATAATGTAGACGGACGGCGGACGGAAGGTTCCGGGTTCGAACCTTTTAATGAGTTGGACCTAAATGTGAAATATACTCGACTGGTAAATTTACTCTCGTAAATCACTGACTTGTACTCAAAATTTGTTCCATTGGAAACAGTAAAGTAGCTCTCTCACCGTTGTATAATTAAAATTAAATTGAAAAAACATGGCGGACAACTTCGGCCTTTAGTAAATTAAGTTTACCGGGCTAATTATGAGTAACACAACCTATTTACAGTAAGGGAAACTCGAATCGGTCCGAGGAACTCAAACGACTAACCTGTAGCAAGTAGGCATTTGTTGCCAAGCACCCACCTGTTACAGCAGCTCAGTTTTCAATCCAGACGTAAGGTATATTCAAACACATCGTCACTTAACATCACATGACTTGTGTTCAAACGCAGTAGGCAGTAAAAAAAAATGTTTAAAGCTCTATCAACAAGAACGAATGCGTATCTAAAGCTGAATCTATGATAACATGTCCCTATGGTTCATTTTTCCTTGTAAAAGCAATGTAATCGCTGCAAGTGGGAGGCGAGCGAGCATCCCGCGAGTGTGTAGAAGTGACACAGTGTGCGTGGACTGCAGAATGCTACATTGTCCTTACTGTATTTTGTACTGTAGTACTTTAATGACTTATTTCTCTTCTACTTGTGATTTTTAGCTTTGATATTTTTCTCAAATGTTGTTTGTGGAATAATTAGGCGTGTCATGGTGGTCCCGCAGGAAATTGGAATACGGTATTAATTATAATATTAGTATACTTAGCGTAGGCTTTGTCTCATAATTATTTAATGTTGCAGAAGTTGTTTTTGAGGCTGCCCGTCTTCCAAACTAAAATGAAATGTAGCCGCGTCGGATATATAAGAAAAACACATTAATAGATCATAAATTGCTGAACTTTTTCAAGGTCTGCAGATTAGTTTCGTGTTTGCATAATCTGGCAAGGCGTTTGCATTTTGCGAGAATAGGATAAAATGTCTAGTCTTATTATAATTGCTTAATATCGGCATTTTGTCCCATTTCATTAATAGATACATATATAGGTTAAAACTTGCACCTTTAGTCCACACAATTACATATGTACATAGCTTTAACCCTATATATAGGATTCCCTCCATCTAGGATATCAGAAACAACGCGAATCGGGCATCCACAGCACCCAGTTTGATACAAAAATATGAATTCCGCAGCGGGAATGAATCCATTGACCTGACGCTTCGCAGTCAACTGTTCTCCCAATGCGCCACATTGGTCGTCAAAAACAGAAAGTGCTTAGTATTTCGAACAGCTATCCATAGTTACGAACAACAAAACAGCTTGAAGTGACTCGCCAAAGAATCGATCGCGCAGAGTTTCCAAGCGATTAAAGTTTAATGCCATTTTGCCTACAGCACTGTTCCAAATTTCGGAGTATTCGAATACACCGCAATAATTTACGCTGAAAATGAACGCTCGATTATATTAATTGAACAATATCCGTTTCACTCAATTATACTATATTATAATGGAAGATCTGATTATTTCGGTGTCTCGTGATTCTTAGCTGTTTAACGTAATTATATGTTTAATTATGTGATAATTAGTAGAACACGATACGTTGTTGAGTTGCGAAGGCAGATACAATGTTTGTGTAGAGTATCGGGCGCATGCCCTTCGGCAAATTCAGTTTACGCAGATGTATGTCGGCAGCGATTGAAAACAGAGGACGGGCGAAGACTGAAGGCAGTACGTTTTGGGCGGGGATGACTCTTGTAACAAGCAAGCTGAACATTTACGTTAATTACAACCTTTTTTCTCTGTGACCGACATCAATAACCTCCCTATTCCTACCAACATTATGAATGCGGAAGTAACTATGTCTGTCTGTCTCGCTTTCACGCTTTAACTAGGTACTGGCCCGATTTAAATGAAATTTGAAGGACAAAGCATGCTTAAAAAAAAAGTAAAAGCAAAAGTAGCCCACGCGGGTGAAACCGCAGGGAACAGCTAGTAATTTATAAAGCAAAGTGGCTTTCTTCTAACATAATTAAAAATGTGTAATAGGATCAACGGTATCAACAGTTTTCCTCTACTAAAAAAGAAAACTATACCTAAATATCAAAATCTTGACAAAAAAATACAACAAGTACTCTTTTGAGTGTTTCAAGCCATTTTTCACAAACGTTGCTTTGATCAATTTTAGCGAATTTTAACGAAAAGGTTAATAACGCTATACGTAGATCTGAACTTTCGCCTGCGGGGCATGAGGGCACTGGCTTTAAGCACTTAATCATCATAATAATGTATCAACTCTAGGCTATCTAACGACCTAGACCTAATGCCTTTTCTAGCCCTCCTTAGCCACCACTCTGTCACCGCTTTAAGAGTGTTTCTGCACTCATCCGAACTCAATTCAAATCCGTATTTATAAGGACGTAAAACCTTTCAAAAATTCAAGAATGGCGCTTGCATTGATCCACGCTTTCACGAATAGAGTTTAGCAGGATGACGGTTGTTTCCGTTCGTAAAAAAGTAGGAACTAAAGTGAAAATGTTTATCGAGGAAATGTTTATTTATTTTTAACTAACTGAGATGGCGCAACGACCCAAAATGAGTCTTGGCCTCCGATAACAAAAGACGCCACTTCGGTCTGTCCTGCGCCACCTCCTGCCAGTCCTCCACCTGGAGCTCGCGCAAGTCCTTCGTGACTTCGTCTTTCCAACGATACCTGGGACAGCCGACTGGGCGACGGCCGCTCGACCGTCCCAACATTCTCGTTTGACCGCACGATCCTCTCCCATTCTTTCAAGGTGGCCTAGCCAGCTAAGACTTCTACCACTACATTACTTACCGTTGCTAGTCTGAAACTGCTTTCAAGGAGACGCGAACGTCGTGATACTGCAACCTGAAAAAGAAGAAATTTTGTTCAGTATCCGGTTGAAACTAGTAGGTAAATATAAAAAAATACAAACTTTGATATTTTTTCGATAGACATTTTTTTTCCGGTAACAAATTACAGCAAAAATGCAAAAAATAATAAAGCCCAATTTTTAGCTTGCTTTGCCCAGGGCATAAAGAACTATGTGCATTTGACAAAGCGCTTTGCGGACGTGACATGCACTCGATCGTTTTACGCACGATCGCATATTTCCGTGTTGTACCGTACAAGACAGAATGTTTACAATTGCTTGGCTGTACAATACTGAAGACTGTATCTGGAGAGATACATGCGACCTTCACGCAAAACCTCATCATATCTGCACAAAACAACAAACACAACTTGGCACACTTTCTCAACAGTAACCGAGTCTAATAGACGTAAGAGCCGACGCAATTTGCAGTAAATAAGGATATCGGTTTAGCGTCATTATCCCAGAGCGGGCCGCGATACAACGGGCCTCGTAAACGCGCTTCAACCTAATGAGTTATACGCCGCCCCCGTGTGTACGCCGCCTTAATACTGCTGTTCTTGGAAAACGATTTATTGCGGTTAGCGGCTCGGAGTACACAAGTAATTTTTTCAAACCATTTTTCATCACAACGCTGCGTACTTAAAATATTGTAAAGCCTTTCCATGTCCACACACGTACAACACTTACCAAGACGCTCTCGAATTTAATTACGGCGAGCTCTCTGTTATCAACGCTGGCTGTTACACGTTGCACATTTTGTTTTAAATTCGGTTGGATTATACAGCTTATCCTAGGGCGGCTAAATGGCGCGGCGTTTGACGCGGTCCCCTCCAGACTTGACGGGACAAAGGAGGGACGTCCGAGATGGTTTCTAATTACGACACAGACCGTTATGCAAATCGGGGGCCGATGCGGCGAGCTCTTTGTCTCTAATAAACATGCGGTTAAACCGCCAAATTGTTCGCCTTCCATTTGCCCTACAGGCAATAAAACCACTTGAAATGTAGTGCCCTCTCTGTACAATTACTGGTCTTTGATAGAGACGAAACCTACATTTGGTCGTTTTTTAGCGAGTTGCGGGTAGCTGCGGTCTCTCGTATTCGAGAATGCAGTATTAGTGTCAGCGTTTTATCCAAGGTGGAGGTAGGAGCCAAACTATTTACCCAGCAGATGCGTTCCGGTAAATAGGTCGAAGCGGTCTGAGGAAACGCCAGGTCGTGCCGTGACTCCGACTCGTTCCGAAACTGGGCTAAAAGCATCGCTTAGCTCCGTCCATCCACCCGTAATTTTTCACAGAAACTGTCTCGAGCGTCGATTTAAACAAGTTTACAATGCGCCTCTTCAAAACTGGTTTATATTTGTCAGCTCTATTGTTTTCGTTCGCTCATAAATCGGAGGTTAAAACTTGTAGCGTCAAAACTGTCACGTGGAAAATATTCATTTTTGAACGGAATTCTGGCGTATTTCAGCTTGTATTGGAACAATCGGGACGATTTTTTCTCGTGTCTGCGCGATTGTTACGAAGCTCGTGGAAGGTGCCGCGGGGCTCTACGTTTTGTTCAGGGTATTCTCTGATGGTATTTTCACGCGAACTTTTGAATCGTCGCATCGTCGCACGTTTACAAGGAAGTCGTTACCGTGTCGCATTGTAGCGAAAAGTGAATATTGCTGTATGCTCTACACTTGTATATATGCTATTGCTGTCCCACTGCTCGTCTTTTTCACGTTATATTGCTGCATTCCCACGTACTTTGTTGTATGTATACTGTAATTCTCAGGCATTTTCCGTACCCTAATACTTTTAATAAACAAAAGCGAAACGTCTTTTAGTTTATTTGTTCGTCTTTTTTTCACGCTAAAATAACACTCCAAATATAGTTTAACTTTTGTATATAAATAATTAACGAGATTACATTGAGCGATTTTTATTCCGGTAACATAATAAATTTAAACAGAAAAACGGGAAAAAACAAGCTGTCAAAATGTATGCTTACCTTAGCAAAGGCGCGCTAAGTTTAAGCATTTTATTGACAAACAAGACGAATATACCCAAGGTTTAAGTTACGTAGAGATTCCCCTAGGACCTTTATCACTATAAACTTAGCCTATGTCACTCCAGGGTGGCTTTCTAACAGTAAAAGAAGTTACCAAGATTACCTCCAACATTCAAACTCACAAACCTCTTTACGACATTAATTTAGATACGGAGTGAGTTGGAAACATTTTACAAAGCTAACTCTGCGTTTGTTTAAGTATGTTGTAATACAGAAATAGGCACCTATTATATGTTTTTATTCAAGTGCTTGTGGCCTGCCTTTCGGCTTCGTCAAGGTGGCGGTGTTGACCTCAACTTGTGCCTCACAATTTTCGAGTAAAAACCAAAGTTGGTTGTGTTTCGCGACTTCTTCTATACATGACATAAAAACTACAATATTGGTAGCAATTTCGTGATCGAACTCCACAAATTTCTATAGGCCCCATAATTTCATTTGAAACATTGCCTTTTACTCGGGAACACAGTTATGTTTGCACACTTCTGCTTGGAGGTTGAATAATTAGAATTTAATTGGTGTGGTATACTTCTGCAAGAGTCCCTTCACTACAAAAACTTAAACTGGCTAACTGAGATGGCGCACCGACTTAAAATGAGTCTTAGCCTCCGATGACAAAAGACGCCACTTCGGTCTGTCCTGCGCCACCTCCTGCCAGTCCTCCACCCGGAGCTCGCGCAAGTCCTTCGTGACTTCGTCTTTCCAGCGATACCTAGGACAGCCGCCTGGGCGACGGCCGCTTGACCGTCCCAACATGCTCGTTTGACCGCACGATCCTCTCCCATTCTTTCGAGGTGACCGAGCCAGCGAAGTTTGTGCGCTACAACAAGAACTATTAGGTATGAATCCCCGTAAAGAGTAAAAAAAAAAAAAAAAAAATGAATGAAGCTATATATACATTGACCACTATAAGCTCAGCCAAGTTACTTTTGTTTGTTACAGTAAATCCCTTAGTTCAGACTCCTATCGACCCCTCACCCCTCACGTCGCGATATCTCCACAAAACATAGATTAAACTTAACCCAAGTTCAACATCTAATTTGTAATAAGAGGGTTACATATCAGCTTAGTTAATTAAACTGAATTACTATCGGTTTCCTTCCCTTCACTGAAACTAATTACTTACGGTAACTTGTCGACTTTAAATAGAATGGCCCAAGTTGACCCTTACTTTGAACTGGACAATTTTAGAAAGCTATGGACCTCTACTGATTATATGACTTTACTAATTCTGTTTCGTAATTAAATTTAGTCCAAGAAAGCTGTTTCAGTGCAAGGATAATGGAGGTGAGGGCTTTTGGGGATAACGTGATACTCAAAGGCATGTCACGTGGTCTATAGGTACTCGTGTGTTTTTGTTGGTGGTGTTTCCCCACTACATTTTTTTTGTCATTTGTTCTAAACGCTTCGCTTCTACTTTTATAATGCAAACGGCGAAAGAGTGAATGGTATCTCCTAAGCAAGCATGCTCCATCATATGATGTCACCATCAGGTGAAAAAGGTAAACCTTTGACAGTAAGACTTTTGGCTGCAAATTAGACATAGACGTAACTTTATTTGTGTAAAAATCGTCGTTAGGCTTCAAAATGTCACAAACATAGTTTCATATATTTACTTTCACTTTCATATTTATGATATCACAGCAGTTATATGAAAATAGGTTATTAGTACACCAACTTGAATAGGTATTATTAAAAATGTGATTAAAAAGTAGAAACATTTAATTTAATTAGAAACGTTTATTAAAACAATTAAAACAACAGTTCGTTTAAGTTTATTCGCGATATTTGGCACACGCTACTGTGCCAAGTATTGGGCGCTTTTACAACGAGAAAATTTGCCTACGAAATATGGTAAGTGTACCGTTAAGCCTCTTTACCTATTTAATAAGGCAATTTAACTTTTGACTTGACACTCGGTACATTCAACAAGGGCGTTTATTCACTTTAGAACGTCAAACTTAGAACTAGCTACGCCTGTTCCTATCTCCTTATAACGGCAAAAAACTGGCACCTTTAATATTTAGTTACTTATGTTCTTTTTATTTTAAAACTAGCCATATAAAAGTTGATGTCCCGCTTCGGGTCTCAACTTCATACGAAAATCCCATAGAAAAGAGTTTTTTTCTATTTTACCTCAATTTGCCATTTGCTGGTTAATTTTCCATTTTTTTTTTCCCTGTTTTATTCGGCTACTTCAAAAATTGAACAGAAAATTCTCAAATCAGTACAGTCATTTTCGAGTTTTGCGAGACTAACGCACGGTAATTGAGATATATGTACATACTGGCTGTTCCCCGCGGTTTCACCCACGTGGGCTACAGCTTTATGCATGCAAAGTCTCAGCCCGATCGGTTTAAAATTGACAAAGTTTTATACAAACTTTCATCCCCTATTTTATCCCCTCGGGGGTAGAATTAATCAAAATCCTTTCTTAGCGGATGCCTACGTCATAACATCTACCTGCATGCCAAATTTCAACCCGACCCGTTGAGTGGTTTGGTTGTGCGTTGATAGATCACTATGTCAGTCAGTCACCTTTGAGTTATATATATTTAGATACATAAATTTATTTGAAAGAAAACCCGGTACATTTTTCACATTAAAAAGTTATATTCTCAGTAAATAAACTAGGTATCCAAACTAGTAACCACATTATTAATTACGCATAGAGGCATTTAATTGTGAACCGGTGTTATTAATTAATTTATATTTTATAAACAGCCGGGAAAACGGGACTGGTACCATGCGACACAATAAACAACGCGCATAACGCGGGTGCTGAATGAAATGAAATATACCTAACGTATGGTCAGCAACAAAAGTCGATAAACACGCTTAATTTTATTAATTTCCTAAGCCCCTAAAACCTTAACACCTTTTATCACCATCATCAACCGTCTTTTACGTACCCACTTCTTCTTCTTCTTCTTCTTCTTCTCTTAGAGAGAGAGAGAACAATTCAATCAATCAATTAGTATTAAGAATAAAATTGTCAATGTGATCGCGCCAAAAAAATTACCTGCCGGGCGTTTCTTGCCTGTTCTTTTGTCGGCGTAAGGAGGTTGGAACAGGCGTAGCTAGTTTTAAGTTTGACGTTTTAAAGTGATCACAATGTATCCTATTGAATAAATAAAAAATTGAAATTGAAAATTGAAATTGAAATTGAACAAAAAGAGAAAGTGAGAGAGAGAGAGATGGAGAGAGAGAGAGACAATGGGCCATAATCTACCACGTGGCCAGTGTGCATTGGTAGATGGCACCCTTAAATGTCTATGATATTCTTGGACGTGCCATTTTTTTAACGATATTTTTCATCAGTGTTTTGTTTTTCGCTCTTAACTTCTTATAGTCATAGATCCAAGATGCGATTCAAACTGACGACCGATGTGGCGCAATGGGCGGATAGCCGACTGTGAACCGTGAGGTCGCGGGTTCGATTCCCGCAACAGAACAAATATTTGTGCAATGAAAAAAAAAAACGCATGTATTTGTTCTGTGTCTGGGTGTTGTGGATCCCCGATCCTCGTAGTTTCTGATACCCTAGATACAGGGAGACCTAGTTAGGGAGATTAGAGCCTATGTATGTGATTGTGCGGGCATTATTATTATTATTATTAAACTCGTTATCTGTACCCTTTGAGACGCACGTGTTACAGTTCGCCCAATACCGCTATCGCCCGAAAATAATAATCGATCCTGATCCGTTATCCGCGGTTTTGCATCGATATGTCATGTCATAATATGTCAAAGTCAATTTTTTTATTTATTCTATAGTATACATTGTGATCACTTTAAAACGTCAAACTTAAAACTAGCTACGCCTATGTTATTTTAGTACTAGGGCTTGACATATTACTACTAAAACGTATTTATGTATTTATAAAATGACATTACATAACGATCCAAAACCACGGATAACGTATCAGGATCGATTATTAATTTCTGGCGTATGTGCCGTGTATCCTGAATGTGACGGCCTAATGCAGCTAATTAAAAATAGTGCAATTTTATTTTAATTGGCAATAGAAAAATTAAATGTGGTCAGGAATTTTTATTGCTGACTGTACTAACTTGATGTAATTTGCTGTTGGCAATATGGACTGGTTTCGATGATTTTGTTAGTCTAATTAGTCTTTACAATCATGTAATTTATTTACAAAAAACTGTTTGTGCGATCCGCGCGCGAGATTTTCCCTTATAAATGGTAAGTTTTTTTGGGACGAAATAAAAGTACCTTATAATTGTTTCTCCGAAGTCTTTATCTGTTTCTTTCATCTAAATTCTCCGAAAGACAAACATCTAAACAAAAAATACACATTCATCCAAGATTTCGTATTTTTATTTATTTTTTTATTGATCAAGTTTTCCACTACAAGCTCGAGGCCCGTTGCCAACACATTTTCTTTTAAGATACTTAGGTTATTTCGCGTATTTTTATATTGCGAATAGGAATGACAAGAATCGGATTAAGGAAATAGTAATACTTAGTTAAAAAGATTGGTATTAGAGCATACTACGTAAATGTCTATAAAATACAAAGGACAATATTAAACCAAATGAGAAAACTGTAAACAATTATACGGTTATTACTCTTTGTCATGCTCCAGAAAGTCTTTTAATTGTTTCATTAAAACAAATGACAACTCTACTCGAAGGAAGTTGAGTAAAGAACCCCAAGTCTAGACTTTGCTTAATCTATCTGTCATTTCCCCAAGACTGTTATGAGTTGTACTTAATGAAACACTTTTGCGAAATCAAAAATTATCAATTTTATTAATTCCAGTCGCAACGAAGTACATTTAATTATTTTTATTAATATGTATCACGATTTTTTGTTAATTAACTCACTACGTCTGTTTGGTGGAGTATGTCATCGATTTTAAACTGATTTCCTTATGAGCTAGATAAAGACTAATTTATGCATAGCTAAGTACTGGATAACAATCTTGATATAACATTAAAAGCGATTTGATATAACATTAGATATAAAGATGTGATTTTAATATGGACTACACAGTTTAAGAAAACGAATTTCTTCCGAATCATCATCAACATCAGCTTGAATAGGTCCACGGCTGGACATAAACCTCTCCCAAGGTATCTACGCCACTGAGCCCGATCATTGGCTCTCAAGGACACCCAAAAATAGTCAGTTTTATATTGAAAACAAATTATTCTAATGAGAAAACTTTGTACTACAAGCTATGTAGATTAGAGAGCGAGCGTGAAGCCTCTAATTGAACACTTCCTAAGACGGATCGAAACCATCGCCTAGATCCACTTCACCAAAGTGTACCTCCGAATTCCGCTCAAAGGTGCTCGTTGCAACGTGAAGTGTCCCAAGTGTCGTTGAGACTCATTACGAGCCCGGCTACACTCCAGAACAGACGCACTTGTCGCCCTCCCTGTCTTTAATCATATCTTTCTTTTGCCAAAGTAAACAATACAGAAACAAATGATTCTCGTGATAAATCGACGGCCGTCACAGAAATAACTTTGGCCGTTCTCGTCTTTTGTTCGATTGATTGGATAATTCGTTGCTCGGATAGAATCGGATAGAAAATTGCCTTTCTGTAGGTCTTCTAAACAGCCTCGTGTACTCTTTGACGGTCTGTTTTTGTAGTCAGAATTGGTTTCTTTAGTTTGCGACGGAAAAGATTGTGATTCTAGGATTTCTTTCCAAAGGTTTTCGTTTCTCTTATAAAAATAAATCGTTATACCTCTATTATCTCGTTTCTGGTTTGTAATAGTTTCAAGGAAAAAAAATTGGTTTTTGACGTTTAATTTCTGGGGACAGAGAGTACCGACGCATATTAATTTTCTGAATTACTTGTTGTCTGTACAGAGTTGCGAGTAATTGAAACTGTAATCTGTGGTAAACGCAATAAAGTTAATCGTTTTTGTTTTTAAATTTTACTGGATAGCGCTTGACCGCAAGTCACCTTATGTTAAGTAACAATGCGGTCAAAGGTACCACCACGCTTCAGATATATTGTTATATACCTAGGCTACCGGAAAACACCAATAGTGGGTTTTCGGCATCAAATTCTTGGCAAGAACACTACAACCAATCATACATTAATTAACGATGTTTTCCTTCGGCGATAGCTCAGGCCCATTGGAAGATTCGAACGTACGACCTACCTATGGGTAGCAATTGAAGGTACTACACACTCTACACATAACCCTTTTTTTTTTTTTTTATGTGGGGAAATCTATTGATACCATTTGGCCGATGGGGTCAGCCGAATGGTTATGTGGGACTTGCACCCTAACTAAAACCTCCACGATGAGCAATCCTGGCCGCCAAGTAAAGTTAATGTGGGGGGGACGGTTCCGGGTCCGTCTACACATAACCCTGCTGTGTATAACGTTTAGAAAATAATACGCTAAACGTAAACTCAATCCTAAAAAGGTATATTTACACTCGCAAGAAATCTTTAGAACCAATACCAGTTCTAAGCAGAAATGTATTTATTTTATCCGTTGGCTCTCCACCACTGAGCTCGCATGAATGATGGAGCCGCAGCCAACCGCTCAAACAACGCTCCAATAACACGGGGTCATTGAAAAATGCACTCAATTATGTTACCCAGACCCGTTGCTTTTAACGTGTAGGTACGTGCGTCTATTTTTTGTGGAAATGGGTCTTTAGATGACTTAATACTTTCGAGCGGTAATGTGGTAGCCCTTTTAGGCACTATGCTATGTTCAGCTCAGCTTTATATACTTAGTACTTCGTACGGTCAATGACAAAAGTTGCCGAACATGAACAATTTTCCGATTTCCTTTAGTTTAAAATACACAAAACATTTGATAGGAGAGGTCGGTGCGAAGCGTCTTTATTTACACGGAAAAAAACAATTGAAGCAAGTTCCTGAGTGTGAATTCATTGAGTTGACATGCAAATTAATTAAATTAAAACATTGTAATAATACAAAAGAGTGTGCATGATTTGTGTCCTGATGAGCGTTTCTAGTAGGTAAAACATAAAGTTCGTTGGTTCAGCAAGATGTTTCGCAGAAATATAAGGAAGTAGTCAAGACTTTATAGATAAATAGGTACAAAAGTGCTACAGCTTCGACCACATCGACGCTTTCGATCGGACTAGATCGTGGTCTAACGTTGGTCTAGACAGTTGTAAAAAAAGCAAGATTATAGAAGTTCAAGTTTAGCTAGTCTCGGCCCGCAATCTATAACCTATTACAATGTCATATAGTATTACAATGCGCTCCTCTAACTGATGTTACTACCCCAAAATCCTATTAATTTATGAATGTTATTGCTATTTTATCATCCATGAAAATACAAATAGTAATTAATGCAAAGTGATTGGTTCAAATAATTAATAAAATGTTAATTAAGGCACTGCGCGTTATGTTTTTAATATCCCCAATATCACACTAATCATATCACATCACACTTCACTATAAATGCGAAAGTTAGTGGAGTGTATATGTTTGTTTCTCACGCTGAAATGCCTCAACAGATTTGCGCGAAATTTGGAGTGGAGATAGTTTAAACCATGGAAAACACATAGGCTTCTTTTTTACTGGCTCAGGTAGTTTTTTGATGTTCAGTAACGATGTGGTCGCTGATGGCGCCACGCTACATCTGGACTGGCAACTGGCAGTCAAGTGAGACTGACACATAAATTATGACAGCTGCGGCCCGCCCTAACCTTATTTCACTACTGTGCGGCCCTTGTTTGCTTAAAGGTTGCCCACTTCTGATCTAGAATATATCTGTAGCGTGGGGGCTACTATATAGTTCTACCATAGCAATACGACGAAGGGGGTAAACTTTAGATTTATGTCGACGAGGGAAACGATCGGATTCATTTGCGGAACAGAGCTGTTTGATTGGTTTAAACTGGTTTAAACCGACTAGGATAGAGCAAGTTTCACTGTCTCGCTATAAATATAGCTGACAAATGGTCGCTAGCTTAATGTTAGTGAGTAATGATAGATTTGGTTTGACCATTTCAGACAAGAACGGTTAACAATAGAGAAAGGAACTGATGTGCTGCTGCTAACGACGCGTTTAGACGATAAACAAACGTTTTCAAACAATATTTTTCCACAAATATCGTCGATATTTACGGTACCTAATCCATTGAAAGATGATGTAGCAACGTTTAATGGGTTGTTCCCTACCGAAAGCGACGATTGCTTTACTTTCAAATTTGTCGACAATAATTCCGAAGTCTCTAATTGTTGAATAAACAACGCAACTCGAAGAAAACTCACATTAATTTAGACCCCAACTTCCACAACACTTTCCCGGGCCTATTGTCGTGGAACTCCATTCAGAGCGGCGGAAAATGAGCCGGCTTCTAGCGAGCGCCCCTTAACCCTAAGTGCACCAATCCACAAAATCTAGGTCGCAATGGGACTTTAGCGTATTCACGATGCGACGCGTCCCGCCATCAGTCACCCCGCTGTAATTACCGGGACGTTGATTTATGAGCGGGACACCGGGCCGAAAGCACGGGTTAATGAAATAACCCGGGATATTGCTAATACATTCCCGGGCTGCAATGAGTGCGGTACTGGTTCGCTCGGAGTTCATGCTGCTTTTTATATACTTGTTGCTGTAGTAATCGATGGATTGGATTTAATATACACAATGGAACTACAGATTATAGCAGTTTCAATAGCCTTATTATCAATGGTTTGTCCTAGAGTTATGATCATTGTTAAACAGGGCCAATATTCGCTATTACTAATCAAGATTCCTTGCCAATAACGTGTGACGTCATTTCGTGCTTTAGCGGTCGTTCTATGCAGAACGTAACGCTAAGATGGTCATAGCGAATAAGTAGAATAGTAAATAGATAATAATTTATAAATTCACTGCAACAACAAAAAATAGAGCAAAGAGATCTTAAAGTTAGTGCCATTGTATATGGGCGGACTTATTGCTTAGAGCGATTTCTAACAGAGAACCTTTAGACAGACAGAAGTTTAATGAAATATAATGCGGTTGGTGGTGTAAATTTATGTGTAGGTACAAAAATATCAGGTAAATAAGAGTTTCAGCACAATTTAACATAAATACATAATTAGAATAGGTAGGTTAGGTACTTATCAATGATGTAAAGAGGAATACACAGATCTTTCTCAGCATTGAACTGGACGTTTATACCTACATAGACACTTATTGTAGTTCACAATACAGTGGTTCTATGCCTGGAGAACTTGGAGAGAACTTTAAACATAGGTACCAAGGGAAATTTGACCATTAGTCGAAAGTTTAACAACCTGAACGTCAGAGAAATTTGTGTAAGGAAGCCTCTCGGAACATTTCGTCAGAGTCCTCTGAAAGGGTTATCCCCTTAATAACTTAATTTTCAAGACCTACGGATGCCTACATCTCAACCAAGGGATAACATTACTTCACGTGCCAATTAAGGTAATCTAGGTTAGTTGACCTTTTTGGGTCAAATTGTTACTGAGGCTAAATATCACTGCGCTCCGACAGCGATGGCTAGCGTCAGATCATTATCATCATCAACCTATAACACTCCCACTGCTGGAATACATGCCTTCTCTCAGAGAGAGAGAGAGAGAGAGAGAGAGAGAGAGAGAGAGAGAATTTGGGCCGTAATCTATCACGCTGGCTCAGTGCGGGTTGGTAGATGTCACTTGTCTAATGTTGTGGTTCGTGGATATGCCGGTTTCCTCACGATGTTTTCCTTCGCCGTTTTGAGCGATAGAATAATAACTGCAGGGAGTAAGGTGCGGGGCCTAGATGAGATTTGTATTCAGGCTACCATCGCTCCACCACATTACATCAGCATCATAAGGCAGAAGAAGTTCACTGATGGACATAATATGCTTTCCGCTTTGGACGCCACCATGAACCGCTATTAGCTATTTGCGTCCATCCGCTCCCTGTGACTACCTAGTGGGGGGGCTACCTATAGAACGTCTTCCGGTTCGTGGTTGCCACTCGAGAAGCTTTCTTCCATATCGGTTATCGATTCATCGAGCGATATGTTATATGCGATATGTGCCACTTCTACTTGGAAAGTCAGTTTTGTAGATTAAGGAGTAGAATTTGGTCTTCACACCGCTTTTGGTACGGTGTGGCTATAGTTGTTTGCAGCGGTTGTTCAATTCCACCGCGCTCGAGACCAGATCTCAAATTATTTCGAGGCATTATTGATGACATCGAGCAGACCTTTCCCCAAATCAAAACAGCGTAACCCAAGCAGGAACATTTAGGGAAATCATCACCCGTAATTGACAAACGAGCGCCCGAAATCCTTGCTCGAAAGGACAGCTCAGCAAAACACTTGGAGCCACGGCGCCTGTTGCCAGCGGCATTTGCATTTTGCTGATTGATTATTCAATTGGACAGCCGCAGAAGTGTCTGTAGCCCCCCCCTTCCACCCTTCCCTCCCCTAGATCCTCCCTGCCCGTGGACACAACGGAATTGATTAAGTAAATGCTAATGAGCGTTATGGTTGTAGCTCATCTTTGAAACATTAGTGCGGTTAATAAAACGAAGCAGATGTAAACAAGACAAAGGAATACCTTCCACAGTTTCAAGGAGACAGGGTTGCTGAATTTTTTATGAGAACAAAACAAGCGCCTCCGGTTGAGAGACGCGAGATTGTTGAGGCAGTTCAATAAAGAAAAGTCAGTAGGATAGGGAAGACGATTGGTTAATTCAGCTGGATACACTATTAATCTTTAACTTGTGTGTTTGTGTTAATGTTTTATTAGGTTTCCGCTACACGTACATGCCTACAAATATGTACACAAAACACTAAAGAAGCTTTTGCTTAGAGACGACATTATGTTAAAAATGAAGAAACAGAGCTATCTGGTCCCTAACTAGAATTCTCTGTATCTAGGGGTGTCAGAAACTACAAGGATCCAAAACACCCAGACATAGAAGAAACACTTGCGACACACACACTTTTCTTCATAGCGGGAATCAAACCTGTGACCTCACAATTCGCGGCCGGCTGTTCGCACATCGTAACCACATCGGTTGTCGGTTTTTTTTTCAGGCGAAACAATTTGGAAAACTCTTATTTTAAGAATCAAGGACTGAAACTATTCAATCGCCAAATAACAGTAGGTGCTTCCAATGTACATTTAAGACACCTCTAGGTGTCCCAGCTATCAATTACGAGATGTCTACAGGTGATAGACTTCGAATCCAGCCCTGCATTACCTTAATGCCGTGACTAGGGTGTGAATATCGGAATTACTGAGCCTTGTAATACCGGAATCTCGTTTAGCCATCCTAGTACCGGTATTGAGAGAATCTAATCTTGGGATTATGATATTGGTAATTAATGATGGTAATAAAAGCTAGGATAAGAAATACTGTAGATAGCTACGAGTAGAACCTAATGAGGTGCTACGCTATATTCATTCTGGTGCTACGCGAGGGGCAGATGCGGGGAAGCACCGCATTATTTAAAAAAAACATTACTAATGCACCTGTGTCAAATGTTTGAAACGAAACAATATAATCACATATGGAGTAATAGAGTCTCATTGCTGAACTTTTTAAACTAGATTTAATAATTTAACTATGTCCCGCCCGTGCAACAAAACGCGTGTCTAGCTATGTTGTCTTGTTACTAAGTCGAACTCAACAGCTCTGTGACTACAACTGAGTAATAATAAAGTGTAAAACCTACCGCACCTGCAATGCCATAAAACGTTTTCTTTATAAAAATTATCACTATCAGAATTCCGAGATTGGGCTTCCAATATTGGATCCTATTCCGGTATTGAGAATGGACCGGTATTGCACGCCCTTGTCGCGACAACGGCGCGCCGTAGGGACGGGTACTGCTTCGGAAATACGACCGGTTAAAACCTATTTTCAGTAAAGTTGAATTGAAGGGCAGTGGGAATGTCTTTAAGTCTAGATGTCAGTATCACTATTGATTAAATAAGGTGGAGGATTAATCTAAGATGATCTTTTTAGTTGAGTAATATTACGTTGATTAGTGGTATTTTTTTTTTGTTGAGTTCAGCGTTTTTAAATTTGGTGCCACTGAGCGGCAAAAAAAAATCTTTGGTAGTGACGTCGACTTGCGACTTAGATCGTGAGTTGAAACCTTTCAATGAGATTGAGCAGTGGCAGTTGGCAGTGGGCTGGTCATACAAGCCGCAGAACTGACAACCGCTGGGGTAGACGTGTACTTGAGTGGAGACCGCGACTTGGCAAACGTAGTGTGTGACTAGGTGGAGCGACGACTTGCGCCGAGTGTCTGGCAGTAGTTGGATGAGAAGAGCTGAAGACCGGGCTCAGTGGCGTATCTTAGGAGAGGCCAATGTCCAACAGTGGACTGATACAGGCTATACAGATGATGATGATGCGATTGAGCTAGCCAGGCGAGCACTAGAAAATGCCCTACCACCAAGCTATAGTTTCATCACGATGTTTTCCTTCACCGAAACTTCAAGTTCATTCTAGGATTCAAACCTACGACGTACGGATCGCAAGCCGACGTCACTACCACTGAGACATCATCGCATCAAAACTTATCCAGCAGTAATTGTTCGTCTAAGTATCCAGCTTCCTAAATCGTAAAGTTGCAGTGTACACAGCGAGATGGCTAAAGGAAATCGTCGTCATCCGATTTCGAGTTCAGCAACGCCATCGGATCGTGTTCTGATCCTAATTGGAACAACACTATTACAGCTGTTCAGAAACCTTTTAGCGACTAGAGAATAGAGACTAGAACTGTTGCCGATTTTTGTTCTAGATCTTACAGGGATGGACACAGGAAGGGACTGCAGACCCAAATTATTTAATGAAAAAAATGAATTTGTGTTGTGGCTCCTAGTTCAACAATTTATATGCAACTAGCTGTTCCTCTCGGTTTCACTTTAGGTTATTCATTTACCCATAATATTAACCATATTATTATGTACTTAACAATAATCTTGATGAAAGTTGCGACAAAATCTAATTATATTAGAGTATCTAAATTATGCTTCCTCAGGGTTCAAAATATTTTCTTACCTCAAGATCTGTTCAGCAATTAAGACAACAAAACGTAACAACAGAGGGACAGAGAGATTTCCTTTCATATTTTGAATTTTAAGTATAGATAACACTAAATGTTATAAGTAATTATTTGCTGAAAATACAATCACTATGCCGTTTGTCGTTACTCGTATAGTAACTCCATATAACTTTAAAGAGCGCTGAGCACTTGAGCAGCGCTGCGTGTTTTTTCTATTCCAGCTGCTAAGACGATTTTGACCGTATTACTCCAGATTGCAGACTGGTTGTTAAAAGGCTCATTCGCAGTTCCTACCTAAAAACTAGCTAAATAAATCAGTACTGCATATTATTACCCCATCGTCACATCTCCCTACAGTCTTAAGATTAAAAATTTTAAAGCTTTATATCTACCGCCCCTCCCCCCTTAGTAACTCCTTAGTTCGCCTCTAAAGTCTTAGAAGTGCTGCGAGGAGGTTTTTGTTCGTCCATCACAAAGGAGCTCTTAGCGCGCCGTCTGCAATGAGACTTTTGATTGTATTGTAAGGACATTCGCTCTAATTTGTTATTTGATTTGTTGAGACCTGGATTCGTATTGCATATAAATGTGTCTAAGCTGAATTGTGTAAAAGTTTCAGACTAAGCACAAAAGGCAGCTATAATATATATTATGGCAACACATAGCTCAATATATTTTGCCGTAAAAACCTGTGCGCTGAATTATATAAAAAGTTTCCGACTCAGCCCCCTTAATAAGGCAGCTATTATTAAAATATATTATTGCAAGACATAGCTTAACATATTATGCCGTAAGAATACCAAATATGGCAGCGATTATGTAGTTATTCTACTAATATTATAAAATAATGTGAAAGTTTGTGAGGATGGATGGATGTTCGTTACTCTTTGACGCAAAATTCACTAAACGGATTTTGATTAAATTTGGTATGAAGATAGTTTAAGCCCTGGAGAAGGATATGGAATACTTTTTATCTCGATAAAATATACTCTATGCGGGTGAAACCGCGGGGCGCAGCTAGTGTATCATATGGTATAACTGCCATATTATTATGTGACGGGGGTAATATTTATTTCAGGAAAACGGTCGAAGTGTTAACATTTTCAGTCAGATAAAAAAAACCAGCTGCATTTATGAGATATACAACAAAAGCCATCCTGAAAGGAAAACATTAAAGATGGAACCGTGGAAGTACTTCTAGCCACCAGACGCCCATAAACTAATGTTATTCGGCGTATAACGCGCCTTATGGGAGCTCCCTAGTTCCCGGACCTATAAATTTTTCATGAACCTCCGTGGTGATTGAAAAAAGTCTTCCACTATATTGGCACTCGTAACCTCCTTGCCACTCGGTGATTTGGCGGGAAAGTAAATACTGGTTGTTGGATTTTAGAAAATGGAACGGTCCATATTTGCAATGACTTTTTTTTTTTTTTTTTTTTTTTGTTATGGCGTCACACGATTAGTGTATTTGCCAGTGTCAAGAAAAAAATATTTCAAACTCAGAGTTGAATCAAGTTTAAATGATGATGATGACGATGAGATGATGGGATGAGGATAGTGTTTAAGTAAAGTAGTGGAGCTTTACTTAAACTTTACACGGACTTTTTTTGGAGCAACTAGAAAAGTCACTTGCACAACTTTATTTCAATTTCCTACACTCGTACACATTAACGAACACATAATGGTTAATAATCCACCAATATTACACATTATCACTCGAAGAAACACAAGTTTTGGAAATAAAAACAAAATTTTCACGTTGACAATTCGATTGCCGCCAAAAAAGTCCAATTGCAATGACTTAAATTTACAGCTATTGAAAATATAACCACAGATGTAACTTTTCAAGATGGTCTTTTTTGGCGGCAATCGAATTGTCAACATGAATATTTTGTTTTTATTTCCAAAACTTGTGTTTCTTCGAGTTATAATGTGTAATATTGGTGGATTATTAACCATTATGTGTTCGTTAATGTGTACGAGTGTAGTAAATTGAAATAAAGTTGTGAAAGTATCTTTTCGAGTTGCTCCATAAAAGTCCGTGTAAAGTTTAAGTAAAGCGCCACTACTTTACTTAAACACTATCCTCATCCCTTCATCTCATCAATATCATCATCATTTAAACTTGATTCAACTCTCTGAGTTTGAAATATTTTATACTTGACACTGGCAAATACACTAATCGTGTGAGGCCATAACAAAAAAAAAAACTTTTCAAGATGGATACTATGGAATAAATTATACAATATACATTTTACTTTAGAACTTTCAAATTATAAAGTGCTCATTCCGCATTCATTGCTAAAGTGATGTGTGACTTTCTTTCTCTTCATAAAAGTAAACGAGAAATATTGACATTGAATCTATTTGTATTCCAAGTTCATAAAGTACAAACACAGAAACGCTCCGCTCTTACATCTTTACCTACATCTTGCTCCATACAAATATTTTTATTTAATAGACTTTTTCTGAAGAGCACTTAACATCCGTTCCGTTGTACGGAAATGCACCGGATGGGAGAGTTACCACAGAATATAAACTAGTACGGTAAGTATAACGATGACAAATGTGCTGTAAAGTGTCGCGTCTTCAATAGAGTGTGCTTATCTTTACGTTCCGCTTCACTTGTGTATGAGTTAATGACGTCGATTTGAAAGGTCTTTTATTGATCTTCTAATATTACTGTTAATTCTATTGTTCCACTACAGGAGGAGAAATAACTGATTTGAGAATCTTTAAGGCAAGAATTATATTAATAGCCGAAATATTACTTTTAAAAAAGCGTGTGGTTAAAAGCATGCTGCGTGCTCCACCATCGACAATATCATAGTTTAGCATAGAGCGGGATGACAATCAAGGAAAAAACAAAGTCGTAGACTAAACTTTTTTTTAAAACGTCAATAGCATCTGACAGCACAAAATTGCACAACTCAATCCCAGGTCGAAGGAGGAGGATATATAATAAACTGAATCTGAGCGATTTAATGCCGACTATGAACAATAGAGTCGCAGACGCGGGCACTTGTCAACCGGCGTAATCTCTCTTTACAGGAGAAATCCTTTTTTGAACCGGTCGTAAGTTAGGGCTGCCATCTGACCATAGACGAAGTTTTTTTTCACCAATTAATTTTAGGCTGGTATTCTAGAATGAGGTTCAAGTGTAGATCTATACTTGAGAAGCGATTAAGTGACATATGTAATGACAGACTCAAATCTGTGCTTGTAGAGATTACTGCTTGAGCGTCATCCTAGCAACCAAAATTAATAATTGATCCTGATCCGTTATCCGCGGTTTTGGATCGATATGTCATGTCATAATATGTCATTTTAGTACTAGAGCTTGACATATTACGCGGATAACGGATCAGGATCCATGTTTAATTTCGGGCGATAAATATCTGGTCAAGCGTCGACCAGTTTGATCAGATGTTGTGAAAATTAGTCTCGCTCAAGATTGTAAGCGAGATGAAATGCTGTCACTTTTCTTTTACATAACATTCAAGTAAATGTCACGTACGAGACTCGTCAGAAAAATATGTTCCAATGTTAACAATACAGGAAAGATTTGGATCTCGTCCAACTCAAGTTAAAGTCTTGATTTCGTTAGACATTGTGAGTGATTGTGAAACCTTTTAACGAGGAAAATGCTCTTTAACGGTGTCGTACAGGCAGAAAAGGGCAAGTTTCTCTGGTTGATCATCCTATCTATAATGTCGCTTTTGCCGATTATGTTTTGATGTTTAACGATGAATGATGATGCAGTCAATTGGACACTTGAGCTGTTTAGAAGCTGTCATTTTTTGATGGGGTGGCAGCCCTATTTTAACCGGATAGCACTAGCTCTAATGGGTTTATTTCTTTAAAACGTCCGATAATTGTAAGTACTTGTGCTAATCCTGGATGAAATTAGCTTTGAAAGTATTACTGCGCTTCGGATTTTATTATGACTTTCGATATATTATTAAACTAGCTGCTCCCCGCGGCTTCAACCGTATCTTCCCGTTGGAACCTATTTCCGGGATAAAAAGTAGCCTATGTAATTATTCGGGGTATAAGCTATCTCCATTCCAAATTTTACTCAAATCCGTTCAGTAGTTTTTGCGTGAAAGAGCAACAAACACAACAGATATTATCTAGAGAGCGTTTCTTATTCGAAATGTTGAAAGAAGCAATTGTAAATCTTTCAACATCTGAGAAATATAACCACGTAGCTAAAAACCCTGAGGAAATGAATAATATTTGCAAAAAAGGCAAAACATCCTGAAGGCAGGCAGCATCCATAATTCTGCGCGAAGGGTCGGTGGCCGGAAATCGTGGCCGCCATTTCCGCTTACACTTGGCCCGTCCCGACCGAGATGCTTACTGTTACATGTAATTAACAATATTGCCTTTAGAGTCTGAGGAATTACATTTGTTTGCTTAGTTTCCCCCGCGTACTGATAAAAAGTTCCTAATCAACGTTTCTTTCGCGATACTTCGTGAGTTTCTTTCGCGATATATCGTAAGTTCCTTTCGCGATACATCGTAAGTTTCTTTCGCGATACATTGTAAGTTTTATTTTGAAGTCCTAAAGCGGTTAGATATTTCATATCAAAAGAAGCCTGTAAACCAATAGAAACGCCTGTAGCCTATTACGTTCCCACTGCTGGGACTCTGGCCTTCTTTATGTATTGAGTATTCCGAAGTTATAAATAGGACAAAAAGTTATTATAAAAAAATATATAAACTGTATACTTGAGTCTACACAACATCAGATGACTTGTGGTTAAATTCTGTCTTGTAGGAAGAAAAAACTATTAGAAGACAAAGATTGAATTTACCGGTGTATAGAGACATAGTAAAGGAGTAGTAGTTCGGTTTGAATGTGTGTGTGAGTAGCGGCACCGTGTACGCACGCACTTTTCACGCACACAATCACATAAACGAAAGGAGGCGGCCGGGGCCGCAGTACGGAACGCGCCGCCTATGCGTCACCGCAAGAGTAGGCAATTAACTCGTCGAGCGGCCTTAGCTAACCTACTGTTCTTTATATACTGTGATAGAGAGGTTGAAATAAGACGTTGCTATATAACTTTGATGACTTTGATGTTAAATAAAGTGATCACATTTTGCATCTTACAAAATAAACATATATTTAGATTTTGAATTTTGAAATAAAAAGGTTATTACTAAACTTACCTATTTCTTTTACGTACACTACCATAAAATATTTCTGTATTTCTTCACGTAGCACCCTAAAATAAAAGGGCGAACAGAAACCCACCGACTGGAATTAAATTACGCTCATAACACAGTCTTATCGGATTCAGCTCTATTTGATTTGGCCTAAATTCCACGAGTTTTTTGTATTTGTAATAAAATCATTTGGTATTCAAGAAGTCTAGACTAGGTTGATATAAAAGAAACAATTGAATTTTAGGCGTTTATTTTATTTTAGCATACAGAGCATACAGTGGACAACCGAGGGGCCGTCGCCCTGTCGGCCGTCCCAGATATCGCTGGAAAGACGAAGTCACGAAGGATTTGCGCGAGCTCCAGGTGGAGGACTGGCACGAGGTGGCGCAGGACAGACTGAAGTGGCGTCTTTTGTTATCGGAGGCCAAGACTCACTTTGGGTCGTTGCGCCATCTCAGTTAGTTAGTTAGTTATTTTATTTTAGAGAAATACTTTGATACGAAATGACCATTTGTGTATCATCATCATTATCAGCCTTTCACGTTCCCACTGCTGGGACTCTGGCCTTCTCTCAGAGAGAGAGTATGGGCTGTAATCTACCACGCTGTACCATTTGTGTATAATAAAATTCAATGTTTTATGTATGAACTTAGGAGAGACTACATTTATACATGTTACATATCATTAGATGACATGAAAAATATACTGTTTACGCAGCTGGCATAAATTTTAAATGTTTTTCTTCACTTCATTCTGTTTTGAGAGGTTTTGAAAGAACAAGACAAAACCGAAACCTTAGCTTGGTGGTAGGGCATTGTCTAGTGCTCTCCTGACTAGCTACCATACTCAAATCAAGAATCTGTCTACAAGCACCTATCGGTGTGTTCCGGCAGCCTCACTTGTGAGCCAGTTTGAGCCAAAATCGACTACAGACTTGTGGTCAAACGCAACTCCGTAAAACATAAAAAGAAGAAAGAACAGCACAAGAAAGTAGAATAAGACTATGAAAGTCCCTTTACCTTAGAGACACTGCAATATCAACATTTCTACTTCATATGCAAATGTCTGTGTCTACACGAAACCCTTCCAAAAAGAAAGAACGTCGACATCGCCGTAACACTACGAACGTGTATGTGTTGCCAAAGCCTACACCGCAGTTCACATTTTTGCCTCAACCACAGTGAGTCCGTGTTATTTATTACAGACACCTGCGTACAGCAGTTTTTCCTCTCGAGACACCGGCTAGAGGCTAGAGCGCTCTAACTGTCGGCGACACTGCGTTATTAACGGCCGCTTGCGGTGTCGCGCCCAACTTGTTATGTGTTTTGGTATAATACGGCAGTGTTCTGGACGAGCGCTGGAGTTGAGTTTAGTTTTGGAATATTAATTAGGTATCCACTATATGAAGATAACATAGAAAATTTATTTGTTTTCATGAAAAAATATTATGAAACAAAATATTTCTAAACGATGTTATGACTATTTAGTAGAAAACATGCCCCCCCTTCCTCTACTTACCTGTTATTTTGCTGTCGATTTTGCGTCTGCAATAAATCGATAGAAGAGATCAAAGCAAACAAAACACATTCCGAGTCAAAAACTCCTAAAACATTTCAGAACTGAAAGAATCGGGGTCAAAGTTACAAGCTCCCAAGACTAAGTCAAAAGTTTATTTATTTTGACCCCCTTCCCCTCCCCTTACTTTCAGCAAACCCCTGATAGAGACATATTAATAGGGAAGACACTTACGAGTATGTCACATCCACATAGTCTTTCACTGCTAAGTGCTTTACAAGAACGTTTCGTATCATCTTACCAATTTTCTTAAGCGTTCCGCGTGTTATTTCCAGCACTCTAATAGATTTAACAAAAATACGAGCAGTTTGCTCTACACGGCTTTTCACTTCAAAACTTGTCAAACAATACGTGATGCAACGTAGGTACATCACTAGCAAACACAGGGACACCACAAAGTGGCACACGGCAAGGCGTAACTAATATTTGCTCATCTAACTTGCCAATAAGGTGCGGTCTACCGGCTATTAGTCAAGCTAACAGTAACAGTTGCTGATTATGATAATTAATTTAATTCTGGTGGACCGCACCATTTATATGCATTTGTGACGCAACAAACAACAGAGAGCTATGCTTCTTGTTTCTGTTAGACATATCGAGGTCTTGAAGGCAATTATAGTCGACAGAATTGGGCTCATGCTGTTGGTATCCGTAAGTTTGATAAACAAATAGTCACTATTAAAACAAACAAAAAAATGTTTCCTATAAATTACTATCGAAATCTTGAACACTAAACTGTTTGGCCAGTGTTTACCTAATAGGGGAAAAAGAAGGCATATACTTTCACTGAAACCAACGTAAAAATTCCCAGAAAACTTTATGTACATAACGCGCTTTGAAAGCTATATCTTTATAGAATAAGCAAACAGTGTGTTTGGCCTACTTACTAACGAAAAAAGTATTTACCCCGCGCTGCGTATATATAATCCGACTGTATGGACATGTAAACATAAGGAAGGAATGCAGGTCATAAGAAAAGCGAGAGCGGGATAAAGAAAATTAAACATGACACTAGTAAAACCATAGAAGATATTTACATATTTTTTTTACATTAAGATGTCATTTCACCAGAAGTCACATGGTAAACGACGATGTGGTCAATGGCGTCACTTTACTTTTGTATTGGAAATTGGCTCTCAAGTCAAGCTACTAAAACACATCTACAGGTATGTCGATGACAGATCTATAACGTGTGATTTTTATGGAAACAATGCTTCTCAATCCAGTTTACAGTAATGTAGGCACCACTGCTTGAAGGTTGAATAACTGGCAAAGGTTGTACCCAGACGGACTCAAATTTCACACTTTTATGTGTGTCATTTCAAAAGTCAGTAGTTTATAGCAGACATTAAGCGGTCAGCTTCCGCTCATCTCCTCAGCTAGCTAGCAGCCTAACTTAAGGAACAAACACCCCGGGTGTGACGGCGCCCAGCGCTCGCAAATATTTGACCTCCTATTATTGACCCCGCACCTTGACGACACCCCTATAGATATTATGAGGGTACGACATCAAGCTTCAGGAATTGAGACAGTGTTTACTAATACATTGTAACGCTTTAGTTAGACGTTGAGAGGAACTAGAAAAAGATATGTTGTTAGATATTCATGTTTTTTTTACTGCTTACAGGGTAGCGTATGACCACAAGTCACCTGATGTTAAGTGAAGATGTGGTCGAAAGTGGCGCCACGCTACACTTGGACTGGGAAGTGGATCTCGAGTGAGGCTGCCGGAACGCACCGATAGGTGCTTGGCGATCGATTTGCCAACCCTTAATAACTCTTTTCACACCCATCATGAAGGATTGCATTTGTAATATTAATGTCTAAGACTATCTAAATTCTGTCAATACCTAATATCTGTAGGGTTAGTATTAGCACTACAGCCCGCTAGCAAGCTTAAAGAAGCTTACGCTATATCCTAAATCATCGAGGTGCGGGGAACTTGTAACTTTGACGGTAACTTCGGCCGCTACTTGTGTCTGATGGTAAAGTTAGCAACTTCTTGTTCTTGGAGTTAGGGAAAGAGTTTATTGCTAAATAAGTCCTAATTGCAAGCGAAGTCTGATTTTATGGACTTAGCGGCTGGCTGGGGTGAGATATTTTTTCGTAGGTGTAGGTTTTAGGGATCGTTTTTGATATTTATCGCTTTTTTTTTGACTCGAATGTCATCGGCTAGATAAAAGCGCACAAACTTCGCTGGCTCGGCCACCTTGAAAGAATGGGAGAGGATCGTGTGGTCAAACAAGCATACAGTGGACGATCGCGTGGCCGTCGCCCGGTCGGCCGTCCCAGGTATCGCTGGAAAGACGAAGTCACGAAGGATTTGCGCGAGCTCCAGGTGGAGGACTGGCAGGAGGTGGCGCAGGACAGACCGAAGTGGCGTCTTTTGTTATCGGAGGCCAAGACTCACTTTGGGTCATTGCGTCATCTCAGTTAGTTTTTAGTTTGCAGTTTACAGCTAAGCTTTAGTGTGTAGTTTACGAACAAAGCGGTTTGTTCTTCGATCCGTCTGCTTTTCTGTTCTTTTACCTTTGTAAGGAGGTCGGAACAGTTTTAGCTTGTTTTAAGTTTGACGTTTAGTGATCACATTTTGAATAAACATATTTTTGAGTCTAAGTTTAATCATCAGTACATATTATGATCTGAATCAAAGTTTTAAAGTGAAGCCCCAAGTGGTCTCATTAAAAGGCATTTAACTTCAACTTTTGTCTAGCAATTAAGTTTTAATTTTTCTATAGATTTTGAGAAAGTTTAATGTTAATTAGCTATAATTGACGTCTGTAAGAGTAGCTGAAATTGGACTGTGAAATTTTAAGGCAAACAACAAAATAATTAGAGATCATACATTTTTTTTTCTAAATACTTCCCTAATACGTATTCCATCCGAAGAGCCATAAAGTGCCAAAGTTTATGATACACATTTTTAGTGCCCAAATCTCAATCTCCTTTCAGGTAACCTTATTAGTGCTCACGCCATTCCTAGACCTTAGGTTAACGTCAAACTCATAAAAACTTTTTACGAGACGTCTCTAGTTACAGCTTACCTACGGCCAATTTTAGAGGGTCAAGCTCAGAAATTTAATTTCAAAAGACAATTTTGTTGGTTTAGGTAAAGATCCCTGACTTACTATGCAGGTGAATGATCTCTAGACGAGTACCTACGGGTTTGAATTTTTCGACAATGTGATCGAAGGTGGTGACGTGCTATGCCTGGACTGGGAACTGGCTCTCAGGTGAGGCTGCCGGAATACACATATATGAGCTTGGCAACAGATTCTTAATTTGGGGTTGGGAGTACTAAAAAGGCGAGCACTAAATAGGCGAGTACTTAAAAAGGGTCTGCCACCAAGCTATACGTATGAGTTTATCACGATGTGGTTCAGAGGAAACTTAGAGATTTAGACTCAGACACACAAGCCCATTACAATTCAGTGTCACTTAAAACTTTGATCTTTAACTGTCTGACTGTCATAGCATGGCCCGTAGCCCGTAGCGTAGATTAACTTTTTACCTGTATATTTTTCGCTATACATCGTCTATTTTCACCAGCTGAAACGTCACGCAGGTCTCACAACGTCATGCCTACTTTCCCTTTAGAAACAGTCGCATGGCGTAGCAAGAAATTCTCGCGATCACATACACGGCATAAAAGAATGGCAATCCTTCCCATTTAAGACTCTCATAATATAGCTTTTATTTTTCGGAAGAAAGGGTTACGCCGCGCTACTATAAAAACTCACTCGAACGCCGTAAACTGAATTCGCATCAGAAGTAATGCCTAATATCTGGACGTTAAATTCAGTCGTTCGTTTAGGATCGTGAAATTCGTGACAGCGAATGAGTGGCTGTAAAAAAGTTCATTTCTTATTTTTAGTACCGGATTTATTCTGTTTCCGCTTTCTGGTGTTTTTCTACGTTAATCCGTGTTTATGCTCGTGGTTTTCATAAGCTACTTCTGTGGCTCCTATTCTTGTTTTATCAAAACAGGTTTACTTGTTATCAATTATTAGCTTTCTTTCGTTGAATTTGTAAAAGAACATGCCATGTTCATCCACTGTATTTATTACGCTATCGTTATCAAAATGTCTGTTTAGGAGACAGTATTCTAGACTTTATAAGAAGCCTATATTGATAAATAATCATAACCTGACACCAAACAGCCTTAAAATATATTCATATATATTCGGAGTTACGACGATTTCGGTATCTTTGTCATTGGTAGCGTTATGATCGCTCAAGCGAGAGAATCGAGCAATTGCGATATCGAAGCGTCAACGACACAGCGCGTCGGCGTCGGTGAGTTACAATAGTAGGGGCACAAAGCTAGGGTTTACACCCTCGGATGACGATCCCGATTGTCATGCGATAGCACCAAGGGACGCAACCCTTGCGTTTAATGAGCGAACTGATGCCGGGGAGATTTTGTGAAGACGCTGTTTAGGGCTCAGTGAAACTATGCGGTATTCAGAAGTACTGGCGAGGAAAAAGGGTAGGCCTAATGATTTGGGCCTAAAAGCTCGGGGGCTTAAAGTTGAACAGTAACTTTTTGAGGCTGTGTTTGGTGCTAGTTTTGTAGTAAAAATAAACTAGCTTCGATAAATAATTGTAAACTTTCAAATTCCATCGAAGTTGAAACACCGAAATTGTTTTGAAAACAAATTGAATTAAATCTGTTTAAATTACAATGAAACGCATCACTAGAGGTCGGATTGACCAATTTGGTTATCTTTTTAAATGATCGTATGAAAAATTGGAAAGGTTACCCGCAAAATATGGAAAAGGCGGGAAAAAATTAAAGTGCTTCTATAGGATGCTACAATATTTAAATATGTATATTTAACTCCCTATTGGAAACCGGGGTAGGTCACTACAAAAACAACTATGACACTCTAACCTCCATAATGTAACCTTCAAGATGGGTATGAAGAGTTCTTTAGGGTCGGCAACGTAGTCTTTGCAAATGTTCATAACCGACTGCGACCGCTTACCTTCAGTCAAGCCACATGTTTATCTCTCTTTTACATAAAAAAAACATTTTTAAGTCCCAACTAAATCAGCTCGAAACTTCACCTGAACCCTCGATCCATTCCCACAGCCCCTATCTGCACCATCGCTTAATGAAACTTAAGAGAATACTTTACTCGGTAATCCAACGTCTGCCAAGATTTATTCCCCATTCGATACCAATCTCGATACCGGCCGTCTCCTACACCATACGTAATTTAAGTTCCCGAACAGGACTTATTCCGGACGATTCCGGATGATTCCGGATGAGTCCGGACCATTCCGGTATCAAAAAGAAATTATAAGGGAATCTTGGGGAGAACGGGAATTGTCGACGCCACGATTTAGTTCGGGCTCGGGATTGTTATCTCAGCCGGTCGGTACCCGCACCAGTTTCGACCGCTCGGGGAGACGTAATGCTTTGAGAATCTGCGGAGCAGTGGAAATGGAAACTCAGGAAAAAATTAAGAAATGAACTGAAATGGTTATAGCTAAGTGCATGGTAACGACAGTTAAGTCGTTGGTTCAAATTCTGGTTCAAACGTTTATTTATAAATAATTGAAGGTTGGTTTTATTTTATAGTTTAGTTTAGTTAAGTTATTCATTGTTATTTTAATTTATCAAATAAACCTGTCATCATATGTGATTGATCTAAAACACATTTGAAAAATCGAATATGACGAGCTACTTTTGTCGCTGATTGTACCAGCACGGGTGCGACTCGCGACACGTTCGCTCCAATACTTTAGACCTCGCCAACTGTACGCTGAACAAGCAGATTCAATTATCCGAGACGAGTACGGCTAATTGTTATTAATGCAGCGATAATTTCAACAGGTAATTACAGTGTCAAGATCATTTTTAGGGTTCCGTACGCCTTACAGGATCACTTTGGTGAACTTGCTCCAATTCAATCAATTAGTAATAAGAATAAAATTGTAAAATTGTAAATTGTTGGACATTTCTTGCATGTTCTTTTGCGGGCGTAAGGAAGTTGGTAAAGTTGGTACAGTAGAACTCCAATTATCCGAACTCCGACTATCCGAATCGCCGATTATCCGAATCACAAAAATGCGTGACCTGGCTGCCCGAAAACGGTTGAAGACCGCAAAACAGCTTACATTGACGGAGATGTTTAAAAAACAATGATTTTTATTTCTAAACTTGTATATAAGTACATTTTATTTATATTTAAAACATGTGAAAATTTCATGTTTCTTTCATTTAATTCAATAAAAAAATAGTGCAATATCAAAACATAGCTTTTACTCTCTCCAATGGCAATTTTTTTTTAAAAATCCGATTATCCGAATATTTGATTATCCGAATGGGTCCCGGTCCCCATTAATTCGGATAATTGGAGTTCTACTGTAGCTAGTTTTAAGTTTGACGTTTTAAAGAGATCACAATTATCATATTGAATAAAATACTAAATTGATTTTGACTTTTGATTTTGTTGTTCGTCTGTCTGTGAAGAACTTTTTCTCAAGAATGCGTTAAGGTATCAAATTAAAATTTATATCAAATACTCAGCTCTACAGCTTCTTTCAGCTGTGGAAAAATCAAATTTGTAAGTCAACGCGATCAAAATGTAATTGACCGTTGATGTTGCCTATATTCGCATATTTTGCGATTTCACAAGGGAATCAAAACTTATAGGGTATTTCCTGTTTACCTAGTCATGAAATTTGGCATGAAGCAAGGTTTTTTAGCACATGTTAGGGAAAAGGTCTGAAAACCGTAAATATGTAGTTAAATAACAAACAAAAAAAAGTATGAACGGAACCCTCAGTGCGCGAGTCTCACTCACTTGGCCGGTTTTTGAATTTGGAATGACAAAGATTTAAAACACGGAACGCGATTTCCCGAGACCCTACCCGAAAGTTGTTCTGGAATAGAACGGCAGTTGGCGCGACAATAGAAACGTAAATGAAAGTTTGGAAGCAATATTGATTCTGAGGCAGCCCTAACACGAAATTACATTTTTTTCCTTCAGACCTTTTTAATATAAAAAGGAATTAGTTATTCTACCGCCCCAGACACATCACACCTAAAGGTCGATAGTAAAACCAGCTTGGATCGAGTCGTTTCACAGAATTATCGCTAACCCTAGATGCTATAGATGCACTGCCGTAACAAGAAATAATAAAAACAAGCGTAGAATGGAAGTTAGTGGAACACGCGGGAACTTTAATCATTCATCAAACCTTTATGCTCGGCCAGAGCGAGAGAGAGAGAGGAGTGAAAATGAAAAAGAAGCTATCACGTTCCGTTTTCGCAAATAATGAACTGGCCGCTGGAGTCTCTTTGAGAGTCGTTAGCGAAACTCGAAACTTGGTCGTATCGAACAACAATTCCAAATTCGAAATGATCAATGAGCGCGCGCCTATTGAGTTTTGTACAAAGTTGTTTTTGGCCAGTTACTTTTTTGTTGTGCATTTCGTTATTTGATAAAGTGGCCAGTGACATTTTGAAACGAATAAAATTGTCACATGGAAATCGACACAAAGTTTTTATTAGGAAAAAGAACACCGTTTTTTTTGTATTGTATTGTAGGTTTTAAAATTATCAAACTCAGAGAGTTGTATCGAGTATAAATGATGATGATGAGATGATGGGACTCAGCAACAAGGTGGGTCAAAGAGAATCAAGTCAAAGTGCTTAAGTAAAGTAGTGACACTTAAACTTTACATGGACTTTTTTGGAGTAACTAGATAAGTCACTTAAGCAACGATGTTTTACTTTCCAACACTCGTACACATTAACGAACTCATAATGGCTAATAAATAAATAATCGAACAATATTATACATTATCACCCGAAGAGACACAAGTTTTGGAAATAAAAACAAAATTTTCCTGTTGACAGTTCAATTGCCGCCAAAAAGTCCACCTTTATTCAGATCTATCGAAAGCTCCCCAAATGACTGTATACAGAGCTGTTAATACCACTATCGCCCACCGAAAGTTAATATCCCACCGCGACAACAATACCCGTCTAAGTAAGACTGGAAAACATTTACTGACTAAATTATGTAAACGTTTACTCCACAAATGTTGGTATAGTGCGATTGGGGAATCTCACGGTTGTATTTGCTCTGTGGATTCCCACAATTAAAAAGTGGTATGATGTAAAGAAAACTGGTCGAGTGTTTGGATTGGAAGAGGTTGATCGGCTGTGGTTCTTTTTTGCTTTTTACAGGGTAGCGTTTGAGCACAGGTTATCCCTTGAATGGTATTTTGTTTTCTCTTTATTTCAACTGTGGTAAACAGAAATAAAAGGTTTTTAAATTTATCTTGTGTCTGTATTATGCTTGTTCTAAATTTAGTTTAGCTGTTTTTATAATTGTCACATTACTTCATGTCTCGTAAAATAAGTACCTTTTTTTTTACTATTTACAGGGTAGCGTTTGTCAAGTCGCCTGGTGTTAAGTGACGATGTGGTCGAAGATGGCGCCACGCTACACCTGGACTGGGAACTGGCTCTCAAGTGAGGCTGCCGGAACACACCAATAGGTGCTTGGCGACAGATTCTTAACAAGAGGGTGGTAGCTAGCCAGGCGAGTACTAGAAAATACCCTACCACCAAGCTATGGTTTCATCACGATGTTTTCCTTCACCGAAAGCTCAAGCTCATTGTAGGATTCGAACCCACGTCCTACGGATCGCAAGCCGACGTCACTACCACTGAGCCATCATCGCTATAAAACCTATTCGATTTTAAAGTTACTGTTAGTGAAATGTTACCATTAAAGGCAAAGAAATAACTTAATTCGAAGCATATCTACTAATAAAATATTCTGCAGAGTAGATAATAATTTATTTTTAATCACTTAATGGTTTTGGGCCCCACATAACAATGTACCTACACCAAAACATGCAATTAACTAGGGAATACTCTTACAAAACACTAAAAAAAACACTTCTGTACACTTACACATACCTACGTAGAAAGTATTACCCCCTCTATCCCTAAAATACAGCGCTCTTTGTGATATAATAATTTAAAAAAAATCTATTTACAATCAATTATTTTTATAATCAATCAACGTAAAGTTACACGATATAAATTTAAGAACGCAAATGCAACATAAAACCTCACCTCATAAACTCTTTCAAACATTCGAATTCTAAATTCGAATCGTAACATCGATTTGCAGCACTATCACAAACGTCTCTCGGCTGCCGGTATCGTATCGAATCTTACATCAAAAGTCCATTTTCGTCCATCGATACGTCTCGGAGTCTTGGCGCCGCACCTTTTGAAATTCAACGATATTTTAATGGCCACTATCGGAGCTCGATTGAATTCCCTCTTTTTACCTTCCGAGAGGTTTGCGGCGCCCGATATTGCTTCGGCGAGAGTTTTTGTTTTGTCTGAATCGTAAACATTGGTCAATGGAAGTTAGGTTTAGAGTAAAGATTGCAATTTTAAATTTCGATTATGGAACTTGAGGAGTGAACGGAAACTTTACTAGGTATTTAAGTAGAGAGTAGCTATAAGATTTTTTTATGGCTTGTGTAAAATATTTTTGAAACTGTGCCAATAAAATCGCGATTGTACAGTTTTTTTTTACAACTGAAGTGGCTTGTAGTTGTAGCGTTTGAATTGTCATAAGTGACATTAAACAGTGTCGTTTACGTCATCTGAGATGTCAGTTTACTTTTTAATTAAGTGACATCTGCAAAGCAACTCGTTGAACATAACTAATAGTGAATTATACTTTTACCGACAAAGAGGTTTTGTTACATTTTACTGACTAGTGTTTGGTTTGACAACTAGTCACCTAATGTTAAGTGTCAATCTGCTTGAAGGCGGCCACGCTACGCTTGGACTATGGAACTGGCTCTCAATTGAGGTTTCCAGATCGCTTGTCAACAGATTGATAACTTGAGGATAGTAGCTAGCCAGGTGAGTACCGATGCTTAATCACGATGTTTTCCTATTTCGTATGCCATGGTCATTTGGCTATGGTTTTACGTTGTTTTGCCAATCGTCCAGTATAATTTGACCTCTATGGTCCTTAGGTTTTCATGCGTAGGCATGTCAGCTGTAATTGGGCAGATCTATAGCAGAATCGATGTTAGCTGTCAAAAGCAGAATGTATCTGACCGTATTGTATTAATTGAAATGACAACACAACGCTATCTCTGTTCTATTTACAAAATGGTATGATTTTTTAAAGTTTGAATTTAGAAGGAAAAATATATCTACATTCATATTTCGATCATATTATTATTTGGAATTCGAACGCGCTTTTCCCTGATTCACTGATTCTGTAACGCTGTCAGATGAAAACAATGGAACAACGACACCCTGTAGTCTATCTATAAAGTTTTCATTATTTCTAGACAGTTACGTACCTAAATAGTCACACACACACACAGGGGGGGACAGGGTGTGTACCTCTTTTGTTCTATAAAACTGTATGTTTTCTTCCTCTATTCCACCACAGAGCGCACTGTAAAACTATTAGGTGGCAGCCCCCATTTAACCCCTCAGGTATCGGTATTTTTCACCCCCCGCGACCCTGAGACACCCCTAGCAAACGTGCCAAGGCGTCTGGACGGTGGGAGTACCTATTCTGTAATATTGACACAGAAACATGTAATTAGGAAATTGTAGATATGCTTTACATATTCTTCGACAGTGGATCGTATGCCGTCATGCATGCTACGAGCAGCTGTCCAAAAAGTATATTTTTAACAAAAAAAAAACTGACTTCAGGGTCCCTTCAATTTCTTTAGGATGCCATCATCAGATTCTGTACCACCCTTGAGATATCACCTTTCCAAAAAAAAAAAAATCATCAACTTCCGTCAAAAAATTAATCATAAACGATAAAGACACAAAAAAAACATATATGTGTATACGGTCGAATTGAGACACCTTCTTTTTTTTGAAGTAGGTTGAAAATAGGCAAATGAATCGTATTTCAATTGTTAACCCCCGACGCAAAAAGGGGTGTTATAAGTTTGACGTGTCTGTCTGTCTGTTAGTCTGTCTGTGGCACCGTAGCTCGCGAACTTTTGAGTGTGTGAGTTACGGACGAGTGTTTTTAGGTATGTTTGATGAAAATAATTTCAAGATGTCGGGGTTTTTAAAATTTTAAATTTATTATAATATTTCGTTGCTAAATAATGATACTTATAGTAATTACCGCACTGGGCCAGCGTGATGGATAACGGCCCTCAACCATATCGATTCTAGAACCAAACTATCAAACCTACAACCCAGAATAGGCCCCTGGTTGTGTATTCAACGCGCGCGGCCCCAAGAGAGCCGTATTCTTGGCTAATTGTGAACCACTCCGCGACCGCGACGAAGCTGCCAATCTTTACGAGCCCTTGAATCACAGCTGGCTTTATACTAAACTAACTGTTTCCAGCGGTTTCACCCGCGTATAGACTAAAAATATCCTATGTACTTCTCCTAAGTTCGCGCTATCTCCACACTAAATTTGATCAAGATCGGTTTAGCGGTTTAGTCGTGAACGGGTAACAACCAGAGTTCCTTTACTTTACCCGCTCCGACTTCGCAAAAGTAGGCGAGTTTTAAGTTCATTTACAAAATTCTCATAGAAATATGGTTATAAAAAACTAAAAGTCACACTTTTAAGACGCTCTATAAGTTGTAAAGTTTACTGCAGAGATGCTGATTTAATCGCGCATGCGTTAAAGGCATGCCTCACGTGCGCTGTTGACTACGCTATGACGCAGGCCCTTGATGAACAAAAAAAGTCACATAGCTATTCACGGACAACTTGAAGGAGTCGACTGTCGACTGCTTCGAGCTGCGACTGCATTTTTTTTTTACTATTTACAGGTTAGCGTTTGACCACAAGTCACCTGATGATAAGTGACGATGTGGTCGAAGATGGCGCCACGCTACACCTGGACTGGGAACTGGCTCTCAAGTGAGGCTGCCGGAACACACCGATAGGTGCTTGGCGACAGATTCTTAACTTGAGGGTGGTAGCTAGCCAGGCGAGTACTAGAAAATACCCTACCACCAAGCTATGGTTTCATCACGATGTTTTCCTTCAGCGAAAGCTCAAGCTCATTGTAAGATTCGAACCCACGTCCTACGGATCGCAAGCCGACGTCACTACCACTGAGCCATCATCGCTATGTGAGCCATCATCGCTATGCATAGTGAACTACAGACTTCAACGTACGTACATAGCTTATGGCCAGCCTATAGAACCCACAAAGAAGTTACCAGCTAAACACGTTAACCCTCTTCCTCAAACACACGCGGAGTAAGTAAAAAGTTCCCCCACTCGTCGCAACTTCTCGAATTTATTCCCTAACTGAGTTTAGTGTGTCTTTTATCTTGCAAGTTTCAATAGGTCCCCGTTCGCGACGTCGCCCGCCTTTCGATTTCTTTCATTTTAAACAAAGGCCGCCATGTTTCTGATTTGTTTTAGGCCTGTCGCACATAGGTCGCATTTTACGTTCTTAACTTTGCTTCTCTTTACATTGTATCTTAATTTTACAAATTTATTTTAATCCTAAATTATTGCATTACAAATTATTTTTTTAATAAGTTTGTGATAAATAAATAAATAAATAATGTGTGTATAATGTATTTCGCGGAAAATCGTTTCATCACAAAAGAAATTAAATTGATACGTTTAATATGGGCAAAGATTACCATACCCTGCCAAAAATTGGGTTTCATTACAACCGTTTTTAACCAACAATCGATATCGCGCCGTCTGTGTAGGTCGCGGGTTTGTTTCCCGCTACGGGAAAAATATATTTTCATTGAAAAGTGCGAAATTCCTTTTCAATTTGACTATGTTAGTTGCAAAGATGTAGTAAAAGCTTTTAATATGATTAATGTCAAGAAAACTACTGACCTCTGGGGTATATCCGTGACCGTTGTTAAGCCATTAATTGAAATGATTGCACCCGAATTAGCCCTAATATTTAACAAATGTATTGACGACGGCGTGTTTCCTGATCTGATGAAACATAGTAAGATAACACCCTTGTTTAAATCGGGTACAACGACTGACCCTACTAACTTTAGACCAATATCAGTATTACCAACATTTAGTAAAATATTCGAAAAACTTATTCTAAATCAATTGCAAAGACATTTCTCAGCAAACAAATTACTTAATCAAAAACAGTTTGGCTTTACGCGTGGTCGCTCTACTACTGATGCTGGTGTTGAGTTATTAACTCACATCTATGATGCCTGGGAGGAGTCACGGGACGCTCTAGGCGTGTTCTGTGACTTGTCCAAGGCATTTGATTGTGTTCACCACGAGACACTGATCAGGAAGCTCCGGCACTATGGTATTCGAGGTGTTCCTCTGGACCTTGTAACCTCATACCTTAGTGATAGGATTCAGAGAGTTGACGTGAACGGGAAGCGATCCTCGGGGTCAGTAGTCACAATGGGAGTTCCGCAGGGTTCAATACTCGGACCTTTTCTGTTTTTAGTTTACATCAATGATTTGCCCAGCCTTGTTAGTGACAATCACGAAATAGTATTGTTTGCTGATGATACGTCGCTTTTATTTAAGTTAAAGCGACAACATAACATTTCTGACGACGTGAACAATGCTCTCTCCAAAGTTACAGACTGGTTTGATGCGAACAATTTGATGTTAAATGGAAAAAAGACAAAATGCTTGAGATTTGTGCTGCCCAATGTTAAAGAAGTACCAACAAATGTAAAAATTAAGGACGAAGAATTGGACCTTGTCAAGACTACAGTATTCTTAGGCATAACTTTAGATCACAAATTGCAATGGGGTCCACATATTGTCAGTCTATCGAGCAGACTTAGCTCTGCAGCATATGCTGTAAAGAAGATCCGTCACCTTACTGACGTTGATACAGCCAGACTAGTCTATTTCAGCTATTTTCACAGCATTATGTCCTATGGAATATTGCTGTGGGGAAACGCTGCTGATATTAACACCATATTTGTATTGCAGAAGAGAGCTGTTCGTGCGATTTATAACATGGGCCCCAGAGAATCTTTAAGAATTAAGTTTAAAGAAACCAAAATAATGACAGTTATTTGTCAATATATTTATGAAAATGTAATGTACATACGGAAAAATTTAAATAGCTTCAAAAAGAGAAGTGATTATCACAATTTTAATACTAGAAACAAAGATAAAATTGCTGTACCCACCACTAGGCTCCATAAAGTTAGCAACTCGTTCAAAGGTCAATGTGTACGCTTTTTCAACAAAATCCCAAGTGAAATTCAAGACTTGTCTATAACAAAATTTCAAATTCGTATAAAGAGAAATCTCATTAGTAAAGCTTATTATAAAATATCGGACTATCTAGATGACAAACAAGCTTGGGATTGTAGTTAATCTATCTATCTTTCTTTCTATCTATCTATTCTCCCTATTTCCCCTATTCTAACCATTCTCGGTAAACAGCCAAAACAGTCATGCTCACGAAAGTGACTTTGCTTGCAGCGGCGTCATGTGTCGGGTCGCCCTCTTCCCTCTCATATGGTCGAGGAGAGCGATGGCTGGCACATGCGTCAACTCGTGAACGGGTGCTGCTTGTGGGGTCTGGTCTGCTTTGGTTGTGATCCCGCAACTCGTTAATATTCATGTTCCCATATCCCAATGTGTACAACCAAACAAGAGAAATCTTCTTATTAGTAAAGCTAAATAAAAAATATCGGACTATTAGATGACAAAAAAAAAAAAGCTTGGGATTTTAGTGAACTTGCTCCAATTCAATCAATTAGTAATAAGAATAAAATTGTCAATGTGATCGCGCCAAAAAAATTACCTGCCGGGCGTTTCTTGCCTGTTCTTTTGCCGGCGTAAGGAGGTTGGAACAGGCGTAGCTAGTTTTAAGTTGACGTTTTAAAGTGATCACAATGTATCCTATTGAATAAACATTATTGAATTTTTGAATTTTTTTTTTTTTTTGAAAAAAAAAGCTGCAAATTATTGCTCCGTGTCCGGGTGTTGTGGATTCCCAATGCGCGTAGTTTCTGATAGGTGCCCTAAACCTAGAAAGGGTCTCGCATACAAATCATTTCAAGTTTCGAGGCTTACACACACACACACACCCTCTCCGTGTTGAAACTCTCCACAACCGATACATCTCTCATTTAATTTAAATTACAGTTTGAATTACAAAGCCATAATCCGCATTGTTAACAACTACGCTCGAATTGAACAGTTTCTACTTTAATAACTGTCATCCCTATTGAAGGGAGTACGCACACACGCACACTTACTACAAGTTCACGCAACTCACAGGGCTGTCCGCAAAATTGGACAAACAAAAAAAAACACATTTCCAATCGTACGAACATATACGTACACATATCTATGTATTTAATGATAATAATATCGTAATAACTTGCTTTGTGAATAGTGTATGTATCTAGATTAAAAGTAATCCTTGATCCCGATAAATGGTGTTTCAAATACCATAGATACAGGGAATTCAGTTAAGGGTCAAAACTATGCAGGGTAGTTATTATTTGTTTTTTTTGGATTGTGTGGCCGAATCCAAATTTTATTATTTTAACTTTTGCAATTTAATCGTTGCAGAACAATTCTGATAACGAAACCACATAATTTATACCTTGAATTAATTTAAATATGTAAGTATAGATATTTATCAAACAAGAAAAACACATGTTTGCGTTATTTTTAACTTAGAGATGTTTAATAATAAAATCAAATCTTATGAAAATATCTGTACTGCAGTCCCTAGCTATTTTACCGTAGGACGCAGTCACACATGCACAGACCGTAGGGCTGTCCGGGCGAGTGTGTTATGTGCCAATAATCGGATAATGAATACACTAGCGCCGCCGCCGCCGGCGCCGCCCGGTCCGCATCGCCCACCCCTCTTTCTACGTAGGCTTACACTCCACTGTTACAACAGCGATACTTTTTATTAGAACCACAGAATGTAGAACGTTGTTTTAATAAAATTGCTATCAAAATTAATGCGCTCATGTGTAGGTACGTCAGGTGATTGCAATGCGTAAAAGGTTATGCAGGCAGACAGTGAAATGAAGGCGTGAGGCGTAGTTTTCTTTGGGAAAGGTTATCGAGACCTTTCCAAAGATTGACACAAAATTGGACGAAACATGTCAAAAAAAGGTCACACAAAAGCTCATGTCGTAAAGTTACATCCTGTTTTAATATAACCAATCTTTTTTATAAATAACAATTCATTGACCAAGATCAACGCTAGGCTTCAGTGCCCTTATTACGAATTTTATGAACTGTACTCGCGGCTATCGAGTATCGTAAAATTTTCCATGAAAACCAGCACAGCCGCGCCCTTAGTAGTAAGTTACTACACGTAACTAAAATTTTATACCGATCATTCAATCCTTGAGCGTTTTGGCGGGAATTGAACTTTGAACCTGATATAAAAAAAAATTGCCTTCAGTTGCTTGCGCCCCACGCGAGACGCGTTTATATTTCGTGATAGCATATCCCGCAGTGGACACGAGACTTATAAAATTAAACGCTCCGATGCTTGTTATAGTTAGGCTCCGGTTACAATTAAAACGCGCTGTAATCATTTTAATTGAATCGCGAAGAATTTTAACTGCATTAAGGATTTATTCTGTAGATACAAAGGCAGATAATTTGTTAGTTGAGCTGTTGAATTACAATTATTATGGAGGTTTTATTTGTGAGCAATTTGTGGCAGTTAATAAGAGGGAGTAAAATTGATTATTAATTCTCGTATGTAGCAACCTGGCCCGGCTTCGCACGGGTAGTCTATATAATTGACTTAAATTTATAAAATCCCATCAAAGAAGGCACTTTTAGTTTTTCTAATGAGTTTGAGTTTTTCGGTAACTGTACCAATTTTTATATCTTTAGAAACTGTATCCGAATTATTACAAACATATTAAAAAAAAGTAAAAAAAAAACTGCCCTACCGTTCTCTAAAGATGTGCCTCCCAACGAACAGCATTTCATTTTATTTATATAGATGTACTAGCAACCTGCCAAAACACAAATCCTTAGACAAAAGTAAATAACTAAATCCTAAATTTTCAAATTTTTAGTATGACTTTTAAATATTTTATGGATTGAAAAAATTATATAATATTTTTTTTTTAATTGATACCTATATGGTAAGTGTCACAACGGGCAGTCTTATTGCTCAGAGCGATCTCTTCCAGACCACCCAAAATTTTATTGACAATTAAAAAAAAATATGTGTAGTTGTTTAAAACATATAAATGTATTGTTGCTGACAATAGAATAGACCGCAAACGTCTCCTTCTCTTGCATCACAGTCAATTGGCTCAGTAAACGACTATAAAGCTAAAGCTGTTAGAAAAATGTTTACGTTTCTAAAACGAAATAGAACGTGCACTGATACAAAAATAACATTCATTTACCCCGACAATAGCAGTGTGAAAATAACTATTGTCGCTATTTACCGTCACAATAGTTCCGAACGCGGTAACTTTGTCAGGGGGTCCTTATTGATCGGACGGAATATTAGTTTAGGGCCCTTTCTGTCCCAAGGGACTTTTCGGACCCAAGGGGTTTGCGTGAAATTGATGCTATTATCGGTACCAATCGGACGCAATGTGTGCCACGCGTGTGAGCTAGTGCGGAACGACTTATTGCAAATATTTTTGTTGGTAATAATAACTTTGAATTAATTTATAATACAACATAGCTACACTTAATGGCGATAAAAAGTATAAGAATAATAATTTAAGAGTCTCGACCAACATCTCAAGGGGCTCTCGCTGGACGGTTGGATCAAGGGTCGAATGCAGAAGGCAGTACTCCTTGACACGGCGCGTATCGTCAGGAGGTTTCTCACTCTGCAGCCCTAACCACCGGTATCTTGAGTCCTGCCCCGCTACCGGTGGAACTCTAGGTTTAAGTTTTTTATAGTAGTAATTTTGTTTAATATTATTTTATAAAATTAATGTAAAAACTTTTACTTAAGAAAAGAAATAAATGAAGAGATAATAATAATAAAAAAAATATTGCCATTAAAAAAACACATACATTTTTTAGAAAAAAAAAAATTATCCTATGTCCTTCTTCAGGGTTCAAAACATCTCCGTGCCAAATTCCGTTTAAATCTGTTCAGTAGCTTAGGCGTGAAAGCAAGACAGACGAGTTACTTATGCATTTATAATATTAAATTAAAAGTAGGGACTAGCTACTTTTTAACGGGATAAAAAGTATCCTATGTCTTTATTCTTTCATGGTGGCCGAGCCAGCGAAGTTTGTGCGCAGTTAATGGGAGAGGATCTTGTGGTCAAACGAGCATACATTGGACGGCCGAGTGGCCGTCGCCCGGTCGCTGGAGAGACGAAGTCAGGAAGGATTGTAAGAGCCGATGGACGCAAATGGCTAATTAATAGCGGTTCATGGTGGTGGTCAAAGAGGGAGGTCTTTGTTCAGCAGTGGATTTCTTTCGGCTGAAGAAGAAGAAGAAGAAGAATATGTGTTTATTTGCAACAATAACACTCTTGGTACACATTATAGAAAAAAAAGAAACAATATTACAGTAACAGAACTCAATGACAGTACACAAAAATGTCAGTGTCGCAAATCGGCCCCAACTCAGCAAAATGCTGGTTAGTCAACCAGCGCTGGTCTTGGCTGATGATGATGATGATGATGATGATGATGATGACAGTTTTTTTCTATTCAACTATTTTACTGTAAATGGATTAGCAACCTAAGAGAAGCTGTCAGTTTACGTCTGATAGGTATTCCGTGGGCGGGTTGTTGTTAGCGTGTTTGTCACTCCGAACGACAAAGGAAAAAAAATTAAGAAACTTTCTCAAGAAACCGAGATTAAAATCTCAGTCAGAGTTTTCTTGTGAAAAAAACATTAAAAATAATTCTATCACCCATAAAACGGGCTTACAGAAACAAATCTTTACAACTTTTTCAACCCAAAGATCTCGCCTTAAAACAATCCGGAGATTACGTCAGAACTTGTAATCGGAGTTTAAAAACGTTGAATATTTTAACACGGGGCCTAACTCTTTAAGTTTTAATCCTTTGTTTGGGAAAGGATTACGGATGCTTATCAGCGGGCGGTCGGACGAGGTTTTTTATACTTACCTACTCGTCTAGTTTCAATTAAGCGTCAGTTAATTCCGGCGCTAAGTGGTTGGTTTAAGTCGCGACTTAATTTATTTCCGGCCGCAATTTATGGCCGGGATTAAGGTAATGAAATTCCCGCAGCAGGTCCGGGCTAATTGCTGCTACCGATTGTCTAAATAAAAATAAAGCGAGGTGGGACGGAAGATAGATGCGGGCGCGTTAGATCAGCAGAGAAATTGGAACGACTAGCTAACTCAAGAAAGTCACTACGTTCCATCACATTTTCAATTCAAAAATACCGGTCAAGTGCGAGTCGGACTTGCACACTACAGGTTCCGTACTACTTTCTTAAAAACGGCAAAAAAATCACGTTTGTTGTGTGGGAGCCCTGTTAAATTTTTATTTTATTCTGTTTTTTAGTATTTGTTGTTACAGCGGCAATAAAAATACGTCACCTGTGAAAATATGAACTGTCTAACTGCCACGGTTTATGAGATACAGACTAAAACGGCAAAAAAAAATCACGTTTTTTGTATAAGAGCCAATTTAAATATTTATTTTATTCAAATTTTTAGAATTTTTGTTATAGCGGCAACAGAAATATATCATCTGTTAAGATTTCAACTGTCTAACTGTCACGTTTCACATTAAAAAGAAACAAAACTTTTTCCAACTATTATGTCGAAAATAGTGAAACATTCGTCTAATCCACATAAAAGGGGCGAAGTGTTCGATTACAAGCCGCGTTCACTCGCTATACAATCAACATTACACGCGTGGCAGCTGCGGGACCCTAAATTACGGCCCGTTTAGCTCTAGCGAAGGGTTCTTTACTTAAAAAAAAATACAAGAATACGAGGACAAAATTGACAGTTTAATCTGGCGAGTTGCAAGCTTGGCTGAATGGGGTTGTGCGCTGTGCAGTGGCAATAAAAAAAAGGAAAGGAATGCTGGCCGAATTTTTAAAAGTAAACCTTTTCCATATTGAAATACTTCGAACAGTGTGAAGTTTGTGTACGAATTTGATGGAACTCCATAGAGTTGCTAACTCGTTTCATAAACCTACTTACATAGAGCATTGAACCTCGAGGTTCGAAGACTTTATAATTATAAAACGTCAAAATAGATAGTACAACTCATATAATCAAATTGATAGTGCATAAAAGTAGTTCGGTTATTCTTATATATAAACTGCATTTTTTTAATACCTTATAATATAACTCTAATCTAGTTTTAATATAAAATATTCAAAGGCAATCAGCGTAACCATTCAAAAACAAAAAAGTAAAGTGTTCGGTAACTGGCTATTTTGAAACGTTTCGTTCTATTTTCAAATGCACTTTTTACTTTTTATACTGTTCGGCCAGTTGGATATGTTTGTATTCTTTGTTTTGTAAATAGTGAATCGATATTGTACAGAACATCCAAGATAGTGTGGGCAACTATGCAACTGAATTTGATAATTTAACTCATCCGTTGTAAACTTTACAAGAAAACCTAACCTTCTTACACTTACAGAATTTAAAGTACTGACTGATTCACTGACATATTAACGATAGAGATGTGAAATTTTCAGGGTATTTTGCTTAGGTAGTGTAGGGGTGTACAAAAATAGTATTCGGTTTTTAAATAAACCCACATATCCCAATAAGATATTATTAAAGCTTGTTTAGAAAAATGTTAACATCCACGCGAGCGAAACGGCATTTGAGATAGGACAAACGTTGAAGGACCTCTATGTATATTTTTGTACTCAACTAGATTTATAGCTCTCTTATTGTTATTAATAATAATCTTTTAATTTAGGGTCGCGTGATGTTAAATGACAATGTGGTCGAAGGAAGCGCTACGTTACACCTGAATTGGAAACTAAAAAAAAAAAAAATACAAACAAATTAAGTAACTAATTTCAAAGGCCAACTGACTTTTTTGGCGGCAATTGAACTGTCAACATGAAGATTTTGTTATTATTTCCAAAACTTGTGTTTCTTCGAGTGATAATGTGTAATATTGGTGGATTATTAACCATTATGTGTTCGTTAATGTGTACAAGTGTGGGAAATTGAAATAAAGTTGTGAAAGTGACTTCTCTAGTTGCTCCAAAAAAGTCCGTATAAAGTTTAAGTAAAGCGCCACTACTTTACTTTAACACTATCCCATCATCTCATCATCATCATCACCATTCACCATCATCATTTAAACTTGATGCAACTCTCTGAGTTTGAAATCTTTTATACTTGACACTGGCAAATACACTACTCGTGTGACGCCATAACAAAACAAAAAAAAAAGGCCAACTTAAAATAGTTACGAAGCTATAACCGTAGAACAAACTTGACACCCAATTGAGGCAACTTTGATAAAAAATAACTGGCAACACTGCAACCACGCCAACCAGTAAGCCACTGGCTCCCGTGCGGAGCCAATGTTTACTCGACGTAGGGCACGTGTGTTACCGACATGCATTGCACGTGTTGATACAATAACAACGCGATCAAAGACCTGCACTGTCCAAACTGTGATTAATTTATAATCAACCATGCTCTGCTTTGTATCAATTTTAACGGAACGCAAGATTCAATATTTAAACTATTAGAAGTCACTTTTTAAATAACAAGGATAAAACGGCCAGTGTCAAAAGTGTATTTCTAGTATGTATAAGTAATAATTTGTATTTTTAGGATTTTGTTTTCTTTTAAACGTTTATGATTTACGGCCAGTTTCAATAACCTACTCGTATGTTTTTTTTTTGTTTTGATATGGCGTCACACGTTAGTGTATTTGCCAGTGTCAAGTAAAAATATTTCAAACTCAGAGAGTTGAATCAAGTATAAGTGATGATGATGATGATGAGATGATGGGATGAGGATAGTGTTTAAGTAAAGTACTGGCGCTTTACTTAAGCTTTACACGGACTTTTTTGGAGGAACTAGAAAAGTCACTTTCACAACTTTATTTCAATTTCCCACACTCGTACACATTAACGAACACATAATCGTTGATAATCTACCAATATTACACATTATCACTCGAAGAAACACAAGTTTTGGAAATAAAAACAAAATTTTCACGTTGACAACTCAATTGCCGCCAAAAAAGTCCCGCTACCTACTTGTAAAATATAGTGTTTTAAAAATGTAAAAGGATAAATCTCTACAACTCTATTTATAGTCTCTGCATAGTGGCAACACATTTATTTTTATCTATAGTCTGTAATGCATTTTGCATTGCAACAAAATAAAAAATGCATGGTGTGATATATTATGCAATGATAGGGGGATCTAGTGTTACCACGCTACAAAGTGGTACAAAAAAAGAAAACTTTGTTAATTATCCGAAAAGATCCGATTGGAAACGAATCACGGAACGATCTAAGGAATTACATTTTATCAGGCGATGCAACGCTACCCTACTTTTCTTGCTTTCAAAGAACTAAGCTAATATGGGGTACAAATACGGGTTGGGAATTGGACTCCCGGCCAATGCAGCCCTGGCCTCTCCCGATAGAGGGTGCGTAACCAACCCCTGTGGAATTTTCCCTCATTTTACAGTAAATAGCCAATGCGATCCCTTTTATACGAGCTTGTACTTCAATTGTAAATACGGTTTGGCCGAATAGAGAAATCAACGAAGTACTTTCGGATTTTTATTTCGTGCTTTTGAGTCGGACTTAAATTCTAAATCAATCTTATTTACAGCTTTTTAGCTGAGGAAAGTCCGAAACTCCGAAGTGAAATCCAAGACTTGTAGGTAACTAACTTTCCAGTTCATATAAAGCGAAATTTTATTAGTAAAGCTTATATATATTATATTATAAAATGACAGACTATTTGGATGGCAAAGAAGCTTAGGATTGTAGTGAACTTGTTGCCTGTTCTTTTGCTGACGTAAGGAGGTTGGATTAGACGTAGCTAGTTTTTAATAATAATAATAATAATAATCATTTTATTTACAATTAGTCCATACACATTAGGTACAAAATCATTTATAAGCAAATTAAAATAAAATACATATAAAATCACACCATTGAAATAAAATAAAAATAAAAATAAAATTAGAATAAATATAACTAAATTAAAATGGATTATGAATTAAAAATTAAAATTTACCTTAAGAAACTAGAGTAGTTTGATGTTAGTTTGATGTTTTAAAGTGTTAACGTTTTGTATATAAATGTACTTATTTACTATTTAATTTGCAAAACTGGACGAGGTTCTCAAGTCACCGCGTACTTTTTAAATGAAAGAAGCTTATTCGAGGAATTTGACGACCGTTGTGGCGTAATAGGGGAGCAGCCGACTGTGAAGGGTGGGGCCGCAGGGTCGATTCCCACACCGTGACAAAAATGCATACCTACAAATAAAAAGCGCAAGTATTTGTTCCATGTCTGAGTGTTGCGAATCCCCTATCCGCGTAGTTTTTGATGCCCTAAAGGGAATCCTAGGGGCCAAAACTATGTATTTTATATAACGGAAGAAAGTAGTAAATTAAACCAGTACTCAACGGGCTTGTATAGAAAATGATCCACTTTGTTTTTGTTACAAATGGTTCGAAAAAAATGTTTGTTATTTTTTTGTTTATTTTAGGCCTACATTGTATGTTTGGCTGTTTCCCCTTTTAGTCATGGCTTATGGTTTTAATTCTGACTCAATTGACGTTTTTTTTAAATAGAAATGATACAAACAATAAAAATAAAATCGGATCTATAATCGGACTTTAGGACGTAGTGTAGGACGCCCTCCGGCTAGGTGGAGCGATGACATACGCAAAATGGCTGGCAGCAGTTGGATGAGAGAAGCCGAGATCGGGCTCAGTGGCGTGCTTTGGGAGAGGCCTATGTCCAGCAGTGGACTGAAGTGGGCTGATTATGATGATGATGATGATGAATCGGACTTTAAAAAAGAAAAAGCCATTTACGCCTTTTATCTTTTTTATCAGTTTCCCTGTAAGTATCCGATTCGTTCGTCTAGAATCGTCTTAAAAGGGGCTCACCCTTCGAAAGTCACCCTCGTCAATTCCTGTTCCCCTGGTGTGCGATGGTCGTCACGAACGCCGATTCACGTTCGAATGAGAAGACTTCGCAAGGACACAGGGGAAAACGCATCTGGCATTGTGGGTTGTGCGGCACACCCCTAGCGTGCTACTTTTGTAGATCTCTTTGACCCTTCTGTGATCCTGGTACTTCGTGCGTGAACTAAGGCGCATATGGGTATTTTGTCTTTCATTTTATCTGTCATGGAATAATCTGAATAATAAGTAAGACAGAATATTGAGATCGATGTAAAAAAATGTAAAAGATATTGTAGACCTAGGTAGGTATTTGATATAAATTTCAACTTGATACCTCGACGCCTTCTTGAGAAAAAGAAGAAAGGGACAGATAGATAGACAGAGAGACGGACAATAAAATAGGTTCCGTTTTTCCTGTCGTGGTAAGGAACCCTAAAAAATAATTTGAGACAATTTGAGCCCGAAAGCTTTGTACCTAGTAAAAATAAGGTTTTTTTTACACTGGCACCAAACATTACTTATGCACGTCTAATTAGCCCATTCATCTTAAGTTTCGAGCAGGGGTAGTTTATCTTTGTGATGTATGCGTATGACACGGTTGGGGCTAACAAAAATCCACAGATAACGTATCGGTGGTAAGCAATTTGTCTGGGTAATTTATTAACGGTCAGTAGTTAAACTTATCTCACGACTGATGCAAGGGGTTGAGTGGTACGTTAGGACCACAGATATTGATTAAATTAGATACCGCAAAGGCGTCAATTTGTATGTAAACCAAGCGTGCCACATATTTTGTACCTTATACTCATTAACATACAGTTCAAAGTTCAAACATAATCATCAATGTTAGTTCCATTTCTTAAACTATGTAGATGGCGTTGTTCTTCGATCACTGTTTTCCTAGATCGCGGTGACAAGATTCTCCGACGATAGCGTAAGTTTAAACTGTGTTGAAAGAACATTCGAGATGTTACACGCCCATTGTGGTATCTTTATAGCGATGATGGCTCAGTGGTAGTGACGTCGGCTTGCGATCCGTAGGACGTGGGTTCGAATCCTACAATGAGCTTGAGCTTTCGGTGAAGGAAAACATCGTGATGAAACCATAGCTTGGTGGTAGTGGTAGGGTATTTTCTAGTACTCGCCTGGCTAGCTACCACCCTCTTGTTAAGAATCTGTCGCCAAGCACCTATCGGTGTGTTCCGGCAGCCTCACTTGAGAGCCAGTTGCCAGTCCAGGTGTAGCGTGGCGCCATCTTCGACCACATCGTCACTTAACATCAGGTGACTTGTGGTCAAACGCTACCCTGTAAATATAAAAAAAAAAAAAAATCTTTTACTGACTTCCTGAGGCTATTTTAGAAATTTTTTACCTATACTGTCCCACTGCTGGGCAAAGGTCTCTCTACTCTCTCTCTCCCGCATTTCCGTCCAAACATCTCGATCCCCGCAACATCAGACGACCGCTCTTTGAGAACGTCCATAACATATTACATAATAATAATGCCGTTTATTTACTCAGTAAATAGACAAATTACATTCCTAATTGTTTTTTTCGATACGATCCTATTAACTTGTTAGGCTTTCACTATTATAACGAAATAGGTACCTAACCAATTACGTAAATATTGCTTAGAAAAAAGAAAGACGTAATTACTTGCTCGCAATGGTTCCGTGGACAATATAATGAGCGAAATAAAATACGAATTTCTGTTTTATTTTCCATTTACCCAGCTATGTTCCGTGGTTGTACCTATATTATAAAGAATTTTATAACTATTTAATCTCTCTTTAGTTATTTTTTATTTTTGTTTGAATATGTATTTTTCTCAACAACCCTATCGCTGTATTCCGACAGTCTCACTTGAGAGCCAATTCTTAATCTAGGGCTCTTATTCGATATCGGCTGTTCCCAATAACCGATCTATCCACAGTTTTCCCTACTGGAGATAAAAATTTGACATAAGCTCCATAGAAGTAATGTCAAACTTCTATCTCTAGGACAAACCATGGATAGGTCGGTTATTGGGAACGGTCGTATGACCATCAAAACTTCTTCCCGATAACTTGTGACGTCATTACGGGGTGTAGCGGTCATTCCACGCAGATAACATAAAGCGCCTGTTTTACGTGCTCAAATTTTTATAGCGAATAAGGGCTCAGGCCACATCGTCACTTAAAGCTCTGCCATACGTCGTTGACCTTGCTTGATCAGGTGAAAGCATCCCGCACTAACTTTATGGGCGACTGAGGGGTGTACGTGCCGACTTGCGAGTATGAAATACGTAAAAAATTCCCAAAAAATAATTAAAGCAAAAAATGGCCTGAAGGTGTCTTGAGTATTATATTTCTTATTACGCTGATGGTATTAACAAGTCTTCGTTGCATACATAGTTTAGGAGAAAAGTAGTATTAAACTTTTAGAAAATGGGGCATTTTGCACATTTTTTTTCAATATATAGATATATTTTTTGCATTTTTCTGCCTGAAGGTGCTCTGCTATATATCAAGTAGATTAACATACATTTTTATTAGATTTTTTATAGACCAGAATTACACAGAGAGATAGTTTTAATTAATCCCGTTTTTCGTTTCACCGTTTTCAGCGCCTTAACTCGTCGAGCGGCCTTAGCTAACCTACTGTTCTTACTTTACTGTGATATTACTGACTCCATTATATAGATAAAGGAGGGAAGGACGGGTAGAGAAGTGCCGAACAAACACGGCTCCGTGCTAGTTGTTGGTCTACATGTCTATTGTTGGGACCTAATGTCAGGATGGGGACTGGGAGCTATAGGGATCTCTATTGTCTTCAGCTGTGTTGCCATACGTTGACAATTTTACGGATAGTGTAGTTTTTGTTTGTAGATCCTACTAATATGATAAACGTGAAAGTTTGTGGGTAGGTAGTATGGATGGATGGATGTTTGTTACTATTTCACGCAAAACCTACTGAACGGATCTGAATGAAATTTAGAATGGAGATAGCTTATACACTGTATTAACACATAGGCTACTTTTTATCCCGGAAAAAAGTTTTTGCGGAATAACGGGAAGATGCGGGTGAAACCGCGGGGCGCAACTAGTAGGTAAATAACGCTTTAATGTTTCGTACTGGCCAACTCTATAGTTGAAAGTTTTCAGTTAACATAAAGGCCTCCGACATGGCTTTATGACTGATATAGCTGGGCTTAACGTGCTCTTTGAAACACGTTAGCGCTCAGTTTGATATGCCACAAAACGGTCACCCATCCAAGTGATAGCTGCGCTGAGTGCTGCTTAACCTAGTTGATCGATTACGACCGACCGGACCAGCTGAGCTACAAGAGCTACAGTTTAGTGAAAGAGAATTAACTTAGTAATTTGTGGCATTTTTTGTATTGTTGCTAAATCTGGAAGCGTTTCAAACATATTTAATTTTACAATCCCGAAATATGTAAAATGAGATAATAATATAAGGAAATTTCCTTTATGTTCAGCTTTTCTTTATGATCCCGCTTGTTTCTAATTTAAACATTCTCAATTACGTACAACAAACAAGAAGAAACGAATAAGAAAAAACCTCTCGCAGACCAACAAAAGAAATGTTTCACAAAATCATTTTGCCTTGTTCATAATATCCATTCCCGGTTATTATAATACATAAATTTAAAAGACAAGAGGAAACCGCGCGAACTAAGGCTGGAGGTCCGAATCGCGTTACGAAGTCAGGAAGGAAAAGTCCCCAAAGTTTGTCCGAAAAACCGGGAAAAACCCGAAAATTCTAGTCCAACATTCTGTTTCCGACCGAGGGCAGACGCGTAAATATTATTCGGGACTTTTCCTTTATTCCCTTTGTTTCAGACGTTTCATTATTTGCGGTCGGAGGTGCGCTCGAGGTGAAACTCCGCGTCAGATACACACCAAATTAAAAAAAATACGAACCCCGATTTACGACAGCGAAAAGGCAAACGGCAATTTCCTCGTGACCAAAAGAAAAACTCCTCATAATGAGCGTAAGCAAGATTTCAAAACTTTCCGCCTTTTCATATAAAAGAAACAAAGAACTCAAATTTATATATTTTTTTTCTTCCCAACAAAAGTAATTGACGAATTTGTGCAAATAGAAACACAGTCGGGGGAGAGAAGTAACGCGTAATTAGTCGCGTAAAAGTACGCTTGGAATACCGATACTTTCGTAAATGCTTATTTCGTTTACGAAATCTGCCCCCCTTTTGAGTGGAGGGGAGATACAGCTCTGTAATTGGGGCTGATATTTGGGGATGATTCGACGTCAGATGTCGCAATATCGAAGGCCGTGTTTTACGCTCGTACTTGCACAAAATGTGGACCTTTCTTGAGGGTCGTAAAACAAAAAGGCATCTGTCATGGATAGTTTGTACTTAGCTATAACTACATGCGGGTACACTTGAAACCTTTTGCTGAGAAAGCGAATATGTAAGGCTGCCGTTTTATTATCGAAACGAGATCTTAAGATACGGATAGAAACTTACAGTTGTCATGTTGGACGATATGAAGTTGGCGTTCTCGATAGCACTCGTCTGAAACAAGAAAAATACAAAATTAGTCATTTATATTCGAGATAAAAATAGAAAGAGAGCGTGGAGTAAAAATTCGACGTTTTATGTCAAAACAGAATTTAATATCAACTCTACACGATGCCTCTCCGAAAAGGGTCTATATAACTATATAACTCTCCGAAAAAGGTCCATATAACTCTTTATATTTAGACGAAATTGGTATTAACTCCGTAGCATTACGTACTTGCTATTTATTTGTAACTCTTATCTGTACACCTGTTTTATCTTTATTTAGTCGTAGCTTATGGCTTTACCAACCAATACGGGACAATCTCTTCAAATTGACATAACAAAAGCAGTCATGGTCACTTAATCTGGGTCCATTCTGATGCTTTGATTAACCAATGATATCGGAATGGTTCATATTTATGAGATTTTTTTACAGTTTGCACCAAAAGTGCAAAGTTCCAGGTGTTGCTGGAACGATGAAGTCATGAAGGACTTGCGCGAGCTCCAGGTGGAGGACTGGCAGGAGGTGGCGCAGGACAGACCGAAGCGGCGACTTTTATTACGGAGGCCAAGACTCACTTTGAGTCGTTGCGCCATCTCAGTTAGTTTGTATAGTGCCAAATCAACACTCTTGTATTAGCTTAACATATATAACTAGAACCTTGTTATTTTGCGTTACCAGCACCAACATTTTTCTTCTCCGATCCTTTTCCTTCTCCAATCAAGAAAAAACATATATCAATCCTGTAACTCGGGTACTGGGGGGTCTAAAAAGCCCTCTTTGTCAGGGCAATAGCCTGAAACAGTAGCACCTGAGACGCCAGGAAACATGTGTGTCATTTATTAAGTTACCTTCCTTGCGGAAATACAACGTTACGAAAGAGAGCCAAATTGCGAGGAGTATTTGTTGAGAGATTGGGGGATTTTTCTTAGGCTTCGTGATTGTTTTTTGGTACGGATATCTCTCTGTAATGCAAGCAAGTTAAACTCACTAACAATTTATGAGTTTGTTGTCAAGTATATACAAGTGTGTGTCTTTCAGCAGTGTGTGTTGCCAGTGATGACTTATGGTACAGAGACGTGGTCTTTAACTGTGGGCCTTTTGAATAAGCTCAGAGTCACACAACGAGCCATGGAGAGAGCTATGCTTGGAGTTTCTTTGCGTGATAGAATCCGTAATGAGGAAATTCGCCGAAGGACCAAGGTCACCGACATAGCTCTCAGAATTTGCAAGTTGAAGTGGCAATGGGCAGGCCACATCGCTCGACGAACCGATAACCGATGGGGAAGAAAGGTTCTGGAGTGGCGACCACGAACTGGAAGACGTTCTGTAGGTAGGCCCCCCACTAGGTGGACCGACGACATTGTAAGAGTCGCAGGGAGCCGATGGATGCAAATAGCTAATAGCCGTTCATGGTGGCGTTTAAGGGGGGAGGCCTATGTTCAGCAGTGGACTTCTTCCGGCTGTTGATGATGATGATGATATATAAGTGTGTTATGGCAGCGCCACTTAATAGCTAGTTCCCAATTCAGTTGTAGTGTGGCGCCACTTGCGACCACATCGTCACTTAACATCATGTGGCTTGTGGTCAAACGCAAAAGCAGCCAAGCAGTCCAAGCACCTAGAATAGAATAGAATAGAATAGAATTTATTTGCGTAAAATGTCGGTTAGTAAAGATGGAATTAGTACAGAATAGTGCCAGATACATTTTGCCGCACAAGGCGGCGTGCAAATATTTTTTATACAAAATTATATTATATTAATGGCCATTACATAATTCTAAAATAATATTAAGTTATCAGCATTATGATTGAGAACCTATTTTATAAAATCTTTAACATTATAAAAACATTTATCCATTAGCCACGATTTAAGTTTTTTATTAAATCGATTTTTTGGTAGCTTTTTTATATCTGTAGGAACAGTGTTGTATATGCGTCCACACATTGCATAGCAGTTATTCAAATACATTGACGTTTTTGGGACCTTGGCCAGAACAATTCTATCTGGATCTCTCGTGTTTCTGGGGTATTTATCTTTAGCAGTTACGAATAAGTCATGGTGTGTTCTTACAAATTTTGCAGCTTCTAGAATGTACATGCAAGGCAAAGGTAATATTCGAAATTCACGAAAGAGAGGCTTACATGAATCCCATGGCGGAATGCCACCAATTGCTCTGACACATTTTTTTTGGGCCAGTAGAGCTCTTTGAACCTCAGTAGAATTGCCCCATAAAATGAGACCATAGCTTAAAACAGACGATATATAACCATGGTACGCTGCTAACACGGTTTGACGAGAGGATGTTTTGCGTAATTTGTATAGTACATATACAAATCTGTTCAGTTTTTGACAAACTTTATTAATATGCTCTTTCCAGTTTAAATATTTGTCTAGTGTAATACCCAGGAATGTAGTAACATTTACTTCTGTAATTGAATTATTTTCATAATAAATGTCAAGGTCTCTATGTTTCCTACCATACATATTAAATTGAATGAAATTTGTTTTGTTAATATTCACCTGTAGGTTATTGTCAGTAAGCCATTGAATTATTGATTTTATAGAATTATTTATGTCAGTGTTATAGTTATTAATGTCAATTTTATTTTTATTAGTTACAATTAAAGATATGTCATCAGCAAACAGCATACAAGATTTTGAAGTAACGTCAAGGAGGTCATTAATGTAAAATAAGAACAACAAGGGTCCCAAGACGCTACCTTGTGGCACTCCATAGTTATTTACTCGAGATGTTGATCTGTACTTTTGGAGTTCCTTACTTTCATCAATGTTTGCTATCTCGACAAACTGACTCCTATTGTCGAGGTAAGTTTGCAACCATTTTAGTGCAGGTCCACGAATGCCACATTTGTCCAGTTTTTCTAAAAGTAATTCTAATCCTATCGGCGTGTTCCGGCTGCGCCACTTAGGTACCAGTTCCCAATCCAGGTGTAGTATGGCTCCACCTCCCGCCACATCGTTGCCATGTGGTCAACACTAAGTTGAAGAAAAAAAAAACGGATAAAGATCGTAGAATCAGTGGGCCGCAAATCCAATAACGAAATAAAACTCATTCATTTCGACTGTAATCATTTAGTACACAAATTGACCTAGCCCCAAATTAAGCTCGAAACTTGTGTTATGGGTACTAGACAACGATATACATACTTATATAGAGAAATAAATACTTATATAGATAGAAATATCCAAGACTCAGGTACAAACATTCGTGCTCATCACACATATATTTGCCCTTACCGGGATTCGAACCCGGGACCGTTAGCTTCGCAGGCAGGGACACTACCAACTCGGCTACCGCGTCGTCGCCTAGTAATACAAAAACAATTGTTTTACTCTATTATTTATTTCTTGGTACTGTCGATAACTAAATTTCAAGTCTATATAAAAATCATACTAGGAAAATCTTATTATGACATATGAGACAGACTATTTAGATGACAAAAGAGCTTGGAACTGTAGTGAACTTGGTCCAATTCAATCAGTTAGTAATAAGTGAAAAAAGTGAAAGTATGATTGCACCCAAAAAATAATCTGCCGGGCGTTTCATGCCTGTTCTTTTGCCGGTTTATGGAGGTTTGTTTATTTAGAATTAGAATTTGAACACAGTAATATAGTATAGTAGTAGTAACGACTTAGTTTTAGCGACAAACTCGCAAGCCGCATGAGAATGATGTCTTAAAATTGCATTAGGCCTCAGACAAATGTATAATTTCTTTAAAGGCGTAGCGCTAACTATCAAACGATCAACCTGCCCATCTCGTCATTAAGCAAAGTTGTAAAACCTGTAGATAATTTACCATCTGATATTTATAAGTGCAAAATCTGAATGGAACAGAAACCCGAACGCACAAAACCACTCACACATTCATAAATCGTTTCATTTACACCGTTGCGTATTCAATTCATTATGAAAATATAAAATCCATTTACAAAGTACTGCATAGTCCCGTTATAAATAAATTATGGGACGTCCACGATACGCAAACGCGGGTTCCCGCGGGCGTGAGCGCAGTCAGGGCGGTACTGAAAGGGGCAATGGGGCCTATCGAAATGCCTCAAAGGACTAACAGATGCAGCTAGCCTAGCCCCTCTTATAACCGATCTAAGCTTAAGATTTTTTTTCTGTAACCGGCGAAAAAAGCTTTTTTGTTCGACCACGCGTAACTTTTCCGAGAATGGTTTGATTACATTATGATTGCTTGTTCTTGTATATTTTTGCTCGTTTTGTACTTTTGTTTTTCATGAATAAATATTTTATTATTATTCTGATGATCCTTTGTTACTGGATAGGATTTTACATAGAATTTGGCGTAGACTGTAAATTATTTACTTAATTTACTGTTGCTCTTTAGTTTCAGATGTCATCAGTTTTATTTTTTGTTTATTTCATACAGGGCAGTACAGAGTAACGTTTGACGACAAATCTATAAAATGAAACGTTTGCACGTCTTCTCGCTGACCGAATACAGTGTCTACAAAACTGTCACCTATTTAATACCTATACCTACTTCCATTACATTATAAATGCGAAAGTAACTCTGTCAGTCTGTCTGTTACGCTTTCACGCCTAAACTACTAAACTGATTAAAAATAAATTTGGAACAGAGATAGTTTGAACCCTAAGGAAGGACATAGAATACTTTTTATCGCGATAAACTGTAGCACACGCGGGTGAAACCGCGGGGAACAGCTAGTATTCTTATAAACCGTCATGTATTCTAGCAAATTAGCAACACCTTGACTACGTCCACTGGGGCAGCTATATTTCAGCGGAGACAGTCCTGCGTCCGCGTACGACGCGACGTGTCCACGAGACACCTTTTTGCGCTTTTTGGCGTACACCCGACCCGCGGACACCGGTCGGGCTACGTGGCCGGGCTTTATAGCGTTTTTAATAGATAAATAGCTCTTTGTTCTTTGACGTGACATGAGAATTTAACAAAACGCAATGCGCACTGTGCAGCTATCTCGCTGCAGTAAATTGGGTGGGATGTACTCGTTAGTGCGCCGTTGGTTTGTGTATGCACAGTGGTTGGAACCGTATTTTGTAATTTGGTTATGACGTATTTTTGTGACGGATCGTGATGAGATTACTGAGGCATTACTGCGTTATAATAACTCTATGAAACTATGGAGTGAAGTGTAAACCACGGCTTTTTATTTTTTCGTATGAGCCAGTGGCATTGTCGGTGTTTTCTGGTTGCTTGAAGACTTTTGACTTGGCTATTTTACTGACTAGCTGTTTCCGTCACCTTAAATATAATAACAATCAAGCTATAAAAAGTTGTGTATATGTCATTCCTAGTTTATATCGGAAAATGCATCTAACTAATCAAATGGTCACCCATCCAAATGAGTGCCGAGTCGAACTTGCTATAGGTACCGTAATGTTGGTAATTATATATTTATGACACTATGAGGCACAAACTGTTGAGGTAGGTCAGTTACCTACGACACCTGAGCCATAAATAGTTAAGACATTTCTCGGGGAACTACTCCTTCCTACAATGCAATTCTGATACATTTTAGATCACAATGACTACAAGACAAAACTAGTTTTCAGCCACGGGAGTGGTAATTTCCTGCAGCACAATTTATATTGAACTGCAAAGAATACTTAAGAATTTTGCAATCAGACTCTAGATCTAAAGCAACACATGTAAACAATTGTTCCATTTTCTTAGCACCGAAAATACAAAGTCGCATCTGCCGCTAGACATTAAAATCATATCCTCATAACCAAACAAAGAACAAGTACTCTCCCGCACCGATACGCACAAACACATAAACACGCCCAACATTAATATTTCCGACCTCCAAGTTACGAGTTTACCCTCCAGTTTCATTACACACCTTCTAAGCAAATGCGTCATTAAAAAGCCGACGCACGTAAATTCTAAAGCCGCTTGTAAGAGCTGAGTTGTTCTTGATTTATATTTTCCAGACGTCACTCATTCAAAACAAACACTCGCACACACTTATTCCTTCTTCAGGAGATGTGTAGAGTGAAAAATTATCTCGAATAGGGATGTTATGGATGTGATATTTCGGATCCGAATACGGATATGGTTATAGGAATAAAATTATATCGGTTTCGGATACAGTTACGGATATGTATTGTAATTATTTAGGATTATCCGTTAGTTTCGGATAATTTCGGTTACGGATATTAGATTGAAGTAAAATATAAACACAAATACAGTATGTCATTATTTGGTTTATTTATAGGTTTTATCTAATTAATTATACGAAACTACCCGAAACTTGTGAAACGGATAAGGTTACGGATATATTTTTATTTCAGATATCCGATAGTTTCGGTTACGGTTACGGAGCTCCATTACATCTCTGATTTTGAGTGGTTGCGGCGGTGGATGTTGCTACGTGGAAAGGCTTTCGAGGAGTGCGGGATTTCTATGGAGCTTTTGTTTAGGTTATAGCGGGTTTCGAGGTTAATTCTATTTATTATTTCAAGTTTAATTTGACCACTAGTCACCTGATGTTAAGTCCGCGCTATGGCTGGACCGGGAACTGGCTTTTGACTACTAGTCACCTGATGTTAAGTCCGCGCTATGGCTGGACCGGGAACTGGCTTTTGACCACTAGTCACCTGATGTTAAGTCCGCGCTATGGCTGGACTGGGAACTGGAAAGTAAGGCTGCTAAAACACACCAATGATAGGCTTATCAATAGATTCTTAATTTGAGAATGCTCTAACATCAAACTGGTTTCATCACGATCTTTTACTGCACCAGAAGCTCAAGAACAAATGTTTTTAAGGAAATGGAGAGGACATTATTTGCCTGTAATGACACCTGGCACCATAACCTTTGAACCAGAACACAGCAAAGCTCTTAAGCCGGCAAAAACAGGTGTGCTGATAGCACAAGTCCTTTTACACCTGACACGTGCTCTTGCAATATAAGGTCAATATCAAACTGCGAAGTTACCTTCCAAGACAGTCAGTTAAGATCTGCCTATTTTACGTACACATCCAATATCTTATCCAAATTATAGTCCCCATCATGTACAGCAATTTCGATACATCGCATATGCGGCGGGCGTGCCAGCTAAGTACATCGCAACATGGCCACCCTAATGCCTTTGTAGAGACAAGCCGCAGCGCCCGCTCAAATTATTTATCCCGGCGAAACTGAACGTTAGGATATTCTCGAGTTATGTAGCTATCCCGGGAGACAAAGCACGGGGCTAAGCGCGGCGGCGCTCGTGAGCCATAATCTATTAAGCAATAATAGCGCTAGTTTCAGCACCGAGGTGCCGCGGTCGCTCCAACTTACGTCTAATTGGCGCCGTACAAAGGACGCCAGACAATGGCGGATACGACCCGGTTAATGGAGAGGACATCTTTGTACACCGAACTATTTCAGTAAATCCTGCATCGACGCAGCGCTGCAGTTTGTCACTGCATTCGATCCGGATTAGCGCTTCGAAAGCTATAAATACACGGTACACTAATGCCGGTGACGCTAACACAATATATGCCGAGGATTCAGCGCTGAAAGCGCAAACAGACTATTTTGTCGTTGAACATACGAATAACGCGTTTTGATTTATGATTGTCATTGCAATGGGGTTTATTACCGGAGCGACACGGGCACGGGCGTACGGGCGGGCTGTCGATTTGTTCGGTTCAGCTGAGAATAGCCATACACTCTCGTGAAGGCCCGAAGTACAAAGCCAGATGGAAATGTGGGAATTCTCGTCTTGTCGCCGCACTTCGGGCACGAATTAAACGTGACGTTTGCATTGCTGTTGGCGATGCGGTCAGATTGGAACCCGAAACGGCCAAATAATAATAATACGAAGTATTTTGACTGCCTTATGTACCTAGAATGCTAGTAGGTAAAGTTTGGTTATACTAGACAATGCTTTGTATGCGGACTGGATCAAGCAGGTACCTACGTGCTCATATTGCTCTCGTACTACGCGCATTTTACGATCTGCTTACGCTACGCCACCGTGTGCGGAAGAGGATAGTCGTCACCTCGTCACCTTAGAGCAAACATATCTGCTCCGAACGGATACAGTTGTTTGTCCCTGACTCCTCCCGCTCCATTATGTTGTTCCGCTTATAAGCTGTCACAACTGAACGTATTACTTATATTCCGACATGGCTCCTTCATCTGCAGTAGACAGCTGGGAATATCGAGATGGCAATGCATAAAATTTCATAGTCGTGCGACAGCAGCGCCGCAGTATAATGCATGACAGTATGCGTTCTTGGTAGAAACACTTTACAAATGCAAGGGTTAGTACTCGATCGCGCGCCGCCGTGGAAACACTAATATTAATATTATAAATGTGAAATTTTGTGTGTGTGTGGGTGTGTGTTTGAATGTCTGTTAACAACGTATCGCCGTAACTACTAAACCGATTTTGATGAAATTTGGTGTGGAGATAGCTTATACCCCGAATCAACACATAGGCTTTTTATCCCGGAAAATAGTTCCTGTGGGATAACGGGAAGATACGGGTGATACCACGGGGTACAACTAGTATGTAAATAAAATAAAAATAAAAAAAAATGAAATGAAAAATCTAAGACTTTCTCAGTAAATTTTCTACTCTACTACGTAACCTGGGGACCTATTAGGGACCCTAACGGTAGCACTACCAGGCCCTCAAGCATTAGCGTTAGCTCTCAAGCAAGGTAACGTTTATTACATGAAGAAGTGCACCAATACCCATACTGTATCCAAAGTGCGACCGAAACGTCCTTTCAAGAATATAATAATAAATAATGCGCTTATCTTTACGCATTATCCACCAAGGGATGGGCTCAAGTGTTCTAAACGTCGTTATGGTAGAAGTTAGGAATGTTGCTAGCACTTTCGGGGGATAATCTACGGCGGCAAATGGTTTGACGCAGTGTCACTCTTTTTTCTTTTAGACGGGTGCTGCTTTTGCCATCTCTGTTTTCGCAAACTCAGTTATTGAAGTTTATTTATTGAACGCTACCCTCAAGTTAAGAATCTGTCGACAAGCACCTGTTGGTGTGTTTTGGTAACTCCACTTGAGAGGCATTTTCCGTTCCAGGTGTAGTTCGTCGCCACACTGAGAAAAAAATTCTGACTTTCCTTCTGAGTCTTTTCCTTCCAAGATCGATTCCTTCCTTATTTTACCTTAGTTTTCCTTCTGAATCACTAGTCCTTCGCTTTTGACTCAGAAGGAAAACGGTATTTTGGAAAGTCATTTTTCTCCGTGCACCTAAGACGACATTATATTCTTATTCATTATTTATTTTGACTAGTCGTCAAAATAAAAAGTATAAAAGGGTAGATTATGGTTTATAATACTCTTTCTGACAGAAGGACTGTGAGAATATAATAAATATGCTGGTCATCGACAGTCTACTAAAAAAATGAAATAAATAAAATAATATTAAGTATTATTGGTATGTTCCAGCAGCCTCACTTGTTGAGAGTTGAGAGCCAATTCCCAGTCCAGGTGTAACGTGTTTGAACACATCCTCACTTAACATCAGGTGACTTGTAATCATACGTTAGTAACACTGTAGGAAGTACAAAAAAAATCTTAGCCTTATGCAAAAAAATTATGTCCGAGCCAACACAATGCATCGCAGACCGAAACGCGTTTGTGTTATTAAAAACTGTTTGCTTTCGCGTCGATTTTTGCTTGTTTTAGCCGATTTGGCCTGAGCTATGAGCGGATATTGGAACCTCGATTGGAGCGTAAATTAAAAATTCCTAAAGGGAGCAGCTCTGGTTATTATCTAGTTATTTGTTTAACACTAGATTTTAAACGAAACTAGCTGTCGTTCTTCGTCATAACGTGAGAAGCTCTAAGCGTTATCAGAATATTTGTTTAACACTAGACCTTAAACAGAAGTCACTAAAGTCAGACAACTAAAGTTTAGAAAACAATATTTTATGTTTTTTTATGTTATACCTAGAGTGGCAAATAAGCAGACGGTCCGCCTGATGGAAAGCGGTCACAGTCGCCTGTGGACATTTGTAACACCAGGGGAGTTGCCGATGCGTTGCCGACCCTTAAGAATTTTTCATACCCATCTCCAACATTTTCTTGAATGCTGGCGCATATAGAGGTCCGATGAAGCTGTCACTTCTATTATTTATTAATGTAATTTTACACGATATAATTTCCTGAACCGGAAACGTGAAATGAAATGCCACTCCCTGGTGTCATGTTTTGGAGTAGTAACAGTTGAAATAATTTTCTAAAGTTGTTCCGCAGGAACCTTTTTCCGGGATAAAATGTAGCCTATGTGTTATCTAGGGTAAAAGCTACCTCCATTTCAAATTTCACTCAAATCCGTTCAGTAGTTTTTGCGTGAAAGAGTAACAAACATCCATACTCACAAACTTTCACGTTTATAATATTATGTATGATAATTATGTAGTAGGATATTTAAAACAAAACGCTTCGAAGTAAACCGACACACGGGACAGTTTAACAGCATGAAGTGGTGTAAGCAGGCTCGCACCGCTCCCAGTTCCGTTCAGTCCGCTGTCAGATTAGTTTGTCAGTTAAAAAACACGACTCAATTAATGAGAGAGTACTGACGGCAGCGGATAAAGTTACTGTAACGTCGGTACAGTTAGCGACAAAAGTGAACTGATCATACTCAATTTTCCAAATTTTTTTTTAAATGAAAACTTCTGTAGCGGCGTTGGGAATTTTTTTTGGGATGGGTAAAAATGTTAATCTCGCGTCAGGACACGTGACCTGATCGAAAATTCGTAAGACGGAGGGAGAGTATAGTAGACCGCCGGCGCGGCGTAAGAGAGGAAGATCCCCCTCTCTTTCTATCGCGCGGCGAGAATGTATGCCTGCTCCTGCTGTAGCGTTTAAGCGGTGCAGGGCGCTTGCAGTTCACTTCTGCCGGCACTCCCGAAGTGCAACCCATTTTTTACAATTATTGCGTCCAATTTCATCGCCCCAGCAAGGCATGAAAAAAAACCTCATTAAAATCGGTTCCTTGGATTGGGAGCTACAATGACACAGATACACACGTTAGACTTATAGCACCCCTCTTTTAGTGTTGGGGGTTAAAAAGGCGTTAAGAACAGTCAGCTACAACTGTGTAATTGAAGTGTCGAGTTAACCGATTTTTGGGACAGTCCCTAATGATTAATACATAAATAACTTGTATCTTTTGAACATGTTTAACAATGATAATATATTCCTTAAATTATGAATGTATTATGTCTACGTTTTAATTAATTTCTATGAAGCGGACGTTGAACCCATTTGAACTATGTGGAAAGGAGTAGGTATATTTATATTGAACTAGCTGTGTTACGCAGCTTCACCCGCGTGTGGGTTTTTGTACCAGTTTCCAGTCCATCATTGACCAGTATGAGATTTTTTTGATGCAGATATTAGATACATGCATAATATACATTTTGATAAGATACATTTGACCATCTTGAACAACAAAATTAATTAAAAAAAATTACAATGTATAATGATAAATAATAAATAGATTCATTAATGTTTTTCATTTTACGCAAGGATTTTTTGCAATTTTTTGGCTAGTAAAAAAATGTAGAAAACTTTGCTTCCGTACTACAATAGTACTATAGTAACTAGTAAATACTTATAACACGCAACGTGTTTAACTACCTGTCAGATTTCCGAGAAAAAAGAAAAAGTCACCACTCGCCAGCGGAGTATTTCGAAATGCCAACAGAGACTGTGAGGTCAGGGATATTTCTAAAACGACAAAGCTCATTTCCCTGATACTCATCAGAGCACATTTCAAATAAATAGAAGCCATTCCCGAACAAAACAAGCCTATTACTAACCTATTACTCGAACCCAACGAAAACGGCGCGAGACATTACCACGGAAAAAAAATAATCCAGATAATTTCGCACAAAAGCACTCTCGGTAAGCAAAACGCGACGCCAACCCAAAAAACACATTACCCAAGTAAATTCATTCTAACGATTGAATAGATCAATAAAAAGGAGACGACAGCGAGAGAGAAAAAATATTATGCAAAGGGAAGAAATAAAGTGAAACGCGAGTGAATATTCCTCAGTAGGAAATGTTCAGTTATTTTGATTTAGCCCCCGTATCAGATAGTCCCCGGGGCTTTCACCTGCCGCGAAAATTTTAATGAAATAATATTTGCCGGGAGCCGCCTTACTTCCTATATTAAAGTGAGCGGATTCGGCCGTTGTATTAAGATACGTGTTTGGTACATCACTATTTTGAGCTCACTTGATTTATTTGTCGATAGGGCTGACATAATTTATAATTTTTCGCATATTAATAAAATTTTAAATGCATTTGATTTACACCAGGCTACCTGTAATGACAGTTGTAATTCGAATCATCATCATCATTTATCACACACATATATAGATGCGAAGGTATGTTTGTTGGTTTGTTTATACAAAAGGAGCAACAGGATTTTTGGACAGGGATAGTTTATAAGCCACAGAGGAACTTAAGCTCTGTTTAACTCATATAAATACATGCTTGTAGGAATATCCAAGTGAATAAATATATAGACCTATCTGATATTGAAAAAATTGATATAGTTTGAACCATGGCAATACTTTTGGCAAATACTTTTTGTTACGATAAATTATAGTCCAGGTGGAAAAAACTGCAACAGCAAGACTGTACGTAATATGGTAAACGAGTTATTAATTCATGTCTGTTTGTTTGTTATCTTTTCACGCCTAAACCGCTGAACCGATCTCAAAAAGATTTAGTACTGAGATAGTTTGAACCACGGGGAAGGACAAAGGATACTTTGTATCAGAATAAACTGTACAACGCGGGCGAAACCATGAGGAACAGCTAGTAATCACGATATCAATATTAGTTACGAATGCTTACGAAACATCCAATCATTGATCGGTGCAATCAACTCTATCGTCAATTCGGGGCGCCTCCGAACTTCAATTTGGTTACTCCACTTCAATTTGATTCTCAATAATGATACAACCAAAATGTGGGTGGCGCTTCGGAAACACATTTTGATTTTATCAAATCTGTAATTGGTTTCTAATTTATTGCTGGACTTTGCCCGCGGGACTTCTGCTTCGATGTTTCCAAATACTGCTAATGGTATCTCCATGATATCATAGGTATAGGGCAGTTAGCAGATGTATAAGGTTCTGATTCATTATCATTAAAATCATTTTTTTAAGCTAAACTTGACAGTCTAAGAACAGTGCTGTCTTTTTCTTACTTCCGTAATCAGAAAAAGACAGCAATACTTTTGAGAGACCTGTCAATCTTCTTTTAGTAAACGACAATTAACAATATACATCGCAATTGACATCATCATCGTTTACTTCTGCTTGGCGACAGATGTTTAACTTGAAGGTATTAATTAATAATTATGGTTTTTCTCTGTGTGTTCCTGTCACGTGTGGTCATCATCATCATCATTATCATCAGCAGCCGGAAGAAGTCCACTGCTGAACATAGGCATCCCTCTCTGAACGCCATCATGAACGGCTATTAGCAAACTTCCATCCATCGGCTCCCTGCGACTCTCACAATGTAGTCGGCCTACCTTAAGAACGTCTTCCGGTTCGTGGTCGCCACTCGAGAACCTTTCTTCCCCATTGGATAACCGTTCGTTGAGCGATGTGGCCTGCCCATTGCCACTTCAACTTGCAAAATCTGATAGCTATCCGATCCTTGGTTCATCGGCGAGTTTCTTCGTTTCGGATTCACGCTAAATATTTAAATACCAAGTCGTAAAAGCGATTATTTATAATGTATAGTGTCACACTCTACGTGCAAGCGAAGCACGTCCGAGCAAAGTTAATGTACTACACCGTTATTTAGTACTATAAAGCCATTGCATTATGCATGCATGCATAACCTCTTGCATGCTCGAGTAATACGCACGCTAAAGCCGCTGTTAGTCAAATAAAAGATTGACTAAGACTAAGATATTGACTAAGAGCCGGATTTTTAACCGTGGTCAAAGTTAACTTTGGTAAAAATGTAGGACAACTAACTACGGATCAGAAAACCGGGTCTAAAGTGGCAGCTGAGCCCCGCGATTTTAACTGGTCCCGTTATCCCGCAGGCATATTTTACCGGGAGAAAAACTCTAATTCAGACTTTCACTTTCGTATAGTCAACTAGCAATTTCAAACAGTACCTTATCTTATATCGGCTTTTGACTAATTAGTTTTTAGAAAACCTTAAAACTCCTCTATGGGCGATGCGAGCTGCTAATTATCTTTCCCCGAAATCCCTTGATCAGTCATTGCTTTGACCAAAAACCAGTCGGCCAAAACCCAAAATCAAAAGTCAAGCAAGATTGGTCTTCGGACTTTGACTATCACATACCTAGTCAACTAGCGATTTCATACAGTACCTTGCCTTGCATATTTGCCAGTATTCTCACGTAGCTTAGTAGTGAGATATGCAAGTAATTCGCACCTGCGTCTTTGGCTTATGTTTGCGAAATGTCAACGAGTGAGTCATTTATATTGTTGTATGCGATACGAAATGGGATAGCTTAGTCTTGTATTAGCAGACTAAATGCATACCTTGTGGTTAGGGCTGCCAACGTTTTTAAGGTTCTGTACCTACCTCAGAAGGAAAAACGGAATCCTTATAGAATCACTTGTTGCTCATCTGTTTGTCTGTCAAGACCATTTTTTTCAAGACGCATTGATGTATCAAAATTAAATTTGGCCGTTTTTTTCTTTATAATTTAAGTAAAAATAGAATAAAATGGAATGCTCGTGGTAGGTAGGACATTTTCAAGTGCTCGCCTGGCTAGCTAACTGTCCTCAAGTTAAGGATCTTTCGCCAAGCACCTATCGGTATATTCCGATAGTCTCATTTGAGAGACAGCCCGACCACATCGTTACCTGACTTAACATCATTATCTCGTGGTCATCAGCTACCCAATATGAAGTAAAAAAAACGATTTCTCTGGAAAATTAGAAAGAACCACGAAATCGAAAAGAATTTTCTTTTATCTGTTTTCCTATAGTAACGAAACATTGCGTATAATTGCGAATACGGATTTAGCCAGCTCGAAATCTGAAGGGACGCGATGATTAATTAAAACCAGTAATTACTTTATCAAAGAGAAACTAATAAATCCATACAACTGATTTTCATTAACATAAATTGTTCTGTGTAAACAAGCCAGTTGAAATATTCAAATATACCTTCGAGCACATAAGCACTTTGTCACAATAAATACATTATCTTACCATTATATCACACAACTCAAAGCAGCATTAACTTTAACAATGACAAGGTACCAAAACTTCTATTTTCTAGATGCGCTAGTACTAAGAGAGCCCGCAAGGCGTATCGAGTTGGAATATCGATAATTCAAGCGGCACGTCACTATAAATCAATACGGCCAGATAGTGATGCCCACGTGCGACTAACTAGTCGATAAATACGAATCCGGTTGTTACGGTTCGTTTGCGGATTTGAGGAAAATGGATACACTCGTAGAATGTAGGAAGTTAAATAATGTTATATGTAACTTGTGTTTCGTTGCCTTACCATTTATGGTTTAAAATTGGTTACATGTTTAAACAAGCTAACAAACAAATGGAAGCTTATTAAAATCTCCTTCAAGCTGCATTTTTCATTTGTATGACTTTTAGCTTCTAAAAACTGTCAGAATGGGGGCAAGGATCATCACGCAGTAGGTACCTGAGGACGGGCGACGTCGCTGAGGCAGGCCCCGAAAAAGATGGCGTGATGACTCATTTGAAAATCGGTGGCCGGAGGTTGCAGAAGATCGAGTTATCTGGAAAGAAATAGGGGAGACCTTTGCCCAGCAGAGGGACAGTATAGGTAAAAAAAATAACTGTCAGAATTATCGAGTTCACTGGGGTTCAAGAATGTTGGTACTGGATATCTATTCTGTGGAAATGGTCGATGGAGTTAAATGTCAAAATAAACCGCAAGCCGATCACCATCCAAGTTATGTAATAAGCCCGCTGGGCCTCAACTGCATCAAAATTAAGAAGCCCGACGAAACTATGAAACTATTAGCCATAAAACTGCCTACTCAAGCCATAACTGTCACATTTAACGGGCCTTTATCTATCTGCTATTAAAAATATTCGCTTGCTGTGTCAATGTCATTGTAATAATCATAAACAAACGTTTGTTTTCGAAACGGACCTGTTAGGGAAAGTGGTTCGTTTTTAGTTTTCACTGTACGTTATGTTATCTGCATTCTTAACTTCTTCATCCAAATAATTTATTAAAGTTTTATTATTAGAAGATATAAGATAACAAATTATTTAAAATAAAATCAAAAAATTGGTTGTCTGTAAAGTCGGTTTACTGACGATAGTTGAACGTGACAACGTCGATTGGCCGATTGTGCTTCTTTGTTGCTCGTTCCGCGCTCTCGCTTGCACTTCTAGCCTTACATGGAACGCCTCAGAGCGAGGTAACGCCGCAGAGAGGTAACGCCGCAGAGCGAGGTAACGCCGCATGAGTCATGTTTTTTCGTGCGTGCAGCCGGCTCTATCAAATTATAAGACGTTGTCACGTCAAAATAAATCAAACAGTACACTAAAAATTTGGTAAGCCTTCAGAAGACGGTAAGGTGCCAAAATGCTGGCAGCATTGATTAATAAATAAATAATTAATTTAATAAATAAATAATTTAGCTGTGACAGTTCAGTGCTAGTGACGTCAGCTATCAGCGACAGGTTTTTGAACTGTCAATTTAGCAGAAATTCAATGTAGTTTTTATTTATTTAATGGGTGAAATAATAAGTTACTGTGATGAAACCATAGCTTGGTGGTAGAGCATTTTCTAGTGCTCGCCTGGCTGTTAAAAAATATTTGAGAGCCTGTTCCTAATCCAGGTGTTGCGTGATGCCATCTTAGACCACATTGTCACTTAACATTAAGTGACTTATGGTCAAAGCTTTGGCTGCATAGACAATTATAAATTCATTATACATTATTATAATAGCATGTGCTCAGTATATTCCAGTGTGTGCACACATGGCCAAACCAAACATAAACCATTCCGACCGAGCGAGCAAGTAGGTGAATAGGTGACCATATTATTTCATAATTCCATTTTCCGAGCCACATATAATCCAGCGTTATTATAATTCATTGCTAAAGGTGTGTATTCATGTGACGCTGTGGCATTTGATGTGGTTTTAACGATCTGTTGTTAGTGCTCGAAAAATAATGCGACGTTGACGTTCCGGTAACATACATCAAAGTTTGTGTTTTCGATGATGATCGGATTTCATTCATGTCATTCTGTTTATTATCTTAATCAAACACTTATTAGATACAAGAAAGATACGAGAAATAAAGCACCGTAAGCTTGGCGGTAGGGCATTTTCTAGTGCTCGCCTGGCTAGCTATATGTCGCTAAGCAGTGAGCTTCTATCGGTGCGTTCCGGCAGCCTCACATGAAAGTCAGTTCCTAATCCAGTTCCAGATGAAGTGTGGCTACATCGTCACTTAACATCAGGAGACTTATGACAAACGCTATACAATGTAAGAAGTCAAAAGAAAAACAAATGTTGGTAAGTAATATATTGATCGACAAAAAACAATCGACATCTACGTTGTTCGATTGTCAATTGTTCAATCATAGCATCGCCTGAGAAAGTTCTCTTATTAATTGAACATTTCCGTCGACTAAAACGTTCATTGTGCAGTCACCTTTATAAAGCACCTGCAATAATAACATGCCAAGGCGTCCATGGAACAATGCCAAAAGATATAAATGTTTGATTTTGCTACTAGCAATTCGATTTTAGTAGGATTGCATTTTTGCGAGATTTATTGGGAAGTTAACGGACGGACGTGAAATAGGATGCAAGAAGCCAATTTTATTGCGCTGGCGTAAATAGTACTTGAATTTAATACGGTTGTTGATCCCGTTAAGTGTTTTTATGGGAATATCCCCGGGGAATATAAATGAAGTGATGACGTTAGGTACGAGTATCGTCCAGTTTCAATAACCTGTCTATCCACGGTTTGCCTTACTAAAGATATAAATTTGACATTACTTCTTGGAGCTTGTGTCAAAATTCTATCTCCAGTAGGGCAAACCGTGGATAGATTGGTTATTGAAACCGGCCGTATATCTTTTTTATTTTACTATTTACTGTGTAGCGTTTGACCACAAGTCACCTGATGTTAAGTGACGATGCGGTCGAAGGTGGCGCCACTCTACACCTGGACTGGGAACTGACTCTCAAGTGAGGCTGCTGGAACACACCGATAGGTGCTTGGTGACAGATTCTTAACAAGAGGGTGGTAGCTAGCCAGGCGAGTACTAGAAAATACTCTACCACCAAGCTATGGTTTCATCACGATGTTTTCCTTCACCGAAAGCTCAAGCTCATTGTAGGATTCGAACCCACGTCCTATGGATCGCAAGCCGACGTCACTACCACTGAGCCATCATCGCTTCAAATATCGCGTTGACATTACTGTTTACAACGAGCTTGAGCTTTCGGTGAAGAAAAACATCGCGAAGAAACCATAGCTTGGTGGTATGGTATTTTCTAGTGCTCGCCTAGCTAGATAAACGCTTAAAAATCTGTCGCCAAGCACCTATCGGTGTGTTCTAGCAGCATGACTTGAGAGCCAGTTCCGAGTCCATGTGTAGAGTGACGCCACCTTTGACCACATCGTCACTTTACATCTTGTGACTTGTGAGAATCTTCAAGTATGGGTAAAACTGCAGGGCGCATCTAGTAATAACTCGTAAAGAAAACCGTTATGTGTTTCTGAGTCAAATGATGTGCAAGCAATGAATTTTATGTGATTACAATTTTGTAGTGAAGTTAGATGACTTTGTAGAGTTAGGCTCGGCACATGCTAGAAGACTGCACGGTTGAGCGATGCGCGATCAGCATGTATGCTATTAATATGAAAAAAAAAAAACATAAAAAATGGTTGAGTCCATCGACTTCCTAAACTAGTTTTCATTGTGTTTCAGGTGCCGGTAGCTTCTCCTATTTAAAGCTAGGAATTATATGTTAAAATAAGATTTAGTTAATACAGTTTTAATTAATTGATACCTGATAAATTACTTTCATAATAATCGCTAAAATACCTGTAAACCGTTGTGTGTTTATGTATGTGTTGTCCGTAACTAGAATTTTATGTCATTATGTTTCTATATGCTATACCCTAACAGGGTCATGTTGCATAAATAAATAAATTTGAGTGCTAGTCTTATGAAATTTGGATCACATTCTCGCCTTTTTACAGAACCGTAAAACTGTTTCTGAAATAAAAATTTAGAAAAAATTTGAATGTTTTAAGCATGTATCCCTCTGGCAGTATACCTTGGGCTTTAATCTGATCATAAGACTCTCCATTCGACTATAATAAAATAATTTATCGACATAAACAGCTGGTAGCCTCACGCAGATTAAACTTACGGCAATACCTATTCGCAGGCTTAATTAAAACTTTGTACCTAAAGCGAAACAAGTGAAAACAATGTAAGCGAAACGAGCAAAAACATTGTAAGCAGAACGAGCGAAACATTGTGAGCGAAGTGAGCGGAAACATTGTAAGCGAAACTGGGGCTAGTGTCACTGTCTTAAACACGTCTCTGGTGTTTATGATACGTACCGATAAATGTTGCCGTTTGCCCGATATCGTGTTGGGAATATTAAAAATGTGTCAGGATTTCTCGTTTTTTTTTAACGTAGGGTTCCGTACATTAATCAATAACTTATCTTTAGTATCTGTGTGCAAAAAGGATGAATGCAAAAACGTTGTATGTGACACAGACACAAACACAGAGACAGACACAGAAATGTAGTACTTACGTTATATAATGGACAAAAAGCTTAATTACTATGAGTCCGGCATCAGCTAAAAAGAGTAAATCGATGCAGTGCCAATATTGCACGTCGTAGACGAATGTAGGTCGTCCCTACTACATAAAATTGTTTTAAATCTCCCAGCACTTTATAGAACACTCCATCATTGGTACGCCCACCGACTCTGCACAGTTTAGATCGAGCTATTTTTCTTGTTACGCCAGGTCTTTGTTAGGATATGTTTGTTACATTATAGCTATTTGATTCTTCGTGTCTATGGTTAGCTCTTAATGGTTAGTTAACAAGGATGTTGCAACTTGCTCCAATGTAATCAGCAGGTTTAGTTGAAAAAAAAAATGTAAATGTGAGCGCACCCAAAAGTAGACATGCCGGAGGTATCTTGTCTGTTCTTTTGCCAGTATAAGGAAATGGGAACATACTAGTACAGTCAACGACAAAATTCGCTGAACAATCACACTTTTTCTATTATCCTCATCATCTTAGACACCAATTTTTAACCTCATCATCACCTAAAATCAGGTGTGTTATGTTGTGGTCAAAATGATACCATGTAATGTAAAAAAAAACAATAATAATTACCGATTTGAAACACATTTGGAAAATCGAGAACGATCAGCCAATTTTGTCGCTGACTGTACTAGTAGCTAGTTCTAAGTTTTATTTTTTGCAGTGAACACTACTTAAATATATTTATGACTTTTGACTTTAAACTAATGGCTTCAGTTGTTTTGCACTGAGCAGAAAGCAAAAAGTATTTTTTGTTCCAAGTACTAATTATATAGATTGCAAAATCTTATCGAACAGATAGACAAGAAAGATAAATAAATGACGCGCAACCTCTGAAAGCTAAATTAGAAAAACGTACTTCCAGAGGGAGTGCCAAGTTGCTGTATTTTCCATTCAAAAATTTGGATTCAAATTTCTACCTCACCCAACAATAAAACAGTGCATTGGAGATGTAAAACGAGATGTTTGGCAAGTACTCGAGACCATTCCAATAATCTTTCCAGCTTCGCAGGTACGAGTGCATCGACGTCTCTATCTCAAAAGCAACAGTTCTCGTTTCGCGCAAATGGAACCCAGAAAATAATAAATTGGCCCCTCGCCAGCCGACCGCCTCCCAGCGCTCTCAGATACAGACTCAATGTATTGCATGCGAACAGTCTTTTATAGTTTTGTCGAGCACTACTCGTGTAATTTAATACCGAGCACGACAGCTAAACTCTTACAGACAATAAGCTTTTATTCGGAAAACAAATCTCTTTCGAAATTGGTCGTATATCCTTAGCTATGACGTCCGGCCCGTGCTCGCGCCCGATCGCTAAGAGCATCAGGATATATCTATAGTTCGCTGCAAACTCGAGCCAGATCGAATTTATTTGGAAATAGGCGTAAGTGAGCCATTGATTTTACTGGACGGCAGTTACTAATGGCACAATTGGTTTCGGAACAGCACGACTGAACCGCAACGACATTTGCTCCAATAATTTCAACGATAACTAAATAATAGCGCAAGCTAAGCAAGCTGAAGTTTTAGTGGACTGGTCATATAAGCCTCACAACCGATAACAATTAGGGTAGACGTGTTCCTGAATGGAGACCGCGACTTGGCAAACGTAGTGTAGAACGCCCTGCGACTAGGTGGAGCGACGATTTGCGCCGAGGCAGTAGTTGAATGAGAAGAGCCGAAGACCGGGCTCAGTAGCGAAAATTGGGAGAAGCCTACGTCCAGCAGTGATACAGGCTGATGATGATGATGAAGTATTACCGAGTTGCGTGGTCTCACGACCTTAGCACGCCTGTAATCGCACCATTAAAACTGCAGCCGTTTCTGAAAAAAAATCGACTGCACTCATGTTTTCCGCTCTCCGGTTATTTTCGCGGATCGTGTGGTGCTGTCACTTGCACTCGTTGGTTGCATGCGGAGGAATTCGCCGGCTTTGTTTAGGAAATTGGAACTCGTGTGAGCAAAATGTGATGCTTGGTTAAACGTCTCGCAGAGTAGAGGAATTTCAAGTTTTTCATTGATAGATTCAGTTAGAAGTTAAGACGACTCGTGGCGGTGTCGAGTAAATTTACATTTAAAAGTATAGCATGATATAAGAAATTGTGTTTTAGCAGAAGTTCAGTCAACTTTTTAGTTTTCAAAGAGTGAAATAATGAGTTTGAAGCGATGATAGCAAAGTTATAGTGCTTCAAAAAGCTTAAACTTCCTGTGACGGTTAATATTATGATTATAGCATAGCTTGGTGTTAGAGAATTTTCTTGGCTATCTACCAACCACAAGTTAAGTATCTATCGCCAAGAACCTAATATCAGTTTCATTCTTGAAAACCAAACCATTCTAGGCATAGCGTAGCGTCACTTTACTAAATGGCTTGTAGTCAAACGCTACCCTAAGATATGTAAGAAAAACGTAGATTGTTTTTTTATGACTGCTGACATCAATTTTGTTGTGAACGTAAAGCAAAATCGAAACGACCGGCGCCAAATTATACAGTTGATACTTTCTTTTCCAGTTCTGATTTTTCCTAGCTACAAATCTGAGTCGGGATAACCATTTGCGTGATAAGATTTACGTTCCAAGGTCTTGCATAAACAGTCTTCAAGGTAGACAGAGCAGACAACCTTCACGTTGCTCTCCAGGTAGCTCGTATATCGTTCGTGTTTTCAATCATCATAAACAACGAATGCACTTTCGTCTAAAGATGGGGCAGACGGTTGGCTTTTCAAGAGATCAGACCGGTTGGCGCACTTGAGGACATCCTGCCTGTAGCCGTCTGATGCTTGTTTGATCATTCCTAAGGTTCATTTTCCAACAACACAAGTCGCGCCAGATCAGATGACCGACCGTTGGATCGAGGTGTCCGTCGTCGTCCAGGTCTGAGACTATTCTAATATATAATAACCATAGCTACATGAAATCCGCGACTGACTAGAACCCCATTCCTGCATCGCAATCTAGAGATGCCATTGAGGCGGTGGGCGGGAGGTCGAGCCCACGCAGCTATTAGGCGAACAATGAAATCGATTTAAATACCCTTCTTAGGATTATTATACCTTCCTCTTATTATGTATGTATTATGTAGTCATCACTGGTTAAGCAACGTGCTCTGCAGTTTCTACGTGAATAGGTTGGGTGACCACTAATTGGTATTTAAAACTGCACGCATTACAAATTGAATACTGTGTGTCTACAACTAAGATCTTTATTTACATGTAAATTAGTATACCCATGATGTAATCGAATGCGTACTTTATCGCTTATCAAAAGTATAAAGACCACAGACCTAAAAAATTGTAAGTTACTTTACTAATAAATCGATGGGCAACCAACCCCAATCACGATGTTTGATCGCTAAAGCAAACAAGTAGAGCAGCATCGGAACCTTCGGATAGTGACGTCACAACCCCATCATGTCTCATACATTATCCCTTTTACCTCTCAGTTTGTGCGAACTGCAAATGTGAATGTGTCGCGAGCATTTGCTAGTTGTAAATGCTCTCGACCCACTTCTGAATCGATTCAACGTTCGATAACTCGCTTAATCGAAGTGTTGTTACGTTCTGAATTACCGATTGCCGGTTGGAACGGGGTCGTAGCGTTCTTACCGATCAGTTAATGAGCGGAGTTTGGATAGCGGTGTAATCTACGGAGGTTACGTTAGCAACTAGCTGTGTCTAACGGTTTTACTCGCGTCAACTACAGTTTATTGCGTTTAAAAGTATCCTATGTTCTTCCCTAGGATTTAAACTATCTCCATACCTAATTTCAACTATATTGGTTAAGTGGTTTAGGCGTGAAAAGGTAACATACAGAAAGAATAACTTTCGTATTTATATGTATGTCGAATTTATCTACGGAAATGCATTAGGAATGTGATGATCGATTTGACTGATATCGATAAGAAGACTTTTTCGTCTCATTGGCTGGAATGACAAAAGCTGTCATCGATGCTTGCATGTGTTGATTTTTCTTTGGCCTATTTAAAATTATAAGAATCCAATAGCAAATGCATCACGAGGCCTAGTTTGCGCACTTGGTAAGCACACAACACTTTGTGTATGCAAAGAAGAGAAACCGCCGTGTGTGTGTTTGTCTTTGCACCATCTACAAACAAGACTCTAACCATAAACAAATAAAGCTGAGAATTGAGGTTAATTACAATTATGTTTAAACGACGCGACGGAAAAAAGGGAAGAGGCTCTCAAGTCGACATGTAAATATATTTTTTCCGACTATTAAAATAACAGTAAGTATTTTTTTTGCTGTAAATGTATTCTGTTCCACTGTTGGGCTCTCCGATTTCCTTCTAGAAATCTCAATCGGTATTTTTTATGTATTAGAGTGGCGCACAAGCAGGCAGCCCAGCCGATTGTGAGCGGTCACCGTCACCTTTACCGATGCGTTGCCAACCCTACAAAACTCTCAACAAATACAATAAGTTGGTTAATAATAGGTTTTTTGGTCGATTTTTTTAACGTTATCGTTCTTCTAAATCGTTATGAGGTCTGCCGAGTAAGACTACCGAGAACCAGGTCTTAATTTAATCAAATACTGCAATAGTTTGACCGCACGATCCTCTCCCATTCCTTAAGGTGGCCGAGCCAGCGAAGTTTGTGCGCTTTCATCTCGCCGATGACATTCGGCTCGGCCACCAGTTCTTCGATTTCTCACTTCGTTCTCATCCGCCATAGTCCATCCTGCATCGAGCATACAGTGGACGGCCGAGTGGCCGTCGCCCTGTCGGCCGTCCCAGATACCGCTGGAAAGACGAAGTCACGAAGGATCTGCGCGAGCTCCAGGTGAAGGACTGGCAGGAGGTGGCGCAGGACAGACCGAAGTGGCGTCTTTTGTTATCGGAGACCAAGACTCAAATTGGGTCGTTGCGCCATCTCAGTTAGTTAGTTACTGCAATAGTGATTAATTCAATTCACAGTCAAAGCTGGCCTGCGTAAATTATTCAAGCATATTCACACTATCATAGCTAAGTCTAAACGTACGGATGTTGTGTTTCAATATACCTTCTTGGAATTGAAATCAATGGTGTGGGGAGTAAGTACATTAATACTCAAGGGAATCTACATTAGTAGATAGTTAATTACTTACTAATGCTGCGTAAGAATTTAAGATGTGGTTTTTGAAGCCCGTATTCTAGATTGACGCTCAAGTTTTGATCTATGCTTGAGTAGCGATTAAGTGTCAATAGTCAATATTATAGTACTTTATTCAATAGGATACATTTTGATCACTTTAAAACGTCAAACTTCATCACTTTTTTGGGAATATGACTATCATCCCTCCTCATAACATGTCCATACCAAGCCAAACGATTCCCTTTCAAATTTATTGTTTAAATGTAAAATAAAAAAAAAATGTATAAATATATAATGCGAAAATTTACCAGTGTGCATGCATACGTGTTACTTCTTTACGCTTATATGATTCGGATTTGAAATGGAGATAAGTTATAGTCTGGATTACAACTCCGGTTACTTTATATCCCATTAAAAAGTTCCTAAAAAACCATAAATGTACTATTACTAAAATAGTTTACTTCAAGCGTAATCGATCATACAATATGCATGGATAAACCCGTTGGTTTGATTCTGTATACCTACAGGGTTGCCAACCGAAGCATGTGTGATATTATGGCGGGTAGCGTGGCTTGTATTTATGGCAGTAGTAAATTCTTATACGCACCGTTTAAGATTAATGGAGGCCATGCACAATTTGTGTTATCATCACTTTAATGGATTTGTGTAGGGATGTGATGGCATTATGCGCCATTTTCTGTTATATCGATAAAGAGCGATCTCTTTAGGAAGGCAAGAAGTCGTTCTTGTTGTTTTTGATTGATATTCTACGTACTCTACGCAAATGCGCAGTATGTATAGGTACATTTGTGTCCAGCAACCATGCTACTGGACCCGTGCGAAGTCAGGGCGATTTGCTAGTAAACATATTGGCGAAAGCAATGAGCATCCATAACTACTCTAAAATTGCGTACTCACCATCGTCGGTCACTAAATAATGTCATCACTAGTTAATTAAAAAAGAGGTCAAAACGCAAGGTTAAACAAATTTAATCAAAAAAAAAAACAAAAGAAATATATTTACAAAGAAAAACATAGACATGAAATACTACTATTCATAATTCTCCCCTCTATAATCTTACCATCGACAACCCTGTCCTCACACTATTATGCACAGAGCACGCTAGTGCCGCACTACCTAAATATTGACTCGATTAATCGCACACAATATATTTGTGAATCGATCGGACCTCTCCGTGGGAAACTCAATTCCGATTGCAATTATCCAAATCTATTAGTCGAGTAGTCGAATGCTCTACCGTTTTAGTGCTGTGCAATAAATTAAAAATAGACACGTCAATTTTACGGACTATGTTTTCTGTTAAATTGGAGCGGGGACGAGTTTTAGAGTTTTACATTTTCGTTCGCGTTGTGTCGAATAAGTTTTTAAATAACGGTTTGGAAAAATAACTCTTGTATTCGTCGTTAAATGACAATATAGTGTTGAAATTAAGGTAGCTTGCACATATTATGGAACTTCATTGATGGATTAAAATTGTTTTTTATTACATACTTGATTTTTTTTGTATTTTTCAGGATTGTTTGTTTATACCTAAGTTTTTACAGATTCTTTGAACCGATATTTACCGCAAATCCGATATTATAATTATTTTTGTTTGCTTAATAGTTTTCAAAGTGAATGTTGAATGCTCGACAAATATCGTCCCAAAGTGCAGTAAAGCATATAAAAAATGTATTGTATCAATTAGAAAAACATACTGGGCTTGATAAAGTCACTCTATATGCCGATATCAAACATTTACCTAACCTAAAAGGTATTAGACAGACACTGCAGGCTTCCAACTAAAAATGAAGCGAAAATCTCGGTTCATGAAATATTAACCGCTGAATAAAGCCGCGTCCACACTTGTGCAATTCAAATAGATGCGCGGGCGCCGCCGTCGGCAGGTGAGAGGTCGCCGGCGATGCACTTCCAATTGTTTATGGTATGCTAAGCTATGCAGTCGTGCTGCAGTGTAGAACTGCCTTTATCAGCGGTGTAAGGGACAAGTGGATGCGAAATCTCAAAAACGTCTAAATCGAGCAGGACTTCCAAGAATATAAGTTGAATTCTGAATTATAATTCATTAGATTCTGCTCTTTTACACAATTTTATAATTTTAAATCGTTTTTGCTCTATTTCTCTGGATTTTTACTACAACACTTTTCTAATTACATACATTTCCAATAACAATTACATCGATACATTTGCAAACAAATTAAAAAGACAAACGAATTTTTTAGAGATGACCCGTGAATCCAACTTTAAGATGTATAAAACTGTATTTCAGGACCCATGCTCGTTGCATCAACCTTAATTGTAAACATGATCGCGATAAAAAAATTACCTGTGTAAGGAAGTCGGAACAGGCATAGCTAGTTTTAAGTTTCACGTTTTAAAGTAATCACATGTTATTTCATACAAAATAAACTGATTTTTACTTTGACTAACGCCTGAAGTTCCTAACTTACACCACGGTCACTGCTGGACGCATAGTGGCGCATAAATAAATGCAATTTACACATACATCCAGCAAGCAAGTATTATACATATATACGTATATATGTGTTGGATTTATTGTATACTGTTGTACTCAAAGGATTATAGGGGGCTTACCCGTGGAGATGTTTTTTTTTAAAGGATTACGGTCTTGTGAAAACCTATATAGGCTTTTTATTGCTCTTTTTGGGCGCTCTGGTTGCATTGTGAAAATAGAACGAAAACCTGCATTTGCTTTAGCTAGCTGCACGTAAACTAAAAGGTTTTGAAGTTTTTTTTAATGTATGTATGTATAATTGTATATGTAATTAAATATTTTCAGTATGTTTAGTTAAAAAAAATATTTGTAGCAAGAGCAAAAACAATAAGTAATATATTTTAATTTCATTGTTAGCTTTTTTTTTATTGATATGTAAATATGAAAGTTTTTTTACCGCTAAACCGACTTTGATGATATTTGGTGTTGAGATAGTTCAAATCATTTTACGGCCATAATAACCGATCTATCCACGATTTGCCCTACCGGATATGGAAATTTGACATATGCTCCATAGAAGTAATGTCAAATTTATGTCAAACAGTGGATAGATCGGCAATTGAAACCGGCCGTTAAAGGACATTATATGATACTTTTCACCACAACAAAAACTAGTCCATGTCGGCAAAACTGCGAAGAACGGCAAGTGTATGAAAAAAAAAGGTAGTGACGTAGGGCTGTCTACAGTAAAAATAATGCAGTAACTACTATTATTAGCTATCGATACCGCTGAAAAGACGAAGTCACGAAGGATTTGCGCTCACTCCAGGTGGAGGACTGGCAGGAGGTGGCGCAGGACAGACCGAAGTGGCGTCTTTTGTTATCGGAGGCCAAGACTCACTTTGGGTCGTTGCGCCATCTCAGTTAGTTAGTTAAGACTCACTTTGGGTCGTTGCGCCTTCTCAGTTATTTATTATCTTAAATTAAATCACCCAGATACATTATACTCCGTTTGCAGTGGCGTAATGCAAGAGCAAGCAACAAACGAACGACTAATCGGTCATCTTGCATTCCGCGCGGACACCCCAGAACGCGGCACGACGCGCATATGAAAGAGGGCTAGGGTTGTCGCCTTATCTACATCTACACATAATAAACTTAAAGTGTCTGTTTGTAATTTCAAATTAAGAGCTTTTCACTAAATATAAATAAAAATAGGTTTAAATGTACACATAAAAACAACACACATATTACATACATATGTTACATATAAAAAACAATTTTTAAAATTTGTGTCTTTCTGTTTGTTCCGGCTTATCTCTGAAACGGCTGGACTGATTTTGCCGGCACTTTCCCTCGCAGATAGCTAATGTTATAAGGAGTAAGTTAGGCTACGTTAATTTAATTAAAACCCTGGGGAAGGTCATAGGATACTTCTCAAACTTAATTTTCTAGACTTAATTAGAATGTGTGTATTAAAACCAAACACAATCAAAATGTAAGGAAGGTGTTACGTTAATAGAATAATGGTATGTATGTATTTATATATGTAACTTTAATTGCTTCACCTTGGCTAAATTACAATCTACGCATCCCGTCTAGGCTTTCCAGATATTTCGCAAGGAATTTTGAAGCTATTTTCTCATCACAAACTTGTGACCCTGCTATTTTAGTATCTACCTACCTATATTCTCATATACTTACATATCTATGTTACTAGTAATTTGAATAACTTTGGCTCTCTTTGACCATCAATCATACTATATTGTCATTTATATTATGTATATTATTTATATTATGCGGCGCGGTTAGACCAGTCGAGGTCAAAAGAACCGGGTCCTCTCCTAAACTGGTCAATATTGATCTGCATTTTTAAAATAAAACGAACTACACATATCTACCGCTTGTTCAATAAAACTCTTCATACAGCAAGAAACAATCACCATATACAGCGCTCTCCGACCACCTCAGGTGTTGATTAAGTTGTCAACATCTATCAATTCAATACAGACAACCGATGGTTTTTGCTCGTCTGCCCGTTTAAGGTCTACCAGAGCACGCCGCGCATTGCAAAGTTTTTCATCTGGAAGCCTTACTTGGATCGGCTTTAACGCTGCCATGTTTTTTGCCACAAAAGGCATGGTTTTGCCATAAACGGTGCGGTTTATAGCGCGACAGCCCTACGGCCAGTGTCCTTAGAGATGAGTGAGATTATCTGATTGAATTGATGAGGAAAAGTGGCAGTGTGAACGAAGAAGTGGCATGGTTGTTTAGATGCTATAAAACAATTGAGTTAAGTGGAAATACAAACGTTGGACAGATTTATAAAAACCTGGTTTTACCTGCGTGGATTACAGTTTATAGCAATAAAAAAGATTCCACGTTATTTTCCAGGGTTATTCCGTACCAAATATCATCTAGATTCTAAATCGATTTAGTGGTTTCAGCTTGAAAAGATAACAAACAAACAAAAAACTGTTTGTAACTCTGTAGTTACTATTGCATTTATAATGTTAGCAAGTTAGCATGGATGATAAAGTACGAATGCAACCAAAATCAGACGCAAATAAAGCAAAATAGAATAACTGCAAAGTTAGTTACCATTTAATTTTAAATATTTTATAGCGTAGCAACCCTAAGGCCTGCGCAGGCGCTGATTAGGCGCGCGTGCCCGCGACGAATGCGCCTTACTGCGAACACGCAACCATTGTGCATGCTAATTTCTGTGACCTTTGCTCTTGCATGCTCATCGCCTCATTGGCTACTTTCACATGCACATGCTTCCCACAGGTGGGCAAAGGGCGACACAATAAATAGTGATCGAGAATGTGGAGGAGTGGAGATCGTGGTGGCAACAGGGAGTAGACCCTTTTTTAGGGAGGTTTTCACTGTAAGTACGAACTTTTCGTTCTTGAGTAAATGAATAGGGACTATTGTTGAAATGTGACTTTTAAACTGAAAACAAGTATCTTTACCATGACAGTTGATTAATGCCTGAAATTAATAATCGATCCGATCCATTATCCGCGGTTTATCGATATGTCATGTCATAATATGTCATTTTAATACTAGGGTTTGACAGATTACTACTAAAATGACATATTATGACATGACATATCGGTTCAAAACCGCGGAGAACGGATCAGAATATTAATTTCGGGCGTTAGATATAACAAACTTATCTGCATCCAAAACTTTCCTTGCAGGAAGGCCTTTCTATGAATGAAAACTAGAAAAACTGAACTAACTGAGATGGCGCAACGACGCAAAGTGACTCTTGGCCTCCGATAACAAAAGATGCCACTTCAGTCTATCCTGCGCCAGTCCTCCACCTGGAAATCGCGCAAATCTTTCGTGACTTCGTCTTTCAGCGATGCCTGGGACGGCCGTCCACTGTATGCTCGATTGTATGAAAACTATGTTTTATTTATAAACAGTCAAATACATAAAAAATCATCCGTTTTTTTATGAAACAATAAGAATTTTTTTATTTCAAAAACAGTATCTTTCTATGTTTATTGAAGTTTCCCGGCACATTTGCGTCAAGAAAAAATATTTTCAAACGGTAGAAAAGTATAAACGCGCCCGTTCATTGATTCAAAATCCTTTCGAAGAACGCTCAGAAAAATGTTATTCCAAATTTATTCAGTTTCACTGTTGTACATTGAATAAGATTACCATTCATACGTTTCTAGTGTATTCAAAGTGACCCCTGCAAGAATAAAATACTTTTTCCACCGCACCGTACAGAGAAGGTATGAAAAATGCGCTCATAACGTTTCGTCTACGTCACTACCTTAAATATATTATCGTTTTTCGTACCTTTTATGTAAAAAGTGACATAATGAGACATCTTTTTTGGATCTTTCGAACCGCATAAAATGATCGCTTCTACATTTATAATGCGAACGGCGAAGGAATGGAACAACCTGCCAGCCACTTTGTTTTTTTACAATATAGATATAATTTGGGAGCCTTCAATTCAAGAGTGAAAAGATATCTTCTAGGCAAGCATGCTCCGTTATCTCTCAATTACCAGAGACTATGATAATTTTTTTGCCCGTGCTTTTAAAAAGGAAGTAATAAACAAACTTAGCTATACGTTTAGAAGTTTTAAGAGTCAATTGAAAAGGAAAAAAATACCCTTTTTCTTATTGAGTAAGAATATAAATAAACCTTGGCGATTGGTTCTAGTATCGGGAACGTCATCAAGCTGATGATGATGATGAAGTCATTCAAAACCAATCACATTTAATGTCTATTGCAGTATAGGAGAAGTACTTATTATACATACCTATTATTATTAGAGTTAGGTTTTAAAACAAGATAATTACCATGTATTTGTTTTTATCTCCCCGTTATAATATCAACAATCCTACCCGCAGAATGTTTTAGTATTCTCGTGATCATGGCGCTTGTAACAGTGCCAAAATATTAAGAACTCAAACGAAAACAAATGCATGGTAATTATCCCGTTTCAAAACCCAATTATAATGTTACTGACCAATATTATATGGACAACTTACCTCACATGTCCGTGTATCTATTTCAGTCCGAGCAGGGAAGGGATCTGGAAAGATACGAAAAGGTTTGTTAGGTATGCATGTTCACAAATTACCAATATATGAAATTACTAGCAGCGCCCCGCGTCGTCCCGTTATCCCGCAGGATCCTTTTCCGGGATAAAAAGTAGCCTAAGTGTTAATCCCGAGTATAAGCTATCTCCATTCCAATTTTCACTCAAATCCGTTCAGTGGTTTTTGCGTGAAAGAGCAACAAACATCCATACTCACAAACTAACTGTAGGTAGGACTAACTGCACCTAATGGAGATAACTTATCATAATTAACACAGTGGGTTATTTTGTCCTGGAAAAGGTTCCTGCGGGAAAACAGGTAAACCACGGGTGTAACCGTGAGGAGTAGCTTTTTATTATCATCATCATCATCATCATCATCAGCCTACTACGTTCCCACTGCTGTGACACAGGCTTCTCTCAGGGAGAGAGTTTGGGCCGTGATCTACCGCGCGAGCCCAGTGCGGGTTGGTAGATGTCGCATGGTTTCGAATGTTGAGGTTCTTGGACATGCCGGTTTCCTCCTGATGTTTTCCTTCGCCGTTTTGAGCGATGGCTAATCCGCATATGACTTTAAAAGACATGCGGGCCGAGATGGGATTTGAAATTGGTATTGGCGTCTTGTAGGGCGCATGCGTTACGGTTAGGTTACCATCGCTCTTAGCCATTACAGTTATAATATAATAACGTTCCCTGTTACTTTTATCTTCCCTGGCTGCATCACCTCTCCCACATCCAACTAAATATCAACTTGTTAGAGGCTAAAAAAACTTTCAATTTGCGCACCGCCATGATGAATGGTACGCCATGGTGCTTCGAAGTGTCGACTCATTCTTTTATATTGCAACGTTTTTGGTCGCTAATGAGCCTCCATGATACAGTTTGACCACGCTGAGGTTCTTTTTTTATTTTGTTGTATGTACAATTTGGCGATAACGATAGCAGAGCTCATTGTCAAAATTAAACTATTTCATGACAAAATGCTTGGGATTGTAATGGAAATTCCATTCCCTAGTAGTTAGCAAGATGAAAGAGTCAGCGAAAGAACTGCTTCGCTTCGCTTTATTCATATGTAAATCATGTGTGTCATCATGTGTGTGTGTGTGTGTGTTTATTCATGTGTATCTTAAAGAACAATTAATAAGACATCAGAAATTTATTTAAAATGTTTCATTATTTTTTATAATGGTGATTTGCTCGTCTCTTCTAAGTTTAAAAATTAAAAAGTAAGGAAAACAAAATAAGGAGGAAGAAATTCTAAACATAACAATCCACAAAATATTCTGGACAGTCATTATGAAAGCTGATGGAAAGGAGACGATAAAGTAAATAAAACAGTTTTTATTTGCATCTGCTGAACGTAGTCCGACTGTAGGAACCCTTCCGCAGTTCAATTTATGAAGTCACTGCGAAAATTATGTAGTACCAGAGGGGGGAGAATTTAAATCGTATTCCGAAGAGATAAGGCAGGGGTTAATTACGGGGTAGCTAGCTGTTTTAGGAAATGTGGAGTATCATGGTGATACAGAAGGTTTGATGGTATTTATAGCGTCAAATTGATGGGGGTCCATTTTTGTTTCAAATCAGGTGCTGTTGGCTTTTAATAAACAGGAAGGCTTGGATTAAAATGATTCGTAGGTTGTTATATCATTGTTTTTGCTCTCGGCTCAATTTTTCTAATCAATGTAACTTGGACTAGAGTGAAAAATGAGTCTGCGTCGTCACTTACCATTGAGTTGATTTAACGTAAATACTAAATTAGGTTTTGTTCCGTAAAAATTATCTAATCGCATGGAGAAAAAAAAACCTTCTAACAGAAGGAATTTCCTTCCCTTTTGACTCAGAAGGAAAACTAATGTAAAATTAGTCAGTTAGTTAGTTACAAGTCAAGCTAATAAAAGTGTTTTAATACGGAAGGGAAAGGTTCCATTTTGGAAAGAATCGGTCTTAGAAGGAAAGTTAGGAATTTTTTCTCAGAGTGATGACGAAAACCGAATTAAAATCCGTTGCGTGTTTTAGGTAGAATTAGGGGATAGATAGAGGCGAAAAGTTATTTCGTTTCATACCTTGTGTAGGATATAAAATGTTCATGCATAGCGTAGTACATGTTTGGTGGAAGATCTTTTAGGGAAATTTAGAGATGTAAAAGTCTCCCTTAAATCATTGTGACAGACGTTTTTAGCGTCTCACTAGTAGGTATACGTCTATAGAGCAGCCAAACCGCATAAGGCCTGCTACACACCATTAGCCGCCCCAGGGTTCGCGGCCGTACATTCATGGCGACTGTAAGTTTCCTTCCACACGCAAGCCCTACCTTAACCCTCCGAAGTATGCCTGTTGTGAACTTTCAACAGTTTCACGAGGCATTGTCGTGCTGAGGGTTCAGACGAATGATTGCGAGTAATTAGTGAGTTGCGTGCGTTTTGACCGCTCGTTTGCGACCGGCCTTTTATGTTGGTCATTTTCTTTGGTAAATGTTTTCGAGTTGTGAAATTGTGAAGCAGACCATGCAATTGATTCTAGTGCCCCGCAATTTCACACATACCTAGGCTACAGTTTATCACGATAAAAGTAATTTATGTTTTTGACTAGGGTTGAAACTATCTCTATACTAAACAGATAGTCAGAAAAAAATATAAAAACAACATGGTTTTGTTATTTATGTACCATTTATACTTTCATATAGCATTTAGTAAAACGCTGCATTCCGATATTACAAATAGACACTGCAATTTTATTTAGATATATATCAAAAGGAATTATTTACTATAGTTGAAAATTTAAATAGCCTACTAATTGATGGGACAATAAGCAAACAATGATGTGATAAAGTTTGTATCAAAAAAATTATTCAACATCTTGCGAGGGAAGCCGCGGGGCAGGCATTATATGATAAATCATGAGTTTAGTCAAAAGTCAACCTACGCATGATAACTTAATTCCCAACATTTAAATTCTCGATTTACGACATCAAATTATCTGTCATAATTATTGCTTCTATATTGTAAAATAATTCGAGAACTCACAAATTGGTTATTCCGACACGACATAAAGTAAAATAGTGTCAGTCACAAAACTAGTAGATATCACATTCATGTGAAATTATGTGCCACTAAAATAAATTGACAAAATCATTACTTTTCTGAAATATAACTGAGTTTTATAACTTTGGATATGTTATCAATTCACATTGCTTTTTAACGATGACGTTAACGGTGTTATTTAATTTTGTGGGAACGATATTATTGTAATTTTATCTTGTCTTGTGGAAGTGATTAAAAATGAAAATATGATCAAAAACATGGAATGAAAATCTAAAATTAATGTGAAACGTTGTTTTTGTAGTATTAAATAGCGATGATGGCTCAGTGGTAGTGACGTCGGCTTGCGATCCGTAGGACGTGGGTTCGAATCCTGCAATGAGCTTTCGGTGAAGGAAAACATCGTGATGAAACCATAGCTTGGTGGTAGGGTACTTTCTAGTACTTGCCTGGCTAGCTACCGGGTGGTAGTACAAGAGGGTTCTTGTTAAGAATCTGTCGCCAAGCACCTACTGGTGTGTTCCGGCAGCCTCACTTGAGAGCCAGTTCCCAGTCCAGGTTTATGTGTCATTAACATCAGGTGACTTGTGGTCAAACGCCTCAAATTCCCTCGTTCGTTCATTCGCATCAAAAGTGAGCAATATTTATTTAGTATACGATACATCATTTTAAAACGTCAAACGAAAGAACAGACAAGGCAGGTAATTTCTTGGACGCGATCATATTAACAATTCTATTTTGATTAAATAGGAATAATAAGGTTCATTCATTTATTCATTCGTTCATTCATTCATTTTTCTGTCAACTCACAAGTCAAACCATACGTGCACCTCACAATAAAATCGTCTTGTTACAATACATTGTCACGCCTATTTATCACGCAAGATTGACAAGTGGTGCAATTATCGGGAGGCTGTCACCGCCACCCGCGTGACGCCAGCCGCGTGTCAGCCGCTGAATGTAGGTTATTGTAACGTGACACTGCATGGAAAAATTGATATGTCACGATATATAAAAATCAATTGCTGTTCGTTAGTCTCGCTAAAACTCGAGAACGGTTGGACGGATTTGGCTAATTTTGGTCTTGAAATTTTCGTGGAGGTCTAGGGAAGGTTTAAAAGGTGAAAAATTAGAATAATTGCCGGGAAAACCCTAAAAACAGCGCTTTCCTTTTTCCTATATAAACGTTTTCTAAATAAAATTTAGAGTCAATTTGAACTTTATTGCTATTCAATAAAGTTGATTGATTTTTTGATTTTTGATTGAGGCAGTACGAAGTCTGCCGGGTCAGCTAGTGTCACGATAAAAACCAACACGTTTCCTCAGGTCGGCGTTATTATATGGAGATTTCATAAGTTTGCCTGTAACAGATTGTTATAAACAACTCTGTATCTAGTTATTGTTTGTGCTGAACTAACGACTTGCCCCTGGCTTTACATGAGTAGGAGTATATAGAAATCTTAGCCTATGTTACTCAGGAATCGTGTAGCTTAGATATCGCTATTCAAAAGTTCACTCAAATCCGCTAAGCGGGTTAGCGTGAAGAAGTTACAAATATACTCATTCGCTCACTCACAATCTTTCGCATTTATAATATTAGTATGCAGGTCTGAAAAATTGTTTGTTAGAATTTTGAAATTCTACTAATATTATTATAAATGCAAAAGTTTGTGTGTGTGTGCTAGTGAATGTTTGTTACCACGTATCACCGTAACTACTATACCAATTTTAATTAACTTTTTATCTCAGAAAAAGGTTCCTGCGGGATAACGAGAAGACGCGGGTGAAACCGCGGGGCGCAAGTAAGTAACGAATGAATTTTAAAATAATTTTTGTATGGAGATAGTTTTTAATTTGAACCAGAATGTACACGTTACTTTTTATCGAAATAAACCACGTGGCTAATACGTACCACGGGGCATAGCAAGTACCTACAAGAAATATATAAAATACAGAATATGGCCTTCGATTTATTTCTTGCAAAAATTGTTTTGATTTATTTTTAACGAAACGACGCTACTAGTTTTTGTCGTAGATATTTATATAGCTGGCAACCCTAGACGTAAACCCACGTGGGCTAAAACGGAAAGTTATCCCTAGTTCACATTTAGCGCTGAGCGAGCTAGGGATGAGCGATATTTACAAAACATCGACATTGATATCGATTAATATCTGCAAAATATCGATATTACTTTACAATTTAAATGCGTACCTAATTTTAACCTACTTTACTACGGAAAACATCTAGTGAATTATTAAACGACAGAGGCGACTGATTGAGGAAGGAATAGAGACAGGTATCTATGTCATACATCCAGCATTATACCTGAAGTAAGTTGGTGAAATAAATATTTAATAGTTCGCAAACTGACATTATGTATTTGTAAAAACCGATATTTTGTTTTTTCCTGTAAACATTTATCCTTTCATCGATATTTCGAACAACAATATCGTGTATATTTTTACATCTTACTAGGTTGCCTTTGACCATGATTTATCTTATATTGGTGACGATGTGGTTCTCAAGTAAGGCTGGCCGAATACTCATCTAGTCTATATCTCTATCGATAGATGCATGGCGACAGATTCTAACTCATCCCTAGAGAGAACTTAGTCATAACTCTATTTGCGGCTGGCTGGTACTTCAAACCTGGAGTGTGTAGCTTGTTAACCATTCCTGTAGTTGATTTTAATTACGTACGGAAAGTCATAATTAATAATTATGCTGAAGTTTTGGAACTAAAATGTTAATTTCCAAATAAAATCAAAAGCATATTTTTAAGTACAATACAAAATCTAATTAAACTCGTTACAACATGTGATCACTTTGAAATGTCAAACTTACAACTAGCTATACCTACGCCGGCAAAAGAACAGGCAATAAACGATCGGCAAGTAATTTTTTTGTTTGGATAAAATAAACATTCAATTAAGAAAATCTATTTCATGTGTGCTTTATTTACCTTAAGCTAAAGGCTACTTTAATTAAAAAGTTCGCATAAAAAGTCGTCGATGCTCCACCGCTAACGGAAATGTCACTCTCAAACTGCGCCGCCGAGCTGGCGGCATCGCTCGTTTTATTTACCGAGCTATTGAAACCGAGTCTGACGTTTCTAGGTATCCGTCAAGTAGGAAGAACGAACAGGATGCACCTTACAAAGTTAAGAAAAAATCTAAGAACGTCAAATCAAAAAACATTAATTAGGTCTCATTCCAGTAATATTATACCTAAACTGACAGCGTTAGTCTTTGTTAGGTTAGAATCGCATTGATGATGTCACGGCACAGGCAAACAACACAGACAGACAAAAAAATGCAATGTGCATGTACAAAATGCAAAATTACTACGGGTGAAACCAAACGAGCGTAATTTTGTGAGTCGTGAGTCGCAGAATTTCGGTAGCATAAATTCTGCTGCATTCGGTTTCATACAAAAAGGCAGTTGGTGCCACACGACGACGTAAAATGAGTTGACTATTGAATTGAACGTAAAATGAGCGACCAAAATACGCGACTCACGACTTACAAAATTACGCTCGTTTGGTTTCATCCTTAGGTCCGTATTCAAGATGACGCTCAGGTGTTGATCTAGGCTTGAGTAGCGATTAAGTGACATTCTTGTATGAACTGACAGCGTCAAACCTGTGCTCAACTACGTACTGATCACCGTTCACCGTTTGAGTCATTGTAGAATACAAGGTGAACCAAGTACCAGCCTAGAATTTTGAACTTCAACAGTTCATAATCCTGCGCGGCAATGCCCTGCGCCTGTCACCCTGAGATGTCAAATCTCATAACGCCTTGTAATTTCACTGGAAACATTGCCCTTTTATCTGTACCTAGTACAGGTTTTGATAGTTTACAAAAACTATAAAAGTTTTCGTTTCCATCCATACATATTTTTTTCAGCGAATCTTACAGAGACTTGGAGGAACAGAAGTCGTCAATACGGGTTATTTTAAGTCGTTATAATCATATTCCAACAATGTTATTGAGTTACTTTTTGAATTTAAGCAGGTGGAGTTGCTTTTTTTCTTGTTTTCTTTCTTTGAGTTGCCGCCGACTTGGCGGTGGTAAACGTCGACGTTTACGAAAACTTTTATCGTTTTCAAAACTTGTACTAGGGGTACTGGAACTCAGTAATGTTTGCACTCTACTCAGTAAAGAGGGAGAGAGAGTCTACTGCTTGGCGGTTGAAAAACTGACAAAAGTTTTCGATGATTGCAAATTAGCTGTGCCCTGCGGTTTCATTCGATTGAAGATTCCAACAGAAACCGTGCATTTTGGGAGGGCAAAAGTAGCCTGTGTCACTCTCCGGCTTAAAAGCTATGTCAATGCAAAAAATCACGCCAATCTGTTGCTCTTTTCCTGCGTGAAAGAGAACAAACCAACAAAACAAAAGAACACACTGTCAACCAGGATGGTTTTCAATAAATTTCCAATAACAAAGTGCTCCAAAACGCTTACACGTCTGAACCGCGAAAGCCATTGAAACAAACATAAAGTCGTTTAATATTTCAACATTACAATGGTTAACCCTTAAGAGTCGACTTGCATAATTAAAAAGTGGCGAAACTCACGCCGGGCGAATTAAATCGTTCCAATGAAACAAGAGATGCTACTCGAACAACATGTAGCTTGAATGGTATTCAATGTGAACGCTTATAATTATATACCGTAGTGGCTAAGACAGTACTCAAACTCGCAACCTTTGACGTTGAGACTGCAAACTCTGCAATCTCTCATTTTGTCTTACAGGGTAGCGTACCACAAATCATTCGAAGATGTTGCTATGCCTGAAGTGGTAACTGACGCTCATGTGAGACTTCCGGAATACACAGACAGCAAACTGGCGTCAGGTTGTTAACTCGAGTGTGGTAGCTAGCCAGGCGAAAACTAGACAATCCACAAAATTATGGTTGCAACACAATATTTTCCTTTACCGAAAGCTCAAAAGAGCCATCATAGCTCTGTATAAAGGTACTGGTCAATCTTGAAGTCAAAATTTTAAGAATTCCCCTATCCATGTGTAATGGGACGCCCCCTTTGACCACTTCGTCACTTAATATCAGGTGACTTCAGATCAAATGCGAAAAGCATTAAAAAAAATGAGTTAATTTTAATAGAAAACATAGACCTTCAACTCTGTCAACACAGTCTACGTTCATTAACAAAAAGACCACAAACATGACGTACGAGCCGACCGCCGTGATATAGTGAGGAACGTGATTCGGAGCCAGGTGGCCTGCGCAAGCGTCGGTGCGTCTGACGCGACGGAACTCGTTCTTGTACTTATTTATTAACTTTAAGTGCAGTTCTTTAAATATATACACAATGGATGCTGAGGCTGGTTATAAAATTAGTTAGCGGGTTGTTAAAAAACTAAGTGGACCACGCCCGGCCGGCCTGGAAAGACGAAGTCACGAATTTGCGCGAGCTCCAGGCGGAGGACTGGCAGGAGGTGGCGCAGGACAGACCGAAGTGACGTCTTTTGTTATCGGAGGCCAAAACTCACTTTGAATCGTTGCGCCATATCAGATAATTTGTTTTTTGTTATAAAAAATCATGCAGTGGGCAAGGATCATCACGCGACACGTAACCAGGCAGTCCTCGGAAAAGATGGCGTGATGACCTTGACTCCTTTGAAGAGCGGTGGCCTGAGGTTGCGGGGATCGAGATATCTGAATAGAAATGGGGGAGACCTTTGCCCAGAAGTCGGACAGTATAAGTTAAAAAAATGATGTTGTGGAGCTCTAGCTTGAAGGGTGTAATTTTCACTTTTATGTATCTTGCTCCTTTCGAGAGCAAGTCGCTAGCCAGATATTAAGCGTCACGCTAGTTCATTACAGTTCAGTGCCGCCCAGAATTTTGAACTTCAACAGTTCAAAGTCCTGCGCTAGTGTCTCTGAGATACCTCTCTCTAATATTATAAATAACACACCCTGTAATTTCATTGGAAATATGGCTCTGTAATCCGAAACACAGTAATGCTTGCAGTAACTGCTGTTTAACTATAATAATAATAATAATAATAATAATAATGCCCGCACAATCACATACATAGGCTCTGACCCCTAACTAGGTTTCCCTGTATCTAGGGTATCAGAAACTACGAGGATCGGGGATCCACAACACCCAGACACAGAACAAATACTTGCGGTTTTTTTTTTAATGCACAAATATTTGTCCTGTAGCGGGAATCGAACCCGCGACCTCACGCTTCGCAGTCGGCTATCCGCCCATTGCGCCACATCGGTCGTCTTCTTTTAATTATACATCTCTTACAAACTCACTAGAGATAAATTAACTAGCTACAGTTAGAGATTTATTGATGGTATAGTATATTAGTTCCAGGTGGAGGACTGGCACGAGGTGGCGCAGGACAGACCGCTCTGGGTCGTTGCGCCATCTCAGTTAGTTAGTTATAGTATACTAGCTGTTCCCCGCGGTTTCACCCGCGTGGGCTACAGTTTATCGTGATAAAAAGTATCCTATGTCCTTCCTCAGGATTCGAACTATCTCCGTACCAAGTTTCATTTAAATCGGTTCAGTAGTTTAGGCGTGAAAGAGGAACAGACAGACAGACAGACTTTCGCATTTATAATAAGTAAGGGATTAGAAATTCGCGCGTCCAAAAGTTACGGCGTTTCTTTCCGGTTCTTTTGCTTACCACCAGCCGAAAAACCGGCTCTTCTCCTCTCTCAGTTGTATACATAAAGATAGAGACCAAATATTTGTATGTATTTTCATAACAGTTTTCCATATCCATCAGCAGTCAGAATATATTTGTTCAATGCAAACGCTTATAGCAAGACTGTAATTTATTTTTGCATATGAAATCAAATCCAAAATTCCAAATATGCATTGGCCGTAACTTTTTAAAACCCATCGCATTCAAATGTTAATTTCATTTGTGTTAAAAGTTCCACTAATTTATGTCCGGTCACGGCGTCTGGGTCAAATCCGGTCAGTATGCTATACCATGAACCAGTCCTTTTTCAATCTACCGTGGAGTGGTAGCTTTCTGGTGCTATTTGAGATGGAGAATTGCAGGTTTGATAACGGCAGTGGAACAAAGCTGAATAAGGAAGCTGGCTGAATTATTTACAGATTAAAAATTAGCCACTAATGATCATATAGTCACAAATAGACCTGAATCAGGGTTCCTGGATGAGAGTCCAAACTAGTACACGTACCTATCGCAACAAATATTTTCCTTGCGGAAATCAAACCTGCAATGTATAATGTTCAGGCTGTCACCTGTCATCGTATTGTCATCTGTCATCCCATCCGTCATTCGGTCACTCTCTCTCACTACATACTTTTCACAACCGCAGTATCATTATAAATTCTCCGTACATATTTAAAATTATAACTACAGAATTTGTCAAGTACATATTCCGGCATTCATTTGTACCAGGAATCAGCTAAAGGCTTCAACGACAAAAGTCGCTGAACAATTGCTTATTTTCAGATTTTCTTTATTATCTTAAGGTGTGTTGTGGTCAAACGCTACCTAGTAAGTTGTAAAAAAACATTTCTGATCTATTAAGTACTATACAGAGTATGATCAACTACTTTGGCCATAGCCTATAGGATCAGCAAGCTGAAGTGGCAATAGGCTGAACATATGAGCCGAAGAACCGATAACCGTCGGGGCAAACGTGTTCTCGAGTGGAGACCGCGTCTGGGCAAACGTAGTGTAGGACGCCCTCCGACTAGGTGGAGCGATGATATACGCAAAATGGCTGGCAGCGATTGGATGAGAAGAGCCGAAGATCGGGCTCAGTGGCGTGCTTTGGGAGAGGCCTATGTCCAGCAGTGGACTGAAATAGGCTGATTATGATTATGATGATGATGAGCTACTTTTGTCGGTGCCTGTACGCAGCAGCTTCGATTTGAGGCGTCGTGCTTAATCAATACAGCGTAGATTTAAATAAAATACGAGTATCTTGCGAAAATCATAATTGACTTCAAACGACGGTTACATATCCAGTACCTATATAATTATTTGAACTCAATAAAGGCATTACTCTGTCTTTAATAAAGGGCTTGTACTGAACAGTAAATACTCATTTTGCCTCTGAATAGAAGGTAATTGTTGGTATGCAGGCGGTGCATTGGCAGTATACTACAGAGACAAAACTTTGAACATATTTAGCTTTCGTTTCTTAAACACAATCTCAGCTCATTTCACATGTTTTGCTTTGTTCTCGGCTTTTTAAAATATGTTCTGAATTAATGAAGTCAATAGAGTCCGGAAAAAAGTTACAATACAAATTATAATAACGTTTTTATTTGCACCTTTGCTATAAATCATAGAATTTTTCTCTTCCTCTTCAGAAAGTTTTGGGCGTTAATGTAGACTGACTCGATTTAAGTTTTGGTTTAAAAAAATCTATTCATAAGACTTGTTCCCTCTTACACGAAAACACAGGATAACTAGTCGTCGTAGTGCCTAAATAGTGTAAAATTACATTAACAAATGTAAGCTAAACATAAAAAAATCGGTATTTTAAAATTAATTACCCATTAAGCTTTGCTTTTCAGTGAATTTGTGTGAATATTCATAGTGATCATTGTTTGAAATGAAATGTTATATTTTTTCATAGGTGAGAATATTTTGTTAAAATATATTATTTACCCAGTACACGTGAGACCTTAGCTACTGTTACACTAAAGTACAGTTACTCAACCCAGCTTCTATAGCGGTCTGAAGTAGCGTTAATTATAACTCATGCAGCTGTCAATGTCTAGTAGAGGGCCGGCTTAACTCATTCTTGGTTAAGCCAAGTATGAATTGGTTAATCATACGCCATTCGCACAGTGTTCGTGATTGGCGCGGAACAGTTAGCATACTGACGGGTCGAGAACGAGAATGCAATGGACAGTTACGGGTTATTTAATCATGTTTTCGTTAATCGCGGTTTGCCGATGATATCTCGGAAAATGTGTATGTGTGTTGTGTGTGTGTGTGTGTGTGTGTGAGAGAGAGAGAGAGAGAGAGAGATGCACTTTTTAGCCCAGAAAATTGCAATGTGGGAAATTTTCTGGGCTAAAAAGTAGCCTATGTATCTAGAATATTATTGGCCTTCTTCACTCTACATTCCACTTAAATCTGACGAGTAGTTCAGCTTGAAGAATTGACGTATACGCTCACTCACTCACTCACAAACTTTTGCATTTAAAATATTAAATGTGATAGTGTGATTAGTGCGAAAGTCTGACTACTCCAAAGCGAGCGAGATTGTGATTGAATTAATCAACTCTTAAGTACTATTATGGTACGTGGGTGGTAATAAGGCCTACCTTATATTAAAACGCTTTATTTACCTTTTTTAGGTATTTTTTTAAATTATTACTTACAAACTATTCCCTCAGAAAGTCAGCAAACATGGCAATCAGACATAATATGTAAAATAATGATAATTTTTATAATATACCGCATTAAAATGAGACATATTTTTTACTAAAATATAAACTAAATAATGCGTCTAGGCTTTGACAGCCTTAAGCTTTTTCATCTTTCCATAAAACAATGACTAAAATTTCTAAAAAGTATTACACTATTTCTGCAAACAACTACTTTTTTTATGAAACGGCTTTATTATGCTCATAGGCCTTTTTATCGACGTTATTTAATATTTTTATGGAAATTGCTTGGATTAGTATTCGATAACAATTATTGTTTCTCTAAAACACAATCACGCTATTTACAACGTTCATTATTTTTTAGAGGCTTTAATAAACTAGGCCTTATTACCACTGAAATGAAACTTTACGTTGTAGATAAAATTGGTATTTAGTTAGTTTTTTCACGATTGGCTTGAAATGCATACATTCAGTAAAGCTTTTAGATTTCATTGGTAATTCACAAAACCGCATCTGCTTTAGGTAAGCTCCAAAACAAACCACATGCGTTTAAAGTGATTTGTAAAAGTCTGTTTAAAGCCCAATCTCGTAATACTCGCAACGTCAAAACTTTGTATTTCAAACAATGACAAGCTTTTAAATATCCTGCGCTTTTATTGTCATACAATAATATTTCACATTCGAAATTGCACTTTCAAACAACAAAATAGAGATAAAATCCGATTGTGACAACCAAACATGCCAACTAGGGTTGCCACGTTAAACAAGTTTTTGACGTAAAAATTGCATTTTAAAATAAATGTCATGGCAGGAAAAGCTATCTATTTCAGTTACGCGATGTATGTGCTAAATTATCTTTTTTTACAAAAAGTTTTAGGCAATACTGCGTTTAATAATGAAGCGTGAAAGCACTGTAGCGTTCATAAAAGTTAAAAGGTTTTTTTTACTAGGATGAATAATGAAAAATGTTGCTCCCAGCCCTACTGCTCCATGCATGTATTCTAAATTCCTCGATCTCGCATCTCGACAGCGCAGAGATTGCATCTATTTCGAATTTTATTTAAAAACACGCCTCCGATACAACTCTTGGCGGAAATAAAGGCGACTGCAGTGAAACAGTGCTGAAATATGGTATTCTGTATATTCCTCAGTGGGTCGCCGTTTTGCATGCTAAGCGGCATCGATTGAAGTGTGCCAATTCTTTGGGCGAATAAGTCATTGGTCCTTGATATATTAAATATTTTTATACCAGCTGTTCCCCGCGGTTTTACCCGCACAAACTACAGTTTATCGCGGTAAAATATATCCTATGTCCATTTGCAGAGTTCAAACTATCTGTATAGTAAATTTCATCATGATCGGTTTAGGCGTAAAAAGGTAACAAACAATTAGCCACGGTTTTCCGCTACTCCGCAAGAACCTTTTTCCGGGATGTATAAAAAGTAGCCCATAATGATAATTTAGAAAAAGGCCATCTTCATTTCAAATTTCACTCAAATCCATTAAGTTGTTGTAGCTTGAAAAAGTAAGAAACATACACACACACACACTTATTGAAGGGCAATGTTTTCAGTGAAATTTAGCATCTAATATATCAGCGTGACGCACAGTGCGCTGATGCAGGATTATGAACGGTTTTAGTTCCAAAATAACACTGAACTGTATAGGCTTTGTTACCATCATGCGAGCAAGTTGTTCGTCGTATAAAAAAGCCAAGGAAAATTGTTTTTATTACCATTATTTATTTTTAGTACCAATCTGTTTTTAACCGACTTCCAAAAAAGGAGAAGGTTCTCAATTCGGAAGTTTGTATTTTTTTAAATGTATTTTCGGGCATAACTCCATTAAATATAGACAGACGGTTTTGCAAAAATGTATTTTTTTTTTGGAAAGAAGATATTTCAAAGTTGGTCCCATGATAAGGAAATCAGGGTTTGATGATGGCAGAGAAACCAGTGAAACCGAAGAGAACCTGAAGTCGGTTTTTGTTTTGTTAAATTTGTTTTGTATATATTTTAACAACAAATCACATTATCCACCGCTATCTATCTTACCCCCCTCTGACTCTGGCTCGCGACGCCCTTGCAGGCCATGCTTTGCCAAAAAGAAGACAAAGAGGGACATTACTATTTTGCATACACGACTGGAGCTATGAAACATGAAATAATAACATGGCAATAAAATATGTCTTACAATACAACAGCAGGGATAGCAAACCAATTTTCAGCTACGTTCCATATTTACTAGTGGTTTCTTGTTTCCCCCACACTTGTTACAACCTCCTTCAACGCACTGGTTAATATGGACAAATAAAACTATTTTTTTTATCGGAGCAAGTCTTAAAAATAGAAAATAGAAGAATAATATATGGTTTAAAAAAACTAAAAAAAAACACTTTGAAAACGCGCTGAAAAATATATAATAATTAAATTGACTTGTATTAGTTACGATATAATGGTTAATTCAAAAAGTGTGGAGCGCGAAACATACACACAACCAAAAAGCGCTTCTAAGATTTCTAAGACCAATAATTGACTTCTAAGATTTGATTGCATTGTTAGTTAGTTAGTTACAAGTCAAGCTAATAAAAGTGTTTTAAAATAGTGAATCGCAAGAATAAAACAATAAAATTTATAAACGCGAAAGGTTATGAGTATGTATCTATGTTTGTTGCTCTTTTACGCAAAAAATACTGAATGGATTTTAGTGAAATTTGGAATGGAGATAGCTTATGCCCTAAATTAACACATAGGCTACTTTTCATCCCAGAAAAGGTTTCAAGGTGAAACCGCGGGGTGCAGCTAGTTTATAGTTGACTTCGTTTTAATTATTGCTTTTAATTGTCAATGGCACGTCGCGAATCGTTATCGGCCTACCGCTGAGATAATAAAGTCTAATAATAAAATTCAACTGTAAGTATACCATAATCTATTTAGCCTACAAAAACATTCCGAACACGACTGGAATAAATAATGCAGTCTCATTTAATCAAACCGATTTATTGCTTCTTATTTGAAAATTTAACCGCGTCTTCGCACGTTCCCGCCACCGGCAGATCCGTTCCGTTCCCGTGGGGGCGCTAGTTTTTATAACATCACACGGAACGTTCCCAGGAGTGGTCTGAGAAATCCGTGAAGAATGTAATAGAGTGGGTACGAATAAAACGCGAGCGTGGAAAGAAACGTTAATTCGAGATGGAACGAATTTCAGTTTGTTTTTGAGATTATGGTTTGACAACTGGATTAACGAAGTAATATTAACCTTTACATATTTTTTTAAACATTTATTGTTGTAGTCTAAGGTTGGTATATTCTAGAATGATTCTCAAGTGTAGATCAATAATTGAGTAGCGATTGAGTGACATATTTGTGTGAAATGACAGCGTCAATTACTGCTTGAGCGTTATTTTGACGACGCGGTAGCCGAGTTGGTAGTGTCCCTGCCTGCGAAGCTAGCGGTCCCGGGTTCGAATCCTGGTAAGGGCAAATGTATGTGTGATGAGCACTAATGTTTGTACCTGAGTCTTGGATATTTCTATCTATATAAGTATTTATTTCTCTATATAAGTATGTATATCGTTGTCTAGTACCCATACACAAGTTTCGAGCTTAATTTGGGGCTAGGTCAATTTGTGTGAAATTGTCCCAGATATTATAATATTATATTATTATTTTAAAATACCGGCCTAAAAAATTTTATTCAGCGGTCCACAATATATCTTTACAATAAAAAAAAACTTAACATGTGAAAAAAAAATCTTTGTTGTACAGTAGCGTCAGCTACCTTAAGTACTTTCCAAACCAAAATTAGGAAAAATTAAAAAAAGGCGCTTATCGTCAATTCCTATCCTTGTGAGATTCAATCAAATACAAGCCAATTTAAATAAGATTATCAATGTAAAAGGCCCAGCAAAATTCATCAACGATAATAATTGCTAATTTCTTCCTTCACACGATGTTAGGACTAAACCCAATAAATATCTATCAAAAGCCATAACACCAGAAAAAGTCCTAATCCAACCATAAAAGTCATAATTACAGATAAGGAAAAACCCAGCGGCGAAGGGATGCCTCTGATACGCGCTCTGTCGCGGGAGTAATCTGTGTTGACATGCGTCGGAAATGGGTGACAAGAATTTTAGGGGATTTTCTTATATCCCCCTTTATTAACGCGGGCTTGGAAGAAAAGTTCGTTATCTTTTTCTTGATATTTTTTTTGTATCTGTAAGTCAGTTTACTGCTGGAAGGACGCGATGTATGCAGACCTACGTGAACTCTAGACAGTCCAGACTCTGAACTGGGCTGAAATAGCTCAGGATAGAGAGGAGTAGCGCTCTCTCGTTTCGGAGGCCAAGACACACTGGGTCGCTTAGCCATTGGAGTTAGTTAGTTAGTAAATCACGTAAGTAAAGATAAAGAAACCATATAACTACATCAAAAAGTCACGTCTATAAAAAAAACTTTGAATCTGTCAAGCCATTTTCGAGTTTTTGAGAGACTAATGCACGGCAATTGATAAATACATTACTAGTTGCACTCCGCGGTTATCCCGTCAACCCGCAAAAACATTGTTTTGAATTAAAAAAATTGCCTATGTGTCAATCCAGGGCATAAGCATTATCAATCAGAAATTAGGTGATCCGTCAGAGAACTAAAGTCACCGACATAGCCCACAGAATTAGCAAGCTGAAGTGGCAGTGGGCTGGTCATATAAGCCGCAGAACCGACAACCGATGGGGTAGACGTGTTCTTGAGTGGAGACCGCGACTTGGCAAACGTAGTGTAGGACGTCCTGCGACAAGGTGGAGCGACGACTTGCGCCGAGTGGCTGGCAGTAGTTAGATGAGAAGAGCCGAAGACTGGGCTCAGTGGCGTACCTTGGGAGAGGCCTATGTCCAGCAGTTGACTGATACGGGCTGATGATGATGATGATGAAGCTTTATTAAGCTATCTCCATTCCAAATATAACTCAAACCCGTTGAGTCGTTTCAGCTTATAGAAGTAGCAAACATAATATGCACTCACTCTCACTTACAAACTTTCACATTTATAATATGAGTGTGATAGTTACACTAAACAATTTAGAAAATCAATGCTTTACCAGCATTCTAATACCATAAACAACGACCAATATAATTGTTATCTCGGTAAAGTCTTCAGTTTGTGGCTATAAGCGGATTATTGTGTTTGTCAGCGGACACAGTGGTAGGGTGACTACTCATTAATATGAGAACCGGACAGTCGCGATAGTCCATATCGACGGTAAGTAGCCTACTCACGGTGCAATCTGACTACAATGCAGTGGCGGATTTATCGGCAGGCTGAGTAGGCTAGAGCTAAGGGCAGCAGATTTTAGGGGCGGTAAATTTAGAGAACACACTTTAATGTTTATTTATTAAATTAAATAACATGATATGGCATGTTGAAATTACTTGCAAGCTTGCTTGTAGTACTTGTACTTTTAGTAAGGCAAAAAATTAACGGCGTACAGTAAGAAAATGTGTAAATTTACCACTGCTATAATGTATTGTTACAATCTGCTAAAAACCTTCCAATTGTAACGTAAGTAGGCGTGTGGTAGCTCAATTTACATCGCAATTTGCTGGTTCACAACATATTGTAACAATAAATTGGTTGTGAAATTGCATCGTGACAATGCTACTCTACGCGAAGTCCTAATCGGCTGTTGCAATAAAAGGCAACACTTTTAGTCTGACTTAACGATTGACCTGTCAAAATTGAAATACAACACTATTGTCCACTGTCCTAAATGCCAACACGCACTGTCACGACTGTCAAACCAGATGAAGTTGTTTTGTGACGACCGATTTTCTCGTTGAACGGCTTGTCAATTAGGACGCGGGGTTAATGGTAGGTGTAAATTGTTTGATATCAAAACGTAATAGGCTCTCAACCAATAAAATAGAGTATTTTATGTGATCGATGACATGAAATAAGATTATAATAGATTACCCACGCGTGACACTATCATCGATGACATCGCCACTCAACATCAGGTAACTTAATATATCAAGATATGAAAAAAAAACTTAGTACAGGAAATTAATATAAATAATAATTTAAACATAGACTAGACTAGAATAATAACAAGATAATTATTACTTTATTCCACTTAAAATTTTAAACAAGTTTTACAAATTATTAATTAAAAGCTAAAATTAAAATACCGAACACAGATTTGTTTGTTCACTGTCTAGACGTAGATAAACATGAAATATGACATCAAAAGGCACGAATTTATTACATTTAAACAGAATGTTCCATAAACAGGGTCCTCCGCTAATAAGGATTAAGCACGGTCACCCTACACGCAGGTGTTGCGGTACCTAAATCCGTCATAAATAATGTTTGATTTGACAGTTGCAAACAACGATAAAACAATTTGGCAACGTGTAATTTGTCGAAGACTTAACACATTTTAAATTGTTATTTTCCCATGTTGCGGGAAATATGTTATTTTGGAATATCTTTTTAGGGACATTCTAAAATATCGTAAGTAATTTGTTTTTTTTTTACTAGTTACAGGGTAGCGTTTGACCTCACGTCACCTGATGTTAAGTGACGATGTGGTCGATGACGGTGCCACGCTACACCTGGACTGGGAACTGGCTCTCAAGTGAGGCTGCCGGAACACACCGATAGGTGCTTGGCGACAGATTCTTAACAAGAGGGTGGTAGCTGGCCAGGCGAGTACTAGAAAATACCCTACCACCAAGCTATGGTTTCATCACGATGTTTTCCTTCACCGAAAGCTCAAGCTCATTGTAGGATTCGAACCCACGTCCTACGGATTGCAAGCCGACGTCACTACCACTGAGCCATCATCGCTATAAATGTGCCTCCTATGGACCGATGGCATCGTAGGAGTGGTGGGGAGCCGATGGGTGCAAAGTGGCTAGTTGCCGTTCATTGTGGCAGCGCGTTCAAAGGTTAATTAACTTTGAGCATTAAGTAAAGTAAGATTTTTACAATTCGTTTAAATGTTTTGTTATAAAAATTTGTAAATCGGAAGAATTTCATTTTTCATTTTGCAATAAGATAAAAAATACTGTGTCTTTTACTTTCGATGCCGCCAATTCAAGCCGATACGAGTGCCCTATATAGGGCGTCATCTAATTCACCTATATAACTGGGCCAGCCCTGTATACCCTTGGTATAAGCATTGTCTGTCTTAAGTAAATATTCAAGCAGCAAGCTTTAAGATTTCAACATCAACTTTCTTTAGTAAATTTCCTGAAAAGCAAGTTCATTACAAAATAGTGTTCAAGGCGCGTACCGTTTAAAAACTAAGCATTTCTTGAGCACTAAGTAATAAAGCAATGTAAAAATGTTGCAATAACTTCAAGCAGCTAATACGTAGTTTTACGCTTTTAATGATGCGAGATATTTAAACATAGATGTTTGTACAGGAATGGTGCAGATTATAAAACTAGCCCAAAATTGAGGGTAATTTATATTACCATTTATATTAAATATCTGTAACTAAGATCGTGAAAAATTTAGTAAAAATATACAGGTATGTTAATCTACAATTCTACATGATAGATAGCAAGAGGGCCTTTACGATAAAAATACAAAAAGTATATTGAAATTGATATATCACAAAATACATTTGCAAATTGGGCCCTTTTCGTAATGTTACGACCATTATTTTCCTGATCTATAAATAACAAAGACTTGTTAGTACTACCATCAGCATATTATTAAGAAATACAATAACCTAGAGAATTTTAATGTTATTTTTTGAGGACAATTTTTTGATTATTTTTAATGTTTTTGTTACTCAGCATGAGATATTCCCTCTGTCGCCGGCTGTGGAAGTTTTTTTTACCAGCGGTGCTTTAAACTTTAGGCAAGGATTGTTTCGAAATATTAAGAACTGGGGCCAGTGAATGAGAATCAACTGAAATACGACTAGTGAATGAACAAACATAATTCATTGAACAACTTTGAGAGTTTGTTTATTGGACAGAACCGGAAGACATTCAGTTGAAAGTTTTCTTTGCTGGCATAATTTTTCGATGAACGAGATTTATTTGATAGATTAAGGTATTCATTGAAATTGGACATGAAAAAATTCTATTGAATTTTAATAAATACAAAACAACCATTATTCGAGCGATGGTGGCCGAACGAGCGATGGTGGCCGAACGGTTAGGCGTGCGACTTACAAGACGCCGACACCGAGTTCGAATCCTCTCGGCCCCGCACCTATGACTTAATAAGTTATGTGCGGATTTGCCATCGCTCAAAACGGTGAAGGAAAACATCGTGAGGAAACCGGCATGCCCAAGAACTGCAACATTCAAGGGCATGCGACATCTACCAACCCGCACTGGGCCAGCGTGGGAGATTACAGCCCATACTCTCTCTCTGAGAGAAGGCCAGAGTCCCAGCAGTGGGAACGTGAAAGGCTGATAATGATGATGATAATGATGAACCATTATTCAGTTCTACTAACAACCTCATGAATAGCAAAACTAGTACCAAATTCATGGAATACACTTGAAGTTTTAGTCAAGTTAACGTTTTAAATTTCTCTAGAGGACATTATTTCCTCATAAATCAACCCTTGGATGGGGAAGTTCAACCCTATCACTTTAACATGGGGACCAATCCCAAGTGATTAATAGATTAATCAGTTTGACATCATTTTAATGATTTATTGTTAGTTAGCGAGACGTTGATGCTTTGAATAGATTAGTTATATTAAAACTACAAATAAGCAGCTTTTGGTCTTTTACTTCTTGATTGGAACAACTTTCCTCAAAATCAGTCTAGTCGTAACTTTATTTTTCGTGAGTTTAGCCGATTTCATACGTAAAATTATTTGTCTTTCATTGGAAATTTTCTGGTTTTTAGATATTTTATGCAGGTTTGCTTACAATACTTTCCTTAAACCTCAAAGTCTTTGTTCCATCACAAATTACAAAAGTTAAGATAAGGCTTAAACATTTATAGCGATGATGGCTCAGTGGTAGTGACGTCGGCTTGCGATCCGTAGGACGTGGGTTCGAATCCTACAATGAGCTTGAGCTTTCGGTGAAGGAAAACATCGTGATGAAACCGTAGCTTGGTGGTAGGGTATTTTCTAGTACTCGCCTGGCTAGCTACCACCCTCTTGTTAAGAATCTGTCGCCAAGCACCTATCGTGTTCCGGCAGCCTCACTTGAGAGCCAGTTCCCAGTCCAGGTGTAGCGTGGCGCCATCTTCGACCACATCGTCACTTAACATCAGGTGACTTGTGGTCAAACGCTAACCTGTAAATAGTAAAAAAAAAAAAAATAATAATAAAAAATAGATACTCAAACAAAAATCGCAATTTCTTTTCCAATTTAGCAACAATAAGACAGCAAAGATTGTATCGATAGCTAATGCTCGCTCTGGAATTGACACTTCGTACAAATCACAAATATCAGAAAACACTTGAGCAGAGAAACGATTCACAAAAAGACGGGTAAAATACGAGAAAGACGGGTAAAAAGAAGAGTCGGGACATCAAACGGCGGTGCTCAAACGTCAATAATAGGTTCGTTTACAAAGGAAAGCCGAATCGATTCCTAAACCTTTAATTGGCCTTCAGTTGTTCGTCTAGGGAGCAAGCAGTGCTGCCAGATGTAGATGACGAAAATATTAATCAACTTAGATGTTTTAATAGTACACATAGACATTAAATATCTACATTACAAAACTAGTGTTTAGAAAGGTTAGTTAACTTCTAGAACAAGCTATTATTATGTAAAAAATTAAGCGGCTATTTTCATAAGTTTTGTAAATGAGTTACCTTTTTATCGCTATCACAACCTAATCACAAGTAACCTGATAAAAACTGACGATGTGCTCAAAGGCAGTGCAAGCTATACACCTGGATTGGGAACTGACTTTAAAGTGGGGCGATACGTTCTTGGAGACAGATTCTCAACTTGAGCGTGGTAGCTAGCTAGGCGAGCACTAGAAAATGTACCACCAAGCTATGGTTTCATAACATTGTTTCCATCACTAAAAGCTCAAGTTCATTGTAGGATACTTCAAAATATTTCCGATACTGGAAGTATCAAAATTATTTTAGAAGAAAACTGTTCAATGACAACTGGCAATTCAGCTACTAACGAATAGGAAGATAGCGATTGACGAAGCTTTTTGATGTCCCCCAGCCTCAGGACAGTGACTAAAGCAATTGTTCCGAGTCCCCAGCTGACCGGCCGACTTAAGAAAATAATCGACGAAAAACGACGATAAAAGAATTTAATTGATAACGAGAATCTCTCGGGGATTCAGACGAAGTGATCCGTGTTCTTTTGTCGTTGGAATTTGATAAATTATTTTGGAATAAGCTGGAATAGATTTGAAATAAAATCATAGGACTCTTCGCACCAAATTTTTGTGGTAACATTACAGTGCGTTTGCATTTAGGGCTAGCATAAATGTGGGAACGGATGCATTCATGCAGCCCATATGCAATGAGAATGAAAACAAATGATCAGTTGGTTTCACCCAATCGTATCTCTTTTGTTTCTGTTTCAATATCCTACCATCGAAGCAACAGAGTACCTTTTCCTAGCATCGGGCGACCATTCACTTTCATTTCATCTTATTGTGTCCGTTCTGGGAGACAGGGTATTCATTTAAAACTTGGCGCGGCCAAGGGGACACGTTTAAAACGTCCGTAATCAAATTTCACTCGAGTCTTTAAGGGTTAAAGCCTTCAACTTTGAGCATCCTAATAAATTATATTGCCGACAAAACTGCTCCCGAGTGCGACACAGCTCGTTGGCTCATCTAATTGGTCCAAATTCGAGTAGACCCGGCTTTATAATTGGACCAAACCGTGAGCCTTATACGTCTCGAAATTAGTCGAAATTCGAAGATTGGCTGGATTAGTCGGAGTACGACCGCACCGAGTAGTGACGTCCCTGCTCAAACATACGTAATAAGTTTCAACTCGTAAAGTTAATGAAGATCCGTACGGTAGACGGAAAACAAATTCGGTGCGCAAGTTTGGGGGTTTGACTTAAACTTTTCGTTTGAATACAGTGAATTCTTGCTTAATTAACGCGCACCGCCTCCGCGTGTCTTTTCCAAGCGTGTCGTTGTATGTTGGTTAAGTTCGTCTTGTGTGCTTTGCCTCGTGTTATTTCCGTGTAGAGGCGAATTCGCTTCCAATTTATAGGCGCAGCTCGTCGAAGGATAAAGGTTACAAAGCGGGTCGAGGCTTGTTGGGGGTTTCGAACGTGTCGTTTGACGTGACGGCAAACACGCTGCGGTGGCCGGCGGAGTGTCAATTACCTTTATCTACTTTGGTACTGTAAGCTGAGGCATGTAGCATTAAACTACGTAAATAAAATGCACTTTTGCTAACAGTGAATTCTTGATTTCGTATTTAGTTTTAAATTAATACCTTTCTTTCTTTCTTTCGTATGGCCTAGTGATCAACTCTAGTGTCGAAGTTTTCAGGCCACTGGCCGCCTTTGATATGGCTGTACGACTTAGATAGACAGGGTCGACAACTTATCCTGTCTTTCGAAGCACGGTATCGCTCAGTTGAAAATGATACTAACGAATATGTATATATCTACCTAGTTCTTTATTTATACCATCTCAACCAACAGGATACCTTAATATTACATTGTAAAAGCGTCGCAAAGAAGTAGGTTGACCTATTTCAGTGTTTCCAAGAAGATGAACAATAGATACTAAATTATTTGCCTCACAATTTCTCTACAATAGTGTAATAAATTATGGACATAAATTTTGTTTCGATCATAATGTTCGGAAAGTTCGGAATTGTTTACACGGTAGTTCCTTTCCGATAATAGAGATATGACTTGTGGCCGTGTCATATCTCAGGGTTAGGTAAACGTTTGTCCCCCTCTCGGCGCTCCCAACAAAAACTTCGACATCGTCTACATAGACGTTTGTTCAGCGAAATCCTTTACAAAGCGAATTCCAAGAGATTCTCAATTAAAAGCTGCGACACTCCCGCCGTCGAAGTTCGACGAAACTTCCAAATCTTGGCGTAACTCCGAAAGAATTCCTCGCTAATTAGTATAAGTTTATGCATTCGAAGGTGGCGGTAGGATCTCGAGAGCTCCAACGCGACCAAGTTGCGACTCATCTAGTTTTGCAAGTTTTAATTACGCGAGTTTTTATAAGCGCACGTCAATCAGCTCGATGCGATCGAGATTTGAGTTTTTCTCACCTCGGGGAGTTGGCAATAAATCTGCGCGGCCATTATTCTCAGATTAACGGCGGCCAGCTGCCTGTCGGGCGAGAATTATATTTTTGCTTAGCTCCAGTGTACAGGATAATGAATTTATCGCCAGAGAAATGAGTTTAGCCTCCCGTCCTTGCCGCTCGCGTAATATTTCGTTTTGTTGAACTTCTAAACCGGGTGCGATATGAAAACGTTGGCAGTGCATGTTTTGCGTTGATTAATTAAAAATGTTATTCGTGACAAACGTTGTTACAGCGAAAAATTAAAGCTTTCATATTATTGGTAGCTGGAAGAGCAGACAAAACTTCGTGTGTATTTGGGTGGAAACGTTTCTCATTTCGTTATGTTCGACCTTATTACGCCCTATAGACTTTTTCCGAATATTAGCAAAGTTTTCTTAAAATATTAGACGAGTAGCCTATAAAAGCAACTTTGCCAGACGGAAAACTAATGGATATTTCTATCTTTTCTCATATTTCGTCTATCAACTCATCAAAAAGTTTTCAGGTTCAGGTGAGAAAGGGTAGGCTTTATAAGTTAGCAAGTTAAGCCGCTGTTTCGTTGTCCGTCTCGGTAGACGATGCTCGGCGACCGGTCGCGTATTACAAAACAATTTGTAATGAGACCGTACTTTATATGCATAATATTTTCTGCGGTTTGCGGCCAGTAACCAGGAGATAAGACGAGATGGGTCACTTGATAAAATGTTATTTGCATTTAGCCTTGGCAGAGAATTAAGTTTGGCAAGAATAATGTCGCCAACCTTAATATATTCAGAAGATTCGTGTTTTAATATTAGGATTATGGTAGGGCTTTAATAAAGATGAGTTATCATTTCATTATGTATGAGATTTGATGATAAATCATTAACATACCTACACAAGCTTTTACAAATGTATGTATCGTATGATTTAATCATTTGGTATTGGATAACTGCACACTATCCGTTTCGTTATTAAGGTTTACTCTTGGTTGTTTTCAGGCTAAGTAACCTTAGCAACTTTAGTCACCTTGTTAGCATGAAAACTACCTTCCTGCCCGTAAACTGCCTGAGCTACTGACCTGTCTCTACCGCTCGCTACGGAACTCATTTCATGCAAATCGCTGTCGCTATCAAGCGTCAGTTCTTCATGCTATTTAGAAGGTGATTTCGTGACAATAGTCGGTAGCAAGACTTGCGAGTTATAAATAAACCACGCTCGTAAAAAGTAACTAACTAACTAACAGAGATGGCGACCAAAGAAAGCCTTGGCCTAAGATTTTATAGTACATACTAGTGAACCACTAAAAAATAACAAAAAATTTATTCAATCGTTATGTGCCTTAAAAATGCATTTAAATTTTGCATTTTCGAGTTTCGCGCATAATTTGACGAAAACGCTACAGTGGACGCCATATTGCTCTGTGGTCATGCATGACGTCAGTCGGCTGTGTAAACAAATGCAGTGACGTTTTGTATGTTAATGTTAGTTGTTTATATTTACATAGCCGTATGACGTAATAGCATGGCGACTGCTTTTTAAATGGTTTCAATGGTGTTTTCAAATAGATTAAAAAGGCTGAAATTTTTGAATTCAATTTTAAAATTTAGTTTGCTTTTTTATGAACAAAAACTATCGATTTCCGACTGCTTTCTGCCTAAGCTATCCCAATAATATGTTTTTATAAATTTTCACATATATAGTAAAATACCCTATTCTGATGTGTATTCTAGGAAACTAAACTTATCTTGGCAGCTCTAAGACTATTGCTGTTCTTTTCATACTTCGGTGGTTAGAAAAAGGCAGCATTACTTTTAGACTTAGACTCTGATTTGATATTTATAGTTTAGTTTCAAAGAATGGTCATCAGAATTGACACCAATGTGATTTGTGTGAATAGGGTCGATTCTCTCTAATTCTATATTATACAAGAACCTTTTAAAGAGGGTTTCACTATTTTTCTGCTCCTATTTTGACAGAACAGGTTTCTCTAACGATTTTTTAAAACACAAAAGCTATTTACCTTCCATCCTTCTTTTGTCTCTTTCCATAATGTATCCTAATATTTAATTTCCTTCTTAACAAGAAATCTTTTAATTTCTCGACTTAACAAATTAAATCTTAAATGCCAGGGGAGCGTTTTGGTAGATTGTTCTTTTTCTTGAGATTAAATATAAACTTTGCGTCGTGTCTACCGTCAATGGTCGCTAGGGGGAGAGATGCCAGACAACCATTTGTTAACTTGACGTAGTAGTGTGACTCATGCTATGTTTACGCCTTGAATACCACGCACCCGACGAAACAAAGCGTAAACAATACGTCTGGTTTTTGCAATTTTCTGACAATAGTTCGTTTTTGCACGCTGTCAGGTAGGTATAAGTATTGAACTGGTTAATTGATTATGGGTCATTAAAAGTGACGGACATGTATGTGATTATGAGTTTTATAAAGCTCATAGCGGCTGCCCCACGTGGAAGTTGATGTTTTTTTTTACCTTTTTTATAAATATCCGCACGTCAATCAAAAAGGTCTTGGCTGAAAATCATCGCTGTGGATTCGCTAAACAATTACCAATTTTCGCGCCTATGGCTGGCTGGCACATGCGTCAACTCGTGAACGGATGCTGCGTGTGGGGTCTGGTCTGCTTTGGTTGTGATCCCGCAACTCATTAATATTCATGTTCCCATATCCCAATGTGTACAACCAAACAAGAGAAATCTTATTAGTAAAGCTAAAGAAAAAATTGTCAATGTGATCGCTCAAAAAAAATTACCTGCCAGGCGTTTCTTGCCTGTTCTTTTGCCGGCGTAAGGAGATTGAAACAGGCGTAGCTAATTTTAAGTTTGACGCTTTAAAGTGATCACAATGTATCGTAATGAATGAAGTACAATTGAATTTTGAATTTTGACAAAAGTGGCTAAACAATTACCAATTTTCGCGCCTATGAGAGGCCTATGTCCAGCAGTGGACTAATACGGGGACATGACATTAATGTTATTATTTTGTGCAGTTTTCCCAGATAAAGTATTTCTCTCTCTCTCTCTCTATCTCTCTCTCTCTCTAATTATATAAAAACGTACATGGATCGATAGTTATTTAGTTACTAGCTGCGCCCCGCGGTTTCACCCGCGTCTTCCCGTTATCCCACAGAAACCTTTTTCCGGAATAAAAAGTAGCCTATGTGTTACTCCAGGGTAAAAGCTATCTCCATTCCATATTTCATTCAGATTCGTTTAGTAGTTTTTGCGTGAAAGAGTAACAAACATCCATCCATCCATACTCACGAACTTTCACGTTTATAATATTAGTAGGATGGATTTACCCCACCCGACCAGTTACACTTTTCCCCTGTTCTTGAAACAGTTTAGTGTATCTATAGAGTAGACATAGGGATGAAATAAACAAATAGAAAATTGGCTAACAGTGGTTTCCGGAGCAACTATCTGCTGCCGAATGCCGTTTTTCGGTTGCTTCCTTCCTTTTAAGCTGTATAGGGGATCGTTTGGGGTCTAAGCAAAGAGTTTGAAGCGTTTTGTGGTCCACGATGTCAACTACAACGCTTCATCATCATCATCATCATCAACAGCCGGAAGAAGTCCACTGCTGAACATAGGCCTCCCCCCTTGAACGCCACCATGAATGGCTATTAGCCATTTGCATCCATCGGCTCCCTGCGACTCTTACAATGTCGTCGGTCCACCGAGTGGGGGGCCTACCTACAGAACGTCTTCCGGTTCCTGGTCCGTGACTACAACGCTTACGACTGTAAAATTATCTAGCGACTCATCATGGTTTCTCCTGCGTGAATTTTAGGAGTTTATTAATATACGACATCATAACACCCTAATTGACCCCATGACAACCTTCCTTGTCATGTCGACACGTATGTGTTTTTTTAACGGTCAGTGATCGCAAGCCTTGAGTTTCCGGTTAAGGAAAACATCGAGATGAAACCGTAGCCTTTTGTTAGGATTTTATAGTGCTCATCTATCGAATAAAGCACACCCTCATGTTAGGATATGTCGTCAAGCACCAATCGGTGTATAATGTATTCCGATAGCCTCATCTAGAGACTTGAGTGCCAGTTCAGGTGTAGTTTTATGTACACAGCAGCAGTGTTTGCACCATCACATAATATTACTAATGGCTTATGTACTGTTTTTTGTGCGTTTCTTTATTTTTTGTTTTGTTTTTTTGTGCAATTTTTCCCAAATAAAGTCTTTCTCTCTCTCTCTCGCATTCTTCGACCACATCGTCATTTAATAAAATGTGACATGTTGTTACGTTATTGTGTCAAATGTAAAAAAATAAATATATAAACCATTCAATTCGATCACCAGTTTTACGCATCTCGTTTACACCAGTCTAGCACCTGACTATCGCCCGAAACTAATAATCGATTCTGATCCGTTATCCGCGGTTTGGATCGATATATCATGTCATAACATGTCATTTTAGTACTAAGGGAATACAGCACACGCTGAAGCTGCCCTATTACCCTATAATTAATTAGATAAGTTAGTAACTGGAACTTAGGATAAGTCTCGGTGTTATAGTGGCAATAAATTGATTTTTTATTTATTTATCCAAAACCGCGGATAACGGATCAGGATCGATAATATTATTAATTTCGGGCGTAAGTGGCAAACTATTAAACCCTAAGCTTCCTATATAAGATCTCGCCTCTCATGATTTGAGCCAAACAAAGATTGTTCCGTAGTCCCGAAATAACGCGATTAACCGAACGTAAGGCCGAAACGAACAAAGCAAATGTGATTACCGCTGAAATAAAGTAATATTTCTTTTGTTGGACCCTGGGGCTGCGCTTGTAATGCCGACTGGATTGCGTGTGCCTCGTTTCCGCTTTTGTGATCGATCTTCAGGATTATCTTCGAGACGCACACAGCACTTTTTATTGGAAATCAGTTTGCGTGCTAACTGATTCCGTTTGGAAACACTCGGAGGCTGTTAGGAGAACAAACGTAAGTCTCAGTTTAAAAAAACGTAGTTAGATAGATCATCAGTGGACTGACATTGGGCAAATTTTAGGCAGGCTTAGTTGAGCCTTAATTAACTTAAAGCTTAGGTATTGCAACCGAATTATTAGTGGTAATTGAACAGAAAGAACATCGTCCACTTTTCATACTGCCTTGGACCTTGGACCTGACCGCAATATATTTTGTATAAAAATTACGAATAGTCTATTGAAGTCATACGACCGGCCTATAACAGTTTTTGGTGTGTGAGATTTAGTCAGGTTCAGAAAAAGAAAAAGGAGTACAAACAAAAATAGTAGAATAGTATCGTAGCAAAAGCAAATAAAGGTTAGGGTTAGGGTTGCCTGATCTGAATCGATCTTCCAGAAGATCAATATCGAAAAAAAACAATTTATTTTTTTTGGACTCGCCTTAAAATATCGTTTGTATAATTTTATTAGGACTAAAATTACAATTTTTTTCATACATAGCTCGTTTTCATACAAGCTCAGGTCCGTTTTGGCCATTGTTCTTAATGGTTCTTAGATTTTATTTGTCTCATTCTCTCATTGTTTCTTTTTACGTTCACAAAGTTTTTTCTTCGAAATCATGTAGGTACTTAAACGTAAAAATTTGGTAGGTACAAATCAGTACGCTAATTACTAACGACCGTTCGCAATAACCTATCTATCTATATAGAAATTTGACACAAGCTCCATAGAAGTAATGTCAAATTTATATCCCTAGTAGGGCAAACCGTGGATAGATCGGTTACTGGGAACGGCCGTGTTTATAACATTTTAGTAGGGTCCAAATCATTTGTCATGCATTTAAAGACTTCAATCTCAGCACAATAAACCTATTAGCTCAATCAGAGTTCAACTCTAGTCACATTAATCTTTAAAACGCAACACATTAAGTGGCAAAAAGGTTGCACTGTTTTGTATCGATAAAAACTGATCCCAGACAATCCAGACTCCCTCCCGCCAGACCGGTTATCGCATTAAATTACTGAACGAGCCAGACATTTGAAAATATCCTGTTCGAAAAAAGGAAATAGAGCAAATCTATTTAAAATTCTATTTCAAATTCTGAATTTAAACTCCCTCGTCCCCACCGACCTGCCAATGACATCATCGGATTAGTGTTGAGCCGCGGCGATTGCAATCGACTCGTGAATCGAATGTCTCGATTCTTGCCACTCGCTCGCGTGCTAAATACTCACAATTCACCGTGAATTATGTGACTTTTGTCTCGTTTAGTTTTCTTTATTAGACATTCGTGTAATATTATACGCTCAGAACAATATTTTATCCACCGTATTACTCTACCTTTATTAATATTGGTGTATGTATAAAAAATGAGCAACAGTGAATGCAAAGAAAATGCGGTTCATTCAGTATATATTTCTGTACAATTTATTTTAGTCGTGAAAGCTTTTCTTTGCGTCGGACGCTTCATTTTCCTTTCATTCATTCTTTATCGCCGTTTTATAAATAACAACTTCACCTTTTATGGTGAGTATTCCTGTTATTAATGTAATATGACGTCATCACCGACGCGACAATTTTTTGCTGACTCGCTCCGCGCTTGTCATTAAATTAAAATGGCGGGTAAGATTTATGCAGAATAATTTATAGGAAATCTGACTTTAAATTGAAGAGTTAGAGATCATAATAGCTAAATATAAAAGGTGAATCCATTTAAAGCTAGTTAGTGTGACAAATCGAATGAGAATTAGCACGATCGTGATTCGCGGTACAAACGATTGATATTGTGGAAATTTATGATCACAACATATTTAGTTTAGTTTTGATATGAACAGGACAGCATTATTTTTAGCCATGACAAATTTAGCTCAGTTTGAGAGAAAGCATAATTATATCACATTCGATCCCACTGTAACATTCTCCTAGTACATAGTCTGCAATTTTATGATAAAAGCAGCTTAAAAGCTTTCCGCGTTGCGACAAAATAATCAACTGCTATGTTGATATTGCGAATGCATGCAATTAAAAATAATAAAGCCAACAATTCAAGCTTAACTTAATCCTTTCCAGGAATGAAAATAACTGAGTTATCCGCGTTTCGATACTAAAGCGCTTTTGTAACAAAAGCTGGAAATAGCTCGAGTGACCGCATCGTAAAAATGTAAATTAGAGTAAAAATCGTGTGCGTGGTGCAGCACTAATGACGTTATGATGCAGTGTGACCACGCTAATGATACGTGTCAGTGCAATATCCTACATTTTTCGTTTGTTTTTTACTTCGCGCAGGGTAGCATTTGAGCACAAGTCATATGACGATGTGGACAAACGTGCTGTCACGCCACGCCTGAATATACAGGTAGCTGCATAAAATCTAAAAAGTGGTAGCAGATACGAGTATCCTACTAATATTATAAACGTAAAAGTTTGTGAGTATGGATAGATGGATGGATGGATGGATGTTTGGAAGGATGGATGGATGTATGGATGTTTGTTACTCTTTCACGTAAAAACGACTGAAGGGATCTAAATGAAATTTGGAATGGAGATAGCGTATACCCTGGATTAACACATATGCTACTTTTATCCCGGAAAAAGGTTCCTGTGGGTGAAACTGCGGGGCGCAACTAGTATAATATAATGTTCATTTCGTTGAATTGCTATTATGAAAATAATAAATGAAAAGCAATCTATTCAAGTGACGTAAACTCCATTCAACGAGCAACACTTATATTATTGTATACGGATTTAGTAAATTGGTCTTTTAAATAAGGTTTGACGCTAACGCCAGTTATGGCTTAATAATATTCATCACCATTATCAGTCTGTATCAGTCCACTGCTGGAAATAGGCCTCTCCCAAGGCACGCACGCCACTGAGCTTGGTCTTCGGCTCTTCTCATCCAACTACTACCAACTGCTTGGCGCAAATCGTCGCTCCACCTAGTCGGAGCACGGATGCAATGTGCATAGTTATTATTATTGCAGTCCCACTCCAAGTCACAGCACGGATGCTATGTGCATATTATTCCAGTACCACTCGCAAACATTGCTTTGCTTCATATTAGCGTGGTCACACAGTACTCGCGGAGGCTTTTAATAATATTTTTCCTGCGGTAAAATTAACTTTCTTCTTTGTTTGCGGACATTGTATTGTTTATGCGTTATTAAAAGTTTCCTTTGTGGGGTTTATGCGCTGTAACGGGGCGGTGTCATGTTTGAAAACGACGCGTTTCGGTTTTAGGGGTTTCTTTTTTGTTTGTTCCATATATGACGAATAATTGTAACCTTTACAATGTGTGCATGAATTTACAATGTTTCGTGAAAATTTTGTTACAAATATTTTATATAAGGGTTTTTTTTTTCAGTTCTGCCTATTTAACTCTATTATGAGGTTCTTCAAAATTACAACCTGCACTCCGCAGTTACACTCGCTGTTATTCTACAGTACCTTTTTCTGTGAAGAAAAGTATCAGTCCAGGTTATAAGCTATCTCTATACAAAATTTTACTTTGATCCGTTGAGTAATTTCAGCGTGAAGAAGTTACGAACATACACATTCACAAACTTTCACATTTATAATACTATCATTAATTTATAATACTGTCATTTGTATACATTCTATTCTTACAAAATGTAACGTTTAAAATTGACCCAACATTTTTTAAAAGCCTTTATTGCTGAACTAAACATACAAAAAATCAAACTAACTTTACTTTATATCTATTACTTCGAATTTCCGGGTCTAGTGATCAGCGTGTCCTGTGACACATAGGCCTCTTCCAGCTGTTTCCAAACATTTCTTATCCTAGCTTTTCTTGCCCAGATTGACCCAACATTTACTGTCCCCCAAATTAATATCTACACAAAACTATAAGATTAAAATTAAAAGCCTTTAATCTAAAATTGACGTTAGAGTAACCCAAAGAGCCTTTCTACATTTCACAACAAACACCTGACAACAGCAGAAAAGGTACCGAATACCAATCAAACGTTGAACATCTAAGTACAAAGAGCTAGACATTTACGCTATAAAGCTGTCAGCGCAGCTTAATGATCCTAACCCACTGACACAATTTAACAAAGTTCGTCTAAACAAGCATTGTCATCCGAAAGAAAACAATTAAAAGCCTCGCGCTAAACAAAGGTGCGTGAACACAGGCCGGTTCGGGCGGATGACGGTGCCTATACAAGCAGCAGCGTCGTTGTTTAAGACAATGTATACAAAAAGGTAAAGAGCGCCCTCTATCCTCTATCACCTATTCTAATTTAGTTCCTAAAAATGCAACTAGATGGCGCTAGTAAATTAGCTTTGAAATCCTACATCGCGGTGACGATATTCTCCGGACACTGCCCTACATTCTCGAATGTTTTTACTTAAGACGCGTTCATATTGATGTAAATCATTTTGCTCAATAAAAACCCAACCATTTAATTACGGTGGTATTATTTTTTGGGAACCAAGGCGAACATTGGTCCTTCAGAGCTGGATATCCGGCCTAGGGATTGCAGTGACTCTTGGGATTCCTTACGAGTGCTGACACAGTAGCGGGTTGTTACTGATAGTGCTTAAGGCCCAGTAGACTGGACTGGAAATATCCGGTCCGGATATTGGGAAAACCGGGTCTACACTTCTGGACCTGGACGTACACCTGCGGAGCTTGGATCTGCCGGACAACGTGCACCACACATCAGGAGAACATCACCTACACTGGAACCGGACCTAAGGAATCACGGACGTAAGCAACAAATGTGAAATAAGTGAAGTGACAATAAAACTGTGAGTACTTTGAACCTTATTTACTAGTGAAAAATCAAATAGAAAATTTATAGAATCTTGGACTTGTAATATTTCAATAAAATTAATGCATGATTTTGTCAAAGTGTTTTGGACTTAGAATAATTCGCGAAAAAACGTTACTACGGGGAACCTATGCCCAATTTTCTAAAAATATTACAACTGCCAAACACTTAGAAAAATTTTGAAGAAAAAGTAAAAGACTTAGAAAAATTTTGAAGAAAGATTACGAGACTTAGAAAAAATGGAGTCAACAGTTAAAGTACAGGAAGACTTGTATCAGCACATTACAAAAGCGCGAACTAACTTTAAGAAGTCAGCAAAAGAAAGGCTTTCATCAGAGGCGTATCTAACAGTTAGACTTACAACTTTGGAGGATTTATGGGCTCAATTTTCCGCTAATCACTCCGAAATAGTGAGAGATACAGACAGTGACAAATACAAAGCCAGTAAATACGCGGTTAGTGATCTTTATGACACTACACAGGAGCTATATACGTTCTACAAGTATGAAATCACAGAGATTCTCGACAGATTTAAGGAAAAGACTAGCAGCAATGTTGGGATAGCGGCTACCACTACTACATCAATAGCTAAGGATCAGAGTCTCAAACTACCTAAGATATCCATACCTACCTTTTCAGGGAAGTATATAGAATGGACAAGTTTCAAGGACTTATTCATATCGTTGGTCCATAACAACAAGACTCTTGAAGATGTACAAAAGTTACACTATCTGAAAGCTCAGTTGCGCGACGAAGCTGAACAACTTTTACGACACATTCCGATTACTCATGAAAATTACCAATTGTGCTGGAAGCTACTCGAAGATCGATATGATAACAAAAGATATCTCTCCAATTGTATTTTGAAGAAGTTCATGAGTCAGCGAAATCTGATATCGGAGTCTGCAAGTTCGTTACGAGAACTACTTGATTGTACTAATGAATGTCTGTATGCTCTTAAGAATTTAGGTATCGATGTTAACTCGTGGGACACTATTGTAATTTACATTTTAAGTTCAAAGCTGGATAGTGAAACCAGAAAATACTGGGAACTGAAAATTAGCGAGTCGTCCAACGAATTACCAACGCTTAAACAATTCAAAGAGTTTATCGAAATAAGATCACGTGCTTTAGAATTTATTGACCCCAAATTGTTAAAGGTCAAACCTCGTACTAACGCTACTCAAGTTCATTACGCTACAAGTGATACACACACCACAACATGTATGTATTGTTCAGAAACTCACCGTCTATGTCATTGCAAAAAGTTTGCGAGCGATGATGTCGACACACGACGTAACTTCGTGCAATCCAAAAAGCTTTGCTTTAATTGTTTAGAGTCCAACCATACGGTGTATGCATGTCGCCATATCTCTAGGTGCAGGTTATGCAAAAGAAAACATCACACCTTGCTACATCCCAAAACCACCACAACATCAACCGACGCTCCCCGGTCATCGGAGCAAGATATTGCTCCTGCAATATCTAGCCATCACAGTGCTGCCACCAGTACTTCCTCTGACGTTACAGCTTGTTTTTCGAGCGCCAGTAGCCAAGTCTTACTTGCTACAGCATTAGTTAATATACAGTCTAAAACAGGATCTCTTGTTCCTCTTAGATGTTTGTTAGACCAAGGATCTCAAGCCTCGTTTATAACAGAGTCGGCTGTTCAGCTACTCGGGTTACGAAAAACTGCGCACAAGAGCTCCATTAAGGGTATAGGAGGTGATGCTAATACATCGCTAGCCTCAAAATCGCGAGTTTTTATGCAAATTCATTCACGGCAAGATCCGGATGTGAGTTTATCCGTTCAGGCTTTTGTGCTGAGCAAACTTACATCCATACTACCATCACAAAAAGTCGTAGTAGAGTTATGGTCACACCTCTCAGCCATAACTCTGGCGGATCCATCATTTGGGACGCCAAATAAAATAGATCTTCTTCTAGGAGCGGACGTTTATGGCCAGATCATATTAGATGGCATTATCAAAGGTCCAACTGGAACACCGATAGCTCAAAAAACTAAGTTAGGTTGGATTCTTTCTGGACCCATCAACGTTCCCGAATCTGAGAGTAACACCACAATTTCGTGCAATTGTGTACACGTCAACCCGGAAAACGACTTATTAAAGAAGTTTTGGGAACAAGAAGCCGAAGTAACACCGTCACAGTCACAACTCACTGAAGAGGAAGAACGGTGTGAACAGATATTCACATCCACTACTCAGAGAGATAGCTCAGGAAGATACATCGTCAACTTACCGTTTAAAGACAGAGACATAGGTTGCCAGTACGGAGACTTAAGAGAAATCGCAACGAAACGCTTTTACCAACAAGAACGGCGATTGCTCAAAGATCCTGCACTGAAACAAACGTATTCAGAAGTTATAAAAGAGTACTTACAATTAGGTCACATGGAGGTAGTACCAAAAAACCAGCTAGCCAAACCCACAGCGGTATACTTACCTCATCATGCGGTAGTGAGAGAGAACAAAGACACAACAAAGGTTCGTGTGGTTTTCAATGCATCTGAGCCTGGTACAAATGGTATCTCCCTCAACGATGACTTACTGGTTGGTCCGAAGCTGCAAGATGATCTACGTCATATTATTATGCGATGGCGAAGTTATCCTATATGTTTGGTATCCGATATCGTCAAAATGTACCGACAAATAAAGGTCAACGAAAAGCATACCGATTTTCAGCGACTGTTGTGGCGCGATGATGCAAATGAGGATCTGCAACATTTAAGATTATTAAGAGTCACATTTGGAACCGCTTCAGCACCATACCTGGCTGTAAGAAGTCTGCAACAGCTGTCTCGTGATGAAGGCACGGCGTATCCGTCGACATCTGAAAAAATACTAAAGGATTACTATATGGATGATCTAATGACTGGTTGTGAAACGGTAGAAGAAGGAAAACAAATTTATGAAGAGATGACTAAACTACTTACTAAAGGAGGATTCGAACTCCAAAAGTGGAATAGTAATAGCGAAGAATTACTAAAAGAAATCGACAAGAATGAAGGAGGAATTGATACAAACAAAAAATTGAAAATGGATACTTACATGAAAATCCTGGGTCTTACCTGGAACCGGAACGACGACGCCTTTGAGTACGCAGTGCAACTTCCGCCGGTCACTGAACCTGTAACAAAAAGAAAAGTAATATCAGATATTTCACGTTTATTTGACCCTTTAGGATGGTTGGCGCCAGTAATCATTTCAGCTAAAATCTTTATACAAAGATTGTGGCTCTCAGGAATTGAGTGGGACGATGAGCTTCCACCTCAATTACTGAAGGACTGGCTAACCTACCGTAATGACTTACATCAACTCACCCAGTTTAGGCTTCCACGATGGAATAACACCCGATCAGACGACTTACTCCGCGAACTTCAAGGTTTTAGCGACGCATCAAATGATGGTTTTGCTGCCGTTGTCTACCTGCGTGTAATAGACAGTCAAGGGAAGGTACACATCAGTCTAATTACATCCAAAACGAAAGTAGCCCCCATCAAACAAATTTCTATACCGAGGTTGGAGCTTTGTGGAGCAGTGCTTCTAGCCAAGCTTTTGGTTGAAGTGGCTGCCGTTTTGAATGTTAACAAGACGCAAATCCATGCATGGACTGACTCTACGATTGTACTTGCCTGGCTTAACAGTAGACCCAATAGATGGAAAACTTACGTGGCGAATCGCGTGACGGAAATAATTACCGCGGTAGAACCTCAACAGTGGTCACATGTCTCATCCAAGGACAATCCTGCAGATTGTGCATCACGGGGCACGAAGGTTCTGGGAGACGAAGAGCTGTGGCTAGAAGGTCCAAAGTGGCTGAAAGAAAAAGTCATAAATTACAAAAACATCAACAGATCGGACACAAATTTGGAAGAAAATACAAAGAAAATATGTGGAGTAAATACTTACCCTAACTCAAAGGAAGACGAGGATCCAACTGAAGAGATTTTTTCGCGATTTTCTTCTTTTACCAGATTGATTCGCGTGATTGCTCTTATAAAGCGATGGGTAAAAATAAGCAAGAAGCAATCACCACCTAAGTGGATAGAAAAGCAAGAAATCCAAGAGAGTCTAAAAAGCTGTATAAAGATTTGCCAAGCAAAAGGATTCCTGGAAGAAATCACAAAGCTGAAAGAATGTAAAGATATTAGCAAAAAAAGAGAGTAGGCGGTCGATTGCAGCATGCACAGGTGTCAGAGGAAATGAAGCATCCGATGATCATCCCTCAAAGGTCTGCATTTACAGAGCTGTTAATCGCCGACGCTCATTCACGAACACTATACGGTGATCCAATCCCACTGACTCCTGGTCATTTCCTAATAGGGGAACCCATGGTTGTAGCACCAGACGTCAGTTACGAAAGTGTCAATGTCGGAACCCTCCGACGATGGCAACTCATCCAGCGAATGACTCAAGATTTTTGGCGACGATGGTCTAAAGAATATTTAACCCAATTTCATCATCGTTATAAGTGGTCTCATCATAATCCTGAGCCACGGATTGGAGATGTTGTGTTAGTGATGGAAGACGATCTTCCTCCAACTCGCTGGTTATACGGCATCATAGAGCAAAAGCATACTGGATTGGACGGAGTTACTCGAGTCGTCAGCCTGAGATGTAAAGGCTCGACAATGAAACGTCCTATTTCAAAACTATGTTTTTTGCCTGTAGCAAATTAGTTTTTAGTATGTTTGTCTTCAAACTATATGTATCACATTTTGTTTTGATTGTACCGAAAATTCTAGTTTATACATTTTTTATGAAAACGTACTTTATGTTGCTCATGATCGTTCTATTCAACTTCAAATTTAGCTTAAGTTTATTATTAAGAACTCAAATTAAAATTTAAATTTAAATACTGACCTCATGGTGGGCGGAGTCATGTGTAAGGAAAATATTGTCAATTTATCCTTGGTGGGCGGTATGTTTAAGACAATGTATACAAAAAGGTAAAGAGCGCCCTCTATCCTCTATCACCTATTCTAATTTAGTTCCTAAAAATGCAACTAGATGGCGCTAGTAAATTAGCTTTGAAATCCTACATCGCGGTGACGATATTCTCCGGACACTGCCCTACATTCTCGAATGTTTTTACTTAAGACGCGTTCATATTGATGTAAATCATTTTGCTCAATAAAAACCCAACCATTTAATTACGGTGGTATTATTTTTTGGGAACCAAGGCGAACAGTCGTAGACTTTAAGACAGTGCTTTAGCTTTATATAAACACATGTGCGTCGCGACCCGGCTCCGGGTGACGAAAATAAAATACCTATATTAGGGGCCATCAATAAATTAAGTCACGAATTTCACGATTTCTGGAGGCCCTCCCTGCTTTTACCATATTTGTGTGTCCCGTCCCACCCCTGTCCCTGGTGTGAAGTCATATGTTTAGCAATTTAAAACAAACATGTTTATAGTTTTTTTTGCTTCTTTTGTTTTCCTAATATCCTACTAATATTAAAAAAGCAAAAGTTTGTGTGTGTGTGTGTGAATGTTTGTTACTACGTATCACCGCAACTACTAAACCAATCTGATTAAGGTTCCTGCGGGATAATGGGAAGACGCGGGGCGCAGCTAGTATTAGATATGTAGGTGTGACGTCACGAAGCTTATGGTTATTACTCGGCCGCTCTTTTTACATGCTGTCATACTTTTTTGACCCTCTCCCTCCATTAAAAAGTTTATCTATCTATCTACCTAGCTATTGCCTTGTAGCCGTTATAAATAAGCTCCATAAACTCCAATTTAAAATGTCTATCTCTATAGAAGGACATGTAGGTTATAATTTTTTTTTGTTTTAGTTTTAACGACACCGACATCCAAAAACGTGCGTAACCTCAGATACTGCGTAGTCATTCTTGCGTGGCATGATTACCGTGGCCTATTCGCCATTCAGGGGAAACAAAGAGGCATCGCTAGCCGACTTTCGCCCTGGTTAATTAAAATGTCAACAGCACTTATTAATCCATACGGGATTTGCGCGTGATTTTGCAACATCATTTTTTCTACCGCCTGTCCTTTTCCAGCCCCTTTTCCGGGAATATCTGGTATCTGGCGTGAGATTGCTAACGAGGTGTTTCTGTTTGTGGTGCGTAATTCCAAACCTTTTTCCATTTGACTCACCCTGTTTTGTTTAGAGCTATGAAATCACTTATGACGATGGTTTTTAAGAAAAATAGTGACAAAGAAAAGTCGATTGCTTTTGCTTTTATAGCCTAGAGGCTGCAAACAGTTCGTGGTTCATTGTTTCCATCTGAAAGCGTTACAGAATCAGCAAGTGTCAGTCAGTAATGTAGTGATGTAGGATGCCCTCAGGTATGTTGTCAACTTGCGCCGAGCGGTTGGCAGTAGATGGATGAGAAGAGCTGAAGACTAGGCTCAGTGCGCACCTTGAGAGGCCTATGTCCAGCAGTGGACTGATACTGGCTGGTGATGATGATTATCATCATCTTTTATATTTAGATATTTCAATGACAGATTTTCAACTTGAGTGTGATTGAGGCGAGCGCGAAAGTACCCCAGCAATGGTCTCATCACGATGTGTTACTTCACCGAAAGCTCAAGTTCATTTCACCGCAACCTAACCATTGATCCATCCAAATAGTTCATCTCAAACCCTATTTCCCACACGACATCTCCCAACCAAATAAGATTAAAGACTGCAACCCTCATCAACCACATGGATAACCGTGACGTCATCAATCACGTGCTCTAAGGTCGGGAGGGGGGAGGGATAATAAGCCGACGTCAGGCTGACTCGGGCCAAGAACGGGCATTCTTCATTAGGGGACCATGGTGAGCGCACGTCACCGCTCTGGTATTAATCATAACCTGCCTTCCTTATTACTCTTGTCGTTGAGTCGCTAATGAGCGTGCTTGGCAAAGTTATTAATCAAACCCGTCAATAGGGCAAGCGCAAGCCTCTATCGAGGAAGTATTCGAATCGTTACATAAAAGAATTGTATGTATGAGATCTACTCTCTCTTCTTTGTAAATATAAATGACGCTAGCACAATGGTAGTGACGTCGGCTTGCGACCTGCAGGTCAGGAGTTTGAATCCTGCAATGAGTTTGAGCTTTCGGTGAAGGAAACATCTTGATGGAACCACAGCTTGGTGGTAGGGCATATACAATTGCTCGCCTGCAAGCTATTTACCACCTATCGGTGTGTTCCGGCAGGCCTACTTGAGATTTGTAAATACAGATATAGCTTAGCGCCACTTGGTCGAACCAAATCGTCACCTAGAATTAGGCGATTTGTGGTCAAACTATACCTTGTAAGAAAAGAAAAGATGACTATCGTAATGGAAATTTAATATTGTTTAGGTTTATTAACAATCTATCATACATACACACATCATTGGAGTCGATTAGCTTTGTCTGCGATTAAGTTCATTAGCATTATAACATTACATCGACTTCTACAAGTTCGAAATAATTGAAGACGAAGCTAATCTCTTTCTTGTCTAATAAAATCGACAGCCTATTATTATGTCTATGATCAAAAGAGACTAATGTTACTGTTGGTGAAGGAAAACATCGCGATGAAGATAAACTTATTACGATTAAAACAAAGAGTTTCACCTTCACTACTAATACTGGCTGCTTAAAAAAGAAGCTCTAACACTTGTTTATTGGAACTTGAAGCAAGCGGGCCGATACTTTAGAAGTAACTTTGCGAAGGCGATACGAATACCTAGGGAAGTTGGGGCTGGGGCACGTGAGCTGAATGTGTACTACAAACGCACAACTTCAAGTTTCCGAACGATATTCAAAAACTCCAAGCGGTGCTTTTTTGTAGTGCTTGGCGTTTTTTGGACAACTGGCGCAGAAGTTAGCGGCCAATCTGTCCTGACTATTTTTTAAAGAAAAATTGCGCTAATGTTGCTTTGAGTCTAGACCAGAGGTCGGCCAACTTTTCTCATTTCATAATCATCATCACCCTGTTACGTCAGACTGCTGGTACTGGCATTCTTTTTGTTCTTTTGGAGAGAGTGTTGAGGGAATGGGAAATCTGCCACGCTGGCCTAGCGTGGGTTGGTAGAAGTCGCATGCCCTTCAACATCAACAACATTATCAGCAGTGAACGGGTGCTGCTTGTGGGGTCTGGTCTGTTTTGGTTGTGATCCCGCAACTCGTTAATATTCATGTTTCCATATCCCAATGTGTACAACCAGACAAGATAAATCTTATTAGTAAAGCTAAATAAAAAATATCGCACTATTAGACGACAAAAAAAAGCTTGGGATTTTAGTGAACTTGCTCCAATTCAATCAATTAGTAATGAGAATAAAATTGTCAATATGATCGAGCCAAAAAAATTACCTGCTGGGCGTTTCATGCATGTTCTTTTGCCGACGTGAATTTTGAGCCTATATCGTTCCCATTACACAGGCCTTCTCACAGAGTGAGAGAGAGAGAGAGAGAGAGTATGGGCTGTATCTACCTCACATGCCTTTGAATACTAACAAACACCTAGAGTTTATAATATATTAGTCGCATCTGCATAGGATATTATGCCTTTTTGTAGGAAGAGAAAGTATGGGACATAATATGTCACATGCCTTTCAATACTAAAGATGTACGCACCTAGTAAAAATATGAGTGGTCTCTGCATATACATATGCAATTTTAGATTTATAGCATCTTCAACTTTACATGCATAACAATAGTACTTCCAAGAACAACAAATATCATGACAATGCAATACAGCATTGAGGAATACGATGCAATACAAAGCAAGCAACGAGCGTTCATATGGATAACTGGCGCACGTAGATTTATGGCTCTAGTCGTGACAAAACTGTATCAAAGTCTTGGAAAATATTAGCAGTGTGTTTTACCTGAGCGTGAATAACCTTGTAGGTATTGCATCGGAGAATATTATTCTCTCTATTGTGCACAAGAGACAGAATTACGTATGTATTTGCTGCTATATAGTGACCTACCCTAACATCGCCTGTGTTGGCAAATATAACAAGTTGCTGTGCTGCAGTGGGTGTTGACTGTTGAGCACAGTCTGTAATTCTTAAAAAATCCATAGAACCATATAAGTTTTTACCGAAGTTCTCCTCTGAAAATCTTATTCAACAAATGACAAAAAAAAACTTATCGGTCCATCTGGTGCTGTATACAATTAACTAGGGAATAAAAAAATTGGAGCAGTTACAGTTTAGGTAAGCTGAAAATTTTGGAGAGATTGAAAGTGCTTCTTACTATCAACATTTTGGTATGAACTTAAGATCCGCACATCAACTATTTATATTTGCTTACCCATGTGAAGCCGAGAGTGTCGCTAAAGATATAATAAAATGTAAAAAAAACAGGGTTATTTCATAAATCTGTCGTATTCAAGGAGTATAATGGCCCACCAATACTATACACCATGTAATTTATATTATCGAATGCGGTCCCTTGCGTGTGATAGCTTGGCAGGTGATCGCAGAAGAGATTGGACGCACGCGAGGCGCATGCCCAGTGTTTTGTGAGGGATTCTCAAAACATGGTCACTTCACTTTTACCAATATCTACTGTCATCAGATTTTATTAATAAATTAGTCTTAGATCGAAAACATTAGGCCAAGAATTTAATTTATCCAAAATACGTTGCTTAATAACTATCAGAGATCCTCGATTACATCTACGGGTTTCCCACTATCCAGCAGGAGCTCTTTCTCAAGATAAAAAAATCTGTGTGTTAATCCGGGATATGAACTATTCCCATTCTAAATCCATTGTACCATTTCTGCGTAAAAAATAACTTTTATTAATACTCAGTCACTCACTCATAAACTTTCACATTTATAGTGCTATAGAGTGCAATGTGATGATGATGATGATGATGATAGTGGGATAGATAAATCCAACAAAGCGCTTGCAGCATCTGGATGGAGTGATGGTGATGACACCATTAGACTTAAGGAGAATATATTAATAAGAAAGAGCTCATTAATACGCAATTCATCAATAAAGCTTAGTTTAAATAGTTAGAAGTGAACCGCTCTAAATCGTTAACAAAAACGTTACTTAAACCCGTAAGGGTGAAACAGTTTAAACCAAAACACAGCACGAAAATGCAGCTTAGCATTAATTAACATCATGACCAGACTAGTATCAGAACATTATCATTTAGAACAACAATTTAAAGGCACGGCGAAATGCAAAGAAGATAGCCTCAAAAGATACGAAGCCGTACGAATGGATTAAAGAACGAAATTAGAACTGCCACTTCATTAAACAAGTTTAAACAAACCTGCTAGTATGTTTGGCAGTCCGCAGCAAAAAGTATGGTTAAGATGACACGGAAAGATTAAAAGTCGATTTATAAGACACACGAATCGAACTAGATGATGTTATAAATAAAATTTAAAAGAAATACGCTTAGTAGTCTTCAGGTAATAAAATTCAAAGTCAAAATCAATAATACATTTATAGAGAATTCGGACATGTGAACACTCTTTATAAGCCAAACCTTAAACTCGCCTCTCAGGTCTATTTTTGAGCACGATCACATATACGTTTTTTTCTTATTAACTAACTCATTGAATTCAGTAAAGGAGACGGCCCATTTTCTATGGACATTTGCCCCACAGCAAAACTGCAGGAGACTCGACCAACATTGGATCATTGTATAGGATTTTTAATATCTATTGAGGAACCGTTAATGTTTTTATTCTGGATAGCGGGGTTTAAAAGATCAACTAAAACGTTGAATAAAATAACGCAATGAAACAAATTGCAATGACATATCCTTGACAACCTTGACAGAAATTGACAGAAAATTCGTCCATTTCATTTTAATTTTTTTCGTTTCTAATAAAGTTAATTAAGTACATAAACTTGAAACGACTTGAGGCAGAAATGAGCCGTCTCCTTTACTACAATCTCAAGCCTGTTTGTCATCTAAATTTAACAGTCTGATATATACAACAAGCTTTTCTAATATCGTTTCGGCTTATGTGGGCCAGAAATTAAATTATTGTCAAATTTTAGATTTCGCTTTGGAACATATTGATATTCATAAAATGAGTAAGTACCTAGTTTAGAGAAAAAAATAATTTGCAGTAAAGCTTTATTGTTGAAAATAACAAAACTCTTTCGTCCTACATTATAAATGAAACAATTAAATGAGCAGTGGATCTGAGACATCAATAAACAGAATAAAAGTATTTGCGGCTCTTTTTATTAATACAACAAACAACAATGTAAGATAATTATAGATGAAGATAAAAAAGAACTAAAACACAGTAATGGTCAAACAAACAGAGTTCATTGTCTGGATTTAGAACAATTGGTTCAATAACCACAGCGGAAAGTGAGCCAAATCTGAGATAACCTAGAAAGATAAGACGGAAACTCGCATGGTATAAGAATGGAAGTGGGTAATCTTAGTCGTATGAAACTTGCTCGAAATTCTTGGATGTTTTCGACTGAGACCGTGTTAAAGTAGGAGTTAAAGAAGAAACTAAGTTAACTAAGAACGAGTTAAAGAAAGAGAATAGCGAGAGAAGGCTTGTTTTAATTTGAATAAGGTCTAAAAGTGCTTTGAATCTTTGAAAAGGTAATTCAAGAATATGCACAGACTGGCCTGGCTTTAGTTAATTGGATATAAAGGTACCATTGCAATTAGAGTACTTTAACGAGCTTAGATTAATATTCATAAAACAATGATGACGAGGATATATTTTTCAAATACTTACTCATTGTCAATAAAGCTATGAAAAGTTCAATTAAAAATATACATAGTTGTATCTCCAATGATATGTAACACCAACGCAGCAAATGAAAATACGTCATAGCCCAAGTTCAATTACAATCAATCGAATTGGATTATGTAATGAATCGTATATCGCTTGTAACGAGTGATCGAGTAGTTTTTATTCGATTGTGATCGGGTTCGGTTCGAAAGCTCGCAGCGAAATGCGAAACGTCAAGTTGATGTGTATAAAAAGTTCAATGTGTTACGACACCCAACAAGCTCCATTGAGACATCTCGGTTGGCATTTTAAAAATATTCAGGCACGAATACCTTTCTGCCAATTATATTGTCGATTTATCCGCCGAATACGCTGTAAGATTTACGCTAATTTGACTGTGAATTTTGAGAATTTCTCTTCAATGGATATAATAACATTATGAAACATGTTTTCTGACTGGATACCATTCAATTTGTGTTTCTTTGGTGAAAATATGTATACGAGTATTTTATTTTCATTAATATTATCCACAAAGAATACTAAAGCATACCTACATAAATAAATCAGGTACTTATTATGTTTAAAGCATTTTCAACTAAGGAATGTGTATGGACTACAGTACCAAAATCTTGATACTAATATATCACGATAAAGCGTCACACAACACTGTCGATAGAAGCTCCCTTCCATTTGCATCTCGGTCATTCCTATCTATCCCATTCACCCATTGACCTAATTCGGCCCAAATCTAAAGCGATATGTTATGGCCTGTTCATATTTTATAGACTACAATAAGCCGCGTGTCACAAGCAGGGATGTCTCCCGAATATGTCATCAATTGACAAGACAAAGGCGTCAGTGATTGGGTTCCGCCCGGGCCGAGGTGGAACAATACCCGAGAGGTGTCCCTTGTACTGCTTATTGGCTTTACCAATGAACTAATCTGAGGTAAAATTAATTGGGGTTTGGATGTCCCTCACGTAATTTTTATTGGTTCACAGTTACCACTTAATTGCCTTGTTTTAAAGAATATTTGCTGTGATATAAACGAAACAAAAATTGAAGCGGCAAAAAGAGAAGAATTATTAACGAGTGATTCTGTATATTGTGTACGATTTTATCTCCAAAAGCCATCGAAAGCAGTGCCCCTTTCAAAACAATCGGCGTCTGGCTGGACACATCAAAGCAAATACGGAAGCATAATTCAATATTTCTATGTATCCAATGCATTATCTGCGAAAAAGAGGAAACATAAAACTCGCAAACCTTTGTCTCCGAAGCCTACCGGAGTCGATGCCCCTTTCAACAATAATTTCTGGACGATATATCAAAAACAGCTCCCCACATTCGTCTGTCATCAACCGGAAACTTATTCCGATGCACAGCGAATTGTGTTAGGAAGAAAAGCATTGGATACAATAGGATCCTTAGATACAATGCTCCGATATGGATCCTTTAAATACGTTACGAGGGGACAACATGTCGGGCACAGGAAATCTATGTGTGATTTTATTGTTCGTATCTTTGGGGATAAAATATGCAGGAGGACGTTTGTCTGTGATCGATGGTATTGGATGTTAAGTGCTTTTGTCGAAGTCACAGCTTAATTGTATTGTTTACTGGACTTACTGGCATTTGTAAGAGAGAGATTTTATGAAAAGAAACAGGATTTATCTATTCATATCTTGATGGAAGCAATAAAGTTAATGAGAGTAAAAGAGATAAAGAGAGAGAGAGTAATAGCGAAGGTTTAAGAAAGAGAGTAAACAGAGACAATAAGAGCAAGTGTTGGGACATGTCACATTTCCTCTACAACCATCACATATTATGTAAGTAAATCTATCACCACGCGCTGTCAGAGTGGAAGATAATAATATTTTATAGGCTGTTGTTGAAGATGATGATAAAAAGAAAATTACGTGTAACGTTTAAAATAACATTACAGATAATGTTTTTTAACTATCTGTAAAAACCGACACAGCTTAAAACAAATATAAAAGAATATAAACCAGCTGTAATTACTATCCAACGAGTCACGAAACGCCTTTGCAGTTTTGCTAAAATAAAATTTAACCCAACTTAAAGCCGTTAATACAGCACTAATAGCACGGAATGCTCTAATAAGGTGCACAGCGAAACTAGAGCACATCGGGGGCTCCGGCTGCACATAAAACGATAGTCAGGACATTTCTCGTTATCTGGTGCGACTCGGCGCAAACGATTCGGAAAATCGAGCGGTGGAACTCTGGCATCCATTACTGATATTAGAGAGTTGGATGGTCGGGTGAGATCGGTATCGCTTCCAGAATCGGCACCCAACCGTCGCGTCCCTGGTTGGGGTTTGGAGATATTCGTTTTTTATTTCGCTTCTCGAATTTTGGACTTGATAAAGATTGGGTGGGCGTTGAAAAATGACGGGACATTGGCATTCGACCAGTCTTCTCCGGTGTACTGATTTGTGGAGGGTCTGAGCATAAGTCATTCTTGTTTGTAATTTTATAGAATTTCAATTCATTTTCTTAGAAATGTATATAATAGTACTTACCAGGATAGTTTTCTGCTTAACAGGAGCTCTGTCATCCCCGTTGAATCTGTAACAATAGAATTATCGTTATCAATTTGCACGGAGTACCTTAGGAAGTGTTCTAGGTCCGCTATCATACCTTGTTTCCAAAGTACTCGAGTGTGTTATTCATGAACAGCTCGTGGTAGTAAATATTCGCACAAAACAAGATACATTTCTATCTCAGCTAAAGTTCTTATAATAATACATTTACGATTAACGAATAAGGAAAAACATCTTCAGATTATGTAGTAAGGATAAGAAGGCAAGTATGCAACTAAAAATATAATAGTAACAAGTGGTTATGACATCATCCTGGCCTCTGCGAATAGTGGTTTAGCTATCTAGGCAATACAAACAGGTTTCTGCCTACCGCTAACAATATCACTGCGGAGACGCAATCTAGCGAACAAAAGAATCTAATTATATTAACATCCGTGTTTATGGTTAATGCATTATGGTCTATAATTACACATGTTTGTCGAGCATTGAGATATATAATTTTGAATTAAGCCTTTGCAATCTTTGCTAATTTTACTAGCTATGCTTGCTGTAAAGTTGATATTCCTATACAAACTTTAACACCACATCAGACCCTTTTACAGGATACAATGCGTACTAATTCGTACTTCCGTACTAATATTAAAAATGCGAAAGTACATCTGGCTGTCTGTCTCGCTTTTACGCCTAAACTATTGAACCGATTCAAATTAAATTTGGTACGGAGATTAGTTGCCCTTGTTCCCTTTGAACCCTGAGAAAGGAAATAGGATACTTTTTATCGCGGTGAACTCTATAATAAAACCGCGAGGAACAGCTAGTTTTCAATAAGCCTTTTTTAGCGAGCATCTAATGTCCAAGAAAAATGCGTATGCCAAATTTCGTCGTCGTAAGTTTTGTAGTTTTTATTATTAACCAATCAATCGGCGGCAAAAACAGATGCAACATAATACTAGATTTTTTATTATTATAACTACAGAGGAAAATGGTTGTTATACAACCATTACCTCCAATTATCGTCTTAATCTCCGAGTGGTCCTCTTAATAAACCAAACGAGTGGGAACACGAAGCTACAGATGCGTTCAACCCGCATCACTCCATCACCATCACAATAAAGTGACCATAATGAGTTTCGCACAGCACAACATCACTAGCACAGTAAAGTAAGAACAGTAGGTTAGCTAAGGCCGCTCGACGAGTTAATTGCATACTCTTGCGGTGATGCATAGGCGGCGCGTTCCGTACTGAGTGCATGGCTGCGGCCCCGTCCGCGGCCCCGTTCTTTTGTGATTGTGTGCGTGAAAAGTGCGTGCGTACACGGCGCCGCTACTCTCACACACATTCAAACCGGCGCGGCGGCGGCCGATTTGTATGAAGCTGAACTACTCTTTACTATGTCACTAGTCACTAGACGAATGGCAAGAGGTGACAAATCGACCAATCAACGAGCTTTGTTTGTTTAATGATGCAATTATAGTACCTAGTTTGTTGTGTGATTTATTTTTATGGAGATGATGAAACTGTGGATTAGATCACTGTGAATCGTATCATATACGTCATTTATCTCTACTTTTTAACACGTGCATCTAACTGCTTGTTTTAAAAGCATAAAGCCGATATTATAACGTTATCACATCCTATCCTACTAATATTATGAATGCGAAAGTTTATGTTTGTGTGTGTGTGTGTGTGAATGTTCGTTACCACGTATCTCTGTAACTACTAAACTGATTTTGATAAAATTTTGGAATGTAAATAGGTATACCCTGGATTAACACTTAGGAAAAAGGAAAAAGGATTCCTGCGGGATAACGGGACGTGGGCGAAACCGCGGGGCGCAACTAGTGTTTTAAAAAGGGCTGCAGTGGCTCCCTTCTTTCAATTTTCGTTTCCACGCTTAGTTGCTTACCATATTATTATCCTTATTATTCACTCAAACTTTTTTTTGCAACTGTGACGAGAAGTTCATGTTGTTAGTAAACGTCATGCTTGCCCATTACATTTCAGTGCTACCCAGAAATTGGAACTTCAACAGTACAAAGACTTCTTCCGGCTGATGATGATGATGATGATGATGATAATGTTACCTCTGCAAAAAAATAATTTGCTACGGTCCCTACTCCCTGTCACCAATTCAAAAATTACTGAAGAGGATGCAAATTACCACGGCAGGCTTGGTAAAGGTTGGTGCCGGCGACCGCATTATGCAAGGCCGCGTTGCAAGCGACCTGAGGACAGTGGGAGGGAAACTTGCGGCTAAAACCCAGGTCCTTAGTACCTCAACCCGCAGGAAACGGAGGGGCTACTTCGTGCCGATCTGGGAGTAAAGAAACGCTCAAATTATGAAGACAATGGCGTGGATTCTGTTGTGCATTTTCTAAGACTAAACTAAGTTTGACAGCCCTTAAAGTTCTTATTGCTGTCATTTACTGACCACGGAAGTAAAAAAGGACGAAGCAGAAGCATTACCTTCAGACCTGTAAATTTTAGTTCAGTTTTAGAAAATACACAATAGAATCGATATGTAGTATAAAATTGCTACGAAAGTCTTCGTTACTGTTGAAACTACCGAAAAAGCGGGCAATATAATATAATATCCTTACATTTTTTTTCGCTAAACAAAATTTAAATTTTGAAATGTTGTTCATGAAGATATATTTTTTGGTTACATTAACAGAGAAAAGTGGTTGTAATAAACTCCAATTTTCAGCTTGATCTTGTTATCTCCGCCTCAAGAGGGATTCGTAGGCGTACAGGGTTTGGATTATGATCTGCATTTCAAAGTTCTATGACATTGGTATTTTTAGAGCAATTGCAATTTTTATGCAGCTGCTACAACGCTGAGGTAGCTAAAATAAAAGTAACTTTTCGTTACCAACTTACTAAAATAAACCACCCTCAATTTAAGAATCTGTCGCCGCGTGTTCTGGCAGCCTTACTTGAGAGCCAGTTCCCAATCCTCACTATGATTTGTGGTCATATACGCTACACTGTTAGAAGTAGTAAGAAATAAAAATGTCAAAAATTATCAAATATCTTCATTTTATCCTCAAATAAACATATGCTAGGTTACGTAAGAAAAGCAATAGTTTTGATTAAAAAAATCATAAGTGGAATTGAGCTTGATAAAATTTATCAGTCATAGATTATGGCCTATACTCTCACTAAAATACAGGCTGATGATTACTAGTGAGTTAAGTTCGGGATCTTCTTCATCTCATCAGTGCAAAAAAACACAATTCTACTATTGTAAATGGAAAAGAGAATTTAACAATTTTTCCTTATTTTTCACAGCAACGAAGCAACAGACCAACGTAATTTTTCCACTACTTATTTCATTTTGGAAACAAACAAACAAAAGCAGGTAGCTCCGCAGAAAGCAGCTAGTGCGTTGATAAATGCCTTTATTAAGTGAGTAAGTATGCACTTAAGTGTCTTCGAGAATGTGATTCTTTATTACAAAGCGAGTTAACTCCCCGAGCAGTTAATTCCCTCCATCTTAACAACAACACAGCTCAACTAGAAACAAGCTCGCAATGAGAACTACCACAAACAAATGAGCCTGAACTAAATCTGTACCTTTTACAAAAGAAAATTAGAAAAATCCCCCCGAGAGGAATATAAGAAGAATATAAAGCTAGCGGTTGGACCGAGGTGATTAAATTAAAGTGTGGCCGGGTAAAGAAATACAAGTTAGCTGAAGTGTTGCGGGAGTTACGAAATATGGAGCTTTGTTAACTGGCCCCAGTGGACCTGTCAGGTCGGGAATGGTGATTTTCAATAACGGAAAGGTTGCTTGGTTGTGGAGTTCATTTCATCAAGGTATTAACAAGAACAAGTGAGCGGAAGCTGCTAACCAGGGGTGTAGTCAAGATGCAAACTTTTCCTTTACTACAATCGTTAACGTCTAAGGAAGATGAGAAGGTACGCCAAACGCTCATTCTACAATTAAAAAAAACAAAAATGTATGAAATGCATCTCTCATATATGTAGAATGCACCATGGCCCTTGTAACGCTTGTGCCCGCATTAAGATCACTTAAAACGGCGAAGGAAAACATCGTGAGGAAACCGGCATGTCTAAGAATCACAACGTTCCAGAGCATGCGACATCTACCACCGCACTGAGTCAGCGTGGTAGATTATGACTCAAACTCTCCGTGAGAGAAGGTTTTTAATTCGGCAGTGACAACGTGATGATGAGGAAGAAAATTTAAGCGCACCATATAGATTTAATTAAGTTGAAAAGACATTAGAAAATTCGTGGAAGATAATAATGATGCCAAAAAAGACTGTAGCAGGTTTCTCAGAATAAAATAAATAAGAAAATTAATGGAAATGAAATTGGAATACGGATCGTCTCGGATATCTGGCCGTACCTTTACAATGCCTTGCTTTAAAGCTTTAATGCCCAGCGTAAAGGATCACACGCGGGAATGGCATAGTTTAATTCCATTAGGATTATATACCACGCAAAGTAGATTTATCCAACAAAGGTTTGAAACAATGCGACCTTCCAGAGCATACAACATCAAACATTTCCCTTTAATTACATTTAAATCTCCTAAATACCTAATCGGCCGTGCCTAAAGTTTGTGAAATCCCGGACAGGGACTGGACTGGGCCGGACACGGGACTAATGTCGCGGCCGGCGGACAAATAGACCGCCGGATTACTAAGCCTTGATTAACTAAGCCACGTTGTTTTGCTCCTATTTTGTTATGCACCCCTGGTAGTTCCGCCAAATTGGATGATTTGTTTATAGTTGCAATAAGAACACGAGAGAATTGTGTGGGAGTACTTGTGTCAGAACTTGATATCGTATAAAGATCGGTTATCTAATGCTGGCACGTATAACACATTCACACATAATAATATGTATGTGAATGAGCGCACGGCATGACGTCGCACTGCATATTATGCGCATTATGATACATCTCTTTGTCTCTTTCACTCGCAGACACGCTCTGTCACGCTCTTAACCGTAGTACGGTTAAGAGCGTGACAGAGAATGCTATTGTTTTGTTTTTGTAACTGTTCAACTGTGTTGGTGTGAGTTCTGTAAACGTGACAGCTTTACATAACTGACTTGTACAACCTGGCAAGAAAAATGAAACTTTACATCAAGTAATTCTAGTTAAGCGAAGATGTACCTATTCAAATAATATGGATGTACATCAATAGTTTTAATACCATAAACGCGAAAGTAACTTCTTATATCCCTCAATCTGTTTGTTACCTTTTCACGCCTAAACGGTTGAACAAATCTTAATATAATTTGTTTGGAAAATAGTTTGAATCTCAAGGAAGGTTATAAGTTACTTTTTATTGCATTAAACAGTAGTTTATTTGAGTGAAACCGCGGAGAGCAGACAGTAGTTTGTAGATTAGGCTATTTTTTACGACCTAAGTCATAACAAGGTAACAAAATATAGATAGAGAGAGAGAATTTTGGATTGATATAGATAAACCTACTATAAAATATCTCAATGCAAAAAAATCACGTAAACGCCTTGCTCATCATCATCATCATCATCATCAGCCCGTATGAGTCCACTGCTGGACATAGGCCTCTCCCAAGGTACGCCACTGAGCCCGGTCTTCGGCTCTTCTCATCCAACTACTGCCAGCCACTCGGCGCAAGTCGCCGCTCCACCTTGTCGCAGGGCGTCCTACACTACGTTTGCCAAGTCGCGGTCTCCACTCAAGAACACGTCTACCCCAACGGTTATCGGTTCTGCGGCTTACTCGTATATGACCAGCACACTGCCACTTCAGCTTGCTAATTCTGTGAGCTATGTCGGTGACCTATGTCGTTGCTCAGTTGCTGCTTTATAGAAGGACAAACGAACAAATACATTTTCCTATTTATATAAACGTGAAGATGCTTGGTAAAGTCTCTGCGTATAAATGTCTATACCTAAGTACAATTTCTCATTAATGATGATCAAAGACAGAATATCAGTGTTATCAATATTAATTAAGACAAAATGCCTTGATTTTAATTGGGAAGCCTCTATCTACAGTAACGTTTATTGGAAAATGTATGATAGATATCTGTAATGAATGTATGAAGCAGTAATAATAATAACGTTAGTTCAATTATACCATTTCTATGATCATGTCTATCATTATTTGTAACCAGCTGTGTCCCGCGGTTGCGCCCACGTGGAATACAGTTTATCGCGATAAAAAAGTATCCTAAAACTATCTCTGTACCAAATTTCTTCAAAATCGGTTTAGAGGTTAAGGCGCGAAAAGGTTACAGACAAACAGACAGATTTACTTTCCTATCTTATAATATCACACTTCCGATCCCTATTACACTCGCATTATTTTATAAATACACTCTTCATCTTCAGTACATCTGCCATTAAAAACATCTGCAAATTTTCCCGGCATCAAATCCATCCAAAGCTCTAGATTGGTCATAATTCCTCCATCCTTTGTCCCGTACATAGCATAATTCATACAGATCTGATGAGCAGTCCCGCGGATGTATGTAATCTGTGATACGGGCGGTTTAATGGGACGAATTAGGAACCCAACTACTACTCTGCTAGTGATATCCAGTAATGGCCTCTATGGGAGTACGTACCTTACTTTGCTGATTGCATTTCGTATTTCAACTTTATGGTCTGCTTTTTATACAACAGCAGTGAGTGACCCGCCTCGGCTTCGCACGGGTAGACAGATACAAGGCGGGTCTTAAGTTCATATTTAAATCTATATGGAAAAAAAACTATCAGATATCCCCGAATTTTCCTATCTTCCGGCGGTTCTCAGTAATCTTGTATTGACAACGAAATCTATGTCCTTCCTCAGGGTTTGAACTATGTCTATTCCAAATTCCATTAAAATCTGGTTGGTGGTTTAGCCGCGAAAATGTAAGAGACAAACTAACAGTTACTTCCGCATACTTTTAAACCGCAAGCATAGCTGGCAAATCTTTACCGATATTCTACCCAGACCAAGCAGTTAAGACACAATATAGCATATCTTCTAATAAAATTAAAACCTTAATAGCAAATTTCACAGCATCAGATAAAATTTAAGGCTTCCATAATAATATTGCTAGAAGATTAAACTGCAGCAGCGGACATTTTGCCCACATTTTACCTCCATTTCCCGTGTGCATAACCGGCCAAGCGGCTAGCTTTCAACGGATGACACTTTTATTAAAGAGAGGCCATTTTGATGGGGTCACTAACAGCATTATTGTCACATAGTTTGGATTCGATCCAGCTGCCGATTTTTGGAGTTGAACTGTTGACTTTTCAACAAACAACTTTGCACTTGATATGTTTAGGGGGCGTACGAACTACGAACGAATCCCTTTAATAAAAATTTACGATACTGTGATTAGTTGGTAAGTTCAAATCCTGGCTGGAAATTGAATAAACGTTTTTATTACTCTGCTCAGTGTAGCGTTTGACCAGAATTCGCTAGATGATATGCTGTTGGTCATATTTTGTGTGATAAACCAAAATGTTTGTTCTCGAGTTTTGGATATTTCTGGTGTGTTCATGTGTGGTCCAGCAAAACAAGGAGTCCTTGTTTCTCAAAAGTGATATGGTCAACAGCACTGAGCTGTATATCTGCTTGTGGTCGAAGTCTATATAACCTCTGATGGTGGTCAAATTCGAAGTAGGTATCATCCTCAATTTATCTACAAGCTTGCAATTGACCATGATTTAACTTGATGCTAAGTGTTGGTGTGGTCAACGATTTCACGTTATCTTAAAATAATTTTAGAACAGTGACATTTTTGAGTAAATGACTTTTATATGTTACATTTGACCACAAGTCTATGTGGTCGAAGGTGGCGCCACGCGGCAGTAGGTTTGAGAAATCTGGGTCTTTGTTTGTTGAATGAACTTTATCTTCTTCTCACAACATTAATCAAAACACAACACCACGGAGTCTATTCCCACCTATCTCCAGGCAAAAACAAACCGATGATGCTAAAAATTCCAGTCTGGCTTGAGAATTGAAGCCAGGAAATCCGCTGCAAGCCTTGTACCGTTGCGCTGGCTAACGGGACCGTCTATAGAAATTATACAATAGTAGTGTTTGTTTGTGATGCTATAATGCACCCTATACAATATATGATGTCATCAGGAATGATCTTAGAGAAGAAAGGTGTCCTCATTCATCTAAGGACTATTTAATTTGATATGACATTGATGATTTTAATGAGTTCCCAAATTGTCTTCATAACTCTATTTCAACAGCTTTTAATTACATTTTTTAATCTCCACTCGTATAATTTAATGTAAAAGTGATATATTGAAAGCTTATTATACCAGTTTCCTGGAAACCATTAGCACCTGTTTGCAGCGTTGGAATTTTTAATTATTCCCATGATATTGCTGCTTATAACTCGTTCCCCCGTTAGAATGAGAAATATCTGGCAATAACAATTACATATTTCAAGAAAATATGATAAGCTTGCGTATCGAGATTTTAGTTTAACATCTGATGCACCTACACAAGCTAGCAACGTAGTAAAACAACCGGAACACAATGATTACTTCAATTTAATAATTGAACTATCAACCAATTCAACTGTCCCAAACGTCAAACATATTCCTTATCTCTACGGTTCTATATAACTTGGTCATCTAGTCGCCTTTCGTAAAGTATACGTATCAAAGTCATCATTCATACTCTTGCGGTGTCACGATCGGCCGGGGGCTTAATCCAATTTGAAATTCAACCAGCCAAGTTAAAATGTCTGGTTAATTTGACAGGGAGAATGAACATGAGACGCTTTTGGAATTCGACGGGTAACGTCATGAATCTTGAGATGAAACGTGAGGGCGCAATGACCGACCTATTTAAAGGCTCCAAGTACATATTTTGAGTACGAATATTTATAAGCAGAGTTTAATTAAGCGCAGTAATAGAGAAGCAATGGGTTATGTCATTAACGATCTAATCGTGAAAGTCGAACTCGTGATAGTTCGATGCACTCTAAGGTTATTGATAAATTATTGCTCTGGAAGTCGGATTAATGGTCCACATATGAGATAAGTGCTCGACCAAAGTTTGGATTTTCTCCAATGATGTGGCGTGAATTCGGCTCCCATTCAATACCGAGTTTAATCTTTTAAATTGTCGCAGAACTTCGACCAAAACTTGAATCGCACTGTCAAATTATTTGTCTCCAACTTGGCACGTCCGCTGCACTAGTGATTTCATTGGCACATCACAGCGTCTACTGAGCGCCAAATCGTAAGCCGAAAATTGAAGCTCATTCCTGTTTTATCGATGCTTTAAACTTGGAATTTCCGAGCGACCTCTCGTTGGCACCGTAATGAATGGTGCCCCGGAAGGATAGCTCGTTTTGTGTCAGCCAGGTGGTATCGAGTTCCCGCATTAAACAGATTGATGTCGAGAGCAAGGGCTCCACTTAGTGTAATTAAAAACCTTAAAAGATTTACACTGAATTTCAGTTCTGCTTCGATTCCGGTCGCTTTGAAAGGGTTATTGGAAAGGATTGATTGTTGAATAAGAATCGAATGTTTCTGTTAAAATTGTTGCCGATCGCGGTAGTTGTTTCCGTTTACGTTTTTGCGTCAGATTTCATTACCCGTTGCGATTGCATGTTTACATATAAAATAATGAATGGGAGAGCGGGGTGAAATGTGTTTTCAAAATACATGTAAAGTTGTATTTTGAAACCGACTGCGGTGAACAACTCAGAGTTGGTACTTTATCAAAAAATCATACAGTCAGCACGCACGTATACGTAACTGAAATGTGTTGGCTATGACGTCATCCAAAATGCACAAAGACCGTAGAAAGAAACATAATTGAAAAACTTGTTCCTGTGTTTGTGGAACATTTTATAATTTAGCTTCATAAACCACAAGCGGACTCGCACCGTACAAAGGTTAAATAACAGGAGTATTTAAATTCCTCGCGTTACATAAATCTTCAATTTAAATTAAAAATGTCTACAAAATTAGGTTGCTTTCTTCACAAAGCCTCACTTTAATATATCACTGGAACACCGTGGAGCCTAATAACAATCGCTTAACGCCCGTGGTCCGTGTAAACACGTTTAAACGGGTAATTCCTTACAAAAGCACACTTTAATATCATTATAATGTCGACAATTTGTGTGAGAGTGGAAGCGATGAGAGTGTCACAGAGTGCTGTGGGTCTGGGAATTACTAGTGATGGAATGGTTCGGAAAAACGGGAAAAAACTTGGCGTTCTACCTAAATGGAGCTTGGCAGCTTACAGAATAGGTACTATCTCTTCTTTATATGCAGAAAATAACTGAGACTATTTAAAACAAGCAAATAATTGGAATCAAAATGCTCGTCAATTTTCGACGGTTTATAAAATAAAGTCGGATATCAAATAAGTTAGACCAATTTTCTTCAACATACAGTAAAAGGCAGCAACAAAGGTGTTCTTTGATGACATCTTAACTAAATCAACGGACATTTCAAACTTTTTTTAAAAACTACTTTCATCGCTTAACACATCAACACTACAAAGCGGTGACTTTCAAAGTCCCGTAGTTTAAGTCACGCTCACAGTCCATTAGTGTTTCCTCTTTTTTGTCAGAAACAACACAAATGATCAGTAACTCGATTTACCTCATTATGACACTCCATCCTCCTATATGGGGTCAGTAACCTCACGATGGCTATCCATCCAGTATTCCAGAGTGATGAAACGAGATGACAGTAAACGAATAATAAAGAGGAAGATAGTTATTTTGACGCTATAGATAAGGTTTTAGTTATACCACTAGACTATAGAGGAAAGATGCCTAGCAACTCGGTATGTCCTGACAAAGAAAAAAGATAGAAACAAAAGTAAAAGGGTAGTGAGAGAGGTAGACCGAAAAGATCATACCTATACCAAGTCAATGAAAGTATCGACGTCAAGTCATACCAAGAGGTCAAAAAGATGGCTGAGGATCGAATGAGATGGTAAATTTCCATCGACAAGAGCTATGTTTAGAACATGTTGGATAAAAAATGTCTCATTCAAATTTATGAATCTTCATAATCAATTACTTTTGATGCTATTCTCAATTACAATTTCATGAATGACGTAACTTACTTACAATAGCACGTCAGTGAACTACTATGTAATTTCATACCGCACTTCCTGTTGCGATTACACATAACCATGTAATGAACCTACACTTTTTGTCACCGTCGTCCTTGAAGCGTAAAATGACTTGTCACTTACGTTATGTGTGTACTTGTGTATGTACTTGGTTGGATTGCTTCGGTGATGTAAACAATCACCCGCCATTTGCCACACATGTGTCATGGTTCTTGTTCCAACTTCAACGAGCTCGAATCTAACAACTTTTATTATTAGTTGAGCAGCTCTTCTCACATTGTATAAGTAATAAAATCCATATTTGGACTATAAACGGTTTATGATGTGACGTAAAGTGCGATGTAAATGCATACGATTTATTGATAAATGACGTTTTCGGCATCAATAATTCAGAGCGGTTATAAATAAAGGAATCCAAAGTGAATGTAGTAGATGTGTGGAATGCCCTGCCATCGTTTATATTCTCAGAAAAGTAAAACCTGGGATCAAGAGTTCACAGAAATCTATACTAATATTATAAAGCTGCAGAGTTTGTTTGTTTGTTTGTTTGTTTGTTTGTTTGTTTGAACGCGCTAATCTCAGGAACTACTGATCCGATTTGAAAAATTCTTTCAGTGTTAGATAGCCCATTTATCGAGGAAGGCTATAGGCTATATTTTATTTCCGAAAAAATTAGGGTACCGTAAGAAAATTGCAATTTTGCAACCCAAGGTGTGAAATCGAAAATCTATTTTTGCGTGCGCTGCCAAAACTATTGACACTAGAACAAAGTAATGTATTACGGGTTTGTAGGTCTCATTAAGATCTACAAAAAAGTCCGCGAGAGCATATGTCTAACTATTATAGTAATGCCACAATAAGTGATCTTTTATTTTAACATTTTAATTTTTAATGCCGCTGCTAGAAAAGACTCATTATTTGTATCTTGGTATTAATCCTTATCAAAATAAATTACTTCTTATTCAAAACTGCTTCAATGCCTTTATATAACTTTTTAAATCATTCAATTCGGACATTCCATTCGAAAGATATCACGAGTTTAAAAATATAAGTAGTAGTAGAAAAATAAAACCGCCGCACCGCAGCGCAGCGGGACACGCGGTGAAGTGAGGGGGGGCACCGGGGGAATCTATGAAATAGGTAAAGTGCGGTCGCGGACCAGGAAGACCTCTAGCTGCGCAATTCAAACGTGCGGTCCAAGAAAAATTAACTTAGAATTAAAATATGATAATGGGTACCTACAGCAGGTAACGCGGTGAGGGGGCACCGAAGTGCGGGAATAATTTTGGAGTATACGGAATACGAGTATATACGCTTTCGCGCCTAAACTACTAAACCGATTTATATGAAATTTGGTTCATAGATAATTTGAGCCCCGGGGAAGGGACATAAGATACCTTTTATCGCGATAAACTGTAGCCCACGCGGGTGAAACCGCATGGAACAGCTAGTTACCTTAATAAAATAACTTGTATATACCATCAATTTGCTAAGATTATGAAAAATATAATGAAAGGCATAAATCCACTTAACGTTTCACAAGAATCATAATAAAGAATCTCATGCTATTCTATGCCGCTAGTTTTATTTACTTTTATTAATATTCTGACGATTCTAAGTACCAATTCAAGAGTTCAAAATGCCCAGAGGCATAATTTGAGGTAAACTAAACATATACAATATAGTACCTACTTGTTAGCTTGTAACTGGACGGCATCGAATAGTATTCTCAGAGGCTGCCATTGTCACTGAGTTATAATAGGTGGGTCAAATTGCATGCAATTAGAAATGATATGTGACAAATCCGGCCTTGTATCGCATGTCTGGATCGTAAACTTAGTGTAACATATGCAAGAAAATAATTATGGCTATATATGTATGTATCTGATAATTATTATTACTTATCTAGACAATTATAACATAAGGTTACTCACAGATCCCGATTCTGAACTAAACATGGGATTTATATTTAATTGTAATCGTTATAGAAGTAATCCTTTAGCTTGTTATATGAATATAGAATATACAACATCATGACAAATGTAATGCTAATTAACATTATTATTTTGTTCCAGCAGCAGCTATTCGTTAGTTAGTTCTGAAAAATGATTTGATCATGGAATTAATAACGGACAGAAACCATTTCGCTAAACATTCTACTATTTCTATAATGTCATGCTTAAAGGAATTTCCATTGCGCCAAAGGTTTTGATAACTAAACGAATTTAAGTTTTCGGTCTCACCAAACAAAGACCAAGCCTTATTTCAAAGTAAATTAGAATGACAAAGCAAAAGCAATTAAAGCGTTCATCCAATAAAGCGCAGTGGAGCTGTGAATTATCCTATTTAATCTGTGTGAGCGTTAACGCGGTAAGATCATGAGCATCCGTTCTCGCGACAATGGAAATTATTAGATGCAGTCAGTTCCTGATTAACACATCCCAGAGACAGTGTAGCTCATATTATCTTGAACAACAAGCATTATGATATTATTGTTAAAAAAGAAAATTATTGCAGAAAAGAAAACCAACCAAGAAGTATTGGACATAGTTGGAGAAAAAATAACGTTATAAACAGCAGTAGAGATAAGAAGAGGTAAGATGTTTGGCAACTTGGTACGTCATGACAAATAAATGAAAAACCATCTTAGAAGGAAAAGTAGAAGGGAAGAGAGGGAGAGGTAGATCTAGAAGAACATACATAGACCAAGTCAAAGCTTAACGTCATGTCGTACCAAAAGGTCAAAAAGATGGCCAAGGACAGGACGAGATAGAAAGTGCTCCACCGAAAAGAGCTCAGCTCTTTAATAAACTTAATAAGTTATGTGTGGATTTGCCATCGCTCAAAATGGGAAGGAAAACATCGTGAGGAAACCGGTATGTCCAAGAACCATAATATTCAAGGCCATGCGACATCTGCCAACCCGCGCTGGGCTAGTGTGGTAGATTCACGGCCCATACTCTCTCTGATGGGCAGAGTCTCAACAGTGGGCACGTTATAGACTGATAAAGATGATGGTGAAACTTTTCGTATTATTCCTAGAACGTCAGAGCTCGTCCTGAGATTATTTTTGCCATAAATATACTCTTTACTAGATTTATTTTCAAGTTAATAAAACATAAAGTAGTGAGTGATACTGAAAAACGAAAAGCTTTTTAAAAGGTTAACCTTTTAAACATATTGAATTACATACAAAATAAACGTTATTTTTTGTTTGATTTGGTAAGTACAAATCATTCTCATAAATACAGTGTATTTTTTTGTGGCACCTATAAGTCTTTTGAGCCCTTCAGTTCAATAATGTGATTGCAAATCACTTTAAACGCCATTCATCAAAATTCACTCAATTAAATGGCTATAAAAATAATTATATGTTCATTGTCATGTAAAATTAAATTTTCAAAAGAGATCATAATAGTCCAACCTAGATTCGACGACCGATAATAAGCAGAGCCAGGCCATTCAAAGAACTAACTCTGAAATGGAGATGGAAATAATTGGTCATTAGAATACGAGATTGGATTTGCTTTGAACGACATCTATAAAAAATCAAAGGTTTTCTCAAAAGAATGCTCAAGAATAGAAAATACTAGTAGTGGATGTCTAAATAAAATTTAAAATAATTTCTTAGAATTATATTTCGGCTCTAAGTTTATATTAGATTGTATGATAACAAGCTTAAAAAGATACTGATCAAAGCTATAATTTCTACGAATGGTTCGTTAATTAAATTTGAATAAATTAAGTTTTTGATTGGTAAATTGGTAAAGCAATTAAAAGGCAACCGCAAAATTGACCCTATGGAAGTATTCCAATCTACCGTCGGTTAAAATGCAAATTAAACAAATTGATATCAAGCCCCAAAAAATCTAAACCCCCTAATTACCGGATTTGCTTAAACTTTAAACAGATCCTACGCAACGAAAACCTCAACTTTCACAATTCAACTTTGGCATTAAATTTACAACGGTACCAAAGCAACTTACATGCACCAAAATAAACCTTATGATTATTATGTTAAAGGTGAAAATTGATGGATGAGCGTGGAGCTCTTGTTTTGACAACTCATTATTGGTATATTCCTAATTGGGCAGTTCGTTTGGTTGCCGAAACGCGCATCGAGATTGGGCCGAATTCGGTAACCGTACCGAATGTTTACGTTTACCGAATAAATTTTCACGTTTGTATAGCTGATTGCTCGATGAGGTCACCCTATGCGTTTGGAATAAGATCATCCTGCGTTTATTGAGAGCACCAAAGCAAAATGTCCGAACATCTGTCGTTTTATCTGGAACAGGCCGCAGTAAAACACCAAGCGTAAGTTATAATTGAGCGTTAATAGTATTGAAAATTAAGGAAGCAATACAACTTTATAAATACATAAATGGCTAAACTGCAAGTGATGATTAACAGACAAGAAGAGCGGATACAAATAAATTAACCACAGACTAGTTGTAAAACTCAATGTGAGACGGAAGAGCCTTAATATAGAGATCCAAGTACAGACAATCTAAAATATAATACAGCAAACCATGAGCCGTCCATCAACACATAATAGCACTACACAACGACAGCAGAATATCAATTGCGAAAACTATTTCTCTTTCCCCAAATCGAGTCTGACAAATTGAGCACGAAGCAGGCACTGTTTATAGCCAAGGTCATCATAATAGAGAAACTGAATTGTCCATAAACGAACCGCTTTGATACAAAAACAAATGTATTTGTTTAATAAGGGAAAAATAACAGATAATGCAATAAACAACCCTACAACAGGTGTGCTTGTAACTTAATGAAATATTCAAGCGACGTAGTTTGTAGGCTTTGGTATTCAGGGGACGTGCGCATACGTCAAAACAGAGAGGTTGCTTGTTTGACAAAATTAAGTGGGCCTCGAGTCACAATAGAATTTATTATTTACTGCCGTTTTTCTGTGTCCTTGTTCGGCATACATTATCTCCCTTTATTTTGTATACGGAAGGGAAAACCGGGCGGTTGGCAGACCAGCTGCCTCATGCGACGTTGCTTTATTCTGAATTCAGATATGTTGTACGTTTTCTCTTTGGTAAATTTGTAATATCATTGTTATCAGACTGATACGACTACATTCCCACTGATGGGACTCAGGTCTTCACTCAAAGAAAGTTTGGGTCATAATCTGCTACGTTGGTTGGTTTGGTAGATGCCGCATGCTCTTTAATATTGTGGTCCCTGGATTTGAAGGTTTCCTCATGATGTTTTCTACATTAATTTGTATCATATCATGTAATACAATAATGCTCTCTTATGACTATTCTTGGAACTTCCAAACACTCAGATTGAGAACCAACGACACTAGTACCAAATCATAATTTCGGAAAATAACATGATAAATGTAAAGCTTAAGTGATTCAAAATATGACCTTTGACGTCAGCTTTGATCAGCTTACTTTTACTATCGATCTAACAAATACTGTTCAGGAACAAAATAACATTGTGTTTCAAAATTAGTCAACAATTTTGTGACATTCAAAAAGCAGAGTTCTTAGTATCGAACGTAATTATAATATTCAAGAATCTTAATACGCTTGAGACCTGTCCAACTTCGGAGGAATAAATTAAGATTACCAAAAATATGCTTTGACTTATAACAAATGCAAATTAAGGTTGAAAAATATAAAAGGTTCTTTGTGAAACATTTTGCGGTGCGTTTGGGAATACGTCGCTTTCTTGTCAAGTTTAATTTTAAGTTTTGCTTGGAATATGAAAAATTTCATCATCGCGCTCGAAGAAGAAGATATTGTTATGAAGTGGAATTGTTGCGTTATAAAATGTAATGTTTAGTATGATTTGAGCTTAGGCGCTCGTAACGAAGCTCTGCGGGTTAAGCAACGTTCTCTGCGGTCTCTACTGGGATGGGTGACCACTATTTGTATTTACAACTGAGCGCTTCCGTGCCTCGGAGGGTAGGTACGTTAAGCCTCAGTTATTGTCTTATGATAGCAGTCGTTAGACTATGTGAGGCATTCGGGAGGTCTGAAGTTTCTGTAACTGGGCTGGTCAATACCCTATTCGCCAACCCGCACTGGGCCCCGTGTGGTGGATTATGACTCTCTGAGAGAAGGTGTGTTGCCCAGCAGCGGGAACGTAGTAGGCTCATGAAGATGAGTTTAGGCTTAACTTTATATCATACACCTACTATCTTAAATATATATTATAACTCAGAGGTAACTGACTGACATAGTGATCTATAAACACACAGCCCAAACCACTGGACGGATCGGGCTGAAATTCGGCATGCAGGTAGATGTTATGACGTAAGCATCCGCTAAGAAAGGATTTTGATTAATTCTACCTCCAAGGGGATAAAATAGGGGATGAAAGTTTGTATGAAACTTTGTCAATTTTAAACCAATCGAGCTGAGACTTTGCATGCAAAAAGCTGTAGCCCACGCGGGTGAAACCGCGGGGAACAGCTAGTTTCTCAATAAAAAGAGGACTGTAGTGCGATTTTAATTCACTCTGAAAGTTTCCGTGTCGGATTTGACGTCACTTTCGCTTCACCGAAACGTTTTCCGAGAGCAAATTGGTGGCGGAAACTTGTACGTGTACGCTGGTTTGTCAAATTAAATATCAGTTTCCAAATTCAGATTAATTAATCGTGTCTAAAAAATCTGAAGGAAATTTTTCCGAATCCGTGGTCGGAAGAGTTTCCGTGTGAATTAGAATCGCACTGCTGGTGTCCTTAAATTGAATAGTGCAAAAATACTGTTCAATAAATATGAACAATAGACTATCTCTGTCATTAAACATTCATCACTTCATTCGCCAGTTCCGCAAACAAAAATTGTAAAGTGATTTCCAACAATTGACTTTCCAAAAATCATTGTTCGAGCACATGGGCATACACTCCGGACATTATGTAAATCTTTACGACTAACAAATGTGGGGTAAACAGACCGAATGTTGACGGCAATAATTGCAACGCGATTATTCAATTTGACGTTTCGCAATCAGCGGGCACAAACGAGCAAACACAGTAATCAAACACGCCGGAATCGATTATCAACTCGATTCGATTCGAAAATGTTCGATTCAGAGCGAATTTATATTCATTTTCCTACTTTAATATTTTGCCAATCGATTCTGGTATTTGGGTCGGCGTTGATGTGCTCAGTGTTTCTGACAGGAATATGCAATTGTCGTGTAATGTTTGATACAATTTGTTTTATGCTCTTATATTATTAGGTTTTGCTTAGATACATGAATCTGTTTTAGTCTTACCAAAAGACTCGCGTCATCATTATCAGCCTTTCACGTTCCCACTGCTGGGACTCTGGCCTTCTCTCAGCTGCTGGGCTGTAATCTACCACGCGGGCCCAGTGCGGGTTGGTAGATGTCGCATGCCCTTGAATGTTGCAGTTCTTGGGCATGCCAGTTTCCTCACGATGTTTTCCTTCACCGTTTTGAGCGATGGCAAATCCGCGCATAACTTATTAAGCCATAGGTGTGGGACCGAGAGGATTCGAACGCGGTATCAGCGCCTTGTAAGGCTCACGCGTTACCATTCGGCCACCATCGTCATATACGTAAAATAAAATATTACTAAAACCCTTTTCCTAAACTTTACTACCTAAATACCCTCTAGCTATATCCATAACATAGTACATTTTAGAACAAGTTTCACTAATCTCTCGGGGACAGTGAAATGGCACGCTCGGTTCCTGGGGGACCCATAACTAACGTTCCTTTTATGACACTATAGAATATTTTAAGTGCACGAGGCCTTGGCGGGGAGCCTTGAGTCCTGCGTAGATTAAAGGATCGTGATAAAAATTTCATATTAGAGAAATTTGAGACACTATCATTTGATACAGAGGTTTTAAAAATGAAATTATTAAGGATGACTAATGCTATTAAACTTTTGAATCTAGATTAGTTATACAAATGGATGGATATATCAATGTATTATTTGGTGAACCACAATACAAATGTGAATAGAATTTTCGTAGAGTAGAAGAGGTAATCGACTTGACTTTGTAAACTACAGTTTATATTAGACTCGATGTGGCAGTGTGGCTTAATTGGCAGCTCCACAGTATTCAGTGACATAGTATTGATAGCATAAATTATTCAGTGGACCATCAGTTTCTCACGGCGACATAATGTTTTTAACTCCACTTCAACTAAGATTCACCGCATGAAATCGCTCTGGATTACGTAGCATCGCATTGTTCAAGTGAGACATCGGATTAGAGGTAAAATATGTAGAAGGAGGGGTTACTGAATTGATGATGCAGATTAAAGGTCTTCTTAGACAAAGCCTGATCTTTGAAGCCTTTGGAAGTAGAGAAATCGACGCTGTTTAGTTATTTTGCATTTTAATTATTGTTTGGGTAAATGCCATTTTAGCTGTCACGTTTCGTTACCCTCGTCTTTTGCAACGAGATTAAAGGGATAAATGCTTTGTTGTGCTCAATTTAGTGTTTAATTTTAGAATTAAAAGTAAAATTATTATGATCTCGGTTGGGAACAGGATTGCTTTAAATTTACGAGAGTTTTGTATGTTAATTATGAAAATAACAGCGTGTTTGCATTTTTATTCGTGGCTGATTATTTTGAACCAGATAAAGAAGAAGAAGTTCAAAATATTGACAGTGAAGTTGTTTCGAATCTTGTAGTAACAGTTACATTGAAGACCAAGTACATCGATCATAATATAAGAGTTCAAATGATCGAGCGACAGTCAGTCTATACAATATTAGATACAAAGGTCTAAACGACCGTCTATTGTGTTCACAAATCGTCGATGCAGATAACAGTCCCGGAGGAAAGCCCTCAGAAGCTATTGTGATGAGCTCTTTGTCTTACAGGAGCAAGTGATGGACTCTAGCGAACTGGATCGAATATTTGCTTGGAATGGCGTGAAGTTTACTTTATAACAGGTCAATTTAATTTTGTGCACATCGATTTGAATGGGGTTGAATGCATAATGCTTATCTAACCTACATTTTAGCTTCGAACTCTTCGTTTCTTCAAATGATTTGATAATGTTATCGATGTTGGATAGTAAGTTAATGATGCAAAAGGAAAATACAATCGATTATTCAGAAAACAAACAATAATCCAGCAAAACACTTATTTCAACCATTTCAATTTCGTTACGTCAACGACATTGATAAACGTTTTCAGAGCTCGCTCGAAACAAAAACATTGAAATATTCACGGAATCCAATCCAAAGCCTCCATAAGGAAACACTGCACTCCATCTTTCACGAAACGAGCATTCCGTTTATTAGCAGCCCCCATTTCATCGCTGAATGGATCTCCGCCGGCATCAGTCACTTGCTGAATCGTTTACATTTCATCTATCTATTCGGTAGATACTTCATTGGATTGATGAAATTAGATATTTGTGTTATTTGTTTCATGGATAGGGATGTGAGTTTTATGCTTCTGTATATAGGGCATTATTTCTCTTTGGTTTTACTTTTATTTTGTTTTTCTGATATAAAACGAGCGAATGGTTATTATGCTGATTATTTCTAAGCTACAAGCACTAAAGACATTGTTTTTTAGACTGATAGTGCACAACTTTTTAGTGTACATTTTAAACAATAGTGGCCCTAAAACGCTGCCTTGGGAACGCTATATTTTGTGGCTATTCTCAGAGTTATAAGACCGCACGGCCTCCGATATAGCTTTACAACTGATACTGCCGGGATAGACAGCTTATCGTGCCCTCCGAAGCATGGTAGCACTCAGTCTAAAATATCACTAAACGGTCACCCATCCAAGTGAAGGCCGTACTGAGTGTTGCTTAACCTAGTTGATCTTTACCGGTTCAGCTATACCATGAGCGATAGCCTTGTATTGAAGCGAAAATGTTAACGTAGTTACATCAACCAATCAAAAATAAGCAACCCTACATTACTTGTACAAACCTACATCTCTATATAAGTATAATGACTACTCATTCATTTTCGTCCCCAGCTATATTATAAGTACAAGGCTCTACTTGCCCCGCCTCGTACGCGTCAACACTCGCGTCTTTAATAGCTTTATTATTAATCTTCAGTGTAATTTCCTTCGGGTGATGGATGGTAAGCGATGCCGTGAACTTGTACTCGTATATTGAGTGAGGTTAGGTCACAGGGTGAACAACTGAACAGTCGAGTAGGTCGAAACAATATGTTTTGTGACGGAGTTAGGTTTTCATCGCTTGAATTGATTTTCTTTGTGCTTGAGTCGTTTGATAAACTTTTGAACGGAGTTTTTTTTAAGCATAAAGTGTTTTTAAATCTCGTTCAGATTAATCTATCTATCTAATCTATCTATCTTTTATCTTCGTCGTGATCAGATTCAATTTTATTTTTTTATTCCAGGAATCCAGATTCAAGAATCACAACATTAAACGCCATGCGACATCTACCACTCCGTACTGGGCCTGCGTGGTAGATAAAGGCTCATACTCTCTCCCTGAGAGAAGGCCAGGTAACTGCCGATGCTGATGATTTTGTACAATTCTAACAGTACTTACCTATGTATCTATTTCACTAGGAGATTTTAGAAGCCTTTTCAAGATCGATTTTACTACATAATATATCAGAATTACTAGATAGTTAATCAATTTATTTCAATTTCAGTCATTTATTGCATTCATATGTTTGTATACATGAGATCTTAGAGGTTAAGATTAGCGATGGACCCGAATAGGGTATAGCAATCTAGGAGCGGACCGATCCATTTTAACTTATTAGTTTGATTTTAGTAGCTTTGAACTACAGGATAGTTAATGAAAGAAAAATGAGGATTGAGTGAATTTAGAACGGAGATGGATTTAACCCTTGATTAACACATACATGTAGCCTACTTTTATCCTGAAATAAGATTCCTGCGAGACCAAACAAGAACCGTGAGTGTCACCGAGATACGCAGGTAGTAAAATCTTAAGTCATTTACAAATCAAACATTTGTGTAAAGTTCTCCTTCTGTCTTCGGATATTTTCACTGTACCGAGGTCCGTAGCTAATGACGCGACCGTCCTATTTTCAAATCGAACAGATAGCGTGACTTAATGCTGTTCCAGGACTTTCGATTATAACTTTAAAGTTGGCTCAGTAGCTAATCAACTCTAGCGACGTTGGAAAGGTGGAAGAGTAATGGTTTCAGGTGCGGCGTTTGATTTTTGAGAGTGAGGCTGATAGATTAGGTGTGTCGACAACACGACACACTTTTTGACAGACTAAGAAGAAGGTAAAGAAGAAGAAGGGCAAACAAAAGAGGTTTCTGAATTCGACCGTATTTACTTTTTTTAACCTTTGTTCGCGGATAACTTCGACGTTTATGAACCGATTTTGATTTTTTTGTTAGAAAGAAGATATGCCAAGGGAACCAGAATCTGATGATGGCATCCCAGAGAAATCGTAGAAACCTGAGTTTGTTTCTTTTTGTTAAAAATTATCTTTTTGCCTAGTTGCATTTTGCGGTACATGACGCTCCTTAGTCGCCTGCTTTCAGCACAGCTGTCTATTGTCGTTAGTGGAATATCTATCATTAGCCTATTACGTTCCCATTTCCACTGCTGGGACACTGGCCTTCTTTCACAGATATAAAACCATAATCGACCACGCGGTTGATGCATGTTGATAATAACCTAATGACTCTGGGGAAGGGCATTGAATACTTTTTATATAGCTTTACTAGTTGCGCCCTGCGTCTTCCCGTTATCCCTCAGGAGCCTTCTTCCAGGATAAAAAGTAGCCTATATGTTAATCCAGGGTATAAGCTACCTCCATTCCAAATTTCATTCAGATCCGTTCAGTAGTTTTTGCGTGAAAGAGTAACAAACATCCATCCATCCATCCATCCATATTATTAGGATAAATTGAGAATATTATTAAGTTAAACATAATATCTTACTACTGGACGTATAATCCTTATTTATAGCACCAAATTACCGAGCCTTGAGCTGTTGTAAAGTAAACAAACTGTCGAAGGAAACCCTAACCAATAGAGATTTACCTCCAAAGCCGTCACAAAACAAATCCCTCACGACGCAACAACCAGAAAGTTTGCGCCAGTAAAACGGGTGAAAAGGCTTCGCTTTCACATTTAAAAAGTTCCGCTGCCCTAAGGGTCTGAGCTTAAACGAGCCCTATTTTAGGTTCAACCTACTTTCAAAGCACTGAAAGCGCGACAGCCATAAAGTCTTGGCTGGTGAATAATTTTATTCATCTTAGTGACGGGAGTTTGTGCCCTTTTTCACATCTTACAGGGTAGTGAGTATGGAAATATAGTAGGAAGTGACGATGAATATGACGCGTTCATAGCGGGGCTTGCCAAGTCGTTTTTAACTGATAAAGATCGAGGTTTCAGCAAAGTTTTTGCGGTCACTTCTTGGATGGGTGACCACCTGAACTCTAGTGGTATTTACAAGTAAGTGCTTTTGTGCTCCAGAGGGCACGTTAAGTCGTGGGTCTCGGTTGTTGTATTAGAATAGCATTCAGTGGTCTGAAACCTCCGATACTTAAGGCTTGTCATTACTAGCCTATCTGACATAACGCACTCGGCCCGCGTGATGGATTATGACCTCACTCACACTCGCTGTAAGAAAGCTTGTGTTTGTCGTTTTAAAGTACAATTTTGAGTTTTTTTCATATTGTGTTCCAGCTGTAGGAACGAAATCGGCTGATGATGATTATGGCAACTAACTAACTCCCATCGCTCAGCGACCCAAAGTGTGTCTTGGCCTCCGAAACGAGAGAGCGCTCTTCTCTATCTTGAGCGATTTCAACCCAGTTCAGAGTCTGGAGTTCGAGCAGGTCCGCCTCCACTGCGTCCTTCCAGCGGTATCTAGTGCGTCCGACCGGCCTACGGCCATTCGATCGTCCCAATATGATGATTATAATCATGAAATTAATTTGAAATGTAAACTCCTCAAATTGATTGAAAAATAATCTGGTTGAAACACAGTTCCCAGCTCGGGAATCGGAGGTTATATAATTACTCATGGCAAAATTTCTAACATCAACAAATGCTGATTGATTGATTCATGTGGTCAAAAGGGGTGCTACGCTACATCTGGATTGGGAACTGGCACGCTAAAACACATCGATGGGCGTTACCATTATTTAGTGTCACATAATGACGTCACTTGATCTAAATCAAACAGTTTTCCATAGTCATCCGTTTTGCTCCAGTAATTTATGTAACACTCAACGTGTAAAATGAACCATAATCGTCACTGAGCGTGTCAAATTTAACCACTGTCTCGTCAATAATTTGTTCAAATAGGCATGTAGAGGCTATGTGGTCTATCTTATAGTGACTGTTACACTAACTGTGAGAAGCTACGTAGTAAGTGTTGAATGAACTGTGGCAGAGTTGCGAGAGACTATGTTAGTTGTAACAACTTGAGGGGTTCATTATGCATGAACCCATATATTTTTATTAGAAACTTTTGTTTATTTTTTTATTATTAAAACAATGAAATTTTCTTTCGTTTTTTTTTGCTTTTACGCATCTTTAATAATTAACTTTATTATTACAATAGCAAACAAAGAAATAAATTGTCAAATTGAAATTTTTAAATGCATGAAATAAAAGATTTTTTTTTTCTTATTTTTTATTTTTTTTTGTTAGTTGTTAAGTAAAATAAAATAACTCCTATTTTTACCGAATGTTACTTAAAATACTTCGACGACTTCGTCTCTTAACATCAAGTGACTTGTTGGCAAACACTGGTGCCGATTCGGTTTTGCATTTTCTATAACTAAACTAAGTTTGACAGGTCTAATAGTACTGCTGTCCTTTTTTTACATCAGTGGTTAGAAAAAGACAGCAATACTATTAGACCTGTCAAACTTAGTTTAGGTTTAGAGAAAGCAAAACCGAATCAACACCACTACCTTGTTAGGAAAAAATAACTATCTGCAATTTTTGTTGTTAATGTTGTATCTGTAATTTTTTCCATATCCTGCAGGAATATGTTTCCGGGATAAAAAGTAGTCTATGTTCTAATCCAGGGTATAAGTTATCTCCTTGCGAAATGTCGGGCAAATCCGTTGAGTCATTTCATACAAACTCCGTCACAAACTTTCGCGTTTATATTATTAGTGTGACGAACAAACTCTACACTGGAACTACAAAACTTTGTGTGGAAAATTGATAGAATCTATGTAGAAACTATGTCCTAAGCTGTGGTTAAAAGCGAGTGTGTAGTGTGTGTGTACTTAGTAACTATTACCTAAGCTGTGTTATAAATAGGGTACGGACGACAACTAGGCGCCAATGCGCTTCTATGCTCTGCTTTCAAGCCGACATTGTAGTGCCAAAGAGTAACTGGTTGAGCTGTATAGAAGGGACTAATAAGTCCTAACAAGAAAGTCCAAACTTGAAAACTTTTTCTTCTGTGGCAAACGTGCTCAAATACCAATTTAAAATAACTAAACACAGACATTAATTAACAGAAGTCATAAAAAATAACTAAACAATTAAGTAGGTAGATATTACATATTTATATGGGAGGAAAATAAGGAAGTCGGAAATTATGATGCTTAAACAATCTCTGGTATAATTACTACCTAATTATTTAATTTGTATAATAATAAATACATAATTACATGAAATTGCTTATCGTCAGTCTTTTAATTGACATTATAATAATATCTTTTTAAATGTTATACCTTTACCTCTTGCATTTTAATTATTTATGACAAATGTAATAAAGTTTGAGAGCGATGGTGGCCGAACGGTTAGGCGTGCGACTTACAAGACGCTGACACCGAGTTCGAATCCTCTCGGCCCCGACCTCGACCTACTTAATAAGTTATGTGCGGATTTGCCATCGCTCAAAACGGTGAAGGAAAATATCGTGAGGAAACCGGCATGTCCAACAATTGCAACATTCAAGGGCATGCGACATTTACCAACCCGCACTGGGCCAGCGTGGCAGATTACAGCCCATACTCTCTCTCTGAGAGAAGGCCAGAGTCCCAGCAGTGGGAACGTGAAAGGCTGATAATGATGATGATGAATAAAGTGTTAATCGTTTTTATCACAATAAAACAAACGTATTTCTTTTAATTTCATACAAACCACAACCTTTAGGTAACTCGGCAGAAATTTCGACATGCAATCGTCTGAACCATCTGCACTATTCTACCATCTTTGCCAACGTATAATATTACATTCACCACAGATTTCAACGCTCCGCGCAGATCCTCCCAGACGGGCGGAGTCGGGTTACACCACCTAGTCTATAGAGGATCTCGAGTGTTCGTGTTACGAATAAAAAGTTACATTGTTCTCTCCTTTCAAGGTTGCAATCACATTTTGGGAACATAAAGTGAAATCACGAATTCATTTGCTAAAATGAGAAGTGTGAAATTTTCTTGAGTCTGAGTGATACATGTCTTTAAATAAATAATAATATCAATTATACCGATAACCGATGGGGAAGAAAGGTTCTCGAGTAGCGACCACGAATCGGAAGACGTTCTGTAGGTAGGCCCCCCACTAGGTGGACCGACGACATTGTAAGAGTCGCAGGGAGCCGATGGATGCAAATGGCTAATAGCCGTTCATGGTGGCGTTCAAGGGGGAAGGCCTATGTTCAGCAGTGGACTTCTTCCGGCTGATGATGATGATGATGAATATCAATTATGAAATACATTGCTTATATTTTATAATACATACTTATAGCAGCTGCGCCCCGTGGTTTTACTCGCGTCTTCCCGTTATCCCTTAGGAACCTTTTCCGGGATAAAAAGTATCCGATGTCTGTCTCCTGGTTCTAAGCTCCCAACCAATTTTCAGCCAAATCGGTTCAGCCGTTCTTGAGTTATAAATAGTGTTACTAACGCGACTTTCTTTTTATATTTAGATTGATTTCAACGATAGATTCAATGATTACATTTTTTATTAAATTTAATTATTAAAATATGCAATACTAACAATAGTATCCAAACTGTCTATATTAAACGTAATAGTGTATCAATTACATTGTACGAAGTTTATAGTATCACGCTATCGATATTAGTTTATCGATAAATTGATCGATAGTGTAATTAGTGTAATCGATTCCCAAGAGCAACTATTGATATTTTAGCAACTCTACAATCATCGTAACATCGTGGGCGTAGATAACTGAAGCGCCCGCGCCGCCGCGCCGCCGCCCGCCCAAACAGCGTCGTTTGAATGATAAACCTGCCACTTTCAGTTGATACAGTCGTTAGCGAGAGAGGGCGTGCGTGACGCGCATACTAACTGAAATGAGATTGGGAATAACGTGTGATGTGTGTGGGGACCTAGAGAGATGGAAATGGCATTTTGTTACGATAGCACGAAAATAACAAGATTTTAACTCTTCGCAGATTCTTGAATTTTCGGCCACGCATGCCTTTTGAGAGCGGTACCTACTTACCTACTTCGATTTTGATGACTTTTTATCGGATTGAGTTAAGGACGACGCTTATGTATGAGTTTACATCGAAGTTAGGTTAGAAATTTTGACATAAGCTCCATACAAGTTATGTCAAAAATGTGTGTATAGATAGGGAGGTTATTAATTTCCAGCGTGTTGAGATCTCTTATAAATGGGACCTATTTCTAAAATCCAATACAAACTAATAAAAAAGAGACATCACAAAATAAAAAAAATATACGACCTTGTCGGTTTGAGCATACCAATTTGTCCCACTAGCTAAAAATGCAAGTGATTTGACCAAAATTTGATTACTAGATAGGTTTTTAATTTTGACGTGACAACGTCTTATAATTCGATGGAGCCGGCTGCACGCACGAAAAAACATGACTCATGCGGCGTTACCTCGCTCTGCGGCGTTACCTCGCTCTGAGGCGTTCCATGTAAGGCTTGAAGTGCAAGCGAGAGCGCGGAACGAGCGACAAAGAAGCACAATCGGTCAATTGACGTTGTCACGTTCAACTATCGTCAGTAAACCGACTTTACAGACAACCAATTTTTTAAATAAACTTCAGCATAGGCCAATAAAAATAGTACATAAGGTGCGGCATAAAATTAGAAGTCCATATACAGGCATATCCAGCAAGCGCAACCTCTTAGCCAACTCTAAGCCTCTCAGAACAATAAGTGCCTATTGTTTCTTGACGTGTAATCATCATAAAAAGCTTGCATTTGCTCGTTTTCGCTACTATAGACTTTTATCGCTTCGTATATGTTAGCTGGAAGTAGGTAGCATAGAATATAACAATAGGGGAAACCCTTTGGTAAAATCATGGGTGTGTTTTCGATGATTGCTGAAAACGTTGAGATATTTTTATTTTTGTCGTGCATTATAATTATAATTCAATTGTTTTATTTAATAGGACATTGTGATCACTTTAAATCTTCAAACTTAAAACTAGCTACGCCTGTTCCAACCTCCTTGCGCAGGCAAGAAACGCTCGTCAGGTAGTTTTTTGGCGCGATCGTATTGACAAATTTTATTCTTATTACTAATCTATTGAATTGGAGCATGTTCACTAAAATCCAAAGTTTTTTCGTCATGTGAATAGTTCGATTTTTTATAATAAGCTTTACTTATATGATTTAGAATCCTGTTACAATTCTACAATACGTTAAACTTTCAGTGGAGGAAAGGATCGTGATGCAATCAATACTTGGTAGCAGGGCATTTTCTGGAGCTCGTCTGGCTAGCTACTAACCTCAAGTTAAGAATCAATCGCTAAGCAGGGATATACTTATCGGTGTGTTCCAGCAGCCTCACTTGAGAGCAAGTTTCTAATCCAGGTGTAGCATGGTTCCACCTTCGACCGCATCGTCACTTAGCATCAGGTGACTGGTGATAAAACACTGTCTATCAAGAAGATAAAAAACTATAAAATAATCTTAAAGCATGCGTTTAAAAAGTAAACACGATTGAATTTAAGCTCAAGGTGTACAGTAAATTTTACAAAACATAAGTTTGTAAAACAAGGCACAAAACCATGGGAATTATGTTAAGCTACACCTTAAAACTATGCTAAAGGTTAAAAGTCTCAAATCTACCTGTTTTTAACATAGTTGAGTATTATTAATGGCTTATGTTAAACCATAAGTTAACCGTTTAATTTAATAATCATAATATATGTTGTTGAAACTGACATGTCATTGGTCAAGGCTATAAAGAACTTTAAAAAGGTGCTTTGGTACGCGAAGCCGGGGATTATCTAACATAACTATATCCATGTCAAATCGGAAAGGGTTTTGAGTAGGTAATAAAGAAAGCATAATTTTGAGTAAACGGGCTCGCTTGTTTTTGTGACGGGACTAACCGCATTTTTCATTTCTTTTGATCATTTCATTTTTTAGGTCCAACAACGGGCCGTGATTGAGGTAAAACCGTTTTGTACGTAATATACATTTTTGTTAATTAGAATTCGTAAATGCCAATTACAAAAACATATTTCTGAGTCTTTAAAAGGAGAGAAACAACGTAATTTTTTGTAGTTAAAAATAGATATCTATACCTACATTATAAAGCCGGTTTGCAAAAATTCTTTTTTTTTCTTATTTCTTTTAATGTGTTTTTCTTATGTATTTTTGTATAATTTGTTGCAAATAAATGATTCTTATTCTTATTCTTAAAGAAGGAAAACTCACCCAGAGTTTACAAACCTACTTTCGCCTCTATAATAAATTATTTTTGTGTTGTTAGAGACCAGTAGCTACACTATTTCTGACTCACAATTCAATATTTTTTTTTTGTTTTAGGGTGAAGCCAAACGAGTGTAATTTTGTGAGTCGTGAGTCGCGTATTTTCGGTCGCTCATTTTACGTTCAACTGAATTTTCAACTCATTTTACGTCGTCGTGTGGCACCAACTGCCTTCAGAATTTATGCTACTGAAATTCTGCGACTCACGACTCACGCTCGTTTGGTTTCACTCTTATTGTGATATAAAAATCTGTGGGCGAAACCAAATGTCACAGTTAGTCTTCAATTAATTCCGTCAGACCACGCTCTTTCGTTTGTTTTCTATATATGAGCGTCTTTTATATCTTATTTAAATAACCCATAACATTTTCAAGTGCTCATAACTCGTTTTGTCAGTTCTCTTTAGTGCCTACACTTGGTATAATATCAGCTATATTCCAAAATATACCATTCCACGAGCTGCCATAAAAGCCGAAAAGCAATAATATATCGTAAGAGAAAAGTATGCGGCTATACGAGTATTGGAGTTGGTGTGTACATGTTTGTATCTACGACATCGTCTACAACATGTATGTGAAAGCTTCACTATACCGTAACCTTGCCAGAAACATTTTCTTGCTTGAATGCTGTCGGGGGAGTGTTAATTGTATGTTTTACCGACATTAAAAAAAGAGGTTTATCAATTCGACCGTATAATTAGTTTTTTATGTGTGTTCGCGGATAATTTCGTCGTTTATGAACTGATTTAGATGTTTTTTTTTGTTGGATAGGAGACATCCCAAGGGTGATACAAACCAGGATCTGATGATGGCATCCCAGAGAAATTTTTAGTTTTCCGTTTGAAGTCGGTTTTTTTTGTTAATTATTATTAACAAAAAATAAAAACCGACTCTCAACTGGGCTGAAATCGCTCAAGATAGAGAAGAGTGGCGCTCTCTCGTTTCGGAGGCCAAGACACACTTTGGGTCGATGAGCCATCGGAGTTAGTTAGTTTTAGTTAGTTAATTATTATTAATCGTGTGACCAAAAATCTACACAAACTAAAAAGTACATTGTTGTGTATTGTCATTTATTTTTTCAATTATTCTAAACCTGTTGATATTGACGGTTTGTGATGATGACATAGGTACATTCATTGGTGAGACTTCGGCAAATTCCAATTCAGTCCCATTCAAAACACTATCTACACACTTGCCACTCACCAAACAGGCTCCAATAAGGCGCCAGTATTGGCGACGTAAGAGGCAATATTGGTGTAGAGAGGTGTGCTGCAGTTTCACTAAACGCTACTCCCGGTTTATGGAGTGAAACACCCTGCCAACGTCATTGTTTACCGATAAGTATAATTTGGGAGTCTCAAGTAAGGTGTGTAAGGTTTTATGTGATCGCGATTATATTATAGTTATATTTGTGAAAAGAGGCACTTCGCAAGAGTGGGCATAGACTAGTGAGGAGCGCGGATAGCTTATGATACTCTGTGGAGGGGAGACGGGGAAGGGGTCCGTGGCTAGCAAGCGTGGCTGGCAGATCGGGTTGGCCAAGGATGGTGGGTGGACGAACGGTTTGGTCTTCTTCCCCACCTTCCACTATTTTCCTATATATCCCAGAAAAATGTGGGATCACAGGAAAACCGCGGGTGTAAAGGAAGGCAACTAGTTTAAGATATAAAAAAACCGACCAAATGCGAGTCAGACTCGCGCGTAAAATTGTTTTTTAATATTTTTTGTTATTAAAGCGGCAACAGAAATACATCACCTGTAAAAATTTCAAAAGTCTTACTGTCACAGTTCATGAGATACAGCCTGGTGACAGACGGACAGATATACAGACTGACGGACGGACGGACAGCGTATCAGTAATAGGGTCCCGTTTTACCCCTTGGGTACGGAATCTTAAAAATGAGAGAATTACTCCTTTTATTCGATTTTTGGAGTATAAAGAAGTCTTGTTAAAAACCATACCTCTAGCTATAGGGCCATACCCATCCTGAATATGAATTCGAAATGCTGCAGAAGCACCAGTTCCGAGACGTTTAGCGTCCCCGCGACATTGTGTCGCCAAGTCGTTATTGCGAATTATTGCCCTTACTTGAGCTGTACATTTTAATATTTTAGTGTTGCAGTACGCGAGACGTTTTAGTGCTCTTTGGAACATAGTTGAGAAAGTTTGGCATGAGCTTTGTCTCGTTCGAAGTTAGTTATGTTTGCCTAGTAGGTATGCTATTTTACGTATCAAGAAATATTTTTAACCAGCTTATAAAAGCTTGAAAAGTTCAAGTTCATAACGTTCACATGTCAATTATGTATTAATATTTAATACTAACTGTGCCCCGCGGGTTTACCCGGACCGGGAAAAACACATTTCGATCCGTTGCTTCGTGAAAGAGGGAAAAATCAACAAAATTCAATACACTTCGCATTTACGTACGAGTAAGTCTATTTATTTATAGTATTTTATAGGATGACGGAGACATATTTGACGACCGATGTGGCGCAATGGGCGGATAGCCGACTGTAAAACTTAAGGCGCAGGTTTCCAAAAATGGGGTTATTTAAAGCTATCTTTCTGTGTAATTCTGGTCTAAAAAAAATCTAATAAAAATATATGTTAATGTTCAGAATTCAAATCTTCGCGCCACAGCTCCATAAACTAAAAGTGAAGCTACTTAATTTTATTGCGCCTACCTCACATTTTTGTATATCAATTGCTTGCCTGTTGGAAATGGAATACACCAAGTCGTCGAATTTATCGCTTTTAATTTAAAATATACCTAGCCCCCTACATGGTCCTGGATCTACGCCGGATATATTTACCAGCTCATATTTGGTTAAGGAAGAAGATTCCAAGTATTGTTTACGCCGTGGAGTGCAAATAAATGCAACGGGGATTGCACGCCTTCGGAAGAGTGGTCGAGAGTTCAAAGTACAAGAGTGAAAAATACATTGTGACGTGAATATTTGTGAATTATTTGAACCCAACACTCTAATAATCAGGTATTTTAGGTATAATTCGACGTATTATAAGGTTAGTAATATTTTATTTGCCATTTATGTTAAAATTATAGTGACAGTTAACTACCATTTGTTTCCGGTTGCTTGATGTTAAGTAACTCCGGTTAGTTAGTTAAATAGGTATTTATGCTTGTGTTTGTTCTGTTAATTCTATACTATTTAGCTAACATCAATTTTCAACCGATTTACTATCAATTTTCAACATCTTTTGCACCAGGTTACAATTAATGTTAAATGTAGGTAGGTATAATCGTTCTGTCGTTTTATGGTAAATTTATGTATTTCATTATTAATTAACGTATAAAATCATAGTTTGTTAAGTTTACTCGTAAAGTTCATTGTTTATAAGCTGATTTGTCATAATTTTATAGTCAAAATCACTCAGTTAGTTAGCAAAATTTGTAAAAACGTGATCAGGTATTTGATGTTAGTTTATTACATCGTTAGGCGTTTCTACGTACTTTGTGTAATAGTCCTAAGTACATAAGTAAACACATGTTACCTGTATCAATTCCAGATCGACCATACCAGTCTCCCAGAATGACCGAGGAAAAAGAGCTGATCAAAAAGCGCGGCAGTATCAAAGGTCGTTTGACGGTGTTCGCGAGCCATTTAAAAACTTTAAATGTATCGAAGATCACATCCTCGGAAGTCAGGGAGTTACAATTGCGTATCGGTAAGATCGAAGCTTTATATGATTTTTACGATGAGGTACAATTAAAAATTGAGTGCAGTTCTGATAACATGGAACTACAAATGGACGAAAGAACTGATTTTGAATCGCAATATTATAAATCTTGCGCTTATGCGCATGAAATTGTAGATGCTTATCAAAAGCAACAAGATAGGATAGAAAAAGCATCTATTGCGTCACACTCTCGCGGTAATCACGGCTTCGTTAAGTTACCTACTATCCAGCTGCCCAAGTTTGGAGGCTCATACGAACGTTGGTTAGAGTTTCATGACACCTTCTCAAGCTTAATTCATGACAACGATGATATCGATGAAATTAATAAGTTTCATTACTTGAGGGCGTCGTTAGAGGGTTCAGCTGCTGTGGTAATTCAATCCATTGAGTTTTCTGCAAATAACTATTCCATAGCATGGAAACTCTTGTGTGAGCGGTTCGATAACAAACGTTTATTGATACAAAATCATGTCGCATCTTTATTTAATATCGAGCCTGTCACAAAAGAGTCGTCCGTCACTTTAAAACGATTGATAGATCAAATTAATAAGAATTTACGTGCGCTTGAGTCATTGGGAGAACCCGTCACATACTGGGACACTCTTTTGATTTATATCGTCACGCACAAGTTAGATGCGAAAACATACCGTGAGTGGGAGGAGTACAAAGGTCAGTTATGTAAAAATAAAGATGAGTCTATTAAACTCAGTTCATTTTTAGAATTTCTGCGTAATCGTGCTGATTTAATTGAAACAATTGAACTGTCACAAAATAATGTGACAATTGGAGGTAAACATGTGACAAAAATTAAGGCTATGGCTTCTGTGCAAGGTAGTTCTAATGGTGATAATTATACTCGTAGTAATAACAATAATTCCAATGCACCGTCAATGAAACCTTGTCCTAACTGTAATGGCGAACATTATCTGAACAATTGTTCGAAGTTTCTCGCTTTAAGTAGTGAAGCGCGATACAAGTTATTGCCTTCTTATAAAATATGTTTTAATTGCTTCCGTAGCGGACACTATGCAAACTCGTGTAAGAAACCTGGGTGTAGGATTTGTAAGCGTAAACACCACACACTCGTACACGTAAACGATTTCAGTGCGAAACCGTCGACCGCATCGATGTCAGCTGATTGTGATAACGGTAATTTCAGTGGCTCGAGTCAATCAATGCAGTCGCAGCCTTCTGTTGTTTCGAGTAATTCTCAGATTTCGAGCGTCGCGCTTACGGGAACTATTGCTACTACAAGTGAGAATATAGGTCAAGGTCAGTGTGATGTTTTATTATCTACGGCATTAGTGAAATTATATGACAGCGAGAATCGTCAGGTTATTGCCCGTGCGATACTGGACAGCGGTAGTACTTCGTGTCTCATGACCGAAGCGCTGCATAAACGGTTAAAGTTACCAGCTGATCGCACAGATAGGTCTGTCATAGGCATAAATAACACAACATCACACATTAGTCAGGTATGTCACGTACCAATTAAATCATTGAATGAGAACTTTTCAACTTGTTTACGTTGTTTTATTCTGCCGTCTATTACTGATAACGTGCCCGCGTATCAGGTAGATGTTAGGAAGTTAAATATTCCATCAGATATTTGCTTAGCGGATCCTCATTATTATTCGCCCGCCGCCGTTGATATGATCATCGGCGCTGATGTTTTCTGGGACATTTTAGGTTCGCAAAGTATTAAACTGGGTAATGGGAAGCCGATACTTTATGAGACTAGACTAGGTTGGTTAGTTGCCGGTCCGGTAAACAGCGGCCGCGTATCGACTTTGCCACATAATGTTAAATGTAATTTTAATCAAGTAGATTCGATAACTTCTCATAATTCTAATGATGACATTCAAAACCGATTAATGTGTTTTCGGCAGTCTGAAGAAGTCTACCCTCAGTCGAATCAGTATTTTACTGAAGAGAAGTTATGCGAAGAACATTTCGTTAAAAAACACAACTCGCCTCGCAGACGGTCGGTTCTGCGTAAGAATCCCGTTAAAACACATGAGGTGTTGGGAAGTTCTTATCAGCGAGCTTAGCATTGTTTGTTATTTTAAGAGCGTAGACTCAAAGTTAATAATAAAATGATTAATTTGTACAATGTATAAAGAGTTTACGCGTTAATATTAAAATCTCTAAATGTTATGTACCGTTAAAATTGCAATCATTCGTACGTAATCGTGTTGCAGAGATATTAGATAAAACTGGCAGCTGTACTTGGAGACACGTCTCAACTGATGAGAATCCCGCCGATATGATATCGCGCAGTGTCAGAGTTCTCTTCAGTCTCACAAGTTATAGTGGCATGGTCCAGATTATTTGAAGCGAAGTGAGTCGCACTGGCCCATGACTCCAAGTACTGTTGAAAAGTTGCCTGAAACTCGAAATGAAGTTTCATTACTCACGTCATCTAATACCCCTCGCGAACTTATTGACTTCAGTCGCTTTTCAAAATTGTCAAGGCTTCTACGCACTGTTGCCTACGTGTTGCGTTTTATTAATAATTTAAAGAAAGGGAATAAGCGTAATGATAAATATTTGAATGCTGTCAAATTGCAGAATGCTAAGGTTTAGTTATGAGACATTCGCTAGTATAAAGTCGTTCCCCGAGTATGATTTATTAATTAAAAACATGATTTGCCTAACAAAAGCTCACTGAACAAATTTAATGTTTATTTAAACTAAGATAGATTAATTCGCGTTGGAGGTTGATTAGATAATTCAAATTTTATTGAGAAAAGGCACCCTATTGTTTTACAGTCCACACATCTTGTTAATTAATAATTATTGTTTAATTATTGTTTGAATTTGAACACAAAAGGTTAATGCATGCTGGCCCTCAACTCTTGTTGGCCACACTTAGAGAAACTTACTGGCCCATAGGCGGTCGTAACTTATCAAAGAAATGTTATCGTCAGTGCGTGCGTTGTAATCGAATGAAAGGTAAGGTATTTGTACCTTTAATGGAGAATTTACCACAGTAGAAACTCAAACCTGGAGGTTACGCCTTTGAAGCTGCAGCAGGCGTGGACTATGCGGGTCCCGTCTCCTGCGCTAGTCGCACCGGGCGCGGTTGTAGGCTTATCAATTCGTATATTGCTATTTTCGTATGTTTCACCACGAAGGCGGTTCACTTGGAACTAGTGGGTGACTTAACGAGCAGTAATTACCTACTAGCGTTACGTCGGTTCATTTCTCGTAGAGGGAAAATGAAAAATCTGTATTCAGATAATGGTACCTCATTTATTGGAGCATATAATGACTTATCGAAGTTTCTCAAAACCAATTGTGATTCCCTGGCTGCCGACGCAGCCCAGGATAATATAAATTATCAGTTTATACCTGCGTATAGCCCTTTTTTCTGAGGTCTCTGGAAGGCAGGTGTTAAGTCGACAAACATCATTTGTTAAGAGTGCTGGGAAATTGTAATTTAACGTTCGAGGAGCTTACTACTGCATTGGTTCTGATCGAAGCGATCCTTAACTCTCGACCACTCACTCCTCTCTCATCGGACCCAGAAGACTTGACGCCTCTCACGCCCGGCCACTTCCTCATCGGCCGGCCGCTCACCTCCCTGCCCGAGAAGAACTACAAGGACTACCCTGTTGCCAGACTCACACGCTACCAGCGGATCGAGCAGAGACGCCAGCATTTTTGGACTCGATGGAGTAAAGAGTACGTGGCTGAACTCCAGCAGCGTGCAAAATGGCGATCCTGCAAGTACTCCCTACAAACTGGCACTCTAGTCCTATTGAAGGAAGATAACCTTCAACCTATGAGGTGGAAAATGGGACGCATTGTAGCTGTATACCCTGGTTCTGATCAAATAAACAGAGTCGCTGATACTAAAACAGCTAACGGCGTTGTTCGAAGATCCTTCAGCAAGATTGTTCCATTGCTGCCTGAAGATGACATCTCTGGTTGAAAGACGAGCTTTCAACGCGCGGGGGCATGTTCAGAATTCAAATCTTCGCGCCACAGCTCCATAAACTAAAAGTGAAGCTACTTAATTTTATTGCGCCTACCTCACATTTTTGTATATCAATTGCTTGCCTGTTGGAAATGGAATACACCAAGTCGTCGAATTTATCGCTTTTAATTTAAAATATACCTAGCCCCCTACAGTTAATCTACTTGATATATAGCAGGACACCTTCAGGCCGAAAAATGCAAAAAATGTATTTATATATTGAAAACAAATGTGCAAAGTCCCCATTTCCTAAAAGTTTAATACTACTTTACTCCTAAACTATATATGTAACAAAGACTTGTTAATACCATCAGCTTATAAAAAAATATAATACCCAGGACACCTTCAGGCCATTTTTTGAAAATACTGCTTTAATTATTTTTTGCGAATTTTTTACGTATTTCATACTCGCAAATCGGCACGTACACCCCTCATTCGCCCATAAAGTCAGTGCGGGACGAGCCGCCGTGCTGAACGGACCTGTGCCACTTTTGTCCGCATATTTTTGTAGCTGAAAGTCGTACGATGAACTACCTATAGGCTATGAGTGGTAGGTGCATAGTGCCGCGGCGAGTTAATTGCCTACTCTTGCGGTGATGCATAGGGTTGTCACTTTTATTTTTAGTTAAATACTAGCTGACCCGGCGAACTTCTTTCCGCATAAGAGGCAATAAATGAGCAGATTTAGGATTTTAAAATTAATTAACGTTAGTAATAAATAAACTCGCATAAAACCAAAACATCTTCAATTCACAACTTCAATATCAACCATAGACAGACAACATTACGTTTAGCTGTCAGTTGTGTTTTGTTACACCATGTCAGTTGCATTTTGGTATACCATTTACAACAAATGAATGATTAATTTTATTATTTATGAGTATCATATTTTATCTTATTCCGGACGAAGACAAATGCAAAAAATCAAAGATTATAAAAATCGGTCCAGCCGTTATCGACTTATACCTAAGTGTTGTAACTAACATGCCTTTTTTTATAGATTATATTATCTGTATATTATGACAGCGCAAGGTGTTTAATCATGTAATTTATTAAAATGTTTTACCAATTCATAAATGGGTTGCATATTAAAGACATTTTAATAATTATAAATTAATAAATACGATTTATTATAAACTATACAAATGAAATAGTCAGTGAGAGCAGCAAATCCGAGCGAGCGAGCAGTGTAGTACATAAATGCGCGCGATCAAACGCGTGGCACAGCCCTACTGAGTCCCAGGCCGGTCCCTGCGTACACGGCGCTCGCTAAGGTGCGTATAAATTAAGCGCGGCAGCCGCGCGAGCCAATGTTCGACCAGAGTTGACGTTCATTTGCCGCGCGAGCCAATATGTAGATATAAATTTAGTTGGACGTGGCAGGCGCGCGCGGCAGGCGATCCATCACGAACAAACCGCGGCGGATAGACAGACCAGTTCACTCTTGTAAACCTGCGAGTATGGACGCGCGTGGTCGGGCGGCTGCCGCTTTCATTGTGATTCACCATCTTATTTGTAAAAAAAAGAAAAGAAAAAGGCGTTGGTGGATGAAAAAATTATATCTAAATAGATCGCTATATGGCCCGAAACTTCTGGAAGACATAAGATATGAAGCCGTTGCAAACACTATAAAAAATTTTACGCGAGTGTCAACTACAGAGTTCGAATTAATAAAATCATTAATAGAACCAAGTGTTATGAAAATGAACACACAATTTCGAGAGGCAATATCAGTTACTGAAAGATTAGCAATAACTTTAAGATTTCTGGCAACTGGAGACTCGTATACTAGCCTGCAATACCTTTTTCGAGTATCAAAACAGTCAATTTCAAGAATTGTTCCTGAAGTTTGTGATGCACTTTGCGATGCACTAAAAGACTGGGTAAAGGTGAGTAAATAAAATATCTAGTTTTCTTTTATTATTATATTTATTTATTGATATAATTCTTATTATTATTTAGGGGAAAAAATCATCCATAGGCAATGGCGTTGGTTCACGTTCATCAGTAGGAGTAGTGTCTGGAATCTGAGAAGACGGAGTCGAAGTCTGAGGAGACGGCGTTGAGGTGTAGTGTGACTGTGAATAATTTTGGGTACAATACCCATAATTCGAATATTTTCCTAGGTCAGCATCAAATATCACATTGTTAATCGCTTGCTTGACGTAAATTAAAGTGCGTGAATCATATTTACGGAGTTCATTAGCAATGTGCTGGCCGTAAGAAAAATATGGGTCAGCAGATGATGCAGCGGATTCAGTTAGAACCTGAAATGCTTTTTTCAGCATAGGGGAATCTTCTTCAGCGTTTACCTTTTTCTTTTTCTTTACTCTCAGATTATCTGGAGCGTTCATAATGTCACTTGGTGGTTCTATTTCTTGTTCCATAGCAGAAGGTGTAATTGGTCCTGTATCATTATTTTGTGCTATTTGTGCTGTTGCCAACTATAAAAAAAATACGAATGTTTAATTAATTGTTGCAGGTACCGGACTCAGAAGAAGAATGGTTGCAGATAGCACACGATTTCGAAAACAAATGGGACTTTCCTCATGCAGTAGGTGCATTGGATGGCAAACATGTAGTGTTGCAAGCACCTATAAACAGTGGCACAGAATTTTTCAACTACAAACAGTTTTTTAGTTTAGTATTACTAGCTTTAGTCGATGCAGACTATTGTTTTACGTATGTAAATGTGGGTTGTCAAGGTAGACTATCTGATGGAGGTATTTTCAAAAATACAAACTTATACAAAAAACTAGAAGAAAAATCTATGAGACTTCCTCCTCCATCCATTCTTCAAGTGCCCTATTCCTTCAAAGTACCGTATGTGATTCTAGCTGACAAAGCTTTTGCTTTAAATGAATATACTATGAAACCATTTCCAGGAGATCTAGAAAGGGGTTCTGAGGAAAGAATCTTTAATTACAGGTTATCTCGAGCACGTAGATGTGTGGAAAATGCATTCGGGATTCTGAGCTCAGTTTTTAGAGTTCTACGCAAACCTATGTTACTGCAACCAAAGATTGCTACTAAAATTGTTTTAGCAACAATACATTTGCATAATTATTTGAGAAAAAGAACTCTGACAAGATCACAGTACACGCCGCAAGGATGTATAGATAGTGAAGGAAACGAGGGGCAAATTATACCTGGAACTTGGAGAAATGAAACTGCCCCTACATCACTACTGCCTCTTAACTATATCCCAAGAAGAGCGGGAAATTTTGCACAACAAATACGTTCACACCTAGCCCATCACTTTGTTACCAATGGTGCAATATCTTGGCAAAATAGATATTAAAACTTGTACTCACATTTTCAGACATTGTGTCCAATGTTTCATTGGGTAGATCTTTATCCCTCATGAAATTAAAATCATCAAACGCAAACCACTTCGAAACGTATACTTCATTTGTCGCTGTAATAAAAATAAAAATTATTTACGTAATTACAATAATGCGTTTTATTTTTTGTTGTAAATGCAAAATAAATAGGTACTTACCAGAACCAGTACGACAACTTTTAGCTATTCTAGATTTTTCTCTTCTGTAGGACGCCAAAAGCGTAGTCATTTTTTTTTTCAAGTCAGGAATAGGTATATCCATTTTCTTACTGATTTCTACCCACGCATCATACCTCAACGATTTATTGTGGTATTGGGAGGATTTGCTGTTCCACAAAAATTCTTTTGCGCTATACAATTGTATTAGTAAACGGCACTTTTCGTTGTCCATTTTTACGTATTCGCCGCGCGAGCCAAATCACCAAAACTACAACCGTCCCCACTGCGCGCGAGCGAACGACTGAAGCTCCTTTGATGCGGTCTAAAAAACCGACAACGAGCGGATCGCCCCGCGGCACGTTCGAGCGCGGCAATGTTCGCGTCGCCGCGCGCGGCGGTCCCGTCTACATAGAGCGCGGCCGCCGCGCGCACCAATGTTCGATGGTTTGCCGCGCTTAATTTATACGCGGCTCTACTCACTCACGCGCACATTCAAATGGCGCGGCAGTGACTACTAGCCGTGCCCCGCGGCTTCGCCCGCGTGGGAATTAATGTGTTGTACAAACTTTAGAACGCCATTGCACAACCTCTAGGGGTTTTCTTAAATATAAAAAATACGTATTTAATTATTTACTTTATAGTTTATTTGTACCTACTTTTAAGAAAATCCACATAAGGAATAAAAAAAAGCCATACAAACTTTAAAACTCTATGGCACACCCCGTAGAAGTAATACATATCAAAAAATAAAAAATGCGTTTTCAATGATTTACTTTAAGGTTTATTTGTACCTATTTTTGAGTCAATCGAACCAAGGAATGACATTTTTCATACAAACTTATCTACCTTATTTAACCCCTTTCAGAGTTGACTTTTCAAAATTAGATTAGCTTATGTGTTAGTCCAATACCTAAACTGTCTACATTCTAAATTTCATCAGTCAAATTCGGTTCAGTAGTTACGTGGTAACAAACATTCACACACACACACAAACTTTCGCAATTATAATATTATAGTAGGATGTTGCTACTGTGTATATATGTAGATACGGCAGGCTCGATTAGTAGAGGTACCGCGCCGCGCCGCATGGCGAGAGCGTCGCTTCGGGCGCGTTGGCCGCAGATCGCGTAATTTTGGTGAGGGGATGCGCGGAGTGCGCGGAGCAGTTTCACTTGATCAAGCAAGGTCAACGACGTTATGCAGGCTCTTAAGGTCGCGGGTTCGATTCCCGCTACAGGACAAATATTTGTGCATTGAAAAAAAAGCGCAAGTATATGTGCTGTGTCTGGGTGTTGTGGATCCCCGATCCTCGTAGTTTCGGATACCCTAGATACAGATAATCCTAGTTAGGGGTCAGAGCCTATGTAAGTGATTGTGCGGGCAAGTGATATGCTGTGATTAGAAAAATATTTCTTATCACTTTCTTTCCTTTTTAATTTTCTCCTTCTTATAAATAATAATAACGCTCTCCGATGGCCATATAGCTAGTAAGTACATAAGTATAGCTTAATTTATGACCTCTTACTAGAATTATCTGTATCTAGGGTATCCGAAACTACCAGTATCCACAATCTCACGCTTTTCTTTCTATCCACAAATATTTGCCTCGAATCGAACCCATCATATCGAATTAACCTTTTCAAAATTATATTATACCATTTCTTATCTCACTAAACGCATTGCATTAACCTTTGTGACACAAGACATTTCCAAACGAACAATAACTTGGAAGATGCCGAACCAAAACCGGACGCCTCACGTTTCTCTGAAGCTATTAATTTGATAAAAGCCTCACTAATTGGAGAAATTCACTGCGTTAATATACTTATAGTAAACGCAGTGGACGCATCGGCGCTCACCTCCACGAACTTGGAGCTGTTAATTTTATCTTTATGAGAACTGGGAGTTGTAAATCTAACGCATTATCGACAGTTACGTGATTTTATTTCTCGTTCTATTAGTTAAAGTTTACTTTTAAATAATGAAAAGATGTTTGCAATGATTAGCTAAAAATCAGCGCTGATTGTTTTTTTTTACTATTTTCAGGGTAGCGTTTGACCACAAGTCACCTGATGCTAAGTGACGATGTGGTCAAAGATAGCGCCACGCTACACCTGGACTGGGAACTGGCTCTCAAGTGAGGCTGCCGGACCGATAGGTGCTTGTTTATTGGATTGTGTTATAATCATTATACAATGCTTCTTTATCATCAGCATTATGCTCTCACAGCTCATGCTGGTTTCCTCACGATATTTTTCATTTATGTTTTGATCGTTGACCAATCCGCACATAACTTTATAGGTGCGGGACCAAGATGGTATTTGAACTCGGTATTAGTGTCTTGTAAGGTGAACTTGATACCCTTCAGCTATCACTTTAATGCATAAGTAAAGCATATTTTACACCTTTTTATTATCACATCTCACACCTTAAGGACCTCATAATGCCACCGATGTCTGTCTAAGCAACATACCCAATAAATTGGATAATATGATAACAAAATTGTAATGAACATGTTCTAAATAACTTGTTGATTAGTCAAAAAAGTTATTTTATCAGTGTAGGTTAGCTGAAGTCAGAGACAAAAAGAAATGCTTCAACAAATACTAGTTATTCACCAAGAAAATAATAGAATCCATTTGAATCGAATCTCAAAACGAATTGAGGGACAGTATTGTATTCAGAACGTTATCGGCTACAACCGTAGTATCTTTAGATAAAAACGGTTGTGTACACACCGGGAAACAAGGGCCTCTTGACCTGTTCGATCTTCAGGAGAAGAGGGTTCAAATAACAATGGTTTTTTTCCAAGGTGTAATACAGGATGCGATGACAGTGGCGCTTGGACGTGAGAAAAAATGGGAGCAAGGAAAAACGTCGGGGGTGTTGTCGGACATACACAATAAAGGGCACATTGTTTTTTACTCGTATGTCTTTTGTTTCCTGATATACTCGTAGCGTGTTCCAGCGACATTTTTCCTTCCCAGCGAGTCAAACTGTGACTCGTTGCGACCTTTTTTCCAGTCATTTATTTATGTATTTAATATTGTACTGTCGCTCCGTCGGATGGGCATTACAGTCTCCCAATTCGCCAACTTGCGGTTCAGACTTATCAATCTATGTATAAAAATTGATGTATAAACAGCTGGACTGATTTCGATGGAATTTTCTTTAGATTTGCCCATCGGGATCAGATCTAACATTTATTTTTCATTTTTGGCAACATTTCACTATTTTCGTCCGCCAGAAGTCATCTTTGGCGATAAATCATAATATTTTTTTAAATTATTGTTATTTAAAATAATACAAAAATTAAACCGCTAAACGTAAACCTTAACTGAAAATAACCAAATCATTTCACTCATTAATTCACAAGTATATTGATCGTTGTTATATTTATGTGGTATTGATTTAACAATGTAAATCTGTTCTGTGAGAGACTGTTGCCTTATGTTTTTTTTTTATTATCTGTGTATATTAAAACATTATTTAAATAAAAAGCTATTAAAAAGTCAAGTTTCAACAAACCGTAGCGTAGCGCGCTTTATCAAATTAATTTCTCACCTAAAATATACCTCGTTCCCATAACATCATATTCTCATAATATTAATTTATATTCTCACGTTCTAATTGCGCTATATAATTAGTTCTAATTACCGTGCACGGGTATGATAAAGGTATTAAGTGAACGCATTAGTGTTATAGCATATTAGCTTTTATGATGATGGCAGTAAGAGCTTTCGGCTAAGAGCTAAATATTTTAGGTTCAACGGTCAGGAGAATGGTGTGCTGAAACTGAAATATTTCGTTTGTATTTTAACAAGCTAAGAGACGAAATATTCGTGTAAGTTTCTAGTCAAATAAAGATTAAATGACACATTTTAATTGTAGCTAGAAATTATTAAAATAAAATAATGGTAAGTATTTCTATGAAAGTACGAACCAAAACAATATACGAGTATAAACAGAGTTAGAACCATTTTTAAACTAAAACTTTATGTTATATCGTTTGTATTATGTGAATAATGATTTTTTTGTGACTTTTCCGATTACAGTTCCGGTTGTAATCCCGTAACTCGTTAATATCCATATTTCCGTATCCCAATGTGCACACGAAACCAAGAGAACTCTTATTAGTGAAGCGTATTATTATAGTGAACTTGCTCAAACTAGTAAAAGGAATAGAATTGACAATGTGATTGCGCCAATAAAATTACCTGCTGGGCGTTTCTTGCCTGTTCTCTTGCCGGCGTAAGGAGGTTGGAACAGGCGTTGCTAGTTTAGTATCCTATTAAATAAAAAATTGTTATTTTGATTTTGATTTCGTTTTTACACTAACAGAGAAAAATGGCTGTAAGTCATTCCAATATTCAATATGATCTTGATTATAATTTTTTTTATTTTCCTATCAAAAAACCTTCCATTACAACTGGCTCACTTGGTTTCGCAACAAGGCACTCTTTGTTTGAGTAAATATGTAACTGTTATCAGCATGTTATCGATATCGTATCGGCAGGTTATCGGTCATCGCCGACGACGCGTGCACATAAACGATTCTGTGTCACACAGATAATTTCACGTAGACTTAAATATTGTTAAATATTTACTCCGACACATTTAAAACAAGTATCAGTCTTAATTATTTTTTTCACTCCTTATAGTGACCAGCGATGGTGGCCTTAAGAACAGCGATGGTGGCCGAACGGTTTGGCGTGTGACTTACATGACGCCGACACCGAGTTCGAATCCTCTCGGCCCCGCACCTATGACTTAATAAGTTATGTGCGGATTTGCCATCGCTCAAAAACGGTGAAGGAAAACATCGTGAGAAAACCGGCACGTCCAAGAACTGCAACATTCAAGGGCATGCGACATCTACCAACCCGCACTGGGCCAGCGTGGTAGATTACAGCCCATACTCTCTCTCTGAGAGAAGGCCCGAGTCCCAGCAGTGGGAACGTAAAAAGCTGATAATGACCACAACATCTGATGTTAAGTGACGATGTGGTCGAAGATGGCATCTGGATTGTGAACTGTCTCTCAAGTGGGGCTGCCAGAACACACCGATAGGTGCTTGGCGACAGATTCTTAACAAGAGGGTGGTAGCTAGCCAGGCTAGTACTAGAAAACTACCACCAAGCTATGGTTTCATCACGATGTTTTCCTTAACCGAAAGCTCAAGCTCATTGTAGGATTCGAACCCACGTCCAACGGATCGCAAGCCGACGTCACTACCACTGAGCTATCATCGCCTAGTCTGCTGCAACACAACGATAGTAGCAGGCGACAGATTCTGATTTGAAGGTGATAGATACTAGCGAGCACTTGAAAATGACCAAGCAAAATGCAATGGTAAGGCTAATCCAAGAACATTTTAAAGGAACAAGCTCTCTATTTAAATAAAACAACAGCCTTTAAAAGAAAGTCCCTCGCAAATCGCTGAAAAGACAAACTTAGTTTAAATAAAAACTGGCTTTCACAACGCGTGTTCAAAGGCATGCATTCTCTATAAAACGCCTATAGCGCTGCCTTTGTGTTTCATTGTATGCAAGCACACATGCACACACGTACGTAAAACGTACTTTTATGCTTCTACACGCTGCACAGAATAGTCAGTAAGGGCGAAATTTCAGAACACTTAAGAAAAATTGTAGATGATCTTAAACTCGAAATGTGAAAGTTGTGCAGAACTAGTAACGCCTGTGGATTCATCCACGTCTTCCCGTTATCCCGCAGGAACCTTTTTCCGGGATAAAAAGTAGCCCATGTGTTAATCCAGGGTATAAGCTATCTCCATTCCAAATTTCATTCAGATCTGTTTAGTAGTGTTTGCGTGAAAGAGTAACAAACATCCATCCATCCATCCATCCATCCATCCATCCATCCATCCATCTATCCATCCATCCATCCATCCATCCATCCATCCATCCATCAATCCATCCATCTATCCATTCATCCATCCATCCATCCATACTCACAAACTTTCACGTTTATTATATTAGTAGGAAAGGATAGAGACCTCACAAGCATGATACGATATACAGGGTGGTGAATTGAACAGTGTTAGTTTGGAGATAAATGTGCAGATGATATAAAACATGTATAAAATATACAGTAAAATTTTACTTCTAAAATCACCTAAACATCTATAATTGCTACAACGTAGAGGCACCACGACTCTTCACTACCTACCTACCAATTTGGCAACAGGTTGCGCGTAAACGAAACAACTATCTTACTATCTCATTCTTGCCCCCCCCGCACGCTATCTGCTGCCGCAGCATTGTGTCAATGACCGCTGGAGTATCCTTTCTTTCTCAAAATTACTTTGCAAGGTATAATGTCATTTTGAGGGCGTGTTTTTAAATGATAAATAAATAATTAGATTTTTTCCTTATGAGCCCAGTACGACATTGTCTTCGATCTGGCAATACATTTTTGGAGTTTCCTTTTTAAGACGTTTCTTATTTGTCCCTACTGTCTTAAGTGCAGTGCACTCTCCGAACCGTACACAAATCTTTTTCAAAACTAAACCTGTTTATTCTACTCTATCATTTGAATGCGCGATTTTGTTTACAGAGTCTGCAGTGTTATCAAAAATAAACAAGTGCTGCTTCACTGGAAACATGTATTGGCATGAACTCGACGTTGGTTACGTTTACATAGTATGTAGATTATGAAAATATGCATGTGAGGAATAAACGAGATTGCACATATTAATTTGCTTATGCATGAGTTTGTGATAAGAGAAAACGTTTGAAAGAAACCCAATGTAGAGTTAGTCCTAGTCTAAAAAATTGAGATTTAAAATGAAAATACGAGCGCTGTTGTGACTTTATGACGTCACGTCACCCCAATCAGACAACCGCCCGGCCGCTTGTCAGCAAACCACAGTTTACCAAACAGAGCCCTACCGACCGCCTAAACTCGTCCAATGTCCAATTTATCCCAACACGAACGAACAACCTGCACCCTTCCGGACACCCCTGTGTTATTGCTACACGTGAAATTTACGAGCCACACCAATAACCGGACGTTATAGTAACCGGTTATATCCAGATACAACTGGTTGTATCTAGATAAAACCGGATTATTGTGCGAAGAAATGGCGCGATCTTTATGGGGGTACGAATTATCGACATGCGTGAATGGGTTGTGGATGTACGAGGGAAGCTGTAAGATGCTTTATGGACCCGCAGGCACTTGAATATAAATATCGATCGTACTTAAGATGTCATAAAATGAAAATAAGGTTTTAAAAGTACTGTGATGATGGTACGCGTATATAGATAAATAGGAATATCCTTAAATAACTGAAACACATTTGCATGCAGTATTTTAAATGGAGTTTTTGCATATTTTCCGCAACCTGTGACACCACAAAATTTTAAGGGAGGGTGAAAAATTATTTTGTATGCGCTTTGCGTGTGTTGTTTCCAGTTCTATTATCAACTAGCTGTTCCCCGCAGTTTCACCCGTGTTGACTACATTCTATCGCAATAAAAAGTTTCCTCTGTCCTTCCCCAGGCTTCGAACTATCTCCATTTATTCCAATACATTAATCCAATTAATCTTTGATAACAGCTAAAATCGATCCCCTTTACTACCCTTACCTTTCATTTACGATTATAAATAGTGCTGCCCCAATCTCTACACGCCAGAATCTCATTACTAATGATTGGATCGGCCATCTGTCGATTATACACACAATACATCGATATACTGATTGATGGGTAGTGGGTACTCTTTAATGCGCAGATTACAAAATCAAACTCAGTAAAAAGAAATCCAAAAAGAATGCCTAATGGTTCATCTTAGTAAATCTATAATACAAATTACTCCATTTATAGCTCAAGAAGGGTTGGACCTATTATTACGACCTTTAATTAGTTGGATTTGTCTCCGTCCCAAATATTGAAACATCAAAGAAATTAAATAAAAAAACCAGTTGGATGTTAATGTAACTTTCCGTGTTTAGATATCTTTGTTTCTTTTTTTTTTTTCTTTTTTTCTTTTTTTTCTTTTTATCTTTTTTCCGTGTTTTATCTTTTTTCTTTTTCTTTTTTTTTTCTTTTTTTTTTCTTTGTTCTTTTTTTTTTTTTTTTTTTTTTTTTTTTTTTTTTTTCCCTTTCACTCCTTAACCACTAAATCGATCATAATGAAGTTTGGTATGGAGATGGTTTGGATCCTGGAAAGTCTGGGAAAAGATATAGGATAGGTACTTTTTAAGACGATAAACTGTAGTCCATGCGGGTGAAACCACGCAAAATAGTTTCTTTCTTGCAAATGAGTCATTAATGTAGTACTCGTATACATTACATGTTTGGATTTATTAATATCGAACTGAACCGTGGAATATGTGTCACACACAATATACTATTGTTGATAACAGAAATAATACTGTTATCTACATAATTACCAACGTGTGCATAAATGCGTAGATAAAGTACCTATGTACTGCAGGTTTTTTTCTATTGTAATTTTCTATTGATTGATTGATTTTTCATTTTTATTTGTAATTTGGAAAAGATGCTGTTTCTCGAAATCTGCTGGTATCACATAGTAGTTCGACGACATTTATGTAAGTCCCAATTTTTTTTTACATATTTTTTTTTCAATATAAATAACCTAGGTACCTAGGTTGCCAGGCCAATGAGGACTTCAAACATTGGAATTTTACAACCAAAAGAGAATTTTATGTTACGTATTACAATAGCTGAGTAGATTACATTATTGATTAATATCACAGCAAATAACAGTAGGTTTTTTTGGACACAGACACATTACATTTGTCTGCTAAAATACTAAAAATATTGTATATGTCACCAAATATGTGTGTAATAATCGCGTTTCTAAGTATTTTATTTAGTTCATTTATTTATTCATTTTTCCCCGTGCGTGACGTCACCTACCGGTACCAACGGAAGACCAGCGCTGGTTCGAAAGAACCCAGCATCATGCTGAGTTGGTGCCGGTTTGTGGCAAAAACCCTGTAATTGATTGTCTTTGTATTATTATTTAAGTTTATTTGTTTTGTTTATTATCAAATTTTATTTTGTAAAGTGTATGCTGTTTTTTGCCACAAATAAATATATTGTCTATTGTCAAAAAAAAAAACAAAAGATACTCGTCAAAAAATACAAAAGATTTCGAAATCAACGCTGTTTACGCAATAATGGTTAACTAAATAATAATTAAGACAAATATAAATTTATTTAGAGCGTATATTTTCCAAACCAACATAAAGAGCCCGACAAGCAAACATCAGACCTGAAGGAAAAGCAAATATTCGCGTCAACAGGAAACCAAATATTTCGTTGCCTACAATTTTATTTAATTGAAATAACACAAGCGCAGTTTTGGCGCTGGAATTGAAATTCTTATCATTTAAGGAGATAGGAGAGGTGTGAGAGAGGAGAGGTACGAGAGAGGAGAGGTAAGGGAAACGAATTAAATGGTCCAAGGGAAGGCAACAATTTCAATTTGAGCCGAGTGCAAAAAGCAAAGTTGTAAGGCTTTTATTATAAGTAGGGCAGCTATATAGTAAGTTTCGTGATATTAAATTAAAATTTGTATGTAATATAAAAGGGAGAGGTTAAGGGGTCCAGACTCCTCTCCTTAGAATACGCAAAAACTAGTGTTACAAAAAAATAAGTGAAAAATATATAAGACTCATTTTCACATTCTCTGAGAGAAAGCCTGTGCCTGAGGCACGTTGGGAACGTCTAGGCTAGTGACAATGATGATGATGATGCGATGCATTTATTTTTCATAAGCTGTGAAGGAAAATTTTCAATCTCGTCAATACTTTTCTTTCATTTCTAAACGGATGGAGGTTTGAACGCGTACAGTTAGGTATAAACGATAACAAAAAGCTTTCATTTACGTCGTTACAAAATCAGAAAACAAACACAGTCAGAAAAAGAATAAAAAGTTACTCACCAACAAACACATTTTGTACCTGGTTTTGAGGCAAATTTGAGGCAGGAAAATGCATTTTTTTTAGTTTTAGTTTGCACAGCTGTTGAGTTCAAGCTTTTTGTGCTTTTGTATTGTTCCGGGGCTTTGTACATATCTATACCTGATCGACGCTGCGTATGATGATAATAATTGGATTTTGTCAAACTATTGGTTACGGCCCGGACTATAATAGCCTCACACTTCAAGTAGGGGGGGATATTCACGCCGATTTTAGAGTATCGAAAAAGTTGAAATAAATAATTAATGCGAATATTATCCAGCAGTAAGTTGAGGTTAATTACAACAATAAATCATGCATATAATAAAATAACAGTAATTTTATTATGTGGTTAGATGGACGTATATATAACCTAGTTATGTGTGTAACTAGATTTTCTGGTATTTGAGGATATTCAGAAATATCAGGCACCACAAAATTCACTACCACATGGGTCGTTAAACATTTCGTGATAATGATGATGATGATGATGATTCGTTCTCAGCCTCCGTATTTTGTAGTTTTCACCTCACCTAAAACAAACAGAAAAATCCATTTATTTTCTTGAAAATGTAAATAAAATAGATCACACTAATGCAAAAGTTTGTGTGTGTGTGTGAATGTTTGTTAGCACGTATTACCGCAATTACTAAACCGATTTTGATGAAATTTGAAATGGAGATAGCTTATACCTTGGATTAACACGTAGGCTACTTTTTATCCCAGAAAATGGTTCCTGCGGGATACCGGGAAGACACGGGTGAAACCACGGGGCATAACAAGTACACTAAGAAAAAGTTCTGACTTTCCTTCTGAGTCTTTTTTACCTTGCAAGACCATTTCCTTCCTTATTTTGTATTAGTTTTCCTTCTGAATCTCAATTCCTTCCCTTTTGACTCAGAAGGAAAACGGTATTTCGGAAGTTCTTTTTTCTCCGTGTAGGACTAGAAAGAGTTGTAGAATTTTTAGATTTTCCGTCAACTTGTAAAGGAGACAGTTACGGTTGCGGGCGACCGCAATGAGTGACATCCCCCTAGAGTTGTCACCCTTCAGAAAAATGTAAAATAACAATTCACATAACAAGATAAAAAGTACGGGCTTGTTAAACCGTAAAAAGTAATAATGGGGAGACGGGAGAGTCAACAACAGTTGCGTTTTTGAATAAAAAAATGATATGCACCGCGATTATCGGTCGCCTTTGTGACGGCCGTTTTTGTCACCCCTACCCTAGTTATAAGCATATATGTATTATGATTAGATTAAATTACCGTCTCACTTTTATAAACGAAAAAGCTAAAAATACTAACGTAAATACATAAAAATTTATTGCCGCATGTATAACAAAAAAATATCAAAAAAGCCATTTTTAGTGTCATGATTTGATGTATTTTTTTTATATATCTAAACTAGCTGCGCCACGGGATGTAACCCGCGTGCACTACAGTTTAATAGGGCCATCCTTATCACCTAAGGGTATAAAAAATTGTAAAAATAATCAGACCACTAAATTATAAACAAACTGTTCAGGCGTTGTTATTCTTTTAAATGTCGGGTAGCTCACAAGCCGAGATTCCAACGAACGCGGTCGGCGATTTACCGGAGAAACCGAGGGTAGTTGTTGACGACCTTCAGTGCACCTCGGACTTCAAGAGCGAACGGTTCATAGCGGTGTATTTTTGGTACCTTAGGACTATTAACTGTGCTGTTGTGCAAAATTAGACTTTCACCTGCACCCGGGTGTCCAGGATCATCGAAGGGACGGTTCCGGCCGGCTATACAGTCCACTTGGCGGCTCAACGGTTTCAAGGTGAGTGGCTTGCCTTGTATTTGGAAGAATAGCAACCCAGAACAACTAACCAGTGAAAATCTAGAACTTAGGGTATCGGGAACGGTATTTCAAGCGAACACAAACATTTTCATAAAAGTCGGTCGAGCCGTTTTGGAACAGTTCGATAACAAACACTGTGACACGAGGTTGGTTAACAATATATCTTCAAAATCGAAAAGAACAAATTCACAAATGAGAAAAATAAAATCTGCAGATTTACGCCCTTTTTGTGTTTCTCAACATTTGGCGTTGTTACAAAATCGTAAACCCCTAGTGGGCCCCGTGGCAGCCCTCGACATGTTTTGTTACCATGTTGGTTCAGAATACATGGCTTCCCAATTAGGAAAACCTTTGTTTTGTTAAAATATCTAAATAAATAAATAAATTAAATAAATATCGGGGACAATTGCACACAAATTGACCTAGCCCCAAATTAAGCTCGAAACTTGTGTTATGGGTACTAGACAACGATATACATACTTATATAGAGAAATAAATACTTATATATAGATAGAAATATCCAAGACTCAGGAACAAATATTCGTGCTCATCACACATATATTTGCCCTTACCGGGATTCGAACCCGGGACCGCTAGCTTCGCAGGCAGGGACACTACCAACTCGGCTACCGCGTCGTCATTATACAAATACATTCCACTTCCTAATGCTGGGGCCACACTAACTAATAGCGCGATGATTGACGTTTGACATAAGTGTGGCCACGACATTTACTTTGGCGTTTGACGTTAGCCTATAACTCAAGTGCATTCACGTTGACCGTTCAAGTGTAGCCACTCACATAATTGCGTTAATAATTAACGCAATATTTATCACGATGCCTATCATTGACATTTTCCTTGACGTTGACCTTAGTTTGGCCCCAGCATAAGAGCGGATGATAATAAAATGATTCGATAAGTACTGCAATCTTACATTATAATAATTATCGAAGTAACAATAATAATAACGCTCCTACAGTCACATACACAGATCTGATTCCTAATAAGATTCCCGGTATGTCAGGAATCATAGATACTACGCGGTTTCATCTATAATACCCAGACACAGAACAAACGCTTGCGGTTTCTTCTCTAAGGGCCGGTTTTATAAACTATGTACCCTTTTTCGGTAACTCATTAGTAACATTACAAATCGTAAATGACACGTTTAGTATCTTTTACTGATTGTTGTATTATAAACGCATTTTAACTGTCCGTAAGTGAAACGAAGCCTTTACGCGAATTCTCTATGGCTACTTGTCTATCTATCTATCTGTCTATCTATATATCTGTCTATTACCATAGATGCTAAAAAGCGTCCTAAAGTCTTTTCCTGACAATCTTTGGATGGATACATACTAACTGCCGGTTTCAATAACCGATCTATCCACGGTTTGCCCTACTGGGGATAGAAATTTGACACAAGCTCCGTAGAAGTAATGTCAAATTTATATCCCTAGTAGGGCAAATCGTGGATAGATACGTTATTGAAACTGGCCATTAATCACACGTTCCAAAACGCACCATAGGACACAGCCCTTTGATTTATCTTATCTGCTATTTGGCCAACGTTGGCCCCGAGTACATTGACCTGACCATCAGTGCTCCACATTCAATTAAATATTCAATCGTGAGGCGCAGTACCCCGTTGCGCCAAGCATTGTGGCTCGCACCGTAGACTTAATAACTACTATGTGGTAACAAATGATTGCGCGCTTCCTTGCAGTCCCTGGCTGTGATTACTTATTGCATCGTTAGAGTTTGTGTTCAAATTGCAGCGTTACCTTAAACCTAATGCATGCGTCGATTGGCGGGCGTCGTGAAAATGAGACCTTGCAAATTTTATGGAGTCTACTTAGGCCACATCTATTTACAACATCATACTAAAAAGTTGTTTAGTTAAAAATGCATATACCTAAGTGAAAATTGCAATCCATTTTTTTTACAAAACGTTTTGTTTTTGTTATTTAGAACAAAACATTTATCATAAAGAAACCAACGGACTTTTTTGGCGGCAATTGAACTGTCAACATGAAGATTTCGTTTTTATTTCCAAAACTTGTGTCTCTTCGAGTGATAATGTGTAATATTGGTGCATTATTAACCATTATATGTTCGTTAATGTGTACGAGTGAGGGAAATTGAAATAAAGTTGTGAAAGTGACTTTACTAGTTGCTCCAAAAAAGTCCGTGTAAAGTTTAAGTAAATCGCCACTACTTTACTTAAACACTATCCTCATCCCATCATCTCCTCATCATCATCATATAAACTTGATTCAAATCTCTGAGTTTGAAATATTTTATACTTGACACTGGCAAATACACTAATCGTGTGACGTCATAACAAAATAAAAAAACAAAAACTCTTTGATCTTGAAATATTTTATACTTGACACTGGCAAATACACAAATCGCGTGAAACAATAACAAAACAAAAAAGAGGACATTTATTTTAGTTTTCTAAAAGGAATACTAGATGGCGTTATGACGATAACACATTCGCCCACAGATGACAAAGGTAATATTTTTAAGATGGAGCCTGTAGCGTATGACGCTGCCACCATGGTCAAAACTGGCTTAAATTACTAATATACAGTATAGTAATGTATGGTAACATTATTTTTGTACCGCTAAAGTGCAGATCTATCTAGTTATGAGTATTTATCACGAACTCCTCAAATTGTTCTAGATTTTTGAGGTAGTGTAATTATAGATGGCACATTTCTCCTTTACTTTGGCTATTTCTATATTATCATCAGTTATTTAAAACTAAGCGAAGAGTATTTTCAGATGTTAATTATTTGCATTGTTAAGCGTTTTGAGAAGTCGGCTACATATTAGTACAATCTTTTTGTTTAATATAATTTTATAATTACAAAGATCAAGTTATGTTTTTAATTGATCTGAGATCTGATTGATCTGTCGGTATTTTTTTTTCTAAATTAAACTTAATGACTACAAACAACAACAACTGCGTGTGTTATTAATAACAACACCTACAGAATGACATACTTATTAGGATCTGACCTTTATCTAAGATTCCCTGTATCTATGCTTTAATAAATGCTTTAAGTATTTGACTTTATCACCCAGGCACGAAATAAAGTCTTGCCCTTTTACTGTATTATTTTTCCCGGAACGGGAATTGATTCCGTGACCATACCTTGCAGCTTCACCCATTGCGCCACATTGGTCGTAATCGTTGTCGATCGGTGTACGTGTGACGTCACCATAACGTCTTTATTTAAACTAGAAGCTAATAACATACCATTGGGTATCCATAACCGTCAGCTTACACCTAGCTCGGTATAGGCGCTATAGCACTGGTCAAGTCAAAGGCCTCATCAAACCTACCCTGTCATTACCCTGCCTGCCAGAGGCCTGAGACTTGTAATTACTTCCCTGATCTACGATTGAACACCAATGGGCGGGGTACACTAGTTTGAATGACAGAGGTCTTTGTTCTAGAAAGTTTTTCATTTATAACGGTTTTGTACTATGACCTATTTGTTAAATTGAATTCTGTATAAAATGTTATAGGGCTCAAAACTATTTAATTGAGAATCTTAGATGACAGGAGGCCTTGTTTTCGACAACAAGCACTCCGATAAAACTTAAATTTATGCTGTTTTTAGTCACTAATATTCAATATTCAGAGTCCTGAGTCTTCTTAGAATAGTTAAGATATTCTTATTAATCTAAATTTTAAATGTGATCTGAAAAGGCGTCTGTCATCTATTTATTTGGGTGCCTCAGAAACTTCACCTTGCAGGCGACAGCCGGGATATCTTAAGCCTATTTTGGAGTAACAAAAAGATAGCTTTAAATGATCAAGGCAATGCTTGTTTAAAGTTTTAAAGCTTTCCACGAAAATCAATCAATATCAAAATACATGATTCTTTTCATTCATTTTTTTAACTACTTACTAGGCTAGTTTGACCACGATATCACATGATGGAAAACGACGATGTGGTTCAAGGTGTAGCTCGCTTGCCCAGTAAATACATATTCACTTTTGACTTGAACACCCCTGGATTGTACCTCAATAGAATTGATGGTTTTGAAGCACACTGGATCACTAATATAAACATGCGAAAGGTCAAACTGGCCCAAAACCCTTGAAAATCTGAACCCGAAACCGTAACGCGATACGGTGCCCCCTTCAACACTTAATAATTTTATCAAGCGATGAGGCAACTGCAATGCATTTTAATGAACACCAGTTCCAGAGAGTTAATCTCAATTAATTCATTTGATTCTCAGGTGTTATCTTAATTAAAAATAGCTAGGGTCTCGTATTAACGAACTATTTCAATTAGAGGCGGAGAGTGGAACGAGAGATGTGACTCATTTTAATATTTCGGAGAGGTGCACTGATATGAGTGTTATCTGAATTGGTGGAACTAGTTTCTAAGATGTGGTATGTACTATGTGTTTGTTTTATTTATCACTAGCGTCCCGCTCTGGCTTCGCACGGGTGCAGTGTAATAGGTACTAATATGGGGCAGTATTTTACAAATCTTTGAAGTTTTCGGCTTTTCTGTACCATAATATGTATGTATTATACATATAAACCTTCCTCTTGAATCACTCTATATTGCTGCATTTAAATCCGTAAAATTAAAGCGAGACAGCGGAAGCGGAAACGGAATATCGAGATCAATTTCTGGCTGGTAGTAGTGGGATGTGAAGAGCCTTAGACTGTGTTCAGTGGCTTACTTTGGGAGAAGCCTATATCCAGCAGTGGACTGATACAGGCCGATGATGATGAAGTTATCTCAAAGTTATCTTTTACTGGTGCTGAACTAGGAGCGGAAATAAATGACCGTGACATAGTAGCAAGTAAAATAAACAGCGTACTCTTCCGCGCTCGCGCTAAACTACCATAACGGTAACCAAATAATCACTCCATTCAAATATCAACTCATTCATGTTGGATTTAGAGTTTACTGTTTAATGAGGCTATTTCAAAGGACGAATGAACATTAACCAAGTATGTTTACGCGTCACCGTTGCATTTCTTGTCAAGGAGAACATTCTGCAGAAGTTTAGCCATCTTAGAATTCAACTGCTTCTTTGATTGTCAGCGTACCGTCGATGCGTTTGTTGTACAGTGTACACGGTCGATTGAATTAGTTCACTCATTCAAAGTGTCCAACCTTTCAGAGAAGATCGTGTTCAAGTGAGAACGGCATTTTCTTGAGCATTAACATTTACCTAACCTTTAGCAGGTTGCATATTGCAGCGCTACGCCACCTTCTGTTGCGCAAAAGCTACTGTGTAAAAAAACTTGCATCATTTAGGGCAAGGCGCGACTAAAACTTTAATGCCGGCGTTTCACTAGGGAACGTATGTTCGTGAATGAATGTTTTGGTGTGGAAGGAAACTTAGCCAATCGTCAGTGACCATTGGCCTTCATCGTCAAGAAAGAAAAAAAGAGAAAAGTGAAAAATAAAAGAAGAAAGTTGTAGTTTGGAGAAAAGTATGTTTTTTTATCATTGAAGTTTAAATTCTCTATTCTTTATTCTTCTTTAATCATGTTCTTCATTGAAGATTTGCGGACGCTTTTCTAAACTTTTTCTTGTTACTCGAAGCATTAATTTCTATCCCGTGTCTGATATTATAAAGCTAGGACTTATTTCCATCTTTTTTCACTTCTATTGTCAGTCACTTCTATCAGTTATTTTATTATCATCTGTATCAATTAGTAATGTAAATTAGTAATCTAGCTGTGCAACGCGGTTTCGCTCGCGTGGTGATTCCCCCAGGAACGTTTCAGTTTTCCAAAGAAAAGATATTCTATGTCACTCTCCGTACTCTAAACTATCTATTAGTAAAAAAATCATGTTTATCCGATCCTCTGTTGAAGCATGAAATAAGGACAAACGAAAAACACACTTTCCCATTTATAACAGCAGCGAAGCGATTATATTTTAAACTTTCTCTCGACACTTACTTACTTTAAACAAACCAAACTCTCAATGGAATATAACTTACAAGAGACCAGGCTTCGTATGGTTAGGCAAACATTTTGACAACCAGAAGTTTTTTCATGACATCCAGTAAAAAAAATATAAAAGATGAATTAAAGAAAAAGAAAAAAAAAAGAATGATGAAAGAAGATTTATGTGCCTAAAGATGAATTTAGATAGATAGATAGATTTAGATAGAAATAATTTCTCGGAATCGGTTCAATAATTTAAGAGATTATCCATCCAAAGAAACAAACAAATTTTACCTGTTTAAAATATTCGTATTGAGTTATAGACAACATAATCATTCCAGTAATTACAAATTGTATGTAAAAGTTAATCAAAATGATGGACGAGTTTTCATTACAAAAGTAGCAGTGTAACGCCTAACAGGAAAAGAAACATGGTAAGATAAAAATATATTGACATCTGCAATCAAATACGAGATACCGGTTCACAAAATACTTGTTGTATCATTGACTATGAATACTAAGTACTGGTTTGGAACAGGTTTCTTTTTTGATTCCTTATTTGATTTATGATAGATATCTTAGTAATTGTGATATCCCACATTATATACAATAGATATAATACATTGTCTCATGCACACCAGCCGTGGCCGTCGAGATTCTGGCATTAGACGCCGTACCGGGGGAGAGGACGTGCGCCTGGCTCGGAGCTGGTGACTACACCTACTACACTACTAAGTGAGCCAGTGAATCAATATCTACCTCTAGTTGTTATTGTTACCGTGATAGTGATCACTACAGATACCTACAACAGTTTATATATAATTTAGAAATTGTCTAAATGTCTTTACTTGATTGCCTCTATCATAATGATTAAATCAATGGACAAAGTCAAACGTAATGAAAGGTATAATAACATAGTGAAGGAATGGTTTTAAAACACATATTATATTATATTTATTTTCTTTGATTTGCGGTTGAGCAAGCAAGTCTATTATAATTCATACATTTGAATATTATGACTGATGTATGTAACAAAAATGTAACTACATATTATAGGTACATACTAACTTCTCGAGCGTAGACCGGTTAGCTTATAAATAATATGAACCTTATTTTATTTGCCTTTTTCCTTTTTTTGGAGTGTTCGCGTTTCTCGTATTTGATACTAATAATATGACGTCATCTTTGATGCGCCAAGTCTCTTTTTTTTTGTTTTGTTATGGCGTCGCACGATTAGTGTATTTGCCAGTGTCAAGTATAAAATATTTCAAACTCAGAGAGTTGAATCAAGTTTAAATGATGATGGTACTTAAACTTTACACGGACTTTTTTGGAGCAACTAGAAAAGTCACTTTTACAACTTTATATCAATTTCCCACACTCGTACACATTAACGAACACATAATGGTTAATAATGCACCAATATTACACATTATCACTCGAAGAAACACAAGTTTTGGCAATAAAAACAAAATTTTCACGTTGACAATTCGATTGCCGCCAAAAAAGTCCCTGCGCCGCCACGTCTCTCTCTTGAACATATTGGCGAAAATAAAATAATTAATTATGTATACCATACTCGAAAACTTAAGTAGGTAGGTACTATCGAAATATCGAGAAAAGATTCTAATAAATTAAGTTTCTGATTAAATTATTTATTATTCCTAGTTTGCTAACAAAATGAAAATATTTAACACGGTCTCTATGCAAATTACGTCCCATTTTAAATAAGTCTCAGCCGATTAAGTTATACATAAAGTACTTAATTTACTTGTAAAGGACAACATCCTTCGTGAAAGTTAGTGAGTTAATTAAAATTTTGAAGTTTCCTTTGGCGGCAAAATATTTCTCTAACTTTTCCATTTAACTACGGTTTTGTTATAAAATATACATAATTCATGTTTTTCCTTTGTTACCTATAAAATTTGATACGAAAACAAAACCTTTTAACCTATAACCTGCTTGTAGCATTTTTTACAGAGCACTAGTTGTGCCTTGCGGTTACACCCACTGAAACCTTTCTGGAATGAAAAGTAGGTACCTAACCTATAAATGAACTATATTCATTAAAAACACTCATATCAGACTGTCCGTTTGATTCGAAGCGGTCACTGTCACCTATAGAACTTTGCAACACCAGAGGAGTTGCCGATGAGCCAACATTTAAGAACTCTTGTTACACCAGACCCAAGTAACAAACATTAAAGTCGATTCGGTTTTTCATTTTCTAAAACTAAACTAAGTTTGACAGGTCTAAGAGTAATGCTGTCCTTTTTTTACTTTAGTGGTTAGAAAAAGACAGCAACACTATTAGACCTGTAAAACTTAGTTTCGTTTTAGAGAATGCAAAACCGAATCGATACTATCCTACTACATAATATTATAAACGCGAAAGTTTGTATGTATGTATGTTTGTTGCTCTGTCACGCAAAAACTACTGAACGGATTTGAGTGAAAATTGGATTGGAGATAGCTTACACCCTGAATTAACACATAGGCTACTTTTTATCCCGGATAAAGGTTCCGGAACGCAACTAGTATTCTATAATCTTATTTGGAGAAACTTTTCCGGCAAACATTGAAAATAGATTAGAGCACACACGAGTCCCAAGGTCACGATTTAGGTTTAGGTTCACTTCGCACATTCCCCCCTTCTTTCTCCCTCGATAAAACACCACCATTTTTTTATAACCCGTCACGTGTGGCATATTGAAAAGACGTTGGTACCTAGTACCTACGTGTTGGGGAATATATGCGTGCTTGGCGGGAGTCGATTAGGTTAACCTCTTTGGTTGAAGGTAAAGCTTCTGTACTTTTTTTGGTTATTTACGTAGCGACGTTATCATCACACGCCCAGAAAAACTCATCCTACTTAGAATTCAGACCTATATACTTTAAACGATTCATTGTACACTCACATCACACTAAAGCGCGGCTCGGCCTAGGTAGCCAAAATAATTCCATAGACTCGGAGACGGTGCTCTTGTTGTTTTTTTATTTGTGGCTCACACCTATTGTGTATTTAGCCAGTGTCAAGTATTAAATGTGTCAAATAATAACGATGACGAGATGTGGTAAACCAGATACAAACCGGGCCAAACACGATATCCCCTTTGAGTTCAAGTAAAGTAAGGGTTTACTTTTAAACTTTACACGGACTTTTCGTGGCAACTAGAAAAGTCACATAGAACAATTTCATTTCGATTTCCTCACTCGTACGCATTAACAAACACATAACGGTTAGTAATCCACCAATATCGCTTTAGAAAAAAAAAGTCCGTTGACAGTTAAATTGCCGCCAAAAAGTCCCAGCCACAGATATTTTAAATTGTAAACAGTCGCGGGCCGCAGGTTGCCGACCGCTGCTCTAGACAAAATGGACCTCCCATCACACGTTCTAGTAATTTTCGAGACGACATAGTAGGTAAGTAGGTAAGTTCTGTGAATTAGCAACTAATAACACAATGCTTTGTCTCTTTTCATCACAAGACGTATGAATGAGATGCAACAAGGCAGCTGTGTTTGCAGTGCCGTGATTATCGAGGTGTGATATTCAACGGTGTTTTGTGAGCTTATTTGAGAGGGGAAAGCTTTTACCGACTAGTTTCTTGCCATCGGTATATTCCGAGGCGAAACGGTAACTTCCTTACGCAATAAGTAAAAAATAATTTATAGTTATGAAATTATAAAGTAAGTCATTTATTTACACTAATCTTAGCACTAAATTACTTATTACAATGTGCAACAATTAAATCATAATTGTAAAGACTCTACCACTCAGTCGTGACGCGATAATACATAATTATATCGATCAATATTAGCGCAAAGAGATTCTCAATGATAAATATAATCATCATTATAAAACTAGAAAGATTTTGTTTTTTGGTTTGTCCTACTCTTGCAGCATCGTAGCAACAGATTTACGTATTTTTTTTTTGCATAGAATTAATCACAATAAAATTCACGCGGGTGAAACTGCAGGGCACAGCTCTACTGGAAAGTTATAAATATACCTAGAATCTAGATAACTATCCCATCTACCCACTTCTATAATATAATAACAGTCTAATTTGAATATGGTATTTATTTTACAGTATTACTCGTACTAAAAAAACTTCCACACCCCTTCATAAATTAATCATAGGGCAAAAATGAAACTAGCATTTCACAGCCCGGGGCAAGACCTACTTCATAAATATCAGCACAAAAAGGAACATTTTAAATACTACTAAACTTGTAGCAGTAAACCAGTCCAGCCGTCTGCCACGAAATAGGCATGGGCAAAAATATCGACATAATAACATTGTCTCATAAAAGTGTCGATATTTTTAATCGCGATTTATAATCGCTATTCCATATTTATTTAAGAGTATCGAATTCATGCCAATTTCAATACGTATATTTTAACGCAACTCTAAAAAAAATCTCTAATAATAAAAAATAAAAAATAAATTCTCTTTTATTAATAAGTTCTCTAATTCTCTAATATTTAATGTAACCTACTATAGCAGAAATCCAACAGAATTTTCATAACAGAAATCGATACAATACATAGTAAAAGTATTTTAGCGGAAACGGAAGTGTAGGTAAATGCCATAAGAAAATTATCTTTTTGCTTGACAAAAAAATGCGACATATTTTTTCAACTCGATAAATTAATTATTTCACTTGCTCATCCCTCCCTACACACAACTCATGAAATTATTACTTTTAAACGCATGTTTGTTTTAAATTTAGAACCGTCAACATTACAGCTGTCTCGGCGTCGGCGGCGGCCATTACCGTTTCGGAAAGCGCGGGAAAACAAATGAACCGATAAAATTACAATTCACCGAAGCAAATTATTACAATTTAACCCGTGTTTTACTATTGTTATTGTATGTTTTGTTACAATAAAGTTACGTGTTTAGTTTCGGTCGATTAATTTATTCGGATACGAGCGCACCTTTTTTTTGACTAATAAAAAAGGCGAGCGTGACACATGGCTGTTTACCTTGTTATCGCTGCCTCACTTTGTTTACTTTATGTTGGTAGCACGTGTTAATGTAACGTTCTAAAAAAGCGTGGGCAACGTAACAAACATATTTCGAAGTCATGATCACACATCCCGCAGAGGGCAGAACTGAAACCACTTTTTTTTTTTTCACTTTTTTTTACTGCACCTGCCAGTGGCAGCAGACGGCGCTGCCTTAAAATCGATAAAGCCGTAAAACGTTTTAAGTAAAAATCCATTAACATTAAGTTAAAAGCGTAAACAAAACTCGATGCGGGAAGGAGTTTTACGAGTTATTTCTTTTTTTTTAATAACCCACATCTTTTTGAGAGAATAAAGAAGTTTTGTGGCTGTTTTGTGTATGGGTTTATTAGCCAGTGGATGAGTTGCTTAATTTTTAACGGTCTTAATTGAGCCATAAATTTCAGTTGTGACGGCGGAGTTGGGCAATTAAAAATAAAAAGGCAAAAGCAATGTCAAGTTCAACGGTTTATTTTGTAAAAGTTTTAATCTATGTGTCAAACTTTTTGAACCTAAATTGTAACTTCAAGAAGGTAACACCCGTGATAATGATCATTGAGGTACAGTCAGCGACAAAAGTAGCTGAAAACGTCTAAGTTTTCAAATGTGTACCAAATGAACTTTAAGTTTTAATAAAAACGCTCATCAGGACACAAATCGTACATAAATAACTTTTTCTTGTACATATATTGTTACGATGTTGTTATTTAATTAATCAGTATATCAACTAATGATTTTATTTAATTTTGATTTCACATCCAGGTTCTCATATTAAGAGGACGCCGTGATAAACAATGAATCTGAAATCAGCTCCATACAAAAACGCAAGCGAGCTGACTAATGCCGTAAGTTCGTATGCGCCAAAAAAGGGTTTTTTTCGTTTAAAATGAAAACTTTCTTTAATTTTATAAAACTAAATCTGTAGTTCTTTGAAGAATGTGTATAAATACCATACAAAAAAAAATTCAACTCTTAAATCGGTTTTGTATGCCTGTAAAATGAAAATCTTTTTTTTAGAGGGCAGTTTTCGATCATTGTTTGTCTGCTATGAAAGTTAACCAATTTTGTTATCCTTCCGACAATTTGATATCAAAAACATGATCTATAATGCACATATATATTAGCTCTGTATGTTTTGTAATTGCTGAGAAAAAAGGAAATCCCTGCAGCCAATATTGCCAATTCCTCGTCTTAAGCAATTGTAGTAGGTACATATAATTATGTACTACAATTGCTTTCTTGAATATAGCGCCGCTCTAAAGCGATCGCCCCTCGCAAATGTCAAAGCCACACTAAACAAGATGTACGGATTGCAGTACAGTTAATTTGAACACAAGGATTGGATTAACCTAGTTAGGTGTTCAAAATACTTAAGAAAATTAAAAAATTGGGCATTACTAACCAACTTTTGTCGTCAACTGTACCATTTAATTTCATAAAGCGAAGATAAAGATCAAGATAAATTTAATATGTAAAAAACATGAGTAGTTAGTACATACAATTGATGTCGGTACAGTGATCTTATGGTAGGTATAAAAGAAGCGTCATGTTTTGCCGTTACTGGCGTACAAAATCAAGAGATGCTGAGATACTGTCACCATGAAATAAAATAGGTAGGTATATAATAAATTCAATACAATTAATCGATTAGCGGCATATTAAAATTAACTTAACGAATTTTATGCACACAGTAATTTATAAAAGGACTAGCAGACCCGGCGAACTTCGTATCGCCAATAAAAGTCGTCTGAAGGTTTTTTTTTTATATTTCCTCACCTTTTAAACGTTCCCCGAACTTCCACAAATATTTCAAGATCAAAATTAGCCAAATCGGTCCAACCAGTCCCGAGTTTTGGCGAGACAAACGAACAGCAATTCATTTTTATATATAAGACCAAAATTAAGTAAGTTAATAATTTATTGCACCCTTTTATGGTGTACATTTCAAATTAAATTACCTATCCAATGAAAATTACAAACTACAGTCAAATAGTAGTGACAAATTATTGGAACATGTCCGGGTTATTAATGTGCCAATAATTTGGAAAGTCCATCAACGCGCGTTTAATGCCTACTTAAACATTTATGCCGCTGTCCAATAGAAAATTAACATAACCACCGTTTGAGCCCAAATAAGCTATGCTCCCATAAGTCAGATTACAGAAATCCGCAAAAAGCCTGACTAACGTTTCACATCATCATTTTTATATCTTCTTTATAAATATATAATTCTACTGTACGTGTGTATATCACTTAACTCCTCCTAAACGACTGGACTGATTTGAATGAATTTTTGGTTGTTTTGGGTGGCGCTCCGGATGGTTTAGATTCACAAATCAGCTCGGCAGATGGCGCTGCAGTTGGTTTATAGGTAGCAAGACAACGTTTGTTGGGTCCGCTAGTAATATTATAATATACATTATATATTAATATCCATTCCAAAATACACTCGAATCTGTTGAGCCGTTTTATCGTGAAGATTTAACAAACATACACACACACACACACACACTCATTCACTCACAAAGTTTCTAATTGGTAATAATTATTAGTTTGATAGCAAGACTCAAACAAGATTTAGTGAAATTTTTGAAGTTATATTCTTAAAATCACAAATAAGTTGCCAGAATAAATTTAAGGCATACAAATCCTAATGAAAACTAAAAAATAACTTGTAGAAAATATGTCCGCCGTTTATTTGAATTCAAAACATTCATCTTAATCTAATTTAATGAGAACACATTTGGTTTAATAAAAGTAGGTGCAGATGTTACAAGAATCATAAAAATAATAACGCTTAAAATTAATATAAACAACATAAAAACTGCACTTAAACTTACGCCATTTAAGTAAACATTACTTCGGGGAACGCTATAAAACTAGTTGAAGTCACGGTACTTGAGAATTACAGAAAACGAAAACGGTATACAGTTTATATTTTTTTGCACTAGCGATCTACTCTGCCTTCACATGAGCTGGCAAAGACTTTGACAACCGGGAGACTGACAGTAACATTGTTACAGTTTGATAATATTTTATAAGAGGAATAATTCCGTAACACATTATTATCATATGTAACTCCATTGGTTTACGCGGCGATGATGTTTTTTCCATTCTTATTAGAATAATTTTTATTTAAATAGCTTATCAACCAAGGCTACTTCGACCACATCGTCACTAAACAACAGATGACTTTTGCTCAAACGCTAACCTTTCAGATGTCAAAGTCATAAAACTTAAACGATTTTACTCATTTTCCACTGCAACATCACGTTAGCATTGTCAGCGGCATATAATAGTACCTAAATACACAAAAGACTAACTGGACAGAACAAGTCTGTCGACTAAAGAATACTCAGAACATAGTGAAAACCTGGCACATGAATAACAGGAGGCATACAACTGCTAATTGCTTATGTAAATACGAAATAATTATAGCACTGAATATGTATGAGGACAAGTCGCAGTCAGAAGTAACTTGCTTGTTAAAACGAAAGATGATATAAGACCTGAGGCACTTAAGGGAAACATTAATGTAATAGCAAACCATATCAAAAGTAACATCTTACAAGGCATCGATGAAGATTTAGAATTTCATCTCAGCCCAGCATCTATAGCTTTAATTTAACTAGTTATACGTGCGGATCTGCTATTGCTCAAAACGGTGAAGGAAAACATTGTGAGGAAACCGGCATGCCAAAGAACCACAAAATTTGAGAGCATGCGGTATTTACCAATACCAATCCAAGCTGGGCTAACGTGTTAGATTATGGCCCTTACTTCCGCTGAGACAAGGCCTGTGTCTCGGCCTGCAGTGGACACGTAGGTTGATGGTGATGATGATGAAAGTAATGTTTATTCTAGACTTAATATTCTTACGGCTTACGGTGGAGATATTGTCTACGTAGTCTAATTTCCCTTGAAAAAAAGATTACATTTTGATTCAGAGGTAGCAAATTTGGTATAATGAAAATGCTCGACGAATAGAAAAAAAAAACTTTGCTAATATAAAAATAATTACTAGTTTAGGCAGGTTATTAGGAGCTTTCAAACAATTTGCTAAATTAGCTTAAGTTAAGGCTTATTTTATAAACAAATTTCACACAAAAGCAGTGTTCCGTCTAAAATATGGTAAAAGCAAATACGCCGTTAATAAAGCCGAAGCTATTGTTCATCCCAAAAATCCTCGTCCAAAATACACTGGAAAAAGGTTTTAAGCATAAAAAATCCACCACGAGGATTCTCCCGGGGCATCACTTTGCCATCGTCTTATAAAAGGGTGGTGAGATTAAAAGTCGTTCTTCTTTTTAACAATGCTTTCGGAGTATTAAATATTAAATCTAATCTAGCTGCAGCTACTTACTACTCAAGTAATTCTAATAACTTACACAAGATGAGGCTTACGAATTGAAATGCTCCTTAACGGTTATTGCAACAGCAATAGTCCCTTTTTCAGTCGGAGTTTTTACTTTTATTGTTACATTTAAATTTACTTCAATGGCTTGTTTTATTTGCGGCACTTAAAACTTATTTCATTTGGGCAAAGGAAGCCTTAGTGAGTTTTTCAGGTTGGTTGGTTCACAGGTTTATAGGAAATCTTTCTTTTTATGTAATAAAGAGGTAAAGAAACAGACGGTTCATCTGATGCTTAGCGGTCACCGTCGCCAATTGATATTTGCACACTAGGGGCGTTACCGAACCCTAATAGAAGTCTACTCTTACCCATCTTGAAGGACTGCATTCCTTCTGTTTTTGCTATGACCTTTTCTTACCTTTTTAAGATCAATGATGTGATAGCAATTACATCCACAACATTTTCCTGTTTAAATGTATAATTGGTTACTTACGTAATATGTATTTCATTTGTATGAATAGTTATTTCTGTTGTTGTATTGTTATTTCAACGTTGTACGTGGCTCTTTCATAAATTAATGTACTAATTCAACGTTATTTACTTCTCAAAATCTACAGATCTTTAATAGGTTTACTTAATTATTAAAACTTGATGGACCGGATGAATTTTATATAAAAACAGTGTTTTGAGAGCAGAACAGAAAGTAGTTAGGCGTTAGGTAGGATAAATAAATTTTGTAAATATGCATGTTTACCTACGTTTTGTTTGCGTTATACCGAAAACATTTGTTTATCATAACTATTGAAATTGCAGTTTCGCTAAATGTTTTCATAGAAAAACGGATATTGCTTACGTAAATTCAGTAGGTAAGTAGGTACAAGAAATGTTCTTGAATGAATTTCATGTGTCTGCACTCTGCACTGTGTGTTAGAGATATATCTAATTGCATTCAGGTCACTGGATGCTGCGCCCGGGGAATTTAGGCGATTCTATTTATTACTGTGTTTGCATAAGTTCTGCTAAGTTATTGCCTTGTTAATGTACGGTTTATTTAAGAATTTACGTAATGCTTTAAGTAAATGACTATTTGAGTGTGCTTTAAAACATGGTTCTTTAAGTTTGTAATGCCATTGACGTTTATTCATAAACTGTCTTCTCTAGTCTCTAGTCTTCTCGGTCTTTGTCTGTCTTCTCTATAAGTTTTTGGTTTTCTTATTGTCTTTGAAGCAATGATGAAATTATTCAACGTATCATCACCTCCTTGAAACCACTCGTTTTTATCTGTCGCTATGAGCGTTTGTTCTTTCTTTTGTCTACTGTTTACCGTAAAGGGCCGCTGCGTATACAAAATTGTCTTCTAATCATTGGTCGCAAAACGTGTTTCCTCATTCAATAAACAAAGAGATACCTGGCCAAAACAAACACGTAAGGGTGACACTAATCAAATAAAACTTTGCGAATTTACCAAAAAGACCACATTTTGATTACCTCCTTTGAAAACTGCGAAACTTTACGAACGCCTGTAGCTTATTGGAAAATAAAAACTTTGTTTTCCACGAATACTCATTCTACGCGTTCGTGATTTTATTTATATGTTGATTCCTGTAACCTGTAAGAGATAAAATCTTTTTCACTTTTCGTGCTCGACGGTTTTATCACGAATCGTATAAAATTCTGACAGGTATATTTCTTTATTACAAGGCTTCAAAGTGTTAGGTTATTTATTTATATTATAGAGCAAAAATGATGAGGTTAAACGCGTATATTGATAGATAAGATTAAAAGCCAATATAAAATGAAAGAAAGTTGTTTTAGAACGTAGTGTGATGATCTTTTATTTATTGCTAGATATATAGCAAAATAGGTTGGTAACCTTTATGAGTTTTTATGATCTTCATAACATATATGTTACTAATAGTAGTACTAATAATAGTAGTACTAATAGTAGTACTAATAGTAGTACTAATAGTAGTACTAATAGTAGTACTAATAGTAACATATATATTATCAAGATCATAAAAACTCATAAAGGTTACTAACCTATTATCTGTTTCATTAAATTAATTAATTTAATGAAACAGATACCCATCTTCTTAATTTCAAGGCTTCAACGAATTTCATGGAACTCTAGATACCTATTACCTAACTACATTATAAAACGCTGCAAGTAGGCAGTGTAGACTCAGTTGCCTATGTTTACACTATCGTATTTCAGTTAATGTATTCGAGAGCCGGCTATGAACGCATTGGCAGCATTCTAAGAACGCAAACACATAAAGATAAACAAATAAGACCGCGCTCAGGTCACGGTGTACGTTTACATGATTGTTTATAAAATACCGAATCAAAGGTCTCCAGTGATAAACTTTAAACTGGTGAAAGAAATAAGAGAGCAACTTATCGGACGACGATTGATTGGTGGTGCAATTGAGATTGAGTGAGACAAATAGAAGGTGGCACTGTTACATTTCGCTCAACCAAACAATTTAAGAAAAGCGACTGTAACATAAATGTTTAAGCAATAAAAGCAAACAGCTCCAAGAAGAAACGACGGAATACTAAAAACCAATGAACATAATGAAAGGTATCGCTCACAAAGACGGAGAAAGAAAAATAAAAACATCGAATCAAGAGAAGATCGTACTTACAAAGTTTCGCTCTCATTGCGAAGTTGGAAGTAAAGAAACAAGTCGTTTTATAACGTTGTTGTATTGAAATATAGTACATTTTTTGACTTGATTAAAGTAATATTTATACGAAAGCAAAAAGTTTCTTTCTTAATAAGGCTAATATGTTGAGGATAGCGTTTTTCTAGAACGTAATAAATGCAGCAATATATTGTCCCAACTATCTTCAAAGTTAGATGGAAATGGGAAGGATGCTGTGGACTCCCGCAAATGTTTGGATCAATGCCAAAATAATCTAGTAAGGGAAATACGAAATGTGCGTCGTTATTTATTTTATGTTTCGATTCTTTATTGGTCATTCCGAGTAGATGGTCACGTTGCAGTTGACCTTCAGTTGAATATGGAGCGTGATATCAATTTTTTGCAAGATGTTTCTTCGCCGCTTCGTCTTTATCAATGTCTAGTTTAGGCTGTGGTTTAGGTGCCTACTGAATATCTCTTCGCTGAAATGACGTCAGTTGATTCATAGCCATAGTTGAATTGATTTATACTTAGTACACTTGACTTATAAACACAGTCAGAGTAATGTTTCTCAGAATTTCTATAAACGTATTCGATTCATTAATAACAAGTTGGTATCAAGCGGTAATGTTGCTGGATTATGCTTTAAAATTTACATAAGACGTTGAAAATGTTGAAATTGTGTTGGTAAACGTTAGTTCACCTTGAATTTATTAGTCATTGCTTTATTACACCTACATCACAACACAATCTTATCTTGGTAGCGCGACATGCGTCACATTAAAACTTTGCAACTAACCTGAAAAAATCCGACTGCCAAAGACGAAAGGATTTACTCTCCAAATTTAATAGCACATTACATCCATCGAGTTCACTTTGAGGCAACGTTACACAGGACGGTACGGTCGTTGAGCACACATAACATCACATTTTGCACTTGCCAGTGAAAAACAATAAACGAGGTTAAACTGTCACAAATCCAATTACGTCTCAAGTTACTTCTTTACAGGAAGAGGTGCGGAGCGTTCGCAAACAGGACGAGCGTGTGTTTAAAAATGTTAATGTTCGTCGAAGACTACGATCGTGGCAATCTTCCGATGTTCATACGTCCGCGCGCGACGAGAGCGGCCGAGCGACTGACGGGATGGTAGAGTAGGTGGTAGAGTAGGGGAGATCGGTAACGAATGGTAGCCGAGCATAGAACGAACGCATGGGGATGGCGGCGTGCGTCTCCCACAAACTGAAACCTTCGCTCCTGGCACAAAATAAGTATTATTAAATACGTATATTACCGCTTGTATTTTTACCTTATTACCGGGAGAATGGTTGATCTCATTTTTTATGATAACAGCACGTGTTCATTTTGCGAATTTTTTCAACACGTTTTCTTTGCGTCGACTGTCGACGTTCTTGGTGTAAATAAATCAGGTTCTATTTCAATATCAAGTAAACGTTTATGATTAAGATCAGAGAGAATCTACTTCAACGAACTTATTAACAAACAATGAAATAAGTAAATAGGCTTTCCAAAATAAAAATGCGCGGACAGAGAGGCATTGTAACCACTTCAAAGTTAAATTACTGTCTAATAACCATATCCATTCCATCGCTTTCATCAAATAACTTCCAATCTTAGTTGATTGAAACAATTTGTAACATTCTACAACTCTACAATCAAACCGCTCAAAGTCGAAGGTAAAATATTAAATGAAATTGTGTTTGGTTCACCTCAACAATTTAGAGGGCTACCTGCAAGGCTTTGAGCCCAACCCTTGGTTTATTGAAAAAATGGCCTTAATACATAGATAGATTGAAGCATTGTTATGAAAGGCAGTTGTTATGAATTTGACGATAAATTGTTACGAAGCAGAAATATTGGTTTGGCAAATATAAAATTAGAAAAAATGTTATGGATGATCGGGATAGAAATTTCATTTCTATAAGTTGTTTACTTCAATTTGATTTTTTGAGCATGAGAACTCCGTTTATCATAGTTGTCTAGTATATCTAATATATCTATCAAATGATTTATTTCATTGTACTTTGTAACATCACCTCTTTCTCTTTTATTTCATGACGGCTTTGTACGGTTCGTGCATTTAGCCAGTGTAAGTATACAGTCGTTTAGAGTTTTTGATTGCAGGTGATGTGACTATGTGACCCAAAAAGAAGCCAGGTAAGATAGATCTCTTATAACCACAAAATCGTACCGTGACTGATGAAGATGACTAACAAATTACAAAACAAGACAGACCATAGAAGGTAAATCTTAGACACACTATAAATTACTCGTATTAGAAAATCATCCCTAAGGAGGTAAAAAGAAATGTTAAAATTTGTAAGGAAAAAAATCTCAACTATATCAATATTTTTGTGTTCCAGATTGAAGGGCAATGTTTCCAGTGAAATTACAGAGCGCAAAAAGATTTTTCAAATAATATATCAGAGTGACGACGCAGTTCATTACCACGCAGGATTTGGAACAGGTTAAGTTTAAAAATCTGGATGGCACTGAAGTGCACTGGACCAGTATTATACGTTCCATCAGGCGAGCGATCGTCACTCAATTGTAAAAATTAAAGAAAAAGCACTTCCAAGCGAGTGAGGTTGCTGAGTAGGTCACTAGTGGCTTGAAATGGAAACCATTTTACTCAAACTTTATGTCACCAAGTTTATTGCTTCACCTAAAATAGAAGCAGAGAAAATCAATCAAGACTTCGATTTAAGTCCCGCGTTTCACCAGCTACACCTTTATTATGCAGGTTCCAATAAAATGGTGTAGTGGCTATTTGTCACGGATGTGAAACGGCATGCAGATAGTACGGCATATCGTTGATGCAATTCGTGGTAAAAAATAAAAGCTTTGCACATCATCATCTTCTTAGTTGTTTTGTTTTTGCGTTTGTACCTTGATGACTTTATCGTTAAGATCATTAGTATGATGAACTCAATTTAAAAATTCAAATAGATCTATGTTACATATCAAAACTCAGTGAAGGAAAATATCGTTAGGAAAACGGCATGTTCAATAACTACAATTTTGGGATAAAACTTATTCTTTGGGAAACTTTAGCCTAGAAAAAGGTACTGACGATTGGACTTCCAAATAACGTTTTATATGTCGAAATAAGATAGAGTAAAATAGTTAATCTCTCCCGTTACTATAATTATATTTCAATCTCTAACTGGTAAACAATAGAGAGTTCGTTTATCTAATCTCTTTAGGTATCTACCTACTAACTTAGTAGGTGCGTGAATCTGTGTTACCAACAAAAGATATTTGCAAAAAGGTGACTGCATGGCCAATAGCATAAAATTTATCGTGATAGTGACTACCACGGTGATTTATTAGATTCTATTGTGTAGCTGCTTTCATATAATGTTTACAAATATTGCATATTTGGGATATTTATGGAGAAAACGGGAGATTGACGGCCTCTATTGATGCTCTTTTATTGTTGGGCGGAAGCACAGTGGAAGGGTCATGGGCTTGGTAAATGTTAACTTATGATGATGGAATACAGCCTCATACATTGATAAATTAGGCAACTGTATAAGGTTAAAATCAGTATTTATCTCAAGTTAGCTGTTCCACGCAGATTCACCTCACATTCTTATTGGGTTTTTTCCCATTGCTCTTTTTTTACTATGCGGTTTGTGGTTACATTTTTAAATTTTTATTTATCGATTTTTGCCCCAACGGAAGATCAACGCTTTTTTACGACCAAAACTGCGCTGAGTTGGGGACCGATTAATGCCAACTCGTTACGTGTACATATATAGCTTAAAATTATATTGTCTTTTGTCATCAATAAATGCTTTTCTTTGCCTATTTCTAGAGACATATATGCACTTTTGTTACTTACTTCATTTCCTTTAAACATGTTGCCTCCATGAATGTACATATGAGTACATACATAGATGACATGATAACGGCTACAGCTGCTATAACCCTAGCTATATTATATATATATAACACTGCAGCCACATCTCCCGAGTCAGGTTCAACTCGTCCTAACCGGTCCGTTATCTAGAAATAAATCTGAATCCCAAGATGCATATATTTACTGCGCAAACAAACATTCTAAAATGCTTTTATGTAAATTGTCCAGCTTCTCCGTTCGCCGAGATGCAGTTATCTGGGATGTGTATCTGTGGTTGGAAGATAAGATGAAGTGATTAAATTTTATATCCAAGTTCTGAATTCTCTAATTCTTGTTTTTAAATCCGTACTAATATTTTGAATGCAAAAGTATATCTGTATGTTCGTTACCCTTTCACGCCTAAGCTGTTGAACTGAAAAATTGTTATTTACGTGGGTGAAACCACGGGACACAGTTAGTTTACTTTTTAGAAGCTTTTGAAATTTTTTAAATATTATATAACTACGTCATTAAAAAAAAGTAGTTTCTGATACCCTAGATACAGGGACAGTTATGGGCAGTTAGGGGTCAGAGCCTAATGTATGTGATTGTGCGGGCATTATTTATTTATTCGTTTTGCCTCACAGTTAGCTTTATAAAAGGCACATCAGAATCGATACCACTGCAATATTTAATCAGGATTATCTACTTGTTATTAATTTTATTTTGTATCGATTAACTTGTCAGGAAGACATTCTTTCCTTAACGTTATCAAACACAAGGCACTTTGTGATAGTCACTTTCTATTTCATAAAAATCGAACACTACCAGTCTCTTCAGACAAAATCCACTACGGCAATGACTCTCCCATAAAGTATTAGGGGAATATTATGGGAAAACACGGTACATTTTAGATCAATATCCGAGATAGAGGCGGAAGCGTTACGCCGTACCTTACGCCATTGCCGTACTACAATATTTGTTTCGTATGATTTCAATAAACGACCGCCCTTCGAGTATAAATAATGCATGTCGAATTTTGTACGGGTCCCGTACAACGAGATAAAGATCGATATTATGGTACAGTGTAATAGAAGTGTCCAGTAGTACAGGTCGCACTGTTTTTTTATTGCTGCTAGGTGATGTAGAGTCGTCGTCAGCCGTGGCAAGGCTAGAGTATTTTCTGCTACGGAACACACATTAATGATAAAAAAACGCAAGTATTTGTTTTTGTCTGGTGGTTGTGGAACCCCATCCGCATAGTTTGTGAAACTCTAGATATAAAGAATCTTAATTAGGTGTTGAAGCTATGTATGTGAATGATTAGACGTTATTAATTTGTTTGAATCATAAAATTTCTCTCTGTTCCACAATTTGCCAAATTTTATTGGTGACAACTTTTTGATGACGCTATCTTTTCACTTGTCTTGCGCTTTTTTACTTCCAAAATCGTTTAAACTTTTCATTTATATATTAGTGGTTTTCAAATAAATATTTAACAATGATGAATTTGAAGTAAATCGGGAACCGATCAGTCCCGACTTGACTTAAATCACTGCAACAGCCTTACATATACTGTGTCAATATCTTTGATACACAAAGCTTTTTGTACCGCGACGGATTTCTCTCGCAGCAAAAACAAACAGTAAACACGAGACAGAGCGTTCAAAATCGAATGTAAAGATTAATAAAGCATGCTGAATGGTCAAGCGTCAATGAATCATGATTCGAAATGGAAACGGGACAGAGCGGCTTTGATATTTATTGGATTCGAAATTTTCGACACCTTGTTCATTCATTGTTTAATCGCTGATCTGTGATATCAAATTAACGGTGCTGTCGCTAAATAAAAGATTTGTGTGGTTTTTGTTACGGAATTTTGAGATTTTAGATGAGGATTACAAATATGGTTACAAAATGTAGGTTATTGAGTAAATGACTAAGCATTGTGTCATAGATGAAACCCATTTAGGACCGGTTTTATAAACGTCCGTAAATTTAATGTTAAATTTGATCTAATTGTCAAATCTTGGCACGGAAAATTTAACAAAAAGATCAAATTTACAGAAATTTGGTATGACATTTTACTTACGATCGTTTATAAAACCGATTAGTATGTCATAGATAGAGCGATGGTGGTCGAACGGTGGTATTAGCGCCTTACAAACAAGGCGTCTCGTCGATACGAAGTTCAAATTCCATTTCGGCCCGTACCTCATTATCATCCGGAAGAAGTGCGTTGGAACACTAAACGGCAATCAGCCATCTACATCCATCGGCTCCTCACGACTCTTACAATGTCATCGGTCCACCTAGCGAGGGCTTACTTACAGAACGTCTTCCAGTTCAAGGTCGCCATTTGAGAACCTTTCTTCCCCATCGCTCCGCCTCACACCTAAGACTGTTTTATTATTTGAGTAAACAAACTGGTTTGATTTAAATCTAAATTATATTCCTTATCTACCTACTAGATGTTCTATAAGAGACACCGAGAGCTAGGTACTGTAAAAGTATTTTAATCAAAGCGAACATTTGCCATCCTGTAATAAGTACTTTCTCCTTAACATTTCTTTCGAGACTAGTTCGATTGCTTCACTTTTGCTCGCAGCTAAAAAGTTTTTATTGTTTTTACTTTTTCGATTCGGGCTTAATGAAGTTATGCCGGTGCAGGGGGGATATAAGATTGGTAGGTTATGACCCTTTCGAGTCTCTGTTGGAGGAAAAGACGGTCTGGAAATATTTTTTGCAAAACCTTTGGAAACGACGAGGTTTGAAAAAGTCTATTTTACAGCGGATTTTACTTTTAATTTCGCAATAGTTACAGAAAAATGTAAATAAATACAAATAGATGACAATGCCTAAAAATGTACTAAAAATGATAAAGGGTTTGAGACTGCCGTTTACAGTTTTTACACCAAGCGTAACTGTTCTTAATATATAGGGAACTATCTTTAAGGTTAGTCATAATATATATGCAAGCATAATCGTATCGTACTTACTATTTAGCCATAACACAGTCGAGTCCTTGAAAGTATTTGCACTTGAAATCACAAAAAACAATCACAAACAACGCAACGGATAAAATCCAAGTGCAAAACAATAGACGATTTATTAAACTCCCTTCAAAAATCCAATAGGTTCTTTACCCGTATTTAAAAGTTCCCGATTCACGTGTACCGGATGTTGAAATCAAAAGGACTCGGCCGTTCAGTCCCATTCGGGTTTAAATCGCGGTTTAATGCCAAAACAAGACTTATTGTACCTAAGCAAACTTATGAAAACACTCCCCACGGACTTCAACACCCTTAAACCAAGTACATAAAGTTGAGAATCAGTTGAGTAATTATTACAGACGCAAATTCGCTCATTGACGCTATAGTCTCGGACGGAACTCGTAAAATCGAAACAGAACGCCGATATAAAAGGAAGGCAGATGAATATCGAGATGAGAAAACCGCTATTATGCATGAGACTCACCGGAGTTTAGATCAGTGGGCATTTAAAACAGCATTGCATCCCAAAATGTCAATACGAATCACTAACTAAGGTGTCAGCAAATATAAAATATTCATATTCATCTTCAGTCTATTGCGTTCTGGAACACTGACTTCTCAGAGAGACTATGGATCATAGTCCACAACGATAGCCCAATGTGGGATGGTAGATGTCACATGCCGTGAACGTTGTCGTTATTGGACACGCCGGCCTCGTGTCATTTTCTTTCAACCTTCATCTTTCATTAATTTCTCAACTCAAAGAATGAAGGACACAGACCAAAAATATTTATTTTGTGTAAGTTTTTGTAGTTCTAACTTTTAAGATTAGATTACGCGATGCAGTCAAACGCAGACCTATTCGCAATTAAAAAAAACCTTTGGCTGGTTAATATTGCAGTGTCTGGTAACAGAATTTTATCTTGAGGAAGCTGGCCTGCTAGTAAGCTAGCGAGCATTAAGAAAGTCAGTACCCAACTTTCAAATTCATTGTAATTATCATCATCAGTCTGTGTCAGTACACTGCTAGACATAGGCCCCTTCCAAGGCACGCCACTGAGCCCGGTCTTCGGCTCTCATCCAACTTCTGCCACTCGGTGTAAGTCGTCGCTTCTCCAAGTTATGGTTCCATAACAAGGTTTTCCGTCATCAAAATATCAAACACATTTACGGTTCGAGCCTAAGACCTATTTCACAGTTAAAATTAAAACTGTAATCGTCAAAGAGCTTCCACGAAGCCCACGAAGTAATCGGCTGAGCAAACGGCGATTACTGTATGTCCCATTTTAAAAGAGCAACGAGACGCACCATTTTTATTCTTGCAAAAAAGAATCTCACAATTTCATTCTGTTCTCGGTTCCCTTGCGAAAATTTATTTCAATGGAACTGGCTTGAGAGCCACCACTCATTCTGCTGAAGGACTTTAAGAAATTGCATAACGGTGCATGCATATCTGTGAGTGTGAGTGTGACTATAGTGAGTGAGTTTGTTACTTCTTTACGCAGAAACGATTAAATGGATTTGAGTGAAATTTGGAATGGCGATAACTATAACCCGGGTATGACACATAATCTCGGGAAAAAGTTCTTGTGGTAGGTACTTTAGCAAGAGTAATCAAATGTACATTGAATGACATCATTGGAAATATTTTAAGCAATGGTATTTCTTGCTTTAGGGAAAGTCAAAGTATCACTGAAGTTGCACTTATCAGACTCCGTGATAGTGGAAAAACATAAAACATTTGTGATATGTGACTGTATTTAGTTTTTTTGGATCATCAGCATCACAGGCATCATCGCCATACATTCATTATTTTAGACGTTTATGACAGGTGATTTAAACCATATCAGTTGAATTTTAAGGACACTTTTTGTTTGTAGACCAATACGAGAACGGCAGGCTCGTCAGGCAGGCTAAGTGCAGATGTATTTAGTATTGGTTGGTACGGTGTCGCTGCTGCGCCGTCTCGCTCTTTCTTCAGCAAGTCTGTCAAACCAGACTTTATCATAGAGTCTATATCTCCGTCAGTATCCTCATTTGGTTATACAATTATCTTAAAAGTATAAACCGGAATCACCATCAGCTCCCCGCCTACATCATTCCACGGCCGGTACAGTCGACCAAGTTTGAGAAAGGATTCGGAGTTCTGTGTCTTCGGTTATAACTCGCTTCCTTTTGTACAGGCAAGTCTTCGCTTCCAGATAATTATTATCAAATAGCCTGTTGAAAGTTTTAAACGTTTCAAGTCAGATTTCCTGAGAGGATGAATTTTAATATTCACATTTTGTTGAAATGTACGGCAGAGTGCAATTAGTACCTATTAATCCAGGAAAAATATCATTACATACAAAAGTTTTGGTTGGTGTACAATTTTAATCTTATGTCCTACCAACAATTCCAAATGACTCTTCCATTTTGCAGTGATAGAATTTTTTGCCGAGTTGACTTTGCCAGTTACTCAACCGCCCAGCAATAGTCTCCAAATAATAATGTGTGTCAGGTTAAGAATCAATGTTTTGAAGTGAAATTTAATGACGCGTTATGAATCTATCATCTAACATAATAATATCATAGTGACGAGCACAGTGCAGTTCCACGCAACATTTTGAATGTTTAAAATTCTGGGTGACACTAAACTGTTTTTGAGCAAGTGCGACGTTGCCATCAGGCAAGCAATAAGCTCGTCTTCAGTTACATAAAATAAGAAGTAAGTACATATTTTTATAGTAACGCTCCAAAGAAACTCAAAATAAAAATCCCGTCAGCTTTTTAAAATCAATTCATAAATTATTCATAACAGTAAAATTTAGCCCCACAAAAAGGTATCTCCAGTAAACCCGACCCGTCAATTCATTTGCCAATGTCTTATCAAAATCTTCTTTTAAAATTCACTGAGGGTCTGACCTAACCCCATAGCCAAAGCCGTTATCCGCCATGAATGGTCAAAAACCTTTTCCGCCAAAAATATAAACACCACAAAATGGTTCAGAACGAGGAAGACCATTAGCCGACCGCCATTCATCTTCCCTTATTATTTTTCAAGTTCATCCATAGGTTGCGCAATCGAAGCTGGATGCATAGTAGAAGGATTATAGCAGTGCTGAAGATTCAAGGAATTCTTTATTTGGACTAGCTGTTCCCCACGGTTTCACCCGCGTAGATTACACTTTAGCGCAATAAAAGTATCCCATATCCTTCTTCAGAGTTTGAACTATCTCTTCACCAAATTTCATTAACATTGGTCCAACGGTTTAGTCGTGAAAAGTAAAAATTGAGAGTCAAAGAGAGAGAGTATGGATACTAAATATACTACCCGTTCCATGCATTTATATAATTTTGAATTTGCAATTTTCAAATATCCAAACTCACAATATTTCAAAAGCGCATGTGTATCGCTTTTGGAATATTTCCCAGAAATCCACGTAATCCTAATAGACAGACAGCTCTTTGATATGCGTCCTAGAACAACTTTGTTAGCAATGCATACTATACATTATATATATTGTATTAAGGTTATTAATACTCTACTGAAGGATATAAAACCACTTAATTGAAAGCCAAAAGAGAATAGTTAAAATTAGGTAACGACACCAAAAGACATTATGATATGAAGTTAAATGATATCTAGAATTATAAACCCTACCAAATTTAATATGACTATTGCTTGTATTCTTAACTAAGCAGAATGTCATGAACCACGAATTTGTGCTACATTTACTCAATAAATTGTTTGTATTTTATATAAATAAATCAAATAAATTAATATCGGAGGACCATTTTTGCACACAAATTGACCTAGCCCCAAATTAAGCTTGAAACTTGTGTTATGAGTACTAGACAACGATATGTTTTTTGTTGTAGATTGACATGTCTATAGTTTGTCTAGCAATCTCTTTTAAGCTTTACTACTGTTTTACACGACAACCGGAGGTACGGACCATTTCAAAAGAGTTGTTTTTAGCACCGGCACCGTCTAGAAGGATCCACAAATGATAAATTACCTATTCGAGTCTGCTGAAGTTTTCAAGAAGTATGTCGAGTTTCAAAGAGATTTTTAAAGTGTTTAGAGTTTGTGAAGATTTAGGTGGATTTAGTAAGCTGCAGCTAGAAAATGATGTCTGAACTTACTGCCTCCATTGGCACTTGCATTTTTCAACTTATTTTTTTGGTGACTCTCTCTCCAAGTCAGTTGAGAACCTCAACCTCGAATCTCATTATCTTTTTAGCTCTAGAGGTACTCACCAGATTCTCGTAATTGTAAACTATTCGTGCGCCACGGTTTCGCCCCGTAGTCTGCAACTTATCACAGTAATATGTATCCTTTCTCCTTTCCTAGAGTCCAAAGTATCTACATAGCAAATTTCATCAAAATCGGTTCGGCGATTTAGATGTGAAAAAGTAACAAACAGAGACAGGGAATGTTTCTATTACATTTATAACATTAGCCTAAGTTCTAATGAGGCTGAGACTTGGTTCCATCTTATTAGGAGAGACAGTTAAAAAATATTCAGACCTCATATTGTCCAGAAAAAATAAATTACGATAAAGGCTCTGCCTAGTGTGAAGGCCACTGCTTTGATACACTGAGGTTAGCTGAAAGATAATTATACTTAATAGCATTAATTAGTTTTTCGATGGATTTGCGCGAGCTCCAGGTGGAGGACTGGCAGGAGGTGGCGCAGGACAGACCGAAGTGGCGTCTTTTGTTATCGGAGGCCAAGACTCACTTTGGGTCGTTGCGCCATCTCAGTTAGTTAGTTAGTTAGTTTAGTTAGTTTCCTCAGATTAGGTATCTATAATTCATGTTCGTTTCATTTTTCGATATGTCCAGATAATTAAATAATAATAATATGAGTGGAAATAAATACTCTGATTCAGACTTACAAGTTACAACGTAAGTAGCAATGAAGTGTGATTGCAGTGGCTTTATCACGGGGTCAAGCACCTAGCAGTTGTCTCTGCTCAACCAAAGGTTTTCATCATAAGAGCTAAGCACGATCTTGGCACGCGAGATGTACATAATCCTAAAGGTGACAGTCACGCATTCCCACTCAATTCAACAGTAATTATCTTCGTAGTTTCCAGTGGAAACTTTCCACACAGTTAGCAAATCACCGACAAACTTACTGGCGTAGTCGCATAAGACATCATGTGACAGTCATAATAATTATGATACAAACTTCAACATGCATAATAAATACCCGTGCAACTTCGAACCAACAACAAGTATAAATCAAAATACCTGAACAGAGCGTTCCGATAACGAGTTTAAATGAGCATCACCGCACGTTGTTGCGAACGCAAGTTTGCATTCACTTGTTAGCACAGAGGAATTCAGCGTCCGAACTCAATCGAAAACTGCTCAATAGTAACCACCATCCTGAGTTCACGTGAGTGGATTCTAGCTGACCAGTTCGATTGACACGATACAGCTAAGAGGCTTTGGTTAACCATTCATTGGCAAATAGCTAGCTCAGGTTTCAATTGGATAGATAGAGTCTCGTTTCCGCATCTCTGGTGTCGAAGAAGTTTCCGTGTGATTTTCTATTGAATATGGTGCGTTAAAGAAAATATTTAGCGCTAGAGTACTGCATACGAGGTATAGTTTCAGCTTTGAGCAATCCGTTTTGTGTTCAGAGCGTTAATGGTCACACAATTCATGCAACGTTGAAGTGAAGAATGAAATGCATTGTGCAGTGTGGCCTAGTTTCAGTTCTACATTATCGTCATACATATCACTAATTATGTCATTAAACACGTACATTTGTGGGGCAATGAATTCAAATCATTAGCCACTATTACTTATACCTGGAGTGGGCGTCCATCAGTTCAACATAATCTGATTGCAGATTATGGTAGTTTTGGGTTGCAATGTTTAGCGTCGTATGAATCTGATGACTAGCACGCATGCCTAGAAGATACCTGTTCACTCCTGCCTTAAGATTTTTAAACTGTAGCGATTGAGAAACACTGACTTTGGCGTGGAGTTCCATTTTTTTATGTGAAAGCAAAACAGTAACTATACAATGCAACTCGTCATTGTAGGGACAAATGACCAATAAGGGCAAAACATAAACAACAAACCCATAACTCCTATCAAGCATTTCTCACTCCATAAACTCGACCAAATTCTTATCTGCCCAAACACGTAAAATTAACGCTATCGGAACATATCAGGGACCTGATAAATGAGTTAACAACCTCCGTCGCACGTGTAACCCATTGTGCAATACCTTGGGGCAGGAAGACCAGCAGAAGGCTCCTTTGTCTACACCCTTCACGCTCCGGAAGTTCCTTTCAACCTTATTAACATTACATAAAGGCGAAAGTCGAATTGCTGCTGAAGGTACAAAGAACAAACAGGTAGACACGGTGCCTTTGATTTGCCAGTCAAAGGAAGGTAATTCGGTTTCGCCCGAATACGATTTTTTTGTTTGACGGGTGTGGAAGAATGGCACGGATGTTAGGACTGGTGAAAATTGATAATTAGAGACTAAACGTTTAGGACAAAAAAAAGCTCTCATTACGCTCATTGAAGGAAATAATGGAAACAAAAGAAGAAGATAATGACCCTACTGAAAAAAATTCAATGGATTCCATCTTCGCTTTTTGAAAATATTTGAAAGAGGTGGAACATAATTACTGTAGTATATTAGTGAGGGTAGTAGGCATACCCTCAGTGTATGACAGCAATAAATGTCAGTGTTCAACCGACTTAGCGTGTGTTTCACTTCATGGTGGCAGCGGTGATTTGATTTAGTGTCTAAACAACGCGAACCGATAAAATAAAGTGCTAAATAAGTGTAATAGTTTTGTGTGTGTCGTAAACATCCATAAATTATGGAACACGCGCGTCCTCCGGCGGAGTTATCACTCGAGGGCGGTCCGGCCACGCGCTCTGATTCGTGGCGCAAATGGCGGAAGCTTTTCGAGGTCTTTCTTAAAGCGTCTGGAGTGAGCAAAGAGCCTAAAGAGGTCCAGGCTAGTCTGTTGGTGAACCTCATTGGACCCGCGGGATACGAGGTTTTCACGACTTTCACGTTTGAGTCGGCCGAAAGTGAAGATGACGTCAACTGTGTTCTGAGGAAATTTGACTCTTATTTCGGTGCGAAACCTAATATCACAGTGAGGCGTTATAAGTTCTTCACACGCAGCCAGGAGGAAGGAGAAAACATCGACCAGTACATGACAGCGCTGCGCTTATTGAGTCAACAATGTGAATTCGGAGAATTGAACGAGAGTTTACTGCGAGACAAGGTTATTTGCGGCATCAACAACAATACCGTGAGAGATCGATTACTTGGTACGGATGATTTAACGTTATCGAAAGCGATACAAATCTGCCAGGCGGCAGAAATGTCGAAGGAGGAAAGTCAGTGCATTAGCAGTACATCGGAGAACGTGCAAGTGAACGCGGTGCAGAGTGGAGGCGGTGCGAGAGGCGCACGCCGTGCAGGCGGCCGGCGCGCAGGGGACGGCGGAGCCCCGCGCGGCGCGGCGCGCCCGGCCAGCGGCGCCGGCCCGGCGGCGGCGCGCCGGCCCTGCGGTTCCTGCGGCAACAACCGCTGCGCCGGCGGCGACCGGTGTCCGGCACGTAACGCGATGTGCTTTATTTGTGATAAGAAGGGCCATTTTTCGCGAGTGTGTGAACAAAAGAAATTGATCGGCAAAGTGTTAAATTTGAGCGTAGATTATACGGCTAGCGAAGGTGAAGAAGACTCCGACGACATGTTCTACGTCGATGTTATCAGTGAGGACAAAGTAATCAGTAAGTCAATGAAAGAATGGACCGTAAAATGTTTATGTAACAGGAAAAATATTGAGCTAAAAATAGATACTGGGTCAATGCTTAATGTAATTTCTAAGAATGAATATTTGGGCTTGGGTCTGTCTATTGTGAACCTTAGGCCGTTTGCAAAACGAGTACTTTCGTTTACAGGGAACCGTTTGCCCATAATAGGAACTGTTAATATTTCATTTACATTCAATAACAAACATTACGAGCTACCATTTGTTGTCGCAGATTTAAATTGTCAGATCGTACTCGGCTTGGAAGGAAGTATTTCGTTAGGATTGGTTAGTTGTGTCGATTCTATAAACATTAACATGTATGATGACTTGTTTAAAGGTTTAGGAAAATTGCCAGGGGAATATAGTATTTCCATAAATAAAACAGTACAGCCGGTTGTGTGTCCTACCAGAAAGATTTCCTTTGGTCTAAAAGATAAACTGTTGAAAGAGTTACGTAGAATGGAAGCATTAGGTGTGGTGAGGAAGGTCACGCATCCGACTGACTGGGTAAATGCAATCGTAGTAGTCCCGAAAAGGGATGGCAGCATTCGTGTTTGTTTAGACCCTCGACCTCTAAACCGTGCGGTGCGGCGCGCGCAGTACTCGCTGCCAACCGTGCCGGAGCTGGCGGTGCGGCTGCGGGGAGCCGCAGTGTTCAGCGTGCTCGACGCTCGCTGTGGCTTCTGGATGGTGAAAATTGATGATGCGAGCGCAGACCTCTGTACCTTTAGCACACCGTTTGGGCGTTACCAATTTATGCGCTTACCGTATGGGATAAATTGTGCACCTGAAGTTTTTCATGCGAGGCTTAGGCAACATCTTGAAGATCTTGAGGGTGTGGAGTCATTTATCGACGACCTGATCGTCTGGGGCTGTGATAAAATCGAGCATGATAAGAGGTTGGAACGATTACTGCAGCGTGCGCGGGAAATAGGTATAAAATTTAATCGCGAGAAATGTCAGTTCGGTGTGTCAGAAATTACCTACCTAGGTCACAAGTTTGACGCCACTGGAATGCGAGCGGATGACTCGAAGGTAAAAGCCATTATGGAGATGCCATATCCAAATGACAGAAAATCACTTGAGAGATTTTTAGGTATGGTCAACTACTTATCGAAATTCATACAAAATTATTCAGAGTGTGTGAATGTTTTGCGGTCGTTATTAAAGAAGGACTCGGAGTGGATGTGGGAACAGCATCATTCTGCGGCGGTGGACAAGCTGAAACACAAGCTGAGTCGCGCGCCTGTGCTGGCGCTGTATTGTGAGCGCACGCCGCTCGTGCTCTCGGTGGATGCGTCGAGCGTGGCGCTCGGCGCCGTGCTTCTGCAGGGTGGCCGCCCAGTCGAGTTCGCCTCGCTAACACTCACCGAAACGCAGACCAGGTACGCCCAGATTGAGAAGGAGATGCTGGCAATCGTGTTCGCAGTCGAACGGTTTAGGCAGTATATTTATGGTAGGTCCGATGTGACCGTGCAAACGGACCACAAGCCGCTGGAAGCGTTGTTCAATAAACCGTTGGTTTCCGTGCCTGCGCGGCTGCAGCGGATGATGATGAGAGTGCAAGGATTCGACATCAAGGTAGTATATACGCCGGGCAAGTATATGTATATCGCCGACACATTGTCGCGGGCACCACTGAAAGAATTAATGCATGACCGAGTGACGGACGAGGTGAACGTGCAAACGTGTTTCATGTTGGAAAACGTGCCGTTTAGCGACCAGAAAATGGAGGCGGTTAGGAAGGAAACAGAGACCGACAGAGACTGCAGGTTGTTGATCAGGTACATAACGGGCGGCTGGCCTAAAAATAGGCGCGAGGTAAATACGGAAGTAAATGTATTTTGGCCGTATCGCGAGCAACTACATTACATAGACGGAATAATTTTTAAAAGCGAGTGTGTTTTTATTCCGCGAGTTCTTAGAGATAATATGGTATCACGGGTTCACGAAGGACACCTGGGAATAGAAAGGTCCAAGCGGCGCGCTCGCGAAGTAATGTTTTGGCCGGGCATGAGTGAAGACGTGGAGCGCGCGGTGCGGGGCTGCGCGTCGTGCGCGCTGCACGCGCCCCGCGCGCGCCGCCAGCCGCTGCTGCAGCACCACGTGCCCGCCCTGCCGTGGCACAAGCTCGCTTCGGACATATTTGAATACAAAAAAAAGAGGTACATTATCTTAGTCGATTACTTTTCCAATTACGTGGAGGTTGGAGAATTGTCGAGTATGACCGCCAAACAAGTGACTAATTTCATGCGAGAACAGTTTGCGCGTCATGGAATACCATCTGAGCTCGTAACTGATAACGGGCCCGCCTATAACTCCTTAGAATTTAAGACGTTCCTGCGTGAATGGGAAGTCCGGCACGTGACGTCATCCCCGCATTACCCACAATCAAATGGAAAGAGTGAGAGGACTGTTCAGACAGTTAAAAATATACTAAAAAAGTGCGTGGACTCGGGACAGGATTTCTCAATGGGATTACTGAATTACAGAGCTACGCCACGAAACGGGTTGGATTCGCCCGCTCAAATTTTAATGGGCAGACGTTTGAATACAAAACTACCAATCAATTCAAAATTGCTGAGTGAAAATGTAAATAACGAGCGAAACTATCAAGCACTGATGGCAAATAGAGCTAAGGTGAAACTTCATTATGACCGGTCAGCTAGATCGTTGGAGCGCTTGTTCCCGGGTGATAAGGCAACTTTAATATGTAACGGCTCCAGAAAATCGGTTTCTATAGCGGCTCATGCGCCGGAACCACGCTCGTATGTGGTGGAAGACGACGCTGGCGGTCGGTACAGACGAAATCGAAGTCATCTGGTCGCGCGGTCGCCGTCGGCAGGGTCAGCAGGGCAGGCACAGAAACGTACTACTGCAACTGCGGGATCAGGCAGTAACCCAAGTTCGGTCTGGAGGACTGGTGTACGTACACGCAGACCGAAAACGATCACTGCGTCACAATCACAGGTAGTAAGCGTGGAGTCATCACCGCAGAGTGCACACGCGGAGGACCAACCAGAAGTAGACCAATATGATAGTATTTCGGAGGAGTCATCCTCAGGCTCACCAATTGTTCCGATAACGAGGTCGAGGGAACGAACTACACGAATGTTACTGTCCAACTTATTGTTCGGTAAAGATAACCAGGATAGTTCATAACTGTCTTTTATTAGAAATCTACAAATGCCTTATTTAAGTTTATAACACAATTGTAAAAGAGTAACCGTAATATAAATACTTACTTGTAAGACATTATTGATTAACTACTTGTGTATTGTTGTTCTTGTTTTACATCTCATCTTAGATTTACATATATACATATAGTTTTTTTTATATAGTTTCAAATTATTAAGTTAACATTTTTTTTCTTCTCTTTTCAAAAGGGATACATGTAGTATATTAGTGAGGGTAGTAGGCATACCCTCAGTGTATGACAGCAATAAATGTCAGTGTTCAACCGACTTAGCGTGTGTTTCACTTCAATTACTTCTAAATCCTGTCTATCAACGTGTATCAATCCGTCCTCTATTTGATCTAGATGCAGTTTTACAGCCAGTTTCAATAACCTATTCTCGGTTTGTTCTACTATTTTACTTTACTTCTATGGATCTTATGTCAATATTCTGTCTCTGATAGGACAAACCGTGGATAGATAGGTTAATGAAACTGGCCGAAATGAAACTATTTCAGTCCTGTGATTTTAGACCTTGTGCATGAATGGTTGAGCACTCAAAATTGATAATAAGTCCAGGGCTAGTGGACTACTTCGGCGGGTCTTACTATCATGCATTGAAGAACCATAATATCACACTTCCACATCATAGACTATTTGGATTGAGATTATGTGGTAAATATACCACATTTATTTATCTAAACATATATAACTCAAAGGTGACTGACTGACATAGTGATCTGTCAACGCACAGCCCAAACCACTGGACGGATCGGGCTGAAATTTGGCATGCAGGTAGATAGATGTTATGACGTAGGCATCCACTAAGAAAGGATTTTGATTAATTCTACCCCCAAGGGGATAAAATAGGGGATGAAAGTTTGTATGAAACTTTGACAATTTTAAACCGATCGGGCTGAGACTTTGCATGCATAAAGCTGTAGCCCACGCGGGTGAAACCGCGGGGAACAGCTAGTTTATTTATAAAAACAAATAGTAGCTTACGGCTTACACCAACACGCTATTTTAAATGTGGCTTATAAATGTCATAAAATTCTTACAAACTATGCTTAGATTGTCAGCAAACAAGTCGATATGTTGGCACTCGCGTGTGAACGCATTAAGGAAGGCCAGCGCCCGCAGTGTACGAGTATAATACCATCAATGTAATATTAGGTAGGTATAATAACAAAAGAAAGGTAATACCGACCGTATCGAAATGCTAGCAAAGACTTAATCTGTGTCAAAGTGAACCCATAATCCTATATCTGTAACTGATATTTTTGTCAATCTAATCCCGTTATAAATAAAAAAGGGATGATATCTTTTGTACAATATGAATCGTCCCTCAGGCAAAAAATCGCTACCTGAGTTTGTGAAACTCAGCAATGGAGGGTTGACTGGTGGAATCAGAGGATTTAGGAGTGATTTTTAGTGTTATTTGAGCACTTTATGAATTAAAATCAGCAGCAAATTTCGTTTGTATTATAAAACCTTTTTTCCAACTGATCTAAGTCATGTATCACTTGGAAAAGGTTTTTTTTTTGAGTAATTTGCCACTATTGTGGCATATGACATTTCTATTTTTCATCTGATGTCACTTGGCTGCCAGAACACACCGATAGGTGCTAAACGACAGATTCTTAACCTGATCGTGGTAGTTAGCCAGGCGAGCACTAGAAAATACCCAATGTAGTTAAAGAAAAACGAAAAAAAACCCAATGAAATCCGTTTTTTGCGTGAATGAGTAGGTAATAAACATCCATGCAGCCATACATCCATAATATCATACTAATTATCGTTTCTACATAAATGTTGACATGTAACACCATAACCGAACCGATTTAGATGAAATTTGAAATGGAGATAGGTTATAGATTAAAGCTATTTTTTATCCCGGAAAAAGGTTCCTGCGGGATTACGGGAAGACGCGGGCGAAACTAGTATTCCTTATATCCGTAGATACTGTTCAATACACACAAACTTTCACGTTCATAATATTAGTAGGATAGGATGGTAGTAATTGCATATCATTTTGCTGACCACCAAGTCTAGCCCTAATAAATTCCCAAGCAATACCTACAGGCAATCCACGGTCATAAATAAGATCTCCAAGTACCACTGCCATAAAATTCACCAGTCACTTACACCGTATATTTTTACTCGCACTTTATACCTCTAAAGATGAAATATATTCCTCTGGGAAAAGGATTATGATCAATTTTAGGGGTCCGCATATTTGCATAGGGCAGGCGTGCCGGGCCTTTGGGATGTCGAGACGCGGGTTCCGCCGACGGCGGTGCAGTGTGACGTACCCTGTATGGGTCGAGCTCGTGTCCATTGTCTCAGGAGAAATGACGGACGGTTAGAAAAGTGGCGGTGTGTCGTTTGATTAATGATTTCTGGGTTAGTGATGAAAATGTGGAGATATGATTTTGCGGTGAGAATATTAAACCTGGGGAAATACTTTTTATTCTTATGACATTTTGCGATTCTGTGCCATGTCTATTCTGTTTAAAAAAAAAAGATAGTAGAATCATTACATTAATTTATTGTTAACATACGAGTCATATCTACTATTATAAACAATGTCTATTTAAGTTTATGGTTACATTATATTTTATTATACTTCATTTCGAAAAATAAATTGCAACAAACACATATATATCAAATTATTTTCCGAATGAAGTGTTGAGTAATTATTATTTATCAGTAACCAACAATACAACTTCATACAATACAACTAAAAATATTCAAAGTCTCGAAAAAACCCTATTCATCAGACAAAGTCCTTAATGCTTCAATTCAATTCAACGTGGCACTTATCGTTGTACAGAAAAAATACATTCGGGATGTAATTTACTCGCAAAATTTTGAGGCTGAAGTTCAAAATTCTTGGAGGCTGACGGCGACTAAAATGCAAGAGTGAAACATGTCACGTCACTCAGGTGTATAAAAAAATAATTTAAACGTATTTTTCTCAGTTCACGGACCTTGGACCAACGCCCCCACATCTCCGCTCCGCACAGCCTCAGGCGATCGTGTCGTGCCAATAACGCGCCGCGTCTAAGAGCGTCTGCATCATGATATCACATCTCCGGATTATGTACCGAAAACCAGACGATTTGCGCAACGCTTCCAGGTTCTAGTAATCGTTGGTTTACATAAAGCACAAGCACGTCTAGGAACTTGAGGCGGAGATGTTATGCTCAAACTTTGCTCACCTTTTGTCGGTGTTTGTGTCAGGTTTACACCATTGAAGTGATTCTGTCAACTCCCCAATCCAGGTGTAGGATGATACAACCTCCGACCACATAGTCACTTAACAATTTTAACTAATAACAGGATAGCGTTTGACCTCACATCACCTGTTTTTAAGTGATGATGTGGTCGAAAATGGCTTTCGGAGCTTTCGGTGAAGGAAAACATCGTGATGAAACCATAGCTTAGTGGTAGAGCATTTTCTAATGCTCACCTGGCCAGATGCCACTTTCAAGTTAAGAATCTGTCGCCAAGCACCTATCGGGGTGTTCCGGCACTTTTACTAGCCAGTTCCCAGTCCAGGTGTAGCGTAACGGCATTTTCGACCACATCGTAACATAACATCACGTGACTTGTAGTCAAACGCTACCCTGTAAATGGTATTGAAAAAATACATTAAATACAGAAACACTGTTTTGCTACGATTAGTCAGGCTCGTGGAGTTTTATCTCCTTGTGGTTTTATGAAAGATATCGTCTGGATTAATGTCTTGAAATTTCCGGCTTTACTAACTGCTACATCTTTCTAAGCAGTACATCACAAAAGCCTCCAGGCTAGTGACTGGATCTATGACTGCTCGTGATACTGTTGTCACAGTATATAAAGAACAGTAGGTTAGCTAAGGCCGCTCGACGAGTTAATTGCCTACTCTTGCGGTGACGCATAGGCGGCGCGTTCCGTACTGAGTGCATGGCCGCGGCCCCGGCCGCCTCCTTTCGTTTATGTAATTGTGTCCGTGAAAAGTGCGTGCGTACAAGGTGCCGCTACTCACGCACACATTCAAACCGGCGACGGCCGATTTATATGAAGCTGAACTACTACTCCTTTACTATGCTGTTGTCGTGAGATTGCGGCTACGATTGGAAAATAGATTGATCTACATTATGTTTGGTATCTACATTGTCTAAAGTATTGGTTTCAATCACCTTTAAAGACAATTTTGTGAGTTTACTTGACTATTCCACATACTTTAAACAGTTTATTACAACTGACGTAATAACTACACATGTTTAAAACATGCTAAGTCAGATCATATAACCCTTATCCTGATTGATCCTCAACTTAAGGCTGCGCCTAATGCTGGAAAAAAAAACAGACGGCCCCTGTGTTTAATATTTTATCTACGTTACTTTGTTTAGAGTTGAAAATCACGTGACGGCGTACAGTTGACGATAATGATGGATCCGAGCTCCAAGCTATAATTATATTTAATTATTCAAAGTATAAGCATGAAATAAAAAAACTACATTAATTTGGCTATGTAATTCGTAAAAAATAATTTATGGTTGTCGTTGATAATGTAGAACATTTGAACTAAACAGTTTATTTTTCGTACAAGTTTTGTATTTTTTTTTAAAGACACCAGATTTTTTTAAAAATTAGATTCAATTACTCGGTTTCTACGGATTCTACCCCTACCTATGATATTTTTTTAATTTCAACATTTACATTCTTTACCATTAAAATATGTGTTTAAAAATACACCTTTTCGGGTTGATCGCCCCCTTAAGGCCGGTTTCAATAACCGATCTTTCCACGGTTTGCTCTACTAAGAGATAGGTATAAATTTGACATTACTTCTATAGAGCTTCTGTTAAATATCTATTTCCAGTAGGGCATACCGTGGATAGATCGGTTATTAAAACCGGCCTTTAATTATCCTGGATTGAACCGGCCGTTAATGTCCTGTATGGAAAAATATTGTACTCAGCAGTGTGATAAAGATAATGTTGATGACGATGAAAGAAAGAGAAACAACATGGTTGTTGATTTTACACGTTCGTTTGGTTTTAATGTAGGTAAATAACTTAAAATGTAGCCATAATAAATGCTATAAGAAACGAATTAATCACTACTGTAACTTCTTTGATCAAAGCAGATTTGTTTTTGAAATTGAATGACGTACGATCAAAGCTCTTTATAACAATATAAAGACCAAAGCTAGCATCTAACCAAATAACCTTACCAGATCTCAAAAAGACAAACCGAACAAAACTAAACAATATCCAAGTTTCTGAACATTTTCAATTTGCGCATAAAATCCTGGAGAATCGCATCTTCATTAGTAATACAATCAAGTTTAAGGCGGGCGGAATTTTCGATTTAGCTGCGAAGAAACTCGAATGCAGAATAATTCGTAGTTCTAGGTCAGGCGTGGGCAAATCACGGCCCGCGGTTCCAGTTCCGGCCCGCGAAGGACTTTGTGAAGCAGACTCGGAGATAATGCAAAAAATTGGACCTAAATTAAGGCACCCATGCCAAGTTATCTATGTACTTATAATGTAGATATTACCTACCTTTTATGTCAATCTACATGATTATTTTACAATCATAGCAGAGAAAAAATGCAGAATACATAGTAGAAAAACGTCCAAACAGCCACTTTTTTTGAGTTTTGACTATTTCTCTCCTAATTTATAAATAACAAAGACTTGTTAATACCATTAGTGTATTATATTAAGAAATACTAGAGTACCTTTAAGCAAGTGTAACCAAGTGTGTAGTGCAAGCTAGTGGATTGAAAATTACCATTTCTTGGCCGTCTCTTGATCTTTACGGATTTATTCCTACCCACGACCTACGAGTTGCAAGCTGACGTCAATACCACAGAGCTAGTATAGTCACTGTCACGTTTGGCCGTGTTAAATTAAAATTAAAAAATAAAATGTAATGTGCGGCCCCCAAGAAATTTCTTACGTTTTTCTGGCCCTTCCTGAAAAATATTTGCGCACCGCTGTCCTAGATAGATTTGTTAGAATTTAATGGATGCAAGATTCTTTCTTTGTCTCCGGGAAGTTAAAAATTCAATATGACATTAGAGTCGCATTGTTCTTCGTTCAGTTTTTGCCTTTCTGAATTGACTTGAAATTGCATTTCCTGTTTCAAGTTCTTCTCTGAACTATCGCTATGACAATATGACGTACAATGAACATCATCATATGTATAACTAGCGATCATCCCAGCTGCTTGTTGTTAGTTTTTTTTTCAAGATATACATGCACCCAATTTGACATCGTAGGGAATAGTTTTCGAAAAACCTTTCTTACAACACCCTTCGCATATTAAATTCTATTTATGTATATACGAGTAATGTTTCATATACATATCTAAGATGTACTGTTTAGGCTGTGCATTGATTGTCTGTTTGTAAGTCAATCAGCGACGCGGTGTGGTCGAAGGAGGCGCCACGCAACACACTTAGTGGGAAAAGTGGAATAACTCCTGATTTATTATTATAAAAACCGGCCAAGTTAGAGTCGGACTTGAAGGGCTCCATGCACCAATAAAAACGGCAAAAAATCACGTTTGTTGTATGAGCCCCCTTAAATATTTTTTTTATTCTATTTTTTAGTATTTGTTAATAAAGCGGGAACAGAAATACATCATCTGTGAAAATTGCAACTGTCACGGTTAATGAGATACAGCTGGATAGGCAGACGGACAGCGGAGTCTTATTCTTCCGTTTTACCCTTTGGGCACGGCACCCTGAAAATCACCCTTTTAACCGACTTCAAAGAAGGAGCAGGTTTCTCAATTCTCAAACTCAACTCAAACTCAAAACTTTTTTATTTAATAGGATACATTGTGATCACTTTAAAACGTCAACTTAAAACTAGCTACGCCTGTTCCAACCTCCTTACGCCGGCAAAAGAACAGGCAAGAAACGCCCGGCAGGTAATTTTTTTGGCGCGATCACATTGACAATTTTTTTCTTATTACTAATTGATTGAATTGGAGCAAGTTCACTAAAATCCCAAGCTTTTTTTTTGTCATCTAATAGTCTGATATTTTTTATTTAGCTTTACTAATAAGAAGATTTTCGACCGTATATATGCATTTTTTATATTTATTTGTTCGCGGATAACTTCGTCGTTTATGAAAAATCTCCAATTTGAAATCAATTAGGCAGTCTGACGCTGACGTGCTCATATGCGGACGTATGGTGTGGCATTATGGCAGCTGCACTGATCGAATAAATGAATAATTTAGCGGCCGTCTGCGGTGGGGGCAGTCGACTCTGCCGACACCGCAGTTTGCTTTTCATTCTCGCGGCGGTACAGGCAAGGCGACAATGCTAGAAATAACTGCTCTTAGATTAATTTAGATACCTACATAATTTTATCAGCCAATTACGTTCCCGCTGCTGCCCTGGATCTTGGAGGGGGCAAACAGAGGCAAGGGCCCCGGGCGGCAGTTTCAGGGGGCGCCAAAACCATACTAAATAATTATACTTAGCACGATTAAAATTAATAATTTTGCTTAAGAGGACGCCGTGATAAACAATGAATCTGAAATCAGCTCCACACAAAAACGCAAGCGAGCTGACTAATGCCGTAAGTTCGAATGCGCCAAAAAACGGTTTTTTTCGTTTAAAATGAAAACTATCGTTAATTTTATAAAACTAAATCTGTAGTTCTTTGAAGAATGTGTATACGAGTATATACCATACAAAAAAAATCAACTCTTAAATCGGTTTTGTATGCCTGTAAAATGAAAATATTTTTTTTCAGAGGGCAGTTTTCGATTGTCTGTTTGTTTGCTATGAAAGTTAACCAATCGTGTTATCCTTCCGACAATTTGATATCAAAAACATGATCTTTAATGCACATAAATATTAGCTCTGTACGTTTTGTAATTGCTGAGAAAAAAGGAAATCCCTGCACTGCAGCCAATATTGCCAATTCCTTGTCTTAACATGCTCCTAGCATAAAATATGTACGCAGAAGAAAAAAAGCGATGTGTGGTGTAATTTTTTAAAGTAATTATTAATCTATTATTAACAACTTATGACTTAGTTATTGCTTTGTCATAAGATGAATTTTAGGCTTAGTCAAACGTAATATTTTTTTTTGGGTAACAAAAATTAAAATTAGAGTAACTTTCTCACCGACTGTACTGCATATGTGATAGCTAAATTGAGGAAGTTTCGATTGGATCCCGAAGACGTTTTTGCTGAGTTCTTAACGAGATAGAAATTTGGGAGTGTGAAGAGATACTTGGATACAGATTAAAGTTGCAAATCTGAGGGGTTCGTGAAAAATTCAAACATTCGATTCCACAAAATAGTTCCCGCTTGCTGTAATGACTTGCTTGAGTGCTGGCTTTACACAGTTGTAAACATGCGCTACTGCGAATGATTCGATCATTTAAATTATCTGCCAATACGAACTGAAATTAAATGTTAGTAAAGAAGCGACGGTAGTGACGTCGGAATGTGACCCCTGTTGAAATCCTTGAGCTTGAGTTTTCGGTGTAGGAAAACATCGTGATGAAACTTTAGCTTGATCCTAGGACATTTTCTGGTGCTCGCCTGGTTAGTTATGGTAAGGGGTTAATGGTTACCAATATTGCCACAATTGCTAGGCCAAAACAATCATTTAAAATATACCTGTATCAAAAATTTTTCCGAGCTATTCCACAAGTATTATTAAGATAGTGAAACAATTAGCAAAGCGGGAATAGATTGTGGAATATTGTACGGTGCGGCATAATTATCTAAGAGGTATGGCAACCCTAGATACGTATTAAGTCATTATTACCCGTGAGAAGTCAAATAAAAAAAAAACAAAATTTCGTAACACCGACAAGCACACTCCAAATTAATCACCTGTATGCAAACGACTGTTTACTGTTTGCTAACTCGACCTCACACCTAACATTTAGGAACCATCTCCCCAAGTTCCTATCACCCTTATTACTACTGCAATTAGGTTCACAATAGCATTATTAAATCGTTAATCGTAAACAACCATACCATCTGTGTCAAGCAATTGACACCTTCTAGAGCACATGAGATTTGGCCGAGCAAGATACCACATTACTAATGCAGTTACAGTATCATCTCTGAACCTTATTGCCGATGCGTAAGATTGAGGTTTGTTCAAATTTTTCTGAGAGAAATGTAAAAAGGTTTGTTGGTATGCGTCTGAATTCAACTTTGACAACTTAAGTCTTCTGGCTTGGATACATTGTGAGATGGCATTCATGGCTGTATAAGAGCATTTGACCTACTTGCCCGGAATGCCTCTGGGAAATTTTGGTGCTTAAAGTGGTAAAGCCTTAGTTTCGCCTTACTAATTTCTGGATCGTGGGCTATTCCCGGGGGACCTTACTGCTCTGTATATACGTTTAATTTCTGAATGGCAGCTTAATCTTTTATGAGTGTGGTCGTCGGGTTTAATGCAAATGTGACGAGAAAAGTGACTGTACTGAGTTGACTTGTAGACGAGGTTTTATGTAAATATAACATTTTCATTCTTTTAATAAGATACAGTTTTTCAAGGTGGGTTGAGAAAAATGTTTAAGGGTTGGCAACGCATCTAGAAATGACTTGCAAGTGTCCATAAGCGACGTTGACCGCTACCATCAGATGGGCCGGCCGTCTGCTTGACTCCATTCATTGGGCATTTTCTAGTACTCGCCTGGCTATCTGTGTGTTCCGGCAGCCCCACTTGAGAGCCAGTTTCCAATCCAGGTATAGGTAGCGTGGCGCCATCTTCGAACACACTTAAAATCAGGTAATTTGTGGTCAAAGGCTACGCTGTAAGTAGTAAAAAAAAAAAAATTAATAAAAAAAGGGTTCGAACGATAGCGCTCAGTTGCAAATGCCACTAACGGTCACCCATCCAAGTTATATTCTTGCTAAATTTTGCTTAACCTAGTTGATCTGTTACGACCGACCCAACCAGCTATGCCACGAGCATTAAATCTGATAAACTACGACCAATCTCTAAAAGGTAAGCATCGATGGAGATCGAGAGAGGATTTTCATTTCTCTATTCAAGTTTAATCGTCAATAAGTTTTATTCAAACGGAATTGAATCGGACGGAAAACGATTGTTACAAAACATAGGAATATTGTAGGCTCTGAATAAAAACAACTGCGGGGCGAAACGTTCATTGCGACCTGAATTGTTTATCCGTGTCGGATTCGCACGGGGAATCTAGGGGCGTATCCCACTATTAATAAAAATAGTATGAATTTATATTGATAGAAATACTGAGACAGATTCTGCCACTATTTCTACTGCTGACCTAATTCTATGACAACTGTATAATAAATTAACTTTATTACTTCAAACTAAAAATAATTATACTATAACAATAAAATAAAAAAAAAACCTAAACTAATAACTAAAATACATTATTAAAAGAAGTCCCTTTAGGCAAGGTTCCGAAGATACTGGCAGCGTTCCCCCTTTGGATGGCTAGACTAATTCTTTGTCCGAGGAAGCTGCCAGCTCTTCGGTCTCCTGTGATGTCGACTAACCTTTTTGTTATTTCCTTAAAAAGGCTTAAAGCGCTAGGACCCCACAAACCAAGGGTCTCGACACCGAATGGGACAAAATCACATTCGGAGCCTAGACCCTTGCATTTGCATGCCTTATCTTTTTCAGCCGCTTCACACGCCGCACCAGCTCTGATGTTGGTTCCATGTAGATGGGAAGGGGCTAGCGTGTCCAGGTTGCATCCCATACCTGCACCCGGCCGGCCGGCTGGTATTTATTGTATTAGATAATTTAGTTTCAATAATGAAGAACATAACCTTTAAAACTCTACGGGACCATCAGTTTCAATAAAGCTTTCTAACGCCACCTAGAAATGCCGCTCCTCGCTCAGTTTTAATTCATCGGTTATCGGTCGTATTTCCCGATATTATTCGGGTATATATTCGGGTTTTTTCTCCCATATCCCGAAGCGGACGCTCGTAAAAACCGGGATCATCCCGCGCCCGTCGATGCTTCGCGCCGATATGAGAGATTCGCTAGGGCTTTTAATGCTGGTGCAAGATGCAAGCGTTTGGTTCTTAAATATTTTAAGCGACGATGGCTCAGGTTGTGACGTCTGCTTGCAATCTGTAGGTCGTAGTTCAAATGTTACAATGACCTTGAGCTTTCGGTAATGGAAAAATCGTGATGAAACCATAGCTTGGTGGTAGAGCGTCTATCTGATCGCCAAGCATCTATCAGCGTGTTCCAGCAGCCCTACTTGTCAAAGTCAAATGATTTTTTATTTAATAGGATACATTGTATTCACTTTAAAACGTCAAACTTAAAACTAGCTACGCCTGTTCCAACCTCTTTAGGCCGACAAAATAACAGGCAAGAAACGCCCGGCAGGTAATTTTTTGGCGCGATGAAATCGATAATTTTTTTCTTATTACTAATTGACTGAATTGGAGCAAGTTCACTAAAAATCCCAAGCTTTTTTTTGTCATCTAAATAGTCCGATATTTTATAATAAGCTTTACTAATAAGATTTCTCTTGGTTGGTTGTGCACATTGGGATATGGAAACATGAATAGCTTTAGAGCCAGTTCCCAATCCAGGTGGACCACATCGTCATTTCACATCAGGTGACTAGTTAAATGTGGTAAAAAAAAACAGGTAAAACGTAGAAAAAAAAATGTACCGATTTGGGTTTCGGATCAGCCGACCTTCCGACAACTGGGACACAGGCCTTCTCTCACAGAGATAGAGAGAGAGAGAGAGGAGAGAGAAAGCCGTAATTCACAACGCTGGCCCAGTGCGTGAGTTGATGTCGCATGCCCTCGAATGTTCTGGTTCTTGGATGATGTTATAAATGCGAAAGTATGACTCTGTTTATTTCTTTGTTACTTTCTCAGGACTAAACCGCTGAACCGATCTTGATGAAATTTGTTGTGGAGATAGCTCAAACCCTGGAGAAGAACATAGAATACCTTTTTTATGGTCATAAAAAGAAACCGCGGGGCGCACCTAGTATTACATAATATCTAATTGACCACCCGCTTGCTCTCATTGCCTGTACCAAAATCCCGATCCAAGCAATATTTCAAAATTTTAAAGTTCAGCCTCACTACCAGCGCCGCTAGCTACCTACGTAAGACGTCGATTGAAACTCATATATTTTTACATCTAATATCGCAACATGTTTTCCCGATCCTCAAATTGAACAGCTTTAAGATTAATAGCTCGAGAAAATAGTTGGTAATTGAAAATTTTGCTGCTAGAAAACAATGCTTTTAACATGATAGTACTTTTTTTATCTGTGTACATGTACACTGTACAGGGTAGCGTTTGACCACAAACCACCTGATGTTAAATGACGATGTGGTCAAAGGCCATGCAACGCTAAATTAATAATCAATCCTGATCCGTTATCCGCGGTTTTGGATCAAAATTCAAAACTTTTTTATTTAATAGGATACATTGTGATCACTACGCTACGCCTGTTCCAACCTCCTTACGCCGGTAAAAGAACAGGCAAGAAACGCCCGGCAGGTAATTTTTTTGGCGCGATCACATTGACAATTTTATTCGATCGATATATCATGTCATTTTAGAACTAGGACTTGACATATTACTACTAAAATGACATATTATGACATGACATATCGATCCAAAACCGTGGATAACGGATCAGGATCGATTATGAATTTCGGGCGTAAAAAAGTTAATCCATCCATCTGACCATCAAATCCTACCCACACTACGCGATCCGCACCCAATATTATTCCAGATACCAGATTCGTTAAAGCAACCGAAAATAACCTTATTTGTACCAACAATGCCCACATTACCTACCAGCCCGGGAAATTAGCTGACAAGGTGTCCACAGGTGTCTTGGACGGGAATTAGTTTTTCTCGGTTTACTGAGGATTTTCCGCAACAATAGCTTTACGTGACTAGCGATAAGTGTGGCGATAATTATTACCGCAATCTCTTGCTGTAATCACATTTTGGTAATTCAATTGACGGACTCGCTAGTGTTTCTTTCTAGAGGTAAAATTAATACCTACACTCTATATTGGATTAAGATCAGTCTGTTATACAGAACTTATATACAGATATACAGAGCTGATGGAATGTAATACCAGCTTTCTTACTGCCTGTGAGCTTGTCTCTGTTACATCTACCATTTTCACGTGATGTCTTCTATCAATGACGAATTAATCTCATTTGTTAAATCTGGCTGCAGGAAAATAAGTTCCAACTAAATCAGCTAAAAATATTCCATTTACAGAAAAGATTTTGCTCAGTTTTACATATTTTTACAAGTTACAAGGAACATCAACGCAATTCACCTCGTTCCAGCTACTGGAAAGCAGGCACGTACCGATTTGATAGTTCACTTGCTCCCAGGAGTGTTTGCGTAAGTTCTGAAGATGTAGTAGCGAGATGTAGCTCGCGTAGATTAAGGCGGGCCGCGCCGCACTGCATTACTGCATCTCTTTCAAACATTAAATGAAGGACAGAGATGCAGGATGTGCTATGGCGCGTCCTCCCGTGGTGTCCCATGGTATCGTCGCTCTATAATTATGTTTATTAAAAGCATTTCTTTTCACTTTTTATCTCTTTAATATATTCAAGTAGGAAATTAAGTACGTTGAGCTCTCGTAAGTATATCTCAATCAATATTTCGATCTATTATTACCTACTATAAGTCTATGTCCAAAAGCTTATGGTAATGTATTGCCAAGTAGGGCTAGCGGAAACAAGACAATGCTTAGCCTTGACGTGGTGATATCATTGTCTAGGACTTACATTAGGAAGGTCAATATCGTTCAAAAACTTCGAAGAAAAGGCGAAATAAAGTGACGTATGGCCAGAGAGACGGGCAGTAATATGATCAATACGAAAGTTTGTCAGTATGCGTGTTTGATACTTCTTCACGCTGAAATGCCACCACGGGTTAGAATGAAATTCGGAATAAATATAGCTTATACCCTGGATTAAGACATAGGCTTCTATTTATCCCGGAAAAGATGCCTATAGGAAAACTGAGTGTGTAACCGCAAGACGCAGGACGTATTTCGCTACATCTAATTTTGCTGCAAAGAAGCATTGTATTTTGTAGGGAATTTGTTAAGAATCTGTTGTAAGCAACTATTGATGTATTCTAGCAGTTTCATTAGAAAGTCAGTTTCTAGATAAAGTGGAGCGTGGTATATACAATTCCACCTTTATCCACATCGTCACAGGTGGCTTGTGGTCACACTAACCTGCAATAAAAAACAAATAAATGTTTATTTGTTTTTTATTGCAGGTTAGTGCGGTGCAGAGCATGTGCTCTGCATCGCACTGGGCCAGCGTGGTAGATTACAGCCCGTACTCTCTCTCTCTCTCTGAGAGAAGGCCAGAGTCCCAGCAGTGGGAACGTGAAAGGCTGATAATGATGATGATGATGAAACATGCTCTCTCCCTGGCTCGTTGTGTGACTCTGAGCTTATTCAATAAGTCCTCAGTCAGAGACCACGTCTCGTCGTAACCTGCATATTATGTTATATTAATTCACTCAACTCAAAATAAGTTCCTTGTCGGTACTTACTCTCTATTTCTCCTCAAGACAATGCGTCTGACCTTAGATTAGTTAAATGTTCTATATGTCACTGAGCACTTCATACCCGTCGTTAAGCTTGTATATAACGGCTATTTCTGAGCTCAAGATATAGGTAGGTAGCGTAAATACTGGTCGTAATACCTAGGGAGATAGAAAATTTAATGTTACTGTCGTAGGTGTACCTACTAGAATTTAGGTATTAATGTGTTAATTTAAGCCTACAAACCTTCATAATTTTGAGGGCCCAAGCGATTTACTTAACCTATGTAAGTACATCAAATTGACCTTCACCGTTCTGGAGTTTACCTAAAATTGGGATTGAGTACCTATATCAAACTTCGGAATACATAAGAGCGTATTTTTAAACCCGGACGAAAATTAGTGGTGTTATAAATGTGTAGGCAGTTTCATTTTCCCATATGATCATTTTCTAAATAAAATGTAGAGTCAATGTTAACTTTTAATGCTATTCAATAAAAATGATTTATTTTTTGATTTTTCGATTGAGGCAGTACGAAGTCTGCCGAGTCAGCTTGTAGTTAATAAAAAACTATAAAAGTTTCCGTTTCCTTCCATACATTTTTTTTCAGCGTCCCTTCTCTTGACTTGGAGGCACTGAAATCGGTAATTTATACGAGTTATTTCAAATCGTTGTATTCAAATTCTAACAGTCTTCGAGTTGCCTTTTAAATTTAGGTAAGTAATACGATTTGCCACTTTGACAAATTGGCGGTAGTAAACTTTATCGTTTACGAAAACTTTTACAGTTTTCAAAACTTGTTCTTGTACCTACAGGTGACTTGTGGTCAAAGGCTGCTCCTTAGCAAGTAAAATTTTCCACACAACTCGACCTTTACAAACACTTCTTTGACGTCATCATACAAATATTTCATGAAATAACATAAATGTTCCGTATAAATACAACGGATATTTTCACTATGATGTCACATGCCGCAGGTGCTCACTATACTGAGAAGAGTTTTTCTCTAACGAGGCAACCCTGGCCACAGAAAATGTACAAAGCTGTTTGAGAGAGAAGGGTAACTCCAACTTTTTTTTATGGCAAGATAGTTTATAAGCCCGTGGGTTATTAGAATCATCAGCAGCCTATTTCGTTCTCAATGCTAGGACAAAGGCCTTCTCATAGAGAGATTAAGGGCCATATCTACAACGCTGGCCCAGTGCGGATTGGTCGGGTATGCCCTTATGTATGGTATACATACTTTTTTATTTTTTACAATTTTAAAAAGCATTTTGATAAAGAAACTACATAGGTACCTACACATATAAAATTTTGCATCCCTTCCGTATCTCTGAAACGAATGACCTTAAACTTTAAAAAAATATACTTAATAATACACTAAGATCTGACTCCAAACTAGGAATTTTTGTACCAATGATATCAAAAACTAAGTGAATCGGAACAGAACACCTCAACACGAAACATGTGTTAGAAAATCGAACCTGCGACCACACACTTCGCAGTCGAGAGGTCATTCATTGAGCCATATCGGTCGTCATAATTTTTTACCTAGGTACTCTATTGTTCGCTCTACATTCCCTACTGCTCAAAACTACAGAAACTGTGTCGCGTCCGTCTATTAGCAGTAACAATATACTAACACGTTTTTACCCAAGGGCCGGCCCTGAGCTCACGGGATTACGTCACTCGCTATTCTTGTTACTGACAACCTTAGCTGTTTCGTACGAAGGTTTATGAAGTTTTTTACATCCCTAGGCGTTTTAACAATTATGACATTAACGAAGGAAAATGCTTTTGAACATTCTGGTCTTCAGCTGGTGGTTTTTCTGTATCGGTATGAATTTTTAAATCTACGTTGCTTATAGCGTAGGCAGTGTCTATTTCACCTTAAAAATAAGGATCTAGTTTTATTTAAGCAGCTTCCTTCGTCAGTTACCATCAGTCAAACTAGTGGGATACAATATGTGACCATTTTGAATCGTCAAGCTTAAAACTGTTCCAACCTCTTCACGCCGGCAAAAGAACAGGCAAACAAAACGCCCGGTAGGTAATTTTTAGGGCACGATCCCAATTTTTTTACTTACTAGCTGCGCCCCGCGGTTTCACCCGCGCCTGCCCGTTATCCCGCATGAACCTTTTTCAATGATAAAAAGTAACCCTAGCTACCTCTATTCCAAATTTCACTTGAATCCGTTCAGTAGATTTTTCGTGAAAAAGTCACAAACATCCATCCAGTCATCCTCTGAAACTTTCACATTTAATTTTATAATAATATTAGGATTGACTGAACTGGAGTAAGTTCCCTAGAATCCTATACCTTTTCCTCATCTAAATAGTCATGACTCATCAGACATGCAGTTTTACCAGTTCTGTGTTGATAATAAATCGTTAGGTCTACCTATTTGGGATTGGATTATACACCAAAAACATTTTTATATCAGAAAGTTCAAGCATTCTTGGGAGTGAAGGTACACTCATTTTCTTTGCCATACTTTATTTTAAGCACATATGGAAATCACCCCTTTTCGTAAATTATTTTTATGCGAACAAAAAAACATTGCCTGTTGATAATATCGGCAGATGAATGTGAGCACTTACCTTCTACGACGTCGCGCCTTCTTTGTCAAACATACCTGAAGATGACGACACGAGAATAGCGATTTAAACATACTTTTTACTGAAAAAATTTACCCCTAAGTAAGCCTAGCAAAATGCCCCGCAGATTTGTTTGCTCGAAAGTTGTAATTTTTAGACAAAATTCATTGACTATCTTCGAGGATTCATTTTCAAAAATCCTCGGGGTGACAATTGAAAACAACAATTCCATTTTACTAATGAAGAACATTTGACTGCACCATCCGCACGATCCTCTCCATTCTTTTAAGGTGGACGAGCCAGCAAAGTTTCAATTTGAGGTTCCGAGTGGCAGTTGCCCCGTCGCGTCGGCGTAGTCACGAAGGATTTGCGCGAGTTCCAGGTGGAGGACTCGCAGGACAGACCTAAATGGCATGTTTATTAATTATCGGAGGTCAACACTCACTTTAGGTCATTGCACCGTCTCAGTTAGTAATAAAAAAAAACCCTTACATTTTATCAAAACTAACTAACTTTTTATTAACTACTTGAAACGAATTTTAACGCGCATATTTTGACAATTTAAGTTATAAAGTATATTTTATCACAGTCAGACTTCGTATCTAGCGCTAACTGAACCTCTCGCTAGTTTCGTGACCTCAACCTGAGGATGTGTCGCAGGCACATGTAAGCCTTTCTGCAAGATTACTTTCTGCTACGTAGTGATACTGTGTGTAGATAAGCTTTGTTTGGGAGGTATGAAAAATTTACTGTTGGAACGTAACAGTCACCTTAGAACCTATATTTTAGTACCTACCTTTACCCACGTACCTGCATAAAGACTTTTGTTAAGTACTTAAGGTTTAAGTACTTTTTGCAGAGCATTAAATGTAGGCGTCTATTATTTTATTGATACTTGAGTTCAATCGTTCTTCTTACGATCGGTTTGTGATTTTATTTTCGATAGTGTTCACGCCTATTGTAAGAAGATGTTTTTTGGAAACGGCTTGCGGGAAAGATATGGTAAATTGAGCTAACTCAATGGGCCGAAGTTCTCGAACTACGGTGCGGGGGGTTAAAATATATACATATTATGAAACCCCAGCGGTTGTGGACTGTATTTTCATAGGGCTAATTTCGCGGTGCGGATGTGAACTACAAAATTAAAGGTGACGAGTTGGCAGCCGAAGGGTAGATATGCAACTACGAGCGTGGTAAGTATAATAGTCCCCCAGTTTCAAACGTTATAATGATCCAATAAAGCCACCCAAAAATCTCCAATTTCCGATCCCTACAATTCAAAACTAAATGGTCGGTATTTCAAAAAGCTCAATCCAATGTAAAACAAATTAACGCTTTTCATTCCGCTTTGGTCAACATTGACCTACCCCAGGTACCGGCGCCTACAGCTTTGAACAAAAAATGTCCCCTTTTAGGGTTCCGCACGGGTTCCAAACAGATCCCAATTACTATCGTCGTTTGTCTCTGTGTCAGTCAGACAGCTTATTTAGATCGATCGATACGATCAAGTTGCAGAGTAGGGCAGAGGGTTTTGAGGTTTTTCGTTGTAAGTCGCAGAAAGCCGATGGATACAAATGGCTAATAGCCGTTTATGGTAGCGTTCAAAGAAGGAGGCCTATGTTCTGCAGTGGATTTCTTATGACTGATGACCTCAATATGATTAATTATGTGTTTATTTATAACCATTTGTACGTTACGTGTTATTGTTGCAAATATACTTTGTAATCTATTTTATTCTATAATATCTACTCAATTATTTACAGCAGTTATGAATTATGAAATAGAGATCTTAAGGGTTACAGTTTAGCTAACATAACTAGGGACCCGAATGGAGTATATCAATGTAGGAGCGGATCAATCTATTCCAACGTCATTTTGTGACGTTGTCACTAAGGAGTTTATGGGATGAGTCTTTACCACGACTACCACATAACTTTTTTTAGGTACATCATAAAATAATCGGGATACATACAAATTGGTGAAATAGTATTGAACCTTTTATATTTCACTAGCTGCGCCCCGCGGTTTCACCCGCGTCGACTACACTTGATTACGATAAAAAGTATTCCATGTCCTTCTCCAGGGCATAGTTCAACTATCCCTGTACCAAATTTCATATAAATCGGTTCAGTAGTTTAGGCGTGAAAGCGTAACAGACAGACAGACAGAGTTACTTTCGCATTTATATATTAGTTCCGCATTTATATATTAGTAGGGATAGGGATGAAGTCATTTTTACCATTTGCACTTGCTTGTTTTTTTAGAGTACGGAACCCAAATTATCATCGGGTTCGACTCGCACTAAGTTGTTTTTTTTTGGTTGTGCTTGTAACTGCTGTCGGAATGTATTAACATACGAAAGGGATGCACGGGGTTGGAAAAAATGAGTAAATTACTACCTTCGTGATAGATAACGTACCTACGTATTTTGTTTCGATAAGTATTAATTAGGGTTTATTTTTTATGTTTGTTTATTGTCATTTGAAGGGGAGGTTTGAGTGTGTGTGTATAATATGTTCCATTTCGTGTCAACTACAATTTTGTGGTCGATGCACATTGGATCAGGTATTCTAGTTCTGGTAGAAGACAGTAGATTTTTTAGTTAAAATAACTGTGAGTGGTAAGTGGTGATGACGCTAATTAGCTAAACTAAAGATCACGATTAAGATCGTTTAGACATCAGGTAAAAGTGAAAACCCATTCACAAACTTTCGCATCACATGTAACCACACACATCACATGATTGTGTATGTTTGAATGACAGTGCGATACATATTTTCTATAGATTGTTTTCTTTACTTTGTGTTTAGATATTATGTTGTTTCAACAAAATCCCAAGTGAAATTCAAGACTTGTCTATAACAAAATTTCAAGTCCGTATAAAGAGAAATCTCATTAGTAAAGCTTATTATAAAATATCGGACTATCTAGATGACAAACAAGCTTGGGATTGTAGTTAATCTATCTATCTTTCTTTCTATCTATCTATTCTCCCTATTTCCCCTATTCTAACCATTTTCGGTAAACAGCCAAAACAGTCATGCTCACGAAAGTGACTTTGCTTGCAGCGGCGTCATGTGTCGGGTCGCCCTCTTCCCTCTCATATGGTCGAGGAGAGCGATGGCTGGCACATGCGTCAACTCGTGAACGGGTGCTGCTTGTGGGGTCTGGTCTGCTTTGGTTGTGATTCCGCAACTCGTTAATATTCATGTTCCCATATCCCAATGTGTACAACCAAACAAGAGAAATCTTCTTATTAGTAAAGCTAAATAAAAAATATCGGACTATTAGATGACAAAAAAAAAGCTTGGGATTTTAGTGAACTAGCTCCAATTCAATCAATTAGTAATAATAAGAATAAAATTGTCAATGTGATCGCGCCAAAAAAATTACCTGCCGGGCGTTTCTTGCCTGTTCTTTTGCCGGCGTAAGGAGGTTGGAACAGGCGTAGCTAGTTTTAAGTTGACGTTTTAAAGTGATCACAATGTATCCTATTAAATAAAAAAGTTTTGAGTTGAGTTCAGTTTGAGTTGATAAGTAAATTGATAAATTTTGATTTTGATTATTAAGAAATATTGAACAACAACTTGTACACCAACTAAGACTGTAAGGTAATAAAAACCAAAAGCACTTGTGAGTTTTGCATTACAGAATTATATTACTTACTAGCTGACCCGGCGAACTTCGTATCGCCAATAAAAGTCACCTTTTAAACCTTCCCTGAACTTCCACAAATATTTCAAGATCAAAATTATACAAATCGGTCCAGCCGTTCTAGAGTTTTAGCGAGACTAACGAACAGCAATTGATTTTTATATATAAGATTCCATCTGCTGTCAAAAACTCAGTTGTATTCTAAACAAATTATGCAAGAGGAAGACTAACAGTTGATGAATAGACGAAGAGACACCTAATTTCTCCGCCATGAATATTTAACGGCGAAAGTGAACGCCTCTATTGTTAAAGTTTTTTTTAGCCACTTGTTTCTGACGATAAATTAACAAGTTCAAGCCCTTTGTATAGGAAAATCTCAGTGGGATAAGCAGTAAGGATACTGCTGCAACTGTGTTGAAATTGGACGGTGGTGCATAATAAAATTATTAAAATCAAGAATAGGACACACACATAAGTATTTTAAATCTGTAAACACACAATTTACCTCTAAAGCTAAATTATACGTAAATAATTCAAAATGCTGTTGATGGAATAATGTCATCATTGGAATAAATAAAACGCTTCGTCTCTATTATACAAAATTATTATGTAAAATTATGTATTGTGTAAAAAAAAAAAATTATTGCGAGTGGTAAGGCATTCAACCAAACAGCGGTAAAAGTAAAAGTAAAAGAGTACATATATCACATTGTAGTACGAAGTGTAAACAGAATTAATTTTCTGTGGAAAAATGCCTACGCATCATATCACGCATACTACGCGTGTCACGTGGACGTACTTCCGCTACTGTCCATACTGCGGACACAGTTGCGGTAGAAGGGTTGTGTCGCTTCCATTTATTCGCAAAAACTTTACAAAACTTTGTGCTCAGTTATTTATGGGTTGTCGCAAATGGGCGGCGCGGCAAGGTTTTAATTCTGTAAGTTTTTCATAAAGAACTTTTTAAGCTGGCGTGGCGCTCGTGAAGAGAAGGTGTAAATATTTTTTGCTTTATTGTCGACGCTGCTTTTATCAGATTCGTTTTAATAAGAGCATGGTTTAAACGCTAACTTTCTAAACGAAGTTTGTTTGGAGTCTTTTTTAATGAAGTAAAGTGATAAAGTAGTGTAGGACGCGATGACTTGCGCCGAGTGGCTGGCAGTAGGTGAATTGAATGAGAGGAGACGAAAACCGGGCTTAGTGGGGTACCTTGGGAGAGGCCTATGTCCAGCAGTGGACTGATACAGGCTGTTGATGATGATGACGAAAATGCAGACGGCTCGCCTGATGGTATTTACCATCAGGCGAGCCACTCTACTCAAAAAGAGTAAGTACTTAACAAATTTTCTGCTCAATTTTTTTTCGAACGCAATGTAAATGAATTTAAAATCAGTGTCTTAATTGATTGCCCTCAAGTTGACGGGTGTGGAGCCAGTGGTAACCAGCTTGCATGACATAAATGCAGCCAACCTTTATAATATTACGTCACAAGTATTTTATCATACTTTTTTACATCACGTATGTCGATAACCGCAGCTTTCATAAGCTCGTGTCACTTTTAAAAGCATTTTAACAATTTGAATAAAACATTCAATCTGTCTTAATATATGTGGATGTTATTTTCCAAAGAGAAAAGTGCCTAATAGAGGCGAATACTTGGAATTTTATTGTCGAACTCGAAATCTATCGCGAACGCTTTGAATTTGGATTTTATAAGGTTTTGGAGAAATGTAATGTTATTATTTATTTGCTCGTTTCAATGGGGACATAATAACGTTTAACGTTCCTAACATTTCATTTGAGAATTGGATTGTTATCAAACAGTTTATATATAATCTCAATTTGTAACATTGATCATGCTTCGGTTTGTAATAACTTTAAAAGCGAATTCAATTTGAAGCCCAAAACTCAAAACTGTTACGTGTATAAAACTAAAATCGGTTCATGATCTAAATGTTTTTTTTTTGACAGCGGTAGATTTGTTTTTACTTTTTTACAGGCGACTGTGAAGGGAGAAAGTAGCGGGTGTGGGAATTATTTTATTATTGTTTAATTTTCGCGTCCACGGAGTTGTGTATTCGATGGTCATATAATATTTATGAATAAAAATATCATACTCCATTGTTTAAAACCGGTTTCACTTTACAGGGATGGTGGTATAATGTGATAATGTTACTATAGTGAATGGTACATATTCGCTCTTTGTCATCATTGAAGATGATACGATATTTTTATGATTTATCTACCCGACTTTGGTTTTATGTTACTGTGGCTTTTTTTCAAACATTGCTGTGTTTTGGATTGAAATGAAAGTACAGGTCATAAAGAGATTACACCTAAGATGATGTATTGCGCAGGATTTTGAACGGTTAAAGTTCAAATTACATAGTTTGGTTCATAATGATATACGCTCGAAATTAATAATCGATTCTGATCCGTTATCCGCGGTTTTGGATCGATATGTTATGTCATAATATGTCATTTTAGTAGTGATCTGTCAAGCGCTAGTGTACTAATATGACATATTAGTACTAGGGCTTGACAGATCTTTTATTGATCTCTCCTTTTATGTTGTTCTATTTTGCTGTTGTTGTGGTGAAACAATAAAGCGTTATCTATCTATCTATCTATTATGACATGACATATCGATCCAAAAACGGATCGGATCGATTATTAATTTCGGGCATTAATGACAGGAAAAAGTATCTACTTGTTGGATTCATAGATTACGATCCCAGGGAATTTTTGCCATGGCAAAAAAGAAAATCATGTATTAAGGTCAAATTAAAAATAGATTATATTTTGAAAGCTAAAAGCTTCTTAGAATTAGGTTTTGAAACGGGATAAACAGAAAAACGTATAAAAGTTTCTTATTTAAGTTCACAAAAAATATCGTTCCCAATTCGCGAATAGAAAAAGTATTCATTATTTCCACATTAGCAATCAAAGCTTAAAGCCAGTCAAAGAACAACAACCAAACTGCACTTTGACTCCACAACTCCTCGAAAACGGTTAAGTATTTACTCCGGCAATCCTTGAAAGCTGAGGTTAACTCCTTAAAACGGAAGTTAAACAAAAAGTTGCAGAGCTATGCAATTTGAAAAATTTCCTTTTATTCGAAATTGTTTATTAAACAGTAGGTATTTGTGTTGGATACTGGCTGGTTCAGTGAAAATATTTTTTTTCAACTGACATTTGAGTTTGTAACGAATTAGCTGTTAGAAAAAAAATGTGTATCTAGTTCACTTTTTAGACTGTTTGGGAGCAATTGAATTTCCAGAACTTGTGTTTCTTCGAGTTAATATTGGTGGATTTAACCTTAATGACGTATTCGTTAATTTAACGGTTATTTAACAATATAAGTTATTTGCGGATTTGCCATCGCTCAAAACGGTGAAGAAAAACAACGTGAGGAAACCGGCATGTCCAAGAACTGCAACATTCAAGGGCATGCGACATCTACCAACCCGCACTGGGCCAGCGTAGTAGATTACAGCCCATTCTCTCTGAGAGAAGGCCAGAGTCCCAGCAGTGGGAACGGGAAAGGCTGATAATGATGATTTGATAACAATATTGACCAATTCTCCGATTGTCAAAATCTTTGCCTACCTGGGCAAAGATGGAGCGGGTCGCTAGTTTTTTTTTTGCCTCTTACAGCATAGCTTTTGACTACAAATCACCTGATGTTGAGTGACGATGTGGTCGACGGTGGCGTCACGCTACAACGGGAAAGGGAACTGGCTCTCAAGTGAGGCTGTCGGGAGGGACATACCGTTAGAAGCTTGGCGACAGATATGTTATTGGTATGCTCAATGTAATAGGTAATTACATATTGATATAGAGACAGACTGAAATGAGAGACATGTTTGTCCAAGACAATACTGAACTGAATGTTATGTGTGTCTGTATGTTATTGGAATTTTATATTTAGAAGTAACGATAGGTTTACTACTCATCATCATCATCATCATCAGCCGGAAAAGTCCACTGCTGAACATAGGCCTCCCCCCTTGAACACCACCATGAACGGCTATTAGCCATTTGCATCCATCGGCTCCCTGCGACTCTTACAATGTCGTCGGTCCACCTAGTGGGACGCCTACCTACAGAACGTCTTCCGGTTCGTGGTCGCCACTCGAGAACCTTTCTTCCCCATCGGTTATCGGTTCGTCGAGCGATGTGGCCTGCCCATTGCCACTTCAACTTGCAAATTCTGAGAGCTATGTCGGTGACCTTGGTTCTTCGGCGAATTTCCTCATTTCGGGTTTACTACTAGCTCGTCGATTTTATGATTGACCAAAGCCAACAACGGCTTAGAGCGTTGGGTTCAAATCCTAAAAAGAGAATATGATTTTGTGAAGGAAAATTTCGTGATGAAACTATAGCTTGGTGGTAAGGCATTTGTACGACTGGCTAGCTACCATAGTCATTTCAAATCAGTCATCGAGCACTTATCAGTGTGTTCCAGAAGCTTCACTTGAGAGTCAGTCCAGGCGTAGCGTGGCGCCACCTATGATTACATCGTTTCTTAACATCAAGTGACATACGGTCAAAAACAATTATGACTAGAATAATTGATTAACAAAAAGTTAGCACTAGAAAATGTCCTACCGCAAAGCTATGCTTTTATCACAATGTTTTTCTTCACTAAAATAGGTTATGTTACGATTTATTCGAGCAGGACTTTTCCTATCATAATTCATAAACAACATAAGTCTTGTAATGTAGTAAGTTATTACAAGAAACAAATTGAACGTCACAACAGTTGGTTCATAACTAACCATCTTCATGAAATAAAAATTCCGTGAAAGCCTTGCCAAGTTTGGATTAAGGTCCTGCGTACACACAAAGACTAGATACGACCAATGACGACCGATATATGAGGCAATGGTTTTTTTTATGTACCTAACTATATGACGAGACGAGCAAGTTGCTCTACAAAGGTGTGTGTACTTCCCGTGGTAGACTCTGCAAGAATCCTACTTCTACAATGTGGCAATGAGCACACAACTGACTGGGAAGATTTGTTCCTAAAAATATGGGATGTTTTTCTAAACTATATTCCCTAATTAAAAAAAAATATTTCACGAAAATATTAGGTTAGAACGTTAGAACCCATACAATTGTTCGGGAATTTATGCCACAATCGTGATTTCTTAATTAATTGAGTTGCCACAAATTACTTAAACCGAAAATACAAAATAGATTTTGAGATGTAAAATACCTACTATAAAATAAAGCCTAATTAAAATTAATATTATTTTCATCTTTGATTACAATTTAATCGTAATATTATGTTTATCCAAGAACCCAGTCATGGTCATTCTCGTAATTTTGCGATTAGAGACGATAATTTTAAACTCAATAAAGGCAACTTTGCCAGAGTGTGCGCAGGGCTTTATTCGTAGATAAGGCTTGCCAAGTCGACTAATATTGAGTACGGGAACATATTTTGCGATCTGCCAAACCGAGCTGTCTATAGGTAGTTGTACTTTTGCCAATTCTTTTGTGAGAATTCACTGCTTGAAATGTTCTAGATTAATTACATTTTCGGTTAAGTATGATATATATTGGTCTCTTTAACCATTATAAAGAGGTAAGTTTCGCTGTAAGTATCTTGCAGCTAAATATTGTTTATTTTTCTATCATCTTCACTTTGTAAACAAGCCAGGCTTAAGATGACCTGGTCATAGAATACTTTTCATCCTGGAAAAATGCACAGTTTCTACGGCAAAGTGAGTGAAATTGCGGCGCGTTTGTAGTAGGATACAACGCTCTAAATTACAATGTTATTATCATCTGTTCATGTTCATTTGGGGTGGCTTTTGCACGTGATTTTCGACCACAATCCACATGTCTGTACCACGCCGTGTTGTATTTGAGTATCTGTATAATGGAATGGTTGTGGTTACACGCGTTTCACTGAACTAACATCTGAACTTTGCCGCAAATATAATTCTTGTGTGTTTCTGTTATTGTTTTGTTACTTGACATTGTGACGTTTATTTTTAAACGTCAATGTCAAGTGTCATCTTTTTTTTTTGTTTTGTTATGGCGTCACAATTAGTGTATTTGCCAGTGTCAAGTATAAAATATTTCAAACTCAGAGAGTTGAATCAGTTTTAAATAATGATGATGATGATGAGATGAAGGGATGAGGATAGTGTCGAAGTAGTGGCGCTTTACTTAAACATTACACGGACTTTTTTGGAGCAACTCGAAAAGTCACTTTCACAACTTTATTTCAATTTCCCACACTCGTACACATTAACGAACACATAATGGTTAATAATCCACCAATATTACACATTATCACTCGAAGAAATGCACGTTTTGGAAATAAAAACAAATTTTTCACGTTGACAATTCGATTGCCGCCAAAAAAGTCCAAGTGTCATCATCCTTCATTGTAAACTTTATTATGCTGGGGCCACACTAAGGTCAACGTCAAGGAAAATGTCAATGCCTAAAATCGCGATAAATATTGTGTTATATAAATATCAACGCAATTATGTGAATGGCTACACTGAACGGTCAACGTGAATGTACTTGAGTTATCGGCTAACGTCAAACGCCAATGTGAATGCCGTTGTCAAATGTCGTCGCTACACATGTGTCAAACATCAATCATCGCGCTATTTAGCGGCATTTCCCGTTAGTGTGGCCCCAGCATTATAGCGAAATATTGCAACTTTATCATTGTGAGCCGAAAACTAAAAACCGTAAAAATATATTATTAAAAAGGAGTCTCTTGAGGCAAGGTTCCAAAGATACTGGCAGCGTTCCCCCTTTGAATGGCTAGACTAATTCTTTGTCCGAGGTAGCTGCCAGCTCTTCGGTCTCCTGTGATGTCGAGTAACCTTTTTGCTATTACCTTAAAAAGCCTTATAGCGCTAGAACCCCACGGACTAAAGGTCTCGACACCGAATCGGACAAAATCATATTCGAAGCCTAGACCCTGTCAAATTAGACGTCAAATTGTGAAACATAGCTTATTTGTACAGCAATCTCTCTCTAGTCCCTTCAAGTAAAGAGTCAGTCGCCAAGCACCGCTATTGGTGTGTTCTAGTAGCCTCACTTGAAAGTAGTTGAGAGCCAGGTCCCAATCCAGGTGTAGCGTGGCGCAACTTTTGATCACAACATCACTTAATATCGCGAGTTATGGTCAAACGATAACCTGAAAATTGGATCTGTTATTCAAAAAACTGTCTCCTATAACTGAATTTGTTAACTGGTATACATCACTAAGATTCTTGTATATGGACCTACTGGTGCTAAGACTATTTATGTCTCAGTACTAAAAGCAATTTCTATGTAAACCAATAATATTAAATTGCCATAGATAACGTCGGAACTGGCTTCTAGAGACAAAGGTTGTTATTGACTATCTCCTAAATCTGCTGTAATACGGCCTCGTTCAGAAATACATGCCCTTTGTAGGAAGTTCACAATAATAGATTTGATATATTGACAATTACTTAAATTGTCTAGAAATACAATACAGATTGTTAGGGCAGTAAAACTAGACAGACGAAAACTTCCGACGAAATAAAATAAAGACAAGAGCGAGATAGGTTAATGGACTAGGTGCGTCCCGCGAGATCACCCACGGGAGCCTTTTTCAGGGATAAAAAGTGGGTTATGTGTTAATCCAGGGAATCAGCTAAATCCATACGAAATTTTCCTCAAATCCTTTATTATTTTAGCGTGAATTTTGCATTTATAATTTTTGTGTGTTATAGGTAATTTTACTAAGAAAATTAAACTTTTCGCATAAGAACCTCATTCTTTGCTGTGCTGTTATGCGACAATGTGATGTTAAGTGTCACCTGATGTTAAGTGACAGTGTGGACGAGGTGACGCCAAGCTTCACCTGGATTGGGAACTGCCTTTCAAGTGGGGCTGTCGGAATATGCCGATAGATGCTTTGCGACAGATTCTTAACTTAAGGTAAGTAGCTAGCCACACGGAGAAAAAAGACCTTCCGATACATTTTTCTTCTGAGTCAAACGGGAAGGACTTTTGAGTCAAAAAGAAAACTAAGGTAAAATAAGGAAGGAAAAGGTTACATTTTGGAAGGAATCGGTCTTGAAAGGTAAGACTCAGAAGGAAAGTCAGGAAATTGTTCTCAGTGCAGGCGAGCTCTTGAAATTGCCCTACCTAGCTATAATTGTTGATAACAAGTGACGATTTGTTTCGAAATCAGAAATCGTAAATTTCCGATTCGACTAGAAGAGTACCTACGAGAAAAGCTCTCAAGTTATGATTGCAACAACCTGGTTTAGATTCAGAAAGTTATCCGATTTATGAGCCTTATTCATAACCGGCCGGCCTCCGTGCAATAAGGAAGTGCGAAGATTTATTTATTTTATAGATTTAAAACAATTCCTGTTTCGATAGAGGTACTTTAATACATTCTTTTAAAGTGACGTCGGCTTGCGATCCGTAGGACGTGGGTTCGAATCTTACAATGAGCTTGAGCTTTCGGTGAAGAAAAACATCGTGATGAAACCATAGCTTGGTGGTAGGGTATTTACAAGAACTCGCCTGGCTAGCTACCACCCTCTTGCTAAGAATCTGTCGCCAAGCACCTATCGGTGTGTTCCGGCAGCCTCACTTGAGAGCCAGTTCCCAGTCCAGGTGTGGCGTGGCGTCATCTTAGACCACATCGTCACTTAACATCAGGTAACTTTTGGTCTAACGCTACCCTGTATATAGTATTTTATTTAAAAATATTTAGCTGCTTAGGCACAAAAACTGGAAATAGAATCTCCGCAGTCACTTTAAAGGTTTTATGGGCGTGAGATTTTTTTTTCAACGTAAAATAAGTTTGTTAAAGATTGCATTAGGTTGCAAAGATTGCAAAAATTGCAGCAGTGGCAGGATTTATTTACTACTGCCATCTTCCTGCAGCGATTAGCGATTTTTCCATACAAACTTTAACATCCCATAATTTGACTCCCATAGAAGATTTTTCAAAAAGTAATTTCTTCTTTACACCTTCAAAAAAGGAACCAACCAAAAAAAATCATAAAAAATAGGTAAGTTGTTCCAAAGGAGTTCGATAGCAAACACTGTAATATGGGATTTTCATAAACTAGTGAGTCGTTTTCATATTAAATAGTTCAACAACGGCATGCACTCAGGATTGTAATTTTAAAAACATTAAATGTTACATACCTACGTTTAACTTTGAAAAAACAGTTAGAAATTAAAACGGCTCACGCGTCTCTTAAGCTGGCATGAAAAAAAAAAGATTTTTTCATTTTGAACAGTTGCATGGTATCACAGCTCTTGTAACGAGATGCTGCAAGCAGGCACAGTGTAGTACTTAGCCACTCATTAGCAGAAACGACGCGCGATTCTTGAAAACACTCGTACATAGGGTTGGGCAACGAAACATCGATAATTTCTGTTAAAATTATCGATATATCGTCGAAATTTTTCATCCTCTAATCTAAATTATAGAAAAAAAAAATCTAATAAGAGATGGGGGTTGAGAAAGAGAAAGTACTTGGATAGATCAAGCTGGCACAACAAGGAACTTTTGGTTCAAGGACCGTGCCAGGGGACTGAGCTATTTTTTTATAGATTCGATATTTATTTAAGGGATTCGTAATGTCGATTTTTATAACGCAACTCTGGCTTGGACCACAAAAGCAGCTTTCTGTTAATACATAAGAATAATTGTTTGAAATTACGAGCATACGAGTACCTACATTTTTTCATGTGTATTCATCATAATCAGCCGGTGTCAGTCCTCTGCTGGGCATAGCCCAAGGTACGTCACTCAGCGCAAGTCGTCGCTCCCCCTAGTTGGAGTCAGTCATGTGTATTACATTTCATGAATTACGAATGTTTTGGAAAAACAAAATATCGATAAGAGAAATATCGAACTGTTCATCTCTAGTTAAATAATAAACACACACCAGCTACCCCATTTTGAACCTTAACCCGTGGAAATAGCACCTAAAAGTCTAAGCTCTCAGGCCCCAGCCATTCGTTTTTCCAATGGTGTAGGTACAGACGTATTGTGTCACGTTACACGCTTGAAACAACACTGACTAGCTAGAGTGCCTTGCGATGCCTAGGAGCACCTATCTTTATGACACAGTACCTTTTTAATGACTCGCCGTGCCCCGCAGTTTGAACCGCGCGAAGATTTTCACTTGGGAATAGGTAGGTATGCAAACAGCCTTTGTAAGCATTATCAATTATTTTATTATACACAGTTCTTTTTGTTCTCGTTGTAGAAGAAGAATATAATATGCGTTTTTTCGCAACAATAACATTTTCAAAACGAAATAAATACACTATTGCATTAATTGCATGATTAGGTATACAAAAATGTCACTGTCACAAGTAATAATTGGTCCAAACTCACCATAATGCAGGTTTAACTACTACCGTCTTCGGAACACGCGATGAGGCGTTGGTTTCGGCTTTAAAGCCATTTTGGGGACTTTCACCCCAAAAAAAAGGATGGTCCGATTGTGATTAAATTTCGGTGTACTTACTACCTATATGATTAGAAGTAATAAACTGTAACCCCGGTTTTGTTACTATCAGTAGATATTCTGAATTGCCTCCCACTATGAAAGCAAAACTATAAACGTTTTTGCGTCAAAAACCTAACATTTTACCTAACAGTAACATGTAAAGCAAAACGGTACACTCGCCAACAACAATATTTCAAAAACTATTCCAGATAAACACCAATCCGAAACTTACCCGAAACGGGACAAAGAATCCCGGAAGTTGCAGTAAAACATGCAAAGTATCGTTGCTCGGGAGTACAAAAGGAAAGTTTTGCAGGATACCTGCAAGCTCGGTTCCTAGTGCTTTTGTTTTTGGCTGATTTTCAAAAGGGAAGTTTACATTTTGTCCATTGAAATATGTAATGACGATGATGGCTCAGAGGTATTGGAGTCGGTTTGCGAATCATAGGTTGTCCGAATTCTACAACAAGCTTAAGCTTAAAAATGTCTTGATAAAACTATAGCTTGGTGCTAGGGCATTTTCTAGCCTTCAACTCTCTCGATGTGTTCTGACAGCCCCACTTGAGAGCTAGTTCCCAATCCAGGTGTATAGAGTAGCGCCACTACATAACTTACTAACTGAGATGGCGCAACGACCCAAAGTGAGTCTTGGCCTCCGATAACAAAAGACGCCACTTCGGTCTGTCCTGCGCCACCTCCTGCCAGTCCTTCACCTGGAGCTCGCGCATATCCTTCGTAACTCCGTCTTTCCAGCGGTATCTGGGACGGCCGACAGGGCGACGACCACTCGGCCGTCCACTGTATGCTCGTGTGACCGCACGATCCTCTCCCATTCTTTCAAGGTGGCTGAGCCAGCGAAGTTTGTGCGCTTTCATCTCGCCGACGCGATGACATACCACTCGGCCACCAGTTCTTCGATTTTAAATGACTATGAAGCGCCACTACATATTCACTTAAAATCAGGTGACATTATTTTTAAGTCCATTATTTTTGTAAAAACAGATATGTTTGTCGTTTCTGCTTTACCTCGTTTACTTGTCAATGTCAAAAAATCTTAACTTTTAGTACCTAAAAAATAAACCTTTCAATTGCCTTTAAAAGCTAAAACCTTTTCACCTTGTCGACTTTTACAAATCGTTAAAATCCCACAGTTAATACGCACATTACAGTAACTCCAAAATCCGTAGAATTATTCAGACCGCTCACCGCAAAGTTTTGCTACTAAAATCGACGATTTTGTTACGTTTCCAATGGCAACCCGATGTTTTAACATGAGATGTCATACAGAGATGTTTAAACGTGGAAATTATACAGAGATGTTATTACCCCCCACAGAGCCACTCGGTTCCAATTCTCAAAACTGTCGATCTCAAACATAAACAACTAGAACAGAATTAATCGAGGCATTAATTAAAATGTCGCAATCTAAAAAAAAAGACAAAGTTTTTCTCTTTGAGATTCTGGTAATTGTCATTTAATTACCCACTGGAGGAGAGAGACAAAAAATAAAGCTTAGAGACTCTTAATGGGTGCCAATTTTCCACTCTGTGGTCCCGAATCGTTTTAGCCTGAAACATTGTTTTAGCAGCTATTCATTAAAAAAGAAAATAAAAACATTCCGAGCGTATAATGTTTGCGACCACTTGCCCGCAAATGTTAAGTTTTCTAAATGAACATTCCGTATACATAAGTTTGTTTTGCGTCCTTGTTTCTGTGAGAGCGAAACTATTTGAAAATTGGGAGTTGGTTTTGTATATTCGGAAGTTTCGACTCAATGAGTGTTCCGGAATATTGTTTGAGCGATTTAAAAATGAGCATTGCGGAATGCTGAGTACGAATGTAGGTACGTGTGTTTATGGCAACAGTCTTTTGTTTGTTTTTTTATAACGATTTAATTTGATTGTTTAAGTAGAGATAAGTAGAATCTTTGACTTTTTTGGCGGCAATCGAATTGTCAACGTGAAAATTTTGTTTTTATTTCCAAAACTTGTGTTTCTTCGAGTGATAATGTGTAATGTAATGGTGGATTATTAACCATTATGTGTTCGTTAATGTGTACGAGTGTGGGAAATTGAAATAAAGTAGTGAAAGTGACTTTTCAAGTTGCTCCAAAAAAGTCCGTGTAAAGTTTAAGTAAAGCACCACTACTTTACTTAAACACTATCCTCATCCCATCATCACATCATCATCATCACCATCATCTCATCATCATCATCACCATCATCATTTAAACTTGATTCAACTCTCTGAGTTTGAAATCTTTTATACTTGACACTGGCAAATACACTAATCGTGTGACACCATAACAAAAAAAAAAAAAAAAAAAAAAAAAAAAAAAGTAGAATCTTTTCAATTAGAGAAAACCTTAATATGTATCAAGACAAACATACCCTCCAAATTTCAAGTTTCGACGGCCAGCAGTTTATGCTGTTCGTTGATATCAGTCAGTCAGGACTTTGATTCTTATATATAATAATTATACCTACCTAAAGGTACCTTGCCTAAAAGGACTTCTTTTAATAATGTATTTTAGTTATTAGTTTAGGTTTATTTGTTTTTATTTCTTTGTTATGATATAATTATTTTTAGTTTGAAGTAATATTATATAGCTTGGTGGTAGGGTATTTTCTAGTACTCGCCTGGCTAGCTACCACCCTCTTGTTAAGAATCTGTCGCCAAGCACCGATCGGTGTGTTCCGGCAGCCTCACTTGAGAGCCAGTTCCCAGTCCAGGTGTAGCGTGGCGCCATCTTCGACCACATCGTCACTTAACATCAGGTGACTTGTGGTCAAACGCTACCCTGTAAATAGTAAAAAAAATAAATAAAAAAAAATAAAAAAATAAATAGAGTATGGTTGTCATAATTATATAGATTTCTGTGTATATTTTTGACTGAAATGAATGAAATAACTTTGCAAGAAAAAAACAGGGGAACAGTGCTTGGTTTGATTGATTTGCCTTTAAATAAAAATATAAAACATGCCATATCTACAACTCAAATGTCAGAATTGATTGTTAAAAACGACTTACCAATATCAACATCACAAAGTTCAGCATAAAAAAAACTTCGAATAAAATTCGTGGAAATGATGGATACAGACAAAGAATAAATATGAAATAATAATCCGAAAATGGCGAACAACGAAACAGATGTTCGGGGCAGGCCGCGGTTTTTCCTTTCAACTTTACATTTGGCTCATTCGGTGGGTTTTTTATTCTGAAACTGAAAGAATTTTCTTGTTAAGTTTTACACGTCTCATTCATTGGATTTAAGGGCGATGTTTTCTGTTTAATTACAGGGCATTAAGAGATGTATCATTCAAATAGTTGCGCCCAGCGGTTTCTCCCGCGTCTTCCCGTTATCCCGCAAGAACCCTTTGGCGCCACGCTATATACACCTGGACTGGGAACTGGCTTTCAAGTGAGGCTGCCGGAACACACCGATAGGTGCTTGGAGACAGATCCTTAACATGAGGGTGGTAGCTAGCCAGGCGAGTACTAGAAAAAACCCTACCACCAAGCTATAGTTTCATCACGATGTTTTCCTTCACCGACAGCTCAAGCTCATTAAGGATTTGAACCCACGTCCTACGGATCGCAAGCCAACGTCACTACTTCTGAGCCATCATCGCTATAAAAGTTGGTTAGTAAACAAAAGCCGGTTAGACGTACTAAAGAATTAAACGCCTCCATTTGAACAAAGGAAAAATAAACCCTTCAATTGGCAAATGACATGGCATTTAAATTACCACCTTCAAGTCTTCATCACAGGCTATGATTTTCTTTTTCGCTTGAGTGGCATTTCCGATGGACGACAGTACATTTTTCAAACACACTGGGAATAACTGAGTTCTTATTAAAATTCTGGAGCCATAGAACCTCTAGGTTCTGGATATTAGTAATGTATACTGTTTTGTTTGAGAGTTTATTTTCATGTCAAACGTTTTGTGTCTACGTTTTATTTGACCTGAAATAAACGATGTGGAGTAGAGACGTCGAAAAAAATAACAGCGAAGGATTTGAAAAAGAAAAAGAATTTTGTTGTAACTTGTAACTTAGTTTTTCTCAAGATATAAAAGAGAGGGTACTGCGAGATGCTTTTTTCAATGTACGATGTATAAGAATGATATTATATTAGTTTGTTTATTTATATATTCAATATTAAATGATCTGATGGCGTCAGTGTATGTATTGTTTTTTGCTACAAATAAAAATATTGTCTATTGTTAAGAAAAGTAACTAATGGATGTAGTAAAACAAAATTACTCATTTTTCTGATACTAAAAGATTCAAAATTATGCGTGAATTAGCTGTTCCCCACGATTTCTTCTACGCGGAGATTTCCACAGTTTGTATCCTAATAAAACACATTACAATTATGGTGCTTAGGGCACCTATATATAGAGTACCTTTTAGCCGCAACAATACTTACGACAAACTTTACCTAATTTTTTTACTAGTTGCGCCCCGCGTTTTCACCCGAGTCTTCCCGTTATCCCACAGGAACCTTTTTCCGAGCCAATGTTCAGGGTATAAGCTATCTCCATTCTAAATTCCATCAAAATCGGTTTAGTACTTACGGTGATACATAGTCACAAACATTCACGCACACACATAAACTTTCGCATTTTTAATGTTAGTAGGACTATTTTCTTAGTACCGTTTGACCACATGTCACCTGATGTTAAGTGGTCGAAGGTGGCGTGGACCTATGTTCAAAAATAGACTTCCGGCTGATAATAATGATGATGATAAACTAACTCCATTCCAAATTTCATTCAAAGCCGTTTCAGCGTGAAGAATTAACAAACACACTCGCAAACTTTATAGTAGTATCGGAAATTAAGCAATAAATTGTCCATGACTACCTACAGACAACATTAAGAGGAGTATCCTTATTATTCATTCGGAATTCAAGACCCAAAAGATTTATTGGCATGCCTATTTTAATGTTCCTACAGAATATAGCTCTTAGCATATTTTTCTGATGACTGGTATGGGAGCAGATTTTAACCACTTTTACCATTAACGTACAAAATGATGGACATCGGGATTAATGCAAACCTAATGAGAAAAGTGGAGCGTGTACTAAGTTGACCTATAAACAAAATTTTGGGATCTATCTATACTTCTTTAAAAATGCGAAAGTCTCTGTATGTTTGTTACCTTTTCACAACTAAATCAATAAACCGATCTTGATAAAATTTCATGTTGAAATACATAGTAGATTACTTTCTATTGCAATACGCGGGTAAAACCGCGGGGCACATCTTATAATATTAGAAACGAACTATAGCCGTTTCATTTAGTTGTGTCAATAACATACTCGTACATTACAATTTTGCTTGCCACAATTTATCAGCCTGTGGAGACTTGACTGACCGCGTCACACACACGCGATCAAGCGGAAACGGCGTGTGATTAGCCTTTCGCGTTTTAGCCCTCTTTTGGTTTGGACGTTTTTGTGCGAAAGATCCGATGTCTATCTCTTAGTACGTCGGTGACTTTTACGATTTATTACCTCTCTGATGTATTCTTTGGTTTCTGTGAATTTTTATATGTTTAGCAGACGAAAAAAAAGAAGCGAAATATGGAGGTATTTTTTATATTTATGACCACCCACAACTTTTTACAAAGTTACCCGTAGTAAAAAGGTAACCAAACGCTGTAGTAAAAACATATGATTTTCTTTACCATTATTCATTGTTTTTTTTTCATACATAGGACGATTTAAAAAAACAGATCTAAATGTAAATAAATAAATATTTTCTCATCGACTGAATAAAAAAAATTGGTTGTCTGTAAAGTCGGTTTACTGACGATAGTTGAACGTGACAACGTCGATTGGCCGATTCTGCTTCTTTGTCGCTCGTTCCGCGCTCTAGCTTGCACTTCAAGCCTTACATGGAACGCCTCAGAGCGAGGTAACGCCGCAGAGCGAGGTAACGCCGCATGAGTCATGTTTTTTCGTGCGTGCAGCCGGCTCTATCGAATTATAAGACGTTGTCACGTCAAAAAACTTAAATCTGGTCACGAATCACTCGATTTTTGTTTTTGTAGATCTTCAGAATCTTTAGGTATAGTACGATATTTTTTACGTTACTATATAAGTTATCATAAATTTTTCATTCCTTCAAGCCAGTTTTTTATAATAACACTTTGGCTATAAAGGCGCTTAAACTCTGTTTTGTTTTGTTTTTGTTTGATGTACTATTTCTATCTCTCATTTCACACATCGTAGTATAACGCTGTCCCTTTCATCTAGGCTCTCTTAACTAAAACCTAATCTGTGACAGTTAATCTCTGCGCATCCACTGGGTTATTAAACAACATTCTGTGATGTGATTATGTTATTAACTAATTATCTTTGTACTCTGGTTAATTAGAGCACAGTGATCTTGATGGTACAGTTGAGAGCCAGTTCTTAATCCAGGCATAGCGTGACGAGATTTTCGACCACATCATCATTTAACATCGGTTGACTTGTAGTCAAATACCTAATACCTAGTAAGATGTAAAAATTCAAAAATTCAAAATTCAAATCTTTTTTATTCAATAGGATACATTGTGATCACTTTAAAACGTCAACTTAAAACTAGCTACGCCTGTTCCAACCTCCTTACGCCGGCAAAAGTACAGGCAAGAAACCCCCGGCAGGTAATTATTGTTTCACATAATTGCGTTAATAATTAACGCAATATTTATCGCGATGATAGGCATTGACATTTCCTTTGAAGACCTTAGTGTGGCCCCAGCATCAGAACTAACCAGTGGTGGATTTAGCAGCAGGCTGAGTAGGCTGGAGCCTAGGGCGGTAGATTTTAGGGGTGGCAAATTTAGTGTCAATTTAAAAAAAATGTTTTAATGATATTAAAAGAGTCGTACCTATATATGTATTTAAATATTATTATGTGCACACAAACAATTAAACATTGTTCACCACTTGAATTTTCTTAAATATTTGTCTGATGCATATAAAAATGACACATTTAAAAAGGAAAGGCAGAGGCCGTAGAGGTTATGGAGGTTGGTAGGGGCGGCAAAATTTGAATACTTAGCCTACTGGCGGCAAATGTGTAAATCCGCCACTGGTACTAACAGAACATTAGTTTACTTGTGTCCTAGAAAAGTTTATGTACGGTTCATACGATAAAGAGTTTATGTTAATTTTACCGTGGACTTTATGTTATGTTCCGTCGATATTTTATTGGGTCGTTTGTAGTACGTAATATATGGATTGGCAGAATGAGATGATTTATATGGGTTTGTTAGTAATAAACCTAAGTGCTTGTTTTAGAAAAACAAGTCGTAATGTCTCAGGTCTCAGGTCTCAGTAGCCTCATAGGGTGAAACCAAACGAGCGTAATTTTGTGAGTCGTGAGTTGCAGAATAAATTCTGCTGCATTCGGTTTCATACAAAAAGGCTGTTGGTGCCACACGACGATGCAAAATGAGTTGAAAATTCATTTGAACGTAAAATGAGCGACCGAAAAACGCGACTCACGACTCACAAAATACCGCTGGAAGGACGAAGTCACGAAGGATTTGTGCGAGCTGCGAGAGAGGTGGCGCAGGACAGACGGAAGTGGCGTCTTTTGTTATCGGAGGCCAGGACTCACTTTGGGTCGTTGCGCCATCTCAGTTAGTTTTTTTTAGTTAGTTAATGATACCGATCATTGTCATAGCCCGGTAAGTTTCAATTCAAAATGTACTTATCGGCGTCCACGTTGTTTTCTTGAAGACTATTCAGTAACATTATATATTGGCGAACTAGTTACTTCGTCTGTGCCGGCTGTAGTTAGGGTTGGCGCGCGCTTGTCCCACTTTTGGAAGATATGTTTTCAGAGATTTATTTTAGCTATACCTTTGCCTTTTATATCTTTAAATTCCGCTGTCGATATTATTGATTATTTATTGAAAGCTAGATTATTATTAGTGTAGTGAATAAATTAAATGTCTTAGATAAAGTCTGCTAAGTTATGTGTTGCGGAATAAACCGTTGTTGAGAATCAGAGCAATTTTTTTAACGTTTGTTTTAGCAGTATAGTCAATATACCGTCTACATTTATTAATTTTATTTTTATCTGCTTGTTAGTGTCTTTCTTTCGCGCATAAACGACTGGGCAGATTTAGTTAAAATTCAGCAATTTTTCTATGACCAAACGAAAAAGCTTCAAGCTATCAAAATCAATAGTTAAAATTAAACATAGATTACATTTCTATGTAATACCTGAAGTGATAGCCCTAATAGCTTTGATTGTTCTTTGTAGGCTCAGAATATTATAAGAGACTTTTCTTGAGAAATAATCCTTTTCAGTGAGGTAGTTAGAAGCTAGCCGCAGGGGCAGCAGGGGCGCGAAAATGAAGGGGGCGCACTCGCATACCTGCAGCCTATATATAGACCTATAGGTACAAGCACATAAAGAACTCACCTTAAATTATAACAAAAGTTTGTGCTAACGATAGAGCCTAAAAAAATCTCTAATCAAAAGTATTTCTGTAGGTACCTTACATACTTACTATCAAAATATGCTAGGTACTTGTAATTATACTTATAGAATTATAGATTTATAAACTTTTGATTGGTACACTATAATACAGAGAAATGTCAAACTAGAACAAATCTTCTAATATATATATAAATCTCGTGTCACAATGTTTGTCCTCAATGGACTCCTAAACCACTTAACCGATTATAATAAAATTCGCACACCATGTGCAGTTCGATCCAACTTGAGAGATAGGATAGTTTAAATCTCAAATTATAGTCGCAATTTTAGTTTATTGAAAATGAAAAATGAAATGAAAATGAAAATGAAAATACATATATTTCTGACACACACAATATCGCACAAATTAGGGACAAGAACAAAAAGTAACAATAATACATAAAATACACAGGTGCGACATTGCGCGATGTCAGAAATAGGTCCCGGCTCAGCATACAACTGAGGCTGTACACCAGCCTCAGTTACTGATTTTCAGCCGGAACCCATTTCATGACATCACGCTTGCTAATTATTTGTCTGTTATTATTTGACAGTCACAATTATCTGTTAACTCCAAATGATTCTAACAGATGTCGATACCTTTCGACTGGGTTGAGTAAGTAATCAATAGATGGCGCTGCTATGGTAAATCTATGGTAAATCTAATCTAGCATAGTGGACTCCGTGACTGATGTTCTCTTATTGTTCCTCTTAGATTGTTTACTATAATGCAATATAACAAAAACTTTAGCCACAGCAACGCATGGCCGGGTCAGCTAGTAAAATAATATAATTTATTTAACGTAACTTACATACCTTTCCATTTGTATTTAAGTTGCATTATGAAAAACTTTAAATATCGTGAAGTATTTATCTTCAAGCTAATCAAAATACCTAGCTCTACACCTACTTCAAAATTCTACCTGACATTGAACTATAAGCAAGCCACTTCCTCGTCTCATCACCTAATTACATTAAAAAAACTATGCCCCACTAAATCTTTTGGGGGGCGCGAAATTCAAATCTTGCCCTGGGCGCTTATGACCTTACCTACGACACTGATCCTTATTAAGTAGTGAATAAGTAACAAGTACCTACCCACTTAAATTAAGTACCTACAATAATATTAAAACGAACCTCTCCACATATAATAATTCCCAAAAACAATTATATAAAGAACGTTTATATGACTAGCAGAGAGATACTGCGAGAGGGCATGGATTTCTAATTCTGAATAACCCAACAACATACGTAAAAACAAAAATACATGCATGAAAACATAAACACATGATCCTTCCTTTTGGATGTGCCGTAGTTGGATAAAAATGCAGCCTACGTCACAATAACGATTTTTTTTTAATTCTATTTTATGACACATTGTTCATCAATATCGGATGAGTAGTTTAGGAGCTACGGTCCATCGTAACCCACCACGTTGTGCCAGGTGCGTAAAATTGTACAAATTTATCGCAGCAGAGTACTTATTTGAATCGCGCAATAGGAACTCCTTTTATTAATCAAAGCCAACAATTTTTTTACGTCGTCAATTATGACAGTAACATTTTTATGCCCGACCCCCTAATTTTTTCAATAAAATAAACGGCATCCCCCGTGGAGACATTGTCACAATTTGAATACCGCGTACCCCATAAAAGTCAAGTCGTAATGGTTCAAAAATTATTTGATGAGGGTAGTTGGGATTGTAAAAAAATTGGGGACGATTATTTCAATCGGATTATGAGCTTTTGTGGATTAATTTATATTATTGGTTGGGTGCTAATTTGAATACCGGGCAGTAAGGTCTCTATATACGAGGGCGGTCCGATAAATACTTAGCCTTAAGAAGAAAAGCGGATAATTTTGAAAAAGTTTTTATTTATTTTTCAACATAGTCGTCTTTTAACTCCATACACTTCATCCAGCGATGCTCCAATTTCTTTAACCCGTCGAAAAAATAGGTTTTCTCAAGGTCTGCAAAATAGGCCTACGTGGCGGCAATGACCTCCTCATTCGACGCAAATTTCTGTCCGGCGAGTGACTTTTTCAAGTCTGGAAATAAAAAGAAGTCGCACGGGGTCAAATCTGGAGAATACGGTGGATGGGGCAGCAGTTCGTAGCGCAATTCACCAATTTGGCCGTGGCGAGAGCGGAGGTGTGAGCCGGTGCGTTGTCATGGTGGAAGAGCACTTTTTTCTTCGCCAAATGCGGCCGTTTTTTCTGCAATTCGGCGTCGAATCGGCCCAATAATTAGGCATAGTACAGCCTTGTGATCGTTTTGCCCTTCTCCAGGTAGTCGATGTAGATCACACCTTGTGAATCCCAGAAAACAGTGGCCATCACCTTTCCGGCCGAAAAGACAGTTCGCCTTCTTCGGAGCACGTTCGCCGGGTGAAGTCCATTGTTTCGACTGTTCCTTGGTCTCTGGCGTGTACCAGCGGATCCACGTTTCGTCGACGGTCACAAAACGACGCAGAAACTCCTTCGGATTGCGCTTAAACAGCGTCAAACACTGCTTTGAAGTGGTCTCACGGTTGCGCTTGTTGTCCGGAGTGAGCAAACGCGGCACCCATCGCGCCGACAGCTTTCTCATACCCAAAATTTCGTGCAGGATATGACCCACGCGGTCTTTTGAGATGCTTACTGTCTCAGCTATCTCGCGTACCTTCAATCGGCGGTCTGCCAATACGAGATCGTGGATTTATGTGACGTTATCCTCAGTAGTAGCCGTTTTCGGGGCAACTGGGCGTGGATCATCAAAAACCGATGTGCGACCACGCTGAAACTCGTTATACCAATTTTTGACGGTCGCCATCGAAGGAGGAGAGTCACCGTAGACAGCATCTAAGCGCTCTTTCATTTCCATGCGCGATTTCCTTTCTAAAAACAAGAATCGAATCATCGACCGATCTTGTTCTTTATCCATTATTGTAAAATTCGCGGATACGTCCGTTTCCACACACGGTCAAAACAAAACTACGAACTCGATTCGGCTGAAATTTCGACAGTAGCAGTCTACTAGAATGTTCTACACGATAGTAAATTTTTCTTGCGATAGTGGCGCCATCAGGCGTCGAGGCTAAGTACTTATCGGACCGCCCTCGTATGTAGTTTTTTTTTGTACAGGAGCATTTGGTTTTAATGTTTTGCAAAAAGTTTGTTTATTTATCACAAGTAGACTAAACAACTGCTACTGATTTTGTAATTGTCAGTTCCTAATTGAGGCTTAGCGAGGGCAGCGAGGCATCACCTTTGACCACATAATAAGCAAGCTGAAGGGGCAGTGGGCTAGTCATATAAGCCGAGAACCGATAACCGTTGGGGTAGACGGGTTCTTGAGTGGAGACCGCGACTTGGCAAACGTAGTGTGTATAGGACGCCCTGCGACTAGGTGGAGCGACGACTTGCGCCGAGTGGCTGCCAGGAGTTGGATGAGAAGAGCCGAAGACTTGGCTCAGTGGCGTACTTTGGGACAGGACTACGACACATGCTGACGATGATGATGATGATGAGATAGTTTGCGGTCTTCAATTATGTTAACGGTGGTGAGTTAACATCAATGCTGGGCTTCCTCATGTACCAGCAAGTCTGACGGCCTAAGCCTATCTCAGATTAGTTATTCGAGATTATTGTTCCGGCATGAGCATTGGACGTGATACTGCTTAATCTGAATGCGTATTGAACAGCGAGGAAGCAGTGCAAAGTGTGGACGTAACACCATTACGAAGACGGTGGTCCATTTTAGAGGAGACTAGCTTATGTTCTAATTTTGTCGGTTAATAATTTCTAAAGGAATTTATAAAATTCTGAAGATGTAAGAAGAACATTAGTGTCAATGTGTTCTTGCTAGGAAGTACTAAATTTTTGTATGGAACAAGACACGCTGCCTCATTTCTCGAATTATGATGAGTAGTTTAGAAATTTTGCGATAACATGCGTAGTAGTCATTCATATCCTCGTGGCTTCGCTGTAGTTTGGCAAAAATGTCTACTCTCCCGCGGGTTTAGTTAGTGTTTATATTATAAAAAAAACTTTGGTGTGCGTGTGGTCGTAATGAATGTCCACCTAAACAGCTTGACCAATTTCAATGAGGAGAGGAGATAATTGGGCCCTCGGGAAGGATTTAAGATACATTTTGCACTGTCTTAAACGATATTTATGTTTCAGGCCCTTTTCGCTTTTAATTTTCCTCTGAGATGCCACTTATAAATTACGGTCCCTTGCCTCCAGTTACTTAGACACGGGAGCAGTGAAGTCCGTCGTTTGAATGCGTATTGTGTTTGTGGTTCACAATAGAAACGGCCATCCACCGTTCTCTCATTAATCCAATGATGGCTTAAGCCCTTCACCGTCGGTAAACTTGGCGGCTTGAACAACGTTTATCGATTATTATTGTTGCCTGTTGGATTATTATAAAGTATTTGAATGTTAGGAGATTTTAAGTCGCAGGGAGTCGATGGATGCAAATAGCTAGCCGTTCATGGTGGCGTTCAAAGAGGTAGGCTTATGTTCAGCAGTGGACTTTTTTCGGCTAATGATAAAATGATAATGAAAGTATAATATGAAGTGTGAAAGACACAAAAAAGCCAAAAGGGACTCGAAAAATTGTGAGTGCTTTTTTCTGATAAGTATGGGTTTGGTATGTAATATCAAGACCCGCTGCAGCACATAAACCTTAAACTTGATGTTGGCTCACTACCACTAGGTAATGTTTTCATGTGATCACTTTAAAACGTCAATCCTGTTCCATCCTCTTTACGCCGGCAAAATAGCAGGCAAGAACGTTCGGCAAGTAATTTTTTTAGGTTTTTTTCTTTATCCACACAGTTTGCCTAATTTTCAAACTCTATCCTGTAAGTAAACAAAACAGGTAAGTAGGTACTTATTCATATAAATATGTCTAATATGTGCTCAGTCGAAGGAAGCCTTTAATAGTTCGCAAAACAAAAGCTTAGCAAACGAATACAGACATCACCGAAACAAAAAATAGAGAGGCGAAAAACGTTTTTCCAGTTGAGTGTATACCGTTAGACTGGCGAGCATTACTCAATGTTAGACCCTGACCTTAGAGGTCCCTTGTCACCGACCCTCTGTCCTGAGGAAAAATCGCAAAAGTGGATTTAGGTGCGAGAACTTACTTATGATATTCTGCGATAGTGACGCTGTCGGGTTTTTATAAGGTCTACCTCCCGAGGGAAGATAGGTTGTTTGTCACCTGCGTGTCTCTTTTAGTTCTCACGGGGTTGTTTTTGACCGCAAGTCATCTGATTTTTTTATTACAGAGCAGCGAATCAAGTCTTATTTTATTTATTTTGTAAGGTTCCAACCTCCTTATACGCTGGCAAGGCATCTGTTGTTTTTATTTTATTTTCTTGTTTTTTTTTTTTTACTTAATAAAACGCTAAGTAATTTAAAACAAAGTGTGCATGTGTAATGTAAAATGTGTAAGATATTCCTAAAATGGATTACGTCTATATATATATAAGAATCAAAGTCCTTACTGATTTTAACGCACAGCCTAAACAGCTGAAACTTTATATTAAGCTTGTTATTTCGGGTATTTTTGTCTTAATGCACATGGGTGTACTAGGAAAAGATTTTTTTAAATTCAACCCGTAACGGGGGAAAACTGTGGTCCACGCGGGTGAACCCGCGGGGAACAGCTAGTACTCAATGAACATATATTAATATATAAAAAAAATATAGAACTAAAACTAGTAACCACAAAATGGTGTTATTCATTAAAAAAACCTCTTTTTACGTTAATATTATGTAATAATGTGATAATGCCAATAAAACTTTAGCAAGGGGGTTCGTAAATTTAGTTTTATATTTATGATGTACTTAAAACTTACAGTCAAACAACTTGCCTTTTATCTAAGCATCTTGTTAGTAAACTTAGTAAAGTTCAACCTATATACTTGTAGGTATAATATTCCATGGCAAGGTAACATTGCAATAAAGAGTCCATCCGTCTCCAGACCCTCGTCATAGCGCAGATGCCGCTGATCCGGCCCTTTATGAAACAATACATGGAAATTTTAATCTGCCTCAAGTTGACGACGCTGTCTCCTTTAGCTGGGATGGCGAGACTTATAGAAAATTTGTTAGATATATCCATACTTCCCTATTAATATTATAAATGCGAAAGTAACTCTGTCTGTCTGTCTGTCACGCTTTCACGCCTAAACTACTGAACTGATTTAGATGAAATAAGTACGGAGATAGTTTCAACCCTGAGGAAGGACATAACATAAGATACTTTTTATCACGATAAACTGTAGCCCACGTGGGCGAAACCACGGGGAACAGCTGGTAATTATTATAAAGGACCAAATTTGTGAGTGGTTATTTTTTCTTACAGGGTAGCGTTTGACACTATAGTAAAGACTCACTCACTCACTGTAGTTCAGCTTCATACAAATCGGGCGCCGCCGGTTTGAATGTGTGCGAGAGTAGCGGCGCCGTGTACGCACGCACTTTTCACGCACACAATCACAAACGAACGGGGCCGCGGCCATGCACTCAGTACGGAACGCGCCGCCTATGCATCACCGCAAGAGTAGGCAATTAACTCGTCGAGCGGCCTTAGCTAACCTACTGTTCTTACTTTACTGTGTTTGACACGCTCGAGGCGACACGCTTCACCTGGATTTGGGAACTAGCTGTCATCAAGTGGGGCCGCCGGAACACACCGATAGCCGCTTGGTGACAGATTCCTAACTGGATTGCAGCTAGCCAGGCAAATACTAGAAAATACCAAGCAAATATCGTTAATTATTCTGGAAGAACTGAAATGGCTTATAATTATGGGTTTTTTATATTATAAACCACACTAATGTTTATTGCGATAAAAAGTAGCCTATGTTCTTTCTCAGGCTCTAGACTATCTTTGTACCAAGTTTCATTTAAATCGTTTCAGTAGTTTAGGCCTGAAATCTTGACAGACAGACCGACAGACAGGCATTTATAATGTTAGTAGGGATAGTAGGAAAGGTATTGGTTGATTTATCCCAATGTGCACAACCAACCCAGAGAAATTTTATTTGTAAGGCTTATGATAAAATATCTGACTATTTTGATGACAAAAAAGCTTGGGATTTTAGTGAACTTGCCTCAATTCAATCAATTAGTAATAAGAATAAAATTGTAAATTTAATCATGTTAAAAAAATTACCTGCCGGCGTTTCTTGCCTGTTCTTTTGCCGGCGTAAGGAGGTTGGAACAGACTTAGTTAATTTTAACTTTGAGGTTTTAAAGTGATCACTATGTATCCTATTGAATACATAACTATTGATTTTGGTTTTGATTTTTTGATTTTGAGCCATCATTCAAATGCGGAAGTAAAAATAGGTACAATCAGCATTTCACTGTTTGGCCGAGCAAAAGGCCCTGTTGGTGAGTATTTAATAATCTCCCGGCTAGCGACTCCGTGACCCTAATCAAATCTCAGTAGACTACACGACTGTTTGCCCATAAATTAGCCAATAACGCACTAGTCTCGTAAATAACGAAGACGGAGGTCCGACTCGACGGTTCGGATCGGAATAGTTTACCTATCAGTTTAGTTGAACATTAAGTTTGGACTTAAGTGCGATTTCGGGATTATGAGTGAGGTTACAGTAGTTATGTTTCAGTGAATAAATTAGTGGGCCGACCCGGTTTCGTGTATTGGTTTAGGGTTGAGCGGGTTTTTGTAGTTGATTCTTGACATCGGCATTGTCCTATATTATATAAGGATGTATCAAAGCGACTGGTCGATGCTACCCGTGACCAAAATGCTGGTCGTTATTTTGCGCAACGAATAAGCATTGCTGTTCAACGCAGCAATGCGGCCAGCATTTTGGGAACGTTGCCAACTGGTAGTGGTTTATTAGATAAAGTAGTTTGTTTAGTTTGATATGTAGTTTTTTTTTTAAGGTTTAGATAAGTGTTTTTACTTGTGTCATGATCTATCTCTTTTAAATAAATTAACTTTTTCCATTTGTATATAAAAAAAGGTTGTATCAAGAAACTTTCAAAACGAATAGTGTTTTTCTTAGACGTATGGCCCTCTTAGGGCGGGTTATATAAACGTCCGTTTGTTAAATGTCATACCAAATTTCGGTAAGTTTGATCTAATTGTCAAATTATAGTACAGTCAACGACAAAAGTCGCTGAACAATTACACTTTTTTCTATTATCCTCATCATCTTAGACACCAATTTTTGACCTCATCTTACCTAAAATCAGGTGTGTTATGTTGTGGTCAAATGATACCATGTAAAATGTAAATATTAAATAATATTAATTAGTGATTTGAAACACCTTTGGAAAATCGAGACCGATCAGCTACTTTTGTCGCTGACTGTACCTACGGAACATTTGTCAAAATGTTCAAATTTACCGAAATAAGGTGCCACTTCGACCACATCATCACTTACTTTCATCAGATGACTTGTGGTCAAAAGCTACCCTATACCATAGTAAAGGAGTAGTAATTCAGCTTCATATAAATCGGCCGTCGCCGGTTTGAATGTGTGCGTGAGTAGCAGCAGCGTGTACGCACGCACTTTTCACGCACACAATCACATAAACGAAAGGAGGCGGCCGGGGCCGCGGCCATGCACTCAGTACGGAACGCGCCGCCTATGCGTCACCGCAAGAGTAGGCAATTAACTCGTCGAGCGGCCTTAGCTAACCTGCTGTTCTTTATATACTGTGCCTATACTGTGTAAAAACCACATAAACGCATAGTTTAAATATTTCTCATTATTGTTGAGTCATGTGCCTCATGCGTGAACGCATCTCTACGATGAAACAATTTGGTCGAGTCATTCGAGCATTTTTTGCTTCTAACAAATTGCAGAGTTTAAAGTGATCTTCAGTTAAATGATATATATCCCAAGCTTTTTCCTTGTAATTTATTTTGGATTCCACGAGCTATAGAAATGAGTCATGTGAACGCCTTAATGTATAAATAATTACAGTAATATTGAATGTGAGTGAGTGAGTGAGCATGTATGTTTGGTATTTCTAAATGATGAAATTAATTAACGGATTTGTCTGTAATTTTGAGTGGAGATAGCTTATAGGATACTAATTGCGCCCCGCGGTTTTACCCGCGTCTTCCCGTTGTCCGGCAGGAACCTTTTTCCTGGAAAAGGTATCCTATGTGTTAAGCCACATAAGCTATATCCGTTCCAAATTTCATCGAAATTGGTTTAGTATTTTTTTTTAATTACTTATAGGGTATCGTTTGACCACAAGTCACCTGATGTTAAATGACGATGTGGTCGATGGCGTCACGCTACACCTGGATTGGGAACTGGCTCTCAAGTGAGGCTGCGGATTCACACCGATAGGTGCTTGGCGACAGTTTCTTAACATGAGGGTGGTAGCTAGCCAGACGAGTACTAGAAAATACTCTGCCACTCTGCGAATTCTCCGAATTACGGTGATACGTGGTACTAACAAACATTTACGCACACAAACTTTTGCATTTAAAATATTAGTAGGACTATTACTATGGAAAAAGTTCCTGTGGGACAACGAGTGAACTGCGGGTGAAGCAACGGGGCGCGGGGCGCAGATAATAAAACCTCAATTTGTAAATGACTGAACAAAGTTACATCAAAGTTAAAAGTTGTGGGAAATTGAGGTTGCAGGTCTAATAATAATGTTTTGAAGAAAATCACAATCTTTTCATTTTTTACATCTTTTTTTTAATACCATCGACCATAGCATGAAATCCAACCACAGCTTAAATCTAATCACAGACACAAAACAATAAGGCCGAGTTATACAATACAATTGTAAGTTTTAGGACTGGCTTACACAATCTTTTTTTCCTCTTTAATACTAAGTGCTAAACTTCATTTAAGTCTCATGATTTCTATCCATTGAGCATTTTGGTATGAAAAGTTTCTAGAGCCCAACTTCATTATTTCACAACCATATTGTGTTTACTGTCTTCTCTTCTATTCTAGTCACGCATATCTGAAATTTGGTAGAAACTTTTAATTTAAAATTTAATTTAAAGTTGAAACTCAACAATAGTGCTGGATCGGTTTTGAGAGAAGAAACACCTATCTCGTAGAGTTCAATGTCTTTAGTAACTTGCTACAAAGGGTGGCAAATAAATGGGCCAGTAGACATCAAGAATGACACAACACTTTAAGAATAGATACTCCATGGTAGAGCATTTTCTGTAGTTGTGTTGCCGCACTAGTAAAAATAAACAGATAAAATAAAAATGACATCTGAAGAAGTTTTGTCTTAATTCCCAGTACAACTTTCAATTTCTTATATAATCATATTTATAAATAAAAACTCGCATTGTGTACACGCACACAGTAAAAAGTATGTTATTAAAATAGTAGTAAGTACTTACCTACGCCGATTGGTATAATTTTTGGCCTTCATTGTACGAGTTTATTGCAGTTGTATACCCAAGGCGATACTTATTCAAAGAAATTTAGTTTTTCACGCTTAAAATAACATAATATTGTATTAAAACGTTCCATCTCAAGTCCATTTCATTTATTTATGATCTTTTCGTAATCATTTATCTGGACTAAGTTACTTATTTTCTTTACTTTATTATGCGTTATTCATAAATAAGGATTTAGGTCTAAATATGGACTAGTATTTTCAATCTTAAACTTATGAATCCTTTTGTTTGGGTCTGTTGATTTTAGCACCTTATTTATTCCATATTTTATTTAAGTAAGTCTGAAATAAACAAGAGAATATTAATGTAAAGCTTAATTTGAAAGTACGGTCAGTGATAAAAGGCACTGAGTATATTTCAACTAAATTTATCTTGAAAAACATTCGATTTCGAAAGATCGTTTTGATAGTTTAAATTGAAAAGTACTCGTACCTTTACAGAACGAAATCTGCCAAACAAAACACGCTTGAATTGAAAACCTTCTCCAATTTTGATATCGCTTGTGTCTTCGATATTATCTTATTGAAATTCTGAAGTTTCTGAACGCCAAAAATTGTTTAGTCTGTGACAAGGCAAGCAATAAACTTGGCTCGCGAGGTTCAATCATAAACTGCTTCTGTCCTAGATTGTATATACATACTAGCTGACCCGGCAAACGTTGTTTTGCCATATAAATAAAATGACTATTAAAAAATAAGGGTTGATCGTAGAAGGGTGAAAATTGAGGATTGTATGTATTTTTGTATGTTGTATCATAAAAAAATAGAAATTAAATATTTTGTCTAAAAAATAAAAAATAAAATTTAGGGGTGGACTGCCCCTAGCATTTAGGGGGATGAAAAATAGATATTGGCCGATTCTCATAGATACCGGATAAGCACAAAAAAATTCATTAAAATCGGTCAAGCCGTTTCGGAGGAGTACGACAACGAAAACTGTGACACGAGAATTTTATATATTAGAAGATGTAAGATGAGTCGTAACAATTACTGGTGTAAGTGCGCTGTATTTCAAAGGCCTAATTTTAGTAGAGGACGTGAATTTTTTATCAAATAGCTGAGTAGCTCGCTTTACATATACAATTCACTTCACGTAAAATTTTTACATGAATGCTTTTTTTGTAAACAGTTATTCATTTTATGTAAGTGTTTCGGTAAAGCTAGACAAGCGCAGCTGTTTATTTTAAGGGTAGGTATGTGAATTAGTAATACCGAAATTAAGGTATTGGTTTGAATAACGATAACGGATTTTAAAACGATTTATCTCTACATAATATTAGTAGAGATCAAGTAGTTGATTTAATTACTACAGTCTAAATTAACCAGCCATTGTAGTAAGCAAATTGTTTTAATCAGATAATCGGAAACTCGTTAACAAACATCGGATACAGTTTTGCAAATTTTGCGCAAACGAATATTTAATTTTAACCACTAGAATGCAACAGAGTAAAAAGCAATTCACTGTAAGGAAATATCTTGATATTTTGTAGCTTGAGAGCTAGATCCTAAGTTTTAAGACACGATAGTATTTTTTTATGCATTACTAGATGAACTTGATGGAATTCGTATGCTGACCACCAATTACCGTACAAAATTACCTATTTGTTATTTTAGGTCTCCCATTTTTTAAAGCTAACAAGAGAAAACAAATCTTTCAAGTCATTTTTGGCGGTTAGCGAGAGTAACGAACAGCTATTGATTTTATTTAGGTATTTAAAGAAAGAAGAAGATATGCGAATGACTTTTTTTTTATATAAAGATGAAATCCTAATGTCAGAGGCTGGACCTAGGGATTTATTGTCTTTGGGCTAGACGTTTCGATTTGTTTTTAGCTTGAAATCATCAGTTTTTAGAGCCTTGATTGAAGTACTATGTTCCCGGAACACATCGATCTGACAATGTTTTTTACAATGTGACCACAAGTCACCTGAAGTTTAGCAATGATGTGGTTGTGTGTGGCGCAATGCTTGTCTGGATTGAGAACTGGCGCTCAAGTAAAACTGCCAGAATACACCGATAGGTGCTTGGTAGCTAGAAGGCACATAAAAAGGCCATTCTTTTTCTTATTTTGTATGAGCTAGTGCACAATTTTACTATCAGAATTTTTCAGCCACATGTCAGAATATTTCACTAAGCTATGATTTTTTAAAATAGTTTTTTTTTTAAGTTTTTTACCAACTTTGTACAGTTGATTTGCAATAACAATGTAAATATAATCACGATGTTTAGCAGAATCCAAACGCATGAACAACAGGTCTCAAGACTCGCAAGTCGACGTCACTACCACCGAGTTACCGTCGCTAAAACAGTGTGGCGCGACTGACCGCTGACTCCTAGTCTATAACAAGTTCCAGATGTTTCCTCGGAAGGAATGGAGATATTTCTCATCCTGAAGGTTCGCAGCGAGATTTCTTTTGTGGTTGCATGCAGTCACAGAATATGCTGGATATTTCACAACGCGGTTTTCGGTGTTCCGTCGCGTTATATTCGCATGGAGATATTCCTTGAAATATTAATAGTTTGCGAGTGGTAGCAATTATACTCCTTCTTTTTGTAAGGCAGCCAAGTTTTTTAATTAATCGAAACTGCAATTTATCGTTAAAATTGCTATGCTATTATCTGGGGTCTTGTATAGCCAAGAGGCAAACGTTTCTTTTTCTATCATTTTTTGTTTCTTGGCTCCCATTTTGTATATGCTACTAGCTGCGCCCCACGGTTTCACACGCGTCTTCCCGTTATCCCGTAGGAATCTTTTCCGGGATAAAAAGTATCCTATGTCCGTTTCCTGGTCCTAAGCTACCTCCCCGCCAATTTTCGTTGAAATACAATTCATAGCGATGATGGCTCAGTGGTAGTGACCGGCTTGCGATCCCTAGGACGTGGGTTCGAATTCTAAAATGAGTTTTAGCTTTTGGTGACAGAAAACATTGTGATGAAACCATAGCTTGGTGTTAGGATATTTTCTAGTACTCGCCTGGCTAAGTATCACCCTGATGTTAAGAATCTGTCGCCAAGAACCTGTCGGTGTGTTCCGGCAACTTCACTTGAAAGCCAGTTCCCAGTACTCGTGTAGCGTGGTGCCATCTTACACTACATCGTCACTTAACATCAGGTGACATGTGATCAAACGCTACCCTGTAATTAGTAGAAAAAAATACATACATCATGGCAATACATTTTTTAGTTTTCTATTAACGTTTACAATTGTGGAATGCATCTTAGCTAGGAGCGCAGCTGTCATAAAATATTCACTACATTCATTTCTTTCATTTTCATCATTAAGACAAATAACAGCAACAATGTTCATTAATAAACAACCCGGATAAAGTCGCTAGTTTTTGCTCCAAAGTTAATTTCAGATTTAATTATTTTGCTCAGAGCAAAGTTCCCTAGTCCCAAAAAACTTGGGAAAATAAACAAGTAAACAAGAAACAAAGCGTTTTCTTGGGGATCTTCATTATAAACAATTTAAAGTTTTAATTTACTTTGAATGAGTCGCACTATCTTTATTTGAAGGCCGGTAATTATGAACAAGAATGGAAAATTTTAATTTTAATAGGTCCTATTCCCCGCTGTTTCACCCGCGTGAAGTACAATATTATTCTAAGACCTAATAACCTACCCCAGGGTTCAAATTTCTATAAGAAAATAAACCTAAGTTACTCCTTGTAACGTTAGCTACCTGCGAGTGAAGGTCCCGTCAAAATCGGTCCAGCTGCTTCAGAGATTAGCCGGAACAAACAGACAAACAGACAGACAAAAAATTTAAAAAAAAGATTTTTTGATGTACCGTCATTCATTATCATTATCAGCCTTCCACGTTCCCACTGCTGGGACTCTGGCCTTCTCTTAGAGAGAGAGTATGGGCTATAATCTACCACGCTGACCCAGTGCGGGTTGGTAGATGTCGCATGCCCTTGAATGTTGCAGTTCTTGGGCATGCCGGTTTCCTCACGATGTTTTCCTTCACCGTTTTGAGCGATGGCAAATCCGCACATAACTTATTAAGTCATAGGTGCGGGGCCGAGAGGATTCGAACTCGGTGTCGGCGTCTTGTAAGTCGCACGCCTAACCGTTCGGCCATCATCGCTACAGAGATTAGCCGGAACAAATAATACACACTCAAATATTAATTTATATACTCAAAACTCAACAACAATAACTCAATTTCATTTCACTTACAACATGTAATCACTTTAAAACATCGAACTCAAAACTAGCTACGCCAGTTCCAACCTCCTTACGTCGTAACGAACAGGCAAGAAACGCCTGGGAGGTAATTCTTTCATCAGATAAACCGCGCAGTTATCTCCACATTCCGATCAGCTGTAAAATTGTCTTACCCTTTAAAAGTTGCCCAAGTTGCCCAACAGTGAGCGATGAAATGCTGCTCTAGAAAAATCGCGAAACTGTCTCAATGTAAAGTGTTAAAGTTGAACAAGTACTTACTTAAAGGTCACTTGCCGTTGATCACCTGTTGAAAGTGGCCCAAGAGGGCATTTTTGAGACGTCATCATTGCCTAAGAGACAGGTAGCAGGCAGGCAGGGAGGTGAAATGGGGGGGGGGGGACAATAGTTTTATTTTTATTTTTTTATTTTAAGCCCAGTTGTTACCTGCGACTACAGCATAAAGCGATAAAAAGTAGTCTATGTCCTTTCAGGCTTTAGACTATCTCTGTACCAAATTTTATATAAATCGGTTTAGTAGTTAGTTTAGGCGTGAAGGTCAGACAGAGTTACTTTCGCATACATGATATCAATAAATAGGGATTCCACACTGAGAAAAAAAATCTGACTTTCCTTCTGAGTCTTCTTGAGTTCTGACCTTCCAAGACCGATTACTTCCTTCTTTTACAATAGTTTTCCTTCTGAATTACAAGTCCTTTTTGGCTCAGAAGGAAAACGGTATTTATTACCCGAATTATCGACCAATCCAATATTTCAAGTTTTCCAATTTTCCCTTCTAATAAATAAGCTCATCGAACTATTACGAGCATTTTCAAAAGACATCTTTTGCTTTGATAGTTTTGGCATTGGTATTTTTGAAATAAACTAAGAAGCTTTTTTTCTATTAGAATGTTGTATGAACTCAATCTACTATTTATATTTATCTACCAGAGCAAAGCCGGGGTGGATTGGTAGCTCAATAAAACTTTAAAATAGTCCGAATAAAACAACTCAGCAGTATGTATTGCCAATAATTGGCAAAATAAATAATTCATTAAATTATCTGTTTATTCGAAGCTGTTCATATTGTATTTTATCATTAAAAAAATAAAACAAGCCGTTTTTACTTATTAATTATACATTATAGTAATTATCATAATTCGTTGAAATAAAAATCCTTTTAAAAAACAGAAACAAAATGAAACGAAAGCAATTATTAATCGAGAAAGAAAGCGCTACATTACGAAGCGAAAATAACTTACGAACCGTCAATTAAGGATGAACGCATTCGCTTCTGGGGAACTACCAAAGTTTTACGAATACAAGATTTCGTTCTTTTAGAAGCAGACTCATTCATTTATTTTATTATGTAGTAGATTAGCAAACAAGCAGACGGCCCGCCTGATGGAAAGCGGTCACCGTCGCCTATGGACATGTTACTACGTATTGAAAAAAAGAAATGGGTAGAGTGCCCCTTTTTTATTTCCATAGACAACTGTCCTTTTTGGTATCAATTTCTCCATGAGGCTCTCAAGACATTTTTATATATCTAACTAAAACTAGTATTCGTCTAGTCAACTTTAAATATTCCTAAATTTTTATAATTTTTTTTATCATTTGTTTTAAAAAGAATATAAATGGTGTGTACACAGGACCTGTGAACTGGTTTCTGTTGTTCTTTTAGAGTCTAAACCATAGACGAACGATGACTCCCATCGGGGTGCTTTCTTTCGACCAAGTTCGTTCGCGAACTACACAATACCAAAAGAAAGATATACCAACAAGCACACTTTTAGTGCCGTGGCTGGCAGTAGTTGGGTGAGAGCCGAAGACCGGGCTCAGTGGCGTACCTTGGGAGAGGCCTATGTCCAGCAGTGGACTGATACAGGCTGATGATGATTATGATGACACTTTAGCATTACGATACTATTTTGTCTTTTTGCCTTCGCAAACCACTGGTAAGGCCACCGATTCTTCCGCTACGCTGGGTAGCTCCAATCGTTTTCGCTGCGGGGCGCGCGCACCACGCGGCACCGATGCAATGTCATAATTGATTTTTAATCTCATTGAATCTCAGTTAGATTAGAATATTTCAACGCAGATTCGATTGCCATTGAATCTTGGGTTATTTCATCGCAGATTTATTTGGCGAATGAGTTGCGATGGTTTTGTGCAGTTCGTTAAGTCCGATTGGATTGAGAATAAAGAGAATTTTAAAATGGATATTGCGTTGAAATGAAGAATTGCAGTTGTATTGTTTTTGAGGGTTATAAATTTTGGTGAAAAAACAGAACTTTATTAGGATAGCTTATTTTACCCAGCTTATTTACTCCAGCTTATTTTCTCCAAATCTGCTAACGAAAAAAGTATGGAGTTAGATGACCTTATTACGAACATTCTCGAACATTTACTCCACCCTAGTTGGCCTCGCACTTATCTAACCTTTGCGACGGTGACATTCCAGGTACACACCTTCAATTACTGTTATAATTATTGTTGTTGTTGCAAATAAACGTAAATTCTATTCTATTCTGTTCGTTTTTTTCTTTGAAAGAGTACATCTGCTCCAAATGCAATGCCGTCCAGTATTTCGAAAGACATTAGTCTCGTGCAAGATTGCAATGCGCTTGCAAATTTAGACGATAGAAATAAATTCCCCACATTTCGATTTCAACCGATAAACGCACATTATTTAACCGCAAACCGGCATAATCAACAACAAAACGCTCAGTAAGCCAATCGGAAAATAATTTCCGGAATAGGCCGCCAACCAGACGTAATTTCGTTAACAGACGAATTTCGAGTTACGACTCGATGCTTGCCGACAACAAACAGTACCTACCTTCAGGGTCGTAGCTAGGAGCTGGCTGCAGGGGCAGCTCGGGGCGCCACTTTCAAGGGGGCGCCAAGATCTAGGAGGCGCACTTGATTACCTGAGCCTGCGAACCGTTTGGCCGTGGTAATACTTAAAATGAATAATTAAAACGCGAGTTCATGCTAACTTGCACAGGCTTACGATAGCGTTTAAACTAATCTTTATCTAACTAATCAACCGAGATAGTGCAATGACCCAAAGTGAGTCCTAGCTTTTGATAATGAAAGATGCCACTTCGGGCAGATCTATGATCTATGATCTATGTACAAAATATTCAATGCATATTGAACTTGCTGCTGACTTGCGCTAAACGAAATTTATATACCTAATTTTACAAGACTCATGCAGACAATCTGTCATACTCAGAACGATTTGATTTCTCTTTCTCCTCCTACAAAATAAGTTATAGAGGGCGGAAAGTTCAAATCTTACCCCGGGCGCCCATTACCTTACTACAACACTGCCGACCATCCCTGGTTTAACGCTCCGTCTATTAGTTTAACTGAATTTGTGGCTGGCTATGGTCATAGCAAACATAGGTAAGACTGAATTTTGGTTTTTAATTGAGGTTTCAATTAGAAACCTACCCTATACTTAGTTCCACAAAGAAAATAATAGAAGAATTGAATTGGACTGACTCAGTTACTGTTGCATCACATCATTGTCAGCCTGTTCCGTTCCCACTTCTGGGACACAGGCCTCTCAAAGAGAGAGAAAGAAATTGAGCCATAAGCTACCGCGCTGGCTCAGTGCAGGTAGTAAAGTGTCGGTACATAGATGTGTCACAGTATGTAGCATCATCATCATGAGCCGGAAGAAGTCCACTGCTGATATAAGCCTCCCCCTTTGAGCGCCACCATGAACAGCTATTAGCCATTTGCATCCATCGGCTCCATGCGACTCTTGTAATGGCGCCAGTTCGTTGTTGCCACTAGAGAACCTTTCTTCCCCATCGGTCATGGGTTTGTTGAAAGATGTGGCTTGCCCATTGCCACTTCAACTTGCAAATTCTGAGAGCTATGTCGGAGATTTTAGTATATGCTCGTTTCATGACAAAAATGATATAACTATACCACACACTATAACACTACAACACTACACACACACACACACACACACACACTACACACTAACACACACTACACACTAAACACACACACTATACACACACACACACACACACATACACACACACTATACACACACACACACATACACACACACACACACACACACACACACACACACACACTATACACTATAACACTACGAGTATATAACGCGAGCGTGGCCTCTTATCTAAAACATGTATAAAATTTTACAGCCTTATTAATTTCGCATTATCATCCACACAAGCGTGAACAATTTTCACTTATCAATGCGGTTAAAATATCGTAAAACGTTTTTTAATCTTCTCTTGATTTGCCACGGAGGTTAAACATGGACGTAGCCATATCAGTTTTCATTTGTTTCTTCTCCTATGCAGTGAAGAAGGTAAATTCCGGTATGTTCTTTAACCGATAATTTCCTGTAGCAATTTTAATTTCCAAGATTCGATAACTGGCATGGTGTTTCCATAATATAATTTCGACAAAGTGCGCTGGCACTTATAATGCGAATGACGAAGGAGTGGTAAACTCTGCCAGCGTCTATGTTTCCCGATAAAAATATTTTTTGAGTCTTCAAAGGTCTTGCCTTGCAATCAGGTGAGACTGTGGTTAAATGCTTGCCTATCGATCATAAAAAAAACAACACGTCATTATTGTGTTCTAAAATTCGAAAAATTCTAAATTCAAAAGTTTTTATTTAACAGGATTATAAAGACAGTTAAAGGCAGTTTCCAGTTGAATTACAGGACATAAAGTGATTTATTTAGCATCTAATATCTCAGGGCGACGATTGCGGTGCACAGTGCATTGCTGCTCAGGATTTTGAATAGTTGAAGTGCTACATTTTTGCTGGCATTTAACTTTAACCCTTTGAGTACCGCAAGCGTAGGCAAGCATGGTTGGCAAAAGTTGCAAGAGAATAGCCGAAGACTGGGCTCAGTGTGGTACCTCGGAAGAGGTTTATGTCCAGCAGTGGACTGAAACAGGCTGATGATGATGATGATGATGAGGCAAGTGACTCGCTTATCATCTCAGTCGCATAGAAAAAAAAATATTTACGGTGTTTGTGTTTACAGTATATAGATTATTTTATTACTCTTTAGCATTGTAAGTAAAGGCACTGGAAAGTGAATTTCACATTGTTGCTTCGTTCGTGCTAATGCTTTTACAGCTAAAACCACAAAGTTGCAATGCAACTATTGAAACTTCTTTATTCTATTACAAAGAGTTGCTTATAAAATAGATGTGGTGGTTTTAAACTACCATCATGGAGAAGTTTTCTTTGCCAGAATTCAAGACGTGAAATTCAAAGAGGTTAAGTTTTTGAGTTTGGATCTGTAAGGCAATCTAAGGAACTGCTGATCTGATTTCGACAATTCTTTCACGGTTAGAAAGCTACACTATCCTTGAGTTTGATATGCTATGTTTTATTGTGATAAAAATCCTGTGAAAATTTCCACGCGCGTAGATTTGCGGGGAAAAGCTAGTTAGTAGATCGTAATAAGCAATTACCTAATAATTTATGAAATTTAGAAGAAGCTAATTGTTGCATAATTGGGCAAAACCACAGACTAAAAATTAAAAGTTTTCACTATAAGTCTATTAATAACTCAAGGGATCGATTATGATTTATGTTCGGAGCATATTGGCTCAAAATGCCAATAAACGCGGGTGCTTGTGTGAGTGACTCAAACAGCTGCTTTTGTACGAAGCTTATGTTCTGGTTTCTTAATTATATTGTTGCTACTGTTTAGGGTGGTGTAGTCTAATGTCTTTGACGGTAGGTACAGTCAGCGACAAAAGTAGCTGATCATATTCGATATTCCCATTGTGTTTTAGATCAGTTAAGTTTGATTTTTCTTCACAACGTCCAAGGTAGCTTTTTACCACAATTTACACACCTGATTTTAAGTGACCATGTAGACAAAGGTTTGTGTTTAAGAAGATGAACATAATCGGAAAGTTTGGTATTGTTCAGCGACTTTTGTCGTTGACTGTACTTGCAAAACTTAAATACCAAAATATACAAGAAATAAAAAGAGAGAAAATGCCAGTCGTCAAAATTAAACAGATAAATGATAGAGAGAGAGAGAGAGAGTGAGAGAGATCGCTACTTAAATTAAAAGTGACTGCTGGTGAAGCACAATATTAATATCCAATAGTAAAAATTCTATAGCATCTCTACCTCTACTGTTAAAGCTGTTTTAAATTGCCCGTACAACTTTACAAGTTATTAGCAGAAACATTAAAAACATGGCAAGTAGGGTTGAAAGCTATTTACCCTTTACGACTCTTACAAAGTCACCTTCTACCATTCCTTCTACACTAGGTTTAATATGTGTGAAATGGTCGGTGTTATCTTTGTTGGGTACAAAAGCTATTTGCTTTATTTTTAGAAAAACAAAATGCGTCATTTTCTTTATGTTCAATGGCGTAGGGTACCCTAAGAGCTGATAAAATAGTCATCATTATGATGAAAATCAGAGCATTGAGTTTTACTATCTGATATTAGTAATCTAATATGTATATCTTAATTAGGTATGCCACGTAGTTTAACTTGCACTATAGAATACTAAAAAGTATTCTGTCTCCTTCCCCAGGGGTTAAATTATCTCCATACCAAATTTCATTATTTTTTTTGTTAATGTATCAAACAGACATAGGGCAAAGGGAGTTTAGGGCATTTATAATATTAGTATGGAGAGTTTATCGATAGACCCAAAAAGGTGTGGGCAAAAGATACCCAACTATATCATCATGATTTGTATCAAGAGCCTTTCATCTTGTAATAATTGGAGAAAGTTGGTGTTTATTTTATTGATTTATTTTCAGTGCCACCTGACATTTGCTTTGAACAATTCAAATGGGAAGACTGTGGGATGCCTCCAAAGGCTGTGCTGTATTACTACAAGTCAGGGTCCCGCTGCGAAGTTGGTATATGGCGGGGTTGCCAACCGAATCCCAACATGTTCGCTGATGAATACGAATGCGTACAAACCTGCATCTTCTCAGTGAGGGCACGCCCTGAAGACTACCATAACCTCCAAGTACAGAATGAGATAGGAGACGAGACGGCGGTAGAATATGACAATGATGCGACCACAGATGCAGGTATAGTTCATTCTTTATCATGACAGTTTTAAGTCAGAAACAAAGATTGATGTCAAATTCACTACAAAATTTAAAAACCTCTTATACAGTTGCATACGCATCATATGCTCAATAAATGACATAAATGTATCCAACAGGGTTCACCGGTGGTGGAAATGTGACCGGAACTGGTGGTGAGACTGGAGCAGCTGGCGACACTGGGGCCACTGGTGCTGGTGACGAAGCAGATGGTGATGCTGCTACCACAACTGCAGAGGAAATATCTGAAGGTGGTGAAGCAACTGTGGCTGCTGCTGATGCGGGTGGTGAGGTGGCAGCTGAGAGTGAGGTGCCAGCTGAGGGTGAGGCACCTCCGGAAGGTGAGGCGCCACATGAGGGTGAAGCGCCAGCAGCGCCTGATGCGCCACAGGGGGGTGAATGAGATGAACACTCTGTAAAGATTTTCTAAAGTTATGATGGTCTAATATGTACTATAGTATCTAATGCAAGTACGAGTATTAAAGTGTTTATCAAAATTTGGTGTTTACCAAAGACATATATATATTTTTTTACTATTACAAGTAAACAAGGTGGTTGAATATGACATCACGCTACACTCGGACGCTACGCCTAAAATGCCGAACGTTAACAATCAAAAGCGGACTTTGTTTCGTTTATCCTAAGTTTGATTCTTCATTAGAGCTTAAAATCCAGATTCCCGTAAGATACCCGCAGAGATAGATCGCTCCAGACCGTAGACCGGTCTAAACAACGCCCATTGTAATAAACTCGCAATAAATATGGCAGCATTGTGTACAGAGTAGATTAATTTAGTCAGCGAACGTTATCGCGCAGGCGTGCCAGATTTATTCATATGGCGACTTCGGACCATGTTGGTTGCGAAAAACGCAGTGCGGTGGTAGGTGTATAAACACTTAATAATACATTATTATCTAATCCCACTGTCGACAGCGACGCGGATAGATCTTACAGTCAATGAAAAGGATTGTGCGCATATGAGGAAACAGATAGGGATGCACTTTAAATGCACAGAATAACACTTTTCTTGCTATCGTAGGAGCTAGCGGCCAACTCTATTGTCTGAGCTTTAAGGCACTTGAAGACTTTACGACTGATATCTGCCTGGGAGAGTACCTTTTGTTTCCAGGGAAATTAAAAGACATAAAGATATTTACTTGATATCTCAGGGTGATGAGCGCATTACATTGTTGCGCAGTAATTTTTGAACTGTTAAAGTTCAAATTGGCGTTAACCAGCAGGCAAATTGTGTGCTTGTCTTGAAACCTCTTTATTAGGATACATGTGACTACAGAAAAAGACAAGGCAATAGACGCCCGGAAGGTAAGTTTTTTGGACACGATCACATTTATAAAATTCATTCATATTACTAGTTCATTGAATTGGAGTTCATTACAATTCCAAGCTTGTTTGTTATCTAATATTATGCCATTTGATATTAGGCGTCCAGATATTATGCGAGCCAGGGCACCCGAAGACAGTTATCAATGAGCTAGTCGACAAAATACCATTTTATCGTCTAAACTTTATGAACACAATATTAAGTGAATACTATCCTGATATTGGACACATACATACTTTACTCTCATGATTTACGATCGTACACGTGCTAGTTGAAAGACTTGCAAGCGCCTGATACAATGTCGTATTGTTGTTCCAACGTCATTTCCTAATGCATGAGCTTTTAGAAACTTTGCTGGGAAGGATGAAATATTACAGCATATAGGTTGAGTTTGTTCGTAAAGTGCTTGCGTGGCACATTGGCTTTTTTATACTTCTTAGCGTAGCGTTTGACCACAAGTCACTTAATTTTAAGTGACGATGTGGTCTAAAATGCGCCACGCTACCTACACCTGGACTGGGAACTGGCTCTCAAGTGAGACTGCCGGAACACACAGATAAGGTGCTTGGCAACAGATTCTTAACAAGAGGTAGGTAGGCAGGCGAGCACTAGAAAATGCTCTACCACCAAGCTATGTTTGTAGGGCATTTTCAAGTGCTAGTCTGGTTTGTCTGGTCTGGTCTGGTCTGTTTGGTGGTCTGGTTGGTTGTAGGTGGTGGTGTGGTCTGGTTAGTCTGGTCTGGTCTGGTTCTGACAAATAAATAATAAAATTTTATTTATAACCCTCAAAGTAAGAATCAGTCACCTGTCGGTATGTCCGGTAGCCCATTTAAAAGTAGGTATCCAATCCAGATAAAGCGTAACAACACATCAGACCACTGATGCACTTAACATCAGTTGAGTTGTTGTCAAAACGCTACCATGTAGGTAGGAAGTATATAAAAAAATTAAAAAATATTTTTTTTTAAGTGAATCGTACTACGTCACTTACCGTTAGATGACTTGTGGTTAAACACTACTCTGTAAGATATAAAAATGAAAGACTGAGGAAAAGAGAAGAATAAGGTGAAAGAGCTATTTTATAAAGAATATAAAATGATGAAAGAAGTCAGCTGTTTGCCCTTTGCAAAATTACCACCATTATCCTAGACATATATTATATCTTTCTACTTCAAGTAAATAGCACAAACATCGCTTCTATACTCATAAAGAAACAGTCGACAGCAATGCTCCAGTTAAGTACACCATCCACATAAACAAATCCAAGTATTTGTCTACTTACTAAGAATGGACACATAAAAACTTTTTCGCATAAAATAACATAAATTTCCAGTTTAGCAAATGGGGTCAAAGTCATACGACATAAGTTTGTCCTCACATACATATTTCCCACTTGTTATTATAAAGGAGTGTATATATTCCGTAACTCAATCCTCGATCCATACTGGATATTGACAGAAGACCATTCTTCAATTTCGGCAGCTGTCCTTTTGATGTATTGTTATGATACTATAGCGCCGACCAGTGCACTGGGACCTCAGAGAAATACTAACGTTTTGGGAACTGTAAAGAAGCCAGCGGTCTTGCTAAGCTGGTTTCAGAGCGTCTACGAAGATTGTATATCTCAAGGATTCTGTGGTGTCCAGGGAATGCATTTGAATGTATGTCCTATGGTTTATGGGTTCAAGACTAGGGAATAAGCTTATAGTAGGCGATGGGTATTGATACCTCTGTATGTTTTTGTTCGTGGTATATTATTATTTTCTTGTTAAAACACACACATACTTAACCTTAATTTAAATTATAATCGCGTAGTAAATCACAATTTGGGAGCCTTCAAGTCAAGAGTGAATAGGTATCTTCAAGGCAAGCATGACCTCGTCAACACTTACAATTAGGTGAGACTGGGATCAAATGCTATTACATATCCCAATGTGTACAACCAAACAAGAGAAATCTTACTACTAAAGCTAATTAAAAAATATCAGGCCATTAGATGACAAAAAAAGCTTGGAATTTTAGTGAACTTGCTCCAATTCAATCAATTAGTAATAAGAATAAAAATGTCAATGTGATCAATGTGATCGGCAAAAAACGTCCGGACGTTTTTTGCCTGTTTTTTGCCGGCGTAAGGATCACAATGTATCCTATTGAATAAAGAAAAATTGACTTTAAAATTTAAAAATTAAAAAAAAATATATTTTACTATGATGTGTGTTACCTATTGACTTCAAAACGGCTGGAATGATTTTGATGAAACGTAAACGGCTGATATGTTCTTAGGTTCTAGGCAACCATGCTCCATCATTAACATCGTCACCATCAGAGGAGACTGTGTTCAAATGCTTAGCGGCAACGAAAAATAAACAATGTTACCTTTATCACCAAGTCTGAAAACTTTTCTTACTCAATCCAACTAAATTTCCCCCAAAACTGGCTAACTAAAGAATCCATTAGAGATCTCTAACTAAATCTCGCTCATTCCGTAACTTTCCTCTTAGATTTAACCAATAACAATGGCGAGCGATTTCGCAGAATTCCGCCTCGAACCGGCTAAATAAAGTGCTGTTTTATTATAAGTCTGCCTGGACGAGGACTGGGCGGGATCTAGGAATGGAAACGGGCTTCTTACTCGTACTAATGTTAGGTATTTTGAAGTCACGAAGGACTTGCGCGAGCTCCAGGTGGAGGACTAGCAGGAGGTGGCGCAGGATAGACCGAAATGGCACCTATAAAATAGCGGAGGTGAAGGTGATGTCATCCAAACCGATTACGGCCACGGTGACTAAGCTTTTAAATTATGGTATTAATAAGCGTGGATGGCTTGCCCTGTATCCTATCTTTGCAGTGAAAGTCCGTGAACAGACACTGCAACTCAAGATGCCATTATTGACATTATAGAGTATGTTTAGGGAGGTATGTTCTTAAATTCGTCACGTTACGATCCAAAACGCGCTTTCTCTTATCCAAAACATGTAGTTATATTGTTAGGCCTTACAAGCACCTTTTGACGTCCTTAAAACGTCCACCTTACAAAGTTATTGCAGGCGATCGGACGCAGTCGTGGCCGATTGGAAACTTTCAGTGGAATTGTGAAGTCCATTGCAGGTGCCCCGTTTGATAAATTGGGTGAGAACAAACTTTTGCAGCGCTTTAGCAAAATCTTAAGCGATAAGCACGCGGAGTTAGTCCGGCTCTTACTTTCAGCGGTTTTGTAAAGCGCTGTTGGGATTAATTTATTATTAAGTATGTTAGATTATAAATGATACTAGCTGCGCCACGCGGTTTCACCCGCGTCTTCTCGGTATCCCGCAGAAACCTTTTACTGGGATAAAAAGTATTTACATCTACTATCTATATTCTAAATTTCATTAAAATCGGTTTAGCAGTTACGGTAACAAACATTCACACACAAACTTTCATATTAATAATATTAGTAGGATTAAAAAGAAGAAAAGTCAGTGATTTAGAATGTAGGAGGTATCTAATACTTACTGATCTGATTTTGATAATTCTTTAAATGTGTATAAACTACAATATCTTTGAGTGTGACGGGCTATAAATATTGACTGATGAATTAATAAAGTAATATATTTTTAAGTATTTTAACATAACATAACTTCAGTAGTTTTCCTTGTCAAATCTTAAAAGACTTAACGCCCACTTGTTAATAAAGTCTGGGAAACTCATAACACTGGCAACTATGTTTATTCCCTCCACGCTATGCATCTTCCTTGCATCTTAATTGCCAAGCAATATTTTACTTTGTGACACACTCATTAGATTTAATATGCGTTGCTAGTGCTTGTTATAATTTATTCATAACTTTAAAAACTTTGCTCGTTACCATCTGCCGGTCTGCATAGGCTATGTTACGTAGTTGTCGTGTAACAGAACAGTACGTAATCTTCTTGTTTTGGTGCAGTTACAGGCCGGTTATCTGCAGCTGGCACTCACAGTACTCACACTAAAGCAATTTCATTATGCAGTTGTGAAAACAAAACAATAGCAGTCTCTGTCGTGCTCATAACCTTGACCGCGTGCGAGAGAGACAAACATATTTTTCATGATGCGTATGCAGCGCGACGTCATGATGTGCGCTAATTCACAGACACTGTACGCGCCAGCTTTAGCTAATCGGCCTATACTGGATTCTAATAAATATTAAACAAACGCTATATCGCCACTTACTACTTAAGGAGCTAAAGTTTCTTGGTATATATATAACTTGGAAGGAGGCTAAAGATCCAATTTTGTAAATTCTTTCACTGAAAGCTAATCAATGATCTAATGGGTTTTCAACGGTTTTGAGAATATTTTATGCTGTGTGTGTATGTTTCTTTGCCGTTCGAAGCCAAGTCACATTTGGCCAGTTGTGTCTTAACACTTAGGATATAACCAGCTGAGTTTGTTATCTTATAACCAGGCGCATTAGTGTGTGTATTCTGAATCTAGCAGCATGTATGAAGCGCCCGTACTGTTTATACCACTGTCGCGTGTTATTAAAGTTTTTAGGTGTTGCCATAAACTAAATTTTAGTAATTATACGCGCAAAGTATGTGGTGTAAGTAGTTGGGACAGCTTTTAGGTGCGAGTGTAAAGTTAGGGACGCCCTAAAATGAGTGACTACTATTTCCGTGAGCGAAAATCGCACTAGTCGTTTTGCTTTATGCCTTCTAAAATTTAAAAGTAGAACTTTGCTGTTTGCTTGTTATTTTCTCACGCCAAAATGGCTAGAAAGATTTTGCCGGATAAAAATGAGGACCACAGATATTAACAACTATTTTTACGTCTTTCTATAAACACTAGATTTTTTTTCTTCGTACAGGAACGCGTTTGACCACAAGTCATCTGTACCCCTTGGTTGTGAAAACTGTAAAAGTTTTCGTAAACGTTACTATCGTTAAATTGTCAAAATAGCAACTCGCACTGCCTAAATTTAAAAAGTAACTCGACAATTTTGTTGGAATACGAGTAAAAGGATTTAAAATAAACCGTATTACCGATTTTAAACCCGCCAAGTTTCGATAAGGCGCCAGGAAAAAAAATGTCACCTAGTAGGGTTATATTTAATATTAAAGAGAGGAAAAATAAATAGACTGTCATCATATTCAAGGCAACCACTTACTTACCTAATTCGTGTTAATGTCTTTTCTTTGCCAGTCTAATTATAAATAGCTCAGAAACTTGCCGTTGGAGCTGCAACATTTCAATTGCCGTCATAACTTGAAGGTACTTTGTTTAACGTTTTGACGGGAACCAAGTGGATATTTGGAAATACGCCTCGAGGGTTGCAGTATGTAGTCAGAACCAGGAGGTAAAACGGTCCTAAGTTCCTAAGACATATAGAAAAGGAACTCTTATTGTATGATGAAACTGGAAGACTTTGTTTATATCTTACAGGGTAGCATTTGATCATAAGTCATCTGGGCCCTTTTTTGTTATGACCATCCAGACATCCAACGTAACTTACGTTATCTGCGTGGAATGACCGCTAAAGCTTGCTTAATGACGTCACACGTTAAGGGCAAGGCATCTTGATGTTCATAGCAAACAAGATGTGGTATTTAGTGGCACCACGCTATGTCTGTCTCGTCAGTTGTCATTCCCTGTCTCCTGCACCTTGGTTCAGGGCGATGCCAGTTCCAGACGCATCGCTTACCCGCCTGGGTAAACCACAAAATCCATCGAGAATGCTGTTAGCTCCGCAATTTCCTCAAACATTGACAATGCCTCAAACAATGAATCCAATTCGCCTCAATATGGCCTCAGTGATGTGAGGCGATTGTCTTCACACACACAAAGGCTGTGCGCAAACAGAGGACACAGTGTTGTCGCTGTTAGAGACGATTTGCCTACGACAACATTCTGATTGTTGGCTGAGGCGAGTTTCCATTGTCAAGGGCGAGAGGGTTTAAGGATATAAAAAATGAAAAATGATACCTAGTGCTCATTAAAATGATACCTAGTGCTCATGGACACAGAATTTGTTTTTTTGTCGAAAAAATGGCACGCAAGTATTTCAATAAAGCTTCGACGTCTCTGCACTAGACCCATCGTGTGGTCCTGTGATGGTACAACTGCCTCTATTTTGACTCGGTTGTTTCACGGGACCAGTGACGTTAATATTTCAGACCCTCTAGTCCCATTGTGTTGTTCCATCACACTATTTTTACCCAGGAACACCATGGAACTAGCGACGTAAAAAATGGTTTACATAATTATTTCATCATCATCAGTCTATTACATTCCCACTGCTGGGACACAGGCCTTCTCTCAGAGAGAGTATGGGTCGTAATGTACCATGCTGGTCCAGTGCAGGTTGGTAGATGTGTTCTTAGACATGCCGGTTTGCTCACATTGTTTTCCACCACTGGTTTTTGAGCGATGGTATTTATTTCATGTAGTTTTCAAATCGTTTATGTATTGGGTAGTCTCTCCATCTGATTCTGACTAACGGCAAGAAGGAAATAAATAAGACTAGATATTATGCAAAAGTCGTTCGCAGTGCAGAAATGGAGACGAGCTCCCTAGAGCATGGCGCACCGGACATAGTTGCATGTTTGCTCGGGGCCCTTTCTCTATGCAATGAGACTGTCTTAATGCAGACAACTACTTTGTAATCGGACGGAAAACTATGAGATACCTAACAAAAAAGTTTAGTTTAAAAATAGTTCCATAGTGTTTTTTTTTTGTTTTATATGATTTTTCTGTTGTAGTGGTTAAGACATTAAAGCGTGAACTAGTTATGAAAAAAACTTAATGTATGTTAATAATTTCAGTTACGAGACAAAAATAGGTAGAGACTTACGACTATTTAAGCGATTAAAATGGAAAAGGATTTAAAACAAAATCAATATTATTTATTTTAAAAAACATGCATAAAAATACAATACAATTCCACATATACATTCCATTATACAATTCCAAAAAATATATTTCCAGTCATGATGAAATGCGGAAAAATATTTAATAATGTTTGTTACACAGTATGTAACCACTTTTAAAACTAATGAAAAACAAAAAAAAAACAAATTAATTTTTTTTTTATTTGTAGTTGTTTAGCTTTAGTATTTAGTTTAGTTTTTTATCCAATTGTTTATATTATTTACTTTTTAAATTAAATAAAATTTTCACTTATAATACCACAAGCAACCTGAAAAACTTGACGACTTTATTTGTTTGCAGGGAACCTTGAGGGAAATGCCAGATAATTTTGAAGCTCGTGTGGTATTCGGGGGATTATTTTTCCGTCCCAAATATCGACCAATAGAATTGCACCATTCGACGTCACGTGGTACAACCTACAAATTTTTCAAAAAATTATCAGTATAATACCATGTAGGTTGTACCACGTGACGTCGAATGGTGCAATTCTATTGGTCGATATTTGGGTCGGAAAAATAATCATTATTATAAAATGCATTATTAAAAGAAGTTCCATTTAAAACTATATTTTGATATTCAAAATGTATGAATTTCATGAATTTCTGTCATTTTTTAACATCTTCCAGAGTAGCGTTTGGTCACATGTCACGTGATGTTAACCTAATATCACGTTAACATTGTTAAATGTGGCGATGCGGTTGAAGCACCACCCAAGCATAGATTCAGAACTGACTCTCAAGTAAAACTTTCGGTACACACCAATAACGATGCTTGGTGACAGATCATTCCTCTAATTTACTCTAAATTAATTATTTACACAAGATCGCGTTTAAATTAAGACTTGATAAATGTACACCAAGATAATTCAGTCATGAATCATATCGCGACGGGATTGGTCAAGGGTGATCTGAACACAGATAGTACGGTATTAACATAACGAAGCGGTCATTCATGCGTAGACCATAGATATAGTTTGAACTAGATATTGCAGTTTTTTTTCCTGACGTAGGAAGGGGGAAATCCTGTGCCTGTGCCTACTGTATTAGTTAGTATTGTTTTGAACGTTCTGATAATCGCACGCGTCTCTGGAAATCGCATTTCAATACTCCACACCAACTCCGACCCATACCTATATAGAAAGAAAAGAAGCGCACACAGCATACGTGCATACAGTCCTAAATTTGAGAAAAGCTAGTAGCACTTTAAACGCCAATTTGAATGCCTGTTTGCACCAGTAATGCAGTCTTTTAAAATAAGTGACAAAAGAGTTCTTCAGCATCTAGGCTTAGGCAAAAAAAGTCGATTTATCGATGTTTGACAAAAAAAAAAACGATTTTTATCATCGTCAATATTTTTGATTACAATACTTAGATATTTCAGAGTTTCAAAGACAAGGCAAGTCAAGTTCGTAGTTACTACATAAATTAATTATTTTGAAATTTGAATTTGAGATGTAATTGTTTTATTTTATCGGTAAGTAGGTAAGTAATAAGTACTATAATAATATAATTATATAGATCAGTAGAATAAATATGACACGCACAGTTTTCATGTAAATTGACGCACTTGCGGTATCCAGTTCAATTTAATATCTACGGTGCAGGCTTATCTAGTGTAGGGTCGAACTCGGCTCATGTAATTAGTATTCGGTACGGGTGAGTTATATTATGACTTATATGCGAAGGGATTTAAAGAGAAATAGAAAAATAAAGAACTTTAATTTCATAATAAAAATGAATTATTTAAAACGACTCCTTCTTATTTTTTACAATTTATATATGGACAGTGTTTGACCACAAGTACCGAGTGGTCGATGGTGGCGCCACGCTACGGCTGGACTGGGAATTGACACTTTAGCGAGAATTCCGGAACTCACCGTTAAGACCGTAACTTTTTACTGTTTGATAACTTCACCGTAACCCTCAAAGCCTATAGTCACTGTGGCAGAAAAGGTGAATGACCCTATAATACAGGGCCTAAAACTCTAAACTCAGGCACTATAGACCAGCGTAAAGTGGCGCCACCACATTGTCACCTTATTAGTAAAACTTATTACAAAGTATCGGACTATTGAGATATCAAAAACGCTTGGGATTGTAGTGAACTTGCTCTAATTCAATCAATTAGGCAGTCACGAAATATATAAGGACTTGGAAAAGCTTCTATTTCACGCGACCAAAATGCTGGCTCATATTTTGGTCAAAAAATTAGCATTGCCATTCCACGAGGCAATGCTGCAAGCACCTTACCGTCTTCTGGAGGTTTACCAAATTTTTAGTGTACTGTGTTTGATTTGTTTTTAATTTAATTTTAAATATTTTTTTATCTTGTATCTTCTTATGATACATAGTTTTTCAGGCATCAATTAGTACCTAATAAGTATAAAACTGTCCAAGAGATCGTGCCGAAAAAATTACCTGCCAGGCGTTTCTTGCCTATGTTGCCGGCCTAGAGAGGTTGAAACAGGCGTAGCTAGTTTTAAGTTTGCCGTTTTATAGTGATCTCATAAATAAATAAAGTTTGAAGTTCAAGTTTGGTGATTTGTGATAAAACGCTGTAAGAATAAAATAAAACAGCTTTTATAAAACATACATTTTTAAATACAACGTACTGTAGTCGGTACTCTATCTCTACATCAGTACGGTTCGGCGAGTGCGCGTGCGCCGGTAGTTCACGCTTCACGCCCCTGGGGGAGCCAGACACCATAGAGCATCGTGTTATCAGTCATCTCTTTTATTGCGCTTATTGTTTTGGGATTGAATTTAACTGTGGGCATTATGGACGAGTGTAGCAGGGCTGGTCTAGATTAAGCAACAGTTTGTACGGCCATAACTTGGATGGGTGACCGTTTTTTTCAACTGAGCGCTACCGTGCTTCGCAGGGCGCGTTAAGCTACTCAGTCGTAAAGCCATGAGAAGCCTTCAGATGGCCTGATAAGTTCCACAATAGAGTTGACCACTAGCTCATACAAAAGAAGGAATTTTGAACGTCTACTCTTCAATATCTCGTGCTGCAATTCACTGCGTCGTCACTATGAGATATCAGGTGATGGTAAATCTCTTTAGACTTTGTATTTGCACTGTAAAATCAAGCTTTCATCAGAAGTTCAATCTGGAACACATGCATGTTTATACACTACTGTTTGCTGGTTGAATAAAAGGCAAAGGTGTGGTGCTTCCCCAGATGGAGTCTGCAAAAGAAACCTGCCACTACAAAGATGTTCCCACGATTTCACTACCCTCAAGTAAAGAATCTGTTACCAAACACTGTCATATTTTGTTCTAATAACCTCTCTTGAGAGCAAATTTAGTTCAGTCAACTTGCGGTCAAACGCTACCATGAGAACTAAAAATATGCAATTAGTCTGGGCGCCTGAAGTTAATTTATGCATATTTTATAAACGAGACTTTGTTAACACAAAATCAAGTCGTTAATATAAATAGTTAAACTCGATCTTTCCATGTTTATCGAAGCGTCAACAAAATATGATAATTTCTAAATTATTAGTTTGAGAACGAGTTAATTAAATTTATAACAAATGGTCGTAGCTAACGGTGATATTATCAAATAATGTAGGTAATAGAAAGCTAGAATAAATTTCCAATTTATTTTGATGGTCTTGAAATGTTTTTAATAGAATTTTATGTAGACGGGTCGAGCTGCTTCACAGAATTGCTATCACAAATTTTAATGCGAAAGTGTGTTTGTTGGTTTGTACCTCTTTTACGCAGCAACAAAAACATGGATCGACATGATTTTCATGCATTTGGTCATACGTGGCTTTTTGTCCTGGATTGGATTGGAACTGGATTGAACCAAAGAAACCGTGCGGAAAAATGCACGGTTTCTTTGGGAATCTCAATAGGGGTAAAACCATAAGGCACAATTATACATTATAAAATTTTTATATAAAAACAAGGCGCAATTTTTTGTTTTTTTACAAATTTTTTTTTACCTTTATTGTGAATTCAATTTTCATTATTACCAAAATATTATACAGTGAAATTATATCTCAGGGTTACGAGAACAGCGTTTTGCCGCGCAGGATTTTGAACTATTGAAGTTTAAACTATAGGTAACCCTGAATTGTAATGGGCAAGCGTTACTTACTATCAGAAGTAACTTTCTCGTCTCCTCACACTTGGTTACTTACATAAAAAGATGTTATGATCATAAAAGAAGCTACATAATTAAGAATCAAAGTAAAACTAACGTCCAGATACATCCCATCCCACATCTAAAAGTAAATCAAATGGAACCACAACCCAAACATAGGATGTGCGACCTATTTGAAACGCATTTCAGAGCCAATCTCTATCTACAAACAGACGTATAAATACATAAACAGTAAGAACATATACTCAAAAGATGCTGGCTGAAAAACAAAACAATAATATAGCTACCCATTTTTTGTCTTCACAATGAAACATGCTTAGAAATGTAATGAAACTCCAATATCTTCCAAGTATTCATTTATAATAATATCCTCTTCCTCATATTTCCAGTAATTATAATATTTTAATCTTACCTTGCGCCCTGAAAAAATCTCCCGCCATTACGCGTGACAAAATCTAGTGGGCCACCTTCTTTTTTTTTAAAGTCCTCAGTACTGCTTTTTGGACTATGGCTTGTTACATTCTTAGAAAATTCCTAAATTTATGGTTACATTTTATGAAACCGTGACAGAAAGTTCCTTTTCCTTCGCAGTCTTTTTAAGCTGTAAAAAAAAACAAATTTGTAAGTCAACGCAACTAAGAGATCCGTTTATGTTGCACATTTTCGGATATATTGCAATTTTACAAGGGAATCAAAACTTATAGATGAGTACTTTCCGTTGATCTGGAGTCATGAAATTCGGCATGAAGCAAATGTAAAGCACATGTGAAGGAAAAATTCTTAAAACCGTATTAGTATTGTTAAAAAACAAAGCTAATTTACTATTTAACAAACTTATTATTTGCAATAACCGAGTCTAAAGCACGACCGGCAATGTTAAGTTTGTCCATGAAAGCGAAAAAGTTATCGATGGGCGTTTTTTTTTTTTTTTTTTATTATTTACAGGGTAGCGTTTGACCACAAGTCACCTGATGTTAAGTGACGATGTGGTCGAAGATGGCGCCACGCTACACCTGGACTGAGAACTGGCTCTCAAGTGAGGCTGCCGGAACACACCGATAGGTGCTTGGCGACAGACTCTTAACAAGAGGGTGGTAGCTAGCCAGGCGAGTACTAGAAAATACCCTACCATCAAGCTATGGTTTCATCACGATGTTTTCCTTCACCGAAAGCTCAAGCTCATTGTAGGATTCGAACTCACGTCCTACGGATCGCAAGCCGACGTCACTACCACTGAGCCATCATCGCTATAAAATTTAACGTTTATTGGGAACTCTCGGTGGGTCAACTCTCGGTGCGTCCGACTCGCCGGTTACTTTGAGTGCCCATACTGCTAATACGTTGACATACATACAGTGCGGTTTACATGTGCCACAAGCTTTTACTTAATAAAATATTTGACTTAAACTATCTTCTTACTCTCTTAGGTTCTTGTTTGTACCATGTTCTAGTCCGTACAGCTACTTATGTTACGGGTGTATAGGATTCAAAGAAATAAGTGCATTTGTTGATTTGGTTTCGTACTAGCTGTTCCCCGTGTTTTCAGTCGCGTGGTTCCCACATGATTTTCATTGCAATAAAAATCATTTTATGGACAGTGTAGCTTTCAGACAATTAAATTATTTTAGACATTAGACGAAACTTCATTCATAATAGTAACATCCTTTTAACCTAAGAAGTTATTTATTATCATAAAACATTAATTCAGATAACCGAATTCTTAATAATTATCGGAAATTATCACCACATAAAAAAATTTTAACTCCTTATTATCCTACTAATATTATAAACGTGAAAGTTTGTGAGTATGGATGGATGGATGGATGTTTGTTACTCTTTCACGCAAAAACCACTAAACGGATCTGAATGCAAATTTCATTGAAGATAGCTTACACCCTGGATTAACACATAGGCTACTTTTTATCCCGGAAAAAGGTTCCTGCGGGATAACGGGAAGACGCAGGTGAAACCGCTGGGCGCAACTAGTATTAACATAGTTATATCCAGCACCTCAAATTTAATCAGAACATTTCTAAAATGAGTAAACTTGAATTAAGATCCGATAAAATTGAATAACGATCAAAATGACGTTGCGAAAGCTAATTTTGGAAGGAAAACAGCAAATGCTTGTTATATCTAGTTAGGTAGAGTACCTCTCTTGTCCATCTATGACGATTAAGAAGTTCCTACCAATCATAAGAATTAAAGTGCAAACTGAATCAGAATATTAAATTTACCTAAGAGTTTCCTTGAGGAATTGAACAATCGGGATGTTGAGAAAATGGAAATGCTCACCCACTTGTGAAATGTGAAAGATTCTCAAGTGTGTCTACAACAATTATGTAAGTAGGTTAAACAATAAATTGCCTACCCCAAAACGACAAGATTAATCATCATCAGCCTTTCACGTTCCCACTGCTGGGACTCTGGCCTTCTCTCAGAGATAGAGTATGGCTGGACCACTGAAACCACTGGACGGATCGAGCTGAAATTTGGCATGCAGGTAGATGTTATGACGTAGGCATTCGCTAAGAAAGAATTTTGATTAATTTTACCCCCAAAGGGAAAAAATAGGGGATGAAAGTTTGTATGAAACTTTGTCAATTTTAAACCGATCGGGCTGAGACTTTGCATGCATAAAGCTGTAGCCCGGGGAATAGCTAGTAATCAATATAATTGATACTGTAAATTTGATAATGCATGCATGAATTATGAATAATGACCGAGCTTAACTGTAATTGGTACTCAATTTGCACGATGGAACGTTAAAGTATGGCAATCTAATTCTTTATGAACTCCTTTACTATATTTCTGACATGACCACACGGTCCGTTTGGAGCGGGACAGCCCTGTTTAGAAGGCAAAGTTAAGGTCAGCTGGTAAAACTAAAATAAAATGATATACACCCAAAATAAACAGAGCGTAGACCGAAAATACACGGACGTAGGTAGTGGCTGATTTTTGACCAAAATAGAAACTCCGACTAAAACTAGAATTGTGGCCGAAACCAAAACCAAATTTTCGGCTTGTCACTACTTATAACTAAAAGTTTTTGCAGCTCTTCCAGCTGATTCCGCTCTCAAACATCTACTATTTGGTATTCTCCAGACAAAGTGTACAAAATTCAATTGGAATCCAAGTCAACATTGTTCGGGCCGGCTCTTAATTTACGTTTACATTCTTAATAATCGTTACGTTCACAAAAAGTCAACGACTTTTTTCTGCATTTTTTACTTACGATGGAACGAATTTAATAGAGATGGTATTTATAAGATTATTGGTGTGGTGTAAGTTTTTTTTATGGAACTGCAATCAGGGCTAGATTTACCATTGTGCCAACATGGGGTATCGTGATGCCAAAAACGGGTAAAGTATATTTTCTAAATATGTAAATACAAATACAATTTATAGCAAGAATAATTAATTACTATTTTTGCTGAAAATATGTGTAAAATTTCAGACACTGAACCTTTTTCAACAATTTTGTATATAAAATACAAAATTATTATTATTATTTATTATTTTATTTTGTATTTTGTAATTTTGTCTTTTTGCAGTGTTTTTAAATTTAAGCAAACTCGCAATTAAAAAAAAACGTGATATTATTTTTTAAACAAAAAAAAACAAACATAAAAATTGAAAAATTAATAAAAAAAAAAATATTGATTATTATTAATTTTATTTTATTTTTATTATTTATTTTTTTAATTTTTGTATAAAAAATAAACATTTTTACTACGTTCACACTACAATTTTTTTTTTCTTTTTCTATTGTCCGAAATTTCACAACTTGTACTCCTAGTGCCATTGCAATTACATCCATTTCCCTTCTCTGCATCCACGTCTGTATCTGTAATCAATAAATAAATCCGTAAAGCCACACACAGTCTTTGTGCAACGGTCAAATGAACACCAATACATTCGAGACCAACAATATTTTCTAAAGGCATATTTACAACCACAACGACCAATTAAAAAGCAATATTCTTACACAGCTTCATAATAATTTACGAAACTATCAGAGTCCGACAGTCGTTTACCGAGAACCTTGTCACATGACACTGGGCGATAAATTTATGAAAGTAACTCTACACTGCGTTTCTCATGCGTATAATCTGAAATTTCTTATCTTCACAAGCGAGCACCGCATAGGCATGCGGTGCTCGCTTGTGATATACTAACATACCTACAATTAATGTATGTGAGAATTCTCTCACAATGGCAGGTTTTCTGATAGCTAAAGAAAGTTAGTTCTAAAACTATGGATAGATGGCGCTGACGAGATATGTGCCTTTTTCACATTTGTTCAATGAAAAAATAAAAAAAAAAAAAAAAAGAAAAAAAAAATAATAAGATATCCAAATACGGTTTTTTTTAAAAAGGATCAAAGCGCAAGGCTGTTAGTACCTATGACTTAATGAGTTATGTGCGGATTTGCCATCGCTCAAAACGGTGAAGGAAACATCGTGAGGAAACCGGAATGTCTAAGACCTGCGACATTCAAGGGCAAGCGACATCTATCAACCCGCACTGGGCCCGCGTGGTAGATTACAACCCATACTCTCTCTCTGAGAGAAGGCCAGAGTCCCAGCAGTGGGAACGTGAAAGGCTGATGATGATGATGAATTAACTTCGCTTCAGTTGCTTGCTTGCTTCATGTATCAACGCCATCTACCGAAACTTTGAAACAATTTCATAACTCTCAAAGATGCGAAGGGGCCTTTGTTGGTTTTTAAACTTTTTAACAACTGACTAAGCTAACGTTTGACCACGACCTCACCTGATGGAAAGTGATGATGGCGATGATGGACGTTGATTTTTGGTTTGTCCTTCTTTTTTTTTTCTTTCTTTTTTTCCTTCCTTCTTTACGAAGCAACGAAGTAACGAACCAACGTTAGTTTTACAGTAGCTTCCCACGATGCGCGATTCTACGGATCATCACGCACAGCCGACGACCACGGACGGCAACGTACGCAGAAGCTTCATTTCAAAATGCAAAGTGACAGAGAATGTACCGTCGCGTCGCACCGAACCTTTGAAGTTACCGCTTTGTGACGGATACCGGCGCACCGCCACAGACGTCCTGTGTTACCACGGACGAGACCCTTCCCTCGGTGCGTCGTGCGTGCTGGTCCGCGTCCGTCCGCGATATCGCGCACCGTGGGAAGTTACCTTTAGAGATCATTTTTTAGCCGGAGAGTGACGTAGACTATATCAGTAGTTTTTATTTCACGGCAATCATAGTTAGGCAAAATAAGAATCGGCTAAAGTTAAACTTGTGTTTAGAATGGCATCCGAAGCGTTATAATGAAGACAAAACCACAGACAAACAAACTAACAACTATTAACGTAGTTGAAATAACTAAATACACGATGCACAAACCAGGCGGCTCTCAAAGGCAGACGAGCTGAGAAGTCTGGCTGTGGCACAGTGGTTCCCAAACTTGTTGGATCATCGCCCCCTCTTCCACTAAACTTAACGCTCCATCTTTAAAGACAAATATTATGTTCGTTTAAATTTCCTATTCATTTTTGGTGTCGTATGAACGAAAACTTTTATGGTTTTCGTTAACTATCAAAACCTGTACTATGGCTACAGGACTCTTCTTATTAGTAAAGCTAAATAAAAAATATCGGACTATTAGATGACAAAAAAAAAAGCTTGGGATTTTAGTGAACTTGCTCCAATTCAATCAATTAGTAATAAGAATAAAATTGTCAATGTGATCGCGCCAAAAAATTACCTGCCGGGCGTTTCTTGCCTGTTCTTTTGCCGGCGTAAGGAGGTTGGAACAGGCGTAGCTAGTTTTAAGTTGACGTTTTAAAGTGATCACAATGTATCCTATTAAATAAAAAAGTTTTGAGTTTTTTGAGTTTTGAGTTTTGGATAGGGTTGCCGGAACACACCAATAGGTGTTCGGTGACAGATTGTGAACTTAGGGACGCTTACTGTAGAAGTTGATCCTACAACAGGTCGCATATCAACGACACCAACACTGAGCTATTGCATCACCTCTCGTGCTTAAAAAGATACCTAGGTCTTCTTCAAAAGGGGTTAAATGTATCAGCCCTCATTTCTTCAGGCCCCTTACTTGTAATATCAGCAAAACTATCAAACATCGGAACTCAATAGAGCTGCTCAGTGTTCAGATGCTATCAACACTAATAAATAGTTGAACAAGTTACAGACCCTGGAGCGGACAGACACTAGGAATTGTGCGCAACTAGAGTTCTACAAGACAGGCAGGGCTACTGTAAAAATGTTTGAATTGTTTAAAAACGCGATTAGAAGACATATTAATGGAACTTTTTGACGGCAATGGAATTGTCAATATGGAGATTTTATTTTTGTTTCCAAAACTTGTTATTTTTCGAGTAAAAATGTGTAATATTGGTGGATTATTAACCGTCATGTGTTCGTTACGAGTGTAGGAAAATGAAATAGAGTTATTAAGAGTGATTTACCCATCGGTATGTTCCGGCAGTCTCACTTGAGAGCCAGTCCCCAATCCAGGTGTAGCATGATGCCACCTTCGACCACATCGTCACTTAACACCAGGTGACTTGTGGTCAAAGGCTACCCTGTAAGTAGAATAAAAAGTCTAGTAGTTGCTGGGGACTGTTTAGCTTAGCTTGTAGCTCGGTCACATCATCTCATCATCATCATTAACATTTGATACATCTAACTACTTGACACTGGTTAAATACAAGAATCGTGTGTAAAGCCTTAAATCAAAAAGTTGAAAATGGAATTATGTGATTATGAAGATGGATTTAGAATGGTTTTTTCACACTAAAAACCTGAATAGTTACGTGACACACTTGGTGGTGTATATGCAAGAGGTAGGAGTTATTTTAAACGTAAGGTACACGAATTTTCAACAACAAGATACCGCACCGTTTCTCAAACATTTAACAGTAGCCCTCCTAAAACCCGAGAGCGGTCGTACTGTGTTCGATTCCGAGGCTTTGTGCGGGCGAGGAACTTGGGGATAGTTCAGTAGTTATAGAACTCTACGTGGAACATTATATATAGCTATTATGTGAACTCTACGAGAGCTCGGGCTCGGCGCAGAGAGTCAGCTACTCTAGGTAAACGCGAATGGCTTGGAAGCACAAAATCCGTGTCTCTATCAAAGTTGGATAATAGGTAAAGCAATGGGAAAGTTTGAGAACAGCAATGTTAAAATCTGTTTGTAGGACTGTCATGTGTAACTGATTACTGTGATTTTCGGAGTTCTTTAATGCTTTTGTCCCAATACCTTAGAACTGCAGTGGCGTTAGTACTTTAGTTATTTTTTTGAGGCGATGAATGACGCGGTAGCTAAGCCGGTAGTATCCCTGCCTACGAAGCTAGCTGTTCCGGGCTCGAATTCCGGTACGGGCAAATATGTGTGATAATTCTCTATACAAGTATGTATATCGTAACGTTGTCCCATAACACAAGTTTCGAGCTTAATTTGGGGTTATTTGTGTGCCCGATATTTGATATTCCCCGATATTTGTTTATTTTATTTAATGCTCATTAAACAGTGAGGTCTCGGAAAACATCGTCATGAAACCGTGGTACTAGGCATGGCTTTTTAAGTGCTTGATTGACTAGCTACAACTCTTAAGTTACAAGTTTTTGTTATTCAAAAAATACAAGCTAAAAACGACTGCGATAATAGTCTCACTTTTTTAAAACAGCTGCTGCTTATTTCTGCTTTAACTGTAAAACACGGTTCGCGTCTTAAAATGTACAAATTACACCGTATTAAAATACTTGTGCTTATGCCATAATTCTCATTGCGCTCATGATGCACAATTTTTCGCTCGCTTCGCTAGAGCGTGGGTCATTTTTAACCCCGGCGAGCGAGAGGGTCATTTCTGCCCCTTTATTATTTTACAGAACAATGGTGCGTCTGCAGGTAATAGGCAGGTTTGTTACGACTGCTAAATGGTTATCTTCAGCTCCGCAGGCTACTTAAATGTATGGTAGAAGTGACGGAAGATTTGCTTTTGATGTTAATTCGATGAATACAGTGCGTTTAAAATAATGGACTACAAGAAATTCACATTGACCAGTTTTTTTTTTTTAGCAAGATGAATTATCCGCTAGGAACCAGAAGGACGTAGACTTTGTAGGCGAGCGATTGATTATAATATTGTGTGTGTTAATTTGTGCTTTTTTCTATTTTGTTTGTTTGTTTGAAAAGTAATACATTAAGGTACAATTCTAAGAAAAGAAAAAGAAGGGAGAATAGGAAGTGAGACGTTGATGTTCAATCTGTCGCTAAGCACCTTTCCGGCAGAGCCAGTTCCCAATCCAAGTGTAGCGAAGCGCCACCTTCAACTGCATCGTCACTTAAAATCAGGTGACGTGTGGTCAAACTACCCTGTGAGTGTAAAAAGTAGAAAACAATGGTTCTCGACCTATTTCCGCTATTGACTTGGACAGCAACATAATTGTTGCGCACCTCTGGCCCCGCTACTTTCCGCTTCCATTGTCGGTCGCGCCTGCAGTCGTGCCCCGGATCTTTGAATAAACAACGCACTGCACTCTTTGAAATGTATAGTGCTTACATATATTAACCGTATAAATAATAAATATCGGGGGACCATTGCACACAAATTTACCCAAATTAAGCTCGAATCTTATGTTATGGGTACTAGAAAACGATATACATACTTAGGTATATAAATAGAAATAACCAAGACTCAGGAACAAATATTCGTGCTCATCACACCTGCCCGTAAAGTAAATAAAGTCACACATAATATACATTTGCCCTTAAAGTGGAATAAAGTGTAATTCCGCCAATTTATTTACAGACAGACCCAGTTAACATTTCTAATCACGATCTCAAACTGTCACCATCGGGCCCCCCATGCATCACCCTGACAGAGCGTCTCCGAGCGAACGTTTGAGGGCAGACCATTAATGTCACCCGTAACGCCCCGTATGGATTTAGAGCGGACACTGGTCAAGTGGCCACATACGTCTAGGTTAATGGGGATTTGGCCATGAAAGGTAAGTAGGGAAGTGTGGAAGTTATGGTAAGATATATGGGTGATCCGATTGGAGGATTCATTTTGATTTTGAAAGCTGTGTAGAAAGAGCTTGGAGACGTGTGTTTAGGATTTGGAAATGAGGTTTGGGGGGCTAGTTTTTAAATTTTGAAAAATATAGGAAAGTTTTTATGGAGTCGTGTGCTTGATTTTATAACGTTTTTTATAGCTTTTAAACGGTTTGTGTTTTAGCCAGTCTCAAGTATTATATCCCTATCCCTACTAATATTATATATGTGAATGTCTGTCTGTCTCGCTTTCACGCCTTAAATACTGAACCGATTTAAATTTAATTTGGTACAGATAATTTGAATAGTTTGATTCCTGGAAAAGGACATAGGATACTTCTTATCGCGATAAAGTGTAGCCCATGCGGGTGAAACCGCGGGGAACAGCTAGTTGTCAAATAAATGATGATGTAGAGATGTAATCGTGACTCAGATACAAGCTAGGCACAATAATCAAAGCCAGGATATAGATGAGGAACCCGAAACATAAAAAAACACGAAAAAAATATTCGTATATCAAGAAGAACTCGTCACTCAGGTGCATACATAATTAATTAGTTAGTTACAAGTCAAGCTAATAAAAGTGTTTTAAAAATAGATCACTGCTCACTGAAAGTCTTGCACAAAGAAAGTAGGTCATTTTGGCAATTCTCTTTCACTACATTTCTAGAGAGCTTGATGAGACTTAGGGCCATTGCTAACTGAGCGTCTTGTCGCCGCGTCTAGTCGCCGCGACAAGACGTGGCGTTGTCGTTTCCATCTGGCGTCTTGTCGCCGTGACTAGACGCGGAGCTATCGCTTGCGTCGGCGACTAATCGTTACGACAAACGTCGTCCATGTTACTCCTCAGCGCTCAGTATTGTTCACAGCGAGACTGACGCTGCGCTGTCGCGCGACAGTCTCTCTGCCGTCGTGTGTGTATGCCTTAATGACCGGTTTACATGATTCCAGTCCATTGATCCAAGGAAAATCCAATCCAGTGCTGGACTGGATCTATAACGGCTTTTTTTTTCTTTTTTTTTACTATTAACAGGGTAGCGTTTGACCACAAGTCACCTGATGTTAAGTGACGATGTGGTCGAAGATGGCGCCACGCTACACCTGGACTGGGAACTAGCTAGAGGCTGCCGGAACACACTGATAGGTGCTTGGCGACAGATTCTTAACAAGAGGGTGGTAGCTAGCCAGGCGAGTACTAGAAAATACCCTACCACCAAGCACGTCTACATTATTCCAGTTATTTAGAAGCCGTTGAAGTGAAAACACTACAGTGCCAATGATTTCAAAAAGAAAATGTTTCAAATGACACTTGAATGGCCGTCTACATTATTCCAGTTGCACTGGATTGGTCGCACTGGATTCAAAAGTAGACCGCAAATCCAGTTTCTGGACTGGAATACTTACTGGCTTCAGTGCATTCCGGTCAATTTACATTTTTCCAGTAAGCAATCCAGCGCTGGATTCGATCGCTGGACTGGAATAATGTAAACCGGGCATAAGGCTCTATTCACCATACAGTATACTCGTAACTACCGTCTACCAACAACACACTGTTCATACATAAATCATAGCTTGAAATCGGCAATCATCTCTCCCAACAAAACAAAGGCTGTTTACTTATGGACACGCCCATCGATCAGGTATTGAATACGATCACAGAAGGTAACAAATTGCATGTAATAAAGCTTGTAACACATACATGGAAGAGTGTTGTCTGTTGGGCCATTAAAACGACGATTTGTTCCAAGAACCATATTCCAGACCAATATTTTAAGCGGGAAAGTCTGTGCGTGATTGATTGTGTATGTTGTGTGTTTGCTACTTGTTCACGCTGAAATGTGTAACGGATTTCAGTAACATTTGGAATGGAGATATCTTAAATCCTAGATATTCTACACACACACGCCCAGTCACACACATAAACACTATACATCTACTGGTCTTTACCATAGTTCTGTTTGATAAATAAATCGATGCACATTGAAATATTTTCTGCTTTTTTATCTAAGTGGATATGTAAAGGTTAAGATTAAAATTGTCAATGTGATCGCGCCAAAAAAAGTACCTGCCGGGCGTATCTTGCCTGTTTTTTGCCGGAGTAAGGAAGTTGGAACAGGCGTTTAAAAAAAAAAATATTCAATAGGATCACAATGTATCCTATTGAATAAATATATTTTTGAATATTGAATTTGAATTTGAAAGTTTGTGAGTATGGATTAAAACATACGCTACTTTTTATCCCGAAAAAGGTTTCTGCAGGATAACGTGAAGACGCGGGTGAAACCGCGGGGTGCAACTAGTTACCAATAAATAAATCTATCTATCTATCTAAGCCGCCCAAAACCAGAAATACTGCGGAAAATACACCAAGAGGTCGTGAATCTGTATTTTTCAGTCGTAAATTTAGGGGCTGCAGACCAACTCTCGCGCAGTGCAACCGCTGATTACAGCGTGTCTGTTTACCTCAGTGGGTCATCGTACTATAGTACCTTTACCTACTAGTTCGGCGACTCGCCAGGGGCAAAAGTTTTACCGCACAAGTTTGCCCGCCGTTTCACGTGGTTCCAGGTATATTGGTGTGGTTATACAGGTATATTGACATTGATGGAGGGTCGTGACTTTTTGACCTCGGTGAAATTAACATGGCTTGTTCTTAACCCTGAGATCGCTCTTGGTTCAGTTTTTTACTATGTTTTTATGTAGTATTTATGAAAAAAGATGTAAGTTAGTGTTTCCCCCTTTTCTGCAACTGCATGATAACAAGATGAGCAAGTGGCTCGCCTAGTGGTAACTCGCTTAGAACAGCTTACAACAATCCGAATTTTGAAAAGACAATTCTCAAATTTGTCACAGAAATTACACGAAATCCCGGCGCAATTATTAATACTTACCTCTAGTATTACTTAATTTTATGTTTCTTTGTTTGTTTTTTCAAACAAAAAAAAAACAGTGGATAGCATAAATAATTGCTGTGAATATTTTTTCTGGTGCGGATTTTCGTGTAGTTACCTACGATATTCTCACGTTCGACCACATCGCCACTTAACATCAGGTGACTTGTGGTGCGCTTACCCTTTAACTGGTAAACAAAAGGTAACATCTATGTGTATATATTTTAAATTATTTGAACATACTTAGTGTAGTGTATGCGCTATAGCATACATACGCTGTCTCGTGTGACTGTATTGGTTAGCTAAAACGTCACTGTCACGAGAGCCGCGGGCGAGAGTGCACGGTGGAGCGGATGGCGAATACGTGGGCATTGCCGAGCCAGTGTAAGGTATTGTAGACGGGGTACCAGCAAACCCTACAAGTGGCGACGAAGGAAAACAAGGTAACTCATTCTATTAAATTCTTACGGGAGGGAAACATCCGATGTCGGTAAATTTTGAGGTTATAAACCTGTCGTACAAATATTGTTCTAATTCTGCCGAACGTCAGTGTTCATCAATAGGTAATTGACAAAACGCAACACCATTAAATATATTAATAGTACAAGTGATGGTTTGTAACGATGACTTAAGTAAAATATGCTATATTTAACAATTGGACTTCTCGATGCAAAGAAGCGTAAGTTAGGGTTGTAAACAAAGTGGTACCGCACTCAACATCAATGTAAACAAAGCGAGATGCTTGGACCGCGTAGATGAATGGCGAGAATATTACATCACTTTACTATTATTAATGGGGATATGCACGTTTAAAATGCAAGAAACCATTGTGTATAAGATGAATATAGAGGAAAACATATTGGTAAAAAAATAATAATAATAATAATGAGAGAACTGTTCATCTTATACATATTAAACATAATGTACGGAAAGGGGGATCATTTTATTTATCAAAAAAAAAAGGATCATGAGAACTGTTTGTTCATCTTAGACGCATCAAACATACATACGGAAAAGGATCATTTTATTTATTAAATTAAAATTATTTATTTGTCAGAATATTGTGCTTATGATGGTAGTGATTAGTGTTTCAAATATTCTACCGTTTCCGGTGTACAAATATTATATTTCATAGATTTAGAAAAGGAATAGTATGCAATGTCAAAGGAAATTAATGACAAAATAAAAATAATAGAAAGGGTCAATGTCAGGAGTTGTATGAAGAAAGGGTCATCTTGAGACTAATAGGTATTTAAGTCATATATAGTGTCAAAATCAGAAGCGATAATCATAGAAATTTAAAATAGTCAAATTAACCCATCATTCATAAACTCTTGCACTGAGTAATAATATAACATTTGTCAGTTAACAATTTAAATAATTTAGTTTTGAGTCTATTGTAACATAATTCTTTGTAGTCATCTGGTAATTTATTATAAATACGGATAGCCATACAGTATGCATTATTGCTATACAGCTGTATCCGTTGCTTAGGTACATATAAGTGATTTTAACCACCACAGAGTGTAATTCGAACAACTTTTGATGTCGATTTACAAATAAGATATTATAACGGTAATTCTGATTTTTTGTGTTCTTCTAATGATTTACAAATAAAAATAAAGTACTTGCGCCTATTCGGCGGTAGACGGCGTTCATGCATTGCTACTTGTTTCATGGAGCGAGCGCCACGACGAGAGTTAGAGATCAATGTGTAAATATAATTTGGCTTGAGGTACGCCCTTAAGCTGGGTACCTACCTACTTACCTGCAACTAAGTACTACATCGTAGAAAGTTGGGTGAGACTTATTTTATCTAGTACCAAGATAATCCACTCATTAGTTAATGTAGCCAAATACTTACCTACTCGTACGAACCTTTGTGCGACTGGAATAGCATTGTTGGTTATGTTCAATTTTTATGAGCGATGGTGCACAGACCTATATACGACACTTAAGCTCTCTATCGGTGGTGGTTGCATACACCTGTGTTGAAATATCTTCAACTGTATTTCCTATTCCAGAAGGCTATGTAGTATGTGTAGATATCTAACGTATAATAAAGAATGTGACATAGTTTTAACTGTACCTCTCTACTGCTGTCTAAGCATAGCGGCAACTGTTGTCGTCGCGCCGGTTGAACCTTGTAATGATTCATATTTTAATCCTTCTAAAGAAAATTATTAAATAAAGGAGAGGGGGACGGCCAGTAATCAACATCTTTATAATTATGTTGTTTAGGTATTCCTATATATAGGATGAAGTTTAAAATGAAATGATAAGATTATTATGTTAAAAATGCTTAAGTTTCTTGTAAATATCATGTCACATTATTTGGTTTTTTTAAAGTTCCGAAAGCTTATGACATATTTTAGTTGATACCACAAGCGGACTAAAGGAATATAGCTTGGGTCTGAACTGAAGGTAGGTAATATTAGCTGATTTCTGTACCGTATTGAGTAGTTTATATTTCTGGGTAAGTCTTCTCGCTTTATGGCCAATGCGGATATTTTCTGAACAATGACCATAAATGAAAGGCAAAATCAAAACTTTTAATATTGAACATTGGGGTTTATATCTGCCGGTTTGACCTATGCTAACGATTATGTAATGTTTTAATCTAATTAATTCATACTGTAACGTACTAAATTACTTACCTTAATTTTGGTTTTTAAAAACATACAAATTCGGCAACATCATACATGTACATCATTCCTCATGATTACAACCTGGGTTTATCGGCAGCTTTAGCAACAATTACGCGCTTTTTAATTGTTTTTACACAGAAATAGTTTTATCAAAATAAAATAGCAATGATAGTTTGAGTTTAGAGTTCCGTGATATGACTGATGTCAAATTGAAAGGTGAAGTTGACAGATGTTTCGGGACACTGACATAACGCTAGTCTAGATCATAGACTCATGTGTCTGATTGGAATCTTGTAGATTGGAACGTAAACAATACGACATTTATGTTGGATACAATTTTATTTGGGTTTGTTAGTCTTTAAACAGCTTGCGCTTATAAACCGCACAGGAAGCCATGCGGTCTGCGATGAGCGCAACACACGAGAACTATTGGAATGGGAATAAAAATCTACAACAAATTACATATGACAATTGGGAACTCTAATTCTATCTTTATATTTAAAAGAAGATTAAAGGATTTTCAGCTAGATAGGGCTTACTATTCCATTAATGAGTTCGTAAATGATAAAACTATGTTTTGAATTGATTATTTCAATGTAAATATATTATTCGTTGTTCCAAATCATGTATGAATTTATTTAATAACTATAGTACATACATAGTGACACAAATATTTAATCTAACAAATTTTGATTTTGCACACCCAATCAGGGTAGAGAACAATATCTTTTATGTAACATCGCCTTATGAACCTATATTGATGCAATAAATGATTTTGATTTTTGATTTCCGTTCTGATAAGTGCTAAATAAAACGTTATTCATATTCTATCAAAGTCTATGCACTGAACGGTGTTTTTGGAAGGGTTAAAAGTACCTTACTATTGTCTGGTAACTCAAATGATTAAAAACTAACTGACTAACTAACTGTATTAAATTAAACTTGTTTGAAAACCTCCATTCAATTGGGAATTGTCGGGCAGTTCAAAGGAATGCCTCCATTAAATTGGAACGGGTTGACAAAACCTCCATTCAATTGGGAAAATTGTCGGGCAGTTCAAAGGAATGCCTCCATTAAATTGGAATACGTTGACAACACCTCCATTCAATTGGGAAAATTGTCGGGCAGTTCAAAGGAACGCCTCCATTAAATTGGAATGGGTTGACAAAACCTCCCCATTAAATTGGGAAAATTGTCGGGCAGTTCAAAGGAACGCTTCCATTAAATTGGAATGGGTTGACAAAACCTCCCCATTAAATTGGGAAAATTGTCGGGCAGTTCAAAGGAACGCTTCCATTAAATTGGAATGGGTTGACAAAACCTCCCCATTAAATTGGGAAAATTGTCGGGCAGTTCAAAGGAACGCCTCCATTAAATTGGAATGGGTTGACAAAACCTCCCCATTAAATTGGGAAAATTGTCGGGCAGTTCAAAGGAACGCTTCCATTAAATTGGAATGGGTTGACAAAACCTCCCCATTAAATTGGGAAAATTGTCGGGCAGTTCAAAGGAACGCCTCCATTAAATTGGAATAGGTTGACAACACCTCCATTCAATTGGGAAAATTGTCGGGCAGTTCAAAGGAATGCCTCCATTAAATTGGTACAAGTTATAGTCTCCATTAAGAAGTTATTTATTAACTAACAGTTTATACATGTCTGAAAAGTTACTATAAAACAGAAAGCTTCACGCATAACAACGAATTACAAAAAATTAACAAAGATAATTGGAGACAGCGTGACCCTGGAAAAAATGTGTTTTAGGCCAACACTTTGGAAGTTGTCAACGAACAATTAGAGATAGATATAAATACAACTAAAACATAAAATAATAATATCAAAATGGAAGCTATTATAATTATGTATACAAAAATGAGAAATGAAATTACACAATACAATACAATACAAATACTATACAATTATTCAACAAAAATATATTCAGGACATTTTAATATCGTAGAACAGGTGGGGCTACAAATATATGTGACTATTTACATAATGCAATAAATAAATAAACACACCGGAGAACACAACTGTCTCTTGAGTTTAAGGGCAGAAATCAAGGTGCACATAGAGGGATGGGCACTCATGTTATAGTCGCAATGAAGATTAAACCACAACTGTATATAGGCTGGAATAGAAAGTACAGAAATTGATCGATGTAAGAGTTTACGTAGGAGATCGGGACAAAATTCAAGAGGAAAGGGGAGAGAGTATGGTGTCAGAAGAAGAGAAGCTACTGAATCGAACTTGACCGAAGGGGATACAGTTTATAGTTTATGCAGTTTATAGTTAACACAAATAAAGTAAATTAGCTCTGCTCCAACTATGATCCAATACCCCACACTGTACAATAGAAACGCATCGAACGGCACAAGTGGAATGTTCATCTGAAGAGAGTAGGGACGATGCACTAGGATTCTAGGAACGGATTTGTAGGATAATTAAATTATATTTAGTCTAAAAGTTACTGCACAATGTGATTTCTCAATAACATATGTATTAGTAATACGTACAATTGATAGCTAAAATAAATATGAATGATGATACTTGGAGGGGTCGATTACAGACCTATAAATAATAGTTATGATGAGCTTCAAAGAACTGGGGTTTGTTCTTTCCGAATTTATAAATAAGGGAGGGATGTAGTGTATGCGCTATAGCATACATACGCTGTCTCGTGTGTCACTGTATTGGTTAGCTAAAACGTCACTGTCACGAGAGCCGCGGGCGAGAGTGCACGGTGGAGCGGATGGCGAATACGTGGGCATTGCCGAGCCAGTGTAAGGTATTGTAGACGGGGTACCAGCAAACCCTACACTTAGTGTGTGAATACATGACATCTATAGAAATAAGGTACATATACACCAAGGATATGGAACGAGAGAGGAGGAGCTTGTCTATCAGGTGCAACATGCTCGCACGCCGATTTTCCAGCTGCAGCACCGATGTTAAAGTAACTTTATTTAAAGCCTACTGCCTGTGTCTATACACTTGTCAGTTATGGACCAAATATACACGGAAATCATATCATACTATAAGAGTGCAATACAATGACGCTTTTCGCACTCTTATGCGTAAACCTCGGTGTTGCAGCGCGTCAGGCATGTTTGCGGATGCACGGGTTCCAGATTTCTTTGCCGTCATAAGATCTAGGGTTGCTTCCTTTTGGGATGGGCTGAGAAAATCAACAAACGGTATACTAAAAACGTTGGGGGAGTACCTCCACAGTCCGATTTTTAAGTTTTGGCTGACGATGCACCAAAGTGCGAACCGTAAGTGACAAGTGATATTTATATTATATCATCTATATTTTTTAATTTTTTTCTTCTAGGTTATGCTATTTCTTCTACTTTTTATGTACAATGTCAACGATTTTATTTATTTTTTTGGTATGATATGGGTTTTTTATGCCTGAAATAAATATATTTTATTTTTATTTTTTATTTTTTTTTATGCATTTCAATAACCTTGAAGATACTTCTGACTTATCTGTGTCAGGTAATCAACAAGTATTTCCGGTTACCTCATCTGCAGTCGTTAAAATCAATTAAACTGTTTACTCGAGGCAAACCATCATCATCAAACCAGCTATCAGAATTGATGCAGATCAAACGTTTCATCTTTAATGTGGCGATCATATTAGGTAGGGTTGCCAACAAGTTTGTATTGTACAATACCTGGTATAATCATACCAAATAAGCTTATCTACTACTTTCATAAATAAAAAACAATAGGGATGTTAACCATTTTTCGGAATTGCTTTTATTTTAAACATTGTCTTGTTTACCATAAAAAATATTTTATTTAAAATTATTAGTATTTTCAATGAGAAAATATACAAAATTAGAGTAATTATGAATTTTTCCGCCAAAACACTAACAACTGTCACGTGACTGACATGACGTCACTGACCGAAAAACACGATGGTCGCGATTCGTAACCATACCACCGCGCCGAGCCCCGACGCCGACCCGCGGCTACCGACGCGCGGGCAACCATCGAAGCACAAATCGCCTGAGTGGTTAGTGACGTAAGAAGCTCTTTTTGGTGTTTGCAGTCACGTTACAAATGATTATAAATATAGCATTTAAAATCATTTTTATTTAAATTATTAAGTTATATTTAAATACAAAAATATGTTTTTCGATATCCTAATAATACAATCTAACATAAAAGTAAGATTAAACATTATTTTGTAATTGGTGTTAACATCCCTATTGTTGTACGTTAGAATCGCTAAAACCTAAAAAATACACTGATTCTTTGAATATACATTATATCTCTTTTGTGTTATAGCGTAGTTATCAGTACAAGATTACAAGGTTATGGAACATTTTTGGAAAGTTACAATGCATTTGTATTTTTTTTAATGTAAGAGTAGTATTTGTATAATTATATTAATATTAGAATTAGGTTATATAACGGGATAATTACCACGTATTTGTTTCTGTTTGAGTTCTCGATATTTCTGCACTGTTGCAAGCGCCATGATCACGAGAATACTAAAAGTTTCTGCGGGTAGGATTGTTGATGTTATAACGGGCAGACGTATCTATCTACCCGCTTCCTCGCAAGTTTTTTGCTTACGATGACATTACCATTATAATAATAATAATAAGCCTTTTATTTAATTTCCATGACACTAAAATATATATGTATATATAAAGAAAATAATTATGTAAGGTTGACATGTCATGGCCCCTTTCGGGTATAGGCCTCCTCCAGTTGCCCCCATTTCTTCCTGTCGTTGGCTGTTTTCATCCAGTCTCTTCCTGCCAATAGAAGTATGTCGTCTATCCAGCGAGCTTTTGGTCTACCCCTTTGTCTTTTGCCTCCCGGACCGGTCCATTTTGTTACCAGTTTAGGCCATCTTTCTTTTGGAGAGCGGGCGATGTGTCCTGCCCATTTCCACTTCAAACGCTGATATTACCATTACTCAAACAAAAACAAATACATGGTAACTATCCTGTTATAAAACCTAATTCTAATGTTTTTGACTATGGTAGTTTAAAACAGTATAATATATTAATAGCCTTTAGGAACACCAAGCTGTAGTGGCACTGGTCTTGACATATTGACAAACGTGTTCTTGACTTGAGTGGAGATCGCGTCTCGGCAAACGTAGTGTAGGACGTCCTCCTGCTAGGTGGAGCGACGATATACCTACGCAAAATGGCTGGCAGCGGTTGGATGAGAGAAGCCGAAGATCGGGCTCATTGGCGTGCTTAATGTCCAGCAGTGGACTGATACAGGCTGATCATGATGATGGTGATCATATTAAAATACTGTACCATGTTGTGAGTTTGACAACCCTAGTTGGTATTATTAACAAGCCATGAATCTTTGGTCGAAGCGTTTTGTTCCAGATCTGGTCGGAAATTAGATCGTGCATTTGTAATCTAAGGTCAATCTTTGGATAACTTAGAATTTTGATAAGGAAAATTATTCCAACGCTGTAACCAACAGAGCCATCATTATTAGACATTGCAGTCTACTTTAGGAGACTTTTTTACTTCTTACAGGGTAATGCTTGACCTCAAGTCACCTGATGTTAAGTGTCGATATGGTCGAAGGTGGCGCCACGCTACATCTGGATGGGAACTGGCTCTCAAGTGAGGCTGCCGGAACACACCGATAAGTGCTTGGCGACAGATTCTTAACTTGAGGGTGGTAGCTGACCAGGCGAGTACTAGAAAGTACCCTACCACCAAGCTATAGTTTCATCACGATGTTTTCCTTCACCGAAAGCTCAAGTTCATTGTAGTGTTTGAATCCATGACCTACGCGTCGCTAGCTGACGTCACAACTTCTGTAGGTATTATAATGTACTTAAACATGAAGTATAGGAATTATAACAATTTAGGCTAAGGAGCTATCGTCAAGCACATATAGGTGTGTTCCGGCATTCCCATCTGAAAACCAGTTCTTGTGTAGCGTGGCGTTACCTCCGACCACATCGTCACTTAGCATCGAAGACTGAAGTAAAAAATCCGAAGGAAAGGAAGTCTTTTTATAGAAAAAAAAATGATTCTCGCGAAGCAGCCTCTTCGCCCAGTTCCCAGTCACAAAAAGTAGCTCAGTAAACATTTCACGTCGGGGTTGTATGTAAAAAGAAAAACGTGAAATATTTGTGAAGTACCAGAGCGTCTGAAGTAGGTCAATTGACTTCGCTCAACAAAATTATAGGCTATTCGGAATTACTTGCGAATTCGATGAGTTACAAATTTTGTTTGTTTTTGAATAGGTCTCTATGGAGAACGCGATTTACTGGTTTTTTTATGGCTTGATTATTCTTATGTCGCCATCTCTTCGCTGTACTTAAATTAAATATGATTGTATTATATTTATATATCCATACTTTAGTATTTATTTCTAATGCAAAATATCGTCGTAGCGTTTGACCACAAGGCACTTGATGTTAAGTGAACTGGCACTTAAGTGAGACTGCCAGAAACACATCAATAGGTAGGTGCTTTGCGACAGATTCTTAACTTGTCTCTTCTTTCTTAACAGACATTCTTCCACGCTGACGAAACTTGGTAAGGAGATAGTTTAAACTCTAGGGAAAGACATAGAATACTTTTTATAGCTATAAAATGTAGCCAATACGAGTGAAGTCACGAGGAATAGCTAGTTAGATATTAAAGAAACTATTCTCATAAGATAAAATGTTGAAAAAGACCAGTTGAAACTGAAATAGCCGCAGCATTTAAAGCTCTGAATGAACAATCCATAAATCACAATGAATGGAACTTGTAACCCAACTATTTCCAGCTAACGAGATATTCGTACTCGACCTCCAATTATTTAAAATTTACTCCACCTAGTCCCAAGTCCAGCGCTTAAGCGTTGACCATTACTGCGTTCATTACTTCTCAGAGTTTCATGTTTTATGTAAATGAGCAATGTATGCAAAACGAGGCGATACCATCGCCTCCTTATACGGCGCGACTTGAAAGTACTCATTGTGTGCACATCCGAAACGATGCTATCACAAAGTTTGTTAACTATTGCAGAACCAATATGTCGTGACCTCCCGACGGGTTATGCTCCTTTCATAGTTATTCGCATTGTGTGAGAATGTAGAGATCTGGTTATGTGGTTAATAGCGGCATCAGAATGTGTGATATTCAAGTTCCTTATTGAGTTTGTGTTTGGTTTATAATGCACGAAGTGTTTGTTTATTATTGTTCTAGTGGGATTGGCTTAACTATATGATACCTCACTAACTAGAATGTTGTTAACTTGAGAATCAGTTCCCATCCCAGTCAAGCGCAATATCGGACTACGTTTGAATTATTCCATTTTCCTCCACTGGTGGGACGAAAGTATGAAAAAAAAAACTTTGTCTGGCAAATTCATTTCGAAGGGGTAAATTTATAGCGATGATGGCTCAGTGGTAGTGACGTCGGCTTGCAATCCGTAGGACGTGGGTTCGAATCCTACAATGAGCTTGAGCTTTCGGTGAAGGAAAACATCGTGATGAAACCATAGCTTGGTGTAGGGTATTTTCGAGTACTCGTCTGGCTAGCTACCACCCTCTTGTTAAGAATCTGTCGCCAAGCACCTATCGGTGTGTTCCGGCAGCCTCACTTGAGAGCCAGTTCCCAGTCCAGGTGTAGCGTGGCGCCATCATCGACCACATCGTCACACATCAGGTGACGTGAGGTCAAACGCAACCCTGCAAATAGTAAAAAAAAATATGTCATGTCATAAAGTGTCATTTTAGTAGGCTTGACAGATTACTACTAAAATGACATATTACGACATGACATATCGATCCAAAACCGCGGATAACGGATCAGGATCGATTATTAATGTCAGGCGTTAGTTTATTTTCTACACACATTTTCCCAATTTTAGAAATACTCTAACAAAATATATATGATAATCTTTATTGCACAGTCTCAATTTGCTAACGTTCGTATCTCCCGATTGGGAGGCTATATTCGCTGCAAATCCCTTGGGCTCACTATATCACCGGAGGCCGCTGATTCTGCAACTCATTAGCATTTATATTAATTTTATTTCATTTTAATAATACAGCCTTGGTCGGAGTTACGTGATGGGGTGGAGGGGGTCTCTATCTGTGAAATATGTCTACGAATAAAAAAAATTAAACCACTCTAGGCTCCTATTAAAAAGATTTTATTCACAGCGCTAACACATTTTTTTTTTACTACCTACTGGGTAATATATAAACGTACGCGTATAAGTTATCAACCCGCACTGGCCCAGCGTGGTAGATTACAGCCCATACTCTCTCTCAGAGAGAAGGCCAGAGTCCCGGCAGTGGGAAAATGAAAGGCTGTGATAATGATGATGTATAACTTATAGTATAATAGGTAATTGTATTAGGTATAAAAACCCGGAAAAGTACCACTTTTTTTTTATAGCGAATTTGATCGGCGAAGATCTGTCCAAGCATAGGATAGTTTGAAAAACAGCGCTGCGCTCACATAATTAATTGTTATGTGAATGCAGCACATGCTGAAGCTGCCCTATTGCCCTATAATTAATTAGTTAAATTAGTAACTGGAACATAATATGCTGTCTGTGTTATAGTGGCCATAAATTGATTTTTTATTTATTTTTTGTAAGTAGTTGATAACAAATGACCTGATATTAAGTAATGTTGTGGTCGAAGGTGCCCCTGGGTTGGACTAGCTTACATTATAAAGGCAATACTACAACACTATTAGTCATCATCGGCCTTTTACGTTCCCACTGCTGGGACTTTGGCCTTCTCTCAGAGAGAGAAAGAATGGGCCGTAATCTACCACGCTGGCCCAGTGCGGGTTGGTAGATGTCGCATGCCTTTGAATGTTGCAGTTCTTGGACATGCCGGTTTCCTCACGATGTTTTCCTTCACCGTTTTTGAGCGATGGCAAACTACACTATTAGAAAATCAAAAGTGCAAGTAGCAGAGGCAAAAGTGCCCCTAATTTCAAGTAAATTCTGAAGAATCGTACATAATATTTAGTACAAAATTCCGAATTAACGGTGAAATGAGATGTTTATCTTGAGTTACTTTAGGGCACATGCTAATTCGTCGGAAGTAACCGAAGTTTCGCGAATAAAGCCAGTGAAATATAAGTAATCTCTGTTCGACATTAAAGTCCGAATGATAAGCCCAAGTTATATTTCCTTATTTTAGTAGGTTGGCGCATCGCCTTGTTGTTTTTTAAAACACTTTTATTAGCTTGACTTGTAACTAATCTTCTTCTTCTTGCCCTGGTCCCATTTATTTGGGGTTGGCGCAGCATGTATTCTTCTTCCACTCTCCCCTATCAGCCGTCATCGCTTCATTCACTCCCCTTTCATTCATATCAACCCTCACACAATCCATCCATCTTTTCTTTGGTCTTCCTCTTCCCTTCCATCCATCAACATTCATATCCATCACTTTTATTGTAATATGACTATCATCCCTCCTCATAACATGTCCATACCAAGCCAAACGATTCCCTTTCAACTTATCTGTCACTGGTGCTACTTTCATACTTCCTCTAATATACTCATTCCTTATTTTATCCATTCTCGTCACTCCACACATCCATCTCAACATTCTCATCTCCGCTACATGGAGTTTCCTCTCATCCGTCTTCTTCACACTGACTTGTAACTAATCTTGTAATCAAATCTTAAAAGTCAATTTTCACCCACCTCTAATTGTCGTATCGACTTGAAACTTTGTATGTTTTAATAGACACATATTCTTTATTTCTTTCAATGTGTATGTAATTTATGCAACAGACGAGCAAGTCACTCGCCTGATGGTAAGCTACACACACACTGGTACTCATTACAGTTCAGTCATTTTGAGCTCGTTCAAAATTCTACGCAGCGATGCGCTGCGTTCGTCACCCTGAGATCAGATGACAAATGTTCAGTAATTTCACTGGGAGCATTGCCACATAGAATTTGCAACAAAAATGGCCGTTGTTTGCAATTGCGTTGACTTAGAAGCTTGATTTTTATAGCTTAAGGCCTTCAAGGGTCCTTAGACCGAATTGATATTACATAATATCAACTTTATACCTCTACGAATGTGCTTGGATAAGAAAGCCGAAGACTGAGCTCAGTGGCGTATCATGGGAGAGGTCTATGGACTGATACAGGCTAATGATGATGGTAATGATAATGACCTCCACGAATTGGTCAGAAAAAAGGCCTAACAGACAGACAGACAGACAGCGGCGTTACCTATATAGGTTCCTTTTTCCATTTGAGGTACAGAAGCCTAAAAATATAAATCATAAGTCCATGCTTTTATATGCAATGGAAACCACCAAAACCGTCAAAATCTGTATAAATATAACAGACCGCATGCTGAAATTTGATACGATTTGGGTCGTATTCAGTTCAATTAATACTACATCAGACTAGGCTTGGGCAAAAAGCATCGATAAATCAAAATATCGATATTTTCACATACATTTATTGATTACACAGACATGTGTGAGCACATGTGAGAGCACACCATCCAAGTTTAATTACTTAATTATTACACTCCAGCTTCTAGTCGCTGTGGCCGAAATCGGTTGGGATGACATCATCCTAATAATTCTATTTTGCAGTATCGATAACGACTCTGGTTTTGTGTTTATTGTTACTACTTGTAATGCAAACAAAAAGATGTCAAAAAACAGTTTTAGCGGAAGCAAAAACGCAAGTCTTAATACTATAGGAACATTTTAATTTTACAAAAAAGGACGATAAATCGATACTTTACCCGATAATTATCGCTATTATTCAAAAATATCGTTACGATAAAATATCAATGTGTTCTTTTCACTTGCCCATCCCTACGTCAGACTATGCATACAGACAGACGTAAATGCAGACCAAGGTATGTTGATTAGTCAGGCTACGGCCCTCATCAAGGCATAGTTTCGACGCCTGGGTACGTGTACTATTCCATATTCTGTGGCTCAGTACTGAAGATCTGAAGAAGGTATATCTCATGCTAATCTGGAAATAACGAAAACATAAGAAAATAGATAAAAATAATCACGACACGCTCTCTCTGAGAGGAGGCCATAGTCCCAGCAGCGGGGATGTGATAGACTGATGATGGTGAATCAAGAAACGAAAAAAAACAATAGTTCAAACCTTTCTGTGCCCTTATATACTCGTATCATATGTTTCGTCAACTGCTGAAACCAAGAAAATGGGACAATTACAAAATTTGACATAATAGTGTAAATCATAGATTCACACACGTAGACTAAAGTTTATCGCGACAAAAAAGTATCTTAACTTTCCTTTCTCAGAGTCCATTGGTCCAAACTATCTTCTTACGCAATTTCATGAAAATCGGTCAAGCCGTTTTGGAGCAGAAGAATTACGAAGACGCGTTCACCGGAATTTCATGTAAGTTCATAGCGATAGTATCATCATCATAATCAGCCCACTTCAGTCCACTGCTGGACATAGGCCTCTCCCAAAGCACGCCACTGAGCCCGATCTTCGGCTTCTCTCATCCAACTGCTGCCAGCCATTTTGCGTATGTCATCGCTCCACCTAGCCGGAGGGCGTCCTACACTACGTTTGCCGAGACGCGGTCTCCACTCGAGAACACGTTTTCCCCAACGGTTGTCGGTTCTTCGGCTAATATGTCCAGCCCATTGCCACTTCAGCTTGCTGATCCTATAGGCTATGTCGGTTACCTTGGTTCTCTGTCGGATCACTTCATTCCTGATACGATAGTATGATTGATGCAAATGAACAACAGTTTATGCACCTTCAAGAGTGGTTTTTTGTAACTCACTCAAAACTAAAAAAAAAAATTTTTAACACAACATTAACGTGTTATCAAGCCGGCTTCAAAATAAATTTCATCTACATTTTTTTATTAGGTACATGATTTTTACATTTATTCCTACAAGTAACACAAAGGTCACGCTGTAAGCAGTTTGTCTTCAAAACTCGAGCCACATTTGGTTCTGAGCCGCCCAGCGACGGCGCGATGACTTTTATACGGCGCCCTATTAAACTAGATCGTGCCAAGATTTCATGTAAAGATATCTTTTTTCGTCGGCTTGCGATCCGTAGGAATAGCGATGATGGCTCAGTGGTAGTGACGTCGGCTTGCGATCCGTAGGACGTGGGTTCGAATCCTACAATAAGCTTGAGCTTTCGGTGAAGGAAAACATCGTGATGAAACCATAGCTTGGTGGTAGCGTATTTTCTAGTACTCGCCTGGCTAGCTACCACCCTCTTGTTAAGAATCTGTCGCCAAGCACCTATCGGTGTATTCCGGCAGCCACACTTGAGAGCCAGTTCCCAGTCCAGGTGTAGCGTGGCGCCATCTTCGACCACATCGTCACTTAACATCAGGTGACTTGTGGTCAAACGCTACCCTGTAAATAGTAAAAAAAAAAAAAAAATATCTCAAAACAGACAGTGAAATGAAGCGCTTGTGGCATAGCTGATCCGGTCGGTCGTAACAGATCAACTAGGTAAGCAACAATCAGCACCGCCATCATAAGAATGGGCGACTAGGACGGTAATAAAATATATAGTTTAAAAAAACTAAAAAAAACACTTTGAAAACGAACTGAAAAATATTTTTTTTTGTACAATTTACAGGGTAGCGTTTGACCACAAGTCACCTGATGTTAAGTGACGATGTGGTCGAAGGTGGCGCCACGCTACACCTGGACTGGGAACTGGCTCTCAAGTGAGGCTGCCGGAATACACCAATAGGTGCTTGGCGACAGATTCTTAACAAGAAGGTGGTAGCTAGCCAGGCGAGTACTAGAAAATACCCTACCACCAAGCTATGGTTTCATCACGATGTATAATTAAAAAGGTTTTCAAAGTGTTTTTTTTTTAGTTAATTTTTTTAAATTATACATTTTAAATAACACAACCAACTCATTAATCCCGTACCTAACTCGTTAGTATTTACGTTTCCATATCCCAATGTGCACAACCAACCAAGAGAAATCCTAGTAGTACCTATAACTTGTTATAAAATAACGGACTATTTTTTATTATTTTAAGTTTGACATTTTAAAGTGATCACAATGTATCCTATTAAATAAAGTAATATTGACTTAATACGTAGTAACAAACATTCACATACACACACACACAAACTTTCGCATTAAAATTCGCATGCTAAGAGACGAAGTGGTCGCAGGCGGCATCACTCTACACCAGAAGTGGGATAACCGACTAGTTCCTGATATCACTGATATATTTGTGATTGTCACGTATATGTTTTATCAGAAAGAGAAGCATATTTTTCATCATAATATCACGAACTCGTTCACAACAAAAGCGAATCCCCATAGGCTCAGCGAGCTCTCCAGATGTTTGCGCGGCGAAGTATTGGCAAACATTATGTTTGTCCACAAACATTTAAATATACTTACGCCACTAGAGATATGAATAATATGATAACATGGAAGTATGAACATTAGGCGTTTAATGGAGAAGGTTAATAAATGCAGCGAAATGCAATTAAAATAAATACATTGAAATTCTTACACCCTTATATTATACGAGTTACGCCCCGCGTTTTCACTCGTATCTTCCCAGGAACCTTCGCAGGAACCTTTTTCCGGGATAAAAAGTAGTCTATGCGGTAATCCAGGGTATAAGCTATCTCCATTCCAAATTTCATTCAGATCCATTCAGTAGTTTTTGGGTGAAAGAGTAACAAACATCCATCCATCCATCCATACATACAAACTTTTGCGTTTATAATATTAGTAGGATATTATACATTTTTATAATTCCTACAGTGAAATAAAAAAATGAAATGAAATGAAAATATTTTTTTTCAGTGGTCAGTTTGTTTCCGGCAGCCTCACATAAAAGGCAGTTCCCTTGGTGATAAAGGTGGTTCTGAAAACGAGGGTGGTAGCCGCATTCCAATAAAATAAATGATACTAATGGTACCGGAATTAGATTAATATCTGTAGTTCCGTGACATTTAAACGTTTTATTATCATCATCAGGCTATTGTATTCCCACTGCTGGGACTCAAGCCTTCTCACATAGAGAGCAAGCTTGACTCATGTGCTCACTGCCTCAATGTAGGTTGGTAGAAATCCCATGCCCTGAATTTGGTGGTTCTTGGATAATATGCCGGATTTTTTCCAACATCGTTTTGCTGTCAGCAGCAATAGTAAACAACTCATTGCTTATGATATGAATTTTCCAAGCTTTTTTTCTGGTTTTCCGCTTCGCAGATCCCTAACCTCCCAGCGTAAGAATGTTTACAGTGCATTATAATATGTTAGGTAATGTTTATTGCATATTTATTAGAAGTTATTTAGGTTACATTTACATTACGTTTTGTTAAACAAACAAATGGTGTTTTTGTGTAAATAACCGTTGTTTTGACCGCGTCTGTTTATTTTGTCTAGACGGTTCTAGACAAGGAATCTGGGTTGTTGAATATTATGATCCAACTTAGTGAAATGCAAAACTACGTTGAGTAAATAAGGGTCCTAAACTGTATACTAAATAAGAGCTTGATATTGTATCTGTCGATTTGATGTCCAATTGGATCGCTTTTGACAGTCTTATGAGGTTGTGACGTCACTAATTTATATGCACAGTGATATCGATTATTTATAACTAAACTAACGATGTTATAAATTAAATGGAGTATGCAGCACCCGTTTGTTGGCGGTGAAAATAAAAATAAAATTTTTTAGATGGCGTTCTAATTTAAAATACATTCACTTACAGATGAGAAAAGTTATTTTAGCAATTGAATATCTGGCGTAAGGGGTCACCGCCATATTGAAAACTGGCCTAAAATCGATTCACTTTTTTGATGTATAGTCTACAATCTACATAGAGGTATAATTCTTTGACAATTTAAAAAATAATGCTATCCTTTTCTTACCTTGTGGCGAGAATTGAATTGAGACCTGTCAAATTTGGCTTTTAGTCCTAAATAATGCACATGAGAATTAACACCAACGTATGACCATCTAACAAAAAAACCTTAGAAGCAAGATATAAAGAGCACGTCTTTAAAGAATTCCGCCTAGAACAACGGGTATTTCACCAGCATGGATTACATAAATCTTGGCGGCAGCTTGCGAACATTCCCTCTCCACGTCCAAACTTAGAACAATATATTGTTCTGGATTGTGTTGTTTGATTGTTATGGACTAATCGGGAATGTACACTTAGTTCCGAACTTGGGGAGTAACGGAGTAATTTGTCAGTTTAGGTATCGGAATAGTTTAGAGTGAAGTCTCTCCTAGTTTTCTAAGTACCGGTCAGTTACAATAAGTGATTTGGCTTCGTTTGATTAATAATAGCAAGGGCTGGAGTGAGTGGACTTCCAGTGTTTTTTGATTAGATTTCAAACTAGTAACCAATATAGAGCGATGGTGGCCGAACGGTAACGCGTGCGCATTACAAGACTCAGACACAGTATATAAAGAACAGTAGGTTAACTAAGGCCGCTCGACGAATTAATTGCCTACTCTTGTGGTGGCGCATAGGCGGCGCGTTCCGTACTGAGTGCATGGCCGCGGCCCCGGCCGCCTCCTTTCGTTTATGTGATTGTGTGCGTGAAAAGTGCGTGCGTACACGGTGCCGCTACTCACGCACACATTCAAACCGGTGACGGCCGATTTATATGAAGCTGAACTACTACTCCTTTACTAACGGCCCCGCACCTATGATTTGCCATCGCTTGAAACGCTGAAGGAAACAGTCATGTCCAAGAGTCGCAACATTGAATGCGCGTCTATCAACCTGTACTGGACAAGCAAGGTAGATATATGGCCCATGCTCTCTTTGAAAAAAGGCCAGAGTCGCGGCAGTGGGAACGTCATACGCTGATGACGATGAAGCAATATAAATAAGTACCTATCTACATCTAAATATATATAACTCAAAGGTGACTGACTGACATAGTGGTCTATCAACGCACAGCCCAAACCACTGGACGGATCGGGCTGAAATTTGATATGCAGGTAGATGTTATTACGTAGGCATTCGCTAAGAAAGGATTTTGATTAATTCTACCCCCAAGGGGATAAAATAGGGTATGAAACTTTGTTAATTTTTAACCGATCGGGTTGAGACTTTGCATGTATAAAGCTGTAGCCCACGCGGGTGAAACCGCGGGGAACAGCTAGTTTTATATAAGTCTAGATCAAATGGATGCTGAATTCAAATTTTACAATCAATTGGTTCGTAATTTCGTACGAAGTAAATTCAAAATTCCATATTGACAATATTCGTCCTGACCTTCATTCATAACATTCCCAGACGATTCCTATTCCAACAGAACTAGAATGTCCTCTTGCCATTTTAATAAAAGAAACGGAGATGCAAAACTTTTCGATGAAAAGAAAGTATTTCTCTGAGCGTTTCTGATTAAATATGCAGATTTTTATTTTGTCAGACATTTCGATCGGGAGTAACTTTGTGCTACATAGTTTGACTAGCTGCTCCCCGCGGCTTTCCTACGTAGTAATGAGACATTATCATCACCATCATCAGCCTGTATCAGTCCACTGCTGGACATAGGCCTCTCCCAAGGTACGCCACTGAGCCCGGTCTTCGGCTCTTCTCATCCAACTACTGCCAGCCACTCGGCGCAAGTCACTCCACCTTGTCGCAGGGCGTCCAACACTACGTTTGCCAAGTCGGGGTCTCCACTCAAGAACACGTTTACCTCATGAGACATTATTGGGCTATATCCCGTGAAATTACAGGGTGCAAGGAGTTTTAACATAATATAAATATCTCAGAGTGACGGCGCGAAGGAATTTAACATAAGCACTTATTCAATTTCTTGGCGCTAAACTTTTATGGGCCAACATGACGCCTACCATGAAAGAAAAGCAACACAAACATATTTTTTTAAATTTTTTTAGGGTACACTTGATGCTAAATTCATCTGACGCTTAGCAACAATGTAGCTGAAGCTAGCACGCTACACTTGGATTAATAAATGGCTCTCATTGAACACACCGTTATGAAACAAGTCTGGTTCTAAATGCTCTCTTAAGCACTTTGTACAGGAAAGGAGATCTCATCAAAACAGAACAGTAATAAATAAAAGCTGCGAATCAAAGGGTAAGCCTCCCCAACACGTGTTTATCTAAACAAAGTGATTGACCCGTCCCAAAATAAACTCTCAATTTATTTACCCCGCATAATTCAACTCGCATTACCTCCAAACATTGTTAACAAATTATGGTAATCCACCTGTACAGATTAAAAATCGTCCCTGGAAGGATTGTCAAAGCGGGTAGATTACACACAGGTAGGGTTGCCACCCGTCAGTGACAAAAGTCGCTGAATATTGACAAAACTCGCTGAACAATAACAATTTTTCTGATTTTCCTTATCATCATAAACACCAAGCTTTGACCGAATCAACACTTAACATCAGGTGTGTTGTCTTATGGTCAAGCGTCACCTTGTCTGTTGTAAATAAAAATACAAACATTACTCATCTAAAATCTTCATTTGGAAAATTGAGAATTATCAGCTATTTTTGTCACGGACTACTAAGTATGTATAAATCAATTGTACTATCTACTATAATTATAATCATGTGTTATAGACATAATAGAATACGAAAAACACTACATTTTCATTGCTAATTCAATTGAGTTGTGCATTTTTTGTATTAAATGTGACAAGAATAGTACGCAGTACGCACCCTATCAAAATTGCTCAGTATCACAAAATCAAAGTATTCTAAAATTTAAAAAAATCTTGATGACTAAAGCGCAGAACAAATACAATAAATTAATTAAAACTTATCTACTATTTTTATTTCCCAAATTACTTAAGGTAGTTAAGGTACCTTAAGTTTTAACTACTATCATTATTTATGCAATTATGCATTTTTGAAAAAAATACAAAAAGTCGTTTAAAAATGGTGGCAATCCTACACATAGGCGGTAGATGTATTCAATTATGGTATTGTACGAAACGCTGTGTTAACATGTAAATTGGACCATCCGAGAAATTTCGTGGACTCAAAGTCCCATGCTAATAGGAAATAGCCCTTTTCCGTTATTATTCCCTTTGGTCATCCCCGTGCCCTTTGTTCGGAGATTTGGAAATTACTCTGAGCCCTTTAAATTGACGATTTTAACTGAAAGTGCTTTTGTTTTTTATATCCCGCTGTTAAAATGTGAAAACAAAATGTCTGTCTTTGTTAGAGTGGGTCGGGCGGTTTGAGATTTTTTTCGTGATTCGGGCTTAATTAATCCAAGAATAATAAATATGAGATATAGCTTAGATTTTATTAATGTTATTTAGAACTGCTAATACGCCGTACATCTTTCTGAAGTAACAATAGCCTCTGTGCACATCATCATCATCATCGTTTTTACATTCCCACTGCTGGGACTCTGGCCTTCTCCCAATCTTCATCATCATCAGCTGGAAGAAGTCCACTGTTGTTTATTACACATCCTTCTTTGAACACCATCATGGAACAGCATGTGAAAACGTGAGGAATCGCTAGCCTACACTACAATAACATTTTTTTAAAACATGACATTTTTAACTTTTTAAATGTTGAAAACAAATTCAGCTCACAATGTGTCGCAAAGATTTGTTGATTACTAGCTGTACTGTTGCTGTTGTAGATACATTTTGCAATTTTTCCATTTTTGCCCCCTTAGGAAATGAATTTCAAAAAATCCTTTCTTATTACACCCCTATACATCAAGACTAACATACCCTCCAATTTTAAGTTTCTACGACCAGGCAGCGGTTTAAGCTATGCGTTGGTATCATTCAGTCAGGATTTTTATAGATAATAAATGAAAATCTATACTAATATTATAAAGCTGCAGAGTTTGTTTGTTTGTTTGTTTGTTTGTTTGAACGCGCTAATCTCAGGAACTACTGATCCGATTTGAAAAATTCTTGCAGTGTTGGATAGTCCATTTATCGGGAAAGGCTATAGGCTATATTTTATTTCCAAAAAAATTAGGGATCCGTAAGAAAATGGCTATTTTTTAACCCAAGGTATGAAATCGAAAACCTATTTTTGCGTGCGCTGCAAAAACTATTGACAATAGAACGAAACAATGTATTACGGGTTTGTAGGTCTCATTAAGATCTACAAAAAAGTCCGCGAGAGCATATGTCTAACTATTATAGTTATGCCACAATAAGTGTTTTTTTATTTTAAAAATTTAATTTTAATGCCGCCGCTAGAAAAGGCTCTTTATTTGTACCTTGGTATTAATCCTTATCAAAATAAATTACTTTATATTTAATACTGCTTCAATCCCTTCATATAACTTTTTGAATTATTCAATTCGAACATTCCATTCGAAAGATATCACGAGTTTAAAAATGTAAGTAGAAGTAGAAAAATAAACCCGCTGCACCGCAGTGCCGCGGGAAACGCGGTGAGGTGAGGGGGGACCGAAGGCGGGAGAACATTCTATGAAATAGGTAAACTGCGGTCGCAATTTGCGAACCAGGAAGATCTTTAGCTGCGCGGTTCAAACGCACGGTCAAAAAAAATTAGAATTAAAATAGGATAATGGATACAGCAGGTAACGCGGTGAGAGGCACCGAAGTGCGGGAATAATTTTGGAGTATACGGAATATATACGCTTTCGCGCCTAAACTACTGAACGGATTTAAATGAAATTTGGTGTAGAGATAGTTTGAGCCCTGGGGAAGGACATTGGATACTTTTTATTGCGATAAACTGTAGCCCACGCGGGTGAAACCGCAGGGAACAGCTAGTATTTAAATAAACACACCCCAATTTTCACCAAACTGCGCTTTCATTTACGTCTAATTTATCAGAAATCTAATCAAAAACTCTTGCATTTTTCAGAAACGAAAGGGGAGCGATGCGATTCCATCAGGCGTAGTTGATACGGAACTAAAACGACTCGATTATTTAAACCCTTCTGTTTACACGTACCCTGCGAAACACGACTTTAATCTCCAAACATTAAGATCGTTTCAGGATGCTCTTAGTTCCATGGGATAATTGAAGCATGCCTTCATAATTTTTTAATGGGATTTTTTTGAATTTCCAAGCGGTCGGCCTGATTGCATCGTTTGTATTAACGTTTTAACTAGCAATTTAGCAAGTAAATTGTGAAATAAGCTGTTGAGTTGCAATTAAAGCCGTTTTTATACGCTTTTTAGGCTTATTTTGAGATGAATTAGACTTTATTACATTAGGGTGGCTAATGTTTAGTTAAAGGTTTGAAGGGTATGTTTCCGGTAAAATTAGGTACAAGGCATTACGATATCTTTAACGTCTATTATCTCAAGGTGAGGGCATTACTTTCTCCAATTCAATCAATTAGTAATAAGAATTAAATTGTCAATGTGTTTCTTGCCTGTTTTTTTGCCGGCGGCGTAAGGAGTTTGGAACAGACGTAGCTAGTTTTAAGTTTCACGTTTTAAAGTGATCACAACGTATCCTATTGAATAAAACACATTTGACTTTTACTTTGACTTAGGTATATATATAATATACATTGTCGCGCAGGATTTAGAACTGTTGTAGTTCAAAATTCTGGATGACACTGAACTGTCATGGGGAAGCTTCACTTGCTCGTCTGAAGGAAAACATCGTGAAGAAACCAAAGCATGGTGGTAGGGTATTTTGTAGCACTCGCTAGCTACACAAGTTAAGAAGCTGTGTCCAAGCACCTATCGGTGTGTTCCGGCAGCCTCACTTGAGAGTCAGTTCCCGGTATTTCTTTTTTTACTACTTACAGCGTAGCGTTTGACCACAAGTCACCTGATATTAATTGACGATGCGGTCGAAGATGGCGCCACACTACACCTGGACAGGGAACTGGCTCTCAAGTGAGGCTGCCGGAACACACCGAGAGGTGCTTGGCGACAGATTCTTAACATGAAGGTGGTAGCTAGCCAGAGGCGAGCACTAGAAAATGCCCTACCACCAAGCAAAAGTACCGCCAAGTATAAGTATAATGTGGTGCCACCTTCGACCACATTACTTGTGGTCAAATGCGGGTAGCAGAAGTAAAAAAGACCTTACTGTGCCCTGCAATTTCACCCGCGTTCCTGTGATTCCAGAAAATATAGTTTCTGACTTCCTGATGCGGGATATAGCGGGACAATAAGGGGAGTAACCACGGGGCAGCTAATTAACATTAAGTTACCGGTATGACGTGTAAAAAATTAACCCCACGATTAAAAGCGGTAGATTACCGTTTTATTATACACTGTTTTTTATATGCGTCCTTGTTAAGGTCGACAGGATAATGAAAAGGAACAGTGTATTTGCATTTTTTTCTTCATAATTTATGTGCATTGAGAGTACGTTATAATCTTTTTTCTGTGTGCCTGTACGCAAGATATTTATTTTAAAAAACCCAGAAAAGGTTTGTTTTATTTCGTATAAATGCATAAAATTAACATAGGTATCACAATTTTAAATTTTATTCATCATCGTTATTAGCCTGTTACATTCCCACTACTGGGACTAGACCTTCTCTCAGGGAAAAAGAGAAAGTATGGGCCGTAACTTACCACGCGGATCTAGTGCCTGATTGGCAAATATCCTAGAGTCGGAGTTTTCAACTCATTGACCGTTTTTTTTTCAATAGACAAAAGTAGACCTTAAGAGGTTATTAGGACAAATAAGGTTCCAAGAAAAGCGTTTGCTCGCCTGGTTAGCTTCCCTCAATTTAAGAATCGATTGACAAGCACATGACGGTGTGTCCGGCAGTCTCACTTGAAAGCCAGTTCCCAATCCAGGCGTAGCGTGGTGTCACCTTCCACCATATTGTCACTTAACATCTGGTGATTGGTGGGCTAACGCTATCCTGTGAAAAAGACAAAAACGATTTTTGAAATAAAACTACCAGGGTGTGTGTGCAAAAAGTGACACAGTATTGACGAATGACGTCACCGCACCCGGGGACAGGTATGACAGGGCAGAGAGTATATTTTATTCTCACCGCACATCGGCATTGACATGTGACAACCGCGACGTGCCCATCGCAGTGACGGGATGACAACTACTGAATTCTATGACTGACAAAGTTACCCTCTCTGAAGTATTGGTCAATACAAAAACTTTTAACAAAAACTACAAAATAAAGAGGTCTATCAAAATTTTAAATTAAAAAAAAAGCTTTTTTTAATAGGTTACATAATATAACTAAATCCGATGGCTCAGCGACCCAAAGTGTGTCTTGGCCTCCGAAACGAGAGAGCGTCACTCTTCTCTATCTTGAGCGATTTCAGCCCAGTCGTGATCTAGTGGGCGAGCCTAACGTGGTCGGTGAAATTAAATCGCACCGACTACGTTGGCTTGGCCACATAGACCGCATGGGGGAGGATCGGGCGGCAAAGCGTTCTTATTTGGGACGACCGAATGGCCGTAGGCCGGTCGGACGCCCTAGATACCGCTGGAAGGACGCGGTGGATGCGGACCTGCGCGAGCTCCAGGTTACATAATATGATCACTTTAAAACGTCAAACTTAAAACTAGCTGCGCCTGTTCCAACCTCCTTACACCGGCAAAAGAACAGGCAAGAAACGCCTGGCAGGTAATGTTTTGAGCGCGATCACTTTCACCAATTTAATCTTACTACTCATTGATTGAATTGGAGCAAGTTCACTACATACAACCCCAAGCTATTTTTGTCATCTTAATAGTCCGATATTTTAAGCTAATGAGATTTCTCTTGGTTGGCTGCGCACATTGGGATATGGAAACATGAACATTAACGAGTTACGGGATTACAATCAAAGCAAACCAGACCCCACAAGCAGCACCCGTTCCCCATTATCATCACCATCATCATTCTGTATCAGTCTACATAGCATAGGCCTCTCCCAAGGTACGCCACTGAGCCCGGTCTTCGGTTCTTCATAACCAACTACTGCCAGCCACTCGGCGCAAGTCGTCGCTCCACCTTGTCGCAGGGCGTCCTACACTACGTTTGCCAAGTAGCGGTCTCCACTCAAGAACACGTCTACCCCAACGGTTGTCGGTTTTGCGGCTTATATGACCAGCCCACTGCCACTTCAGCTTGCTAATTCTGTTAGCTACGTCACACACACTACTCTCTAATCTGACTTTTAATTTGATTTAGTGGACTGACAGCATCAAATGTGAATTCAATGTAGTATAGATATAACATTTTTGATATGAGCACTAATCCTTTCGTCTAGACGTCACAGCGTCTGAAGCAGCTGTTTGTGACGTCACGACATGGCCGCGTCTGGAGTTATGAACGACTCCATCTAGGTCAACATGGGGCGTTTAACGTATAACCTATACCTACCTACTCATAGAATTTAAATGACGTTATTATACTATACTACTCAAGGTTGTAGCTGATACAATTGTTTTGTGATTGCCATCAGCTGATGCTTATTGTTGTGGTTACAATTAACTAATGCTAGTTTTGGGATTAATCAGGTGATGTTAGGGATGTGACTTGGAGGAAAAAAAATCGATGAATAAATAATCGATTATTATCTCGTTAAAATAAAAAAAAAATCGATTATCAAAATATGAAAAATCGATTATTGATAAATCGACTTTTTTCAACTAATCGAAAAGTTGAATTTTTTTGTACATTGTAATAAAAATTACTTAGAGTAACTTATAACTGCAAAATTCGATTGAAATGTTTAGTTTGGCTACTCATTGGTTTAATCTGCAATAATACAAATATTATCTTATCTTTTATTACTTTAACAAAGAGAGTAGGTAAAAAAACGATTTATTTTTTAGAGAGCAAGTAAAAAAATCGATTTTTCATATTTTATAATCGATTATTAAAAATCGATTAAAATAAAAATATAATCGATTTTTTCACATCCTTAGCTGATATTGTTTTTTGTGAGCTATCTCCATTCCAAATCTTACTAAAATCGGTTCGGCAGTTACCAAATGTGGCTTTACCGCCCAAAAAAACGGACTCAATATCAGCTAAGTGTTATTCCAGGGTGCTTTCATTCTAAATTTCACTTAAATCTGTACAGCTGTTTAAGCGTAAAGAAGTAACAAAATAATTACGCTAAGTATGAAATATGCTGGCAACGCATTTACCAACAAACCTCATCCATATTAATATACATAATAAGATCGAAAACAACTTTGTTTATTTGTTTCTTTGCTACCTTTTCACGCCTAAACCGCTAAATCGAACTTGATGAAAGAACAATGGCCAAAACGGACCCGAGGTTGTATGAAAACGAGCTATACATGAAAAAAAATCTATTTTTTTGCCTATTATGATTATACAAACGAAATTTTACAAAAACTGTAGAAAAAAATGATATAATTTTTTTAATTTCATAGTATTTAATGACATTTTTTAACGTACCCGATGCTTGGACATTTTGAACGGAAGATACATATTCAACTAATTTTGTTGTACTTTTTCATTTTTCTGAACTTAGCGTTAATCTCACACACCAAAAACTGTTATATGTCTGTCGTACAACTTCAATAAGCTCGCAATTTTTCTACAAAATATATTGCGGGCAGGTCCAAGGCAATATGAAAAGTGGCCGATGTTCTTTTGTGTGGAGATAGTTCGAACCTTAGAGAGGACATACAATACTTTTTATCACGATAAAGTGTAGTCCACACAGGTGAAACCATAGGACGCAGCTAACTTATGTAGGTATATAAAGCCGAAGAATACAGCTGGGCTGGGCAGCATTTCGAAAACTTCGTCGAGTCTTCTCGTCGCAAATACCACAATGTCTGAAAACGAAGGTCTTCAACCAGTGCGTCCTACCTGTTTTGACATACGGAGCTGAGTCATGGACACTCACGGCACGACTAGTCCACCGATTTAAAGCTGCTCAGCGAGCTATCGAAAGGGCTATGCTTGGGGTTTCTCTGAGGGATTGAATCAGAAATGAGGTGATCCGTCAGAGAACTAAAGTCACCGACATAGCCCACAGAATTAGCAAGCTGAAGTGGCAGTGGGCTGGTCATATAAGCCGCAGAACCGACAACCGATGGGGTAGACGTGTTCTTGAGTGGAGACCGCGACTTGGCAAACGTAGCGTAGGACGCCCTGCAACAAGGTGGAGCGACGATTTGCGCCGAGTGGCTGGCAGTAGTTGGATGAGAAGAGCCGAAGACCGGGCTCAGTGGCGTACCTTGGGAGAGGCCTATGTCCAGCAGTGGACTGATACGGGCTGATGATGATGATGATGATATGAAGCCGAATGGTAAAAATACAATACCTACACACTACACTTTTCTAAATCGTTTAAAAGCATCCAATTTCTGAAATGTTCCATTTTCATATCCAAACAGAAAATAGAGATGCGGTCACATTGAAGTGCGGACGGTGCCCTTGGGGCCAATCATCGGCCATTGGCGGCCGTAATTCGGTTACGGACTTCCCGACAGATGGCCGGGTGTCGGACAATGTTTCGGACACCGCCTTTGAGGAATTGATGAAAGATTTATGAAGTTTTCGGACTTGACTTTGTTGGATATAGGGCTGATAAAATTCGGATCATGCTATGTATGTTTTATATACTAACTTTAGCTAGAATCTACAAGTCGTAGCACGGTCGTACTGTGTGGCTTCTTATTCTTACGCGTTTTCAATGATAGCTGTGCGCGTGGTTTTACCCGCGTGGAAATTTTCTTATGACTTTCATTACAATAAAACATAGCATATTATAATATTTAGGAATAAAATATACTAGCTTACAAGCAGTGTAAGAATTTTCAAAATCGGTTCAGGAGTTCTGGATATTACATACCTACAATATTAGTAAAGATAAGTATCTCAACACTTCCATAAATCACATACCCACCTCAATTTTCTATCGAACTCTGGAAACTGCATCAAAATCCGTCAAGTAGTTTCCAAGTCTATAAATAACAAACAAACAAAACCTTACGCTTAGGTTCAAGTGACCTTTAAATGAAAAGACTTAGCCAGTATGCAAAAACAGTGTCAACTAGCTATGCCCTGCGTTTTCACACGCGTGAATGATGCCTACAGAAACTGTGCACGTTGCAATTTTTTGGCTCACAGCAGATTGTAACAACAAATCGGTCGTCAAATTGCATTGTGGATAGGCACTTTAAGGATGTACCAACAATACATTGTAGCTGTTTTAACAATAAGAACAAATTCCTTAATAAACAGTAAGTAAACCTTACAAAATTGATCCAGCCAACGACACTTCTAATCTTATACCCAATCAGTGTAGTGGAAAATACCCCACAGAAGACAAACCCTATATAATTTGAGCCAGCTAGCTATAAGGCTATGTCGTAAGGCTTCAACTAATTGGGCCGCGGTGTGACAGCCGAGTGGATTATTACTGCACGGCACACCCCTACTGTGAGCTTCTGCTATCTATTTTACCCTATGATGGTATATGTTACTTGCTCGGTATCTTAAGGTTAATTCAAAACGGGTTTGGTTTTGGAAGGTGCTGCTTTAGAAGGCTTAATTTAGACGTCGTCGTGGAGCCCTCGACCTCATAGTAGTAATATGTCAAGCCCTAGTACTAAAATGATATATTATGACATGACATATCGATCCAAAACCGCGGATAACGGATCGGATCGATTATTAATTTCGGGCATTAGGATAGTAGTAGCCATTGGTCCATGTTGGCCTTCGGGCGGTCTGAAAACTCCTTCACTAGGGTTTGACTTGCCACTATATCACAGTATATAAAGAATAGTAGGTTAGCTAAGGCCGCTCGACGAGTTAATTTCCTACTCTTGCGGTGACGCATAGGCGGCGCGTTCCGCACTGAGTGCATGGCCGCGGCCCCGGCCGCCTCCTTTCGTTTATGTGATTGTGTGCGTGAAAAGTGCGTGCGTACACGGTGCCGCTACTCACGCACACATTCAAACCGGCGACGGCCGATTTATATGAAGCTGAACTACTACTCCTTTACTATGATAATAATGACGATGATAATTAACAAATTGGGCACAAATATTTTAACTGAAATCTCTAGGTACCATTCTAATGCTGAGGCCACACTAATGGGAAATGCCGTTCAATGCGCGATGATTGACGTTTGACATAAGTGTGGCCACGACATTGGACAACGGCATTCACATTGGCGTTTGACGTTAGCCGATAACTCAAGTGCATTCACGTTGACCGTTCAAGTGTAGCCACTCACATAATAGCGTTAATAATTAACGCAATGTTTATCGCGGAGATAGGCATTGACATTTCCCTTGACGTTGACCTTAGTGTGGACCGGGCATAAAAGAATCTAATAAACGCGAACATGTTTAAAACGCAATAAAACGTGTTAACGTTTCAATAAAAAGTTAATTAAAGGCGGACTGTTTATTGGCTGTCACTGGATATGACGGGATTAGCTGCTTTTAATCGCTGAGTTTATGACGTACTGGTGTCGACGGATGTAACGAAAACCTGCTGGGTGGGATACGTTGTTAGGTTTTAGGTTTGATACCCTTAGCGGTAAAGTAATGGGTAAATAATTTAAAAACAAGTTTAAGATTCATCACAAAATTAAGAATGAGAATAGTTAATTTGTAGTAAGTAACTACAAAAGATGAAACCATAGCTTGATGGTAGGAAATTTTCATGTGCTCCCCTGCCTATCATCCTCAAGTTAAGAATCTGACGCCAACCACCTATCGGTGTGTTCCGGCAGCCCCACTTGAGAGCCAGTTCCCAATCCAGGTGTAGCGTGGCGCCACCTTCGACCACATCGTCACTTAACATCAGGTGAGTTGTAGTCAAACAATACCCTGTAAGAAGTGAAAAAAATGTATAAGTAACTAGCTGACCCGGCAAACGTTGTTTTGCCACATAATAAATGGCTATTAAAAAATAAGGGTTGATCGTAGAAGGGTGAAAATTGAGGATTGTATGTATTTTTGTATGTTGTATCATAAAAAATAGAAATTAAAAATTTTGTCTAAAAAATAAAAAAAAAATTAGGGGTGGACTACCCCTAACATTTAGGGGGATGAAAAATAGATGTTGGCCGATTCTCATAGATACCGGATAAGCACAAAAAATTTCATCAAAATCGGTCAAGCCGTTTCGGAGAAGTATGGCAACGAAAACTGTGACACGAGAATTTTATATATTAGATAAGATATTGTTGGAAACCGGCTTTTACTTTTACTTTTTTGTTAATAATTTCATACACATTTAAGATTTAATTATGTATGTCCCAATATTGAGCTCAAAGCGGCTTGTGATGTCCAAAAAATTACTTATTTTCATGTCATTCGTAACTCGTACAGGTGGACTTCCGGCCGACGGCGCGGCGTGCGCTTCGCAGGGCGGGCGGGAACAGACTGCCCGCCCAACTTGCAATTGCAAATTGCATAAAAACTTTTCACTTTGTTTTCGTTTTAGCCATTCTAGAGCTGAAAGCGACTTAGTGCCGCGGCTTTTGGAATTTTGGAAGTATAAGTTTTTAACATTATTCAAAATTGTGTTCATACTGTAGCTAGCTATTATACGGGGTTCCACCTGTCTAGCATTTCTTGTTCTTTTGCCTGCGTAAGAAGGTCGGGACAGGCAAGACTAGTTTTAAATTTGACGTATTAAAGTGATGACATGTAATCCTACAAATAGGATAAAATAAATTTAAATGTATGTTTAATTTTTTTGTCGTTCATTTTATGTAGCAAGTTGTTATCCGTGAGGACCTAAAAAACACATAAATTGGCTCTTTGTTTTTATCTGACTGCGAAAGAAGGAGGGTAATGTTTTTCAAGTGTATGTATTTTTATTTTTTTGGCAATGCCTGTTGTCTAAATGGCTTGACGGATTTTAACATACGAGGTGTCATTAGATTCGTCTTTATTGTGCGAGTGACATAGGGTACTTTATTTTGGCGCAGTCGGGTGTTTCGTTCCTTTTGTTATGTAATGTAAACATGTATAAAGCTGTTGGTCTTTCTATTAGTAAATCAATAAATGAACATTTTTGTATTCAATTTTGACTTTAATGGTTATACAGACAGACGCGGAGAGCAACTAAGTTCTATACCATGTATCAAAATAGATGAGAAATAGTTTAGGCTTTTCTTTTCTTGTTAACATCAAAATAGAAACATACATATTATAGCCACTGGTTCCATTTCCCCGGAATCGTAACAACAATCGCGATACGTCGCCATTTTTCAACTCACTGAAGAAAGCGAATCTACGTTGTAACATTCCATTAGTGCCCTGTCACCGTCAAAAGAAAAGAAAGAAAGAAAAGCATGGAAGAATAGAAAAAAGTTTCGCGAACACATCGGCGCGGTGGGATGCGGTGATTAATGTTTGGAGAAAACTCTGTGACTTGACTTACGCACACAGTGACAAGCTTCTACGTGGATAAATGGCGCGATTTGGTAACCTATCTCAGACAAATCGAAAACATTATATGGCTGACATTTTAATTAATAACTGGGCATTTATATATATTAGAGTTTTATTTGTCAAAATACCTAACCTAGCCAAAAATATGTTTATCAAAAGTGTATGTATTGTATAATCTATGATCAACGTTTATGCATTTTGCATTATGATAGCGTAGGAACAAAACATTTGAGTTAAGACTTAAATTCCAAGAAAACTTTGTGTTCTTATAGACAGGTGTTTTAGAATGTTGACGATCACTTAGGCAACTTATTTAATTTTTTTACATGTAATAATCAGTCACTACTCAAATGATAAAAAAAACCTGTAGAACACACGTAAGCTCTAACCTAAAATCACACCACGTCCAATATTACTAAAACCAGTTACAACAGCGCAGATAAATAAAAAAAAATTCGCTCATATTTTTCAGGCTCATGCATTTAATTTGGCTGCTGCGTGAATGGATAGTGTACGCTTAGGTACTGGATTGTACTGTACAATCTTTCGAAACGATTCCCGTCTGACCCAGTTACAGTGTTTTTGGTATAATGGCAATGGTCTAGCTTGAAGTGGTTTTACAATACCGGTTCAGGGAGTGTTTGCACAGCTGTTTACAAAAATCGGTGCATTGAGTGTACGAGTAATGAAGTGTTCAACAAACTTCTCTCCATTGTGAATAGTAGAACAGTATATCTTGCCTTTGCCAGTTAAACTGGGGATTCTTTAAAGCTTGCTTGCATATATGCGATGATTCATAGCGATGATGGCTCAGTGGTAGTGACGTCGGCTTGCGATCCGTAGGACGTGGGTTCGAATCCTACAATGAGCTTGAGCTTTCGGTGAAGGAAAACATCGTGATAAAACCATAGCTTGGTGGTAGAGTATTTTCTAGTACTCGCCTGGCTAGCTACCACCCTCCTGTTAAGAATCTGTCGCCAAGCACCTGTCGGTGTGTTCCGGCAGCCTCACTTGAGAGTCAGTTCCCTGTCCAGGTCTAGCGTGACGCCATCTTCGACCACATCGTCACTTAACATCAGGTGACTCGTGGTCAAACGCTAACCTGTAAATAGTAAAAAAAAAACCTTTTTTACAGTTAAACTTAACTGTAGCTTAAACTTTAATCGTAAAATGTAACTGGAACATTGGGGTGTTCTTGAGTGGAGACCACGACTTGGCAAACGTAGTGTAGGACGCCCTGCGGCAAGGTGGAGCGACGACTGGCCGAGTGGCTGCCAGTATATGGATGAGAAGAGCCAAAGACCGGGCTCAGTGGCGTACCTTGGGAGTGGCCTATGTCCAGCGGTGGGCTGATACAGGCTGATGATGATGATGATGAACTAGAACGTGCACCATCAAGGTATACTTGACAACTTTTTGACTGAAGCTTTAATTATAATCGGTGAGATTTGGGCATTAGGGTTACCGGTAAATTATGACGTCTTTTTTACCATAGTTGGTGCTACAAATGTTTGCTTTTAACTGGCGATTTAACTGCAGATTTGACGATAGTTAATGTTAACTATAGATGGGGTTTCTAGTGTTCGCTTTGCTAGATACCACTCTCAAGTTAATAAAAACTGACAGAATTTCAATCACAACGTCTCACTCATTACCCATATCGCTGACTTGCTACATTCATGCTAGATTGTCCATACAACCATTATGATATTTTTTTATGAATAGTGCAAAAACAATTCCTTCGAGCCGGATTTGAACCAGCGACCTATGGATTACCATTATTTACCAACTACAGTCCACCGCTCTACCAACTGAGCTATCGAAGGTGACATACAAACGTGCAAAATCCGCGCACACTTGAATTTGAAGAGGAGAAAGGCGCGTACTAACTGATACTTAATCTATCGATCTAGTTTGAACCGCAGCAAAACTTACGTAAGATTGTGACGTACTAAACTGGAACATTGAGAACTGGTCGCTTAGCTTGGCCTGATAATTAATTAATGTGATAATTTAATTACACCCCCTAATACCACGAGCCCGACTTAAGAAAAATGATTTGTTTTTTCATCTGTCGCAAGTTATTTGATTGTGACGAATAGTGCTAAGGAACTGGCTCTTATCTCTGTGGCTGCTGGAACACATGTGACCACTAGTCATCTGATTTTAATTTCGTATGAATGTGTTTGACCACAAGTCATCTGATTTTAATTTCTTAGGGTGGTGTTTGACCACCAGTCATCTGATTTAATTGATTTAGGTACCGACTTTAAGATACCATCGGTGTAACCACGGAGCCTAGTTATTGTAGTAGACCATAAAGATATTGATATTTTGCTGGCGAAAGGAGGTAGGAATAGGCGTAGCTAGTTTTAAGTTTGTCTTCACATGTTGTATTTTACCAAAAAAAAAAAGGTTTAGTTTATTTGTAGGTACATCAAAGCGCTTCTCTCAAACCTTTTCTTGAAATGACGCACCTAAATTCTGCAGCAATCCGAGATAACCGCGCCAATTTACCAGCAACAAATGGCACTTGCCAATACACTTACACTCGCCGACCTTTTCACTATAACAAAAGCAAATTTCCTTTGAGTATTCAAGGAAGTTCGGCGGAGTGTTTATTGTGGTACGGTACAAAAGTGTCGGGTAAGGTGGTTGCTAATGTGGCGTCGCTTCCAATCAGGGTGTGGCCAGATTTATGGCCCCTAAGTAGGGCCGAATAAAGTAAAAGATGCTATACATCACCGCATGGGGGGATTTGCAAGTCGCATTGGGTGTTTCGATCGGAAATTTTGGTGATTAGAGGTTTTTCTTAATGGTTTCTGTACATATATTATCTAACCACCCAATTCTCGCGTGATATATTATCACATTCGATAAATATCGCAATGACTGTAAAAATCTAATAGACATTGGCGTCTTCAAAGTTATGCGCGCTAAAGCGAATAAGAAAGAATAGGAAGAATAAGAAGATACTACAATAATATTAACGTAAAGTTTGTGAGTAAGGATGGATGAATGGATGGATGGATGTTTGTTACTCTTTCACGCAATAACTACTAAACGGGTCTGAATGAAATTTGGAATGGACATAGCTTATACTCTGGATTACTTAAAACATAGGCTACTTTTTATCCCGGAAAAGGGTTCCTGTGGGATAACAGGAAGACGCTGGTGAAACGCGGGGCCCAACTAGTTTATTTATATATCCATATCTATCTAATCTATCTACCTAAATTAGGTACTATTTGGAAGACCATAGTTTTTTACATATAAAATAACATATTAAAAAATAGTGAGCTAATTAGAGAAAAAGATTAGTTAATGTTATCAATCACGATAACAACGCTACTTCATTATTTTTTAATATAATTAATTGATTAGCGTTATTTAATGAAAGTGCAATGATTATAAACATTATTTTGCATTATAGACACCCACACTATCACAAATATATATATATATAATTATATATATATTTATATAACTACAACGATAAATGCCGACACTGCCACGTTGCTTCAGAGACCACCCAACACATCACAGGTGCATGTAAATCCATAGCCCAGACTGACTACAAACACCGACATGACCAGGTAACTGCCATAATCCACCAGTCTCTAGCACTAAAGTATAATTTAATAACCGAAAAAATTCCATATTACAAATATACACCACAGACAGTCCTGGAAAACACAGAATACAAACTTTACTGGGACCGGACAATTATTACTGAAAAAACTGTGCATTGTAACCGACCAGATATTACGGTACTAAATAAACAAACAAAATCAGTATATCTTATTGATGTAGCAATATGCAATACCCACAACCTCACGACAACTCATACCGAAAAAATAGCAAAATATACCGACCTATCCATAGAAATGAATATGAAATGAATATGAAATTGAAATAATAATTACATTTCCCTTGGGTGAATTAGAATAATATATTATTATTATTGTTTATTTTTTACGATTATTTTACTATTTTAATTTTTTATTTGACTTGTAAATGAATGTTTATGCAATAAATGAATATGAATATGAAATAAAAACCCAATGGCGCGTTAACACTACAAGAACCATCCCAATAATTATCTCCACCACAGGCGTTATACCCAAAACACTCCACACAAGTCTAAACACACTCTGTCTCCCCCCAACCACTTACATCATTTTGCAAAAAGCTGTTATACTAAACACGTGCCGTTTAGTACGGAAGTTCAAAAACTTCTCATATTCATATTCAATCATTTATTCTCAAATGTATCTCTGTGTATCTCTCTCACTGTGTATCTCTCAAATGTATAATTTAATTTATTTGTAAGTTTATTTTTGATTTTTGTAGCTATTATTTATATTTATGTTAAGCACTTGGCTTCGGTCCGTGCCAATTTTAACCTTCTGTTGTGGGAGAGAAACGTACACGTTTTTTGAAAATAATAATAATAATAATGCCCGCACAATCACATACATAGGCTCTGACCCCTAACTAGGTTTCCCTGTATCTAGGGTATCAGAAACTACGAGGATCGGGGATCCACAACACCCAGACACAGAACAAATAGTTGCGCTTTTTTTTTCAATGCTTAAATATTTGTATTAGCGGGAATCGAACCCGCAACCTCACGCTTCACAGTCGGCTATCATCTGCCCATAGCGCCACATCGGTCGTCAAAAATCTTCTTACATTATAAAATATATATAAAAAATGTGTTTAGTGGACCATTACACAGAAATTGACCTAGCCCCAAATTAAGCTCGAAACTTGTAAAAAAAAAGAAATATTAAATAAACAAGACGCATTCATCCCTTCCAGTAAAATGCATGAACATAAATTATGTCCAATATAAAAACCACTCCATCATTTTCTGTCCTCATCTTTCCCATAAAACATATATACTGAAAATAAGTACCTACTCAAAAAGCTTTAATATCAAAAAATTGATACGAGAAAGTGCTCCATATAATTTTAAGCAACCCTTTGAAGGGGCTTTGGTTGAGGGCCTTTCCAAATTTCTTGTTACATCTACCAGATCGGTTGGAATCGGTTATCATGAGGTCTACTCTGAAAGGAAGAACGATTTATTCTTAATTACAGCTAACTTCAGAAACGTCACCAAAGAATTTACATGTAGGTAACCATAGTAACATTTGCAACCTCGTCTATCAAAGTCAACGTCAAAATAATAATGTTTAATTTCGTAGACTACAACATAATTATTATGGTCATGATCATTTGAACACATCGTACGAGTATTTCTTAATCTGGTAGATCTCATCGACCCGTTGGGTTAATACCGATATGTGATGATATTCATGAATATCAATAATATATTCATCAACTTCAAATACAATAATATCTATACGTGTGATGAGCACGAATATTTGTTCCTGAGTCTTGGATATTTCTATCTATATAAGTATGTATGTAGTTTTCTAGTAACCTTAACACAGGTTTCGAGCTTACCTTGGGGCTAGGTCAATTTGTGTGCAATTGTCCCTGATATTTATTTATTAATCTTGACGAATATATCACAATGATATCAGCTTTAAGTGGCCGTGTACGAATTTGTGCACAAGCTTGGTTAAATCGTTTTCTATAATCAATAATCATGCATACCTACCCTTCTGAAGCTAACTACATGTTCAAAGAAATTGATCACGAATACGATTATAATTATCCATATTCGTCATATCGCTCTGAGCTTGAAGAACGTCGATAATTCTTATGTCTAGGTAGCAAAGATGATTGTTGAATAGTGAATTTCATACTAATGTATCAGTGAAGATTTACTCGTATCGATAATACGGGCAAAAATGTGTAATTTTTCTAATATTTTGACTAATCTTAATGTATCAGTTACATTACTTAATGTAAGAATATATATCAGTTAGATTACGAGAGTGCTACATTGGACGGCTGAAATTAGGGAAACGCGAAAAGAGTAAGTTTCCATCAAATTAAAACTACCTAATACGAAAAAAAGAGCCTAAACTAGAAATAATTAAGAGGGGGCCGCACTAAATGCTTATAAAAATGTTTAATAAACTACCGGTAGAACTAAGAAATGAAAAAAAAGAAAAAATATTTCAGATTAAACTTAAAAATTTATTAATTCATAAATGTTATTATACAATTCAAGAATTCATTGACGATAAAAGCGTCACAATCTCACTACCTCTAAAATAATATTGTGTGTACCTACTTAAGTATATAATTTCTTTATGTATGTGTTGTCCGTAACTAGATTTTTATGTCATTTCTATATGCTATACCCTAACAGGGTCATGTTGTAATTTTACAATTTGCATAAATAAATAAATAAATAAATAAATAAATAAATAAATAAAATTCGCAGTAGCCTAAAGCTCAGTTCCAGCAATATAAGTCGTGAGACAGATATAATATGAAAAGGACGTCTACCAAGAATTTAATATCTAACGTTTGTGAGAGCAACGACTCTACGCGAAATTGTCGATTCAGATTTTTAAACTGGTGTGTTCAATTTTTTTTAAACTACGATGCTAACAGACATGTGTTAAAAGTTTGTTGTTGTTGTTGTTGTTTGTGACATCTCTAATTTATTTTTGTTGGCGTTTTGATTGAGTTGTATGATTGTCGAAGTTTTTTAAAACACTTTATTAGTCTATTTTGTGTGCTCTGATTTGAAATAAGCTGAATCCGAAACATAGGCAGGTATACATATTTTTTTATTATAATATATAATCATTTTTAACATAGGTATGTAATATATCTCCTGTGTCATCGTGAAATAAAACCAAAATAGAGCCTTTATTATAAAATCTATATACCTATACAAACATCAATTGCAGTATTTTAGTATCGAAAAGCTGGCCAGGTGGTACGAATTCGGTACGAAAAAAATTGGTCAGTTCAAAATTGGTTTATAGTGTAAAAAAATAAAAAAGCAAGTATATTATTAGCCATTCGCTTTGACGGGTTTGTCTACATTTGCTAGGGCTGTGCAAAACAAGAGTTCATAAGGACGAGCTCGCCCTGATGGTAGACTGCTTGAGGCGACAATGTGATGAACTGATAAGGTAGTTTAGGAGCTGTCGGTTTAATATACTAGGGTTTGTTATTTACCGAAATAGGTATAAAAAACTAACTATTTGAGATGGCGCAACGACCCAAAGTGAGTCTTGGCCTTTGATAACAAAAAACGCCACTTCGGTCTGTCCAGCGCCATCTCCTGCCAGTCCTCCACTTGGAGCTCGCGCAAATCCTTCGTGAAATAGGTATAGAACCTACTATTATATATTAATTTTTACATAATATTAATTATTAAGATAACTTGTTAAATTGTATTACAGTTTTCTTTTTAATATGTCAATTTGTTGTTGATACCGCGCCAATTTTTGCGCGTCAAGGTTGAGTGGTAGAAAATATTATCAGCATTATAAGTCAATGTGATTAGGTAGGTATAAAAAAATATTAATGAATATGTGCTCTCTAAGTAAAACCTCGTGATTTACCTTTTTATATCCACAGAGCAGCGTGAGTATTGTTTTAATATACGGCATATTTTTTTTTACTGAACCGCCTCCTAAACTTAACCTAATCTACCCACAAGAAGTCACTTCATCTCTTTCCCTCCGCTCCAAAACATCAATTTATCTCTGTCTATCCTATCGGACGTCAACTGGTCCCAGGCGGACCCGCGGGCCAAACATAAATAACTCACATCACTAATTACAGTTTACATCATTGGAACTGTGGCATTTAAATTTCAAAGAACTTCAAAGGATTATTTCAGGATAATTTAAGACGTGAAGGATATGGTTCAAAATTAACAAATTATTCCTCGAGATTGTTTTTTTTTATGGCGTCACACGATTAGTGTATTTGCCAGTGTCAAGTATAAAATATTTCAGAGAGTTGAATCAAGTTTAAATGATGATGGTGATGATGATGAGGAGATGATGGGATGAGGATAGTGTTTAAGTAAAGTAGTGGCGCTTTACTTAAACTTTGCACGGACTTTTTTGGAGCAACTTGAAAAGTCACTTTCACAACTTTATTTCAATTACCCACACTCGTACACATTAACGAACACATAATGGTTAATAATCCACCAATATTACACATTATCACTCGAAGAAACACAAGTTTTGGAAATAAAAACAAAATTTTCACGTTGACAACTCAATTGCCGCCAAAAAAGTCCTACATTCGTGTTATGTTTGCATTCAGAATTTGTTAAATACTCTATGGAAGCGTTCATAGATTATTTTTGAAAATTTCCCTTTGTCTTTTGAATTTTTTTTTCGCATTTCGCTTCCGCTTTTATAATGCGAACGGTGAAGGAGTGGAACACTTTGCCAGCTTCTTTGTTTTCCGATAGGTAATCATAGACCTCGTAATCACTTACCATCAGGTGAGACTGGGGTCAAATACTTGCCTATTACTAATTTAAAAAAATCATCCCTTGTCATCATTATAATGTTAAATATCAACTTTCTAGCGAACAAAGCCGCGGGGCGGGATTTTGTACTAATTTAATATTAATAGCTTAACAAGCTCTTATCTAGCATGATATCAGCAGAACATAGTTATCAGTTTTTTTTAATTAATTAACAGCTTTATATAAAAATGCGTAGGCATAACTTTTCTAAACATTGTTAGCTGCAATTCACATTCCTGCAGAGCGTCAACTGGGAAGACTTGTGTAGTCATGACGCTGCTTTATAGTGCCATTTTACTGATGTAAGTTTAATTTAATTCGTTATAATTATATTTTAGCCAGTATTATCCCGCTGTAAGGCAAAATCCCTGGCTCCTCAAATATTTTATTCCTTCATCAGACGGTGAAGTACATGGCATGCTCATTTTATCTTCAACTTGCTAAGTTTAGAGATCATTTTTAATTTATTTAATAAGATAGAAGATAAAAAGTATTTAAAATTAAATTACAAATAAAACATACACAGTACACTAAAAATTTGGTAAGCCTCCAGAAGACGGTAAGGTGCCCAAAATGCTGGCAGCATTGCCTCGTTGAATGGCAATGCTAATTTTTTGACCAAAGTATGAGCCATCATTTTGGTCACCCGAAGCTTTATTAATTTTAATTAATATGGTACCTAACTTTAGTTATTGTTACGATGTTTTTTCTGATACTATCACGTAGAACATTTTTAAGACATAGCCTTAATATTAGTAAAACTTTAAATTTCCGTTGATATTTTACCTTGAATTATAATTTGTATCAGAAATAAATGGGATTCATTTAAAGTCAGAAACATAAAGTATTCTGTTCTTCAGTTCTTCTCGGTCGTTAAAATTGGAGATTAAAAAAAAACTAAAGAGATTTGTGTATTTTTCCAGTAACTTGATTTAACTGTTTTCACAGGTGCATTCACGGTGCCCTAAGCAGGGTCCCTAAAGAACCCGACCTTCCATTAAGTGAAATTCCCGATACAATATGGTCTATTACGAAAGCAATGTACGGATACGAAAGTCAGGGCAAGCCTTCAGAGGACGCTGGAGATCCCCTTCTTCTGACCCCATACATTGAAGCAAACAAGCTGGTGGAAGCCAGAGATGCTGCGCGCATCGATTCTGCGTACTTACTGCCTGACATGGAAAGCTATTCGGGATACTTGACGGTAAGTTTTTTTGGAAGTCAGTTTTTGCTTGGTGGTAGATATTTTCTAGTACTCGCCTGGCTAGCGACCATCCTCATGTTAAGAATCTGTCGCCTAGCACCTATCGGTGTGTTCCAGCAGCCTCACTTGAGAGCCAATTTCTTGTCCAGGTGTGGCGTGACGCCACCTTCGACCACATAGTCACATAACATCATGTGACTTCAAGTAACTTGTGGTCAAACGCTACCCTGTAAGTAAAAAGAAGACGCAAATTCTGAACTGATCTTAAAAGACAGTTGAAGAACGATACATAGGATCGAAAGAAGTTTAGAGCTCTAAACTTTTTGACGTGATGAACTAAAGATAAGATTAGTGGTAATGACGTGGACTTGCGACTCATAGGCTGTGGGCTCGAATCTTGCAACAAACTTAAAGGAAAACAGCTAGCTATTAGCTCAAGTCTCTACTGGCTAGCTACCACCTCAAGTTAAGAATCTGATGCCAAGCACCGATCGGTGTGTTCTGGCAGACTTACTTGAAAGCCAGTTCTCAATTCATGGTTATTGTATTATGATGGTATTACCCGGTGAAACGAAGTTTATCCTGATGTTCTGTGATTATAAAAACCATTTGTGCATCCATCGCGACTAGAAATGAAAAATGTGATCGTTGTCAGGTTAACAAGATGTACAACTCCAACCTTTGGTTCTGGTATTTCCCTGTGTCCGGTAAGAAAGTAGAAGAGACTCCTTGGATCATCTGGCTGCAAGGTGGGCCAGGAGCCAGTTCACTCTACGGTCTGTTCACTGAAATAGGACCGTTTACTATCAAATCTAACAACACATTAGAAGGTAAGTGCAGATGACTTTTTAGGTCATAAGATGCCTTCACATCTTCCATATTTTTCGTCTCCATTACTTGGTAGGCTACCACTAGTTAAATTGTTAGGACCTGCGATAGTTGGCAGAGTTTGAGCAAAGAACCCGTAACTTTCAAATTTCTTAATGTTGATCGCACCCTTGCCAGCACCATACGCACCGCGTACTTGGCACTCGCGTAATTTTTTGAAGTGCTGTAGGTGCGGATATGTATCACAAGCTGAACAGGATTTAATAAAATAATTCTGCGCAAGTGAGGGGTTTACGGTGTTGGCAACTAAGCAATGACCTTAAAAGCGTATTTTCTACAGAAATGAAATACTCATGGGGTAAAAATCACTCGTTGCTGTTCATCGATAATCCAGTTGGTGCCGGGTACAGTTTCACCGATAGTATTCGCGGCTATGCTACTAATGAAACTACGGTAAGCTTTACACTATTTTTGATCCTTCCAAAGCTTGTGCATTTTTCCGGGATAGAAATTGGCCTATGCCACTTTATGGTTAATAAACAATTTCATCCAAAAAAAAAATTCAATCACGTCAAGTTCACGTCGTGTTTTCTAGTGCTCGCCTGGACAGCCCCACTTGAGAGCCAGTTTCCAATTCGGGTGTAGCGTGGTACCACTTTCGACCTAATCGTCACTTAACATCAGGTGACTTGTGGTCAGACACTATTATGTAATAGTACTAAAGAAAATATAAAAAAAGATGCCCCGTGCCCCATTGCTGTGGAACAAAAATAGAAGATGGGCGCAGCGTATCTGATCAAATGTTAGCAATACTGTGCTGTATACTCGTCACACAGCAGTACGAGCAAGTACATCTTCAAACAAGTGTGCAGACGAAGCGGTGCAAACTACGCTTACGAATTGTGTGTGGAAAGCCTTAGACTTATGTTTTAATAGCAATGGCAACAAATTTCAATACACTTTGCAGGTGGGAGAGAATCTTTACAACGCGTTGCAACAATTTCTGACTATATTTCCGGAACTTCGAAATGCTCCCTTGACCATAGCTGGAGAGTCATATGCTGGCAAATACATCCCTGCATTCGGCATACAGATCCATAGGAATAGGCACAATGGTGCACCGGTTAATCTTCAGGTGAGGTTTTCAAGATTGTTGAGGAACTGGAATAGCGGCCTCCCACCAGCAGGGATTGGATTTAGTACTCCATAGTAGTTCCTTTGCAACTTTAGGAAAAAACGTACTACTTGGAAAATGAAGTTGGCGGGGGGAAAGTACCTTATATCCCCACACACATATATGTCATTTATGTATGCGTGTGTGTGTGTGTGTATTATGTAATATAATGGCAGACGGCCCGCCTGATGAAGCCGTTACAGTCACCGATGGACATTTGCAACACTAGGGGCTCTGTCATCGCCATCATCTTGCATGATCTTTTACATGAGTCCCGTCTATGTCTTCCACTCTTCCCTGTCGGCTGGCATCGTTTCATTCCGTTCCTTTTCATTCACATCTGCTCTTAAAAAATATTTACTTACCCCTGTCTTCGTAAACAAACCAGCGAATTATTTTCAAAATTACACTGACATTGACGTTAGTTGAGAACTGACAGATGTTAAGGTCGGTGTTACCAGTATTAAAATGGTTTCTGAGGTTAGGAATGTTGAGGGATCCGTTCAAAAAACAAACAATTCAAAACTGCCTCTGTTCTAAACTCTCCCCTTTAGAATCCATCCACCTTTTCTTTGGTCTTCCTCTTCCCTTCCATCTATCAACATTCGTATTCATTATTATTTCTTTCTCTTTATTATTCTTTTCTTTTATTTCTTTTTCTCTCTTTCCTTTATATGAATAAGGCATTTCGTTTAACTAATCTTCTTTATTTTTAGAGATTAGCTATTGGCAACGGATGGATAGATCCGTTGACAATGCAGAGGTACAGCTATTTTGTCCGTGAGATTGGTATAGTGGACGATAGAGTAGCTGATAAGATGAAGGAATACGAGAAGAAAGTCGTCGAGGCTCTCGAAAATAATCAAACGATGTATGCTTATTACGTAAGTACCTAAATCCTACTGTATATATATTTAATGCTAGCAGGTTATCGTTTGACCACAAGTCACCTGATGTTAAGTGGCGATGTGGTCGAAGGTGGCGTCAAGCTACACCTGGATTGGGAACTAGCTCTCAAGTGAGGCTGCCGGAACACACCGATAGGTGCTTGGCGACAGATTCTTAACATGACGGTGGTAGCTAGCCAGGAGAGTACTAGAAAATACCCTACCACCAAGCTATGGTTTCATCACGATGTTTTCCTTCGCCGAAAGCTCAAGCTCATTGTAGGATTTGAACCCACGACCTACGGATCGTAAGCCGACGTCACTACCACTGAGCCATATCGCTATTAATAATTCATATTATTCTTTCATATTATTTTTTCTTTATTTTTTATTATCATTTTAAATATGTATATTAAATGAACTTTACTTTTTCCTAAAAGAGTCTCTTCATACATTTTTAAAAGTTCTGGTATACAAATATGAAAATACCATAAAATGTAATACATAATATTAATACTCATAATATAACACATAAATATGCTCTTTTCCAGAACTACAATCACGTCATGCACTTGATTGAGATACATTCCCAAATACCCAGTTTCTACAACTACCTCCAAGGCGAAACAACCCTCGAAGGTTCTTGGATTCATTACATTCAGCGCAAAGAGTTCAGGAAAGCACTGCATGTCGGGAACACCCCTTTTAAGTTCCTATCCGGCGTAGTTCATACCAGACTGTCCCAGGACTTTATGATAAGTGTCAAGAGTTGGTTGGAGGAGTTGCTTGATCATTATAAGGTCATGCTTTACAAGTGAGTCAAAACATTTTGAGGGTACTCATAAGATCTCAAAATCTCGATCGATCGATTGATCTCGTAAAACAGGGGTTCTCAAACATATTTTGTCGACTGCCCACTTTGAAAATAAATTATTTTTAGCGCCCCCCTCAAGCCTCTACGCTCCGATTTTTTTTCTGGGTCTTTTACCGCCCCCTTTAGGCCTGCAGCGCCCACAAGGGGGCATTATCGCCCACTTTGGGAAAGGCTGTCGTAAGATGACAACGGGTCTCTGTTTCCTGAACTTAAGACTTGATTAAGATTTGTCTCTATCTATTTATCTATCTATATAATTATGTGACGGAGAGACGTCAGGGTTGGTGTATTTTGGAGGCACGATCTTCTTCGTTCATCGTGCAGGAGTATTTTCAGAAATAAACACGCCAGAGAATTCTTTCATCTGTTTGTATTCCTTCGACAATGGTTCTTATTTTAAAACCCTTATCATGATCTTCGAGTTGTTGCTTCATTGCCCACGCGTTCAAGAATGTTCGGTTGTCATTCTCAACCGAATGACGTGTACAACGCTTTGACGTTGACACTTGACAGTTTAGAGAACTGACTAATGCAAAATACCGTCATCCATTTGGAAATTTGGGTACCTACTTTGCCTCTTCGAAAATCAGCTGAGACGACCACGCTGCGATGTATCTATTCATTTATGTACGACTATGTTTGTTATAAGTCCTTTAAGTCCATTTGTTAATAGCGGATGTGGTAAGCGACGTATGAGTAGAAAATCTATTATCTAAAAGAGTTTTGCGATCATAACTAATTGTTATATTCGACACATTTACTTATTGAAGCTATAACAATTCTGTAAAACTGTAACACATCTATGAAGCGCTGTAACAGCTAAGTAAAACTGTGTAGCCTGGTGAAACTATCATGATTGATTGAGAGCAATTCAAAGAAAACATTGCATTTTTCCAGTGGTCACTTAGACGTCATAGTGGCGTACCATCCGTCAGTGAATACATACAACTCACTGAAGTTCTCTGGCTCCGCCCAATTTAAGAATTGTACGCGAACACCGTGGTTCCACGACCAAAATTTGGCTGGGTAAGTAGCTATTATTTTTAAAGGAAAACACGTGTGAAAGATAGGTGGAAAAATGGCAAAAAATATTGGTGATAAAGAAACCAGGATCTGATGATGGCATCGCAGAAATATCTAGGGGAAACAGAAGTCAGCTTTTTTTTGGTTAACAATTATACTGGTCTGGTTTATAATTTGTTATTTCGGATAGAAATAACGAGAAAAGTCAGGATTTCTGTTTCTTTTAACACAGTTGTTGTTGTTGCAGGTATTACAGAGTGGCAGAAAATCTGTTAGAAGTGATGGTGAGAGGTTCCGGACACATGGTGCCGGTAGATCAACCATCAGCCGCTCTCGGACTCATCTCAGCATTCATCCGCGGCACCTCCCTTAGCAATGATACTGTCAGTTTCGTTGAAAACGGAAGTGATTCGCTTAGAACGCGTCTACTACCTTTTGTGTAATTAAAAAAAAAACCAGCCAAGTGCGATTCGGCCTTGCGCACGACGGGTTCCGGGGGGTACCGCACAATTATCCATAAAAACGGTAAAAAGCAGGGTTCCGTATCGTTATCTATAAAACCGCCAAAAAACACTGTTATATGGAGGCCCCTTTAATGTTTAATTGTATTTGGTTTTTTAGCATTTGTATTTATAGCGGCAAAAGAAATACATCATCTGTGAAAATTGCAACTGTCTAACTATCGTGAGATACTTAACGGATTTGGATGAAATTTGGAATATCCAATGGCTGGTTGTTATAAATATGGCTGTGGGATAATCAGCTCAATTAAAACGTCTATAAAACGTGTTAATTAATGTTTATTTTTTCCGCTGCAGTACCTATGTCAAGTATTTATATTTGACTATCCGTGCGACGCGCGGTATAATGTATCACTACATAGTATAAAACAAAGTAGCTTTCGTTGTCTGTTCCATACTCGTAGTATAAAACAAAGTCGTTTCCCGCTGTCTATCCCTATGTATGCTTTGATCTTTAAAACTACGCAACGGATTTTAATACAGTTTTCAGCAGTTGATAGAGTGATTCAAGAGAAAGGTTTTTATGTATAATTCATACATATTATAGTACAGAAAAGCCGAAAAATTTAAAGATTTGTAAAATACTGCCCCGTATCCGTATCTACATTTATATTGAATAAGATAGTTGATAAAACATCTTTATCCACCACGCCATCGGTACATGGTGGAGATTCCACCGATTCGCACGAAGCGTTTTGATTCTACCTTCATCATGCGTACCGCCAAGGCGTGGAACTCCTTGCCAGAGTCTGTTTTTCCCGTTCGCTATAATTTGGGGATCTTCAAGGCAAGAGTGAACAGGTACCTTCTGGGTGTGCGTGCTACACCGTCGACCGCATCGTCGCTTGGCAACAGACGGGATGGCGGTCAAACGCACACCGATTAGCAATAAAAAAAAAAAAATCTTTATAGACTTACAAACTGTAACTGTTAGCGAAGCAAACTTTGAGAATCATTAAAAATGCAATAGAAGTGTAATCTTCTCATAAATATAAAGCAAATATTAAAGTTTCAAGATAACGTTTCAGGGGTGTTAAAATATTCATCTTGAATTTATAGTAGACGTTATATTAGTTATTGATATTAATAAAGTCTATTACGTTGTAACTGTTACTGATACTCAAAGTATCTAAGACGTAGTTGAAACTACCTTAATCAACAACATTATATTGAGGGGCTATTTGTATGAAGCAATATGTTTTTAAAGTTCACAGTAAATAAAGAGCTGTTTAGCGCTGGTTTTATAAATGCCCGTAGTTTAAACGTCAGACCAAATTTCGGTAAATTTGAAATTTTTGTCAAATTTTCCGTACTAAAATTTGACAATATTACTAGGATCAAACTTACTGAAATTTGGTATGACATTGGTATTTGGGACGTTTATAAAACCGGCCCTTAAAGTTACTGTACGTAAAAATATAACATAATTTGTGTTTAACGTATTTTCTTTCTTAAATCTGCAACTTTATATAGCTCTACTGTAAACTTCAAAACATGTCGCTCGATACAAATAGCCTTTCGCCCCGCGATATATTTTTACTACACTGAGAAAAATTATCTGACTTTCCTTCTGAGTCTTCCAAGACCGATTACTTCCTTATTTTACCTTAGATTTCCTTCTGAATCACAACTCCTTCCCTTTTGACTCAGAAGGAACATGGTATTTCGGAAGGTCTTTTTTTCTCTGTGTATAGGTATTTGTCCTGTTTTTTTTTTGTGTAGATACCTACTTTTTAATAAAAAAAAATCTCAGTCATATCATTTTTTTTATGTACCTCATTTTGTGGCAAACACGCAGGCGGCTGATGGTAAGCGTTTTCCATCGCCTATGGACATTTTTATACTAGAAACGTTGCCGATCCTGAAGAACTCCTTCCACACCCATCTAATAGAACTGCAGAATGCTCGTTTGACATGCGGGAGAAAGGAGCGCATAAATCGAGCGGTATTATGACTTCGAGTATGTATATTAGAGCATACAGTGGACGGCCGAGTGGCCGTCGCCCGTCGCCGGCCGTCCCAGATCTCGCTGGAAAGACGAAGTCACGAAGGATTTGCGCGAGCTCCAGGTGGAGGACTGGCAGGAGGTGGCGCAGGACAGACCAAAGTGGCGTCTTTTGTTATCGGAGGCCAAGACTCACTTTGGGTCGTTGCGCCATCTCAGTTAGTTAGTTATGTAAATTAAATACTAATAATTGTAAAAAGTAAGTACCAAACATAAAACATTTGCACGTCTGCTTGCAGACCGATTACAGCGTCTGTAACCAAATCTGCACCTCATCATCATCAGCCGGAAGAAGTCCACTGCTGAACATAGCCTTTCCCTTTGAACGCCACCATGAATGGCTATGAATGGTATTCTGACAAATAATTTGATTTGATTTGATTATTTTGAGAAGGACTTTTTAGACAGTTATAAAAAAGAGCTTTGTTTTTATGAGTACGCGTGTTGCTCGCCATAACACGACCTGCTCGTGATTTAGTGGCGGTTCATAAAAAGCGTGCGCTGCGCTGGTTCCGCCGTTTATTCAGATTTAGTATTATTTAAGCGTTTCTCAACGAAAATAGGATTAGACGTTACAAACGACCGTTTCTGTAAATGTGTACTCGACTCGTAATTCAGCGCTCAGTGTTAAGTAACTTAAATGAGTATTTAAGTGCCACTAAGTTTGTACCGAACGTGGCGATGCGAGAAATGGATGTGGCTTCAATGCAATTGTTTATGTTTTTTTTATTTTTTTTATTTTTTATATTTAATAATCAGTACGGATAAAAGAGGACGCCCTAGAAAAAGGTGGATAGAAGATATAAAAGCGATAGCAGGAAGCGAATGGAGAAAGATAGCTATGGATAGAGAGGAGTGGAAAAAGCTGGAGGAGGCCTTTACCCGAGAAGGGGTTCCGATCAATGGTACTGAAGAAAGTGATTAAAAGATATATAAATAAATTCATATATATTATGCATAAATATTTTTTAAAATAATACTTTGTGAAATTAAAATCATAATATTATTGTATCAAATATTATAATTTATAACGCATGAATAATTGTAGATTGGAAATAAATGGGCTTTATTATTATTATTATTATTATTACGGATAAACCACTTACACTTATAATAATACAATTATAATAATATGTCAAAACAAAAAATATCTAGGTCAAATAATTATCAGAGTCACAATCAAATTAAATTAGATAAAATACAATAGAATAGAATAGAAACATTAATAGAATAGAAAACAATGGAAAAATAGAACAATTGTAGCATAAAGGTTATTTACATATAAAGACACCACTATCACGCATTCGCCTCGCAGTACTTCAAGCATTCTGACAATATTACATTGAAATAACAGTAGGTTACTGCGGAGAGCGGAACGTGGAGCTAGCACCAGAGACAATTACGAGTCATAATAACTTTAATAATAATTTATGTCAATAAATATAATATATTATGAACAGTCACAATAACTATAAACGTCCTACTATCCTACTAATATTATTAATGCGAAAGTTTGTGTATGTGTGTGTGTGTGTGAATGTTTGTTACCACGTATCAACGTAACTACTGAACTGATTATGACGAAATTTAGAATGGAGATAGCTTATACTCTGGATTAACACACATGCACTTATTATCCTGGAAAAAGATTCCTACGGGATAACGGGAAGATTCGGGTGAAACCGACTGGTATAAAATAAATGTCACTGTCAAATGATTTTTTTTTTGATTTCATTTCATTTATTATACATACCGTATCCATTCCAACTGTGCTCAAACTCTTACGACCTCCACCGATCCCTAATACTAACTGTGATTAATAGTCTGCCGTAAGACAAGGGTCTAAACCGACTCCGACATTACGGTCTGAAGACAGCTTTATTATGCCAACTCTTTGTTTGTCGTCGCTCGTTTGTGTCTGCTGGTTGTAGTTATCACAGACTATTCTACTACTAGTTGCGCCCCGCGGTTTCACCCGCGTCTTCCCCTTATCCCACAGGAACCTTTTTTCGGAATAAAAAAGTATCCTATGTGTTAATCCAGGGTATAAGCTATCTCCTTTCTAAATTTCATCATAGGTTTAGTAGTTACGTTGATACGTGGTAACATTCGCACACACACATATTTGGTGTGAAGAGTGAAGATAGTTCGAGAGAGAAGGACAAAGCATACTTTTTGTCGCGACAAAGTGTAGTCCACGTGGGTAAAACCGCGAGGCGCAGCTGGTAGGCTATTACCATAGTAAAGGAGTAGTAGTTCAGCTTCACATAAATCGGCCGTCGCCGGTTTGAATGTGTGCGTGAGTAGCGGCACCGTGTACGCACGCACTTTTCACGCACACAATCACATAAACGAAAGGAGGCGGCCGGGGCCGCGGCTATGCACTCAGTACGGAACGCGCCGCCTATGCATCACCGCAAGAGTAGGCAATTAACTCGTCGAGCGGCCTTAGCTAACCTACTGTTCTTTATATACTGTGCTATTACTGTTGTTTGAGTAAGTAGGAACGTAAAAGTAAGATGATGATGACGATGGAAATGATTTTGTAAAGTACCTAAACATTGCTTAGTACAAGTAGGTATCAACATTTCAAGCCTTCGGGTCTAAAGATATCGCCGAAGTACCAAGACGCAAGCTTTTAAATATTTCCCCGCCCTTGATTTATCGCCCGCCTTATAAAAGCTTCCCGCAGGGCGGCGGAGCCTTCCATGCAGCTTTTAGGCATTTTTTGCTTTAATAAAAATCGCTACTTTGGCCCGTTTCAGGGGAATTTTAATTTTTGCCACTGCCAAGAATGCCAAGAAATTTCTTTGATATTCTTACACTTTTATTCATAAGCCCGTATTTTCGGTTGTCCGTCAGACTTGGTTTGAAGAAATATTGGAAAAGTTGTTTGTTTTCGTAAAAGACACAATAATAAGAGCAGTTATAGCGATATGGCTCAAAGGTAGTGACGTCGGCTTGCGATCCGTAGGACGTGGGTTCGAATCCTACAATGAGCTTGAGCTTTCGGTGACGGAAAACATCGTGATGAAACCATAGCTTGGTTGGTGGTAGGGCATTTTCTAGTATTCGCCTGGCTAGCTACCACCCTCATGTTAAGAATCTGTCGCCAAGCACCTATCAGTGTGTTCCGGCAAAAAATCAAAATCAAAATCAAAATCAAAAATATGTTTATTCAATAGGATACATTGTGATCACTTTAAAACGTCAACTTAAAACTAGCTACGCCTGTTCCAACCTCCTTACGCCGGCAAAAGAACAGGCAAGAAACGCCCGGCAGGTAATTTTTTTGGCGCGATCACATTGACAATTTTATTCTTATTACTAATTGATTGAATTGGAGCAAGTTCACTAAAATCCCAAGCTTTTTTTTTTTGTCATCTAATAGTCCGATATTTTTTATTTAGCTTTACTAATAATAAGATTTCTCTTGTTTGGTTGTACACATTGGGATATGGGAACATGAATATTAACGAGTTGCGGGATCACAACCAAAGCAGACCAGACCCCACAAGCAGCACCCGTTCACGAGTTGACGCATGTGCCAGCCATCGCTCTCCTCGACCATATGAGAGGGAAGAGGGCGACCCGACACATGACGCCGCTGCAAGCAAAGTCACTTTCGTGAGCATGACTGTTTTGGCTGTTTACCGAAAATGGTTAGAATAGGGGAAATAGGGAGAATAGATAGATAGAAAGAAAGATAGATAGATTAACTACAATCCCAAGCTTGTTTGTCATCTAGATAGTCCGATATTTTATAATAAGCTTTACTAATGAGATTTCTCTTTATACGAATTTGAAATTTTGTTATAGACAAGTCTTGAATTTCACTTGGGATTTTGTTGAAAAAGCGTACACATTGACCTTTGAACGAGTTGCTAACTTTATGGAGCCTAGTGGTGGGTACAGCAATTTTATCTTTGTTTCTAGTATTAAAATTGTGATAATCACTTCTCTTTTTGAAGCTATTTAAATTTTTCCGTATGTACATTACATTTTCATAAATATATTGACAAATAACTGTCATTATTTTGGTTTCTTTAAACTTAATTCTTAAAGATTCTCTGGGGCCCATGTTATAAATCGCACGAACAGCTCTCTTCTGCAATACAAATATGGTGTTAATATCAGCAGCGTTTCCCCACAGCAATATTCCATAGGACATAATGCTGTGAAAATAGCTGAAATAGACTAGTCTGGCTGTATCAACGTCAGTAAGGTGACGGATCTTCTTTACAGCATATGCTGCAGAGCTAAGTCTGCTCGATAGACTGACAATATGTGGACCCCATTGCAATTTGTGATCTAAAGTTATGCCTAAGAATACTGTAGTCTTGACAAGGTCCAATTCTTCGTCCTTAATTTTTACATTTGTTGGTACTTCTTTAACATTGGGCAGCACAAATCTCAAGCATTTTGTCTTTTTTCCATTTAACATCAAATTGTTCGCATCAAACCAGTCTGTAACTTTGGAGAGAGCATTGTTCACGTCGTCAGAAATGTTATGTTGTCGCTTTAACTTAAATAAAAGCGACGTATCATCAGCAAACAATACTATTTCGTGATTGTCACTAACAAGGCTGGGCAAATCATTGATGTAAACTAAAAACAGAAAAGGTCCGAGTATTGAACCCTGCGGAACTCCCATTGTGACTACTGACCCCGAGGATCGCTTCCCGTTCACGTCAACTCTCTGAATCCTATCACTAAGGTATGAGGCTACAAGGTCCAGAGGAACACCTCGAATACCATAGTGCCGGAGCTTCCTGATCAGTGTCTCGTGGTGAACACAATCAAATGCCTTGGACAAGTCACAGAACACGCCTAGAGCGTCCCGTGACTCCTCCCAGGCATCATAGATGTGAGTTAATAACTCGACACCAGCATCAGTAGTAGAGCGACCACGCGTAAAGCCAAACTGTTTTTGATTAAGTAATTTGTTTGCTGAGAAATGTCTTTGCAATTGATTTAGAATAAGTTTTTCGAATATTTTACTAAATATTGGTAATACTGATATTGGTCTAAAGTTAGTAGGGTCAGTCGTTGTACCCGATTTAAACAAGGGTGTTATCTTACTATGTTTCATCAGATCAGGAAACACGCCGTCGTCAATACATTTGTTAAATATTAGGGCTAATTCGGGTGCAATCATTTCAATTAATGGCTTAACAACGGTCACGGATATACCCCAGAGGTCAGTAGTTTTCTTGACATTAATCATATTAAAAGCTTTTACTACATCTTTGCAACTAACATAGTCAAATTGAAAAGGAATTTCGCACTCTGGTACATTTGTTTTTAACATAGATTCTGCAATGGTGTGCGATGAGTTTAAGAACTTAGTAGTAGAGACTGGAATGTCAGTGAAAAAGGTTTCAAATGCTTTAGCTACTTCAATGTCAGTCTTGACACTGGTATCGCCAATATTTAGGTTGTAATTATTAGCTTGAGACCTGACTTTACCAGTCTCACTATTTATAATTTTCCAAGTTGCTTTAATTTTGTCATTACTATTTTTAAGCTTAGAACTTATATAACGAGACTTTGCAATGTGACAGACCGTCTTAAAAATTTTTGAGTATTTTTGAGTATGTTTTTACAGTTTCTTTAAACTCATTACTAGTATTATATTGTTTTTCACTGTAGAGATCGTACAGCTTTTGCCTGCTTTTGTGAATACCAACTGTAGCCCACTCCGTAAAATTAGGTCTATCAGAAACCATGATCGTTTTTGGAGTAAATATCGTGTTGAAAGCTTTGCTAAATACGCTGAAAAAAGAGTTGTATAAATCATCAGCATTTCTACGATCCGGTAAAAAAGGAAGTTCATCGATCAGCTTTAATTTTATTTTCTCCATCCGATCAACGGTCTCTGGTACATATGTGACAGATTTTTTTCCATTAATTTTTATTTTATTTTTAATTGTAATTAATTGACCACAATGGTCTGAATCTAATTTACTTATTACACTTTGACTAATTACATTCACATCTGTAAAAATATTATCTAAACAAGTAGCCGTAGTGGCAGTTATCCTTGTAGGCTCCATAAACAAATTTCTCAAATTAAATGATTTAAATAAATTAGTTATTCTCGTACTTAGAGTAGAAACATCCAAAAGGTTTACATTGAAATCTCCACAGATAATAATTTGTTTATTTAACTTGGATATTTTGAAAAGAACTTCCTCCATTAACTTTTCAAAATCATCATATGAACTAGTTGGAGGCCTGTACACACTTAAAATAATGAACTGCTCCAATTCTACACAAGCTATTTCGATTATTCGTTCAGCTGAGTAGTGGACGATGTCTTTGCGTTCTTTGAATTTAATTTTTTTATTTAATAGTATTAATGAACCACCATGAATTGCATTAACTCTGCTGAACGAACTACCAACTTGGTGATTGTTAAAACTAAATATGTGTTCATGATTTTTGAGCCAATGCTCAGTAATGCAAAGAATGTCAATGTTATTGTGATTCATGAACAACTCAATTTCTAAACATTTGCCCTTCATCCCTTGAATATTCTGGTGGACCAGGTTGAATTTATTTACATTTTCGTTAACTATGATTTGTGATTTTGGGCAAGATTTGTAAACAATATTTTTTGATTTAATTGGGCTAGAGACTTCCTCTATTGTCATGCCACTATGTTTAAATTATTTGGAATTGTTTCCAACTGTTGAATAGTGTTGTCAAGACAGTACTCAATAGAGCACATTTGTTTAGCCAAGTTATTGGCTGTCTTATTAAAATAATAAGATAGCGAATTAGCTACCCGTTGTTTATAATACTTTTTAAGACAATAACTGTCTTTGGTCAAAAAATATTTTTTACCAACAATATTGTTAGTGTCAATCAGATTAATTTTATTATAATTACATGACAATTCATGTAAAGTCAAATTTAACTTATACCTAAGGTTGTTTTCTGCTTGTGACAAACTGTGACTATAGGGGAAGGTAAACAATATAATTTCATTTACTTGTAATAATCTTAACGTTTTAACATATTCATTTAGCTCATTTTCATTGACATTTCCTCTATTCCCAATTAAAATTATCAGATTTGAGTTGTGGTTATATTTATATTTTTCTATTTTTGGCATCAACTCACGCAGACTAGAATTGGGCATACAATTATTTATGAGCCGGCATCCAGTGTTCATACCTACTCTTGAACCCATATGCTTACCAATTTCATCGCTGAACATAACATAATTTGTTTCATTTACACTATCACCAGACAAGACATTCAAACTGTCTGACATTTCTGGTAATGATGAAGCAGTACAAACCGGCATTGGCTGTTTTGTGAGTTGACAGTCACATGCTGTGTCAATATTTGACTCAACACACTCTAGGTTGCTGTGGCTCAATTTGAGCAATTCATCCATCGCCAATATATACTCCTTCATCATGTACTGAGACTGTTCATAACGGCCACTGATAGTAATTAGTGAAGTCTCAAGGCTGGTGATTTTTGTTTGCAGGTCCTTTATTTCAGATTGATATGTTATGCTGGTAGTTTGCAACTCTAGTTGATACATTTTAATGTTATCTAATAAAGCAATTTTATTTCTTTTGTTTTTTATTGACTTCACTAAATTTTTTTGGCTCTTTAACAATTTTTTTGTTTTATTGATATTTTTTTTAATTTTAACATATTTCTTTAGTTTGTTTCTGCTACAAGGGTAAATAGTTCCCACTGTGTCATCATTTGTAAGGTCAATAGTATGAGTGGTTCCCACACCCCCTGCAGCAGAGACGGGAAGTGACACTAAAGGCAGCCACACTAAACTTGAAAGCCAGTTCCATGTCCAGGTTTAGCGTGGCGCCATCTTCGAGCGCATTGTCACTTAACATCAGGTGACTTGTAGTCAAACGCTACCCTGTAAGTAGTAAAAAAATTAGGGATATCTATTGATTTTATAAAAAACAAAATTCCGAAAAAAATTTAAAGAAAAACCGATTTTAGTCCAAAAGAGCCAAGTGGAATGCTCAGGGGTGGTAACTTGTCTAGTACCACGACGATGGCTCCTTTCCTACGTCATGAAATACATCTTCACGCCTTTTGGTACAGAAGTCTTATCATATAGGTACATATCTAAATATATATATAACTCAAAGGTGACTGGCTGACATAGTGATCTATCAACGCACAACCCAAATCACTAGACGGATCGGGCTGAAATTTGGCATGCAGGTAGATGTTATGACGTAGGCATCCGCTTAGAAAGGATTTTGATTAATTCTACCCTCAAGGGGATAAAATAGGGATGAAACTTTGTCAATTTTAAACCTTAAAATTTGAAAAAATTTGGTAGTTTATAACAGTATATTGTCCATCATGTTCGATCCCGGGCCATCGTTTTGACCCTTTGGTATGATACGACATCAATGAAATACTAGAAAATGCCCTACCACCAGGCTATGGTTTATTCACGATGTTTTCCTTCTTACAAAGGAATACATTTGCTTGAACAATGTTCTTACGTCTTCTCATAAGATAGAAATTAATATAGCTGATACAAAGTTGAAAGCGGGTAAGCTACGTCAAGTTTCAACACAGAATAGTTTGGACGGAGTTACTTCAGACTTCATTAAACTATCTAAAACTAGGAGATGGGATATTTAACTGAGAGATAAAAAATCGTGTCTTCGTTAAAATTTTAGTCCTCAAATAATAATTAATTAAACCAGTCTTTTATTGAACAAGCTTAAAGTTTTAAAGTTAAAAACCTACACGGTTTTAAAGCAAGGATGGCTGAGTGGTCGTAACGTCGGATTGCGTAGGTTTTGGTTTCGAATCCTACAATGAGCTTGAAATTACGATGAAAGAAAACATCGTGATGAAACTATAAATTGGTGGTAAGGCACAATTTCTAGTGCTCGCCTGGCTAGCTACCAACCTCAAATTAAGAATCTGTCGCCGAGAACCTATCGGTGTGTTCCGGCAGGCTCACTTGAGAGCCAGTTCCAGTCCAGGTGTAGCGTGACGCCTTCGACCATATACCTATCTTTATGACGAGTTTGTTACCAAAATGTTTGCAGGAAAACCACTTCGCACCACGGTATCGTAATTAACTACCTTTACGATACTTGATACAGTTCACAAAACTTGCAATACTGTGTATGTACATAAACTGTTATGCCCGGGCCACACTAAGGTCAACGTCAATGAAAATGTCAATGCTTATCATCGCGATAAATATTGCGTTAATTAATTATTAACGCAATCATGTGAGTGGCTACACTTGACCGGTCAACGTGAATGCACTTGAGTTATCGGCTAACGTCAAACGCCAATGTGAATGCCGTTGTCAAATGTCGTGGCCACACTAATGTCAAACGTCAATCATCGCGGCATTTTCCGATGGTGTGGCCCCAGCATTGCGAATAAAAAAATAAAGTTCGCTTTTGTTTTAAAAATGTGAGTGCTTAACAAAACAATTGACAAACTACAAACTTGGCAATTATATACGATACTTCTAAAACCCGACCACTTAAACAATTTGTAACGGGTAACATGCATTCATACCATCACTTTGTCACACAAAATACCACGTTTGCAAACCATAACTAGGTAAACAATTTGAAAATGAAATCTAAACTTTAAAAACAAAGTCGCAGGTTCTAGATTTGCGTACAATCTGATTTTATAGACGACAATAAACTGTTACATGTCCCGGCTTTAATATAACACATCGGAGACACTAAAAGATGACGAGAAGTACGGTGACGTCTAAAATTGGTTTTCTGTGATGCATTGTCAGTTCAATAATAAGTATATTATCGATACTGGTGTCGATCCGGTTTTACATTCTCCTAAACTAAACTAAATTTGACAGGTCTAATAGTATTGCAGTCTTTTTCTAACCACTGAAGTAAAAAAAGGATGGCATTACTTACTATTAGACCTGTCAAAATTAGTTTAGTTTTAGAAAATGCAAAACCGAATCGACACCATTAGATACCTACGAAGTTTCTAATCCTAGTTATGCACCAGAAGTTCCGGAGATTAGCCGTAATATACAACTATCTATAACCTACAATAATATAATTACAGAAAAAATATTAATGTTTGAAAATATTATAAAATAACAAAAACAAGTCTGATTGTCACTTGTCAACTTGAACTGTTAATGTTATACATGACGCTTAAAATCAGCTGAACAGACAGAGAGTAATGGGTTGCATTAACACAAATTATCACACCACGAACATCCAAGAACCGTGGACAACACAAACGTCAGTGGTCTTGATTGGGTATAATCATCACTTCATCACTTTTATCTTATTTGAATTAATTGCTTATCACCTATACGTTTGAAGATTGAAATTCAGACCACGTATTAAATATGAATATCATTATTATATTTATCACCAATTACGTCACAATGAATATTATCGATCAAAACATTTTTTTTCTGAAACTCCCGATGTGCCAGTTTATAGCCACATACTGTACTTACGAGTGCATCAATTCTATCAATTCATTCACTATTCCATTCGAATTACCCTTTTGATTCAATTTTGGAACACTCACTGGCCGTTTTTGTTTTTTAATTAATAATAGATATGTACAGAGGTACGATTCGGTGACAGTGCCTGCAAAAAGTTTCGTTTGGATTTTAAACGAGTACTTGATTCGATTTTGCGTACACTCACAAAGTCACAGACCGTTTCTGTTTTGTAATTAATGATATATGGAGCTACGCTTCTGTGATAGTGTAAAAAGTTCCGTTTCGTTACGTTTGGTTTTAAAACGAGTACCAGATTCGCTTTTGGGTACACTCACAAAACGTTTTTATTTTTTAATCAATGATTTATATAGGTACGTATCGAGGTACGCTTTTGTAACAGTGTTTTCAAAACGTTCCGTTTCGTTACTACGTTTGATTTTTAAACGAGTACTTGATTCGTTCCTTTGATTCGATTTTGGGTACACTCACAGACAGTTTTTGCTTTTTAATTAATGACAAATATGTATGGAGCTACGCTTCTGTGACAGTGTTTTCAAAAAGTTCCGTTTCGTTGCGTTCGGTTTTTGAACGTAGAAGCACTTTATTCGATTTCGTCGGTGTATGCAATTTGATTGATGGTATCTGTGACAGTTAATGGTATTACGGGGTAAAGTGGCGACAATGTTTGCTGGTGGATGCGACTCGTAACTCGTAAAGCGATTATTGTGTGGCTTTATTGAATGACTTTGAGCGATCGTCGTTTCTTTGAGAGATTGGCGGGAAGATTATTTGATGGAACTTGTGTAGAAGTCTATGAAATGAAGTAAAGAGTATTTATTTTCTCTACGGCTAACATTGAGGTTTTTTTTTACACTTTGCAGTAGCATTTGACCACAAATCACCTGATGTCAAGTGACGACGTGGTCGAAGGTGGCGCCACGCTACACCTGGACTGGGAACTGGCTCTAAAGTGAGGCTGCCGGAATACATCGATAGGTAGGTAGGTATTAAAATGTATTCCGAAAAAATACATACATCCCTCAGGAAAATTGTAAATAAAACTGTGTAGCGAACTAGTGTTTTTCATTGCCATAATCTATTAGTAGGTCTGTAGCATTAGTACTAAGCTAAAACTAACAATTAGCAACGGTAATAATACCTTCCACGTTTAACAAAACAAGCGCCCATCTCAAAGCTACCTTTGAAATTCTTGGAGCACCCTAAACTTGCATTCGCCTCAAAGGAATCTAAAGCATTCTTAAACGTTCCCAGTTCCTGCAATCAGCCAATGCAGACGTAATCCAATGTTCCCGTCCACAGAAACAGCCATAAGCATATTTCCAATCAAACCGCACACAGAAATCGGGATATACATTTTCGATTCTTAATAAAATGCGTTGGTAAATTTCATATTTTCCCCACTAGCTTTTCTATCTTGAGATACCGAACGCTCAGATATCAACCTTGAACTGTTAGTTTAGAGTGTTTTCTAGTGTATGTTAGGGCATTTTTGAAGGTTAGAACAAAACATTGGGTCGTGCCGTGTAGAAGGGAACAGAGGCGTATAAATAACGTTGCACAATAAACTTGAGCTAAATCAAGGAGCATTGTCGATGGGGCCTTGTTAGCCCGTGTGCGACCGCTGATTTTTTATTTAATATCTCAATAAACCCTTGCGTTTGAGGGTTAAAATAAAATTGTATCTGTATATTTTGTGTGTTTTTCTTCTTCTTTCTAGGGTTCCGTACCTCAAAAAGAGAAACGGAACCTTTACAGGATCACTTTGTTGTCCATCTGTCTATGTATTTGTGTATCAAGACTTTTTTTCTCAAGAACACGTTGAAGTATCAACTTGACATCTGTATCAAATACTTAGCTCTACGATTTTTTTTGGTTGTGAAAAAATGGAATTTGTAAGTCATCGCGATCAAAAGATAAGACCGTTTATGTCGCATATATTCGCACATTTTGCACTTTCACTAGGGAATCAAAACCTATGGGGTACTTCCCGTTGACCTGGGATCATTAAATTTGGCTTAAAGCTAGGTCTTACAGGTTATAAAAAAAGCAGTCTGAAAACCGGAAATATGTAGTTGTGTAACAAAAAATGAAGTTTGTATTGAACCCTCGTGCGCGAATCCAACTTGCACTTGGCCGTTTTTTTTATCTTTTTTTTTTTTGATCAACCTTTTTGTCAAAGTTACATTGTTTAGTTAGGTCGCATAATAAACTTTATTGGTGGATGGTAATTTCGAACCGTCCCATTGGTGTTTGGTCGCGTTGGACAAAACTTTATTTACGGCAAGGGTTCGGAGTAGGTAACAGCTTTTATTAAGACGAATATTTGTTGCTAGTTGATACTATTTGTTGGGTTGTTTTGGTCTTGTAATAGACACTACTATTAGGAATCTTTACTGTGAAGACAAAGCTTTAGTGGTATAAGTGACGTGGATTTACAACGCTAAGATAGTAGGATCGAAACCTTGAATAGCTTATTGGTATAGCATTTTTCAGTGCTCACCTTGTTATCTATCGCCAAGCACGTATCGGTGTATTCTAGGTTTAGGTTTAAAGAATTTATTCTCAATAAGACAAACGTCACTTACTTGAGAAACAAAAATGGTAAAATAAAATATAACAAATTCGTCGTCGGTAATTTTACTACCCACTTAACGCGTCTATTTATCTAGTAAAGAGTAATCTGCAGTGAGATATTGAGCTAGTTTGGACTTAAACGCGTTAAATGAGTTTACATTTTTAATGTGTGAGGGTACTTTATTATAAAGTTGCACTCCTTCAAAAGTAATAATTTTTTTGCCATAATTTGTTCTAGCTTTTGGTAATACTAGGAAACTAGCTCTTCGGCTACTACGTTTACTTATTTGGTTATATTTTGTGAATGATAGGTTACTGTGAATACTTTTGGTAAGGGTTTTTCGAATGAAGATGCATACGTTGTAAATGTAAAGTTGTTTTATATTCATAATTTTAGTTTCCTTATAGATTTTAGATGTCGCTGTGAGGTAAGGGTAGTTGAAAATCGTTTATTTATTCTGGCAGGCTCATTCGAGAACCAGTTCCCAATCCAGGTGCAGTGTCCTTTGAGCACATCGTCACTCAACATCAGGTGACAGGTGTGGGTGTGTGTGTTAATAGTAATGTCTGTTGCTTAAATCATCGCCATCTTCAGCAAGTAAAAGTATTGGTCATAATCTACTACGCTGACCCAGTGCGGGTTGGTAGACTCAAATCAAAACCTAAAATATATATTCAATAGGATACAACATGTCTTGTGATCACAGTTTAAAACATCAAACATACATTCACATCACATTTACAATTTTTCCTTCATCATCATCATCAGCCTTTACATTCCCACTGCTGGGACACTGGCCTTCTCTCAGAGAGAGAGAGAGAGAGAGAGAGAGAGAGAGAGAGAATGGGTTGTTATCTACCACGCGCTTTTCCTTATTACTAACTAATTAGATTAGGTATATTCATAAACATGATTCAAAATAGAGTCAGCTATTTCCGAGACAATAACAATGTTCTGAATAGCTAGAAACAAGCGGAGTGCTCGAAATAAATTAATAACACTCTAGGTGTGCAGTAGTGTGCACGTATCGCGTACGTGAGGGTTGTACGAGCTTGCACCTCGTACAGGGGCGTTTTTACGCGCGAATACCTCAATCCAACGAAGGCAGTATGCTAGGGATCTGTTTCGACAGGTCTCGGAAAAGATGGATGTGGTTTTGACTTTTTGAATTTTGACTTTGACTTCAAAGTCAAAGTCAAAAATTTGTTTTATTTAATAGATCATTGTGATCACTTTAAAACGTTAACTTAAAACTAGCTACGCCTATTCCAACCTCCTTACGCCGGCAAAAGAACAGGCAAGAAACGCCCGGCAGGTAATTTTTTTGGCGCAATCACATTGTCAATTTTATTCTTATTATTAATTGATAGAATTGTAGCAAGTTCATTAAAATCCCAAGCTTTTTTTTGTCATTTAAGAGTCCGATATTTTTTAATTAGCTTTACTTATAAGATTTCTCTTGTTTGGTTGTACACATTGAGGTAAAAGAAATAAAATCAATTTATCACCTTCTTACAGAGAGCCCAGTCCATAGAATATGAAGGAATGTCATCGGCGAAATAAAAGTACACAAACTTCGCTGGCACGGCCACCTTGAAAGATGCGGTCAAGCGAGCATACATGGGACGGCCGAGTGGCTGACGGCCGTCCCAGGTATCGCTAGAAATACAAAGTCACGAAGGTTTTACGCGAGCTCCAGGTGGTGGACTGGCAGGAGGTGGCGCAGGACAGACCGAAGTGGCATCTTTTGTTATCGGAGGCTAAGACTCTCTTTGGGTCGTTGCGCCATTTTAGTTAGTTTTACAGAAAGCTATGCAGTAACTGACATCGAATTCTCTCAGCCCCGCATCTATGAGTTAATAAGTAACGTGTGGACTTACCGTCGCTCAAAACGGTGAAGGAAAACATAGTGATGAAACCGGCATGTCCAAGAACCACAACATTCAAAGGCATGTGACATCTGCCAACCCGCACTGGGCCAGCGTCTTAGATTACGGCCCTTTCCTAAACCATCACCATCGGAAGATGTTATGGACGCAAATGGCTTATAGCTTTTTATACAAGGAAGAAACTTTTTAATTCGTAAATTTTCAAGGAGATTGAATACTCTCAATACCGGTATGTTCCTAGATTCCGGAATTTCAGAATTTACGCTTTGACCGTGACATGATTTTGCAGTGACAGCAAAAATGGCGGGAAAAGCTTTTCATTCTGTGGTGCGTTCTAAAATGTGTAACATGTCAAAATTAGTATTGTTCTTGTATATTTCGTCACCTCCATCCTTTCCAGGCTCCCACGCTTGCACCTCACAACACTGCGGTACGGACGTGACTCGGCTGCCGATTACGGTTATTTATCCGATACTTCTCGATTATCGGATGCGCTCGCAGAGAAAGTGCGATGCGATGTTTCCTTGTTCGCCTCACATGTTTATGTTTATTGTGCACGGTACAAATTTGTGAAGAGCGATGGTCTAACTGTGAAGAATAATGGTGAGGAATTCAGTTTTGATGGTTTTTAGTACTTAATTTTTGATAGAAAATGTATCTGAAAGGGAATCGTTTGGACATGTTATGAGGAGAGATGACCAAAAATGTGATTAATATGAATGTTGATGAATGGAAGGCAAGAGCAAGATCAAAGAGAAGTTTGATGGATATGAATGAAAGAGGAGTGAATGAACCAATGACAGCAGACTGAGAAGAGTGAAAGCAAAATGCATACTGCGCTGACTCCATAATAGATGAGATCATGATATCTAACTAAAGCGACAAATCAAAGTGGCGGATGCAAGATGTTCGATTACGAAACCTAGAAAGACAAGAGTAGATGGACTAAAGTAAGGACAGAGATTTTCAAGAAGTTCCAATATAATTCCAAGCGAAAAACTTTTAGGAAAGTCGCGGTCAGTTTCAAGAATACAAGCAAATTCATCGTCGAGCGATGTGGCCTGCCCATTTCCTCTTCAACTTGCAAATTCTGAGAGCTACATCGGTGATTTCATATCATGTCTGCTTTATTTATTCCTTTGACTGAAAATTCTGTATCTCCGAAGAAATCTCTCGTCGACATGAAATATATTCGCTTTGAGTATCATGCAACGTTATTTACGAAACAATGTAAAATGAAACTCCAATATGTTTCAAGTATTTAGTTATAATAATATCCTCTTCCTTATATAAGCAGTTATTTCCAGTTATTTTAATATTTCAATCTTTCCTTGCCCCATAAAAAACTTCCCGCCAATTCGCGCGACAAATCTAGTAGCCCCTTTCTATTTTTAAATTCCTCTGTACGGTGCTCTAAGACTATGGCTATGTTACATTTTACAAAATATGTGAGTGGAGTCACATTAGCAGCCTCGAGTTTCCGCCATTTTCTCCCGCCACCTCAACCCTTCACCGTCCGATACGATACCGTCTTCGCATCGCACGCACAACTGTCATATTACTGGAACGCAGATTAAACCCCTGTCAGGCCGACTATCATAAATCAAAACTCACTCCAGCACGAATTATTTAAATGCCATAATGACTCACGAGCAAAAGTTAAGGGAGCACCCGTATTTATCACACCGGACCCGAGGATTACGAGAGGGTTAATAAATGCCGGGTGCACGGATCGAGGCCATTTTGTTTTTTATCAACGCAACGTTCCGAATTCGAATTATGAACGGCGATTCGTCTTTGTGGTTTTTTCGAATTCTATTTGAATGATCGATGGCGTGCTTTTTTACGGAGGTTGTGTTCAGCCAGTATTTGTTAAGCTAACTTTTTATTTAGTCGATTTATGGACTGTGGTTAATCAAGACGTTAGTCAGAGCTTTAAAATTTTTATTTGACATTATTTGCTTGGTAGTAGGCATTGTCTAGAACTCGCTTGGCTACCAAGCGCCTATCGTTGTAATCCGGCTGCTTCGCTTTAAAACTAATTCCTAATTCAGGTCATTCAGGTGTAGCATGGCACTGCCTTTGACCACATCGACAAAAAAGATATGACTGTATAAATTTTAGAGACCTGAAAACAATGAAAAAACAATACATTCTTCAGGTAAACGATGTTTGCTATAAATAAATCAGTCTACAGTAGAAAGGAAAACACCAAGTGTATGTACTAAAGAGTGGCTTATGTTAGGTGGTCCTAAACTAGGGGGTGTGAGGGTGGCTATTTGTTACAATTTGCCCGGATGCGGGTCTCTAATGGCCAATGCTTTATTTGGACGCCGAAGATTTCGACTGACAGTCAAAAGTCCATGTTTGGTTAAGCTCTAAAACGGTTGGCCATTTTATTTTGTGTTTTCCTTTTCTTTGTGCTCTTTTGTTTTGTAACATTTTTTTTGTGATTGTATAAGGCGGTTGGCTTAATTTTTGGTAAGTAGTTTGTTTTTTTAATTTTTCGAGACTGTTTTTATAAAAAAAGAAATGACAGTTTGACTTCAAGTCGTCTGATGCGTGACGATGTGGACTAAGCCACCTGGATTGGAAATTGCCCTCGTTATATTTCAAGACCTACTTTATACATTCCGTTGTTTAGGATAAATAATGATGAATAATTTAAAAAAAAACTTCTATTGCAATAATTCACAAAAAAAAGTACGTTAATGTTCCTTTAGCGTTATCTATGGCTTCGTTTATTTCAAACAAAGACCTGAGCAAAGATATCAGAAAAAAAAACATACTAAAAATAATAAACACGAAAATTTTAAACTCGTTGAAAAAACGAAACAAAACTTGCTCCTATCAAAGCCCCTCCCCCACAAATACCCCCATAAACGGCAATTAGTTTTACATTACAGCAATATCCTAGCAATATAATCGTTAGGCAATAAATAAAAGTGAATGCCGACCGGGACCGGTCACAGAATAAATAATAGTGGCCGGTGTATACTCATAAACCTCACTGGAGAGCTTGCTCGTCGTGGATGAATTAAATTGGAAGATATAGCATTGAAGCCTTCCTCGTTAAACAAAAGAAGAAAGTGACAAAATGAAAGGTACCAAGCTATAGAAGTTATTTACTAATTTAGTAGGTAGCGTTAGGTAGGTAAAGTAATCCAATATTTTTAAAAGTGGACTTTGGAGTTGTCACTCGGGTGATAAGATTCATCATACCGATATACTATTTATCACAAGCATTATCAAGAATATCTCAGCATTTCAATGTCACAGCTTAATGAGGTACATACTGAATTATTTTTAGTCAAACCCTAAGCTATACAACTTTGAAAATGTATTAGAATCGGTTTAGCAGCTTATTCACAACCTCCTAAATTAACTCTTTTATTAAACTTTTTGACATAAGTAAATTATCCTATCCTACTAATATTATAAACGTGAAAGTTTGTAAGTATAGAGTGTTTGTAGTTGTAGTTTGTGTAGTTTGTTGTAGTATGGATGGATGGATGTTTGTTACTCTTTCACGCAAAAACTACTAAACGGATCTGAATAAAATTTGGAATGGAGATAGCTTATACCCTTGATTAACACATAGGCTACTTTTTATCCCGGAAAAAGGTTCCTGCGGGATAACGGGAAGACGCGGGTGAAACCGCGGGGTGCAACTAGTTATATAAAAATAACATTATTATTAGTCTTTTAAAATATGTTGTCTATATAATTTTCTGTGAAATAGCGCAAATAAAATCCGAACACCTTCAATTTCAAACAGCTAACATATCTCTTTCAATAATAATTCATCTGAGATTGTAGTAGTAAAAGCTTTAATTTTAGGGCACAGCAAAGCAACTTTGTATTAATCATTCCCAGGCAGGTAATAACATAATGATGCTTTATAGAGGGGTCATTACAATGTGATGCTGTTAGGAATTTAACGTAAAGACGGTGCGAGTTTCTTCAGATAAAGCAGGATGTATTTTAGATGCTATGTAATTGGATGGGAGCTGTTTGCGAATAGATTTATGGGTTTTGAGTTCAGTTAGAAATGCGTACAATACTGAAAATGGCTGGCTATAAAGGCATCCAATTAACTTGAGGAAACTAGCAGGTCATTGCCCTGATAAGCGAGGCGCTAAGCAAGTGATTTGCTTAGCATAGGGGTTTGCGGTTGTTATCCATTCTGGAAACAGCATTTACAAAATTTTTAATATGCTTATCGGTACTATTAAAAAGTTATAAGTACATACCTTACTAAGTTTATTATTATTGTTCAATTTCGTTTTGTTTTTGTGAAATCAGTATTTTAATCCCTTCTTCCCTTTATAATAAATGCGAAAGTAGCTATGTCTGTCCGTCTTTCACGCCTAAACTACTGAACCGATTTAAATGAAATTTGGTACTGAGATAGTCTAGAGTTTGAGAAAGGACATAAGCTACTTTTTGTCGCAATAAACTGTAGCCCACCACGCCGGTGAAATCGCAAGGAACAGCTAGTTATTGACATTTTACTGTGAGACTTTCAAAATATCCTTCATAATTTAAATGACTTGAAGTACTGCTTTTCATAAATAATGATGTAGGTATTAATTACACCGCTATACAGTAATACCTAATAATATGGTGCCATTCCCGCAAATACAAAAAGTCCTGAACAAAATAACTCAATCGCAAAACGGACGGTCACAAAAACCCAATGCAAATTAGTGTCCCCAAAAAGGCGAAGTTCCAGCTTTTTTTGCCGCACAGCTGGTAGCCGCGACAAGTCGACATTGAATGAAAGTTTTACAATCTGCGCAGCAGTTGGTCTGAGACATATGTTGGAGGTTGGAGACAAGATGTCTATCATTTTGCGGTAGAGACGCGTCAAAAACATTTCATTTTTACCACCAGTCGGCCTACGGGCATCTCTTATTTGAAACATACCATTCTATAAATTCGTATCACGGCTACGAACACGCTAGTAAGCCGGCCGGTCCCCATAAAAACATACTTCAAACTTCAAGCAAACCAAATCTAGTTCAAAACGCCTTTAACCAGTACATCCATTAAGATTTATAAATAAATCACTCGATCTCGTGCAACTGAGTCGCATCGCATCGCAGGTGCGCCGGCGCAGATGTTGCGCCGTTACGAATGATTTAAAACCGCAAATTGTACCATCATACCATCCATTTCCGTTTGGGCATAAAACGTAAAATATTTAAAAAGAACTAGTTTCTCCGCATGACTTTGTACGCGACAGAATATCAAAGCTGTAGGTTACACATGACAGTTAAAGAAAAGAAAAAAAGAACTATCATTGAGTACTTTCAAATATTTGATTTAATTTGGTTTATCCAAAATATCTTTGACAAACTGCGCTACAAGGTTACACCTGCGGATTTTTCATCATCGAGCGCGGTTTTCTCATGACACCGCTGGAACCTTTTCCGGGATAAAAAAAAGTGTATGTGCTATTCTAGACAATAATCTATCTCTGTGCCTAATCCAAATCCGATTAGGCGTTCTTGCGTGATTGAGTAAAAAACATTCATCCATCGAAATTTTCGCATTTATAATATTAGTGTGATATCGTGATCCTCTTCACTATGCCGTTGTATATATGATTTTCATAACTAAAATGTTATATCACCGGAGACCGAAGAGCTGGCAGCTACCTCGGACAAAGAATCAGTCTAGCCATCCAAAGGGGGAACGCTGCCAGTATCTTCGGTACCTTGCCTAAAGGGACTTCTTTTAATAATGTATTTTAGTTATTAGTTTAGGTTTATTTGTTTTTATTTCCTTTTTCCAATTAAATTATAAAGGAAAATGTTATATACAGCAAAGCTACAAAGTACCAAACTACATAAAAGTCGAATCAATTTTATTATTCTCAAATTATGATGAACAAACAGACATACATTGCGTTACGTAATATGGTATGTAAAGCAAAAGGCAAACGGCAGCAAATTAACATGTATTTTAACTCCATTTGTGAGGAAAAGATGTTTTTATTAACCGCCTAATTACTTAATAAACGCTTGAGGAAACCAAAAACGAAGAAAAACGTGAAACGAATTAACAACAGCACAAATTAAACGTTACAATCGTAAAATACGGCTACTTAAGTGTACCTATAATCACACTAATAATATACATGTGAAAGTTTATGAGGAAGTGAGTGTTTATATTTGTTACTTCTTGCAGCTTGGTTTGGATACTTGTAAGGCATTATCATATCAGTCCAGGTGTAGCGTGGAGCCATCTTCGACCACATCATCACTCAACATAAATAAATATCGGGGACCATTGCACACAAATTGACCTAGCCCCAAATTAAGCTCGAAACTTGTGTTATGGGTACTAGACAACGATATACATACTTATAAATAAATACTTATATAGATAGAAATATCAGGAACAAATATTCGTGCTCATCACACATATGTTTGCCCTTACCGGGATTCGAACCCGGGACCGCTAGCTTCGCAGGACACTACCAACTCGGCCACCGCGTCGTCAAATTAGATGACTTGTTGCCAAAAGCAACTCTGTAAGTAGTAAAAGAAACATGAATTACTGACCAACATTAATTATTCAGACTCTTACGTGTAATTAATTAACAAAAACATAAATCCAAACGAACGAACATCAAACCTACCCCTGCACCGCGGTCGGGGTGTAAAAAAGCCCCAATTAAATCAAAGTGACGTCTTAAAACAAGAGGACACGATACGTCCGTCAGTGTAGCGTAGACTTTAATTAATTAAATTACGCGTATACTGGCTGCTCTCTGAAGTTTTTATTTCTACCGTTTTGCGACGGGAAAACGTACTACGTTTTAGAGTTTGCAATAAAAATTAAAAGCGGACGCCTGTTTAAACGTCCAGTGAAATAAACCGTGATGAGAAGGGGAGATTTGAATTAACATCATAACGCGAAGCGCTCGTAGCACAGCATGTCTAACTATGAACTAACTGACAGAGATGACACAACGAGCCGAAGTGAATCTTGCCCTCTGATAACAAAAGACGCCACTTCGGTCTGTCCTGCGCCACCTCCTGCCTGTCCTCCACCTGGAGCTCCTGCAAGTCCTACGTGACTTCGTCTTTCCGGCGATACCTGGGACGGCCAACCAGGCGACTGCCACTTGGCCGTCCAACAGCAGACAGCGGACCATGCCTAGTCGTTCTCTGCCGTCACTACTTGGATGGGTGACCAGTAGTGGTATTTCCAACTGAGCGCTTCCGTGCTGCGGAAGGCACGTTAAGCCATCGTCGGTCTCGGTTGTTGTTAGGATAGCAGTCGTTAGACTATGTCAGAGGCCGTGGTGGTATGAAAACTCCGACACTTGGGCTGGCCACTATATAATTAATATCCTATCTGCCAACCCGCACTGAGCCCGCGTGGTGGTTATGGCCCATACGCATTCTCTCTAAGAGATGGCCTATGTCCCAGCAATGAGAACGTAATAGCTAGCTATTCTCGTGGTTATTCTGCCCCTTTCCTGAAATAAAAAGCTTAAATAACTGTTCTAGTCTAACGATCCTTAGCGTTAATTTATACATTTTCATACACTAACAATAAATTTTACAGTAAAACCTTAGAGAGCCTGGGCTAAGATATGTAAGACGTGCAAAGACTAAATCTAGATAAATATGATATGATAAAATTGAATTACTTCATGTCTCGTTATGTGCTGAAGAAAGGTACCGTTGGAAAAACTAAAAAAACTTGAATTTTTTACATCTACGTTCGCTCAACTATTTTTCATTTATATTTTATTTTTTGCAAGGTAGCGCTTGACCGCAAGTCCCGATGTTAAGTGACGATGTGGTTGGTGGTGGCGTCACGCTACACATGGACAGGGAAATTGCACTCAAGTGGGGCTGCCGGAACACACCGCTAAATGCTTGGCGATATATTGTGAGATTTGCCCGTGTGAAAATTCTAAGACCACATATAACTACCGCTGAACCGATTTTCTTGTAGTATTGAAGGTGGGTTTATTTCTACAGAATAACTAAGGTATGCCTTAACACGTTTTGATATCAGAATGATGAAATATTAGCAACACGTCCGAAGATGTCCAACGAGTAATTATTGTTTCCTCAAATGAAGATAGAGATCATGTTTTCAAAATCTGATATCCAACATAGTAACATTTAACTGAAGCTTATTATAATTTGAATGTAATTACAACAAATATTGTTAATAATTAATGTATTTCAAACTCATAATTTATTCCAACGGTACCGACCGCTACCTGGCGAACTTTCTATTCAGCGCGAGTCTTTCAGCAGTATTTTAAACGAAGTTAACCATTGATTTATGTAGAAGTCAAATCATTTAATATTCTTGTCTAATATTTTGAATACTTAGCTTCTAACTAGTGCAAACGCCTTTAGGCGTTTTTAAAAATAAAATAAAGTTTTTCTTAGATATAGCAGTGTGTTATCATGACTAATGCCCGAAATTAATAATCGATCCTGATCCGTTATCCGCGGTTTTGGATCGATATGCCATGTCATAATATGTCATTTTAGTAGGTACTAGGGTTTGACACATTAATACTAAAATGACATATTATGACTTGACATATCGATCCTACTATCCTACTAATATTATAAAATTTGTGAAAGTTTGTGTATGTGCAGTGTGTGTGTGTGTGTGTGTTTGTTACCACGTATCACCGTAACTGCAGAACCGATTTTGATGAAATCTGAAATGGATATAGCTAATACCCTAGATTAACATATAGGCTATCCCGGAAAAAGGTTCCTGCGGGATAACGGGAAGACGTGGGTGAAACCGCGGGGCGTAACTAGTATCTTATAATTGCTTACACCTGCATCAAAACATGCTTTCTAATAGTTTTAATATTCCAAATACGTTATTAACATCGTACATCATATTTCTTAAAAGCACTTACCAGTTCACGTAATGAGACGATGTAAAAGCAAAATTAAAAAGTCCGCAAACGATTTTCTTTTATCCCCGCCATTTCTATCTGAAGACGCGACTGGCTGGAATCGCCTTATTTTTTTCTTCTTTATTTCCCCTAACAAAGTTTCCAATTTGTTTCTATTTCTGTTTAAAGTTTTTTAATCATTTACGAGTGAAACGAAAGCAGTTGTAGACCAACCGTGAAGCAATAGGGATGTTAACCATTTTTCGGAATTGCTTTTATTTTAAAAATTGACTCTTGTTTACCATAAAAAAAAAATATTTAAAATTATTAGTATATTGATGAGAAAATATACAAAATTAGAGTAATTATGAATTTTTCCGCCAAAACACTAACAACTGTCACGTGACTGACATGACGTCACTGACCGAAAAACACGATGGTCGCGATTCGTAACCATACCACCGCGCCGACCCCCGACGCCGACCCGCGGCTACCGACGCGCGGGCAACCATCGAAGCACAAATCGCCTGAGTGGTTAGTGACGTAAGAAGCTCTTTTTGGTGTTTGCAGTCACGTGACAAAAGATTATAAATATAGCATTTACAATCATTTTTATTTTAATTAATAAGTTATATTTAAACACAAAAATATGTTTTTCGATATCCTATTAATACAAACTAACATAAAAGTAAGATTAAATATTTTTTTGTAATTAGTGTTAACATCCCTATTGTAGAGCGGCAGACGTTCCCGCTAGAAGTTTAATTGTATGTCCCGTGTGGACAAGACAATTACTTGAGTTTTTATTTGTTAAACTGTTACTTGTAGTGCTATCTCTCACGAGATTAACAGCGTTTAAAATGTATGAAGATTACAATTTCTAATGAAAAACTCAAGATTTCTGTCAAAGGCCAAAAATTTCTGCCATACGGCCAGTTTTAATCCTACTAACTATAAAAATTGTTTGTTACCACGTATCACCGTAACTACTAAACCGATTTTGATGAAATTTGGAATGGAGATAGCTTATACCCTGGATTAACACATAGGCTACTTATATCTTGAAAAAAGGGTTCCTGCGGGATAACGGGAAGACGCGAGTGAAACGGGCGCAACTAGTATCTTAATATGGCTACAATATTCGAAGTAAATAATTACGCTTTGTATCAAAATGCAAAGAGAGCTTATTTAGCCAAAACAACCGTAGACCACGAACCGCATTAAAATTCATGGCAATCTAAATTGCAAAATCTGAGATCCTACTATAAATCATCCAATTGTATCGGAAGACAACCAGGGGTCTAATAAGCCCCACACTCTCAGGGGTCTAAATCGACCCCATGGCATCTAATCATTAGGTAGGTAATTGCTGATATAAAATTTAAATTTTGCCGGTATTGCTGTTTAACATGATAACTTCCCCTTTCTTGTGAACCTTAAAGGTTTTGTCAATATTAGGAAAGGGTTTATGTGACAAATAATAATTATGACGGACAATCTTCGGACGACGCGGTAGCCGAGTTGGTAGTGTCCCTGCCTGCAAAGCTAGCGGTCCCGGGTTCGAATCCCGGTAAGGGCGAATATATGTGTGATGAGCACGAATATTTGTACCTGAGTCTTGGATAATTCTATCTATATAAGTATTTATTTCTCTATATAAGTATGTATATCGTTGTCTAGTACCCATAACACAAGTTTCGAGCTTAATTTGGGGCTAGGTCAATTTGTGTGCAATTGTCCCCGATATTTATTATTATTATTTATTATTATTATCTTTGAAGTTTTTTCTTTAATTTATTATGTTTATCGTGTTTTGTACCTATCTTTATATCGAGGGATCATCATCATCATCATCATCTGGAAGATGTCCACTGCTGAATATACTCTTTGAACGTCACCTTTAGCCTTTTGCATCCATTGGCTCTCTGCGACTCTTACAATGTCGTTGGTTCACCTAGTGAGGGAACCTACAGAATGTCTTCTGGTTTGTGGTCGCCACTCGAGAACCTTTCTTCTCCATCGGTTGTCAGTTTGGATGCAAATGGCTAATAGCCGTTCAGGTTGGCGTTCAAAAGGGGAGAACCATGTTCAGTGGACTTCTTCTGGCTGATGATGATAATCATTTGTGTCTTCCAAACGGATGAACCGATTTTGATTAAGTTTTTTTTATTCGAAAGGTTTTTGATCGAAAGAGTTCTGTGATTTATTTTTTGTTTCTTACAGTATAGCGTTTGTCTAAAAGTCAGCTGATGTTAAGTGACGATGTGATCAAAGGTAGCGCCACGCAATACCTGGATTGGGGTCTAAAACAACACCTGATGCCTTAAGGTATTATGTTGACTGTTTTATTTAATTTTATATTTTATTTTCTTTGTTTTGTTTTCTGGCCTTTATTTATTCATCATCATCATCATCAGCCCGTGTCAGTCCACTGCTGGACATAGGCCTCTCCCAAGGTACGCCACTGAGCCCGGTCTTCAGCTCTTCTCATCCAACTACTGCCAGCCACTCGGCGCAAGTCGTCGCTCCACCTTGTCGCAGGGCGTCCTACACTACGTTTGACAAGTCGCGGTCTCCACTCAAGAACACGTCTACTTTATTTATTACTATTGTTAATTTTATTTTTCTACTAGCGATCCGCCCCGGCTTCGCACGGGTATTTAACAAAAAATCATTAAAAATTATAATACACACATTATTGGAGTTTTAGTAAGGGTCCCTAATTTTATTGAAAGTAGACATCATTATTTATACGATACTAACGTCACTCAATTGTTTTGCCTTCCCGGAACCTCTCCACTAACACTTGAACTTTATGGTATGGTATTAAAGTTCAATTTGACTCTACATTTTAGTTAGAAAACGTTTATATGGGAAAAAGGAAAGAGCTGTTTTGAGGGGTTTTCCGGCAATTATTCGATTATTTCTCGCCGTAAAAACCATTCTTGGACTTCAACAAACATTTAAAAAAAAGAATTGGGAAAATTGGTTCAGGCGTAGAAAGTTGAGTTATGCGCTTACCAACACATTTTGCGATTTATTTTTATATTATAGATTATTATAGTTTTATATTTTTATTTTTGAATGGTAAAAATTGTTTAGGTAACTGGCTTTCGCCGTCTAAAATAATGTAACAATAAAATAAATAAATAATAAATAAATAGGCGTTCAAACCAATCTCTAATTTAATCCCAAACCGCTTCCGTTATTTCAAAACACTTTTATAAAAGCCAAATAAGTGCTAACGCTTGCAGAAAATTTCATTTCAAGTTAAATGAAAATACTCGAGGCCTATTCTCGGCTCAGCAGGGTAACGCAGATATCTTAGATCGGGAGGTGTTTGGTAGATCTAATTACATGAGGAATTCGTGACCAGTAGGTACTTTTTACCCGACTGCCTCAGGGGGCTAACAGTTTTCCTGGCGTCTGCTCTTTTGATACTCTCCGTAACGTATATTGCTTGATGTAAATCCGGATTTTGATTAAATTTGGCGCGGAGAGAGTTCAAACCCTGGAGAAGGACAAAGGATACCCTTATCGCTATAAAGATACTACAACGCGGGTGAAACCGCGACGCAGTTAGTTTTAACATTTATAACATGAAGTTAGAAGTTACAAATAATAATTTAAAAAAAAAACCTTCTCTTTTCAATTTTTTTTACGTCGTTGCATGTTTGATACTATCTTTGATTAATCGATTAATTAAACATTTTTCTGATTTATCATAACATCGTTGACTGTTGGACATATGCCTCTCCCAAGTTATTTAAACTGATTCTATTAAAAAAATTGGAGGTTAACCTGTAAATTACAATGGGTAGTCCTTTAGAGCGATATCTTCCAGACAACCAGAAATAAAGTACCAACAATATCAACCCTTCCAGTAATAAAACTCACCATCCCGCCATTGCCTCTTCTCCGGCGAGAATACCAGTTTAATATTCCGGCTTCGTCTCAAAAGATAAGTGAACTCATATTCGCTTACGGGTGATCGTAATTTACCATGAATTACTATCTGCAATATAAAATTATAATACTTTTACTGCCGGGTTAAAATTAGGTCGTTTACAGTTCAGGAAATGATGGGCCAGTCGTATAGTCAGCGACAAAAGTTACTGATCATACCTACTCGATATTCCAAACTTACAAGGTAGCGTTTGACCACAACACAACGCACCTGATTTTATATGATGAATTGGTTACAAATGAAAGTAATTGGAAAATTTCTCATTGTTCAAAGTTGGGACGGCCGATCGGGCCACTCGGCCGTCCCAGGTATCGCTGAAAAGACGAAGTCACGAAGGATTTGCGCGAGCTCCAGGTGGAGGACTGGAAGGTCTGGCTTTCACGCCTAAACTACTGAACCGATTTAAATGAAAGAACATCGGCCACTTTTCATAGTGACTTGACCGCAGTATATCTTCTTATATATAAAAATGAATCGCAAAATATGTTGGTAAGCGCATAACTCAACAACGCCTGGACCAATTTTACCAATTCTTTTTTTAAAATGTTCGTTGAAGTCCAATAATGGTTTTTACGGCGAGAAAAATCGAATAATTGCCGGGAAAACACTAAAATTAGCCCTTTTCTTTTCCCCATACAAACGATTCGTAATAATACTTAAGTCAATTTGAACTTTAATACCATACCATAAAGTTCAAGTGTTAGTGGAGAGGTTCCGGGAAGGCAAAACAATTGAGTGACGTTAGTATTGTATAAATATTGATGTCTGTTTTCAATAAAATTAGGGATCCTTACTAAAACTCCAATAATGTGTGTATTATAATTTATGCGTTTTTGCTAAATACCCGTGCGAAGCCGGGGCGGGCCGCTAGTTTTGCATAAAAATTACGAATAGTCTATTGAAGTTATACGACCGGCCTATAACAGTTTTTGGTGTGTGAGAAAAAGAAGAAGAAAAAGAAGTACAAACAAAAATAGTAGAATATTATCGTAGCAAAAGAAAGGTTAGGGTTAGGATAGCCTGATCTGAATCGATCTTTCAGAAGATCAATATCGAAAAAATCAACATCATTTTTCTGGACTCGATTTGAAATATCGTTTTTATAATCTTATTAGGACTAAAATTACAATATTTTTCATACACAGCTCGTTTTCATACAAGCTCAAGTCCGTTTTGGCCATTGTTCTTTGGTACAGAGATAGTCTAGAGCTCAGGCTCATCAGCTAAGTAGTATGAGAAGGGACACATGCTACTTTGTATTGCGATAAACTGTAGCTCACGCAGGTGAAACCGCGAAGAACAGCTAGCAGATAATAAAGTAGACATAATATTATACATATTTAGAAATTAGCTCTCTATACATTCTCTTCAAACTATATTTAGCCATGTGGGTAAGGGGCAAAGGGGGTATGACGCCCTGGGGAGCCATCGGTCGCGTCACAAGCAGCGGTCGGCACGCTGGGATCGTATTTAATTGACTGCTCTAGTTAGCCTTATTTATTAGTTTAAATCTTTATTGAATCTGTGTCTTTTTCAAGGAGGAAAGAGGAAATATGTTTGACCACGTCATGACGAATATATGAAAATCATCTTAGAAGGAAATAGAAGGGAGATGTAGACCGAGAACATACATAGACCTAGGAAAGAAAGGATTGACGTCACGTCGTACTAAGAGGTCAAAAAAATGGCTAAGGACTGGACGAGATGGAAAGTACTCCACTGACAAGAGCTCGGCTTTTAAATAAAAGGAGAATTATTTTTCAAACTACATTTTATACATACGTCTATATACCGTTTGGTGATTTTATCGTGAACTGATATAAATACTGGACTAAACTGATACTACACTGAATACTGCCACTACACTAATACACTACACTGCACTACTGATACTATACTGTCTGAATAGTGTACGGAGATCAAGAGTTCACTGCATTTGAAGTAATCTGAACCATAAACAAATCCAAACTTTCGCGTTCATTTTTTTTCTTCTTACATGTTAGCTTCGACCACAAGTCACCTGATGAGAAGTCATGATGTGGTCGAAGGTACGTTTTTTTTTTTTTTACTATTTACAGGGAAGCGTTTGACTACAAGTCACCTGATGTTAAGTGACGATGTGGTCGAAGATGGCGCCACGCTACACCTGGACTGGGAACTGGCTCTCAAGTGAGGCTGCCGGAACACCGATAGGTGCTTGGCGACATATTCTTAACAAGAGGGTGGTAGCTAGCCAGGCGAGTACTAGAAAATACCCTACCACCAAGCTATGGTTTCATCACGATGTTTTCCTTCACCGAAAGCTCAAGCTCATTGTAGGATTCGAACCCACGTCCTACGGATCGCAAGCCGACGTCACTACCACTGCGCCATCATTGCTATAAATGTAATACGTAAGTATGTTTTGTATGTTTATTAAATAAAAAAAAAATACAAAACCTCACATAGACAATTCCTTATCAAGTCGCCTTTCAAACAAAACAAAATTAAATCATAATTAGCTCACCCGGGGGAGCTATCATGCCACAGACAGATACAGGCGTTAAACTGATAACACCCCTCTGTTTCATGGGGGTTTAAAAGGGGAACAATCAGAAGCAGTGATTAGAAAACTTCTTCCACGGCTGGCTATAAGTTACAAGTTACAATGTAATTTTTACAGCCGCTACATAATATATTATACATTGTCGGAAGTTGTTTGAGAACTGTAAACCTGCGCTCACGTTTTTACGACGCAATAAAGAAGTAATGTGTAGTGAATATTGCTTGAAATGCATGGCTTGAAGTTTTGGATGACGCATCGTTTCGGAAACTATTCGCTTTGCTTCAGTCAATGTGTTCTGTGTTCCCCATTGATGTTTCATCCTCATTATAACAAGTCTTTCCGCCGTGCTACAGATTGCAATCCTTCAAGATGGGTGTGAAAAGAGTTCTTTAAGGTCGGCAACGCATCGATAACTCCCCTGGTGTTGCAAATGACCATAGGTGTCGTTGACCGCTTTCCATCAGGCGGGCCATCTGCTTGTTTGCTAATATATTACATAAAAAAAATGAAAAAAAAACATTGCTCTAAATGGCACTGTACTATAATGAGTAACCTTGACGCTTAAATAAGTGAATTACTCCTCTCTTCATTAAGTTGCTTTAAAAAAACAGACAAAGCACTTATCATAAAACCTGCTCAAAAAAAGTACCTCCCACAAAAACATTTCCCACGTTATTTTAACCGAATCCGATACCGAAACGGTATCGCTGGGCAATTCGTTACCGAATCCAACGTGAGTACTTGATTGCAATTAAATTTTTCAGTCCGCGCAACCTCTCCGATAAGCTTTCACGTTTTTACGAGTACGTGGACAAATATGAAGCTATCGAACGCTTTCACGTGATAGCACCCGGAATTTTGCTTCAATTAAAGTTGAAACTTGGAATGAAAATTGAAGCACCATACTGGGTCGAGTATCTGCTGGTTCCGAGGAAGAATACTTTACTGGAAACCTTAACATGACACCCAAACAATTTATACATAGTACCTAACTAGAACTATCTGTCTAGGGTATTAGCGATATAGCGATTATAGCGATGATGGCTCAGTGGTAGTGACGTCGGCTTGCGATCCGTAGGACGTGGGTTCGAATCCTACAATGAGCTTGAGCTTTCGGTGAAGGAAAACATCGTGATGAAACCATAGCTTGGTGGTAGGGTATTTTCTAGTACTCGTCTGGCTAGCTACCACCCTCTTGTTAAGAATCTGTCGCCAAGCACCTATCGGTGTGTTCCGGCAGCCTCACTTGAGAGCCAGTTCCCAGTCCAGGTGTAGCGTGGCGCCATCTTCGACCACATCGTCACTTAACATCAGGTGACTTGTGGTCAAACGCTACCCTGTAAATAGTAAAAAAAAAAAAAAAAAAAAAGGGTCCCAGAAATCTATACTAATATTATAAAGAGAAAAGGTTTGGTTGATTGTTTGTTTGTTTGCATCGAATAGGCTCCGAAAACACTGAACCGATTTGAAAAATTATTTCACTGTTTGAAAGCTACATTATTCGCAGCGGACATAGGCTATATTATATTTCCAAAAAAATTAGGAATCCTCACTAAAACTACAATAATGTAACCCAAGGTGTTAAAAAATACCAAAAATATTCTTTACAACGCGTGCGCTGCGAAAACTATTGATGATGGGATAATATAATGTACTACAACTTTGTAGAACACATTATTATTTATAAAAAGTGTCGCGACAGCATATGTCTAACTATTATAGTTATGCCACAATAAGTGAGCTTTTATTTAAAAAAATGATTTTAAATGCCTCCGCTAGAAAAGGATCTTTATTGGTATCTTGGTATTAATTCTTATCAAAATAAATTACTTTGTATTCAAGACTGCTTTAATACCCGTATATAACTTTTTAAATTATTCAATTTGGACATTCCATTCGAAAGATATCACGATATTAGAAAAAAGTTGCGTGGTTGCCTGCAGGGTGGGGCTTCCGAGACCAGGTTGTTAATATCCACGCCCCAGTTAATAGAATGAGCTTCTCAGAACTAGATAGATTATTTTTATTAACAAAGCAGGATACCTCTGTTATTTGTCGACATATAATTTGAGCTGCTGACAGCCACCAGCACCGGTAGAGTAAATGCGGGGACGACTACAGAATGTGAGAAACGTTTCCAATAATGTAATAAATATAAGTACTTGGTACAATTTTAGCTAGCATGCAGATTATAGTATAATCAAACACATTATTAATACCAATGATAAATATATAAAATTATAGTATTAGTAAGCATTTCTAATTTGTACAAAACTCAATAAATATAGAAGTTATGGTCTTTAAACCAATTACATATATACAGTTAGGTAAATGTTATGTCAGCCTATCAAAAAAAAATGGATATTACATAGATTATTAAAGTTGTATTAATTTACTAGTAAATAAAATTCGTGACTGTGTTAACTCTAACTTTTTCTCTTTGACATTTTTTTATTTGATAAAATGGGAACATTATTATTATACAAAAGAAATTGTACTGTATTAAACAGATATACATGTTATAAAATTAGTCCAAAGTAACATTCCAGATCGTTCTAAAGATAGTTCAAACGATCCTCTATGTCCGATAATAAAAATTCAACCATTTCTACACAACATTTTAGCAGCATGAATACAAACAAAATTATAAACTTCAATTTTTTTTTCCAGTCTCACATTCCTAGTTCTAGTAGTCGCCGTACCGGGCCAACTATTATTTTTTGTCCGTCCGTCTAATTAACGCCACGTGTGAACAGATACACGGTAAAGGAGGGAGTAATCCACATATTACTGCTATTTATATCACTCATCGGAACTAAACATCCGTGTTGTTTATGACTGAGTAATTTGAAATGATATATTTTTGTTAATCATTTTTTTATATCTTAGATGGAGTTTTCTCTCACGATGCAATTCGAGCATTAAAGAGTCGATTCAAGTTTATAAATAAGAATCATTTATTTGCAACAATAAACATAAATAAACATATTCAATGCAAGTGGTAATATAAAAAATGTATTAGAATTAAATCTTGAAACGGGATAATTAAAATAATGTTTTTTGCAATTCTAATTCTAACGTTTTTGACCATGGTAGTTTAGAACAGTATAAAAATGTATTATTACAAACCGGCCTCAACTCAGCATTATGCTGGTCGTTTGACCTATGCTGGTCGTTTGACCAACGCTGGTCTTCCGTTGAAACCGTTTTTTTTTGTCGATTATCGATTCCAATTGCATGTAATGGAGCGATGCAATGCGATGATTCTGTAGCGTTGATGGCTCAGTGGTAGTGACGTCGGTTTGCGATCCGTTGGACGTGGGTTCGAATCCTACAATGAGTTTGAGCTTTCGATCAAGGAAAAACATCGTGATGAAACCATAGCTTGGTGGTAGGGTATGTTCTAGTACCTACCTACTCGCCTGGCTAGCTACCATGTTAAGAATCTGTCGCAAAGCACCTATAGGTGTGTTCCGGCAGCCTCACTTGAGAGCGAGTTCCCAGTCCAGGTGTAGCGTGGCGCCACCTTCAACCACATCATCACTTAAGATCAGGTGACTTGTGGTCAAACGCTACCCTGTAAGTAGTAAAAAATAATAATAACGCATGCGAAGCTTGCGCTAGTTTTGTATATAACAAAACAATCCTCTTCTCCTGTAATTTTGTACGACATCCAATGATCAGTTTATATTTCATTCTACTGTACACAAAACATGTCTAATTTTCCTGTCCCGTTTTCATTACACGTTATTCCCCAAATTAGGTAGAATATACTCGTAATAAAACGACAAATTATTTCAAATAAAAAATGGGGTACGTTTTAGACCAATTTATGGTCGGAGCAAGGGAGTTCGTCCGGCCTAAAAGGAATTTTAGTAAGTGTCATTAGTACATATATTATAACATTTTAAAATACAGGGGTCCTATTTGAGGGCACAGCGGGTCGCTGGAAGGTGAGGCGAGATTTTTTTATTTTATAACGTCGTTGGTAGGGTTGGGATTGTGTATTCTTTTTACGATAATCCTTGTTTTTTTAAATTAATGTAAATGGAAATTATGTTATACCTACAATAATAATACTACTCTCAGCCTTATATACACGGGCAAGCAAAAATCTTGACAGCATTAAATTTTCTCAATACTGTTAAAACCCGTTATATAAAAATAAACTAATATGTAATGTCATGAACTTTTTTGTAGACCTAGAACCGTTTATAAAGTAGCCAGTTGTCTCATCTTCTACTTTATTAGACTAAAACATAACCTATGACATTCAGGGATGATATAGCTTCCGATTAGTGAAAACATTTTCAAAATCTATTTAGTAATTTAAGACATTACAATCTACAGCCAAGTACATCCAAACATTTAGAGAAACAAATTTTACCTCCATATAAAATTAGTAATACCAATATACTAATTCAGTTTAGAATCGTAGATAATATAATATTTATAATATATTTATTCACAAAATAGAGTTCATCAAATCTGCTCCAATAGCTGGTGGTCCCATAAAGATTCAAGTGGACGCTTGAATTTGAATTTATAGACCTTGTGGAGTTACGCAACTATATAAATTCAAATGCAGATGTTTAATTGCTTTCAAGATTGTAATGTTTTGGTACAATCTAAGTTTATCACAGTAATAGTTAACGAATAGGATAGATTTGCCTTTTTAGAGACAGCTTTAAACATTATGTTTTATGAATTTTTTAATATTCCATTTCTGGAATGTAGAATAATCTTGAAATAAGCTAAGTTTAGAATCAGTCCAGCACCTATCGATGAGTTCCGACAGTCTCATTTGAGAGCCAGGTGTCATCTTCGACCAAAATGTCACTTAACATACATACATAGGCTCTGACCCCTAACTAGGCTTCCCTGTATCTAGGGTATCAGAAACTACGAGGATCGGGGATCTACAACACCCAGACACAGAACAAATACTTGCGCTTTTTTTTTTCAATGCCCAACTATCTGTCCAGAAACAGACAGAACATCAGATGACTTGTGGGTAAGTAGTAAAAAACGAATCTAAATATCAAGACTGAGTCTCGAAACATTTTTTCCCAGCACTAACCGTGCGTAGATAACAAAATATTACTTACCAGCTGTGAATCGAATTGCTCTCGTATCGGAATTGTAATGAATTCGTTACGATAGCTTGTTTATTTGTTGTTATTTATATAATAAGCCTTCGTTTAATATCACGCCGAGGCTGTGTATGGGTAATGGGCATGTCAATGTAATTAATTAAATAAACCGCTGGGATTTAAAAACATTTTTGTGTTAATGAAGTGTTATTAACTTTGTATTGGTATGTAAGGTTTTGATTACAATTGTCTATTCTATACATACTAGCTGTGCTTTGTGGTTTCACCTGCGTAGAGATTCTGTTTTTTTATGTTTTTTTTATTTAATTAATTACATACCTACTTACATTAGAAAAGAAAATTACTAGTGATTGATTAATCACGCAATGATCAGCAACATATTTGTATGAAATGACAGCGTCGAATCTGAGCTTAACTTGAGCGGCATTTTAGAATACCGGCCTAAGTGTTTTAATGGCCGAAATTAATAATCGACCCTGATCCGTTATCCGCGGTTTTGGATCGATATGTCATGTCATAATATGTCATTTTAGTAGTAATCTGTCAAGCCCTAGGACTAAAGTGACATATTATGACATGACATATCGATCCAAAACCACGGATAACGGATCAGGATCGATTATTAATTTCGGGCGTAAGACGCGACCAACTTAGAAGCCGGGCGCGGCAGTCCCATAGTATAAAATTAATTTGACATTGACAGTTCATTCAATCATGACAGTGACATTCATCTTACATTTTTATTGTCAACATTCCCGGAAATCCTTCTTTTTAATCTCTGGGAGACATCGTCGGCACCCAAAAGGCATCACGTATGACAAACTATTAAATCAAAACTACACGTGCCATCTTAACGTTACGCCTACGCACCACTTACAAACGTTAACACTTCAACTCTATGTCACAGTAACAAAAGATTCATTTTATTAGCACAATTTTGAAGAGTCTTGTAATTTTTAATTTGACAAAGTCCTATTTGATTATGGGATAATAATGTTTATGTTTCATTTTTATTTTATACTAGTGGTCCGCCCCGGCTTCGTAGGGGTATTCAAATATGAATAGTTGATGTGCCGCAGAAGGTCTTTTCAGACAAAAATTTCTTAGAAAAATCAATGTTTCACGGAATTTCATAATTTTTGGCAAAAGTTCCGATTTTTCTTGGACTAATAACCTTATTTGGACTATTACCGTAGTTTAACAGGCTGAGTAGGCTAGGACAGATTTTGGATTCGAGATTTATTTTTACTCATGTCAAACTCCTTGGTAGCAGTTAAAGCGCCATTTTGTTCACGAAAATTAATCTGTCTGGCTTTCATTAGTTCAGATATTTTGTACCAATTAACTAGGGATGACCTAAAGGCGGCAAATCTTAACAGCCTATACTTGGAAACATTGTTAATCCGCCCCTGACTTTTATAAAACTAAAAATAAAAACAGGTATATCTCAAGAGATGCGCTTACTAACAAATACAAATACAAAATACAAATTATTTGTTAGTAACACCAATGTGTGTACGTGTAACAAACAGCATTAATTTAATATTTCTATAAAAATACTTGCATACTCCGTTTCGCCACCAGATGGCTTCGTTTTATGTAAGATTTTCCTAAATTTTCTTTGCTATAAACCTCACGGAGCCTGAGACCTTCCCAACGAATGCAAAACCGTGGAAATCGGTTCGTGCGTTCTGGAGTTATAGCGTCAGGAAGGAAAACCCGACTTATTTTTATATACATAGTAGATTAAATTTACTAGCTGCGACCCGCGGTTTCACCCTTATCCCCCTTATCTTTCACCGTTATCCCGCAGGATTCTTTTTTCGGGATAACAAGTAGCCTATGTGTTAATCCAGGGTATACCTAAGCTAGTTCCATTCCAAATTTTACTCAAATCCGTTTAGTGGTTTTTATGTGAATGAACAACAAACATACATACATACATAATCACAAACTTTCACGTTTATAATACTAGTAGGATTTACGTTTTTCTGATGTAATCTGTTCTACACTTTACTACGTATATGCTCACTCTGCATTTTTGTAAGAATGTACGAGTCTAAGGCGACGTGACGAAAGGTAACAAAGGTACTGAACGGGTCTTAAAATATAGACAAGTGAAGTAAACTGCAATCCCAGTCTGTCCCCAAGTGCAATACTGCACAGAAGGTTTGGACAAAAATATGTTTTTTCATATGACTAGATAGCGACACGCTCCGGCTTTGCTCAAGCAGCAATAATTATCTTACTATTGTAATTAAGTGAAAAGATTTGATTTTTTGTTTGCTCCGGATGAATTTGGAACCGATTTCGATGAAATTTGAAATGGGGATAGTTTGAACCCTGGAGATGGACGTAGGTTACTTTGTATTACGATAAACTGTAGTAGTCTGTGTGGGTGGAGCTGCGGGGAACAGCTAGTTAGCTAGCAATGAGGTGCTGATGTTATTGAGGAATATAGCTAGATGACTTCCGGAGAAACACACCGATGGTGCTTGGTGATATATTGCTAACAACTAACAGCTTTAATAGCCAGGTGTCCTCATCAAGCTATGATTTCATCATGATGTATTGTAGGTGTATAGGTTTGAACTTACGAGCTAAGGGTACAAGCCGACATCACTATCACTGCAAGCCTCGCTACGAGCGCTTCGTGAATCCAACTACTTTGTGAGTATGGATGGATGGATGTTTGTTACTCTTACACGCAAAAACTATCGAACGGATCTGAATGAAATTTTGAATGTGGATAGTTTATATACTGGATTAACACATAGGCTACTTTTTATCCCGGAAAAATGATCCAGCGGGATAACGCAGGTGAAACCGCAGGGCGCAACTAGTTTTAACAATATCAGTATTTATATTAAAATCATAATTGCCACTCGAGACTAAAGACCAATAACTCGTTCATTGAAAGCGCTCCCCGTCTGAATTTTTGTTCTAAGACCATTTTCTGCTAAAGGATATGAAAATAAGATTCCGCTTCACAACGTCTATAGGCGATTACAGTAAAAATTCTATTTGCGTGGCGGCACTCGATAAGTTTACACCCTCGGCCTCGGGGGCTGAAAACCCTTCCTCAAACTTTTTACAAAATTATTTGAACAAGAATTCTAACTCGGCTACACGGCGTTGAATACAGCGAAGCTCACGCAAAAATAGCCCCTCGGGGGTTGCGTTAAAGTTTAACAATGAAAATTATTTGGCGCAAATTCGTGAGGCGACTTTTGCTTGGGACAAATAGGGGAAATAGAGGTAAATGCTGATACCTAGAATTCGCACGATAGACGAGACAAATTCCATTTGACTATTGTGTCTGTTTTCCAGGAATACACCTACCTACATTATATATAATGATAATGTAGGTAGGTGTATATATCATTATGTACTTAATAATGTAAGCAAGGTGGGTCTATTGGTAACAGGATAGTATTTGAATAGGATATGTATACGCACTTACTTTACGCATCTACGCCTATATTATTATTAGAGTAAATAGGTATCTTCTAGTCAAGCATGCTCCATCATAGACCTCGTCAACACTTACCTACCATCAGGTAAGACGGGTCACATGCTTGCCTATCTTTATAGCGATGATGGCTCAGTTTTAGTGACGTATAGGCTTGCGATCCGTAGAACGTGGGTTCGAATCCTACAATGAGCTTGAGCTTTCGGTGAAGGAAAACATCGTGATGAAACCATAGCTTGGTGGTAGGGTATTTTCTAGTACTCGCCTGGCTAGCTACCACTCTCATGTTAAGAATCTGTCGCCAAGCACCTATCGGTGTGTTCCGGCAGCCTCACTTGAGAGCCAGTTCCCAGTCCAGGTGTAGCGTGGCGCCATCTTCGACCACATCGCCACTTAAAATCAGGTGACTTGTGGTAAAACGCTACCCTGGAAGTAGAAAAAAAATAAACTGTTATATATAAAACTAGCAGTTCCCCGCGGTTTTACCCGCCTTAAACATTATTTTATTGCAATAAAAAGTATCCTATGTCCTTCCCCAGAGTTCAAGCTATCTTCATTCCAAATCGCATCAAGATCAGTTTAGCGGTTTAGGCGTGAAAAAAGCATAACAGACACAGAGTCACTTTCTTTTACACTGATTTTTTTTCGTGAATTTTTCCATTATTTTAACATTAAAGGTCGCTGCATACTTGACGGGTTTTTATACGGACGGGACGGGACGGCAAGTTTTGGAAATATCGTTTCATAGAAAATGCCACGTTCCCGTCCCGTCCGTGTCTCCGTGACATATGTACATCATGTACATTTTCTATGAAGCGATTTTCAAAACTTCCCGTCCCGTCCCGTCCGTATAAAAACCCGTCACGTATGCAGCGACCTTTATCTATTTTGCTATTCGAGGCCTAACTTGTCAAAAAGGCAACTCGTACTGCCTAAATACAAAACGCAACTCGATAACGTTTTTCGAATTCGAATACAACCATCCTACTAATATTATAAACGTGAAAGTTTGTGAGTATGGATGGATGGATGTTTGTTACTCTTTCACGCAAAAACTACTGAACGGATCTGAATGAAATTTGGAATGAAGTAGCTTATACCCTTGATTAACACATAGGCTACTTTTTGTCCCGGAAAAAGGTTCCTGCGGGATAACGGGAAGACGCGGGTGAAACCGTGGGGCGCAACTGATTTGAAATAACTCATAGCGCCAATTTTAGTTCCTCTAAGATTCCGAAATGGGCGGTGAAAGAAACAATGTATTTTATAGTTTTCGTAAACTATCAAAACTAGCACAGTCAGTGACAAAAGTAGCTTAACATACTCGATTTTCCAAATGTTTTTTAGAGGAGTAATGTTTGTTCCTTTTGTACAACTCGCAAAGTAGCGTATAACCACAACATAACACCCCTAATATTAAGCGATGGTTCGGTCGAAGGTTGGTGTTTAACATGAAAAAGACAATCGGAAAATTTGTAACTGTTCAGCAACTTTTGTTGCTGGCTGTGGTACTGTTAAAGTACGGATTTAAACAGTGTGTATTCCGCATTACTCACAGATATGTAAATCTGCAACCTTTGCTAAGTTAACCTGCTTGATTGTAAAGGATGCAGTGAATTGTTTCGATCTCCGCATAAATCTGGGCAGCACACACCGTGCCCCGATTGCGCGATATTATTGTGCCGAATGCAAATGAATTTTTACTAGAGCTGCCCGATTGAATCGATGCTTAGAATATTTTGAATCGAAAAATCGATTTCTTCAGACGAGCTGACCACTGTTTTGTATCATTATGGGAGTAAGGTATTATTCACAAATAGGTTTTATACAGGTCCTGGGTTCAAATCCCGGTAAGGAAAATATTTGCACAAATATTTGTACCCGAGTCTTGGATATTTCTCTATATATAAGTATTTATTTCTCTAGATATAAGTATGTATATCGTTGCCTAGTACTCATAACACAAGTTTCGAGCTTAATTTGGGGCTATGTCAATTTGTGTGCAATTGTCCCCGATATTTATTTATTTATCTATTATCTATTAGATATACCATAGTTTTTTTTTTTTTTTTTTTTATAAGAGATTGGCAAGCATTTGACCCCAGTCTCACCTGATGGTGAGTGATGACGAGGCCGAAGATGGAGCATGCTTGCCTAGAAGATACCTATTCACTCTTGACTTGAAGGCTCCCAAGTTATACTTATCGGGAAACAAAGACGCTGGTAAGGTGTTCCACTCCTTCGCCGTTCGCATTATAAATGTGGAAGCGAAACGTTTTGTACGGATTGGGGGAATTTCAACCATGTAAGGATGACGTGTTTCCGTGCGTCTTGTTGTTCGATAGTGGAATGGGGATGGTGGAATGAGGTTGTGTAGTTCCGTCGCACACTCTCCATAATGTAAGATAGACTTATTGATATTTGTCTACTTTACACTTTTTATTTTACAGTTTGACTCGACCTGCTGGCTAAAATAATGAAGAATGAAAAACCTAATGCTGAAATAGCTGAACTAGCAAGACTTATAATAATTATGTACGTAGACCTACAAGCGAAATAAATTGATTAGTTTCAAAAATGCTCAACCAAAAAAAAAAAGCCGGCCAACTGTGACCACATTTGTGTAATCTATGCAAATCATTATTATTTTTCTATTTCAGGAATTAATATCCTTACTTTTATATGCGAAAGTAACTGTAAATCTGGTTGTTTGTTTGTTACCTTTTCAAACCTAAATCATTGAACCGATCTTAATGATATTTAGTATGGAGATGGTGTGAACAATAGAAAAGAACATAGGGTACCTTTCATCACGATTAACTATAGTTGACTCAGGAGAAACCACGTGGAACAGCTCATCTATAATTTTCATTAATCGATAAATATTCTAAATAATCACAATCGCCTATTCGAATAATCGTAATCGGTGTCCAGCTCTAATTCCAACGTGTCGTGAGAATGGCTGCGGCTTCAGTGTTCCCACAAGTTACGGGTTAACCCTGAGTTAACCCTGCGATGGCGCGAAAACGCCGCCATCGGACCTTCGACCCACGTGGACAATTAGGTAGCGGCTTCCACGTTCCGGATTATTGAACGATATTACGGTATTTTTTTATGGTATTGATGGAAGAAGTCGCCGGTCTGCATTATTTTGTGTCGCATTTCAAACTTGTACAGTCAACGACAAAAGTCGCTGAACAATCACTCTTTTTTCTATTATCCTCATCATCTTAGACACCAGTTTTTTACCTCATCATCACCTAAAATCAGGTGTGTTACGTTGTGGTCAAAATGATACCATGTAAAATGTAAAAAAACAATAATAATTACTGATTCGAAACACATTTGGAAAATCGAGAACGATCAGCTACTTTTGTCTGTTTGTGTGTACTTCTGTCATCACGTTTTTATTAATTTACTAGCTGACCCGGCGAACTTCGTATCGCTAATAAAGGTCACCTTTTAAACATTCCCTGAACTTCCACAAATACTTCAAGATCAAAATTATCCAAATCGGTCCAGCCATTCTCGAGTTTTAGCAAGACTAACAAACAACAATTGATTTTTATTATTATGCGAAAATGTGTGCATGATTGAATATCGATATTTGACATATTATTAAGCCCATATTAATAAGGCGTGGGAATTTCTATTTCTTCGTTAACTTTCGTAATAGTCAGGACAAGGTTTCTATGAAAGATATTTTTTGAGGGTGGTTTTTTCTATGGGATTTTTGTGTAAACTGAAGTTGTCATAGGTATGCTATAAATATTATTTCTATTAATTAATACATATTATTTCAATTTATTCCTGAAATAAACTATGTTAAATTTGTTGTTCAAAGGGTCAGGACAGAACGGCAGCCGTACCTTAATTCAATAAGCGTTTAAATGAGTTCATACCTTCAGTTAAAAACCTGCTTTTGTCTGTGTACACAGCGGAAAATAGATTAAAATTGCCCCCGGCTAAAAGGACTTGTAGTTGTGAAGGCATGCAGATTAAAAATACTGAATAAAAAAACCACCGGCCAAGTGCGAGTCGGACTCGCACACGAAGGGTTCCGTACGGTCAACTACAAAAGTCGCTTAACAATAACAAATTTTCCGATTAACTTCATCGTCTTAAACAGCAACCTTCCACCGCATCATCACCTAACCTCAGGTGAGTTGTGTTGAGGTGAAATGCTGCCTTGTACTTTGTAAAAAAAAAACACACAATGAAGTATGATCCTTACCTAATAGGTATTATAAATGCACAAGTAAGTCTGTCTGTCTGTCACGCTTTCAAATCTAATCTAAAGAACCGATTTAAAATAAATTTGGTACAGAGATAGTCTACTCTACAGCCTAAGAAAGTACATAGGCTACTTTTTATTGCGATAAACTGTAACCCACGCGGGTAAAACCACGGAGAACAGCTAGTTATCTATAAAAACGCCAAAAAAAACACGTTTGTTGTAACGGCAACAGAAATACAGGCGTCATCTGTGAAAATTTCAACTGTCTAAATATCACGGTTGTGCCTACTGTATTAGGCAGTATTGATTTGATCGTTCTAATAAACGCACGCGTCTCTGGAAATTGCATTTCAATACTCCACACCAACACAGACCCATATTAAGCAAGCGCGCAGTAACGAGAGAGCGCACACGGTTTATGAGATACGGCCTGATGACAGACGGACAGACGGACGGACAGTGGAGTCTTAGTAATAGGGTCCCGTTTTACTCTTCGGGTACAGACCCCTAAAAACTCGCTTGTTTAATGAACAAAAGTGCACAATCTCAACTCCTTTGCGTCGGACTGTTTCATAGGCTCCGTTTAGACGAAGCTTTGTGAAATAAATGAGATCGCTTGTTTGGAAAATGGAGTTCAAATTAAGATTTCCACTCGTTTAGTACGGGAAGGCGTTAAAGTAACTAGCAAGGATTCCTTTTTGAAACAACTGTGTTGTTATTATTGTCCTACTGGCTACTAACATTATGAACGTGAAAGATTAATTCTGTAAGCATGGATGCTTGGAAGTTTCTTACTCTTTCACGCAAACACTACTAAACGGATCTGGATGAAATTTGGAATATAGATAGCTTACATGCAGGAATAAAAGATATGGTACTTTTAATCTCGGAAAAGGGAAAATTAGAAAACTCTTAGTTTAGTTTGCACTTATCATAAATTCATAATGCAACTTAATTATTATTTGTATTGGATTGTCATTTGTATGGGATGTAGCGATTGGCATTGTAGACGCCATACCATATTATACCTAACACTTAGTTTAGACTAATTAAAAGTAGGTACACACAAACAAAAGCGCTCCACGCTTTTTAAATTAACCTATATTTTCCATTTTTAGTACATGACAAAAGCGTATTTTATAGTTATTTTAAATTACACATTGCACGCCTACATTATCCCAATGTTGGATAAAACAGAACTTAAGCTTCGTGCACTTCAGAGCGGGCCGTACCGCAAAGCGTTACTGCATTTCTTTCAAACATTAAACAAACGACAGAGATGCAAGATATTTGCGGCGCGGCCCGCCCGTGGTGTTCACGAGAACTGGTGATCAATTATAATATCTAGGTTGCAACAGCTTCTAAACTGAAATGTCGATGATAATCACGGACATAAATCCTATAACTATCTGCTCGTGAACCAGACAATACAAGCTACAACAGCTACATTACTAGGCGACTCCGAAACGCGCCCTCAGGCGTACACGCTTCGACCCAGATATTTCATTTAATAAACCTGTGTACGGATTCTGATAATATATTGTAGCTTTATCCAAGTAGATATCTATATCAAAATCTATAGTCTTTAATTTTTTAACCACGAACCGGAATAATAAAAGAAAACAATTTTTCTGAAATTATGGATCATCTACCATGTTGACAGAGTGGGTGTCCTTAAATATTGTGGTTTTAGGACATGCTGGTTTCCTCGCGATGTTTTTCTTCATAAATTATTAAGTTCAATGTGTGGACCGCTGACAGGACGCGGTCGATACAGACTTACGCGAACTCCAAACTCTGAACTGGGCTCAAATCGCTCAAGATAGAGAAGAGTGCAAGTGAAGCGACGACTTGCGCCGAGTGGCTGGCAGTAGTTGGATAAGAAGAGACGAAGACCGGGCTCAGTGACGTGACTGGGAAGAGGCCTATGTCCAGCAGTGGACTGATACAGGTTGATGATGATGATGATGAGAGAAGAGTGGCGCTCTCTCGTTTCGGAGGCCAAGACACTGACTTGTCCATACCAAGCCAAAGGTCGACCGTACTTAGATACTGAACATAAATAATGTAACCAAATTTTCGAAAAGCTTTACGTTATACAAGATGCGATTTACGCACCACAATTCAAGTATCACAGCGGGTTCTAAAGGCTATTTTCTCTTGATAAAATATTATTGTTCGTGTGAAATATAAACACGTCGCCATTGTCGTCGTCCTAAGCACTTGATGCTGTGTAATCCTGGCAGAGCTGCAGCTTGCCGTCGCACGTCTCTTTATTTTATTTCATGCGAATTGTTCTGGGGCCGCTTGCGGTTTCAGCTGAATTGGTATACTGCTGATAAATTTAAATTATGGATGGATGAAATTAGTGATATTTTAATCCCGATGAAGGAAGAAGTTCAAATCATTTTCGGAACTAATGTGTTTCATGATACGAATCGCACGGAATTCGTACCAAACTTTGGAATTTCTCCAGTTACCTACGTAAAAATAACCAGCAGGAAATAAAATTGTACCCTCCAAACAACTTTATACTTTTTCATACCTCATTTTAGTGTAGATATAAATATTTCTAGACCAATTAACACTAGTGTTGCCGAACTATCGATTGTAAAACTATCGATATTTTTCATCTGAAAAAGCCATACTATCGATAGCTTAAATACTATCAAATAAGCGCAATACTATCGATAGTATTGCTGCCCGCGAAGTATATATTATCTATAGTAAATAAATCGTAAATAAAAAAACTATCGATAGTGTTTCGATAGTCAACTATCGATTAATTATCGATAGTTCGATTAATTATCGATAGTTGACTATCGATCGGCAACGCTATTATAAATATTGCTAGACCAATTCACACCAGTATCACCGCAACACCAAGACACGGGAGCCGGGGGAACCCTTGTGGCAATAAATCATTATACACATTTCCAATATTAATGTCGACTAACGATAGTTGCCGAGCTCCACAAACTGAACTCGATGTTTGTATTGTGAAATGTTCAGGAATATACGACTAGGGATTGTGTTGAGCTGAATATTAGATATTAGGTGTGTTTACTAAGTTTTTAAGATTTAATTTCGTATATAAGTTCCTGTTTAGTTTAACTTCTCTTTGAGTTTTAAATAGGGGTATGCAATTACTAATTATCATAATCAAGACCTTTAGGTACAGTCAACGACAAAAGTCGCTGAACAAACACACTTTTTCTATTATCGTCATCATCACAATACACCAATTTTTGTCCTCATCATCACCTAAATCAGGTGTGTTATATTGTGGTCGAAATGATACCATGTAAAATGTAAAAAAAACAATAATTATTACTGATTTGAAACACACTTGGAAAATCGAGAACGATCAGCTACTATTGTCGCTGATTGTACTAATTACTAATACTGATAAATCGATCATCCATGATCCAGTTAGTAATAACTAATCGCTATAATCGCTGAAGATGGCCGATAACCGATGGGGAAGAAAGGTTTTCGAGTGGCGACCACGAATCGGAATATGTTCTGTAAGTAGGCCCCCTACTAGGTAGACCGTACAAATGGCTAATAGCCGTTCATGTTGGTGTTCAAGGAGGGAGGCATATGTTCAGCAGTGGGCTTCTTTCGACTAGTGATGATGATGATGATGATAATCGCTGAAGACCAGTGATAGCTCTAATAAAATGATTGTAGGTGGCGGATGCTGAAATTAATATCATAAAAAAGGTTCAATAAATAACAAAGTAATGCTTTATAATTAAGTTTTATTAAAAGTTTTCACTCGAGTTAGGAGTATTTTTCAAGCTTACAGAAATAGTCAAACGTATTTTTGCAATAGTAACATGTACGAGTAAATGAGACTGTTAATATGGACAACACTAAACTTTGATTTATGACCATGGAATATTATTATGATTAAGATGTACTAGCTGTTCCCCGCGGTTTCACCCGCGTGGCCTACAGTTTATCGTGATAAAAAGTATCCTATGTCCTTCCTCAGGATTCAAACTATCTCCGTACCAAGTTTCATTTAAATCGGTTCAGTAGTTTAGGCGTGAAAGAGTAACAGACAGACAGAGTTACATTCGCATTTATAAAAAGTAAGGGATGCAGATTGATGATGATGATGATTTTATTTTATTAAAATTGATGACTTTATTTGATATAAATATAACAAAAATGTATACTTTAACAATGAACTAAGAAAACCTAAACTAATAACTACGATATATATAGATATAAATAAAAATGAATCGCTAAACAAATGTTGCTAACCACATAACTCGAGAAAAAAAAGAGAGAACGATACCTCTATACAGAAAAACTTGAGGAGTTGCCTTGAAAGTTAAACAAAAACGGAAACAACTGAAAGTGCTTTTTTTCTATGGGTTTTTTTTAGATACTTTTTATTGCTACAGCTTGTTTGCGTAACTATTCAAGTGAGCTTAATCTTAATTTCGTTTGATTGGTGCGTCTGCGAACGCTACTGAAAACAAACGCTAACACAACTCCAATGAAACAAACATCAATTTAACAACACAATTTAAAAAACAAACTGCTCCAGAGCCATTATAGAATTCGACTACTCATTCGTCCAATTTAGGGGGTCCATGGTACTCCCGTGTCTGTGCTTATCTTGTAGATGTATCTGGAGATACTTGTGTAGAGGGTCCGTAACAACTTATTACTATCAAACACGGAGAGTGTTGCACTAGATGTGAAAAAGTATCATTTTTAACAAAAAAAAAATAACCAACTTTCCTTTCCCCTCGATTTCTATGGGATGCCATCATCAGATACTGGTTTCCTTATCATGGTACCACCCTTGGGATATCTCCTTTCCAACAAAGAAATAATCATCAAAATCGGTTCATAAACGACGAAGTCATCCGCGAACAAACATTAAAAAAGTATATATACGGTCGAATTGAGAATCCTCCTCCTTTTTTGAAGTCAGTTAAAAAGGTGCTTTATGCCAAAAGTTATGTCGATAGATACATGTTTTTAACATTTTAAATTGTTTCAAAACTTTTGCTATTGCTTTAATTCATTTTAATGAGAATTTTTTTTTGTTTTTACTGGCTTGATGTGATCGAAGGTGACGTCATGCTATACCTGGATTGGGAACTGGTTGCTACTGGTATGCTACGAATGATACCACTAAGTGCTTCGCAACGGATTCTTCATCATCAGCCGAAAGAAGTCCACTGCTGAACAAAAAAGCCTTCCCCTTTGCATCCATCGGCTCCCTGCAACTCTTACAATGTCGTCGGTCTACCTAGTGAGGGGCCTACTTAGAGAACGTCTTTCAGTTTGTGGTCGCCAATATAGAACCTTTTTTCTTTCTTTTTCGATGGACTTTAACGCGACGGGCTCATAAAGTTGGACTACAGTTTATCGCGATAAACCTATGTCCTTCTCCATTGTTCACACTATCTCCATACTTAATCAACCGAAGAGATCTCACGGTTCTTTTTCAACAACAGAAAATGTAAGTATCACATCTAGAAATAGTTTGATCCAAGTCAGGGCTGCCAAAGCGATCCGCTACCACAGACCGCTAATGAAAACATAATGATGAAGCAAATTCATTTAATCAGTGCCCCTATCCGGGACAACCCTAGTTTTTTGGAAGCTTGAAGGTACAATAAGAATGTCTTGATAAAAATATTAAGGCATTTAAAAAAAAATGCATGATTAATGATATAATTTATACAAAGAAAAAAACATGACATATCGATCCAACACCGCGGATATCGGATTAGGATCGATTATTAATTTCGGACGTTAGTCTATAAGGCAAGCTCGGTTACGATCTAAACAAATTATTAAATTAAAAAGAAATAGAATTCGTAATTTTATTAAAATTAACGTCAATGTTTCTCTCCCGCGGAACCCAGTCAGACAAAATATCTGTCACCCCTCGAAACGTCAAGAGTGACTCGTCGTTTCATAACAGAATTATTTAATCAAATTAATGTGACAGACCCGACGGATGTCGTCTGCCCTCTCAATATGGAATATCACGCGACGACAGTATTAATAAACGAAATAAGGAAAAACGCTATTATTACATGACTTGCCATTTTCATTTCATTAATTTTGATCATTTAAAAAAACACTCTCGTTGATAAAATATGGAACATTTAGAATAGAATAGAGTAAAATAGAATTTTCGTTTATTATTTTGTAACAACAACACTTATGGTATATGGAAAAAAAAATAACATAAAACAATATATGTAACAGTAATTGAAGGTACACACACAAGAATGTCACCGTCGCAAATCAGCCCCAACTCAGCGAAATGCTGGTTAGTTAACCAGCGCTGGTTTTCCGTTGGAACCGTTTGGTGACGCGACGTCGCGAAGAGGATCAGTACCATACATCCAAAAATAAAAGATAACAGCAAACAGCAAAAATCGTTAAATAGTGAAACAACTAGCATCGACTTACAGCCATTTTCAATAACCTATCTATCCGCGGTTTGCCCTAACAGAGATAGAAATTTGACTAACTAACTAACTGAGATGGCGCAACGACCCCAAGTGAGTCTTGGCCTCCGATAACAAAAGACGCCACTTCGGTCTGTCCTGCGCCACCTCCTGCCAGTCCTCCACCTGGAGCTCGCGCAAACCTTCGACTAAATAAAAAGAAGTGTGAGTGTGAGTTTTCGAAATTTAACTATATGAAAGTATTGATTATTAACTACTCTCTTAGGTTATTGAAACTGGCCGTTAAACGGAACTCGTAAAAATATTTGAAGGCGGCCGCCATCGATTGCTACTAAAGAAAAAATATAAGCATCCAAATTCAAACAGCCAACAAAAGAAATCACAACAAAGAGTATCTATATCCGTGGTCGATTAAGGTCATTCTTCTTCGAAAGCTGGCCGATAAAATAAATACAGACAATGTTAAAAAAAGGAAAATGTATTGGAGGCTCGTTGAAGGCAATCCAGCGTTATGACAGGTGACGCTGCGGTCAAAAGGCTACGAAGTGGCCAGTCATCGTCAAATGATTATCGGCCTCCTTGACGGCAGGTCAGTTTCTTTATTGGCTGTGGTAAGGAATTCTTGTGTTCGATGGGATATTTTGGAGGCATTTTGGTGATGTATGAGGAAATAATATTGTAAATATTGCTCTATAGACTTTTAGGTAAGGTATAATGACATTTATAAAAAAAACATGCGTGAAAATTTATGGTACGAATACGAATGTTTCGCCCACATAAAACGTTTAAAAAAAAATGGCGGAAAAACATGTGTTTTTAAATAAAAAGAAAAAAGCTATGCGTCATACATAAAAAATATATGGTTAAAAGTTGACTACAGAAAATACTCCTTTTTTTCGTAAATTTAAACTAAAAATTTTATGAATATGATTGAAATATCTGCCATTTTTATACGGACTTCATTATCTCTCACAATTTGATACAATTACAACTAATTCAATCTATCAACTTCGAAGACTTTGCGTCTAGATTGCTAATTACCAATTTAATGTAATTAAAAACAGTTACAAAGTCTTAATCAACCTATCAGGCTTTCTCACCTGAAACAGGCTTAGAAATACCAAAGTTAGTTATTAATTATTAACCAAAATAAGCTGGCGCCCTTTAGAATTAGTCACCTCTTCGCCTTTTGTCCTTCACTTTATTAACACCTCTGGAGGAATAAGATCGTCGTTGAAAACAGTACCTAAGCTCACGCGTTAAAAACTATTAAGAGCCAAGAAATATTATGCCATTTTTGTTTTTGGCGGCAATTGACTAAATGAAAATTTTAATATAATTTCCAAAACTTGTGTTTTTGTGTAATGTGTATGTAATATTGATAAATCATTAATTAACCATTATGTGTTCGTTAAGGAGTATGAATGCAAGAAATTAAAATAAAGTTGTTATTAGTGATTTTTCTAGTTACTCCAAAAAGTCCGTACTTTACTTAAATACAAAGGGGACTATCGTGCTTGATCCGGCTTGTAGCTGTTTTCTTTTTATTGTAATTCATGCTGTTTTTTTATCATCATCATCAATCAACCTTTCACATTCCCACTGCTGGGACTCTGGCCTTCTCTCAGAGAAAGAGTATGGGCCGTAGTCAACCACGCTGGCCCATCATTTTTTTTCCTTGACATTGTTTGATTTATTTTTATATTGGTTTGTTTTTGACCTATATTTATTATTGTTAATTTAAATTTTCTGTTATGATTGTTAACATTTTTTATTTTTATTTTTGTTTGATTTGAATTAGTTAGGTAATTGGCTTTCGCTTTACATTATGTAAATAAATATATAAATCTGTGCTTATGTGGTAATTATCGCTTAAGCGTCATTGTAGTATACCAGCCTAAACTAGAATTAGCTCACGAAACCTTGGTAACTGTTTGACCGTACATAACGCCTTTATCATAATAAATTCGTGGTGCCGCAGGATAAGGTTTTTATTACGAAAATCATTGTGTTCCCGCTCTACTGCAGCCCTCAGATCGACTTTTATAATGAAAATACTGTTTAAGAGAAAATTAAGCTGTTTAAAACACTTTGTGTATTTAACCAGGTTTAAATTGAAAGGGTAACATTGTTTGTGGTTAGCCTTTGGGAGGTTAAGTTAACGTTAAGTGAAATATGAAATGCGAATCAATTGAATAAATTTAATTAACGCAATTTTATGTTTTAATTTTAGGTTTAGTTTAGATATTTTATGTTTCTATGTTAATTAAGTTTCTTGAAATGGCAATTAAGATGATTTTATTACATTAATAACAATTGTGTGCCTATTTGAGTTTGATATTTTAAATTACTCTCCATTAAACCATATATCGACCGATTTCAACAATCTCACTTCTGATAAGACAAGAACATCTAATGAAAACCTCTTTTCGATCTCGTAAGTGTAGGTAACTTATAAAGAAAATAATAGCTAGGACTTCAAGCCACATATTCCATTAGCACTTATATAGTCACTTAAATCTCTCAAGCCTCGAACTTAGATCAAAAAACTTTAAGGCCGAGGTGAGCTAACTGCAAACTAAAACTCGTACACTGCACTTCTCTCTACTAAGCACCTGGATAAGGCCGTTTACTGACGGCTAATATGTGTTTAAAGCGTGTTTGTTAAACGCAATCTCTCAGTAGAAAGCGTTCAAAAACACAAATGAAAAATGAGTTTTTCCGCAGTGCTACAAAATGCAGTCTTTAAAGATGGGTCAAAAGCTCAAATAAGATCTACAGGGTCAGCATCGCACTGGCGACTCCTCTAGTATTGCAAGGGAACTGACTACGTTAGTGTTGCACAGTCGCTTGCATTTTGGCTTGTTTCATCGATAAACCACAACATTAACATTTTTTAGAAATATAATGAAATTACTTGAAATTGCAATACATACCACTCACTCCCATACTTTCGCATCTAAAAATATTGGTGTGACATCTATTTAAAACAAATTAACTTAACTATACCTAAGATAGTTCTACACAAACACACCTTTCGCAGCGTGTATCCACACAATTAAGCGCGTTTGTTTATTCACTTTTAACGATCGACTGAATAAACGCGCGTGAACCACGTCCAGCAGTAGCCGGCCTAAACCTCCTGAGAGCTGTCAGAGCCCAGTGAATCATAGAAAGTAGTAGGCGAACTGTTCTGACAGGGATTTGAACTATTTTATTGGGAGCTATAACCACTCGCGAGCGATATTTCAGGCATTTGGGCGGTTTCCAAGTCGGATTCAGCTCGCAGTTTTGATTGTTTGAGGTCTATTTGGCAGCCAGTTATCTTTTAGTTACATTGTTATTTCTGTGTGATTTTTTGATAGTTTTTGCTGTATTTTTGATAATAGTCTAATAGTGTAATTTTAACAGGCAGCTTTCCGCTTGCTCTTTTATATATTGAGGAAACTCTACTCATATGATACTAGCTGTTCCCGGCAGTTTCACTCGCGTGGGATACAGTTTATCGCAATATTCATATTTATATTCTTTCATTTTTTTTTTTTTGTTTTTTTTTTTATATATGACGGGTGGCCGGGCCCAGTGCTGTTTTAGCAAGACTGACGTCAGCAATGATGACGTCACCATCATCGTCATCATTAGGTCGGTGCATGATAGGTGGTTACAGAAAAACGAAGTAGATAGTTTTCGAACTATTTATTCAACAATAAGTAGTCTAGGTACTTGGCACAGCAGAGTTCGGGAGGTCCGATCGCTACGACGGCTCAAGCCAGACTGACTAGAGCTCTGCCGAGCGGTCGTATTTATACCAAAACTGGCCTCGCACAAGCAATGTTTACAAACTTCGTAAAAATTGCCTGTGATCGTTCCAGCTGAGGTTTTAACCTCTAACAATCATTCTAAAATTAGTTAACTCATTGACAATCGGTTATTATTATTATTATTTAAATCACAATAACGGCTTTGCGCCGATACGGCCATTCTGACAGGCGGTGCGCGCTCTGCACCAGCCTGGTAGTGTTCTCGTGGAAAACCTCGTGGAAAACCTCGTGGAAAAACCTCGTGGAAAAACCTCGTGGAAAAACCTCGTGGAAAACCTCGTGGAAAACCTCATAGATACTGAAACAACGAAATATGGTTCTTCTGAGTTTGGTATCTGTAAGCAACCGGTGTTGCTTTTAGGTAAGGTCAGAAGCATAACGCATTGCATGTTAATGCACGCATAGTGCGCTTTGAATGGAAATATGGGAACACGTGGATACCTCGTGGAAACCTCGTGGAAACCTCGTGGATTCTCGTGGATTCTCGTGGGTTATCGTAGATTCTCGTAGATAAGTGTTATTATAGGAAACGGGATAACTTAATGGGGTTTTAAGGTAATGAAAGGATCTCACCCGTTTTGGTTACACAAGTTGGACTGCTCGTGGTGTAAAAAGCACGAGTTTGACTGGTGTAGCAGCGGGGTATTTGGAAGCCGGTGTAGATAAGTCACATTCTGCCGATACGGTCCCATGGTCACCTGGGTGAGCGGCACGACGAAGCTGAACGCCGAACTCTCTTAACAAGATACCTGCAATTAGAATTAGATGTCTGATTACGCGGCGTGTTTTTGATGAGTATGTAATCTCTTTGGCAGGGATGGATGTAGATTGAAACACTGTCTATCCAAGACAGCAGGACCTTGTGCCATTTTTAGTTGCATGTGTAGGGTAAGCGCTTCCATCTCAATAGCATAGTTGTCAATGTCCACTAGATTCGGCAATTCCGGTGGAAGACGACAGTACTGTCGTCCAGCAATAAGTGTGAACGGGGCAACTCCAGTAACACGGTGAGTTGTGCAGTACATCCTAAGTTGCAGTTCTTCAAGTGTGGAGCGGTACTGTTTGGTTTCATAAGTTTGGATCAAAACCAAACGTTGCAATATTTCCGCTTGCTCGGCCGATTCCTGGTGCCATAGCGTGAATATTGTTTGAGGTGGTCACGGTATTTCATTCATTAATTCACACAGAAATTCTTCTTCTATCAACGAAGATTTAAGTTGGTGTTTCAAGTAGATGCACAGTTCGTTTCAACGCAGTCAATACACCGCGCGGGCCCCTATTAGTAACGTAGTAGAATAACGCGCACTTTGTAAAGGTCACAATGTGATGATGACGCATCGGTGGACACACATATATCACGTCCCTTCAAAGGCTACATGCCTTCATCCGGATATCAAAGTCATCGAGCTTCCATGTTTCAATGGCCTCACGAACACCAACATTGGTATTCGGATCACATGATGGCAGGTAAACATCCTTGATTACACTCGCGACTCTTTGGGTTGAGCACACAAGCGTTCTGACATCTTCTGCATCATTTCCATGAGGAATTGTGGTGGTACCCCTGCCGTAGATGGGCTGGGCATGTATTAACAGCATACGCTGCTGTTCTGGATCGTTGGCTTGTCGTGGTACAGTATCCAACGAAGGGTCCGGCACAGCCAGTGACGTTATCGGCTGGGAGCATACAGCACTGGTTTGTTCCAGTAGATCATGTGATGAACGAGCTGATGAGGAGGTGTCCTGGATTGGATTCCGTTCCAATCCCACTTCTGATGACGGGTGGCCGGGCCCAGTGCTGTTTTAGCAAGACTGACGTCAGCAATGATGACGTCACCATCATCGTCATCATTAGGTCGGTGCATGATAGGTGGTTACAGAAAAACGAAGTAGATAGTTTTCGAACTATTTATTCAACAATAAGTAGTCTAGGTACTTGGCACAGCAGAGTTCGGGAGGTCCGATCGCTACGACGGCTCAAGCCAGACTGACTAGAGCTCTGCCGAGCGGTCGTATTTATACCAAAACTGGCCTCGCACAAGCAATGTTTACAAACTTCGTAAAAATTGCCTGTGATCGTTCCAGCTGAGGTTTTAACCTCTAACAATCATTCTAAAATTAGTTAACTCATTGACAATCGGTTATTATTATTATTATTTAAATCACAATAACGGCTTTGCGCCGATATATATTATTTTATATTTATGTTTTTTTTTTCTCGCCTGGCTAGCTACCACCCTCTTGTTAAGAATCTGTCGCCAAGCACCTATCGGTGTGCTCCGGCAGCCTCACTTGAGAGCCAGTTCCCAGTCCAGGTGTAGCGTGGCGCCATCTTAGACCACATCGTCACTTAACATCAGGTGACTTGTGGTCAAACGCTACCCTGAAAAAGTAAAAAAAAAAAAAAAAATCAATACGAAAGTGACTTTGTCTGTATGTCTGTCTGTTACGTTTTCACGCCTAAACTACTGAACCGATTTAAATGCAATTTGGTACAGACATTGTTTAGAGCCTGATAAAGGACATAGGTTACTTTTTATCGCGGTAAACTGTAGCCCACGCGGGTGAAACCACGGGAAACAGCTAGTATAGTCAGCGACAAAAGTAACTGATCATACTCGATTTTCCAAATGTGTTTTAGATCAGTAATGTTTGAGTTTTATTTACAAATTTCAAGTTAGTGTTTGACCACAACACAGCACACCTGATGTTACGTGATGATGCGGTCAAAGGTTGGGGTTTAAGATGATGAAGGTAATAGGAAAATGTGTTATTATTCAGCGACTTTTGTTGCTGACCGTACCTACATAAAAGTCTAGTCTACATTTATAAGACTTTTAATTCCAACTCTCGAACTCCACGCGCGCCGGTCAGATTCTTGTTGGAACTTAAAACTTTTCCAATAAGAATTGTACAAACGCTTCGGTCGAGATTCAAGACCGTTCCAAATCAATGACGCCATCTACATGCCAATGTCTTACACTAAACTGTATGTAGGTTCACTCGTATAACATTTACTGTCATAATTTAAGTTTAAACACTTTAGTAGTATCTTTTTTATGTAAAATAAACATTCCTACCACTGATCCTATGCTACAAAACTGCTGCTCTATATCAATAAACCAACCAACCAAACTATAACTATAGCATGGTGGAAAGGCGGTTTCTAGTGCTCGCTCGCCTAGCTAGCTACCATCCTCAAGTTGAAAATTTCTTTCCAATCACCAGTGTGTTCCAGCAGCCCACTTGAAAGCCTCAATGAGTTCCCAATCCAGGTGTACCATGACGCCATCTTTAACCACATCGTCACTTATCAACAGGTGACCTGTGGTCAAGAAAAAATTGGTTGTCTGTAAAGTCGGTTTACTGACGATAGTTGAACGTGACAACGTCGATTGGCCGATTGTGCTTATTTGTCGCTCGTTCCGCGCTCTCGCTTGCACTTCAACCCTTACATTGAACGCCTCAGAGCGAGGTAACGCCGCATGAGTCATGTTTCTTCGTGCGTGAAGCCGGCTCTATCGAATTATAAGACGTTGTCACGTCAAAAAAATGCATATCATTACTTGTTAGTCACTTTATGAATCAACAAAGAATTAGTCAACGTTTTTATTGACTAGCGTCGAGAATAAACTAGCGGCAAGTTCCGAGAAGTTCTTCAAAGGTACAAATGACTGTCTGATTTATTTATTGCTATTTGCCACACGGATAAGGCTGTAAATCATGGTGTGAGTAAGCCTCGGACGCTGTTTTTTTTTTTAATATTTACTGGGTAGCGTTTGACCACAAGTCACCTGATGTTAAGTGACGATGTGGTCGAAGATGGCGCCACGCTACACCTGGACTGGGAACTGTTTATCTTCGATTAAGGTGTACAAAGATGGCTTACTGGGAAAGAACGGACAGAAAATCAGTAGAATCAAGCGTTCAGTTGTAGTGAACTGGCTTTAACTCAATCAATTAGTAATAAAAATAAAATTGTATAATTATGTTACCACGCCCAAAAAATTACCCGCCGGGCGTTTTTTGCCACTTCTTTTGCCGGCCTTTGATTATTTAAGTAAATAATCAAAGTTGCCGGCTTGAGGAGGTTGGAACAGGCGTATCTAGTTTTAAGTATGACGTTTTAAAGTGATAACATTTTGTATCCGACTAAAAAGCTAAATTTTGACTTTTGACTCTTGACAGATAAATGAAATTGAAAGATATTTTAATAATCATAATTTCATTTCTCGATAATGGCTCTGCTGTGGTGAAGTCTGCTTGCGATCCTTGGTTGTGGATTGGAATCCTACAATGAGCTTGCTTTCAGTGAAGGGAAACATCGTGATGAGACCATGGCTTGGTGGTAGGGCATTTTCTTGTGCTTGCCTGGCTTGCCATCAAAATCTATCAGCAAGCGCCTATTAGTGTGTTCCCAAGCCAGGTACGAGTATACGTGGCGCCACATTTGTCAACTACGTCACTTAACATTAGGTGATTGGACATGACTGGATTGAACTGGGAGGTGGGGTTTTATGAAAATGTGTACGCTCTGGTCCAATTTTTATTTTTTTTGTGACTCTCTTGACGAGGTCAATGTATATACATTGGCGAGGTTCTTCTTTGTAAGGAACTTGACTGTGTAAATAAATAGTGTGCAAAAACTAAATAAGTAAATGAAATTACGACGTGAAGTTATTATTTTTCAATTTCAACCACCCAGAGTAAAAATCCAGAAGCGTTCCTGAATCGAAAATCAAACACTATTTCTATACAATTTTCCCGTACATTTTCCTCCGTGACAAAATATAAGCCACGTTTAATGGAAACGCAGACGGTAACTAGGTGGGGTCGCAAACATTTTCAATGGGTTCGTTAATGCTTTCACTGCGACGGAAACTGGGTCTTACGCGCCCCTGGCTGCCTGTAGAATTATTGTAACTATTATAAAAATGTTACTTACCTGTGGATTTGCGAGTTTTCTGCAAATAACCATTGCTATCTTGTTATTTGCTGGAGGGATGCACAGATAAAAGATGGACATTAGAGACAACTATATGGAAAGGACCAAGGGGAAAAAGGAAAAGAGGACGCCCTAGAAAAAGGTGGATAGAAGATATAAAAGCGATAGCAGGATGCGAATGGGGAAAGATAGCTATGGATAGAGAGGAGTGGAAAAAGCTGGAGGAGGCCTTTACCCGAGAAGGGGTTCCGATCAATGGTACTGAAGAAAGTGATTAAAAGAAATATTAATAAATTCATATTTATTAACTAAACTAACTGAGATGGCGCAACGACCCAAAGTGAGTCTTGGCCTCCGATAACAAAAGACGCCACTTCGGCCACTTTCATTCATATTTATTATGTATAAATATTTTTATTGAAATAAATACTTTGTTAAATTAAAGTCATAATATGATTGTATCAAATATTATAATTTATAACGCATGAATAATTGTAGATTTGAAAGAAATGGGCTTTGTTATTATTATTTATTATTATTTACTATTTATTTTTCATAGTTTTGTACATAGTGATAACATTGGTATTTTAGTAAGTATACTATAATTTTTTTTCTTGTATGTACAAATGTATTATTTATTATTTTGTTATTTTCTTATTTATTTGACAAGACTTATTCTAATGTTATTTTTACAGTAAGCTTTTGACTACAAGTCACGTGAAGATAAGTGACGATGTGGCGGAAGGTGGGTTTGGAAACTGACTGACAAGTGAGGCTGCCGCAAGACACTGATAGGTGCTTGATGATAGATTCTTAACTTGAGGGTTGTATAGTTAGCCAGGTGAGTACGATTTGATTGCGCATGGTCGTTGCGACGAATGACAGATCTTTTTAAAAAGAACCGGGTATAAATAAACCAAGCATGTATCAATGCGTGCACCACAAATTTAATGATCCCTTATGCCAAGACAGCAAAACTAAAATGACATTTTCTACGTACGCATAAAAACGCGTATAAAGTCTAGCGGACAAGTGCGTAGAAATACATGAGCTTATGTGGATCCACGTATATTTGTTAACAAACGTTTGCTATGATAAATACTGAAAATTAATACAAAAAAATCGTAACCAAAATAAAAGTAGGGTAGTAAAGTAGTACCAATATGAAAGTAACATATTCAGTCATATTAATTCCAAATGAACAGGTCATCGGATAAGCTTGCCAAACTGGAGTCAAAACTTACTGGAGTAAATGAAAATATTGTTATTTCACTGAAATATCAATCTTCGGGTTTAAAAGTATATACCTAAGTACCTACCTTTTATTTTTTTTGTAAATTTTATTTGGATTTTTTTGTTGTTTTTAATTTTTGCTTCTATTTTTTTTTTATGTTTATGTAAATCTATCGGATATCTATCCGATAGCATTAAAATAGCGGAAAAAACTGAGCATGACACAAGTAAACAGTCATTTTTGCCAAATGTCCTTTATAATCCGAAGTGTTCGATACAATTTGTTAATCCAACTAAAAAATCTATTAGCTATCCGAACCCCACTTTGATTTAATCAAAAGGGTTCTAAATACAAATTATGTATCCCAACTTAATTTAAATTCACCCATTAACGAATCAAAACAAATATGGCGTCCGAAATGACCGTCAATTAATTAGCTGAAGCTACCGAGGTAACTCGCCATGGGAAAATACAAACAAACCGTGTAAACAACATTTCAGAACCCTGTCATATTACAATCTCCAATAAGTACACTACTTAAAATATATCGACGTGATGAATCTTTCTTACTGAGACACGGTGCTTTTGTGGTGTGACTTTTTTATAAAACAGATATTTTTGTGCAGCCTTGTCACAATAAAAACTTTAAAATTGGCTTCACCTACCGACGCAAACGTCAAATAATCTTATTGCGATAAAGTAACATTTTTATGACCTCTATTAGACAGGATATTTTATTTACGTCCTTTTTCATCGTTAAGGGAAAGAAAGAGATGAAGTTTAAATATACTAATTAGACCACCCGTTGGGCTCTTAATTACTTATTTGGTCGTACATTCATTGTTTTATTTTTTAATTGCTTTTCAATAATTACACTTGGATAACTTTTTCTAATTCCTTTAATGATTGTGGGTTTAAACATTTGTTTTGTAGTAACTGCGCTGACTCGGCCACCTTGAAAGAATTTGAGAGGGTCGTGCGGTCAAACGAGCATACATGGGACGGCCGAGTGGCCGTCGCTCGGTCGGCCGTCCAAGGTATCGCTAGTAAGACGAAGTCACGAAGGATTTGCACGAGCTCCAGGCGGAGGACTGGCAGGAGGTGGCGCAGGACAGACCGAAGTTGCGTCTTTTGTTATATTATCGGAGGCCAACACTTACTTGGACTTGAGTCATTGCGCCATCTCAGTCAGATAGTTAGCTGCGCCCCACAGCTATGCCCTGTTGGAGTGTAGGATCTAAAAGTTTTTCAGGACAAAAATCTTCTAAATATATATAACTCAAAGGCGACTGACTGACATAGTGATCTATCAACGCACAGCCCAAACCACTGGACGGATCGGGCTGAAATTTGGCATGCAGGTAGATGTTATAACGTAGGCATCCGCTAAGAAAGGATTTTGATTAATTCTATCCCCAAGGGCATAAAATAGGGGATGGAAGTTTGTATGAAACTTTGTCAATTTTAAACCGATCGGGCTGAGACTTTGCATGCATAAAGCTATAGCCCACGCGGGTGAAACCGCGGGTAACAGCTAGTAGAATTTTGAATATTACTCATTAGCCATGACATTGTTTCTCCTAACAGTATCTTATGTTTCCATATAGCTAAACAAAGGCAATTCCATCTAATTCTAAGACATCACCTGTCTTGCAAAAACCACCTCTTTGTTACCAAGTTATAGCAGTAAAAACCTGGACACCACCGGCATCTGTCGGTGACAATGCGAAGATTTATCGCCTACTTTAGCTCCGAGTAGTCTGTAGTGTGGGCTGGTACAAGCTTGGAGAGGTAGCGGAACTAAAAACATAAGCACACTACATGTACATGTAGAAAAAGCCATGCAGCAAAAGAAGCTTTCGGAAAAAAAAATATACGCGTTGACTTGAGAACCTCCACCGTTTTTTTTTTCGTTGGTTATAATTATCATCATCACCCTTTTACATTCCCACAGCTGGGACTCTGGCCTTCTCTCAGAAAGAGAGAAAGGGACGTAATCTAACACGCTGATCCAGTGTGGGTTGGTAGATGTCGCATGCTCTTGGACATTCCGGTTACCTCATTATATTTTCCTTCAACGTTTTGAGCAATGGTAAATGGACACATAACTTACTCAGTTATAGGTGCGGGCCGAGAGGATTCGAACTCGGTGTTGGCGCCTTTTACGGCACACGCGTTATAGCCCTAGAAAATGCGTGCCTTTTTGTTGCATTTCCCTTATACCTTGCGCCAAATCCTTAGAGCTGTCTTCAAGATTAAAATCCCGAGCATGTACCAATGAAGTCTTCTTGTATTATACAAGTACATTTATACTACTACGTACATACACACATAATACTACAAAATATGTTTCTGCCTAACTTTACGTAGAGAGTGTGGACTGTTAAAAGCCTTCTACCACAGATGGAAGTTTTTCGAGTGTGTTCATGCATGTATGTCTGTCTCTCTTTCTTTAGCACGCTCTGTAGCCTACTGTAGCTTGTAGCCTCTGAAGGATTATGGATCTTAACGCCAATGGAAGCACGTTATTTAAATACTTATTGCGTTTGCGAATAAAAAATTAGAAGTTGTGAATAAGATGGCGCCACACCGCGCCGAAATTCATTTTCTTCTTTTTTCTTACAAGTTAGCGTTTGTAAAGACTCCGGCTAGCCTATCCAGCAACCCGAACTGGGCCCGTGCAGTGGGTTATGGCCCATATTCTTTCTCCGAGAGAAGTCCTGTGTCCCAGAAGTGGGGACGAAACTATTTGGATAGAACAAGTTATGTTAATGAAATATATATCTAACTTATTTAGTATTCTGAATGCAGCAAAATTCAATCTGCCTCAAGAGACAAAACAAAATTGTGGAGGGAAGGAGAAATTGTATTTTACAATTTAATAAAAACCTCTCACAGTTCTCATCTCAAATATCGTGTTATGCTAATAATAAAATCACGACACACAGCATTATGTCCTATGGAATATTGCTGTGGGGAAACGCTGCTGATATTAACACCATATTTGTATTGCAGAAGAGAGCTGTTCGTGCGATTTATAACATGGGCCCCAGAGAATCTTTAAGAATTAAGTTTAAAGAAACCAAAATAATGACAGTTATTTGTCAATATATTTATGAAAATGTAATGTACATACGGAAAAATTTAAATAGCTTCAAAAAGAGAAGTGATTATCACAATTTTAATACTAGAAACAAAGATAAAATTGCTGTACCCACCACTAGGCTCCATAAAGTTAGCAACTCGTTCAAAGGTCAATGTGTACGCTTTTTCAACAAAATCCCAAGTGAAATTCAAGACTTGTCTATAACAAAATTTCAAATTCTTATAAAGAGAAATCTCATTAGTAAAGCTTATTATAAAATATCGGACTATCTAGATGACAAACAAGCTTGGGATTGTAGTTAATCTATCTATCTTTCTTTCTATCTATCTATTCTCCCTATTTCCCCTATTCTAACCATTCTCGGTAAACAGCCAAAACAGTCATGCTCACGAAAGTGACTTTGCTTGCAGCGGCGTCATGTGTCGGGTCGCCCTCTTCCCTCTCATATGGTCGAGGAGAGCGATGGCTGGCACATGCGTCAACTCGTGAACGGGTGCTGCTTGTGGGGTCTGGTCTGCTTTGGTTGTGATCCCGCAACTCGTTAATATTCATGTTCCCATATCCCAATGTGTACAACCAAACAAGAGAAATCTTCTTATTAGTAAAGCTAAATAAAAAATATCGGACTATTAGATGACAAAAAAAAAAGCTTGGGATTTTAGTGAACTTGCTCCAATTCAATCAATTAGTAATAAGAATAAAATTGTCAATGTGATCGCGCCAAAAAAATTACCTGCCGGGCGTTTCTTGCCTGTTCTTTTGCCGGCGTAAGGAGGTTGGAACAGGCGTAGCTAGTTTTAAGTTGACGTTTTAAAGTGATCACAATGTATCCTATTGAATAAACATTATTGAATTTTGAATTTTGAATTTTGATTCTCTGTTGCAAAAATAAACAGAAAAATTCGCAGAACCGTTTCGTTTTTACAGCGAAAACTAATAAAATGAACGTATAACGTAATAATTTAAAAGAACAGTTTCATTATTTGTTTGACTAGCGAGTGAAAAATGCGATTGAATTGGCATGAAAATATTCTATTAGATTTGTTATAAGTATAATTGTATCACAACGCGCGAACAACGAAAGAACAATGGCCAAAACGGACCCGAGGTCGTAAAAGCGATCTATGTACGATAAAAATTGTAATTTTTTGTGTATTAAGATTATACAAACGATATTTTATAGAAAGTGTAGAAAAAAAGATATCGATTTTTTAACTTCGTAGTTTCTTGGGACATTTTTTAACTTACATGATACTTGGATGTTTTGAACGCACTTCGCAATTTATTTGCTATTCCGTTTCACGCTTTGGAAGTCCTTACTTAAATAAAGTCATTAAAATCAACGCTATTTACCAAACATGAACAAAAACTAATCTTTTTAATCTATGTACTAATTTGAGTGTCACTGTCAAGTGACATTGACAGAAACGAAAATTTTTCTACAAAATATTTTGCGGTCAGGTCCAGGGCAGAATGAAAAGTGGCCAATGTTCTTTAATTGTAAGACTTGTTAAAAAGTCAATGCGACGCCTGCTTTTTTAACCGACGAAAAAATGGAAGAGGTTCTCAAGTTGAGTTTGATTTTTTTTTCAATAGTAATCACGTTATTCTTGTTAACACTGGAAGAAAATTGCTTGACCGATTTGAATCTTTTTATTATTGTGTTGTCATTAGTCATTACTCATTAGTGATTTTTTTTGATATTTTTTTTTTTTGTTTGTTTTGTTATGGCGACACACGATTAGTGTATTTGCTAGTGACAAGTATAAAATATTCGAAACTCCGAGAGTTGAATCAAGTTTAAATGATGATGAGATGATGGGATGCGGATAGTGTTTAAGTAAAGTAGTGGCGCTTTACTTAAACTTTACACGGACTTTTTTGGAGCAATTAACCTTCACAACTTTATTTCGATTTCCCACACTCGTACACATTAACAAACACATAATGGTTAATAATCCACCAATATTACACATTGTCACTCGAAGAAACACAAGTTTTGGAAATAAAAACAAAATTTTCACGTTGACAATTCGATTGCCGCCAAAAAAGTCTTTTAATAATTCACCGGATTTGTAAAATACAGTAAAAACTGGAAGTGTTTTTTTTTAACAAATTGTGTAACTCAAGAACCACCTCATATTTGCCTACCCAGGGTTACCAGCTACTAATAAAAAAGTTTCAAATCGTCAAAATCTACATTTTATTATTTAACAAAAGACAGTTTTATTATTTTTATCCAATAAAGATCGTTGATAACAAAAAACGTCCATTAAAATTATACAACTTTTAAAAAAGGATACGCCTAGCAGCGGGCGCCTTCTTTTATAGTTCCTACCATATTTCTACTTTATTAATGTGCGTTTTTAAAGAATTTATGTTTGACATGTGCGCAGGGGTGTACCGGCTACCATTAGTGGTGTTTGTGAATAAATAATTTACAGCGGCATTATACAGGGCGGTGACGAAACAGTGGTAATATTTGAACAAAATTCCGTAATGGGATCCTTAAATATATGTACTTACACTTCAACTTGAGAGCCTCCTTTTGTTGTTTATTGTCACACTGAGAAAAAAATTCTGACTTTCCTTCTGAGTCTTTACCTTCCAAGACCGATTCCTTCCTCATTTTATATTAGTTTTCCTTCTGAATCACAAGTCCTTCCCTTTTGACTCAGAAGGAAAACAGTATTTCGGAAGGTCTTTTTTCTCCGTGCAGTTGAAAGTATAGAAAGTAATTCTAAATTCACATCCTACAGAGCGTCTTCCGGTTCGTGGTCGCCACTCGAGAACCTTTCTTCCCCATCGGTTATCGGTTCGTCGAGCGATGTGGCCTGCCCATAACCACTTCAACTTGCAAATTCTGAGAGCTATGTCGGTGACCTTGGTACTTCGGCGAAGGGTGCCGATGGATGCAAATGGCTAATAGCCGTTCATGGTGGCGTTCAAGGGGGGAGGCCTATGTTCAGCAGTGGACTTCTTTCGGCTGTTGGTGATGGAAAAGTTCATAGTTTTAATATTGTAAATGCGGAAAAACTATTTTTTTGTGTGTGATAATTACAATGAAAAAGTACGCGTGCTTTATAAGCTAAATTATCAAACTAAATGCATGACCATAAAGGTCAACTTTACGAGCATCTATATGTTGAAAATGTTATTAACGAACTAGCTGCGCCCCGCGGTTTCACCCGCGCGGACTGCAGTTTATCGCAATAAAACGTCTTTTTGGTAAATACACGCTCGAAATCCCTACTAGCTCTTTCAATTCCCAAGCATAAGACCACCGGATTTAAAGGTTGCTTCAAATACAGCGCGTCTAAAATTTGGAACAACATTCCACCTCCCATGAGGAAAAAAACTAGTTTTAAACTATTTAAAATTAAGTACAAACACATGTTACAAGAACGACTTAGAAAGAATTATGAAGCAACCTTTAAAACAAATTAGTCATACACACACACACACATACACCCACACACAATCAAACACACACACACACAAACATACACATACACACCGTACACTCCGTAATCCGAATGCTGTCGTTGCTGTCGTAGTAAATGATTGTATCATTGTGACCCGCTTTATACTTACCTCCTCGGCGAAGAACTGACCGAGCACAGGGGTAAACTGAAAACCAGCGCTGTGTGCACATGCAAATGTAAACACAGCACAAGCTGAGTTTACCCCCTTTGCCGTTATATTGTATATGTGTCTTTTATTTTTCTATAAAATGTATGTGTTTCCTTGTATAATGGCAATAAATTGATTTTATTATTATTATTATTATTATTATTTTTTTTAATAAAAACCTTCTCCTCGCAGTAACAAACACAACAAAAAAAGAATTAGCGAAATCGGTCAAGCCGTTCACGCGTGATGCCGTGACCAAGGGAAATAGGGATTCATTTTTATATATAAGAAGAAGAAGAAGAGAAAAAGAAGAAGAAGAAGAAGAGAAAAAGAAGAAGAAGATAGATAGTTGGCAAAACCTTGAGTTAGGTACCTACACACTGCGGCTGGAAGTTGAGGCTGTGCCAGATACCCAGCCCTCCCCCATAAGATGATGCGGAGAGGGTACCCCGGGGTTTTAGTGGGTATGGCGCCTTGAGTAAGCGCGAGTCCTACACTCCCTGCGAGCCCCTCCCTTTCTGGGGAGGGGGGGGGCATTGCACTGGAGGGGTCAGTGCGTAAGTGCATTTGCAGGTTCAAAAAAAAAAAAAGGTACCTACACACTACACACAAATAATATGCAGAGTTCTTGATACCAAAACAGCGAAACGTGATAAAATTTACATACCTACTACATTTCACTTAAACGAAAGACCAAAACTGCGCGTTTGAAACTTATAAAAAGCCTTTTTAGCGCGCATGCCATAAACTAAAATTACGCTACACGTGACGTAAAGTGGATGACGGACGGACGGTGCAGCCTTGATGTATTTTTAAGTGGTAGCGTCCATTTTCTACCCCAAACATAACAGGGCAGACGTCATAAAAACGTGTAGGGTAAATGCAATTTCATATTTTGCTTTGCCTCGTCGTCGGGTAAATAGATTGCAGGGAAGATTTTGGTTACTAAAAGTGTTTTTTTTTTTCTTGTTTTAGTCATTTTAGTAATAGTAATATGTAGTGTCAAGCCCTAGTACTAAAATAACATGACATGACATATCCAAAACCGCGGATAACGGATCAGGATCGATGAATAATTTAGGGCGTTAAAGAGATTCTAATCACTTCACACTTATTTAACATTATAAAAAACAGGTGTATAATTAAGTTTTATTAGAAATAATCTATACTAATATTATAAAGCTGCAGAGTTTGTTTGTTTGTTTGTTTGTTTGTTTGTTTGTTTGTTTGTTTGTTTGTTTGTTTGTTTGAACGCGCTAATCTCAGGAACTACTGGTCCGATTTGAAAAATTCTTTCAGTGTTGGATAGCCCATTTATCGAGGAAGGCTATAGGCTATATTTAATTTCCAAAAAAATTAGGGATCCGTAAGAAAATTGCTATTTTGCAACCCAAGGTGTGAAATCGAAAATCTATTTTTGCGTGCGCTGCAAAAACTATTGACACTAGACCATAACAATGTACTACGGGTTTGTAGGTCCCATTAAGATCTACAAAAAAGTCTGCGAGAGCATATGTCTAACTATTATAGTTATGCCACAATAAGTGATCTTTTGTTTTAAAATTTTAATTTTTAATGCCACCGCTAGAAAAGGCTCTTTATTTGTATCTTGGTATTAATCCTTATCAAAATAAATTACTTCTTATTCAAAACTGCTTCAATGCCTTTATATAACTTTTTGAATCATTCAATTCGGACATTCCATTCGAAAGATATCACGAGTTTAAAAATGTAAGTAGTAGTAGAAAAATAAAACCGCCGCACCGCAGCGCAGCGGGAAACGCGGTGTGGTGAGGGGGAATCTATGAAATAGGTAAAGTGCGGTCGCGGATCAGGAAGACCTTTACCTGCGCGGTTCAAACGTGCGGTCCAAGAAAAATTAACTTAGAATTAAAATAGGATAATGGGTACCTACAGCAGGTAACGCGGCGAGGGGGCACCGAAGTGCGGGAATAATTTTGGAGTATACGGCATTTATACGCTTTCGCGCCTAAACTCCAGAACCGATTTAAATGAAATTTGGTAGAGAGATAATTTGAGCCCCGGGGAAGGACATAGGATACTTTTTATCGCGATAAACTGTAGTCCAAGCGGGTGAAACCGCAGGGAACAGCTATCTGTAGATATTTTAATTCTAAGTTATTTTTTCTTAGACCGCACGTTTGAACCGCGCAGTTAAAGATCTTCCTGATCCGCGACCGCACTTTACCTATTTCATAGATTCCCCCTCACCACACCGCGTTTCCCGCTGCGCTGCGGTGCGGCGGTTTTATTTTTCTACTACTACTTACATTTTTAAACTCGTGATATCTTTCGAATGGAATGTCCGAATTGAATAATTCAAAAAGTTATATAAAGGCATTGAAGCAGTTTTGAATAAGAAGTAATTTATTTTGATAAGGATTAATACCAAGATACAAATAAAGAGCCTTTTCTAGCGGCGGCATTAAAAATTAAAATTTTAAAACAAAAGATCACTTATTGCGACATAACTATAATAGTTAGACATATGCTCTCGCGGACTTTTTTGTAGATTTTGATAAGACCTACCAACCCGTAATACATTGTTTTGTTCTAGTGTCAATAGTTTTTGCAGCGCACGCAAAAATAGATTTTCGATTGCACACCTTGGGTTGCAAAATAGCAATTTTCTTACGGATCCCTAATTTTTTTGGAAATAAAATATAGCCTATAGCCTTCCTCGATAAATGGGCTATCCAACACTGAAAGAATTTTTCAAATCGGACCAGCAGTTCCTGAGATTAGCGCGTTCAAACAAACAAACAAACAAACAAACAAACAAACAAACAAACAAACAAACTCTGCAGCTTTATAATATTAGTATAGATAAGAATCAAAGTCCTGACTGACTGATATCAACGCACAGCCTAAACCCTAAACGTATAAACTTGAAATTTGGAGGGTATGTTTGTCGTGATGCATAGGGGTGGGGGGGGGGGGGGGGGTACTACGAATGTTTTTTTTTAAATTCAATCTCTAAGGCGATAAAAATGGATGTAGCCCACGCGGGTGAAACCGCGGGAACAGCTAGTGTAAATATTATAAACCTACCGTCAAAACTTATCTAAACCGCATCCAATTTTTTTCTGCACCATATCGCTGATCTGTATTTGGAAATTTGAGCGTGACCAGCTACTTTTGTGGCTGACTGTACCATCTCACACAATATTATATTACTAGCTGTTCCCTGCGGTTTCACCCGCGTGGGCTACAGTTTATCGCGATAAAAAGTATCCTATGTCCTTCCCCGGGGCTCAAATTATCTCTATACCAAATTTCATTTAAATCGGTTCAGTAGTTTAAGCGCGAAAGCGTATATATTCCGTATACTCCAAAATTAATACCGCACTTCGGTGCCCCCTCACCGCGTTACCTGCTGTAGGTATCCATTATCCTATTTTAATTCTAGGTAAAAATTTTTTCGGACCACGCGTTTGAATCGTGCTGTTAAAGGTCTTCTTGGTCCGCGTACCGCACTTTACCTATTTCATAGATTCTCCCTCGCCTCGCCGCGTTTACCTCTGCGCTGGGGTGCGGCGGGTTTATTTTTCTACTACTACTTACATTTTTAAACTCGTGATATCTTTCGAATGGAATGTCCGAATTGAATGATTCAAAAAGTTTTATAAAGGTATTGAAGCAGTTTTGAATAAGAAGTAATTTATTTTGATAAGGATTAATACCAAGATACAAATAAAGAGCCTTTTCTAGAGACGGCATTAAAAATTAAATTTTTTAAATAAAATATCACTTATTGCGGCATAACTATAATAGTTAGACATATGCTCTCGCGGACTTTTTTGTAGATCTTAATGAGACCTACAAACCCGTAGTACATTATTTTGTTCTAGTGTCAATAGTTTTTGCAGCGCACGCATAAATAGGTTTTCGATTTCACACCTTGGGTTGCAAAATAGCAATTTTCTTACGGATCCCTAATTTTTTTGGAAATAAAATATAGCCTATAGCCTTCCTCGATAAATGGGCTATCTAACAGTGAAAGAATTTTTCAAATCGGATCAGTAGTTCCTGAGATTAGCGCGTTCAAACAAACAAACAAACAAACAAACAAACAAACAAACAAACAAACAAACAAACAAACTCTCCAGCTTTATAATATTAGTATAGATACTAGCTGTCCCTCGCGGTTTCACCCGCATGGGTTACAGTTTCCCATTTTTCATCCCCTTAGGGGAAGAATTTCAAAAAAAATATCTTTCTTAGTACACCGCTATTGTCCCCTATGCATCAAGACTCAAGACAAACATACCTACTGTCTACGCGCCAGCTTCGACATACCCCGCTACTGCGGGGTGCGGGGCGCACAGCAGAGCCGGTGTGCGCCCGCCCGCGCCTCACCGCGCCGTCCCCCGCGCGATCCAGCGCGGCGGCAGACGGACACGCATTCATATTGCGACTGCGCCGCCGTAGACTTATTTAACTTAATTATCCGTAATTATTATTGTAAAGTTTGCTTTCATTTATAAGAAAAAGAACCTTTGTATACAGTCCACTAATATTTAATTTATCTAGGGCCATTCCCAACACCTACTCTGCAAATTTTGAGTTTCTACGACCAGCGGTTTAGACTGCGCATTGAAATCAGTCAGTCAGAACTTTAATTCTTGTTATATAGATAATTTGCAAAAGTAGAGAGTAATTAACCGTTTTGAGGAATATTTCTTTATTACTCTACTCAAATTATAATTACAGGGAATACAAATAAAGGTTTCGACAATGATCGCACTGTTTGCCGCCATAAAAGTCCACACAGTCCTCTTGACATCTGTTTTGACGGTCTCGCACACATTCGCGCCTGACATTTGACTGCAGCTATCAAATGTCACAGCCGTCGATGAGTCGATAGCGCGGGGGATTCGAACGACCTCAGTACACCTCGTTACACCGTTATAATTATAATTGTTATAACTCAAAAAAAGTAACTTCTACAAACACTACAAACACCACTGCTAACGCCATCTGTTAAAATGTCATTGAACTACCGTTGCAACAGACGAGTTTTTCGTCCACTCGGGATTTAAAACCAAACAATTAATGGCAAAGAGCAATTCAATTATGCTCGAATGATTTTTAATATTCGAACAATTCTCTGCGTCGATGTATTTATTATTGCTCATTCGACAGGACCAATTTTTGGCAGACCCTCACCAACCGAATATAAGTCTTATGACTACAGATATAGAGTTGAAATTAGCTAACGAGCTAACGATGCAGAATTCCGGCAACGTGTGTGTGTGGATTATAAATTATAGGGTCCCGTAGACCAATTTTTCACGGTTGATTGACCCACATCACAAAGTTATTGGAATTTTATAATATCTCGATTTTGCAGTTCGTACACAGATGGTACGCGATTTGAGCTGAACAATAGCCTGTTTTTGTTAGTAGGTACCCTTTTGAAGAAATGGAATACCTATTTTACTTACAAGCTATTATATATTATGGGTATTGATGCAATAGAAATAACCCTCCTTATAGGCAGTCGGTATAAAACGGCCGAAACTAATAAAAAGTGCTTTTTACGTTCTCTGGATATGTTTTAAACTTACGATTTTGTTTTGTGATAGATAATCTCATAAACTAATTAACCAATTTTAAACCTTCTTTTACCTATAAATAGCTACATTATCAGCGATTAAAAATTACCTAAATAATGTCTTTTAGTAAAGGCATGTCAGACACTCACAGTCAGACAGTGGTCTGACTGTCCCGTCTTAAAAATCCACCTAGTGCACACTCAAATTTTTATAACTTCGAAATTAAAACGACCTCTCGATCATAATATTCAAATGCCCTTTCAACTTGCAAGTTAAAATAAAATTAACTCACAAAGTGTCTATTAAAGTTTGGACGACTCCAAAGACAAGTTTAAAAAGCTTTTGGATGGAAAACATTTTGACTGTAGATATTCAACTAAAATGACGTCGTAGAAATACAGTATATAAAGAACAGTAGGTTAGCTAAGGCCGCTCGACGAGTTAATTGCCTACTCTTGCGGTAACGCATAGGCGGCGCGTTCCGTACTGAGTGCATGGCCGCGGCCCCGGCCGCCTCCTTTCGTTTATGTGATTGTGTGCGTGAAAAGTGCGTGCGTACACGGTGCCGCTACTCACGCACACATTTAAACCGGCGACGGCCGATTTATATGAAGCTGAACTACTACTCCTTTACTATAGTAGAACCTTCTATCGCAAAGGTCCTTCTGGGCTGGTCCGTATATAACTTTGCTGTATACTTCATCATCATCATCATCATCAGACCACTTTTGAGACACAGCCCTTCTTTGAAATAGAGGTCATAATCTACCACGCTCGCTCAGTGCGGGTTGGTAGATGTCGCATGCTTGAATGTTGTGGTTCTTTTTCGACATCCGAGCGCGGGCGCTTGCAAAACAATATTTCTCGCTCTAATGTTTCTGAGCGAGAAAAAGTGAAGTTGCATGGATACCGGCGGATAAGCGTATCCGTGTGGATAGGTCTGTTATAAAACTTTAAAGAGACGACTTTTCTTAGGCTGGTGTTCTAAAATGACGCTCAAGAGACGATTTGTGTCTGTCATTCCATACAAATGTGTCACTCAAACGCAGCATTAGTCTTTAAAAAAAATTGAAAAAGTCTGTTTATCATTCGAAATCTGAGTGCAACGGCGCATTTTGCGCGCTAGCGTGGAAAGTATTTTTAAAATTCGAACCTTTCTATTCAATGATTTTCTATACAGTCAGTCACCTTAAAATGCAATAATACTTAGTTCATGTCAGTGTGCCAACCTCTTTTTGTAATAATGGCACTGGCCAGCACGACTATTGATGAAAAAAAAAACTTATTTTATCTGTTTTTCTTGCATCTAGCATTTTCCTTGCTGTAGTGACGTGAAAAGTTGTGTGTTTCGCTCGGCTGCATAGTTATTCTGCTTCTCGCACCTTTGAAACCCTCGCTACGCTCAGGATTCTATATTTGAACCATTCGCTTCCCTCATGGTTCAATCCTAGAATCCTTCGCTTGCTCAGGTTTCAATACAAGTACTCGCGCCAAAATACATCTTTGCAGCCTTGCATAACAAATTACTATTACTTCCTGCTTGTCTAAAATTACGCTATCGTGAATTAAAATTGCTTGGAGAGACTATGGAACCTTTTTTCGCATCTTTTTTTTTTTTTTTTTTTTATTAGCAATAGGCAAGCATTTGACCCCAGTCTCACCTGATGGTAAGCGATGACGAGGTCGATGATGGAGCATGCTTGCCTAGAAGATACCTGTTCACTCTCGACTTGAATGCTCCCAAATTATACTTATCGGGAAACAAGGACGCCGGTAAAGTGTTCCACTCCTTCGCCGTTCGCATCTGTTTATTAATATTAGAATAACAACCCGAAATCTCTATTTTCTTGCCATAAATAATTCATACCAATCGTAATCAGAACTGAAGGTTCAAGAAAGCTAGAGCGAATAAAGCGAAACCAATTTTATCTCGTCAAAATATAAAAAATGCCTTAATATTTTAGCAGGCGAGGTCCCCAAAGGGTGAATGTAACAAAATCTTGTTAAAGTTAATGAACAAACTTACCGGGCGTCTCGCTTAAATTAGAGTCACTTTGCCACCCTACTGTACAGTTTAGAGATGCTGTTATCCGGCAACTATCAATTCCGGACGAAATTAAAATGTTGAAATTTTAATAGAAGTGAAATTTGAAGTAGGTATAGGTACTTGTTTGTTGTAATATTTGCCGAAAAATAAAGTTGCTAAAAGATTATAATTAGGTAATTGCGAAATAAAATTCAAGGCTTTATCTATCTAGCTACAGCTAAACTGATTTGCCTAATTAATGTTAACCGTGACAAACTTTGAAATAAAATAATATTATTTTGTAATAATACCTGGACCTGGTACCAGGGCAAGAATATGATGAATACCTGGACCGTGTAGCGAAATTCCATATAACTCCAAAAATCATCCAAAAAATTAAAAAAATATTCGCGTCCTTTTCAAACTTCCAAGTGTAAAATAAGATTGTTCGCACCAGTCACTTGTTTTTCTTTTCTAGTCGCTAGTGCGGCCTAAGTATGGTTTAAACTATCCAGCAATCCGGCCAAACCACCACCACCAACATCTCTACGGTACATGAAAGCGGTACGGAAACTAGTATCGCGCTTGTAACGATGGTAAATTCTGTCACCTCTTATCATTACGTCTAAGTGGCGAAGTAAAAAAATTGCTTTGACGCTTTTTTAATGGTTGGTATCTATTATAAAATATAACTTTGAGCTGGCTGGATTCTTTTTAATTCCGTTAGGCGTTTTGCAAATTAAGTTAATGAGCTGTTGATAATGCTTTAATGAAAATGTCTATTTGCTGCGAATATAACTTTTGAACAACTGATTTCTGCTATTGGACAAATAATGATGGATTTATCCACGAAGGTTCTGATACCAACAAAAGCTTTAGAGTTAAAAAAAAAATTGTATAGTAAAAAAAAAACTAAAAATACTTTTAATACGCTAAATATATACAATAATTAAAACTGACTTCTAAAAGTTACGATATAGAAAGGTTAGTTCAAAAAGCGTAAATATGTGTGGTGTACGTGGTATATAAAAAAAAATAAAAAATAAAAAATCAATTTATTGCCACTATTTAAACAGCATATTATGTTCCAGTTACTTATTTAACTAATTAATCATAGGGCAATAGGGCAGCTTCAGCATGTGCTGCATTCACATAACAATGATTATGTGAGCGCAGCGCTGTTTTTCAAACTACCCTATGCTCGGACAGATCTTCGCCGACAAAATTCGTTACAAAAAAAAGTGGTTCTTTTCCGGGTTTTTACACATAATACATTTACCTATTATACTATAACTTATACGTGTACGCTTATATATATATGAAATCGAAAAAGGGTGTATGTGTGTGTTTGTGTGTGTGTGAGTGTGTGTGTGAGGGTGTGTGGGTGTGTGTGAGTGTGTGTGTTTGCATGTTGTGTTAGTGTATAATTAAAAAGGAATATCGCTTGTCAGCTCTTACAGTGTGTTTTGAAGGTTGCTTCAAAATTATGCTTTTGTCGAACAAGTAAATTTATTTTTAGTCGTATTTTATAATTACTAGCACAGATTTTTTCCCTTAGAGGTGGTGGTAAGTTGTTCCAAATCTTTGACGTTCTGTATTTGAAGCAACCTTGAAAACCTGCAGTACTATGCTTTGGAATGGCTAGGATATTTTGCATTTTTGATCGGGTGTTAATATGATGCGCATCTCTAATAAAATTAAATTTTTCAAATAGATATTCCGGCCGCTTGGTCCAGATTATCTTTTGAGTGATGCAAGCCAAGTGCAATTCTCTGCGAGATTTCATATTCAATATACCTTTGCTGACAAGATAAGGAGTGACGTGCTCTCTCCTAGGTATGCTAAAACAGAACCGAGCGCAAGCGTTTTGCACTCGCTGGATGGCGTTTTCTGATGCAGCGTATAGCCTAGGCCCGTACACCGCGCTGCAATAATTAAATGGGGAGAGCACTAAGAGGTCACAGAGCAACACTCTTATCTCTTCCGATATGTATTTCCTTATCGCGTATAGGGTTTTAAGTTTGTAAAAAGCATTTTTAATTTTTTCATTTATATGTTTATTAAATCTCATTTCGCTATCTATTATTAAGCCCAAATTTCTTGCATCAGAATCTATCGGTATATCTATCCCATTGATAGTTAGCTTTGGGTTTTGGCAAAGAACCTTATTAACCTGCGTTTTAGTACCTAGTATCATATCCAAAGGTTCAAACTATATTCATATAAATTTTTATCAATATCTGTTTAGGATTTGTACCGCAATTTGGTTTAAAAACGTAAATTAAAGACTGAAATGTACAATAATACATACAAAGTTTCAATTCGATAAGACAATAAAATTTGAAGTAAAAAGTGACTTCGAAGACTTTGACATTGTTTGTTAGTTAGTTACAAGTGAAGCTAATAAAAGTGTTTTAAAATGGTGAAATTAAACTTTGATTCATACATTATCTAAAAGATAATATTAATAGGTTGGTAACGTAGGTATAGAAGTAAAGATAATAATTGTATGGGTGTACATTTTTTATAAGACTCAGGTGTTAAATGATTCAAAAGTAACCATTACAAAAATAATGTATACATAATGGTGGTATAACACACAACACGGCCCATTCTTTTTGACAGCCGACAGCTTTCACCGAAGTTATGTTTTATGATGAAACTTGTTTCATATTTCTTATTCAAAGTTTCACGTGAAGTACAGAAAAAGTTGATATTTTTATTATAGAGCAAGCAGCTTTCGTAGGTCGGGTTTAGGCCCTAGTTAGCTCGAGAATGATGAACAGGCTTATAATATTATAGTCTTTATAATTTTGCATTTATAATATTATAGTAGGATGTTGCTACTGTGTATATACATAGATACGGCGGGCTCGATTAGAGGAGGTACCGCGCCGCGCCGCATGGCGAGAGCGTCGCGTCGGGCGCGTTGGCCGCAGATCTCGTAATTTTTGGTTAGGGGGAAGCGCGGAGTGCGCGGAGCAGTTTCACTTGATCAAGCAAGGTCAACGGCGTAGTGCAGGGCCTTAAGGGCCGGTTTTATAAACAACGTACCTTTTTTCGGTAACTCATTAGTAAGTAACATTACGACTCGTAAATGACACGTTAGAGTATCTTTTACTAATTGTTGTATTATAAACTCATTTAACTGTCCGTATGTGAAACGATGGTAGAGTAGAGTAGAGCGATGGCGGCCGAACGGCTATGCGTGCGACTTACAAGACGCCGACACCGAGTTCGAATCCTCTCGGCCCCGCACCTAAAACACTTAATAAGTTACGTGCGGATTTGCCATCGCTCAAAACGGTGAAGGAAAACATCGTGAGGAAACCGGCATACCCAAGAGCTGCAACATTCAAGGGCATGCGACATCTACCAACCCGCACTGGGCCAGCGTGGTAGATTACAGCCCATACTCTCTCTCTGAGAGAAGGCCAGAGTCCCGGCAGTGGGAACGTGAAAGGCTGATAATGATGATGATGATGTGAAACGATTTACGTGAATTGTCGTTGGTTACTTGTCATTTTATTGTCAACTGTGAAATTTCTATCAAAATGTAAATGGGAATGTTTTGGCGGACCTGCCCAATGACGACACTACAAAAGCTACAAAAAAATACTAATACAAAATTCATACGTTCCACAATTGCTGTAAACAAATTTACAAGATAAACGCCTCTATTTAAATATACAATTATAATATTAATTTAACGCTCATATTTCCTCACATGGGAATACGAACATCGTATCATAATTGTAATTTCATACATGAAACCGAATCGTATGTGTTTTTTATTCAAATTAAAATAATAATGCTCGCTTCACGAGCCTACAGTATTTTAAATAACGGCTATAACACCTGTAATGTAACTGCTTATAATAACTATATCGGTTATTGTGAGAGATATTCACACGTTAACGAACTAAATACCAGTTAACTAACTCTAACAGCATCTCTAAAGGGCAGTGGGCTGGTCATATAAACCGCAGAACCGATAACCGTTGGGGTAGACGTGTTCTTGAGTGGAGACCGCGACTTGGCAAACGTAGTGTAGGACGCCCTGCGACAAGGTGGAGCGACGACTTGCGCCGAGTGGCTGCCAGTAGTTGGATGAGAAGAGCCGGAGACCGGGCTCAGTGGCGTACCTTGGGAGAGGCCTATGTCCAGCAGTGGACTGATACAAGCTGATGATGATGATGGCTAAAGGCTCAGTGACCTAAAGCATCAAGACGGTATTCCAGAAGTCGCACATAAAATCCTGCACGCTATAAAATCACGAATACAAAGTCGTAACTTAGTGGTTGTTGAGAGCTCTTTATGAAAGAGCTTGTTCAAGAAAGCACTACCTACGTGCTTATTTTAACCGCTTAGCAACATTGCTGTGTTCCGGATAGAAGAGTTATTATTTTATTGTGTACTTACGCCAACTTATTATATATATATACATATGCTTGACTAGGATTTCCTGTATCTAAAATATCAGAAACATGGTAGGTACGGATAGGCAAATATGAAGCGGGTCTTATTCATGCTTATTTCTCATAGATAAAATACTTTATATTTTTCATGAGGTTTCATTTCAGAAGAGTTTTTTTAATAAAAAAATCTATCAAACAAATCTTGTTCTAACAATTAAGTCGTGAGGAAACCGGCATGTCCAAGAACTGCTACAATCAAGTAATCAATTTAGTGAACTTGCTCCAATTCAATCAATTAGTAATAAGAATAAAATTGTCAATGTAATCGCGCCAAAAAAATTACCTGCCGGGCGTTTCTTGCCTATTCTTTTGCCGGCGTAAGGAGGTTGGAACAGGCGTAGCTAGTTTTAAGTTTAACGTTTTAAAGTGATCACAATGTATCCTATTGAATAAATAAAAATTGACTAATTGACTATTGACAAGGGCATGTGACATCTACCAACCCGCACTGAGCCAGCGTGATAGATTACAGTAGGAACGTGAAAGGCTGATGATGGTTTCAATATTGTTTTTGAGCTATTTATACAAACCACATTCATTTTCCCTTTTAACATACTTACTTTATCCAACTAACCTTTCTTCCTTGTAACGCTAACTTATAGTGGTGCAAAAACACCAAACATCGGGTCTAATCAAGACACCCAAACACCCGGAATCCTGAAAACCCGCAAGATTCCGTCCTAACACTTGTAAATAATTCCCCAGTGGTTCGTCTACTTCATACATTATAAATGTTCTGTTATTTACGTCCTGCAGTGTACCGGGGAAGAAAAAAGTTGTACAGGCAGTACCTAAGGTTGAATGATATTTTAAGTCGCATGCATTGAAAGCTAGCTTTGATAGCAGCCGTTCATGGTGGCGTTCAAAAGGGGAGGCCTATGTTCATCAGTGTACTTCTTCTGGATGATGATGATGGTGATGATGATACATTGATAGTTACTGAACTTTTATTGCTAGGCAAGGATTACGATAACAAAAGTGTCAAGTAAGTAGTAGTAAGTAAGTAGTAAAGTAGTGGTAGGTATATAACCATAAACAATTGGTTGCTTTTTTGTGATACGAACATGTTCAAAGAATTTGAATAAATAAACCCTATTAACACCATTATCGGTATTAATATACTCGTAAGTTACTTTTCTATGGAGGACAATCTCACAAATGAAGTTGCAGGACTTTTAGATATTTCTCATTTAAAATCTCACGGTAACGAGCGCAAGTACATTACCGCACATGATTTTGAACTTTTATACTTACATCAAAACTCTGGATGGCGCTGAACTGTAATTGGCAAGCTATCACTTGCTATTAGGCAAGCGATTTTCTTTTCTAGCGAATCAGTCAAATATAAAAAAAACCGCATGGTCAACCTAGCAAGACCAACATAAACGCTTAGGTTTGACGCGCGCGGCGCGCGTGGCGCCGAACCTGCTTGGCCAAAGCTTCAGTACTGCATTTCTATAACACCCAACCGGTTTTATTCTTCGAAATGTTGCAGAGACAGAAAAATGAAGCAAGTTTCGGCATAAATAAAACTTTTACCTTGAGACTGTTCGTGATGACGCGAAAACATTTCCGCGCATTCCTCTTATGAGTTGTTTTCGTGGCATTTAGAAAAAATAAACTTTTATTGCTGTTGTTTTACAATCTTTTGTTTTGTTTGGCAACTTTTTTTATGCCATATCGTAATCAATAAAAATCGTAAACCAACTTTAACCTACTTAAAAAAATATTTAACCAAAAAATTTGTAGTCATTAAAGAAATAACTTAATCATTTTAGTATGTTTTGAAGTTACAAAAGTTACATAACAACGAAATCTGTAAACATTTAGCTTGGGTTACGTGTATTTGTATTAATTTAGCAGTATGCTCGATATCAGTAAGTAGTACCTAAACTTAATATTATTTTAATTATTCCCACTAGAATTGAAAAAACAACCGTTGTCGGGTTCTACAAGAAGTCAGCTCTCTCAGCCACTAACTCAAAACTTTCTTCATTACAAAATTCACTGTGAAAACTCATTTGGTCTTCTTAATTTCGTTTCTTTTTAATTTCCACAAAGCATTAAAGTTTGTCTGTGCTACTGCACAGAAAGCGTTGCGTTGCGTAAAAAGTTTGTGCACAATTTTTTTAACAAACAATCTTTTACTTATTTCATTTTTGGTGTAGCGTGACACCACCTTCAACCGCATCATCACTTAACATCAGGTGTGTTGTAGGCAAACGCTAAAAAGCGTTTTACATTTTTTGTGGTATAACAATTTTTTTTATCCTGCAATTCAACTGTATATTTACACGCTGACAGTAATCAAATAACACATTCCCAATCCAGGTATAGCGTGGCGCCACCATCGATCAAAAAGACCGTCAGTTTTAGTCAAAAAAAAATCCCCTTCATGTCAATAGTGAATAAGTATATTCTAGGCAAGCATGCTCCATCGTCGACCTGGTTATCATTTACCTGAGATTATCACCTACATGAGACTGAGGTTAAAATAACGCTTACCTATTTCTAATAAAAAAAAGAACTATGCTTACTTATCCCCAACGTAAATAAACGTCTTAATTTGATTACTTTACGTTCTTCCGCCTTCAAAATCTATCTTCTTCAGAACGACCTAGTTCGCAACAAGACGAAACAAAGTCAATAAAGATTCCAGCAGTTTTCGTCTCTTTAATTAGAGACGGAACTTTAAGAGCAGTGTGTGTCAACAGAGTTCGTTGAATCCCACTTCTGAAACAGCAAACTTTGACAGCGAAAGATTTTAGTTCGTTTGTATTTTCAGAAATTCGCGAGTTTGTACCATTTCATTATGATTTAAGAACTAAAGATATAAATACAGTTACAGTTATTATTATACCAAGTTTCATTCAAATCCATCCAGTAGATTCAACGCGACAGACAAACAATAGTACATTATGTAAATAAGTGTGTTTAATGATCAAATCACACGCATTTTATGCAACGTTTTTCAAGACACCTGCGAGGGAAAAATTGTTTGCTGCAATCCCAAGCTATTTTTTTGTCATCTAATTTAATTATAGGTCGAAAGCTGACGTCACCATTGAGCATCACACTGAGAAAAAAATCCTGACTTTCCTTCTGAGTCTACAATTTGATGTCCGTGATAGTACACTGAGAAAAAAATACCGACTTTCCTTCTGAGTCTTACCTTCCAAGACCGATTCCTTCCAAAATGTAACATTTCCTTCCTTGTTTTACCTTAGTTTTCCTTCTGAAAAATAGTATTTCCCTTTTGACTCGGAAAGAAAAGTAATTCCTTCTCTATTTTGGAAGGTCTTTTTTCTCAAATCAAATCATTTATTTGCTAGAATGCAAGTCATAAATAAGATCTTAAGTATTAAAAGAAGGCACACTGTACTCAGTCTGCAAGCAGACGTGCAAATGTTACAACAAATTTATCTTTTAATTAATTATTAATTTTGGTACAAAATTCATTGAACTCCTTAACACTATAAAAACAATTGCTAAGGAGCCAGTCTTTCAAAAATTTTTTAAACATATTTCTTCGTGCAGTTCTGCTATCAAGGATTTCAAATTGTAGTACTCCATCATAACTAAAGCGCTACGGACGCAAGTTGTGCAAGATCAAGTTGCGATCCTCTTAATTAAGCAGTGTCGACGTGAGTTCTGCAACACAAACAAGATGCGACGCCGTTCCAGTTCACCTACTTAGGTATTGATGTTACTGTGTACAGAGTTATTGTGCTGTTGATACGAGTTTTACCTATTTTTAGGGTTCCGTACGTGAATATGAAAACCGCAACGCTTAAGATCACTTTGTTGCCCGTCTGTTTATCAAGATCATTTTTCTAAAAAACGCGTTGAGGTATCAAGTTAAAATTTATATCAAACTAGCTACACCCCGCGCTTTCACCCACGTTTTCCCGTTATCCCATAGGAACCTTTTCCGGGATAAAAAGTGTCTGTGTCCTGGTTCTAAGCTACCTCCTCACCAACTTTCCGCCAAATCGGTTCAGCCGTTCTTGAGTTAATGCCTGTTAAAAAAACCAGCAAAGTACGAGTTGGACACACGCACCAAGGGTTCCGCACAAACTAGTTCTTTTTTGCTATTAAACTGCACATTTTTCTAGCTTTTACAGTGAAAGATTCATCATCATTATCAGCCCGTATCAGTCCACTGCTGGACATAGGCTTCTCCTAAGGTACGCCACTGAGCCCGGTCTTCGGCTCTTCTCATCCAACTACTGCCAGCCACTCGGCGCAAGTCGTCGCTCCACCTTGCCGCAGTGCGTCCTACACTAGGTTTGCCAAATCGCGTTCTCCACTCAAGGACACGTCTACCCCATCAGATTCATTTGCTGATACAAATAAACATTCTAACGCTCACATATTGTTGCCATCAAAAACATTCTTACAGAGCAGTCCGTTAAACGATGATGGCTCAGTGGTAGTGACGTCGGCTTGCGATCCGTAAGACGTGGGTTCGAATCCTACAATGAGCTTGAGCTTTCGGTGAAGGAAAACATCGTGATGAAACCATAGCTTGGTGGTAGGGTATTTTCTAGTACTCGCCTGGCTAGCTAACACCCTCTTGTTAATAATCTGACGCCAAGCACCTATCGGTGTGTTCCGGCAGCCTCACTTGAGAGCCAGTTCCCTGTCCAGGTGTAGCGTGGCGCCATCTTCGACCACATCGTCAGTTAACATCAGGTGACTTATGGTCAAACGCGCCCTGTGAATAGAAAAAAAAAAACAGAACCCCGCATTTAAATAGGCCAGGAACGAGTGATTGCAGGCGAAAACATGTAACTTCATAAAGTCGACCGCATCGGGCGTGTGATTGGCAATTTCCTACCGTAGCGGCCACCTGACGCTCGGTCGCGGGTCGCGGGCCATTTGTCGCTCGTGTGTAACCGACCTTATTGCAGGACCTTCGGAGGAAATTCTTTATTTATGTACGCACGGTTTGCGTCGACACGCTCTTACATTTTCTGCATGTTAGTTGACTTTTATGGAAAACTGAACCTTAGGCCAGTATTCTAAAATGACCCTCAAGCAGTACTTTGAAGCTGTCATTTCATACAAATAATAATAATCATCATCATCATCATCATTATCAGCCTTTCACGTTCCCACTGCTGGGACTCTGGCCTTCTCTTAGAGAGAGGGTATGGGCTGTAATCTACCACGCTGGCCCAGTGCGGGTTGGTAGATATCGCAATTCGCATGCCCTTGAACGTTGTAGTTCTTGGACATGCCGGTTTCCTCACGATGTTTTCCTTCACCGTTTTGAGCGATGGTAAATCCGCACATAACTTATAGAGTCATAGGTGCGGGGCCGAGAGGATTCGAACTCGGTGTCGGCGTCTTGTAAGTCGCACGCCTGACCATTCGGCCACCATCGCTCAAATAATAATACTATGTGTAATTAAAGCCAGAAGGAGAATAATTATCACCCCACACGGATCTGGATGAAACACTCTAATCAGCCACCTAAAATATTTTTTCTACCAATGCTCCCAATACAATCGACTGTCACCATTATTTCCCGCTAAAAATGTACTCTATCAGAATTGATAAAAAATAATATAAATATTTTATATTTTATTTAGAATTTTTTTTTTGCTATTTTTGCTACGTATTTTCTTTCATTGTTGGATGTTTGGTACTGATGGTGCCTCTTCGCGACGTCGCGTCACCGAACGGTTCCAACGGAAGACCAACGCTGGTTGTCTAACCAGCATTTCGCTGAGTTGGGGCCGATTTGCGACGGTGACATTCTTGTGTACCTTTAATTACTGTAATATTGTTTTATGTTAGTTTTATTTTATTCCATGTACCATGAGTGTCTATGTCGCAAATAAACGTAAATTCTATTCTATTCTAATATAAAGTATTCACATAAAATGTGTGCAATTGTAGACATTCTGCCAGAGATATAATTATTATAATTTAATGGATTAATGAGTATAATGGCAATTATAAGTAAGAGAACGAAGTTAGGTACTATGAATTCTAATTGTTACATGTTTTTCAAAATATCGAAAAAATGTGGTACAAAAAATCTGTACGTTGCTTTCTGTATCACTCTATTCTTATCGCCAAAGCAACCTCTGTTTTCTTTTTTTTACTAGTTGTGCCCCGCGGTTTCACCACGTCTTCTCGTTATCCCGCAGGAACCTTTTCCAGTATAAAAAGTAGCCTATGCGTTAATCCAGGGTAAAAGCTATTTCCATTCCAAATTTCATCAAAATTGGTTCAGTAATTATAGTGATATGTGGTAACAAACATTCACACACACGCACACAAACTTTGGCATATATATAATATTATAGTAGGATTTAATTATATAATAGAATAAAAATCAATCTGGTTTTCATGCAAGGTGACTTAAAAAGTTGGGGTACTGTTGAAATAGAAAATAAATTATATATTTGATACACCCTGTATACCCCAAACATCGCGTTATCCATCATCACGAAACCCGCGGTCGCGTCCTATCTCGCCGCCGTCAAGTCGCGGTGAAATATGATGCGAAATATTAACAGTGGACAACTGCCTTCGTAACAGATGCTGGAGATATTAATCATGATGCAAATGTTTGTGTAACAACACGTTAACGTTTACGGAAAATAGCACAGTTGAACTTATGTATGTAATCTTTGATTTTACCCTTTTTAGTGATGTAATGAAGTAGTCGAACTGCCTTCCTACTTAGCAACGTCAATAATGATTTAACATACACATTCATACACACATACACACACACGCCAACACGCACACACCCACACGCAGTCGTATATAATTATATATAACAATACATAGGAACTTGTTTTAGTGATTTTGTATAATGCAAATAAGAGTTTATTCATATTTAGCTACTCTAAATTTAGAATAGTTCACCTTTTCAACTAACAGGTGGCGCTTACAATAATTTTCAGAAGTCCGAATAGTATTACATACATTAGTAGGTACTCATTTCCCATAACTTATATTTAATACATAAAAAACTGAGAGCGTTAAAAACCTTTACTAGAGTACTACTAAGTATGAGCACGTTTTAAATTAAAACCATAAATGTACCTAAAAAGAAGTTACATTTTTGCTTGCCTATTTTGTGCCTTTCACAATACATCCTGCGATTCATTGAAATATTCACGACCAATCCTTTAGCACCTATACGCATTGCGATCCATAAAACAAACCTTAAAGTTTATTTTGCCCTTACAACTAACAGATGGCGCTTAAAACAATTTCTCAGAAAATTGAACTACGTCCTCCAACTTACACGTTTAACCATTTTATTCAAAACAAACATGCTTAAAAGTAAGGAAAATGGTATAATCTACATAAGAAGCAATTAGACAAAAGCCCGGGGGCGTTCAAAACTCGAAGTAGATGTTCAAAGTAGGCGTTCCGGAGTTTAGCACGTCTAATGTTTGTATCAGAAGAAGTTAACGCGAATTTACAGCAACGTGGCACAGAACTTTGCGATAGGCTTGTCTGTTTAAGTTAGGTTGATATTACGTGTGAAAGCAAGGAGAATTGATGTCAATGTGTTCTATACCTAATACTTATTCATGATACCTTTTGTAGGCAATTAAATAAAGATGAGGTGCGGGGGGCGGCGGCGTAGTCGTATAGTTGCCGAGAAGAGCCGAGCGCGCCCGAAGCCGCGCTCCGCCATTTTGTTTTTGAGTTTTTTAGTTGTTGCCGGGACGCCATGAGTGAACAAGCGAACTGCGCCCCCGCCTGCGCTCTCTTTCGAAATTAAGTCGTGTTTTACTGTTTTCCTATTCACCTATCAACCCTGCGCCGAAATATATACAGTTTGTCCTTCGATTAGCCGGATAGTTGTGAATATGGATGACAGGCTCGGATGCATTACGAGGAGCAAAGCTCATGCTTCAGCTGGAGAACGATCTGACTCTGAAAAAACGTGTGTCACTACGGTACCGCCACCGAGTGAAGGAGTATCCACGTTGAGGTCGAGATCAAGCCGCTCAAGCCGCGAAGCTTCGCGCCTACGTGCCGAGTACCAAGCTGCGAAGGAGTTAGCGAAAGTGCAAGAACAACTCATTAAGAAAAAGTTACAGTTGGATATCGCGGAAATCGATGATGAAGAGTGTGAACAACGGAGTGTGTGTGGTGTTCGTAGCGTCGAAGAGTGGCTCAAGGACGCCGGCGCCGCCGCCGGCGCGACATGTTCGAACACGCCACGGAATATTCCGCTCGAACCCCCCGCTCCCCCCGCAACCGCCGCCGCCGCCACGGACGCGCCGGCCGGCGTTGCCCCGTCGTCCGATATAATGCATCTAGCAAATGTAATTATGTCCTTGCAAAAGAAGTCGCTACAATGTAACAGCGACCTCCCTGTTTTTGATGGCAACCCGGTGGACTGGCTCTATTATCGGCGGGCGTACGAGGTGACCGAAAAATCGTATAACACCTATCAAAACACGGTACGCCTACAGTCGTCGCTACGCGGAGCCGCGAAATGTGCCGTGGAGGACCTTTTACGCACCGGGACTGCCCCAGAGGAGATTATTGATGCCCTGGAAGAAGAGTTTGGTCATCCCAACCTGCTTTTGGAAACTGCTATTCAGAAAATCAAGAGTTTGCCGCGCGTCACCGACAGTGGCGCCGAATTACGTCATGTGACCTCTGTAGTACGAAACTGCGTGTTCATTTTGAAAAATATAAAAGCGGATGGTTACATAAATAATCCGCAAATAACGCACGAAATATTGAGTAAATTAACACCTGTACAACGATCGCAGTACGGTGAATACGTAATGAAATTGGATACGAACAGTGAAAAAGATCTTCGAATATCACCGAACTTAAGTGTAGTGCTTGAGTTCCTCAGTCACCTGTCAAGAGCGTCAGCGTATTATCTTCCCTTGAAAACCGAGAATTCGAACAACCGAAACCGAAACTTTTCCGATTCCGGCTACAATGTAAACGCAGCCGGCCGCCGAGTAACGCATCGAGTGCATACGAGTGTGGAGCTGCCTACGTCGCCGAGTACGTCCCGCCCGAATCGAGAAACATCGAAAAACTGTGTGTTGTGTTTTAGTGAAAACCACTTTTTACCTGAGTGTGATATTTTTGCGGAAAAAAGTGAGAAAGAAAAGTGGGACTTCGTCAAAATAAATAAATTATGTTTTAAGTGTTTAGTGAAACAACATTCGCGATATGATTGTCACGCTAAACGGTGCGCGAAGTGTCGTTCACCTCACCATACGCTTCTACACTTCGTGAAGTCGAGCGCCGCGCCGTCGCACCATAGATTAAGTAGACTATATACTACGTATAGATGGAAATCACCCATAGAACGACACAATCGTTAGAGAAGTGAACGAAATGACCTGCGCCAGATGAAGGTTACTATGGAGTATTCTGTGACGATAGTGCTTGAAACGTCAGGCGGCAAATATCGATATCGATCTGTAGTGATGGGACATTTAAACCCAACCCACTATCGATAACCCATTCCATTTCCTATTTTATGTTTTCAATAGCTTAAGGTTTTTAAATAATGAAACTCAGTTTTAATATTTAAATTTATATTCAGATAAATAATACTACCACTTCGATTCGGAACTTTACAATTTCTTCAATCAAATCAAATTAAGTTGGGGGTTTATATAAAATTTTAATTGTTTGATATATATAATCCAAATCCAAGAAATTAGAATGGGCAAGTGCCTTTCTTGAACTAGCTACTTACAACTATTACAGCAATCAAATTAATATTAGGTACTATACAAAATTGAATTAACAATTTGATTATAATACAAATCTAAAGAAATTATACACAGAATGGCCATGTACCTATATTAAATAAGCTCCTTATTAATTATACATCAATCAAATTAAGATTAGGTATGTACCATACAAGATTTAATTAACTGTCTGATAAATATATGTAATACAAATCCAAGAAAATGACACATAGAATAGGCACATGCGATCATACAAATTTGTACTTACAACAGCTATACATCAATCAAATTAGGTACTATACAATATTGAATAATCAGATATACAGTGCAAATCCTAAGAAATTATATTATTATACACAGTATGGGCATGTACCTATATTAAACAAGCTACATAGAATTATACATTGATTCATCGTTATAAACCGAATATAACTAATACATAATAATATAATTGACTATCGGGTTGGGTGTAGTAACTGGGACCAGGCATTTCAAGATTTTGTGAATATGGTGGGTAAAATATGCTGCAGTACAAAAAAATTAAAAAAATACCAAACCCGATACCAGCTGGATACATATTGGCCACATTGACATTCATGTTAGGCTCTATATCTATGTTCAATACAAAATCTCTGTTTTTATTTTTCTATTTCTATAAATGATAGGTATTACTTACTCAAGAGTCCTGGTTTCAATTTCTTTTGGTCCAAATAGGGTTGGGTGACTCACAAGCAGTCTTCTCCTCTTCCTAAGATATTTTTCCTCGAATTGATGGCCACATAATTATTGTTGGAGCATTTACATCAGCTATATATTGACTATGTGGCTGTACCAAGTCCAACTAAATTTTCCTCTGGTCTCGAGAGCCAAAAAAGCACGAGTTGATTGTTCAGCTACAATCAGCAATGCAGCGCGAGCGAGACTGCGAGAAGAAATTATTATTCTGAAACAAACATAACCTAAATGTAATAAATTATTCTGTAACCTAACAAGATGCTATTTCATGTAATTTAAGTCGGCACAGGCTTAGCTCTACTTACCTTTTTGTCTTTTAGCAGTTAGTTGTTGATTGATGATACAGGTTTTTAACCTTGTGATCCTTGTCATTATAGAAATGATATGTAAGATAAAATTTAATGTAATTCTAAAGAGCAACGGTTTTAATTTCAAGTACCTAGTTTTTGTTTCTTCGTTAATCGCTTCGCAACTTTCGCAAGCAATCAAAGTAAAAAAGAGAAATTGACGAAACTGTGCGGGACCGGGAAAATATGGCGGGCGTTATTTCACAAAAAGTAAAAAAACACAAACAAAACTTCGTCTGATAGATTATAAATAATGAATTACTGAATGAAATTGAATGAATGAAGCCTGTTCAAAGTGTTCATGTTCACCAATCTCATCTGGCGCAGGTCACTTCTAAGAGCATAGACGATGTTCTGTGATTACCTGCCGTGCGTCGCACGGCCACGGCGCAGCTGCGAGAGCTCGCGCCGCCGGCGCCGTGCCGACGGCACATACAGGGGCGGACTCCGTCCGCGGTGTGCCCGCGCCTGCCGCGGCGGGTCATTGTACTCCCGCCGCGGCGGCGCATATGTCGACCGAGTCAGTAACGAGTATGGGTGAGCGACTCACCAAAACATTACTAAAAGTTATTCCAATTACTGTTTATGTTAACAATCTTGAAAGTGAGTGTTATGCGCTCCTAGATGACGGTGCCACAGTATCGTTGATAGACAATAGTTTATGTTCTAGTGTAAACGGGCCAATATTACCGTTGAAAATTGTTAGTGCTAGTGGCCACATTGTAACCGATAATTACTCATGTAAGGTAACTGCAGTAATTAGTGGCCCCAATGGTATTCGTCACAATGTCGTTTTGCGTTCCATGCAAAATTTAAATCTACCGCCACAGAGTGTGCCTGTCAGAGTCTTAGCGCAAAATAAACATTTAAATGATTTGAATTGCTGTGAGATGTCATGTGCCAAGCCCTTGATATTGTTAGGTCAGGATAATTGGGAGTTGATAGTGAACCAAGAGATGCGGCAGGGTAAATCCGGTCAACCCGTGGCGTCGCTTACAAAGTTAGGGTGGGTTGTTCATGGGCCGTTAGGTATCAACTCCGAGTCCGTCCGCGAGTCTGTCAATCATGTGTCTGAAACGACGGACGATTTGTATGAGCTTGTCAAACAGCAATTCGAACTTGAGTCTATAGGTATAGCGGAAGTGTCGCGTAAAAATGTTGAGACCGAGCGTGCGTGTAAAATCCTAGATAGCACCAGCCGCCGTATCGAAGGTGGTTGGGAAGTAGGGTTGCTCTGGTCACGTGACGATGTTAATTTGCCCGATAATCACGATTACGCGTTTAAGCGTTTACGCGGCGTAGAGAGTAAAATGGATAAAAATCCTGAATATGCGATTGCATACACGCGTCAGATAGATAGATTGTTAGACGAAAAGTATGCCAAGAAAGTGAATGGTGCTTTGAGTGTTAATCCAGTATGGTGGTTAGCGCATTTTGGGGTTACGAACCCAAACAAACCGAATAAACTTAGGCTTGTATACGATGCAGCCGCCAAGTGTGAGAATGCTTGTTTGAATGATTATTTGTTGTCAGGGCCGGACTTACTCAATTCTTTATTAGGCGTTTTGTTTAGGTTCCGTTTTGGTCCTGTTGCTTTCACAGCGGACATAGCCGATATGTTCCTTCGAGTTAAAATCCGTAAAGAAGATCAAGGTGCGCAACTCTTCCTATGGAGAGGCCAGGATAGGGTGCGTGATCCAGACACGTACGTCATGGACTCCATGATTTTTGGTGCTAAATCATCGCCGACCTCGGCGATATACATTTTGAATAAAAATGCTAGTGAGTTCCAGGAATCGTATCCTGAGGCCGTAAAGGCGATTCATGAAAAACACTACATGGATGATTATTTAGATAGTGTGCAGTCGGTCGGTGCGGCGCGTCAGCTGATCAAAGACGTGTCCATGATTCACGCTGCTGGTGGATTCGTGATTAGGGGGTGGGTGACGAACTCACCCGAGCTGCGTCGAGAGTTACCTGCTGTCGTTCCCGGTACGGTGAATTTTGATAAGTCTCCGAATAGCGGTGAACGGACGTTAGGTATGATTTGGGTACCGGAAACTGACGAACTGGCGTTTGATCTGTCGTTCAAGCGATTGCCGCCTGATATAGTTGAGGGCAGGGTTACGCCAACTAAACGAGATTTCTTGAAATTTGTGATGAGTATTTTTGACCCCTTAGGCCTGTTGTGTCCATACACGATTAAATCGAAAATTTTACTGCAAAAGGTATGGAAATCTGGCATAGGATGGGATGAGGAACTGTTGGAGGATGAGATGAGGGAATGGAATAGATGGTTACAGGACATAAAACAGCTGATCGATATACGCGTGCCTCGTTGGTATGGGTTGGTGAACTCGAGTTTTGAACTTCACGTTTTCGGAGATGCTAGTGAGTTGGCGTACTCAGCGGTTGCCTTTTTGGTCGGTCAAGATGCATGTGGAAAGCCCGCCGTGTCGATGGTAGCTGGTAAAGCTCGAGTGGCCCCGTTGAAAGTTATATCCGTGCCTCGATTGGAGCTTCAGGCGGCTGTTCTAGCGTGTAGGTTAGCTTGCACCGTTGAAAAGGAGCAAGGTTCGTTGATAACTCGGAAGTACTTGTGGTCCGACTCCAAAACCGTCTTGAAGTGGATTCATTCAGATCCTCGTGACTTCCAGAAATTCGTTTCCCACAGGTTGGCTGAAATCGATCGAAAGTCCGACACCAGTGATTGGCGTTGGGTTCCGTCTGCTGAGAACCCCGCGGATGAGGCCACTAAAATGCACTGGCCTACGAGTTGTAAGTTATGGTGTGAAGGTCCTGCGTTCTTGTGTCGTCCCAAGAAACAGTGGCCGGTTAATGAATATGATGATGTAGTTGATGTGGATGTAGAGCGTCTACAAAAAGTCCACGTCGTAAAGCAGTATGAACCCTTGATTGAAGTAGGTCGGTTTTCTTCCTGGATTCGAGCTGTGAGAGTAACAGCGCGAGTTCTCGCGTTCGTTAATATTTGCCGGAAGAAACAATCCGATTCGTTGACTGTCCAAAATATTCGTGATGCTGAGATATTTTTGATTAAGCAGTCCCAGGCTCAGGTTCTGGCGGACATATTCTGGAGGCGCTGGATTAGGGAGTATGTCCCAACGTTACAAAAGAGACAAAAATGGATGAATGAAACATCCCCTGTTAAATTAAATGATGTAGTGCTGATATTCGACCCCAATCAACCACGAAATACATGGCCAAAGGGTCTAGTTACTGCAGTTCACTCGGGTAGTGATGGTCAAATTCGTGTCGTGACCATCAAAACATGTAAAGGATACCTTAAGAGACCTGTTGTAAAAATTGCTGTATTGCCTACTGACGATTGTGTTCTTGAACAAGGGGGCGGAGATGTAGGCAATTAAATAAAGATGAGGTGCGGGGGGCGGCGGCGTAGTCGTATAGTTGCCGAGAAGAGCCGAGCGCGCCCGAAGCCGCGCTCCGCCATTTTGTTTTTGAGTTTTTTAGTTGTTGCCGGGACGCCATGAGTGAACAAGCGAACTGCGCCCCCGCCTGCGCTCTCTTTCGAAATTAAGTCGTGTTTTACTGTTTTCCTATTCACCTATCAACCCTGCGCCGAAATATATACACCTTTACAAAAAGGTAGGTAATACGGCTAATATTCAGATCTGATGACATGCGTCAACTCGTGAACGGGTGCTGCTTGTGGGGTCTGGTCTGCTTTGGTTGTGATCCCGCAACTCGTTAATATTCATGTTCCCATATCCCAATGTGTACAACCAAACAAGAGAAATCTTATTAGTAAAGCTAATTAAAAAATATCGGACTATTAGATGACAAAAAAAAGCTTGGGATTTTAGTGAACTTGCTCCAATTCAATCAATTAGTAATAAGAATAAAATTGTCAATGTGATCGCGCCAAAAAAATTACCTGCCGGGCGTTTCTTGCCTGTTCTTTTGCCGGTGTAAGGAGGTTGGAACAGGCGTAGCTAGTTTTAAGTTGACGTTTTAAAGTGATCACAATGTATCCTACAAAATACAAAAGTTTTGAATTTTGAATTTTTGTATTTGGGCGGTATTTCAATGTATGAAAACTTTTTTTTTAATAGTTCTGTTACTTGAATGGGGTGTGTGGTTTTGTTCACATTTTACAGAGTATCGTTTGACTAGAAATCAGCTGCTGGTAAGTGGTGATGCGCCCGAAAGTGGTGTCACGCTACGACTGGATAGGGAACTGGCTCTCAAGTGAGGTGGTCGGTTGCTTGGCGACTGATTCTGTGTCTGGATGCTGTGGATCCGGGTAGTTTCTAATAACTTAGATACAAAGAATCGTAATTAGGGCTCAGAATTTTGTGTTTGCACTGTTATTTATGCCCAAGGTAATTCCCTAAAGTGGGTACCTGAGAACGGGCGACGTCGCCAAGGCAGGTCCTGAAAGGTAGTGTGATGACCTTGACTCATTTGAAGAGCGCTGAGGTTAAGGTGGATCAAGATATCTGGAAGCAAGTGGGGGAGATCTTTGCCCAGCGGTGGGACAGTATAGGTCAAAATAAGACAAGGCCATCAGCACACGTAATAACCCACATACCGTAACATTCGTTAGTAAGACACAACTGAAAGCTTTTAATTCAGTTAAAGAGGGCGCTGCGACGCTTTCTCGCGATACTGCAGTACTGAGTGTGTTTGTTAACTTGATAAAGCTGACATTAGTTGACATAGGACTGTTAGGACTGCCTTGGGGTAACAAATTGGGCCTCCGAGTTTATTTGTAGACAAGTCGCACTGTTTCTACGAAGCTGTTTTGTCACTCAGACTGGTGACTTGCATGTTAAAAAAATCTAGATAAAAGTTTCTATATAATTAGTTATGACTCGCGGTTTTACACTCCTGGAGTAAAAAACATCCTATGTCACTCGCTGGTCCATTGATAGCTATCTTTTTTTGACTACTTACAGGGTAGCGCTTGGCCATAAATCACCTGATGTTAGGTGACGATGTGGTCGATGTGGTGTGGATGTGGTGGTGATGTGTTTATTCTCAGGATTTGCAAGTTGAAGTGGCAATAGGCAAGCCACATAACTCAACGAATCGATAACCGATGGGGAAGAAAAGTTCTCGAGTGCCGACGACGAAATGGAAAAAATTCTGTAGGCCTCTCACTAGGTGGCATTGTGTAAAAGTTGCGGGGAGGCCGATGGAGGCTAATGGCTAATATGCTAATATTCAGTAGTGGTCTTCTTCCGGCTGATGATGAACATCCATATTTGCAAAGATCACGAAGATTTTCGCTTCCTCATTCATCGCACTACTCCTATCCAGAACCCCATCTTCACACATAAATGTAAATTGGAAACCTTCTAGACAAGAGTGAACATGCATTTTCTAGGCTACACTTTCAACCGCATCATCATCATCATTATCATCCTTCCACATTCCCACTGCTGGGACTCTGGCCTTCTCTCAGAGAGAGAGTATGGGCTATAATCTACCACACTCGCCCAGAGCGGGTCGGTAAATGTCGCATGCCCTTGAAAATGTTGTAATTCTTGGTTTTCCTTCAACGTTTTGAGCGATGGCAAATCCGTACATAACTTATTAAGTCATAGGTGCGGAGCCGAGAGGATTCGAACTCGGTGTCAGCGTCTTGTAAGTCGCACGCCACGCAATTGACAAATACAGCTATGCTTGCAATACATAAAAGACTGCACATTTTCACCAAAAGTTTTCATTTGTATTGTATCTGAAATAACCTACACGCCACCCTCTTTTTTCGTCTAAAGATATCTAATTCACGTGAAGAAAACCATACTACCCCTGAGGGCATGTTCGTTAGGCGGTAAATTGCTTTGGATGCACTTGTGTCATCCCCTTAGGAAGTTTGATTCTACTATTGTGATAGAATGTTACGAGACTTTGTTGAAAATAAACATCGTACTTCTATCATAATCTATTTGAAGGAATATGTAAGCAAACTAACACTGCCTTGTGGCTTTTGGACATGCTGGTTTTCTCACGATGTTTTTCTTCACTATTTTAAATGACGGCATCGAGTGATTTGGCCTCTATCGCTTTTAGCATTGTATCCCATCATAGCTACTAAGATGCTGATTGCTAACTTTCAATAATGCGGTGGTGACAATGGTGTCGATTCGGTTTTGCATTCTCTAAAACTAAACTAAGTTTGACAGGTCTATTAGAGAGTATTGCTGTCTTTTTCTAACCACTGAAGTAAAAAAAGGACAGCATTTCTTTTGGACCTGTCAAACTTAACTTAGACACCAATGTTTACTCTCCTAAAAAGCTGAAGATAATTATATATCTACAAGTAATACAGCGTATATGGAAACTATCTCTATAACTATTAACTGATAAAATGTATGTAGCTGACTATTTCACGTCCTCGGGTTAGATCATAAAGTTTTTGCCATGTCATTGGGCAATCCTAATTTTCAATCGGATGCGGTTTAAGACACAAAAGGCGAGCTGGTCAAGCGTATAAACAAAGATGTTTAACATCATGATGAGACCAAGGCATAGCTTATCTGGAGACTAATGGTTAAATCTCTTAAAAGCTAATTGTTTCTAATTTAATTACAGGGCAATTTCACTGGACGCTTTGCCCTCAAATCCAAAACAAAGTACCTAATGTTAGCACTACTGTTTGGCTGTTCAATGACTGACTAGGGTTGGTACTTCTCCAGGCGGATTCTAATAAAGAGTTCTGTAGTGATCACTATCACGGTAACATTAACAAGTATAGGTAGGTATTGATTCACTGGCTCACTACCACATCAGCTCCGAGCGCAGGCGCACGTCCTATCCTTACGGCGTTTAACACCAGACTGCCCGATGGCCACCCCCTCTGTTGGTGTACATGAGACAATTGTATTGTATCTATTGTACGAGTATAGATACTCGTATAAATACTACATCTATGGTTTATCATCAGCTTGCATAGAGTTCAGTTGATATGTACATGAAGATCTCTTTTTATCAGCACCCCTCTTCAGTTCAGGATCCATGTGAGGCATTTTCCTCCATTTTTAGCTCGTATCTCGCACCTTAACTCCTGCCAGGTTCGGTTCATACGGGCCATAACTCAGTGTTCCGAACGATTAACCGAACTCAAATGTACTGAGAGAGGGTTAATGAAGTACGCGCGATATCTGCCACGTTAGCTCCGAACTGGGTCTGATTGAGCTATTGAGTATAAAGGTGACTAGTGGAGTGAAGAATTTAGTACTAATGTAGCTAGAATAAGACAAGACTCTTGTTCTTTCTGAACGGTGAAGGAAAACATCGTGAGGAAACCGGCATGCCAAAGAACCACAATATTTAAAATCTAGCAATCCGCCTGGGACAGCGTACTGCGTGGTAGATTTTGGCAAACTTCAAACTCTTTTTCAGAGACGACCTGTGTAGCCCAGCAGTGGGAACGTAAAAGGCTGATGATGATAAAAAACGTATACATAATGACATAAGTCATGAAATCGATCTCAAAGTCAGTGTAAGGGAATTTAGACCTATTAGCTGGTAACTTTTTTTGGGGTTCCAAATCTACAGAAGGTTAGACAACATCTTTAGAGTCTTATCGGACCATACATGAGGTCAGAGTAATAGGGTCCGTTGGTAAAAAATAATCATAATAGGTAAGTTCAGAGCTATGCATGTGATGGTGTGGGCGTTACGATGTTATTATTTTTACAAAGTCTAACACAACCTTGACATTAAAAAAGTTGAATTGTCTAGTATGCCATTAGTTCAGAGTGACAAATAAACTCAAGAATCAACAGAATTGAGTACAGTCACAACAAGCCAAATAGCAGCTGGAAAATCCAGCTTTCCCAAAGTAAACAGCAATCCTCTATAAAAACGTAAAAATTAGAGAAAAAAAGAGCAAAAGCGCTGAACGACGCTGCAGCGCAGCTTCAATTAATCAATTACCTGAATGGCGTCTACCGTCGAAAGTTACTGCTGAAAGAACCAGCATAACTAGGTCCGCGCTGTCCCTTCATTTTTTTTGTACACCTATTCTTCTTACTTTTTTATCATTTGCCGTTTTATAATTTTGACTAGAGCCCGCCCCGGTGACTGTATAGGTCAATTGTTCAAAATTATTATTCCCCAATATTTTAGTCCCATTCGCGTTTTTCCCCATTTGCTTTCTTTTCCATACGATACTGCGACCCCACACGTAACTTATTAAGTCATAGGTGCGGGGCCGAGAGGATTCGAACTCGGTGTCGGATTTGCCATCGCTCAAAACGGTGAAGGAAAACATCGTGAGGAAACCGGCATGCCCAAGAACTGCAACATTCAAGGGCATGCGACATCTACCAACCCGCACTGGGCCAGCGTGGTAGATTACAGCCCATACTCTCTCTCTGAGAGAAGGCCAGAGTCCCAGCAATGGGAACGTGAAAGGCTGATAATGACTGATGACTGAGGATAGTAGGTACATCACAGGTTTCGCTATACTTAGATTAATTGTATTTAGTCCACTACTCTATCAATTTTCATAATTACGATTTTAGCGTTGGTAATGTTATTAGGCACGTTCTTAGCCTTCTAAGCACTTAGCTCTGTAAACATAGACCCTTTCCACCGATTAGAATTTAAATACCCTTAGCAAACACTACCTAACTATATAGCTAACATTATGTGAATATAATAATTATATCCAAAACTTTTTAAATATTGCTAGCCGAGTTGGTATTTACCCTGCCTTCGAAGCTAGCGGTGCCAGGTTCGAATCCCGGTAAGGGCAAAAGTATGTGTGATGAGCAAGAATATTGAATTTTGTTCCTGAGTCTTGGATATTTCTATCTATATAAGTATTTATTTCTCTACATAAGTATGTATATCGTTGTCTAGTACCCATAACACAAGTTTCGAGCTTAATTTGGGGCTAGGTCGATTTGTGTGCAATGGTCCCCGATATTTATTTTTTTGTGTATAAAATGTGACAGCTGTTTGCCATGGTTTTAATCGCGTGGAGATTCCTACAGGTTTTTAATACGTTAAAACAACATAATTATCTATTGAGAGTAACGGAAAGTGTAGCTTTCTTAAAAAGAAATTGTTTTCAAAATCGGATATCAAAGCATTTTTGTAGGTAACATTGTGCAAACACACGTACTTTACCATCTTTTCTTCTTATCATTTTTATCTCTTTGTCTTTCATTTAAAAATAACTTTAATTTTTTTTCACATAAATACGAATGTTATTGCGTAATTTCCAATTTTGCCTACAAAACATTAGAACGCAAATTAAAAAATAAACGAAAGTAAGCTACTGATGGCCAAATATTTTGAGTCCAACGCAGGCCTACTTATTCTGGACGTTTCTACCAAGAGCAAACTAGAAATGGTATAAATCATAGAAACACAGTCTTCCACTTCTAAGGTGCAAAGTACTATAGAGAATAGAGTTCAACCGAGTGATTCCATTAGTGAAACAATCATGGAGCAATTTATGACTCGTCCTCCGATTCATTTGAGAACGGAAGCTGGAGCGTCTTTTATTTCCGGTTTCTATTCTGTTCAGCGCCCATTTCAATGAAGTTAGGTCGTGTTAGGTCTTTGTTTCGCATTCCCCATTGTCTTTTTAATGGTAAAAGAAAGCAATACTAATCCCCGATAAATACATATATCCATTCTCATCCCTACTTTATTATTAACATTATAAATGCGAAAGTAACTCTGTCCGTCTGTCTGTCACGCTTTCGTGCCTAAACTACGGAACCGATTTAAATGAAATTTGGTACGGAGATTGTTTGAACCCTGAGGTAGGACATAGGATACTTTTTATCGCGATAAACTGTAGCCCACGTGAGTGAATCCGTGGGGAACAACTAGTACTTTATAAATGAAAAAATTTAACTTGTTGAAATTTGCTGTGGAGATAGCACGAACTTTAGAGATGGACATGTGATATTTTTTCTTACGATAAAGTGTAGTTCACGGGGGTGAAACCGCGGTGCAAAGCTAGTATTTCAGCAGCTACTATTTTAATAATAACTATTTTAATTGTAATTTTTTTTAGCTACATTTGGACTGTTGTTTTTCAACTGGCAACATTTTGTAGCACTATTTATTAAAAAACATGTAAATTTTTGGCTCAAAAGCGTAACAAAAAAAAATTGATTTGGAAGCAGACCAGCTGAATCCATTAAATAAATCGAGGGTAAATCACATACCTTTCCCTAAAAAGTTTTTCTCTAGAAATTCTAGTGTAAGAAAGAAAATGTTACATTCTGACACTGAGCTGAGGCCATTCCTCATAGACTCCGCATCCATCAGGTGTCTCCGAACTAGGCGACGTAAAGTTGTGTACCTACGTCATAATAACCGGGGTCGGTGCGATAACGCCCGAACGGGGATTTATGCCAAGTGATTTTTAACCCTTTACCACTGATGGTAGTGTTGCCAGGTGGCAGGAAAAATCACCCTAGGTATTATAAACTTGGTGCTTATTAAAATCTTAACGGTTTTGCTAATTTTTATTTTTATGTAGTTTAAACACCAATGAGAAAGTAAATGCTCAAAGATGGATTTTCATTTAAAAATGTATTTGTTTTATTATGTAGTTATTTGAAAGTACCTTCATGCTAGTGACGTCACCAAAAACGGCTTCAACGGAAGACCAGCGCTGATCAAACGACCGCTGAGTTGAGGCCAGTTTGCAACAATACGTTTTTTTTTCTTATTTCTTCATAATGTATTTGTCTTATGTATTTTTGTATAATTTGTTGCAAATAAATGATTCTTATTTGTATTCTTTATTCTTATATTTGAAGATGATAATTATAGCTCATACATCGACTTGTGATTTATGGGTCGTGAGTTTGAATCTTACAATGAGCTTGTGCCTTAGGTGCAGAAAATCATCATAATTAAACCATAGCTTTGGGGGTAGGGTATTTTCTAGTGCTTGTCTAGCTAGCTACCACCCTGAAGTTAAGAGTCTGTCGCCAAGCCGGCCCTACTTGATAGCCAGTTCCCAATCCAGGCGTAGCATGGCGCCAGCTTAGACCACTTCATCACTCAACATAAAGTGACTTTTGGCTACCATGTAAGAAATAAAAAAAAGTTTATGTATCAAAATTTAAGTTTTTTTTTATGTAATAGAGTGAGTGATAAACAAGCAGACGGCCCGTCTGATGGAAAGCCGTCACCGTCGCCTCGACATTTGCAAAACCAGGGGAGTTGCCAATGATGTTTTTTGTCCCTAAAAACTGGGAGATTCTTAACTGCAACAACTAGCAACACCAACTACCAAAAACATGTGATATATCGCTCCGTTTCGGCTAAATTTGTGCGTTGCTCGTCAATTTTTATCGTGGTTGTTTGAATGGCGTTATCAGCATGTGGTTCGCGGTTGATGGACGGGGGTTGTGTTGCCATACTAACCACAAACGTAGCGGCTTGTGTTTGATGTGGCTCGTTTGAATAGCCGCTAGCGATGTGTCTAGCTGTTCCAGATAAGGACTTTCCCTGAAATGTTTTCTGTCATAAGCGAATTACGGTTTTCTATCTCAAGCTATCTAATCTTACCTATTAATCCTATCTTTCATACTATAATAACATAAACCGATAGCTTGATACGCTTGATCTAACCTCTTTACGCTGGCAAGAAATACCCAGTAGGTAATTTTTTTAGGCGATTCCATCGCATTTAAGAATAAATTCTTATTCCATAAGCAGAAGAATCATTTATTTGCAACAAAAAACATATTAATTATATAAACATATTCAATACAAGTGGAAAAATATTAAAAGTATTGTTGCAAACTGGCCTGAACTCAGCATTATGCTGGTCATTTAGAATGTTTTTCTTCTAACTAACCGATTGTCATCGTGTATAATATAATTATATTTAAACGCGGAATGACCTACAAGGCTGGTTTTATAAACGTCCGTTAAACGTTAAACGTCAGACCAAATTTCGGCAAGTTTGATCTTATTGTCAAATTTAAGTACGGAAAATTTGTCAAAAAGTACAAATTTACCGAAATTTGGTCTGGCGTTTAACTTAACGGACGTTTACAAAACTGGCGCTTAGTGTCTACAAGTCTACATTACAGTACGGGCCTCGAGCTTGTAGTGTAATAACTTGATCAATAAAAAAAACCGAGTGAAGTTCTCGGAGAATATTTTACAGTACCTATATAAAAGTAAGTTAAGATATTTTTATAAAAAACTAAAAGCAAGAAACCTTGAGTTATCGAGAGTTATTAATTAATAAAATCGTGGTAGGAAGATTTCTAGGATAGTTCCCAACGAACTGAACCTATATTTACCTATTTCACCCGAGGCTATTGCTTCATTTTAGAAGCACAAGATGCAACCAATCGATTCGCCACACGCCATTAACCCGAGAACAAATCCGTACCATTACGAAATTGCCAGATCATATTACAAAAATTACCCCAAAAAAAAAACTTCTAATAGTTTTATCTGCACGCACAGTTGGTAACATGCTCAGCTATAAAGTTGTCGTATTTATTCGCCCCTAGAGGGTGATATCCACCTTTAAACTTGAGTGACGTCACACGAACACCGCGAGTTGCGTTTTACAACCGGTTGTAAAGTGAGTCATTGGGAATTCACTTTTTAGGTCAAAATTACGGGATGTAGTAAAAAAATTGGAGGTTTTTTCTGCGACTCTCGTGGGGTTTATTTTGTAAGAATTATGAACGAGTCCTGAAGAGTTTTATGAGGAGGATAAATTGCAGATGTAGCTGAGAATGTGCGACAAAGTGAAGCGACGACTTGCGCCGAGTGGCTGGCCGTAGTTGGATGAAAAGAGCTGAAGACCGGGCTCAGTGGCGTACCTTGGGAGAGGCCAATGTCCAGCAGTGGACTGATACAGGCTGATGATGATGATGTAGCTGAGAATGACAACAAACTGCTTGTTAATGTTCGAATGGCACATTGGGGGGACCGCCAAGTGTTAGGTCGCAGGTTCAATTCCCGCTTTAGGATAATTTTTACAGTCTAAACCCTGCACAGACACGCACTGCGCTCGTCGACCCTCTAGGGCCGCATAAATACGAAATCTTAGATATGCGTTTTTATTGTCTACCCAGACTCCAGAATCACTGGATGTAAATAATTATAGGCATTGTCAAGGGCATGACTTCCTCACGATGTTTTCCTTCACCATTTTGAGCGATGGCAAATCCGCACATAACTTATTAAAGTCATAGGTGCGGGGCCGAGAGGACTCGAACTCGGTGTCGGCGTCTTGTAAGTCACACGCCAAACCATTCGGCCACCATCGCTCAAAAAAAAAAAAAAAATATTTATAGGTAGGTAAGTAGACATATTTATTTTAGAATTCTCGATCTTGTAACATCATTAGAAACAACTTCCCGAAGAACTCCCAAAAACACAAAGCTCAAACTTTTTGTTCCATTTAAGTAATAGCCTACATTTCAGCCATTAAAACTTTCCAAAGAAATAAAAAAAAAATATACTTACCAGACGAAATCCAATAGAGATCTTGAAAGAAAACATGTTTCAGAACGCGTTTTTAAATTGAGGACCATCCATTTTCCTAAATCGAACTCGTCATCAATTAAATTACTCGCCCCATTGTAACGTTTCTAAACTTGAGTTTCATTACCGACATGCTAAACTAATACAAGCCAATTTCAACTCTATCTCTGTGCAGTAAGATTGTTTTTTGACTGGTGATTGGGAATAGGGGAAGAGAGGCAATGTTGGCACAGCACGAAAATTCGGGGGAGTCTTGTGGGGTACATTTTATGGTGTCTCCTGGGAGCCGTAGCGGATGCAACCGTGTCTGCATTTTGAGCGTCTGTGTTTGTTTTCTTATGGAAAGGGGATCGACTGTTTGTTTTGACCGAGGAGTTACTTATTGTGCGACAGGGAACGTTATGGCACTGTGATGGAGGTGCTTTTTTTATTGCAAATTCTACAAGTGGAAAAAGGGAAATATGAGCGATTTCTCTGCAGCGCCGGTGACCGCTTAGTAAAGCGATATAGGCCTCAGAAAAATACAAGGACTAAGTTTTCAAGAAATTAAAATGAGGTCAGTTGCTTGCCTAGGAAAATTTGCATGTACAATCAACGAAGAAAGTCATTGAATAACAACACATTTTTTGGTTTCCTCTGGCATCTTAAACGCCAACCTTCCACCAACAAATCGCTTAACATCAGGTGTGATGTGTTGAGGTCAACGGTGCCTTGAAAGTTTTGAAGAGAAAACAAACATTATTGATCTAACATGCGTTTAGTATGATCAGCTACTTTTGTCGCTGACTGTACATACGGAAAACATAAATAGCTTAAAAAAAACTACTCATCAAAATTTTATTAATAAGAACACAAGATCCATAAAGATAAAGATGTTTTATTTGTAAACATGTGCTATTACAAAACAAGTTTGCATGCAGATCTAAAATTTATATAAGCGTAGGTACAAATAGAGCGAGATGGCCGCTAATTACAAAATAAAAAATAAAATCGAACAGTATAGGTACCTACTAGTAAAATAAAATTCACAAATTCAGCAACACCTAGAAAGGTTAATATTATGAACGTTTTTTCAATTTTTTTTATACATAATGTCATTATTGTAAATTATCAGATTATTATTTAGATGAAAAAAAAAAATAGTCCGATGGTAAAATATTAAATCATTTAGATGAAAAAAAAAATACTTGCCGGGAGTTTCTTGACTTTTCTTTTGTTGGCGTAAGGACAACAAGGGCGTTGGAACAGGTGTAACTAGTTTTAAATTTGACATTTTAAAGTGATCAGAAACGGTATCCTACTACATAAAAATATTTTGAGTTAGAGTTTAATGAAATGTCTTGGGAGGACGGGAATTTTCTAGTTCCCGCCTGGGTAGCTTCTACCCTCATTCTTGCTCACAAGATTCTCCCGCATTGCCAGATGCACATGGTCCCAGAAAATAAAAAGTCCACGTCAAACTAATCCACAATCTAATCCCACTTCTCGTTACACTGACATAAGTGACAGATCGCCAAACAACTGTCAATTGCCTAATCCCAATGGTGATGGATTTAGTAAAATTCAACATGTTTCTATATCCACTTCATTTGGAATTGAAAAGACCCTTTCTCTGCAGAGTATGGATGACTCTCTTAAAACTATAAAAAAGGGTCATTTTCTACGTCGAGGGTTGCAACGGGATTGAGGGTGGTGAGAGAATCAGATGGCCTCATGTATGGTCGGGGTTAGAATGCCATTAGCAGCCTCAAAAAACAAATAGCGTGAAAGAAAACCGTACATATTTTCATGCGGCAAGCGACTATGAACATTGACGTACTACTGCAATTTTGTCCTCGTACTGTACTTTATGGTAGGGTAATTTAGTTTTTAAGAAGCAAGCAGGCTAATAAATGATCCTCGTCGTGATGAAACCATAGCTTGGTGGTAAGACATTTTCCGGAGCTCAATCTGGTTCATCATCATCATCATTATCAGCCTTTTACGTTCCCACTGCTGGGACTCTGGCCTTCTCTCAGAGAGAGAGTATGGGCCGTAATCTACCACGCTGGCTCAATCTGGTTAGATAACATCATAGTAAAGGAGTAGTAGTTCAGCTTCATATGAATCGGCCGTCGCCGGTTTGAATGTGTGCGTGAGTAGCGGCACCGTGTACGCACGCACTTTTCACGCACACAATCACATAAACGAAAGGAGGCGGCCGGGGCCGCGGCCATGCACTCAGTACGGAACGCGCCGCCTATGCGTCACCGCAAGAGTAGGCAATTAACTCGTCGAGCGGCCTTAGCTAACCTACTGTTCTTTATATACTGTGATAACATCGTACATGATTGATATTCCCCCGTTTCGCTTCTTCATTTATAATGCGAACAGCAAAGGAGTGAAACGCCCTGCCAGCGTCATTGTTTTCCGATAAGCACAATTCGGGAGTCTTCAAGTCAAGAGTGAATAGGTATCTTCTAGACAAGCATGCTCCATCGTCGGCCACGTCTTCTCTTACCACCAGGTGAAACTGTGGTCAAATGCTTGCCTATCATGAATAAAAAAAATTAAAATACCCTCAAGAATCTGTCACCAAGCACCTACCTATCGGTGTATTCCGGCAGCCTCACTTGAGAGCCAGTTCCTTATCTAGGTGTTGTAGCGCAGCGTAGCCACTTCGTCACTGAACATCAGGTGGCTGTTTGAATGGTGCTCAAAGGTAAAGATGTAAAAATAATTATAAATAGAAAGGTTATCATGTAAACTAAGTACAGAGGCCCAATTCTCGCGGCGTGATATCACATTCGATAAATATCGCAACTGTCAAAACATGTATTGCATTTTGACAGTTATTGCGATATCACGCCAAAAAATTACCTGCCGGGCGTTTCTTGAATGTTCTTTTGCCGGCGTAAGGAGATTGGAACAGGCGTAGCTAGTTATAAGCTTGACGTTTTAAAGTGATCACAATGTATCCTATTAAATAAAAATCTTTTGACTTTGACTTTGATATTCATCGAATGTGATAATATATCACGCCTCGAGAATTGGGACCCAGAGATAAAAAAATCTACCAAAAAAAACTAAAAATAAAAAAACTACCAGGAATACCAATGATGCGTATTCCTATTCCCCAAAATTGTGCGGAGGAAAGTGGGGAAGCGTGGAATGTAAATTGGTTAAAATTGCTTTACTAAGATTTATGGCGTTTCTGGGATATGATAAATGATACCATGGAATGGACTGTGGTATGATAGGTGCTGCCATTATAACATATTTTAGTTCTACCCAATTTTTTTATTGATAAACGACCCTTTTACAAACCCTACTATGTTATTTTACATAAACGACGACCGGTGTGGCGCAAAGGGCAAACAGCCGACTGCGAAGTATCAGTTCACAGGTTTGATTCACGTTACGGGACAAATAATTGTACATTGAAAAAATAACACGAGAAGTCTGTTTTTGTATATAATTGTGTGGCAAACCATTAGACGGCCTGTCTCTTATGGTCAGCGGTCACCGTCACCTGTAGACATTTGCAACACCACTTGCTCGTACTATTTATAAAAAAAATACAATTCTCAAGACAAAATTGTTCAATGACTTTTTTCAAATTCAAAGTGACTAATCAAATTAGTTATTTTAAAACATTTTCCAAAGTCAAATATTCGTTAGCTTTTTAATATTTTTCAAGACTACACAAAGGCTTAGGGTGTCTCTTTAAAGGCTTTAGGCGTTTTCTTTGATCACCTTGAAGTCTTTTAGTCAATGATTAATATGACAGGATTACTCGTACAGAGATGTGAAAAAATAATAGATTTTTATATTAATCGATTATTGTTTTCTTTTAATCGATTTTAATAATCGATTATCTCAATATGAAAAATCGATTATTGATAAATCGATTTTTTTATTTTATAAGTAAAAAATAAATCGATTTTTTTACAATCTCGCTTTTTTAAAGTAATAATAGATTAAATAATGTTTGTATAGTTGGAGATTAAACCAATGTGTAGCCAAACTACACATTTCAATCGAATTTTGCAGTTATAAGTTACTTTAAATAATTTTATTACAATGTACAAAAAATGCAACATTCGAATAGTTAGAAAATAATTATTATATAAAACATCTATTATTTTTTGTTTAAAATAATCGATTTTTACAAATCGATTTATTTTACAGAGATTTATTAATCGATTTTTTCCCCTCCAAGTCACATCCCTACTGAGGATTAACGCTGGGACAGACATGTTTGACTGAAGATAATTATTTTTATTTGTGCTTACATTTTAACCTAAAACATATTTGTTTGGTGGCAGGACATTTTCTAGTGGTCATCAGACTAGCCAATCTGTCGTCAAGCATCTATCGGTGTATTCCGGCAGCCCCACTTGAGAGCCAGTTCCCAATCCAGGTGTAGCGTGGCGCCATCTTTGACCACATCGTCACATCGCATCAGGTAACTTGTGGTCTAACGCTACCGCTGTTAAGAAGTAAAAAATATATATACCTATCCCTGAAAAAGGCTCCTACGGGATAGCGAGAAAAATGTTGGTGGAACCGCGGGGCACAGCTAGTATTTATAATGGAGCAGCAACAAAGTGTTTTACTCCTCTTAAATTCGATGTTAACTCAAGCAAGTCTCACTTTAGTCCTCTACCACAGTAGCAAATTTTGACAATCCTTTGGTCAGCTCAGAGAAATTGTAAGTGTATTTTATAGTGACAAGGTGATAAAATTCGGCAGGCGTGTTGTACTCCCAAGGTGCTATTATGGTATACAAGCGGCGTACACAACATTTGAAATAGTTCCCCTAACGATATGCACAGAAGTTCTTCAGCGTTCTGCATCCAAATTACCTTGGGGAATACCCATGGTACTGCCATAGATCTGTACGAGTATGGAATAGACTCTATAGTACCATAGTAGACTCTATAGACTCTAGACTAGACTCTATAGTACCATAGTAGACTCTATAGACTCTAGACTAGACTCTATAGTACCATAGTAGACTCTATGTTTTATGAACTTTAGGTTTTACTAGAAACGGTCATCAGACACAAATGGTGTGCACTTTTTTTTGTATAGTTCGATTTTGTTATTTTTTATGTGAAAAAGGTCTGAATCTAATTTCATATCAGCAGTTTTGAACAGTTTTAACGCCGTGTGTTCTTTGCTACGAGTAATTTGCTATGAAATTTTGCTAACACCGTGCACAGCTATGTGGGTGTCCAGTATAAACTACTTAAAACAGTTATAGTTAGAGGTGTAACTAATACATTCATATTAGGTATAGGGATTATAATACGAGCCAAGTATTCCGTATTATAATAATACCTAACAGGCTTACAAAGTTAATCACCGTTCCTTATATTATATCAATAATATTACGTAAAGAATCGTATTCACTAGGCATTGAAAACAATATTAAAAACTTAACTAATATTTGACTAATACCCCGTATTAGGTATGATACCCTAATATCAATATAAACTGATATAATTATTCGGTATTAGTAATACCATGATATCACCCTTACCTACCATACCACCTCTACTATAATATAACTATAAACGATAACAAAGGTACACGGTATTTATAGAAATACCGAGTACCACTCAAAAATGGTTCACTAGTTGACTAACTTGACTAGCACTAGTTGACGCATGTGCAATGAGAAACGGCGCTCTTCAAACCGACCGACAGTCCACGAACGAAACGCCACCGCGAGCTAATTTTTCTACTAACGCCATCTAGTTTGAAACGGACGAACTAATTTTGTACGCCACTTTTTAGCTTGATAGTATATCTTCGCTGGCATGTATGTACGCGCATAACTTCAGAACGGCTGAACCAAATTAGATAATTATTTTTGTGTTGTATTCGTAATTTTCAGGACAAAATTTGTATGAAAGATTTTTATGGAAAATATATCGGGAAATTCGGGAAAAACGCGGGGCGCAGCTAGTTTACAATAGAATGAGTCTTAATGTATGGAAGAGATAATTTTTTTTTTATGTAATAGATTGGCAAACAAGCAGACGGCCCGCCTGATGGAAAGCGGTCACCGTCGCCTATGGACATTTGCAACACCAGGGGAGTTGCCGACCTCTAAGAACTCTTTTCACACTTATCTTGAAGGATTGCAATCTGTAGCACTGCGGAAAGACTTGTGGGAGCTCAATGGCAAAAATATGAAGACTTGTGCTAGCTAGCTCCAGGTGGGGCACACCGTATTAGGTATGATACCCTAATATCAATATAAAATCAAAATGATATATTCGGTATTAGTAATACAATACCAAGATATCACCCTAACCCATTATACCCTCTACTATAATATAACTATAAACGATAACAAAGGTACACGGTATTTTTAGAATTACCGAGTACCACTCAAAAATGGTTCACTAGTTAACTAACTTGACTAGCACTAGTTGACGCATGTGCAACGAGATACGGCGCTTTTCAAACCGACCGACAGTCCACGAATGAAACGCCACCGCGAGCTAATTTTTCTACTAACGCCATCTAGTTTGAAACGGACGAACTAATTTTGTACGCCACTTTTTAACTTGATAGTGTATCTTCGATTGCATGTATGTACGCGCATAACTTCAGAACGGCTGAACCAAATTGGATAATTATTTTTGTGTTGTATTCGTAATTTTCAGGACAAAATTTGTATGAAACATTTTTATGTAAAATACATCGGGAAATTCGGGAAAAACGCGGGTGAAACCGCGGGCGCAGCTAGTTTACAATAGAATGAGTCTTAAAGTATGGAAGAGTGAATGGCAAAAAGATGAAGACATGTGCTCGGGCTCCAGGTGGGGCACTTGCAGGAGGTGGCGCAGGATAGACCGAAGTGGCGTCTTTTGCTATCGGAGGCCAAGATTCGCTTTGGGTCGTTGCGCCATCTCAGTTAGTTTATTTGGAATAAGAATCAGATATCTTTTGGTACTTCCAGATTTGCGTATTTCAAAGGACATTCTCCGCTCAAGGAGCACAAAGGTTTTCGTGCGAGCAAGCAAACCCTAAAAGTTATTATTTAATTTCATACCGTTAAAAACAACGCCGTTTCAATGAATATTATCACCCGACTGCGAAAGATTTATTTGGGCCGGGCGATAGCCTAAATGACTTGACAGATTTTAACATAAATTATTATGAGGTGTCATTAGATTCGTCTTTATTGTGGGAGTGACACAATGTAGACGTACTTTATTTTGGCACAGTCGGGTTTTTTGTTCCTTTTGTAATCTATAAAACGTTGTTTATCTGCAGAATATTAGAATTATCTTACTAGGGAGGACCATCATTTTCATATTCGTACCTTACCGGTACCAGTACCTTTCAAGTGTTTCTGTAGTGGAGAATAGTGAGAAGCATTGAAGAGCAATGTTTCTATTGAAAAGGCGTACAGAGGTTTCATCATCATCATCATCATCACCATCATCAGCCTATTATATTTCCACTGCTGAGACTCTAGCCTCCTCTCAGAGAGAGAGAGTATGGGCCGTAATCTACCACGCGGGCCCAGTGCGGGTTGATAGATGTCGCATGCCCTTGAATGTAGTGGTTCTTAGACATGCCGGTTTCCTCTCAATGTTTTCCTTCACCATTTTTATACAGAGATTTAAAGCCCTGCCATCACGCGTCATTACATCTGAGCTATCATCACTATTATCGAGGTACAGTAGACGACAAAAGTCGCTGAACAATCACACTTTTTTCTATTATCCTCATCATCATAGACACCACTTTTTGACCGTATCATAACCTAAAATCAGGTGTGTTATGTTGTGGTCAAAATGATACCAAAAAATGTAAAATGTAAAAAAATACCAATAATAATTACTGATTTGAAACACATTTGGAAAATCGAGAACGATCAGCCACTTTTGTCGCTGACTGTACCGTGGTTTATATTATTGAGTAATTATTGTGTAATGGGTGTAAATGGCATGCCGCTCTTGTTACAATAAAGAAATGTTAATGCAAATACCAATACCGTTTGACCACAAGTCACCTGATGTTAAGTGACGATGTGGTCGAAGGTGGCGTCACGCTACACCTGGTTAGGGAATTGGCTCTCAAACGCTAGTGAGATTACGAGAACAGCACCAGGTATTTTGTGACAGATTCTTAACTTGCGGGTGGTTAGCTACCGGCAAGCGAGCATTAGAAAATACCTTACCACTAAGCTATGGTTTCTTCACGATGTTTTCCTTCACCAAAAGTATTCAAACTCCGACTTGCGGAACTAAGGAAGTCCTCAATCTTCGGAGTTCTCAGACCTTCACATGGTTTTCCGCCTGATACAGCCGGGACTGACAAGAAGTTGCCAGTACACCGCCGGGTGTTTGGCGACAGACTCTCACTTTGCAGTTTGCTTGTGTATTTTATTTCCTAATCAATTTCACCTCCCAACTCGTAGAGCAGTATTGAAAACAATAAAACCCAAAACCTAATTCCAAAAAAGTCGTTCCAGCCCGACAAAGACGTTAAGACGTACGATAGGTTGGTCCAAACGGGGACCTCCCCGTTTCCAGGATCATTAACCAGGACGCGTAATGGAAAGGGTGCAAACTGATCAACTGGAAGCATCTAAATGTTTTTATTTTGCGCCCGTTTGGACGCAGCAGGGTTCACTATACAATTTATTGTTCAGTAAGGAACCTGCAGGAACAGTAGAGTTTTAGTAAATTATTGTAGCTGCAGGCGATCGTGACTGATTTTCATAATCGAGGCGTTTAGAATAACTCGTAGAATAAAATATATGTTAATATGTATATTTAAATCTGATTCCACCCCGTTCTAACTTTATGCACTTTTTGTCATTCTTTGAGAGAAAAAGAAAGGAAAAGACAGCTATTCTTCCTCTGTTGACTACAAACGCAGTCGCAGGGAGCCGATCGATGCAAATGGCTAATAGCCGTGCATGATGGCGTTTAAAAGGGGAGGCTTATGTTCAGCAGTGGACTTCTTCCGGCTGACAATGATGATGATGGTCATAGAAGATTTGGCGTGTTCCATAATGCATTATGACTTTGTCGAGACTTGTTCTACTGCCAATACAGTGGCAAAGCACAGTTTTTCAAACAGTCACTTGGTACGTAGGGTGCGACGTTAATTTGGCAAAAAGGCCAGCTTTTTGAAAAGTTTTGTGACAATTTAATGTTCTCTATTAATGGGGTGGACGCCTTTCTTGTTTTTTTAAAGTGATGGATGCTTGGGGTCCAAGTGACTGATCGGTTTACTCGTACCCCACAGCAACGAGCAGAGGTAGAAACTAAATTACTTTGACTCTTATGTTATAAATAACCCTCTTTAATTTTATGACCCTCTCTGAGCTTTTTAATCAAAGGTGTTTGTACTCTATAATTTTTGTTTTTGTAAAATCTAGTTGTACTTTTGGATGCTGTTATCACGCCATATGTAGTTTAGAAGTAGAAGAGCAGAAACTTAGCGGACAAAATATTTTATCTCAATCTAAGATTTTCACTTTATGAAAAGAAACTTCGTTTTAATTCGGTACACTAATTTCTGTTAATTTATATGCCTTTGGATAGGTACGTGTTTGTAATAGTCTTTCACACTAATTTTATAAATGCGAAAGTTTGTGAGTGAGTTTGTATGTTTAGAACCTATTCACAATGAAACGACCAACGGATGTAAATTAAATTTGGTAGAGAGATAGTTTATAAAATGGAATAACACATAGGACACTTTTCATGGCAGGAAAAGGTACCTGGGGATAACAAGAAAACACCAGTGTAACCACGCAACTTGTAAAACATAAGACTTGCTCTCTCTCGCTTCCTACTCTCAGAAAATTTCAAATAAACTCAAACTTTCAAGCAAAATAAAAAAGAGCGGAAAAAATACTAAAAAATCCAACCTAAACAGAATGCAAGCAATTACTTAAAATCGCAAGTCGGGCATTCAAGTCGAATGCAATAAAAAGCCTCCCTCACCCCAGCGAACGAGGGTAGAATTAAAATTATAACGAGTACATACAAACCGTCTTATATAGACATCTCAGTGCAGTGTTGCGTAAACAAAGGTATAAAACTCCGCGCACACTACGAGCGAAACGAGGTGATCCTACAGAGAACAAAGGTCACCGGCATAGCTCACAGAATTAGCAGGCTAAAATGGCTGTGCTGGTCACATAAGCCGCAGAACCGATAACCGTTGGGGTAGACGTGTTCTTGAGTGGAGACCGCGACTTGGCAAACGTAGTGTAGGACGCCCTGTGACTAGGTGGAGCGGCAACTTGCGCCGAGTGGCTGCCAGTAGTTGGAGATGATGACACTACGAGTGCGCGACACTGCAATTGGAAAAGACTTTCGACCGCATCATCACATAACATAATGTGACTAGATGGTAAAAGGAAAGTTCCCTACCAACCAAACTATGATTTTATTCGCCATAGGCCCCGCCCATTGTTATTAGCTCCAAGATTTTTCGGGTTGTTAGGTGGGTTTCATATTCGCCTATAGTCATAATCTGTTTTAGTCATGTCCTGGTTACGTTCCGCTTTAGCCATGTTCTAGCCTAATCATGTTCTACCCTTGTCATTTTCTATCCTAGTCATGTTCTACCCTAGTCATTTTTTATCATAGTCATTTTCTATCTTATTCATGTTCTGCCTTAGTCATTTTTTTCCTAGTTTTCCTTTTAAGTTGTTCATTTTTGTTGTCGTTGTGAAGGAATAGCTTCGGTCAGCGTTGGTTGGATCTGTACCAATAAATAAACTTAGTAACAAATTCAAGTACATACAAGATAAATGAGATTCCCGAACTAAATACCTCACGCTTCCAAGATGTAAAATCAAGCTAATGACCCGTTCAGAGCCCGGTTAAAGTTTTAAATTAGCACCGAATCGCGGAGTTATCGCGCGGAAAATTGACGAACCGCGGAAAAACTATGGCCGGCAAAGTTTAACAAGAACTTGCTTTTTAATAGGAAACTACGAGGATTCAACTGTTAATTGAGAATTTAAGATGTACTTTTGTAATAAGGACGTTTTGGCAAGGCACGGGCAACTTCCCTGGTGTTGCAAATGCCTATGGGCGACGGTGACCGCCTCCCATCAGGCGGGATATCTGCTTGTTTGCAACTCAATTTAAAATGGTGATGTAGGCAAATGATAAAATGTAGGAATTAATCTATACAAATAAAGAAAATTGATGTGACTACATATGTGTAATGTTCCATTAACAGATTTTTTACTCTACCCATAAAATGAAAGAACATATATGACGGCACGTATAACAATAGGAATTATGGTGCCAAGTAAAAACACTAAAGCCCTTTGATGAAATGTATAGTCAGTTCCTTCCTTTTATTAAGCACGTACTTCAAAAAAAACTAATACCAAACCATAAATCTATTTTCAAAATCAAATAGCCTGAACAAAGCCTAGCTTCTTATAAAGTACCAGTTCCCATCTCTTCAGCTTCGCTATCGGCGCATCACTGTCCACCTTCTTGCTCTTCCTATATTTCCTGAAGAAGTCTCCATCAACTTTGATCCTTGAAATTAAATCAAGTATTGACATTGTATTTGAAATTGAAGTGGCAATGGGCAGGCCACATCGCTCGACGAACCGAAAACCGATGGGGAAGAAAGGTTCTCGAGTGGCGACTACGAACCGGAAGACGTTCTGTAGGCAAGCACTAGGTGAACCAACGACATTATAAGAGTCGCAGGGAGCCGATGGCTGCAAAAGGCTACCAGCCGTTCATGGTGGCATTCAAAGTTATATGTTCAGCAGTGGACTTCTTCCTGCTGATGATGATGATGATTGCCACTATATTCATTTCTTTTCTTGGACTGTCTGATCAGTGATCGCAGATAATATGGTGTTAAGAACTTTCACGTATTATGTTTCCTCGTATGCTTGTTTGTCAAGACTTGAAAACTACCAAACAGATTTTGATGTAGTTTCGGGATGCAATACAGTCTCAGTTTAAAAACTAAGTTCAATAACATCACATCGTGACATCGAAATGCTGAGATACAGTCGATAACACGTGGGAAATGGAAGATACCAAGACTAGAAGTTACTAAGACTACCTTCCATCAATATATTTTATGTAAATACTGTATTACCTTTGGTCACAGGTCTCCCTGGACGGAATAGGTTCAGGTGCTACGACGTCACTGCGGCTTTTGTTCCGAGGATAAAACAACCAGCGCTTGGAGCCAAGTCCATCATGTTTTAGGTACTCTTGGATGCGATCCTGATGCTTCTGCGTAGCTAAATACATTGGTGTATTCTTCTTATGCTTGCTTGCTACAAAAAAAAAATGGGAAGAATGGAATATAATCAATGGTTTAAGCTTAAGCCTTAAGATTGCGCCAGCTTAACTATCCTCCATCCTTTTTCAAGGCCAAGCATCAAATAGGTTTTATTTAAAATATAACTCCAAAACAATAGCTACTTATCTGAAAAGTACTGCAGTAATATCTTTATAAAAAGAAACTGATGATCAAAAGAAATAGAACAAAATCTATGCTTACGTGTAAGATACAAAACCCTGAAAGCATCCAGGAAACTTGGCTCCTTCAAGCTCAGCTCTTTTTGATGACTGCCTGATCGGCTGCGACTGTGGCTGTGGTCCCTCGACCGGGACTTAGTTCGGGATCTAGGCTGCGACTTAGACCGGGTTCTAGATTGATTCCGGGACCGAGATCTGGATCTGGAGTTCGACTTACTACCGCTTCTGGATCGAGTTCTAGCCCTGCGCGGCCGGTGCTTGGATCTGCTGGGTCTAAAATTGATAATCGTTAACTACGGTCTCGATTTTGATTGATAATATGCAGTTCTTTAAAGGCCTGTCGCGTTTATGCGGTAATCTGAGAGTAAAATGGTCCATCGTTATGATCATCATAATTCTCCCATCGAACAAGCAGACGTTATGGCAGAGCCCTATCAGTGTATGTGGTGACCTATAAACACAAAAACATTATAACATATCGATAAAGATTGCGCGTGAACAGAGAGTCTAGTGGCGATAGCCTGGTAGCGATAGGAGCTGATCGTGATGGCCATACACTATCAGCTGTGACCACGAAGGTCTAATGAATCTAGTTATCTTTGAATTCACGTGCTGTGTGGCAGTAGTGGTCAACCATTTGAAAAGGTTTTCCATCACGATTTGGCTGTTGCTGTGCATGTTGAGTTGATGACCATACCTTCTTGCAACATCTTCATTCAGCGGTTCCAGTCCATAAAACTCACCAAACCCGTCGCCGTGGTCAGGGTAGTGACCGTCCGGCGGACGCATCGACGGAAACGGCGGAGGATATGCATACCCATAGCTGTCCATAAAAATTGAGAATATTTGAGGATCTTGGTGACACTGACTGCGAATTTTGATTTGTTTTTAAATTGCGACTGTCACTGGTATGTCAGAAATGCGTTGAAGTCTGAAACTCTTTGGTGTGTCTTTGTAACCTTACTTAGTCTGAGGAGGACATTGACAAAGGAGAAACATGTCCAAGATCCATAATATTCAATAGCATGCGACATCTACCAACCCGCATTGGGCCAGTGTTGTAAATTATGAAAATGATGTCTTCTCTGAAAGAAGGCCTGTATCCCAGCAGTGGGAGCTGACGGAAAATGTACATCAAAGTAAACGCTATTGATCCGTGAAACAAACGTATGGTTTTCGACAGCTACAATCGTTTTGGTAAAACAAAAGTACATACAAGAAAACTTAAACGATAAGGGAAGTCAAAATCAAAGCCCAATATCATTTATAATTGCGCTATCACAATCCGCATCATTTAAAATGGGTATAAATCACTTTCAAGGCATCATTATCAGGAAGATTTACGACCCCGCCAAATTCGAGTCGATATTAATCGAATCGGATTCGAATGAAAAAGGTCCGAGCAAGTCAAGTAACTTGTCGATTCTAAAGAAAGAACAATTAAAGAAGTAAGATAAATTAGGAATCGATGAATGCCTAATGGTTCCCTCCATTAGAAGAGCTTTGAGATTTGTGAATACTTTTAAAAATAAAATTTTAACTACTTTTGAACTTTGAGCGGGGACGAAGATGTAAGAAAAATAGAAAGGCTTGATTTTCTATTTGTTTTATATAATTTTAGGCAAGCATATTTTGACCCTAGCCTCATCATAAGCCCCTACGGTAAGTGATGACGAAGTCGATGATGGAGCATGCTTGCTTGTAGTCCTTGTAGAAGATACTAATTCAGCCTTGATAAAGACACTGGCAGAGAGTTCCACTCCTTTGCCGTCAAATTAATAATTATTTTACTATAGCAACTTTTTTTTACTTTCACTGGATAGTTTTAACCACAAGTTATCTGATGTTAAGTGGCGATGTGATAGAAGATGGCGCAGCGCTATACCTGGATTGGGAATTGCCTCTCAACTTATTTTATCATATATTATAACTGTTTTTGTTTAGATTCGTTTCTTTTGTTTGTGGCAGCGCACACACGCTTGCCGCTGCACACAAGCAAAAACCCGTCCAGAAGGGCGCGGTAACTGCATGAGGCGCGCGGGGCACGTGCACCGAACCTGCTCCCAGTCGGCCGGCGGCCGCGCCAGTGATGAGCTCCCAACGCGATACAGGACGAACGTGTGCCACCACGCCTCATCCCGCGCTTACAACTGTATTCCCCTATATCTCGCATATTTCATACTTCATGTTCTCTTTCTCACTCTCTGTGCTTTCGTCTATATTTCTCCCTTTTGTGCCCACGTGTTTGAACTGTACATCAGTTAATTGTGAAAATAAACTGAATTTAGTGGTACGGTGATTTTCATTGCTAGCGGGCAGCGCCCGTAATATCGCCGTACCATATGTTCTACCAGTTCCATCAAACCTGACTCCGCGTCCAACCAGTGCTTTCCTTCAACTGCTCACCAGGCAGCGGTCTATTCTCCGTTTACTTTTTAATATCCGCAAGTTTTCAGCTCATTTGAACTCGGCACTTTGTTATATCGGCCGTTACCGAGTTCTTTAATTGAACTAGCATTTTTACTCCCTTTTGTAACGGCGTGGGGGTGAAAATTCAAATGGTTTTAAAGGAGAATTTTCCGTAAGAGAGATGTGTATTAAACTTGGAAAGGTTGCGTAAATGTGCAATTTTATTTTTACTTCGTTAGTAGAGTTTGCTTGAGTCTTTTATACTCATTGTACTTATGTTAATCTGCAAGACATATTTATTTCCTAGGATACAACATGTGGACACTTTAAAACGCCAAACTTAAAACTAGCAACGCCTGTTTCAACCTCCTTACGCCGGCTAAAAAACAGGCAAATTTTATTCTTATTAAGTACTAAACAATTGAATTGGAGCATTTGCAAGTTCATAATTACAAGCTTTTTGACATCTAAATCGTCTGATATTTTATAATATTATGTTTTACTAATGAGAATTTATTTAATATGAACTTAAAATTTACTTGTGATCAAACGCTACCCTGTAAGATTTTATTAGTTGGTAGATATATTCTAAAGTGTTCTATTCTATCAAGAATATTTTAACTAGTTGTAATATACTTTCCACGAAAAAATAGATACGGCCCTCATTAAATAACTGAAAGTAGGTAACATGACCTGTCATTGCAACCTACTTTTGAACTGCAAAACTGCAAAAGCCTCGCAGTTGCGGTAGTCTAAAAACAACTTTGCCTCTCCAACTTTAAAGTCCATTTTTGGGCAGTAAAAAAATATGAAATTTCAACAAGTTTTTCTCGTAACTCTGTTACTGTAAAACGTCACGGAACCATTTCCGGTGTCAGGAATCTACATGACGTCGAGTATCGTCGGCTACTGAGACTTTTTGAGGGTTTAATAGTAAGTGACGAATAGTAGCGACAAAAAAAAACTTATAAATATAATTATAACTCCGATAGCGTATAAAAAGAAAGAGAATATAGAGTAATTGAAGAACTAATGGCCGAACTAAATATCATCGGCGAGATAAAAGCGCACAAACTTCGCTAGCTCGGCTACCTCATAGAATGGGAAAGGATCGTGCGGTGAAACGAGCATACATGGGACGGTCGAGTAGCCACCTCCCAGTCATCTGTCTCAGATATCACTAGAGGGACGGAGTCACGAAGGACTTACGTGAGCTCTTGGTAGAGGACAGGTAGGAGGTGGCGCAGGATAGACCAAAGTGGCGTCTTTTATGGGAAGACTCACTTTGGGTCGTTGCGCCATTACCTTCGCCAATAATAAATACACCATAAAAGTACAAAAAGAAAATGTACATTAAACAAATTTTTACAGTAGCTAATAGCCGTCTCTCGCTGCACCTTGCACCACACCCAGCACCACGGGCAATATCCGTGATATTAGCATGATATGAAATTACCGCTACGCTTGCACGCTGTTATGAAAGCTTTACTCAGTTTGCGATGCACACAAAATTTTCGTAAAGACAAGACATTAGGGAATAAAACAGGTTTTGGAAACGGTTTCCTGCGAAAGTTTGAAACCACAACACGGTTTATCAAGCGTTTTTATTCAATAACTGATTATTACCAATTGTCTCACTACTTCAAACTAAACGTGTGTTCACAAGTGGCGTTGTATTTGTACAGTCTTTATGATGACTGTGTGAGATCAATCGCTCACTTTCGCTTCTCGGTGTACCTCGCACCACACCTCACTCCCGTAATTTCCGTAATATTAGCATGATATAAAACTACCGGCACCTCTGCGCGCTGATTTCATTCCATTCCTCATTTTCTGTGATGGCTTGGCTTGGCTTGAGTTATTTTAAAATACCAAATAGTGTTCGTCTTTTTACCACAATTTAGTCACCTAACGACTAGGTGATGCATCGCTATATACGCCTGGATTGGGAACTGGATATCAAGTAAGCTACGGTACGGAGAAAACAGACCTTCTTACCTTCTAGCTTGCAGGTCATCATCATCATCATTATTAGCCGGAAGAAATCCACTGCTGAACATAGGCCTTCCTTTTTGAACGCCACTATGAACGGCTATTAACCATATGCATCCATCGGCTCCCTGCGACTCTTACAATGTCGTCGGTCCACCTAATGAGGGGTCTACCTACAGAACGTCTTCCGGTTCGTGGTTGCCACTCGAGAACCTGGTCTTCCCCATCGGTTATCGGTCATCCCTTCCTAATGTCCATATAATACCAGGTCCAAGACAGTTAAATTACTATGAAAATAGAGCTCAGAATGACCTAAATGACATTAGAAGTTGGGGGTTTGGGGGCAACTTCGTTCTGTACTTTAGATTATAAATCCGCACATAAATCATAACGTAACTGAGGTAATTTAGGATTCAGGAGTGCGGTAAGGTCATTAACATTTGTTGCTCCTCTGGGTCTCGTTGGCAACATTATGTAAAGCATTGTGTACAAATATTAGTTAGTTTATTTCGCTGAAGTTGGAATTGGGTCTACAATTTACAGTGCTGATCCCAAGATTAAGGTTTTTTTAATATGAACTAGATTTTGGGGTAGACGTGTTCTTGAGTGGAAACCGCGACTTGGCAAACGTAGTGCAGGACGTCCTGCGACCAGGTGGAGCGATGATATGCGCCGAGTGGCTGCCAGTAGTTGGATGAGAAGAGCCGAAGACCGGGCTCAGTGGCGTACCTTGGGAGAGGCTTATGTCCAGCAGTGGATTGATACAGGCTGATGATGATGATGATGATGAAAAAGAACTAATACGGCCTCAGATACGCATGGGTATATATATATGTCTATAGGCAAATGGAAGGCGAATCTTGAGTTTGTATTACAAAAATATCTCACATACAAATATAGCCCCAGCGGTCATGGGCTTTATCAGTGCTGCTTAGGGCAATCGCTTATAGATATGTTTAAAATCTGAACTGTATACCTACCTAGCTATAGTGGAATTAGGACAGCGGCATTATCACGAGGTTTTGAGCTGGACTTTGGTGAGTAAGTAGGTCGTAAACCTTATTACTATCTCTCACTGGATTGTTTCGCCGTTCTTGGTGGCGTTCAAAGGAAGAGGCCTATGTACTTTAAACCGTCAAACTTAAGACTAACTACGCCTGTTCTAACCTCCTTACGCCGGCAAAAGAACAGGCCAAATACAAAAACGGGGAGCGTGACGCTAAGATTTTTTGATCAATTAAGTTATGCGACGATGTATTCACAACTTCTGACCGAAGACCTTTATGTAGAGTATTTGATCAATGACAATTACTTATGCCACAGATCATCCAAAAACTCAAGTACACCTTTAGATTTTCAACACCGATAAAAATTCTCATTTTGTATTCGAGAACAGCTCGCGAGGGCGGAATCAAACGAAACAGGCGAGATCTTGCACTTTGAGAACCCCTGAAGGGCGGGAACTTGAGGGCTTTTATCGAGACGGGCCGTCGGTCGATGGTACTCAGTACCCTTGAAAGGGCGAAGTTTGGCTTTGAAATGTGTGTTTATGTATATTTCTTTCGCTATTTGTTGGGCTGACTAGTTTTTACAGGTTTGATTGAAACTAACATTTTCTGCAACGTAACTTATGTAGGTATGTCTTTGCAATGATATATTTTGAAGTAACAACTGTACCACGGAATGTAAAAATTAACGCTGGTCCGGTCGACTGTACTACCGAAAAGATTTTTCACCATGGTCTGGTCAACCGGACTATCGCGTCTGTACCACGGGCAAGAAGTGCAATAGCACGGTTTGCCACCCTAAAGATAAAAATTTGACATTACTTCTATGAAGCTTGTGTCAAATTTATATTCATATATTTCTCTCTGCAAAACACCCTCCGGTGTAGTGCAGCCCTTCATAAGGTTTTGGTGTCCAAGCTTCTCAGCAAGCGCACTAAGATACGCATATATAAGACGGTTATTAGACCTATACTGATGTACGGCTGTGAGGCTTGGACACTGACGCTCAAAGAAGAACAGAAGCTCTTGGTTGCAGAAAGAAAGGTGCTGCGAAAGATTTTGGGTCCAGTACAATCTCAGGATGGAGTATGGCGGAAGAGAACGAACCGAGAAATCGAAGAACTGACGGCCGAGCCGAATGTCATCGGCGAGATGAAAGCGCACAAACTTCGCTGGCTCGGCCACGTTGAAAGAATGGGGGAGGATCGTGCGGTCAAACGAGCATACAGTGGACGGCCGAGTGGCCGTCGCCCTGTCGGCCGTCCCAGATATCGCTGGAAAGACGAAGTCACGAAGGATTTGCGCGAGCTCCAGGTGGAGGACTGGCAGGAGGTAGCGCAGGACAGACCGAAGTGGCGTCTTTTGTTATCGGAGGCCAAGACTCACTTTGGGTCGTTGCGCCATCTCAGTTAGTTAGTTAGTTATTTCTCTCTGCGGGAAGACACGGGTGAAACTGTGGGGCGCAGAAGAGAATACTTCTTGATATTTTAATCTTCTCTGTCTTTCTATTCGGATATTTTGTCAGTACATAAAAAAAATGAAAAATACCTACAGTTCATATCATTTATCATCTTGCTGCCTTTAACCATAGTAAAGGAGTAGTACTTCAGCTTCATATAAATCGGCCGTCGCCGGTTTGAATGTGTGCGTGAGTAGCGGCACCGTGTACGCACGCACTTTTCACGCACACGCACACATAAACGAAAGGAGGCGGCCGGGGCCGCGGCCATGCACTCAGTACGGAACGCGCCGCCTATGCGTCACCGCAAGAGTAGGCAATTAACTCGTCGAGTGGCCTTAGCTAACCTACTGTTCTTTATATACTGTGCTTTAACCCACTGGCTGGTGACACCTATAGCAGCCAAGGTAGCTAATTTAAAACTACCCATACTGTTCTGTGGCCAAAAGTGTCACACATGGCGAACCTGCCACTTAGCCACCCGCCGCGCCGCTCTAATGACGCTCACCATTGTACCAGCATTCCGTCCGTATGAATGTGGCCTAGCTTTTCGGAAGTCACTCGAGTGGGAAACAACTGGAGGGAAACTTTTTGATATGCTTTTTATAATTATAAGGCCGCAGGCGACAGAATGGGTAGTACAGTCAACGACCAAAGTCGCTGAACAATCACACTTTTTACTATTATCCTCATCATCTAAGACACCAATTTTTGACCTCATCATCACCTAAAATCAGGTGTGTTATGTTATGGTCAAAATGATACCATGTAAAATGTAAAAAAAAAACAATAATAATTACTGATTTGAAACACATTTGGAAAATCGAGAACGATCAACTACTTTTGTCGCTGACTGTACGGTCAACGACAAAAGTCGCTGAACAATAACAACTTTTCCTATTACCTTCACCATCTTAAACACCATCCTTTGACCGCATCATCACTTAACATCAGGCGTGTTGTGTTGGTAGTTAAACGCTACCTTGTAAGTTGTGAAAAAAACTCAAACATTACCGATCCAAAACACATTTGGAAAATCGAGTATGATCAGCTACTTTTGTCGCTGACTGTACCAATCTGGGAGTAAGGAAAAATAGTCTAAAGGCCCTCTGGGTTTTGTATTTTTAATATGCTGAATATAGTGTTAACACGTGGAATAAGTCTAAGTAATTTAGATCAGGCGAAAGATTGCTTATTTATTTTTCTTTTTAACCCCTGACGCAAAAAGAGGGGTCTATCTGTGTGTACTGTAATAGCAGAGTTAGCCGTCGTTAATGATTTATACAAAACAAGTCAAGCTAATAAAAGTGTTTTAAAAAAGAGTTATTTACGGCTAGAACATTCCGTTCCGTCAGCGATTGGAGTGATCGGGTTTCTGGGGTTTACCGATCGCTCGTCGCGGTTCACAGTGCTGTACTAAGCCTGTCGATTGGCCTTGCTGCCTGTTCAGATGCCTCACGGCTCGTCTCGTGTCGGCCGCCCGTTGCCGGTTCGTACGACTGACGTCGTCACGTCAGATTACAACCGCACACATTGCGCCTTTGGTTAACATTAGAGCCATTTTTGATAAGCCGTGCATGCACTGAGAAAAACATTCTGACTTTCCTTCTGAGTCTTTACCTTCCAAGACCGTTTCCTTCCTTATTTTGTATTAGTATTCCTTCCGAATCACAATTCCTTCCCTTTTGACTCAGAAGGAAAACGGTATTTCGGAAGGTCTTTTTTCTCCGTGTGGAAACATAATAAGCTTGAGTTTTCGGTGAAGGAAAACATCGTGATAAAACCATAGCTTGGTGCTAGGGAATTTTCAAGTGCTCACCAGGCTAGCTACCCTCAAGTTTAGAATCTGTCGCCGAGCACCTACCGATGTGTTCCGGCAGCCCCACTTCCCAATCCGGGTGTAGCGTGACGCCACCTTAGTCCACACCGTCTTTCAACAGGTGACTTGTGGTCAAACGCTACATTGTACGTAGTAAAAAATTAGAAAAAGCGGATGAGTTATAAATACCAGCCGTTAATCATAAACATAAAAAGGGGTTATTTAGAGCTAGAACGTTGAAGCCATTACTGATAAGCCGTCTCCATGAAAACATACAAGAACAAAATTTACTGCTTGTTTAAGTATTATTTTCCAAGCAGCTAACACTTTACCTATTTTGTAAAGAAACCGTTCCTTCAGAATAAAGAAGGCGAGTTTGCTTTGTGTTCGCGTTAATATTTCAAACTTTTTACCTCAGTTTCCAAAGAATAATACACTACCCCAGACGATGTAGCGCAAGCAACACAATAACTACCTACGCTACAACACAACACCTCTTTGTGGGATTAGGTACACAACATGATGACTCATACATCATGTTGTGTACCTAATCCCACAAAGAGGTGTTGTGTTGTAGCGTAGGTAGTTATTGTGTTGCTTGCGCTACATCGTCTGGGGTAGTGTATTATTCTTTGGAAACTGAGGTAAAAAGTTTGAAATATTAACGCGAACACAAAGCAAAGTCCTCTGTGTTTGTAAGAAAACCGTAAGCTGCAAGTTTGTAGACAAAAAAAATCGATCCTGATCCGTTATCGTTATATCGTTATCGTTATAGTTTTGGATCGATATGTCATGTCATAATATGTCAATTTAGTAGTAATACGTCAAGCCCTAGTACTAAAATGACATATTATGACATGACATATCGATCCAAAACCGTGGATAACGGATCAGGATCGATTATATTATTAATTTTGGGCTTAGGGGGGTTTACTCATGACGCCATGCTATTCGAGCGATATCAATTGGTTCACTCAAGACTACAAACAAAAAAACATGACTAAATTTTTTTTAAAACCCTAAAAATCGTGGTCCGGTTTTCATCAAACATAGCTAAAACTGACTTACATTATTTTGGAAAAGAGCTGATACTCTTACACTGCTGGACCGATATTAACCAAATATAGCCTAAGAACCACCGCAAAGAAACTGGTTTGCAAATGAAATAAACCGCTTCGAAATCGGTCCATCCGTTTGAGAGCTACGATGGCACAGACAGACAGACATCGACGTCAAACTTAACACCCCTCATTTTGCGTCGCGGCTTAAAAAAACAATACAAACTTAAATCATAATGTAAAATTAAATTTAAATTTACACAATTGAGAAACATTACAAATAATACATTTGCTCTAATAATTCCAATGCCAACCTGTAAAATTCCTACGGCATCTTCATGCCAAAACGGCTCAACGAATTTAAGCAAAATTTGGAATTGATATACCGTATATCGTAGATTATCACATAGACTACTCTTCAATCTTCATCCTGGAAAAAGGTTCCTGCCGGACTACACAAAAACGCCTGTTTTATAATATTAGTAAGAATTATATATAACAACTAGCTGTTCCCTGCGGTTTCACCCGCGTGGGCTACAGTTTATCGCGATAAAAAGTATCCTATGTCACTTCCCCGGGGCTCAAATTATCTCTATACCAAATTTCATTTAAATCGGTTCAGTAGTTTAGGCGCGAAAGCGTATATATTCCGTATACTCCAAAATTATACCCGCACTTCGGTGCCCCCTCACCGCGTTACCTGCTGTAGGTACCCATTATCCTATTTTAATTCTTAGTTAATTTTTCTTGGACCGCACTTTACCTATTTCATAGATTCTCCCGGTGCCCTCACTTCACCGCGTTTCCCGCTGCGCTGCGGTGCGGCGAGTTTATTTTTCTACTACTACTTACATTTTTAAACTCGTGATATCTTTCGAATGGAATATCCGAATTGAATGATTCAAAAAGTTTTATAAAGGTATTGAAGCAGTTTTGAATAAGAAGTAATTTATTTTGATAAGGATTAATACCAAGATACAAATAAAGAGCCTTTTCTAGAGGCGACATTAAAAATTAAATTTTTCAAATAAAATATCACTTATTGCGGCATAACTATAATAGTTAGACATATGCTCTCGCGGATTTTTTTGTAGATCTTAATGAGACCTACAAACCTGTAGTACATTATTTTGTTCTAGTGTCAATAGTTTTTGCAGCGCACGCAAAAATAGGTTTTCGATTTCACACCTTGGGTTGCAAAATAGCAATTTTCTTACGGATCCCTAATTTTTTTGGAAATAAAATATAGCCTATAGCCTTCCTCGATAAATGGGCTATCTAACACTGAAAGAATTTTTCAAATCGGATCAGTAGTTCCTGAGATTAGCGCGTTCAAACAAACAAACAAACAAACAAACAAACATGTTACACACTCACATAGCCCCTGAATTGCTCACGCAGCTATCACCGCAAACCACAAGAATAGGTAAACGGGTTACACGTGTCCGCTATTGCCTACGCAGCGCTACCGGCCAGCCAGCATCGAGGTCACGCGTCATCGGCCACGAGGTGCCGATGCAGCGATTGCACCGAGCACCGCACGGAGCTTCACTCTTGTTTCATAATTCGATCAATTGTCATTCCTTTACTTGTAATCTTTTTATTGAATAACTTTAATCTAAGATAATTTTGCATTTTTTTGCATCCTCCGGCTGTAGCCTTCGTATCTGGCGCAGACGGTAGGATAGACAATTAGAGTCAGTGAATCGATCACGGGCGTTGGCTATCCGAACCTACAAGTGCTGTGGCCTGGAGGAGTATCTGGACATTGATACCGCAAAGGAATACAAATGTATTGGTAAGTACCTAGATCTTACTAGAGTTGCTTTCCTTGTTTCCTATAAGTGTTCCTTTTAAGTTTCCAAGATTTTTCATCCTAGAAATTCGCGGACCCTTAGGTTAGGTAATTCACGTAGGTCATCGCAAGTAGACGCTACCAGAGACTTAGATATAATTAGAGAAGATATAGAAAGTAGTGATATAGTTAACATAATGAGTGACGTACTTGTAGACCAGATCTATAAAGCCCTTAGGCTGCTTCCTGAGTTCGACGGGAACTCAAATGTTCTCACCCGGTTCATTCACCTATGTGACCAGCTAGTAGCGCAGTATATGAGGACGGACTCGAGTTTCGCATTAAGTAATCTAGCCTTGCTAAATGGAATATTAAATAAAGTGACTGGGCCCGCAGCCCGAACAATCAACTCAAATGGTATCCCTGAGACCTGGATCGGGATACGTAACGCTTTGATCAACAATTTTGCAGATCAACGCGATGAGACCTCTTTATACAACGATCTATCGGTTTTGACCCAGGGTTCCGCGACCCCTCATGAATTTTATGAAACGTGTCAAAATCTTTTCAGCATTATAATGACGTATGTCAGCTTGCATGAGACCGTACATAGTACCATCGAGTCAAAAAGAGAACTTTATAAAAAGTTAACCCTTCAGGCATATATGCGAGGTCTCCGCGACCCGCTGGGTGCACGAATACGGTGCATGCGACCTGACACTATAGAAAAAGCGTTAGAATTTGTTCATGAAGAAATGAACACTCTTTATCTACAGCAACGTAATGACCACCTGCCTGAGAGGAAGATGCAGTCTACGTCTTCATTTAACCCACAAAAATCTTTCAGCTTTCAACCACCTGCCGCGTTACCACCACGGGCGTTCACGTTTCCACCCGCGTTTAATATGCCAGGCCCTTCTAGGCCCATGAACTTACAGCCACCAAGGCCAATACCAATTTGGAGACCCCAAATGCCTTTTAATCGTGGCCCCACACGAACTCAGCAAATGTTTGGTGCACCCCCACCAAACTATAGACCGCAAAGTAACGTTTTTAGAATGCCCCAACAAAGGACAGGTTATCAACCCGCACATAACACAGGCCCTCAGCCTATGAGTGGGGTGAGCCACTATGTAGCGAAACCTTTTCCATCGAGACCTCTGACAGGACATGACTGGACTAAAAACGGGAATCCACCCCCATCTAATTATTTCAAGTCGCGGGAAATGAACTTCAACGAGCTTTATGACCAACAGTACGATTATTATGACTCCTACGGTGACTATTATAATGACTACTATAACTACTACTCAGACCAGTATGAACAAACTTACCCTGAACAGACATACGACCCCGCGTACGAGCAACAGTTTCCAGAGTACATTCCAGCCTACGTTGAGGAAACTCAGGATGACGCTCGCCCTGAAAATCAGGATTTTCAGGCGGCCCCGAAATTAGAAAAACGAAAATAGAGATTAACTTACAAACGCAGCGACAACTACCTTATATACAGATAGCAGATCCACCTCTTAAACTATTAATTGATACCGGCGCTAACCAGTCGTTCATAAGCCCCGACTCAGTAGATAAATTCTTTCCACACGTGCCTTGCAACTATGATCCATTTGAAGTAACGAATATTCATGCTACCACACGAAATGATTATTCTATCACATTACCATGCTTTCGTGAATTTAATGAAGACAGCGAGATAACTCTCTTCATTTATAAATTCCACGATTACTTTGACGGCTTAATTGGGTACGACTTGTTGGAAAAATTAGAGTCAAGTATCGATCTTAAAAATAAAGTTTTAGTGACGCGTCAATCTACCAACCCATTGCGCATGTATGATTCCCGGAACTGCAACCTATATGAAGAAATAATACCAGCTAATACATCTCAAATGATTCGAGTCCCGATTAACTTCCACGACGGTGACGTATTGGTGACAGAGCAAGCTATGTCTAACTGCACTATACGAGATTGCGTCACTACAGTAAAAAATAATCGCGGTATTATAGAAGTCATTAACCCAACTAGACACGACGTAGTATTTTCTATGGACCGACCGATCAGTGCGGAACTTTTTAATACTCAGTGCGAGCGCACCGAACAACCAATGGAGCGCGCGACCGAGGTACTCTCACGCTTACGTACCGACCATCTGAATCCTGAAGAGCGAGCCAACTTACGATCTATCTGCGCTCAATACGCTGATGTCTTCTATATTGAAGGTGAACCTCTAACATTCACCAATAAAATTAAACATACCATTCGCACCACTGATGAAGTACCTGTATATACTAAAACTTATAGGTACCCTTTCGTTCATAGGCAAGAGGTTCAGGAACAAATCTCAAAGATGTTAGATCAGGGAATAATTCGTCCTTCCCAATCAGCATGGAGCTCCCCCATCTGGGTAGTCCCCAAAAAAGCTGACGCCTCAGGGAAAGTCAAGTGGCGTATCGTTGTTGACTTTAGGAAGGTAAACGAAAAAACTATAGATGACAAGTACCCCATCCCTAACATCAGTGACGTACTAGACAAACTGGGTAACTGTCACTATTTTACGACGCTAGACCTTGCCAGCGGCTTTTATCAAGTGGAGATGAGCCCAGAGGACATCCCCAAGACCGCTTTTAACGTAGAACACGGCCACTTCGAGTTTTTACGAATGCCGATGGGACTTAAAAATTCGCCATCAACTTTCCAACGAGTTTTTTTTTTTTTTTTTTTTATTTGATAAAGTTTTCCACTACAAGCTCGAGGCCCGTACTTTTGTCAACACATTTTCTTGTAATATAATTAAGTTATTCCGCGTTTAAATATAATTACATTATACTATAAGCTAATTTAAAACTAAGAGGTTGTGATACAATTAAAACATGCAGAAAAACATTTTAACAATTATTAGTTACGGGATAACAACTAAAGCAGACCAGACCCCACAAGCAGCACCCGTTCACGAGTTGACGCATGTGCCAGCCATCGCTCTCCTCGACCATATTAGAGGGAAGAGGGCGACCCGACACACGACGCCGCTGCAAGCAAAGTCACTTTCGTGAGCATGACTGCTTTAGTTGTTTACAGAAGATGGTTAGAATAGAGAAGGAAAGGGAGAGCTAAAATATACACTTATAACGACTTATATACATTTTACAATTATTCATTTTACAATTAAGACATGCAGAAGAGGGAAAGTCAAAGGAAGGTTTAAGGGGGACTGCCAGCCGTGGTTCTCGCGGTCTCCAATCTCGCGAGTGCCTGAACAACTTTTTCGTTTCGGTGTTTAATAGCATTCTCGAGGTTGTAGTCCACGATCCTTTGCGTTGTTGCTGCCGCTGCTCGCTTCACGAACCTGCCTATCGCGTCGTCACTGTCATCTGTATAGTAAATACAGCTGACAGTGTGTCGCGACACTGCTACTACCGCATGCGGTACGCTGTCGTGAAGCTCCAGCTTTTTCGCTCTGGTCTGGAGGATGATAACCGACTCGTACGTAAGTCCCTGAGCTTCATGAATGGTTAGGATGCGCGATCCTTCACCACTCCCGTATCCCTTGCTGGACAGGGATTCCTTTTCCTCTTGGGTGTTAACCAGGAATAAGGTGTTGGGGAGAGTGTTGGGTATTAGGGCATCCTTGTACCCTTTTAGCGTCAAGGAACGTACGCACGGTCTTGATGAGTATATACCGGAGTATATCTCACCGAGGGCGTATGCTACATCCATCGGGTTCCGGTGCGTGCATAACAACTCCTGGCTGATGGTTGCCACCAGGTTTGGGCGATTGTACCTTAGCTCGAACAGGTTTTCCCGGTCGATATAAGGTAGTTGGTTGAGATCTCCGACAAGGACAACTTCGTTAGCACCTGACAACCGAACCGCCATGACTATGGCCCCAAAGTGGTTCATGAGAGCCTCATCAACCATGAGACGGTTGCATTTGTCTGGCTCCCTGAAACCGTTGACCAAGATTGAGGCCATAGTGCGCACCTTGGTTTTGACCGCGTCTCCTATACGGTGCGCCAGCTTTTCCTTTAGGTCTTTGGCTGCCTCGGTTGTCGTGGTGACTATTACGTCATTGTCCGCATCGAAATTCCCAACAAGCCATGTTGTTTTGCCGCATCCGGGAACTCCGTTCACCCAGTTGATTTTTGGTACCACCCAGCTTTCCGATGCTGCTCCGGGACCAAGAGTCTCTGCGATGGTTTCCGCCATCTTCAAGATCTTGTCATCCAGCATTATCTTCGTGCACCGGGCGGTAACCACTATCGGGTCGTTTGGATGTGTGTCAAATCGTAGTTGGCCTGACCGCTTTGTCTCTTCCTCGTCCAGAACCACAAAGCCACTTGTTGCATTATATGCAGCCATATATTGTCCCGTCATCGTTCCCATTATGACCTGGGAAGTGTCGTTGTTGTATACGGCCGCCTCCGCCTCTTCGAGTCTGACTTTCAGCAGATTGTTATTCTGCTGGAAAGACCGCATGATGTTCTTGCATGTTATAAGGTTGACCTCCCTGGTCGCTCTTATAACTGCTTGAAACTCAAGGAAGGCGTTTATTGCGTGGTCTAAGGGTGTCGACGCTGGTCTGAGATTCGGTCGAATGACCTGCCCCTTATCGGCTCTCGTCCTCTTTTCCTGGGGCTGTTTTGGAGCTGGAGGAGGTTTCCTCAGGAACTTTCCAAGTGCGGCTGCCTGTCTTTCCGCTTCTTGGATCGCGCCCGATTTAATCCCCTGTGTTGCTGTCATAACAGTGTCCAAGAAGCGTCCCAGCCGCGTCGTTGACTCAGCCCTCGCTTCTGGATCACCTCTTTGCTCTTCTTGGGCTTTCTCGGCAGCTGTTTTCTGCTGTAAACGTTCTGAGCCACTTATGGTAGTTATGTCTGTCGGAGTTGCTGAATCGTGTTTCGGCGCTTTGAGGAAGCTCAGGTCTTCCCCTCTGTCCTCATACACTATTACCTCATGATATTCGGAGGCTTTGATGCAGCCGATGCGGTCGGAGACATTGCCTTTCTCGTACTCGACTACCATAGCGTCTACGCTTACTTTACAGGGCGTGTTGCGCACGCCTTGCTCAGCCTCTCCAAGCTTTGTGAGCACTGAACATGCCTGAGCGAAAGGAGTCTTCTCACTCCATTCGAATAGTGCGATCGTTTTGTTTCTTGATCGCACTATTCGACAAAAGTGGTTTGCTACTTCCGTCTCTGGTAACGCGTTGAATGTTTTGCGTTTCATGCTCTTTCTGGTGGTGCTCCCGTTTAGCAGAGCGGCTAAGCCTGGCGATATTGCAACATGTTTTCGGGTTCCCGCGATGCAGAAACTTATACCAAGTTTTTCGGTGTTGTTGTCCATGAAGAGGGCCACGCCTCGAAGTCGTATGCCTGGTTCACCCCTCTCTCCGCACGCCAAGAGTTGCTTTAAGGGCATGCTGCGAGGGATGAGTTTTTCGTTTTGGTGTGTGTCAATGTTGTATGGGGTTGAGGATGGTGGATTAATCTGGGGTGGGGGTAGGGGAGGGGGAGGGAGATTAGGTTCTGGGGGCTTAAGAGTACTGTTTCTCCTGGCTGCTATGCGAAAGATTTTTTCCACATAGCTCAGGAGAGACGATCTGGTTTTTGGATCAGAGAGTAGGTTGGGGAGTTCGTCAAGTAGGAGATTTTGGTTAATTTTTATTTCTAGGTCATGTCGAGCTGCTAGGAAGCGGGGACAGTCAAGGATAATGTGCCACACGGTTTCTCTGACCTCGGGATCGCACTCGCATCCGGGGCTGTCTTTGAGTTTGAACCTGTGCAGGTACTCGGCTATTCCTCCATGTCCCGTCAAAGCTTGCACAACGAAGGGCGAAAACCTTTCTGTCCTCACTATCTGGTATGCTTTGATGACATCCGGGAGGAACTTCTTGGTTATTGCGCCAGTGCTGGAGGTGTCGTACCGGTCTTGCCACTTGCGGACCGACTCCTCTCTGATCTTTCTTTTGACGTAAGACAGGGGGATCTTGTCGTAGTCTTGGGCAGAATTACTGAGTGCCGCCGTCTTCGCGAGCTCGTCGGCTCGTTCGTTTCCAGCGGTACCCACGTGTGCCCTCAACCAGAATAGCCGAACATCTCTCCCTTTTGCTTTTCTGTCTCCAATGTTTTCTTTTATGGCCTTTGCTAGGGGGTGACTCACTTTGGGATTTTTTAGCAGATCGAGCGAAGATCTTGAGTCGCTCAGTATGTTTACCACTGGTTCTCTGCTAGATTTCGCCATTTGAGTCGCCCTATAGAGCGCATAAAGTTCCGATTGGAAGACGGTGCACGAGGGATGAAGACTAAAAGTGGCGTACTCGGACTCTTTTCCCTCCTCCCACCAAGTTGCGGCAGCACCAACTTTGCCCTCTATCTTGCTGCCATCCGTGTAGATTTGGGGGCCGGTTACTTGGTGGGAGTCCAGGGTTTCAAGGTCCGCATTCTCCAGGAGCTCATATTCCATCGCAACGCTAGTGGATGGGTGAGGCAGATCGAGATGCCTCACATTGCGTTCGAGCTCTTTTCCTGCCGGAAGGTAGTCTAGGGAGAGGTTCTTTTTCGCTCTGTACAGGTTTGCCGTCTCTTGTATCCTCAAGTCAAGCGGGAGGGTTCCCGACAATACGAGTGCTGAGGTCAGCGAGACCGTACGGTACGACTTGCAAATTTTCTGCGCAAATCCTCTTTGGAGCCTGTTGAGTTGGTCCCTATTCATTTGCAACTCTACCGCTTGGGACCATGCACACGAGGCATACGTCATGATGGGCTCCACCACTGCAACGTATATTGTTCTTATGATCTCGCCATTGAGACCCCACGTCAACTTCGCAGCACACGCTAGCTGTTTGTATATATTGGCAGCCTTTTTACATTGGGCGGACACGTGCGATTTGAAGTTGAGTTTGTGGTCTATCACCAGGCCTAGGAGTTTCATCTCGTCAACGAGATGTAGTCTCGTACCCGCCATGTAAAGATTAGGGACATCGTACTTCAGCTTTTTTTGTGAGCAACATCGCATGTGTTTTCTGCGGTGCAAAATTAAGCTTGTTACGGTTTCCCCAATCCACTACTGTCTCAAGGGTAGTATTGACTTTTTGCTCTAGGGTGGTGATTAGATGGCCTGAGAACACAAGAGCCACGTCATCAGCAAAGGCTTGGCAGTAGACTTCCTCACTTACCAGTTTATGCAGCAACGAGTCGAGAATGACATTCCAGAAAGTTGGTCCTCCGATGGATCCTTGGATACAACCCTTTGTCGTCTCTTTTTCGTATGTTGCCCTGGCATAGTTGACCCGGATCTTTCGGTCACTGAGGTATGAGTCGACTAGCGTGAAAAGGTTTTTGGGACACCTTTTCTCCTTTAATTGATGTTTTAGAGCGGGCCACCACGCGTTGTCGAAGGCCCCCTCTATATCCAGGGAGATTACGAGGACGATCTTTTTATTCATCACTTCCTCTCGTATATGCTCTACCAAGTCATAGAGGGCGTCTTCAGTGCCTCGTTGTGGCATGAAGCCGTATTGCCTGCTATTTAGGGTGGGAAGTAGGTGCCACTGGAGTCGGCCAACCATTAGCTTTTCGACGATTTTTCCAAGAACTGAGAGAAGGCCTATCGGGCGGTAAGACTTAGGATGGGTGTAGTCTTCCTTGCCAGGTTTTCGGATTATGACAATGTGAGCGATTTTCCATTGCGTTGGGAAATGTGACAGCGATAAGCATTTATTTGCAATCGCCATGAACACATCCCTGTCGCTTCGGATAGCCACATTGCATATGTCGGCTGTAAGCCCATCGGGTCCAGGGGCCTTTTTTGGATTCAAAGTTGCGAGCACCGAATCCAATTCCGCTGGCGTGAAAGATGGGTCATTTTCCGACAAATTCCCGTGTAGGTTCCTTCTTGTCAGCTCTCGAAGTCTCGTGTGGCAAGGCTGGTCTGTAGCCACAGAGTCCTCTGGGTAGAAAGTTTTGGCTAGGAGTTCCGCTGACTGTTGTGGAGTAAGGGTCCTACCTTCAGTATTTCTCAGGAGCATATCTTCTTGCCGTCTGGCTGTCTTCCTGATCACCCTGTAGATCTTATCCCACATACTCTCCTTGTCTTGAGTCGAGCAGTACTCCTTCCAATCATCTTCCAACGAGTTATGGACAATGTCCTCAGAGACCTTCAAAACGTTGTGTGCTTGGTTTATCTTGATGACATCATCGTTTTCAGCGTCTCATTACAAGAACATATGGTTAACCTAGAGAAGGTATTCAAAAGGCTGAGAGAATCGAACTTCAAGATCCAAATGGATAAGTCAGAATTTTTAAAGTTAGAAACCGCCTACTTAGGTCACATAATTAGTAAGGACGGTATCAAACCAAACCCTGACAAGATAACTGCTATCCAAAGGTTCCCACTGCCGAAAACCGCGACCGAGATAAAACGCTTCCTCGGGTTACTAGGATATTATAGGAAGTTTATTCCAGACTTTGCTCGCATAACGAAACCCATGACACAATGCTTAAAGAAAGGATCTAAAATAACGTACGACGACACAAACTATACTAACTGCTTTGAAAAGTGTAAAGTACTTCTGACTAATGACCCAATACTTCAGTATCCTGACTTCACCAAGGACTTCATACTGACGACAGACGCATCTAACTTTGCCATAGGCGCCGTCCTCTCACAAGGGACAATAGGTAGTGACAAACCAATTGCATATGCGTCTAGAACTTTAAACTCGAGTGAAATAAATTACAGCACAATAGAGAAGGAACTTTTAGCTATTGTCTGGGCTACCAAATATTTCAGACCTTACTTATTCGGTAGGAAATTTAAAATCGTTACTGACCATAAACCACTTCAGTGGGTTATGAGCCTCAAAGAGCCAGGCTCAAGACTTACACGCTGGAGGCTTAAACTTAGTGAGTATAACTTCACTACAGTATATAAGCAGGGCAAAAATAACACCAACGCTGACGCTTTGTCTCGCATTGAAATTAATAACGAGGACATTAGCTCTGTCGTCGTGAATACATCTGAAAGACCACCATCTGAAGCAGGCTCCACCACCATAACTGCTCACACGAGAGATGAGAATCACGAGACAGGTTCCACCACCGCGACCGCTCACACGAGCGCAGAAAACCCAATTTTAGAGGTGCCCATCACAGACGACCCACTTAATAAATTTTGTAGACAAATTAATTTTGTGCTAGTAGGTGACATTAAGAAACGACCAACTGTGACAAAACCTTTTGAGACCCATACAAGGACAACTATCCAACTTACCGAATCTAACTTAATGAATGACGTCATCAACGCTATAAAAGAATTCGTTAATCCCAAAGTTAAAACTGGCATAATCATTCATCCCCCTCTAGCCATGTATAAAATCATTCCCATTATCCAAAACAATTTTAAAAGCTCTGCCATGAATCTTGTTTTAACCAAAGTTGAACTAGAAAATGTCAAGGAATACTTACGCCAACAAGAGATAATACAGAAGTACCACGAAGGAAAAACTAATCATCGTGGTATAACCGAATGCTATTTAGCTTTATCTTCCAAGTACTACTGGCCTAAGATGAAGGAGTGTATTGCGAAGTACATCAATGAATGTAACATATGTGGTCAAGCCAAATATGATCGCAGTCCTATTAAACAAAGATTTTCAGTTGTTCCACCTCCTTCAAAACCATTCGAGATAGTCCATCTTGATCTCTTCACAGCACAAAACGAAAAATACCTAACAATAGTAGATGCTTTTTCTAAATACGCTCAGGCTTATCACCTCAGAGATGGTACAGCTCTTAGCGTTGTTCAAGCACTATTAATATTCTGTACCCACCACGGGGTCCCAATAACGACAGTGACTGACCAAGGACCCGAATTCACCAACCAGATATTCTCCGAATTCACCCGACTTCACAAAATTCAGCATCATAAGGTCCTTGCTCACTCTCCCAATGATAACGGGATAGTAGAGAGATTTCATTCTACAATCCTTGAACATCTAAGGATACTCAAACTCGAGAAACAGAATGAACCAGTAGTTAACTTAATGCCATACGCAGTACTGGCATATAATAGCTCCATTCATAGCTTTACTAAATGCCGACCTCTGGACTTAATAACTGGACATTTTGACCCACGCGACCCGTTAGACATCGACTTAACCGAGCACTTATTACAACAATACTTACAAGATCATAGACATCGAATGAATCAGGTTTACGATCTTATTAATGAAACATCCTTACATAACAGAACTCAACTGACCGAAAATCGAAATAAAGACAGAGAACCCGAAAAAGACTATGTCCCTGACCAACAAGTATTTATACGGAACCCTAAAGCATCTCGACAAAAGCTAGCCCCGCGTTACACACAGGACACGGTCCTCGCTGATCTTCCAATCCACATATATACTAAAAAGAAACGTGGCCCAGTCGCCAAGTCACGCCTTAAACGAAGTCCTAAAGATCCCACCTTGTTACAGGACACTATTGCTGACGTTTCTACTGCAACCGACCCACGGACAAGATGTAACGATAGACTCGCTTGACAATGGACCTGGACTTCTACCCTTTAAGCTAGGAGCCACAAAAATAGTTACACACTACCATTCCTTCCTGAACTATGTAGATTTGGACAGCATCCGGTCACAGATAGAAATTGTACAATCTCAGATACTGGAACTGCAGCCTCAATTAAACAATAAGACCTTTTCTCTATTTGATCCGCATATTGAACACCTTAGTAATAAACTCGCGAGAATCTCAAGTCAGATAGACACTTTTGAATCAAATCGTAATAAAAGAGGACTCATCGACGGCCTCGGGTCAATAATTAAAAGTATTTCGGGTAACCTAGATTACACCGACGCCATTAAGTATGAAAACGCGATCAAGATCTTACAGGATAACGAGCATAAATTAGAAACTGAACTTAATAATCATGTTAGTTTAAATAAGGATTGGATTACGCATAGCTCTAAAATCATTGATAGTATAGTAACAAACCAAGGTAAAATAGGTAAAGCATTGAATTTAATTATGAAGAGCGATGCCAAAACGGAGGCAGATTTAATTAAATACGCCCATCTGGCACAGCATTTTCTAATCTTAGGAGATAATATTGAAGATTTATCTGAGGAGTTAAGTAATCTAGAGAATACACTATCGTTTATTCGTGCATCGAGCACCCCATACTCGGTAATTAGCTTAGCAGAAATTAGGCATATATTAGGTAAATTAAGGATTTTATATTCTAGGGATGAAATCCTTGAAGTAGACTATAGAAACTTTTACGAAATAATTAAATTAGGTTATTTCTACTTAGGTAGACAGATAGTAATAGTTATAAAGGTTCCGATTATCAGCTCTGTAACTTACGAACTATATAAGTTAGCTATCGTCCCGAACAAAAATCATGAGGTCCTTATCCCATCCTCACCTTACGTAGCAATCTCTGGAACAGATTCTAGGTACATGGAGACAGAATGTCCGAAGATAAATTCATTGTTCCTCTGCGAGCCGAAGCTCAACTACAAAATCCAAGACAAGCCTGACTGTGTCCAGCATCTAATAGCCCAGCAGGAAGTCCAACAGCCCTGTAAACTGACCCAAGTCGTCCTGACGAACGAAGCTCTGGAAGCACTGGACGACAAGCACTACACACTGAACTTTCCTAAGCCAACTAAAGTACGAATATCCTGTGGACAAGAACAGTACCGGACGTTACAAGGAAGTTACCTGGCAGTCATCCCACTCAACTGCAATCTGAAGACACCTGGATTCACCATCTCTAACACAAACGACCGAATCAAAGGTCACGTTATAAGGATCATGGAAATACCTCAGTACAACGAGTCGAAGCACACAGACTATCCACCCACTATCCTGGACACACCAAACCTGGAAAATATTCATGTGCTTGGCAAAAGAATAGCCCTCGAGTCTCCTGTTCAACTTCAGAAGACCACGGACCCAGCAATTTACCACACCACCATTCCAGTCTACCTAATACTATTAGGTGCAAGTGCACTCAGCACTGTACTAATTTACCGCCGACTACGTGACAAAATCCTGCGGAAAAAGAATCCAACTGCAGAAAGCAATGACAATCTACCAGAGATATTATATGCAACCCCGGCACCAAGAAACATTGATCCTAATCAGATAAGGGTCAATCACAACAGCATCTCAGCAACCCTCTCGAACAAGGTCCTCGATTAGTCGCTGTTCTGCGGGGGGAGATGTTACACACTCACATAGCCCCTGAATTGCTCACGCAGCTATCACCGCAAACCACAAGAATAGGTAAACGGGTTACACGTGTCCGCTATTGCCTACGCAGCGCTACCGGCCAGCCAGCATCGAGGTCACGCGTCATCGGCCACGAGGTGCCGATGCAGCGATTGCACCGAGCACCGCACGGAGCTTCACTCTTGTTTCATACTTCGATCAATTGTCATTCCTTTACTTGTAATCTTTTTATTGAATAACTTTAATCTAAGATAATTTTGCATTTTTTTGCATCCTCCGGCTGTAGCCTTCGTATCTAACAAACAAACAAACAAACAAACAAACAAACAAACAAACAAACTCTGCAGCTTTATAATATTATTAGTATAGATTTCATAAAGGTAAACGCTTCACAATAAGACAGATCCCGTTCGAAACGAGTTGAAAATCAAACGCAGTCAAACTCTGTGTAAAGCCACGCACTCCTGCTAAGGATTGTGACATGGGTCCGGTTTGACATACAAAACGCGATCATTTGCAAACGCCCGGGTTGTATTTTGTATCCTTAGCGGGAGGCTTTGTGCCACCGTGATGTGTTCGTAATGATACGCGCAATTTAAACGGATATAAATAAGATAGGGAGCAGGGTTGTAAGTCTGTTGTGCCTGTGGAAACAACAAACTCGTACGTAAAATCTAAGTCGTACACTCTTGTCAGAGTGGTCGTGGTTGCTGTGATGCGTTGTCTTCGGCTTGGGCACCTCTGATGGCAATGTGACGCCATTTTTGCCTATTAATGGCGTCACGAGAGCATTGGGTCATGGTTGGTTCAGTGGCCTTTTTGATGAAATCAGTCCAGCGAGTTGGAGAACGGCCTCGGGCCTTACACAACCGGACCCTACACAACAAGTCTCTCCATAGACAGCTCTTTCCTTGAGATGTGACCAAAGAACTTCAAGATTCGTATCTGCACAGTCGACGAAAGTCTCTCCTTGATTTGAAGTCGTGCGTACAGCAAGAAAAATACTGTGCTGCGATAGTACCCGTGCGTGACGTCACCTGCCGGTACCAATGGAAGACCAGCGCTGGTTATAATAACCAGCATCATGCTCAGTTGGTGCCAGTTTGCGGCAAAAAACAGTTACTGTATATGCATAGAATTACAAGACATTCTTCATGTGTATATGTATATCGCTTCCAGTGCCTAGCTGAATGCGAAACAGCGGGCGAGTTAAACAACGGGTTGGTGGAAACTGTCCAAGCGGTGGGGTCTCAGTTCATTAAAACCCCACGCCGAAATAAACCTCAAAAGCTCTCAGGCGAAACCATTAAGTTAATGGAAGACCGAGATGTGATGAGACTGCAATCTTCAGCTGATATGTCGGAATATGGCGAGCTCAATAGACGGATCTCGAAGTCAATGCGACACGACTTGCGTACCTATAATACGTCACGTGTTAAGGTCGCAATCGAGCGGAACCAGGGCTCCAAAGTGTTCGCAAAGAATTCGTCTATAGGGCAAAGCCAAATGACGAAGCTGAAGATCGACAACGGCAGAATCATCACATCGAAACCGGAGATCCTGAAAGAGCTCGAGAGGTTTTATGGACAGTTATACACCTCAACGCGGAAACCCGTTGCAAGTGCGGCTCGGGACGCAAGAGCCAAACTAACCCGACACTATACTGAGGATATCCCGGACATCAGCCTGTATGAGATTAGAATGGCTCTCAAACAGCTTAAGAACAACAAGGCGCCTGGTGATGACGGAATCACGACAGAACTTCTGAGAGCGGGTGGAAAACCGGTACTTTTAGTCCTCCAGAAGTTATTTAATTCCGTCATACTTGAAGGAACTACGCCAGAAGCGTGGCACGGAAGTGTGGTGGTGCTGTTCTTCAAAAAAGGTGATAAAACTTTGTTGAAGAACTACAGGCCCATCTCACTTCTGAGCCACGTTTATAAGCTGTTTTCGAGAGTCATTACGAACCGTCTCGCACGTAGGTTTGATGATTTCCAGCCTCCCGAACAAGCCGGGTTCCGTAAAGGCTTTAGCACCATAGACCACATACATACGCTCCGGCAGATTATACAGAAGACTGAGGAGTATAATCGGCCATTATGTCTTGCGTTTGTGGACTATGAGAAAGCCTTCGATTCAGTCGAAACCTGGGCGGTGCTGCAGTCTCTTCAGCGATGCCAAATTGACTATAGGTATATCGAAGTGCTGAGGTGCTTGTATAAAAACGCCACTATGTCAATTCGTTTACAGGACCAGAGAACGAAACCAATCCAATTGCAGCGAGGCGTGAGACAGGGAGACGTTATCTCTCCGAAACTGTTCACGAACGCATTGGAGGACGTTTTCAAGCTCTTGGACTGGAACGGATCTGGCATCAACGTGAATGGCGAATACATCACTCACCTTCGTTTTGCCGATGATATAGTCATCATGGCAGAGTCGCTTGAAGAGCTCAGTACAATGCTCAGCGACCTCAGTAGAGTTTCCCAACAGGTGGGTCTTAAAATGAACATGGACAAGACAAAAGTCATGTCCAATGTCCATGTCGCACCCGTACCAGTAGTTGTGGGAGGCGATACTATCGAAGTTGTTGACGATTATGTTTACCTTGGACAGACTGTCCAGTTAGGTAGGTCCAACTTCGACAAAGAGGTCGCCCGACGAATCCAACTCGGATGGGCAGCGTTCGGGAAATTACGCGACATCTTCTCGTCCAACATTCCTCAGAGCCTCAAGACGAAAGTCTTTCAGCAGTGTGTGTTGCCAGTGATGACTTATGGTACTGAGACGTGGTCTTTGACTGTTGGCCTTTTGAATAAGCTCAGAGTCACACAACGAGCCATGGAGAGAGCTATGCTTGGAGTTTCTTTGCGTGATAGAATCCGTAATGAGGAAATTCGCCGAAGAACCAAGGTCACCGACATAGCTCTCAGAATCTGCAAGTTGAAGTGGCAATGGGCAGGCCACATCGCTCGACGAACCGATAACCGATGGGGAAGAAAGGTTCTCGAGTGGCGACCACGAACCGGAAGACGTTCTGTAGGTAGGCCCCCCACTAGGTGGACCGACGACATTGTAGGAGTCGCAGGGAGCCGATGGATGCAAATGGCTAGTAGCCGTTCATGGTGGCGTTCAAGGGGGGAGGCCTATGTTCAGCAGTGGACTTCTTCCGGCTGATGATGATGATGATATGTATATTTTAGTTGCGCCGAGTGGCTGGCAGTAGTTGGATGAGAAGAGCCGAAGACCGGGTTCAGTGGCGTACCTTGGGAGAGGCCTATGTCCAGCAGTGGACTGATACAGGCTGATGATAATGATATTTTAGTCGTGCATTTGTTGTTTTTAATGTTCTGTTTCCGTAAGTTTATGCTTATTTTTTCTAGTGTTTTGTTTTTTGCTACAAATAAAAGTATTGTCTATTGTTATTGTCTATTGAAAAGCTGAAGTATCTTGAAAAAGTTCCCCCCAAAAGGTAACGTTAGGGGTTAAGTATTCAAGTGTTCCATAATGAGGTTATTTGGGGTCTTTAATGTTTTTTTTTAAAGCGTAACGTTTGATGGCAAGCCAATCAGCTAATCAACAGTCTCATGCCAATCTGGAAGTAATAAAAAAGAAAAAGATTCCTAAAAATTATCAAGGCAGTATTTTCAAAGAATATAATAAAGACCCTCTGGATATTGTATTTTTTATACTCAGATGGTATTGACAAGTCTTTGTAATTTATAGATCTGGATAAAATTGTTGTAAGAGTAAGCTAAAGAGCGTGAGAGAGAGTGATTTAAGTAAGAGATAAGAAAGAGAAGATAAGAAGGAGAAGAGAAGGAAGGGTATATAAAATGCACTCAACTTTATTGATGACTACTTTCAATTTACTTACCTACAAGAAGATGGGATTCAAATTTGTGGCATCAAAATATCGTCATATGCAGAAGCTCTCATTCAGCAACTGCCACTCCAAAGCGCAAAAATTTTCACCTGGATTAAATTAAAGTTCTCGTAAAATTCATACAAAAACTCCTGCTGACCGTAAAGTTAAAACAAAAGTACGACTCCGCTATATTCGCTAACCCAAATGCATTTGGAGCTTGGATCCCTGAGAAATCCTTTCAGCCATAATGAAGATATAATTAGAAGAATATTCTGTAGGTGCTCCAACGCTTCAATGGACGGTACCGTGTAAAAATAACGTAAAACATAAATAAATTATTTGAAATTCCCTTTTTTACTCTACTTTAGACTTTAAGGTGAACCTTTAGGGTTGTGTTTACAGTGCTGGATGAAATGAGCAAGCAGAAAATTAAAAAAAATCTTAAAACTCTACTACAATAACTGACTGAGATGGTGCAACGATCCAAAGTGAGTTGGCCTCCGATAATATAAGACGTCATTTTGGTTAGTCCTGCGCCAGTCCAGTCCTCCACCTGGAGCTCGACCAAGACCTTCATGACTTCGTCTTTTCAGCGATACCAGGGACGGCCTCTTTATAGCACTTTATAACCATATTCATTAAAATAATAATAAATAACCATAACCTTAACCTTATCCGTAAATACATTTCTTGTTAAGAAAATATAAGACAAAACAAACTCAGTGTAATTTCTTTAGTCATGCTATAATCAGTTTTGTAAGGCGCGTGCGTGTCCATTAAGCTAAAATTACAAGCAAAGAATATAAAAATAATATCATATTTAGTTTAGTAACCATAACCGAGATAGTATATGAAATAATAACATCTATCTTACCTAATGTGACATTAAGTTATTTATTCTTATGTTATCATCTTTACTGGTAAAAGTACATATTATGTCTACTTTAATAAAACTCTAAACGAGGGAATGATATAAAAACAAAATGGATTTATTATGATGTATATAGATTATGTAATATACATAGAGCTGCATTAGTTACGTTTTTTTTAAATCGTCCCCTGTAGGGTTCAAATGGGGTGTTAAAGTTTGTACGAAACTTATTTATCCGTGATGGCTTGATTGCTCTGAAACTTGGTGTGTCCACCCTCCAAAGTAAATAAAGAGACACGGGTTTCGCGAATTTTACAAACATCCCTTTTAGGGGTGCATAGGGGTTAAAGTTTATATTAAAAAAAATTGTTGGCATCTTCATCATCATATAACTCAAAGGTGACTGACATAGTGATTTATCAACGCACAGCCCAAACCACTGGACGGATCGGGCTGAAATTTGGCATGCAGGTAGATGTTATGACGTAAGCATTCGCTAAGAAAGGATTTTCTACCCCCCAGGGGATAAAATAGGGGATGAAAGTTTGTATAAAACTTTGTCAATTTTAAACCGATCGGGTTGAGACTTTGCATGCATAAAGCTGTAGCCCACGCGGGTGAAACCGCGGGGAACAGCTAGTTAGCTTATAACTCTAGCACTTTTGGGACACTGGCTTTCTATCAGAGAGAGAATGGGCCATGATCTACCATCCTTGCGGGTTGGTAGATGACGCGTGTTATTGTACATATATTGTGGTCCTAGGACATGTCGGTTTCCTCACGATGTTTTCCTTCACCGTTTTGAGCGAAGGCAAATCCGCACATAACTTAAGTCATAGGTGCGGGCCGAGAGGATTCGAACTCGGTATCGGAGCTTTGTAAAGCGTACATATGACATTTATCTTAGAAAATGTATGTGTTTTGTATGTTTTGAAAGTCTGACTAGACATAATGAAGCGTGTTGTAGTCTACTTATTTTTGCCTCCGAAGAGAAAAATAAACTAAATTAAGAAACTTCTGTAATTAACAATAAAAGGCCCTAACTATGATGGATAACAACACTCGTATTGTGCTTCGGCACAGCCCTGTAATAAATCATTCGTAGCTAAAGCAACAGGCCGAAAAAAAATTAATTCCGCTGCCACATTTTTTTTCTTAATTTTCGCTTTCTTTACGGTTGTAATTAGAAACGATGCTGTAGCGGTAGCAACAGGTTTTGTCTTAAAAGATTAATGCTTAATTAACGACCTGCCTCGGTTCGGTCGGTTCGGTCGGATTGGTAGGTAAAGACTTTGATAGAATAGTCTTTCTCGTTTTTCCGCGAAAACTTTACAATTATCTTTTCGGGTTATAATAAATTCATGAGTCATGAGTCATGCTTGGAGTTTCTTTGCGTGATAGAATCCGAAATGAGAAAATTCGCCGAAGAACCAAAGTCACCGACATAGCTCTCAGAATTTGCAAGTTGAAGTGGCAATGGGCAGGCCACATCGCTCGACGAACCGATAACCGATGGGGAATAAAGGTTCTCGAGTGGCGACCACGAACCGGAAGACGTTCTGTAGGTAGGCCCCCCACTAGGTGGACCGACGACATTGTAAGAGTCGCAGGGAGCCGATGGATGCAAATGGCTAATAGCCGTTCATGGTGGCGTTCAAAGGGGGAGGTCTATGTTCAGCAGTGGACTTCTTCCGGCTGATGATGATGATGATGTTATAATAAATTTGAAATAAATCATGATAATCATAGCTAAAATCACGCTTGATGAATCAATTCTAGTTTAGTAAGGTAACTAAACTAGAATTGATTATTCAATACTTAATCAATGACTACACACAAACCGAGTGAAGTTATACATTTTTCTCAAACATGCTTGGAAATAAGAGTATTATTTTGACAACCTTCTTCGAGATAAATCAAACTTGCTGCACTGCCCAAATATATGCGAGCAGCGGCCGGCAAAATTTGTATGAAAAACCATATCTGTCGTGTTTAGCGGCCAAATAAATTACATAGAAATCTCATATATGTCATATTAAGCGACCAAATAAATTACTAGTATTATTCAAAAATGGAACGATTTTTACTCCAAAATCATGGAGGTAACTGATCAAAGATTTTATTTAAATTCCGAACCGGCTTACGCATAGAAACCTGTTTGTTGAAAAAAAAAACAATCGATCAATAGAACGCGGGAAATTTTTTGTTGTTCGTTGTTCGTCATTGGTTTTGAAAAGTAATTTGTATTTGACAAAATGAGTTCAAGTGAAGACAATGAGTGAAGTGTGATCTTACTTTAACGCCACCTGAAATTCAAGAGGCGGCAAGAGCCGTAATATAAATTTGTTACTGCCAAATTCGAAAGAGAAAAGTTCTGCCCAGGTACTACTTACTTAGTTTTAATTTCCGCGCATTTATTGAGAAAAGTACTTTACAAGCCTTGGCCACAACTAGGCATTGATGGACTCAGGTGTGTGTGCCTCGGCTTTGCCTCGGCCCACATTTACACCTTCTTCCATAATGCCTACGTTTACGGCCGTTGCAGTAATGTACTATTTTTTTACTTAAAACTATTACATCATCAGCATTATGTTCCCACTATTCTACACATACCTTTTCTCAGAGAATTTATGAGCCAATATAATACAACGGCGGCCCAGCAATCTTCTCTTAATAATAAATGAAATTAAATTATTGTCAAACGAAATCTTTTTTCTCTAACATTAGAGCAATATAACCATTAAAAAGAAATTACAAAATCCACCAAGCTCATTGTAAAGAGATTCAAATATATAAAGGTCGCGAGTCCGTCTGTCCGTCTGCCTTATAAATCACTTTACATCTACGCTGCAAACTTTTCCATTACATGATTTGGTAGAAAAACGTCGAGAATAAAAGAAATTGGATGTGAAAGACGTTGAATATTAAAAAATAGAGATCGCGTATTCTCTGTACTTTACTGATTTTATTTATTTTATTTTATGAGGCCTCCTTTTACAATAAAATTTGTAGACACACGCTTGACATCGAGAGGCTAGTGCCAAGTCAAGCATTGTGTCTTGGTCTATGGTTTTTTAAGGTTCCGTACCCAAAGGGTAAAACAGGATCCTATACTAAAAATTCAAATTTAAAAGTTTTTAATTGAATAGGATACATTGTGATCACTTTAAAACGTCAAACTTAAAACTAGCTACGCCTGTTCCAACCTCCTTACGCCGGCAAAATACGCAAGAAACGCCCGGCCAGGAAATTAAGAACCCGCTGTCCGTCCGTCTGTCACCAGGCTGTATCTCACGAAGTAGACAGTTGAAATTTTCACACATGATGTATTTCTGTTTTCGCTATAACAACAAATACTAAAAAACAGAATTAAATAAATGTATATGGGGGCTCCTATACAACAAATGTAATTTTTTTGCTGTTTTTGACTATGACGGAGGCTTCCGGGCATTCAAAAAACTGTAACAGCGGCTGATTACTAGCAGCCTATCCTAACCCGCATTGGGATGCTAAGGTTTATGTTTAGGCAATTAATAGCATATTTAGTATGTACACAACCTACTAATTTTTGAAGGCATAGACATGCTGCTTCTACATTTAACTGATGAGCTTTATACCTACCATAATTCAGTCTAAAATTGAGTAGCCACATCCTTCCAACGCAACTCCTGCCTCTACGCAATAGATGTCCCGCCTTTTTCAAGAAACACAGTCTCTCTTTAATATAAATTTGAATAAAATCAATTTATCCTAACGCGTCGCGCGTTTAACACCCATAATAGATTACTTCTCCGGGAAAATAGAATGAATGGAAGTCGCTACGTGTAGTTAAAGTTATATACATAGCTATATATATAGTTTAAACCAGTAAGGAAACTTAATTTTAATTTCCGCGCATTTATTGAGAAAAGTACTATACAAGCCTTGGCCACAACTAGGCATTGATGGACTCAGGTGTGTGTGTCTCGGCTTAATATAAAATAGTTAACCATAGTTTTATTTTCAATCTTATTTAGAATTTATTGATGGTCATCTATATAGTCTGCATCTCTCATTAGGACTTTTACTGGGCCAATTCTCCCTCTCATATTGTCGATTTTTCCCTTACTGGTTTTTTTTCTGTACTGTGTCCCGAGTTTGGAAGTTTAGAAAACTTATTAAGTGAACAGCGTGTGATGTTTTAGGGTTAGGGGAGTTTTCTAAAGATTTAAGAAATCAATATTTTTGGGGTGAAATGAAAAGAGAGTTAATTAAAATATGGGTAACTAAGAAAACGGATTTGTTTAGAACATAAAAGGGTCATGAAATGAAAAAAATATTTATCATATAAGGACTATGGACATATTTTAACAGTGAAAGACTATTCCAATCAAAAAGCAGAACAAACTTGTAACTAAAAATAAATGTTGTAAAGAACTTAGATAAAACCTCTTTGCCTTAAAATTAAAGTAAGTTTAAAGATTTTATCTCAATAAAATAAGTTTTATATTAATAATAAATAATGCCCGCACAATCACATACATAGGCTCTGACCCCTAACTAGGATCCCCTGTATCTAGGGTATCAGAAACTACGAGGATCGGGGATCCACAACACCCAGACACAGAACAAATACTTGAGCTTTTTTTTTTCAATGCACAAATATTTGTTCTGTAGCGGGAATCGAACCCGCGACCTCACGCTTCACAGTCGGCTATCCGCCCATTGCGCCACATCGGTCGTCAATGTTACAAAAAATACCGACATGAATTTTAATAGTCTGAACTTTAGAGAAATCGCTGATAGTCTAAATTTAAAATGGCAACCATTTCTACCGTGCCACAGACGCAATTTCTAAGTTAATTTTTTTTTTTAAATTGGGTTTGTTTTTGTATAAGTCAAAATTGTAGCGCATTTAGTTCTGTACCTATAGGTAACTTTATTTGCTTATGTACATTTATTTCCAAAAGTTAATAAACGAGTTCATTTTGAATTTAATCATTCTTACTACTATAAACGTGTGTGACGTGTAACTGGGAGTGTACACTGAATAAAAAAGTCCTTGTGTCCAAGAAAAGTGATATAATTGGCAAATGCGCAAAAACAGTTAAACAAAAGGAATGAAATACAAAAAGGTGAGGTTATAACAAATACCGCGGCGTGCGCTCTCGCTCGACTGTCCGGCGCAGCGCGACACGAGCGGGGGGGCACTGCGGGAGCGGGGTGCGCGGGCGGCAGTGGCGAAGCTCGGATGATCGCGCCTAGCAACATTACGAACTATCAAAAATGCTAGTTCCTACATGCTCCCCCTTTTGACCAAGTTCTAACGTGTCCTCACTATTGGTCAAAACACAACAACAAAAATTTTAAAAAGTAATGAGTGACTACACTTTGCGCGGACGACCTCGGAAGTCGCCTTGGTTTCAGAGGCTCTGGTGGTTCACCATCACGCGCATGATACCGTCCTAATTCGGAAACATGAAACTTACCTATAACATCGTTCGTTGGCGGCTCATGTCCTACGACGTAAGTAGTTGGATTTACCTTCTTGATACTCTTCATAATCTTGATAGCTTTCTTCGCAGGTATACGGCGATGCGGTGGTACAGCTATTGGAGGGTGGTTACCTGTATTGATCCCGTGCTCTGCGAAAGGTTTAGGCCCTCCCCCTTGTTGGGAGACGTCTGCAGCAGCGCAGCCTATTAAATTGCGAGGGTTTTCGCAGCGAAATGGGTGAACAACCTGAGGTATATCTCTAGTGAACCAAACATTCCGCGCGATGTCAAGTACTAGGCGCGCCCTGCGTAAGAAATCGATTCCTAGTAACGTTTCGTTGTTAACCGCGTCAGGGAAAACTATAAATGTCATCGGTATACGTGACCCCTGTAGCGTTACCTCTACATCCACCAACTTAACGTCAGTTTCTCGAACCTGACCGTCAGCTAACTTAATAATGCGCTTACTAGATCTAAACGGATAGTTCATCTTTTGTAGTAAAGCGTAAAGACTGGAGCCTGCCACGCTACGCCTAGCGGCCGTGTCCACTAACCCCGTCCCACTGCGATTCGCGATACTGATGTTCAAAACAGGACGACCGTCGGATAAAACCGTAGGATCTGACGTCATGTTTCTTTGAGATTGTACATTGACGTTAGAAAAACCTTCGATGTTGTGACTATAGACGCCGCTACACTCGCTTTTATCATCGGCACAATTTTGATCATCAGTAGAGATTGGCTTATCAGAACACGCTACATCATAACAGTCAAGATTACAACTTATTCCGACATTAAAACATTTTTCGTCACGAAAAGTATCAAAACCGTTTTCACTCCTACAATTTTCGACAACACGGTGATGTTCAATAGCAGAGTTGCTAACACTGTTGGATTCACTATTTTCAACGTTCACTTTGCAAGCAAAGAATGAATTTTGAGCTTTTAGCTTACCTATTACACTCGTTCTTAACGTGTCCAACTTTTTTACAATACGCACAATACAATTTCTTGCCTTGATACGCTGAAGAGCCGGCTGCGGCGGCACCGGTCGGAGACGGCGCCGATGCGCCGGTGGCGACGCCACGTGTCGGCGGAGACGCCGCGGCGGAGCCGTAGCGCGCCGCGGCGGAGCCGTAGCGCGCCGCGGTTGCGCGGGAACGCGCCGCGGTGGCGTCGTAACGCACCCCGCCCCCGGCGCCGATTGCACAGCGCCCGATGTCGGCGGTGACAGCGCTATAACGCCTCGAGTGAACGACGGGTTACTGGTATCGGCAGACTGAAGATAATCTTCGGCGCAAGCGTCTTCTACGTCCCTAGCTCTTTCTAATAATTGGTCGAGAGTGGTAATGGTCTCTCGCGGGATTCGTTTTCTAATTTTAATTGCGAGAAACCCATAAATAAGGTCTAGCTGTAATCGAGCAGTTAACTCGTATGGTAGTTGCGCCAGAAAGGAACTGCGGCGACCTACAAATACCTCAGTACGTTCGTTCTCCTGCTTGGCGGCGAAGATCTTCGTAAATATTTTATGAGGCGGTAGGGGCGCCCCGAACATAGCGCGCAGCCTATGTAAAGCTTCGGTCCAACTATGTAGGGCTCCTTTGACACCACGGAACCAGACGGCAGCGTCACCTTCTAGCAGCATTGGAAGACCTCTGAGTGCGTGCTCGTCTGTCACATTCGTGCACTCTTTATAAATTTGAATTGAGTCGATGAACGCCTCCACCACGGCCGGGTCACGTGACGCGCCGTTGAACCTTGTCGTACAACCGGCGAAGTTACCGCCCGGTGGCGGCGTGGAGGGCGTAGGAGAGGACGCGATGTGCGGCGAAGCCAACATTAATGTTTCTAGAAGTTGGCGGTTGGATTCCGCCTGAGCGCGGGTGAACGCTTCTAGAACGGACGTCAACTGTTCCTCAAACGATTTTCCTTTGTCAGTTTCGTCGTCGTCGGCGACGTTCGAAACTCTGCGACGCGGCATAGTTCCACTTCATACTTGCACTATTCTTTATGACACAAAAGGCATACAGCACACTCAAGTTCACAATCACAGTTTGTTTTGTTGTGTTCGTTTTTCGAAAGCACTAGAAATTATTATTACGTGAGTTCGAGGCGACGCGTAACAAACACGTCGGCCGCAAGTTGAGGCGCCACTTGTGACGTGTACACTGAATAAAAAAGTCCTTGTGTCCAAGAAAAGTGATATAATTGGCAAATGCGCAAAAACAGTTAAACAAAAGGAATGAAATACAAAAAGGTGAGGTTATAACAAATACCGCGGCGTGCGCTCTCGCTCGACTCATGGTGCTATAACTTAGTACAAAAGTGAGCAGTTGTAATCCGACCGATTTTAATCGGTACCTATGCTCTTTATACCTGAATACTTTGCATACCTACTTAACTAGAACGGATAATACATGCGTACCAGAGCGAGAGATGGCGTTATTACAAATTGATTTAAATTACAGAAATACATTTTTTTCAAAACCCTTTTAGTAAATAATATGATTTAATTTAATAAAAAAATATTTGAAACAAAAAGAAATAAAATTAATTTATCAGAAAGTGCTAAATTATTATCGATGTCAAATAGTTTTGTTTATTCTGTGGCTGTAATTTGTAAATACTGTCAAAATAAAATTGCATCCATCTTTTTCACATTTTTCAGTCCGTTTTAATTTTCGAATTGAATGGATGTACGAAACCCTTTACGTGGATTTTTACCAACGACCGGCTTGTTTCCTTGACTTTGACGATCCCGAATACCTCCTTTGACCTGTCAAAACTTTGGATTCCGACGGCTGCGCATAATAAAGACCTAGGCAAATTCATTTGGACTCTTTGTTTTGTGCTTTTACTGGATTAACATGTCCGCTAAAAAGTGTTGTGTTCCGAACTGCAAGATATCTCGTAAGTTACTACAGTAGTTTTAACCTACAGATCAGACTGATCAAAATGATAAAATACAAAAACTAGCATATTATAACTATTATAGAAAAAGATGTATGTACCTAAGCAATAAAATATGTACATATTGTTATTATTTTATGCGTTGATATTTTTCCCCTTTCCTATAGAATAATTAGAACCTATTAACAAGTAAATCAAGTAATGTTGTTTTTGTTGTATTGATAAAAATATATTTTATCAATACAATATAAACATAGAAAGAAAATCTATTTTTAGCTAATACCTAAGTAGGTAGCTTGCTGACACAGAATAGCTAATAGTATTAAAATTGACGTAACAGAGCGATAGATGGCGTTGCTTTTCAAATCCTTGAGTGATGCCTCTACCTCCAGTATACAAAGTTACTCTATGGCTCGACTGTCCGAGTGTCCGGCGCAGCGCGACACGAGCGGGGGGGCACTGCGGGAGCGGGGTGCGCGGGCGGCAGTGGCGAAGCTCGGATGATCGCGCCTAGCAACATTACGAACTATCAAAAATGCTAGTTCCTACACGTGTCATTAAAAAATATCAGCGCAATGCAAATTTTTTTTTTTGTTAAAGTTGTAAATATTAAAATTTACATCAACTTGATATTTTTTGTCAATACGTTTAAAATAGCAGTAATCGCGTAAAACATTATTAATTCTCCTTTTATTCAAAATGGCGGTAAATGCAACTACAGAATTTGGTCGCCATTTTGAATCGAAAATTCCCGCCAGTGATTTTCTCCATTTTAAATTATTAAGCCGACTGGGCTACAAGGCCCATGATAAATAAAATAATAGGACAGAAAATCAATTCTTCAGACAACTTTCCCTAACGTCAGAAGATAAATCAGGTCATCAATAAAGAGACTACCTTCCATAGCCAAGAAGTTAGGTCATCCATTCTTCGTAGAAGGAGATTACGTAAACAGGTATTTACTCAAACTAGCCGAATTGCCGTGTTGTTTGGAAAATGGTATTTTCTGGGTGGCTGCCAAGGCCAAGGGCTAGACTGGACTGGACCACAATTGAATTGCCGGGATAATAAACCTTCACATTCCACATTTTTGCAGCCGAGCTAATGACAAATGTTCGGGTTTCAGCAGGGTAAGTGAAAGTATGATGTTATGAAATAATGAAAAAACAACATAAAGCTTTCATCATTGCTTTTTTGATATCGAAAAACACCACAAGTCACGTGATGTTAAGTGACAATTTTGTCAAAAGTGGTGCCACGCTTCACCTGGACTGGAAACTAGCTCTCAAGTGAGGCTGCCAAAACCAAACCTATAAAAGGTGCTTGGTAACATATCTTTAACTTGATGATGGTAGCTATAATCAGGTGAGGATCAGCGAATGCCTCACCAAGCAATGGTTACATAATGATCAGTTAAAATAATGTGGTTTTGCTGGATCTAAAGATTATAACAAACCTTATCTGACGAAATATAAACAAAATCGAAAAATTATCAAACGCTACAGACGATTTGATGAAAGGTGTAGGCGTAAGGTTTGTGCCTATTTCGAAGATTATTTATAGATTTTGTTTCAAAATCAAAATCAAAAATACTATTATTTAGATAGAAGGTCTTTTGCTACGTTTGACTACAAGTCACTTGATGTTATGTGGGGATCGAAGGTGGCGCCACGCTACGCCTGACTAGAAACTAGAAAATGTCGTACAGCAAACCCCAGGTCGCACGTTCTATACCCCTGAGACGATAACATTGAACAGTATATCAAACATGAGAAGTCATTCGAACCCGCTCCAACTGTGCCAACAATGTTCAACTGACAGCGTAATATATATTCTAATACAATGCTTTCACATTGAGACAGTTTGTGGCTTTCACTATCTCTTCATCATCATCATAATCAGCCCGTGTCAGTCCACTGCTGGACATAGGCCTCTCCCAAGAAACGACGACACTGAGGTCAGTCTTCGGCTCTTCTCATCCAACTACTGCCAGTCACTCGCTCAGTCACGCAGGGCGTCCTACACTACGTTTGCCAAGTCGCGGTCTCCACTCAAGAACCACTATCTATTAGATTTTTTTAAATGTTACTTAAAAACATTGGACCTTGTTTATAGATATTAGTGGTAGTTATTGTAAGATTTGCCATCACTCAAAAACGGTGAAGCAAAACATCGTGAGCAAACCGGCATGGCCAAGAACCACAACATTCAAGGATATTCGACATGTACCAACCCGCACTGGGGTAGCGTGGTAGATTACAGCTCACACTCTCTCTCTGAGAGAAGGCCATAGTCCCAGCGGTGGGAACGTAAAAAAGGCTGATGATGATGATGATGATGAGTGGTCTTCATCTGTGAACCTTTGGAATAAGCCCAGAGCACACAACCTGCCATGGAGAGAGGCATGATTAAGTTAAATCTGAAATTAAAAGAGGCACCAACATAGCTCTTAAAATTTGCAAGTTGTTGTGGCAATGGAATTGTGGCACGAAAGCTCTCAGTTGTAAACACCGCTAGTGGTCACCCACCCAAGTAGTGACCGCAGGGAACGCTGCTTAACCTAGTTGATCGGTTAAGATCGACTAGACAAGCTCCGCTACGAGCGCTTTTTGAAATGTACTGTAAATTGTGGAATTTGTTTCAACTTATACCGAACCAAGGCCCCGACATCGCAGTCAACATTAGAGCAACAAAACTGTCCAATGCAAAATCGGAAATTCACCAATAGAATTACACACAAATTACAACAGCTGTTTACTAAACTTGCCTTCCCATGCTATGAGACCCTGAGACCCTACCGTTTCATTGACCGAACAACGGAACCCTAATTGAGTTTCGACAGCTACTTATTTACGCAAACGATTATCTAAATTGCGTTAACAACAGATGTTACTTTTCGCACTATGGCTCTTGGACTATTTCAAGGACAAGAGTGGGGTCAAATGGGCTCTTAGGCGATATATTGACTAGGTGGGTACAGTCGGTGACAAAAGTTCACATTAAAATTCCCATGAACCAAATCAGTAATATATAAAGTTCAAGATAGAAAAGAAAATCAGAAAAATGATCATGTTCAGCGACTTTTATCTCTGACCGTTCAACCAGGCAAAAATAACTGAACACGTAATTTTTCTTATTTATATAAAGATGACACTTTTGAGTTACCTTTGAATGATGTACATCATTCACATCCTTGCAAAATAGGTACCTAACTCTCTCTCTCACTTTGCCTATTTGTTACCTCTGCACGACCAACACAACAGAACAACAGACCCAAATGAAGTTTGATATGGATATAGTTTGAAGTTTTATGGGATAAAGAGTACTTTTGTCTGTCTGTTTACTATTTTTTCACGCCTAAACCACTGCTAAAATTTGGTACATAGTTGGAATACAGGGAAAGACATTTTTGTATCGCGATAAAATGTAGTTCACGCGGTTAAAAATGCGGGGAACAGCTAGTAAATGACCCATGGAAACTACAATTCTACTCATGCCCGGAAAAATATAAACATTCCGGGAAATGGGGAATGGTGTCAGACTGTCAAAATATTTGCCTACCCATGCGAGAGGGCGTCACTATCAGTTTGTCATAAACAAACATTTTTAATAGCCCAAAAATATTTCAATAACACAATTGCAATTTGCGTTCAAGTACCTCGAGGCACCCTTGCACTTTTCCACATTACCCTGTGCGTTGAAGAATTATGGTTTTTGAAGGGTCATTTCATTACTTCTTAGATCACAGAAGTGTGGGGATATATTATTGATGGCGGTTTCATGGGTATTAAAGTGGTGTGCTGCCCCTATATTGGGGTGGAGTGGTGCAATTACCGGGGTGTTTATGGTATTTGTCCTTAGAACTATTGAGTGAAATGTAAGTTCCCAGTCCAGGTGTAGCGTGGCGCCATCTTCGACCACATCGTCACTTAATATCAGGTGACTTGTGGTCAAACGCTACCCTGTAAATAGTAAAAAAAAAAAAAAAAAAAAAAAAGTATCGTAGTAGAGATAGCGACAAAAGTTGCTGATCACACTCGATTTTCCAAAATGTTTCAAATTCTTTTAAATTTCCAGTAATGTTTGTTTTTTTCTTACAACTTACAAGGAAGCGTTTGACAATAACGCTACACACATGATATTAGGTGATGATTCGGTCGAAGGTTAAGATGGTAAACAGAATCTGAAAATTTGTTTTTGTTCAGCGACTTTTGTCGTTGACTACTGTAAGGTTATGACTGTTTAGACATAAACATGTCTAAACAGTCATAACCTTCCAGTCATAAACTCAATAATCGTACTTACGGTCAAGGTCAGAATTCCAGTAGCGGTCTCAAAAAGTAATAGCATGAGAAAAAATTGCGAATATGACCTTTTACTGCAAGCCATTTTGCACGTACGTGTGTACATGAACCAATCAGAGCGCGGTTTACGTTCGCACACATACAGAAATACGCAGCATGCGTACCGTGCGGGCGACTATGAACATTGTAGTGCAACTGCAATTTTGTCCTCGTACTGTACCTAGGTAGGATCCGTAGGTCGTTGGTTCGAATCCTATAAGAACCTTGAGCTTTTGGTGAAAACATCATGATAAAACCATAGCTTGATGGTAGGACATTTCCTAGTGCTAGCTAAATCTGTCGCCAAGCACCTATCGGTGTGTTCCGGCAGGCTCACACGAACAGGGGGACCCCCCACAGAGCTTTGCGTCCACGTCGCGTTCCCCGGAAACGACCCATCTGACCACCGTAACGGAGTGGCAGATCGGGCTCGGCTAAAGTTGCTCTGTACTCAGGACTGTTAATTATTTGGATTGTGTTTTATGTGTTTTTGTCTGTTCCGTTTTGGTTGAGTCGCGGTCTGCTTCGATTATGTCCAAGCAGGCGCGCGATGCTTCAGGGAGGTTCGCTGCCTCCCTGGAGAATGTAGGGACGCCCGATTTGTTGGCGGCGGAGTCGACGTACGTCGAACCCGCCTCCAACAGGGCAGCTTCGGGGGTGAGGCCTAAGGGCCCGCCCACGAAGCCAACGATGGAGGGATCCATGTCGGGCGCTGGAACCGCATCTGATGCGGGGACCGCCTCCGACATGGATCTTAGTGGAGTTGAGGGCGATGTTGGCCTGAAGCGGCCTCACTATTCTTCCTCGTTTTTCGTGCCTGGGTGCTTAGACTCAGACACGGAAAACGAGGGATCGATGATGGCCGCCAAGGTCACCACCGCGCAACGAGGAAGGAGGGCTGTGAAGACAGTGCCTCGAAGGGAGACCTTCTTGAAGCCGGCCTCGCCGGTCGACAAGGAGCTGGACGAAGCCCTGCGTAATAGGGCTTACAGGAAGGGGGTGGGCGCAGCAGTCTCGGAGAGTGACTCGGATGTCACGACGACCAGAGACGCGAGCCAAATGAACGCCCAAGAACTCAGGGCCCAAGCAGGAGAGGGCCTTGCTGCAATCTTGGAGGTAGCCCAGAAATCGGGTAACCTCAAGGGCGGGTACATTGCCCGCCTCAAGAGAGCCACCTCGGTCCTTCGGGACGTTGTGGACACGCTCGCAGGCAGGACGGAGGCAGAGGAGACGAGGCGTCTCCGTGCCGAGAACGCGAGATTGCTCTTGGAGGTTGACGCCTCCAAAGCTATGGTGAAGGCGCTGCGACAAGGGTACGCGGAGGCCACGGCGAAGACCAATCAGGCCGTCGCCGCAGCCACTGTCGCAGAAAACTCGGCGTCGAGAGGGCCTACCGCCGTCATACAGGGAGCGGAGTTAGTGGAGGAGCTGCGGCGCTCGCTGACCATCACGGTCGGCGAGATGATGAATGCCCGGCTCGAGGGACTCGAGAGCCGCCTCCTCCCGGCCCCAATTATGAGGCCGCCACTAAGGGCGGATGCAAAAAGGGCGACAGAGGGGGCGGCAGTGGTTGCCGCCCCACCCAGGCCGATACCAGCGCCGGCGCGCTACGCTGCGGTCGCAGCCAGGCCGGCCGCGCAGCCACCGAGGCCGGCACGTTATGCTGCAGTCGCAGCCAGGCCGGCCGCGCAGGCACCGAGGCCGGCGCGTTACGCTGCAGTCGCAGCCAAGCCGGCCGCGCCGGCTCCAAGGCAGACAGCTGCCGCCCCGCCGACGACAGCTCCAAGGCCGTATGTTCCCCCGGCCATGAGGGGAACACAAGAGGCGAGAAGACCCGCCCCTCCCACTGCCCCCGTGGCTGTTCCAGCTGCTGCCCCACAGGCAGATGATGCTTGGACCACGGTGGGAAAGAGGAAGCGCAAGAGAGGAGGAAGAAGAAACAGGAGGAGAGGGAGAGCTGCCCCCCCTGTAAATGGGACTGCCAGGCCCCAAGGCCCCGCGGTGGGGAATGGGGCCCCAAGGGTGGTGCAAAAGGCCCCCAAAACGGCAGCAGTCGTGCTGTCGCTGCAGCCCGACGCCGTCGAGAAGGGGGTCACCTATAAGACCCTCATCGACGAGGCGCAGACCAGGGTGGACCTGGAGGAGCTGGGTATTGACCAGCTCCGGTTCAGGACGACGGCCACGGGAGCCAGGCTCTTAGAGATAGCTGGCTCCGAACATGACGAGAAAGCAGACAGGCTCGCAGCCAAATTGCGGGAAGTCCTGCCTGACGTGGCCAGCGTTTCCAGGCCCGTGAAGGTCACGGACCTTAGGATAACGGGCCTGGATGACGCCGCCACCAAGGAGAAGGTGGCGACCGCCATAGCGCGAGCGGGGGGGTGCCCAGTGCACCTCGTCAGGCCTGGCGACATTCGCCAGGCCTGGAATGGCTCCTGGTCCTGCCTCGTGGCCTGCCCGATCCCGGCTGCTCAGCTGGTGTTGGAAAAGGGCAGAATCCTCATCGGCTGGAGCTCGGTGGGCGTTACGGCAATGGGGGCGCGCCCCATGCGATGCTATAGGTGCATGGGGCTGGGCCACACCCGCCCCCAGTGCCCCGCCGCAGCCAATCGGGGCGACCTGTGTTACAGGTGCGGGGAGGAGGGGCACAGATCCGCGAATTGCGGGAAGGTCGCGGCGCGCTGCGCGATCTGCGCCGAGGTCGGGAGGCCCTCTGGGCACATAATGGGGGGACGCAGCTGCGTCCCTCCCAAGACGAGCGGGAAGGCGGCCAACACACGGACAGTGGCCGCCCCCGAGGCCCCACGAGTGGCCTCCCCGGCGGGCGTTCGCACACAAGCGAACGAGGAGGTTGCGATGTCTGACTAATGTCTTTAGTCAGCCATCGCAGCTTCCTTCAGACGAACCTCAACCACTGCGCCAGAGCTCAGGACTTGCTGATGCAGTCCCTGGCGCAGTGGCAAATTGATGTGGCCGTCGCCGCGGAGCCCTATTATGTCCCCCCCCAGCACCCTTGCTGGGCTGGGGACCTTGATGGCTCCGTGGCTATATTGAGCAGGCAGGACGGAACCCCCCCTCTCACAGTCATCGAGAGGGGCGCGGGATACGTGGTGGCCAATTGGGGGGAGTACGCCATAATAGGAGCGTACTTCTCCCCCAATAGAACCGTCGCGGAGCTGGAGGTGTTTGTGGACCTCCTGGCCGCGGCGGTGTTAAGGCAGGCGCCACGTCAGGTCCTCTTTATGGGGGACCTGAACGCGAAGGCCCGGGACTGGGGCAACCCCTCCACCAACGCTCGCGGTGAGCTTGTCGTGGAGTGGGCAGTTGCCTCCGGGCTGACCCTCCTCAATACAGGGTCGGCCCACACGTGCGTGCGGCACAATGGGGGGTCCGTGGTGGACGTCTCGTTCGCCACCCCAGCAGCCGCAGCGCGTGTCCGGGCCTGGAGGGTAGAGTCGGAGGTGGAGACCCTCTCGGACCACAAATACATCAGGTTCAAGATGGGTCCCTCCGACAGTCCGGGAGGGCCCCGCCGGGAGATGCGTGCGCACTTCCCGCGGTGGACGATGAGCCGCCTAGACGTCGAGTTGGCAGAGGAGGCGGCCGTCGTCCAAGCTTGGGTTGCGGGGCGCACGCACCCCGTGGCGGATGTCGCGGCAGGCCGTTTTAAAGATGCATTAACGGCCATTTGCGACACCGCCATGCCGAGGGCCCGCCGCTACGAGGGGCGCCGCCAGGTATATTGGTGGCGCCGGGAGATCGCGGCGCTCAGGGAGGCCTGCTCAGCGGCACAGCGGCCGTATGTCCGCATCAGACGACTGCGGCGCGGCCGCACGGACGACCAGCTGTCAGCAGAGGAGCTGGCAGCTGAAGGCCAGCTGTATGAGGCGTACCGCGACGCGAAGCGGGCCCTACAGCTGGCAATAGGGGAGTCGAAGGCGACATCCTGGGGCGAGGCCCTGGAGGGCCTCGATAGGGACCCGTGGGGGCGCCCGTACAAGGCGGCCCGGAAAAAGTTCCGGGGCCAAGCGCCCCCCGTAGCGGAGTCCCTCGAGCCGGAGGTCCTGGAGAGGGTGTTGGTGGGTCTGTTTCCAAACAGAGACCCAGACCACACCCCTCCAGTGATGTCGCCTATCCTCCCCGAGGAGGAGGAGGTGCCGGACCCGGACTCCATCCCCCCCGTCACGGAGGTGGAGATGGAGGTTGCCGTCGCTCGGATGCACGGCAAGAGGACGGCCCCGGGACCGGACGGGGTTCCAGGTGCAGTGCTGCGGATCGCCCTAAAGTCACTGGGCGGTCCGCTTCGGGAACTGTTCAACGTATGCATCACGTCTGGACAGTTCCCGAAGATATGGAAGGATGGCCGGTTGTGCCTGCTGCGGAAGGACGGTCGGGATGCCGAGACACCTTCCGCTTACAGGCCAATCGTGCTTTTGGACGACACGGGAAAGCTCCTCGAAAGAGTCGTAGCGTCCCGGGTCGTCCAGCACCTGGAGGGCACTGGGCCCGGACTGTCCGAGGCCCAGTATGGGTTCAGGGCGGGGCGGTCGACGATAGACGCCCTGCTCTGGCTCAAAGGATGGACGCAGGCCGCGGTCGCCGAGGGGGATAAGGCGTTGGCTGTCTTGCTGGACATTGCCAACGCCTTTAACAGCCTCCCACACGCCACGATACAGGAGGCGCTCCGATACCATGGAGTGCCCCTGTATCTGAGGAGGCTGCTGGGCGACTACCTCCGCGACCGCGAGGTCCTCGTGGAGGGACGCGACGGCCTGAGGCGCCGTCGCGTGGCCTGCGGCGTTCCACAGGGGTCAGTGTTGGGACCCCTGTTGTGGAACGTCGGCTACGACTGGGTGCTCCGCGGCACGCTTCCCGCAAGTCTGCGGGTCGCCTGCTACGCGGACGACACCCTAGTCGTGGCCAGGGGGAGGGACCTGGGAGCGACGCTGCGGTTGGCCACGGTGGGGACAGCCCTGGTGGTCGACCGCATCCGCTCCCTAGGACTAGAGGTTGCCCTCTCCAAGACCGAGGCCCTGTTGTTTCACGGGCCTCGGGGGGGACCCCCTCCAGGCACTCAAGTCGTCCTGGACGGGGTCCCGATCCGGGTGGGGACCCAGATGAGGTACCTGGGCCTCATCCTGGATGGGAGGTGGACCTTCGGGGCCCATTTTGCAAGTCTGGCCCCGAAGGTCGTGAGTGCCGCTGCCGCACTGGGGAGGCTGCTGCCCAACGTGGGCGGCCCAAGCGCCAACTGCCGCGGGCTATACTCCGCCGTCACCAGGAGTATGGCCTGCTACGGGGCGCCGGTCTGGGCGGACGCCCTCGGACGCGCCAATAAGGCCCTGCTGCGACGTCCGCAGCGGGTCATCGCGACGAGGGCGATACGCGGATACCGGACGGTGTCCTGGACGGCCGCATGCGCGCTTGCCGGAGACCCCCCCTGGGAGCTCCAAGCGGAGGTCCTCGCCGAGATATACCATCTTGTCTCGGCTAGAAGGACCCGCGGAGAGCCCCCGGATTGGGAGGAGGTCACGCGCATGCGAAGGCAGGCGCAGGCCGCCCTAATAGGGCGGTGGACGGAGGACCTGGCCCCACCGGTGCCGGGTGCGTGGACGGTGGGGGCCATACGACCGGTCCTCGGGGAGTGGCTGCGGCGGCGGCATGGGTCGCTCACCTACCGATTGGTGCAGGTGCTTTCCGGGCATGGATGCTTCGGAAAATACCTGCACCAAATCGCTAGACGGGAGCCGACCCCAGCCTGCCACCAATGTGGGGCGCCAGAAGACACGGCGCCCCACGTGCTGGGAGTGTGTGTCGCTCTGTCAACACAGCGACACACACTCTCCGCACACATAGGGCTGGACCTGTCCCTGCCGAGCGTAATTCGTGCCATGCTCGGCAGCGACACGGCGTGGCAGGCTGTGGCCTCCTTCTGCGAATACGCAATCGCGCAGAAGGAGGCCGCGGAGCGGGTCAGGGAGGAAGATCCTCTCCTTGACCCGATCCGGCACAGGCGGAGGGGCGGTAGAAGGAGGCGTTTTGCCCGCCTCCTCCCGCCCCACTAGTAGGGTGTTTTCCCCACTAGTTGGGTTTTTCTGGGCGGTAGCAGGAGGCGTCTTTTCCGCCTCCTCCCGCCCATCTTGTGTGTATTTTCCTTTCTGGGCGGTAGCAGGAGGCGTCTTTCCCGCCTCCTCCCGCCCATTTGTGCTAACTAGGGTGAAGTGGCGGTAGAAGGAGGCGCTTGGATCGCCTCCTCCCGCCCCACCAGAAATGGTGTGGTGTCGCTTTAAGCTGGACACCCCCTCCTATTGTTTGGTGTGTCGTCGGGGTCCGGAATGTAGGAGTTCCGGGCCTCCCCGTCGGGGCGGGTGGGTAGACTATTACAGTAACCCCCACCCGTCCCACCAAAGACGGAGGACGAAGTTGTTAAAAAAAAAAAAAAAAAAGGCTCACACGAACAAAACTCAGTTCCCAAGCCAGGTGTAGCGTCACTTAACACCAGGTAACTTGTAGTCTGACGCTAACCTAAAATCGTCAAGTTAATTCCGTTAAACAATATCTTTCATGCATTAAATTCTATGTTTAAAATTACATACTAACCTTTTTAAACAAACGGCTACAACTGGCCACGAAGTCAAACGAACTAGCTTTTTAAACAACAACTCATCCAGTTCCATTTCTAAATTCCTACAGTGACGTGCAAACGTATAATACACATATAAGCGATCGAGTTATTTGTCTCTGCGCGATCACGTGCCAATTTTATGGCATCGCCACTCGTAAATTGAAATTGGACCGTTCACAGGCCAGCCAGTGTACGGACATTGTTTCTGATATAATTTAGTGTCCAATATTTTTTGGGCGTAAGTGGATATTTTTCAGAGCTGACCAGTTAATGGGAGCCGTGTAAACTCATAAAAGTATATGCAAAGAGTATTTAATATTAAAACTTTTAACGATTCTACCAGAAAACAAAGGCTTTTATTATGTTCTGTTCTGTTCTGTTCTGTTCTTTTATTTATTTTCTAATTAGAGAAGAAGGCCACCGCTTTTTTCTAATCATCCTAATTAACGGTTCTACAGGCTGTGATTTATAATTATGTAATTCGTACTAGATTTTGCAATCCGAACACACCGTGTTCAAATCAATTGTACTCCAATCCGTATACCTTGTTCAGTTGAGAGCAACGAGTGATCACTTAAAAACGTCAAAATAATAACGAGCTATGCAAGTTCCAACCTCCTTTCACCGGCAAAAGAACTGCCAAAAACTGCTCAAGGAAACTGTTTGGTCACGAATCACGATCATATTGTCTTTGTCTATCTTAGTATTAGATGATTGAATTGGAGCAAGTTCACCATAATGCAAAGATTCTTTTGTCATCTAAATAGTCTGAAATTTTATTATAAGCTTTTTTAAAAATATTTCATAAGATTTTCATTTTATATGAACTTGAAGTAAGTATATGATTCTATTATCATTCTTATTACCGCGTAATAAAACAACATATTGCATATTTACATAGCATGAAACATTGCCATCGCATTGAACCCCTAAATGACAATTTTAAATTGACAATATTATTTACAGTTTAAGCACTTGAAACATATTGTTACAAAATTTATTCACCCTTCTCAAGAACTAAGTGTAGTTTAATTTCACGTTAACTTCCTTCTATGTTGTTATAACATTTGCCACGACACCCTCGTTTTGTGGACTAGGCGCACCCTGCGGTTCCACTCGATTTCCTTCTACCAATAAGAACGGCTTGTTTCGATATTTGTTTTCTTTATTTAGTTTTTTTCTTCTTACAGGATATTGACCACAAGTTACCTGATGTTAAGCGACAATGTGGTCGAAGGTGGCGTGGTCACCTGGATTGTGAGTGGGGCTGCTGGAAGCTGGAACACACCGATAGGTGCTTGGCGGCAGACTCTTAACTTGAGTGTGGCAGCTAGCCAGACGAATACTAGAAAATTTCCTACCGCCAAGCTATGGTTTTTTTGCTTGGTGGTAGGGTATTTTCTAGTACTCGCCTGGCTAGCTACCACCCTCTTGTTAAGAATCTGTCGCCGTGCACCTATCGGTGTGTTCCGGCAGCCTCACTTGAGAGCCAGTTCCCAGTCCAGGTGTAGCGTGGCGCCATCTTCGACCACATCTTCACTTAACATCAGGTGACTTGTGGTCAAACGCTCCCCTGTAAAAGGTAAAAAAAATATGGTTTCATCACGCTGTTTTCCTTCACCGAAAGCTCCAGTTGATTGTAGGATTCGAACCCAAGTCCTAGGGATCGCAAGCCAACGTCACCATATCGATAGAATACACTTCATGAGCAGCAATACTGTCGAGAACCGACAACCGTTGGGGTAGACGTGTTCTTGAGTAGAGACCGCGACTTGGCAAACATAGTGTAGGACGCCCTGCGACTAGGTGGAGCGACGACTTGCGCCGAGTGGCTGGCAGTGGTTGGACGAGGAAAGCCGAAGACCGGGCTCAGTGGCGTATCACGGGAGAGGCCTATGTCCAGCAGTGGACTGATGCAGGCTGATGATGATGATGAATACTGTCGTTAGTATCGATAGTACTTTCTCAGATGAAAACTATTGATAGTCTTACTATAGATAGTTCGGCAACACTATACTACAAAATGCCCTACCACAAAGCACGTTGTATGTAGTTTCCTACACCTCCAAACCGTGATGCGACTATCACAAAACCCTACCAAATTAAAGTCACTGTCTTATTAACAAGAAAATCACCCCAGCCGGCCGTCGTCGGCTCGCAATTTATAGCCCTCCGTCAAACCGAATTTTATCGAAGAAAAATACATCTTTTTCATCCCAACCGGTTTGTCAACGTCTCTGAGCGATTCGCCGAATGGCAGCCATTTTATATTACAGTGAACGACGTAGACGGTTCGACGATCAACTTACCATTCGGCGAAATGATTTTTTATCGGAATAAGCGACGGTTTGGGCGGGCGGGTATTTGTCATTTTGTCGTATGTGGAACTCGGTGAGTTATTAACATAATTTGTTAATTATCATAGCCTTTAATTAAATTTTAATGTGCTGATATAATGTCAGTGTGTTACATACAGATGTTTATGAATTTACATAGTATTTTTTTATCGGAATAAGCGACGGTTAGTGCGGGCGGGTATTTGTCATTTTGTCGTAAGTGGAACTCGGTGAGTTATTAACATAATTTGTTAATTTTTATAGCGAATATTTTTGTTAATTTTCATAGCACGTAATTTAGTTTTTATATTGGTTACATAATGTCAGTGTGTTGAAATTGACATAGCCGGAATGTCCAAAAACCACACATTCAAGGGCATGCGACATCTACCACTGCACTGGGCCAGCGTAGTTGATTACGGGCATAACGACCCATACACCTACTTACTCTGAGGCCGTTTTATAGAATGACGCTCAAACAGTAATCTCAACTTATAACAGATTTGAGTCTGTCATTTGATACAAACATGTCACTCAATCGCTACTCAAACATTGAGTGAAGGCTTGAGATCCAGCAGTGGGAACCTAATACGATGATCGTAATGGCTCATTTCTATAATAATGTACTCGTAGATAAGAAAATAAGGTTACCGCACATCGAATAAATTGTACTAACACTCACCCCTTTCCCCCACTAAACATATTACAGACTTAACAATCTACGCGAGCTGGCAACGCGACAAGTGAAAAACTACGGCATTTCCCATGTTAAAACAGACTATAACTCTCACGCGGTCGGGTCTGCATTTCCTTGCGAAGATGAGCCCGCGCCGAGTCTAAGAGATTTATATGCCCCTTGCGGAAATTGACTGGTGGCCCGCTAGCTATATTAAATTGTATTTTATTGATAAATAAGGTTGAAGTTGGGATGATAGTTTAAATTTGTTTTTTGTGATACTTTGGTTCATTCTTTTATTTTTCAAAATCTCGTTTAATACCTATTTATGAAAAAGTGAGAAATTAAGGAATACTTACGTATTGCGTTCCATGCAATTTTCATTTGCGATGCGTTTTTATTATGTAAGTATGTACATATACTTTTTTAATGTATAACCTTTTTGACAGCTACAAAATTCAGTCATTGGAGTCTTTTTGACAGCTACAAATTCTGTCATTTGTTTTCTCCTGCTAGGCGCGTTAGTAGCTCTATTATAATAATTAATACTGCGTAGGTGCCATAAACCGAAATTTACAGACAATTCAAAAACTCGTATCTATGCTAATTAAGAATCTATGCCTTAGTATTTAATTGGTCACCCGCAGATATTGGTGACACTTTCCACAAAAAATATAGCAGTAACTACCGCATCTTATCGTCTTACATGCATAATTGCATTCTCCATTTCAAACTCACCCACAAAGCAAGTAAAACATATAATATTCAATCAATGCAAGTTCACAATCAAAAATACGTCAGACAAATGTCATATTTCATTTTTACACAACCACAGAACTACATACGCGTAGACCCGGCATCAGACAAAGCGGCGGGGAGAGGCGGGGCGCGACGTAACGTGTACCGTGCGGACGTGCATAAATTCAGCGCTCTCGAGCCGTTTGTGCGTGAAATAGAAACCCAGCGCGGCATTGTGCCGCGTGTCACTTGCATTATGTGTGATGTATTAGTTGTGTGCTTTGCTTGTGTCGCGTCTGCTTGTTCTTATATCTGTGGCGCTTTGTTTTTGTTATAGTTTGTAAAGGTTTTTCGGGTTTATCTTGTACCTTGTGCGCGGTTCATTTAGTGTCAACTAATTATTGTTATTATGCACAGTGATCAATGTTATATCAAATAGAGCAAAATTTGCTTTTACCTCGATTGGACCTGAATAATATGAAACAAAGAAGTAGGAAAGGAGATTTTTGAAGGAATTAAATGAACAAGTTCTATCAAAATAATTGGTCCATTTTTCAAATTCTTAAATCTCTTAAAGTTCTTAGCTGATATTTTTGAAAGTAGGCTTCTGTGATTTTTTTCATGTTTTTTTTATATCGTCGACTTTATTGTTACTCACCACTAGAGGGCGTGGGTGAAGCTGCCAGGGGGCGCTTGTAAATACATCAAGATTAATAGTTAACTAGAAAACAAAAAAACCGATTATGTAAATATGTAGTATTTTATGTAATTGAAATATCTCGCTTTAAATTAAAAAATTCTATCATAATCGAGAGAGCTCCAAATATGGATCGTTTATAGACTCGTCAATTGTTTGCAACTTCACTATCAGATCTGCCATGTTCAGAAAATATGCCGCCAAAGACAATATTTTCGCTTATCTGTCTAATTTATGGGAGAACTTGTCGTAACTTGGTCACTTAGCGATCGGAGCAGACGTCGAAGATAAAATTACACTTTTGCCGCTGTAGGGCTTTGTTTGAGACGGCATTGTTTTCGAAGCCGTAAATAACAGTGTTCTGTGTCGGCCTTTCAATGCTATCAACTTTTCTGGGTTTATTTTCATCGAGAGCATCGTGTATTCAATATTCTTCAAAATTATTCTTACTACTAGCTGCGCCCGCTGTTTCACCTGCGTCTTTTCGTTAACCCGCAGAAAATTTTTCCGGGACAAAAAGTAGCCTATGTGTTAATCCAGGGTATAAGCTATCTCCATTTTATCGAAAACGGTTTAGTAGTTACGGTGATTCGTGGTAACAAACATTCACACACACACTTTCGCATTTATAATAATACTAGTAGGACTACTAATTTTCACTCCATCCAACAACATCTATTCTACGAGCTCCACCAGATACCTACCATAACCAACATAATAGAGTTTCCCCTCTATAATTTAATAAAATATAACCTCACATTTCTTCTAGTGCCACTTTTACAATGTACCCTGGTATGTAATGCAACACGGGTGCTGGCAATTTGAAGGAACTGTATGGGGCTGATGCAACGATAATGTTGGTTTTCCATTTCCAATGTTTATTAGGTTCAGGAATATAAGAGGAATCTGAAGAATTTTATTCGATTGATTGCCTTGAAGTTCCATTTGGTGTTGTTTCTGAATAAAAGACATTTTGCTATTGGAAATCCATTTCTAAGGCTCACGATTTTGATTGTTGTTGATAAAATTATGTGTCTAATGGTACGTTAACTTGACAATTTGACAAAAAATAAAAAATTAAGAATCTTGTTTATATTAATTACACTCTTCATGTAAAGTGATAAATCAAAGATTTCGTTTAACGTTGGTATTACTATTTAGTACACATAATTATGTCTTAGGCCTAGTACAAGGTACATAAGGAATGACAGTATTTTAGCAAGCAGACGCGGAACAAACTGACACTTATTTCCTGTCAAATATAAACCATAACTTCACTTGCTAAGAAAAATTGTCACACCCAGTCATCACCTGTCACACCTTCAACCACTCTGTACACATGCTATCACCACAGTGCTACCCTCGCACACGGGGGTGACAAACATGCCTCCGTTTATAATCGTTCACCGCAGGAGCGTTAAACACAGCAACCTATAAAAATTGCGAAAAAACCATAAATTTGCCGCAAATATTCAATTATAGTGCCTGTCTATGGGGGAGAGCAAGTGCAGTTATGGACAAAGACATCTGGGGTGAAGTGTGGGTGATAATTTAATATTTTTGGTCAATTTCGCTTGGAAAAACTCACAAAAACACAGCATTTGTAGCCCTAGCTTTTTTGCAATTTTCAACAATCTATAAATAATAATACGAGTAAAGTAAGAGAAGATAGAAACTTTTATAATTAAGTATCAAGATGCAAAATTTGTATGTTTGGATCTATATAGGAGGTAAGTAAATTATCTTTAGTACTATACTAATCACAAAATAAAAGGCCCGTTTTGGCATTTGTCTTTTCGACGTAAATAGTGACTGCACCAAACGACTCGGTACTCGATACTTGCGATAAATCGATTCAAATTTGATCGATTTGAATATGTATTGTAAAGTGCATTGGATTAAAGTTCTGATTAGAAAATTTTACTTAAAATTTGATATTGTAGGTATTTTGAAATGATACAATGTTACGATAGTTCTATTTTCTTTAATTTAATATGATTGTACCAATGACATTCACTCAATCACAAAAAAAACGAGAAACGTGAATCTTCAGTCAATCTTTTTACAGCTTTGAGCTGGCTGGTGAAATTCAGTTATTAATTGTTCTTAACACTTGTACTTAAATATATAAAACCGGCCAAGTGCAAATAGGTCTTTAAAAAAAACGTATCTTGATCGATTGATTTTTTCTCTAACCGATTATATTATTAATAGTCTGTGGACGATGTGAAAAAATCGTTATGGACAGCACTAACCGAGTGGGGGTAATGAATAACAATGAAAAATGTACCTTCAAAACATTTAATCGGTAAAATATAGCAAACATTATGGGCGTGAACTGTCAAAACGGGCCTCTTATTTTGTGATTAGTTTAGATGATCTGATTTAGAAAATTCTTTCACTGTTATAAACCTACACTTTCCTCGAGTGGTATAGCCATGCTGGGAAAACTTGGAAATCATTCAAGCCTAGAAAGGAAGAGCTAAGATAACCAGTTAATAAGAGCCAATTTAAAGAAATTCTTGCAAAATTCAGTCCTTTTCCATCTGATGAAATCATTAATGGAAAGTAAGTATAATCAGGCCTTGAAGCACGCTTGTCGTGAAGAAATGACCACATAAAAATATACTACACAGGTCTCTCGGTCTATTAGCATTGCAATTTAACCTAACAAAGCTTATTTTCACGTTCACACATCGATTATTACAGGACGTGATGTCGGACACGCCGCAATTCCATCCGTCCACTCCGCGTCACGTTCGCGGCTCGTAGTAGGCACGGTCACGCCGCGCGCTCGCATTTGTCACGCGACTCGACCGCATTTAAAGCCCATCTGTCATTGCTCTTGGGTACGGCCACGAGCAAAGAAGATTTTGTACAGAAGCAGAAGAGAATAGAATCAACGAATCGGCCCGGCCATTCAAAGAGGTACTCGTAACATCGCCAGTCTCTTGGACATTGTACATGCGGGCAGCGATTTCAATTAGGTTTTTTATCTGTAGATGTTTAGTTAAAAATATGTAATTTAGTGCTTAGCGCCAAAAAATAACAATATTATTACAAAATACGATCTGTGTGCCAAGTCTACTAATAGAAAAAAATTGGCATTTAGACACTTTAGACTTACAACCCTTCAATTTAGTTTAAGTTTTTATCTTATTCACATCAGGAATCACGAAAATTAATAGAGACAGTTTTTCTTTTTTTTACATGGTAGTGTTTGACCACAAGTCAGCGACGACGTGGTCGAACGTGGTGCCATGCTACACTTGGGAAATGGCTCTCAAGTGGGCCTGCTGGAACACACCAATAGGTGCTTGGCGACAGGTTAACATGAGGCTGGTAGCTAGCCAGACGAGTACTAGAAAATGCCCAACCGCCAAACTATGTTTTCATCACGATGTTTGTTTTCAGGATCACACACTTGACTTCCAAAGATAAGTATTTCTCAAAATAGGTAGAACAATGGTATTCCGTCGCATAATCGCGTGTTGCTTCTATGTACCTCTTACCTAATCTATGGCCACCCCAAGCATCTGTTAGGTATCCGATTATTGCCGTGCCACCGGCCGTAAGTGCCGCGTTAAAATATTGCTCCTTCTTATAACACATAACATTAGAGTACTGCTGTGCAGACGCGTGTTGGAAATCACTCTTCTATCTGCATATCTTACTTCCTATTAATATTATAAACGTGAAAGTTTGTGAGTATGGATGTGGGGATGTTTGTTACTCCTTCACGCAAAAACTACAGAAGGGATTTGAATGTATTGTTCAATAGAGATAGCTTAGTACCCTGGATTAACACATAGGCTACTTTTTATCCCGGAAAAAGGTTTCCGCGGGATGACGCGGGTGGAACTGTGGGGCGCAGCTGCTTATAAATATTACTATTAAAAGGGTTTCGGGAAAATGCGAATCTGGACAAATATGTTCTATTTGAAAGTCTATTTTTCCTGAAATCTCTTATATTTGACACGCATCCCATTAAACACGTAGTAAGTTGTAACACAACCTCGCCCACAAGCCCCTTGTCAATTTAACTTCCACACCATTTACCATGCACCGTGTAGCGTCAAGCAAACAAGTAATTAACATTACAATTTGATGAAATATGATGAGCATTACCATCACAAATTGATAAGCTTTGATGAAGGCTGATGAACTATGCAGTAAGGCGCGCAGTCACAGTGGCAAGTGACACAATCATCCGGTTTAATGACGTCGTTAACTTGCACATTGTGAACACGCGCTTATGTTGAGCCAGACGAATGAGGTGGCATGCGGGAAGCTGACCTATTTACTGTCAAGTCTATGGAAATTATCTGTCGTAGATCTCTGAAGGAGGTTTTAGCTAGCTGGGCCCGGTATGTTAGGCGATGTTTGAATACAAAAGTTCACAGTAGACTTTTTTTGGCGGCAATTGAACCGTCGACTTTTTTGGCGACAATTCAACTGCCAACATGACAATTTAGTATTTTTTCTTAAATTTGTGTTTTTTCTCGTGATAATGTGTCATATTGGTGGATTATTAACCATAATGTGTACAAGTGTTTGCTGGGTCCCATGATATCATCATCATTATTAATATTTGGTACTAATCTCTGAGTTTAATTATATTTAATTCTTGACACTGGCATATACATAATCGATTATGGAATTAGTAACTTCCTAATTTTCATAATTCATTTATGTGCGCGAAGTCAGAGTAGATCCCAACTTTATAATATACGTATGTACTAACATCCTGCCCCAGTTACGCACAGGTAGCACTTAGCAAATAACCAAAAATTATTGCCTGAAAATTTTATCAAAATCGGTTTAACCGTTTTTGAGTCCATTATAGACGCACGACAGTGCTCTGCTCTGTTTTTTCCGAAGTACAATTAAATGATTATTCTATTCTATCATGAGTGCGATCTGTTAAACATTTCGCTATGACTACAACTGACGTTAGTTGTCTAAAATAATAAGGTACATGTTAAATTATCGTCAGTTTATCTCCCGTATACAAACTACACAAAACACGCTCGACGTTTTAGCGTACAGTGCCGTGCATTCGCATTATAAACCGGGAATTAACAACGTATTATAAAAGCATCAAGCTGGCCGCAGATTCAACGCGAGCCGTATCTATGAAAATTCAATTTGTCAACGTGTTTTTGCACTTTACTCTGCACTGGACGTAGAGCCTGTAGTGGGGTGTTTACGTTGATCCAGTGCTGGATTCGAGAAACTGTGGAATCGTTGCCAGTTTCCTAAAGGTATGAAATTTTTGCACAATAAACCTGATAAGCCCTATGTAGACCTACGACATTGAAAGAGTCACTAGGGATTGATGGATGCACATTGCGAAGAGCCGTACATGGTGGCGTTTAAGGGGGAGGTCTAATTTCTGCAGTGGACTTCTTCCGGGTGATAATGATGAATCCTGGTAGGAATCGGTGAAGGAATCGCATCACAGAAGACTTCAAGATAGTCAAGGTAGTGACTGGTTTAGTAGACTTGAAGAAGTTTTTTTTAATGCAATTATTTAAAACTAAACATTACTACAATACTACTAATGTTTAAATAGCAACATCTTCAGTACTACACTGTAATTATTATTAATTAATAATCCAGACTATATAAACCTGGATTATTAATTTATATTATTAACAGTGTAGTACTTAATCCATAAAAACATTAAAAATAAAAAAGTAACTCTCTCTTTGCCTATGCCTATTCGTTACCTTTCATGCCTAGATAACAAAACAGATTTTGATGAAATTCAGCTTGGAAATAGTTTGAATCATGAATATTACTCCATAGAGGAATATTTGTGTGACCGTAGCAGCGGCCATTAAATTTAAGACATTAAATTTTAATTTTTTTTTCTGTAATATATATTTGTAATCTGTAATATAATGTTATGTGTGTTGTGTGTAATATTATAATTTAGTAATGTTAATTTCCAATATAAAATTTATTTGTATTGGAATAAATAAATGAAAATGAAAAAATGAAGAACTTATAACAATTTTTATCGCAATTAACATTACGAGGGTAACACCGCGAGCAACAGCTAGTAAAGTTATAAATAAGTATTACAATTACTAATTAATCAGTTAATTACTTGGTTTGGCGCATTTGAGGTACTCTTTCCATCTTGCTTCAATGACGCCAAAGTATATTACATCTTTCATTTAGGCCAGCATAATAAATTGACTCCCAAACCACGAGAACCGCTGGTATGAAATAACTTGAACACAAAACGAACTTAACCATTCCGCTCACTGGAACGCTCTAAACTGACTCGTTATATTTGCATTCTGTTGAGAGCAATCTACAATGCAAACTCGCTTGTGTAATACGTCACGGGCTCCGAATGCTCCGATAGATTGTGTGCTGTTAATAGTGGCCTAAAGTGTATGTAATGGGATATTGAAATTGATTTTGCGCTAGCTTTTCCATTAACAGTTGTTTGCAAGATGATCTGACTATTTGCACGTGTAATCTGCTGCAATCATTGATGCAACGAATGGGGAAGATGAGGTACTGGGTTCACGAGCATAGACCGTTTATATTAGGTTTATTATTCGAAGGACGGGGGAGGGCAAAGAAGGATTTCTTTGCCCTCCCTCGTCCTCCATAACTGGGGCCTAGACGACGGACCTGGGGAGGTTCGTCGCGGAAGAGTTCCAACGCGCGCCCGTAGCCCCGATACAAGGCACTTAGTTGGTAGAAAACATCCAGGAGTCCAACATAACCCGCTCGCCTCCTAAGCGAGGGGGTATGCGACAAGTCCAATTGTTTATATTCCTCTATAAGTCCAAAACGATTCGATTATCTAAAGCTGGCACTTTCACTGTACCCACACTAAAGCAACTTCATTAAACAGTAGTAAAAACAAAACAATAACAATCTCTGTCACACTCATAACCTTTACCGCGTGCAAAAGAGACAAAAATACCTTTCACGATACGTTTGCAGTACGACATCATGCCGCGCGCTTATTCACAGACAAATGTGTGAATGTGTTATACGTGCCAGTTTTAGATTAAACTGGCAACAAGTTTTACTAACAAACGCCAGCACATTGCTAATAAATAATGAATATTGTAACTTTATTATAATGAAGCGAGTCTCAGGGGGCGGCGTGGTAAACAGTAACTAGATTGGTTATGTTATTAATCATATTTGTATCGGGTTTGAAAAGCTACGCGTTGGTATTGATTAAGCCTTGGGCCTTGGTAGCCTCACTCACCCCGCATGCGACTTTGGAATATAGCTAAAAATAATCAAGGCAATATTTGCGATCAATAGCTCCGAGGTCCTCTGAGTAAAATTACTTTTTTTTTTAACAATCCTATATTAATAAAGAAACAGGTTAATACAGGTGGCACATTAAATTAATATTTTTGATACATCATTTGTAAGATTTATAAATTGAATATATAATGGGTTTTTTTTACACTAACAGCACAAGACACTTGATGTTAAATGACTACGTACGTGGAGAAAAGTGGCACTGTATGAATGTCCTACCACCAAACTATGGTTTTATCCCCTTTTTTTCCTTAGCCAAAAGCTCAAGCTCATTGTATGATCTACAGGCACGACCAATGGCTACGATCTACGAGTCTACGATGCATCTACGTAACTACGAAAATATTCTACGGAACACGTAGCTGCTACACACTCTGTTGCTTTGCGCAATGTGTCTATCTAGCTCTCAGAATCTGCAAGTTGAAGTGGCAATGGGCAGGCCACATCGCTCGACGAACCGATAACCGATGGGGAAGAAAGGTTCTCGAGTGGCGACCACGAACCGGAAGACGCTCTGTAGGTAGGTCCATCACTAGGTGGCCGACGACATTGTAAGAGTCGCAGGGAGCCGATGGATGCAAATGCAAATGGTGGCGTTCCTATGTTCAGCAGTGGACTTGTTTCAACTGAGGATGAAGCTAAAAACAATTCTATTACATCAGAATTAAGTAGACAATAGTGTGTTCAATCGAGTGATCAGCGAACAACGTTCGAACAATTGTTTGTTCATGTCATATGAACGCGTCAAAGCTAATCCGCAACATCCCAGCGAATTGGAATTTTACAACATCTTTGATTACTTATTGCAAACTGCATTTTCTGTCTTATGCTGCGGTGATAGGTTGCATTTTAATGTGGGTAGGTGGCAGGGTTAATTTTGTATGATTTTGCATGCCATAGTCGATGTTAGCAATGCAGATTGGCCTGTCCAGTAATATGCAAATAGTGTTGGCCCGCCCGTATTGGGGTTCTGACCCCGTACTGGTCCTTCGGTTGTTATCAATTATATTGTATACTAGCTGTTCTCCGTGGTTTCACCCGCGTGTGCTAAAGTTTATCGCGATAAAAAGTATCCAGTATCCTTCCTCAGGGTTCAAGCTATCTCCGTACCAAATTTCATTTAAATCGGTGCAGTAGTTTAGACGTGAAAGCGTTCCTGCGGGATAACAGGAAGACGCGGGTGAAACCGTGGGGCATAACTAGTTGATAATAATCGTTTAAGAACGACTGGGCCAGCACAATCGCTTCTTCGATAAGGATAGTTTTTACAATAACACGCCTTAACCCAATCAGCCGCCCATCTCCCTGCCTACTCATTCAGTCGAATAATTCGCATAATAATGCCGACTCCGCATTAGGAATTCGCATACGATTAAGAGATGATCAGCCGGTCTGAGCAAACCAGGATTAACGAAGTTTGAGCAAACATTTGAGGAGATTGCGTCGGATTTGTATAATTGGTGATCAGCGGTTTGAAATGCATGGTAGTTTTATTTGACTGGGTCCGTACAGTGGCTGGGGCTGATTATAGAAGCCGCAGAACCGACAACCGTTGGGGTTGGACGTGTTCTTGAGTGGAGACCGCGACTTGGCAAACGTAGTGTAGGACGCCCTGCGACAAGGTGGAGCAAAGACTTGCGCCGAGTGGCTGCCAGTAGTTGGAGAGCCGAAGACCGGGCTCAGCGACGTACCTTGCTCGTTTCTTTTTTGTTTGTTACTCAATCATAAAAAAACATGCCATAACAGCTAAACAGATTTAGTTAATATTTATTAATTTAATAGTTTGAAGGTAGAATCTAGGAAACCCAAGTAAGAAAAGCTGCGGCGCGCAGCTAGTGTGAAATATTTTCGACGTATTATATTTTCAATTTCTCGTACAGAAGTTATAAAATACTTAACACACGTAAATCACCTAGTTAAAAATAAACTCTATGATATAAAAAGTCTGTGTCAATGCAAAATAAACCAAAAGATCAAAAAATCTGATGCAAAAAGTTGTCTGCGACCGTGACAGGACTCGAACCTGCAATCTTCGGATCCGAAGTCCGACGCCTTATCCATTAGGCCACACGGTCTTATAGTAGGATGTCAAAATAGTCATTTACAAACAGTCTCTGATCGATCCAATAACAATTTGACCAAAAGAAAAAGCATCAATGTTTACAAAGAATTTGTAGAAATAAAAAATGATTTCAGCGATTTAGAACAATTTTTATGCTGCAAACTGTAAACACACAAAAACATTCGTATCATGTACGCTTATTACACCATTATGAATTACATATTTACAATTAAAATTATACTAATTTATGAAATCTATCTTATGTAATGATTAAGTAAAATAATAGATATATTATTTAAATAACTAATTAGTAAAATAACGATAAAAAAGATAAACCGGTCATAAAATTAAATATCATAATTCTAAATAAAATAAACACTTTCTCTGATAAGTAATGTCATGTCAATAAAATCATCATCATCATCGTCATCATCATCACAAGAAGTCTACAGCTGAACATATGCCTTCTCTCCTGAACCCCAAAGCACACGGCTCTTGCACGGAAATTTTCATCCATTACGACTCCTATAGGGCATTTTTAGTGCCCGTCTATAGCTAGCTACCATCCTAAGCACCTATCGGTGTGTTCCGGCGGACGTAGCGTGATGCCAACTTCGACCACATCGTCACTTAACATCAGGTGTATTGAGGTCAAAGACTACCCTCTATCACCCCAGTCCCACGGTTGGTCGTCTGGTCTGGAGCGGTTTGATTTGTTGAAAAATAAAAATTAAGAACGATCAAACGCGCACGTCAACGTCAGAAAGTCACAGGGTGTATTCGACATTCAAGGGACCCGATTATAAGATGTCAAAAAAAGAAAGAACAAACAAACGACAGGAGCTCTACTAGTAGACGATGCTTAGCGCCAGAGTCTTAAGAGTGGTAGCCAAGCGAGCACTAGAAATGCTCCACCAAGCAAACTCTAATTGAAATAATCTATTTTCTTATACAAAGCACGTTCAAAGGGTTTATATAAATCCGATACACGCGTAATACGTCCGCTATCATAACAAGCAAACTGATCTATATTCACTGACAGAATACGTAACGAGACAGTTTGCTACAAATTTTAAGGCAGTGGTTGTGTTGACGAGGGGAGAGAGTAGTTTTTAATAACGCGAGAACTCGGATGCCGACCACGGGTGTTAATCGGAACTCGTTTTGGGGCTTCTACACAAAACTACGAATTCGCATCGCATTCTTATCGCAAATATCTGCGAGCTCGCATGAATGCACCACAAGAACTTCACATCTGATTTGCATCGCGCCGCATCGCATCGCAGTTTTGTGTGAAAGTAAACATAGGGTCTCCCTATGTTTACAGGGTAGCATTTGAACCACAAGTAACCTGATGTTGAGTGACGAGGCAGTCGAAGATGACGCTACGCTACTGCCGGTACACAACGGTATCCATTTTGCGACAGATTATAAGATTTTTAAACTTTTCAGTAATCAGTAACCGAGTTAACGTAGAGACATTAAAATCCTTTAAAACTTACAAGGAATAAAGCTTTGTTAATTTACGTCCCTATCTGAATGTCATATACTCTTGGTAAAAACTACTTACCTTATGTAATAATAATGAGAATTTACTGACGTATCAGATTCCGCTGTCGTTCTCACTTTTCCTTACACGCATTGATCGCTATAGCTTCCGCTCTCGCTCCGCCTATCACCATACATTAGCCGTGCTTCAACCAAATTGAGCAATCACGTCGATACGTTTATTGGTACAGCATATCGCGAATCGTTAAAAACTCTCATTTGTTTCAGTATATTTTCGCTTTTTTTTCCAACGACAGTAAAATTCCCAACCATTGCTAGGTATATAAAAACGTATACGATATCTCATACCTAAGCATTTCTTCTCTATTTTAATCTGAGATACATAATTTTTTCGAGCGTAAGTACTTATTGTAGTTTTTTTATGTGCTTTGAGGCGGTTTTACATAAGAAGGAAAATGCTGACCAAATTTTGTAGGAAAATTATATTTTCTATTAAAGCATTCGGCACTATTATTTTTGGATTTTCATTAGAACTATTATTTGAAGAAACTCTGATTCCTGAAGTGGGAAAATACAGACATTGATAAGGATGATGTTACGTGACTTAGGATCGTGTGATAACGGTCAAATGCTGAACTTACTACTTTGGTATAAAAACCGGTCAAATGCGAGTAAGACTCGCGCAGCGGGGGTTCCTACAAATTATTGATGCTTATTTATTTTCTTTTACTTGTGCTGGGCCTTACTTTTTGCCAAATTTCATGATTTTGGATCAACGGGAAATATTAGATAGAAAAAAAACTAGAATATAGAGCGATGGTGGCCGAACGGTTAGACGTGCTACTAACAAGACGCTGACACCGAGTTCGAATCCTCTCGCCCCGCACCTATGACTTAATAAGCTATGTGCGGATTTTCCATCGCTAAAAACGATGAAGGAAAACATCGTGAGGAAACCGGCATGCCCAAGAACTGCAACATTCAAGGGCATGCGACATCTACCAACCCGCATTGGGCCAGCGTGGTAGATTACAGCCCATACTCTTTCTCCGAGAAAAGGCCAGAGTCCCAGCAGTGGGAACGTGAAAGGCTGATAATGATGGGAAACACCTTATATTATGTATTAATTTATTTGAGATTGTCAAAATATGCGGTAGAAATAGCTATATTTCTTAAATGCGTTGACTTAGAAGCCTGATTATCTTTACAGCTCTAAGAGACAGTAGACAATAGAATTTAATGTTAAATTGAAATTAATACTTCCACGCATTTCTGACAAAAAGGGTCTCGGCAGGCAGAAGGACAACGAAGTAATGCTATACGGGTTCCCTTTTACAGATTAGCAAACAAGCTGACGGCCCGCCTGATGGAAAGCGGTCACCGTCGCCTATGGACATCTGCAACACCAGGGGAGTTGCCGATGCGTTGCCGACCTTTAAGAACTCTTTTTACACCCATCTTGAAGGATTGCAATCTGTAGCACAGCGGAAACACTTGTGGGGGAAGCTCTTTCCACATTTTGCAAGTATGCGGGAGAAAGGAGCGCATAAATCGCGAGGTGTGGGATTTCCAAGACTCGATAATGTGTGGATGAGCTTTGTTCCGATGACGAGATGATCGGTGGTAGAACCGTGATGGAGGGATGAGATTGAATAGCTCTTCCGAGCATTCCCCCGTTGTATATTCGGTAGAATATACACAGCGAGCCAATGTCCCTGCGAAGGCTCAGCGGCTCAAGACGGTCCGACAGCTGGGGGTCATCGACAATTCGGATCGTTCTACGTTGGATTGCGTCGAGGGACTGGAGTTGATATTTGGGTGCACCGTTCCAAAGATGAGAGCAGTATTCCACGTGAGGACGGACTTTCGATTTACGGATCCTTAAAACGTGGGAAAGTAGCGGGGTTTTGTTCTACAGCGATTTTTCTGACAATGCGAAAACCTCTTATAAATACCCAGGGATAAACCGCCGTCACACGTGCTCCCTCCCTATGAAATATGAGCTAGCTTTTACAAAGTTCCGTACTAAACTGGAATTTTAAACACAACTTGGCCATTACGCTGGCGGAACAACAATGATGATGGATACCAGTTCTAGATAGTTCTATAACTTGTAAACTAAGATTCTTCAAGATTATAATGTTATACAATAGAAGGATTGTAATTGCAAGGGTCCATGAGCCAAAAAAATCAATATTATTACAAAAATACGATTTATGTGCCAAGACTAATAAAATGAAAAAAATAATTGCAAGATAAAATTAGCACATATATAACCTTTACACTAACAACTCTTCAATTTCATCCGTATTATTAGTGATTTGAGTGAATCTCCGCTAATATATTAAACTATTTGCTATACCCAGGCTTAAAAATAGTAAACATTTTTTTACACTCAAGGGCATGCGACATCTACCAACCCGCACTGGGCCAGCGTGGTAGATTACAGCCCATACTCTCTCTCTGAGAGAAGGTCAGAGTCCCAGCAATCGGAACGTGAAAGGCTGATGATGATTTTCTAACATTTATTCGCCTAAAATAACAATTAAAGTAGGGATTACAATTTTAAAAGACCCCTGAATAACGCAGGTCAAGTCAAGTCACTTTTCAATTCAAAAATACTAAAATAATGTCTGGTGGAGGACTGGCAGGAGGTGGCGCAGGACAGACCGAAGTGGCGTCTTTTGTTATCGGAGGCCAAGACTCACTTTGGGTCGTTGCGCCATCTCAGTTAGTTTAGTTTAAAATAATGTCGGTAAATCCGTTTGGGAGCCACGATGCTACAGGCAGACACGTTTAACTTATAACACCCTTCTGTTTTCGTCGGGGGTTAGTAAAAAGATGTTAACTCTTTTCAGATATGTAAACCTTTTTAATGTTTTGTATAATAGAAAAGAAACAAGACTAAAAATACAATGCTCAAAATACTTCTACGAATCTAAAAGTCTCGTTTTTCTCTCGTTACTACCGTTACCATACATCACGTTTCATCTAGAAGCTCTTGCGAAATCTCGCAAGCCTATACTTAAAAAAACGGCATTCATGTGAATAAAAAAGGATTTTTGGAGAGAAATTTCATATTCCAGGTCTCTGACTGATGCCTAGATTATGTTAAGTTTTATTTTTATACATACACTTAGGTGGTAAAGGTTTCGTTTCAAAAAGGTTTGCTTTAAAGGTACCTAACAATAGGCATTATAAGGCGTAAATAGTTTCTATATAGTGTTGTAAACTACCAAGGTCAATAGCATTTATAATTATTAGGTTAGCAAACAAGCTGACGGCCCGCCTGATGGAAAGCGGTCACCATCGCCTAGGGGCATCTGCAACACCAGGGGAGTTGCCGATGCGTTGCCAACCTTTAAGAACTCTTTTATCACCCATCTTGAAGGATTGCACACTTAAGAGAACACACTTGAACACTTCTTGAACACTCAAGAGTCTTATCGTGATCATGCCGCTTGCAACACCGAAATATCGAGAACTCAAACAAAATATAGACTAGAGTTACGTTTTTCCAAATATATTACGGAACACCAAAGAAAAACTCAAATTAAAAACATAGCTCGCAAAAAATCTCCTATCTCCACATTTTTAATAATGTTAAGTGTATGAGTAAATTCCAAGTTTTTTCACGGAATAAACATAACTTGTTAGTCTGGAAAACAGATTTAAAGGTACACATGGCATTTAAATGAAATTTATTATGCTGAGTTACTAAAAATAGGATTGAAAGAAGGATGGGAGTAAGGGATGAGATCAGCAGTGAAGGTTTTCTGGCTGATGATGATGATAAAAAAGATGCCATTCGCCTGATGATGCATCAGCTTGCTCCTTACAACCGATGACGACTGATGTTCTCTTCTGGTTTGACTACGAGTCACCAGATCACAGATGTTAATTGGCGATATGGTCGATGGTGGCGTCATGCTACACCTGGATTGGGAACTGGCTTACAAGTAAGGCTGCCAGAATACAGCGATAGGTGCCTGGCTACAGATTCTTAACTCGATAGCTAGCCAGGCGAGTACGTCAAAATATCCATCCATACAAACTTTCCGATATACAGATGTATATCTATATAATTATGTAGGAACACTGGAACTCTGCTTGATTCCTCATCTTTTAGAATAGCGACTTCCCTCCGCTTGGGTGCATCGTGCTGCGCTCCTCACCGCTGCCAGTGTGGCAGTGCCGTCGACCAGCTCGGTCACCACGGTCTTTCCTGCACAAGAAGCGCAGGTAGGATACCCCGCCACACCGCTCTTAACGATCTCATCCGCCGGGCTCTTACCACCGCCAACTGCGCGGCCGTTTTGGAACCAAACGGCCTCGTTCGTGGCGATGGTAAGAGACCGGATGGTATGACATTAATCCCGTGGAAGATGGGGCGGCCTTTGGTGTGGGACGCTACTTGTGTCGACACCCTAGCGCCGTCACATCTTCCTACAACTAAAAATAGGGCTGGTGCGGCGGCTGAATCTGCAGAGGGCCTCAAAAGGCGCAAATATGGTAATCTCGACAGTGGATACATATTTGAGCCTTTTGGGGTCGAAACGCTTGGACCGTGGGGACCGGGAGCGAAATCGATATATAATGATATATCAAAGCGACTGGTCGATGCTACCCGTGACCAAAATGCTGGCCGTTATTTTGCGCAACGAATAAGCATTGCCGTTCAACGCGGCAATGCGGCCAGCATTTTGGGAACGTTGCCAACTGGTAGTGGTTTATTAGATTAAGTAGTTTGTTTAGTTTGATAGGTAGTTTTATTTTACATTTTAAGGTTTAGTTAAGTGTTTTTATTTTGATCTATAATAGAGCATACATTGCAATAAACTATTGATTATTACTCATTATGTAGGTACCTAAAAGAAAGTCGTGTCATAGTTACACTATTTATAACTCAAGAACGGCTGAACCGATTTGGCTGAAAATCGGTGGGAAGGTAGCTTAGAACCAGGAGACAGACATAGGCTACTTTTTATCCCGGAAAAGCTTCCTACGGGATAACGGTAAGACGCGGGTGAAACCGCGGGGCCCAGCTAGTATCAAATATTAGTGAGATAGAGTAATTCGATTGTTATGTATATTATATTAAAATATATACACAATAACGTTCACACAACTCTACAAAATCTATTTTTTTCACCCTACCCAATATACAATACTTGATAAGTACTCGTTTATGTCTAAAAATATTTCACATTCGAGTTATCAGACTTTCATCTCATCTCTACTCTAACAAACCTAATGCACGAGAGAAATTTAAGGTATTTTTAAAAACGTTTTGGAGCTTAGCTCATACATTTAATGGAGTTGCCATTAGCTTAGCCGGCTTTCAGTTCTGTGTTGCCAGTTTTTAGTTTCCATAAAGCCTATGAAAGGCTTTTCGGCAAATGCCGTATCATGTTTCTCTTCCATTGAAGAGGTTATTATTTCTAATTAAAATTGTATGTTAATATTTATGTACCTGTTTAATTTTATTTCTAGAGGGTTCATTCCCTAAAACAATAATTAAAAGAAATCCCCTTTTAGTATACAGTATAATCTCACTAATCCGGCACTTCGATAGATCGGCACGTCCAATAATTCGGCACCCTCCGCCCACACCTCCCTTTCCCCTCTATACCAGGTCGCTGCGTCATCGACTAGCAGTCTAACCTCAAAACTTATCACGTGCACGTGCTAAGGTATTGTTTCTTTCAAGTGAGACTAGTTTATAGTTAAAAATGTCAAATAAACGCAAACACAAAACACCCGATTTAAATAATAAAACGGAGATAATAAAATTTATTTATTACCGATGACTTTTTCAGTATAACCCAGTAATCCGAACATTCCAATAATCCGGCACCCTCCAGTTTTTAATAGTACCGGATTAGTGAGATTACACTGTACTTTTAAATGCTACTAATATTATAAACAAAGAAAGTTTGTGAGTAGGTATGGATGGATGGATGGATGCTTGTTACTCTTTCACGCAAAAACTACTGAACGGATTTGAATGAAATTCGGAATGGAGATAGCTTATACCGCGGATTAACACATAGGCTACTTTTTATCCTAGAAAAAGGTTCCTGCGGGATAACGGGAAGACAGACAGTTCCCAGTCCAGGTGTAGCGTGGTGCCATCTTCGACCACATCGTCACTTAACATCAGGTGACTTGTGATCAAACGCTACCCTGTAAATAGTAAATAATAATAATAATAAGACGCGAGTGAAACCGCGGGGCGCAACTAGTATTCCCTATATTGATAAGCCACTGCAATATACCTAATCAACGTGTGTGGTGCCCTAAGGACTTCAAAGTGGATGGACTCATCATCATCATTATCAGCCTTCCACGTTCCCACTGCTGGGACTCTGGCCTTCTCTCAGAGAGAGAGTATGGGCTATAATCTACCACGCTGGCCCAGTGCGGGTTGGTAGATGTCACATGCCCTTGAAAATGTTGCAGTTCTTGGGCATGCCGGTTTCCTCACGATGTTTTCCTTCACCGTTTTGAGCGATGGCAAATCCGCACATAACTTATTAAGTCATAGGTACGAGGCCGAGAGGATTCGAACTCGGTGTCGGCGTCTTGTAAGTCGCACGCCAAACCGTTCGGCCACCATCGCCAAAGTGGATGGACTGATTTTGATTAAATTTTCAGGCAATCTACAGATTAGCCCAGCGGGTGATCCTGTAAAGTTTAGTAATGATTGAATAAAAAATAATTATTTGGCAGTTTTGTATAATATTTTTCCTACTCAGTATTGTAAAAGAAAATAGATTTGATTGTCTGTTTGCCCTGGATAAATTAAAAAAACAATTGACCCAAATATGACAAAATTTGGTAGGGAGATCATTTGAACCCTGTGCGGAAGGGCATAGAATAGTCAATAGTCAATTTTATTTATTCAATAGGATACATTGTGATCACTTTAAAACGTCAAACTTAAAACTAGCTACGCCTGTTCCAACCTCCTTACGCCGGCAAAAGAACAGGCAAGAAACGCCCGGCAGGTATTTTTTTTGGCGCGATCACATTGACAATTTTATTCTTATTACTAATTCATTGAATAGAAAAGGATGATCACGCAGGTGAAACCGCTAGATCGCAGCTTAGTATCTCTTCTAATTTGTAATTTGTTACAACTTGATAATTTGTTAGTTCTCACCGCGTCATAAAGAGGGCACCCTGGGCGCTTGGGCGCTTAATTCGTTAATCTTTCAAAGTCGAACGACCCTATTAAAGTTGGCCAACTTTAACCTAAGTTAAATTATATTGATGTAAATTTTTTAACTTGGTCCATTTTTTGCATCCCCGCGGTGGGCCCTGAATAATACAGCGCTAAAAGCACAGCTAATTAAAAGTTAGAAACTGAGGGACAATGTAGTTTACCGTAGGGTTGGGAGGGGGTTCTGTTCGCGTGTAGGTATGATGTTATGAACGAGATTAGTGGTTGTTTTGCTTTCATAATTTTAATTTTAAATTTGCTACTCTGTGCCTCTGTGGGTACTACAACACACTTTGTGGAGAGCACTGTGCGGTTATTCGTACGAAATGAATAACCATAAAAAATAGAAAATGAGAACTACATACTTACTTTAAATTAAAAAAAATATCCATTATTACCTTTCACGTTCCCACTGCTGGGACTCCGGCCTTCTCTCACAGAGAGAGTATGGGCTGTAATCTACCACGCTGGCCCAGTGCGGGTTGGTAGATGTCGCATGCCCTTGAATGTTGCAGTTCTTGGACATGCCGGTTTCCTCACGATGTTTTCCTTCACCGTTTTGAGCAATGGCAAATCCGCACATAACTTATTGAGTCATAGGTGCGGGGCCGAGAGGATTCGAACTCGGTGTCGGCGTCTTGTAAGTCAAAAAAAAAATTATTAAAAATTAAATAATTTCCTAACTACATCATATCCTACTAATACTACTTCCTAATAATATTATAAATGTGAAAGTTTGTGTGTGTGAATGTTTGTTACCACGTATCACCGTAACTACTAAACCGATTATGGTGAAATATGGAATGGAGATAGCTTATATCCTGGATTAACGCATAGGGTACTTTTTATCCCGGAAAAAGGTCAAAATCAAAATCAATTGTTTTTTATTTAATAGGATACATTTTGATCACTTTAAAACGTCAAACTTAAAACCAGCTAAGTACGCCTTTTTTACGTGGGGAAATCCTAATGGACACCATTCGGCCGATGGGGTCAGCTGAATGGTTATGTGGGACTTGCACCCTAACTAAAATCACCACGATGAGCAATCCAGGCCCCTAAGCAAATTTAATGTGGGGAGGACGGTTCCGGGTCTGCGAAAACCAGCTACGCCTGTTCCAACTTTTTTACGCTGGCAAAAGAACAGGCAAGAACCGCCGGGCAGGTAATTTTTTTGGCGCGATCACATTGACAATTTTGTTCTTATTACTAATTAATTGAATTGGAGCAAGTCCACCACAATGCCAAGCTTTTTTGTCATATAAATTTCAGTTTCGGAGTGCAAACTTACGCGTAGCAGTTTCAGAGTTCAAACCTACGCGTAGCAGATTGAATAATCATTCGCCAGTGAGATCGATACCCAAACAACCCTCCTTGTCCCAACTCCATACATCAACCCTCACTCGCCACCGCACATAAATTCAATTAATATTAGACTGCGCAATAACAGCGCAGTCTGAATATGATGCGGCTGTGTAGAGTTAGGCGACAAGCCATAAATTTGAATGGTCAAGTGAGTTCAGACACAAGACAGGGGTGGCAAACAGTGTTACGTTTGCCAGAGAAAATGTTGAGAGCGGAAATAGGGGTTAACGAGTCTAGCTCTTGTCATTTACATTTAATTTTAATGAGATATAACAAAAAATATATTGCAGAATTTTTCAAGATGATTAAGCGTAGTTTATCTAAAATCGTAAAAATCAGGTAGCGCCTTTAAAAAATATCAGTAGTCTTCCTAACTAACTGTAATAAATTGTCGAAAATAGAGAAAACTATTCATCTTTTTATATCAATGAATCATTTATTGGCATTTATTGACACAATTAAATTAACATATCAATTATGAAGCATCTGGTTCCCGAAATAGTTGGAACTGTGTTTCAGGAACCAGATACATTAAACTTATACGAAAAGAGAGATAATTTCTTTATTACAATGGTAGTTTTTAATTGTTATGTTTCTCAAATGATTTACATATGAAAAAATAAAGTACCACTTTTCGGCGGTAGACGGCGTTCGTACACTGCTACTTGTTTCATGGAGCGCCGTAATGAGAGATAGAGAGAGAAATAAGAATAAGAATCATTTATTTGCAACGAATTATACAAAATACAAAACAAAACAATATGCTATAAGAAATAACTAGGTACAAAAGATGTATTGTTGCAAACCGGCCTCAACTCAGCGTTGTGCTGCTCGTTTGACCAGCGCTGGTCTTCCGTTGAAATATAGGTCAATGTGAAAATATCATTGACTTGATTTTTTATCACATAATATGTTAAGATCCGACATCCATCCAGTGAAACTGCGGGGTCCATCTAGTAGCATAATAATTTAAGACAAAACAATTAAAATCAAATTTTGCCAAATGTTGACGACAACTGCTGGAGACGGCGAACAATACCAGGGGCGCTGTATCATGCAGAAGTCCATTCACTCAACCACATCGTGAATCCTTGGTTTTGATCCTCACAAAGATAATACAACACGTATGGTGTGCAGTCTACTTGACTATAGCTCTATGGAAAACTGTTGGTGAAGGACTTGGAAATAACACTTGCAAGACCTATCACGGTTATTCACTGAATAAACTGTTTAAGCGATTTGTTTTACTTACTGTGAATTTCCTAATGTTTTACTTAATATGTAATCCTACTAATATTATAAATGCGAAAGTTGTGTGTGACAGGTTCATAGAATAGAAGTGCACGTCAAAACTTCATCGAATGGCATTAAAATGACAATACCACAAAATTTTACTTGTGTGGTGTTGTTTGCTGGCCGACGATATTATGACATGACATTTTGATCCCAAACCGCAGATAACGGATCAAGATCGATTATTTATTAACGAGCTGTTCCCCGCGGTTTCACCCGCGTGGGCTACAGTTTATCGCGAAATCCTTTCTTAGCGGGTGCCTACGTCATAACATCTACCAGCATGCCAAATTTCAGCCCGATCCGTCCAGTGGTTTGGGCTGTGCGTTGATAGATTACTATGTCAGTCAGTCATCAGTCAGTAATCTTTGAGAAAACAACATAATATATACAATTGGATAAAAAATTACCTTTGAGTTAAATATATTATATAGATTTCGGGCGTAATAAGTTGGCGCCACGCTACGCTTCGATCGGGAACTACCTTTTACAACAAAGGATAAATAATCAAAACAAAAGATATGACACACCTGTTTTTCAAACAAATTCACTCGCTTGCGGTATCTATGTAAGTTCAGTCTACATTTATGCTGAACAATTGTTTCATACAGTTCCGAAAATTCTGGTAAGTTGTTGAAAGACATCGTTACTGCCGCCGCGCCGTTAGCCGTAGTAACGCCGTTAATGCAGCGTGCATAATTGCAGCGGCATACGTCCCCTGTCACCGTAACCCATTTGCACCGTTTCATAAATCATACCTGGAGGTGACAGCGTAGAATGTGGTGCTGAGCAATTTTTCCCAGAATTAATAAAAAAAATTGACGTGACGTCTTTATGTTTGCTTCCCACTAGGAGTATAATTTAGAAAACTGATGATAACATAATCGACGTAAAAAAGTAAATTCATGAACATTACTAGCGATTTTGTGAAAAAAGCACACATTGCCTTTGAAGGAGTTGCTGACTTTACGGAGCCTAGTAGTGGGTACAGCAATTTTATCTTTGTTTCTAGTATTGAAATTGTGATAATTGTATATTTTTTAAAACACTTTTGCGTACATTAAATTTTCGTAAATATACTGACAAACAAATGTCATCGCATCGTTGCTTGAAATCAGTTGACTTGTGGTAGGTACAACGATAACGTGTAAAAAGTAAAAATAAAAAAGTAAACATAAGTTTACCTCTAAGGAGGGAGTGAAGTGCTGGTAAGTGATTTGATCCACATTCCGGCGCACAGTACATAATATATTAAAAATATTACCTTAAATTACATACGTGTTTTTTTTTACATAAATTCTGGCTCACGGTATAGGTACTTAATACAAATTTTACCTAAAATGACATACCTTTGTTTTACATAAATAAAGTTCCAAGTCCCTACCATCAGTGGTGTCCGCGATTCAGGCAGATTTTAAAATGGATGACAACTCGCGCTTTGCTTTGTCCGCGGTGAGTGACTATGCAATTTGGTGCAGCCCTACTTTGTCCCATCCCTAGCATCGCCGCTGATGGATCTTCTGCCCTCTTCACTCTGTGGCAGACCTGATCGTTCATTCATCTATGTCCAAACGGTAATGCATTTTGGCGGGTAACCTGGTTTTTGAAAGGGTATTTGATCGCGTCATTTCATTTTCAGGTGTTTGTTTCATTTACATTTGATTTCATCATCATCATCATCACCTTTTACGTTCCCACTGCTGGAACTCTGGCCTTTGCTCAGAGAGAGTATGGCCGTAATCACCACGCAGGCCCAGTGCGGGTTGGTAGATGTCGCACGTCCTTGAATGTTACATTTCATAGGCCGGTTTCCTCACGATGTTTTCCTTCACCGTTTCTTGAGCGATGGCATTTGATTTAAATACAGTTAAAGCAAGTTAAGTTTACTTAAAATTCTTGAACACCAAATGTCGCTGATATGGCATCATTATCATCATCATTATATATTATGGCATAAATTTGAAAAATTGAAGTGACTACTACGACTAGCCTACTTCGATCGCTGACTGTACCGAGCTTTTCTCTCATAATACCTCTGCATTATCATGCTCTAAAATTTGAGCTGATTTTAGACTAAGCAAGGCTGTCAACGGATTGCTCTACGCGAGTGGTGGCCGCAGAAATTAGCCTATCTAGCAGCTTTTAGCACCGACCAGCTTTTAGCAAACATTATGAACGGAAAGCTTTATAACAATATTTTAGCACGAATTATAGCAAACCGAGGTAGGTGGCTGCCACAACACTTGTGCACCTCAAGGCACTGATACCGAGTTCGAATCCCATCGTGGCCCCGCACCTGTGATTTTAATAAGTTATGTGCGGATTTTCCATCGCTCATGTTCTTCTAGCATTTCGAAAAGATTTGGGTGATATAAAAGTGAAATAGAAACGTTTGTTACCAAACAAAACAACCGACTTCAAAATGACAAGGGACAAAACAACTTTAGTGTACTTTAGTTTTGAAAGTCTAAAAAAAGGGAAGTCATCCAGTCTTTTATTTTACGTAAAAGCTAGTGGCAAACTCTTGTCAAAGTTTTCAGGCTACCAAAACGCCTGAACTTTTCCACCGACAGTTTTCTATTAAAACAACAATTTTAGCAGCTAATCCTCGCCCAGTAAAGACGTATTTTGAACTAATCCGCGTCCCGAACACTGTTTTTAATACGTATTTAAAACAAAGCTCGGTTCAAAGCTCCATAGCTTCGAGTAAGCCTCGTTAAGCTTAAGCGAAAAAGTCATGAAATCTTAAGATTAAGTGCCTAGTACTATTTGTCGGGTCGAGCGGCCACTGAAGTTTAGTTTCGTGTTGAAGTAAAGGCGGACAGGTGATAAACTTCCTAGAAAATAGAAGCTACATCTAAAACTCGTTAGTTTTGTCTGTTTCTAACATGTAAGAAGAAGAATTTTATAGCGATGATGGCTCAGTGGTAGTGACGTCGCCTTGCGATCCGTAGGACGTGGGATCCTACAATGAGCTTGAGCTTTCGGTGAAGGAAAACATCGTGATGAAACCATAGCTTGGTGGTAGGGTATTTTCTAGTACTCGCCTGGCTAACTACCACCCTCTTGTTAAGAATCTGTCGCCAAGCACCTATCGGTGTGTTCCGGCAGCCTCACTTGAGAGCCAGTTTCCAGTCCAGGTGTAGCGTGGCGCCATCTTCGACCACATCGTCACTTATCATCAGGTGACTTGTGGTCAAACGCTACCCTGTAAATAGTAAAAAAAAAAAAAAGGAAACTGTTTATCTATTACATGAGACTACCACCTCTAGTTTTAATCGCAGCTCAAATAGACCACTATTATCTCTAACATATACTCCAACCAATAAAACCATCGCAAAAACTGTTTACATACCCTCAGTACGCGTTAACCCTAACGCCATTCTTAAGACCTCCACAGACGGTACTTTGAATTAAAATGAGCTGTTTGAGCTCGATCGCAAGTCTGCGGATAGCCTTAATTAATAACTAATGAAACACTCCAGCGAGAGTCTTAAAAATATTCGCTGCATTTTGCTGAGAAAATGCAAAGTGTTTTGGGAAGAACAGTTGTTTTGTTTTGCTTAAGATTGCGTTTTAAAGGCTTGAATAAAGTTTGTTGGAGCCTTTTCTTGTGTGATTTTCTTTGCTGCGAGAATACTGGAGGTATTGAAGCGAGCTAAAGCGCAAAACACATGGACGCCGGGAGGGGAACGAGCCGAGGCGCTGGCGGACCATACTTTGTTGAAGTGGCACACGTTATTGGCAAGGTTATGGTTATAGCGAGTCAGAGCCCAGGTATTCTGAAGTTAAAGAAACGCAGTTCTTAAATCATAGATAGATGGCGCTGACAAGACACGTTTCTTTTATTTGGCATTTATTAAATGAAAAAGCAAAGAGATTTGAACTCTTACAGGTTAACAGTAATTTACAAATTTCACAAATCATTGTATTTTTCGGCTGTTCTTAACTGTAATACGTATGTACTAGTTGCACCCCGCGGTTTTACCCACGTCTTCCCGCTATCCCGCAGGAACCTTTTTCAGGGATAAAAGTAACCTATGTGATAATCCAGTATATAAACTATGTACATGCCAAATTTCATTCAGATCCGTTCAGTAGTTTTAGCGTGAAATTGTAACAAACATCCATCCATCCATCCTCACAAACTTTCACGTTTATAATATTAAGTTTTTTTTTTTTTACTAAATTGCAATACAATCAGTAAAGATAAATACTACGTATTTCCATCAACATGGGTTAAGAAAACCTTGACCTGATCTTCACGGTTTCAGATTCAGACGTCAAGCACTGGCCAAACAGCTAGGGGGCAGAGCCCACTTGAACGGAGGGGGTTCTTCCCCCTTTGAATGAACTTTTTTCATTCCACCCGTAGTGTTGCCACTTGAATAACTTTTTTCGGGCCCCAGGCAGAGTGCTGAAATATCCGGTTTTGTGAGAAAAGATTCCTTTTTTACTTGAGGTCATTCGGCGAGAGGCTTTAGCGTGATCTGCTTTTTCATTCTTGATGTTAGATCGCATAATAGGCTGGTTTTATAAATAAAATGCAAATGAAAGTAACTCTGTCTGCTTGTTTGTTGCCTTTTTATTATGTTTAAGAACCACTACAAGTCACAAACATTTACCTACTTGCATCTTGTAAGTTTCAATAGTTACATCTTGTAGTTTTACCGCCACTAGCTGATAAAGAAAATTTCACTGCAAGAAACATTAGATATCAAAAAATTTCACACCATTATTTTGGAGCCAGATTCCGCGATTTATCCCCCTCGTCTACGGTTCGAAGTCACAAACATTACCTACTTGCATCTTGTAGTTTTAAAAACTTGAATTTTGTTGTTTTACCGTCACAAGCTGCTAAAAGAAAATTTTACTACAACTTTAGACATCAACCAGAAGTTCACACCAACATTTTAGAGCCAGATTCCGCGATTTATGCCCTCGTCTACGGTTCTAAGTTGTAAGGTACAACAATGGTTGCAAGTTACATCTAGCTTGCGGTCGTGGCGCGGGATTTTTCTAGAAATATGTGCCGTGTGCCGTTGGGACGAAGACTCTTGGCTCATTTATAGTGGCTATAGAGATAGGAAAGTTTTAGAAGCGTCAGATAATGTTGGTATCGAAATCTAACACTATTTAATTTTCTGCTTATTTGTTTTTATTTCATAATTATTTTTAGTTTGAAGTAATAAAATATGTTCTATCACTAACTGCTAAAACCTAAATAGAAAAAAAAAAAAATTAAAAAATATTTGAGAAGACCAAAAAATTGGCTTTCATTGATAGATTTTTTAACTGGCAATTATTTTTATTTTATTATAGAGGTCTTAAAATATCTAATGCTAGCTGTTCCCTGCAGTTTCACTCGCGTAGACTACAGCTTATCGCAATAAAAACTATCCGATATTCTTTGCCAAAGTTCAACTCAATACCAAATTACATCAAGATCAGTTTCAATAGTTTATAAGCGTATCCGGAACAAACAAACAATCAAATCTTGAACTTCGTATCACATAAATGATATACGACACTTTCACACATTTTTTTATATCTGAAACTGAACTGTTTTGTATTCTCATGCTGGGGCCACACTAAGGTCAACGTCAAGGGAAATGCCAACGCCTATCATCGCGATAAATATTGCGTTAAGGCGCTGGTTTCCAAACTAAGCTGAAAAACGGGGTTAATTAAAACCATCTCTCTGTGTAATTTTGGTCTAAAAAAATCTAATAAAAATATATGTTTACTTGATATATAGCAGAACACCTTCAGGCCGAAAAATGCAAAAAATATATTTATATATTGAATAAAAATGTGCAAAAGTGCCCCATTTTCTAAAAGATTAATACTACTTTACTCCTAAACTATATATGCAACAAAAACTTGTTAATGCCATTAGCGTGTTAAAAACATAATACCCAAAACACCTTCAGGCCATTTCTTTATGTGAGTGGCTACACTTGAACGGTCAACGTGAATGGAACGAAACTTCAATCGTAAACATTCTCCTCTCTTTCTTCAATATGTAGTGTGGCTCGCGTTAATCTTTTTGATGTACTGCCACTTGAGTTATCAGCTAACGTCAAACGCCAATATGAATGCCGTGGCAAATTATCACGTTAAGTCGTGACCACACTTATGTCAAACGTTGTTAATTATCGCGATGATTGCATCGCGATAATTAACGGGATTTCCCGTTAGTGTGGCCCCAGCATAGAAAAACAGACCAAAGAGACAGACCAGACCTCAAGCTACTTCTTTAGATTAGATAGATGATAATAAAGATAAATGAAACCTCTACAACTCTAAACATTCCTTCACTCTGCGGTACAAATAAGCAGTCTGTTTTGTTTGAGTAGCGAAGTTGCGAAACGTGCGCTCGCTGCACATATATTATTTTGCATGTCGACCTGATATTAAGGCGGTCTCTCACTCGCCTCACGACATGCTGCTGGAACTTACGCCGTGCACGTGGTAGGTACCAACTTGATAACTTTAAAACTTATCTCTTGAAGACGAAAAGTGATTTTACAACAGTCACGATATTATTGTGTTTAATTAGCGGTGATACAGGTCGTTTCAGGGTTCCGTACCCATAATTATTTAAGATGGCTCCCAAAAAACAGATGTGATTTTTATGCCGTTTTTATAGTTGCAACTAGCTGCACCCCGCGGTTTCACCCGCGTAGACTACACTTTATCGCGATAAAAAGTATTTTATGTCCTTCTCCAAGGCTTGAACTATACCTGTACCAAATTTCATAGAAATCGGTTCAGTGATTTAGGCGTGAAAACGTAACAGATAGACAGACAGATAGAGTTACTTTTGCATTATAAGTAGGGATGGTACAGTCAACGACAAAAGTCACTGAACAATCACACTTTTTTCTATTATCCTCATCAACTTATAAACCAATTTTTGACCTCATCATCACCTAAAATCAGCTGTGTTATGTTGCGGTCAAAATGATACCATGTAAAATGTAAAAAAAAACAATAATAATTACTGATTTGAAACACATTTGGAAAATCGAGAACGATCAGCTACTTTTGTCGCTGACTGTACCTCCCAAAAAGTATTTGGCTCAGCATATGCAATGGACGAATCCACAGCGCTGATTTTCAGCCAAGACCTTATTGAGTAAGCCAATTAGTTAGCTAAGATATAATATGTGACAGCTCTTTGATAACTTGTCGATTTAATATTTTTAACTAATCTACTCAAATTACATATTTAAAGCCGATACATATCTAAATCGTTCCAGACTCCAAAAGAACTCACTTACTTTAAAACTTTAAAGATGCACAAAAAGCAACGACCTTTAAGACGGCGGATCAGAAAATTAAAATAATGAATGATAAAAACTCATTAGAAATGCATGAGAAAATGCTGACGTTAGCTGCTTGCGTTTGACTTAATTTGTGGAGATCGTGCTTTAACTTCGGCCATCATCTCTTGTAGTTTTTGCTCTTGCACCCTTCCTCCCCCTTTGTTATGAACCAACTTAGAGGTCATCTGAGCTAAAATTGCACGCTCTTTCACTGCGAAATAAGAATTCTTTTGTATATTGTGTTGCATTCTCTATTGCTAGCTACTAACCTCAAGTTAAGAATCTGTTGTCGTGCGCCTATCGGTGTGTTCCGGCAGCCTCGCATGAGACCTAGTGCCTAATCCAGGTGCAGCAACTTTGACCAGATTGTCCTTAACCTCATATAACTTGAGGTCAAACGCTAGTTAAAAAAGTCATCTTGTTTCTCTGCCATTGCTATTATTTTCAAAACTAGTTATTTATGTCAAAGTTTAACATCTTTCCATTATTATCAGCCTCTTGCGCTCCGACGCAGGCCTCTCAGAGAGAGAACATGGGCTATAATCTACGACGCTGGCCCAGTCCAGGTTTGTAGGTGTCGCATGCCCTTGAATGTGGTTCTTGGATATGCCGGTTTCTTCAATTTTTCACGATGTTTTCCGTCACCATTTTGAGCGATGGAAATCAAAACGTAACTTGTCAAAACCAATATCGATACTAGCGCTTTGTTTTATTTTACAACATGTATCCTAATGCCACACTAACGGGAAATAAATAGCGCAATGATTGACGTTTGACATAATTGTGTCCACGACATTTGACAACGTCATTTACATTGGCGTTTGACGTTAACCGATAACTCAAGTGCATTCATGTTGGCCGTTCAAATGTATAGCCACTTACATATTTGCGTTAATAACGCAAATATGTACTTTGACGTTAACCTTAGTGTGGCCCCAGCGTAACAGATCTGTAATCCGCCACTTACCTAACCTAAATCATCAAAGTCCGAAAGAAAACTCCAAACGCCAACTGATACTTTTATTGGTAAAGTAGGTATTCTCCACACGAACGTTGTGTTGAGAAATATTCAGATCACAGAATGCCCTCGAGGAATGCACCGATACTGGCGGGTAGATACTAGATACTAAGAGAGTATTGGTATTAGGTATCAGTATTATAGGTACCAAGACTACCAAGTATATAACGAGGTGATACTGAGTCGTTGCGACATGTCTAGACTGAGATGTTCAGTTTAATTTAGTTATTAATTGATGAAATTAGGTTCTGGATTATACAAAATGCATGGAATAGGTATTGTTCTTCTTTTTCTCATATCTTTATAATTATATTATATGTAATTCTGCTGTACGTACCTAAGTCACTGAATTCCTCCTAAACGGCTGGACCGATTTTAATGGTTTTTTTTGTATGCGTTTGGTTGGCGCCCTAGGTGATTTAGATTCAACAATCAGCCCGGCAGATGGCGTTTCAGTTGGTATCTAGGTAGCAGGATAACTTATTTCAGGTCCGCTAGTAATCTTATCTATATTAATAAAAGAAAGTCGTGTAAGTTACACTACTTATAACTCAAGAACGGCTGAACCGATTTGGCTGAAAATTGGTGGGAAGGTAGCTTAGGACCAGGAAACGGACATAGGATACTTTTAATCCCGGAAAAGTTCCTACGGGATAACGAGAAGACGCGGGGCGCAGCTAGTAGGTATATAATTACATAAAAATCCATTGCTGTTCATTAGTAGGTATAGAAAAAACTCAAAAATGGCTCAACCAATTTTTTTATTTTTTTTTGTTGTTGCTGTGTTGTACGTTATTGATAAGGCAAGATTCATATAAAAGAAAACTTTTGAAAAATCCAACGGGAAATTGTGAAATTAGGGAAAACAGATAGTGCATGATTTCTCTGTGAGATTTTTGATTGTATTCAGTCAATTAAGATGCTTTATTTTGATTCTATTCATTTGTATCATCCGTATTCCGTACCTAGTCAAAAATGGCTAGTTCGTTCGTTCCAAAATATGGTATGAAATTAACCAAGCTATGCCGAGGTTAGGTACTGATTCGTGGCAACTGGCAATTAACTAATGAAATACTGTAGCATAGAACTCATAATCACATGAAAACTCTATTGTCTTTTAACACGAATATATTGTAACCTAAATGATATTCTATTTCTATTTCATTATCTACTCATTTCCTGTGTACATTTTTATTGCTGGCACCACACTAACGAGAAATGCCGTTAAATAGCGCGACGATTGACGTTTGACATAAGTGTGGCCACGACATTTGACAACGGCATTCACATTGGCGTTTGACGTTAGCCGATAACTCAAGTGCAGGACTTTTTTGGCGGCAATCGAATTGTCAACGTGAAAATTTTGTTATTATTTCCAAAACTTGTGTTTCTTCGAATGATCATGTGTAATATTGGTGGATTATTAACCATTATGTGTTCGTTAATGTGTACGAGTGTGGGAAATTGAAATAAAGTTGTGAAAGTGACTTTTCTAGTTGCTCCAAAAAAGTCCGTGTAAAGTTTAAGTAAAGCGCCACTACTTTACTTCAACACTATCCTCATCATCTCATCATCATCATCACCATCATCATTTAAACTTGATTCAACTCTCTGAGTTTGAAATATTTTATACATGACACTGGCAAATTAATACACTAATCGTGTGACGCCATAACAAAAAAAAAAAAAAGAACTCAAGTGCATTCACGTTGACCGCTCAAGTGTAGCCACTCACATAATTGCGTTATTATCGCAATGTTTATCGCGATGATAGGGCGTGCCGCGTGACATCTCTCTTGACCTTAGTGTGGCCCGGGCTTAACAAACTTAAAAATGGCCTCGTTGGTAGTATAGCATAAAATTGCTTATTCTTAATTATACTTTTTTTTTCTGTTTTCAGCTGTATTTTACATATATAGATGGATTAGCAGACCGGTAAGTGCCTTTAATAGATCACTCAGGGGCTCTTCACTTATTATTTAGGACAATGGGCGGAGAGGAGGTACACTAGTCTTGTTTATGTTAAATGAGGATAGTAAGGGTCAGGGTGGTAGATCAGGGATGGCCAACCGGTCGATCGCGATCGACCAGTCGATCGCGGATATGAGTCCATAATAGACAAAACCACTTGACTTTGCTAATCTGGTGGAAGATGCCAGACGCAATGTTTACAGTAAAATACTATACATTAATGTATACAAAAAAATAAATGTAAATATGTATGTGTATGTGTATGTCTGTGTATCTTAATGTTTACTTTTTGTTTCAGTTTTATTTCAAATTTCAAAAAGTATGTAATTAATAGATTATACAAGGGTTATATCAGGAAACAGTCGATTTTGGGTCTAACCAAGTTTGCCACCCCTGGTCTGGATAGTTCGTACATATATAATAAAGTGCATATTTATAGAAAGTAAGTGCGTAATATAGTGCATAAAGTGCTGATTCATGTAAATAACACCCCCACGTGGTGTTTACCACTGATCCCTTTGTGCAGCGACCTTTGTATATTTCCACGAGCTATGTTATTCTCTCCACCATCAATTCCTTTAAATTCATCCCAATTTTCCAAAATCACCTCTGCATCTCAAACGACAATTGTTAAACGCTCTGCTAGAAAAATCCTGCTTCATCTCGCGGCAAATCTTTAAAGTCTCGGCGGAGGGATGGGAAGATAAAATTCCCATTTCGTGCGAATGCTTTAGGATAAAGCGCGCACGTGTGAGCCGGCGCGACGGACGCGTGACGTCAGCGATGCTAGCGCCACCTGGTCGAGCGGAAATTCAAATGTTTGGATGAGCGCCTAATTTTGCAGAACGGCGGATGTTTCCGCTTAAGAAACGTCGCCATTTGTACGCTGAAATAAAATTTCTTGCTGCGAGAAAATAAAAATGCTTGTTTCAATTTCTTGCTTAAAAGGTTGGGGTTAGTATTTTTTTTTCCCCAAATAATACTTACACGAGCTGGAATAAAATCCAAATTGCTTCTGCGAAACTACACGAATGAGCGGAGAACGTCTTTTGCGATGACATCGCGCATCTATCTTTTAATTGGCTACTGTTTGAACAACAGAATTAGAAGTATAGAATGTAAATAAATAACGCGAGTTCGTAATTAAATAAGTCAATAAATAAATAAATATGTGGGACCATTACACACACTGACTTAGCTCCAAATTAACCTCGAAACTTGTGTTATGGGTACTAGACAACGATATACATAGACATACATACATAAATAGAGAAATAAACACTTATATTGATAGATATATTAATATCCAAGACTCAGGAACAAATATTCGTGCTCATCACATTTAATTATATTTGCCGTTAAAGGGATTCGAACCCGGGACCGCTAGCTTCGTAGGCGGTCACTACCAACTCGGCTACCGCGTCGACAAATTTGCGTGTCATAAGTTTGAGCAAAGCTCATACATACTCTTCCGCATAATTTAGTCTGATCTCGGCTGGTTTCGGAGTTCGCACGTCAATCAAAAATTTTAAAAAAGCCTAATTTTACAAAAGTAAACCTAAAAAACGTGTGGCTTAACGTGCCCTCCGAAGGACAGAAGCGCTTAGTTGTAAATACCACTATTGATCACCCATCCAAATACACTGAGGAAAATAATCCGACTTTCCTTCTGAGTCTTACCTTCCAAGACCTATTCCTTCCTTATTTTACCGTAGTTTTCCTTCTAAATCACAATTCCTTTCCCTTTTGAGTCAGAAGGAATGCGGTATTTCGGAAGGTCTTTTTTCTCCGTGTACAGACCTCTGAGTATACCACTAGTGGTCACCAATCCAAGTAGAGACCGCAGAGAACTAGGAAGCTCCGCCACTAGCGCAACAAAAGTAATAACCTCGCTTTATTCCAACATATCACTTACAAAGGTAACCGTAAACGTCAACATTAAAATATTCCATTTGCATTTTAGTGCAACAATAAACCAAAATGTATTATTATTATTCGGAACATCTAGCTCCGTGTGAGATAGTTCGGGAATCACGTAAAGATCGGGGCCTACGGCTTGCCTTCTCACAGACCAGACAGCACGGTGAACGTCAACACATCCTGCCTGTGACTTTTTGACGTTGTGCGTGCGCGTTTGATCGTTACTAAGGTTTATTTACTAACTAATCAAGCCGCTCCAGACCAGATGACCAACCGTGGGACCAGGGTGTAATGTTCACACAGCATCATCTAGTGTTCTTGTGTACCTACTACGAGATCTAACTCGAATTTGTATTTGTAATTTTTTTTCTGCTGTTAAGGTTTTGTTACAAATTTCTCAATTATAGGACATATAAAGATGTAGGTATCTATTCTGAGTCAGGCGAGCGACTTGCTCGTCTGGTCACTCAATTACATAAAACTAAATTCCTAAACCAAATCAAACGCTCCTAGTCTCTTCATGTATACAAGGACATCTCTGTCTTTCGACTTCAAGCAGTAGTTCCCAGAGTGTCCTAAAGTAAGAGGCGCATTAGTCGCCAGGGTGACTTTAATGCTCGTCGCTATAAACAGTCGCGCCCAAACGTGCCTGCTGTGTTTATGGGCCGAACGAATTGCAACTAAAGTTTACTGTTTAGTCGACCACAGAGCGAGTAGCTCTTTGGAATCACAGGTAGGTATTGCTCAATGATTTACAGAGCAATACCATTATAATATATCAGAATGAAGCGAAAGATTAAATTGCTATGAGTAGGCGCTTGCCATCACGTGAACAACTTGCTCTTTTCATCTCGTCAACATCAGCCTATTATGTTTCCACTGCTAAGACACAGACATTCTCTCGGAGAGAGTGTATGGGTCATAATCCAGCACGCAAGCCCAGTGTGGGTATATTTCAATTTCAATTTATTTATTTATTCAATAGGATACATTGTGATCACTTTAAAACGTCAAACTTAAAACTAGCTACGCCTGTTCCAACCTCCTTACGCCGGCAAAAGAACAGGCAAGAAACGCCCGGCAGGTAATTTATTTGGCGCGATCACATTGACAATTTTATTCTTATTACTAATTGATTGAATTGGAGCAAGTTCACTAAAATCCCAAGCTTTTTTTGTCATCTAAGGTAAGCAGATAGCATCGTAGTTTTCAGATTGCGGATTTTAAGTTTGACGTTTTCAAGTGATCAAATGTATCCCACTTAAGGCCCTGCCATACGCCGTTGACCTTGATTGATCAATTGTAAGCATCCCGCACTGATTTTATGGGCGACTGCGTGCCGATTTGCGAGTATGAAATACGTAAAAAATTCGCAAAAAATAAATAAAGCAGTATTTTCAAAAAATGGCCTGAAGGTGTTTTGGGTATTGTATTTCTTAATACGCTGATGGTATAAACAAGTCTTTGTTGCATATATAGTTTAGGTAAAGTAGTATTAAACTTTTAAAAAATGGGGCACATTGCATATTTTTTTTCAATATATAATTTTTTTTTTAATTTTTCGGCCTGAATGTGTTCAGCTATATATCAAGTAGATTAACATATATTTTTATTAGATTTTTAAGACGAGAATTACACAGAGAGATAGTTTTAATTAACCCCGTTTTTCAGCTCAGCTTGGGAACCAGCGCCTTAATAAATATCAAACTCCTCTACGAGCGCTTCATCTCATCTCGTCGCTCAGTTGTTAAGAAAACTATAGAGGAAGATAAGATACAAGAGGGCGGGAAGCACGGATCAAAGTCGCATTACAAGTGGATTTGGCGGACATGCTTTATAGGATTATGGTCATAAAATATAGAGCCAAGTTATGATTTCAAATTGAAAGACATTTTTGGAGAAAACATCGTATATTATACTGTTTTAAACTACCATGGTCAAAAACATTAGAAATCAGCAGAAAAAGCACCTGTCATAACTCGCGAGGGCATACCGTGAGTTTTGTGTGTCGAGATTTGAATCGAGTTGCGAGTGACTTGTGTGAAAATGGTAATGTCATCGTAAGCAAAAAACGTGAGAGGAAGCGGGTAGATAGATACGTCTGCCCGTTATGACATCAACAATCCTACCCGCAGAAAATTTTGGTGTTCTCGTGATCATGGCGCTTGTAACAGTGCCAAAATATCGAGAACTCAAACAAAAACAAATACATGGTAATTATCCCGTTATAAAACCTATTTCTAACATCGTATATACTGTTCCAACCTCCAATTAAGAATCTGTCGCCATGCACCTATCGGTGTGTTCCAGCAGTCTCACTTGAGAGCCAGTTCCCAGTCCAGTTGTAGCGTGGCGCCATCTTTGACCACATCGTCATCTAACATCAAATGACTTGTGGTCAAAAACGCTACCCTGTAACTAGTAAAAAAAACCTCTTTACGCCGACAAAAGAAGTTTTTGGGCGCGTTTACATTTACAATTAAATTCTTATTACCAATTCATTGTTATATAATCATCTTCTATTTGATATTTTATATTCGTTTCGGTTATACTAAGAAAATCATTCGCAAACAGAAAACAACATGGAAGAAGCCCTCATCATCATCATCAGCCGGAAGAAGTCCACTGCTGAACATAGGCCTTGAACGCCACCATGAACGGCTACTAGCCATTTGCATCCATCAGCTCCCTGCGACTCTTACAATGTCGTCGGCCACCTAGTGGGGGGCCTACCTACAGAACGTCTTCCGGTTCGTGGTCGCCACTCGAGAACCTTTCTGCCCCATCGGTTATCGGTTCGTCGAGCGACGTGGTTGTGGAAGAAGTATAGTTCCTTATATAAGCAGTAGAATTCAAAGCTTGTAAACTATTTTATGCATTTATTGGTAAACAAAAATTGTATCTATCAATGTTTGTTGCAACATGCCATAGAGCCCATAGAGTAAGCATTCTAGGCGGGGACATTTCAATCAATGAAATCGCACTAACGTCGAATCTAACCTAGGGTGACCATGGTTTCTTTAAAACAACTTTTGAACCTTAAGCTGTGAAGACAAATTAGCAACGTAGTAATCAATTACTTCATTCATAATGTTATTACTTGTTATATTACATAGCTGTCATAATTCTCTCAAATTCTAGATCCAATCAGTTGGTATAATACCTTCGACCAAACTTCCTTACTTTCGACAAAACTTTTTGCTAAGCGCTACCCAGTAATATGCAAAAAAGATCTCCATAAGTAGCAATACGTTCATTTATCAAACATATTGGGTAAGTTTTCCTCACATTTGAGACCCATTTTACAAAACAGAGAATACATTCTCAGGGCCACCTGAAGCCATACATCATAGGGCACGCAACATTTTGGGGCCCCTGTAAAAAGTAAAAAACAAATTAGCATCGGGTATTTTGAAACAAAAATGCCACTTTACATGACGTGCATATCACAATAGATTGCTGTTAGGTTAAAAATGTGTACTTATTCTGTGTAAAAGAGTAATACATGTCATCGTTTCAGGGCCCCGTGAGGCTAGGGGCCCTGGGCCCGTGCACTGAGTGTCCTTATGGTAAAGACGAAACTAAACATAGTGCTACAACACATGAGTCAGTTAGTCAATCATATTTTTGCCAAATTCATTTGTTTGATCCGCAATAAACCCTTATTCGTTGTCACAGCACATCATCCGCTTCACGTATGCAAATTGTTCATCAGCTATTCAGTGTTTGGACATTCGTTATGCGCGTCCGCCGCGCGTTTGGACTCTACGCGGTGACTGCGTAGCCCATGTGTGAGTTACAAGCGATAGCGTGTTCCAGTTTAATGCAAATAACTTATGTTCGAGTGGAGACCGCGTCTCGGCAAACGTAGTGTAGGACGCCCTCCGGCTAAGTGGAGCGATGATATACGCAAAATGGCTGGCAGCAGTTGGATGAGAAGAGCCGAAGATCGGGCTCAGTGGCGTGCTTTGGGAGAGGCCTATGTCCAGCAGTGGACTGAAGTGGGCTGATTATGATGATGATGAACTTATGTTCTACTTGAAAAGCTTATCAAACAAGACTTACATTACAATAGGAACAAAAAACCCGACTGCGCCAAAATAAAGTACCCGACGTCACTGCCACAATAAAGACGAATTTAATGACACCTCATAATTATGTTAAAATCCGCCAAGCCATTTAGGCTACACGGAGAAAAAAGACCTTCCGAAATACCGTTTTCCTTCTGAGTCAAAAGGGAGACAGTATTTCGGTACTTGTAATTTAGAAGGAAAACTAAGCTAAAATAAGGAAGGAATCGGTCTTAGAAGGTAAGACTCAGAAGGAAAGTCAGATATTTTTTCTCAGTGTACAGGCCGTGCCAAAAATATACATCCATACATACACTCGAAAAACCTAACCAATGAGGGTTATGTAATTTATGTATGGGTAAAAAACCTCTGGTACAGTCAGCAACAAAATTAGCTAATCATACTAGATTTTCAAAACATATATAGATAGGCTTTTTTTACATTTTACGAGATATCGTTTTGATTACAACATAACACACCTGATTTAAAGTGATGATGCGGTCAAAGATCGGTGTTTAAGATGATGAGAGTAATCGGAAAATGTGTTATTGTTCAGCGACTTTTGTCGTTGACTGATGTACATGATTTGAAAACTGTACATTTTTCACACCTTAACAACCGATTAAGGGGATGATTTAAAAAAATAAACTTTTAAGAAGATACATTGCACTCAATGTACCGTTTAGGCTGTGCGTTATCTGTCAATTAGTGTACAATAAGCTTCGCTCTCAAAATTTATTTTTAAAGCGACAATTTATTTATCGACTTAATGATTTTTTTCAAATTAAAAGTTTGTTTAATTTTTTTTAATAGTAACTTACGCCTGTAATATGGCCCCGCTCTCGACCTGGGCACTGAAAACGGAATGTTTTATGTTGCGAGTTTCCAAATCGCGTACGTAAACGTTTGATTGACAGATTTTATTTTGGTTTTGAAATAGCTCTCGTAACTTATTGATAGCTCCAATCCGATGCGATGCTCTGTGTAAAGGTAGAAATACTAGCTGTGCACGCATTCCTCCTGCTATTCCACAGAAACAAACAAACGTGATACCCTAGCTTGGTGGTAGGGCATTTTCTAGTTCTCACCTTGCCAGCTACCAACCTCAAGTTAAGAGTCTGTCGGCAAGCACCTATCGGTGTGTTCCGGCAGCCCCCACTTAAGAACCAGTTCCCAATCCAGGTGTAGTGTGACGCCATCTTAGACCTCATTGTCGCTTAACATCAGATGACTTGTCAAACGCAACAGTATAAGTAAAAAAAAAACATAGGTGTTCACTCGCTCACTCACTCACCAACATTTTTATTTACCAGCGTACCCGTATCATCAGCTGAGAGCTATATCGGTGATTTTGGCACACAAAGAAAAAAAACCTTCAGAAATACATTTCGACTGTCCTAAACTTTTGACTCAGAAGGAAAACTAAGGTAAAATATGGAAGGAAAAAGTTACATTTTGGAAGGAATTGGTCTTGAAAAGTCAGGATTTTTTCTCAGTGCTGTTCGACGAATTTTCTTGTTTAGGATTTTATCACGCAAAGATACTCCAAGCATGGCTCTCTCCACGACTAGTTGTGTCGAGCTCGGAGAAAGTTTTAGCCGAAGCAAAACGCTAGCCATTTCGTAAAGGACGGCAGTTTTCCAACATAACAGCGTTATTAGAAGCGGGTCAATATTATTCAATATTCCATAAGTACAAAGGTTCGAATCTTAACTTGTTATTCCGCCCTTAAAAGGGTTTCCGAAAACAATCTCCTTGGAAACGTGATACCGGACCCCATTCTATTATCTTTATTATTTGTTGACTCGATTAAGTGTAATAGATTCTGGGGCACCTTTATCTTAACCCAGTTTGGGAAGATAAGGGCTTCGGGTTCCATTGGGCCTATTAAAATCAAATTTCGGGATTGATTTTTTGATTGAATTGGTGAAATGTTGAAGGTTGAATTATTAATTTTGTGATTGGTTTGTGGTAACCGATTGCTGCCTTAAGGGTTAGATTATTAATTTAATAACAATACAAATGTTTCTGTTAGAAGCATTGGTACTTATTCATAGTTGATAAAACATTATTTTTCTTAATACAAATTTGATTTTGGTTAATGTCAAGGTCGAACTTGTTAAAATCGAAAGTCTCTAGAAGACACTGACATTTTATGGGTACTAATTCTAACTAACCAACAACAACATGTTCATGATGATTTGCTTCCCATCACCCTGTCCGTTTTCCTAAAGGAACCAGCGATGATGACTCAGTGGTAGTGACGTCGGCTTGCGATCCGTAGGACGTGGGTTCGAATCCTACAATGAGCTTGAGCTTTCGGTGAAGGAAAACATCGTGATGAAACCATAGCTTGGTGGTAGGGTATTTTCGAGTACTCGCCTGGCTAGCTACCACCCTCTTGTTAAGAATCTGTCGCCAAGCACCTATCGGTGTGTTCCGGCAGTCTCACTTGAGAGCCAGTTCTCAGTCCAGGTGTAGCGTGGCGCCATCATCGACCACATTGTCACTTAACATCAGGTGACGTGAGGTCAAACGCTACCCTGTAAATAGTAAAAAAAAACCCCTATATTAAACTATCTTGATTTCAAATTTCACTCAGACCCTTTGAGTATACACACACACACTCATAAAAAAAATTTACCTTACTTTTCCTTCCGACTCAAAAGTCCTTCGCTTTTGACTCAGAAGGAAAAAATATTTCGGAAGGTCTTTTTTCTCCGTGTACCATTCCAAGTGTCATTCTGTTCCATCACAAAAAACCATCCAGCAACTATTATAAAACCATTTTCCAGCTAAGTTTTTCCATATGAGCACCTACCGAATGACCGATTGGCGACCCAATTCGGTCAGTCGCACGTAATATCCGGTGCGGAACGACCCGCGACAGGAAATTCCATCAAATCTACCCGAGTTTGATAAGATAGGTGCTAATGCGCCCGCTGGTCTGTAGACGAGGTCGTAATAGCACGCTAATATTTCCCGTCATCCCGCAGGAACCATTTTGCGGGATAAAAAAGTGCATGTGTTAATTTTGGTGGGGTAAAGAAAAAAAAGAAAAAAAAAAAAGAAAGAATAAAGAAAAAAAAAAAAAGAAAAAAATAATAATGAAAAGAAAAAGAATCGGTAAAGAATCCTACAACTAAATGTGAGAGCAAATACTTTTTGCTCTACTTCACTTAACTGCGTGTGGCAACTCTATTGTGAACTGAGATTTGTTGGAGGAAAATTGGACGTGAAAGGTGTCTAACCAGTAACAACATCTGTCTCAGAGAAGCGCGCAAAATAAATTAAGATGATCTGTACCAAATAAACTTATAACAAAGGATAACATTATATCTCCAAACAAAAAAAAATAAATAATCGATGATGGCTCAGTGGTACTGACGTCGGCTTGCGATCTGTAGGTCATCTACAAACAATGCGCTTGAGCTTTCGGTGAAGGAAAACATGGTTATGAAACCATAGCATGGTGGTAGGGCGTTTTCTAGTGTTCACCTAATTATCAACCAGAAGAAAAAAAAAAAACAAAAAATAAAATCTGTCGCCAAGCACCTATCAATGTGTTCCGGCAGTCCCACTTGAGAGCAATTTCCCAATCCAGGTGTAGCGAGGCGCCATCTTTGACCACATCAGGTGACTTGTAGTCAAACGCTACCCTGTAAGTATTAGAAAAACCTACTAAATAAACATAATATTTTGAATTGAATTGAATTGAAACGAGCCCTAAGAGCAGTCGAAAGACTTCGTCCGGCTAGATCCAGCAGCTGGTAATATAAAAAATGTGAACCAATTCCATTCCACCGCGGACTGTCATGAATATTAACAACTTTGCAATGTTCAGGCGACGAGTGGAAAAGTGCATACCTACTACTATACCTACTCATTTTAACGTTGCTGAAACAACTATCTACTATCTAGGTATTTTGTACTAGATTTCGAGATTCAAACACTGCTTGTGTTCAAAAACTGTTCTGCAATACGTATACCTTCTTCAGACACTTGAGAGGAGCGGTCGTTGGGAACGACGCGGTTTAATTGAGAAAAACAATTGAAGTTGCGACTGTAATAAAAGATACCGTTGTCTGGTCACCTAGTCATACCTAAACGAAAAAGGAAGTAGATACTAAATCCAACAAGATAAAACCCACCTTTCTCTTCAATTTAGCCGAGCTTTACATACTCAATCACTAACTAATCGTCTAAAAGCTCCATCCAACCATAAACAAGCCGGACCGGCGATAAATTCAACGCCCGCCTTATGGTAGTTAATTTTTAATTCGGCCGTCTTCGCAGGTCCGCTCGCCTCGGCGGTCGATGTGAGACTGATGGGTTTGGGCCGCGGCGTCGACCACGCAGCTTAGTTATTGCGACTACCCTCATTTGTTGTTCGAGTTTTAAATTAGCGGTAAGGTGAGGGTATGTGCGAAATTGTTTAGGTTATTTTCTTCGAAGGGAAGGATGTTTCATTGAATAAGTGTTACAGGAAAAAAGGTCGATTGTAAATTTAGTTGAAAGCTGAGATTTCTCCTTTGGTTTGGATTGGTCGCGTCTATCAATGAAATGCTACAAACTATTGTTCTTTCTAGTAGATTTTTTTATGCAACCGCATCAAGCAAGACGTGCACGTCGCTCGCTTGATGGAAAGCGTTACACTTGCCTATTATTTACAGTTCAGTGCCATCCATACATCAATACTTCAAAATCCTACGCGACAACGCACCCTGAGATCTATTTTATGTCAATGCTTTTAAACCACTGATTGGCGGCTGAACAACTGACAAGGGAATAAATATTGATAGTTCATTTAAAGTCCTGTAAAACATTAGTATTCTCATCTCACCCGTATCTGCAGCGCAAACACCAAGAAAACATCTCGGCGCGTCGACTGCCGAACGAGCAAGGTGCGTAAGTAAAAAAGGAATGATTTCTCAAAGGGCTGTCGGCCCCGCCCGACGAGCGAGTAACGCACGACTTAGCTTTTTGACCGGGATACCTTCGCCGACGTGATGAGAATCGGTGCCAATTTGGTTCAAGTTGCAGACTTAGAGAGACGAGGATAGAATATAATTTTGATTTAAAAAAAAGTTAGATTTTAATAAACTGTGTAAGTTGATTATGTTTTGAAACGGCGACATTTTTTTGTAAATTGGTTGCCTGCAGAAGTTTGTGTAACGACAAAGTTTTAAAGAAAAAACTATGTGCAGGCTTTGATGGTCAACGTAAATTACGACTGATTTGTGACTAACTGGGCCCCGTGGTTTTGCCCGCACGTCAACAGAAACACAAGAACAGTGCATCTTTTCATAATAACAAGTTCGCTATGTCACTCACCGGCTTATAAACTGTATTTATGCAAAAAACTACGTCGATGTGTTACTCAGTTGCTGTGCAAAAGAATGACAAACCAACAAACACACGTTACGACAGGATAATTTTTATATCTATTTACACACTAGCACAGTATATCAAGAACAGTATGTAGGTTAGCTAAGACCGCTCGACGAGTTATTTGCCTACTCTTGCGGTGACGCATAGGCGGCGCATTCTGTACTGAGTGCATGGCCGCGGCCCCGGCCGCCTCCTTTCGTTTATGTGATTGTGTGCGTGAAAAGTGCGTACGTACACGGTGCCGCTACTCACGCACACATTCAAACCGGCGACGGCCGATTTATATGAAGCTGAACTACTATTCCTTTACTATGACACTAGTGACGTCAACTCACTCGCAATGTAACCATTTTCCTTCCCTTACACCACCGTGCAACCACGGAACCCGGTGTGTTTTTTCGCTTCGATGATTTTCAGCCAGATCTCTTGTTGATCTAAGAAAGCCGAATTCTTGCGTAAAAACGTGCGTAAGTTACGTAATATTAGGGTTACCCTAGTTTGTTAGCCGGCAGCCGATGTTCATTGTTGAAAGTATTTTATTTGATATTTTTCCATGTCAGTATTTGCTCAGGTCTCGTTATGTTGTGTAGTCGTCAGCGGCTCTACGAAATTAGGGGTTGTTTTAATAAAATGCGGAGTACGACTAATAATTCTGTTTACTTATTTGATTGCCCTGGTTGGAAAAGAATAATGTTCTGTTGGGAGCTGAGAGCGGTATTGACCGAACGGTTAGGTGTGCGCTTTTTGTTTTACTGATTTCAAATGTTATTTATCATTCATCATCATCAGTCGGAAGAAATCCACTGCTGAACACAGGCCTCTTGAACGCCAACATAAACGGATAGCCATTTGCATCCATCGGTTCCCTGTGACTCTTACAATGTCGTCGGACCACCTAGTGGGGGCCTACCTACAGAACGATTATCATTTTACATTATAAATTCATAATCAGGCATGTTTCAGTCCGCTGCTGGACATAGACCTCTCCAAAAGACCGCCAACTCCAACTGCCAGCCACTCTGCGTAGGTCGTCGCTCCACCTAGCCGGAGGACGTCCTACAATACGTTTGCCGAGTTGCGGTCTCCACTCGAGAACGGTTGATTTGTTATTGGTTCTTCGGTTAATATGTGCAGCCCATTGCCACGTCAGCTTGCTTACATTATAAGCTAAGCAGCTATCACTGTATTGATTTGCCATCTGTTCAAAACGGTGAAGGAAACGTCGTGTGAAAACCGGCACCTATGTTCAAGAACCACGACATTCATGGGGGACATTTACCAACCCGCACTGAGTTGACGTTGTAGATAATGGCCCATCTTTTCTTCTGAGAAAAGTTAGGCCATTTCAGCATGAAGAAGTAACAAAAGAAACACTCGCAAATATTCGCATTTATAATATTGTACTAATGTTGTCCCCTAATTGTCCAAGCCTTACTCAGATCGAACCCCAAATTATGCACCAACCTTGCAAAGAAAATTTTTGCCCACACATTTCATTTTTAAACAAATATATTCAAATTACTTATCTACTCTCAAAATTAAAGCAGTCGTGTTTTCTCTGAATTTTCAGGTTATTTCATGCGTGGTTATCGCAAGTAGGTAATTTTATTCATAAGAACGTGTGTCGCGGCGGAATTCTCGTGACCCGTGGCATAATTTTGCGTCGCGTTTATCTTTATGTGACTTGGGCGACACCGAAACAAAAGTTAATTATTTGGGTGGAAACCTGACAAGAGATAGTAACTTTTTCTTCTTTCTTTAAGCGCAAATCTGCTTTTGACCACACTTCACCTGTACTTCTAAACTCTTCTAAAGTATATATTGATCGTCTAAGTAAAATATGAATATTTTCATTTAATGATTAAAAAATGTATTTACAAAGATTTCAATATATTACGAGTGAATTTTGTTCGGTAACGTAACAATAACTTTTTGAAATATAAATGATATTTTTTTCAAAAAATGATTAACAATTTTAATTTTACAATTTTTACAATTTTATAAAAGCGATAAACTAACTACTTATGATTATTATTATTATTATTTTATTTTTTTTACTATTTACAGGGTAGCGTTTGACTACAAGTCACCTGATGTTAAGTGACGATGTGGTCGAGGATGGCGCCACGCTACACCTGGACTGGAAACTGGCTCTCAAGTGAGGCTGCCGGTACACACCGATAGGTGCTTGGCGACAGATTCTTAACAAGAAGGGTGGTAGCTAGCCAGACGAGTACTAGAAAATACCCTACCACCAAGCTATGGTTTCATCACGATGTTTTCCTTCACCGAAAGCTCAAGCTCATTGTAGGATTCGAACCCACGTCCTACGGATCGCAAGCCGATGTCACTACCACTGAGCCATCATCGCTATAAAATCATAATATAATCAAAAACTCTACATTGTAGGGTACGGTTATTTGTATTATAGCGATGAAATAAAAAAAACATGATTATTTTGTAAATTGCTCTGATAAGCGACGATAAAGTCGAAGGTGAAACGTCTAATTTTAGTCTTAAAGAGCCCCGTTTCATTTATTTGGGATATTAAGCAGCGGGCATCTAGCCTTTGCTCCAATTCAATCAGTAAAAAAAGACAATATTGTCCTGCCGGACGTATCTTGTGGCCTTCATGTGGTCTGAAAACTCCAACATTAGTGCTGGCCTATTCGCCCACCCTCACTGCCCGCCTGATGGATTATGGCCCAAACTATCTCTCTCTGAGAGAAGCCTTGTGCCCCAGTAGCGGGAACGTACCTAAAGGCTTGTGATGATGATGATGATGATGATGATGATGATGAGCAGGGTGAACTGGTATGGGCAAACGATTTGCTCGTCTCGTCATTGAGTTACATGATAAAATACTTTTTTGCTTTGCTCATAAAAGATAAAATGGACTTTGACAAAGCATTGACCTCTTCTAGCATACGAAATTTTACCTGAACTCTTTACTTGAAAGAAATTTCAAACTCATTATTCTGTCTGAGCTGCCTTTGTAAAATTGCACTATTATGTACGGCTTTGCTCTTTTCACCTTTGTGGTTTACTTTGTGGCGGCTAATAATTGATGCGATAATAGCATAGTAAAGGAGTAGTAGTTCAGCTTCATATAAATCGGCCGTCACCGGTTTGAATGTATGAGTGAGTAGCGGCACCGTGTACGCACGCACTTTTCACGCACACAATCACATAAACGAAAGGAGGCGGCCGCGGCCATGCACTCAGTACGGAACGCGCCGCCTATGCGTCACCGCAAGAGTAGGCAATTAACTCGTCGAGCGGCCTTAGCTAACCTACTGTTCTTTATATACTGTGATAATAGGTGTCGACCTGCGACCTAAGGTCGTATACTCGTATCCTATAATGAGCTTGAGCTTTCGGTGAAGGAAAATATCGCGATGAAACCATAGCTTGGTGGCACTCGCATATATACGAGTAGCTAGCTATGACTCTGCCACCAGTCAGTGTGCTCTATACAAAATCCATGAGCATAGACTGGCTACACCTTCGACCACATCGCCAATGACTTGTGGTCAGACTCTACCCTCATCATCATCAGCCTATAACGTTCCCACTGCTGGAACACAAGCCTTCTCTCAGAGAGAGAAAATGGACCGTAATCCACGCGGGCCCAGTACGCGTTGGCGGATAGGCCAGCCGTAGTGTTGGATTTTGAAGACCACCCAAAGGCCTCCCCACATAGCCGAACGACAGTTATCCTAAGACCTAGAACCGCGCTCTTCGAAGCACGGAAGCGCTCAGCTGTAAATACCATTAGTGGTCACTCGTTCAAACAGTGACCGCAGAACACATTGCTAAACCTAGTTGGCGGGTTCCGCTTTAAGCGCTTTAACGCTACCTTTATACTAACATGGCCTTAGACGTCTGTGACCGACGATTCAAACCATGTCAGTGGGGTTTAATGAACACTTTTATTGGTAGCTAAACAGACCAATACGAGAACGGCAGGCTCGTCCACACTTAGGCTGCAAATCTAGAATGACGCTTAATCTATAATCAGTACTTGAACACAGATTTGACGTTGTCAGTTCATACATATATGTCACTTTATCTGTCACTTTATCTGACGTTCCGTCTCGCTCTACCCTGATAGACTCAAAAAATACATTACATACACAATCATGTACACGTAACAAACCCTTCAGTTCCAAGGACATTCAGCTCCACAGATCGCTCCCAGGAGCTCCCAGCCTGATGACGTCATGTACCGGGGTCGGTAACGGCACTCGATTATGACTTTATGCCTGCACTCTAGTGCGAGGTACTATATACGTGGCACAACCCTGCTTTATGACGCTGTGGGGCGTGCTTTGGAAGCGAGGCGGCTCTGAATTAAGGTAGCCTGATGCCACGTCTTGAGAGATTGCTGACATGTTTGTAAATTGATCACGTGTGATGAAATGTCCTTCATGTCTTCTAGGATAAAATTACAAAATTGCAAGTCCACTTTACTATGAGATGATTTTTTATGGGATAAGTGTTGCGTGAAGTATTTTCAAAAACTTGAAACTCATCGTATTTACCTCGTGAGTTGTCGCTCATTTGAGCTAGAGCTTTCGGTGAAGGAAAATATGGTGATGAAATAACTTGGTGGTAGAAAAACACCTTTAGGTGTTTTCCGGCAGCCTCACTTGGAAGCCAGTTGTCAATCCAGGAGTACCTATGTACCGTGGGCACCACCCTAAACGCTAACCTGTAAGTTGTATAAAAGATAAAATGAAAAGGTTTTATCTACCTAGGTATACTTTTAATAAATGCCGGTGTGCGTGTGTTTGTAAATACTTCTTCTCCTAAACCACTTGACCAATTTTGATGAAATTTGGAGTGCAAACTATGTCCAGTTTGAACCCTGGGGGAGAAAATAGAATACTTTTTATCGCGATAAACCGTAGTTTACGCGTTGAAACTGTGGGAACAGTCGGTAGCAAGTATATATTTAGCATTGTCATTATCATCTGCCTATTTTCTTATTGCAAGAACTTAGGCCTCCTCTAAAACGAAAGTGAGAAAGTATAATCATAGTAAAGGAATCATAGTAGTGTGTGCGTGAGTAGCGGCACCGTGTACGCACGCACTTTTCACGCACACGCACACATAAACGAAAGGAGGCGGCCGGGGCCGCGGCCATGCACTCAGTACGGAACGCGCCGCCTATGCGTCACCGCATGAGTAGGCAATTAACTCGTCGAGCGGCCTTAGCTAACCTACTGTTCTTTATATACTGTGGTATAATCGTGTAGAGAAATGCTTTAGAGTTTACCCTTCATAAAAACAAAGAACCAACCTACAGTAAAGACCGCGTCTCATAATATACTGTAAATATATATCCAGAAATGTGTGTATTTACACAAAAAGGTTGGAGCATAAAGAAATTTCGCACCATTTGTAAACAAACGCCTGGGATGCTTAGCAAGTTTTCGTCGGGTAATATACATAAAACGTCTGAAATATATTTCTGCCCTTTTTGTGATCAAATACATTTTTACTCTTACGGGCGCTTAGATTTCAAAAGTAAATCGTCAATTTTGAAAACATTTACATAGATAGATTGAGGACGCCGCGATAAACAATGAATCTGAAATCAGCTCCATACAAAAACTCAAGCGAGCTGACTAATGCCGTAAGTTCGTATGCGCCAAAAAAGGGTTTTTTTCGTTTAAAATGTAAACTATCGTTAATTTTATAAAGCTAAATCTGTAGTTCTTTGAAGAATGTGAATAATATATACCATAAGAAAAAAAATTCAACTCTTAAATCGGTTTTGTATGCCTGTAAAATGAAAATCTTTTTTTTTAGAGGTCAGTTTTCGATCATTGTTTGTCTGCTATGAAAGTTAACCAATCGTGTTATCCTTCCGACAATTTGATGTCAAAAACATGATCTTTAATGCACATAAATATTAGCTCTGTATGTTTTGTAATTGCTGAGAAATAAGGAAATCCCTGCAGCCAATATTGCCAATTCCTCGTCTTAACTCTTTATTGGCAGACCACAATACAGAAAAATTTAAAAACAAGAACAACAATAAAACTCAATGATGTCACAACGCGATCTTATCGAAAAGACTCAGAAGGAAAGTCAGAATTTTTTTCTCAGTGCAGAGAGAGAAAGTATGGGCTGTAATCTACCACGCTGGCTCAGTGCGGGTTGGTAGATGTCGCATGTTGCAGTTCTTGGACATGCCGGTTTCCTCACGATGTTTTCCTTAACCTTTTTTAGCGATGGCTAAATATCAACTTATCTAAACTGTTGTTGTTGGTGGCGTTGGAAGCTGGAAGCTGTAACAATTAACCCTGAAGTGCATTCACACTCTATTACCTACATGAAAAAAGGCACTAATGGGCATAAAAAATTTAAAGAGCTAAATGCATCCAATTTAAATCTCAAATTTCATTTTTTGCTTGCTACAGATTCACTCAAATATCTACACAACACTCGAAAAGCTCGCATCCAATCAACGGCCAGCAAAACTCAATTTTTTACCTCACTCGACGGTATTAAATAAACTCGACCAATAAACAAACATGCAAGCACTCTTAGGAGTTATTTGGTGCGAAAACTTGCAATACTGATATCGTAGTCCCTCGAGTTTTAGCCGTACATTGAAATTTCTTCTGTAAACCAAGGTATCTAGTATTTTTACTATTTACAGGGCAGTGTTTGACCACAAGTCGCCTGACGTTAAGTGACGATGCGGTCGAAGATGGCGCCACGCTACACCTGGATTGGAAAGGCTCTCAATTGGGGTTGCCGGAACACACTGATAGGTGCTTGGCGACAGATTCTTAGCTTGAGGCTGGTAGCAAGCCAGGCGAGCACTCGATACCAAGCTATGGTTTTATCCCGATGTTTTCCTTCACCGAATGCTCAAGCTCGTTGTAGGAATCAAACCCACGACCCAATCGCAAGCCTACGTAACTATCACTGGGCCATCATCGCTTCAAAATCCCTTCTTATATTATAAATGAGAAAGCAACTCTGTCGGTCTGCCTGTATGTTACGCTCTCACGCCTAAACTACTGAACCGATTTAAATGAAATTTGGCACAGAGATAGTCTAAAGCCTGAGAAAGAACATGGGCTACTTTTTATTGCGATAAACTGTAGCCCACGCGAGTGAAACCGCGGGGCACCGCAATCGCTTAAAACGGTGAATTCAAGGGCATGCGACATCTACCAACCCGCACTGGGCCAGCGTGGTAGATTCCAGCCCATACTCTCTCTTTCTGAGAGAAGGCCAGAGTCCCAGCAGTGGGAACGTGAAAAGCTGATAATGATGATGACTCTCTCTCTGAGAGAAGGCCAGACTCCCAGCAGTGGGAACGTGAAAGGCTGATAATGAGATTCCATATATTCCATCAGCATCAATAGTATTATGGAGTAGAATGATAATGTCCTTTCTTCTCGCAGCTATGTAGGTATTTTATTCGAGGTTTAAATGTGGTAAAAACTTCGTTGAATAATGATCTCGAGTCCAAACAAGATAAAGTAAACAAACAAAGCACCAGCTGTCAATGCTGTCATTGTCATTTCAAATCGAATTTCAAACGTGTTCAACGTTTCGATTCACTTAATTTAATATAGTTTATTTTTACGCCCGTTATTATTAAATTCATGTTTTCTATCATTTCTATGGGTGCGTGAATCATGAAATGCGTGATGCATCTGATTGTTAAGACCTACCAAAATTTAAACAACTGATGACCGTTACTACCTTTTATAGGTAAGTAGATTTATTTCTATCTTACCTAAAACAGCATTCAAATCTCAAAAGATGAAATCTCAACGTTTATTCATGGTTCATGTACCAGCCTCCGGCGTTCCGAGCTCTTTTCAAACCGGAGTAATACCCGGATATGAGAGATGCGCCCTTTGACCGGGCAACTTATATCCGGGCCAACGGGTGCAAGGAGTCTCAACATGATCTAACTGGAGTTTATGATATTTATAACTGGCTGTTCCCCGCGGTTTAAGCCGGGTGGGCGCGTGTTTTACGCGATAAAAAGTAGCTTATGTCCTTGTTCAGGCTCTAGACTATCCCTGTACCAAATTTCATTTAAATCTGTTCAGTAGTTTAGGCGTGAGACAGACAGCGAGACAGAGTTACTTTTGCATTTATAATATTATTACTAGCTGCGCCCCGCGTTTTCACCCGCGTCTTACCGTTATCCCCGTAGGAACCTTTTCCGGGATAAAAGGTATCCTATGTCCGTCTCCTGGTTTTAAGCTACCTCCCCACCAATTTTCATCCAAGTCGGTTCAGTTGTTCTTGAGTTATCTTTAGTGTAACTAACACGACTTTCTTTTTTAATCATAGATAATTATGTATAAGTATGTATAATTATCGTTGTTTATCTAGGTTCTTTATTATATTTTAAGCATGCAAATCGTTGTCTAGTAACCTAACACAAGTTTCAAACTTAATTTGCGGCTAGGTCAATTTGTGTGCTATGGTCCCCTTATATTTATTTATTTGTATTTATTGGTAAGCGCATCACCTGTAATTAGTACTTTTTTCATGATTTTTAATTAACTCAACTTCCTAAGACCCGCTGCAATACGTTATATTTGCCTATCCGTGCGAAGGATGCAAGCTAGCTAGCTCGCTAGTTACATTACTACAATTCAAGAATTTTCAATAGCGCCATCTAGCGAAATAGTATGTTAACGCGTTGGAAACCACTTCACTGCAAAATATTGGGATGGTTGACGTATTGCGTGGTGAATGCGCCGCAAGTCATTATGTTTCAAAATGCATGCGCTAGATGGCGCTTTATGCTATTTTCATATTCTCTCTGTAGCATTTAGGAATGTAGTATTGCGAGTTAGCTATCTAGAGGCTGAAATGGGTCGACGGATTGGCAATGGAGATTAGCTTTTACTTATCTAGATTTCGTAGCTAGGTACATTTTAGCGAGAATATCGCTGTAACGGCGCGGGCACGGATTGTAGCTAGTACCTACTGTTGTATTGTACCTAACAATTATTTAGGTAACCAATATTTATCAATAATTACGCCCCGCGGTTTAACCCGCGTCTTCTTGTTATCCCGCAGAAACTTTTATCCGGGATTAAAAGTAGCCTATGTATTAATCCAGGGTGTAAGCTATCTCCATTCCAAATTTTATTCAGATCCGTTCAGTAGGTAGTTTATGCGTGAAAGAGTAACCAAAAATACATTCATCCATCCATCCATACTCTCAAACTTACACGTTTCTAATATTAGTAGGATATTTTTTATCATAATCATTCTTGTTATATCATTGATACCTACTTTTATTTATGCAATGATAGTTTTTGGTAAAGGAAACTAATGTAAGGAAACCTTACTTAGGTCTTAATTATGTGTATAATGTAACTTATTTCAATAATTTCTCCCACATTTTATTATAAAGATTATTCTTTATCAAGTTAAAAAAACTAATAAAAATAAAACATAAATTCATTCGACCGTGACAGGACTCGAACCTGCAATCTTCGGATCCGAAGTCCGACGCCTTATCCATTAGGCCACACGGTCGCTGACGAAATAGCTAAAATTATGGTAAACATTCAACATTTTATCGATCGCCTAAATTGTCGTCATCATTGGAACTTTGAACTAACAACAATGAAACATTTTCACGTATAGGATACTATATAACAGTAAAGTGAGATGTTTAGTACCTAGAAAAGTACTTGTTTAAAGCTTGCGAGTCAAATAATTGGCTTAATAGCTAATAGGTATATTTCCTTTCATATTAATAATACCCTATCTTCCATTTACATATTTTCTAAATAAAAACAATAATACAGCTAGCTCGCGGAAAGTTACATACAAGTGGAACAAGGCACATGGCTTAACGAATGACAAAATTAAAAATTTGTTTTTATTTATTTAAGCGCCACCTAGTGACTTCTTAAAGAACTATTTACATGTTCAACTTACATGACTGTTCAGTTTTAACTTTTACAAGGACTGAGTTGGTGTGAGCTTTTTAGTATAGATGGCGTATTAATAAATGATTTGGTGTTTAATAGTTTTAATAGATGTCGCTAGTAGTGCGAATTTTAAAGAAATAAAATGAATAGAAATACATATCTAAAAGAGAAACTATTCAAATATGTATATTCACTTGCATATTATAAGTAATCTGAAATAGTTTATGATAGTGGTAAGATGTTGGTACCTCCCTGTTTTATTGCAAATCGGTTAGCGTTGGACAGTAATCTTCTTAAATTACAAAATAATGAACTTCTAGATTACAGAAAAAAACAATAGTCTTATCAAAGAATAAGTCGGCCTGGATTTACAAATTTAGAACCTTGTCAAAGCTAATACGCTCAAAGGATGACTTTGATTATGATATTTTTATCCCGGTAAAAGGTTCCAGCGGGGAAAAACGCAGGATGCCGGTCTTATATTCTAAATATGGGTATTTCTAATTTATAGAAGGTATAAATAACAAAATAATAATATGGTATCATTTCAAAATCTCAAAAGTCCAGATACACATCGGGCCAAAATCATTAGGCCGCTCTTGGCACACGACACCGTCTTGAGTGCCAATTTGTCGCTGCCGAGAAACACTCGTGTATTTGCCCCATTAGTACCACAGATTGGGCCACAGTTACTGCAGCCCCTACGCTCTAGGCCAGTGACTCCTAAAGTGATTCCGTGGAACCTAAGGGTTCTGTAGAAAAGTCACCAAGGTTTTAGGGGGAAATAATACCTACATCAGGACCTAAGTATACCAGATGCTACTCCAGTAATAGGCATAGGTATAACTGTCGGATACAAAACCTGACTAAAAAGAATATAGAAAAAATAAAATTATTCCTATTAAAAGTTAGGTAATTATAATATTTCTGACATTTGTTAAATTTTTATTTAAATAACAGTGTCTTCGATTTGTAGTGTTTTTTTTTTGCTAGTAATTTGTTGTAATTTTTTTCGGGGCTCCCTAAAATGAAAGATATAGGTAGGTGGGTTTACCGTTGTCTTAAAAAATTAGGAACCCCTGGACTAGGCTTCAGATGGTGCAGTTAGAACCAAAAGCGGCTGAACATATCCACTTTTCTTACTTTCCTTAGCACTTTAGACACCAAATTTGGCCGATCTGATACCCTTTTGGGAACTTGGCTGTGCTTAGCTACTTTTGTCGCTGACTGTACAAGTACCTATTGCAGGATTAGGCAGTAGTTCTGAGGCGCCCTGGGTAGGCGCAACGAGTTGGCAATTTTGTCGATTTCAAGTGCGCCCGTTTCGCTTGGCCTGGAGTGTATTTACTGAGGACTGGGCGTAATGGGCAATGAGAAGTAAGTGGGCTTGCTTAATAGATGTCTTATAAGATTCTTTAGTTTGAAAGACACTTGGTTTAATTTTTAAAATTAGGTAGTCAAAGTTAGAAGGAACAAACTTGAGGAGCCAGTTCCCTATACAGGTGTAGCGTGGCGCAACCTTCGACCACATCGTCACTTAAAATCAGGTGACTTGTGGTCAAACGCTACACTGTAAATAGAAAAAAAAACATACCTTCTAGCACAGACCAGAATAAGGTCTAGATATACTTCTAGTCATCATCATCATCATCATCAGCCTGTATCAGTCCACTGCTGGACATAGGCCTCTCACATGCTACGCCTCTGAGCCTGGTCTTCGGCTCTTCTCAACCAACCACTGCCAGCCACTCGGCGCAAGTCATCGCTCCACCTTGTCGCAGGGCGTCCAACACTACATTTGCCAAGTCGCGGTCTCCACTCAAGAACACGTCTACCCCAACGGTTGTCGGTTCTGCGGCTTATATGACTAGCCCACTGCCAGCAGCTTGCTAATTCTGTGGGCTATGTCGGTGACTTTAGTTCTTAGCGTTGAGCTTTTAGTACCGAAAGCAATTTGAAGCGACGATGGCTCAGAGGTAGTCACGTTGACCAACCACTGCCAGCCGGTGCAAGTCATCGCTCCACCATATCACAGGGAGTCGTACTTCAAGTAAACTCAACAAAAGTGAGCCCCGCGTCGTCTCCAAAGCTGAGAATCCCCGCTACCCACTCAAATTAAAACCGGCCTGTCAATTTAATACCGATCAAAGTACCGATCGAGCACTGCCATCCTCCATCTGTCCCTTTCGCCTCTACCTACCACAAAAAGTAGAGTAACAACTCTTGTGACGTAAAAAGTTAAGTGGGTGGACTGGCGCGTAAGCTGTGGCAATTTTTTTGGTGCATTCTCCAAGACGCGGGTGGTCGTTATCAAATTACCAAACTGAGATGGTACAAGTTTGTAGCCAATGGGATGGTGGAGCGCAAGATGAAACAATGCCGCCTTTGTTGTGGGCGGGGCTTACATTGTTCGGTACAATGGGAAGACAGCGCAGCCCTTTGTCCCTATTGTGTGGGTCATTGTTCGCCTATTGTAGGTTATGGGTGGTGCGTGCCTTCTTGAGAGGTGTGGTTTCCTGAAAATTGTTGTTTTTACACGGAGGCCGATTGGCGAATTTGGTTCGTTGGGTTTGGTACATATATGTTTCAGTGAGAGTCATGTTTGACATATATTTTAGTCAGAATGAGGTGCGGTGCATCTTGTACCTACTTACATAAAAACTTACCAACTATATGCTTTTGACACAAATCCTTATTTTGCTTTAGGTATAATATATATATACAGTGTAAACTCTATATAGCGACACTGAAGGGACTGTGCATTTTATGGCGTTATAGAGAGTTGTCGTTAAATGGAGAGAAGAAACATCAGAATTAGAAAAAGAAAAAGTTTATTTCCGACTATTGTTAGTAGTTATGTGCATAAAAAAGAATGTTATTTGAACGCTATTGCGTATAGTCTGTTATTTTTGTCTGAAGTCTTTTGCTGCACCAGTAATTTTGTTGTATTTTTTTACTTATTTTATTCATATTTAGCAGCGTGGAGGATTTTTTCTTTGTTTTTCCATATTGTGGACACGGTAGAGCGACTAAATCCAAAGCGTTTGCCAACATCACTTATCTTCTCTCTCGTTTCTATTGCGCATATCAGTAAAACTTTTTCGTCAATACACAGTGATTTTCTTTTATTAGCCATGTTTACAGTTTGAAAGTTTGTGAGCAACTAAGAATATGATAAGGTATAGATAATACATGACTCCTACTTATGAGTCATGGTCAACAACAGTCTACACGTACAAGCAATCCCAATTTGTAAACAAAAGAACGAATTTCTTAGAAAGTTCGGTATGCATGATGCCGACAGTCGAGTTTATTGCGGGCTAGGATAATAAAGCGACAATAGATCGTACACAGCTGCGCAGTTTTTACTAATTTTAGCAACTTAAAAGGTACTTTTTATTACTCAATTGTTGTCGTTATTGAGAGTGGGTGTAATGCTATGTAGAGTGAAACATTGTATGAAAGACAAGCTAAACCAACCAAAGCCAATTGATTTCGACGCTTAAGGGAGTTTGTCGTTAAATAGAGTGACGTTACATGGAGTTTACACTGTATATATATATTATTTATATTATAGCTGCGCCCCGCGGTTTCACCCGCGTCTTCCAGCTATCCCGAATTTATTTTTTTCTGGGATAAAAAGTAGCCTATGTTTTAATCCAGGGTATAAGCTATCTCTATTTCGAATTTCAATCAAATCCGTTTAATAGTTTTTGCGTGAAACAGTAACAAACATCCATACATCCATACTCACAAACTTTCCCGTATAGATAATGCCCTCACAATCACATAGGTACATAGGCTCTGACCCCTAACCAGGTTTCCCTGTATCTAGGGTATCAGAAACTACGAGGATCGGGGATCCACAACACCCAGACACAGAACAAATACTTACTTGCGCTTATTTTTTTTTTCAATGCACAAATACTTGTCCTGTAGCGGGAATCGAACCCGCGACCTCACGCTTCACAGTCGGCTATCCGCCCATTGCGCCACATCGGTCGTCAAAAATATTAGTAAGATAGCATATACCTATGTAGGAATATCTGTTTATTAGATCTAGGTATACCTGGGTATGTGTCACAAACATAAATGCACTGAGAAAAAAATTCTGACTTTCCTTCTGAGTCTTTACCTTCCAAGACCCAGAACAAGACCAAGACCCTTTTGACTCAGAAGGAAAACGGTAATTCGGAAGGTCTTTTTTCTCCGGGTACCTAGGCCTATGTGTTTACAATTTTGTATTAAGTAGTTTTCCTTTTGACTCGGAAGGAAAACGGTAATTCGGAAGGTCTTTTTTCTTCGTGTCCCTAGGCCTATGTGTTTACATCCACAATGCCCACACATGTTGTTACATAATTTTTATTAGCATTAGTTACGGTCGGAACGGAAAGGTCGTTATTAGAGCACGTGTGAACTGAACTTCAACGTTGAACTTTTTAAACTTGCTTAACAAATTGTACGATATAGAAACCTTAAAAAATGAGAACTTTCGCTACAGGCAACATTTACTTGTAATAAAAATGATTAATAAGAACTTTTTTCAAGTAATCAAGAAATTAATGTTTTTGTTGAAAATTACGCGATGCTAAAAATATTTAGGAACAATTGTATTGTATGATTTTTCTTTAATGGTGCTTCCCTTTGTCGCTTTGTATGGTAGGTACTTACTATTACCTACTGTAAGAAATATCAGATTGTAACAGGAATCCGTACCTATAGGTAGGTACAGAAAATTTTACTTTAAACGAAAAAAGGATATTAGAAAAGATAAAGGATTTTTCTCTAAATCCTACTTATATTTGTGAGTGAATGTTTGTTACGTATCACCGTAAGTCCTAAACCGATTTTGATGATATTTGGAATGGAGATAACTCGTACTTCGCATTAACACATAGGCTTTTTTATCCCGGAAAAGTCCTGCGGGATAACGGGAAGATGCGGGTGAAACCGCGGGGCGCACCTAGTAATATAATTATAACAAAGTCGCTCTCCGCGTCTGTCTGTCTGTACCTTTATCCGCTAACGCTTATAGCTACTAATTTCAACGCGGTTTTCAAATAAATTTTCACGGCAAGTTGAAACTTTTTACTATTTACAGGGTAGCGTTTGACCAGAAGTCACCTGATGTTAAGTGACGATGTGAAGATGGCGCCTCGCTACACCTGGATTGGGAACTGGCTCTCAAGTGGGGCTGCCGGAACACACCGATAAATGCTTGACGATCGTGGTAGCTAGCCAGGCGAGCACTAGAAAACGCCCTACCACCTTGTTATGCTTTCATCACGATGTTTTCTTTCACCGAAAGCTCAAGCTCATTGTAGGATTCGAACCCATGACCTACGGATCGCAAGCCGACACACACACATTTTTTTTACACTGAGAAAAAATCCTGACTTTCCTTCCGAGTCTTACTTTCCCAGATAGATTCCTTCCCAAATGTATCCTTTTTCTTCCTTTTTTATCTAAGTTTTCTTTCTGACGCAAATGTCCTTCCCTTTTGACTCAGAAGGAAAATGTATTTTGGAAGGTATTTTTTCTCCGTGTACTACCACTGAGCCGTCATCGCTATGAAAGTCGTTGTTGAGAACTATCACACAACCAATGAAATAAATGTAAGTAACACAAAACCCGTCCGCCAGACAATGTTATCGATTGGTCGGGCGCGGGATACAGCGGGGTCGCGGCGGGACAACGTATTCGGGACACTAAGGAAATGTATTCGAATTAGGACTTCCAATACCGGGTTTCCGGGAAACCGTTATTCCGGGATTCTCGAAAACCGTTTTCAATACCGGTAGGTATTGTTGCGTGCGAGGCAGAGCTGGTCCGGTCGGTTGTAGCCTCGCAACAGATCAACCGGGTTGAGCAAAGCTTCACAACCATTACTTGGATGGGTGACCGTTAGTGGCTTTAGATTTTCGCTTATTTATTTAATTATTTATCACCAGCATAATGAACACCGTTGCAATTATAATATAGAGACAGTTCACACAAGTAAGGCAAGTGTCACTACATTAGAATTTATAGGTGAAGACAACATGTGACATAAAATAGCGAGATAATTTAAAGAAGACAAAAAAATTATTGCACTTAACAAAATTGATTTTAGGTGCCTATGTCCATCGTCAGGGTTCAAGCTATCACCGTACCAAATTTCATTTAAATCGGTTCTGTAGTTTAGGTGTGAAAGACAGACAAAGTTACTTTTGCATTTATATTAATACTTTTATAGTGCATTAAAGAATTAATAAATAAATAATCATAAATTTCAAATAAGGCATGCGACACCGCACGCTGGTTACAAAGAAGGGGTGGTAGGTACGAGGGTGTTTCGAATTCGACCATTGTGCCCTGACAATGCACCTGCGAACAAACCTGTAGGGTTGTATCGATTTTCGGGGTACCTTTGGTCTGACTCTAGCGGGTGAAGTTTTGAGGGTAAGTTTGTAAAATAATTTGAGCGTTACGGGTTTGTGTAACATAGATTATAAGCCCATACTCTCTTTGAGATTTGTGCCATAACAAAATGTGTGTTTGTGTCTGCGTCTAGTCAAGATGCATTCTACAATAGTCAACGCTATTAGAAAACTATTTTTATTTTTATTTTTATGGAAATGATATATTTCAACGTTGGCACAACAGCCAGTTTCCAAACCAGATGTAGCGTGGCGCCACCTTCGACCACATCATCACATAACATCAGGTGATTTGTGGTCAAACCCTGTAAGAAGCTAAAAATAAGTTGACAATAAGTTAATATAATAATAAGTAAGAAAATAAAATATACCTAAGTAACTATAGTAGGTAGTAGGTACTTGTAAAAGTCGGACGTCCCAGGTATCGCTGGAAGGAAGAAGTCACGAAGGATTTGTGCGAGCTCCAGATGGAGGACTGACAGGAGGTGGCGTAGGACAGACCGAAGTGACGTCTTTTAGTTTTATATATTTAGCGATGATCGCTCAGTGGAAGTGACGTCGGCTTGCGGTCCGTAGGACGTAGGTTCGAATCCTACAACGAGCTTGAGCTTTTGGTGAAGGAAAACATCGTGATGAAACCATAGCTTGGTGGTAGGGTATTTTCTAGTACTCGCCTGGCTAGCTACCTCCATCCTCTTGTCAAGAATCTGTCGCCAGGCACCTATCGGTGTGTTCCGGCAGCCTCACTTGAGAGCCAGTTCCCAGTCCAGGTGTAGCGTGGCGCTATCTTCGACCACATCTTCACTTAACATCAGGTGACTTGTGGTAAAACGCTACCCTGTAAATAGTAAAAAAAAGTTTTTTTATAACTTAGTCAAAGTCAAAGTCAAAATTTGTTTTATTCAATAGAATACATTGTGATCACTTTAAAACGTCAACTTAAAACTAGCTACGCCTGTTCCAATCCTCCTTACGCTGGCAAAAGAACAGGCAAAAAACGCCCGGCAGGTAATTATTTTGGCGGGATCACATTGACAATTTTATTCTTATTACTAATTGATTGAATTGGAGCAAGTTCACTAAAATCCCAAGCTTTTTTTGTCATCAGTCCGATACCTTTTGATTAGCTTTACTAATAAGATTTATCTTGTTTGGTTGTACACAATGGGATATGGGAACATGAATATTACCGAGTTGCAGGATCACAACCAAAGCAGACCAGACCCCACAAGCAGCACCCGTTCACGAGTTGACGCATGTGCCAGCCATCGCTCTCCTCGACCATATTAGAGGGAAGAGGGCGAAGAAGTGACTAATTCGTTTAGCTATTTGATGATGGTAGAAAAGGAAGGCATGTCCGACAAATTCCTCTCACACCACACAAAGACCTTGTCTCAATCCCTTTGCGCCAATCTCCCTATGCCTTTGACAGTCGACCTCTTGACCTCAGAGGGCGTAAAGCCAAGTGGACAGTCGGCGGAGGTCGCACACAACAAGGAGATTAGCCTTCGAAGGCTTTGCATTACTGTAAGGTTTTCCCTTTTTATGACGAAACGAAGGGGCAAATCAGGTAGATTTGATTAAAAATATTGATATTAAAGATGGACGGACGAATTTTTTTACCGACTATTTTTTATTTCAATTCACTTATTTTTTCACTACTAGCGACCGGCTCCAGCTTTGCACGGATAGGTAAGGACTAAAACTTAGTTGATATAATATAATAATTTATTTCTATTGACAATTCGGTTATGTCCATTTAAAATCTATACCAGGTTAATTACTTAGATAGATAGATCACACCACAATACAGAGAAATTGAAAACTAGAACAACAATAAAACTTAATGTGTCACAAAGTTCGGTCTTATCGCTCCGAGTGATATCTTCCAGACAACCTAAAAGCAGAGGAAAAATTGTACCAAACTACATGGACGGTGGTCACACAACACAAACAACAACACACAACAAATGTCAAATAAACATTCATACCTTGTAGATTATTTTAATCATTATTTTCATTTATTATTTCATTCATTCATTCATTATTTGGAGTAAGCAAGCATTAATTTGACCCAAGTCTCACCTGATGGTAGTACGAGTGCTGACGAGGTCGATGATCGAGCATGCATAAGGTAAACTCGCCTACCATTTTACTCAGGCCACCCAAGTACTGAATCTTTATTATTGTTTAAACTAATTATCGTTTGAACTAGCGGTTCATTAAGAGCCGCGAGCGACTTCTGTTTTATAAACTGGCATGGTCACTTAACTCACTAACATAGGAATTGACTTTGGAAATGAGGTATTTACATAATCTCTCTTTGTTGGACTCGATCCTATGGTCGGTACCGTTGTAGCGCCATTTCAAGATCTCAAAACAAACTTAGTAATAAGTAAGTATTTATTTAATGTACAACAAATAGAAAGCTTTAAGCGCTTGTAGAGGAGCTTGCCTTTAAAATAGACTTCATTAATTGATCAACTACACTGAGAAAAAAAATTCGGACTTTCATTCTGAGTCTTACCTTCCTAGACCGATTCCTTCCTTTTTCTACCTTAAATTTCCTTCTAAATCACAAATCCTTCCCCTTTGACTCAGAAGGAAAACGGTATTTCGGTAGGTCTTTTTTCTCATAATGCCCGAAATTATTAATCGATCCTCATCCGCTTTTCGCGGTTTTGGATCGATAAGTCAATCTATTTTACAAAACTTGCCATAACCGATCCGCGGATTGAATATGCAATCTCTTCATTGAATCTATCCAAGATCGATTTCGATCTGAGATATCAGATCGATTTTATTAATTTCGGGCGTAAGTCAAGCAACGTTCTCTGCGGTCACTACTTCGATGGGTGACCATCAGTAGTGGTATTTACTGAGCGCTTCTGATGTGCTTCGGAGGACACGGTTTCCTACTGAGTCTTACCTTATGGTACCGATGGCTGGCACATGCGTCAACTCGTGAACGGGTGCTGCTTGTGGGGTCTGGTCTGCTTTGGTTGTGATCCCGCAACTCATTAATATTCATGTTCCCATATCCCAATGTGCACAACCAAACAAGAGAAATCTTATTAGTAAAGCTAATTAAAAAATATCGGACCATTAGATGACAAAAAAAGCTTGGGATTTTAGTGAACTTGCTCCAATTCAATCAATTAGTAATAAGAATAAAATTGTCAATGTGATCGCGCCAAAAAAATTACCTGCCGGGCGTTTCTTGCCTGTTCTTTTGCCGGCGTAAGGAGGTTGGAACAGGCGTAGCTAGTTTTAAGTTTGACGTTTTAAAGTGATCACAATGTATCCTATTGAATAAATAAAATTGACTATTGACTATTGACTTACTTTTAGACCTGTCAAACTTAGTTTAGTTTTAGAGAATGCAAAACCGAATCGACACCATTGTCCAGTTAATGAAACTCATTGTACTGGAATTGAAATAAGTTCTTTCCTAACCGTTCTCTATAGATACAGATGTTGAGATCGAAGCTAAAATAAACCAGTCCACATTTCCATTCAGCCAGATGTCCACAATCCCCCCAAAACCACCTCAAAACCGAACCATCTCATAACTAAAAACAATTCAATTAATTAAAAAGCGAAGTCTCTCACCGAAGGAGTAGATCTCGAAGCGGTTTTAATTATTGGCCCATTTAACCCTGCCTGGCTGTGACGCCGGGTTCCGTACTACAATAAAACTTGGTCGTGCTCAATCGGTATTCAATTAATAATTGGCCTGTATTCTAGAGGTCCCAGCCAATCAAAGTTTTCCATGCAACAATGGACCGCTTCGAACCTAATTGCTAGTCGATGGATTTCATAAAAATATGTCTAATAAAAATGGAGGGAAATGGAATCGAGCTGATTTGTGATTTTAGTCGATCTTTCAGCAATGAATTGTTATTTTACTATTACAGCCCATACTCTCTCTTTGAGAGAAGGCCAGAGTCCCAGCAGTGGGAACGTGAAAGGCTGTTAATGATGAAATATCCCGTTCAAAATCCAATTCTAGCTGAGTTAGATGTATATATTTTTACATATTATATAGGTAACACACTTTTTTATAACAAACATTAGCCACAAGGGTGGCGGAAAAGGTCCCACCACCACCTTTACACATAAATTGATAGTAAAATAAGACAGTACATATCATTAATCTTCCAAAAACCTTTACTACCATCCTCATCACGTGAATGACCATACAGCCATAGACAAGTCCAAAAATGGCGGCGACCCATAAAGACCATTGACAATGCAACTGTTTTTTTTAATAAAAAAAGACCTATAACAGCCAACCGTTTGCCTAATCATTGGGTGCAACTTCACACACCTGCTCCTTTATTAGTGCAATAAATACATTTTATAAATAAAAAAAAAAACGGTTTCTGAAAGACGAGGAAGTGATAAAAAATCATCAGTAACTGACACCATAAACTTTCGGCCGTTTTTTGACTTTGTATTTTTTCGGTTTTCATTCATAAAATAGGCTGAGGATTGTTGATCGCGGAAGGTCAGGTATTTCATCAAAAACTTTAGATTTTTGAGTCAGTTTTAAATGTGTCATAGATACATTATTTAGCTTCTGAGTTTAAGTTTTTTTTTATATTAGCTGTTCCCTGCGGCTTCACCCGTGATAGGGCTTTCATTTTATCACAACTAAACATAGTTTTCGATTCGGTAAGTATGGGTTTTCTAACAATGAAATAATTTTCAAAATCGGTTCAGTAGTTTTGGAAATTAACCATAACATACAATAGACATTACCTATAAATAATATTAGTATGTATATACATTATACTTAGCTGCTATCCGCGGCTCCACTCGGATAGGAATTTCTTTCTTATAACAAAGTTGTGAGTCAGCTCTCAACCAGGTGTAACGGGCACCACCTTCGACCACGTCGTCAATTAACATCAAGGGACTTGTTGTCAAAACTCTATGTAAAAAAAAAAACATATTGAACCTTGTAACAAAAAAAAGCATTATTTTTTATGTAGGTACCGGTTGTCTTTTACAGAACATGCCACCTTCATAGGTGCACTCTTAACTCTTTACCTACGCTATAGAGTAGGTACTGTTATGAACAACAATTCATTTCGAGCTAAAGTTTCGTATAACAACAAAAAATTCTCGCTTGCAAATGATTCTCAGAAAACAATGATGTCTCAAAGCGCGCGAGTGCGGGGCGGCTGCAATGAAAATTTAAAATTTAATTAATGACAAGTGGCGTCGTTTCGATTATATTATAACGCAGGCATTGTGCGCCAGACGGTCCCGGTTGCCTCCCTCGGTAGAGGGTGGCCACGCGATGAGGAAAACACAGGACAATCCTGGGCAATTCTTACCGGTTCTTTTCCTTCCAACCAAAGCTAGTCAAACATTGCAAACTACGCGGAGAAAAAAGAGCTTCAGAATTACAGAAGCAAATTTCGGTCCCTTTTTAGTCGGAAGGAAAACTAAGATAAAATAAGGAAGGAAAAGGTTACATTTTGGAAGAAATCGGTTTTGGAAGGTAAGACTCGGTAGGAAAGTCAGGATTTCTTTTCTCAGCGTCTTTGTATCTTAATAAGAAGGTAAAATTTGGGAGCCTTCAAGAGTGAATCTTGTAGAAAAGCATGCTGCATCATAGACTTCGTCATCACTTGGCATCAGGTGAGACTGAGGTCAAATGCTTGTATAAAACTATTTTTAAAATCCTACTTACAATGAGCTTGAGCTTTCGCTGAAGGAAAACATCGTGATGAAACCATAGCATTTTCTAGAGCTTGCCTGGCTAGCTACCACCATCAAGTTAAGAATCTGCTGTCAAGCACCTATCGGTGTGTTTCGGCAGTCCCACTTGGGAGCCAGTTCCGACTCCAGGTGTAGCGTGGCACCATCTTCGACCACATCGTCACTAAACATCAGGTGACTTGCGGTCAAACGCTACCCTGTTAGAAGTAGGTACACACACACACACACACTCACACACACTTTACACTACACACACACTACACTTTTTTTTAATGTCTCTCATTGTCCAAAAGTACAGACACCCTGTAACATGGCTCACGCTCGAGACGCGTTATTGGAGTACATAATATTCCTGGGCAAATCCCTACGCTTGTGCGTCTGTCTGTATGTACAGATAACTTGTATCGGGCGGACAAGTTTTCCATAAGAATTTCATATTATGTTGATGATCGCGTTGACGTTGTTAGTAGTTTATAACTCTGGAAGGTTTCCGACAAACGTGGAAGATGTTGAAGCGACGTCACTTAGAGAGGTGGCCATTGTGGCGCAATGGGCGGATATCTGACTGCGAAATGTGACGTCACGGGTTCGATTATCGCTATGGGAACAGTATTTGTGCATAAATACAGAGAATCCTAGTTCAGGGTCTGAGCTCAGAGCTATGTATGTGTGATTGTGGGCGTTATTGTTATCGGATTAAGGCTGTTTTTCTTACAGACGATTTCTATTAGTACCTATCTATCGACGGTAGGTATGTTATGTGGTCTGAAGTACGAATCTCCTATGAACTTCTGCTATCCTGGTACCTCAAGAAAGTAAGTTAAATAAAAAATATTTATTAATTTACTTACGTACAAATTAAGTTTAATAATGAAGAAAATTTTATTTCAAACCCATCCAACTTAAATGACTCAATGGTGCCACCACAACAACACCAATATAAGCTGAATCATCTCAGCAACTTGTCCAACAATGACATTTAGCTATGGCCGAGTAAAACACCAAAAAACGCCATGGGAGCCGAACATTCTTTGGCTTTTTCCCTCTTTATAGACCTTTTTTCTGTTATTCTGGATACCTACCTACTGTGAAAAATTACTTAATATGGATTAATATTTCACTATCCGTATTATGCTGGTTAAAAATATCATATAATACTACCAAATTAAGTTCAAATCAAATCAAATGACATTATATGTATTTAGTAGGATACATGTGTGTCACTTTAAATCGTCAAACTTATAAAGCTACGCATGTTCCAACCTCCTTACGCAGGCAAAAGAACAGGCATTAAGGCAATATTTTTTGGGCGCGATCACATTTTCATTTTAATTTTTATTACTAATCGATTCAAATGGAGCAAATTCACTACAATCCCAAGGCTTTATGGCATCTAAATAGTATGTATGATAAACTTTACATATAAGATTACCTAAGTTTTGTATGGAAATTTGGGTACCTACCAAGAAGTCTTGGAATCACATGGGATTTCGTTGAAAAAACGTGCACATTGACCTTTGAAGGAGTTTATTTACAAGTTTCAGAATGTAACAAACGAATGTCCTATATATACAAACTTGGTTAGGTCGAATATTTCTCTACGGAACCACCACATAAGAAAACTGACTATATATGCCTGACTATATACTCCATGCCTCGTCTCATGGACTATGTAGGTAGAGAGGTATTCATATACTACCCCAATGTATTACCCCTCAGCTTGTTAATGATGTTCCTATTTAACCATAAAAGCTACACTATCTAATACAACTGTACAAACTCACAGATAAAACAGAATTCTAACCAAATAACAGCAATAGCTAGCAATAGCTTTGTTCAGTACAATCAGACAAAACCTCCATTACGGCGATAGAGCGTTTTGGAAGCATTGTGACAAGCCCTAACAACACAATATTCGTATCGTTTGTGACACAGAACTGTCGTGGACTGGATGGGCTTTATATAATTCACTAGCGAACGTAATTTAATGGGGTAGAGTTTTACAAATCTTTGAATTTTTCAGCTTTTCCATACTACAATTTGTATGTTATATACATATAAACCTTCCTCTTGAATCACTCTATCTATCTATATATCTTTAACTGCATTTTAATGCATTTTTTTTTTACGGATTTTAATCCGTTGAATAGTTGAAAAGAGCTAAGCGTTGCACCACCTTTGACCACATCGCCGTTGCTTGCATTTTTGGAGATGACAGACTCTGAAACTCACAATGTTAGCACGTACATAGGAACGTACTAGAAACGGTTTTTTTATAACAGAGTGGCAAACAAGCAGGCCCCGCCAGATAGTGAGCGGTAACCGTCGCCTATGGACATTTGCAACACCAGGGCCCGTAGCCAAGATGCATTCTGCAATCGTTGACGCTAATAGAAAACAAGAAAAACGTATTGGTTTGACATATTTCTGACCACGTGACTTAGCGTTGAAATATGTCAAACCAATACTTTTTTCTTGTTTTCTACTAGCGTCAACGATTGCAGAATGCATCTTGGCTAGAGGCGCAGGGGCGTTGCAGATGCGTTGTCGTTGCGTCTTTGCTTGTTCTGATCCGTTGCACGTTCCAAAGAGATTATGTTAGGGTTGTCTGGTGTTTCACATTCAGTCCCTCTTACTCCGTACGTTCCGCTATCATACATCAAACTCATATAATATCACCGAGCTGACAATGGCGCAGACGTGTACCGCGCACAATACCGAATGTCGTCCGAACATAATACATATTGCTCTACGAATATGACTCTTATTGTGTAAGCCACAAGTTCTGTAAAAATAGTCTTTGTGGAAGATTAATCAATGCGGTTAAAGTAACTGCTATCTACTGTTAGCTTTACCTATGTAACTGTGCGGTTTACTTTTTAGCTACTCATTATCAGCCTTTCACGTTCCCACTGCTGGGACTCCGGCCTTCTCTCAGAGAGAGAGTATGGGCTGTAATCTACCACGCTGGCTCACTGCGGGTTGGTAGATGTCGCATGCCCTAGAATGTTGCAGTTCTTGGACATGCCGGTTTCCTCAGGATGTTTTCCTTCACCGTTTTGAGCGATGGCAAATCCGCACATAACTTATTGAGTCATAGGTGCGGGGCCGAGAGGATTCGAACTCGGTGTCGGCGTCTTGTAAGTCGCACACCTAACCGTTCGGCCACCGCTACAGCGCTTTTTAGCTAGTAACTAACTAACTAACACCACGTTATCACATATTATGTACATAGCTAGGATTTACTGTTTCTGATACCCTAGTACAAAAACTATGTGGGTCCACATAATCCAGACACTGTGTACTGTTTTTTTTTAACAAAATAAAACTGTCCAAGTGCGTGTTGGGCTTGCGCACAGAGGATTCCGTACAAACATGTTTTTTTTTTTGTTCTTCCTTGAGGTTCCGTACCTCAATCTGTCTATATGTTTGTAAAGACACTTTTTGTTAAGAACGCATTGAGGTATCGAGTTAAAATTTATATCGAATACTTGGCTCTAAGATCTCTTTCTGCAGTGAAAAAAATCAATTTTGTAAGTCTGCGCGATCAAAAAAAATTTGCGTTTATGTCGCACATTTTCACATAACTTTGCGATTTTACAAGGAAATCATAATTTATAGGGTCCCGTATATCTCGGATCATGAAATTTGGCATGAAGCAGTCTCACAGCACATGTAAAGTTAAAACCTGAAAATCTTAAATATGTTAAGAATCCCTTGTTAAGAATCTGTCGCCAAGCACCTATCGGTGTGTTCCGGCAGCCTCACTTGAGAGCCAGTTTCCAGTCCAGGTGTAGCGTGGCGCCATCTTCGACCACATTGTCACTTAACAACAGGTGACTTGTGGTCAAACGCTACCCTGTAAATAGTAAAAAACAAAAGTCTAAAAACCTTATACTTAGGTATATTATTAGTTAAAATAAATGTTATTAATAGCCCTAAATGGTCCTGGTCATCCTAATAACAAATTAAAAGAACGTTTTAAACCCCGAAATCAACCTTGTCTATAAATACTTTTATAGCGATGATGGCTCAGTGGTAGTGACGTCGGCTTGCGATCCGTAGGACGTGGGTTCGAATCCTACAATGAGCTTGAGCTTTCGGTGAAGGAAAACATCGTGATGAAACCATAGCTTGGTGGTAGGGTATTTTCTAGTACTCGCCTGGCTAGCTACCACCCTCTTGTTAAGAATCTGTCGCCAAGCACCTATCGGTGTGTTCCGGCAGCCTCACTTGAGAGCCAGTTCCCAGTCCAGGTGTAGCGTGGCGCCATCTTCGACCACATTGTCACTTAACACCAGGTGACTTGTGATCAAACGCTACCTTGTAAATAGTAAAAAAGAAGTCTAAAAACCTTATACTTAGGTATATTATTAGTTAAAATAAATGTTATTAATAGCCCAAAATAGTCCTGGTCCTCCTAATAACAAATTAAAAGAACGTTTTAAACCCCGAAATCAACCTTGTCCGTAAATACTTAAATTTATCGCCCCACAAGGCTCGCCTCTTCATCGTGACACCCCAAACGGTGGGCGCGATAAAAACTCGTCATAATTAAATATTACCAACACACGCGCAGATACCGATCTCTATCTGTACTCGAATAATAGGATGGGCGTCCGTCTGTCTGTACGTGATACCATAGAGTAGCTAGAGTGCTATTATACTCTGTGGTGGACTCATTCTAATTTAGCATGATGTTGTTTGGTGAGGAGGGCTTCTGTAATGAAATTTTTTCTTTTTTACAATTTAACCACAAGTCACTTGTTGTTAGATGACAGTGTAGTGGCTCTCAAGTGAGACTGCTGGAACACAGCGATATACAAGTGTGCTTTACAAACTTACTGAATGTACAGTGAGCGATAAAAGTTGCTGATCAAACCTAATATATAAGTATGACAAGAGTGTACAGTCAACGACAAAAGTCGCTGAACAATCACACTTTTTTCTATTATCCTCATCATCTTAGACACCAATTTTTTACCTCATCATCACCTAAAATCAGGTGTGTTATGTTGTGGTCAAAATGATACCATGTAAAATGTAAAAAAAAAAACAATAATAATTACTGATTTGAAACACATTTGGAAAATCGAGAACGATCACCTACAAGTGACAAAAAAGAATCTCTTCCATAATTTTAATATTTATTAGAGCACTATTTAAGTTCCTCGGTTTTACTCTTTTCGAGACATTTTTACCCGCTTTTCGGTTCATAAACTATGTTTTGCATTAGGACGTCACTACGTGAAAGAAGAACAAACCAAGAATAATAAATAGTGAGGAAAACAATCTTTCACGCTAAGTGACGCATGATCGACTGTACCGAAACTATTTTTGCACCTTAATTTGACATGACATCTGTCAAAAAATTGTTTGACAAGCACAGTTGTAATTTGACACTATGACTTAAATAAGATACAGTCGCTCAGAGTGTCATCTACATGCAGTTTTGCAAGTGGCTCCCCATTGTCTAATTGCGTACGTGTATGTACCTACCTCTAATGTTTTTTGCACCAAATAGAAATGATGTCTATTGGATAACACTTTTGCATTTCTCTAATGTCAGAACTAAATTATTCTCTCAGCCGTAATTGCGATATTACCTTCCACCTCGCCAAGGTATTAGTCTAATAGCATCAATTAACTTAATGTAAACAGAATTAAGTGCAATTTCACATAAACTTAGTAATTATGTTACCCCAAGGTGCAACACTTTCATCGACGTTTAGTAATTTTCATATATCGCTAATTATTGGAAGGTTCATAACAATTAGCTATCCAAGGAAATACATATGAAATAATGTCTTTTGGCCTAGTGCTAGTGCTGGCCAAAGCTAGGGTTATGAACAATACAGTGCACCCATTTGAACTTTAACAGTTCAGAATCCTGCGCGACAACGCACTGGACTTGCCAACCTCTTCATGCCCTGTAATTTCACTAGACATGTCCTTTCAATCTGGAATACTGCGTAATGTTTGCACTTCGCTGCTTGCCGGTTGAATAACTCGCTTCCCGTGACTCCTTCTTGATTTATGGCCTCTGTGACTTGAGACAAACAAATCTGTCACCGAGTTCGGTTTGTTCCAGCTGTCAAACTTGACAGCCAGTTCCCAATCCAGGAGTAGTGTGACCCTTGCACACAACGTCACTTACCATCCGGTGACCTGTGGTCAAACGCTACCATGTACCTAGATGTAAATTTTTTTGTGATAGCTGCAGAAGAATTGGAATTTTTTCCATGCCATTTTTAATATGCATTATAATTAATATTTTATAAAATCTTAATTTTTAATATATATTCTATTAAAATTTAACAATAACAAAACCGCACTTATCACACACTGTCACCCCCAAATCCCAACAGCTTTTTATAATTTTGACAAGCTGCTGTCAAATACGCGATAACAGTTTAGAGCGCACGCGGCGCCACGTGGCGTTTGACAGTTGACAGGTCAGGTCGAAGCTGTCAAAATTGACAAAGAAAAAGGCGGGAAACGGCGGTCAACGCTTTGTCCTCGAAATTAACTTTTAAATACGTGTTCAATTTTACGAGTCAAGTGCTTTGGTCAAAGTTCCCATGCTATAATTTCATTTTGGGATAGTTGTACTAATAAATTGATAAAATACGCTTGCGTCATATAAAACTAATATAGATAGGAACATCAGGCTTTATTTCACAAGTTTTTAGAAAAGGAATCGACAAGTTTAAGTTTTTTTTAGGTACTAGAAATATGTTATTTTCCTCTTTGGTGGAATTTAAAAAGTACCTACTAACTATGAAATCGTTAGAGCTTTAAATTCATAATTGTTCTATAGGGTAGTAGGTATACCTTATTATCATCACGTTTGCCAAATCACGGTCTTCACTCAAGAACGCATCTGTTCTGCGGCTTATATGACCCGCCCGCTGCCACTTCAGCACTACAGTAGGTATACCTACCTACTTAGATAAATGTCTTTGTATTCTCAAATGAATAGGTCTAACAAAACTTTCATCAGGACACAATGAAATTGACGTCAATATATCAAACATTCATAATCAATATCAGTCCTCAGGGGTAACTGGTAATCTTTAAGAAATAGGGAGGGCTTTAAACTCCTCAGAGGGTTGAGCACAATAGCTGTTTTTCATATAAACCGTAGAATAGGCTTGGGAAGAAACTTCGATGAATCGGTTTCTTTTAATAAACTATTATCGATACATTTTGTGGAAATGTTTAATCACGATATATCGATATTTATTGTATAATACTGACATCGTATCAATATAAATATTGTACGTAACGCAAATCTGCTCGTAATTAATGTTACTCGAAGAGATGCAACGGAGCTAAATAAAAAATATCGGACTATTAGATGACAAAAAAAAAAGCTTGGGATTTTAGTGAACTTGCTCCAATTCAATCAATTAGTAATAAGAATAAAATTGTCAATGTGATCGCGCCAAAAAAATTACCTGCCGGGCGTTTCTTGCCTGTTCTTTTGCCGGCGTAAGGAGGTTGGAACAGGCGTAGCTAGTTTTAAGTTGACGTTTTAAAGTGATCACAATGTATCCTATTGAATAAACATTATTGAATTTTGGAATTTTGGAATTTTTGAATTTTGAATTTTGAATTTTGAAAAATTTTGGAAGTGTCTAAAAGAAACAGATATCAAAGGATTTTTAATGGATGCCGAAACGGAAGTGTAAATAGTAAATATTAAAAGACAATTATCGTTTTGCTTGAAAAAAGATGTAGGTAGATTTTATCGATACTTTTTTTTTAAATATTGATACGTTTGGGTACATTGGTATTCGTTTTTCACTTTCCCATCCCTACCATAGAATAGTGGATATTGACAGCGCGGCCCCCGACAATACATCCAAGTGACAGCTAGTGAATTATGTGTTTACACATTCTGCAACTTTGCCTAGTCCCCACGATTCAAGAGAAGTTGAACTTTGCAGTTTTAGTTTTAGGTAATTTATGTCTGTTAGTTCGAGATAAGCAGTTGGCCCTCACATTACCAAAAGCCTCTCTCTTACTTCTACTGTATCAAAGGTACTATTTGAGGGCAATTTAGTTACTTATTTGCCGTATTGATATACCTAGAGAGTGGAAGATGAAAGAGTGGAAGATGAAGATGGTCAGCTTACAGCCAGTTTCAATAGCATAGCGGCAATCGAATTGTGAACGTGAAAATTTAGTTTTAATTTCCAAAACTTGTCTTTCTTTGAGTGATAATGTGTATTATTGGTGGATTATTAACCATTATGTGTTCGTTAATGTTTACGAGTGTAGGAAATTGAAATAAAGTTGTGGAAGTGACTCTTCTAGTTGTTCCAAAAAAGTCTGTGTAAAGTTTAAGTAAAGCTCCACTACTTTACTGAAACACTATCCTCATCCTTTCATCATCATCATTTAAACTTGATTCAACTCTCTGGGTTTGAAATATTTTATACTTGACACTGGCAAATACACTAACCGTGTGACGCCATATAAAAAAAAAACCTTTTTTTTTATGTAATAGATTAGCAAACAAGCAGACGGCCCGCCCGATGGAAAGCGGTCACCGTCGCCTATGGACATCTGCAACACCAGGGGAGTTGCCGATGCGTTGCCGACCTTTAAAAACTCTTTTCACATCCATCTTGAAGAATTGCAATCTGTAGCACAGCGGAAAGACTTGTGGAGGAAGCTCATTCCACATTTTGCACATAGAAATTTGCCACAAGCCCCATGGAAGTAATGTCAAATCGTTGATGGGTCGATTATCGAAACCAGCCGTTAGATGATCACTTTGTTGTCCGCCATTTTCTCAAGAACATGTTGAGGTATCAAGTTGAAAGAACAATGGCCAAAACTGATCTGATTTTTTCGATATTGATCTTCTGGAAAATCGATTCAGATCAGGCAACCCTAACCTTTGTTAGCTATTGCTATAATACTATTACTACTATTTCTGTTTGTACTCCTTTTTCTTTTTCTGAACCTGACTAAATCTCACACACCAAAAACTGTTATAGGCCGGTTGTAACTTCCATAGACTATTCGTAATTTTTATACAAAATATATCCAAGACAGTATGAAAAGTGGCCGATGTTCTTTATGTCAAATACTTGGGTCTACATTTTGTTTCAGCTGTGAAAAAATCAAAATACCGACCGTTTCGAGGTCGCTATGGAACTGTAAAAAGAAAAAAAAACTTTCTTCGTCTTTTGTCACACCCCGTGGATATTAAATGACAACAATTGACAATTCTACAATTATTATTGTTATGATTATTGCCTCTCAATCGGAGCGTGTATTTATTAGTGGTAATTATGATAATGTTATGAATACAAACAGAACTGCATCCGACGCGGGAGTTGTTGATTTTGGCGCGTTTTGTGCTTGAGCCGGGGAGGTAGGTGCTCGGAGTTATACGGCGTGTTCTCTTTAATTATACGGTCTTTCAGATTTATACGGGGTTTTCTCTTTTTATACGGGTTTTATTTTTCTATAGGATCTTTTCTGTTTTTTTTTTATTATGTGATTATGGATTTTGTATTCAGGTTGTTTATCTACATATACGAACTTTTCATGTTTTCTTATTAGGCATACTAAAATGGCATGATACATTTTATTGATTTCTTCATGCACCTAAGCATCAGTCTCTATAACGTGCTTTATGCGTCACGTGTCTAATACAAGGAACAAATTTAAGAATTGAATACTTACTTTTAAATCTATCAATGAACTACTTAGGTAAATAAAATATAATAAATAATGGAAGGAGGTTTTTAAAACCTGATGATATCTTAGTAAATAAAGTAGGTAATAAAGCGACTTTAATAATTTAATGGTAAGTATTCCTATAGCTACTTAGATGACTTAGATAAGTACCTAAAATTAATTTATTTCCGCACATTGCATAATTAGAAATCTTCAAATAGAAAAGACAAACCTTCCTTTTTTTTTAATATCTTTTAGATTGGAAATCTGTTCACCCTGTATAAACCTACTTGCCATTAGAGGGTCCCGTATTGTTTATGTAAGTCCACCGTATTTTTCCAATACAAAAGACAGGGTATTTGTTTATTTTCCGCCAAATCACTACCCTTACCGTACCAATGATATCTATCAAGTATGCTTGCATATTTTATTTAAAAACATAACGGGAGCGTTCTACCGTATACGGCAAAATAGAATAATTGCTTATTTTACGGGTTAGCTATAGTGAACCTTATTTCAGGGCGATAAGAGGTTAGCAAAATTTAAAGTAGCGTATTTTTTGTTATAACATTTTTGGGGTGTTTTATTATTTTAACGGGCTTAAAAAGTTACAAGTGGATATTAAGACTGACTATACAGTTATTGAATGTGATATGATTTTAATGTTAATATTTTAACCCTATTTATTATGCTAGTGGTTACACTCGCCGATAAAAGATAGACTAGGTATGTGTTTGTCCAAGGTATCCCTATTCTAAATTATACGCAAATCAGTTTAGTCGTATCGGCAACTCCCCTGGTGTTACAGATGTCCATAGGCGACGGTGACCGCTTTCCATCAGGCGGGCCGTCTCCTTGTTTGCTAATCTATTAAATAAAAAAAATTACATTTCAGCGTGAAGAAGTAACTAACATACACACTCACAAGGAACAATAGCCAAAACGGACCCGAGGTCGTATGAAAACGATCTATGTACAAAATTGAAACTTATTGTCTATTAAGATTATACAAACGATATTTTCAAGAATGTTTTTATAGCGATGATGGCTCAGAGGTAGTGACGTCGGCTTGCGATCCGTAGGACGTGGGTTCGAATCCTACAATAAGCTTGAGCTTTCGGTGAAGGAAAACATCGTGATGAAACCATAGCTTGGTGGTAGGGTATTTTCTAGTACTCGCCTGGCTAGCTACCACCCTCTTGTTAAGAATCTGTCGCCGTGCACCTATCGGTGTGTTCCGGCAGCCTCACTTGAGAGCCAGTTCCCAGTCCAGGTGTAGCGTGGCGCCATCTTCGACCACATCGTCATTTAACATCAGGTGACTTGTGGTCAAACGCTACCATGTAAATAGTAAAAAAAAAAGAAATGTGTAGAAAAAAAGATATCGATTATTTAACTTCGGAGTATCTTAGAACATTTTTTAACTTACACAATGCTTGGATGTTTTGAACGCACTCCGCATTTTCTTTTTCACTCCGTTTCACGCTTTGGAAGTCAGCCCTACTTAAATTAAGTCATTAAAATCAACATCATTTATCAAATATGAACAAAAACTAAGTGACATTGACAGAAACGAGAATTTTCATACAAAATACATTGCGTTCAGGTCCAGGGCAGAATGAAAAGTGGCCAATGTTCTTTCAATACTTATATTTTTTTTATATATTAGTATGCTAGGGCCTAGTAGGTTTTATTAAAACAATAGGTGCTTAGATTTATAACTTCTAATTAAATAGAAATACAAAATGAATTTTAAATATTTTTATTAGGTACGCATAATTAACTTTAATCAAGATCTAGTTTCTTTACATTAATTATTTCTTTTACGGCTCACAAGTTACAATTTACTTACACCGAAAATATTACAAAAAAAAAACACAATATTTTGAAGGTAAGTTAAATTAAATGCTGTCAATGACATTTTAATGGAATGTTAAAATATGGCAACATTATAAATGCAACACGATATGGCTGATTTAAAAAAATATATAATTAGGGACTACAAAAAAAATGGTTGCATTAAGTAGTAAAATCATCGCAACGAAAAACATTTCTAACTCGGTACCTACAAACAGGGCTTTAAGCGTGATTCTATAATATTGGGATAGTTCGGTTATAATAATAATTAATAATCATTATTATTGCAAACAATAATAACGTTTAGTCAGAACAACTACAATTTTATATTTCTAATTATTTTACAAAGATAATAGTATTCAATTAACTTAATATACCATAATATATTTCTATTATACTTCTAATATTTACACAATTGGAATAGAATGAAAATCGTTGTAACGTTATCGGATATCTATTTAAATCCAAATTTGGTAGTATTTTAATGAATACACCAGAGTACTTTTAATAAAAATCGCAGGTTCATTGTAGCTAGCTATTGTAGGGATTGCTATCCGGTAATCCGGCGGATCCGGCATCATTTAATGCCTATTCCGGCGAAACCATGACGTGCGATAAATAAGTAGCGTAGTAGCTAAATGCAGGGAGTGTTGGACGCTGATCCACCGGTTACTATATCGATATAAATCCGGTCAGATCCGACCAAATTGCCGGATTGCAATTCGTTAACAAAATAAATAACAATTATTAAGTTTGTATTAATCAAACCTAAATTATTATATTCTTTAGCTGAGCCCCGCGGTTTCACCTGCGAGATTATTCCACAAAACTTTTATCACAAGAAAATGTAGCCTATGACACTCAGGGATAAACCAGCTTTCCAACAGTGAAAGAATTATCAAAATCAGATCAATAGTCCTGGAGAGAGCTGTCACATATGTACTGACACAAATCTTTGCCTTTTATGCGTATGACTCTGGTGTAATTAAAGTTACTTTTCTAATTAATTATTTTAATTACCGTGAAATGATTGTTTACAAGAATGAATTTCTAGTGCACGTGCTGTAAATATAATTGAGTAATTTCGTATGGAGCCAGTCTAGTGTAACAATTTAATGCCATTTTATTATTCTAACTGACATTTTTGGTCAAATTTAGTTGTTTTTCTTAACACATAACAGCAAAACAGTTATATTTGGGATGTTTACTATTCAATAGTTCTGTGAAATTCATAATTGAAAGCAACCATTTCGTTTTTCTAATATATCTTCTATAGATAATGATTTTTAAAAGATATTTCTAATTCTTACTTAGTGTTCATAACTAAGCTTGAAAATTTATTTCTACAATATTTAAATTATTACGCACTATTATTTACACGATATTTAAACATTTTTCATAATAATTCGAAAACACTAACGTTAATGGAAAATAAAACAGGAAGGAACTTTGGAAATCACGTAACAAAGAAATTTTAAATATAAAGTATTTTTTTAAAAGGTATCCCTACATATAATCCCGCAGATACTCTAGAAGTCAAGTATGATAGTAATACGGTGATCACATTATTTCTCAAAGGTAATCAAACACAACATCTATTGTTCCATAAAAGAGAAAATATTGTCAAAAAAAATTAATAAACGTCTTTACAAATTACGATAAGTTAATTTACAAGAAACAATCATAATTCGTAAACAAAAGTCATTCTTAATTACACATCAGCGACACACGGCTGCCAAAAACGCACAACAAGAGTTCAAAAAAAAAAATAACAACAATAACAAATCACTATCACGTTTACGCCGGCTTAGGCTTCAGGTCAGAATATGACAGTCAGCGGCCTCCGAAATTCTGACCCACCCTGGGTGGGCTGCGTGTACTGCCCAGGATATTGCGGCATGAGGAGGCTTGAAGACCCTTGATAGTATGGCAGAGACGGGGACGGATTTGACCCCGACGACGAACTACCCTCAGTTCTGTCTTGCGCTTTCGGGGTCATATCTGGGGACTCGGCTGGCGAGCGCGGGGACAGGCTCGAAGGAGCCGAGTTGACCGCTGAGCTTAGTCCAGCCATTGCAGCTGCAGATGCTTCCGAATACATCTTACTGATATCCACTGGGTAGGACCTCTGTTGCTGCTGATCCATGTACATGTAGGCCTTGGATAAGGCAGCGGAATCGATGTAGCTTCGGGAAGGGTCTGGGTACATCCCGTAGCTGCGGTACTTCTCAGCCTCGAGCGAGTATTTGGACATGTCCATTGATGAACCGACCTGTAACAATGATAAATTATACGTGTGTGAAGTTAGCATCTCAATTGTTAGCATCTCAAAAAAAAATTGCATATAAAGTGGCATCCAGCATAGTTCTACAGTTCTAGATAGGTTTTAGCAATAGTTCCGTCATTTTTATAATTAAAATCGAATTTTGAAAAATGAGATGCTAACTTCGCAAATTAATCATAGCATCTCATCGAATTTCGATGATTGGACTACACTAGAGTAAAAATATCATAGTTCTATGTAGATAAAGTGCTATCCAACATAGTTCTACTGTTTTTGATAAGCAGTAATAATAATTAAGACGATTTTGATAAAAAAATAAAATTTTAAAAACTGAGATGCTAACATCTCAAATATTTCATAGCATCTCATCGAATTTCGCAAGTTTCATCTTGCCAGAGTGAAAACTAAGGAAGTTCTACACCATAAACCTATTCTATGAATAGTTCTACTAGTTTGGTTAAATTCAACTAACTAAAAAATATTAAACTAAATTTATATTATAAATTAATGTTCTTAGTTAGGAGGCGCAAATGACCGGAACTATGTCGGCGCTTGTATAACGAACCCCTACTGCTAATTTAAAAAATTCACGCGACCCGGAACTCATCGTTATAACCTAGCATCTCACTTCCCTACAGTACTTCGTATACAAGAAAAAAAATATTTTCTAGTTAGGGGGTTCCGGGTCGCGTGAAGTTTTTAAATGATTTGTAGGGGTTCGTTACACAAGCGCCGACATAGTTCCGGTCATTTGCGCCTCCTAACTAAAATATTTTTTTTTTCTTGTATACGAAGTACTGTAGGTAAATGAGATGCTACGTTATAACTGCGAGTTCCGGGTCGCGTGAAGTTTTTAAATGACTGATAGTGGTTCGTTACACAAGCGCCGACATAGTTTCGGTCATTTGCGCATCCTAAGTAATAACATTTTTTTTTCTTGTATTATTAGTACTGTATTGAAGTGAGATGCTAGGTTATAACTATGAGTTCCGGGTCGCGTGAATTTTTTAAATTAGCAGTAGGGGTTCGTTACACTAGGGCCGACATAGTTCCGGTCATTTGCGCCTCCTAACTAGAAAATATTTTTTTTCTTGTATACGAAGTACTGTAGGGAAATGAGATGCTACGTTATAACTGCGAGTTCCGGGTCGCGTGAAGTTTTTAAATGACTGATAGTGGTTCGTTACACAAGCGCCGACATAGTTCCGGTCATTTGCGCCTCCTAACTAGTAAATATTTTTTTTCTTGTATACGAAGTACTGTAGAGAAATGAGATGCTACGTTATAACTGCGAGTTCCGGGTCGCGTGAAGTTTTTAAATGATTTGTAGGGGTTCGTTACACAAGCGCCGACATAGTTCCGGTCATTTGCGCCTCCTAACTAGAAAATATTTTTTTTCTTGTATACGAAGTACTGTAGGGAAGTGAGATGCTAGGTTATAACGATGAGTTCCGGGTCGCGTGAATTTTTTAAATTAGCAGTAGGGGTTCGTTATACAAGCGCCGACATAGTTCCGGTCATTTGCGCCTCCTAACTAAGAACATTAATTTTTAATATAAATTTAGTTTAATATTTTTTAGTTAGTTGAATTTAACCAAACTAGTAGAACTATTCATAGAATAGGTTTATGGTGTAGAACTTCCTTAGTTTTCACTCTGGCAAGATGAAACTTGCGAAATTCGATGAGATGCTATGAAATATTTGAGATGTTAGCATCTCAGTTTTTAAAATTTTATTTTTTTATCAAAATCGTCTTAATTATTATTACTGCTTATCAAAAACAGTAGAACTATGTTGGATAGCACTTTATCTACATAGAACTATGATATTTTTACTCTAGTGTAGTCCAATCATCGAAATTCGATGAGATGCTATGATTAATTTGCGAAGTTAGCATCTCATTTTTCAAAATTCGATTTTAATTATAAAAATGACGGAACTATTGCTAAAACCTATCTAGAACTGTAGAACTATGCTGGATGCCACTTTATATGCAATTTTTTTTTGAGATGCCAACAGTTGAGATGCTAACTTCACACACACATAAATTATAATGTTAATTTTAAATCTTGTTTCGCATCAGCTAGTGCCTATTGTCTAGAGTTTATCAAGCAGTCCATAACATGACTTGACGACTGATATAGCTGTTAAGGCCGAGTGACACGTTAAGGCCGAGTGGCCTTAACGTGTCTTCCGAAGAACATTAATAAAAAAATGGATGATTAAATACACTTAAACACATATAGAACCGTGGCGGTGTGTTTAGAAGAAATAGCTCTTCTAAGCAATTTTACAGTAACAAACGTTGCTACGTCACTTTCATTTCATCACGAGACTTTAGGCCAACCGCTTCGTGTATGATGTAAAAAAAAGTTTTTGGGATTTCATAAATGATTGTGGTGTGAAGACAGAATATGTCAATTTCTTATAAATAATCATTTGATTAATATGCTTAAAGAATTAAGTACGATGATGTTAATTGTTGAAATATTTATGAAAGTACGCAATCATAAAAGATCATATAAATCCACAAACGTCGAAACATTTACAAATCATCGCTTCTTGCTCAAAAGCCTTTCATACGAATCTATAGTTAATCTATCTTTATGAGAATTATTCACAAATAACACAATTCACTGAAAATTAAATATCATTTCTGTATGAATGCCTTTGAGTTTCCTTTGATGGCTATTGTGGTTGTTATTACCCGGCAATAAGGTTTGAAATCGTATGGAATATTTTGTTCGTAATATAGTATTGTATTTTCCACGGTCAGACGCACAAATCAAACGTAACAAAGGCGTCGAATAAAGCTTCGAATTTTAATTTTTTTAATGAAGTGAGTCCTACACAATATTGTGAGGAAAATATCGCTTTGACGATACATACAGAGTACAGACTGACCGGCGACACAGGTTTAGATGATATGTGGTTGAAGTTGGAAGAGCATTAAAACAAACTGAATTAACTCTCCTTCTACTCTTGTAAGGCGATAGAAAAGATGCGAATTTGAAGTGATGACTACGCAGCGGTAGTGACGTCGAAGTCCTCGAAGACTAGAAAAATATATAAGCAGTATCAAAATGTTTACTAGTAAATTTTAGCGCAGAAACAAAATTTATTATGTATTTCCATTTCTTTTGGAGCATAATTTTTCGCTTCTCAGTTTCATATCTAGGCGGTTTAATTCTTTGACGAAAAGTTTTTCACGGAGATTTTTATGCTATCCACTTGTAACTCGACACCAGAGAGCTCGGGGCGGATCGCTAGTTATTGTTGTTTTAGGAAAAACATATGTTTTAGGAAAAAGCATGTTGACTATATCAAGTTTTATTTTAGAGTAAGTGACAGCTCAAATAGAACAACTATTTACACTTTTTTTTAACACTTTAGTTTTCTTTCGACAGTTAATTTTTGAAAGAGGTTTCATTGCTTCAACAACATCCGTCCGCCATGAAAGCTCCAAAAATACATAAAACCAATATAAAAAACCTATACTAACCCAAACCTAATCCAGTTGGACACTTTTTATGTGCAACTCGCCCTAAAGGTTTTGTCAATATATCAGCATAATTGCTGTCTGATCAGACGTAATTTACATTTATAATTCCGTCAGATACCTTTTCTCTTATAAAATGGTATATTGTATCTATATGCTTCGTACGCCTTTTGATGATAAGTATTCTGAAAATTCCTTATTAAATTTCTTATTAATAATGTTCCCATACATTTTACATAGTGAATACGCCACGCTCACGGCACTGGCCGGCAGTGTGTCACCTCCTTACTTTATAACATACGATCCACGGCTAGCGCGCTAAATCAGGATTAGCCGGACACCGGGACGTCGCGCGCGGTTTACTGCCGGCCTTACGACTTGAACTCTATTTTATTGCGTCGTGTATTGTAAATGAACTTTTATTTCCCTTTTTTTATAATCGAAACTCGTGTAGATATTCCGTGCTGGAAATGTTTAGTGGGAAAGGTGTGAGGTATGTAAATTTGACCGTTTTAATGTTGCTTTTAGGTCTAGGTGGGCCGACGACAACGTATATAAAGCTATGTTTAGATTACGATGCTATATCGAGTCTGCATGGGGGAGGATCGGGCGGCAAAGCATTCGTATTTGGGCCGTAGGCCGGTCGGACGCCCTAGATACCGCTGGAAGGACGCGGTGGATGCAGACCTGCGCGAGCTCCAAACTCTCATCTGGGCTGAAATCGCTCAAGATAGAGAAGAGTGGCGCTCTCTCGTTTCGGACGTCAAGACACACTTTGGGTCGCTGAGCCATCGGAGTTAGTTAGTTGAGTATCAGTGTACCGGGGGCTCATGTTTACTTCTGTTTTCTGATTACAGACACCACTGGATTTTCACTAGCGCAGTAAGGGCTTAAGGCGGTAAATTCAGGCCGTGAGTTTTTTTTGTGACAAAAAATATTTTAAAAAGTGTGATTGTATCAAAAACATTTATTAAAAGTAAGTGGGGTAATTTATTTTCACTATCGAGAGTTTGTTTAAGATTAAAAACTCTGCAGTGTTATAATACACGAAATTGTATAGAAAGCTTGTGCCTAAAATTTAAACACATTTCATGTAATAAGAAAAGTTATTGTTTCTGTTATGTAAAATGCCTGAAAGGTTTTATGGGCATAATGGAGCGGCATCTGTTCCGGTGCCCCAGGGCAGAACAAAGTGTAGATCCGGCCCTGATTACAGATATTCATCGTAGGCATCTTCACCAATCCACCTCACACCAACCAATTTCCACTATCAGAAAAAATGCAACGCAGCCGAAATGATTTCACACCGCGTTACCTCCTCCGCCAACCTCCACGCCACACTAATAAGCCCCCAAAATCGAAGATAAATCATCGATCAACATAATCGAATACTGAAAATCACAATGGTTCGTTAACCGGCGCTTTTTCGCCCAATCACTATTTTTAATATACGCAGGTAAAACGTGTTAATACGTAGCGCTTTCAATGGTAGCTGATTATATTGTTCCTACCGAGTTTAGGGTCCGATTCGATACGTTAATCGAAAAAAGTGCGTTTTCATTCGATAGTGCGGGGTCTATTAAGGTGGTACAAAGGCTGTGATGGATCGGGGGCCGCCGGGACCTTTCGGTAGCAAACTTTCGCCGGGTTAATTAAATGTGAGCTTTTTGGGGCTATGCCGTAAATAAGAGGCCACTTTTTGTTGAAAATAATAACGATAGGGATGAAATAATATTATATTATCAACAGTATTTTATGTATTTTTACTTAGAGAAGCCGCCTCTGTTAAAAAAATACTGTAGCAGACCTAAAATGTTTAAAGAAGGCGTTAAGATAGATTTTAGGTCCGGTACAGCCTGAGGATGGAGTTAAATGGAAGAACTGGTGGCCGAACCAAATATCATCAGTGAGATAAAAGCGTACAAACCGCTAGCTCGGCCACCTTGATTGGGAGAGGATTGTGCGGTCAAACGAGCATACATGGGACGGGCGAGTGGCCGACTCCCGGTCGGCCGTCCCAGGTATCGCTGGAACGACGAAGTCATGAAGAAGAGTCCAGAACTCGCTTTAGATCGTTGCGTATCTCAATTAGTCAGTTAGTAGCTGACACGACCAATGTGGAGCAAAGGGTGAACAGTCGATAGGAAAACGCAAGATTGCGGGTCCACTGCTTAACATAGGCCTCCCCCTTTGAACCACCTTGAACGGTTATTATTAGCTATTTGCATCCATCGGCTCCCTGCGACTCTTACAATGTCGTCGGTCCACATATTGGGCCTACCTACAGAACGTCTTCCGCGGTCTGATTTCCGTTACGGAACAAATTGCATATTGAAAACAAAAGCGCGAGTATTAGTGTCTGGGTATTGTGGATCTCCTGTATAAGTAAAACTCAATGGCTCAGTGACCACTGTGTCTTGATCTCTGTAAGACAGATAGGTACCCTAGATACGGGAGTCTTAGGGGGTCAGGGCTATTGATGTGATTGTGGGAGCGAAGCCAATCAAATCGTTAACGAAAGCGAAAGTAACTAACAAAATGTACATTCCTATTGTTTGTTTAGTCAATTCAATTAACTGATTGTGTGAATTGTAAGTGTTACCTTGTTCAGCCGCGGTCTATTCAGATGTTATTTCTTAACATTGCAATAATAAGTCGTTTTTATTTATTCAACACCGTCAAAGGAGTCTCGTGAATAAGCTCGTTTGACGAGAAGTATTTATTGTTTTTTGACGTTCATCAAATCATTTTTTGTTTCGCTATTGCTTTTTTAATACTAGCTGTGCTGTGGCTCTGCTCGCGTGGACTACGCCTTTTCCTCTCACCAGGCTGGAACGAGGAAATTCGCCGAAGAACCTAAATCGTTGACTCTCAGAATTCACAAGTTGAAGTGGCAATGGGCAGGCAAAATCGCTCGAAGAACCAATGGGGAAGGAAGGTTCTCGAGTGGCGACCACGAACCGGAAGACGTTCTGTAGGTAAGCCCTCCACTAGATGGACCAACGATATTGTAAGAGTCGCAGGGCGCGGATGGATTGAATAACTGGCCAAGGTGAGGTACCAACTTCCCCATGTGAATTCTGTAATAGAGTTGCTAATGCCCATTGCTGTTATGCAGTTATAATTTTTTTACACAAACGGATAGACAGACAGACGTTGTGTTCTGTAATATAGGTATGCAAACAAGTTTGATTGATATCAATACATCGCTACTCCGACATTCGAAGATACAACAGATGATTTTGGTCAATGTCAAACAGTAGTAGTTTCGTAATATTTTTGAAATGCTAACATTTCAATGTGTTAAACATTGATAATTTCAACGCTACTTTTAATTAATCATTAACATTTATTAACACACTAGTTGCGGCCCGCGGTTTCACCCGCGTCTTCTCGTTACCCCGCAGTAACCCTTTTCCGGAATAAGAAGTATGTGTTAATCCAGGGTATAAGCTATCTCCATACCAAATTTCATCAAAATCGGTTTAGTAGTTACGGTGATAAGTGGTAACAAACATTCACACACACAAACTCTCGCATTATTATTAATTAGTAGGATGCTAACTTTGCAATCAAATCAAATCATTGATCATTTCAACGCTACTTTTAATTAATGATTAACAATTATTAAGACTAAAAACCCTACCTACCCTTTTCCTACAACATTATAATCCCACTACGGACAAACAATCATTTAAAACAAACATTAAACCCATTCCAATATGTCAAATAAATTGATTTATAAACTCCCCATTTCCTTAATCCAATAAACCAGAAACAAAATCCACTAATACGCACCCTTGAGGCCGCCCCTTACCGGACAACTAAAACAGTATGGACAAAACTGCACTACTGATAAACATCTAGCTCTACGTTTTTTGAACGACCTTCAAGTAATAGTTTAACACTATCCGGATTTCCCGACGGAAATCTTTATCTATATGATAAAAATAATCATAATATACATATTATGTGTTAATAATACATAGGTACAACCACATTTCAAATGTCACTTAAATCTGTTAAGTCATTTCAGCGTGAAGAAGTAAGAAACATCTTTTTTTTGCTTCTCACAAACTTTCGTATTTATAGATTAGTGTAATGTACTATGTTATTATAGATTTTGAACTCCTTAGGCTCTCTTTTTGCTGAATGTTATTGTAACGGTTACTAGGTCGTGAAATATTAACAATCTAACGGACACACTTGTTGCTGTTATTTCCTTACACTCGTATATCAGTGACAAGGCGAGGAAGCCTTGCTTGATGGTAAGCGTCTAACTTGCCCATTACAGTTCAGAACTTTATGTAAAGACAAAAATCTGTGAATTTTCTGATAATTGTTTTTTCCATGGAAGTTGTGTACGTTCTGGAGGCCAACCGCCAGCTTTTACAAAACCATCATGGCTCTGGAAAATATAATTTTAACCTTAAAATAATGTTACTCAACATCATACTTTTAGCTAAATGAAACATTGTTCTTTAGAACGAATGACAATCTATTACTGCTATATGATAGAACGAGACACATGCTTATTGTGACATCACCAAAATGTCTGCCTCTTCAATAGTAAAGTAATGTTTCTTTAATAACTCCATGATATAGATTTTCAATGTATGAATAAAATAATGCTGATAAGTGAAATAATTAGGCCTCCTGTTCTTACTGTTAATATAGCGTGCCCCTTAACGCATCGCCGTCACATACACAAGATTAAACGTCAAATATAGGAGCGAGGGGAAGATCGAGGAGTTTTTAAATCGGAGGGTGGGACTCGTGTCAAGTAGTGTTTAATCGGAGCGCTTGTTCTGGGGCTGTTTAAGCGTATATTTATGTATGTAGGCGTGCACTTCTTGAAATAAGTAACTATTCAAAATGCAGCATGTCAGTCTCAAAATTATTTACTTTTATGTATTATCTAGCTGTTCCCCGCGTGGGCTACAGCTTTATGCTTGCAAAGTCTCAGCCCGATCAGTTTAAAATTGACAAAGTTTCATACAAACTTTAATCCCCTATTTTATCCCCTTGGGGGTAGAATTAATCAAAATCCTTTCTTAGCGGATGCCTACGTCATAACATCTACCTGCGTGCCAAATTTCAGCCCGATCCGTCCAGTAGTTTGGGCTGTGCGTTGATAGATCACTATGTCAGTCAGTCAGTCAGACTTTTCAGTTATTATATTTAGATTTATTTACGAGCTTATTTTTCGCTTTTCAGTTTAATTTTTGGCTAAAAAGTTTTTTTACTTCTCACAGGGAACCGTTTGACCGGCGTGATGATGTGGCAAAAGTAATTATACCATGGAAACTAGCTTTCAAGTGTGGCTGCCGGAACATACCGATAGATGCTTGTCGACAGATTCTTAACATGGGGGTTGTATCTAGGTGAACGAGCACTATAGAGTGCCCTATCACCAAGCCAAGCTATGGTTTCATCACGATGTTTTCCATCATCTCAAGCTCAAGTCATTGCAAAATGGGTTGCAAGCTGACGTCACTACACTACTGAGCTGTCACAGTTTCAAAGCTCCCATTGGTGCTCGCTCAACATGTAAGACAATAAACTATTCAAAAAGGTTTTAATCAAAACTAAATCCTCAATATGTTTTCACCACACAATACACCGTAACGCAACAATGAACAAACATAAAAGGTCGTGTTATACTTAAATCTAGGCCGCATGTTACACCGTCGCGAATGTTCGGATGATAGCAACCCTCGTAACATATTGTTTGCATTGTGAATATGAGTCGGCGTGGAATAATTAGCGAATTTCTCGAGGGTCCCTAGTACAGACAATTAAATTTGAACTTTATACGTACGATTTTAACGTTTGAAATGATTGTTAAGCTTTATGAAGATGATACGATTATTAAGCTATCGATTTTGAAGGTGTTTGAGATTTGAACTCAGTTGAAATTGATTTGGTTGCTAAGTAAGGGTGGAATTGTAAGGGGAAATAATTTCTAGGGGATTATTTTGTTCAGATAGAAAATTAACATGATAAGCCCTGTCTGGCGCCGCTAGACACCTATAGGTGCTTCATGACAGATTCTTAACTTGAGGTTGGTAGCTAGCCAAACATATATTAGAAAATGGCCTCTCAGCAAGTTATAGATAGTTTCATCATGATGTTTTCATTTGCAAAGTTGCAAGCCGATGATCGTCACTATAATTAAACTATTATCGTTTTAACAATTCATATTATGTATGTTTTTTTTTTTTACTTTAGTAGGTACAGTCTGCGACAAAAGTAGCTGATCGTTCTCGATTTTCCAAATGTGTTTCAAATCAGTAATTATTATTGTTTTTTTTTTAATTATACATGGTATCATTTTGACCACAACATAACACACCTGATTTTAGGTGATGATGCGGTCAAAAATTGGTGTATAAGATGATGAGGATGATAAAAAAGTGTGATTGTTCAGCGACTCTTGTCGTTGACTGTACCTATGACGTATTTGTTTTAAGTTACATATTTTTATGAAAATGAGAGACTCTTGAAAACATATTTCTAGATTCAAAATATTAAACAATTTTAAAGGAGTATACGAGAAGGAAAGTCAGTTATTAATGTATGTGGTAATTTTTTCTTGTCTTGACTCTCTATTCCAGTTATTTTAATTTTATAAGCAACATAAAAAAAACATATACAAACCATCTGGTTTGGGTTATTCGGTTAATTTTACGCTTACAATTTTTAACGAAGTGGCGAATATTGTAAAATCCGATAACCTATTTTACACGGTTATTAAAGACGACAGCTCAGCGTTTTTAGTTTTTATCTAAGACGAAGGAGTTCGCCATAATGAAGGTGTAATTTTAGTTGGATTTTCTTCGCACGAGGAGGCAATTTTACGGGTGTAAGTGGATCATCCCTTAACGAGAGTGATTTCACGCCTCCCCCAATTTGGGGGTTGGCGATGCAATCAAATGGTTGTAGAAAGCCTCGGCTTCTTGTAAGTCAGCGCATTAATACGAAGTGCCGAATTAAATTAAGTGTTTTTTTTTGATATAATGGTTTATGTTAAGTGAGACTTGTTGTTATTTTTCTATGTGGTTTTATTCTTGAATCTTTACCGGGGCCTTTGTTAGGCATTAGAGGAGCCATAGCCAACGCTAGGAGGCCATTTTACCGGGGCTTTTGTTAGGCATTAGAGGAGCCATAGCCAACGCTAGGAGGCCATTTTACCGGGGCCTTTGTTAGGCATTAAAGGAGCCATAGCCAACGCTAGGAGGCCATTTTAAATTAAATATGACAAACAAAAACTTTGGCGTAGGGAAAGAAGGGGGTGAGGTGTAGCTACATTGCAATAATGCTAAAGAGTGATCTGCGTCATATTGTGAACTGATTGTCAGCTGAAAACTGGCCTGTGGGATGAGACTCAGGCACCTGCCAATTCAGTCTCATTCAAAAATATTAAGGTAGGTGGTGACTCGCCAGTACCACTGAGAAAAATAATCTGACTTTCCTTCCGAGTCTTACCTTCCGACCGATTCCTTCCCTTTTCACCTAAGATTTCCTTCTGAATCACAAATCCTTCCCTTTTGATTCAGTTGGAAAACGGTATTTCGGAAGGTCTTTTTTCTCTATGCAGATGAAATTTCGAATTACACCCTTGATTAGCATATAGGCTACTTTTTATCCCGGAAAATTTTTCCTGCAGGATAATGGGAAGGTGCGGATAAAATCGCGTGGCACCTATGTAATATGTATTATTATAAAATGACTCTCACCTGGGCATTAGGCGTCAGAGCAGCAGAAATGGCGTTTTGCTGCGCCGCGGCCGCCGCTGCCGCTGCCATGCTGGCGCTGAGTGGGCCATACGCTGCGCCGTAGTAGCCGCCCATGGCCTGGCCCATACCGCCGCCGGCCATGCCTGAGGACAAGGAAATTACATGATTAGATTTATAATTCTTATTCTTTCGCAGTGACCAACTCGTTTTCAGGGCTTATTTGTTAATTTACATGATACATAGCAGAGAGTTATGGAGAACAATGCAGAATGGATACTTACTTACCTATGTAAAGAAAAAAAAAATGCAATGTTCCCCTTTTAAACCTATTTTCTCCTGAACTATAAAAAAACAAAGACTTGATAATATAATCAGCATATTAAGAAAACAATAACTAGAGGGCCTACACTAAGAAAAAAATTCAGTCTTCCCTTCTGAGTCTTTTCCTTCCAAGACCGATTCCTTCCTTATTTTACCTTAGTTTTCCTTCTGAATCACAATTCCTTCCGTTTTGACTCAGAAGGAAAACGGTATTTCGGAAGGTCTTTTTTCTTCGTGTACAGGCTATATTTTGAAAATACTGCTTGTATTTAGCGATTTTTTTAGTGTTCCTTCCTCCCAGATTGGCATGAGGTACGTACACGAAGACCTTCCGAAATACATTTCCGAAAGGAATATTGATTCAGAAGGAGAACTAAGATAAATCAGGAAGGAATCGTTCTTGGCAGGTAAGACTCAGAAGGAAAGTCAGGATTTTTTTTCGGTGTACCCCCTGTGCCCTTTGAAGCACGGTTCAGTTGAGAAGGTCAATTAAAGCTGTATGAAACATTTCAGACTATCTAATCCATTGTTTCCACAACTCATTCACCTCCCAGTCCTGAAAATAACGAACAAAGTAACCCTTTCCACTTCCGCCATCAAAATTCATAACACGGACCCAACAACACCCAACTAAGCTATGTTTAATAAACAGCTAAGGAACTGACCGCCAGCTAATAATGCTCGAGGGCTCGTTCGAGCACAAAGCAATAATTAATAGATGCTCGAGCCAGAGGTTCTATTGTGGTGCAAGGCTGGCCTGAGTATTGAATGCGCGTCCGACGGACACTTGGAGGTGTGAATTGGACGGAATGCTGCGGTGCTGAATAGTTAGAATAGTCGAGTTTGGAGTGCAAACACGTATCATAAATCTATTGCTGTCCTCTTTTGACCACGGTGGTTAAAAAAGGACAGTACTATTTTTAGACCTAACCATTTTTTTTTTTGTTAAGCCGACACACGATTAGTGTATTTGCCAGTATCAAGTATGTAACTCAGAGAGTAATCAAATATTAATGATGATGATGAGATGATCTTCAATATCCCAATGTGCACAACCAAGATAAATCTCATTAGTAAAGCTTGTTATAAAATATCGGACTATTTAGATGACAAAAAAAGCTTGGGATTTTAGTGAACTTGCTCCAATTCAATCAATTAGTAAAAAGAATAAAATTGTCAATGTGATCGCGCCAAAAAAATTACCTGCCGGGAGTTTCTTGCCTGTTCTTTTGCCGGCGTAAGGAGGTTGGAACAGGCGTAGCTAGTTTTTGGTTTGACGTTTTAAAGTAAAGATAAAGATGGGACCAAGCAACAAATCGGATCAAAGAGGATAGTCCTCTTTCAACAACACTCTTACTTAAACTTTACACGGACTTTTTGGAACCACTATAGAAGTCACATTTAACAACTTCATTTCCATTTCCTATACCTACTCGTACCAATAATCCTCCTAATATTATAAACGTGAAAGTTTGTGAGTATTGATGTATGGATGTTTGTTACTAAGTGATATGAGTGAAATTTGGAATGGAGATAGCTTATATACCCTGAATTATTACATAATTATTACATTTTATCCCGGAAAAAAGTTCTGCGGGGTAACGGGAAGACGCGGGTGACACTGCGGGGTCCTGCTTACACAAACATTCGCATTTATATTACCTATTATACACGGAGAAAAAAGACCTTCCGAAATACCGTTTTCCTTCTGAGTCAAAAAGGAAGGAATTGTGATTCAGAAGGAAATCTAATATAAAATAAGGAAGGAAACGGTCTTGGAAGGTAAAGACTCAGAAGGAAAATCAGAATTTTATTCTCAGTGTAGTAGGATGTAAAAAAGAATACATAATATACTCAAGATATTTACCGTCATAATTATTGTAAATGTTAAGACGAAACCACCTAGAATTGGCTTCTTTTATCTAAAAACTGTAATAAAAATCTCAATAATTATCCGTATGAATACTAATGACATTTACCATAATAATTCTAGTGAATATTTATACAAAACTCAAATGTAAACAACCTAGGAAATATAATTATGGAAAGTCGATGTCCAAATAAAATATCGATAATTTGAATAAGTTTTGTCGCATTGTCACTTTTTATTAGATTGTTTAGATTTACTTTATTAGTTACGAAATAGCACGATATTTTTATTAAATAGCGTTTGTTTTAGTGTTTTAAGTTCGTAAAGGTTAAAACACAAAAGCAAACGCTTTTCAATAACTACATAAATACGGTATAACTGTTATTTTATGTACATATTAAGCTTTGCGTTTCGAGGTGCCTTTGGATTTAGCGTGTTTTGATTTTGAAGCAGGTAGATAAAACCAGAATTTAATGCGCGCGCTGTGCAGAATTTAACGCGTCCAAAGCCAAAGACGGACTTATCTCTCATTGATGATGTTTAAAAATTAGACCATTATACCACAGTATATAAAGAACAGTAGGTTAGCTAAGGCCGCTTGACGAGTTTATTGCCTACTCTTGCGGTGACGCATAGGCGGCGCGTTCCGTACTGAGTGCATGGCCGCGGCCCAGGCCGCCTCCTTTCGTTTATGTGATTGTGTGCGTGAAAAGTGCGTGCGTACACGGTGCCGCTACTCACGCACACATTCAAACCGGTGACGGCCGATTTATATGAAGCTGAACTACTACTCCTTTACTATGATAATACCCTAGAAGTACTGTAAGAAATCGTCCTTAAATTTTCAGTCGAAATCACATTTATTTATTTTTCGGGAAAAAATCGACTGGTTTTTTCCATTTGGTCTCGATGACATCAAAATCGTTCTTCAGGATGTCAAAATAAAATCAGCCAAATTAGACTGTCATGTCATCCTAGTCACTCGTAATGTCATTATCGTGCAAATCGAACACTTGATGTCTTGTTGCGTAAATATTCCCAAATAGAATTTAAATAAAAATAAATATGAGACACCCTCATTGTAGTGACGTCAAACGTGTTCTACAATATATTATGAAGCGCGACAACCTTATCTGCATGACACTGACGTCGCAACAGCTCTTATTGACTTACTGTTAAGGGTGAAAATTGCGCGGAAAACCATTTTCCCGGCCTCAATAGGATGGATTTAGCGAAAGGGACGATCGTGATTTTTTTATTATATTTTATAATTAAATTCTCTGTCATCTCTTGTGGTTATTACGATGTCTCCGTCTGGTATTGGCGTGTGATGGAAATTTTCCTTCGAGTTGTTGAGAGTTTTTATTAAATTGTTTTGTAAAGTGTTTTGGTTCGACATTTTAACTGACAGGATGACCGGTCGGCACATAATTTATCTGTCACTGGGATTTGGCTGAGTTTGAAACCTACACATTAAACACGATTTGATTTTCGATTGCAGTTTCTTTGCAAAAAAAAACTGCTAAGACAAAAATTGTGTATTTTTGAACGCTTTCTCACATACCTATCTACATCGCCATAAGTAAATATACTGGCATCCCCCCTCGGGATCATCATCCCCGCAATATAAATCACCATACTCAAAACACCTGACAGTACGGAAAATAACCGTTTTCACGTGAAATTTAACACATTCAAAAAGGTCCAAGTCCGAATTGAAAGGAAGCCCCGGCGAAAATCCCATTTTAGGGCCATGTCCGACCTTTTCTCCGACGGCTGCGGACACAATGGCTCGCTATATTTACGTATTAAGATATTATGTTGGGAGGAAGACGGTCATTATGAATAGGATATGAGTGGAGAACGGGCGTATATGGATTGTGAACGGCTTACGGAGAATCGTGTATGAAATTACAGTCATTGTATTCAATTCATTTCCACGTTTTATTAATATGAGAAAAATACATATTTTTTTACTTCACCAAGTCAGTTCGAAATGAAATGATTTATTTCACAACATATAGAGTTCATGTCGGTATTTAGATAGGTAGTCTAATTGTCATTGAACAACACTACACGAAGAAAAAAGACCTTCCGAAGTACAGAAGGAATTTCCTTCCCTTGAGAATCAGAAGGAAAATTAAGGTAAAGTAAGGAAGGAAAAGGTTACATTTTGGAAGGAATCGGTCTTGGAAGGTAAGACTCAGAAGGAAAGTCCGGACTTTATTCTCCGTACACTGAGACCTTCCAAAATACAGAAGGAATTTCCTTCCATTTTGACTCAAAAGGAAAACTAAACTAAAATAAGGAAGGAAAAGGTTACGTTTTGGGCCCAGTAGCAGAATCAGTATTTTTCTCTCAGTGTGATTTTCTGTTTCTTTTTTATACATCAGTGCTGCACACTTCATTCGTTTTATAACTGTAAAACTGACTGCACAGAGAAAAAAGATCTTCCGAAATACCGTTTTCCTTCTGAGTCAAAAGGGAAGGAATTGTGATTCAGAAGGAAAACTAATACAAAATAAGGAAGGAAACGGTCTTGGAAGGTAAAGACTCAGAAGGAAAGTCAGAATTCTTTTCTCAGTGTGGACTGTGTGTTCCTCATAATGTTTTCCAATTAGTAAGTATGATAATCATGTTATTATATTTGAGACATTCCTTCTCCCTTTACTTGTCTTCACAATCTAAGTACGTAATGCGAAAGCTAAATGCTCCACCTATTTTTACCATTATAAAAATCAATTATAAACATTATAGTGGTAATCTAATTTTCTTGAAATATCCCTTTGATGAATAACTTTGCACGTGAATTTGAGTATAAATCGCGAACGTAGAAATTGTACTTAATCTAAAGACATTTAATACACACACACATGAGCGATCTATGCGACTGCGAAGACGGAGCATTAAAAAGTGAAACCGACAACAATTTCAATTCAATTTCAATTTATTTATTTATTCAATAGGATACATTGTGATCACTTTAAAACCTCAAACTTAAAACTAGCTACGCCTGTTTCAACCTCCTTACGCCGGCAAAAGAACAGGCAAGAAACGCCCGGCAGGTAATTTTTTTGGCGCGATTACATTGACAATTTTATTCTTATTACTTATTGATTGAATTGGAGCAAGTTCACTAAAATCCCAAGCTTTTTTTTGTCATCTAATGGTCCGATATTTTTTAATTAGCTTTACTAATAAGATTTCTCTTGTTTGGTTGTACACATTGGGATATGGGAACATGAATATTAATGAGTTGCGGGATCACAACCAAAGCAGACCAGACCCCACAAGCAGCACCCGTTCACGAGTTGACGCATGTGCCAGCCATCGCTCTCCTCGACCATATGAGGGGGAAGAGGGCGACCCGACACACGACGCCGCCGCAAGCAAAGTCACTTTCGCGAGTATGACTGTTTTGGCTGTTTACCTAAAATGGTTAGAATAGGGGAAATAGGGAGAATAGGTAGATAGAAAGAAAGAAACAGTTACAATTAATGCAATTGTCGAAGCAAATACCTATTTCAAATTTTGTCGTTTTATTTCATTTCCTGCCAAAATACAAGTACACATATATAGATTACAGTTTACTTATAAATATTATACTGAGGAAGTTCAAAGTAAAGCGACATACCGTGGCCGATACTGAGGCTTTCGCTTTTCAAAAGCGTCGTGTCAAACGCATCGAAACAGCAAAATGACGAATAAATATGTAATAGACATGTGGGCTACAGCTATCATCACACACCAATCGTGACATATTTTATTTTGACTATACTATAACTATAACTAGAACTAAGCTAAGTATCCAGCTTAATTGTATAATGTTCATGTTTCCATATCCCAATGTGCACAACCTCTTAGTTTTAAATTAGCTCATAGTATAATATAATTATATTTAAACGCGGAATAACCTAAGTATCTTAAAAGAAAATGTGTTGACAACAGTACGGGCCTCGAACTTGTATTGGAAAACTTGATCAATAAAAAAATAAAAAAAGAATCCAGCTACTATCTAGTGCCAAAAAAATGTTTCACTGCATGTTGTGATTTACAAACAAGACTCATTACAAATGTAATTACTTGTTTAAGCTCTATACACGGACAAAAAGACCTTCCGAAATACCGTTTTCCTTCTGAGTCAAAAGGGAAGGATTTGTTATTCAGAAGGAAATCTAAGGTAAAAAATGGAAGGAATCGGTGTGAGAAGGTAAGAATCAGAAGGAAAGTCCGATTTTTTTTCTCATTGTACATCTTTATTCCTTCCTCAACAATAAGCAGGCTAATAGTCAACTAAAACCATCGATTGCCCGAACATCCAGACAAAAAACTTGCTCAGCGGTCAGTTGTATTGTGACAAACCAGCCCCGCTCCGCATTCCCTCTCCACGCTTAGGTATATCGGGAGTGCAAAACAAAAATAAACTTTACCAGTGCTTGGAGAAGCCAAGAGTTAATTAAAATAAGCTTAGACTGTTGATGTGGCATTTCACGGGGCTCCGTCTGAAGTGCTTTTAACCCTTATGCGTTAATTGAGTTTTCTGTATTGGAAATTGAGATTCGCCGTGATTAAGTTGAGTTAATGGGGAAGAAAGGTTCACGAGACTGAAAACGTTCTGTAGGTAGGTTCTTACTTAGTCTCAACTATAACAACACTGTTGTAAGGGGAGCCGATGGATGCTAATGGCTAATAGCCGTTCCTTGTAATGGTGAAACGGAGGTTTATGTTCAGCAGTAGATTTTCTGGCTGATGATGCAGTTGAGTTATGATATGTACCTTGGCTGATAAAGATTGTGAACAGTAGGTTTTACAGTCCAATTAGGGTAGTATTTACCGTAACAATTGAGCTTTGTATTCGCGATTCTGAGCTATACACGACCCTTTCTCTACCTTTATTCCAGGTTGGCAATTTGTTTTTGATTTATTTTCATGCCTAAATTACAGCCCCATTTTGGTTCACGTTTCGCATACATATAAATCAATAATGTAAATCATAGCGATCAGCATGGTAGTGGAAGAATACAGACAATTTTGAAGTCTAAGTAGAACACCTTGGTGAACTCTAGGCTCCAGAGTCTGGCTCATCGGCGTGAAGTGGCAAGTTTATCGGTTTTTTATAGACTTCACTACGGAGAGTGTGCACAAGAACTGCACGACCTTATTCCCCCAGCACCATTCCATTACCGAACGACCAGGCGTTCCGATAAGCGCCATCCTTTCATCGTGGAAATACCACCGATACGCACGAACAGGTTTGCGTCAACTTTTTTGATTAGAACTGCAAAAGAGTGGAATGCCCTGCCTTGGTCAGTGTTTCCCGAAAGATACAACCCGGGGGTGTTCAAGTCAAGAGTGAATAGGTATTTACTGGGCAAGCGTGCTACACCTTCGACCACATCGTCGCTTTCCATCAGGTGAGATCGTGGTCAAACGCTAGCCTAGTAGTTGTAAAAAAAAAAAAAAAACACCACAATAAAAGTAATTAGTAAGTGCCTACCACATAGGGTGGTTTTATTGCTCAGAACGATCTCATTTCGCAATGCTACTTTGTTATCAGTTTTAAATTCTTTGCCTAATCAATTCACTGTCTCCTCTTACATAAGTTGAATCCGTTACCAAAAATTTTAAAAAACATTTTCTTCCTACAAATGAATATACCTAGTCTACAATCACGAAAATAACCGGTCGTCCTTTTTAGGCACCCAAAAACCATTACCGTTCTGAACCTTCGAATGACAAGCGCGATTTTCCCCATTTCATACAACCGTCTCTGACCTAACAAACCGTGGTTAAGTTGATAGATTAGGTATGGTTTGTGCAAATCACGATGCGAGCGTGATTGTTTAGACGTCTTGTTTGCAAGATTTGTTTGATAAGCGCGCTATGGAGATATGGGACTTGTACTACGTTTCGTTGTACGATAAATAGGATTTAAATTTGATTAATGAGATATTACTATTACCATACTGTGCAAGTAAGAAAAGCTAAGGGAAGTAATACATTTTTAGTTTAATAAACTCGTAAATATTTTGTACAAACTCTGGAGTCTCTAGGAGTCTAGATGAACATTAAAAAAATAATTTAAAATATAGTCTGTACGCCTTTTCAGCTAGACAGTGCCTAAAAGTTTAATTTTTACGCTCATCTGTGGTATGTACTTATACAATTTTTGGAACATTTGACAAGACATTTCTGAGGTGTTTTCAAGTATTTTGTAGTAAGGTAGTCGGTATATAAAAGATTACTATTGCATATTTAATTTGCACCAATTAATTATTTAAGTCAGCGCAAAAATCGTAAGAACCTAATAGGAAATTGCAAAGGAAGAATATAAACAAAACGACAAGTCATTTCCTACAGCCATAAACCAAAAATATTCTCTCTCCGCACGTCCGCTCTCCCCAGCGTCTCGCGGCCAACTGTCATGTAAATGACGTCACGTGACCGGAAGCAGTTTGGCGGGGGGTGGGGCTTCCGGCAGCGCATGCGATTGGACACTTCCGGTGCGTAACAAACTACTGCTACATAATATGCTAATCGTGAATAAGCATTTTATTGGATTATTGTATGGATTAAGTGAGTTTTGATGTATTTTGTCATAGACGATTTAGTACTATTTATTAGGGTCAAAAGATTAGATTACTTGTAAGTTATTTACCCTGTGGTCACTGAAGGTCGAACCTGTCTTTTACAATCCCAAATCACGTTTAAAACAGAACAATAGAAAACGCTAGTTTTTATTGTACCTAAATAAAAAATAACCGGAAAAGCTTGCAATTTTGTTGCACAATTTTTTGTTTAGTAGCGGTAAAAACAAAACGTGCATTCATCATCATCATCATCATCAGCCGGAAGAAGTCCACTGCTGAACATAGGCCTCCCCCCTTGAACGCCACCATGAACGGCTATTAGCCATTTGCATCCATCGGCTCCCTACGACTCTTACAATGTCGTCGGTCCACCTAGTGGGGGGCCTACCTACAGAACGTCTTCCGGTTCGTGGTCGCCACTCGAGAACCTTTCTTCCCCATCGGTTATCGGTTCGTCGAGCGATGTGGCCTGCCCATTGCCACTTCAACTTGCAGATTCTGAGAGCTATGTCGGTGACCTTGGTTCTTCGGCGAATTTCCTCATTACGGATTCTATCACGCAAAGAAACTCCAAGCATAGCTCTCTCCATGGCTCGTTGTGTGACTCTGAGCTTATTCAAAAGGCCAACAGTCAAAGACCACGTCTCAGTACCATAAGTCATCACTGGCAACACACACTGCTGAAAGACTTTCGTCTTGAGGCTCTGAGGAATGTTGGACGAAACCGAAACTGTTCACGAACGCATTGGAGGACGTTTTCAAGCTCTTGGACTGGAACGGATCTGGCATCAACGTGAATGGCGAGTACATCACTCACCTTCGTTTTGCCGATGATATAGTCATCATGGCAGAGTCGCTTGAAGAGCTCAGTACAATGCTCAGCGACCTCAGTAGAGTTTCCCAACAGGTGGGTCTTAAAATGAACATGGACAAGACAAAAGTCATGTCCAATGTCCATGTCGCACCCGTACCAGTAGTTGTGGGAGACGATACTATCGAAGTTGTTGACGATTATGTTTACCTTGGACAGACTGTCCAGTTAGGTAGGTCCAACTTCGACAAAGAGGTCGCCCGACGAATCCAACTCGGATGGGCAGCGTTCGGGAAATTACGCGACATCTTCTCGTCCAACATTCCTCAAACGTGCATTGTATGCTTTCAAATCTGAATAGAGTTGTTTTTCTCTACAACACAATACCTAGAAGAAATACCTACCTACCTGAAATTACAGTAGCGGAAGCTATGATGCTGTCAATGAGTCGTCATATTTGAGTTAAAATAAAAGGTTCTGGAAACAAATCAGGGTGAGAAAATAGAACCGGCTTTTATTGCGTTTTTTATTGAGTTAGAACATTCTTATAATGATGACCTATCAGTGTGTTCCGGGAGCCTCGCTTGAGAGCCAGTTCCCAATCTAGGTATAGCGGAGCGTGGCACCACATTGTCTCTTAGCATCAGGTGAGTTGTGAAGGTGAAACGCTATCTTGTAAAAAGTAATAAAGAAAAATAGTAACTGATTGAAAAAAGAAAAGAGAATTGACCTTGGAATAAATCTCGCTTAACCAACAGAATAATTTCCCTCGAGTCACACAAATTGCTTTTCAACAAACTGCTTTTGAAGCAAACAATTGAACTAGAATCTCTACGTCAATTAGCATTATTAATAGCTGTTCAACAATAAAATGAAAAACATGTTGTAACTATTACACTGAGGTATGAACACGCAAATCGTCTGAAACACAACTGTGGACATACCCAAATTTGCATAACAATTATAGCAGTCCAACTTAAAGTTTATAATGAAACATTTGTATAAAGCAATTGCAAGACAATGAACTAATTTATGAAACAGTGTTGTTTACAATTTACATAAATGTAACGATGCTGGTACACTTGTTAAAACACCGATGTCTGAAAGGTAATGCTTGTCAGAAATTATTTTCATTGCGTTTCGCCTTTAGACGCTTAAGGCCGGTGCTCACTGGTCTTTTATTTTGTCATGTCATGTGATTATGATGAGAGAATCGAACTGGAATACAATAAATGCAAATGTCACGAAGATTAATGTGGAATTTCAAAACATTTTAGAGTCGACTTAAATTTATATTTGTTGTATTCTGAAGCGATAACAGCTCAGCGTTAGTGACGTCGGCTTACGAGACGAGGTCATGGGTTCAAAATTTGCAATGAGCTTGAGCGTTTGGTGAAGGAAAAACATCGTGAGGAAAACATTGCTTGGCAGTATATTCATATTCTAGCATTTAAGGACCTATCGGCGTGTTCAAGCAGTTAGCTTTGTTTGAGAGCTAGTTCCCAGTTCTGGTGTAACGTGGGGTCGGTGACTTGAGTCACCTGTGACTAGTTCGCAAATGCTACCTTGAAAGATTTAAAAAAGAATTCATACTTTGAGTGTTGTTATTGTTATTGTTGTTTTACTTAACTAACGTTAATAGTGGCTGATGAATGTTTGAGAAGGAAAAGTAGAAGGGAAGAGTAGGGAGAGAAAGACCGAGAAGGACATAGACAAGTCAAGGAAAGGATTGACGTTATGTCGTACCAAGAGGTAAAAGATAGCTGAGGGCCGAACAAGAAAAACCTTCACCACCGACAGAGCTCTTTACAGGGTAGCGTTTGAAGTCACCTGATGTTAGGTGATGATGTGGTCGAAAGTGGCGCCACGCTACACTTGCGACTGCCTAGGCTGGAAACTGGCTCAAGTATATAGGGCAGCTAGAACGCACCGATGGGCTCTTCTCTTGATTTAAGAAGAAGTAGAAGAATGCTGTTCTGTGTTACTACCCTTACACCTACTCAATTCATCGCATAATGTTATTTAAGTTACTCATTTGTAATTGTTACTGAAATAGAAGTGACGTCTCGTCGCGTAACCATGACATGACAAGTCTTTGTGTTCTCAGCCTAAAATATTTGCACAATAGAATTGAATATTGAATTTGTATGTTAACATTGTATTTTATGGTTTTGGTAAAATCTTTATGTAGGTAGGAGATTTTTTAAGAACAATCTTTGTTTATTAATTTTTTTACTAAGTACTTACAGGGTAGCGTTTTGATCACAAGTCACTTGATGTTAAGTGATGATGTGGTCGAATGTAGTGTCACGCTACACCTGGATTGGGAACTGGCTCTCAAGTGAGGCTGCTGGAACACACCGATAGGTGCTTGGCGACAGATTCATAACTTGAGGTTGGAAGATGAAGGGAAGGCCGGAACGGGTGTAGTATGTACTTAACTTCGAATGACGCTACCTCGGTGATCAACACATCGTCGATTAACTGCGGTACCAGAGGCAAAACCAAAAGATAAAAATCTAAGTACCATTAAATGAGGTGATAATGGCACAGTAGTAGCATAGTACATTCTTATTATACTATGGTAGTAGTGACGTCAGACGATAAGTTTGAGCTTTCGTCGAAGAAAACCGTCGTGATGAAACCATAGCTTGGTGTCAGGGCATTTTCTAATGCACAGCTGGCTAGCAATCTGTCGTCAAGCACCAATCGGTGCATTCCGGTAGCCCCAATTGAGTGCCAGTCCCTAATCTAGGTGTAGCGTAGCGCCGTATTCGACCACATTGTCACTTAACTTCAGGTAATTTGTGGACAAACGCTACCTTGTTAGGAAAAAAACGAACTATTTTATTTTTATTGCAATTTATTCCCGGTGACGATTGCCACCAAAAAGATAATGTTTTATGAAATGAAATGATTTATTTGTCCGAAACACGGTTATGATCAGGTGTTAATATTTGTTTACATTGTGAAGGTTAGGTGAACTAAGAAGTTTTCATGACATTTTCAACAGAAAAAAAAACCAAATACCGTATGAATACCCTTCTTAATCACGCCAGCTATTAATAACAAACAGTACCTATATAAATTACAATGGGCCACATTATCTGTTATTATAAACCGCACCTGAGTCAACGCGGCCAAGTTAGCTAAGTTACTTTATAAACCTACATACTTCCAGTGATGATGGGATACGGAAATCGGAATGAAGCGCCGAGACGTGTTCTTGACTAGAGACCGCGACTTGACAAACGTAGTGAATCCTGGGATTTGGAACAAAGAGGTTGTGTTAGTGTAGCTACACATAAAAAAAATTTTTTTTTTCCTTCTAAGTCTTACCTTCCAAGACCGATTACTTCCAAAATGTAAACTTTTCCTTCTTTATTTTACTTTTTGTTTTCCTTCTGAGTCAAAATGGAAGGAAATTCCTTCTGATTCCTTCTGTATTTCGGAAGGTATTTTTTCTCCATGTACGACGTTTCTTTGTAGATAGATTGATAGCGCTTTATTGTTTCACCACAATAACAGAAAATAGAACAACATATAGGGAAAGGTAGATAAAGCGCCTATTGGAGTGTTTCGGCAGCCCCACTTGAGAGCCAGATCTTAATCATGCAAGGTTTAGCGTATGGCACCATTTTCGACCACATCATCACTTAACATCAGATGGCTTGTGATCAAAACGCTACTCTGTAAGTAGTAGAAATGCAGTAAATTGAAAAGTACTTTTTAAAGTTTTTTTTAAATTAATGCTGTGAACTCGACACGGACATAAATCAACATGTCTAATATTTACTATGCCCAATTTCGCTCTATGGCCAATTACCACGTGACGAAACCACAGACCATCATTACCCAAAACACGTCAATTTGTCCAAATTGCCCAGCGCCACCAGCCGTGGGCGTTTCCGCGCGTGTGTCCTCGCCTTTAGTGCTTTTAGCGAAGTGTGCACCGACCCTAATGTTTGCCGATGTGTCCGCGTCCTTATAGCCCGACACGCGTTCGTCGCGTGTGCAATGGCCCTTTTTATTGGACTTTTAGATGCTTTTACTTTATATTATACATACATACATACATTTATATATATTTTTTTTATATGTTTCGGTAGTAAAGTCGTTATTTTAGGAGCGTTTTGAATATCAAGGCTATATCAAGTTAATATCATATAACGGTTATGATTTGTGGAATAATTTTATTGTGGAAGTAGGTTTCATAGGAAAAGTTTTTCAAAGCTCATGGTAATACTTTTATATCATAATATACAAATACTTGAATTCTCACCGTAAGTACCTACAGATTTCTTGTTTTTGTGATAGAAATGATTTATTAAATATCGTTTCAGTTGTTAACGTTTCTTATAAGTACAAGTATTATGTGTTACTTTATGATTAACAGGAGTTAATTACATTTTTCTTATTAATTGTATATTAATTATTGTTATACTGAGTACAGAGTTCACAGGTATTGAATTTTATTCAATGCATTGACAATAAATAAAAACATTTGGTCAAGGTTTAAGGTTAGCTTTTTTGGATGCAAAATAACTAAAATTTTATACCAATAACCGTAACGTAAAGATAAATAAAGCCGTAAGCCGTAGCTTAAAGATAAATAATCAAATAAAGTCAAAATAGATTACATGCCATACCAAGCTACAAAAGTACTGCGACGTTTAAAACGATTCGCATGAACCAAATGCCTTCTAATTATTCACCCCAAAGTTATCCAGAACATAAATTCACAACAGCAATTAACTTAAAAGTCGTGTTCGCGGTGTGTCGCGACCCTTAAATAAGGGTCGGGGCACACGTGTCGTCTCCGCCCACGTTTGGCCTACCAACCGCAATGTTGACGTGTAATCAATCTTAAAAATTATTTTAAAATTTTTTTATTCAAGTCATATAATAAGCATTTATATATTGACATACACGACGCATTTGCATTGACGACGCGGTAGCCGAGTTGGTAGTATAGATAGAAATATCCAAAACTCAGGTACAAATATTCGTGCTCATCACACAAATATTTGCCTTTACCGGGATTCCCTCTTGTTAAGAATCTGTCGCCAAGCACCTATCGGTGTGTTCCGGCAGCCTCACTTGAGAGCCAGTTCCCAGTCCAGGTGTAGCGTGGCGCCATCTTCGACCACATCGTCACTTAACATCAGATGACTTGTGTTCAAACACTACCCTGTAAATAGTAAAAAAAACATTTTACACTCGTTCATTAGTATGTTTTACATTGGTTCGGTCGCAGTAAACCCTTATAACAGTCGACACAAACAAACTCCTCACTCCAATAATTTCGCCCACACAAAAGATACGCAAGAAACCTTAAAAATCACTTAAAGCAACAACCCTTTGAAAGTACAATGACATGACCCCAAGATTTTTCAATAATTTTAAGCCCCATGTCCTGACCCCAGCGAGAAGTTTGACGCACCCCCAACTAACCCCCATTGTCGCGTTCGCATTGACAGCGAAAACTGTCAACTGTCAAACGCAGCGAAGACGGTTTAAACTGTGCGTTGTATTTTCGCTCGGCTGTATGGAGTTCTTTTGTTGGCGCACTGTGGGTGTTCAATCTCTTATGCAATGGAAGTGGTGCATTGTCGGAGATGTGTACTAAGCTTTATGAGAGACGGGAGAATGTTGCTTAGTCAAAGTCAGCTTCTATAGTACTAACAAAGATTTTCTTTTACTCCTTACAGGATAGTCTGGCCACAATTTACACCAGATGTGAAGTTCTGATTTGGTCTAAGGTGGCTACACTTAGTTTGACAACTGGTTCTCAAGAGGAGCTGCCGGAACACACAGATAGGTGCTTGGCGATAGATTCTTAATTTGAGGATGGTAACTAGGCGGGCGAGCACTAGAAAATGCCCTACCTATGGTAGCAGCTATGGTTCCATCGTGATGTTATTCCCTTACCGAATGATCAAGCTCAGTAGGATTCACTGAATATAATCCGATTTTGGGTTAGTTTTTTTTAGCAAGGTGATACTTGATCGAGTGTTCTTCTTATTTAGCTATAAGTAGATTTCGAAGGTATTTTAATTATAATATCATTCTTCTCAAATTATAGCTGCTAATACGATTTAGGTATACAACTTTTTTACGGTAAACTGTCATAAACTTAAAATAAAACTATTATTAGCACTTCTATCCTTAAGACAATCGAGATGAAAAATTTAAATAAAGCTGATAAGCTACCACAGAGTAGGTATTAATCAAGTATTACTTTCATTCCAACAACATATTATGGCTTATCTACACAAAAAAAACTCAATTTCCTCACGAAAAATAGTACCGTTACAAATATTACGAGCACTGCAGGAAGGGACACAAAAGGCTGTTGTGTCGACGTTATCAGTCCATTCTACGGACGTCATCGTATCGGATCCAGCATTGAAATGACACAATCGAGGTGCCTCGTTTGAACTAAACTACTTATTCTGCTGACTGTTTTGTCTGTGGTAATCGCAAACAAAACGAACGACAGACTGATATTTTAAATAGATATATTTCCATTAATAATAAAGATAAATATTTCAGAAGGTCTTTATAGGGAAGAGTGCATTAAAAAACAAGCCATACTGCGCTTGAACCCAAATAGATGGGACCAGGGTAAGGAGAAGATTTTTTTGCATATGTATATCACTGAGAAAAAATTCTGACTTTCCTTCTGAATACAAGTCCATCCCTTTTCACTCAGAAGGAAAACGGTATTTTGGAAGGTCTTTTTTCTCCGTGTATAATTTGTTTAGGGACTTTGAGTCGTCCAACGACTATGTCGGCCCCACAGTGCTCACTCTTGGTTACATCAGCTATTTATTACTATATGTGTCAGACTGTCAGTCTTTACACAGACCGATCCCGTAGGCTAGCCGCCTCGGTTGTTTTCGCTGATAGGATATTCTGAAATATACCTCTAACTAGTCGGTTAATTTTAAACTGGTCGAATAAGTCTTCTCTCATAGAAGCGCTCCGCACATACTCCACCAAAAAGTGATATACACAGTGAAAAAAATTCGGACTTTCCTTCTGAGTTTTACCTTCCAAGACCGATTCCTTCCCTTTTTACCTTAGATTTCCTTCTGAATAACAAATCCTTCTCTATTGACTCAGAAGGAAAACGGTATTTCGGAAGGTCTTTTTCTCCGTGTAGGTCAGGTCGTCTGTAACACTCGTCAACTTAAAAACTTTATTATAAAAATAAATAAGCATAGAGGTTTTATTACTATAAGAGGTACCTACTCGCGTAATTACAGTTACAGTGCAAGCAAACGAGGCACGGTTCGGGTCAGTCGCCTTCTACAAAAACAACGCCTACGGTCACGATTTTTTTCCGTGATTCCTAAAATAAAACTTTGTCGGGCGGAAATCGTAACTATTAATAAAATAACACTTTTTATAGTAAAAATTATGCTAGTACTTAAAGCGTAGCGGTCAATGTATTGTGTTGGGTTTCGAGGAAAGATGTAACAATGGTTTGTTCTGAGTAGATTTTTTTTCAGATTTGAATAGATGGCTAGACAGATTTTGGTAGGGTTCCTAATTTTTTTTACGCTCTTGAACACAAACTGCAGTATCTTTTGGTTATGATAGGAAGGTAGGTATAACCAATTAAAAAAAAAAATATCAAAAAAGCTAATGTCAAATTGTTAAGCCACGTGTTTGTAATTTTTAGGGGTGATTCCGTAATCAAGTTTATAATTTTTTTTTAATTGTACGGAATTTTATCTGTAATTGGAATAGAAAAAAAACAGATATTTACATGTTTAATGTTTATTGTACTTTGCAGGAGATCTTGGTTTAGCAAATCAGAAAAACTTATCAACAACTCTGAAAAAAATTTATAGATCTTTACTGCTTCAAGCCCTCCAGCAGAATCGAAGAACCGTGGATGCCCACATAATTCCATATCATTTAAACATTTCGTTCAGCCCTTTCACGCAAGCCTAGATAAGCCAACAAAGTAGTGTCATCATTAATGACAGAATACAGTTAATGGCAATGATACGATTAGGGATGAGAAAGGAATGAGTTGCATTTATCGATAGAATAAAAAAAAGATGTTTTATACTAGGCATCTATTTAGTGGCGTAGTTGCTTTCTGTATTGACGAATGGGATGCAAAAAAATCATTTGTTAAGGTAACCATTATTTAGCTTTTTACCCGCTTCTTTTTTTCATGTTTTTAACATCAAGACGACTAACGTCACAACGTGATTAGGCATAGAGGTAAGTTAGGAATATTTCGGGTTTTAGTTGTTTTTAGAGCAAAACTATCAAATTCCGTATGTATACGTGAATTGGTTTATATTTCTACAAGCCCAGGGATCAACAATCTTATTATGACGAAGACGTTTTCAATAAACGCTACGATTTATGTAAGAAAATTTATATGCAATGTGTTGCGTCCGGGATTTCAGAATTGTTAAACCTAAAGTCTCACATTTGATCAGCGGAAATCCAAAAAGCCTAAGTAAAGATCGATAAAAACATCGACATTTTAAGTTTATGCAGACATCCCTACGCACCATACACACATGGTTGCGTGTAATCGTGATAAAACGCGGTTTACAACCCGTAATGACACCTTACAGAACAAAATGGCCGCGTTTTTATATCATTGTTGGAGGATTAGGTCACAGTCACTGACGCGTACAATAACTTACAACTGTTTATAAAAAGATATCATTGCGGCAGTAAAAAAAATATCAGAGAGATTGTTGCAATTGACTTTTCTGTCGTTGTTGAGTTATGCGGCGCTTGAAAGGCCTTTGAATGGAAATAAAAGCAACTGTATTTAGTTAGAATCATTTCTGTCAGTGACTTGGCTGTGCATTTTTTTGGTGCTCACGATTCTCCAGCATTTGACCACTATCTCACCTGGTGCTATGCGACGTTGCGGCTTTTGTCCCATTTCTTATTGCCTAATACACTTTGGCGGTTGAATGTTCCACTTGCACTTTAAAAGCGTCAATAGACGCTGAGCAAATAAACCTTTTTCGAATTTTTTCCTGACACTCAGTGACGATGTGGTCGAAGGTGGCGCCGCGCTAAAACTAGATTGGGAACTGGATCTTTAGTGGGAAAGCCGGAACACACCGTTACCTAGGTTCTTGGCGACAGATTCTTAACCTTAGGTCCAGGGTGTGCACTACAAAACGCCCTACCACCAAGCTACGGTTTCATCACAATGTTTTAGTTAGAGAAAAAAATCAGAACTTTTTGCATCCTTTGTCATGAGTAGGTATCTTCCTACCATTGTTTTACTAGATGGGTTCGGTACATTATGTACATATTAAAACATCAAGCGTCTTATCAAAATCTATGGCATCACTCACCAGCTCTCAGCGCGTCCATCGACACGCTCGGATAGGGTATCGAGTAAGGATACCCCTCTTTCCTCAAGGTTTTCGGTTTCCTCCGCGGCCGGTACTTGTAGTCTGGATGCTCCTTCATGTGCATGGCCCGGAGACGCTTGGCCTCGTCGATGAACGGTCGCTTCTCGTCTTCGGAGAGAAGCTTCCATTCAGCACCTGAAATGGAGGAGACGTTGAATATGGTGGTGTTGTCTAGCTTACTGGAACATTAGCACACATATCGGGATATTTAGGATAGATATTAAAGTTGGTAGTGGTAGCTGAATGGTATTGAAACGTATACCTCAAGTTGCCGAATGTGTGTCGCCATTTCGGCCTTTCCTATGACTATGACAGTAAAATTGGAAAGGTCTTTCTGGATTGAACAACACGGCGTAGGAGCATATTGCAAGATTACTGGTAAATTCAAGAACCAACCTGCACTAGGCTATAATGCCATGGGTACTCATTGGTAAAGCTTTGAGGTACCTACTCTTTCCCAGAGAGAATGTCTGGCTCCCAGCAGTGGGAACGAAACAAATAGGCTGATGATGATGATGATTGAGACAGAAACGACGTGCTCGGAGAAAGAAGACCGTCTGAAATACAGAAGGAATTTCCTTGCCTTTTGGCTCGGAAGGGAAAAAAGGTTCAATAAGGAAGGAAAAGATTACATTTTGGAAGGAATCAGTTTTGGAAGGTAAGACTCAGTAGGAAAATCTGGACTTTTTCTCAGTGTGGTCGGCTATTTACTTGATTTGCCGATGAAGTTAAAAGTGTAGATGACTTTTAATGACAAATCCAGTTGTTCCAATGGATCAACATAGCGCGATTGCCAATTGGATTGGTCTAGTCTAGCCTGATCCTTTAGCTGACATTAGTCAATGGTCAATAGTCAATAGTACTTTATTCAATAGGATACATTGTGATCACTTTAAATCGTCAAACTTAAAACGCAGGTCAGAGGTTAATGAATGAGACTTCTACCTTGACCGCAAAGAAAGGCTATGAACTCGCAATAGGTGAATAACAGTTGATTAACACACATCAAACACTGAATTGAGTAAATTACCTTTAATTAAATAATACCTACGCATACACATTCTAATTAGACTTTGATGTTTACTTACACTCAAAACGAAAACGTCAGAACAAATGCACGATTACTTATCATGTATTATCATGTAGGTACTTACCTACCTACATGATAAAAGCTATATGTTTCACAAACAAAAGTAGGCACTCTCTCTTATACTATTTAGTGCCTGTAAGCACTTCAGTAAAGATATACAACGCAACTGCTAACTGCCACGAAAATGTCAATGTTGTAATCCAATTAAGATTTGACTAATTTTGTTCACAGCTTATCAACTGCCAATCAAAACAAAACTCATTAAGCTAACTTGTAAAAACAGTGAAAAATAATTTGCCCTAACCATCGTTCATTGCATAGACAATGGCATTGAATCGATACATTATAATCGAAGGCACGAACGAGCCGTCTCCCCGATTCAAGAGACCAACCCTTTGTCTCCCCCATTTATGGAAGGCTGTATTCATTCACCGTAGAGGGGCGCCATCGGCCATTGAAACAGACAAGACAATCCCAATTCAGACGAGCATAAAAGCGAAAACAATGTCGCTAACATAGAAAGGAACAATCCTGCTCGAAGGACCAACTTTTGTCTCGCTCCCTCGGGTAAAGAACCCCCGCGTTGGAGAGAGATGGGAACAACAATGGCGGAAAACGCCGCCTAATGACGAATTTGCGCTTTTCATTCCGCAACAGAAGTTTTTCCCGGTTCCTCATTATTCTGTCGATACTTTGGGGTGGTCGCTATTCTGGGCTATTGTCGTATCTGAGATAGGATCGTATATTCTGCGACAATAGATACAACAGATGAACGTACTGGTTCCTTTTTCAATCTTTCTCGAAATGAAAAATGTACGGTATTTTCGACCGCAATTTTCAGGAAAGTTGTGCATTTTGGATGCAGCAGTGAAATTGCCGTGGTTAAGAAATAGATTAATCGATACATAAAGTGTTATTCGACAGTAGTTTTCAAAGTTACTGTGCATTTTCAGATGTATTTGTTAAATAAGATAAATCGATCTATAGAAATCAAGTAACAGAATGAGTTCAGTAGATTAAGTTACAAAATCGACAATACAAAGGCTTATTCAACGATTTGGACTTTAATTGTGTTTTAACTGTGTGTATTAATTTTTAATCCCTATCAGACTAGAACATTTAATATTAAAAATTCAAAGGTGAGTGAGTGAGTGAATGTGAATGTTTGTCACGTCATAACGCTTTAACAAATCAACGGATTTGAGTGAGATTTGGAATGGGGGTAGCTTTTCTATTGCGAAAATGCCATAGGGTGCGGCTAGTACTTTTGTCGCTGACTATACAAGTACAGATAAAATAAATAATATCTAGTTCAAACTCCTATACCAAGCATTATAGTTTCAATAAAAGAAGTAAAACAGTTTAACTTTAAATTGTTTTTTTTATTTATTAATATTCGTTATTGTGAGATTTGATATATATGTTTAAAACTACTTTGTACATATAACGTAATTAGGTTTGACATAATAATAATTTCAGTCATTTAATGGAAGAAGCCTTGGCTCCTGAAATACAGTTTTCACTAGTTCAGGAGTCCATGGACTCATTTATAATTGTATCACACTTTTATGTCAATAAATAACATATTATATTGGGGGACCATTGCACACAAATTGACCTAGCCCCAAATTAAGCTCGAAACTTGTGTTATGGGTACTAGGACAACGATATACCTACTTATACAGAGAAATAAATACTTATATATATATATATATAGATCCAACACTCAGGAACAAATATTCGTGCTAATCAAAAAAAAAGTATTATAAACAACGGGTAGCTAATTCGCTATCTTATTATTTTAATAAGACAGCCAATAACTTGGCTAAACAAATGTGCTCTATTGAGTACTGTCTTGACAACACTATTCAACAGTTGGAAACAATTCCAAATAATTTAAACATAGTGGCATGACAATAGAGGAAGTCTCTAGCCCAATTAAATCAAAAAATATTGTTTACAAATCTTGCCCAAAATCACAAATCATAGTTAACGAAAATGTAAATAAATTCAACCTGGTCCACCAGAATATTCAAGGGATGAAGGGCAAATGTTTAGAAATTGAGTTGTTCATGAATCACAATAACATTGACATTCTTTGCATTACTGAGCATTGGCTCAAAAATCATGAACACATATTTAGTTTTAACAATCACCAAGTTGGTAGTTCGTTCAGCAGAGTTAATGCAATTCATGGTGGTTCATTAATACTATTAAATAAAAAAATTAAATTCAAAGAACGCAAAGACATCGTCCACTACTCAGCTGAACGAATAATCGAAATAGCTTGTGTAGAATTGGAGCAGTTCATTATTTTAAGTGTGTACAGGCCTCCAACTAGTTCATATGATGATTTTGAAAAGTTAATGGAGGAAGTTCTTTTCAAAATATCCAAGTTAAATAAACAAATTATTATCTGTGGAGATTTCAATGTAAACCTTTTGGATGTTTCTACTCTAAGTACGAGAATAACTAATTTATTTAAATCATTTAATTTGAGAAATTTGTTTATGGAGCCTACAAGGATAACTGCCACTACGGCTACTTGTTTAGATAATATTTTTACAGATGTGAATGTAATTAGTCAAAGTGTAATAAGTAAATTAGATTCAGACCATTGTGGTCAATTAATTACAATTAAAAATAAAATAAAAATTAATGGAAAAAAATCTGTCACATATGTACCAGAGACCGTTGATCGGATGGAGAAAATAAAATTAAAGCTGATCGATGAACTTCCTTTTTTACCGGATCGTAGAAATGCTGATGATTTATACAACTCTTTTTTCAGCGTATTTAGCAAAGCTTTCAACACGATATTTACTCCAAAAACGATCATGGTTTCTGATAGACCTAATTTTACGGAGTGGGCTACAGTTGGTATTCACAAAAGCAGGCAAAAGCTGTACGATCTCTACAGTGAAAAACAATATAATACTAGTAATGAGTTTAAAGAAACTGTAAAAACATACTCAAAAATTTTTAAGACGGTCTGTCACATTGCAAAGTCTCGTTATATAAGTTCTAAGCTTAAAAATAGTAATGACAAAATTAAAGCAACTTGGAAAATTATAAATAGTGAGACTGGCAAAGTCAGGTCTCAAGCTAATAATTACAACCTAAATATTGGCGATACCAGTGTCAAGACTGACATTGAAGTAGCTAAAGCATTTGAAACCTTTTTCACTGACATTCCAGTCTCTACTACTAAGTTCTTAAACTCATCGCACACCATTGCAGAATCTATGTTAAAAACAAATGTACCAGAGTGCGAAATTCCTTTTCAATTTGACTATGTTAGTTGCAAAGATGTAGTAAAAGCTTTTAATATGATTAATGTCAAGAAAACTACTGACCTCTGGGGTATATCCGTGACCGTTGTTAAGCCATTAATTGAAATGATTGCACCCGAATTAGCCCTAATATTTAACAAATGTATTGACGACGGCGTGTTTCCTGATCTGATGAAACATAGTAAGATAACACCCTTGTTTAAATCGGGTACAACGACTGACCCTACTAACTTTAGACCAATATCAGTATTACCAACATTTAGTAAAATATTCGAAAAACTTATTCTAAATCAATTGCAAAGACATTTCTCAGCAAACAAATTACTTAATCAAAAACAGTTTGGCTTTACGCGTGGTCGCTCTACTACTGATGCTGGTGTCGAGTTATTAACTCACATCTATGATGCCTGGGAGGAGTCACGGGACGCTCTAGGCGTGTTCTGTGACTTGTCCAAGGCATTTGATTGTGTTCACCACGAGACACTGATCAGGAAGCTCCGGCACTATGGTATTCGAGGTGTTCCTCTGGACCTTGTAACCTCATACCTTAGTGATAGGATTCAGAGAGTTGACGTGAACGGGAAGCGATCCTCGGGGTCAGTAGTCACAATGGGAGTTCCGCAGGGTTCAATACTCGGACCTTTTCTGTTTTTAGTTTACATCAATGATTTGCCCAGCCTTGTTAGTGACAATCACGAAATAGTATTGTTTGCTGATGATACGTCACTTTTATTTAAGTTAAAGCGACAACATAACATTTCTGACGACGTGAACAATGCTCTCTCCAAAGTTACAGACTGGTTTGATGCGAACAATTTGATGTTAAATGGAAAAAAGACAAAATGCTTGAGATTTGTGCTGCCCAATGTTAAAGAAGTACCAACAAATGTAAAAATTAAGGACGAAGAATTGGACCTTGTCAAGACTACAGTATTCTTAGGCATAACTTTAGATCACAAATTGCAATGGGGTCCACATATTGTCAGTCTATCGAGCAGACTTAGCTCTGCAGCATATGCTGTAAAGAAGATCCGTCACCTTACTGACGTTGATACAGCCAGACTAGTCTATTTCAGCTATTTTCACAGCATTATGTCCTATGGAATATTGCTGTGGGGAAACGCTGCTGATATTAACACCATATTTGTATTGCAGAAGAGAGCTGTTCGTGCGATTTATAACATGGGCCCCAGAGAATCTTTAAGAATTAAGTTTAAAGAAACCAAAATAATGACAGTTATTTGTCAATATATTTATGAAAATGTAATGTACATACGGAAAAATTTAAATAGCTTCAAAAAGAGAAGTGATTATCACAATTTTAATACTAGAAACAAAGATAAAATTGCTGTACCCACCACTAGGCTCCATAAAGTTAGCAACTCGTTCAAAGGTCAATGTGTACGCTTTTTCAACAAAATCCCAAGTGAAATTCAAGACTTGTCTATAACAAAATTTCAAATTCGTATAAAGAGAAATCTCATTAGTAAAGCTTATTATAAAATATCGGACTATCTAGATGACAAACAAGCTTGGGATTGTAGTTAATCTATCTATCTTTCTTTCTATCTATCTATTCTCCCTATTTCCCCTATTCTAACCATTTTCGGTAAACAGCCAAAACAGTCATGCTCACGAAAGTGACTTTGCTTGCAGCGGCGTCATGTGTCGGGTCGCCCTCTTCCCTCTCATATGGTCGAGGAGAGCGATGGCTGGCACATGCGTCAACTCGTGAACGGGTGCTGCTTGTGGGGTCTGGTCTGCTTTGGTTGTGATCCCGCAACTCGTTAATATTCATGTTCCCATATCCCAATGTGTACAACCAAACAAGAGAAATCTTCTTATTAGTAAAGCTAAATAAAAAATATCGGACTATTAGATGACAAAAAAAAAAGCTTGGGATTTTAGTGAACTTGCTCCAATTCAATCAATTAGTAATAAGAATAAAATTGTCAATGTGATCGCGCCAAAAAAATTACCTGCCGGGCGTTTCTTGCCTGTTCTTTTGCCGGCGTAAGGAGGTTGGAACAGGCGTAGCTAGTTTTAAGTTGACGTTTTAAAGTGATCACAATGTATCCTATTGAATAAACATATTTTTGATTTTGATTTTGATTTTGAATCACAAATAAATAATAAATAAATACATATATAATTTGATTTAATTTATTTATAAAACCGAGTAAATCCACAAACTCGAATAGCCTTCTCCATCTCAGAAGACAACGATGACAATACCTAAAGAATGCATTGGCAACTCAATTTGCATACGAAAACACGACAAAAACAAATATGTTCTGCCTCGAACAATAGTTAATGATATATGAGTACAGAAACTACAGAACAAATGTCTTGGCAGAATAATGACGATCGCCAGCTAAGACACGGCTGTCTGCTTGAGTTACTTGGTTTGTATGCGATTATTATAAGTTACAGGAGTAGGGATGGCTAGTCCTAATCTTGAAAAACCCTCCCACAAAATTAAAATTTCATTTTGTAAAAAAAATTGGTTGTCTGTAAAGTCGGTTTACTGACGATAGTTGAACGTGACAACGTCGATTGGCCGATTGTGCTTCTTTGTCGCTCGTTCCGCGCTCTCGCTTGCACTTCAAGCCTTACATAGAACGCCTCAGAGCGAGGTAACGCCGCAGAGCGAGGTAACGCCGCAGAGCGAGGTAACGCCGCAGAGCGAGGTAACGCCGCATGAGTCATGTTTTTTCGTGCGTGCAGCCGGCTCTATCGAATTATAAGACGTTGTCACGTCAAAAAGACAGCCAATGTGGCGCCTTCTTCGACTACATTGGTAAAAACAGCTCTAAAAATAAATTCAGGTACAGTCAGCGACAAAAATAGCTGATCGTTCTCAATTTTCCAAATGTGTTTCAAATCAGTAATTATTATTGTTTTTTTTTACACTTTACGTGGTATCATTTTGACCACAACAAAACCTGATTTTAGGTGATAATGAGGTCAAAAATTGGTGTATAAGATGATGAGAATAATAGAAAAAAGTGTGATTGTTCAGCGACTTTTGTCGTTGACTGTTTTTTTTTTTATGAAATAGATTAGCAAACAAGCAGACGGCCCGCCTGATGGAAAGCGATCACCGTCGCCTATGGACATTTGCAACACCAGGGGAGTTGCCGATGCGTCGCCGACCTTAAAACTGACTGACTGTACTGTATATAATATGAAAATTAAAGATATTTTTTGTACGAATGAAAAGTTAAATACAGAAAAACGTAAATGTATAAATGACTACCAATGTAACCTATATTCGAACAAACGAAGATACACTCATTCAAAATCGATTAAAGATACCTTGTTCTGATTTCTTTTTTCGATCTTAAAAGGTAGCGTTTGACCTCAAGTCTACTGATATCAAGGAACGTTGTAGTCGAAGGTTGGGCCATGCTACCCTCAAGAATATGTCGGTAAGCACATATCGGTGTGCCCTGGCACCGTCATCTGATAGCCAAATCCCAAACGAAGCATAGTAGTGGACTTTAAAATAGATTACAGCAGTGACAAGATTTTTGATAAAAAGTCTTGAATCAATATCGCTTTTACCGTCCCTGTGAGCCACTTTTCTCTTACGTGCATTGTCTTTCTCAATTTTTGTTTATTCACCGTTATTGTTTCTAACATAGTAATATTGTAATGTAAATACACATCGTGTTTAAACGACATTGAAGTAAAGAATAATGCTTTTGCTAAGCACCTACACTCTGTGCGCGATTGGCAAAGATAACAGAAAACAGACGTGTAATTGAAAGTGTTTGACCACAAGTCACCTGATGATACTATCATATCATCATGATAGATCCCGAGTGAAATTCAAGACTTGTCGATAGCAAAATTTCAAGTCCATTTCAAACGAAAATCTTGCTAGTTAAAGCTTATTATAAAATATCAGACTATTTAGACACCGATAGATGCTTGGCGACAGGTTACTTGAGGGTAGCTAGACTAGCTAGACAAACACTAGAAAATGCCTTATAACCGAGGTAAGGTTTCATCACGATGTTTTCCTTTACCGAAAGCTCATCCTTCATTGAAAGTCACGAATGTCTTGATTTGCCAAGATATAAATAAATACATAACAATTTTTAGTCTATGCATTATATATACCTACTAGCTGTTCCTCGCAGTTTCACCCACGTGGGCTACATTGTCCCATTTTGACCCATTTAGGGGTTGAATTTCAAAAAATCCTTTCTTAGTACAGTTAACGACAAAAGTCGCTGAACAATCACACTTTTTTCTATTATCCTCATCATCACCTAAAATCAGGTGTGCTATGTTGTTGTCAAAATGATACCATGAAAAATGTAAAAAAAACATTACTGATTTGAAGCACATTTGGAAAATCGAGAACGATCAGCTACTTTTGTCGCTGACTGTACACCCTACGCGACCAACGGTTTAGGCTGTGCGTTGATATCAGTCAGTCAGGACTTTGATTCTTATATATATGTATATTGAAGATATACTAGCTGCGCCCCGCGGTTTTACCGGTTTCACTACACTTTCGCAATAAAAGATTTTTTACTATAGACGGCTACCTTTATCACCTAGGGTTATAAAATATAGCATAATCGTATGAGCTATTCTCAGACTTACCATAATTATATACGCAAAAATGTTCATAAAAATCGGTCGAACCGTTTCGGAGGAGTTCTATAGCATAAATAAATAATAATAAATAAATATCGGGGACAATTGCACACAAATTGACCTAGCCCCAAATTAAGCTCGAAACTTGTGTTATGGGTACTAGACAACGATATACATACTTATAGGTATAAATATATACTTATATAGATAGAATTATCCAAGACTCAGGAACAAATATTCGTGCTCATCACACATATATTTGCCCTTACCGGGATTCGAACCCGGGACCGCTAGCTTCGCAGGCAGGGACACTACCAACTCGGCCACCGCGTCGTCAGAGCAAAAACTGTGACACGAGATTTTTATAAATGAGACATATTACGATACCTAAGCGCAGCAGTACATTATAAACTCAAATAACTGAAACTCCCCAAGCTTCAGCCACACATTGTTGCATTAACAATTTGATCGACAAAAGACACGTGTCGATACATAGCAAAGTGTTGCCAGCTCTACAATAATTATTTCCTACAGCGCTGCGCGGTCGGGAAAACAATGGCGCGATCGCTGGCAACACTGAACAATGATTGTCCGGTGCGCAGTTAGGTATAATTAATTAGTTAATGTTTACCTATTGTTATATTTAAATTCTTAAAAAAGAAACAATCTGTTCTCCGCGGTTTTACTCGGCTACTTTTTATCGCGATATAAAGTATTCTATGTAAATCGGTTCGGCAGTTTAGGTGTGAAAGCGAGACAGACAGACTGACAGAGTAACTTTCGCATTTGTAATATTAGTAGTAGGGATGGTAAAGAAACCTTCGTGCGCTAGTCCGACTCACACTTGGCTGGATTTTACAGAGGTAAGAAGATCTGAATCTGCAGAGGGCCTCTTAAGGCGCAAATATGGTAATCTCGACAGTGGATACATATTTGAGCCTTTTGGGATCGAAACGCTTGGACCGTGGGAGCAATATCGATGTATCATGATATATCAAAGCGACTGGTCGATGCTACCCGTGACCAAAATGCTGGCCGTTATTTTGCGCAACGAATAAGCGTTGCCGTTCAACGCGCCAATGCGGCCAGCATTTTGGGAACGTTGCCAACTGGTTATGGTTTATTAGATTAAGTATTTGTATTGTTTAGTTTGATAGGTAGTGTTATTTTATACTCTAAGGTATTATTTTGTCTCTTCCCCATTCCCCTACAGAGTTGCCATCGTCAAACCTCTCCAGGGAACAAAACGGCCAGACACATCGGAGCGAAGACAGAGATCTTTTACATAACATAGAGGCGTATTGTCAACAACAATCGCAAAAACAACAAACAGTGCGCGCAACACACACGTTTGGTACAATAAGGTACCCAACAAAGGACTTTCCTCTCAGCGTTGTATTAAAGCGGCCATTGTAGCCGAGAATCGGACGAAAATGCTCTTCATTACTCTGAAAGCTTGTGTGCCGTGCGACAATGGTGAAAGCGGGGTGAAACGGGGAGGGGTAGGGTTGCCAGATGCTCGGGACTCGACGGGATTCTCCCGACGTTTTCAGTGATCGCCAGACTACCGACAAATCTCAAAATTTTCAGACAAACAGCACTTTTTAGTACAATCACAAGTTTTCCGATTGTCTTTATCATCTTAGGCACCAACGTTCAACAGAATCATCACTTAAACATCATATATGTTTTACGTCATGGTCCAACGCAACCATGTAAGTTGTAAGAAAAAACAAACATTACTGATTTAAAACGCATTTGGAAAATCGATTATGATCAGCTACTTTTGTTGCTGACTGTACTTACAGGGTAGTGTTTACCACAAGTCAGTCGATGTTCAGTGACTACGTGGTCGAAGATGACACCACGCGACACCTGGACAGGGAACTAGGCTCTCAAGGGAGACTGGCGGATCAAACCGATAGGTGCTTGGTGACAGATTTTTTACTTGGGGTAGGTTGCCAAGTGAGCAAGCACTAGAAAATTACTTACGAGATAATGTCCTTCACCGAAAGCTCTAGCTCATTATAGAATTCGAACCCATCTCCTACGGATCGCAAGCCAACGTCACTACCACCGAGCCATCATCGCTTCAAATGTTCTCTCAGAAACAATAATTTAAAAATTGCCGCGCTAATGCTGTCCTTTTACTTCTGTTTTCAGAAAAGAATAGCAATACTTAAGAACTGTCAAACATAGTTCAGTTTTAGAAAAAGCACAACATAACTGACATCATTGTCTTCATGTACAATAAAAAAATTACTTTAGGTTTTATTTTTATTTCTCCCGAAAAAACCCGAAAATCGCGACATTTTCAAATTTTCTCCACATATTTTGTACTTCCGATCTGGCAACCCTAGGAGGGGGTGACAAAGACGCATGGCGAAGGAGCACCCGCCACCCCTTCTGCCGTAAAATTGAAATGGTAAGAAATGCTATTTGGGTCATGATTTTATTAAATGTGTTAATAGATTTTGAGTACGACAGTGGCGGCTTTTGGGAGGGTTGATTGGGGGGCTGGAAGTGGTGTTACGTCCTTGATTCAGTTAGAAAAGAGGTTATTAATAGAATCTTGAAATCAATCGAGATTCATTAGCAGTTATTTTTCTTCTGATATCGTTAAAAGAATACTTTTTTAGGGGACCCTATAACTAAAACTCCGTTGTCCGTCAGTCACCAGGCTGTAATCTCATGAACCATGATAATTAGACAGTTGAAATTTTCACAGATGATGTATTTCTGTTGCCGCAACAAACGAGACTTTTTTGCATTTTTTATAGATAATGGTACGGAACCCTTCGCGCGCGAGTCCGACGCACACTTGGCCGGTCTTATATTAACCATCTTTGCTCTACGAAATGATAGCTTGGTGGTAAGGCATTTTCTAGTGCACGCTTTGCTAGCTATCAATCGGTGTGTTCCGGCAGTCGTAATACTTTTTCTTTTAAACGGCTTGTCCGATTTTGACAAAATTTAGTACGGGGATAATTTGGACCCTAAGAAAGGGCAAATAATCCTTTTTTGTAATAAACTGGTGGTGAGTGACAGTTAGTTTATAAAAAGAAACGTAAACATTGACTTTCAGCTAAAGTATGCGTCCATTGCTTTCCCTCTTTAATTATTTTTTAAAGTCACCCTTCAATGTAGATTAGCCACAGTTCTTTAAAAAAAGTTATAGCCACATCGTAGGCACGTATATAACGCTTCAACCATATGTCGTATCTGTTAATTACTCCGATTATTCACAGCTCTATGTAACCAACCTCCTTTTTACCGAGTTTTTTGTTTCGCCCCAGCTTTTTTTACAATTAACTTGCATCTACTGTGTCCATTGGACTTTGCATCTGAAGCATGGCCAATAGATCAACAGAAAGCGGCTCCACAGATTACCCGTCAGTTAGTATAGCGTGTCAAATCGTTTACAGAACTCTTTTAGTTAGAAAATAAGTGTACGGTGTGAATAGGGAATCTATTAAAGTCGTAACGGAAAGAATTTCGATAGAATGACTGAGTATTTTTACCGGGAGGGATGGGCTTGTGCAGCAGATTGTCTAATAATATGTTTTTGTTAGATGAAATGGACTCTGTGGCCGGTTTTTGTTGAGTCTTTTTTGCAATGAATCGGTTTTTGTTTTTATTTCGGTTCTTGGCCCTCAGTAGCTTCACTGAGGCAACTGGGGGTACCTCATGCCGATGCGGGAGGGACGAAAAGGTTAGGCGTTTCACGTTTTAAACTGATCAACCAATCATGATATGGTGTCTAAATAAAAAGATTTCGTTTTTTTTTTAAAATACATAGTGTAAAATTATCTAGGCATTGTTTCCAAAAACAAAACCACCAATGAACCAGAAAACTGGGAAAATTCGGAAAAAACTGAGAGTGAATTTTTTCTATGAGAATTTTGTATAAACTCAAGGCCCCAAGATATTAGCTTTTTTTCGCCTTTGTATACAATAAATGTATTCTTGTATAATTACTACATAATTTGTCCCAGATGAAAGATTCTTATTCTAATTGGATTACACGTGCAAATCCGGAGCTAGTCGCTAGTGCATAAAAAAAATGTAAATTGTCATTACATCGCGGCCCCCATTATGAAAAATGTACCAGGCGATCATGAACCCACAGGAAGTATAAAATCAGTAAATACTAAGCTATCCACGACAAAGGATTTAAGCAAGTAGGTTTCTACAATGCTAATAGATTTAATATACGAGTATAAGTTCGTAGTTACACACGTTTATGTAGAAGCAAGCCTCCTCAGTAGCTATATAATACGATCTCGGTATGCAAAGCATTATGCGACATACCCACAAACCCAACTACATAAGGGTACACAGCGTTATCGTCGCCTCGCAGGCGGGCGCAACAAAAATAACTGTTGTATCCTTATTGTTGTCCGTTGTCGTCTGTTGTTGGCTGATGTAGGCTGTTGTCAAGGGCCCGCGGTTTAATTACTAGCTTTTTGTGGTGCTGTGTAAACGTGATATTTTGTGGACGGCTCCCGGACATAGCCCCCAGGCATAATGGTATTGTGGTGGAGAATGCCGTTGTTTGTGTAGAACGCTTTTTGTAGCGCCATATTGAGGTAAAGTTTGCTTTGTTCGGGTGATGTGGAAAAGTTGTTTTTTTTTTGTTTTTAATTTTGAAGTGCCTGTCGGAAATGTTAATGACATACATGTAAACTGAAGCCATAATATTTCTATATTCTGTGTAGAATAGTAAGGCTGGTTTTCACTTTTTAAGAAACAACTTTTCCGCACATGCGTCTAAAATATACATAGGTATATCAAAGAAAGTATACGAAAATCAAGCCCTCTTCCCCCCATACCTGTCATCTCCGAAACTATTGAGCCTAAAACTTTGCAATCTTTGTTTACAGTGACCCTAGAGTGAGTTTTGCAAAACGTTAAAGCGCACTAGAACGAGTATAAACTTTATTTTATATAAAAAAAGTTGGTTTAGAAACTCGTCGCTGTACATTTCTCAATACCAAAAAGAGTTTACGCGCCCGTGGTAGAACGCGCATTAGGACATTAGGAAACCCTAAACAAAAATTCTAAGCCTCAAAGTAACGTCAACCGGGCAGTTCTTCCTAGTAATAAAATCACAGATTAACACGTCAGAGAACCTCAACCCATTACAATTACTATATTACCTAAATCACAGTTGCCTCAGGGAGCAAACGTTATAGCAACCCGACACCTCGCTCCTCGGAAACCTATTACAGGGCTGTGTATTACACGAACAATGTGCCCCCACCTTGATTAATATTAACTGAGCAAGTGAACGCCCCGACAGTTGGCTGATACGCGAGTTATTGAGGGAAAGTGCATCAGACACTGATGAAAACAAAGTGGGACACACGGGCAGATCGTGCGTGTTATAATTAAAAAGTTCTCAGTACCTACAATAAGAATTTTTGAAATGATCATAATTTTATTTACTTTAGTAATAAAAAAATTTTTTTAAAATACTTAGTGTTCGGCTTGGTACAAAATTTTATAGATTGGACAAAGTTAACAAACCCATTTACTTTTTATTTTTACTATCGACCTGGCCCGACTGCTCATGGATAGGTAGATATATAAATAAGGCAGGTCTTGAATTTATAAAATAAACCCATAGAAAAAAGTAGGTACTTACCTACTTTCAGGCTAAGAAATTTTCTTGCGCTTTACTTTCTCAATGTAAAAAATATCACAAAAAGTAATGAATTACTGATAGTCTTAAAAAGTTTTTGTTAATTAAAGAATAGACAAAGGGTAAAAAATATTTGAAATAAAGACAATTTAATAAGCTTTATCATATTTTCATTTTTTAAAGTTATTTTTTCCTCTATATTTAAAAAGAAAAAATGTTGCAATCAGCCCCAATTTTTGGCGTATTTCAATGTCAAGCTGAACATTGGGGTTCATCATTTATGCCCGAAATTGGGGTTAATTACAAAAAAATGTTCTTTCCAAATAAATAATCGAAGAAAGAACTAACCAGTTTTCCCTTCATGATGATGATGATGTTGTATGTACCCTAATTTTCACCTTAACTTGAAGTCTCCGCCTTGAAGGCAACAACCGTGTGTCTCGCCCATTAAAAAGTTTCGCCCGACCTATTGTACGTCGAATACCTTTGTTGTACGCATCGACATTTGTCGAGTGACATGTCGATTGATTTTGTAAACAAAGCCATGTTTTGTTGTCGATTTATTAGTGCCAATGCGTAGACAATGGCAATGCGATATTGTAAGGTGGATGGTAGGTTGTGTTACGCGCACATGTTTTCGTTACGCCTTTCTGTTTGTTTGGTCATGGCATATCTGTATTATATACCTCATCGTTGGATAGCAATATTTATGAGCTTGTTTTGTGATTGGCTATTCATTCAAAGGTAATGTCGAATTGAGGTGAAATAATACAGAATGTTATCACAGTCTATAGTTTGTTTTACTTTATTTACACTGTGATATTTATGTTGAAAGTTACAATGCTGTATTGTCTAAATATAATATTTTTTTCTTCTTAGTGCCATTTAATTCAACCATTAGTCATTGTCGTTTGTCTCAAATCAAATTCTTTAGTTAACGACATTAAATTGACAATATGAAATAGGGCTTTCGATGGGCATTGACAGATCGACACCTGTGAAAACTCTCGTATCTTAAAAATGTAATTGCAACCTTCCGTTTAATTTCTACTGCCTTGCCTTTCGTTTCATTGCTGCTCCATTTGAAAGTTAGTTCTAAATTCAGATGGCGCCATCATCAGGTGACTTGTGGTCAACCACCCCTTAAAAAGTAAATAAAAAAAGATAGATATACAAAGATTGTCGATCGTCAAAATACCTAAGCAATTCTATCAGACATTTGAAAAGGGTCAATTAAGAGTGGTCAGATTTGTAGACAAGCAAAAACCTCTAACAAAAACTGCAACAACACTGGAACTCACATTAATTACCAGTTTATTCTGATCTCCGTTACAAAGAATAGACAAAAACAGTTCAATAACAGATGCGCCAAACGTCTGAGTCCTTTAGCGGTAACAACTGAGTTCGCGTCGAGCTCAGTTCGGTAAAAAATGAGGGTAAAAAGGAAAATTGCGCTTCCTCCCTCCGTCACCGGCAGAATGGCGGCTACGGCAGCTTTTATTTTTCCATACTCTTCCGTCCGTGTATCCACACACACATTTCTCGGCATTTTAATCTGGCAACACCCAGTTTGGTTACTCTTGCTTGCCCGTTGATTATTTCGGTGGCCAACACCCCGCTGTGCAGCTTCTGTCGCTTGATTGTGCATAATTTTTTTAAATCTATTTCCTTTGCCGGACACGTATTTTTGAGCTGCTTTTTTTAAAGCGACTCGCTTAATACGTGGTCAACTAAATTAGTGCGGGGTTTTGGAATTTTGCACACTTTAATTTATGGGACGGGAACGTGGTTTTTTAATCAAGGATTTCGTTCCGTTTTTGTATCTCGTTTTTTCTTGGAGCACAACTTCATATCCACACTGATATAAAAAATGTGAAAGTAGCTCTGTCTGTCTTTGTAACCTTTTCACGCCTAATCCGCTAATCGATCTTGATGAAATTTGGCGTCGAGACAGTTTGAACTTAAAGACAGGACACGAGATAACGGCGCAGGACGCAGCTAGTATAAAATCAGAAGCTTCTAAAGCTAGCTTTCTTCAAAAGTCAAACGTTAAACTGTATTTATTTAGTAGGATACCTAACCTACATGATTGTGATTACCTAGAAACGTCAAACTTAAAACTAGCTACAACTGTTCCAACCTCCTTGTGCCGGCAAAACAACGGGCAAGAAACGCGTGCCAGGTACCTATATTTTCGGGCGCTTCAAAAGCTAATTATCTTTCCATAAGTAAATGCAAAATTATGTTTGTCGGTCTTTCATTCTTTGACGCAACAATAGCTGATCGAGCTAATATTTTCTGTATCATAGACGTAGTTTATGATTTTTATAAACCAGAGCGTGACATAGGTTACTTTTTATAGCGAAAAATTATCCACGAGAATGAAAGCAGTTAGTTTCTCATACTTAATCTCTTCTTTACCAATCTCAATGCTAAAAACATATGACTTTTGAGTAGGTTCCGCAATATAGAACCTTAGCGATAAATCAAATTCCGGTATTCTCTCGTGGCTGATCAATTTGCAATCAAAATGAGCCCTTTTGATCCCTTAGATTATGGAGAGCGAATCACCACTTTGCATAATAGTAGTTCACCTGAGACTGCTCTCGAATTCACTAGTTTCAATGGGACAATGGTACCACCTACCACTGGAGTAGGTATAGGTAGGTGTCTGCGCATGTTTTGTATGGAGATTACTTACTACGCTGATGATATGGAATTCTAAATACCTAATATTAATTACTAGTTGTGCCCCGCGTCTTCCCGTAGGAACCTTTTTCCGGGATAAAAAGCCTATGTGTTAATTCAAGGTATAAGCTATCTCCATTCCAAATTTCATTCAGATCCGTTCAGTAGTTTTTGCGTGAAAGAGTAACTAACATCCATCCATCCATACTCACAAACTTTCCCGTTTATAATCCTGACAAAAATACTAAGTAATACCTATAACAATTGATTTCAATCTTACTTTAAGATGAAAAGCATTTTCATAATATTACAATTAGGTTCCAAACGGCATATTTAGGTACCCGATACAGACGTGGGTATCTTCGTGATCATGGCGCTTGTAACAGTAACAGAACAAAAGCAAAGTAATTTTTTTAATATTAATGACCATTCCAAAAAGTTTAAATAAACAACAATACAGTACAGCAGAAAGTATAGCCATGTACCTACTTATATTGAAGGAATTCTATCCCAAAGCTATTATAGCGAGTCCGTTCCACACCAAAAACCTATTCAAGAATTTATATACAAAAAAGTTTATCTACTGAAATTCTAACAGAAGATGCTGTAGAAAAATTCCATACAATCGAATCGAACCATGATTACAAACACATCTATCAGGGTGAGGACACTTGAGAGCCAGTTTCCAATCCAGGCGAAGCGTGATGCCACCTTCGCCAACATCCTAAGGCGACAACTGACCAGACGCTACCCAATAAGATCTTTCAAAAATACACTCACCTAATCTCTTCGAGATCTCAGAGTTATGCATCTTCGGATTGTCCTGCGCGATTTTCCGCCTCTGCAGCCTGGACCAGACCATAAAGGCGTTCATGGGTCTCTTGATATGTTCCTCGGGAGACTTCTTTTGCTGGTTCATGGAGATTGAGCCCATGGAGCTGATAGCTCCCATGGACATCCCCATGGGGAATGGTCCCATGCTTCCGCCGAAGCCGTTGCGGTCGCACATCGCGCCAGCGGCACTGTGGAAAAAGATTTAGGTATTTTAGTCAGTCATCATCATCAGCCTATTTTACGATCTCACTGCTACGACTCTGGCCTTCTCTCAGTGAGAGAGTATGGGCCGTTATCTACCACGCGGGCCCAGTGCGGGTTGGTAGAAGTCGCATGCCCTTGAATGTTGTGGTTCTTGGACATGCCGGTTTCCTCACGATGTTTTCCGTCACCGTTTTGAGCGATGGTAAATCTCTACACATAACTTATTAAGTCATAGGTGTGGGAGCCGAGAGGATTTGAACTCGGGTGTCAGTGCGGTGTAAAGCGTTACCGTTCGGCCATCATCGCTCTTTGGCTCATCATCGTCATTTTTTTTTAGTATTAGCACAGTATTATCTATTCTCAAGTTATGAATCCGCCAAGCACAGCTATCGGCGTGCTCCGGGTCGTCTGGCAGCCTAGCTTGAAAGCCAGTTCCTCGTCGTAACGTTGCGACTCCTTCGATCATATCGTCGCTTACATCAGGTAACTTACGGTTTGTAGTATGAACACAATATTATCATTGTAATCAGCCTGTTTCAATCCCCTGCTAGACATATACCTCTCTGTAAGTATGCCACTGAGCCCGATCTTCGACTCCTCTCATTTAATCGCTGCTAGCCTATCGTATCTAGTCGCTCCATCAATTCGGAAGACGTCCTACACTACGTTTGCCGAGTCGCGGTCTCCAATCAAGAACACACCAGTTGCTATTAAAAAAAAACTTAAAAAACCTATCTTTCTTCTCTGTCTAGCAACGAAATTCATAACACTAAAAACGCCCCATTACTAACACCAGCTTAACGCCGTTAAAAATTAATAACGCCGCCCTACAAGGTGCTTCCATTGTGAAGCTTAGGTCCCCATACACACCACGTGCATGCACAGTTCCTTTTAATTTAAATACGACAATTTGCGTCAAATATTACGCTAGGACGAGAGAGATGATAAATTGGCAAGTGACGGGATGCGTGATTTATACTACTACTTTGTTTGCGATTTCGTCTGCAAAACTATACGTTATCGTGGATATCACAGCGTCAAGCATATCCAGTACCAATGCCGGAGAGAAATTACTGATTATTGTGATTTTAATTGAATTTTGAATACGTTATTAATTATTTTGAATTTAAACTACTTACATTTTATTTTCTTTGATTTTACTTTATTTTTAAATGTGCAATAAACACATCTCACATTTGAAATAAATGAATTTCACTGAAACTAATACCTAAGCTGCAGAATGCCGCAAACCGCATTGAAAACAGTCCCAACAGTGTTTGAGTCAACAGACAAAATAAAGCTCAAAACAAGAAGCTTGAAGTCACGTGTTCTCTTAATCTCGTTCCAATTAGATTCAAAAACAATTATAGATATAATTTGTAGATTAATTAAGCAGCTAATTAAAACTATTAGGTAATAGTAGGCTAGTACTAGCTCCCACTTGATTAAAACTAAACTAAACAACCACTAGGTTAATTACTGAACCTAATTTAAACCTAGAATCAATCCCAAATCCGCTAATAAATTGATTGATGTTAACCGCAACTCCCATGATACAGGGTGGTACAATGTTATTAGACATAGGGTGATGTCGAAAATTTGTTCGGGAAAACATATGTGCTAGATTGTCACCCCATTTATGGTGCCTTTATGAGGGTCGTGACAGTTGCGATTGACTATACTAGGTTCTATTTCTGACAATGCTCGCTTTGCTCCTGTTTTGTATTTTCATTTATGATTAGGAAATTCATTGTCAAAATTTAAGTATCTGTAGTTTATCTAGAAGGACACAAGATGTGATCAATTTAAAACGTCAAACTTAAAACTACCTAAGCCTATTCCAATCTACCTTTGCAACGGCAAATGAACAGACAAGTTACGCCCAGCTGATAAATTTATACATGACGAAAGCAACGACAAATAATTTAACTTAACCAACGACAAAAAAGAGGAGGTTCGCATGTCAACGCGTAGGTATAAGTAAGTATATGAATATGAATTATGAATCATTAATTATATTTTTTTTTATGGTCACTTAACTTTTCACAGAAGAATCCAATGTTTTTTTTAGTGTTTTATTGAATGCAAATAACTTAGCCACAACACTGCTAAACGAATTTTGATACGGTTATCATTTGAACTTAAAAATTGAATCAATGTCTTGTCCCGTGATATAAAGCAGGCTTGACTTTGAAAACGCATACAAAGTCACGTGTGAAATACTAGTAGATACTAACTTAATAACTCAATTTACATAAATACCTACCTACATGATTTTATCTATACACAAACGTTTGTCAGTGTGTGTAACTAGGGTGTCCCTAATTACATTCAAAACTCGGATTATTATCGCTTAGTTACATTTAACATCAAAACTTGACGTTTTTAGTCTCCAGAGTCATTCCGGGAACTGCTTATTTGGGTCAAAAAGTTCCTTCAATAATTTTCGTCTACGGTATGTGTCAATATTAGTCACCTGGCAACCAGGGGACTGGTTTTTGTTTGCGTTCTCTGTTATTCTTCAGTTTGTTAATGCTCCCGTGTTTTTCTATTGGTACGTGTGTTATGAATACTATTACGGGGATGCCTTGTTTAGTGGTCATTTCGGGTTGTTTGTGGATTGTTAGGTGAAGTTGGAGTAGCTATTGCTGTTTTGTGTTTTCGCGTTTTCGCGGGCGGTAGCAAGAGGCGTCTTTTCCGCCTCCTCCCGCCCGCACCAGGGATGTTGTATCGGAGGGTGTCAAGCTGGACACCCCCCTCTTAGGTGCCTAGGTACCTGGTGTGTGAGGCCCGGAATGAGAGTTCCGGGCCGGTCCGTCGGGGCGGGTGGGTAGACTATCACAGTAACCCCCTCCCGCCCCACCAAAAGGCGGCGGACGGAAGCATAAAAAAAAGCTATTGCTGTAAGGGTATTCATTTTTGTTCAACTAAAAGAGATTTTCTTAAAGACCCTGGTATTAGTGATGTCAAGGGGTAGACCCCCGTCATGCCAACGCGAGGTTAACCAATCCGGGAAAAAAGCACCAGAAAATATTCAAAGCTGTATTGAAAAAATTGCCTACAGTGTGTGTGAATGTTTGTTACCACGTATCACCGTAACAACTAAATCAATTTTGATGAAATTTGGAATGGATATAGCTTAAACCCTGGATTAACACATAGGCTTTTTATCCCGGAAAAGGGTTCCAACGGAATAACGGGAGGAAGTGAGTGAAACCGCAATTGAACTGTAATTTATGAAAGCACAGGCAGCACAGCGCTGCTTTCTCTATGGTTGGATATATTTTAGCTTAGAAAATAGGCAATAGCCGTAACTTGGCTAACGCTTAAGTAGGCTTATAGAATAGTTTGTTAGGCAGGTAGCCAACTAGTTTATCCTCAACTCAACCACAAACGTTTGTTTTAAGACGCCGCCGATGACGGCACCGATTTGACAGTAGCCCGTGAACCACCGGTCAAATATTTGGACGGAATCCGACCGATTTATTCTTGTTTGACAACTAGGTTTTGCCCGCGGCTCCACCCACGCAGTAATTAGAATCCATTAAACATATTTCCATTTAGAATACTTTCTGAAGGATATCAGTGATTCAATGTCAAAGCGCAATGAGACGTGCTTCGGTTTTTAAGTTGAGATGTTACAAAAACAGTTAAGTCACAATTTGGAAATGAATATATATATATAAACAATAAGCAAGAAAAATAGTTTGTAAATCATATAGGTAGGTAATTAAATGATTGTTTTCAGCTTTAGTCACATGTATCGATTACCTACAGCTGTTGTTTTTCAGTTAAGTGGTTGTCAGTGTATTTACCTACACAAATGACTTATTTAACTTGATTGACAATACAGCTTTCTGATTAGAATAAAATCTAGCTAGATTCGCTTTCCATGAAACCTTCCAAAAACTGCTATGCAAGGATATGTAAGACAAGCAATACCAAAAAGAGGGAATATGAATACAGGAACATCATCCATCTATCTTCGTTTCATTCCTGAGCTGACGGCATGACCCTTCATCATCATCATCATAATCAGCGGGAAGAAGTCCACTGCTGAACTTAGGCTTCCCCCATTCGCATTTGCCTTTTTTGTGATCCTTCATACTATAAACGAGACAAAAGATCAGGCCTTCTGTGCTTACCTATTGAATAAACTCCACCTCTTGTAAAATCCTTGAAACTGTAATATTTGCATTTAATATTTCGTATTATTCTCCATACTCGTCTTGTGTTCTCGCCGATAGCAAACAAACGATCAGTGCTGCGTTTGCGCATGTCTTTAGCGCCAGCGGTTGCGCCTACGGTTTCATCCGATGACGTGATCGGTGAGACAAAAGAAAATCGGCGTTTTCTTCTTTGAAGTTGGTACATAAATGAGCTAACCTTACAAGAGACTAAAGTAAATAACGAGGTGATCCGACAGAGCACTAAGGTCACCGACTCACAGAATTAGCAAGCTGAAGTGGCAGGGAACTGGTCATATACTAATAACCGTTGGGGTAGACGTGTTCTTGAGTGGAGACCGCGACTTGGCAAACGTAGTGTAGGACGCCCTTCGACTAGCGTTCGGTTTTAATAACCTATCCATCCACGCTCTGCCCTACTAGACATAGAAATGCTCCATAGAAGTAATGTCAAATTTTTTATCTAGTGGGGCAAACCGTGGTTATTGAAACTGGCTGGAGTAGCTGGCAGTGGTTGGATGAGAGAAGCCGAAGTTCGAGCTCAGTGGCGTAGGTAAATTGGGAGAGGCCTATGTCCAGCAGCGGACTGACACAGGTTGCTGATGATAATGATGATGATGATGATGATGAAGTAAATAAATATACTTTAGAAGCCAGGTGCATCATTGACTGCTTGTGTAATGCCAAAACCTGTAGAAAAGTCAACAATAAACAACCATCAAACGCCAATCAAACGACGGAGATGCAGTCTGGTGCTGCTGTCAAAGTATCTCATGAATAAAAAGAAAACAGAAGTCTAATTGGTTTCTATTAAATGATCAAAGAGGTAACGGTAGTTCAATGAACTAGTCCCGATAAGATCAGCAGAACTTCGTAGCATACACTTTTTTCATCGCTCTGGTGAAAATGGAAAGAACCTTTGTGGTTTAAGTGTACATTGCCGTACAGGATTTAAAACTGCTGAAGTTTAAAATTCTTCCAGGCACTGAACTATAATAGTCAAGCGTGACTCTTACTATAAAAGGTAGGCGACTCTCAGTTACATAGGTAAATGATTATCAGTTTATTTTTCAATCCTTACAGGGTAGCGTTTGACCACAAGACATCTGTGCCACGCATCATATGGAATTGGAACTGGCTGTCAAATGAGGCTGCCGGAACGCATCGAGAGGTGCATAGCAAATAGCGATACCCTTTACCTGTTGGCAATCACTAAAAAATATCCTACCACCAAGCAAGAAAAGCTTTTTTGCTTTCAAGAAGAAATGTCCAAGCATTATTGTAATCCAGCGACAAGGACAAATTAGTCTGTGAAATTGATGGGTAGGGAGGTACTATGTGTAGGTTATACAGTCATATATATAGCACTTGCCAGCAACGAATGTGTACAACCAAACAAGAGAAATCTTATTAGTAAAGCTAATTAAAAAATATCGGACCATTAGACGACAAAAGCTTGGGATTTTAGTGAACTTGCTCCAATTCAATCAATTAGTAATAAGAATAATATTGTCAATGTGATCGCGCCAAAAAAATTACCTGCCGGGCGTTTCTTGCCTGTTCTTTTGCCGGCGTAAGGAGGTTGGAACAGGCGTAGCTAGTTTTAAGTTGACGTTTTAAAGTGATCACAATGTATACTATTGAATAAAAAAGATTAGAATTTTGTTTCTTTTTTGAATTGAATTGTCCTGCTCGTCGGTAACGATACGACATCAGTTCAGACGAGAGTCGCATCCAAACACAATAAATATAACGAAAACAAACTTTTCACGAGAGCGATGGTGGCCGAATGGTAACCGCATGCGCTTTACAACGCGCCGACACCGAGTTCGAATCCTCTCGGCCCCGCACCTATGATTTAGCTAAGTGCGGATTTACCATCGCTCAAAACGGTGAAGGAAAACATCGTGAGGAAACCGGCATGTCCAAGAACTGTAACATTCAAGGTTATGCGACATCTACCAGCCCGCAATGGGCCAGCGTGGTAGATTACGGCCCATACTTTCTCTCTGAGAGAAGGCCTGTGTCCCAGCAGTGGGAACGTGAAAAGGCTGATGACGATGATGAATCTTTTCACATTGTATTTTAGCCTTTTTTTCACAAACCCTTGGTTGGATAACTTGGATACCATGATATTGCAGTTGACTGTACCTTCAGCTTGTATGCTTCGCAGCGACATTTCGTGATCCCCCGCTAATTGTTTAGACAAAGAGCAAGCTCGTTGCGGCCTCTAAGTACTTTACAGTTACTTGTTTAGCTTCGGCGCCTAAAAGCCTTATAGGTATATTAACTTGTAGAATGGGTAAACGTTTTTCCTTAAAAGTTACGAAGTTATTTTTCTGCTTCTCAAGAAGTTTGCCAATTTAGTAGGAATTCACTTAGCTTGGGGGAAGGCCCGGTAGGGTACTTTCTGATCGTCTTGCCAGTTGCTACCCACCTGTCGCCAAGCACCTATATATCGGTGTGATAACTGGAGTACCAGTTCCCAGTTCAGGTGTTGCATGGCGCCACCTTCGGTCCATCGTCATTTAACGTCAGGTTTTTATGGTCAAACGCTACTTTGTAAAGATGTTCTACTGCTTGGAGAAAAAACGTTTGAAGTGAGAGAGAAGTCGTTAAAGAAAGTACAACCCAGAGCACTAAGCAGCATTGCTGTGTTCCGATTCGAGCACATAATCTTTGCCTCAAGGTGAGAGACACAATTCAGTGCCACGTAGGGTACATCCTAAGTTGACGTGACCACGAACAAATGCCTTTTTTACAGGCGACATCCGGTGTCTGCTTGATCCGTCACCTAGTTCTATAAAAAGTGTTGTGTAAAAAATGTTTTAAGCGATGATAGATCAGTGGTAGCTGTGGTAGTGACGTCGACTTTCAATGAGCTTGAGCTTGAGCTTTCGGTGGAGAAAAACATCGCGATGTAACCATTGGTGACAGGGCGTTTTCTAGTGCTGACTTGGCTAGCTCCGATCTGTCGGCAAGCTTCTATCGGTGTGTTCTGGATTCAGACTCACTTGAGAGCCAATTCCCAATCCAAGCGTATCAAGCCACCTTCGACCACATCGTCGATTGTTCACCCTGAGATATTAGATGTTAAATCTTTTTATGACCTGTAATTTCAATGAAATCATTGATCTTAAATCTGGAGTAGTTTACACACTACTTCCTGGTGATTGAGTAATTAACAAAGGTGTAAGAAGTTAGTTGCAAGAGAGAGTTAAAAACAAAATGTTAACCCCATAATTTATAACGTTGACCTTTTCACTTAGATCTAACTTGCAATGCAATGGAGGTGACAATAAAATACTAAGGCAATCTAAGGCGAACACTTGAAGCCTGCTAATGACGAATTCAACGTCAACTAAGTATATATACTGCAAAGGTAAGTGACCATTCTGACTTAACAACTCAACTTGTAGGTAATCCCTCCAACTTATAGTCAATAAACAATGAATACCATTATTAGGTAACATCAATGGGTATCTTACACCGGTCGGCGATCACAAAGGATAACTGCCACTATATATTATATCGTAAATATCTGAGTAAATGTAAGGGCTTTACAGCGCCATAAAATACGCCGAGTTGGTACCTTCATTAGGGAAGTTTTATCGGATTGCGTGCCTAATTAGTTCCTGTGTAGGTTCATCATCATCAGCCTTTTACGTTCCCACTGCTGGGACACAGGCTTTCTCTCAGAGAGGGAGAGAATGGGCCATCATAATCCACCACGCTGGTGGAGCCAGGCTAGCTATCCAGGCCAGCACTCGAAAATACCACGAAGCTATGGCTTCATCACGGTGCTTTCCTTCACCGAAAGCTCAAGCTAAGAGGGTGCAAACCTACAACCCGACGGTATGGGTAGGTAGGTACGTTTCGTTACGAAACGCACTCCCTATTTTAATTTTTACCGCAAAACTGATAACCGATGGGGTAGACGTGTTCTTGAGTGGAGAACGCGACTTGGCAGACGTAGTGTAGAACGCCCTGCGACTAGGTGGAGCGACGACTTGCGCCGAGTGGCTGGATGAGAAGAGCCGAAGACCGGGCTTAGCAGAAGAGGCCTATGTCTAGCATTGAACTGACATAGGCTGACTGAGCAATGGTGGCCGAACGGTAACAGCGTACGATTTACAACGACACCGATTTCGAATCCTTTCCGCCCCGCACCTATGACTAAGTTCTGTGCGGATTTACCATCGCTCAAAACGGTGAAGGAAAACATCGTGAGAAAACCGGCATGTCCAAGAACCACAACATTTAAGGGCATGCGACATCTACCAAAAACACTGGGCCCGCGTGATGGTAGATAACGGCCCATACTCTCTCTTTCTGAGCGAAGGCCAGAGTTCCAGCCGCTGGACTGGAACTGATGTAGGCTGCCTGACATAGGATGATGATGAATTTGTATCGCAATGATGCTTAATTTTGCAGCCGTCTCCTTCTCATAACGTCTTATTTACATCCACAACTTTAATCACCCAATTAATTTGCAATACCGTACGAATTACAACAAGACGGGACCCTAAACCCGTCGGGACCCCTCGTCCAAAGGCGATTCGCGTCAGCCACATTCATAAAGTCGACGGCATCGCCGATTGGATTGCCCCTAATCTGTTTGGATATAATTTTACTGTAAAGGGACTCTTATAAGATTATTTAAATTAATTGCTTATGCGAAGTTGTTTTTAGGGTTAGTGTGAAGTGAGGTGATGGGTCGCGCTCTTGTGATTTGGGGAATACCTAAGTAAAGATCTTTTCGGCGATAGGTTTTTAGGTAGGTAGGTTACCTAGTTACCTAGGTAGGTTACCTAGGTAGGTACCAGGTAGGACACCCTAGGTCAGCAACTATCTAAACTATCTTCCATTTATGTTTAAAAAGAGATTTCACTGACAGATTTCAATCTGAAATATATATCGGAAGATCGGTTCTACCACCGATCATCTCGTCATCGGAACAAAGCTCATCCACACATTATCGAGTCTTGGAAATCCCACACCTCGCGATTTATGCGCTCCTTTCTCCCGCATACTTGCAAAATGTGGAATGAGCTTCCCCCACAAGTGTTTCCGCTGTGCTACAGATTGCAATCCTTCAAGATGGGTGTAAAAAGAGTTCTTAAAGGTCGGCAACGCATCGGCAACTCCCCTGGTGTTGCAGATGTCCATAGGCGACGGTGACCGCTTTCCATCAGGCGGGCCGTCAGCTTGTTTGCTAATCTATTACATAAAAAAAAAAAAAAAAAAAAATATATACCAGTCATGTACCTACCTACCTGGGTAGGTATAGGTATAGAGTAGGTATCTAGGTATTAAGTACCAGCTTCCAGCTGATTTATGTTAGGTAGGTATATTTTAGGTATCTATTATGTACCTGTTTTTATAGGTAGGTAAAGGTAGATAATGGTGTCGATTCGTTTTTGCATTCTCTAAAACTAAACTAAGTTTGACAGGACGTCTAAAGGTAACACCCGCTTGTAAGTTGTTAGTTTTCCAAATAACGCTCAAGTAAATACTCATTTCATGAGATCCATCATTATTTTATTTCTTTTATTTATATTAAAATGCACCTATTAAAATAAAACTAGGTCCGTGGGATTTCAAATAGTACAAAAAAAAATTAAGTCCGTCCAGACATTTACTTTTTTCTTAGGTCGCGTTTGTGGCGCGTCTGTGGTAGGTGTTGCTGCTAAGTAGGTACCCTCAGTCATTCATTCAAATACAACTTACCTAGCCACATTTGTTTTTTGCTTTTTTTACACCAAATTAATTAAACGCGTAGATATTTTAATATTATGTATTTAATAGAGACGCTCTTGGGCTGCCTGTAGGTACTACACACTACACACCCTCAGTACATTTATATTGCTTTTATGTACCTACAAGTATTAAAATTATTTATGTTCGAATGCACAAAAGTAAAGCAGAATAACATTGAATAACATTTAAATCGGTACTACTCATTCATTCATGAATCATTCTAATCAAGGAAACGACCAAAATACCTACCCACTCAATTGTCATCGATCAACTCGACAACACCGATCGTGAAATCGATTCGTTCCTTAAAGTTCGTTGACATTGAAAAGCTGTGTCCGAGCATTCCGACCTTAGAAATCTTAGAATAGTCGCGCGTCCGCACCGTTGACCACTTATAATAGAAAAATATGAAAAAAGTTCCATGCTAATTTTTTTTTTACCTCATGAAGTGGCCGCTGGCACGTTGATGTAAGTCCAGCTCCAGTTTGGTATTTCACTCACGTGTCAGAAACTTAGTCCGTCGGCACTTCACAAACAAATAATTCGAATAAAATATTAAATTCTCAATTAATTAAAACAACAAAGTTTTACAACTGTTTCATTGTTTATGTAACCGTTACAATACACGATCGATCTACTCGATTATCGTATCGCATGCGAATCGACTCCGAACACGACGCGTCCGTCGCTCGCTGCACACAATGGCGACAATCGACAATCGTGCCGCAAGACTGCGGCGATGGCACTACCAACAAATCGAGTGATAAATCCGAGCGGCTGGGCCAATCGGCGGCCGCCAATACGCCCACGAGTGCCCGCCGCGCGCTCTCATTGGCCAAGCAACTGCCATTGCCTTACGGATGTTATTATGCAGAACGAAACCAACAGTTCGAAATTCGAAATAAGAATTTAAACGTTTACTAGCCAGGCGTACAATGCAAATTGGTTGCGCGCGTTGTACAGCGTGGTCTCTTTCTGCTGCGTTGTCTTCTTTTTTGTTCACGATGGGCTGTGTGAAGTAAGAATAAGCATGACAGTTTCTGGTCGTTTCACTTGAGCCATTGTACGGCCACTTAGCGTTATTTCATTACAATGCTTATGAATTATGTTAAAATGAAGCGAATAATTTATTTATTTCCACGTCTAAAGTATGAAAATATTTTCTAAAGAAATGCTTGTAAATATACTGAAGTTAAGAATGCTTCTTTTATGATGGTAGAATAGGCTTTTTGCACATATTATTTTGGCGCTATCAAATTCGGCTACATTATAGATATTATATTATAATCTAGATAGCTATGTAGATTTTTTGACTTCGTAGTTTCTTAGCATATTTTTTATCTTACATGATACTTGGATGTTTTGAACGCACTCCGCAATTTATTTGCTATTCCGTTTCATGCTTTGGAAGTCGGCCCTACTGAAATTAAGTCATTAAAATCAACATTATTTACCAAACATGAACAAAAACGAATCTTTTTAATCTATGTACCTACTAGCAAATTGACTGTCACTGTCAAGTGACATTGACAGAAATGAAAATTTTATACAAAATATATTGCGGTCAGGTCCAGGACAGTATGAAAAGTGGCCAATGTTCTTTAAATTTTTGGAAAGTACTTAAAATGGTAGTTTGCCGTAGTTGCCGTGGTTCGGAAGTTTAATTTTAATTTAATTTAATTTAAATAATAATCAGTGTCTTTGCAGCATTGTCATCTATCGGCGTACTGCAGCAGACTCACTTGAGCACCAGTTGCCAAGCTGATGACAGCTTTGACCATTTCATAACTTAATGCTCATGACAAGTAGGGACAGTCACCGACAAAAGTCGCTAAACAATAACACATTTTCCGATTAGCATCATCATCTTAAACACCAAACTTTGACCACGTCGTCACTTAAAATCAGGTGTGTTGTGTTATGGTCAAACACTACCGTGTAAGTTGTAAAGGAAACACAAACATAGTTCATCTAAAACACATTTGGAAAATCGAGTGTGATCAGCTACTTTTGTCGCTGACTGCACTTAGTCAAAAACGAAGATGGCAATAAATTCTTAACACTTGACAGTATTCATTTACGGCCGGTTTCAATAATCGATTCATGGTTTGCCCTACTGGGGATAGAAATTTGACATAAGCTCCATATAAGTAATGTCAAATGTCTATCTCTAGTGGGGCAAACCGTGGATAGATCGGTTTTTGAACCTGGCGTAATAGTAGGTAATATCTAGACATTACTTCTATCACTAGACTTCCTGTGCTTATTATTTCCTATGAATTGTTATTACCTAGGTAGGTATATAAATTAACACAGATTCTCACGCTGACAATAGTTCGTCTGTAATTTTTTTAACATGCTAAAATAACTTTATTCGTTTCATTTATCCCAATGCAACATAATGTTATTCTTCGAACTACAATACATATCGATTTCTCAGCTTAAAAATCGTTGGAATAATTTAAGGTCAAGAGCTACTTGCAAGAATCTCGAAATTTTCACATCAATAGAAATCATAACGGAAGTTAGATCGAAGAATAACAATCTATTTAACTGCAAGTAGGTACTACAATATCTTCAAACGGTTAACGATATTACAAATTTCTATAAGAAATTAACATACGTCCATCATCCAAGATATGATCCAATAACATCACAATACTCGTTACATGCAAATTTTGTAAACGATAGCTGCAAAAAGACGTTCCTACATCGAAATCTAAAAAAACAGCAATGTCAATCGATTCTTTGATATTCAAATTAGGAATTGTCATAAAATCGACATGGCCACCGAAAAATGCAATGCCGTTTAAAAAAAATGTTTTATGAATGTGACACAATGAAGGCGTTCGATAATTGAATTGTTACGTTGTGTGAAATGTTGGCGACGCGAGGGCAGTGGGTCGCGCCCTAAGGGCGTCGGCTACCGACTACGGAGCATCACAATGTGCGGTCTACAATGCAGCATACACAAATTAACTTCATATGCATACAATTTTTATTGGCAATAAAAAAAAACTATTCATCGAATTTTACACCCAGCACATGTGCCGTTGATAAAGAAATTTTAAACGCCGATAAATGATTTTTGCATATGACAGGGGCACGCCTCAAAAAATGTATACACATGTAGATTTCGTAACATGTTTTCGAATGCAGGTAGATTGCAATTTTATTGCTGTGGCCACTGTCATTCAAATTAGTTCATCGGTTCACAACTGAATTAAACCGACCGTTACAAATTCGGTTATTGGTGAAGTGTTATTAATACTTGAATTAGATAATGGTTGTTGTAGCTTCGTACTGAAATGGCTTTCAATGCTAATGCCTTCCATTTGAATGACCTTATTGCTCGATTTAGAACTGACTTTGCAAAGTATGCCTACAATAAAATAATATATTACTCGAATTAGTTTCCCGTTCTCACCATTAACTATTTTATGTTGAAATAGACTTTAAAAAATCATTTTTATTACAAAATAAATAGAAAATTAAATGCATAGAATCTCCATTCTTACATTTTATAAAATCTAGAATTTTTTACATATATTTAAGAAAGTTAAACGGTACGCTTGATTTTCTAAATTTTTCTGAAAATTTCGCTGGAATCTAGAAGTTATATTCAGTCACGAACTTACGACCACCAGCCACACACACACAGTTCGTCGTAATTCGTATTTAAGCCGACATTGGTACATTACACGAAACATTACGCCCACTAAAGATTTTCCACAAAATCGATTCAACAACAAATAAATCGATCGATAAACTCGATTCAACACGCCCATCACAATAAAGCAACATTAGCATACACGATATAAAGCCGCGTTCACAAACGCAATGTCATATGGTACCGCGATTGATAGTCGATACGGATTCCATTTCGCGAATTTGTCGCGCATTGTGCCTAGTTTTGTATCACTTTTTGTCGTCGGGCGCAAATCCGTTATCGATATTTTCATGCTAATTTTTTTTATTAGTAATTCAAAATTAGAATTTTCGCGCTGGTTCTATTGTTGTATAAATGGGATCGAACATGGCTTTAACGATTTGAAATTGATCGTTTTTTTTAATTTGCTACTGTGTATAAAGTGATTGACGTTTGTTTGGCAATGCAAATGATTATAATGCAAAGTTTTTGTGAATCTTTGACATTGAGATGCTTTAATAGTCTTGCTTTAACGTTACATCAAATCGATTAGGATCATCTAAGATCGGAATGAGGTACTTTCTTACCCTCTGTCGCCTACGGGGTGGGGTTATTGAGACCAACTTTTGTGCTTAAGCAACCATCATAATCATCAGCCTGTTACCTTCCCACTGCTGGGACACTGGCCTCATCTCAGAGAGAGAGTATGGGCCATAATCCACCACGCGGGCCCAGTGCGCGTTTGCGGACAGGGTAGCGGCCAGCCCAAGTGTCGGGGTTTTCAGACCGCACGCAGGCCTTCAACTTAGTTCCTACAAGATATAAGATAAGAACCGGGACCGATGGTTTCACGGAAACGCTGTTGTATTATACTTAGTTGTAAGTAATGGTCACCCATCCAAGTAGGGTGACCGACTGACCGTAGGCGTAGGGAACGAGCTCGACTTAGAAAAAAAAAATTGTCTATGAAATTATTGAATCCCGATTGGTTAAAAAAATGCATAGGTAAAAATGCGTGTGGCGAAAATAACTAGGTAGTAGAGATTTAATTGTGTGAGAAAATTATCTGTTGGTCGCAGTATCGTATGGAAAATAAAGTTGATGGGAAAAAACGCGAATGGGACTAAAAATATTAAGGTTTTTTTTTAACTATTAACAGGGTAGCGTTTGACCACAAGTCACCTGATTTAAGTGACGGTGTGGTCGAAGATGGCGCCACGCTACACCTGGACTGGGAACTGGCTCTCAAGTGAGGCTGCCGGAACACACCGATAGGGGCTTGGCGACAGATTCTTACCACCAAGCTATGGTTTCATCACGATGTTTTCCTTCACCGAAAGCTCAAGCTCATTGTAGGATTCGAACCCACGTCCTACGGATCGCAAGCCGACGTCACTACCACTGAGCCATCATCGCTATGAATTGGGTAATTGATCAAAGAAAAGTCCACTAAATTAATTGTATCTACTGATTAAGGTAAATCGACCAGCAATTCGAATAAAAGATGCCACTTGAAATGGAACGCGACTGTTTGCACTTCTCACACTAGTGATGGGACATGTCGATGCCAATAACATCGATCGACTGGTAATGTCCTCCGACTCCTTCCCACTGGCGGGTGGTCGTGGCGTCGAGTGGTCATGTCGCTGATTTGTACAATAAATGAGAGCTTATTGAGTGATGCTCTTTTTGGGGTGGATTATTGGAGTACTTTTTTCATGACGGTTTGTTTGATGTCCCTTTTTATTTTTGTTTTTTCTTTTTCGTACATTACCTACTGCCAGTCGGTTTATAAAAATTTAGTTAATTATTAAAATCTGTCTCTCTTATAGGTAGGTCCCTAACTACCTGTAAATATTTTAGAAAAAGTGAATTTTAATCCAATTCCTACGTTTTTATACTACAATTAAAATAATTAAGTATGTAATTGCGTATGTTATGCAATTTGCTTGACCTTTTTAGGGGTTAAGAGGTCAAATGGGGTTTATCAGATTTTTAGTGGGCGCAGACCCTAGCAAAAAATATGTAGGTAAGTGATATACCATGTCAAAATAATTTAATTTTAAATAAGTATTTTGCTACATACATCATTTTACGAAAAAAAAATCTTATAATACCAATAAGCTATCACTTCAAACCCCCATAACAATAAAGAATCTTTATGCTTTATTCAAGATCCACAGAATCACACAACTCGCTTATTCAATTATCTGACAAACAGCATCAAAATCTGCAATGAATTATGTAAACTTTGTCACAATTAAACTTCAGAAACCCACCTAGACTTACACACAAAAAATTGCCAAACAAGCACTACGACAAGGTACTAAACTGTTTAACAATTAATTTTATTACCTACCTCAATGAGGCACCAGCCGCGTTTTTGCGTGATTACGATTCATGAGCCATTGTCGCGACTCCCCCTTAAATTAGGACCTTTTGATTTCCGATCACGCGTAAGACCTGGCCTTAATCTCGGTTGATCATATCAGGCGCGCTTTGTGAGGATTCAGGTGATGGCGAATTGGCGACGATAGGGCACGGTTCAAGTTACAAGCTATTAAAAGCAAAATCAAGTAGGTAAAGTGAAAAATGTAAGTTAGGCTTCCAGGTAATAAATAAAAAAAAACATTTCATATACCTTGCCTAAAGGGACTTCTTTTAATAATGTATTTTAGTTATTAGTTTAGATTTATTTGTTTTTATTTCTTTGTTATGGTATATTATTTTTAGTTTGAAGTAATAAATTTAAAATAACTTGACAGTGACATTATAATGACACGACTATGTATTTGTATAGCTGAGCATACTATTAAAATAAAGCTTTTTTTTAAAAAAGCAGTTCTTAACAGAGCGAGCAAAGCAAATTCTTGGCTGGGAATGCTGGGATGCATGAATACCTAATCACATTGTACAAATTTGTATTACAGATGTAATAGGACATGAAGGGGTGTGGGATTGTGCATGCATTCGAGAATCAGCGAAGGCACGATCTTTAGTCAAAAAGACTTAAAACAACCTAAAAAAACTTCCAAATATCACCATAAATACTTGTGTAAATGGCTCAAGTGATATAGCAGCCGTTTCAGAACATTTACAGCTGAAATTGAGTAGGTAGGTATATCAGCCATGTGAAGACGCTTCAGTAACCGCTTATTAACAGTAAATGGTCATCATAGCCGAAATCAGCTCGGATTGCGTTGTCATTAATCATTCTTAAGTAATAATAATATGTAAGTAATACTATCTAAAATCCTGACATATTTAACAAGATACAAAATTTATACGTACCTACCTACATCTACACAATTAAAAATAAATAATGAATCGCTATTTCCTGACTTCTTGCACCACAGTAACAAGCTAATAAAGGACATTAATGAAATATTTTTTCTATATCTCTCAACGCATTTAATTTTATACCGTAAAGCAACTGATTACGGTTTCTTTTGCGAGTTTCAAATTCTTACATGAATGTTTGATATTTGTTTAGGTGCACTGACGAAAATTGAGGCAAGCTACTGTTCATTTTGTGGGTGTTAAATGCGGCGGAAAATAATCTTTGTGTGACACTGTTCAGTATCGTTGGAGGCAGTCACACACACGAACACGTAGATAGGTAGATGATTAACTCTTTATTGGCACACCACAATACAAGGAAAATTGTAACTAGAACAACACTAAAACTTTGTGGTAAGTGGCACAACAACAACACACACACGTACATCGCACTTCAGGTGACTTGTGAACAAACGCTACCCTCAAAGAATTAAAATATGTAGTACATTACTGCAAAGGCCACATAAGTAGGCATTGAGGGACGAAGGTTTATATGTGGGCCGAGGCGAAGCCGAGGCACACATACCTGTGTCCATCAATGCCTAGTTAATAATGCGCGGAAATGAAAACTAAGTAACTGGGCAGAGATTTTTTCTTTCGATTTTGGCAGTAACATGTTTTCTATTACGGCTCTTGCTCTTGTCTCTTGAATTTCGGGTGGTGCTAAAGTAACTTTATCACACTTCACTCATTGGCTTCACTTGAACAAATTTTGTCAAATAACAATTATGTACTTTTCAAAACCTATGACGAACAACAAAAAAAAAACCCACGTTAAAGTGTTCATTTGTTTTTTTTCAATAAACAGTTTTCTATGTGCAAACCGGTTCGGATTTTAAATAAAACCTTTGATAAGTTACCTCCTTGATTGGCATGTTTCGGAGCAAAAATCGTTCCATTTTTAAATAATACTACAGTTAAGAGTTTACTATGTAATTTATTTGGCCGCTAAACACGACAGATATGAGTTTACTATGTAATTTATTTGGTCGCTAAACACGACAGATATGGATTTTCATACAACTTTTGCCGGCCGCTGCTCGCATATATTTGGGCAGTGCAGCAAGTTCAATTTATCTCGAAGAAGGTTGTCAAAATAATGCTCATATTTCCAAGCATGTTTGACAAAAAGAAATAAAAGTGCGCTGAGGATATTGTAGTCTTCTTTTTGTACAGTTCTAAATATAAAGTTAAAAAAAATAATTAAAAAACGCGTTTTTGTCACGCACTAAAAAAAACTAATATACTAAAATCATTTTTCACTTTCAATTGACTTCTATGATTTTCATACGTGTTTGTCATTTAGTTATCATCATCCACCATAATACGTTCCCAGTTCCCACTTCTCTCAGAGAGAGATAGAGAATAAACAACAAGACTGCGGTTATTCTGGTCCTGCAGAACAATAGGTCTAGTAGGTACTACTGGTCTTAAAATGATTCAACCAAAATCTGAGAAATAAATCAAACACCCGTAACCGAATTCCGCCAAAATTTTCACATGGTTTTGAGACATCTGCCTTCTCTATAAAAATGAACAGAAAAAAAAACGCAATGCAAACACACGCCACCACTAAACGTGTCCACTAAAAGGTATCATTTAACAATTACTTAATCCGCACTTTAACCGGACAATGATAAGTTCCCATCTTGTAACCAGTAGCTATATAGAGATGTTAATACCACAAACGGTAGCAGATATAATCGTTTAACTGCACTCGTGCTTTGTATGCAATTTTGACCGATGAGAATTCAATTACGTTCAGATTAAGCGGATACTTCATTAAAAAGAAAGCTTTACGACTTTCTTCCTTTACAATTTCGTCTCTATTGACTAGACGATAAAAGTTTTAATTGTAAAAATACCGGTTCCGGTCGGATGCTGGCCACATTAAGGCCGTATTAACGGAGATAACAATCTAATTCGTGAATGCAGATTTGCGGTGCACCCAGTTGATGCAGTTTAAATAATTTGTATAGGCCTTTACGTCTTAAAAGTTCTTAAATCTTTTAGCTGCACATGGTTTGGGGATAAAGTGCTATCTGTGTTGACATCTGCGAAAAGAATGCTGTCTGGTTGTGTCAATAGGTATCTACAACTGTCAAGTCCTGGGAAAATTTGAAGTGGATGATCTCCATGGTCTTTTATGTACAAGAATACAGAAAAAAATCTTGAAATAATTGTTGTTTATTTCCTAAGCGAGTAAGCGAATAATACTGTGATGTATTATTACTTATGGTTGCTATGGTTACATTTTTTATCAACCGTCATCTATCTCTTAAATGTTTACCAACTTCTAGTTCAGAATTTATCACTAAATGTGTTTGTCAACATAATATCACGTAATCTATGGCGAAAAGCTACGTTGTAAATGTAAAATGTAAAAAAGGAGTAGATAAGTACCTCACTTTAGCCCAGCGAACACACAGCTAGAACTTAATCTTATTCTATTCTATTGATTGCTATAGAACAAAATAATGAAAAGTTAAGCCATTAAATTTTACCATTGTCTAAAAGTCTTTTGACCCTCTTATTTTATTTTAATGATGATTGATTCAAGTCAAGACGACAATGATCATAGTAATCACCTTCACCACTTCAGCTGCCGTATTTAATTCTTCCAAAGATATCTCTAATCCTTTTCTTCAAAGTACAGAATAAAATAATGTACTCAGGGTAATAAAGCCAATACCGTCGTCGGCACTTTATTAACAAACGAGTGGTTAATAAATACTAACAGATTACTTACACCACAATACGTGGAAAAAAACTGTTTGAAATCACGTGAAAAAAGACGGATATTCCATTTTAACACCACCTTTGATCCTTCCACCCATAACGCATTGTAATAACAACTCTAAATACATTATCTCTAATGCACATTTTTCAAGAAATTCATTTAACGTAATTCTAAGTCCGTTGCATTCGAAATTGTGCTTGAATTCCCAAGTTATAAAGTTTCAATTCCAATGACAGTGAGGTAAGTTTTTCGGCAAGGCTTAACCACCAACTAACCGTTGGTTACTAGAACTGTCATTGTATTCGATATTAGTGTAGCCTCGAGAACGGAAGCGGCTAGGAGACTGTCAAATTGTTATTTAGTCGACTGGACATGACACAATGCTGCTAAGTCCGAGCGTGTGTAAGTTTTTCATTCATGAAACTCCTTTTTGGTACAATGTTGGTTAGTCAATGAATGTTGGACAGTGAGACTGGCCGGCATTTGCTTGGCTAGTCAAAAGTACTGTGGACTTTCACAAAGTACATAAAGGCTTGCTGTGGACACTTAGATATGTTCAAAGTATTATCGTTCACATAGAAGTTGTAGAATAGATTTTTTAAGCGAAGTTAGCTTGCAGTAACTCCGACTTGCGAATCGCGGGTAGTGGATTTGAATCCAGAAAGGAGCTTTATAAGACTTACTTTTTTTTTTTCTAATTTTTTCTTTTTTTTTTTTTGGAGCTTTCTATACCTAAATCTACCTAAATATCTAGCGAAAAGAAATGGTACTTCTATAATTTTGTTTTGTTTTTTGAGGCTATTATTTCTATAGAAGTTCTGACCCAAGAACTTCTGGCTAACTCACTTGAGAGCCAATTCCCAATCCAGGAGTAGCATGGCACCAACTTCGAATTCGTAGTCAAACGCTAAACTGTAAGATTAAAAAAAAAGTTGGGAATAAAACATTTTATAAATAAATCACTGATTAAAGTGACGACAGCATCCTGCAATTATTGACAAACCCGACCTTAAATTACCCACGACATCGACATCTAGGCAAATATTGAACTCGTAATCAAACATCAACAGACAAACACTGCTTTACTAGCTATTATTATCTCAATAGTACACTCTTTCTATTCTAAGAATCTTTGAACGGCTGTCATCAGCTCAGTCTCCAATCCCGATTGAAAGCTTGCTAAGCCATCGTAGAGAAATGTTTCTCACGGAACTCACTGCGTGCCCTATGACCTGTCATGTATGGCGAGACGATGTACTCGCGTAGGGTTGTCACAGAGCTAATTTTGGCATTGGATTTGTTGGACTGTGTTGAAGGAACTAAGCGTTCGTGACGATGACGTCATTCGACCTTTAAGTCCGCGATAGCAACGAACTTTATGTTTTACTAGAAACGCTCATCAGGACACAAATCATGTACTATTCTCTTTTATATCGTTACGATGTTGTTATCTAATTAAACAATAAAGTAGCTGATCGTTCTCGATTTTCTAAATGTGTTTCAAATCAGTAATTATTATTGTATTTTTTTACATTTTACATGGTATCATTTTGACCACAACATAACACACCTGATTTTAGGTGATGATGAGGTCAAAAATTGGTGTCTGAGATGATGAGGATAATAGAAAAGTGTGATTGTTCAGCGACTTTTGTCGTTGACTGTACTTACTTCAATTGTTATTTCCGTTTATATATAGCGACCGCACCTCGCAAATGTCGAAGCCAGTAAAATAGTTGCACAGGCTACTATGAAATTCATTGGATTACAGTGATGTACATATAGATCACTGCCCGATAGCCATAACCAATTAAAATATATTAGGAATTAAGACTTTTATGTCTTATTTTGTAAGAAGCTGTCATTCCAGCTTATCCTATGGTTAGTTATAGCTTGCTCATTATTCGACGTATCTCACCAATTTTACACCATAAGCTGGTGACAAGTTGAATATTTAATGTAATTTTTATTAGCTACCGTACGGTTTTGGCTAAAACTAAACGAGATTATAAATTATTGGTTTCAAAAGGACTACTTTATAACTTGTTATATAAATAATGTATGAAGAAAACAAGGCAAAAATTGCTGTTTATAATTTGTATGATACAAAACAAACTATTTTAGAATGGCAAACTAGTTATTTTTATTGCTAGATTAATAGTAACCGTTTTCTCTAATAAACTTAATATGCATGGAATATTTCATCGTAAAATATCAGATTGCGTTAATTTAGATTTGATATCAAATAAAAACATTTAGATATGTTTTATAGTAGATCAAATCGCCTTTGCGACAACCCTATTGTGACATAACAGGAAGTACAGGGGTGTGAGTAAGTATGACCTCAAGTTACCCATCACGCACCCTCAAACTTATTTTTCTTTACTTTTTTTACCATTGTCGTTATCTGGAGCATTACACGGTAGTAAATTGAAATCGATTGCAAAAAAAAAAACGCAATAAATATCATTCGATTGTATTTAAAAGGGTTTTGAATTTAATATAACTTCAATTGGGGTTCGAAATCATTGTTGTTGGAGTTGAAAGCAAGAAAAGATTGGACGAATTTTTACAATCGTCATGGCACATTCAGAAACAGATCTTCTTAAAGAATAAAGAACGTAGAAAAAAAAAAACAATAGCAAGTCTGCAATTTCGCGCTTAAAAACTTCTATATTAAAAAAAACTGACAATTGTTTTTTTTCTACAATTTTCACCCTTTTCAAATGCACAAATTGGAGATGTACCGTAAATAAAAAGTGAATTGGACGGGTTCTCGTAAAACCGGGTTTTAATCCCTAGTGGCCACCTTTCGTTGGAGTTAATCCTTGGTTATGTCTCTCTTGTTAATAAATCGAGAGGTAATCGAAAGTCGAATGAATATTGAAGTGTCATATAATTTAACTGCGATATAATGTGACTTAGAAATAAATTACGTCTGATCTGCATTATGCGGCATCTTCAATTTTGTCTCGCTTTCTTGATGAAGAAGGTAAGACACTTTTGCAAATCAATACTTGCTGGATGTATCCGTTATGAATTTCTATTGCAAGAAATACTACTTAGGAGATAGATTCTCTCACTACTTGTATTGCTGGAGGCGTCGAAAAAGAAAACGCTGCATCACCTCTTTTGACGATTTAGGTCAGGTTAGATTTTTTTTAACCGATCCTTGGAGACACTGTTTCTTTCGGGTACTAGCGTTTTTTTTTTGACGCAATAGAAATAATCTATACTAATATTATAAAGCTGCAGAGTTTGTTTGTTTGTTTGTTTGTTTGTTTGTTTGAACGCGCTAATCTCAGGAAGTACTGATCCAATTTGAAAAATTCTTTCAGTGTTAGATAGCCCATTTATCGAGGAAGGCTATAGGCTTTTATTATTATTAATTTTATTTCCAATAAAATTAGGGATCCGTAAGAAAATTGCTATTTTGCAACCCAAGGTGTGCAATCGAAAACCTATTTTTGCGTGCGCTGCAAAAACTATTGACACTAGAACAAAATAATGTATTACAGGTTTGTAGGTCTCATTTAGATCTACAAAAAAGTCCGCGAGAGCATATGTCTAACTATTATAGTTATGCCACAATAAGTGATCTTTTATTTAAAAAAAATAATTTTTAATGCCGCCGCTAGAAAAGGCTCTTTATTTGTATCTTGGTATTAATCCTTATCAAAATAAATTACTTCTTATTCAAAACTGCTTCAATGCCTTTATATAACTTTATGAATTATTCAATTCGGACATTCCATTCGAAAGATATCACAAGTTTAAAAATGTAAGTAGTAGTAGAAAAATAAAACCGCCGCACCGCAGCGCAGCGGGAAACGCGGTGAGATGAGGGGGGTACCGGGAGAATCTATGAAATAGGTAAAGTGCGGTCGCGGACCAGAAAGACCTTTAACTGCGCGGTTCAAACGTGCGGTCCAAGAAAAATAAACTTAGAATTAAAATAGGATAATGGGTACCTACAGCAGGTAACGCGTTGAGGGGGCTCCGAAGTGCGGCAATAATTTTGGAGTATACGGAATATACACGCTATCGCACCTAAACTACTGAACCGATTTAAATGAAATTTGGTATAGAGATAATTTGAACCCCGGGGAAGGACATAGGATACTTTTTATCGCGATAAACTGTAGCCCACGCGGGTGAAACCGCAGGGAACAGCTAGTACCATATAATTTGGAAAAAACGCGACATGCATTTATTTCTAGTTTTACTTTTGGCGTAGTACAATTACTGACGTCTCACTCAAAATCAAAATCAAAATAATATTTTTTCAATAGGATCACTATAAAACGTCAACCTAAAACTAGCTACGCCTGTTCCAATCTCCTTACGCCGGCAAAAGAACAGGCAAGAAACGCCCGGCAGGATTTTTTTGGCGCGATCATATTGACAATTTTATTCTTATTACTAATTGATTGAATTGGAGCAAGATTAATAGAATCCCAAGCTTTTTTTGTCATATGACTCGATGGAAAGCGACGATGCGATCAAAGGTGCATACCTACTTGTCTAGCAAATACCTATTCACACTTGAACACCTTCGGCTTGTACTTTTCAGGAAACACCGACAATAGCAGGGCGTTCCACTCTGTTGCAGTTCTCCTGAAAAAATTCGTGAGACTCATAGCTGTTTCAATTTCAATGCTCTGCTTAAGTCTGAAGTGATGACAGCTTAGGGGTTGTGACGTCAACATGCGACCTTAGGTCGTGGGATAACATCTTGCAATGAGCTTGAGCTTTTAGAGAAAAAAATTGCCTGCCGGCTACATATCTACCAATGTGTTCCGATAGCTTCACTTGAGAGCCAGCAGTTCTGACGTAGCGTGGTACAGTCAGCGACAAAAGTAGCTGATCATATCTACTCGATTTTTCAAATGTGGTTTAGATCAGTAATGTTTGGAGTATTTTTACAACTTACAAAGAAGCATTTGACCACAACACAACGCACCTGATTTTAAGTGATAATGCGGTCAAAGGACGCAATCGGAAAGTTTCTAATTGTTTAGTGACTTTTGTCGTTGACTGTGCCAGATTTTAACTTAATATCAGGTCCATCATCATCAGCCTGTGTATCAGTTCACTGCTGGACACAGGCCTCTCTCAAGGCACGCCACTGAGCCCGGTCTTCGGCTCTTCTCATCCAACTTACTGGCAGCCACTCTACGGAAGTCGTGGCTCCACCTAGTCGCAGGGCGTCCTACACTACGTTTGTCAAGTTGCGGCATCTATTCAAGAACACGTCTACCCCAACGGTTATCACTTATTTAGGCACATTAGCTACTTTTCATCCCGGAAAAGGGTTCCTGTGGAAAATCTGTGAAGCATTTAATAAAAACAATATTTTCGAAGCTTCCTCAGACCTCATGCCTTTATGACCCTTAGAAATAGTTAACGGTTTAGAAGCTCACATAAAATATTATCAATTAAATATTACACGGGCACAGACGTGATTATTATGAAACTCCGTGTCTGTTTTAATTTTTCTATGAATATTAATGTTTCTGGCTACTACCTGTTTAATCTTAAATTATATTTTAATGGCCACATATCTAGTTTTATTAGTAAAACGTAGAAGCCGCTTTCTTTTTATTATTCTTGTATGCATGTAGTGGTTGGGCGTAATTTAACTCTGTTCAATGTTATGTGTATCAATAAAATTGGATTGGATTTTGTTGTGTACAATTTTTACCTGATACATATTATATCGTAACATACAGACATGTTTCTTTTAATAATATGTGTTCTTTTACAGTTTATTTTATCACATTTATTTTGTTCCACAATGAGCTTGAGCTTTTGATGAAGGAAAACATAGTGCTCGATTTGCTCTACTGAAGATGGAAATTTGACATAAGCTGCATAGAAGTAATGTCGAATTTATCTCAAACAGTGGATAGATCGGTTATTGAAACCGGCTTTATGCTGTCCACCATTGATGTAAGGACTGATAATATTCAAACGATTGATGCTAAATTCAATTTATGTTATGAGTATTATTTTATGACGCATGCTTTTAATTTAGGTATATAATCATGTTGATGAGTCGCAGCGTGAATGCGTACTCTGCCCGAGCACCGAAGGTTGTTGACAAGTGCTTTACATATTTTACATTCTTCATCATCATCAGCCGGAAGAAGTCCACTGCTGAACATAGCCATCCATCGGCTCCCTGTGACTCTCACAATGTCGTTGGTCCACCTAGTGGGGGGCCTACAGAACGTCTTCCGGTTCGTGGTTGCCACTCGTGAACCTTTATTCCCCATCGATCGTTCGTCGAGTAGAGATGTGGCCTGCCCTTTGCCATTTCAACTTGCAAATTCTACTTTACATTACAGCTTTATATTTTTTCGTAGCTCACAAATTACGCAACCGATTACAGCCAATGAGGTAGGTCCGTTACTCTTGTTAAATATGATTCTGAGAATTGTTCTTCAGTCAGTCATTATGAGAAAATAAGAGACCGTGGTCAGGTTCGCCTTTCATACTAATTTAACTTTAAAGCTTTGCAACAAACAACAACAACTCTGAGAAACTGGGTCGTCGCCGGGTAGTAAGTTCGTTGAAAATATACCTACTCGATTATTAAAATGTTTTCTCCAATTCAAAACACGAATAATGCCTAGTCTATACAATATTAAAGTGTTGGCATATCATATCATCATATCACGCGGGCTGGTCATATAAGCCGCAGAACCGATAACCGTTGGGGTAGACGTGTTCTTGAGTGGAGACCGCGACTTGGCAGACGTAGTGTAGGACGCCCTGCGACAAGGTGGAGCGACGACTTGCGCCGAGTGGCTGCCAGTAGTTGGATGAGAAGAGCCGAAGACCGGGCTCAGTGGCGTACCTTGGGAGAGTCCAGCAGTGGACTGATACAGGCTGATGATGATGGTGATGATGATATCATATCAAACGCATTTTGATGTTTTGTGCTTATAAATTTACTAGCTTTTCCCCGCGGTTTCACCCGCGTGGGTAGCTTTACAGTCTGCTCTAAATGATGAAGGAAAACATCGTGAGGAAACCGGCCTGTTCACACCACTGTTCACACCACAACCACACCACTCAAGGGCATGCGACATTTACCAACCCGCACAGTACAGGGCTAGCGTGGTAGATTATGGCCCATACTCTGTCTCTCTGGGAGAAAGCCTGTGTCCCAGCAGTGGGAACGTGATTATCATACTCTCTGTATGTTTTTACGTTTATAGCGATGATGGCTCAGCGGTAGTGATGTCGGCTTGTGATCCGTAGGACGTGGGTTCGAATCCTAGCTTGAGCTTTATTTATTTATTTATTTATTTGGGTATCAACACAATGTACATTAATAAAATTTAAGTAAAAAAAAAACACATTGATGTACTAATCTAAATGCCATTGCAGTTATAGATGCCGACTGCATGCACAATATGGCGGCGAATAACATATAATAGAAAAAAAAAAATAAGTGATAAAATTAAAATAAATTCATTAAAATAACATCCAGAATGTTAATAATAGAAATAAAAAAAATCGCACAAAGTAGTAAAACATATCGAACAATTGAAATTATAAAAATGATAGAATAATAAGGAAGGTAATTGTAATTCGGTGAAGGAAAACATCTTGATGAAACCATAGCTTGGTGGTAGGGTATTTTCTAGTACTCGCTTGGCTAGCTACGACTTTAGTGTTAAGAATCTGTCGCCAAGCACCTATCGGTGTGTTTTGGGAGTCTCACTTGAGAGCCAGTTCCCAATCTGGTGACTTGTGGTCAAACGCTACCCTGTAAGCAATAAAATAAACTTGTATAATTATTATTGGGATAAAACTGCGTTCAAAAACTGTGACGCAAATTATTCTCCAAAGCGACGACAAAAGTTACATCTTTATTGCATGTTCATGCTAAGATAGACAAACACGGCATGGTCTCGACGGGAGCCAGCAATGGCTAACAGCTCCTAGTTTCGGTATAATTTCGCCATAACTGTCAAATTTGCGAGTATTTCGTTGACATTTTTATTGCTCTCGTCTGCTAATGGTAACTTTTGTCTCGTTTCTTCTATTCCTGAAAGAGGGAGATGAAAAAATATAGCAAAGGGTTACAGGGTGATTACTAAATAGCAATGTTAGGGGTGAAGTGGGCGTAACTTTAATGTCTAATTTAATAAATTGTGCGGAAGGTTATATCTTTCTATATTATTGTGTGAAGCTTAAAGATAAATATTTCATCGATTTGTATTGGAAACAAATTATTCGTGAAATTAATGGGTGTTCAAAAAGCAAAAGAAGCATTTAAAAGAGCTTTCAAACGTTTGCTGTTAAACCTTTTTTAATGGATCATTTCAAAGTATTGTTTGTAACAGTGTTCGATAGATCGATATTTCAATTGTCTCCGATAGCCGACTGATATAGCAGGAATAATGTTATCGATCTTAATATTGTTATCACAACTCCGTAAAACAAATAATAATAATAAATTTATTTATTCTCAGACAATTACAATTCAAAATTATAAAACACACAAAACAACACAAAAACATTAAACAAAATAATAAAATCAACACTACACAAATACAATACAATACTAGTCGTACCTCCTCTCCGGCATTGGCACTGACACATGTCTCTCGCAGCAATGCCGGAGCCGGAGGTAGGCACAGTCCAGCCTGACTGCAATCATTTTTAGGACAGTGTTGGGGCTGGCCCGAACTCTGCGCACCAAAGACGCGGCCCGCGATCGCATGGTCGCGTGAAAACAGGCAACGTGTGCGTCCGCGAACATACCTGAGGCACTGCAGAATCGGGAATATATCTTTTAGTTGCTCAAAGCTTACAATGCTCAGTAATGTTAGCTTATCTGATAAGAAAAAGTGTGTTGTAAGGTAACATAGGTAGAATAAGTAATTATGCTAAAATAAAAATATTAAAAAAAAAGTTATAGGCACTATTTTTTTAACTATTTACTACCTAATTACCCAAGATGTATATTAGCCGATAGTCTTATTGGAAAACAATGTCACAAGTAGGTACCTAGGTACTTGCATTGTTTTGTAATAGAAATAACTTAATCTTATAAGAGAGTATGTGTAATATGTATATAAATTAGTTAGTTGGTTACAAGTCAAGCTAAAAAAAGTGTTTTAAAAAATACACGGTACAAAGTCTGTCATTTTGCATTTAGTAAAGAAATTGTTAAGATTCTGTCGTCAAGCACCTATATATCGGATGTCCCGGCAGCCTTGAAAGTCAGTTCAGGTGTAGCGTAGCGCCACCTTCGATCAGGTCACTGGTAATCAATCCTATCTAAAACACAAAATTCTAAATAAAAAAAAAACAGTTTTCTAAGAGTCAACGTAGCAAATTTCCCTATCCAATTAGCTTCATAGTTACCAAACTTTATTATGTTATTCGTAAGTATTTGGATATTAATACGTAATCCATATTTTTTGGAAATCATAAACAAGAGTTGTTTTACGAGTTTGCCTCGTAAATAAAGTTTTTTACTGTCAACGAGCAATTTTCAAGCGATAAGGTTTCGGCGATTTTATACGTCCTGAGGTCTTTGTACTCGTCAGTGTACCTATAGAGTAAAAATTTACTTAGTAAATAGCCTTTATACGATCGCTTCAATGATATGTAGCTATGTAATGTAGGTATTTACTGAAACGTGAAAAATACAAATGTCAAATTAGAATTTTTTTACCAAATAAGGTATATTCGCTTTCAAAACTATGTGGAACATACACAATCGAGCCCCGAAAATTTATGATTTACGCGTTCCTTTTTCACACATACTTGCAAAATGTGGAACGAGCTCTCTCCACAAATTCATAGTGCAAATAACTATGATAATTCATTCTACAGGTGCTACAGGATGCAGTCCTTCAAGAGGGATGTAAAAAGAGTAAGCCCCTACCGGTGCAAATGTCCATAGGCAGTGGCGCGATAAGCTTATGGCTTGACACCTGCTAAACAGCTGTCATAATTGGCCACAACCGTAAAAGTGACATAATTCAGCGAGCACACGACCAACAAGTCTCTCCGTCTATGTAAATTGGACTTATAATAAACTCCATAAATGAGAAATGAATGTTTGAGATCACTTTCTTATAATAATACCGTGTTTTATGCCCGTTCTTGATATCGATGAAATAAGGATTACAGAGAATTATGTATAAAGATTTGCATTGAGACAGCTGATTATATCAAAGAAAGGTAATAAATAATAAGGTAAGGTAATATTTCGGTAAAAATAAAAGGTACTAAAATAGACTGTGAATTTTCCATCACTCAAAACGTTGAAGGAAAACATTTTGAGGAAACAGCATGTCCAAGAATCGCAACATTAAAGGGCATGTATAGTTTACTCGTATATGTGAGAACTACCAACCCGCACTGGGAGTTCCAGTCTGGGACCATAGCTTGGTAGGTATATATTACAGCCCATGCTCTCAGAGAGAGCTCTGAGAGAAGGCCTTTGTCCCAGCAGTGGGAACGTAATGGGCTGATGATAATCATGATGATGATGATAATACTGTTTCTTAATCTTTCTTTTGATGTAAAAAATAAATAAATTAATAAACCCCCGATATCTTGGACCGATTTTCATCAAACATAGCTAAAAAATGCCTTACTTACATCATTTTGAAAAGGAGCTGATTCACTTACACCGTAGTAAAGGAGTAGTAGTTCAGCTTCATATAAATCGGCGTCGCCGGTTTGAATGTGTGCGTGAGTAGCGGCACCGTGTACGCACGCACTTTTCACGCACACAATCACATAAACGAAAGGAGGCGGCCGGGGCCGCGGCCATGCACTCAGTACGGAGAACGCGCCGGCTATGCGTCACCGCAAGAGTAGGCAATTAACTCGTCGAGCGGCCTTAGCTAACCTACTGTTCTTTATATACTGTGCTTACACTGCTGGACCGACATCAACCAAACAAAGTTAAGAACCACCGCATGAAAACTGGCTTTCAAATGCAAAAAAGCCTCTCTTTTTGCGTCGGGAGTGAAAAAATAGCAACAAGTACAAAATTACCCAATGATTTACAATATCAACTATTTACCCCATTTTCTCAACAACAATGTACAATACAAGAAAGGGCGGGCACAGTAACCGTGCCTAATTAATAGCTCTATACTACTGTTACAATAAATATAACGCTACTGTTGCCAACAATAAAGAATTTAAGGAAAGTTTATTTATGGGCCGTGTTTTAAATCTTATTTTATGGGAACTGCGGTTGGCGGAGCTTAACGGTGATTTAGCAGGTGAAGGAATGTCCGGTTCCCTCGGTTTTGTCCGGTTGCGACTGGCGAGGGCTAGATAAATCATTAACGAACCGGTTCGCGATTTGCTAGGTCATTTTTGAGTGTGTAGAAATTAGGGGGATTATGTGACAATTCTTGTTTTCGAAGTTTTATGGGGCTGGTAGTTTTGGTGGTCAGAGTTTAAAAGTTGTGCTGTTTATTTTATTTATTTATTCTTTCTTCTATTAAGAAGAGATAAAGTTTATGAGTTTGGATGTAGGAGGTTGTTTCCGGAACTACTGATTTGTACACGACAGTGGAAATAGTTCAAACTCTTTATCGCAATAAAGTGTAGGCCACGCTTTTTATACCAGCTAGTTGCCTATATTAAGTATACGACTGATGTGGCGCAATGCGCGGATAGCCGACTGTGAAGCGTGAGGTCGCGGGTTCGATTCCCGCTACAGGACAAATACTTGTGCATTCAAAAAAAGCGCAAGTATTCGTTCTATGTCTGGGTGTTGTGGATCCCCGATCCTCGTAGTTTCTGATACCCTAGATACAGGGAAACCTAGTTAGGTCAGAGCCTATGTATGTGATTGTACGGGCATTATCATTGCAAACATAATTTCATCGATTAATTGACAAGCATACATAACTAAGCCGTTTTATTTTTTACTAGCTGCGCCCCGCGGTTTCACCCGCGTCTTCCTGTTATTCCGCAATAAAAAGTAGCCTATGATTTAATCCAGGGTATAAGCTATTTCCATTCCAAATTTCACTAAAATCCGTTCAGTGTTTTTTGCGTGAAAGAGTAACAAACATCTATAATCCATACTCACAAACTTTCACGTTTATAATATTAGTAGGATTGCATTGTAGGTCGCTGCAAACAATGCGCTTACAACCACAACCATCCCGCAAGCCCAGTATTTACCCCGTATGCTCCAAAAATATCACTGCACACATCAAAATAAAGCAACAGATGCCTTTTTAAATGACACAATGGTAAAAATGAAAAGTCACCGCTGAGGTTCCCACGTCGGTGCTCCATGGCGTGTCTTTCGGGAGCGGAGCAGGGAAATAAAAATGCCTCCGAGTGGACCCTTCTTGTGCATTAATAAAAGCCTTAATAAAAAGGAGTCCGCTTCGCGATGCGCGGGCGCTGGTGGGCATAGTGTACTTTAAATTTGGAGACAATTCATTTTGGAGTTCGCTATGACTTTTAGTTTAATTCAATCATCTTGGTGTGGGGGCTGGTTACCGATGTCGGCCTCGTTAAGGGTAAGCGATACAAACAATTTTATCGACATATATCATTTTTTTATCAACTTTTTGGAAACAAAACTCTTAAAAAAAAAAACAAAAAAACCTAATTTTTTGTATTTTATTTTCGGTTTACTATTTTTTTTCTGTATCTTAATGACAATATTAGTCAATATTTGTAACTCTAATTTGTTGAGTACATTTTTAGCTATCGAACAAAACTAGTTTGTGTAAATGCAATTAGGTACCCTCGCTTAGTTGAAATGAAAATTAAAATGGCTGCCATTTCCACAAAGTTGATTAAAAAAAAATTATTAAAATATTTATTTATAAATTGATTTGTCGATAAAATTGTTTGTATTGCTTACCCCATCGGTAACCAGACAGATGGTATAGTAACTTTATAAAAACTATTTTCCCTTAAGCCCGTTTATTCTCAACATTTACCGTGTACTACATCGCTACACTCAATATATTCATAAAATATCATTCCTCACACATTGAAAAAAGTAAAAAAGAGCATTAAAAATATATCCCTCATCGAAGATAACACTTTATAATGACGTGGGTCAGAAGGCGGTTAGAACAAACAGCCTTGTAACGCGCGCCATGTTTTTTCAAGTTCCTCATTCAACCATCCCGCTTTATCTTGTTGGATGTTCCCGTGGTAGAAAGAGAGGGAAGAAGAAATGATAGCCAGGTAGGTGCCAAAGTGTCTGCCGCAGTAGACATTGAGGCACCAGGGTGTGGTTGAGGAATGTGCTGGGTTGGCTATTTTGGAGAATATTGGACTTGGGACTGCAGTTGATAGTATCGCGGTTAATTGATTTCGAAATTCCGACTGAAGATCATCATTTGAAGATATCTGTAGATCGGTACATATTTTGACGGATACAAAGAAAATGCCGATAATACTCTAGGACTTTCATTAAAAACTAGTGGCGCCCCGCGGTTTCACCCGCGTCTTCCCGTTATCCCGCAGGAACCTTTTTACCTCGAGTATACCATTCCAAATTTCATCAAAATCGGTATAGTAGTTACGGTGATACGTTTTTTTACTTCTGTGGTTAGCAATAGGCAGCAATACTATTAGACCTGTCAAACTTAGTTTAGTTTTAGAGATAGCAAAACCGAATCGACACCAATGTCATTTAAGCATCAAAACAAGTCATTGGCCGGAAGTCGTTTAAATTAATTTGTCAGATGTGCAATGTAATCACCAAATCAAATTACAATCGGAGAGGGTGAGTTAAATGCGATGTGACATCGCGACCTGCCACATATGCTACTGTTTATCCACGATGGGTGTCTCTTAACATCAATAGTAAGGGTAACACTTAAAACTGAAGTGAGAGTGGGCAGAGTAGAATATAAATAAATAAATAAAATAAATATCGGGGACAATTGCACACAAATTAACCTAGCCCCAAATTAAGCTCGAAACTTGTGTTATGGGTACTAGACAACGATATACATACTTATATAGAGAAATAAATACTTATATAGATAGAAATATCCAAGACTCAGGTACAAATATTCGTGCTCATCATACATATATTTGCCCTTACCGGGATTCGAACCCGGGACCGCTAGCTTCGCAGGCAGGGACACTACCAACTCGGCTACCGCGTCGTCATATGTATGTCGTCATATGTCGTCATAATAAAGTTCGTTGTTAAAATGTTTGCCGAATCGTAAATGTTGCCTGGTTTAAAAAGCATGTTTGGGTTTTTCTTTTAATGAATGTCAGTGCAACCAACAACACGCTAGGCTATTAATCCTAGTGTCAGCGATATAACAAAGATATCCTCTATGTTTCTCCAATCACAATTCACCCAACAACATCACAAACAAACAACTCGACACAAACCGTTTTAACACAAACATCCTAATTTCCATTCACCACGAAATCAAAGCGATGCCAAGTGGCGTTCCAAGTGACTCTTTTGATCCATATTCCATAACCATCCAGAGAGTTTTTGGAACAAACCTACATACAGCAAAGAACTTTAAGTTGGTTGGAGTGCACTCCAATACATTTTCCCCGTTTCCCAGAGCTTTTGCTTTGGTGTCCGGCCATTTGGGAACCATTGGCCCGTTGTGAAAGGCTCAAAGAGATGAAATGCTGTGTTAGAGTTATTTTAAATTGGCTTTTTATATGCTACTCACTTATATATGGGATGTTTAGACTTTAGGAACGATACTTATGGACTGAAAATGTGTTTGAACATTTTTGTTTTTCAGGCGATCATTAGATCTTTTAAATCTAATTCAGTCTCTTACAAATTAGATCGATATGTATTAGTAGATAGATAGATTAACTTGAAGATAGAAGTTTATCTTCTACATTTTTTCTCCTTCTTTTTTTCTATTTCATTTTCTTCTTTCTCCCTTTTTCCCTTCCCTCTCTTTTCGCGTATTCGGTCTCACCTATAAGTTATTTCAACTCTTAAAATACGATAAAAAACAGCTCTTGGATATTTTCGAAGGAATATCTTCATAGCCACAGCATCCACTTAGCACATCGCCTAACGACTTCCCATATTAAAACTAATTCCATAAAGACTTCAAAAGCATAACAATAACCCATAAATCCAGTTAGACTGCCCTTTAGTTCCTTACCCATAACAATTGTAGGCACCCACGTCCTTAAAACCTGTCGAACGACATGCCAAACCTGATTCAGCCCTGACTTCTTCCAGCCATCTCTTTCTATCATTATAAGGGTGGATAGAGATGGAAGATGACGTATTAAACTTGTTTGATAATCTTAGCCTCAGGCCATTTGGTTAGGATCCGTCATGGTCCGACGCCTAAGGGATGAATGGACATTAACAAATGCGATAAACACCCTTTTTTAAAGTACGTTGTTTTTGATGAATTGTTCAGGAACCTGACTTCGTGTTTACTTTTCTAGTGTCACACGCTCTTTCTTGTTTTCAAACCCCATTTGATCGTAAAACTAGCTAAGTTAATTTTTCTTTGGTTCGAACCAAAATTAAACGCTGATAAAATTACATTTTCACCCGGTAGTACGAGCCTTTATTGTGCAAGGGTCCGCAAGGTGGTTTCCTCTACCATCATACCTCTCATCAGACTAGCAACCAGCTTTTTCTATGCTTTCTTTTTTACTCAGAAACGTTTTGTCACTTGCACTTTGTGCAACTCAATAAAACTATGCCTTTTTATCCAGCTCTCACCTATTTTAATCTTCAAAAGGCCTTTTATCATCTCAAAAGATGATACCAGAAGCATCAAGCGATTTATTCTTCATTTTTAGTTTCCCATATCGTATTACCGACACCCAACTACGCGTGGTGTTACCAACATCATTGTACGGATGCTATGACACCATAAACATTTTTTTACTTGTAGGCGGCACCGGATGCTATGGGAGTCTATGGTAATGTGGATGGTACGGTTGGGTGTATTATGAGGGTGTACTCATCCTGGCAGAGTTATGCCTTGTTGGTTGATCGTGGTGATAAACTGAGTCAGCTGATCTGATCATTGTTAAGAAATGGTAATGAAGATTTTTTTGCTTTTCTGCTTTATAAATAATAAGAAGCGGAAATAATTATGTTTGGTCCCTTGGTGCTTCATGACGAATATGGAAAACTATCTGAGAAGGGAAGAGAGGTAGACCGAGAAAGACATACATAGACCAAATCAAAGAAAGAGGTCATAAAGATAGCAGAGGACTTAGCAAAATGGAAAATACTCCACCGACAAGAGCTCTGTTCTTGAATGGAGAAAAATAAACTTTTATTGCGTCATCGCTGTGACTTACGTACGAAATGCACACAGCAAATGAGCTTTAAATTTTAACGTTTGTTAAAACCATAACGTATGCAAAATAAACTTGACGATCATCGCATTCAAATTTGCAAAAACAAAAGGATCTTTTTTGAAAATGAGAAAATTAAAACGAATTTGAACTGAAGACCACATCTCGAAAACTGAAAGCCATTCAAGGCGACTGTACGAGCGAACCATTTAAACTGTCACAAAGAGCTTTGTAAAGGCGAGTCTACAATATGACGAATATATCCACACACAGCACCGGCCATAAATGATGAATGGAAACCATCCTTAACCATTAATACGGCAGATACGACCAGACATGCTGGAACCGAGTGAACAAATGACACCAAAAAAACTATAAGCATTATTTATCTATTCCGATTTTGTCGTGTGTTCGACGCGATATTAAAATACAAAATACAACAATGACACTTCATTGTTGAAAGAAGAAAAAAGATTATGAGGAAATTTATATCCACCGCCTCTACAGCGGACAATGGCTTGCGGGCGGAGTGAAGACGCTAAAAAAAGCATCAATGAAACGTGAAATGAATAGGTTTTCTGGGAAAGATTTCGGCTGGACTGGACGTAAGCCGCCGTGAAATTTGCGCTTTTCTCGGTACTACCGATTCTTCATTACACTCGAGAAACAAATCGCACAGAGAGGTTCAGAAATAAATAACAAATAGTGGACTACTGAGATTCATTGTCGGCGTCTGTTGTGCGGAGAAATGACTTGGAATTGAAGTTTAATAGAAATAAGAAATGGAACTTACGGAATCGGTTCTTGGCTCGAAGTAGGCCTACTATGTACCATAACTATAGCTTAACTAGTGTGTTGTAACCATAGCTTGATTGTAGGGCATTTTCAAGTACTACCTAGTTAGTTAAGAATCTGTCACCAAACACCTATTGGTGTGTTCCGGCAGCCACACTTGAGAGCCAGTTCCCAATCCCAGCTAGCTTGGTGCCACTTTTGACCACATCATCACTTAACATCAGGTGACTTATGGTCAAACTCTACCCTGTAAGAAGTAAACCATCAAGCTTTAATCAAGACGTTTTCCTTTACCAAAAGCTCAAGCTCATTGTAGGATTCGAATCTACGACCTATGGACCGCAAGCCAACATCACTGAGTTTTAATAAAACAAGGATATCAACTTTTCATTAAAAAACATGGTATTTTTCTCAAAAACGCACGACCATGTCTCTATTGTCAATTTCTCACGGACCAATTGGCGCAGTGGGTACCCGCTAATCCCTGGTTCGATTCCCGCCGTTGTCACCATGTCATGTGTGTACCATTGTTGTGGGTTTAATCAATTAATTTCATCGTGCTCGTAATAAGGATGATACGCGTGAGTTGATACAAATAGGCCTGTCCGGAAGTTAAACAGACGCGGCCTGCGTGGGAGATAAAATCCCTACTACAATATTATAAATGCGAAAGGTTTCAGCTTTATTAGATATAATATAACAAAACAACATAATATATACAATTGGATAAGAAATTAAATTAAATACTAGAGTTAAACTACCTTTAGAAAACGAAACATCTACAAATGAAAAACATGATTTAAGTCGCTGCCTGCAGGTAGAGTGCCCCAGAGACCTGCGACATTACCTCTTTGAATGGCTAGGCTGATTCGTTGACCGAGGTAAGCGCCAGCCTTTTGGTCACCCGTGGCGTGAGAAACCAAGAGTCTTCGATATGGAATAGGTAGTACTAAAAATAGTCCCTGGTAAAATGCTGATGCTAGAGCAAGGAACAACCTGTATCACCGCGTCGGTAGACTTTCCGAACAGACTCTGTGCAAGTTTTGAAGAGGCTCTCGTTTTGGATTTGTTCGGTGACAATGGAGAGCTTTATTGGACTTCCAAATTTGATCTCACACGTTTATTATTTTGGTATTCGTTACAAAATTAACCTTGATATTTGACGCGGAATCCTTTCCGCAACAAGGCCGCATGAGGTTGTGTGTGAGATTACTGGACAAAAAACCTAATTAGAAAAATGTATAGAAATAAATCTCATTGGAAAAGTCAATCTTGAGAGATTACTTTCTCGTCATATTCTCATTATTTCGCAGATATACGCCGCGCTCACCCATCAGACCAGTAAAATTGTTAGAGATGATTGAAAGTAAAAGCCGTCCAAAAAAGTATGTCTATTATTTTATAAGGCACTGAACTCATATTCATAATAGCGCATATTGTAGACAATGTTTATGTAAAGAATTGAAAAAAAAACAATAATATGGGTACCTAACTTCCTTACTTTAGCTAACCTTACTTGAGATCCAGTTCCTGTCCACGATTAGCAAGATGCCACCTTCAACCACCACATCACATAACAACAGCTAACTTGTGGTCAAACACAAAAAAAAACTGACGAATCATTTTAATAAATTTTTGCAGCTATTATGTTGTTTGTTAACTTTCATTTACTCCTTGACGTCGTTTTTGTCTCGCAGCAGTTAGCATGTAGGTATCTCTTGATTATTTGCTATATATTAAGACAAAGATATACAAATTAAAATGTATTCATCTTTTTACAGATACAAAGGGTCCTGCCGGCATCTCAAAGGCCGTAGTACCAACAGCTCCATTCAGTTCATACACAGCTACCGCGTACCATCCTAATCCTACTTTAGAAGTTTCTCACCACAATATAAAATTTACACTTCATATAACACAGAGAATAAACGTCTCTTTGTATAATATCCTTCTGTTAATGAAAGTAAAGGTAAAGATGAAAAAATGGTAGCAAGGATAATCCCGGTGCCTTGCTGTCTGGTTGTTAACAACTTTAAGGTAATCACTCTAGTACCTTTTCAAATTAAACGTTACAAATACGAATGTGAACCATTCAGACAAGTCAAAAAACTTATAGTGACAAAGTATTGATGCATGTAGATGATGTTACTGATGAAGTATGAATGGTAGATGCTATAGAAGAAATTGTCTAAATAGAAACTTCTGAGTCAAAGTAATTTGCCGGCCTTTCCAACAAAATTGAATTTTAATTTAACAATATTAATAATGAAGGTTTAAGTGTGACTGATATTTAAAGGATTGTTACTGGAACTTGGAGTACTTGATAATGAAATTTCGGGAATAAAAGATTCAGTATTTTTCAATAATTGGTCAATAAATTGTATGGAAGTTAAGTAAGTAGTTCCGTTGGGATTCCGGAAGCATGTCGATAATAATGAGATTGTCTGTGTATATAACGGAATAGTGAACGAAGAGAAGCTTTCCTATGATAGTTATATGTATTTAGTTTAGATCTGCCATTGTAAAAAGTGATTAGGTAGTATCTTTATATAGAAGAAAAATAGATAATACCTAAATTGTCTCTCAGACTTTGTGCATAACAAGCTTATTTTTATTTTTATTTCATCATTATCAGCCTTCCACGTTCCCAATGCTGGGACTCTGGCCTTCTCTCAGAGAGAGAGTATGGGCTATAATCTACCACGCTGGCCCAGTGTGGGTTGGTAAATGTCACATGCCCTTGAAAATGTTGCGGTTCTTGGGCATGCCGGTTTCCTCACGATATTTTCCTTCACCGTTTTGGGCGATGGCAAATCCGCACATAACTTATTAAGTCATAGGTACGAGGCCGAGAGGATTCGAACTCGGTGTCGGCGTCTTGTAAGTCGCACGCCAAACCGTTCGGCCACCATCGCTCTCATCTTATTTTTATTACTAAAGGTAATTTACTTTAAGGTAGAAAAACAAGTTTTTAGAGGTAGCAATATACATACATATAAACTTACATGTCTTCTTCGATATTGATATATAGGTACGACAATTAGCTTTTACAAAAATGCAGCAACTCTGCAGAATAGTTTGTTTAAAAGTAAAAAACGTTTGTGATATTGCCGCCAAAATAGCAATTTATGAATGAACTTACAAATGGACAATACCAGGATTATAAAACTGAGCTTAGCAAAGCTCTGGACAAACATTAATAAAGTGAAGACAGGAAAGCTTAAGTACCTACTGAACAAACATGAATGTAACTGCCCATTGAAAAACAAGAACCTCGGCTTTTTCGTATTGTCACATACTAATGCCATAGTTGTAAATATTTGTGAATGAAATTTATAAAAGAAGGAGCAGTGGACAAATTTTGGAGCAACAGAATTGAGTCCAGATGTAGATAAATCTTAAAAGGATATTGTAACGCAGTTCCGTTAAGCCAGAATGAATGGATTTCTGCGAGATGGTTCATTAATAGAACTTCAGATGATAGCACTTGCCCACAATGGAAGTTAAGGAAAATAGGTTTATTTATTATATATATTCCAAAGAAGGTCATATTATTGCAATGAGGAATTATAGTTTGTTTTGTAAAGTAACCAATAAATGTTAGAACATATTCCAGATATAGCACGATATCAATGTGTGTTTTTCATACTAAAAAGACTGGTAAGTGATTGCTGAAATAAAGACCAAACCAAGATGTTCATGCCTCAGCTTCCGACAGCCTCAATTTATGCAAAAGCTCTAAATTAGTCTTCACAAATAAAGAAGCGAGAACTGCTAATAACCATCCTTCACTTCCATTCATCAGAAACACCTTCCCGCCTTTATAGCACCACTTGACATCCGGTGTTCGGTGTTCACATCTCAATTGTGCAACATCCAAGATGACCGGATGTACATCAATCCTTCCAAATAAAAAAAAAATGACATAAATACAATATTAAATCACCTTGATTCTAATAAAAACGGTCCAAATTGTAGCACTCTGATGAATAACGCGCAATTGCTCGACAATGCTTTCATGAAACCAAAGTTGTATGGGTTGTATGGGACCGGATACGTCGTGCCGCGCTATAGTTTTCGCTATTTGTTTGTATGAAATGGAAAGATATATGAATGCATGTGGAGACAGTTTCAGATTGCAATAAATCGTACGTGGGGGTGGAACAAAGAAATATGTAGAGGCTACCGTGGGAGTTGAAATATTTAGAAATATCTATGTGTATGTTTTTAATCTATATCTATACCAAAGAATAGCTGTATTAAACTTTGAATTGTGATTGTATTTGAATTGTCACAACACTCTGTAACTCAATAACTCAATACACTCTATATTATGGACAAATTGGTGAATCAAGAAGACAGCTTGTGATTAGGGAATTCTATTGGATAATATGATTATAACGAATTTCCCAAAAGTTGGTTTAATAATGAGTTCAAAACCTGTTAAAATTCAAATACGTGGAAGCCTTGCAAATAGTAGCTAATTTAAAGTAACTATTTCAAAAGAAAATACGCAACATCCTTTCCACCGCATCTCTGTCCCACCAGCATCACGGAAGACGTTTATAATTTCATAATATTAAAATGTTTCACGTGATCGCAGCACAAAGAATTGGGAACAATCAATACAATAGGTGTAGGTAACAATGACAAGTATTGCAAACATGTGAGATACCACACCTTGCAATCAACAAAACGTCATAACCATCACTTTAGACCGACAAAACTACAACTTCTGAAACGTCCAAATTGAAGGTCCAAAATCGAATTACTTCTATTATGTTCTTGCGTCGTTGTCAAAGGACGATAGTCTCTATTGTCAATGGGCAAAGTACTATTGTTCCGAATAAAAGAGTAGCTAAGGATGGGCATTGTAGCCATTGTAGCGGGTGTGTGGGGACAATGGACTGATCACGTTCAGTTTTGGACAATTCCTGGTGTTTTTGCAACGGGTTGCACCTTGATGCGCAGGAGCGGATTTGGTATAAATTGGTATTTTCTAGCAGATAGAACAAATTTTATTCTCTTAGTTAGGAAAACTCTTGATAACTCTCCCATAAAAATTCCTCCCCTCATCTCTGTAAGTGCGTAACTGTTGGTATCGCTTTGTGACGTTATGGCACCAAACCTTTCCAACGAATAACCAGAGCTGGTTGATTAACCAATACTGCTGTTGGTTACGCTGAAACTAAATACAAAAAAAATTGATGTGAAAACGAATTTTTTTGGCATCACTTGAGTCTCATTATTTCATTTTATCATTTTTAAAAACAGTACCTACTTATGCTATGTCAAATAAGAACTTAATATAGTTTATTAACAATAATTTCTGTAAGTTTATTTTTATTCCGTCTCTGACTAAATTAGTACCACCAACAGGGTGGTACTTCGAAACTACTTGTCACACCACAATGAAACGATTCATGCGAATCGACGTTCCACCCGCGTACGTGTTAACTGTCCACCACTCAACTACCTTGTCACAATACAAAATTGTACATTCCCTCTGGCAGAGCAAGAAACGGTTACGGAAGTTAGTTTGACGGGGTACTCTAGGGGTTTGAAGATAAATGACAAATCACGCGTAGACATGCGCAAAATGTGGGCCATAGAGACATTAAGTTACAATGTGACTGGACCATAGAAACTTACAACGGCCACGAACAGCAACTACGGCATTTTCAAGAATTGCGTGAAAAGAAAGCATTATTGACTTTTATTTGTTTGATTGCATGAATGAATCTTAGCTGCGTAAAGGATGTTGATTCTGGAAGCATTCATGTGATGTTGTTTGTAATTTAGCAGGTCACATCGCTCGACGAACTGATATCTGATGGGAAGAAAGGTTCGTGGCGACCACGAACTGGAAGACGCTCTGTACGTAGACCCCCACTAGGTGGACCGACGACATTGTAAATGTCGCAGGGAGCCGATGGATGCTAATGGCTAATAGCTGGCCGGTCATGGTGGCGTTCAAAGGGGGAGGAGTATGTTCAGCATTGGACTTCTTCCAGCTGATAATAATGATGATGATAATGAACTATAGTTAAAATCTACTGAGAGGTAAAGAAAGCATAGGACAGACCGAAGTGGAGTCTTTCATTATCGGAGGCCAGGACTTGCTTTGGGTCGTTGCGCCATCTCAGCTTGTTTTTTTTAGATTTGTTATGTTTCAAACAGCTGATGTTATACAGAAACAATCGCCTATATTAAATAGTTCATTGTCTTCTTTATTTCTTTGAAAGTTCAAATTATTTGTTGTTATTTTTTTAACGAATAAAAGAACAGTTTTTTACAATAACTGTTAAAGCATTCTGAATGTTATATTGTCTATCAATACTGTTAATTATCTCAACTGAATGTGCCATGTGCATTGCTTCAGGGTATCTATGTTTGCGGTACAAGTCATAAGACATTGGCGGGCTGACGAAGGACTTTGTTATATTTATAGAGCATGTGATTACTAAATTTTAATTCAAATTCTACCTATGGTCTGTTATTGGTGTTAAAGTTTAAGAGTCACCAATTGGACAAAGGTTCGAGAACTTGAAAATATTACATATAAGGGATCTTTACCTTTTAAATACATTTTTACCAGAGAGAACCCATTATACGAGTATTTTCCGACGTTCGATTCCAATCCTGCATCTGTTTTATAAATTAAATCAATTTTTTGTCTGTATTTCAAGGTCGGAATTCAAATTAGGTCGCTTTGTTATCATCATCATTACCCGAAATACGTCTACTGCTGAATATATCTATTAACAGGAAGCTTACTAAATAACTAGTAGGTATTAACTGGTGTTGTGTATTTTAAATTTGTATCGTCTTTTAACGACATTACGCCACTTCATTTTTAACACACAACTCTGTAAGCAAAACATCAGAAACGCTCGCTCGTCGCTCTCGCTACCGCTCACGCCTTAACCCACCACAGCATGGGCTCGTGCTTAACAATAGTTTACAGAGCAATTTGTACATACAATAAACAATCCTTTTAAAAACATTACCACCATATGCATTTTTGTTTCGCTAATTCTAGCTGGAGGGCCTTTGGCATTTAGATTTCAAATACGATTATTCTTTTGTACAAAATATTGTTGATGAAAACAAATTGTTGTTGTTGATGAAGAGAAACAGTTTTTTACGCTTTCTTGTATTACAGAAGCCTTTTAATGCTTTTCACTTGTATTTAACATTCACAGGATTGCTTTAATGCTTGATGAGTCATAAAAATGGAAGCATCACGTTCTTGACGTCGAAAATAACATTACCATTACAGTTTTAGTTTCATTGATAATAATTGATCGTTAGAAATCCAAGTATTTTTTTTAGAAAGTTCTAGTGCTATCTTTTTAAATCTTACAGGACTGCAAATCACCTGATATTAAGTGATGATGTGGTCGAAGGTGGCGTCACGCTACATCTGGATTGGAAGCTGGCACAGGTGAAGCTGCAGGAACTCACCGATAGGTGTTTGGTGACAGATTTTTTGGTAGAAGGTGGTTAATTACTAACTAGGTAAGCACTAGAAATCACCCAACCACCAAGCTATGCCAGTACTGAGTGCCTACTGACCAACGAAGAATTCCTAAGATAGTTGAATGAGCAATTATTGCTAGTATCTATAAATGTTGAATTCTCACATAGAGGTCTAACAACACCTTTTACGGCACATCAATAGGCATAAAGTAATACCTTTACGCCTCAAAGGACCATAGTCGTAAAATTTAAAAAATCATCGTTTTTTTCAGCGATCCCCGTTCTGACCTCGAAGGAGGGCGCGGATTTAGTTTATAAATAACGCACAAATGAGTCTCGTTGGTCGCACCGGCTAAGCCTGATTTACTGAGGTACCTGGGGCGAGCGCGGAGATATCGGCTAGGGACTGGTTAGGTTGAGAGCGTAGTAAGGATTGGGGAAATCACTAGACCATTATTTTATTCTGTACCCACAAAGCGTGTTTTGGGCATGAACATCTTGACTGACCTTTTCGAGTGATTTTGTGCTGACTGGTCGTGACAACCCTACTGATTTTTGTCCACTTAATTCACATGACTGGAAGACAAACGCTATCATCATCATCATAATCAGTTTGTGTCAATCCACTGCAGCACTGCTGCCAAAGTATGCCCGATCTTCGGCTTTCTCATCCAACCGCTGCCAGCCATTTTGCGTATATCGTCGCTCCACCTAGCCGGAAGACTACACTGCGTTTTCCGAGTCGCGGTCTCCATTCAAGAACACGTTTGTCGCAACGGTTATCGGTTCTTCGGCTAATAAGTACTGTCCTACTCAGACCTAATATTAAAAAAGTGATGCGTTTGAGGTGAAATTTAAATACATTTAATGGTGCGAAGTGGCCATTCTCTCGATGTTATGCGCCATTAGCTATAGGACCAAAATGACATATCCTGCGTTACTCTTCTCTCTACGCTCTCACCCCTAGCCTACCCCTTAGCCTTCAAGCCTCCTTTACACACACTAAATCATCCCACACTCATATATAGACTTTCCCTGACAAACCCACAATTATTTTCACCCTGTAAATCTAATCCGCATTGTACCCCATTTCCATTTCACAGAACCGACACCTAAACCATAAAATATTTCCTGCAATGACAATATTATTTATAACCTAGGCATTAATTGCTAGGGTTGTCACATATATCAGCTGAGCGGTTCAGTCAACGCGCCTTTGACATCATGAACTGACGAGCTGTGTCGACCCTATGTTAATGTGAGCGAGCCTTTAGAAATTGAAACTTAATTCAATATCGTGGGCTATAATCTGGTGGAAGTACCTAAGTAAGGTCTTGTACATGGTAAAAAGAAAAAAACATCAGCTGAACAACAATGTGGAACAAGCTTTCATATAGCATACAACTTCGCAGTCATTTATTATTTTACCCGACTACTCTAGGGAGGGTAATATTATTCAAGTGTATGTTTTTTGGTACGACCAAGTCGGTTTTTCCTTTTCACGTCTTAATGACTGAATCTGTTCAGTCGTTCGTGATGAAATTTGGCAAGAAGAAAGTTTGAACCTCTACCTGCACAGATAGATGTTGACGGAGGTCACTGAAGTTGGCCTAAGAACCTAGCTATTAAGAGATGATGTAGTCGAAGATGGCACCACTCAACGCCTGGATTGGGAAACACCGATAGGTGCTTGGCTTGGTACATACAAAATCCTATTTTCCCCGCCTGATGGTAGGCGATCATCGTTGCCTATGGCCTTTTCAACATTAGAGGCGTTACCGATGCGTTGCTGACCCTTAAGAACTCTTTTCACACCAATCTTGAAATACTGCAATGTGTTAACATTGCGGAAAGACTTGTGAAGGAAACTCATTCCACATTTTGTATGTAGTTCAACATCATTTTATGGCAGAGGTAGCTGGTAGACCCTAAAACTCACAACATCCAAAGACAAGTATCATGAACTGGTTTATAACTTAAAACATAACTTATTAACTTAACTCTCCCAAAGGACACAGTTTAGTGCATTCCACTGCAGGCCAACAAATCAGATACATCCTGAAATTAATATTGATCGTCCATTGTGCACAGCTATAACTCAGGATCTGTCAAGTTGTTTGCACCACAACCATGGCGTAGGGGCGTGAAGGTGTGACGTATCAGAGACGATTACGATTGTAATGTACGGTTTGTTTTATTTCACGTGTGATTCGGTATTCAATTGGAATAAAGTCGCTTTGAAGCATAAACAAAGGCAACACTAACAAAATTCACACTGGAAGCGTTTGTGGTGATTTACCATAAAAACAAAGATTTTTTTATGAAAAAAGAAAGGTGTCTCTATTTTACATCTTACAGGATAGTGTTGACTATAATTTACCTGATGTTATGTGATGATAAGTTGAAGGCGTCGCCATGCTAATCCTGGACTGAAAACTAGTCCTCAAATGAGGCTGCCGAAACATGATAGGAGCTTGGTGACAGAAATGATAGCCAGATAAGCACTAGAAAATGCCCTACGACCAAGCTAAGGTTGTATCACGATGTTTTCTTTCACTGAAAGTTTAGGTTCATAGCTGGATCCGTACCCAAACTAAGGTCACCGCACATTGCATAGCTGCTATCAACTGCTAAGATTGAAGGAATATTTCCAAAGAAATTACACGGTATTAAGGGGTGCATTATCTCAGGGTTGACATTTAGGATTTTGAACTGTTGAAGTTTAAAATCCTGGGTGGCACGGAACTGCAATGGGCCAGCCTTATGTGTTCAAACTTGCGGTTTGTCCGTGTTGTCACTTAGTTACATTAAAATAAGGTTTTATCACGATGTTTTCTCTAACCGAAAGATCAAACTCACTTCAGTATCTGAGCGCAAGCTGACGTCACAAAGCTATCATCCCTTCACCAGATATTTTTAATTATGGAGTTGGAGACGAAGAAGTGCACACCCATTTTGAATTTTAAACACTGACTTCTCTCTGAAGTGTTGTAAGACTAATTCAGAATCACCTTACATAAACCCATTCTTGCACAAGGAAACCCACAGAAATTATGCATTTTATCCCACTTCAACTAATGTAGTCTTGACCGGTCCCGTTTTCTCATGACCACAGCAATATTTCAATATTAATTATACATTCATGTACAATGTAAACATAACGTATTGTTGCTCACGCACTCTCTCCATTCACAATTTTGTCTATGGTATCTGTAATAAAATAGTGCCCACCGTGCAAACTACTTTATAATACACCTAATTATGCTTTATGGTAATTTTATGACAGATTTTTTAATTTTTAAGGGTGTATTTTCATAGTGCAAGTCAGGACGCGTATGGGAATTTGAATGAATTTTGTGTAACTGTTACTGTAATGGAATTAGCGGTGGGATTACGTTTAAGTTTCATTGTTTACGTGTCATAAATTGTGACGTAACAAATAGTTTAAAATAGTTAATGAGTCAGCGTTTTTAATCCCATTTTTATGATCTTGCGAATGGTCAACACCTAACAGATTTTTATTGTGTCTGTTCGTCTTATTGTTCAGCCTCAAAAGTTCATCTGAGATAAGCTTAGTAAATACAAGAATGACGAATAGAAATATTAATGTTGAACTTAAAATATTTTAACATTAACAACGTTAGGTAATTAGGGGCTGGTATTTGTTAAATATCATCCTACTAATATTATAAACGTGAAAGTTTGTGAGTATGGATGTATGGATGGATGGATGTTTGTTACTCTTTCACGCAAAAACCACTAAACGGATTTGAGCAAAGTTTGGAATGGATATAGCTTATGCCCTGGATTAATACATAGCGATGATGGCTCAGTGGTAGTGACGTCGGCTTGCGATCCGTAGGACGTGGGTTCGAATCCTACAAAGAGCTTGAGCTTTCGGTGAAGGAAAACATCGTGATGAAACCATAGCTTGGTGGTAGGGTATTTTCTAGTACTCGCCTGGCTAGCTACCACCCTCTTGTTAAGAATCTGTCGCCAAGCACCTATCGGTGTGTTCCGGCAGCCTCACTTGAGAGCCAGTTCCCAGTCCAGGTGTAGCGTGGCGCCATCTTCGACCACATCGTTATTTAACATCAGATGACTTGTGGTCAAACGCTACCCTGTAAATAGTAAAAAAAAAGACTGCTTTTTATCCCGAAAAAGGTACCTGTGGGATAACGGGAAGACGCGGGTGCAACCGCAGGGCGCAGCTAGTATTAAATAAGTAAAAGCCATAAGCCGCCATAAGCTAGTTAAAATAAATAGGAATCGTTAGTTGTTACTAACTAATTCCGATGATTCAATAATCCAAAATGTGTGTTGGTCTCCGAAACCAAGAGCGCCACTTCACTCTATCCTGGAAGATTTCAGCCCAGTTAAAAATCGACATTCCAGCTATGTTATTACGATTGATTAGTAAGTTTCTAAGGTTGTTGATTATACCAATGGATACTGTGCAAGAAGTCTGCATTCTTACAGAATATGCCCGCACTATTATCACTCAACAAACTCATTATCAACCCACCCATAATACCTACTTTTATCCCTACTGATAATATAAATGCGAAAGCAACTCCGTCTCTCTGTCCGTCTTTCACGCCGAAACTACTGAACCGATTTAAATGAAATTTAGTACAGAGATAGTCCAGAGCCTGAGGAACGATATAGACTACTTTTTATCGCGATAAACTGTAGCCCTCGCGAGTGAAACCACAGGGTACAGCTAGTTACAAATGAATCAAAAATTTGTGACACAAAAACAATACCACCACGACTTTTCAAATTCGAAAGCAATAGTTACATTCATATTTTTCTCATACATTTAAACTCCAATGATTGTGAAATCGTGTGAATAACACACTATTGCATTCCCTCAGTTGCTGTGGGCGGGCCGCCCAGCGTGACGCGGTCCGCCCTGCATCTCAGCACCTCGGAGAGGTAGGAGTGACCGTCAAACGTTAATTTTTCTATGGGAATTTGGTGTTATGGGAAAAAAGCGGAAGGGTAGAATTGTTATTAACTTTTTTTTAAGTTAGTAGAGGAATGTTTGGTAGAATAATTAATACTCTCGAGATACCATCTCATGTTCTTAGACCCGAGGCATTTTCAATTTGTTTTAAAAAAAATCGTGGCTGTGTGGCTGTGTGTATTTTTTCTTCACCAAAAGCGGAAGCTACACGCAGAAATCGAACTTGCGAGCTACGGTTCACAAGGCATTGAGCTATCGTCGATTCATATACCTAATTAATTATCCTTTCGTAAAGCAATTAACGTAATTTTTTCGAGTACTTATAAGCTATTAATACTACTAATATTATAAACGTCAAAGTTTGTGAGTATGGATGTTTGCTACTCTTTCACGCAAAAACTACTAAACGGATTTGAGTGAAATTTGGAATGGAGATAGCTTACACCTTGGATTAAAACATTGGCTACTTTTTATCCCGGAAAAAGGTTTCTGCGGGATAGCGGGAAGACGAAGGTTAAAACCACGGGTGCAGCTAGTATAAAACAATTGCATTGCAATTAAAAAATACCTTATCTATTAAGACCCATTTCATAATCTTTCCTAGAACAGTTACCTGTCACTTTAGCATCAAATTATGAAGTCAAATAACATAATTTGAACTTAATAACGCTTTGCATATTTACATAATCCTTCCCTTCTCTGCTTAATTCATCATTTGTACCAATAAATTAAATTCTAAGGCCCACTTGCGTCAAATAGTGGGTTAAAAATGTAATGCAAGAGTTAAGTAACTCTGTGTTAGATTTGTATATCGTTAACTCATTCTTTGTCTTGCGTCTACCTAAACTACCCCTGGGTTAAGTAACCCTGCCGGGGTCGCCAACATAATGCAATGTGCCACAGATGTATTGTATTTTTTTATGTCTATCGTTTGTTCTTAGATTACCGAGCAAAATGTAAAAGAAACAATAATGAATGAACCAAATATACCCATCTCCCTTACACTGGAGCATTTGTGCATTAGCTGTCGCCCGGTCGGTGGATTCTACGATCCCTATAAGTTTTGAAAGGGCTATACTGAATGAAATGCGGTGCACTGATTGATGAATGTCTTTGTCAAAGTCAATTTGTGTTTATTGCAGTGGTTTTGTTTTTGTCAATTTGATGCATTTCCAACCAAAGTATTTCGTGGTATTTTTCTTGTTTCTTGTGAGATAGCTGTGGTTTGTGGAATAAAATAAATGAGAGCATAATAGGGAATATGCATGTGTTTTAGATTTACTTGATTTTTTTTCCATGATACCTTATGGCCTTGACATTACACCTAAACCATTATTTTCTTATTTAATTTGTAATTAATACCTTAAAAATTTAATCAAAAAGTGCAAAATAAGCGTGGGAATTTCAAATTTGCGAATCGCTTCACCATTGGTCGATTCGAAAAATGACGTCACACGGCGCAGTCTAGCTTCGATATTCATACTAATATGAAGAAAAATTACTTAAAAATTGATTTCTGTAGTGTTTTCGATTGCCTAGTGCGGTTTTGGTATATAGTGACAGTACTAAACATCAAGAACAATGACTGAAAGTGGTTTTGTCAAAGCACGATCGGACAATTTGCCAAAAATAGATGCTTTTATAATGACCGCATATCCAGATTTTTCGTCCGCTGAGTTATATTTTATATGTAACAGTAGGTAACATAGTTTGATTTTCATTTTTAAGGTTTCATTTGTATCTGTATTTTGTTATTCAAGTTTCTTTAATTATTAACTGAATATGCATACCTAAAAATAAAACTAAGGAATAATTATTTCATTTTTTTATTAAAACATCCTGCATATTATTTTGTCAAACCACAGACTAACATTATTACCTACATTATTGAAATAGAGGTACATTTTTCTTTTCAATAGTTAAATTAACATTAACATCTTTACTTTTGTACTTTGATCTAATATTTACTTGCACAGCTTCATCACAGTGTACTTGGTCTGTATTACTAGAGGCTTCAATCTTCTTCATCTCGGAGACATCCATGTGAGATATACTGGGCCTTGCTTAATAATCATCACAGCCTTCAATATGAAAAGTACTGTTCCCGGCTTCATAGTAACTTGTTTGTGGAGTAAAGTATTTGTACTTCTGACAGCAAATTCAGTGAGAGCTTTATATAATAACGATATTTTTTGTCTTTCAATCGCACACATTCTCTCTTGTGGTGGTGGCATTTTTGTTTTTGGCACTGAAACATAATATGTTTCACATATGAGCTACAACACCTTGTTTAACCGAAGCATAACTTTTCCCTCTTGTTGTCTCATGATGTTGTATTTTATATTATATAAGATAGGTATCTTTCTCAATCTAAAATAAATCTCCGGAGAAAAGACAGGAATGATAAAGGTCAGGCTGGTATAAACTTGGTGTAAACAGAGTTAGTTTCTTCCACTTGATAATCAAAATATTTATGTCTGCGAAAGTTAACTTTGACCAATTCACACCATGTTAACTATCGAAATACAATACACTAACATTAAAATGATCTTCACAACAAAGTAAATACGATGATGGAGACACTTCATCTCTTCTCATAACCTTACACAGTTACGTATTTTCATATCACTTGGAATAGAAAAAAAACACTTTATCCGGTGTACTTATTATAGTGTTTTGGCAGTCTGGTACAAGACAATGTCCATAAAATGGTTTTTTAGCCTTTTCCATTGTCGAAAAAGCGATATAAACTGAAAATTCTTAAATATTAGCGGTCATTACATAGAGAAAACAGTACTGGACGAGTGATGTGACGTCATCAAAAGCGCGCGAAAAATAAGGGCGTTCAAACAGGTCAAATTTAATCGGTACTTTAAATATTATTTTAAAAATTCATTTGAACGATTTTAACAGGATTTATATTTTTTACTATGTTATAACGAAGTAATAAGTGGATTAAACAAATAAAAAAAATCGATGCATATTCCCTATTATGGCAGCTTGAATCTTCTGTGAAAATCCTTTTCTCTGATCGAGTTAAAATGATCTTGCCGAGTTTCAACTCTTCTATTGAAAAAATCTGTGTCTAGGTATTGCACTATTTCTTCATCGTCATCGGGGAATAAATCATCGAACATAATATCACTATTCATAGCGACACTGCTCAAAATCTTGAATGTAGTTTTTATTTTCACTGCGTTTGTGTTTGTGGTGTTTTTATATAGAGACAAAATAAAGGACCACATGAACAAATAAACGTCAAAGCCAGAGTTAATTATTTAACCCACCAAAATCGGAGAGTTAAATATTTACCCATCTAACTCAGAGTTAACACTTAACTCTCGGTGGTGCAAGGCCATTTATCAATTTAACTCTGAGTTACTACTTAACTCCGAGTTAACTACGCTAACCTTGCTTGACGCAAGTGGGCCTTATACATCTAATAATGTACAACAAAGTTTCTCTTGACTCACCAGCGGGGTGTCTTCTACCCCTAACGCTACCCTAGCGAGTTCAACAGTAGCTTCCCTGGGCGTATCTTCACGCTGTGAAGATTGGACACGAGGCAGAAAGTGTTTCAAGCTAAGTACACTACAATGAGGTAGAGTATGAGAAAAATGGGCGGAATTAAGAGTTTTAAAGATGGGTGTGATTTGAAATTATAGGTTTATGAAACACTTTTGTAAGAGAGTCAAAATAATTTGGTATGGGAAACTAAATAACGGAAGCTCTATTTTAAAATTCAAATTTATCATTTGCGCATAAAATAGTGAAAAAGGTAATTCTTACTAACTTCCACGTTTCTTCTTTCTCTTATATAATTATAAAAATCAATTGCTGTTCGTTAGTCTCGCTAAAACTGGCTGGACCGATTTGGATAATTTAGATCTTGAAATATTTGTGGAAGTTCAGGGAAGGTTTAAAAGGTGACTTTTATTGGCGATACGAAGTTCGCCGAGTCAGCTAGTCCTTATAATTTAATTTGCGTTTAAGAAGGCTTTAAATTTTGAAGAATGATTAAATAAAATATGCAACAATAACGTGAAAAAGTCAAAAACCAGTATGCCTATAAAGAAAATATCCGGAACAGTTCAAATAGGTGCAAATGGTGACAAAAGGATTCAAATTGATCATAGGTTTACTCCCATAAGCTCAAAAGGGATAAAAGATTCAGGTGTCACTATTCTTAAAAAAAAACGCCATCACAAAAGCACAGAATCCGTCAACGTATCAAATCTCTTTTTATCTAAAAAAAAACTGGCCAAGTACGAGTCGGACTCGCACACCGAGGGTTCTGTACCAACTGTTTTTTTGTTGTTATTTAACTACATACATATTATTTACAATTATCAGACCTTTTCCTTCACTTATGCTGTAAGACATTGCTTCGTGCCAAATTTCATGATTCTTGGTCAACGGGATTTTGATTCCCTTGTGAAATCGAAAAAATATGCGACATAAACGGTCATATCTTATGATCAAGTTGACTTACAAGTTTGATTTACAGCTGAAAGAAACAATAAGTCTGAGTATTTGATAAAAATTTCAACTTGATACCGCAACGCGTTCTTTGAAATTACTTTCATGCCAGTGACGACATCTAAAGCGGCTTCAACAGAAGACCAGCGCTGATCAAACGAGCAACACAACGCTGAGTTGAGACCGGTTTGCAACAATACATTTTTTATTATTCTTTCTTATTTCTACATAATGTATTATGTCTTAAGTATTTTTGTATGATTCTTATTATTCTTTTTCATATTCTTATAAAGTAATCCTATAAGGGTTCCGTTTTTCCCATTCAGGTACGGAACCCTAAAAATGAAATAAAGACAGAAAAAAGTGACAAAAGATTGCGCACGCAATCTAAGAATCCAATGTAGAGTGACAAAAGAAGTTGTTATTTTAGGTTCGAGAGCTGCTGTGAGATCGGATTCAACATTCAGTGAGACAGCTACACCTCTAATAGAATCTTGATTGATTTTCCGAATGTAATCTTCAGGACTGTCATGGGATAAATCAGCTCATGCAAAATGCATTATCATCGTTAGGTTGGCAAAACAATTCGAGATTGTCGTTGCCAAAGAGAATATTATCACTACGTCTCATAGCTGGTGCCCGTTATTATTTCAATGAGCGAAGGCTGATGGAAAATTAAGCAGTTTAAATTCAATACTAAACTTACGTGTTATTTTTTAATCCAACTTTCTTTTTATGTACAGGTCTATCAGTCGCCAACGGAAACTAATTATCTTTGGGTTTGTTTAGAAATTTGTTGATTGTCGCTGGTTTAATAAAAAAAATTATCATTACTTAATAAATGAAATAATGCTCAAAAAATTTGTAACAATCGCCTTCGTTCTCGTCGTACCAATCGGCCTCACCTCACGCGATCCAACATGGCGTGCAGGCGACAGGCCGCATTGTTCAAACACAGAAACGACACAATCTTTCCTTTTCTTTTATTCTTTCCTTTATCTTTCATTCTTTCCTTTTATCTTTCATTCTATGTCACGCACAATGGCGGTGCGCTGTGCCCGTGGCATTTTAGTTAACCACGTTTTTAGACTTTGTTTTTGGCGTTGATACCTTTGTATTTCCTTTTTCTGTATTTGGTTTTTGTGTCGGACAAAATGGTGGGTTTGTTTAATTATGGAGCTTGTTTAATTTCAAGCTGTTTACACTTTGTTCTGTTTGCGGAGATACGTTACGGTTCACCGGTTCACAGAGCTACAAGGCAGACTCACCAGTTTTATAACAATACGATTGTTAGGTTTCAAGGACGCAATGTTCTCATCTTTACGGGACATAAATATGATCCACGTGGATCATAACCAAACAAGTTTTATATTAGTGTTAACGTTTTGTGCGCTCATTGTGTTCTTAGGTCTCCAAAGGGGTCAATTCTTCACCATCTGCGTCCTCCGACTCCTTCGTCTAATCTCGCGATTGTGTAAACTCAAGGCCTCGATTTGGCGTCCATTGTGCGGCAACAATACACACAATGAACGCTCGCATATTATCCATTCATATCATAACGTTTATAAATACGTTTCACGGTGGCGTTATGGATGTTGTCTCCGTCTCCCCGAGGATACGGCCGAACAAAGAATCCGTCATAATGGCTGAAAGTTCGGCCTTTACAAAGCCCGTTCGCAACCCGTCATTTTCGTACCTATTGGCTATTTTATGACAATAACTCTATTGTTATCGGCCGAAATGTGCTCGAAGCATTATTGTGCCCATCAAAATTCGCAAAACTGGAATTGTCTCATAACAATTCGATAACGAACGTAGCCGCGAGCGAACATTTTCTTGTCAGCTTAATGAAAACATCTTTGGTTCGCGGCGCAGATGTCAAAGATCCAAGTGTGGTCCACATACATTTGATTGGATAATAGCACCTGAAACAAAACCGTATACATTACGTCCGATGTTCGGAGCCATTCTCTCTTGTAGCCTTTGTTTACTCGTGCGTTCGAGTCAAGCTGTGCGTGATAATATTTAGTTTCTTCACAAGCTGGCGCGCCATTGTCGCGTCTGGCCGGTCCGGCCACTTGAGGCCAGGTATTTATTGTGCAGACATACGGGAAACTCTAAGGTCTGTTTGTTCAAATCTCCTTTTCGGCTTCTGTGCGTTTGTGAATGGCTCCTGTTATACAAACATTACCAATTATGACGATGTTAGTCTGTGTGCTCTGAGCACCGAGTTTTGTAATGGACGTTGTACAAAGAGACCTCTGTCGTTGTTCTCGCTCTTTCACTACGTCTACAGTGAATGAGGATTTATTTTACTAATCTATAATGAAGTCATTTAGAATTGTAATGAAGCAATTTTCATTACTAAATTTAAATACGCTAAGTTTATAATGTCTAAATACAAATCATACATTTATAAAGTTTCCCTGTAGCTGGTTTTCTAAATCAAATAATTTGATGTGAAATTATTGATCAATATTTGTGAGACGTTCTTTGAGAAACCTTAAAATGGGTGATTATTATTACCAAATCTAATCAAGTAACTCATTGAGTTTCAAACACTCCATTCGTTCTTAAAATAATTCATTAAGATGTTAGGTTGGATGAGAAGATTTTAAAATACGAATAAATAATGTAATTAAATCGACAGGCAACATCAAATAAGCATCGGCTCTTATTTAATACTGAATTGATCATGAATATCAATATATTTTTATTTATTTGTCACAAACCGTGTGAACTTATTTCCAAAACCAAACACCCCTGATGTGAAACTATACCACCATTCAGCGAAGGCACTAGTCTGGAAAAATTAACCGATCCTAAATCTCGAATCATATGAAACTTCATTTTTATCTGTATCTGTTTTACCATCAACAATAACGTTTTTGCCACTTATATCTTTAGCACAAGGTTGATTATTGTCTAATTCAGTGTTATTATGATCGAAAGCAGTTGCTGGTTGTATATTATTTATCTATTGTATGGCACCCTTTGCTTTTATAGAATTAGCCTCTCTTGTCTTACGCGATGGTGGTTAGATAACGTTGGTGTTCAATGGGATTTTAATTTGATATTTGGTGGTGTTACTTTGATTTATTTGAAATGTAAACCTCGAAATAAGCAGATAAATTTTATAGTGAAGATATGCGTGACGAGCTTTCAGCTAAATCTTATTTTTGTTGCTGAGTCGGGTAAAATTTTGAAGTTAATTGATGAAGAACAGCTAATTTATATAAATAAAATAATATGAGATAAGCAAAGCTGTTTTCAGCAGACTTTATAAGAGCTAGTATAAAAATGTTAAAATACGTACATACTACAATATGTTTCTTGTATCAAAAGACAAATTGCTGGTAGCACAATCAGCAGAACGGCTAACCGTTTATTTAAATTCTTTGAATAAACTTCACTCACCTTTATTCTTTCCAGGCCAAGACTGCCTCATTACTACGACTGTTTCAAGTGCTATTACATCAACAATACTGGACATTAATAATTGTTCAATTATTTCCAACCATGGCACTAAACGGTAGTTACATTTGTAAACTCGAGTGGCACGTGGTAACACAAAGGACCACTCCTTAGGCCACTCATTATGCCTTAATGGTCTTAGCTTAAAAAATTGACTTCTTCAGTTGAAAACTACTCAAGGGTCAGTCAATTTCAATCCGTGAGTGGTTGCGATAGAGTTTATTGTAGCTGCTGAGGGTAAAATAGTGCTGGTTGTGATGAGATGTTATTTAAATTTAACGTTTAGAGTGTCAGATAAATTGTCGACCTCGAAATTAGTTGTTCGGATTCACAGATAGTAATTACTGTGCGATGTTTGTTTGGTATTTTAATTTGAAAACGTTTTCCCTCCATCTCTTTTGGATGGATGACTCCGTGGTTTTGGAACCGGAGTGGTGTTCTTATTTGGGACGTAATAGTTTTTGTTTCTCTGTTCAGTTAGAGGTTTTGTTTCGTTTGCTAATGGTTGTTTAATGCCGACACTACCATTAAATTTTGATGAGCAGGTACTGTTGTGTTTCGTCATTGTAGAAGTGCTTTGTGAATGTTAATTTAACTCAAAATATCATCATCATCATTGTTTTTATAGCATTTGTTTATTTCTGTTTCAGTGCCTACTGTTGATTTCTTTTTATTACCTACGTGACGTCGCGTCAACAAACGGTTTCAACGGAAGACCAACGCTGGTTGAATAATCAGCAGAATGCAGAGTCGAGGCTGATTTTTGACAGTGACATCCTTGTGTACACTTACTGCAATATAATTTTTATAAGTTTGCACCATTTGAACTTTAAATGTTATTATTGCACACTAACTTAGGTACCTATATGATATTCTTTTCTTTTCTAGATGAGCATACCATCCTCGCTCATTAATCTAACAGTGTTTTTTTCGTACTAACCTACGACTCTTGAAGATTTTTTCTCGTTTATTTTATTTATTTCTATCATACATTCTTCCATTTCTTCAGCGTCTCCAAATACATCATTGTATTTGTTTTGTTAAGCGACTCTTTCATATTTTTCACTTTTATGTCTTCCCACGCTTAATCTACTCATAACTTTGAAATAGGTAACGTATTCTATAAATTTTGTTAGGTTAGGATGCTATGAACAGTTACAAGTTGAATCCAGTCGGCGACGGTGTGTCTGCCTCGTACCAGAGAACAAACCTGTTCTGATCCGTGGACAACATCTCGGTGAGCCTCACCTCGGTTCTCTTCAGGGCGGTTGTCTATTGATGTTTTGTTTTGTTTTCGTTGGCCGTCGCTTTTGATTGTATCAATACACTTAGATCTTTACGTAACACTTATTTCTGCCGCTCAGCAGCATTGCAGTGTTCGGGTTTGAAGGACTGGCTGGTAAAATTTTATAGCAATAAAAAGTTAATAACTCAGTGATAGATTGGTAGTGACATTGACGTTCTAGGGTTCGCAATTTTGCATTTTGCAATGAGTTTGAGCTTTTAATGGAGGAAAATATCGTGGTGGAACCATAGCTTGGTGGTAAGCAATTTTCTAGTACATTCTCGCCTAGTTAGCTACCAGTTAAGAATGTGTCACTAAGCACCTATCAGTTTTTTCAAGCAGTTTTAATTGAGAGCCAGTCCTCAGTGTAGGTGTAGTGTAGCGCCATCTTTGACCACATCGTCACTTAACATCAAGTGACTTGTGGTCTAAGCTACGCTGTAAAAAGTAATATAGGTAAACTACCTAGTACTGTTTTATGTTTTTTGTTGTTATAAAATAACTGTAAGACAGTTTTTTCAACATTAGCTTCGATAGTATGTATTATAATTAAAAATGTAGCCCTATCATTATCAAGAATGATATAAACGCAATGTCATCCGAAATTCAATAAAGAAATCAGTAAACAAACTATCTTACGTTGTCAAAAGTGCGTTCGGAAGCTCTCCTTTATCAAAACTGCTGTATCATTTTAATCATGTTTTAGAACGTTATTTATCATCCTCCCCTCCTCAAAGGAATCATTTTTTTCTAAATAAACATAAAGAATGTGTCAGAAAGAATGCGTTACGAAAATATGTAAAGGATTTAAAGATGCGTTCTTTTAACAGGTGTACTGCCTTATCGGTGTTAGCCGCACCTATTTACTAAAACCTTTTTTAACCACCAACCTTGCCACTTAATTTTAAACCTTTATACTGTACAAACAAGGGTGATTTACACATAATAGTTGACGTGACTTGTGATGAAAATTATAAGGCAGAGGTGTTTAAAACGAGGCTTGCTCAATGAACCCTTTTTTGTATCTATTTAATGCTACTTTGTTTTTATTTGTTGGCTACATGTGTTTTTCTACGATGCCGCGGCACATTCCGTATGATTAATGTACTATTATGATAAAATGGTATTAGAGACAATTAAAACGTGAGATGAAGGCGGTTTAGAAAGATTGATCGATGAAGAGTCACTTAGGCGTAAACTTAATAACGCCCATACACTCACATAATACATAGCATGACGGGAAAACTGCAAGTGTAGACGCGGAGCACAGCTAGTTTTTATTTTTATTTTTTACTATTTACAGGGTAGCGTTTGACCACAAGTCGCCTGATGTTAAGTGACGATGTGGTCGAAGATGGCGTCACGCTACACCTGGACTGGGAACTGGCTCTCAAGTGAGGCTGCCGGAACACACCGATAGGTGTTTGGCGACAGATTCTTAACGAGAGGGTGGTAGCTAGCCAGGCGAGTACTAGAAAATACCCTACCACCAAGCTATATGGTTTCATCACGATGTTTTCCTTCACCGAAAGCTCAAGCTCATTGCAGGATTCGAACCCACGTCCTACGGATCGCAAGCTGACGTCACTACCACTGAGCCATCATCGCTATAAAAGTATAGTATTCCAAAAGGCCGAAAATTCTTCAAAAAATTGTTTGTACATCTTTTGTGTTTGTATTTTTATAACAAAAAGTAAGCTAGCCTTGGCTACTTAAGCTCTTCAATAAGCCAAAGAAACACCGACACTTCAGTCCTTCATACAATAATTAAAAAAATAGGAAGTAAACTATTACCTTCTAAACATTCAGCAACAAAAGAAACCGATCATAACTCAAAACGGAAATACCATATCATATCCTGAAACTATTATATCATCCAATAACCTTTTTCCCACTTATTCTCGTGCGCATGAGTTGGTTTACGCAAAGAAGCGGATCAAAGTCGGCATTGAGAAAAAAAAGTAAAAATATGATTTTGTAAAATTATCTCATTTGGCCAAATATCTTTAACTCAACTTGCAGACCAAAATACACTCTACAACTTTTACATTAGAATACAGTTTTGGATAAATTTCACATTCGTTATTAGTTCTAAATCATTAAGCATGGTTCACATGCGCAACTAAAAGCTGCCCGTTTAATATCGCCCCATTTAACCGGATCGGATCGCGAGTTTGCACAACAATCGATCTTTACTCGAATCGACGGTTTTTTTCGATTTTTAACGCGCACTTTTATAGTTATTGTTCAGAAGATAATGCTACATGCAATAAGCTTTATGTTCGTTGTTTGCTCGCGTGGAAATTTGATTAGTTTTGTTGTACAGATGCTCCCTAATAGTGGATTTTACGCGATTTCTATAAATCATTGGAAGGTATTGTTGTCTGTTAATTGTTGGAGGCCGGAAAACCAGACGTGTTGTTTTTCTTTGGTTTAATCGAGTCTGTGGTTAGTATAACGATGAGTTTAGAACTGTAAGTAATTTTTATTTTGTTTGGATTAAGTAAGTTATTGGTGTCGATTCGGTTTTGCATTAATTTTGTAGTAATGCTGTCCTTTTTTTACTTCAGTGGTTAGAAAAAGACAGGAATATTATTAGACCTGTCAAACTTAGTTTAGTTTTAGAGAATGCAAAACCGAATCGACACCAACATCTGAGTTCGTAATGTTTTATTTCTATATTGTTGTTTTTTGCTAGATTTAAAATATTGTTTACAGTCAAAACTTAAACAACACACACATACAAAGAACAACATAAGTGTCAAACACACTAGTTGTGCATCACGTATATTTTCCGAAATATAAATAAACCAAGAAACCAACAAACACACTTTCGCATTCATTATAATTATAATTAGTATATTAATATGAGAAAGAGGAGTCTGCCTGGATTTAGCCTCAAATTATTACATACAAAATAATCAAAAAACCTTTAGCATGAAAAAATAGAATATACTCGTGTCGTAAAGAGCGACAAAAATCAGCTACCATAACAAAGTAAGAGGAATCATTTATCTTACCTCGCGGTCTCGCACGGCAAACAACAAAGATTTCGAAACGTTTTTTAAAAGGCAAAAATATTCATATGAATTCGGTCCGATTACCGGATACGGGGCGACATGATAAAAACCCCTTTTCGAGTGTTAATACCGTGACAAATGTTGAATTTATGCGATTGTGGTGGATTCAGGCGTCCCGCTGCGCGTGCGCACCTCGCCTTAGGGTCCACACACACGGTCACCTCTTAACAGAGCGATAATAGCCCAGCGGTAGAGACGTCAGCTTGCCAGTTGCTAGTCGTGGGTTCAAAACTTTTTAATGTGTATAGACTTAGACTTAGTATAGGCTTACGCGGCCGTAATACACCGATAGGTGCTTGGTGACAGATTCTTAACTTGAGGGTGGTATGGCGTCAGGCGAGCACTAGAAAATGCTCTAGCACAAAACGATAGTTTCGTCCTTTTATTAATTAAGTAAAATAAAGTTAACTAATTCGACATTCTTATGCAATTTCGGTGTGTATGGCCTGTTTGATTTTTGGTTTTCCTATTATTAAAAAGTTAGCGTTTGGCCACATGCCACCTGATGCTAAGTAACGATGCGGTCGATCGAAGATAGCACCAAACGCGATGTGGTCGAAATTGCATTTCACATTACTGAAGCGGAGTCAGCGAGTTAGACTTATATACTTGACCCTCCAATATTGGCAGGTCAAGTTTAAGTCTAACTCAACCTTTACTGTTAACTCTAGGCGTAGCGTCGCAAGACGATTTGTCGATTAAACCTCTCGTGAGCAATCTAAATTTATATAACTCAAAGGTGACTGACTGACTGACATAGTGAATATAGTGATCTATCAACGCACAGCCCAAACAACTGGATGGATCGGGCTGAAATTTGGCACGCAGGTAGATGTTATGACTTAGGCATCCGCTAAGAAAGGATTTTGATTAATTCTACCCCCAAGGGGATAAAATAGGGGATGAAAGTTTGTATGAAGCTTTGTCAATTTTAAACCGATCGGGCTGAGACTTTGCATGCATAAAGCTGTAGTCCACGCGGGTGAAACCGCGGGGAACATCTAGTTAAGATATAAACTTCGGCTTCTGCAAGTGGACCTCAGTGAGTACCCAGCTTACAGATGCTATAGTGAAATGATTACAAATGAGAATGAGAATATGTGGCGAATAACCCTCTCTAGAGAGTGTTACTGACCATGTAAGTAGTTCTAATGAATTTGATTTTATGTTATTTCCAAGCATTAATTTTAGGAACCGCTTTGGTATAATATCACGTGAGAATTCAATTATTTCTAATCTAGTTCAGTAGTAGTACAAATTATGGCCAGCCTTCGTCTTTGTATCATATAAGTTTAAAGCCAAAGGCATTTAATGACTCTATAAGGACATGCAATACTTTTTAACGCGATGAATTACTATAGTACAAGCGGATGAAACCATGGGGCAAAACTAGTAACTCTACCGCAATATTATAAATGCCAAAGTGTGTGAATTAGCTTGTAAGTTTATTACTTCGTCACGCCGAAACGACTAAGCGTATTTTAATTAAATTTGGAATGGAGATAACTTATACCTTGGATTAACACATAGGCTACTTTTTATACCTGAAATGATCATCAGCCTGTATCAGTCCACTGCTGGACACATGCCTCTCCCAAGGTACCCCACTGAGCCCGGTCTTCGGCTCTTCTCATCCATCTACTGGCAGCAGCTCGGCGCAAGTCGTCGCTCCACCTATTCGCAGGGCGTCCTGCACTACGTTTGCCAAGTCGCGGTCTTCACACAAGAACACGTCTAAACGACCAACTTCGTGATAAGTCAAAGAACTTACAGGTCGTCCTGTAACGATCCGGTTCAATTTATAACGCCGAGACGGGACGAATTAGCGGAGCCTTTTGGGATACCTGATATGACGTCATGTAGCACAGTAGCTAAGAAACGGATGCCAAGTTAAGAAGAGTTTTTTTTTTAATTATTTTCACTGTGGTAAATGACGAAATGAGGAAAGAGTTCTTCTGGTGGTACAGTCAACGACCAAAGTCGCTAAACAATAACACAATTTCTGATTTGCTTCTTCGACCGAATGATCACTTAACACCAGGTGTATAATTGTGTTGTGGTCACACGCTACCTAGTATACCTCAGTTGCAAAGTTGTACTGATCTAAAACGCATAGAAAAAAATTTGTATTATCTGCTAATAGTTTTGTCGCTGACTGTACGTGCGAGGGTTTTTTAAACTCCCACTTGAGAGCCAGTTCCCAACTTAAGTGTAGCGTGACGCCATCTTCGACCACGTCGTCACTTAACATCAGGTGACTTGTGGTCAAACGGTACCTACCCTGTAAGTTGTAAAAAAACATTTCATGTATAAAAAGTATCTACTAATTCCGGGTACAACCTCAATGTACAAGCTATTTGCATTCTAAATTTCACTCAACTCCGTTTTAGCGTGAAGAATTAAAATACATACACACACAAACTTATACACACACACACACTCACAAACTTTCGCGTTCATAATTTTAGTGTGAATGTGATGTGATGAGGAGATTAGTGTGTATTGTGTCAGCCTTTCGCACACTAAAGAATTAAAATAAATATGAGATGAATTAAGTTTTTTTTTTTTTTGGACTTTTTTGGCGGCAATCGAATTGTCAACGTGAAAATTTTGTTTTTGTTTCCAAAACTTGTGTTTCTTCGAGTGATAATGTGTAATATTGGTGGATTATTAACCATTATGTGTTCGTTAATGTGTACGAGTGTGGGAAATTGAAATAAAGTTGTGAAAGTGACTTTTCGAGTTGCTCCAAAAATGTCCGTGTAAAGTTTAAGTAAAGCGCCACTACTTTACTTAAACACTATCCTCATCCCTTCATCTCATCATCATCATTGATTCAAACTTGATTCAACTCTGAGTTTGAAATATTTTATACTTGACACTGGCAAATACACTAATCGTGTGACGCCATAACAAAACAAAAAAAAAAAAAAAAAATAAGTTTTTGACACTGGCATAAAACAAACCAAAAATACTGAGTTGCATTTGACAGCTCGAAATCTGTGTGACGAATGAAGGACCACTTTGCGTAGGTAATTCAAAACTCTTTGGTAAATATTATTAGCCTTTAATCTAACGCTAAATGAATGCAAAAGGCCAAGAATAGACAAAATACTAATTTAAATAGGTATTATTATAATATTTAATAATAGATTGATTTTAAATGCCACAATTGGCTATACAGTAGACAAAGGAATTAAATTCTTGCAAACATCTTATTTATGAATAAATTTTTATGGTGATGAGATATTTAAATTAATTTTGGTGCAAAAACTAAGCTTACAAATGTTTTATTTTACAATTGCTAGCTTTGTTCGTGTGGATTCCTAATATAAAACATATCCAATAAATGTATAGGTACCTATAATATATCTGCACCAAATCTTTTCAATCGGTTTTGTAGCAAACAAACAATCATCCAATTTGTGAATTTATTATCATCATCATCATCATCATCAGCTCATTACGTTCCCACTGCTGGGCTACAGGCCTTCTCTCAGAGAGAATAATGGCCCTAATAATCAACGAAGCTAGCCCAATGCGGGTTGGTTGATTTCGCATACCCTTGAATGTAGTGGTTCTTGGACATTCCGATATTTTCCTTCACCATTTTGAGCGATGGAAATCCGCACATATCCAATTATTATTAGAAATATTTATACAATTTTTGATTATGTCACCAAGCTGAAATCTCCTGTTTGTGTGTTTCGGAATCCTCACTTGAGAGCCAGTTCCGAATCCAGGTGTAGCGTGACGCCACCTTCGGCCACATTGTCACTTAACATCAAGTGACCTGTGGTTTATACACTACCTTTTAACAGGTAAAAAATAGTCACGTGTTAAACTGTGCCACCTCGATTATTATTAATGCCTATAATGCCCCTATAATGCCCCTGCTATTATTATTAATAGGATTAAAATTGCAAGTGATTTTATATCAAATTTAAATTATTCTAAATGTTTAATAATGTACAAAATTGTATATTCACCAAAAAGATATTAAATGAATCTTAATTAAGGAATTCAAATCAAAGCTTCTATAGCTCAGCAGGACATAAATCACTCATGACTTGTATCTTAAAATTATCTAAAACAAAATAACTTTGGTTTCACGATGACAAGTTATGTTTTACTACCAAATAATTTATTTCCACTTTATTTTAATTTTTAATGTCAATGCCGTCGTTCTTAAACTATTTTTAGATAAGTATATAATTATGTTTTTATTTTAAACTTACAATAATAAAAATGCAACTGCAAAAAACAGCCGTGAAAGGTTTAAAATTTCTAAACTAATATTATAAAGGGACAAGCTTTGATTTTGTGTATAGTCTGTTTTTGTACTGGATAAATGCAAAACTACATGAACGATTACAAAAATTCTTTCACCAATATAAACCTACATTATCAGCGAGTAGCCTAGGCTGTATTTAATTTTCAAAAATATTAGAGATCCCTACGAATATTGTAATAATGTAGCACAAGGAATCAAAAGTTACCCGTTGCGAAGTGATAGTACACGCAAGAAGCCGTCGACAACAGTTAGTTCTTATAATATATTTATTAATTTATCCAGTGGCTGTATTTTTCTTAATTTAATTTGTGCCCGACCTTATGTGCTTTGATTAATAGCTCGAAGAAGGCTCCGGCGACATTTTTAAAATATTTCCTTTGGATTTCAAGTTTGCGGCCAGAGGGTTTAATTTATTATATTACATTATTTACGTCAAAGCAGGTGTTATCTGGGTTTTACGGTTATTATGTCGTATTTCATAAAAAGTTCTGTGGTTAGGTTAGAAATGTTTGATTGCCATGCGAAGGTTTTGCTTGACTTACAGCGCTGCGCTCACATAATAATTGTTATGGAAATGCAGCACATGCTGAAGCTGCCCTATTGCCCTATAATTAATTAGATAAGTAACTAGAATCTTGGATAAGTCTCTGTGTTATCATCATCATCATCATCATCAGCCAGAAGAAGTCCACTGCTGAACATAGGCCTCCCCCTTTGAACGCCACCATAAACGGCTATTAGCCATTTGCATCCATCGGCTCCCTGCGACTCTTACAATGTCGTCGGTCCACCTAGTGGGGGGCCTACCTACAGAACGTCTTCCGGTTCGTGGTCGCCACTCGAGAACCATTCTTCCCCATCGGTTATCGGTTCGTTGAGCGATGTGGCCTGCCCATTGCCACTTCAACTTGCAAATTCTCTGTGTTATAGTGGTAATAAATTGATTTTTTTATTTTTTTTATTTACTTGAATGCTCCCAAGATTTTGGTCTACAACCTCTTAGGCAGATGTAGGTGGCCGGCAGTGAGCTTCATTTCTGACGGCCCCCACGAGGGGGGGGGGGGGGGGGGGGGGTGTTCGAGGTGGTCATTAAAAAACACTGCTTTAAATCTAGGTACGCTAAGTTCAGACTCCGACTCCGAAAAGTTGTTTATCGAAGCAGTTTTAATTCGTATGTACACTGAGAAAAAAATTCTGACTTTCCTTCTGAGTCTTCACCTTCCAAGACCGTTTCCTTCCTTATTTTGTATTAGTTTTCCTTCTGAATCACAAGTCCTTCTGAATCACAAGTCATTCCCTTTTGACTCAGAAGGAAAACGGTGTTTCGGAAGGTCTTTTTTCTCCGTGAACGTGTTTTTTTACTACTCACAATCCGATTTCACACTTAAAGTGTATCCGAAATGGCAGTTTGACATTTGTGTCAGACGCACACTCGCTTCACTCGAGAGTGGTCCGGAAGCCGCCAGAGAATGTTAATTGAAAGCGATGGAATCTTGATGAACGATCGCTACTTGATGCTATCTTGTAATAAGACATTGTGTGGTGGCATTGTATTGAGTGAGCTCCCGGCCTTAGTATGGTGCACAGTTTTTGTACCGTCACTTTTGTATTAGAATGATGGTCCGATCTTTACTTCTGTAGATAGAGATTTAGTTAATTACAAGAGAAATGTGTTTTTGTTTTGTAATTAATGGATTGAGTAAGTTACACCGTTAAAATCTAACAAAGTGAGTGTTTTGCCAGTAATCAGTGTTACCGGTTCACATGGCGTAGCGCCACCTTTGATCGCATCGTGGCTCAACATCAGGTGACTTGTGTTCAAACTTTCAAACTCTACTTTTGTAAAAGTAAAATACAAATAAGTGGTATCTTTTTTTTGTGGGATATCTTGGTAGTAGAAATAGTGCATTTTCTAATGCCCACCTGGCTAGCTAAAACGCTCAAGTTAAGAATCTGTCGCCAAGCACCTATCTTTGTGTTACGGCAACCTCACATGCGATGCTGCTTGAGCTTTCGTTGAAGGAAAATATCTTGATCAAACCCCAAGGATTAGAGCTCCACTGCCTAGCTACCATACATGTTGCCAAATACATATCGTTGTCTTCCAGCAGTCTCACTGAGTCAGTTTCCAATTCAAAAGTGGTGTGGCGCCACCTTCGACTTGACATCAGTGGACCTGTCAGGTGTAAATAAAAAAAAACAGTTTAAAATTAAATGTACTAATCAAAACCGATTGTCAGCAATTATTATCGACAACACAGATAAATAATGTGACTCGTCATTTCATTTATAACGCTCAAATTATTTCTCAAACGCATACCATCAATGGTATAATTTCAACACTAACGAAACAATCTCATTTAATCGTCCACTCAATCCTAACAAAGACTACAATAAACGAAGAAAACCCAGTAATTACGTTCTAAGTATGATGTTAAGACCTCATGTGCTAATTGGGACAAGTGAGAACAACTTAAAATACACCACAACCCGAAATAACTCAAGCCAAATGAAACCTTACCTTCTAAAGATCAGGTCTCAAAGTCATGTTGAGTTTTCTTCGTGTAGTCTTGTAATATATACCATAGAGTAATAAATATACCGTAGGCGGCGATGATCGTGATCCCAATCCTTAATTAAAACCGTTTATGGCGCTATAAACGTGTCTAAACGATAGTTAGATTTATGAACATTGTTTATTAGAATTGACGTGTAGATATGACCCATATTTTGATTTGAAGGCGTGTTCTGTTTCACCTGTATTGAAGGTAACATTCTATAAAATATATTTTTAAATTAAAATTGTGCCACTTCTATTTTTTGTATATCCAACGTCGTCAGTGTGACCAACGCACGCGCTGTAGCGTAGGATTTTGAAACAACGTTCAAAGCTCTGAGTGGCACTGGACAGTAATGGGCAATCATGACGCTTACCATCAGTTGAGTGACATGCTTGCCTCAAGTTGCATAAAAAAATCGAATGCAGGATAAATCTAGATTAAATCGCTTCATGATCTAACGTCTACGTAAAAAAGTTTGCAGGTCAGAGATTCAAAGGATTGTTTGCATTCCATAATGTACAATACAATAGTTAGACATAATGGGAACAAAACTAGATCATTATGCACCCTGTTGGGCACAACAGAAATATTACAAAGCTATGAGCAATGCCTAAAAAAAAGACCATGTGCTAATTGCCAATAAATAAAAGAACTTGCTTACTCATAAATTTAGATACATTTTCCCTTACGCAGCTCAAATCTTGGAGAAACCCAGCACCTTCTACCGCATTCCTACATCTTTAACGTGGACCCCCGGTAGCTCATCATTAGGAATCGGCGAGCTTAATTGGTCACTATATATCACCGCCCGTCCGTCCGTCCGTCCGTGGTAACACCTGAGCGTTTTATTGAACAGTAGCCGCAATAAACTTGTGAAACGCGAGTATTTTGGTTGTAAAACTGTTTTATGTACGAATTGTTGTTGGGTCCGGGCGGGGAGGTACTGCGGTGAAGGTTTTTGGGGGAATAAAAGTTTGGGGCTCAGTAGCTATTGAGGGGTAGAGACTGATGTACCCCTCTGGAATCTGGAAGTGAAGAAATAAATATAATATAAATATAAATATCGGGGACAATTGCACACAAATTGACCTAGCCCCAAATTAAGCTCGAAACTTGTGTAATGGGTACTAGACAATGATATACATACCTATATAGAGAAATAAATACTTATATAGATAGAAATATCCAAGACTCAGGTACAAACATTCGTGCTCATCACACATATATTTGCCCTTACCGGGATTCGAACCCGGGACCGCTAGCTTCGCAGGCAGAGACACCACCAACTCGGCTACCGCGTCGTCAGAAAGAGTTAAGAGTCGTTAATGAATAAAGATATACATACATAACTGCAAAAAAATTGCTTGAAAGTCCTCCTCTAAGTATCCTTTTTTGAATTTATTGATTGTAAGTTCTTCTTATCAAATTTCATAAAAATCGATTCAGTGGTTGTCAAAAGGTAACGAACAGACAAACAGAAATACTTTCATACTTTCACATTTACAATAATTTTCAGTTTCTATGAATGAGTATGGATGACAACTATTAATAATAATATGAAAATAACATCATATACATACACATAAAATTTGATATTTAAATATAAAAGAGGTAAGTTTATTTGTTTGTATGTAAGTATGTGCTATAAAAATTAATTGTGCAAGGACCGGACAGGTATCTCATTCCAAAATAATGACGCGAAGTCTTTTGTCCGTCTGTCTGTTTATGACGAGAAAAAAAATACATGTCGACTTAAAAATGGGAAAGAGTAAATATGGGATCTTATTCTGGATAAACTCATCAAAAAAGTTAAACCAAGAAACATGTTCAAAAGTATGAATACAAAAGAATACGGTTAGAAAGTTATATGTAACACTAGCTGTTCCCCGCGGTTTCACCCGCGTGGGCTACAGCTTTATGCATGCAAAGTCTCAGCCCGCTCGGTTTAAAATTGACAAAGTTTCATTCAAGCTTTCATCCCCTATTTTATCCCCTTGGGGGTAGAAATAATCAAAATCCTTTCTTAGCGGATGCCTACGTCATAACATCTATCTGCATGCCAAATTTCAGCCCGATCCGTCCAGTGGTTTGGGCTGTGCGTTGATAGATCACTATGTCAGTCAGTCAGTCAGTCACCTTTGAGTTGTATATATTTAGAAGATGCGTGTCTTAAATGAGTTGACGTCACACACAGTCTTGAAATCGAATCCTGCAATGAGCTTGAGCTTTGAAAAAGCATCTTTACCATAGTATGATGGTAGAGCATTATCTCGTGCTCGGTTGGTTATAGTTCAACATTGCCATGTACAAAATGTGTGAATGGAAATAAATGTATAATGTGTAATGTGTAATAAATGTGTAATGTATGTTATATAATGACATAGTCAGCGACAAAAGTAGCTAATCACCACCAAACCAAAAAAAAAAACACATGTGTGTACCAGGTCAGCTAAAGTTTGGTATTCAAAATGCTTAGGAAAATTGGAAAACGGGCATGTTTAGTAACTTTTGTTTGACTGTACGTAGAAACAATGCATAATTTTTATCGCGGTCCTTGAAGGATTGTTTGAAAAGTTCACGCCCTGATGTCAGTATCAGAATAAGGACGTGCACAATAAAAAAATTCTTGTCGTAAAAATCGATACGGGCATGCCGTAAATAATCGAGTCCCCGGATTCGCTCCGATATTAGAATATTTAATTTGAAATCGTTTATTAGACGCCTGCGGTTTGTTTCGAGGATTACGATGAAAAACTGTGAAAAGGGTTGTCGTTTTAATATTAGATTTAATCGATTTGTTATTCTTTGTGTAAGTTATGAGTTTTACAAATCAAATAAAAGCGTGATAATGCTAATTTAGACATTCCACCTTATCCAGGCAAATTTTTTATAAATTTTAATAAATACCTGGTTATTTGTGCTTGGTAGTACCTGATACCTATAAAGGACATTTTCTAGAGTTCGCCTGGCCAGCTGCCACTTTCTTCACTACCAAAGAATCTATCACCAAACATCTGGTTGGATGAGAAAAGCCGAACACCGGGCTCAGTTGCGTAATAGGGTGAAACGAAACAAGAGTAGGTAATTTTTTGTGTCGTGAGTCGCGTAGTCGGTCGCTCATTTTACTTTCAACTGAAGCAGACAACTCATTTTGCGTCGTCGTGTGGCACCAACTGCCGTTTTGCATGAAACCGAATGCAGCAGATTTTATGCTACCGAAATTCTGCGACTCACGACTCACAAAATTACGCTCGTTTGGTTTCACTCTTACCTTCAGAGAAGCCTGTGTCTAGCCTCTGCCTTTTTAAACTGTAGTGGTCATTAACTTTATAATTTGATTCGAGTGGAGACCGCGACTTGGCAAACGAAGTGTAGGACGTCCTGCGACAAGGTGGAGCGACGACTTGCGCCGAGTGGCTGGCAGTGGTTGGATGAAAAAAGCCGAAGACCGGGCTCAGTGGCGTATCATGGGAGAGGCCTATGTCCAGCAGTGGACTGATACAGGCTGATGATGATGATAATGATGATTGAATCGAAAAAGTTTTTTTTAACTTTTCCATCCGCCACATGACATTTAACGTTTAGCGCTAAATGTCAATGTGGCGGCATATGCTTGAATTCCTGCAATAATTTCACTCTTTTCTAACCCACCAACAGCGCATTCATGCTACACAAAGAAAACAATAGTCAAAATGTATAAATCAGACACGATTCGTATGTGATTAGTCATAAAAATGGCCGTGTGATGCGAGTTATACCCTGTCACAGTATCGGATCGCGGCAAAGACAAAGAAGACCCCTGGCGAGCGCGACACTAACAAGTGTGGTTTTGGGTTCCGTAGATAAATCTTTTGTGTGACTTTATAACGATGACCTGATTATATATTCGTGATGAAACCATAGCTTGGTATTTTCTAGTTCTCGCCTGGCTCGTACCACCCTCTTGTTAAGAATCTGTCGCCAAGCACCTATAGGTGTTTTCCGGCAGCACTTGAGAGCTAGTTCCCAGTCCAGGTGTGACGTGGCGCCATCTTCGACCACATCGTCACTTAACATCAGGTGACTTGTGGTCAAGCGCTACCCTGTAAATAGTCAAAAAAAAATATTCACAACAAAATATATTAAACATTGTTCATACATGTATAAATAAATAAATATAAATATCGTTGACAATTGCACACAGATTGAGCTAGCCCCAAATTAAGCTCGAAACTTGTGTTATGGGTACTAGACAACGATATACATACTTATATAGAGAAATAAATACTTATATAGATAGAAATATCCAAGACTCGGGTACAAATATTCGTGCTTATCACACATATATTTGCGTATGTTTTTTTTTTATTTTTTTTTTGTTATTTTTGTTTTTTTTTTTATATATATTTTTTTATATTTTTATATTTGTTTTTTTTTATTTGTATAGTTTTAGTTAGCATGCTACAAAAGCAGTTTCGTTTGCGTTTCTTCTCATCAGTCTTCTTCACAGCCCAACATTCCGATCCATACATGGTGACAGGTCTTATTACGGATTTGTAGATTTGATTTTAGATTTTCCGCGGATCGCAAGTTGTTGCTGTGACCTGTCTTCATTGTATCCATCTTGAGTTGATCCTATGCGCAACACGTTAACCCAATATTAATTTGTCCGGTTCACCGCGGATCTCCAAATATGACAAAGCGCTGGGCAGCCGCGAGCTCTTTTGTCAACATCAGTGTTTCTTATCGAGGATCATCTTAAAAGCTCTGATCGGGAACAATAAGTGAATCTTAAACGTTGCGCTTATCAGCGATATCGGGGTTAAGGTGCGGTTCCGCTGATGCGACTTCGTCATTGCAATTGGGTTTCAGTTGCGGCTGTATTGCTGCGGGAATCTACATATTTTATCTGTTGTAGTTGTGTATAATAGTGATGATAGTATCCCAGAGAAATTGAGGGGAAAGAAAAGTCGGTTAATTTTTTGTTAAAAATTATAGTAATAGGGCTTGACATATTACTACTAAAATGTCATATTATGACATGACATATCGATCCAAAACCGTGGATAACGGATCAGGATCGATTAATAATTTCGGACGTTAGTAGGGCCAATCGTGGATAGATCGGTTGTTAGTTAGTAACGGTAGTAAATCGTGTCGCATGCTTGATAACTGGGCTTAACCGACATCAAACAGACCGCCCGAATAGAGCAGTCACACTTACATTTCGGTAAATATTTTGCGTCAATGACTCTGCGTATGCGCCGATTCACCGACTCCGGTCATTGTGAAACGTGACTATTCGTGACACCGATTACATCGAGATGACCATCGGTTTATGTCGTAAACAATTGTTGTACAATTATTGTTGTGCTAGTTGTTAGGTTTTATGAGAGTTGACGCCTTATGGCCGGGGCCTACGGCTTGCCACAATGAGGGACACCCCAGTTTTATAGCGATGATGGCTCAGTGGTAGTGACGTCGGCTTGCGATCCGTAGGACGTGGGTTCGAAACCTACAATGAGCTTGAGCTTTCGGTGAAGGAAAACATCGTCACGAAACCATAGCTTGGTGCTAGGGTATTTTTGAGTACTCGCCTGGCTAGCTACCACCCTCTTGTTAAGAATCTGTCGCCAAGCACCTATCGGTGTGTTCCGGCAGCCTCACTTGAGAGCCAGTTCCCAGTCCAGGTGTAGCGTGGCGCCATCATCGACCACATCGTCACTTAACATCAGGTTACGTGAGGTCAAACGCTACCCTGTAAATAGTAAAAAAAAAAGTTTCAAGGTGGGTCGTCTGGTCTTGAGCGGCTTTGTTTGTTGGAAAACGAACCTTAGGAACGATGAAACGTGCACGCACAATGTTAGAAATCCACAGGCAGGGTGTTTTCGATGTTCACCGTGCTGTCTGGTCTGTGAGAAGGCCAACCGTAGGACCCGGCCATTAGGCACCTGTCCCTCCGCCCGCCGAAAGGGAAGTTATCGACTGCTCCATCCAAACACGTCGGCTTCGTAAAACGCGTGTACACGGAGAAAAAAAAACCGTTTTCCTTCTGAGTCAAAAGGGAAGGATTTGTTATTCAGAAGGAAATCTAAGGTAAAAAGGGAAGGAATCGGTCTTGGAAGGTAAGACTCAGAAGGAAAGTCCGAATTTTTTTCTCAGTGTACTTAAATCACTATTTATATGCGACCAACACTTTCGTATACACGTTAAGTTTAATGTGTAATCTAAAAGTTTCTGTTCTCCATAAAAGATGATAATGCATTTGTGCGGTAAAAACCTCACTAAAAATTCATTCATTTCCGTTTGTTATTTGAATACCAAATCAATAAATGGAACCGACTCACCGCTCAAACCGTTCCAAATTCGAAAACTTTTTCTTTTTATTTTCAACTCCGAAGGTTTATAAGGTGAGCTGTTACCAAAAAGGCTGAATACGCCTATAGTACGCATTGTGGCACTTTGGACCCGCGATCGCACGACAAAGACGCTTAAAAATGTACTCTAATATACAAAATTACGGCTGCAATCCAATTTAGGCTAATCACTCCTTGGGGCAAACGCGTAAGGTTTAATTTTGAACGATGGACGGTTTTCTGATGTGGAGTTTGATTGGTAAAAGTAGATTCTCATAATAATGTTATTATTTGAGTCTTTAGAATGAGTGGGCTGGTGATCATAGCCCATTCTGTTGGAAAGAAGTAAGCTTGAAAATTTTATTATAATTTAAATCGGTCAAGTGCGAGTACGCTGTACTGTGGGACGGTTCAGTACCCTATTGTGAGACTATCTCATTTAATTGTTTAACTCCTTTACGCCCGAAATCAATAATCGATCCTGTTCCGTTATCCGCGGTTTTGGATCGATATGTCATGTCATAATATGTCATTTTAGTACTAGACTTTACATATTTTTACTAAAAGATACGTAGACAACTCGTATTTAACGTGAATGCAATAAACGCTTTCCTCGTCGTTCGTCTTTCAGTGAAAAAACAGCACGACGAAACCATAGCTTGGTGGTAGGGCATTTTCTAGTGCTCGCTTGGCTAGCCACCACCTTCAAGTTAAAAATCTGTCGCCAAGCACCTATCGGTGTGTTCCGGCAGCCTCACTTGAGAGCCAGTTCCCAGTCCAGGTGTAGCTTGGCACCATCTTTAAGTTTTTCTTTTTAATGTCTTTTTATTAAAAGCAACAAAGCAACAACAAATAAAACTTACCTAATATCTTCGACCACATCGTCACCTAACGTCAGGTGACTTGTGGTCAACCGCTACCCTGTGAACAGTAAGAAAGGTTACTGACGGAACCCTAAAAATATATAAGTTAGATAAATATTGTCCGTCGATGCTCAGATCAAAGCAGTAACATAGGATCATGCTAGATCTACACCATCGACAGAGCAGCCACAAAGAATATTAAACAAATTTATATTTCACTGACATAAATGTTAAATGCATAATAATTTAACCACGCTTCTCTATTTGACATAATCTTACGTCTAAATTATGACTGGAAGAATATATCCTACTAATAATAATAATAATAAATGTATTTATTTTTCTCAACAAAACAGGCAACATAGATGGACATAATGAACATACAATTGTAGGTTAGCAAGGTAAGCCTGCTTTGCAGAGACTGGTGCCTGAAGTAGGTTTTTAAAAAAACCTGTATTACAGGTCACCAGGACCCCACTCCGCGGAAGTACTTGGCAACACTTTCGTAGTATATCCTACTAATATTATAAAAGCGAAAGTAGCTCTGTCTGTCTGTCTCGCTTTCACGCCTAAACTACTGAACTGATTTAAATGCAATTTGTTACGGAGATAGTTTGAACCCTGAGGAAGGACATAGGATACTTTTTATTGCGATAAACTGTAGTCCACCCGGGTGAAACCGCGGGGAACTGCTAGTCTTATTTATAAAAATCAATTGCTGTTCGTTAGTCTCGCTAAAACTCGAGAATGGCTGGACCGATTTGGCTAATTTTGATTTTGAAATATTTGTGGAAGTTCAGAGATGGTTTCAGAGGTGACTTATATATACGAAGTTCGCCGGGTCCAGCTAGTACTCAATAAAACTTAGGTCGGATCGTCGGCGTCGGTCCCGGTTTGGTCGCAGTTCCTGACGCGCAAATTTCGAGTAAACAACATGTTGGTTGCTACTTGTGACTTTTTCGAAATGATACAAAAAGTATTTTCACTTTTCATTTTCGCAATACTTGAAAATTGTCATTTGTGACTTTTTTAACATGTATTTATGTTTAAAATATATAAGTAGAGCACCAAAAGTAGTAGATTTAGCAGTCGTTATAGACATTATGTTGGAAGCCTTCCGGCGTTCTGAAAACTCTAACAGTGGCTGGACACTAGCTAGCCATACCATAGTTACCCTATACCATAGTTAACACCATAGTTACCATACCACCACCACACCACCACCATAGTTACCATAGTATGGTAGTATGTACTATGGTAACCACCACCATAGTTACCATAGTTAGTTGGTATATACCATAGTTTCTTCCTGAGACAAGGCCTGTCCCAGCTGTGGGAACATTATAGGTCTAAGATGATGATGAAAACTTTAACAGTGACTGGCTGTTTTCTTTGTCATTTTAATTTTTGGATTTTTATGTCCTCAGACTTAAACCCAAATACCAACCCTCGCGTAGGTATCTGCCACTATTGGCTCCGATTGGCACTATTATCTAACCTGTGACATTTATAGAGTTACCTCTCCACTGTAGCTGAGTCCCGGACCGCATTCCAAGGACAGGGCCAGACGTATTGTCGCCACACACACTAGTGTATGGCCCTTTGTTTGTGTTGGTACCTACCCATATTCGTGACTAGCTGTTCTCCTCGGTTTCACTGAGAAAAAGCGTGCACTGAGAAAAAGATTCTGACTTTCCTTCTTACCTTGCAAGACCGTTTCCTTCCTTATTTTGTATTCGTTTTCCTTCCGAATCACAATTCCTTCCCTTTTGACTCAGAAAACGGTATTTGGGAAGGTCTTTTTTCTCCGTGTGTGCTACGGTTTGAGAGGCAGGAGGATTGGAACTGTGTATCGTTGCCACATTGTCTAAGTCGATGATATCAACCACTTTATGAACATGTTCTTATGGCATTGAACATACAAAGTAACTTTCTCAAGTACCTACTGATATTATTGTTCCTGTAACCAATAGAACCACATTCCTGAGTGGGCACCGGTAGACGACGCGTCGCCGAAACAACGCGCGCTTCCATTGGGAATTGGAATGTAGCTATGATTGTATACTGACCTTAAATGTGTCTGTATTTGAGGACATAATCATTCCCTTCTCCGTGAAGTTTTTCATCTGTTTTGATTCTTCTCTTTTTCAGCGTCCAACTTATTTTTTTCGGAAAATTCCACATTGAGATAAAAATCCTGACTTTCCAGTCCAGTCCAGTCTTGCTTTCCAAAACCGATGCCTTCCAAAATGTAACGTGTTCCTTCCTTATTTCACCTTAGTCTTCCATCGGAGTCAAAAGGGAAGGAAATTCCTTCTGTATTTCGATAGGTCTTTTATGCATTTTGATAAGTTGGAACAGTAGCCTAAAAAAGGGAAAAAGGTCGTATATTAATAAAGTCATGATGTATGACTTGGTCTTAGATACTAATTTATACCTACTAGGTACACGGAGAAAAAATAACTTTTGAAGTACAGAAGGAATTGCCTTCTCTTTTGGCTCAGAAGGAAAAATATGGTAAAATGAGGAAGAAAACGGTTAAATTTTGGAAGGAATTGGTTTTGGAATGTAAGATTCAGTAGGAAAGTCAGGATTTTTTTCTCTGTGTAAGGTCTAACTCTGAGCTATTTGTAAAATATAAACTTGTATAGACCTGTCTGACACCGTTAAATACGAGTAAGTTAATTAATTTTGTCACCCGTCTACACCACCATATACATATAGAGTATACATAGTTTCAGAACAAAATTAAAGAAATTCATTCATATGCACCAGAAAGGCGAAGAGATTTTTAGAAACGACACTAGTGCTATCTGACCTATATAAGACACATATCTTTATTTCATATTTCCTACATAATTATGTAAACTTTATATATTTATTTATTTTCTTTAAACATTTTTGACTTTCTTTGTACTGTTTATTTCTTTGTGGGTAGTCCTTTTTCTTTTGCTCTTGATTGGTTTATGTATTTTTAATGTTTTCTCTTGTTTGCCTGTTTTCATGTTTGTGTGTATGTTTGTACCCGTGCGTGACGTCACCTACCGGCACCAACGGAAGACCAGCGCTGGTTATAATAACCAGCATCATGCTGAGTTGGGGCCGGTTTGTGGCAAAAAACAGTTGCTATTTGTATATATTAATTAGTTAAAAAAAAAAAAAAAAAAAAAACATAAATTCCCTTTAACTACATAGATATGCATTTACACGCTTATTCTACATATAGCGTCGTCTTTCAACACAAAATATGCATTGAATCAGTAACCCCAACACGAATGCAAATTTATTTGTGTTGTAAATGCATTATCAGAAGTTGCAGACAACTTATTAGCTAAGCATAAAAGCTCTGCTTCTAACCACAAATACCAGAAATAATGGTGAACAATCATTTCGTTATCGACAAAGCTATTTCCAAACAAACAGACGTGTTGTTTTATGGTCATTTCTAAACAACTTGTAACAAAATAAAGGTAATTTGTCCACAAAAGACACAAACTTAAATAGTCAAAAAGACAGTAAACAAGGAACAATTTGTGGCTTAAATTGGTCCCCGCAGAGACACCCGCATCCAAAATGCTTTCACCATAAAATTTAGCACTGTAACTAAGCAGAAGTCAATCTTTTGTACAATTCACAATAAACTGTACATTTAGTTTTGTCAAATACAATGAAGCGTATCCTAAAAATTGTGAAAACAATTGTCTAAAGCCCCCCGCGGGTCGAAATTCGTAATGACAAAGAAAGGTGTAACAAATCATTCTGAATTGCAGATGAAGTAATTTTCAACTTTATGCCAAAGCCATACAGATTTATCGGTGATCAGAAATCGAACGCAAAGTTACATAGAAATCAAAATTGTCAATGCTGCGCTTAGGATAAAACAAACACGGTTAAACCTTTTCACAATGAGATAGGATTGAATTTCCAAAAGCAGTTGAAGTAAAGGATAGTTGTTCCGAAAAGCTCAGTGTATTTATTTTTATTTTTCGCGTGCAAAGGATCATTACTGTGCATTGTTGTGTAATTTCACACGTTTGACGACACTGCGGGCATTTTGAAGGGAATTTAGCTGGAATTCTGAAGAATGGACGATATGAATAAGGAATCGTATTGTGGGTAACTGTTTTGGTCACAGTGGCATTCGGTTACCGCCTACCGCTAAATTTGCAAGAAATCGTCTTATAAAAGGAGTGCCCACGGGCGCTCATCTTGCTCCACTTTTGTTTTGTAATCAATACAATAGATTTGAATTATTGGAACATCGTAACATTCGTAACTAACAAAGTATATGTTTATAAATTAATTCGAAACTTAGAAAAATCTTTGTTTTGGAATTATTAAACGTTGTTATGTGAAACAACTAAATTAATCATTTACCTATTCAAATTACTGTTAAAATACAACTATTATATAAAATAATTCAATCTTAAGCTTCTTTTTCAAATTATCAACCAGAACTTTGCAACGTTTACATCAAACAGCCATTGATATAAAATCAGGCAGGTGTACTTTTTGTCCCCAAACAATAAATCTCCAACTATTTGCCTGACAATGTGACAATAGACGTGCGTGCGCGCAGTACCATGTTGCATAGCTGCATCGCTGGCCAATTGAATGATTTGTGTAATGTAAGTTCCACTTTTATAAAATTAAATTCAACTCATGTCTAGTGAGTGACTTTAGTGGACTTAGGATGCTGAAAACTTTATCTTCTCTTTTCAAAAGACAAAATACACGGCATTTTGTAGCTATGGACTATAGCTAGGCCAAATCGTTCGAGGAACCGATAATAACTGGTGGGGAAGAAAGGTTCTCGAGTGGCGACCACGAACCGGAAGACGATCTGTAGGCCTTAACTAGGTGAAACGACGTCATCGTAAGTTAGAAGAAGCCGATGCGATGGATGGAAATCGTTTATGAGGAAATGTATGTTTAGCAGTGGACGTCTTCAAGCTGATGGTGATACAATAATCAATGCATTGAGAGTAATTAATCAAAAGCTTGATAGCTAAGTTTTAAAATTGAAATGTAACTCTAGAGAGCAAAAAGTGAAGCTAACAACGATTCAGACAGTATTACTTATAAAGACTCGTATAACTACATAAAACGGCTCCAACTACGTCTACAGAATAAATATAACCACTATTATACAAATGTAAGAAAGAAAATGTTCTTCGGATTAACGAAATGTACCCGCAATATTCAAATAAAATAACCTCTCCCACAATCAAGTAAAAACCTCAATGAGATTTAACAAGCAAGAATAAAATATCGACTACCAAGCGACTGTTGGACTCAGACCATTTTAACGAGACCTGCAACTCTTGACTCCGCTCGTTAAAAATATTTCACCGATCCAGTCCCAAGAGTGTCAGGATACAGTGGTCAAGTATTATGCCTATTTTATTATAGAGAAGGTTTTTGTACAATTGAAAACGGCTGATTCGAATCGAAAATGTGGGAAGTCTCGAGGGAAAATCCTTAGAAATAAGAAGGGTGACAAAGTTATATTACAGTATTTTCTACTTGGATTTGTTTAATAATAGAGTATTAAAAGGAATGGTAGTCATCTGCGTAAAGAGCAATAAAATAGCGGCGTTTTAACTGTGTGGGTGTAGGTTATAAATAAACTAATTCACTTAACATATCAAGCTTTAATTTTCAGTATGATCCGCTGGAGACTAATGCCAATTCCATGAACAAAGCAAAGCTAAAGCCAAAGTAAAGCTTCACAATCAATTGATAGAAATGTCAGGTAACATTGTAGTAAATAATGCCCAGCAAATCCAATATCAACCTAAAATATATTTCACATTATCGCTCTGACCTTCTGCGGGTAGACTTGGGTAGAGGGACTCGATAAATGTTATTTGCATTGAAGATTTCAATGATATAAGACTTTCTACCAGTACTGAAACAAGGTGAATTTATAATTGTTTAACAGATCATTTTAGATCGAAACGTGAGCTAGGCTTCAAAAGTCAATCAAGCGAAATCAGTTTTGAGAAAGTAATTTCCAAGGAAGAGAGAAGAAATAGATGTCTTTTTAACCCCCGACGCAAAAAGAGGGGGGTTATGTTTGACGTGTCTGTCTGTTTGTCTGTAGCAGCGTAGCTCGCGAACGAATGAAGCGATTTCAATTTAGTTTTTTTTTTGTATGAAAGTGAGTTACGGGCGAGTGTTTTTAGCTGTTTGATGTAAATCGGGGGGGGGGGGGGGTTATTTAACACGCTTTCAACTAACTAATTTTAATTTTCTTCAAGTCAAGCATGCTCTGTGATTGACATCGCCATCAGGTGAAACTGTGTGCCAATGTTTATCTTTTGATAATAAAAAACCGGCCAAGTGCGAGTCGGACTAGCGCACCGAAGGTTCCGTACAAACTTGTTTATTCTTTTGTCATTAAACCACATATTCACGGTTTTCAGACTTGTTCCTTTACATGTGCTGTCAGTCCTTGCTTCATGCTAATTTAATGATTCTAGGTTAACCCACTCGTATAGGTTTTGATTCCCTATTGAAATCGCAAATTTTGAAAATATAACATTTCGAAAAAAACTTTTAAAACTCCACATTTTAAGTGACCAGTCATTACTTTTGTAGTCTTCATAATCTTTGGCCAGACTTGCGATGATTGTTTGTTTAGTTTTTACTTACCTACCCTACTTAATAATTGTTTTTAGTTGTAACGCCTGCATGCTCCAAGGCAAAAATGTACCCTACTTTATAATTATTTTTTATGTTTCTCTAATAAGTGAACTATGTTCTTTTGAGAAATAAATGTCTTAAACCAGAAAATATGCGACATAAACAGTCATATCTTTTGATCGCGTTGACTTACAACTTTGATTTTTCAAAGCTGAATGCGACCGTAAATTCAAGTATTTGATATAAACAACTTGATACTTTAAAGCGTTCTTGAGAAAAATGGTCTTCTGGTTCTGGTTGGATGATGTACATGCTCCAATACTACATAAATATGAAGAATTTAATATGAAGCCGCGAATCGGTCCCAATGTCTTTCGAAGAGCCTTTCCTTCCGCTATTAAGACACGGTTCAGGTGACTTTTGGTCAACCAAAACTGTACTGCTGAAAATTTGCAACCGAGTATCAAAACTCAAGTCCCGAACGAGACTAGCAGATTTCCAAGTAGATTTTTGATAGAATCAACAGTGGGCCGATGTGGAGTGGTGTCGATAATGCCCCCTCTTAGACCGCGCCCTGAATGCAAACTCAAATTCGGTTGGTTCGGAGAGCCGCCCGACAGCGGAAAACTTATAGATTGTTATTCCAGAAGGGTACCAAATTTGGTTACAGGATTTATATTCCGTTATCAGATTTGCCATTCAGATTTACCGCTGAGGGAAAATGGTGTTTGTTTGCGACGCTTACGGCAAACCAACTATCAGTAGTCCTGTATTCATTTCGATACATTTTGCAGTGTTTCTGAAAGGATATAATGCCTCATCATCATCTTCATCATCATTGTTGACGTTGGCCTTCAATCCGTGGGTTTGAATCCTTACAACAACCTTGAGCTTTCGGTGAAGGAAAACATCGTGATGAAACCATAGCTTGGAGCTACCCAACTATTTTCAATCTCGTCTGGATACTGGATAACCCTCTGGTCAAGAATCTGTCAGCAAGCACTTATCGGTGTGTTCCATCAGCCATCTGAGAGCCAGTTTCCAATCCAGGTGTAGCGTGACACCACCTTCGACCACATCGTCAATGAAATTGAGTTGTGGACAAAAACGAATTGAATTTGGTATTGTAAATACGTGAGACATTAAAAACGGACGAGCACTATTTCATTTTTCACTAGAAACTAAAAATGCTAAATATGTCAAAATTAAAATAATCACTCTGTTGGCCACAGTCTTTGAAGCAGAGTAGAGTAATAAAATAGAATTCCTTAGCAATATCAAAAATTTCACAAACAATAAACGCATTCCTTTGTCATAGAAAATTAAATTTACGACCGTGTCATTGTTTAAGCACCACATTTAGATGTCACTAAAAAGCATTCCCAGTGCCGTAAATCACGAGTTCAATTTAAAAAACAGGTTCCGTATTATTTTCGTACCGTTGTCTCAACCTTTAGTGGTACATAAACTTTATTGTAACAATGAACACTTGACTTTTGAGTCTTACGAAACACACGCGAAGTCTTTTCTACTAAACAAAACCATTTAAATAGACCCATCGCTCAGTCAAAGATGTTTCGCGACACAGTTCGATTTATACTGGAGGGTTGACAGCAATACGATTTCATAATGAAATAGAATTTATTGTAGGTACTTACACATATTGTTATCATGTAGGCTGAGACGTCGTTACAAACAATAAAAGTAATTTTTACGAGTGGCAACCCTATTTGGTAATAAATTAAAACGTTAGATAGGGTTGGAAACTTGCCCCGATGCTCAGAGATCTAAGTTTTGTCGCCGTTCTGGGTTGCCATTATTAAAAGATGGTGCAAGTGCGATTAGCGCTTTAAGTTTTAGTAGTTGACAATTCCACAAAGAAATTCTATTGTTTTTAATAGTGTTTTCACATTTTAACAAATATTGTCAACAGTTATTGTCTGACTTCACGTATTGTCTTTCTTCCACTGAACCTATCATAGAATAAGTACTTTATAACGCGATAAAATAAACATGTAGTCACAAATAAATCAGTGCTTATTTATGCCCATGAAAAACATTTAAGATTATTTTCTAGCGCCAATGAAGCGCCAATGTTTAAACCATTAAAAATGTAACATTTTTTTTTTTGTTTTGTTATGGCGTCACACGATTAGTGTATTTGCCAGTGTCAAGTATAAAAGATTTCAAACTCAGAGAGTTGAATCAAGTTTAAATGATGATGGTGATGACGATGATGAGATGATGGGATGAGGATAGTGTTTAAGTAAAGTAGTGGTGCTTTACTTAAACTTTACACGGACTTTTTTGGAGCAACTTGAAAAGTCACTTTCACAACTTTATTTCAATTTCCCACACTTGTACACATTAACGAACACATAATGGTTAATAATCCACCAATATTACACATTATCACTCGAAGAAAAACAAGTTTTGGAAATAAAAACAAAATTTTCACGTTGACAATTCGATTGCCGTCAAAAAAGTCAAATGTAACATTTAAAAAACATCTTCAATCCTAAGCCTAGGGTTGGCCCTGATTCGGTGTGTACACACTACAGTTTTGTCAAGCACCCCAAATTAATTTTTGAGAACAAAATCCATTAGCGAATGAAGCTTTTTTACGCATTGTTTAGGGTTGTCCCATAATTTACGCACAAAACCCGATTGAAGTCTTTTCTAAACTGCAGGGCGGAGAATACACATTGTAAACCATAGTAATTTTGCATTGGCCGGAATTGTCTGTCGACTTTATTGTGGAAGCAATAAAGTTGCTAATGGTTAGTATTTTTGCGTAATAGTTTATTTTTAGTGGTGGCAATAACCTGTTGTCTTGTCAACTCTATGATTTATACGCGCAATTGTCTATAGTTCGATGCGTGTAAAGAGAATTTCTATTTGTACCGGTACAGTGCACAGTTTTTGTATTTTTTGTCTGGTTTAATTATTTGGCATTGTTATGGCGGTGGCATTTATGGCACTGTATTTATGGCCAAAGGGTGTTGCTGTTTGACGTTTGAGAAATTTTTGGGTTTGGTATTTTGCGTGTTTATTTCAATCTTACTTACTGACTGCTTCATAACTCTTAATATGCGAATTAGTTGAATTCTGAAAGTGTTTTTTTAAAGATTTTTGTATGAAATCAAGACCCGCCTTTTATTGACTTACCCGTGCGGGGCGTGTCACTAGTATTTGATAAAACTACGCGTAATGAAACGTAGAATTCTATAATATTAGTCTATGGTTAATTAGTACTTACTTGTAAATTCCAGAGCGATATACACGGAGAAAAAAGACCTTCCTAAATACCGTTTTCCTTCTGAGTCAAAAGGGAAGAAATTGTGATTTAGAAGGAAAACTAAAGTAAAATAAGGAAGGAATCGGTCTTGGAAGGTAAGACTCAGAAGAAAAGTCAGATTATTTCTCTCAGTGTAGTGTGTGTGTATGTGTGTCAATTCGAATTTAAATTCGATAAATAAAATAACGTTAACTAAAAATAAATAAAATTTCTTCTTAATATAATTTTAGGTGAGACTTACCCTGCCGTAAAAACGTGTTAGATTTTTTTTTATACATATATACTAGCTCAATATTTTCTTGTAATGTTTTAAGTGTTCTTTGTTTCACTCACCCAAGTTCAATCAAAATGGAATTCCAATTTTCTATCTAAAATCATCCGCACACAAATAAAAAAGAAACATTACCGACAAACGTTTCATACGCAACAAAACCAACAATGTATCGTCATATTTACAAGTTATTAAAAAGCGAATAAAGGCCAGCATCCACCGGCCATTCGCAAACAACGTGAGCTATTGTTTCGCGCATCAGCTGTGTACATCGGCCTTAATGCCCCATTCTATATTCATGTTGGATAATCCACACAATGACGTGTGTGCGACGATCAAAATAATAACTATAAAAATACAATAAGCAGCTTATACGTGTTGCGTGTGTACAGTTCTGTGCGCGACTGTACGGAAGGATTTATGCGATACTAGCTGTGCCCCGCGGTTTCAACCACGTTATCCGACAGGAATCTTTTTCCGGGATAAAAATTGGTTGTCTGTAAAGTCGGTTTACTGACGATAGTTGAACGTGACAACGTCGATTGGCCGATTGTGCTTCTTTGTCGCTCGTTCCGCGCTCTCGTTTGCACTTCAAGCCTTACATGGAACGCCTCAGAGCGAGGTAACGCCGCATGAGTCATGTTTTTTTGTGCGTGCAGCCGGCTCTATCGAATTATAAGACGTTGTCACGTCAAAAAGTAGCCGATGTTTAGTTAGTCTAAGGTGGCACTACGTTACATGGATTGGAAAGTGTCTCAGATTCTTAGCTGTAATTTTCTAGTGAAGAAGTCTCTCACTCACTCACAAACTTTTACATATTCTATAATAAAAGCGTGATAAGTGGGAAGTTCTAATAAACTACAGAACAATATTGCAGAAGCAAAGGATCCGGTTGCTAGAAATAAAAAAAAGTTAAACTTTTAGAGTACGAAAATACTATAACGCTTTTGCCCACGACTGTATGTTCTGACTATTCTACATTCGAATTTTGAACTTCGAACACTAAATCCGTTTCAAAATGGCGGCTCTTTGTTACCAATTAGGTGAAGTGTACCAGCGAAGATTAAATCCTATTGCATGCTTTGTGAGCTCAATTATAAAATGCTTTTGCACCATATTGTGTGCACAAAACGTTTATAAAATCTATTGTGCGAGCACCTTTATAGTTTATTGTTATATGGATTAAGTTTTGGGTAAATTGGGTCATCTTTTTTTAAAATCGAAGCCGCGCGTGACTAACTCAAGTTATTTATTTTATTACTAGTAACCTTCACGTGGCTTTGCTCGAATGAACGTTGACATTTTTCAAAACAATGTGTTGCCAAGCATCTATTAGTGTAACCAGGCGTAGCTTTCGGTCAAATGCTAGTAAAAAACTCATTTGACACCTTTATTGAGTGATTATCAAAAAACACTCTCTTAGTGCACCTTCCTTACTTCAATTTAAGTGCTCCATTGTCCCTCATACTTGTAATGTGGAACAAGCTCCCCCCACAAGTCTTTCCGCAGTGCTACAGAATGCAGTCCCTCAAGATGGGTGTGAAAAGAGTTCTTTAAGGTCGGCAACGCCCCTAGTGTTGCGAATGTGTTGCGAGTGTGTGTAGTTGACGGTGACCGCTTACCATCATGCGGGCCGTCTGCTTGTTTGCTACTCTATTACATAAGTAAAACCATACTACCAAAGAAGGGTTTCTAATCCTGTGTTGGGTTTGCACCCTGGCGTCATATAACCTAGAGACTCAGAGCGCAATTCAAATGAGGCTGTTGGAACACACCAGTAGGTGCTTGGTGACAGATACTTCATAAAGTTGGTAGCTAGTCGGACGAAAACTAAAGAATGCCTTCCACCGAGCTCTACTTGTACCTTTTCTATCATCCCTACTTTTTTAAATATTATAAATGCAAAAGTAACTCAGTCTGTATGCCTCGCTTTCACGCCTAAACTACTGAAACGATTTAAATGAAATTTTGTACGGAGATAGTTTGAACCCTGAGGAAGGACATAGGATACTTTTTATCGCGATAAACTGTAGCTCACGTGGGTGAAACCGTCGGGAACAGCTAGTTCTACTAATAAAGCTCTTAGCTAGCTTGCTTTTCTCACATATAAAAAAACTTGTCAAAAACTCCTTACGATTCGTAGGTATTTGAAAGGATAAATTTATTTACAAACCACTGTACTAACTTTGTAAGCTTTTTGGATTTCTTTGGTCAATTCGGTCTTCCTGTTTACAGATACTATCTTCCAGGAAATAGTGAACTGGTTTCAACCGGTTTGCAAACAGTGGCTAAGCCAATTTCCAGTTAAAAAAAAACTCCATAACTTCTTACGATTAGTTCTCACAAGTTTTCGTACAGCTTTGGTCTTTTATGCCTACCGGCCACTGTGTGTACATACTACCTAGGCAGTTAAAGAAACCACAAAAAAACACAAAAGTCAATTGTGTGACGTCATATTAGGGCCGCCACACACAGCTGTCCTTTATCTCCTCTCCGATCTAAAGCCGATGTTGTACTTAGCGAAAATACTCATTTTTATCTTAAACTGAGATCTGGTTCTTCCCTAATCTGTCTTTTGTGTATGTATGTTTGTTTGTGTGACAGAGTGAGGGGGTTTTTGTGCAATTAGAGGCGGACAGATTACCGTGGGGTGTCAATATATGATCGTCGCTATTAAGGATCTTGAGATTGGTTCTTTTGATCGGTAAGAAGCTTTTTTATTTGGGGAAATGGACAATTATTTTTGTGATGATACGGATAAGAGTTTATGAACATGTTTATGAGTCTTTGGCTAGTGAAATTGCAGGACCTTGTAAAACTTTGGGTGCTTGTACAAACTGAGTTTTTAAACCACGAAGGCTTCCGTCGCAGTCAGCGACAGACGTCCTTGCCCTCCGAAGCACAGAAGCGCTCAGTTTTTTTTTTGACGTGACAACGTCTTATAATTCGATAGAGCCGGCTGCACGCACGAAAAAACATGACTCATGCGGCGTTACCTCGCTCTGAGGCGTTCCATGTAAGGCTTGAAGTGCAAGCGAGAGCGCGGAACGAGCGACAAAGAAGCACAATCGGCCAATCGACGTTGTCACGTTCAACTATCGTCAGTAAACCGACTTTACAGACAACCAATTTTTTACTATTTACAGGGTAGTGTTTGACCACAAGTCATCTGACGCTAAGTGACGATGTGGTCGCAGATGGCGCCGCGGTTTAGTTAAGTGTTTTTATTTTGTTATTTATATCCAAAACGATTGAAAAATATATTAATATATCATTAGTAGGGATACGATTACCGCCGAAATCAAGCTCCGCTACTAGCGCTTCAAAATGAATCCCAAATCAATGACCAATGAATGATGTCGAAGTTATCGCGCCCGCTCGGTGGGCGAGCGTCTTGGCCAACCCTGCCTCCATTCACCCCCGATCTGCGGATGACAGTTCACCTAATTGATTGTTTTTCATTTTTAGGGTTCAAGAACTATATACCTACGGTAGGGTCTCGCTAACCCGAACACTTTAACACCCAAAATTAATAATCCATTTTTCGCGGTTTTGGATCGATATGTCAATCAATCAACAAGCTTTACTACTAAAATGACATATTATATGATGACATGACATATCAATCCAGAACCACGAAAAACGGATCAGGATCGGTTATTGATTTTGGCCGTTAATTTTCACCCTTTTCGGATTATAGTAAGTGTGTCTTATGCATATTGTAAGTATTTAAAAAGTTGTTTATACATACATCTTTTCTTTGATGTTAAAGCCATGATTCAAATGCATAAAAATCGTTAGAGAAATTCACAAAATGGCGGAACGACGCACGATAAATTATTTCTCTATATACCTAAGTATGTTTATCGTTGTCTAGTACCCATAACACAAGTTTCGAGCTTAATTTGTTGTGTGCAATTGTCACGATATTTATATTATATATATATTATAAACGAGACGAAGTCGAAGATGGTGCCACGTTTTGGGAACTGGCTCTCAAGTGAGGCAACCAGAACGTACCAATAGGTACTTGGTAAATGATTCTAAACTTCAGGGTAGTAGATAGTCAGGCGAGCATTAGAAAATGCCCTACCACTAAGCTATAGTTTCATCACGATGTTTTCCTTCACTGAAAGCTCAAGCTCATTGTAGGATTCGAACCCACGACAATCGCAAACTGACTTAGCTACCACTGAGCCATCATCGCTTCAAACCCTTTATGATACTAAAAAGAAAAACCAAAGTGATTTTTCTTTTCTTTATTTGTTTTAGGCACGGAACCCTACCCGTGTTGCAATCGCAGTTAACGCGTTTGATTTATTTTCTCCCAGTCCTTGTGGGATGCTCGCTTGTCCAACAACTTGTGATTGGTAATTCAACTATTTAAATTGAGAATAGATTGGAAATATGCAAATGGAGGTTCGATTTTGATAGGTCTTCGGGTGATAGTTAACTTTTTAGAAATGTTCTCTACTGGTGTAATAAATCTAAGTACATAGTTTTATAGAGAACGTTAGTAGTCCAGTGTCTGATTTTATAAGCATAAATCTGAGTATGATTAAAAATACCTTAAATAATACCTTTTTTTTGTTTTTTTTTTATTTGTTATGGCGTCACACGTTTAGTGTATTTGCCAGTGTCATGTATAAAATATTTCAAACTCAGAGAGTTGAATCAAGTTTAAATGATGATGGTGATGATGATGATGAGATGATGGGATGAGGGTAGTGTTTAAGTAAAGTAGTGGCGCTTTACTTAAACTTTACACGGACTTTTTTGGAGCAACTCGAAAAGTCACTTTCACAACTTTATTTCAATTTCCCACACTCGTACACTATAACGAACACATAATGGTTAATAATCCACCAATATTACACATTATCACTCGAAGAAACACAAGTTTTGGAAATAAAAACAAAATTTTCACGTTGACAATTCGATTGCCGCCATAAAAGTCTAAATAATACCTTATATAATTTTTTTCGAAAAAAAAATACCTAAGCCGAATGCACTCGGATCGCTGGGCAGGCTCATCACGCAGTGGGTACCTGAGGATGGGCGACGTCGCCGAGGCAGGCCCCGAAAAAGATGGCGTGATGACCTTGACTCATTTGAGGAGCGGTAGCTTGAGGTTGCTGGGAATCAAGATATCTGAAAAAAACATGGGGGGGGGGACCTTTTCCCAGCAGTGGGACAGTATACTTAGGTTCCAAAAAAAAATATTATCATTATGGAAAAAAATTGTACTTACTGCAATCTTGCAAATGATGTATTTAAGATTTTACTTATTATTCTTGTAGTTACAAAATAGAGCTGTGCTAAAGTTACATCCAAATCAAACACCTCCAAATTTCACGCTAAAAACTGTCACTAACCACGCTTTGTCCGCCGCTCACAATCTCAAACAATTTGTCATAGATTCGAGAACGGTCTCTAGGATATTTTTTGCACCATATCGTAACGGAGTAAATGGGTCTGACCATAACATTTTCCAGAACGAAATAATTATCTGCATTGTTTAAACAATGAAGATGTCTGGACATCACTATTATGTCGTTAGTCGTTAACAGCCATCTCTAGTGCGGCACCGAAACAGCATGATACCATTATACACAAAAACCGATTACAAACCTTATCGCGCACGGTTTAAAGTTGATATTTCTCTAGGAAAAGTTTGAAACAAGGTAACCTTGCAAGCTACTCTAACCGTTTCGTTACTAAGAACTTCAATAGAAAAGAAAAAACAAATAGAAACTGAGAAAAATCAAAAGAAATGTCCACAAACAGTTTTGTCCTAAAACAATAGGTGTAACAACGTGTCTGTGCGTTAGAAAAGACTAGTGAGCAGCCCCGACTTCGCTGAGGTAGCAAAGACTTTAATGATCAGAAGTTTTGTCAAAACGGTTACATGTTATAAATTTATTTATTTATTATTATATCATATTAGACGGCGAAAGCCAATTCAAAAGTAAAAAAAAACAATGGTACCTAATAGAAAAATAAAATTACCAATTTATTTTTTTACTATTTACAGGGTAGCGTTTTGACCACAAGTCACCTGATGTTAAGTGACGATGTGGTCGAAGATGGCGCCACGCTACACCTGGACTGGGAACTGACAAAACAAGACAAAACACCAAATAAATATAATCAAATTAACGTCAACATAATAGTGTCACAATTCACAACTATGCAACGGCACCTAAAATACATATCTAACTTACTCCGATGGCTCATCGACCCAAAGTGTGTCTTGGCCTCCGAAACCAGAGAGCGCCACTCCTATCTATCTTGAGCGATTCCAGCCCAGTTCAGGGCCTGGAATTCGCGTAGGTACATATTATAAAGGAAACTAGAAACTTACATTTCTTTCACACATTACATCAACTACTGTAATCAAACCGTTCAGCCAGCGTAAGCTGAAAGCAGACAGTTGTTACATTTTTCTCCGACGTTTACAAATATCGTGATTTCTTACTGATAATTCTACTTTATCAGAATGAAACATATCATATGACATTCAGGGATAATGTAGCTTTCTATTAGTGACATAATTTTTGTGATCAGATCTTTAGTTTAGAAGTTTTCTATATCCAAACAAACAAACAAGTTTTTAACTCCTTTTAATATTGACGTATACATAAAGTGTATAGATTACGGTATACCACAATGGACGCTCTTCCGAAGGACTAAAGAAACAACAGCTAGACGATAATGTCATAAACGGACTCTTAGGAATGTGTCTTTTCTTTTATAATGCCTCTCTATTGTTGTAACACGTCATAAAAATTAACTTTAAAACGATCGGCAAAAGCTTTGATGGTAAGAGATATTGCTACAAGCATCCAATGTTACAACGTCACAAAATCCACGCATCCATTTCCAAATATAATCTCTAACTCGATGGTATTCGGTAGAGTTTCGATTGATTTAGGTTATAAAGTTAAGTGGATAGCTGTGAAACGTAAGTCTTTTGTCTAAACAATTACAACGTGTATTGTAGCAGGCATTCATTTGTGTTTCTTGTTCTATTGATACGTGTTTTTGTTGTCTGGGTGTCCGAACCACATCATAAATCAGTCGTTACGAGAAAATGGGTAGTTTGCATTTGTTTATCGGCTTGTTAACCAATTTTGAACTCTAATGTAATAAAGGTATTGTTTATGTGGTAAATAAGTTTGCGAAAAGTAAGTCTGGTTGTGTTTGTTCGCGAAATAATACTCTAATCGTGATGTTTTCATTTTGAACATGTGAAGAGTCACACAATGATTATGACTAAGACTTTCAACCATCGTCGTTTCATAATATAGTTTTGTCTTGTTTTCTTTATTAATTTCCTTTGTTTCTGACATAAAGTTTTTGATTACGAAAAACAAAAGAAGGAGATTCCCAAGTTGACGTGTATATTTATATACTTAGGTATAATTTATAAGAGTCTGTCGCCAAGCACCTATCAGTGTGTTTCGTTTCGGTAGCCTCATTTGAGAGCCAGTTCCCAATCCAGGCGAAGCGCGGCGCCACCTTCATCGTCACATCGTCGCTTAATATTAGGTGTCTTGTGTTCAAAAGCTACCCTGTAAGATAGAGTACTGAGATGGCGCAACCACCCAAAGTGAGTTTTGTCCTCCGATAACAAAAGACGCCACTTCGGTCTGTCCTGCGCCACCTCCTGCCAGTCCTCCACCTGGAGCTCACTATGCAGTCGCAGCTTGAAGCAGTCGATCTTGACTGCTTCAAGCTCAGGCTGTCCGTGTTTAACCAGCCTAAGTAGCGCTTTAGCGAAGCTTATAGCAGGAAGTAAGATGAAGACACATTATCAAACATTATAAAGACGTCAGTTTCGTAAATGCCGTTATTCTGAAGTACAGGAGTAAATTGGCTATTGATCGCACAATAGCGGTTGATCACTGATCGCGGTAATCAGGTGCCACAGTGAGTGGTAGGGTGTTTACGCGTGTAATTACATTTATTCACGTATTCGGTTATTGACCAGTCGGAGTTAAATGTAGCTGTCAGATGTAATCAGTTGATATGCAAATGGTGTGAGATGTTTTAGACAGTTTTTTTAAAGTAGGGGAACCTGTTGTACCTTGACACCCTTTGTACCTAGAGCCACTTAGTTTTTTGAAATGGTCGCGACTTTTTTCCGTCTCTTTGAGTATGGTATAGTGAACTTTGACAAGAGTAATCAACATGATGTTAGTTGCAGGCGGCTATTGCATCGAGTTTGCATGGGAGGTCAATTTAACGTTTTCGGTGCAAAAAAGTAAGATATTTCATATTTTTCATTTCTTTCATTACTTCTGTTATTTACTACATAAATTTTTAAAACCATTTGATTTAAACAAGTACTTTAGCCAAGTTTAGAATGTAGTATGCTTATTTGAGTTAATCTTAACCTCCATATTTACATGTGCGAATAAACATAAAAGGGTAGGGGTGTTGTACCTTGACCATAGTAAAACAGTTGTACCTTGGTCATATGGTCAAGGTACCTACATCCAAATGTATTCTTGTTAATTCAGTTTAGGAACGCACATACTTATTATTTTGTTGTTTTTTATACAGGTAAAATGCCTCGTAGCAATAACAACATCAAACGGACTCCTATTGCTAAAACAGCACTTTCTAGTGCTACTAAACTAGTTAAAGAAAAAAAATTCTGAGGGACTGCCAAACATTTTAACTTGTCAAGATGTACTTTAAAGAGGTATTATGAAAACTACTTGAAGACTGGTAAAGATGCGAGCAACCTTCATGATAATTTAGCCGTGAAAAAAAGTTTTTAAAATGTTTAAGTTAGGTGTTACGAAAAATATTGATTTCATTCATATAAATTCTGTTAATTAATATGTCATAGATATTAGATAAGATTATAGACGTGTTGAAGCTGGAAATAATAAAAATATTTGCTATTTGTAGAGAAATATGGATTTTATTTGATGAGTTCTAACTATGACCAAGGTACAACATAGACGGATCTAGGTACATCACCACTGTTGTACCTTGATCAACATTCCAAACCTTTTTTAGTTCATGTAAAACCTGTAAAAAGGATGATCTATGCTTTTGTATAATTTATATTATGAACCACATTAGTTCGTCTAACAGCTAAAATTTGTTTCATCGCAATAGTTATAACCGCTGTTTTTCAAAAAAATGTTGAATGAAAAAGTGACCAAGGTACAACAGGTTCCCCTACGTATTTTCTGGTGTGTGTTTTTCTCTGGATCTTACGAGGCAGCGTTTGGCCGTTAGTCACTTGATGGTAATGGGCTGGCTTCGACAATCTTACCCCCCAAGCGATTTTTTGAGGTGCCCCCTCAACAAACGTTAGAAAATCGCTGAAAATAATCAGGGCAGTATTTGCAAAAATATGCCTAATTAACTAACTAACTAACTGAGAGCCAAACGACCCAAAGTGAGTCTTGGTCTTCGATAACAAATGATGCACACTTTGGTCTGTCCTCCTGCCTAAATGTCATCTAGATTTTTTTAATATGCAGATGTTATTAACAAGTCTTTGTTATTTATAGATCAGGAGAAAATGGATGTTAAATTAAAAAAGGGGACACTGCACAAATGTTTCATCATAAAAGTTTTATTTTTGTTTTTTTTTAAATCTTATAATTGCATTAAATCTTATAATTACAGAGAAAAATTGTTGTTTTCATCCCCAATTTTCAGCTTCATCTCGGAATCATAAACGAAGTCGTGGTCGAAGGTAGTGGCTACGCCGTTGTCACGTTAAAACAGTTATTGAGCACAATAAATAAATAGTCAAAGATAGGAGCATAAAGACTTTTAATACTATTAAAAGGCTTGTCAATCAAAAATTCGCTTATTAGAAATTAGAATAGGGATGTTAACACTAATTACAAAATAATGTTTAATCTTACTTTTATGTTAGTTTGTATTATTAGGATATCGAAAAACATATTTTTGTATTTTAATATAACTTAATAATTTAAATAAAATTATTTTAAATGCTACATTTATAATCTTTTGTCACGTGACTGCAAACACCAAAAAGAGCTTCTTACGTCACTAACCACTCAGGCGATTTGTGCTTCGATGGTTGCCCGCGCGTCGGTAGCCGCGGGTCGGCGTCGGGGGTCGGCGCGGTGGTATGGTTACGAATCGCGACCATCGTGTTTTTCGGTCAGTGACGTCATGTCAGTCACGTGACAGTTATAGTATATATTATGGTAAACAAGAGTCAATCTTTAAAATAATAGCAATTCCGAAAAATGGTTAACATCCCTATTGATTGTGTTCATAGTGTGATTCAGCTTCTTTATATTGGCAATAAAGTGAATATTTTTTTTTAAACCTATGTAATACATAACTTTTGCAAATTGAGTAATAACAAAATGCGAAAAGTTGTTCGAAAAAATTACTTAACTTTTTTTGCGAGTAAAGCTTAAGACAAAAAAAAAGTTTTCTTTGTTATGGTTACGCAAGTTACGAAAGGTTATTTCATATTGAATTTTTTTTCAACCATTATGTAAACGATTTGTTTGGAGAAATTGAGTTAGGCATAATGTGAAAAATGCAGAAGTTTCGGACAATGGTTGGAAATGTCGAGGATTTTTTTGTTCGTTTTATACTAACAAGTTTTTAATTGTTCCACGGGGTGTAATAACCAAGCAATCGTAACGTAACTTTTGCAATTAAAGTAGGCAACTTTATGAAAACATCGTTTTGTTTACAAGTAAATCTTGGGACTAATTTTTTCCTAATGAAACGTACAACGGCTTGAATATCATACTGCTATTTCGATTAAACAATACTGACCCAGTGAGAGCTAGTACATGTCGCATGCTCTTGAATGTTGTAGTTTATGGACGTGGCGGTTATTTCACGTTTTTTTGTATATCTTCATCATCATCAGCCGGTATAAATTAGTGATGATGGCGCAGTGGTAGTGACGTCGGCTTGCGATCCGTAGGACGTGGGTTCGAATCCTACAATGAGCTTGAACTTAAGGTGAAGGAAAATATGGTGATGAAACCATAGCTTGGTGGTAGGGTATTTTCTAGTACTCGCCTGGCTAGCTACCATCCTCTTGTTAAGAATCTGTCGCCAAGCACCTATCGGTGTGTTCCGGCAGCCTCACTTGAGAGCCAGTTCCCAGTCCAGGTGTAGCGTGGCGCCATCTTTGACCACATCGTCACTTAACATCAGGTGACTTTTGGTCAAACGCTACCCTGTAAATAGTAAAAAAAGTCCGCTGCTGAACATAGGCCTCCCCCCTTGAACGCCCCCATGAACGTCTATTAACCATTTGCATCCATCGGCTCCCTGCGACTCTTACAATGTCGTCGGTTCACCTAGTGGGGGGCCTACCTATACAGAACGTCTTCCAGTTCGTGGTCGCCACTCGAGAACTCTTCCCCATCGGTTGTATATCTTACAGGGTAGTTATTGACCATAGTCCATAAGTCATCTGCTGACGTTGTGTTTGTCACCGTTTTGAACAATTGCAAGTCCGCACAAAATTTCTTAAGTTGTAGGTACAGAATCATAGGCCGAGATGGAATTTGAGCGATGGTGCCCGAACGGTTTGGCGTGCGACTTACAAGACGCCGACACCGAGTTCGAATCCTCTCGGCCCCGCACCTATGAGTTAATAAGTTATGTGCGGATTTGCCATCGCTCAAAACGGTGAAGGAAAACATCGTGAGGAAACCGGCATGCCCAAGAACTGCAACATTTTCAAGGGCATGTGACATCTACAAACCCGCACTGGGCCAGCGTGGTAGATTATAGCCCATACTCTCTCTCTGAGAGAAGGCCAGAGTCCCAGCAGTGGGAACGTGGAAGGCTGATAATGATGATGACCATCGCCTTGTGAGGTGCATCACCACCACTAATTATCATTATCATCATCATCGACAGCCTGTATCAGTCTACTGCTGGACATAGACCTCTCCCAAGGTACGCCACTTAGCCCGGTCTTCGGCTCTTCACATCCAACTACTGGCAGCCACTCGTCGCAAGTCGCCGCTCCACGTCGCTCCACTCGCTCCACTTATTATATTAACTGCCAAAACAGACAGCATGTCCCCAAAATTCCCGTAAAATCTCCCGTCCTTCGACGCGTAACGCGCTAATCGCCGCAACTTTCTAAGAAGCCGCTTTGCCTTTTACAAACCCTTTGTTCAAACTCTACGATGCATTGTCACTTCTTCAAACTCTAACAGTCTTCTTTTACATCTTTATCTCGTTAAACGTAAGGTTGAAGATTGTTTAGCTTTGATGTTAAGATAAAGAGCATCCAAAAGTGTCGCGTCGTGTTTAATTAGAATTTCTTTGACATTTCTGTTTCTGTGGATAATGTAAGTACCTACCATCTTCCTTAGTTAATGGTTAAATTGTACAGTTTTAATGAGATCTTTTGAGGTTTTGAAATTATTGCTGATGCTTATATTTTGGTGGCATCGTAAGCAGAGGTACTTTTTAAAATGTTTCTCTCTTGTTTTTAATTACAATTCTAATTTTTGCAATAAGATTTAGTTTTGCTAAAGCAGGATGGATGATTTTTGGGGTTCCGTACATTTAACTTGAAGGTGCGGTAGCTAGCCAGACGAACATTAAGAAATGCTCTACCAGCTATAAGAATACATCCCTTAACCTAGTAGATCGACTAAGAACGACTAGGCAAGCATCTATATGATCACATGATTAAAAAACTGCTGGTTACAAATAATTTAATGTCATAATAACTCCCCAAACATACTATTCACGTAATTACGTAATCATCGCGGCTGGCAGATGAAAACCATCCATTGCTAATTAATGCTAACCATAAATTAATAATAACCAAAAGTTGCTGGTTAACTAAGTGAAAAATTAAACGACTGAAAGGCATAATTAACGCAGGCCCCGGTTTAATATCAATAAATTTTTAGTTTAAGACACACCCTCTTTACGACTGAGAGATGAGAAGCCGCGGAGCAGACTTAGTTTGCTCAGTGAAATAATTAGTTTTTGGCTCTATGGTGCTTTAACAGTACCACCATGCGTATAGTTTGCGATCCTACTCCTACTATAATATTATAAACGTGAATGTTTGTGAGTATGGATGGATGGATGAATGGATGTTTGTTACTCTTTCACGCAAAAACTACTGAACGGATCCGAATGAAATTTGGAATGGAGATAACTTATACTCTGAATTAACACATAGGCTACTTTTTATCATGGAAAATGGTTCCTGTGGGATAGCGGGAAGACGCAAGTGAAACCGCGGGGCGCAATTGGTAGTACTATAATTCTCCTTTTGGGATGTCTAGGAGAGATCGCTTTGAGAAATAAGACCTCCCTTTGTGATACATATGCCAGTGTTATTGTGATCATCAGCCTATTACGTTCCCACTGCTGGGACTCTGGCCTTCTCTCAGAGAGAAAGTATGAGCCACTAGTTGCTTCCCGCGTTATCCCGCAGGAACCTTTTCCCAGAATAAAAGCCTATGTGTTAATTCAGGGTATAAGCTATCTCCATTCCAAATTTAATCAAAATAGCTTTATTAGATACGGTGATACGAGGTAACAAACATTCACACACACACACACAAACTTTCGCATTTATAATATTAGTAGAATAGGATGGGATAGGATAATCTACCACGCTCGCCCAGTGCGGGTTGGTAGATGTCGCATGCCATTAAAATGTTGTAGCGCTTTTGAGCGATGGCAAATTCGCAGACACATAGGTGCGGTCCGAAATGGAATTAGAACTCGTTATCGGTGCCTTGTAAGAGGTAGGGATTACCGTTCGGTCTCCATCGTTCTTCATTAAATAGTACCACATCCGAATTTTCCCATCCCCCGACCAACTACTCGACGCCATAATTGCACAAGGCGCGAAAGCGCGCGTCGCCACCAGCGCCAACTAATTGCCATTGAAAAAAGGCGAAATCCCGTCGGAAAACATTTCCCTGCCACCTTTGATGTTGTTTTTTTCAAAAACCAACCTTTTACCCTCAAAGCTTGATAAGCTACACTACGGTATACCAGTAATAAGGCACTTTGAAAGCAGGTGTGAGTCGCGGCATAGAGATGAGTGTGAAACGAGCTTTATTCCCTCATCTCGTACAAGTCGAATGTTTCTTTTGGGGCGTTGTGAGTGGACGAACTGTAAGTTCCGCAGGTGTGCACTGCCTTTGAGGCTAATTAAATGGTATTTTTTTTCTATTTGGATGTTTAGTCTGAGGTGTAAGTAATTGGTGGGCGTCCAAGCGTTAATCTGTCTAATGATCTGTTTGGTAATAAGGAACTTGCTCTACGAAGGGCTTAGTACATAAGTGTAAAGGAAAATTAAAATAGAGCTCGCCTGACTACCTACCACTTTCGTCACCAAGCACCTGTAGTTGTAATCCAGCAGCCCCACTGGAGAGCCAGTTCGAAGTCGAAGAATTTGGAGCAGTAATAAATTGATTTAATTCGTAATACCAATGTGTGTCATCAGCTGAAGAAAAGCTTTGTTATCTGAGGAAAAACAGCAAAACTTACTCAAAATAAAAATATATAGTTTAAAAAACTAAAAAAAACACTTTAAAACGCACTCAAAAATATAAAATAATGAAATTGACTTGTATTAGTTACGATATAATGGTTAATTCAAAAAGTGTGGAGCGCTTTTTGGTTGTGTGTACTTTTATTTACCCAGTAAAAGAAGCGCTCCACACTTTTTGAATTAACCATTATATCGTAACTAATACAAGTCAATTTCATTATTTTATATTTTTGAGTGCGTTTTAAAGTGTTTTTTTTAGTTTTTTAAACTATATATTTTTATTTTTTCACTTTTTAGTCTTTTGTTACCAAGTCCAATCTATCGGACTCATCAAAAGGAATCATATGAGCCCAAACTCGAGGGGTTTACTAGTAGCCACTGCAGAGATCTCCTACCCACCTTCTGGCTGCATCATCAGACCCTCGTCACCAAGTTCAATCTATTGGACTCATCAAGACGAATCATATGAGCCCAAACACGAGAGGTTTACTAGTAGCCACTGCAGAGTTCCTCTACCCACCTTCCAGTTGCATCATCAGACCCTCGTCACCAAGTCCAATCTATTGTACTCATCAAGACGATTCATAAGAGCCCAAACACGAGGGGTTTACTAGTAGCCAGCGAAGAGATGCCCTACCCACCTTCCGATTGCATCATCAGATCAGGTCGATGATACCAAATTATTGCATTGTCACCGAGATTACATACACATACAAAGTTTCAAGTCGATACGACAATTAGAAGTAGGTGAAAATTGACTTCTAAGATTTGATTACATTGTTAGTTAGTTAGTTAGTTAGTTAGTTAGTTAGTTAGTTAGTTAGTTAGTTAGTTAGTTAGTTAGTTAGTTAGTTAGTTAGTTAGTTAGTTAGTTAGTTAGTTAGTTAGTTAGTTAGTTAGTTAGTTAGTTAGTTAGTTAGTTAGTTAGTTAGTTAGTTAGTTAGTTAGTTAGTTAGTTAGTTACAAGTCAAGCTAATAAAAGTGTTTTAAAAAAACCAGTCGAAGCGTGGCACAATCTTCAACCACATTTACGCATAACATTTGGAGGTTTGTGACCAGACGCTATCCTGTAAGATGATAAAAAGGAAGAAATCTTGAACAAGATCTGATTGCTGCTTAAAAATATGTATTTCAGAGACACTGAAATTTATTTTTAAATTTTAATATCATTCGCTAGAAAGTTATGGGTGGCCTCCTTCATAGGAAACTAAAAGGGTTGTTGTGATATTTCTGTACCTATACAACGTTTTCCTGCTACTCTCACCATATTGTTGCTTTGCTCTCCTTCGTAGCTTCTTCAATTGATAGATAGTTTCGTAATAGTTGCCCAGTAAAAAAATGACTAATAGCTGAAATGTTGAACGCAACAATAGAGTAAACGCTAATACCCTACATACAAACAATTCAATACGATGGCTAGTCAAAACAATTTGACTTGTGCTGTCACCAAAGTTTACCCTCTACCAAGTTGTTCAGGTCATTTGCACGTGTAAGACTTACCATCTCAAAACGAACTGCTTTCACCCTTGAAGCCTTTACATTTAAGGGTCATGTTTGCATGTGACTTGAGGAAGCTTCAAGATCCTGTGATCGATTGTTACAAGGCAAACGTTGACTCCCAACGGAGGTCGTACAACCTCCAAGTTACTGGAATCCTTAGACACATTCGCCAACTTGTTTAATAATTGTCAACCCTAAATACTTCATTGTTGTAAGCAAATGAAACCAATATTCGAAGCCTTATGCGTGTTATTAAATTGAAGAGGTGAACGGTTGGCTCGGTTCGGCTGCATATCAAAGGGTTTAGTTTGATTGGAAGTATTGACCTTAAAATACTACCAGCTACTACTTGTTGTGTATTGGTTTACAGACAGCCATATTGTAAGTTTGTATGAGCTAGTAGCAACAATGGTGTCGCAGTTTTCTGACCGGCTGAATACCTCAGACAGGGCTTTCCCACTTATAACTTAAGTTCATGGGGCATTTTCTAGCGCTTGCCTGGCTAACTTTGTAGCTAGTCCTATGGTCTATCAGTGTTCTCTAGCAGCCTCACTTGAGAGCCAGTTCCCATTTAAAAACTAGCGTGGTGCCACCATCGACCTCATCATCACCACTTCTATTTTCTTATGAGCATACTGGCCAACTTAACTGTCGGAATTTCCAAGCGCCCGGGTTTGTTATGTTGCAATGTCTTTTAAAGTGGCGATCAAAGAGTCTACCTCTGAAAGACTGCAGCCTCTTTGGTAGCAATGCACCTCTTTTGTTTCAATGAAACTTCTTCGCTCGGCTGGAATTTCTTTCTTTCTGTTATCTATGCTCGCCAGGTGGCTTTGAGAGACATAGACAACATTCTTTTTAAAACAAGAACACACACATTATCCCGTCCTTTGTTCTATAATGTCGGTATAGTTAAATGTGTGAGAGGACAAAAAAGTCAACGAACAATAGTTTTAACACTTCGCTTTGTCGAACGGATGCTGGCCGTCACACCTTCGCATTGTGACCGGTACCTTTTAAATAATACTCGTAAACGCCCACGGTACTCTAATTATTAAAATACCTGTACCGGCTACCTTGTTAGGGTTGCCAGGTCGCAGTGTTGGCTAGGACGTGTCTGTGCTGTATTGAGTTCTTTTGCCGGTAAGGAGGCTGAAACAGGCGTTCATCATCATCATCATCATCAGCCTTTACGTTCCCACTGCTGGGACTCTGACCTTCTCTCTGAGAGAGAGTATGCGCTGTAATCTACCACGCTGGCCCAGTGCGGGTTGGTAGATGTCGCATGCCCTTGAATGTTGCAGTTCTTGGGCTGCCGGTTTCCTCGCGATGTTTTCCTTCACCGTTTTGAGCGATGGCAAATCCGCACATAACAGGCGTTAAGATTGACGTTTTAAAGTCATACATGTTGTATTTGACTAAATCAATATTTTTTGATTTGATTTCAGTTGGCGTTTCAGCAAGGCTTGCTGAAGAATTAAAAGCAGGCTTACAAAGGAAGTGATATTTGCCTAATACTAGAATTAAGAGTTTAAATCAATAGAAAATGTATGAATAGTTTTCATCAATAGTACCGGAGGAAGATAGGAAATCTGCATTCTTCCCAAAAAATAAGTAACCTTAAACAAATACCTGCAGTCTGCTTGCAGGAAGGAATAATTCCAAGCTTTTTAAACAAAATCACTCAAGCCACGTTTAAATTTTAAGAAAAACAGAAAATGTGACGTAAATTTGTATGTAAATTTATTTATTGACAATTTACTTGCAAAATTTTGTTATTTTCTACACACACAAAAATTTAATTAGGTGATTAATACGAGTAGGTTTTTCCTTGAAAATAGTGAAGACAATATCAAAATCCACTGCGTGGTAAAGGATGAGTAAGCGGATATACCTACAGACATACAGAAAGCAATTTAGTTTTATACCATGTAGATATATTTCTATATTGATAAATAAAACAATTTTAGAATTATGGTATTATAATATATAATAAGTATCTAAAGTATGAATTCACAAAAAAATGCTTCTTTTAAAAAAGAAAAAAGATAAAGAATGCGAGCAGGAGCAGTAGCAAAGCGAGCGAACGATCTGCCTTTATGTGGTTCAAGACGGGAGTTAAAACTAAACTAACTAAAAGAACTAACTAAAAGAGCGATGTAGTACGCTAAAGAGCTGTGAACTGAACTAATAGATACCAGTCACGAACTACTATGCACAAGACTACAAACTACACCTCTTTTGTTATTTTCCGCATTATTAGCATTGGTCGAAAACAATTTGTGGCTAAAAAAGCGAATTGTCCAGTGACATGGCAACAGATGCGCACGCGTTGAAATCTTTTGTGCGACGCTTTTGTTTCGGCCAAGCATGACCACGTCCAATCTTTGCAATCGCTTTGTTGGAGAGGCCTAAATAGCTTGGGCTAAGTGTAACTTGTGTAATAAGAATTAAAAAATGGCCATTTGCTCAGTGGTGGTGCAATAGGATGAGACGAAGGATCCGGGTGTGAAATCTACTTTTATAAAACACTTTTATTAGCTTAACTTTTAACTAACTAACAATGTAATCAAATCTTAGAAGTCACCTACTTCTAATTGTCGTATTGAAATGAAACTATGATATGTAATCTCGGTGACAATGCAATAATTTAGTATCATCGACCTGATCCGATGATGCAGCCAGAAGGTGGATAGTGAATCTCTGCAGTGGTGACTAGTAAACCCATTGAGTTTGGGCTCATATGATTCATTATGATGAGTCTAATAGATTGGACTTGACGACGAGGGTCGGCTGATGAAGCCAGGGAGTGGATAGTGGATCTCTGCAGTAGCTACTACTAAACCTCTCGAGTTTAGTCGTTTTGATGAGCCCAATATTTTATGTCACTCGAATACTTTGTTGGAATACGAATAAAACGATTTAAATTAACCTGTATTTTAGTTCCTCCAAGATTCAGTACCTAAGGCGCGCTGAAAAAAAAATTTTTTTTTTCACACTGTTTTTTTTTTTTTTTTGTTATGGCGTCACACGATTAGTGTATTTGCCAGTGTCATGTATAAAATATTTCAAACTCAGAGAGTTGAATCAAGTTTAAATGATGATGACGATGATGATGACGATGAGATGATGGGATGAGGATAGTGTTTAAGTAAAGTAGTGGAGCTTTACTTAAACTTTACACGGACTTTTTTGGAGCAACTAGAAAAGTCACTTGCACAACTTTATTTCAATTTCCTACACTCGTACACATTAACGAACACATAATGGTTAATAATCCACCAATATTACACATTATCACTCGAAGAAACACAAGTTTTGGAAATAAAAACAAAATTTTCACGTTGACAATTCGATTGCCGCCAAAAAAGTCGCTTCAAACTGTTAAAACCTGTACTAGAGGTGTCATGAGGTCAAACGCTACCCTGTAAGTTTTTTTTTTCTTTTGATATGGCGTCACATGATTAGTGTATTTGCCAGTGTCAAGTATAAAATATTTCAAGCTCAGAGAGTTGGATCAAGTTTAAATGATGATGATGATGCTGATGATGAGATGATGGGATGAGGATAGTGTTTAAGTAAAGTAGTGGAATGTTACTTAAACTTTACACGGACTTTTTTGGAGCAACTAGAAAAGTCACTTTCACAACTTTATTTCAATTTCCCACACTCGTACACATTTACGAATACATAACGGTTAATAATCCACCAATTCCACATTATCACTCGAAGAAACACAAGTTTTGGAAATAAAAACGAAATCTTCATGTTGACAGTTCAATTGCCGCCAAAAAAGTCCGCTGTAAGTTTAAAAAAAAAAAAGTGTGTGCGTGTAACCTTTACGCGCGATTGAAGTAAAACTTCTTTGGCGTTGACGGCATATATCACTGAAATGATTAAAAATTGCTGCTTCCTTTCATACTTCATAATAACTACCGAAACAGAAACTACAGAAAGCGCGCGCAGCTAAGCGTTACTTCCGTCAGAAAAAAAATCTGAGTTACTCCCTAGTCGCGCCTAAAGAAGTTTTACTTCAAAAGTTTGTTTGTTTGTTTACAGATGGTAACCCTACCGCCGCACCGTACCTAATGCCAGCCGGACACAATGCAACATTGTCTTGAACACTAAACTCCTGTTCAATAGTTCCATACTGGCGTTGAATAATTACTTCCCCGCTACCGTCGATATGGTAACACTATTGTAATGAGCGAGTGTATTTCAATTAATGCTAATTTTTTTTTGTTACTGGCAACTTTCTTGGTTTGTGGCGGGCTTATGATTTGGAACTGCACGTGTTTGATTGAATTCTTTTTATAAGAATAAATACTTTTATTTCTTAAATGTCAACCTTTTTTATGAGCTCTGTGACTTGTTGTTTTTATTTTTGTAACTTTCCCCCAACTTTCCGCACGGACTTATTATATTCCCAGTAAAAAAGTAACCACAATTAACCAGACAGATACACAATGGTGAGACTAAATCAATTTCGTATTACGTACCTAAATTAATTCTATAGTTAATTCTCAAAGCATAATAAATAGACAACATCTAAAAATTTATGTTTCACCGCTAATTCTTAATTAAGGTGAAAATTGACGATGCGGTCGCGATCGGGGACATTGTCAAATATTCTTGAATGCTAAATAAAACGTTTATGGCGTTGCATTATGTAATAGAGAAAAGAAGAATTACTTATGAAACACAATGCATAAATGAGATATTAATGTGTAACAGAAAACAAAAACCAATCGCAAAAAGTTCATAAACTAAAGTCTCATTTATCATTCCAAAAGCAATCGTCAGCATAACACCTCTAAAAAAATATTAAAAAAATTAAAAGTGTGGCATGAGTTGCGTTCCGTTCAGCTTAGAACTCGCCGCGCGGCTCACCGATACTATTCTATTCCATTGTTTTCAAATCGGTATGAGATCCGCCACTGGAACACTCCGCATTAATTACACCTAATTGAATTTCGAATTGGAACGATGACATTTGAATTTTGGCGGGATCCGTTCACTCGGTAGTGATGTGCAACAAAGAGGCCGATTGCTGCGATCGAGACCTCCCGCGGTCCCACATAATGGTACATTAGAATCGACCGACAACATCTAACAGAGAAATGTGTGTAATGAGAATTATCCAAATTGCTTCTGTTGTATCGGCAGGCTTGAGACAGATAGCCGCCTTTATTAACGCCGTGAACAGTTCATTGTAGCGCCCCTCTATTCTAAAAGATTATAATGCATTGTGTTCCCTTTTATGCGGAGGAAAATAGTAATCAGTTAGTTTATTATATGCGTTACTTGCAGATTTGCTTCATTTCTCCTTTTATTAGAGCGTGCACGCGTAGAAAATATGAACAAAACTGTGCATGTTCGAAGAGGTGATGTATATTAAGTTAGGATCTCAGTAGGGGGGAATAAAGTTGAGTATTAGCATCATAATTAGCGGAAAACAGCGTACTGTGTGCACTCATTTTTCTAAGCGTGACTGACGAGTCACAACCTTAAATGATAGGGTGTAGAGTCGATTTCCGTTTGCAGTAATCGAGTTCTTGACAATCGAGGGATTGTCTCGCGTCGTTGCGCACGTCCCCAGTGAGACGGCCACGTGGTAGGACGCCCTGCGGGGACGGTGATTGTCGGCGAGTGCCGCTTCACGCCGGTTGGACAGCACTAGCTTCCAAACTTGAAATTTGATGCGGGAATCACACAGAGACGTTCATCAGATCATTGTTATGCCTCATTTAGAAGACAAATAAGTTAATTTAATAAAAAAAAAAACGTTATGACACATACTTATTTGTGAAATTAGCTACACTATTTTTGAAATAAATTTCGAAAATGAAAATGTTAAACTTTTTTATTCTATGTACAGTCAGCAAAAAAAGTAACTGATCGTTCTCAATTTTCCTAATGTGTTTCAAATCAGTAATTGTTATTGTTTTTTTTTTACATTTCACATGGTATAATTTTGACCACAACATAACACACCTGATTTTAGGTGATGATGAGGTCAAAAATTGGTGTCTAAGATGATGAGAATCATAGAAAAAAGTGTGATTGTTCAGCGACTTTTGTCGTTGACTGTACATTGCGCACATTAATTTTTTTAGGCATAGACAATACGAGAACACGAATACAAAATACTAGGACAAAGTATGTATGTATGTACTATTATTTATAATTCCTTTATTTTTCGCTCAGCTCTAGCACGTTAATAAGTTTATAATCGGCATGAAATTATACATTTAATTATAGCACCTACTAATTATAGTGCAATAACAACAGAACATAGGCGGTGGCGGTGGCACGACCACTCACGTCACGGGGTAGGTTGGGGCAGAGTTTAGAGATGAGTGATTCTAGCTAATGATTGGAAATGTGTCAATTTTGAAATTGGAATAGACAGCTAAGCCACAGACCACTAATATGAAATGAGGTTTTTCATAAGTCTACACGAATATTTTTTTTTTATATGCGCCTTCTACGCGTATCATTTAAACTGATGTAGGTATGGCCAAATTGTCGCAACATTTTAGAACCAGGTAAGAGATGATTTATTTGGAGTTCCCGATAGATTTATTGATTTAGGATTTTTACCCAGATTTTCTTAAATATATTAGGTCTTACAGCACATGAAAAGGAAAAAAATCACAAAACCGTATACATGTAGTTTTTAATAACGAAAAAAAACATGTTTCGACGAAAAAAAAAACCACGAGTCCAACTCGCACTGGTCGGTTTTATTTTAAATAAATATATTAGACTAAGAATTTAATCACAAAAGTCCAACGACCTCAAATAATAATATTCTAAAGTCTTAAAGCTAGTAATGAACCAGTATATCTAGAGCTATTCATACTCATTCATCACAACTACGCAGACTTGATTGTTCTAGCTCGTCTTGTCGCATTCGATCTTTGAATCAAACGTGCCTACTATTCTAAATTCAATTTGGGAACGTCTGTAATCGGGAGCGCGGCTAGCTATCTCCGAAAACATTGTGCAGCGCCGGCCGAAAGACGACGACCGAATGTGGCATGATGGGATGGGGTTATGCTGTAATGACTACTCCTACTAATATTATAAATGCGAAAGTTTGCGAGTTTGTGTGTGTGAATGTTTGTGACTGCGTAACTACTAAACCGATTTTGATGAAATATGGAATGGAGATAGCTTAGCGATAAATGGAGACTTGTAACTAACTTTATTATTAATTAAGAGCTTAAACTGTTTCCCTAATGTAGAAATCGTTACCCTCTGGAGAGGTATCTTAGAAGATAGATTTTAGATTTTTTACGTGATAAATAAGTATTGTAATGCATGCTGTCTGTACCTGTAAAATTGTGACATTTCTAATCTTCTAAAAATAGTTTTTAATCTGTGAATGTATGAGTGTACACTGTGTTGGTGAGCTAATTAATAAATAAATAAATAACTCATTGACTACTCACTCTGCAGCCCTAACCACCGTCCTGCCCAGCTACTGGTGGCACTCTAGGTTTGAGTTTTTTATAGTAATTTTGTTTTATAAAATTATTGTAAAAATCTTATATCTAAGAAAGAAAACAAATAAACAAAAATATATAAACTGTAGCCCACGCGGGTGAAACCGCGGGGAACAGCCAGTAAATAAAAATAAAGAAATTATGAATTAAAGAATATATAAAAAATATGCTTATGAAAGTGACCAATAAAACCGCACTGAGAAAAAAAATCTGACTTTTCTTCTGAGTTCTGTTTCTTCTGACCTTCCAAAACCGTTTCCTTCCTTATTTTGTATAAGATTTCCTTCTTAATCACAAGTCCTTCTCTTTTGACTCAGAAGGAAAACGGTATTTCGGAAGGTATTTTTTCTCCGTGCGGCTACCGCTTGATACTTACTGCATAGCACCATCCCAACCACCCGCGCCACATACAAACATCGAAACCTAATTTCCTGTCTCAGATACAGCGAGCGCTCTAAGCCCAAAGACAAATACGTACCTGAACCACTCGCACGTGACCTCCACCCCCTCCCTCCGCTCCGCTTACAACTACAACCGGAAAGGTAAGTGATAGAAACCGAAGGCTCAAGTTATAATGGTTTGTGCTCTAAACAATTCTGGAGTAGTAGAAAGGAGCAAAACTAGGTACGGTATGTTCCAATTGTTTTTCGGTAACACCTATTTCGTATGTATGATGGAAAGCTATTGTTTGTGATTCGGGCATAGTTTTCCGTCTGCTTTGGATCGTATACTGTAACCTTAGCACAAGTTTTGAAAACTATAAAAGTTTTCGTAAACGTCAAAATTTACTACCGCCAACTTGTCAAAGTGGCAAATCGTGCTGCCTTAATTCAACAAGTAACTTGAAAACTTTGTTGGAATTTGAATACAACGATTTGAAATAACCCGTATTACCGTTTAGTCCGTCCAAGCCTCGGTAATACATTTTTTTTCAACGCGCTTCACCGTAACTAAGCAGAACTAATAATATCAGAAACAAATGTGTTTTTTTTTTGTTATGTTATGGCGTCACACGATTAGTGTATTTGCCAGTGTCAAGTATGAAATATTTCAAACTCAGAGAGTTGAATCAAGTGATGAATGTGAATGATGATGATGATGATGAGATGAGGATAGTGTTTAAGTAAAGTAGTGATACCCCCCCTCCCGATGTGTCCTCCGAGTTTCCACTCACTGTAAAGAGCAAGTGATGTAACAAAAAGTTTCGGAACCTGTGGGCGAGAAACTCACGGAGCCTCGTGTAGAACAAACACGTGTACGAAATGTTAAAAGAAATTGAGTAAACAAGTTAATTTTCTTCACATTTTCATAATTATGTGTTATGTAACTCTAACAAACATTTATTTTCTTATGTTATGTTTTGTTATTTTCTTATGTATATAGAGGGCAAAGGTCAGACTTCGATTGTTGATTACACAACACTCATAACTATAACTTGTACACCATAACAATGTTTTAAAGAGGAAATATTTGAATTAAAGTTGGATTGTGTTGAATAAGCTCTGAAACCACGATCAAAACGGCAAAACGTTGAAAATACGACAGTGGCAGATAGGTGGGGTCGTCTGCTATCGAAGTATCGACCCAGCCCAAATGATTTGACCTAGATATTTTAATTTTTTTTTAATAGCCGATTTTCATGAGTTTAGAAACTTTGAAGTCCTATTACTTACTTTATTTAGGATAGACGAAACTGGCAACACTTTTTTGTTTTTGTCTCGACTGTTGGTAGATTCCTCTAAAATTATTGTTTGGTGCAGATAACAGCTAGAGACAAATTTATGAGCCTTCAAACATTACAAAAAGGAAAAAGCATGATTAAAGCTTTTCTTTACATTGCATTTAAAAAAAAAACTAAAAATGATTAAAGACGATAGGATTTCATCAAAACATCATTGAATAAAAAAATTAAAAACTTAAGAGTTATTGACCAATTTTAGTTCGATTTTTGTGAAATGTAAAATGTTTTGCAAAATTCATCATGTAATCGTGGTAAAGATTAAAGATCGATATTGATTACAAAAAGGTTAAAAGAAAACTAAAAATCATCTAGTACTTCTATCAAAACATCTCTAGTGCATCGCCTTCAAATAACTATTTTATAAGCTAAAAAGAAATGCTGTTTTGGGGTTTTTTTGTATTTATTTTGATAAAACGTCTGGCTCTCAAGCTGGCTTGAAAGACCAATGTGATCGAAACACAAGTTTTCATTAGAGGAAACTCTTTGTGTTAAGGTACTCCATGGGCAGGTATTTCGAAACCAAAGTTCGACTTACTTTTAAGAAACTTTATGGTTGCAAGGCATCGTAGCCTCAGATATTACTTACACCAAGCGATCCGACGGTAAGTTTATGCAGTCCTTTTTTTGCTTCCCCTTGGTAAGAAAAGGACGGCAACATTTTTAGACCTGTCAAGTTTAGTTTTAGAACAACAGAATCGATACCAATATCAGATTTGTCACATCGATACTATTATGAGTATTCATTTTCATTTTTTTACTACATACAGGGTAGCGTTGCCGATCGATAATCGACTGTTAGTTAATCGATAGTCTGTCGATAGCCAACCAATCGCAACACTATCGAAAGGCCTATCGATATGCCTCAGTTTTTCAGGATTGGCAACGCCCCTATATAGGCCCGAAATTAATAATCGATGTGTTATCTCAGATCGAAATCCATCTTCGATTCCTACCGATCGTTTTGGACCAGAGGGCCAATCTGTCGATCGATGTATAGATCGATTTGTCCTCCCAAGGATAGATTCAATATAGAGATTGCAAATTCAATCCGCGGGTCGGTTATTGGCAAGCTTTACCCCTAAAATGGATTGACTGATCCGAAACCGCGAAAAATGGATCAGAATCGATTATAAATTTCGAGCGATAGTGTTGCAAATGTCAATATGTGATGGCGACCGCTTACCATTCCATCAAATAATAGTTCTATACAAGTGAAGCTAATAAAAAGTGTTAAAAAAAAATGTCCCATCGTAGCCCGTAAACGTCTTGAAACATTAAAAAGTTCTCCCACGAGTTTTCCCCGAATTCCATTTTTTTTCTAAGTAGTTAATTAATACAGAAAAACGGTTTGAAATCCAAATAAGAGTTTTCGCGAAGTAACTTGTTTCGAATGTTTTAAAGTTTGTTTTGCTCGCAGCACTGGAGTTATTCCGAGTTGGTGCGTTTTTGAGACTTCGGTATATTTTTTCGACTTGAGGAAAATGTCGTGGCGAAAGAATTTACCTGCTTTACGGACAAAAAAGAAGCAGCCATAAAACTAATACATGTTGAAACAAAATATTATCATTGTAAAAATATTATCATTTCGCCGGTTTGAATGTGTGCGTGAGTAGCGGCACCGTGTACGCACGCACTTTTCACGCACACAATCACATAAACGAAAGGAGGTGGCCGGGGCCGCGGCCATGCACTCAGTACGGAACGCGCCGCCTATGCGTCACCGCAAGAGTAGGCAATTAACTCGTCGAGCGGCCTTAGCTAACCTACTGTTCTTTATATACTGTGATATTATTTACGTAGTCAAGCTCTTTACCTATATTATCCTGATCCTGATACTGTTTTAGCTTTTGAATAAGCTCAGGGGCACACCAACGAGCCATGCTTGGAGTTTTATTGCGTGATAAAATCTGAAACGAGGAAAAAACAATGGCCAAAACGGACCCGAAGTTGTATAAAACTGAGCTATACATGAAAAAAAAAAAGTAATTTTTGCCTATTATGATTATACAAGCGATATTTTAAGGAAACTGTAGAAAAAAATTATATTGATATTTTTTGACATTTTTTTACTTACACGATGTTTTGAATGCTCGATACATATTCTACCAATTTTGTTGTACTTCTTTTTCATTTTTTTTTTTTTTACTAATTACAGGGTAGCGTTTGACCACAAGTCACCTGATATTAAGTGACGATGTGGTCGAAGATGGCGCCACGCTACACCTGGACTGGGAACTGGCTCTCAAGTGAGGCTGCCGGAACACACCGATTGGTGCTTGGCGACAGATTCTTAACAAGAGGGTGGTAGCTAGCCAGACGAGTACTAGAAAATACCCTACCACCAAGCTATGGTTTCATCACGATGTTTTCCTTCACCGAAAGCTCAAGCTCATTGTAGGATTCGAACCCACGTCCTACGGATCGCAAGCCGACGTCACTACCACTGAGCCATCATCGCTAAAGAAGCTTCTGAAGCTAACGTTAATTTTACACACCAAAATGTCTGTCGTACAACTTCAATAAGCTTGCAATTTTTATACAAAATATATTGCGGGCAGGTCCAAGGCAGTATGAACAGTGGCCGATGTTCTTTGTCGAAGAAACGAAATCACCGACCTATGAGAATTTGCAAGTTGGAGTGGCAATAGGCAGGCCACATCGCTCGACGAACCGATAACCGATGGGGAAGAAGGATTCTCGAGTGGCGACCACAAACCGGAAGACGCTCTGTAGATAGGCTATACTTTGCCGACCGACGACATTTTAAGAGACACAGGGAACTGATGGATGTCAATGGCTAATAGCCGTTCATGGTGGCGTTCATCTCATGTGATAAGCTGTATTCTTGCAATAAAAATTTGCTCATACATTCTACCATAACAATGGTGTGGAATGTCAACTTAAGTTTACAATTTAATATAATTACTAATACTTAATATGAATTCGGTACAATGTCAGAATTAATATGTCAGAACAGAACTAAAATTAAGATTGGATTGGATTGGAGATGTCAAATTAAACAGTTTTTTTTTTTCTAATTACAGTGTAGCGTTTGACCACAAGTCACCTGATGTTAAGTGACGATGTGGTCGAAGATGGCGCCACGCTACACCTGGACTGGGAACTGGCTCTCAAGTGAGGCTGTCGGAACACACCGATAGGTGCTTGGTGACAGATAGCAGTAGACTTATTGATGATGATATCCGCACATTACTTATCATATAGGTGCGGGGCCGAGAGGATTGGTCGGCGCTTTGTAAGGCCATCATCGCTCTACGCATGCTATAGCTAATTCATTTTAGAAAATCTTAGAGTTTGCTTCTCTGGGCCAAAAAATACAAAATTTGGCATGCTTGCAAAAAATACATTCTCACGGGGTCTCTCCCATTCGAGCCTTATCAACTATGCATTACCTAGCGAAAAAAAATTGACACGGGTTGATTTTGATTGACACAGACATCGTCTGTTCACTAACAAAAGTTGGAAACAATGTCTAAAGTTCAGAGTTCTTTGCGAAACTATTGTGTACAAGCACTGCTTTGTAAATAACATTTCACCCATTGAAAGAAAGTTTGTTTTCTTTATCATTCAGCTATTGTTGCTTTTGACCAGGGTCACGATGTGGAGTGAAGATGTTAGGAAGATTAACGTGAATGTAGCAAAGGTTTACACAGCCTTGTGATGATGATAATAATAATGGAATATACTACCTTATATAAATATCTGTATCTTAACTTTCAGAATAATTTCAATCATCATCATTAGCCAGAAGAAATCCACTGCTGAATATAGGCCTCCCCCTTTGAATGCCACCATGAACGGTGTAGTGATCACTATCACGGTAACAATAATAACTAGAGGTAGAATAACTAGAGGTAGATTGATTCACTGGCTCACTACTACACCAGCTCCGAGCCAGGCGCACGTCCTCTCCCCAGGTACGGCGTCTAATGCCAGACTCTCGACGGCCACGGCTGGTGTACATGAGACAATGTATTGCATCTATTGTATAGATACTTGTACAAATACTACAAACGGCTATTAGCCATTTGCATCCATCGGCTCCCTGCGACTCTCTCTCTCTCTCTTTCTTTAGCATAATTTCAATGCTAAGTTGTAAAGGTTAGGTGACATAAATCAGTAGTGCCTCTTGCTTGAAACATATCCTTCCGTTTCCTAATTATCATAAGAAAGCAGAAGCAATAGAAATGGTCGCAACTGCCCAACGGCCCTGGGAATATCCTAGGCAATAAATAATATTCGTTATCATTCACTAACTAAATCATTCCGACCCATAAATCTGCTACAACGGGAGTGACCCACTCTCAAACTGACATTAGGCCGTGTACGCACTCCCTTTAAATATATATTATGACCTAATAATATATACCACAAAGTGCTTTGCATATAAATCTCCTAATTACGCGCATTGAAAGTGCACTAATCTCGACTAGGCTATTCTTTCATTTGCATAGAACGCTTTTTGGTGACAATTGTGTTTTGATTTAGGGGACCGGAATTTGATGCAGGGCGGATGGATCTGGATTGTTGTGTACAGACGAGGTCACAGATTTTTACTCTTACATTTTTATGCCGCTATTATATTTTAGTACCTACGTGTTATGCAACAAAATACGTTTTCTTTTAATTCAGAATATGATCGCATTAGTAGGTGCTTGCCTTTTTTTTTTAAATTCTACATAATATGTCCATCTATCTTATAGTAGGTAAAAGATTATGTGGTCTACAAAGCTTGCTCTAGAAGATACTTGTTCACAATCAATTTGGAGACTGTCATATTACAGTTGTCAGAAAATAGTCCACGGCAAGGAGTTATCCGATCGTTGAAAGCCTTTTATTGAAAAGCCAAAAGTTTTTAAAGTTATTTCTGAACAAGCCATACAACTTAACACATTTTTAAACGGTAGCTATTTCTCTTTAATCCCAAATAATACCAACTCAAATACTCCAAAAACATCAGAGTTCAGTCCCCGCCTGTCTCAAGACACCAAACTCGTGACCTGCAATAAAATGGATTAGCGCAATTGTCCCCATTCCATTGTCCCCGCGGACAATCATGTGTCCTCGGCCTAGCTCACGATTTTATTAAAACTAAATTAACATATTATTACGGGGTTCATTGTAACAATCATAGTTTGTCTCAAGATTTATATGTGTAAACAAGTAGCTTTAGGGGTCTATTGCTTGTGTATTTTACATACTAGCTGTACCCCGCGGTTTCACCCGCGTAGACGTTCTCATAGGATTTTACTAACATATACAGCATTCTGAAAGCTATTGTAGACAGATATGACTGTCCAATTCTGAATCACCACATTCGGGTGTTGGTCAATTGACATAGTTACACATTATGTTAGTTGATCAGCACACGGATGTGGTGCGAAAAGTTCGGAATTGGATTTTGTTACCTATTTTAATTTATGTATGTATTGTATTGTACTTTATTTTATTTTATTTACTTTCATTTTTATTTAGGTACTTAATAGTTGTTTTGAGTTTTAAATTTTTTGTATAATGGATCTCCGTGTCTGACTAAATAAATGATATTATTATTATTTATTATTATAAAACATAATCTACGACTCTCAGAGATAGCGCAGCTTTCTATTAGGGATAGGATTTTCAGAATCGAAATAGTACTTTCAGATATTAGCCGTAACATACAACAAATTTAACCGATTTATAATAATACTAGCGTAGCGACCCGTCCGGATTTCGCAAGGGTATAGGCAAAGTTTGAGAAAATCGGGGGTGTCCTCGTTAAAAACTCTTCATAATATATTATAGGTAGTAGGTATATTTATAGTTTGGACTTTTTTGTAGACTTACTAAAAATCTACATTTATTCAATACATTGCATTTACTGTAATCGACCGTTTAGCCAGCGTAGGCTGATAAAGCAGCCAGTTATCTCATTTTTCTTCGATTTGTTTTACAAATATCACTATTTTTTTATTATAAACTCTATATATCAGAATTAAGCATTGCCCACGACACTTGAAAATAGCTTAACTTTTTATTACTGAAAGAATTTTCACAATCGGGTTAGTAGTTTAAGGGCCGGTTTTATAAACAATGTACCCTTTTTCGGTAACTCATTAGTAACATAACGACTTGTAAATGATACGATACGTAAATTAAACTATTCGTAAGCTCAAACCGCTACCATCTCCATCGGTAAAGGGCGTCCGTAAAATGTTACTGAAATTAAACGAACGGATTTTTATAGCTATTATAAATGCTATTATAGCGTAGGCGAATTTTTTGCTGACAATGCTTTTTGTGGTGAAATGTGACATTTCTGACATTTATGTAATCTCTTTTTGACCGTTTTATTTTTGACTATTTAATTGTTGTTATCCAATTGCCCTATGACAATTTATTGATTCTTGTTTATTTATTTCTTACTCAATGATTCATTCTTTTTCTTTAATGTGATATTGTCATTATTATTATTATTTTCTCTTTTTAATTTTTCTAGTTAATTTGATTTTGTAATTAGCGGCCATCCCACTCTATTTGTACGCCCATTAAGGCAAAACATGTTGTACCTATAATCCCTTTATTGAAGATCTGCATGCAACCTTGCTATGTAACAGCACATGTTTACAAATAAAATATCTTTATCTTTATAGCACGGAAAATATTACAATTAGATCAAATTAACCGAAATAAGGTATGACATTTAACATACGGACGTTTATAAAACTGACCCTAGGAGACTAGCCATAATATACTGACAAAAAACTAAACCTCTTTATATTGTTATAAAGCGTAGTAAGTAGTAGCTTATGTGAGATATAGTTAAAAAACTATATTTATATGACTTACTATCACATTATCTATGATAAAGGGTTAGTTAACGAAGTATTGTATCACTTATGAGTTATTTATTGTGATTTTTTCACGTCGTAAACTAGATTAACCGTTGATGCGTCTGCGCGTAATCTTGTCTTGCTGATTCTTTTTAGTAAAAGGATTGCATTCAATTAGCAGAGCTATTGTATTCGGTAAAATGTGTTTTTTTTCTGTGATGTTTTTTGTTTTTATTATGTGTCTACTTGAAAAGGTTGAAACTAGCACTGTTGGGAATACAATTCTTTATTGTTAGGTGGCCAGTAAAATGTTTAACAAAGATGGTGGATAAAATTAGGTTATTTTTCAGTCGTTTGTTTCAAAAAAATACGTATATCCACCCCTTATTAGCATAACAAATAATCGGTAAAATATCAAACAAGAAAATATATTAAACGACGTTTTGTTTTAATCATTCGTTTTGAATCTAAAACAAACATAATGTCCACGCAATTACATAGCTAAAGCGGCCTGATCTACATCAAACTCCTGCTAATCCATGATGTCCTAGTACACATTTTCTATGAAATTAGGGTTTATAGTAAATGTTGCGTCTACAGTAGAAACTTTTTATTCAATGCACAAACAAACATTAAAGAAATAATGAATAGATTTATTAAAAATATTAAAAGTTAAGAATCTGTCGCCAGTCACCAAACGGTGTGTTTCGGCAGACTCCCTTGAAAGTCAGTTCTCACTAACATCATGTGACTTGGTCAAACGCTACCCTGTAAATAAAAAAAATATATCCAGTAACAAAAATCAAACCCGTCACATCACGCATCACAATCAGCCGTTTACCCATTGCTACATTAGCCGTCATGAATTTTAATCCGTTGCAATTTAACCTACACTTTATAAAACAACAAATCGCACGAGGCTGAATACAAGTGCCCTTCAAAGCGTGCCGATTTATTTGCCAAAAGTGTACTCTCAACTCTACACTGCCGGACAATTAACCGGCCTATAAAATTAAGCAATACAGTTGAGGGCGTCCGTATAATCCGTGCCGGGCGGGTGTTATCAAACAAACTCCACTCGGAACAGTCCGAGTCTATGGAGGCCTTGAAAACGGTTGTATGAATTTGCGAGTGAGTGATTTCGGAAATGAAGTGAAGTTAATCATTTTAATAGAAACGCTTATAAGAACACCAATCATTCGAAAGAATTTCTGAAAATTCACCCCTCAAGAGCTCAAACGGGCAGAAATCGCCCAGGATAGAAAGGAGTGAAGCTCTCTCGTTTCGGAGACCAAGACACACTTTGGGTGCCTGAACTATCGAAGTTAGTTTTGTAAGGGGGTCAAACGGAGTGTTAGCATAGTAAAGAGTAGTAGTTAAGCTTCATACAAATCGGCCGCCGCCGGTTTGAATGTGTGCGAGAGTAGCGGCGCCGTGTACGCACTTTTCACGCACACAATCACAAACGAACGGGGCCGCGGACGGGGCCGCGGCCATGCACTCAGTACGGAACGCGCCGCCTATGCATCACCGCAAGAGTAGGCAATTAACTCGTTGAGCAGCCTAGCTAACCTACTGTTCTTACTTTACTGTGGTGTTAGCCTAGCTTTTGACTAGACCTGGATTGTATGTAAAAATTACTAGCACTGTGATGCCTGGGCTTCTATCTGCTAGATTCTTCAAACCCCATCATATAATCCCTAATGCCCCATCACCCCATCGCCCCGCAGAGTCCGTAACCTAACGAACCTCGAAGCATATTGTTTGTGTAACCATAGTTTAAGTTACCGTTAATAATAGATGCAACTGTCTGTTCCCTTTTCATTTACAATGATTTAGAAATTCGATAGCGAAGGTCGGCTCGATGTGTTTAGTGTACATTGACGGATCGGGCTGAAATTTGGCATGCAGGTAGATGTTATGACGTAGGTATCCGCTAAGAAAGGATTTAAATTAATTCTACCCCCAAGGGGATAAATAGGGGATGAAAGTTTGTAAGAAACTTTGTCAATTTTAAACCGATCGGGCTGAGACTTTGCATGCATAAAGCTGTAGCCCACGCGGGTGAAACCGCGGAGAACAGCCAGCAATGTTCACGTTGCCATACGATAACTACATCCCTACTTTATCATAATCCCGTTTGCCAATCCTGTGGGACCAGAGTAATCCGTGTCGGGGGTCGAACATTCAATTGCATCTGATTTCGATGGCCCTTCGACGATTTTTGTGTAATATGCACTTGGAAAGACCTATTATCAAGTTGGTTGTTTATTGAGTAGATTGAGGCAAGATTAGTGTAGATATAAACGTAATTCATCATTTTGAGCTATATATATTTTCACTATAGGTGTGCATTATTTCGCCGAAGAACCAAGGTCACCGACATAGTTTTCAGAATGTGCAAGTTGAAGTATAGGTACTATAGACGCATACTCGTTAAAGAAACTTCCTGTTTACATCCATACCTAAGATGTCCAGGTTCGGACTTAGGCTTTCACTGAGAGGGGAAGGGGCATAAAATCTAGAAACCAATGGATAGATAGGTACGTACTACATAGATAGATTAACTCTTAATTGGTACATCACAATACCGCGAAATTGAAAACTAGAAAAACAATAAAAGTTAATGGTAAGTTTCACAAAGGTCAATCCAGTGCATTTACTGTCGAAAAACACAGTGATTTCTGCACTTCTTACAGGGTAGGGATCGCAATATCGATACCATTTTTCAATACCGGTATTTTCGATATTGCTATTTTTTCAATTCCGGAATCCCGGGATTTTCGATATTTTTACAAAAAAATTGTTTTGCTTCACATAAATCAGTTTAAACGATAGTTTTCGACATAAATGTCATAAGAATATTAACCCTTAGTGTTAAGAAGTTTAAAAGTAATTCAAAATAGTAATGAAAACGACAGGAAAGTGTGAAAAAGTTAAAATAACCTAAATCTGTATACTTCACGTTGTTTATTAATTTGAATTAACATCAACCCCTGATAACAAACTAAAATAAATTATATAATCAACAATTGAAATGAAAACAGATCTTCTAAGAATTATATATTGTAGAACAATCCAAAATAGGTTTATAAATTTAAATAGTGACTTATAATAGGACTCCATAACACACCAATGGATTTTTAGGTCAAAAAATATACATCATAGTCCATAAATGTCATAACCAGGGGCTGGTTATACTCTTTTCTCAAACATGCTTGGAAATAAGAGTATTATTTTGACAACCTTCTTCGAGATAAATCGAACTTGCTGCACTGCCCAATTATATGCGAGCAGCAACCGGCAAAATTTGTATGAAAATCCATATCTGTCGTGTTTAGCAGCCAAATAAATTACACAGAAAACTCATATCTGTCGTGTTTAGCGGCCAAATGAATTACATAGTAAACTCATATCTGTCGTGTTATTTAAAAATGGAACGACTTTTACTCTGAAACATGGCAACCAAGGAGGCAATTTATCAAAGGTTTTATTTAAATTCCGAACCGGCTTGCACATAGAAACCTGTTTGTTGAAAAAAAAGCAAATGATCACTATAACGCGAGAATTTTTTGTTGTTGTTCGTTGTTCGTCCTTGGTTTTGAAAAGTAATTATATTTGGCAAAATGAGTTCAAGTGAAGACAATGAGTGAAGTGTGATGCTTTGCTTTGATGCTTAAACCTTACCGTCACCTGAAATTCAAGAGGCAGCAAGAGCCGTAATAGAAAACTTGTTACTGCCAAAATCGAAAGAAAAAAGTTCTGCTCAGGTGCTACTTAGTTTTAATTTCCGCGCATTATTTGAGAAAAGTACTATACAAGCCTTGGCCATAACTAGGCATTGATGAACTCAGGTATGTGTGCCTTGGCTTTGCCTCGGCCCACATTTACACCTTCTTCCCTCAATGCCTACGTTGATGGCCACTAATGTACTATAGGCGCAGTAATGTACTATAAGCTCTGTATAATCTGACGTAACAAGTGAATTGGGTGTATGGTACCATATCTTCCTTGAATCGAGGTGTGCTTCGATGGTTAGTATTCGTCAAACCTACGGACAAGAAGAGTTTACAGCAGGAGAACAGGATAGGTCAATAGTTTGCAAAAGATTAATCTTCTCTATTGAAAAACAAAATGACCCATGCTTTTCGAGATCTCACAGAAAAGAGAACATTAAAGAATTAATTAAGGTAAATTCAGTTGCCACTTTAAAATAGATAGCTAGATAGATAACGCTTACTTTTAATACTCATTTTATAAAAAAGAACATATTTGCCCTAGACAAAAAATATAATATTTATGTGAACTTTGGTCAATGCTTTACTGCCGTGTTGTTAATACAGCAGTTGCTGACGTTGCTGTTCTTCCTTGCACCTTATTTTTATACAACAATGAACTCCTTACCAAAAGGTACTGGATTACTGAATAAAATTACGTCGACCTGGCTAGTCCAGCATCTCGTGTCGAAGTTGGAAGCTAGAACGCTGTCCACATACCTGTATTTAATGCAGGTGTGGACTGACTGGCCTTCTTTTAATGTTTGTTTATCGTTAAATTAGGAAATGATTAGATCAAGTTTTTAAATTATGCAATATCGAAAATATCGAAAATCTCGATATCGCTAAATTCAATCCCGGTATTTCAGATCGACAAAAATCGTCCGATATTCCGGTAATTTCGATATTCGATATTCCGGTTTGCGAACCCTATTACAGGGTAACATTTGACCACAATTGATGTTCAGTGACTGTGTGGTCAAAGATGGCACCACGATAAACCAGGATTAGAAGTTGGATTTGAAAAAACAAAAATAGGCTTCGGTTGAGCGTAGGGGGAGGCAATGGGTCAAATTGCCCCCTCTCTCCGCACCTGAACATATCAAGGTGAGATCGGTGAAGTGTGCTGAAGGTTGTTGCTCCTATTCTGCGTTGAATAGAAAAGGCTAGAATCGTGCCATTATAATTGCTAATATCATAAATGGCTTCCACATAACACCGCGAGCCGCATTATTCCACCGCTCTCAAGTATTCTCTGCCCGTCCGATTCACTACACACTCCGCTCTATAAATAAGTCATTAGACACCGAAACTAATCTCAGATAATCGAACAGAAGAAAAGGCTTTCACGGCTCTCGTCAAATCCTCCTCACTTCACCGTTTTGAGTGTAAGATACGATTTCAATGACAATGGTCATATGCTGTGCTGCCAGTGTATGCATCTTTAAATCCCACGTAATAACTATATTTATATGTTTATCCATTCATCTTTTTGAAACGATGATAGCTAGTCGTAGCGACCACGAACCGGAAGACTCTGTAGGTAGTCGGACCGACGACATTGTACGAGTCGCATGGAGCCAATGTGTGCAAATGGCTAATAGCCGTTCACAGTGATTTTCAAAAGGGATGGCATATGTTCAGCAGTGGACTTATTCCGGCTGAAGATAATGATGATCGCTTGTTGTAGTGACGTTGGCTTGTGGCCTTTCTTTTCGGAACCTGCAATGGGCTTGAGCTTTCGGTGAAGGAACATCATGACTCTAGACTCTATCCTAGTATGGTGTTGGTGGTGGGATATTTTCTAGTTCTTACTTGGTTGGCATACAAACAACGCTATCGGTGTGTTCCGGCAGCTTCATTTGAGAGCCAGTTTCCAGTCCAGGTGTAACATGGTCCCTTAAGCCGCTTCGTGGTTTTCAGCATTATCTGGCCCTCTACAACATTAGTGCTATAATATATAGTTCTTAGCTCCTAAGATTCCACTTTATTTTCTCCACGCACTGAGGCAACCTGAAAGACGTTAACCCATGCTTTCTCTCTCTGAGAAAAAACTAGGCCATAAAATCGTTCGGTCATCTTGTGGTATGAAAGATGGCCTAAAAATCATCCAACAGAGCCTGATGATGAATGACTGAGATATCTATCAAAAAACTTATCCCCCAAAATTTTCTCTATGACAGCTTCAAAAAGTTACCACATCTTGGAAGGAGCTCCCACCTAGCAACACCGGTCATGTAAGCGTGTAACACGTAGCTTGGTCGCCTTTGTCATTCGAAACAGTCTGGTCAGCCTTTGGAATCCCGTCCTTTGTTTCACCAGCTACCAGAGTTACTTTGAAAATTAATGAGTTGTCGACGTCTCAATTCTATGTTTGTATATGAATGCAAAGGTTTTGTTTGAGCTAGGGCTGCCAACCGTCAAAATTTCCCCAGATTTCTAGTAGTTTGGGAGGGTGTCCGGGGAGTTTAGAAAAAGCGACCTTGTGAAAACAGAAAGCCACCTGCCTGTTGTAATCGAGGTGTTAATTTGTATGTGTCTATTTCCTAAGATCGCTACTAGGTATCATAAAAATGTTCGTATCCAGGGGCGTCTGCAGAAAAATGTCGAATAAGACCAAATGTGCAAGGGTTAAGATATCATTTTCTGCCATCAGCGATTGAGGTTATGGCAGCCCTACTTTGAGAGGAACTACTTCACGGTTCAGCTACTAAGGCGGCCGTCGGTGACAAAGTGGCGTTGTTGTGTCTTTGTCTGTTTATTGTATAGGTGTGTAAGTTTTGTGAGGCAGTTTCGTCATCGTGTGTACCTCCTTTTGCGAGTAGCTACTGGGCTTCGGCTGATTTTGTAGCTCAAGGCTAAGTTATGTAGTGTTTTGTCTCCGATCGATCGTGGTTTTAGCTGGCAGTCATCATCATCATCGTAATCAGGTTGCTGGAAACCTCTGGGCCCGTAGCCAAGATGCATTCTGCAATCGTTAACGCTAACAGAAAACAAGAAAAAAGTATTGGAAAAAAGCGTTGAAATATGTCAAACCAGTACTTTTTTCTTTTCTACAAGCGTCAACGATTGCAGAATGCATCTTGGCTACGGGCCCTGGCAAAGTACGCTACCGTCTCCTCTCATCCAACCACTACCAGCCACTTTGCGTATATTGTCGCTCCACCTAGCCCGAGGACGTCTACAATACGTTTGGCTAGTCGCAGTCTCTACTCGAGAACACGTTACCCTCCGGCTATTGGTTGGCTAGCTAGCATTACCAAGATGTTATTTTTCCTTTAAACATGTTACAAGATAACATTTGATTACATGCTGCGTGATTTTAAACGCGAATGAGGTAGAAACTGGCGCCACGATTCTCCTGAATTGGCTCAAAAGTGAGACTGCCGAAACACACATAGAAGGCGATTTGGATGACGATGTTTCACACCACACATTGTTTTGATTCCTGTATCCATAGGGAATAATTAATAATGCAATAACCAGAATGTATCTTGTAAAATTCTTATCTTAACAAGAGCATTGAGCCGGTTTGAGAACGGAGGTTCTCCATCCGAATTCAATGAAAATCTGTGTAAACAAACCGTCTTGCTTTTTTAACACAGTGACAAAAAAAAAATTGTTTGTTCTAGTATCAATACAGATTTATGAAAGTGGCAACAAACGGATAAAAAAAATCGAATCAAAACAAGTGAAAACTACATGATCGTATATGTCGAGAATATAACTGGGGTCATCGCCCCCTCGAGCACTATAAGGAAGCGTCCAAAATGTGACATTCCCTCACTCTCTCCAGCACGACCCTTACCTTGTGACTTAAGTCACGCGTTGTAAACGTGCATTCTAACATCCGTCGCACAATGGGCCGCTGTTTGCGAATGTTTCGCTGTCACTCACAGTTGGCGGCGACAATGTGACGCGGCTCAAGTTCTGTTGCGCAACATTGTGTGAGGTGAAGATAAGGGCGATCGCAACTGTCTCGCGTACTGGTGGCAAAATGTATTGCTATTTTAATCTAAACTTCACGTTTTAATATATTATAGTTTAATGCTGGAATCGGCTTGGGCCAATTCAAATATTTCAAGCTGATTACAAATTTATCGAATTAAAAAGAACGCGATGCTGAAATGGTTTTGAATTTGACAACTGATAGAAAAATCTAACCTTAGATTTCAATACATATCTACATATTGACCTTGAACTTGTATGATGTATCCTCAAATTTTCCTATGTAATATTATTAACATATCACATAGTTTTATACGTTTCACCTATAGGACAATTTGCAACATAGTGGAACACTCCACCCAGACTCCAAACGAAATAACTCTGAACAACATTTTTTAATAAAAGTTTGAGAGAAAAATAAAACTTAACAGTATAAAATATATCTCGAACAAAACAATAACAATCATAATATTCGTATAAAATTCACAGCAGCAGCACAGTACAAAATCTAATCACTCATTAATGCAAAACTCTTATTTGCTATCCGTACTGCATATGGGAAGAAGATTAGCGAACGGTGACGTCATCATGAATATAAAATTAAAAACTCACGAGATATAATGCGAACCGACAGCGGCAATGGACTGACACTACTTTTATTACAGAAAGGGCTTAAATGGTATCATTATTGTAGATTATGAAAACAAAACACTGCCATCCAATTCTACTGAGGGTCAGTAACTTTAAGAGATTTGAGTTTTGTTTGTTTATAAAACTCAAAACTCAAAACTCAAAAATATGTTTATTCAATAGGATACATTGTGATCACTTTAAAACGTCAACTTAAAACTAGCTACGCCTGTTCCAACCTCCTTACGCCGGCAAAAGAACAGGCAAGAAACGCCCGGCAGGTAATTTTTTTGGCGCGATCACATTGACAATTTTATTCTTATTACTAATTGATTGAATTGGAGCAAGTTCACTAAAATCCCAAGCTTTTTTTTGTCATCTAATAGTCCGATATTTTTTATTTAGCTTTACTAATAAGAAGATGCAACGGTGCCAAGTCGATTGGCGATATATCCAAGTGCTGAGATGTCTGTACGATGCCGCAACGATGACCGTCCAAGTACAGAACCAGCAGTCTGAACATATCCACCTGCGTCGTGGAGTGAGACAAGGGGACGTAATATCCCCGAAACTGTTCTCAAACGCTTTGGAGGATATGTTCAAGACTCTGGACTGGCATGGACGTGGCATCAATATTAACGGCGAGTACATCTCACACTTGAGATTTGCAGACGACATCGTCATTATGGCTGAAACCTTGCAGGACTTACAGGAAATGCTGGACGGCTTGGCTGATTCTTCTCAACGCATTGGGCTCCGGATGAACTTGGACAAAACCAAGGTTATGTTCAACGAACACGTCATTCCGGAGCCCGTTGCTGTTGACGGAGTTGCGCTCGAAGTTGTTCCGGAATACACTTACCTAGGACAAATGCTCCGACTTGGTAAGAACAACTTCGAGAAAGAAGCCAACAGAAGAATACAGCTGGGCTGGGCAGCATTTCGAAAACTTAGTCGAGTCTTTTCGTCGCGAATACCACAATGTCTGAAGATAAAGGTCTTCAACCAGTGCGTCTTACCTGTAATGACATACGGAGCCGAGTCATGGACACTCACGGCACGACTAGTCCACCGATTCAAAGTTGCTCAGCGCGCTATGGAAAGGGCTATGCTTGGGGTTTCTCTGAGGGATCGAATCAGGAATGAGGTGATCCGTCAGAGAACTAAGGTCACCGACATAGCTCACAGAATTAGCAAGCTGAAGTGGCAGTGGGCTGGTCATATAAGCCGCAGAACCGACAACCGATGGGGTAGACGTGTTCTTGAGTGGAGACCGCGACTTGGCAGACGTAGTGTAGGACGCCCTGCGACAAGGTGGAGCGACGACTTGCGCCGAGTGGCTGGCAGTAGTTGGATGAGAAGAGCCGAAGACCGGGCTCAGTGGCGTACCTTGGGAGAGGCCTATGTCCAGCAGTGGACTGATACAGGCTGATGATGATGAATAAGAAGATTTCTCTTGTTTGGTTGTACACATTGGGATATGGGAACATGAATATTAACGAGTTGCGGGATCACAACCAAAGCAGACCAGACCCCACAAGCAGCACCCGTTCACGAGTTGACGCATGTGCCAGCCATCGCTCTCCTCGACCATATGAGAGGGAAGAGGGCGACCCGACACATGACGCCGCTGAATATATATATATATATATATAATGTTAGTTATTCTCATAGAGATCCGCATATAGTGTAAAATATGATACTTACACTAGTATGGTAATCATCTACAACAGCCTTTATGTTCCCACTGCTGGGACTCTGGCCTTCTCTCAGAGAGAGAGAGGCCTTTATCCACCTCGCTGGCCCAGTGCGGTTTGGTAGATCTCGCATACCCTTGAATGTTGCGGCTCTTGGACACGCCGGTTTCCTCACGATGTTTTTTTTAGTATTGTAATAAATAGTAGGTATCAATGATATCACTAGAACTTTTGGTAGAATTTGCTATTAGGTATAGGTATAAATAAACCGAATACCTGAGTTTTGAGAAGAGACTTCACTCTTGACTTGAAGACTCCCACATATCCGGCAACAAAGATTTATTCCTGATTCGTCATACTCCTGACTGGTCATATTCTTTTTTTTTTAATTTTTTTTTATTCTTAATGTTTGACTGGTCATATTCCTAACTCGTCATTTTACAGTTGGGATTAAATAAGTTTTAGGACAGATTTTACAAGACACTGACAGGGTGTTCTATATCACAAAAATTAAAAAGAAAATGTGAGCTTTTTCTACTACAGATTATTTACTTAGTATCTTTGACAGGAAGGACCGCATATGTGGACACTGTATACATAATAAGTGTTAAACTGCCATTATATACGTACGTACGACGTTGCTTTCGTAGCAGGACCCAAGAAGGTTACTATCAGAGTGTAAGGGCGTGAGACAACCTGTAGAGTAGCGATGTAACGATCTTAAGATCTGTTGGTGCGACTTTCTACAGACCAGATAGCAAGGCGAACATCGAGTACACTAGTGTTGCCGAACTATCTGTAGTAAAACTATCGATAGTTTTCATCTGAAAAAGCCATACTATCGATAGCTTAAAACAAGGCAATATTGTCGATAGTATTGTTACTCGTAAATGATGAACTATCAATAGTTTATGCTTCGCAGGCAGCAACACTATCGATAGTGTCGATAGTATTGCCTCGTTTTAATCAATCGATAGTATCGATAGTGTTGCGATTGGTTGGCTATCGATTAACTATCGATAGTCGACTATAATACTTTACTTCCACACTATCCTCTTTGACCTGTCTTGTTGCTGGGTTCCATCATCTCATCTTCATCATCATCATTAATACTTGATTCTACACTCAGAGGTTTGGAATATTTTAATACTTGACACTGGCAATACACTAATCATGTGATGCCATAACAATACAAAAAAAAACTTACAGGGTAGCGTTTGACCTCATGTCACCCCTAGTAAGTTTTGATAGTTTAAAAAAACTATAAAGTTTCATTTTTTTTTCAGCGCGCCTTACTGGAACTTGGAGTAGGTAACTAAAATCGGTAATAAAGTTTTCGACTTACATGAAATATTGGACTCATCAAAACGAATCATATGAACCCAAACTAGAGTGGCTTACTAGTAGCCACTGATAAAATCCACTATCCACTTCCTGGCTTCATCGGCCGACCCTCGTAGCCAAGTCCAATCTACTGGACTCATCATAACGAATCATATGAGCCCAAACTCGATGGGTTTACTAGTAGCCACTGCAGAGATCCACTATTCACCTTCTGGCTGCTCATCGGATCATGTCGATGATACCAAATTATTAAACAAAAAAAAAAGAATACATAGCATCGCTAGCAGAGCACACAATCTTTACATGACAACCTGTAGATTCCTAATAGACTGGTTACAATGAGTCCTATGCTACTGTAAACTACAAGCTTCTTCCAAAAAGGAAATCACGATACTTTCCTTAGCAAAGGTCTATTTGACACTTCCAGGTTTCAATGACATAATATTTACTTATTTACATATTAAAATGAGATCAAGTATTGATTTTTCTTATGAACTAATGTTAAATAATGAAAGAGAAGTCAGTGGAAGGCGATTGTGATATAAGCTTTCGAAATTAGCAGCTCTTGTGAGATTCATCTGAAAGCTGTTTGTGACTGAGAGCTTTTTTCTGATTTCACAAAGGGAAGTAGGTCTACCTACTACTGGAGATGACTTTATACTCTCTTCACGAAGTAGCAAGTGTATTTTGACTATATTATAATTAGTTAGTTACAAGTCAAGCTAATAAAAGTGTTTTAAAAACCACACTTTTCATTATCGATACTAATTACTTGATAAAAAAAAAACATTCGAGCATCATTTTATCACAATTTTTTTTTTAGTGGCTTTCACCGCAAAGATTCACGCAATTTATTACTTAGTTACACAAAGAAACTTAAAAAACAACAAGAATAATTCAAAATTAAATCTTAAAATCCATAGTTTAATATTATAAATACGAAAGTAACTCTGTTAGTCTGTCTGTCGAAACGAAATTTGTACGGAGATAGTTTGAACCCTGAGAAGGAGATAGGGTCCTTTTAATCGCGATAAACTGTAGCCCACGCGGGTGAAACCGCGGGGAACGACTAGTAAACTATAAACTGATCTTCAAAAAATCTCCATTTCAATAAACCCCGTTAATTAGTCTATAACCGAACCAAACAAACCATACACAAAAGAGCCATTCAAGAGATTCACTAAAACTGTTTAGCACTTGTGAGCTCAAGGTTTTAAGACCTTAAAACCATAAAGAGCTTAATTCTGAAAAGTGCTTTAAAAGCCCACTAAGTTGCGAAGGCTCTCATAGCGCTTGCTCGTAAAACGCCGTGTTTATGTGTCGAAACAATGGATGATAAATAATGAAAGTTATCGGGTTATACGCTTTCTGATTCAACCAACACGGACAAATGATCTGTGACAGGACTGACAGGGGTTGCATAACCTATATAGCGGGCGGTGTGGCGCGATGGGCAAACTGTCAACTACGAAGCGACAGAAAAATTCATTGAAAAAAGTGCAACTATTTGTTCCGTTTTTAGTGTCTTTGGTCATTGTATGTACTTTCAGAGACCTTAGATACAGGGAATCCTAGTTGGGGGTCAGATAATAAATATGTGATTGTCATCTTTATGTAAGGGTGACATACCGCTATTTTCATAAAGCGGTATAATTTTAGTAATATTATTTTTCCGCAGTGAAATACAATACAAGTAACTATTTCGGTGTATCGAAAATCACACTATCTCACTAATTATTATAAATGCGAAAGTTTGCGAGTAACTGAGTGAACAAGCTTTATTATTCGTCAATAAAACAGCTTTATGGATATAACTGTACCTATTTTAATAAAAACCTGGATTAATACATAAAGCTACTTGTTATCTCGGAAAAGATTGCTGCAAGAGATCGGAAAATGTCAGTTGTAACCACGGGGCATAGCTAGTACAGAATATACATAAGCTAAAGATCAAAAGTTGAAAATGCTGTATTGCATACCGGTAAAACACAGGTGTTTATCAACCAAAAGCAATCCCTAGTGGTTAGGAGACGACGTTTGTTTGGCGATTGGGTTGCGCGAATTGGGCGATTCGCTGCGGTATTCTTCGCAAGCCTATTAATCTAGGGCTTACGATAGCTGCTATGGAGGTTACAATTGCGAGTTAGGATGCTCTGTGATGTCTACAATACGTCCTCTATTTGCTACACTTAATTATTTCATGTTTCTTGTAGACGTGACAAGGCAATGGATCTAGTTTCGTGAAGATGGACGACGGCACATGCGTTCTAGTGAAACGAGTGTCATTGCAAACAGTTTTAACTAGCTGAAAGATTTGTGACGTGATTTTGTTGTGTTACTTTTTTATCACATTTAGGGTGAAACCAAACGAGCGTAATTTTGTGAGTCGTGAGTCGCAGAATTCCGGTAGTATAAATTTCATACAAAAAGGCAGTTGGTGCCACACGACGACGTAAAATGAGTTGAAAATTCAGTTGAACGTAAAATGAGCGACCGAAAATACGCGACTCACGACTCACAAAATTACGCTCGTTTGATTTCAGCCTTATAAATGCGAAAGTTTGAGTGTAGGGTACATGTTTGTTACTTCTTCATGCTGAAACTAAAGCTTGGTGATAGAACATTTTCTAGTACCTTCTAGCTAGTTACTCGTGCAAGCCTCATGTTAAGAACCTGTTGCCAAGCACCTATCGGTGCGTTCCAGCAGCCCCAATTGAGAGCTAGTGTCGAGTCCAGGTGCAGCGTGGCACCACCTTCGACGCTTGCCTATTACAGCTCTACGCATTGAGTTCGTCACCTATATTAAAATTTATCAGAAACTATCACTTTGGAGCTCATAATAATGATTTCTAATGTAAGCGTATTCTCGACCAAAGGACGGTCAATTATTATTATTCGTAATATCAGACAAATCAATGGTCAATATTTCAAGTCAAGACTCGCCTATTTGCACTATTTATGGCCATTTAAAGGCATTTATGACGTTTCACGGCAATACGACAATACCACTGGAGCTTAGCCGTATTTATAAGCCGTTGTCCGCGACTCGGTACAATAACATTATCTATAAAGCTTTTGTAGCTATATATTATACCACATCTTTTTCTTGGTGCCATTTCCGAAGCTGACTCTACATTGTATGGTAAATTTAATTGGCCAATAAGAATAAAATTCGGCAACAATTTTTGGCTTTGGTACCTGCTACCTACTCCTCTACTTATGGTGACGCACGTGTTACCTTCCAATCAGTTCAGTCCACTACTGGACATAGGCCTCTCCCAAGGTACGCCACTGAGCCCGGTCTTCGGCTCTTCTCATCCAACTATAGCTAACCACTCGGCGCAAGTTCTCGTCCCATCACCTATAGTCGCAGGGCGTCCTACACTACATAAGTACGTACTGATACCCTAGCATTTCTTTTCTTAGCGTGTTGTGGTGGAATACGCTTTAGTATTTTTGTTTTATCCCAAGTATTGAACACAAAGGCTCAGGTTTGTGCGGCGAGCTGTCACGGATTAGTGTTCTGATTTAGTGCCCATTGGTCCCTGCCTGTGACAGGTTCTATTTCTTTGCACCTTTCTGAAACAATGTGTCAAAGACTTGGAAATAAAGTGTGGCACAGATGGTCATAAATTTGTTGAAGAATGTTTAGCTTGCAGTCAAGTGTCAGTCCGACAGATCACCTAATTGGTAAGCGCAAATGAGGCACTGATATGACTTACTGCTATTTTTAAACGGCAAAGTAATTCCACCTTGTCATTCTCGCAATGTTTTCATTTGTGGTTGCGGTCTTCGGGAAGTATCATAATGAATTTCTCAGTTGAATTTTAATATCTACTACTGTCATGTACGACTCTTTCATCAAGTTCACTTTTTAAGTTTTTAATTCTTACTTGAGTAGCATTTGCCAACAAATCGCCTGATGTCTGGTTGGAAGTGGAGCCACGTCGGTACGCTTGGACTGGGAACTGGCCCAGACATCTGGGACTCGCCAATAGGTGCTTATAGGCAAACTTTCTTAACTTGAGGGTGGGTTTCCTTGAAAAAACAAAATACAATCCTTAGGTAAAATAAACTACGGATATTAATTAACTCTTGAAGACAACAGCCAATATAATTCTACAGTTCTAAAGCAATCTTTTATAATCGACGCATGCGCATATCTCCAACCGCACAACTGAGGCTCGACGTCCCTCGTAAGGATATTGAAATATCGTCTCGTAAAAGTCCAAACCCTGAACGAAGGTTAACCGATTCCTCCAAGATTGACGGCTGTGACGTATGGCTTCATTTGTCTGACTTCGATATATCTTTACCAACGTCATTTTACCACCAAAAGGATCGCTGGACGATCTTATTGCTAGAGTGCTAGAAGTCGTTTTTCTGTGTTATCTTGTTCGGTGTTGGCAGATTGATGTGCAAAAACTTGCTTTCGAAAGGATGTTCAGAACCGCAACGTTATGAGATCTTCCATCGTTTGGGAAAACAAAGATGGCTCTTGATGGCTTTTGTGTGATTTAGTGATTCCGATGTGGGATAGCTCGTGTTTCTGTTGTGGTGATGATATTTTAAGAATTTGTATTGTTTCGAGGCATGAGAAACGTTTCGAAAACGTTGCAGGAACGTATGGAACATCATTGCTCTTACCTCATTGCGCTCTCGCATAGTCAGTTTATTTATATATTTATAATGATGAAAAATATAAACTAGGACTATAAAAATACCTAAAAATACATAAATATGAGACTCAATTAGGACTGCCTAGATCGCATAAAAATACATAAATATGGGACTCAAGACTCGCATAAAATCTTGAACCATGTAGCGCATACACAAACACCTCTCGGCCTAAAATGGGGCCCAAATCAATTGATTTCCAATTTTATCTCCTAGGTCCGGGTCTCAGAATAGCCTCAACTCGCAGGTGCAGGCGACTGAGGTATTATAGTCTTTAACTCTGTCATTTAATTATCAAAATAGAATACACGTGTCGACTTGAGAATCTTCGTTTTTCTTTAGTTAAAAAGGCCGTAAGATTTACATCGAAAAACAACCATAGAACCGGAAATCAAATAAACTACTTGTTATCACATTAAGTTGATTAATTACGCATTTATTAAAACTTTTGCCAATCATTTTAGAAACCGTGACCTTTACCATTTGCGATCTTACGCTCAATGTTACAGAATACATTTTCGCGTGAGCTTTGCGTGTGTTTTAAAATGTTTTGGAATTATTCTTGAAAGAGATAGAAGTTAGAAGTTAGTATTTCCCCCTAGATTTATAATGACAAGACACGATATTACGTTTTGTCCTACCATTGTGACCATACAAATGTATTTTAGTGTCTTCGATAGTTAATTACCAAGTCAATTGTGCTTTGGAAAGGTTACGACGATCACTAAAAGTAATAAATGCCAATGTTTTGGCTTGTAGACGTAGATTTGAATCATTTTTACAGTGTTCTGAATGTTAAAGGTGACATTTAAATTAGGTTTCGACAAGAAGGCCAATTTAAATTAATTTAAGAATCTCGAGAGATCTTCATAAATCAAATCATGATATGTTTATTAAGTAGAATATATTATGCGATTACTTAAAACGTTAAACTGAAAACGAGCTACAAGAAGCAGACAGGTCATATTTACAATAATTTTATTCTTACATACTGATTGAATTGGAGCAAGTTCACTACAACCCCATGCCTTTTCTTCGTCTAAAATAAATTCTTACTAATATCATAAATGGGAAAGTAACTCTGTCTGTCTGTCTGTCTTTCACGCCTAAACAACTAAACCGATTTAGATGAAATTTGGTACAGAGATAATCTTAAGCCTGAGAAAGTACTAGGCTACTTTTTATCGCGATAAACTGTAGACCTCGCGGGTGAACAGCTAGTAGATTGATATGTTACAATAAGCTTTACTAATAAGATTTCTTTTTATATGCATTAGAAATTTTGCTATCGACAAGTTTAGAATTTTAATTGTACTTATACTTTTGTTGAAAAAAAAAGAAAGAGTTAATTACTTAAATAAATTAGAATGGACTAATAAGAAGTGACGATAGGTAAGGCTCTAGAATCTTCTTTGCATGTTTATATCCAATACATTGCTGCTGGCATGCAAATATTATAAGCCCGGGGGCTATCACGTGATGCGTTCGTAAATATCTCGATTGTAGAGTGTCGCTTGACAAGACTTATATATAGTAGTGCCCCCGCCGCGGGCTACCTTCTAGAGTAAAAGATATCTATTGAAATATATTCAGTTATGTGGCTTAGAAACTAAATTAATAATATTATACAAAAATTTGGTATCTTGATGCTTTTACTACTGTTAATTTATATTCCAGATACTGAGCGCTTCCGTGCTTCGATGGGCACGTTAAACTGGGTACGCCAAAAGCTCACGATGATGTTGATGATGAAATTCCAGGTTCAGAAAGTTTGCAAGTGATTTCAAAGTGGAAAATGCATAATGTTGAAAACGTAAATGTTTTAAATCGTCAATATGCGGAATGTTCAATACTACGCGAAACGTTTCAAACGTAAAGTAGTCGGACAGAACATTGCGATGAAACTATAGCTTTGTGGTAGGGCATTTTTTAGAGCTCACTTATCGAGCTACTGGCCCGAAAGTTTAAAGTCAGTTATCTGTCGCATGTCATAGTTTCTCTACGAGGTACACTTTTCGGTCACATTAACAAGTTTACAAAAATTCTTCGAACGGCTTCAAATCACTGCCTCTAAGTAGACAATAGCTAACAAAGCTACCAATATTACACACAAAAACAGTCCAATTCTATGTTTACTCTGGAGATTATCACTTGTAAGCAGTAGGGTAAAACCCACCAGGGCAGTTTTTACAGAATCATTTGTGAAAGTAGCAAGTGGATAGTCTATGGCTTGGCCATACACGGAAAGCCTGAAGCAGTCAGAATCGACTGCTTCAAACTGCGACTGCATAGTGAACTACTGCAACTGCTCGATCGGTTCGTGTATGTACTACGTACGTATTATAAGTAGGTATTTAGTTCACTATGCAGTCGCAACTTGAAGCAATCAAGAGTCGACCGCATAACAAAATACGCCACTTCGGTCTGCCTGCGCCACCTCCTGCCAGTCCTCCACCTGGAGCTTGCGAAAATTCTTCGTGACTTCGTCTTTCCAGTGATACCTGGGACGACCGGGCTACGGCCACTCGGCCATCCACTGTATGCTAAAAGCAAAAAACTATTAACTGTAGTCAAAAGTTACTAGAATACTAGAAGTAAAAAAATTAAAGTTTCATGCGGTGGTGGTGAGTTTCCATCCTCATTCCGTACACGGGCCCGGTTGTTTCCCGATAATTGGTAGATAAAGAGTAGAATTAGATCGGCCGGTGGTTTAGCACTTGTTAGACGAGTGTTAGAGTTTCACGTTTGTTCGTCAGATGCTTTTGGGATTCCTGGCTTTGTTTGAGGATTGGATTTGAAAGGGTGACATTAATGATGGCATGCTCTTTTCGTAAGCAAAAAGTGTATCTTTATTTGATCCTATGAAATCCTATTATTCGATATACAGGTTCACAATAATTGAAAAGATGCGGCGGGCTATTAAGTGGAAATATTTAGCGGATAATGATGATTCAATTATAACCTGACTCTGATCCAGGTTACGTAATTCAGCCTCAAAATCTTGGAGTTCGGAATGAATGGCATTTTTTGGATAATGCCATTCAGCAAGAACACTTGCACCATCGAAAAGAAGTATGTGTTAGAGAAGAAGTCGTTTCTTCAAGTTAAAAATCTGTCACCTATCGGTATATTTCGCCATCCCTGTTTGAGAGCCAGTTCCCAATACAGGTGAAGCGTGGCGCCCCCTTGACCTAAATTTCACTTAACATCAGCTAACCTTAGGTTAAACGCTACCTAGTAAGAGTTAAAAAAAAGTACTTGTAGTACTTCTCTTCGGTGCTTCAATTTCAACTACTTTGTCCACTTCTTGCCTACTTTGTTGAAGGAAACTTATAGGAAACATTCAACAATCCAAGGACTTCACTCGGGTGAAGGTTAAAAGTGTTAATTCGGTCAAATAATGATCATAGTCCCACTTAGTGGGCCAGTGACGGTTCCCAGAAGGACACAGTGGGTAGTTTGTGAAAATACAGGACTTCTGTAGTACGCGGCCGGCGAGGAACAGGGGATGAATGGAGCTGATGTAGAGCGATTTTTATTTTAGACCAGTTAGGTTCACTATTTGTTGGTAAATTAAAATACAGACAAATTAGAGAAACGTACGGCTTCAAGAAAACCTATGTATGTTTTTGAAAAATTTGTGTCAGCTACTGTCGTACTATGTTATGTCTCTTGAATGACCTAATGATTTGGGCTGATCGAACAGAATCTATAATTGTTTCAAATAGATTGTTATTGTTAAGGTTTTGTGACTTTCATTTTTCAGTTAAATATAAAAAAGTCAGTACGTAGGTAATTTGGGAACTAATTACACCAAATTATTGTTTTCTAAACTTAGAGGGATCTGACCCTATAAACTTTTATTTTAAATAAAATAATTTTATTTTTCAAATTGAATGTAACTAAAAAAATGTTAATGTAAATGTAAATGTTGTTGTGTTATGTTGTAATGTTGCCTTTTTTGTATTTAAATGACTCGACGAGCAATTTGCTCGCCTGATAATTATCACTCTGGCTGAGTCTGGCCCATTCAATTCAGTGCCGTCCAGAGTTTTGAACTTAACTGCGGCCGGCAGTGCAATGCGCTCGTCGCCTTGAAATATTACACTTTTTCAGAAAACAACGCCGTCTCCACGCCGCCTGTGTCCTCAAAGCGTTGCTCCTGGCATAGTCCATTACTTAAACAAACCAGCGTGTGTGCAGCCACCACTTTACACGTAGGGTGTTTGAGCGTCTGTCGCCGTGTGTACTGAAACGAGCGCGAGAGGAAATTGTCTTCATCTTCTTTGTTATGTGCCCATTCGATATTGGGGAAAAATTAGTGTACTAGTAAGGTTTTCATGTAGGTACTCTTTTTGATGTGATAATCATAATCATCTTTTGAATCAGCTCAGAGTCATACAACGAGCCATGGAGAGAGCCATGCTTGGAGTATCTTTCCGAATCCGAAACGAGGACATTCCGAAACGAGATCACCGACATAGCTCTCAGAATTTGCAAGTTGAAGTGGCAATGGACAGGCCACATAGCTCAACGAACTGATAACCGAAGAAAAACATTTTGCAAGTACGTATGCGGAAGAAAAAAAAATCGAGAAATAAATCGAGTGATGTGGAACTTTCATTATTAATTCTTTATTATCTTTGCCTTATCATCAACCAAAGACTTGTAGTAAAAAAACGAGTAGGTATATACATACATGTTACATACGGACAGATGGACAGATGTAAAAGGCTGATATTCCCACGTATGTTTTTTAAATACAAACTGATAGATGTCATCAGAACGACAATACGTCAAGACAACGTAGGTAAGCTTATTTGGCAATCGCATTAGCGTTGAGAAATTGAGATAGGTAGGTATTGATCACATGTATTGTGCTATTCAAACATGATTAAGTGTGAAATAGCTGGCCAAGCACCTCGTTGACGCCACGGGTGACCAGCGGGCTGGCGCTTACCTCGGCCAACGAATCAGGCTGGCCATCCAAAGAGGTAATGTCGCCAGACTCTTGGGCACCATAACTGGCAGGCAGCGATTTAAATCAGGTTCTTATTTTATATTTTGTCACGGTCACGATTTTATAAAATGTAGCAAGCCATAGTCTTAGAGCGCCGTACTGAGGACTTTAAAAAAAAAGAAATGGGGCTACTAGATTTGTTGTGCAAATTGGCGGGAAATTTTTCAGGGCGCAAGGAAGAATTAAAACATTATAATTACTGGAAATAACTGATTGTATGAGGAAGAGGATATTATAAACACTAAATACTTGAAGCATACCTATTGGAGTTTTTTTATGATTGTTTTGTAGTATAGTTTTGTTAAATGTTTATCCCACTGTATATATTTTGTTGTTGTTGTTATAAACCAGTGTGAAACTATAAGAATATTATATTTAAAAAAAAAAACATTTTTATTGGTTGTGGTCATCATCATCAGCCTGTATCAGTCCACTGCTGGACATAAGCCTCTGCCAAGGCCCAAGGTACGCCACTGAGCCCGGTCTTCGGCTCTTCTCATCCAACTACTGGCAGCCACTCGGCGCAAGTCGTCGCTCCACCTAGTCGCAGGGCGTTCTACACTACGTTTGCCAAGTCGCGGTCTCCACTCAAGAACACGTCTACCCTAGCGGATATGACTTTACCACCAAGCTATGGTTTCATCACGATGTTTTCTTCCACCGAAAGCTCAAATCTACTACTAATAAGCCATTTCGGCTATCCAGATAGCCTGGTGTGCCTGCGAGACACTCACCACTCTCACGTTGGCATTCCAAGCATTCCGATACAACTATTTCATTGTACCCACGATTAATGGTCATAGATTATAAACACAAAGCCTCAACAGATGTGACGGTTCATTGAAACCATCACAAAGGACAGTTTACACGGGCTTTAGTAAAACATTATCACAATGCAATGGCACCGAATCGACAGTATTGTGGTACAGCTAATGCCCTAATTAATAACGTTGAACTAGTTGGATTAAGCAACAATTGCGTCTACGATTTGTCGATTTGTTATTGAATAAAGTAAGTGAGAAATACAATAAATACTCATTGACTGAGCTTTGAAAATTTGGAAGCTTCTTACTTATAAAATGTTATCGGGTACGTCATCGCTCTTACGCCATCGTTGAAAGTACAAAATATTAAATTTTTAAATAGGGATGATGACATAATCCAAAATTTCATACTTACTACAATTGTTTAATGTATACAATTATAATTGTATAATTATACATGCGAAATTACCTCTCTCGGTCCCTATAATAATGCCCGCACAATCACATACATAGGCTCTGACCCCTAACTAGGTTTCCCTGTATCTAGGGTATCAGAAACTACGAGGATCGGGGATCCACAACACCCAGACACAGAACATATATTTGCGGTTTTTTTTTAATGCACAAATATTTGCCCTATGTTTGTAACCTTTTCACGCCTAAACCGCCGAACCGATCTGATAATGAAATTTGCAATGGGATAGTTTAAATCGTATCCTATGTCTTTCCCCAGGGTTCAAACTATCTTCATACCAAATTTTACCAAGATCTGTTTCGCAGTTTAGTTGTGAAAAGTTTACAAATAAATAGAGGGACCAATAGAGCGAGTAGTTACCTACGTTCGTATTTACAACATTTGGTGAATGAATCGAATGGATTTAGATTTTTTATAAATGCGATCATAATATATCTAGTGGACGCTCTTCGATGTCCAGTGCAGTAATTTCATGAGAAATACGCATAGTTTGGTGCAGTACTAGTTATTCTTCGGCCTCTCCCGAACGTCATCAACTCTTACCAACATGCCAACATTACGGGTCGTCAATCAACGCTCGAAAATAATAATAAAAACTGACATATGTCCGTCAAAAGTTACCCCAAATCGCATCGGGCCCGATGACCCGTACTAACGACTCAGACCAAAATCTCCAGCAATTTGTTTTGTCCGAACGGCAACGGGCAGTCACAAAGACTCAACTCTATGCCTGAAAATGGACGTAACCCTCCAAAGTCCGACACTACAATACACCGAAATGTTTTCTAAGACGTCACAATACAATGGCATCTAAAATAAACTATCATATAATATCAATAATGCGTTCACGTACGTACGGACACATGTATTTTAAATACGTATTATGTGGAACCAGTTAATAATTTTTGAAGGGTTTGGGTGGGTATTGTTGACCAGTGTCTTGCGAGCCGAGTGAAATTCCCATGCGTCGCTTCCCCGTTGTCCAACAAAGGGTTGTATCGATTGTGACGTGAAACAGTTGCGCGTTAAATCGTTGTGACGTGTATTTCATAGTTATGACGTGACCGTGACGTGTTATGTGAAATTATTTGAATTTAAATGGATTTGTATTGATGCGACTCTGTGATCGATTCTGACGTATTTTTCTTTTACTTCTCGCAGGAGAGCGTTTGACGAATCATCATCATCATCATTATCAGCCTTCCACGTTCCCACTGCTGGGACTCTGGCCTTCTCTCAGAGAGAGAGTATGGGCTATAATCTACCACGCTGGCCCAGTGCGGGTTGGTAGATGTCACATGCCCTTGAAAATGTTGCAGTTCTTGGGCATGCCGGTTTCCTCACGATGTTTTCCTTCACCGTTTTGAGCGATAGCATTTGACGAATAGTCACCTGATTTTAAGTGACGATGTGGTTGAAGGCAGCGCCTGGATTCGGAACTGGCTCTCAAGTGGGGCTGCCGAAACTCCAAAACTCAAAGAGGTTGCACACATTAATAGGCCGAGCTGCTTCACTACATGATCGACAGAGATACATGCGCAACATGGCTTTGGAAGTCAAAAAATCGTACACATTAAAATTAATCACAAGCTCTAACCAATTGTTTAGACTGTCCTGTCTCGTAAATATCTTCAGTTTACACACGTTCGGTTTGACATCGAGCGTTTACAAACAACCCCGGCTCAATTCCGTACCTGTATGCAATCGTAAAAGACACGCATCATATGCCCGCTATAATTCTTCATATTGTGCCGCAGTTATTAAACGTCCCTTCAATCAAGTTTTACGAGCCTTATCGCATAAAAATATTTAACTATTTGTTTGCAGATAATATTAACTACATGCATTATGAAGATTTTAACGACAAGCGATTCGCGTACCTAAGACTTGGGCGATAAAGTTCAGAAACATGAATGGTTGGGTCTGAATGGCCCTTCGAAGCTATTGTGGGGTTAGATTAATTAGCACCAATATTAGTTTGTATGAATTGCAAAGTTGTAAAAGTGTTTGTGATCAATGTGATTTAATCTTTATCAAAAGTAGGATCTCGTGAGCAGAATTTATTCCTTCTTTTTTCAGAATCTTTTTCTTTAGGTGATCAAATTATTCAATAACAACATTGATCATCATCAGTCTATTACGTTCCCACTGCTGGGACACAGACTTTCTCTCAGAGAAAGAGAGCAAGCACTATAATAACAATGCTGGTTAGTAGACATCGCAAGTAATTATCAAGATGTTTTCCTTCACTGTTTTGGACGATGGCAACTCGTTAGTTGGCCATTTTTCATTTTACCTAATAACATCAACTTTTCTCATTATTTTCAATACAAATAGTATTGTATAATAAGTATTTAACATCGATATTGACACAGTTGCTCCTCCACGACGATGAAAAGGTACTCAACATTATAATTGAAAATAATTATTATCTAAGTAATTTCCGATACTCCGGGTGGTTTGCAACGGAAAAATAATAAAAATCCCAGTGCGTCGTCACAGTATGAAAGAAAAAGAAATAAACTTATAGAAAAAGGATTATTGTCAATAAACCAACGGTCAAATGTCTTGAGCCTTTCAAACGAAGTGTCGCCATAAAGATAACTGTTGCCAGAGTAATAAAAATTGCTATTGTCCATTGTTCCTCTGAAATAAATGAGATAAAAGCCGTTTATCGGACGAGAGCCATCGTAAGAGGACATTTGTCAAACAATAACTTGCAGGCTTGCTGCGTTTACTCGTCACCAAAGCCATGTTAAAGCCCTCGAATTGAAATCGATGGCTTCACTATTGTCTTATTTTAACCACTTTACAGTTTGACCAAGCTGCAACCAAAAATCTACAACCAAACCCAAAATTTACATCTCATCAACGGAATACAGCTCATGCACACTAAAAAACGCTCTATACTAAATACCTATAGGTATATGAATTTATCACGATATTTTCCGAAACAGAAAATTCAACCTCATTTCTCACTTATTGACATATATCTAAATTCTAAACTGCACTCATTAATGGGAGAAGAATCTAGTCCCTGAGACACAGTCCCCACTAGTTCGGGATCCAGATCACCATTGCTGAGTTTAATTTTTGTGTTTTTGTGTCAATAAATAGATACCATTGATTGATGTTAGGATTTGACTTGCAGATCGCAAACCAAACATCATCGCTTCAAACTTCATGGGTTCTGTACAGGTGTAGAAAATCGAAATAAAGTCGCTTAATGTGACTTTTCTAGTTGTACCAAGAGTCCGTGTTATATTATGTTTATCAACTGGTCCAAGATATAAATATCCTGATAAGTACCAGTTAGTTGGAGCATATTGTAAGTTGGAGTAAGCTTATCGTGATCCCGATAAGCAGCGAGAGGCAAGGAGTGTCCCTTTGTACCGCTGTCACTCGTTGATCGATTGAAGGAGTGGTGCAGTGCAGTTCTGTTTACTGTTAAATGCGTCTTTTGCTTAGAAAATGCCTTAAATTTTAGAGTGATCATCACTCAGGGGCTAATGACGTCACCTTGCGACCCATCGGGCCCGTACAGCTTTATTTTGGTGAAGGAAAACGTCGCGATGAAACCATAGCTTGGTATTAGGGCGTTTTCTAGTGCTCGCCTGGCTAGCTATTGACCTCAAGTTCAATCTGCCGCCAAGCACCTATCTGTGTGTTCCAGCAGCCCAAAATGAGAACCAGTTTCCTATCCAGGTGTAGCGTTTGACCACATCGTCGCTTAATATTAAGTGATCTATGGTCAAAAGTAAAACAAGACACCGGCCCTTGTGGTTCTACCTAACTTAAACTACTTACGTGGTTATGTAATATTTTTCCATACAGCCTTAGAATCTTAGATACACTAAGAAATGATAAATCCTTTTGTTGGGATTGACCTAAAAGCGTCTTAAGAGGAAAACAGATAAAGCTGAAACTCAAAAGCAAGAACGCCACGGCTGTTTAAAAAGAAAACAAAATGTCGATTTTGTCGCATACAATTTTCCACATCTCCTAGTTCAAATATAACATGCAAACTAAACGTACTTAACAAGCGAAAATCCTCAAAACTTACCCTTGCGCCCTCACCCCCTTTTGTTGTCAATACCAGGCTGTCCTCTCATTCGGCTACGTCAATGGTCCGTCTACTCTAAATACAAACTTATTATTCCCATACAAACACCATACTCGTGTCAGTACAAGGGATGAATGGGACGATGACACCAGCGCCTGACAATCTTTGTAGAAATTGGAAGATTGATTTTGTTGCCATACGATACTCTGTGACCGCTGAGAGCGAATCGCAAAATTGTATTTTTTTCATGTTATAGAGTGGTAAACAATTAGACGGCTTCGTCGCCTATGGACTTTAGCAACACTAGGGGCGTTTCCGATGCGTTGTCGAGACCCTGAAAAACTCTTTTTATAGCCACCTTGAAGGACTATTTAACCCGCGTGAAGATTCCCTTGTGTGTAGCGGCGGTTAAAATTAGCCGATATCACTGTCCGTCCCGTAATTATCGATAAACAAAAAATTAAGTGAATCCGTTGCTTGCTATGTGAGAGAAGGTCAAACCTACAAATACACTTTCACATTAATATAAGTCAAAACGTGTTGTGGAATTCCGATCAGCATAGTTTCGGATAACTTAGATACAGGGACACCTAATTAGACGTCGGGGCCTTTGCGCTATGACTATCTAAGCACGTAACGCGAGCGCGTTACATTATCTGCATAGAATGACCGCTATAGCACATAATGACGTCACAAGTTATTGGCAAGGAATCTTCATAAGGGCCCAGAGCTATGTACTCGTATGTCTTTGTGTGGGCGTGAACATTAATCATACCATCAGTTGTTTCTATTCAATTTTGGCTTGTTTGCAATGCCAGTAATAGCCTTTAGATTTAGACTGTCAATTCAAAGCCTCATCTTGTTGAACATAGTTGTAGATCATCTAAAAGCTTTCAAAACAGTACCTTGCGTAACCATTTCACAAAAATTCAAGTTTAAAGTCTCATGACCGTGTTTGTTACACATGTTACGTAAGAACGTGCGACAGATACAAAAATCTCATTAGAGACACGTTGCTAATCGACGTTTTGGTGTGTTTGTGGTGTGTGCGCTTTGTAGCAAACAACCCTATTGTGCTGGTGGTGCAAATCAACGGATAATGGCAAAGGCTTTGGTGGACACGACTGGTAGCGGTGTGGGTGATAAGAGAGAGCGGATGGTAGATGTAGAACACAGAATTCTCTGATTCGCAAGCTCAGTGGTGGCCCAATCCTGCAATAAGCTTAAGTTTTCGGTGAGAGAAATCATCGTGATGTTAGAATAGCTTAATGGTAAGGTATTTTCTAGTGCTCGCCTCGCTATAGCTGTCACTCAAATTAAGAATCTATCGCAAATGACCGTTATCGATATGTTCCGATCTAGTTCACCACATAAAACATTATAACAAAAAAACTTGCCTAGAAACTGAACCAGCTGAGCTAAAAAAACTGATCTTTAACAGAATCCGTATTATTGATATTATGATTAAATCTTCACTGATATGTATCATTTCATTAATATATGCTACAGATGTAAGAATTGTCGACATTTGTCATCTGGAGATGACATAAGAAAAACGCTTCTGCTTCTAGCATGTCCCAAAGTAAAACTAAATTTCGTCGTATGTTTACACTTCGTGGTTATTAACAATGAACTCTAAAAATCTAACTCATTACCACATCTTGTATTTGTCCAGTAGCGTACAAGAATAACAATATTAATATTGTCACATGTACAAGCGAAGGTGGACGAAAATATAATAAATTGTGACAAACGGATTTAGTGGCAGTATGATGCAAATATATTTTCAAAGAAGGATGTTTAAATTTCACATCACTTTGAATGCATTGTATGTCTCTTTGTGTCACGTCGAGAATTTTTTGCATTTTACGATTTTGTTGCACTGAATGACCATTATTACCTATGTGGTTCAGCAAATAAAAACTACCTAGTACTTTAATGAAATTATCAGTTCCTATTCTAACGTGGACAAAAGATCTGAGTGTAACTTCAAAATATTTCCAAAGAGATTTGACACCATATTTCAGACTTCAGAGACTTTGACGCGAAGTAGGATTCGGGACTTATACCTCAGACACCTCTGGGAAACCGTACCAGACCTGGTATTGTTTTTATTACCTATATAGGTAGTGTTTCACCTAGTGGTCGAAGGTAGCGCCACGTTACGCCTTAACTTGAAGGTAGTAGCTAACCAGACGAGCAACATAACAAAGCATAGAAAACTATAAATAGACCTATATCATCGAAAACATTTTTAATACAAGAATATAAACTGGTAATTCAACAAATATAATTAATTTGATAATAGACAGCTTATGTGCTTATTGCAAAATAAATTACCTAGCGCAAAGAGAAAAGTTTTTGTTAACAGCTAACAAACATTTCACATACAAAAAAATACACTGAACTCATTAAAATAACAGCCAAACTTATCGTGACCTTTCATATCTCTAATAATTCACGCACAAAATACAAAAATTAAGCATTTATTTACACGTGTAGACAACTTCGCTAATAGCAACGTCTACAACGATTCGTATTTTTCCAAACATTTTGTCATACATGCTCATCAAATATTGCTCTAAAGTTAATATTTTAAGGACCCCTGTCATTTAATACTAGTCTTTAATCCATTACGTTAAAGATTACATTATAAACTTCGCGAGAAAAATTAACATTGTCAAGGTATTTAGTAATTAACGCGCAAACTCAACAGACACGACTGTCATTGTCGCATTGTGATATTAGTCTTCAACTTTTAGAATAACATTTGAATTATTCTTGTTTGCTTCATTGAACATATTTTCGCGAATATTAAGGACTGTGAGACACAACAAGCTGTCTCATCTATGAAAGGCTGAAATAATATTTACTTCAATCCCTACTAATATTATAAACGTGAAAGTTTGTGAGTATGGATGGATGGAAGGATGGATGGATGTTTGTTACTCTTTCACGCAGATCCGTGCAGTAGGCACGGATCTGAATGAAATTTGGAATGAAGATAGCTTATACCCTGAATTATCACATGGTTGCTTTTCATCCCGGAAAAAGATTACTTTTTTTTTTTTTTTTATGTAATAGATTAGTAAACAAGCTGACGGCCCGCCTGATGGAAAGCGGTCACCGTCGCCTATGGACATCTGCAACACCAGGGGAGTTGCCGATGCGTTGCCGACCTTTAAGAACTCTATTACTGCGGGAAATCGAGAAGACGTGGGTGAAAGTGGTAGTAACTATATCTCTGTCCTTCTATCTGTATGTTACCTCTTCATGCCTAAACCACTAAATAAACGTAAATTCTATTCTATTCTAAATCAATCTCTTTAAAATTTTGTATGGAGATAGTTTTGGATCCTGGGGAAGGACATATAGTACTTTTAATTGCGATAAACTTTAACCGTGAAACCATGAGGCACAGCTAGTTTTATAATGTGACAATATATTTTGATCACTAAGTAACTGGTAACTTGGCTTAGATTCGCCTTTCGCCAGGGTCCAAGGATCTACTTCCATAAATTTAAGCTTTCGGTGAAAGAAAACAACTGGTGATTGGGTATATATACTTCCCAGTCCTCGCCAGGCAAGACCAATCCAGGCGTAGCGAGACACCACATTGTCACTTATGATTTGTTATCAAACTAACTAATTCCCATGGCTCAGCGACCCAAAGTGTGTCTTGGCCTCCGAAGCGAGAGAGCGCCACTCTTCTCTATCTTGAGCGATATCAGCCCAGTTGAGAGTCTGGAGCTCGCGCAGGTCCGCATCCACCGCGTCCTTCCAGCGGTATCTAGGGTGTTCGACCGGCTGGTTCGTTATCAAACGCTACCCTCCAATATAAGATTAAAAAAACTTACAAATGGGATAACTTTTTAAAATCTTAGGAAGCTTTTTATTAAGTGCGAGATTCCACTCATTCTTTATTCAACAATTGCTTTCAATCTAATGCTGACCAGACGAAAACTTTCAAGCAGCTCTCTAGAGTAAATAGCCTGAGCGTTATTCAAAACTATTAGACAATCAATCTTGAACGTGACCCTTTTTGCATAGACTCATGGCAGTATAACCAGTGGGGTATCTTTATATAAACGGTTCGCGTAATCACAAGAATGGTTCTCAATATAATCTTTAAAAATAGTTCTAGAGTATAAATTTGTTTTACTTTTACCTATGTGTTATTTATAGGTCCATGATGATATGTCTTTAGAATAAGCTAAATGAGAAGGATAGCCGGTCAGGGGAATACTAGAAAATGTCCTACCAACAAGCTATGATGTTTTGCTTCACATTAACTAAAAGTAGATTAATAATTTTGCTTCTCGTCCCCACAGTTGTGTAGTTCTGTTACTTGGACCATCGTTGAACTTGTGAGGTAATACAACTGAGCGAACTTCGATAACATTAATCCCTGGTACAGTTAACTGTATCCCTGAAAAAATATGTTTGTTCTCTCCAGTTATCTTTCTGTATCATGAAATTATTTTCTTTTCTTCTACTATCTCTCCTTGTACAAAACCAGCTGCACCCGTATCTTCCCGTTATACCGCAGGAAACTTTTCCGAATTAAACAGTAGCCTATGTTTTAATCCAAAGTGTATAAGCTATCTATATTCCAAATTTCATTCAGATCCGTTTAATAGTTTTTGCGTGAAAGAGTAACAAACATCCATACATCCATGCTTTACAAATTTTCATGTTTATTATATTAGTAGGATGGACAAGTTGCCCTTCTGACGAACTGCTCCACCTCTACCCTGGCCATTTAGGGGTAAATCTGCGAGTCATGCGTCCAGTCTCGAGGGACCAGCCCGTTTAATGCATACTTGGAGATTGTTAGGGTGTGAACGTCGATTAGGATCGAGATAGGGTCCCATTGTCTGGGATACTACGGATTTTCTTCGATGAAAATTTCGTTTGATGTTGTTTGGCTGTTGAAGAACTAAGGTTTGTGCATCGTCTTGTCATATTATCGCTCTGATAAATAAGAAGTACAGATAAATGTATCGGTTATTTTGTCTCAATTCTTATTTCAATAGGTACTGTGAGTGACATGATACACATATTAGGTATGTTTTATATTTTAAAAGGGTTTTCCAATAGCCCCGTTAAAGGTTCATAATAGTATTAGATGTGCCCAGTGGTTTAACTAAGGTTTATCTAATTAAAAGTATGTATATCAAATTTCATCTATATCAGTTGAGTCACTTAAGAGAAGTTATATAATAAGAAAGTCAAGACTAGCTCTCCTATTGGTTTTTATCTGAACTCAAAGGGCGTAGCGGGATAGCGTTTGACCACAGGTTACTTGATGTTAAGTGACGTTGTGGTCAAAAATGGCATCACGCTACGACTGGACTGGGAACTGGCTCACAAAAGAGGGTGTTCAAAAACAGTTAAAGATGCTTGGCGATAGAGTCTTAACATTAGCGTGGCAGCCAGCCAGGCGAGCACTAGAGCATGCCTTGACACTAAGCTATGTTTCCATCACGATGTTTTCCTTCACCGAAAACTCATAACGGGTAGCACATGGACTTTTTTTTTTTTTACTATTTACAGGGTAGCGTTTGACTACAAGTCACCTGATGTTAAGTGACGATGTGGTCGAGGATGGCGCCACGCTACACCTGGACTGGGAACTGGCTCTCAAGTGAGGCTGCCGGAACACACCGATAGGTGCTTGGCGACAGATTCTTAACAAGAGGGTGGTAGCTAGCCAGGCGAGTACTAGAAAATACCCTACCACCAAGCTTTGGTTTCATCACGATGTTTTCCTTCACCGAAAGCTCAAGCTCATTGTAGGATTCGAACCCACGTCCTACGGATCGCAAGCCGACGTCACTACCACTGAGCCATCATCGCTATAAAACGTCACAACCGCCATCGCTTCAAAAGTGTTTTGTCAAAGAAGCAAAGGCCTATAAAGGTATTACTTTTGGATATATAAGTAGTCATTGATTACATTTCCATTGTAGTCCATGAATGAAGCTTACAACGCAGGACAGGTACTTTAGTACAACTGATATCATTGTACACATAATATTACTATGCGAAACAAAACTTTTATTCAGAATTGCTAGAATAGCCCTGATGTTGCAAAAATGTTGCCTCGTCATTGTTGTTTATAAGCAAACCTAAACCATTGGTATTTGATAAAAGCTACGAGTGTGGTAAACAAACTCTTTGACTCCGTGGCCTTCATGGCAAACTCAATGCCACATACCGATTCGTTCAATGCGCTGATTACGCCAATAACTTGGGTACAACGTCAGCAGTGCTCAGTTCTTTGAGGGTTTATTACTATAGCTTATTTGTGCCTAAATGTAGTATTCGAAACAATGTCTACTTTAAAAGTGATGTGCGGTCGTGACTAATTGATATAATCGAGACTTTTACTAATACTGACATCGATTTCGAAATTTGTAACCTACTAATCGTAGTCGCAATAAAGTTACTAATAAAATTTGTGTCACTAATCCTAGAATTCGATACTGTTGGTGCATACTAATTAGTTTGGCCATTAAATGAGGTAATGTCGCCAGCTTTTAGGGCACTCTACCTGCTGAAGGTGACCTAAATGCAGTTTTACTTGTAATTATTTTAATTTAATTTAAAAAAAGATCTTGGTTTCTCATCATTAGGTTTTAATATACATAACAACAACCCACATACATACATAACTCATTTATATTTGAGTAGATAGTTTATTTCAGTTTGTGATTAGTTTTTCATCTTAGATTAGTTCTCGCGTCATGCTAATCCCGTCGGCGACCATGAAATTAATAATCACATCACTATTGGTTATAATCGAGATATCTCGAAACGTCTCGATAATCGAATGATTCCATTAGCATATCTCATAATCGCCCACCGTTATAAGCACCTTAAAACCTACGTAACATTTTGCTAGTACGTACCTAATTGTGTAGAAGTGAATGGAACCATTAAACTGTGTCGCACTTAGGTCATAGACTAAGGCACTGAGTCCTTAACTTAGGTTTGTAAGTCTAACTACTGTTATGTTACAGACAAAGGTATTGTCGTTGATTATAAGGATTTAACTCCTCGATGTATATTGAACTCCAGACTCTGAACTGCGCTGGAAGACCAAAAAAAAGATGGACGGATTGTGTAAGGATATGAATGAAAGGGAAGTGAATGAAGCGATGACGGCTGATAGGGGGAGAGTGGAATAAGAGTGCATGCTGCGCCGACCACAAATAGATGGAACCAGGGCAAGAAGAAGAAGACTCTGAACTGGGCTGAAATCGCTCAGGATACAAAGAGAGTCGTTCTCTAGTTTCTGAGCCAACATACAATATGAGTCGCTGAGCCATATTCAAGTGCCTGCCTGGTTAGCTACCATCCCTAAGCCATCCTCACCATCCGTGTGTTCCGGCAGCCACACTTGAGAGCCAGTTCCCAGGTCCTGGGGCCAAATTCTCGCGGCGTGATATCTTATCATATTCGATAAATATCGCAATAACTGTCAAAATTCAATACATGTTTTAGCGAAATTATAGTAGGTACCTTAAACTCACTGTAGCTTTATTTAACTTAGAAATGTGATATTATTGTTGATGTCTGTTAAGGTAGCGCTTGGTCAAAAAGTCAGGTTAAAGATTCTACGCCAGGGGGCCAATTGTCGCGGCGTGATACATTATCACATTCGATAAATATCGCTATAACCTTCAATCTGACTTTTTGACCAAACGCTACCTTGAGAGACATTAACAATCATTTCACATATCTTAGTTAAATAAAGCTACAGCGAGCTTAAGGTACCTACTATAATTTCGCCTCTCTCTCACACGAAAGACTTTCTACAGAAATTGCCGGCACCATAACCATTCCACATTCAGGGTATCGCTTACAAAACGGATGTGGATACTTCAACGTCCACAAAAACGTAACCTTTGTTGTAAATATTTCGGACACAATTTTCGCTCGTAACTCAAGAGAATAAAACCCTTTTTACAAAGAACGAACAATTGTATGAGCCACTTGAAAACCTGATAGTTCCGTCCAATTTTCGCGCAAGAGTGAACGTGAAACGGGCATTAATATATTTTGAATTAATTTTTAATGCTATAATAATGTATATGTGTATGATTTTAATGGAACAATGTGTGATATAATAAGTTGAAGGGATGCGTTGGATGTGTGAATGAGTTTTAGAGTACTCGTGTTAGATATTATATGGTATTGTGCTCTGGGCATTGTGAAACACGTGAGGGTATTCAATGGTATATGTAGATACCTACCATAGTAGTATTTCAAAGACATTCTTATTCACAACCATCAGACTTATTTGTCCACATCTATACATTATAGCGATGATGGCTCAGTGGTTGACGTCGGCTTGCGATCCGTAGGACGTGGGTTCGAATCCTACAATGAGCTTGAGCTTTCGGTAAAGGAAAACATCGTGATGAAACCATAGCTTGGTGGTAGGGTATTTTCTAGTACTCGCCTGGCTAGCTACCACCCTCTTATTAAGAATCTGTTGCCAAGCACCTATCGGTGTTCCGGCAGCTTCACTTGAGAGCCAGTTCCCAGTCCAGGTGTAGCGTGGTGCTATCTTCGACCACATCGTCACTTAACATCAGGTGACGTGTGGTCAAACGCTACCCTGTAAATAGTAAAAAAAAAATAGTATCTACAGTTCCCAATACAAGTGCAACGTGGTGCCACCTTCTACCACATCGTCACTTAACACCGGCTTAAAATCTTACGATCTATTCAAGCAGTAATGTGCAATGAGAAAAATAAATTTCAGTCCTTATTGAGCTCGGAACCTTTTTTGGCATGATTCATGTTTTCTTCCCCATAATTTGCGTTTCCCTAATACCAAATCATTACGATTAAGTGGCACTCACCGCGACTCTCGGCGACAATCCGTTCGTGAACGATTTGCGGCCACCCCCGCCCCGGTCGTTAGCGGATGTTAACGCGATTGTCGAGCATTGTCGGTAATGAGACCACTTGCTATTAACTACATGGCATGTAGGTTCTATATGTTATGTATATGCGAAGGTATTGACGTTAAGTGAATATGCTGTAAGCTGGAACACTGATAGGTCGATGACGCTTGCATTTGACGATACGATTGCGAAGGACATTGCAACCTGCATCAGCTTTAAATCCTCAAGAATCTGTTAAGACATTTTAGCTTGAAGAAGCAACAAACATTCACAGTTACTCGCTTACTAACAAACGTTCGTATTATAAGTAGTTAAGCATGTAATAGTAACTTATGTGGATTGTGATTTAAAACGGTTGACTTAAGAAATACAGCTTTAGGTATCAGTAGGTCATTTTTGAGCCAGTTCTCAGTCAAGGAGTGGTTGACGCCATCTTCGACCACATCTGATGACTTGTTGTCAAAAGCTACCCTTTAAGAAGTGAAAAAAGGGCATTTTTTATACAACACTATTGACCTGCCCCGGCTTCGCATGGGTCTTGATTTCATACATAGTTCCCATATAAAATACATTTTCAGTTTTCTCTAATTTACATTAACAGGTAAGTTTTTAATTGTTTTTCTCTGATTTGTAAACTTTGTACTGATAATTACAAACAAGGACAAAAACCAGTCAAATCAATCGAGCGACAATTGAATTTTATTTACGCAGATTTGTATATAAAACCACAATTTCACTTAAATTAAAACAAATAATTACCTCAAAACAAAACCCCCAAAACTGGTATATTTAAACCGTGCCAAACACAATTTGGCAAATAAACATTCACATTTACATATTGAAAGTGACAAGAGGGTTCCGCGCAAGATAATAGTTATGCAAATTAATTTATGGCTAAATACAGAGGGTGGATTAAGTGTGTGAGAATTGGCGACGGTAAATCTTTGTGGTGGAAATGGAATTCACACTTTATTGAATTACATATTGGTTTGTTGACTCTTATACTAAAGTTGAAAGCCCGATGCAATTTTCCCCATAAATAACGCTATTCTTAATAGCTCTAGTGTACATGAACTCTACATACTTCTAAAGTAGCTCGAAATAGACAATAGACAATAATTTTATTTGTGGCAAAAAAACAAGTGTTAGGAAGAAATAATACATAAACTTACACAAACATAACAGTAATTAAAAATATAAATACACGAACTAATTAATATTTACAAATAGTAACTGTTTTTTGCCACAAACCGGCCCCAACTCAGCATGATGCTGGTTATTATAACCAGCGCTGGTCTTCCGTTGGTGCCGGTAGGTGACGTCACGCACGGGTACAAAAATACACAATATATTAAAAATAACACAAACATGAAAACAGATAAACAAGAGAAAACATTAAAATACAAAAACCAATCAAGAGCAAGAGAAAAAGTACTACCCACAAAGAAATAAACAGTAGGTGCATAGAAGGACAAAAGTGTTTAAAGTAAATAAATACATATAAAAAGTTTACATATTATGTAAGAAGTATGTAATAAAGAAATCACTTTAAGCCGAATGAATGTATTACTGAAACAAAACATATACACAGCGAGTAAATGCATGATGTTATTGACACAGAGAAATGTAACAACTTATCTTACGACGCCAATTTAAAAAAACTTCGTAACGCTCAGCTTGGCGTTACTATTCCATACATTGCTACATTTACAACCCCTAATAAAATATGACACACGATAGAACATAGCCTATGATACTCAAGCATAGTGTAGCTATCAACAGTAAAAGAATTATGAAAATCTGCTCAGATTATAAGGATGTAGTTACTATTCCCGAGATCATTATCAGCCTTTCACGTTCCCACTGCTGGGACTCCGGCCTTCTCTCAGAGAGAGAGAGTATGGGCTGTAATCTACCACGCAGGCCCAGTGCGGGTTGGTAAATGTCGCATGCCCTTGAATTCCCGAGATAACCGCTAGCAAATATACATACAAACAAACTTTGTGTAAAATAACTGTAATGGCATACATATTAATACCAACTAAGAGGTTCTTTAAAGATTTCTTTATAATATACACTTAAAGAAAAGAAAGAACAATGTAAATTAACCGTTAAATAATATTGTTCAATGCAAGCGATAAACATTAAAGCATAATACCCCAAACAAAACTGAAATTAAAGACCCATATTAATATCCAACAGTATTTCTGCACAATAAATAATCAAATACATTGTAAAGTAAACTCATACCTCTTATAAAAGAACCACAAAGCACCGAACACAAAAATCTTTCTAATTACACTACCAACACGGACACTCGAAACACATTAACTTTCAAAACCATTGAATAGAAAAACAAAATTAATGATTGCTACTAAATTCGCAATAAAAATGCCACATGCGAGCAAATATGAGAAGGGGACAATTATAACAAATTAATAACGCACACTACCCTTAAAACTCGAGTAGAGATTTGCATTCAATGGTATTCACGTTTTGTTGCTTATTCTTGGACATTGCAAGCTAAAACCAACCTTGAACCGGTTACACTAAGGACAAAATCCATTACATCATATCTTGGTTAATACATCTTTTCAGAATCTTCACTGGCTGAAGGGCCATCTCCTGCTAACAGTAAAATTACAACTCAAAACCTTCGGATGTAAGATACAAATTTCTTTGTAGGTTTACTGTACGAAATCACTTGAATATTAAAAGTCTTGGTAATTATTCAGGAATCCATCCATCATTAATCACACCCGAGGGTGGGTCGCGGGGAAACGTTGTAAAAATGATTGTTGAAAAGATAAATTACGGAAGACGCGCCGGTTGACAGTTATTCGCGGATCACCATACATGCGCGCGTATGTTTTTTAACAAAACAGATGCAAGGAAACTCATTGTTGGCGATATTTATAGCCGACATAATGCCATCATTAGCGGTCGTAATTGTGAATATTTATTTGCAACGAATTGGACAATAGAAACTGGATTTACATCTCAAATGGAATTGACGGCGCGTGTTGGTAAAGAAATATGTGAAAATGACAACAGCATTGCATGCTTTTGTGGCTCGCTTGACGCAATGTTAATTAAAAATGTTAAAACAACAAACGTATTGTTTCTAAAATTATCTACAAATAACTCATTAAACATTTCATAAGCCTTAAATACTACATCAAAGGCAACACAACAATTACGTTATGATACTTTTAAAACAATGCTCACAACAAACTGATTTAATTCAAATGCAGCCTTTCAAATAGTTCGACCTAGAACATAACTCCCGAAGTGTCAATAATCTGAACTCTTAATGAAGTCCAAAACATTGTAGAAAGCGAGAATAACAGAGCTTTCATCCTAAAACACCATAACAATGGGACAAATGACCATTGAAACGCCACACTACCATTAACCCGAGCTGTAACTGTCAGCCAAAACTTTAACAATTAATACAGCACTCAATAAGAGAAACTAAAGTACAACGGTCGTCACTACAAATTAATATATTCAGAGGTCAGCACCCGAAAAAGGGGAAAGTCCAGACGATTATACTCTCAATAGCTCTAACAATAAAGTTTAGTATGATGTTGAAGATACTATTCGCCGCTCTAGTTCTTGAATGGCCAACCGACCAGTGAGCAAATTTTACAGGAGATGTTTTTTTTAGTTAGTTAATGACATTATTAGAAATTTACTAAAATCTTTCATGAATTAGAAACATGTGGCATGTCTTTATATAAATGTTAAATTAGTAATTGAAAATAATAATTATAGTACTGATTATTTTTCGTTTATTGATGGAGATTGGCCAAAATAACTCAAACAAAATTATGCAGATGGAGATTGAGCATAATGTCATGGACATAGAGCTCTATAATGAAGTGTAAGTTTAGTGCTTGTTTGTCCAAACTACCATCATATACGCTATACAGCATGTTCAATTTTTCTATACATATCTACGACAAAACTTAACTCCGAAGAATGTTAGGAGTATAGATAAACAAATAAAAATACAACTATTAATCAAAGGTTTTAAACCAAAGGTTTTAAGGTTTTTTTTGGGTTGGGTTTTTTTTTTTAGGTTTTTGGTTTTGGTAAGGAGGTTGGAACAGGCGTAGCTAGTTTTAAGTTGACGTTTTAAAGTAATCACAATGTATCCTATTAAATAAAAAGTTTTGAATTTTGAATTTTGAAATTTTTGGTAGGGTGTTTTACCCATACGTTTATTTTTAATTTTTTTTTTTTGCTATAGGCTTCCTTTAATACGTTTTATGATTTTATTTCTTTCCGTTTTTGGCTTTATTTTTGCATTTTTTTAAATTTTGTTTTGATTTGTTTTCTTGTTTCACAGTTACTGTTTCCTTTGGTTTTTTTTTTATATATAATATTATTTAAATCCATCTAGTAGTTTAGAAGATATGAGGTAATAAATAAAATTACATACATACTACATACAAGATACGCGCGAAAAACATAACTCTTCCTTATAGTCAGGTAAAAAAAAAATATCAGCCTGTACGTGACAGACACAAGAAACTTCGAACATTAAAACAAAAGAATATCAATAAAAAGCATATATACCTTTCGGAATCCAATTCTGTCAATGTGTGTTCTTCAAATGACAATTTTGAAGAACGAAATAGATTAATATTGTTGTAGTTTTCATGTTAGCAGCATTTATTTGATAAATTTGAGAATATAAATTCTTTTTAACAAACAAAATGGCGGAATCGCGCCATTCGCATTTTGGAAAGCTTGTCCGTGATTGGTCGGTCGATGGAGATTGAGCAAACAAGAACGGAGACTGATATTTGGATGCGTTCATTTGAGCTAAATATGGAGTTAGGCTAAACAAGCACTCAAAACAAATTTTATATGGGAGCTTGGACATTTTATTTTTGATAATTAGAGCATGTTACATCCAAAAAAAATAAAAAATAAAAATATTATAAAGCGCGTAATCAAGGTCGCTATAGTTTGATATAAAAATATCTATTTTGGTAAATTTGGTCCGTTGGCCATTCAAGAACTAGGGCGGCGTATTGCAGATGTTGAAGTTAACAAAGCCATTACAGATCTTATGTCAAGGGAGTAAGGTACAGTTTGAAACTGTCGATTAATCTTAGAGGGAAGAGCTTGCAAAGTTTTTACCATTGCGATTATAAAAAAATACAATGATTGCGATTTTTATGAGTTTAGATATTGTATGGATAATGCTATTCGGAAGTTTAATCTTTAGGGAAGTTTTTTCAATGCATTTGTACCATTTTGTACTGAAGAGCTTGTGTGGTACATAGCAATATTAAAACAAATGTATTATTTATTTGCTTTCACGAGTTTTTTTATTTCATTATTTAGAGACTTTATATAGGACTAGCTATGACTCCCGTCTTCGCGTCATCCCGTAAAATAAAATAAGGTTTATAATATACTAGCTGTTCCTCGCGGTTTCACCCGCGTGGGCTACAGTTTATCGCGATAAAAAGTATCCTATGTCCCTTCCCCGGGGCTCAAATTATCTCTATACCAAATTTCATTTAAATCGGTTCAGTATTTCAGGCGCGATAGCGTATATATTCCGCATACTCCAAAATTACTCCCGCACTTCGGTGCCCCCTCAACGCGTTACCTGCTGTAGGTACCCATTATCCTATTTTAATTCTAAGTTAATTTTTTTGGACCGCACGTTTGAACCGCGCAGTTAAAGGTCTTTCTGGTCCGCGACCGCACTTTACCTATTTCATAGATTCTCCCGGTACCCCCCTCACCTCATCGCGTTTCCCGCTGCGCTGCGGTGCGGCGGTTTCATTTTTCTACTACTACTTACATTTTTAAACTCGTGATATCTTTCGAATGGAATGTCCGAATTGAATGATTCAAAAAGTTATATAAAGGCATTGAAGCAGTTTTGAATAAGAAGTAATTTATTTTGATAAGGATTAATACCAAGATACAAATAAAGAGCCTTTTCTAGCGGCGGCATCAAAAATTAAATTTTTAAAATAAAAGATCACTTATTGTGGCATAGTTATAATAGTTAGACATATATGCTCTCGCGGACTTTTTTGTAGATATAAATGAGACCTACAAACCCGCAATACATTATTTTGTTCTAGTGTCAATAGTTTTTGCAGCGCACGCAAAAATAGGTTTTCTATTTCACACCTTGGGTTGCAAAATAGCAATTTTCTTACGGATCCCTAATTTTTTGGAAATAAAATATAGCCTATAGCCTTCCTCGATAAATGGACTATCCAACACTGAAAGAATTTTTCAAATCGAACCAGTAGTTCCTGAGATTCAAGCGCGTTCAAACAAACAAACAAACAAACTCTGCAGCTTTATAATATTAGTATAGATTTAATCACATGAAAAAGAAATATTGCCAAATGCTACTACATACTATGTACAGGTTGGTCCGCTCCTACGTTACTAGATGTACCTACATATTTGGTTAAAACAGATCTAACTAAATTTCATGTATACAAAATAAACAATGAATAAAATTGGTAGATACAAAAGTATAAACAATTTACCTACCGTCGATAATGTCGCACAACAAAACTCACACACTCGCAAGTTCCTTTGAAGAAAAATCGATGGCATTAAATTCAGACGTAAGGGACAGAAATAAGAGTTTCCATGCGAGAAAATACACAATGAGTGTTGCCCTCTCTAAGAACATTTTCCCTATTTTAGGACAAATTGACTAATATCATAAAAATACTATGAATGATTTAGGGCTATTATGTTTTGACATGGATATAAGGAAATTTGGGGTAAAATCGAACCTAGGCACTTAATGTTTATAGTATACCTGAATATAATTATTACGTAACTCAATGGCACCTCAGATTTAAAGAGGAATCCCTCAAACTCTATGAAAATAAATCGTCTAATTTGTACTTTCGCCATGATTAAGATATTGAATTTGTTCCATACCTACGCGAAATAATATAGTTTTGTATCACAATAAAAATACCCCTAAATCTAGTGATTTCATAGAAATTATCGGGCAGTTTTTTGAGATAATTCTTAGGGATTATGGCGTTTTAAACTACCATTGACAATAACATTAGAATTAGGTTTTGAAACGGGATAATTATTACCACGTATGGTAGGTAACGATAATGTCATCGTACGCAAAAAACGCGAGAGGAAGCGGGTAGAAAGACACGTCCTACCCGCAGAAACTTTTAGTATTCTCGTGATCATGGCGCTTGCAACAGCGCTGTCGAGAACTCAAACAGAAACAAATAAATGATAATTATCCCGTTATAAAACCTAATTCTTAAGGAATCTAAGGTAAAACCAACATCGTAAGTGGAAACACTGTAAACAATCAACGTATGCCTTATTTGTGTGTACCTATTGTACAGCTTATTTCTTTACGATTCTTAGCCTACATTCGCAAGGGATATAATCCCTTGCGTGTTTAGGGTGGAAATATGCTAATGTTACATTTATATTTTTACGATGAGTGATTTTTAGGGTTCCGTACATCTGATGAAAAAAGGGAACTTCGTGTCTGTCTGTCTGCCCGTCAGTTACAACTTAATTTTTAAATGTACAACTGGTACAGTTGACGCCTTAAATACCGCTGGAAGGACGTGGTGGATGCGGATCTGCGCGAGCTCCAGACTCTCAACTGGGCTGAAATCGCTCAAGATAGAGAAGAGTGGCGCTCTCTCGTTTCGGAGGCCCAGACACACTATGGGTCGCTGAGCCATCGGAGTTAGTTAGTTAGTTTACTTTTTATCACAGAAAAAGGTTTCTGCGGGATAACGGGAAGACGCGGGTGAAACCGCGGGGCGCAACTGGTACAGAATATATCCTACGATAAAAATAGTATTGTATGGATGAGACATAGTTGCATTCTTACTTGCCTAACTAACTATTTAGGCAACACTTTGGCTTTAATTAATCTTGACATCGCCATTGTCGACAGAAATATCATTTATCACTTTCAAACATCGAGCTATCGAACCAAGAAATTTCGAATCACGATACTCATCGAAGAAACGCCATTGTAGTTGGTATTTTATTCACCTGGCAACATTGGGCCGCAACAAGCCATTATTGCCGCTTTTGTTTACGCGGCGTTTTGTTTAAATGTCACATTGACAAGTCGAAATTAGTTTCGATTTATTAGCATTGTCTCCTGTGAATCTGTTTAGGCCTGTTTTTTTTTTGTTTTGATTTGGCGTCACACGATTAGTGTATTTGCCAGTGTCAAGTATAAAAGATTTCAAACTCAGAGAGTTGAATCAAGTTTAAATGATGATGGTGATGATGATGATGATGAGATGATGGGATGAGGATAGTGTTTAAGTAAAGTAGTGGTGCTTTACTTAAACTTTACACGGACTTTTTTGGAGCAACTTGAAAAGTCACTTTCACAACTTTATTTTAATTTCCCACACTCGTACACATTAACGAACACATAATGGTTAATAATCCACCAATATTACACATTATCACTCGAAGAAACACAAGTTTTTAAATAAAAACAAAATTTTCACGTTGACAACTCAATTGCCGCCAAAAAAGTCCTATTTAGGCCTGTTGTGCAACGTCGTGATGACGTATTTCCCAATTCTATTAACCATTTTAATGGGTGCTGGTAAAAAAAAAGAGCGCAAAGAAAAAGAAAAAAAGCGTTCTAAAAAAATTACCATAGATGGCGTTATAATCTATGACCTCAGTCCTACTAATATTATAAACGTGAAAGTTTGTCACTATGGATGGATAAAAATACTCAACAATTCTGAATGAAATTTGAAATGGAGATAGCTTAAACCCTGGATAACACATATGCTATTTTATCCCGAAAAAAGGTCGCTGCGGGATAACGGGAAGACGCGGGTGAAACCGCGAGGCATACATTGACATAAGCTCGATAGAAGCAATGTCAAATTTATGTCAAACCATGGATAGATCGGTTATTGAAACCGGCGGTAAAATGGTCACCCATCCAAGCGATCGCAGAGTTTTGTCTACCTAAAGAAATCGACTCATTATTTGCCAATGTTACCTGTGCGTCGAGTTGGATTGGTTCGCTGGCTACATACTACATACAGCCCGGAGTCGCGCTCGCTCCTCACAATGCAATACATCTAAATAAATAACATGGACTTCTCATTGTAATGCCGTCTCCATACAAAATATATTTTCTCTACAATACGGGCTCCCGGAATCGAGGAAAATGGGGCACTCGATCGGGAGAAAATACTCGCTTGTGCTGGCAAGCCTGGGCTACAATTCGAATTCCACTCTTATATAAATGTTTAATGTGTTATTTTGAAATTGGTCTACAATCTACATAGATATCGTGTTTTTTTTTTATTTTAAGGCTCAAAAGTAAAAAATCTAAAACATTTTCGTCATGTGTGATAAAAATAAAATAAATTAAATTAAAAATCAATTTATTGCCACTAAAACACAGACAGCATATTATGTTCCAGTTATTTACATAACTAACCACTGAAAAACGTCAAACTTAAAACTAGCTGTTCCAACCTCCTTACGCCGGCAAAAGAACACAAGAAACGCCCGGCAGGTAACTTGGAGCTAATACAGCTATAGCTAAGATGAGTGAAGGACTGCAATCTGTATGTGGAAAGATTTACGCCCGAAATTAATAATCGATCCTGATCCATTTTTCGCGGTTTTAGATCGATATATGTCATCAAATGTCATTTTAGTGGTAAAGCTTGACATAAGTATTGATTGACATATCGATGCGAAAAATCGATTATTAATTTCGGACGTTAGGGAGCTCGTTCCACCTGCATCCTCAGTGTGTATTCTGGTGTGAATGATGTCAGCTCAGTATCGCTGTTATCACTCTATGATGGTGATGGTGATGACCCGGCAGCCTAGCAGCAAAGTACCCAGCATTCATTTGATAAATCAATTCGGCTACTAACAAAGATAAATACCACTTCACAGTACACAGAGCGCCGAACCCCTTTGAAGATCTCAACTCGAAACAATGACCCTCCAAATTAATGATTAATTCAGAAGTCGTTGGATTCCTTTATATTTGGGGCTATAGAACCAGCTACACAACCTTCTGTACATCTGAGGAAAAATGATTTCTAAGTAGTTTATAAAATCTCTTTCATGCTGTAGCTAACATTTTGTAAGAAATATAGGAGCTGTAGAGCAACTGTCGTAGTTTACAGAAAAAAACTAATAAACAAATTCAAAAATTAAACAATTTTAAAGTTCCCACGAAAAACAGATACACATTTTCCAGGCAAAGTGGTCAGTAATTTATTTTAGATACAGGCGTACCTTTTTCATATAATTATGTACTTGTGAATTCAGATATCGTATGACATACAAAAAAAATATATAAACGTCGACTTGAAAACCGCCTCAGTTTTTTCGTCAGTTATCTAAATTGTACACACAAATATACCATGACATAAGCCAAAAAATTAAAAATATCGCAAATAGTTTTTTTAAAGAGTCGTAAGGAGACGATAGATGAAAATGGCTAATAGCCATTGTTGGGTGCTATACATCATCCGGCTGATGATGATGATGGTGATGATGCCTATTCATAAGCTCAAACTCGAACCGCTACTTTCATAGCCCAAGAGCTATAAAATAAAACAATTGAAAAAAGCCCCTGAACGGGGGCCCGTAATTATTAAATTGAAAACCGTGTTTTTATAACAATCGCGAGGGTTCGCAGCAGAATAGGCGCCCAGCTAATTTCCACCCACCCCTTTTCTCAAACTAATTAACGCAGCGTGGGTATGTGTTCGATGTAACACTAGCATTTAGCGACAGAGCTCCGCTTTTTTCTCTATTAGGTACAACATAACAAAATTAAAAATCAAAACGTAAATTTATTTAGTAGCAATTATGTAAAATAAAATTAAAAATAAATCAAACACAGTACATTAAAAATTTGGTAAGCCTGCAGGAGACGGTAAGATGCCCAAAATGCTGGCAGCCTTGCCTCGTTGAATGGAAATGCGAATTTTTTGACCAAAATATGAGCCAGCATTTTAGTCACCCGTCGCGTCAAATAGAAGCTTTGCCAAGTCCCTAAATCATTATCAGCCTTTCACGTTCCCACAAAACAATAAATTACATCCAAAATTGTTCAGTTGTTACCGCCTAATATGGTAGAAAATATGATTTTAATATACTGTTTTAAACTACCATGGTCAAAAACATTAGAATTAGGTTTTATAACGGGATAATTACCATGTATTTGTTTTTGTTTGAGTTCTCGGCAACAGTGCCGAAATATCGAGAACTCAAACAAAAACAAATACATGGTAATTATCCCGTTATAAAACCTAATTCTAATGATTTTAATAATTGGTATAAAAAAATAATCTGAGAGATGAAGTCATTTCTTTCTTCATATTTAGTGCTATTATAAACTATATGTCCTCCGTACATGATTTTAAGGGTAGTGTAAATTCAAACGGTATAAGAATTATCAAAATCGGATCAGTAGTTCCAATGATTAACTATTAAACAAGAGTCTTTAGTCATACAGTCATCATTATCAGCCTTTCACGTTCCCACTGCTGGGATTCCGGCCTTCTCTCAGAGAGAGAGTATGGGCTGTAATCTACCACGCTGGCCCAGTGCGGGTTGGTAGATGTCGTATGCCCTTGAATGTTGCAGTTCTTGGGCATGCCGGTTTCCTCACGATGTTTTCCTTCACCGTTTTGGCGATGGCAAATCCACACATAACTTATTAAGTCATAGGTGCGGGGCCAACAGGATTCGAACTCGGTGTCGGCGTCTTGTAAGGTGTAAGTCGCACGCCTAACCATTCGGCCACCAGCGCTCTGTCTCTGTCTAGTCATACAGTAACTATTAGCATTTATCATATTTCGCAGGCGAAACCACGCGACAATTAGGTCAAAAATAGTCAGTAACTTACAAGCTAAAGTTCAGTTACTCTTCTAGTATTCAACGAATAACATAAAACATACAATTTCCACCGTCAAAACTTTGCAACAGCATAAAAAAGGAAACGTTACAAAATCTTTCTAAGTTTTCCGAGTTCTTTGTAACTCATATTCATAACTCTTTGTAACTTAATGTCGTAAATAATTTAAGTTTTATCCAACTGTATATAGGTAGTGTAGGTACGCACTAAAACCTTTTATCACTAGCTGTTGAATTCGGCTCTACCCGCCTAGATATACCCTCAAGATTTCATCAAAAGAGAACATAGCCTATAATACCTACTAAGAGATAGCGTAGCTTCCAAACAGTCAAAAAACATTTCAAACACTTATCTGTAGTTCCGTAAACAACCTCCTTCTTACATTCTTCCAGGCATTCGAGCTACACCGTTGACCGCATCATCGCTTGACAACGGTACACGGAGAAAAAAGACCTTCCGAAATACCGTTTTCCTTTTGAGTCAAAGGGGAAGAATTTGTGATTCAGAAGGAAAACTAATACAAAATAAGGAAGGAATCGGTCTTGGAAGGGAAAGACTCAGAAGGAAAGTCAGATTTTTTTTTTTTATGACATTTATAAGTACCTACCTATTATAGATTGAAATAATTTTCAATGTTAACATTTCATTGATTAGACATTAATTAAAATTTTCCCTAAGGTATTTTAAAATGTTTCTAACTCTCACTAACTGTTGCTTTGTTTATAGCTACCAATAGATTTAACTGAATTTATTATTATTATTTAAGGCCTAAATTGTTTAATGTAAATCATTATTCTTCCTAAGATTAATAAATAATATGAATTAAACTTTAAATTATATAAAAATTATAAAACGGTGATGTGCAAATGCCGTCGGCTCAGGCTAGCAAAGTCACTAAAGTATTAAAGACCTACCACAACTAAATAGAGTCCAGTTTCTTGTTTAAAATTCATTTTATAACACGATTTACCTACTAAATATTCAAAATAAGCAAACAAAAATATAAAATAAAAACAAATTAGTGTTTATTTGAATGGCAATTAACAAAATTCGTTCACAAATATTTTATTTTTAATACATCGTTGGTACATCGATTTTCAATTATGTTGTTATTATATATACATTTGGATGCAGTAATAGACTTACAAGTAAACAACTAGTTTAATTACAATTAAAACTACACTGGGAATCAATAAATAAATTACACAGTACATTAATAAGTAAAGCGATAGGATCCCGCGGAACCCAACGCAGTGGAACAATCAAACTCAACAAACAGACAAAAGTAAACACTAATACGAAATCAGGAGTTACACAAGAGAACAAGACTTAATTATCCCAATGTAAAAGACACCTATTGAAAATAATCTCTTTTTGGTACCAATCTCACATCTAGTAATCCGACGCTAAGTTAACCTTACCTTAAACATTTAATGACGCATCAAAACAAAATCACAGTTTAACTCAATGAATCTCAACATATGTACAAGCCACTTGATATGAGATGCACTCGATTTATACAAATTTTCAATATAATTCTAGAGAAAACAATAAATACGTTCGTACATTTCGTGTTCTGTTCACAGTCTACGACACTCAAACCGGGCGATCACCAAGAAGTAGCCAAACCTCAAGGATAGCATCCTTTAAGGCAGGCCAGTTGGTCTTCAATATATAACGGAGACCGGCCGCCGCAGCTGGTCGTCGTGGGGGCTGTGCTGCGCGGGCGACACCGGCGACGGGGGCGCGCCGTACTGAGGGAACAGCGCTGACGAGAACGGTTTCGGCGGCGCCGCCGGAGACGTGTACAGCGAGGAGTAGAACGAGGACACCACCGCGGCCGCAGAGGACGACACCGTCGGCAGCTTCTCCGTCGGCGCCATCAGTTTCGAGAACTGCAGGTGGTCCAGCTGATGCGGGAAATACGGTGGGACTGCCGGGTACGCCAACCCATCAAACTGTCCCACGCCAGGAGCGGGACCAGCGAAATATGGAAGCGGGAAGCTGGGGAAACCACCTGCGCCGGGACCTCCTCCAGACGTCGGAGGCTTGGGCTTCCTGCGCGGCCTGTACTTGTAGTCAGGGTGCTCCTTCATGTGCAGCGCGCGCAGCCTCTTCGCCTCATCGATGAACGGACGTTTCTGCATTTCAGACAACAGCTTCCACTCGGCTCCGAGCCTCTTCGATATCTCCGAGTTATGCATCTTAGGGTTATCCTTCGCGATCTGGCGCCTTTGCAGCCGCGACCAGACCATGAACGCGTTCATGGGTCTCTTGATGTGCCCCTCGGACTGTGGCGAGGAGGCCGGCAGCGGTTGCGGCGCGCTCGGGTAATCCGGCAGCATGCCTGGATGCATTGAGAACGCGTACGGGTGATGATGGTGACTCAAAGTCGACATGATTGAACTGTTATGGTAAACTCGCGATCTATGAGAGCATTAACTCTGTAATGGGTATGGCACAATATAGTTAATGAGCACAGTTGGAGAGGCGATTGTGTCGCGTCAGAGACGGGCGATAGACTGGCGAGGTGACGGCGTGCTCGCGCGGGCCTCGGAGCGCGGGGGGCGCGGTTTGGAGGCGGTGTCGCGGGCTCCAATGGGCGCGTCGCGAGTAGAGCCTTCGCCCTCCCTGCACACAACGCTGTTCTCTTTCCCACGCACAATGGCTGTTGTATCGCCGTCTCACGGACAATAGCCGCGGCGTGGCGCGCGTGGACAGCTGTTGTACACGAGGTGTGTCTCGCCTCGAGCTCGATGCCTGATGTAACTGCTGTAGTACAACTTTACACTTTCCTTTTTTTGATTTCCTCTCAAATAAATGTTGGTTTGTCAATAAACTGAAGTTATAATATGAGCTAGTAAAGATTTTACTGTTGAATGTAGGAAATTAAACATTTGTCGTTAAACTCTCTTGAATTGTACGAATAGAGAAAGATAGGAAATGGTTTGATATTTTAACGTAACAGTTTATGAGGCTCTCTGTATCTTGTATCACACAGCAACTCGCAATGTTGTATAACTAAACTTTGTCGTTTATCGAATAATGAAAATATTTTAGGTTAGGATAACAATGTAGGTATTTTCTTTTGACTTAGGAAGCAATATAATAATGTATCTGATGGCTAGATCAATTAGGTATAAGTATCTACTTATTTCGTTAACTTTCAGAACTTTAATCAAAATATTCGAGTTGACTTTAGAAATTAATGAAGATAATTAGTAGTCAAGCATAATATACTCGTATAATATACGAGGATTTTTTTAAGGAATTTATAAAGGTGATACTGCTGTCTGCTTGTTCCATCATTCAATAACAAAAAGATTACTTTTCAACTACAACGACTATTTTTAACAACTAAAACATTTAACAATGTTTTTTATTCATCTAGGTACAAATTTTTTTTAGCTCGTAGAGGTGTAGCTTTTGACGTTTGACTTTTCCTACACCTAAAACTCAACCAAGTGGCAATAGGCAGGCCACATCGCTCGACGAACCGATAACCGATGGAGAAGAAAGGTTCTCGAGTGGCGACCACGAACCGGAAGACGTTCTGTAGGTAGGCCCCCCACTAGGTGGACCGATGACATTGTAAGAGTCGCAGGGAGCCGATGGATGCAAATAGCTAATAGCTGTTTATGGTGGCGTTTAAGGGGGGGAGGCCTATGTTCAGCAGTGGACTTCTTCCGGCTGATGATGATGATGATGATGATGATGAAAGCTCAACCTCATTGCCGAATTCGAACTCACGACTTACGGGTCACAAGCCGACCGCCTTCAATACCACTGTGCTATCGCCATTTAAGTAATTTTATTTTCTAATTGAATATTTTCATTGATACTTAGAAAATTGTTGTTTAAGGTTGTCGCTCGGAGCTAATCTTTGCGGGTGCAACCTCCATTGTTCCACGTAACGGACCAACCGCCATAAACCGTCCCTGGTCACCAATAACAACATTTTTGTTGTTGTGAAACAAATGAACAAAAGATTTTCTTATTTTACAAAACTATAAGTAGTTAAGTGATTAGGGTATTATGTTTTTGAAACAGCATATTTTTGAAGGTCAATTTGTCTCTTTGTTTTTAGTGTTGACTATTCAGTTTTCTTAAATATTTATTTATACAAAATATTTCATTACGATTTATTTACCTAGTTGTAATATATTTTGAAAGGACCAAAACTCTGAACTGAAAAAAAACTAAAAAAAAGAGTTAGTTATTAGTTCAGATTTATTTGTCTTTATTTCTTTGTTATGGTATATTATTTTTAGTTTGAAGTAATAAATATTATTCTCAACAGAAAAATAAGTGAAAATGTCGTTAGGAATGACGCTAAGAAGCTACCTGCAAAAGTTTTTCCTGTTCAACTTTTATCTATAAAATGTTATATAGATGCTTGAAGAAAAAAAAAAAAAAAAAAACTAACTTTTTTCGATAAAAAAGACATGAAAACAATATTGCTTGATGTCAAAAGTCACCTCAGAGTACCCTAAAGTAATGTTGTTTGAATGAAATTGAATGAATGATTTAACGTGACGTCACCAAAACGTCTCTGCGTCTTCAATATTAAAGTAATGTTACTTTAGTAACTTCATGGTATCGATTAGCAATGTAATATTAAAATAATGCTGATTTAAGAGATTGAAGTAGGCCCCCTGGCTGAAATCGCTCAGCGGCGCTCTCTCGTTTCGGTGGCTAAGACACAACTTACGATCGCTAAGTCATCGGAATTCATTTTTTTTAATATCTTCGAAATAAAGTTCTACTTATTTTTATTTTTTTTGTTTTGTTATGGCGTCACACGATTAGTGTATTTGCCAGTGTCAAGTGTAAAAGATTTGAAACTCAGAGAGTTGAATCAAGTTAAAATGATGTTGGTGATGATGATGATGAGATGATGGGATGAGGATAGTGTTTAAGTAAAGTAGTGGCGCTTTACTTAAACTTTACACGGACTTTTTTGGAGCAACTTGAAAAGTCACTTTCACAACTTTATTTCAATTTCCCACACTCGTACACATAAACGAACACATAATGGTTAATAATCCACCAATATTACACATTATCACTCGAAGAAACACAAGTTTTGGAAATATAAACAAAATTGTCACGTTGACAACTCAATTGCCGCCAAAAAAGTCCTTCTACTTATTATGTATGCTACATTAATACAGGGGTAACAAAGTTTATTTGCGAATTGAGATCTAAGAAATAATCTCAGAAACTACTGAACCTATTTTGAAAATTGTTTTACCGTTAGAAAGCTACACAATCCCTTTGGAGTCATTGGCTATAAAAAATCGTATGGAAATTTCCACGCGGTGTTAGTACATTATAATAGTAAATGATATTATTTGTAACTTGATACAGTTACTGCCATCTATCGAACAGCAAAGACAAACTGTTGAAATAAGAATCTTACTTTTTATATTCTAGTAAGATTCCAGTGAAATCTTTTAACATGTATTTATCTTAAACATGTTTTTTTCTTCTTTTTTTTTTATTTTTTTTTTAATTAGTTCGTGTATTTATATTTTTAATTACTGTTATGTTTGTGTAAGTTTATGCATTTTTTTTTCTCACGTTTTTGCTACAAATAAAATTATTGTCTATTGTCTTATTAATTTCATAAAATCGAAGTTAATAATTAATATGGCTTTGTGACAATTTTTTTTAAACAGTTTTGCATCTGACTTCTATTCACCGATGTGTTCGAACCACGCTACGCCTGGTTTCGGAACTGGGGCTTAAGTGAAGCTGCTGGAACACACCAATAAGTGCTTGGCGACCTATTTTTACAATACTGTCTCTAAGTTTGAAAGGAATAGATGCAGTCAAAATCTAATCTGGTAAAAACACTTGAATCTTTAATCCACCACGCGGGCCCAGTGCGGGTTGGTACCTAAATGTCGCATGCCCTTGAATGTTGTGTTTCGAGGCCGCGCCGCCGGTTTCCTCGCGATGCTTTCCTTCCCCATTTTGAGCGACGATGGTAAATCCACACATAACTGACTCAGTCATAAGTGCGGGGCCGAGAGGATTCGAACTGGTTGTCGGCGCGTAAGGTGCATTACTGTTCGGCCACCATCGCTCACCAATAAATCTATTCTACTAATATTATAAATGCGATAGTACCTATGTTAGTATGAATGGATGGATGGATGGATGTTTGTTACTCTTTCACGCAAAAACTACTGAACGGATCTGAATGAAATTTGGAATGGATATAGCTTATACCCAAGATAGGCTACTTTTATCCCGGATAAAAGTTCCTGTGGGATAACGGGAAGACGCGGGTGAAACCGCGGGCGCAACTGCACAGTGAAAAAAGACCTTCCGAAATACCGTTTTCCCTCTGAGTCAAAAGGGAAGGATTTGTGATTCAGAAGGAAAACTAAGGTAAAATAAGGAAGGAATCGGTCTGAGAAGGTAAAGACTCAGAAGGAAAGTCAGATTATTTTTCTCAGTGTGATATTCAATTTTTTTTCTTATTGAATTGGAGCAAGTATTTCTTCGTTACAAAGAGTAATAATTCTGCAGGTAGAGCTAAAGCTGCCTATAAACGCACGTTCTCGGCACGCTTAATAAACTAACATTGAACAATTACGTCCTAAAAATATTATAATCTACTATTGAAACTGCAACAATGCCCAGCTATACCCAACTAAATATCTTTTTCTATTATTTCATTTGTTACTGTTAAAACAATTGTCGGATTATTGTTAGAATAGATTTTAATGTGGTCGTTAACTTTGTCGTTTGCCGCCAAGGTTCTTTTTCTACAAAGTTAAATAGCTTGGGTATTAAACTTATAATAGAGGGTAGGTAACGGAATATTCCTTAAGGCCCAGGTTAGTGTACCCTCTACCCTGCGAGGGGGTCATACCGGGAAGTAAACATCAAAAATCGCTGTAGTTAATACTCAAGGCAATATGTATAGTCCGGTACATAGCATACTTTTGTTTTGTAAGGCGTCAAACAAATTGTTAGAAGAAAAATCGCTGCTATTAATGTCGATGGTGGCCGAACGGAAACGCGTGCGACTTACAAGGCGCCGACACCGAGTTCGAATCCTCTCGGCTCCGCACCTATGACTTGATAAGTTATGTGCGGATTTGCCATCGCTCAAAACGGTGAAGGAAAACATCGCGAGGAAACCGGCATGTCCAAAAACTGCAACATTCAAGGGCATGCGACATCTGCCAACCCGCACTGGGCCAGCGTGGTAGATCACGGCTCATACTCTTTCACTGAGAGAAGGCCAGAGTCTCAGCAGTGGGAACATGAAAGGTTGATGATGATGATATCATGTCGATTACCGCGAGTATAATTATTTTTTCGCAATGATCTTATTTTTTCTATGGTTTTGACTAAATGTCGTGTGTCAGCCATATAGTGCTCATTCATTTTTACGTCAGCATTATGAGTTAAACTGAGTTAAACTGATTATGGGTTAACTGAGTTAAAAAGTCATAGTTGTCTGTAAAGAGAAATGCTTGTACATAACCTCAATCTTAATCTTTATGTAGTAATCACCACCTTAAACAAATTATGGTGGTAATGATTGAAACACTTCTTAAAAAAGAACACGCTCTGGTTCGTAAAGTAGGAAATTATAAAATAAAGTCGTAAATAAAACAAAATGCCATAAACCATTAATTTTTTTCTAAAAGGTAGAGTCGTTAAATGGCAAAGTAAGCCAAAATCTAGTTATGTTTATTGATACGCCTTCCAGTAGCTAATTTAATAATTTTATAACACTATGTTTTATAGCCATTTTTTATGCCTTTAAAAATGAATTAAGTATCATATTTTTTCACCTACGATCTTTTATATAGTAGGTACTCCTTATATATATACCTATCTAAACATATATGCATTAAAGAGGTTGTAATCTGGTTCTAAAAACATAAAAGGAGGATATTATATTTTTTTATAACGTAAGCGCTTGAATGTTAAATTTAATTACAGTCATTTAAATTAATACATCTCTGATAAATAATACTTGCAGGTGTTTAAGAACAAATGTATCGTTATAAACCAGTATTCTTTATAAAATGCTAGTAATATTATCTTAGAATGAAAAACGCAGTGCAGTGTTGGACTGAATTTTGCAATGCAAAGTCTTAGGTTACACTGCAATTTTTGCAGCAATCAATCAATCAATCAATCATTTATTTGCAAGAATACATAATATTCAGCCTGCATGCAGACGTGCGAATGTTAACAAATGTTTTTGCTCGAACAATGCTCTATAAATTCTTTTACACTATAAAAACAAAATTTTAAAAGCAGACAAACTATCGAGAGAAAAGAGTTTAAGGTTTAAGTTTTTTTTTTTCTTTTTTCTCTCAGTTGCCTAAATAAAAATACCACCGCACCGTACTTGGTCTTACAGGACAACCTTACAATTTCTTCACACTTTTCACAATCCCCCTACATATAAAAACGTGTAGCATAGAGCATTTCCGAGCCTAGCAGGGGAATATAAACCTCACGCGAATAAAAACTTATTAATTAATTAAAACATTACACATGCACATTAAAAAAAAATATGCAGAATGCTCGCGTCGCCTAATTACTTATACCTCGACACCAGCCTAATGGAGTCTCGTCTGCAGTCATATATGAAACAAGCTTACCTACTAGCGCCGTCTCGTTTTCCCCCTACGTAAACTGACAAGGATGGCTGCTCTATTAACTAGTTAGTCTGAGGCACAGGTCCCAATGGTGACAAAGGCAGGGTCGCACAATGTCAGCTGCCTATTCGCCCATCTTCCTATTTTAATTTTCTCTAATTTCCCATGACACTTGAACTGATATGCTTTTGTTGTGGCTGTGCTTTTTTGAGGGCCTGTTTTCGGTTTGTGGTTAGGAAAGAATTGACATTCCTTTAACGAGTTGTTTAACGTAGTTTGGATTACAGTTAAGTTCGCGATAAAAAGTATTCTCTACTAGCTGCGCCCCGCGGTTTCCCCCGCGTCTTTCTGTTATCCCGCAAGAACCTTTTTATCCCGGAAAAAGGTTCCTAGCCTATGTGTTAAACCAGAGTATAAGCTATCTCCATTACAAATTTCATTAAAATCGGTTTAGTAGTTACGGTGATACGTAATAACAAACATTCACACACATGCAAACTTTCGCATTTATAATATTATATCCTATTCTATTCTATAAAGCTTATTATCCTTTCTCAGGGTTAAAACTATTTCAATACCAAGTTTCACCAAGATCGGTTCAGTAGTCTAAGCTTGAAAAGGTAACAAATAAACAGAGTGAGTGTAATTACTTTCATTTTTATCTAACATGCTGCGCCTCATGGTTTCACCTGTGTGACTACATTACTGCCATAAAGTACCTATCACATGTCCTTTTTATGAATACGAACTATTTCCACACTTTACTTTACTCAGACTTTATACTTTCTTGTACCAATAGCTTGCGTTTAACCACTTCTCACCTGATGGAAAGTGCAGTCGAAGGTGCACCACGCTGGCCCACGAGGTGCCTATACAAACCCATGGTTGTATACCTTAAGAAACAAAGACGTAAAGGTCAAATTCCATTCTCTACTAGTGCGTCACGGTGGTAGTCACCCACCCGCCCCGACAGATAGCTTATACCCTGGATTAACGCATTTTTATCCTGAAAAAACATTCCTGCAGGATAACGAGAAGACGCGGGTGAAACCGCGGGGTGCAACTAGTTTACCAAAAAGCCAACAGTAGTCTGTAGTTAACCCAGACTTTTCCGAACGATAATGCTTACTGACGAGCACTGAATCAATCTCATTCCCACCACTCGTCACTAACCGTCGTTTAGCCTCCCTCGCGCTCGCCCTTCCCGCCCCTACATCCTCCCATACGAAGGGAGTTCCTATTATTTTTCAGCAAGAATGCACCCGGTTAATGCCATCCAATGATAATAGCCATTGTGCGAGCCGCGGACGCGAGAAGGCAATCTGTATAATGCAGACTTTGTCTCTAGCGAAATTCGCTTATAGGTAGCTCTTTTTTAATAAACTATTCGAAGAGACTTGACGGATGTTGAAGGTGGAGGTGGTAATTAAAAGTGTATTTAACTATAGAAGAGCTAGTCTAGTAGTGTTTATGTACAGTCAACGACAAAAGTCGCTCAACAATTTCCGATTACTGGCATCATCTTAAACACGAACCTTTGACCACATCCATTTTATAGCGATGATGGCTCAGTGGTAGCGACGTCGGCTTGCGATCTGTAGGACGTGGGTTCGAATCCTACAATGAGCTTGAGCTTTCGGTGAAGGAAAACATCGTGATGAAACCATAGCTTGGTGGTAGGGTATTTTCTAGTACTCGCCTGGCTAGCTACCACCCTCTTGTTAAGAATCTGTCGCCAAGCACCTATCGGTGTGTTCCGGCAGCCTCACTTGAGAGCCAGTTCCTAGTCCAGGTGTAGCGTGGCGCCATCTTCGACCACATCGTCACTTAACATCAGGTGACTTGTGGTCAAACGCTACCCTGTAAATATTAAAAAAAAAAAAAAACATCATCACTTAAAATCAGGTGTGTTATGTTGTGGTCAGAGCGCTACCTTGTAAAATGTAAAGAAGAACCCACGCCGTAGTGATCTAAAACATTTGGGGAATCTAGTACGGTCAGCTACTTTTGTTGCTGACTGTACCACACACAAAACGCTTTGCTTCTACATCCATACTAATTTTATAAATGCGAAAGTAACTCTGTGTATCTGTCAGTAACATCTGTGACATGTTGTTAAATGCTACCCTGTAAATGTTAAAAAAAATCACTTTTGTGCCCTGAACCTGAACCTATCTGTGCCAAGCACCTATCCGGCGGCCACTTGGGAGCTAATCCAGGTGTATCGTGGCGCCACCTTCGACCAAATCGTCACTTAACAAACATCAGCGCTAAGTCACGTGGTCAGAAATATGTCAAACCAATACTTTTTTCTTTTTTCTTGCGTCAACGATTGCAGAATGCATCTTGGCTAGGGGCCCAGGTGACTTGTGGTCAAACGCTACCCTGAAAGAAGTAAAAAAATATATATATTCGAAATGTCATTGCTATTACTCTGAATTTCCAAGCGTCATCGTGTGCGTTATGTGTGGTGCGTATGTGTGTGTTTATCTACATTCTAAACACGTTCAAATTGCAGAAATTAGAACGCAATTTAGCCTCTACATTTATGCACAAATAAACAGCGATTTCTAAACGTATTCGATGTTATGAGGCTGTTTCGATGTCACCTAATTAAAGGTTGCAAACGTAACACCAGCACCGATATCTCAAAATACTCGGACGACCACAAACGGACATACTGGAGGTGGCAATATTACCTAACTGGCTAATGCAGCAGTGCGCATGGGGACAGCATGTAATCTTTATTTCTGTAACAATGTTTCTCCATCGAGATGCCTGGAAAGAAATGGGGTGGGACCTTTGCCCAGCTTTGGGACAGACAACGTTAAAAAAAAGTGTCGCTGTGTGTGTTTTATTATGTTCAATTGTAAAGTTTATGTTTTTGAGGTAATCCTGTATAGTGGACGAAGATTAAGACAATTGTCTATAACTATCAAAAACGTGAATTAAAAAAAAAAGAAGCTAAACACGGTTTTTTACTTCAAATACTGAGATGTGAAAAATATTAAAATAACTAAGTATTGTTTCGAAATTCTGTGGCAAAAATCTAACTAACAAAACTAATTAACATAAAAACAAATCCTGCTTACGGGTCAAAACTCCTAACTAAGATTTCCTGTAGGTACCCTAGATCAGAAACTACATATATCGGATATCTGCAAAACCCAGAAACGAAACCAATACTTGCTCATTACTTTCTTTATGGCACCAGTTTTCTAGAGAATCAAATCATGACTGGCCAAAAACAATTTTTAAAACATGCATCATCATAAAAAAGCTCAAGATTATCTTCTGCAAATGACAAACAAGGTGTACTCTGTGACACGTCAGCGATGCTTCTATGACCGGATAGGAGCGGCGTCCACCGGATCGGACCGGATTTCGGCGGGTTGTGGCCGGATTTCGCCTCGATAGCCACGCGAGCAGCGCACGTGCACGTCGTGCATGCACCGGTTTTAACCGCATTTCTAAGCTGCAGAATTTCAATTTGTAATTTTAGCTTGGATTAGAAATTTTAGTACCAGTTAGCGGAGGCGGGAGTGAAAGGTCAAATGCGATGCCCTATTTCTATAGGTATATGGAATGTTAGTAGTCAGAGGTAAACTGAAAGCGCTGTGTGAGCGAGTTTTACCTCTTTTGCCCTTACATATTATTATATTGTAAAATAGTACGCTCAGTATTTTTTTGATAATAAATGTATTTGTGTTTATGATGACAATAAAAAAGGAGATTGTGTAACGGTTTTCTTATTTGTATATAGTAAGATTTCGATTTTGAAAAAAAAACCCATTTTACCAAATAAGAACTTGTATGAGAATTAATTATAGAATATTAAATAAGATAATTAGCAGCGTCCAGTGGTTTTACCTTCTACCCTGCAAGATTTTTTCCGAGAGGAATGGTTTCACTCAAGGTACAATGAGTCATTTGATCTTACATAAACGCAAGTCACAAACTTTCGCATTTTATGCTATTTGTATGAGTGTAATAGTTTAACAATTTATCGCTTAAAACCACCTCCAAGTTAAAAATCTGTGGCCAAGATGTTAAAAAAGTAAAAATTACTCATTAAGTACTGATTTAAAATAACACAGCAGGATTGTAAATATTGAGTGAGAGACAGAATAAAGTAGACATAGAATAAAGTAACATCGCAACGCCCAGAAGGCAGTCCAGTTCAATACAATTGTGTTCCATAGTAATTTCCAGACAAAATGCCACAGCTTTTGAAAGCTCTAATGAGGAACAGTAGACGTAACAGGATATAGAGCAAGGGCGCGACGGAAAAGCTCAGGGCTAACAAAGCCTGGCTCGGCCGCGGGCGTACACTAATTGTCTAAGTGCATAATGAACTTGTTTGTGCCAGCCCTAGAAGACAAGCTCAGATGCTGCCAGTGACATACTCAATTCAACTTTGCTGTGACGTCTTAGCGCTACATTTCGAATGTTGTTTCTATGTGCAATACAAACCCTTAACAGCATTACTAACATGCGAATTTCAGTGCTGTTTCTGTAGAGTTAAGTTTTAGTTTTGCTTGTGTTGTTGTTGTAAATTATATAAATAATATTAACACATTTTGTCACCCTTGCGCTTTCATAGTGTACTTATATGTCGCACCCCCGACTTTGTTCTGCGGGTTAATTAATAAGTTCTCTCGCGCAAAAATAGAGAGGTTCCCTTGAGTAGTTGTATGTTTTTTAGCTGTTTTTAATTAATTAATTTTACAGAATTTCGTGGCTTGTTTTGCTGAGGAGTTTCGGAAGGTTTTAATAAGGAGACTTTCCGAGAAACTTTCTATTCTGTTACACATGTAGCTGCTACTCGATATTGATAAACTTGCCACGTTACACGAAAAAAAAAACGTTTTTATCACGTTTTTGTAGCGACGTAGCCATAGCCATAGCTTGGTGGTAGGGCATTTTTTAGTCGCCGCTGGATAGCTACTACATCCCTCAAGTTAAGAATCTGTCACTAAGCACCTGCAATTGCACCTTAAAACAAATCATCACTGAAAATCACGTGACTTGTGGTCAAACTTTACCCTGTATTATGTAAAAAAGAAAAATAAATTTTATGTATATTTCGAGAAAATAGAGAAATTGGTCAGTTAACAAGATTTAATTTGTTTCCTGTCCTTAGATTTAAGATTGTCTATTAAGGCACAGTCAACGACAAAAGTCGCTGAACAATCACACTTTTTTCTACTATCCTCATCATCTTAGACACCAATCTATGACCTCATCATCACCTAAAATCAGGTGCGTTATGTTGTGGTCAAAATGGTAACATGTAAAATATAAAAAAAACAATAACAATTACTGATTCGAAACTCGTTTGGAAACCGAGAATGATCAGCTACTTTTGTCGCTGACTGTACTGCAAAATCATTTCATTGAACCTCCTAAAAAAACTAAATGAATATCAACCCAGGTTAGGTACTATTCAAAACTAACGGTAAGTCCAAAATGTTAACATTGGTCATTTCAACCTTTTGTCTCAAAAATTATACAACTACATATAATGAAAAACAAAGGGACAGATTACAGTCGATATAGACACAAAACAGGGTATTGTAAAGGACCATAGAGCATTGTTTGAACTAAAACAATCCTATATTACTTACAAATTATTTCGAAGAAGGTTTTACGGTAAACTTGTCAGAGATACCGACAGATGTACAGAATTACTGTAATTTAGTTGCGAAGGCTTAAAAAAACGATCATGGGTTGTTTTTGTCTTGTGGCAGTGTTTGTCAAACCGTCTTAAACAATGTTGTTTAAGAATAGTTTATGTTTATTGCAGTTATGAAGACCTTTTGTTTTTCTTTTGTTCATTTGTTTGCCGGTGTTTAGTGTAGTTTGAGTAGTTTAGAGAAACATATACTAAGCATGACCTACGGACGTCAGAAATAAAGTTTAACAAGATAAAAAAAACAATGTTGACTTGGTCTTGACGCCCCGACTAATATAACTCGTATAAACGTGAAAGTTTGTGAGTATGGATGGATGGATGTTTGTTACTCTTTCACGCAAAAACTACTGAACGGATCTGAATGAAATTTGGAATGAAGATAGCTTATACCCTGGATTAACACACAGGCTACTTTTTATCCCGGAAAAGGGTTCCTGCGGGATAACAGGAAGACGCGGGTGTAACCGCGGGGCGCAACTAGTAAAACAATAAAAACTGAAAGTAAAGTATGTAAATCTAATCTGCTAATCAGAAAATGATAATAGACAGTTAAAAATACTGCAGGATTAAAACCTATGATCTACAGGAGCCCAATTCTCGCGGCGTGATAGGTATATTATCACATTCGATAAATATCGCAATAACTGTCAAAATATGTATTGGATTTTGACAGTTATTGCGATATCTATCGAATGTGATAATATATCACGCCGCGAGAGTTGGGCCGCAGGTCGCAATCTTACATCACTGCTGAGCTATCGGCAGTGTATAATTCAGCGTTTCAACGGTTTCCTGACTCTCTCTACGCAAAAGTTCCATACACGTCATTACGGTTGTTTGTTTACATTTTATGACTTCTTACATTTGTTTATCAGGCGAGTGGGTGATGTATGTTTATATTTATATGTATATGTATGTATTTTTACATTGAAACTGTTTGTTAATATTGGCTACAAATGTGTCACGGTATGAACTCAGAGAGCGATGGTGGCCGAACGGTTTAGGCGTGCGACTTACAAGACGCCGACACCGAGTTCGAATCCTCTCGGCCCTGCACCTATGACTTAATAAGTTATGTGCGGATTTGCCATCGCTCAAACCGGTGAAGGAAAACATCGTGAGGAGGAGGTAGGTGGTACACTGCGTCACAAATTTAAGGGTATCAATATTTAACACTAGTTGCGCTCCGCGGTTTCACCCACGTCCACCCCTTATCCCGCAGGAATCTTTTTCCAGCATTTGTGTTAATCCAGGGTATACGCTATCTCCATTTTAAATTTCATCAAAATCGGTTTAGTAGTTACGGTGATACGTGGTAACAAACCTTCACACACACACATTTACTTTCGCATTTGTAATATAGGAACAGGATTTTATCATTACTCCTTCGATATTTAATATGTATCGAAATTCAATGAGTATTTCCAATCAATTTACAAATAAGTCACTAGCAGGCGTCCTGTCCTGTACTAGTCAGCAATAACATAAAGTCTGTAGCAATGAGGTGGGAACAACGAATCTGCGATAGCAATGAGTTGGTTAAATTGGTTGTTTTCACACGCAAACTAATGATTACATGTCGGTAAACGCTGATTAGGCGAGCGCGCGGTTCCATTGTTCGTTAGGAATTTTTTTGACTTGTGTTTTGTCTTTTTAGCTTTTGACCACAAGTTCCCTGATGTTAAATTATGATGTGGTCGAAGGTGGTGGTGGTGCTGCGCTACACCTAGATTAGGAAATAGCTCTCAAGTCAACACACTGATGGGTGCTGGGTGACAGATTGTTAACTATGTATTATTTTTTATGTGTCATAATTTTATTTGAGTAATTAAAAAATAAATTGTACGGGGTACCTGTTTAATTAATAACAGCGTAGCACCATCTTCTACCACATCGTCACTTAATATCAGGTGACTTATGGTCAAACGCTACTACTAGTCGTTCAAAAAACTTTGTTTGGAATTGCAATGATCCCTATTTCCTATCCCTACTAATATTATTAATGCAAAAGTAACTCTGTCTGTCTGTCTATCACGCCTAAACTACTGAACCAATTTATATGAAATTGAATACAGATATGGTCTAAAGCCTGAGAAGGGACATATTAGGCTACTTTTTATCGCGATAAACTGTAGCCCACGTGGGTGAGACCGCGGGGAACGGTTAGTTTGAAAAAACGTCTCGTATCACGTTACATAGTACAATGGACCCGCACACCCGTGGGCGTGAACGTACAAATTGCTACTTGCGGTGTGACGCGCGATCGCGAATACTTGCGCGCAAATTAGTCCGCTTGTTTCTGTCGCCATTGTGTAGGCGGCTTTATTTGCCCGTGTGCGGCGCGCCTAATGCTAGGTTTCAGGTTGCGCTCTACAACTTGCTTTTTCAATTCCGCCGCTTATGCGAAATTAATAAGCAATCGCTGGCGGTTGTTTGGGAACGTAAAGTAGAAGAACAAGTCAAACAAAGTTTTATTTTAGGTACCTATAAGAGTCAGTGAAAATCAAATGCCACTAGCGTCATTTGTAAGCTAAGAGAATTTATAATACAGCCTGGTGACAGACGGACGGACGGACAGCGAAGTCTTAGTAATAGGGTACCGTCTTACCCTTTGGGTACGGAACCATAAAGACGAAGTGGTATAAAATGGATTAAGATAAAATTTTCACTCCCAGCTACAACAACTACTCCGAACTTATTTCCGAGATAAACGAAAACCTATGTGTTAATTAATAATAATAAAAATAATACAATAAATATCGGGGACAATGGCACACAAATCGACCTAGCCCCAAATTAAGCTTGAATCTTGTGTTATGGGTACTAGACAACGATACATACTTATATAGAGAAATAAATACTTATATAGATAGAAATATCCAAGACTCAGGTACAAATATTCGTGCTCATCACACATATATTTGCCCTTACCGGGATTCGAACCCGGGACCGCTAGCTTCGCAGGCAGGGATACTACCAACTTGGCTACCGCGTCGTCAACTAAGTAGAACATCAATACAATTTCAGTTCGTTGAGCCGTTTTAGTGCGTTTAATGCCCGGGCCACACTAAGGTCAACGTCAAGGGAAATGTCAATGCCTATCTCCGCGACAAATATTGTGTTAATTATTAACGCTATTATGAGAGTGGCTGCACTTGAACGGTCAACGTGAATGCACTTGAATTATCGGCTAACGTCAAACACCAACGTGAATGCTGTTGTCCAATGTCGTGGCCACACTTATGTCAAACAAAAATTCAAAATTCAAAACTTTTTTATTTAATAGGATACATTGTGATCACTTTAAAACGTCAACTAAAACGTCAACAACGTCAATCATCGCGCTATTGAACGGCATTTCCCGTTAGTGTGGCCCCAGCACAACAAACAATTCACTTACAAACTTCACATTTTTAATATTAGTGAAACAGAACAAAACTATAACAAATAAAAACCAGTCCAAAACAAAACCCAAAACAACATTTACTTATCAGAAATCTAAATACAATGTTTAACAAACAAAACCGACTTACAGTCTTATCAGATCGCCATATTAAAATAAAAGTTCTAAATAATATTCCTTCAATAAAAGCGTAAATAATACAATACTGAAACATAACATGAGCTGCTATTCCAAATAATGCATACGAAGCAGTGTATCTTATTTCCGAAGCCTGTAGAGCTAAATTCCAATGTCAAATTTGTGCTTTGTCAAATGTCGAAGATCAAGATAAAGTGGTAGAGTACAAGTCGAGAGGCGCACGTATTCTCATGGCTGTAGACACAAGGGTGGTAATGAAATGTAGTCCACTCGAGTCGAGGGCACTTGCTAACTGATGCTGTAATCGATATTTATGATTAGGACGACATTGTTGTGTGAAGTGGCAGATTTATGAATTTGGTGAGAAATTACCTTAAATAAATAATCAAGCTCAATATAAGGGTAAGTTAAAACTTTTTTCTCTGTAACTATGCAGTGAAAATGTAAAAAAAAAGTTAATTTAAACGGAACATAAAATATCTTTAGACTTTTTTGGCGGCAATCAAATTGTCAACGTGAAAATGTTGTTTTTATTTCCAAAACTTGTGTTTCTTTGAGTGATAATATGCAATATTGGTGGATTATTAACCAAAAAATAAAAAAAATAAAATATTAATTAAATAATAAAATTAATTATGTGTTCGTTAATGTGTACGAGTGTGGGAAATTGAAATAAAGTTGTGAAAGTGACTTTTCTAGTTGCTCCAAAAAAGTCCGCGTAAAGTTTAAGTAAAGCTCCACTACTTTACTTAAACACTATCCTCATCCCATCACCGTCATCATCATCAAAATCATCATCATTTAAACTTGATTCAACTCTGAGTTTGAAATATTATAAACTTGACACTGGCAAATACACTAATCGTGTGAAGCCATAAAAAAACAAAAAAAAATCTTTAGCACTTTTTTGGCGGCAATTGAACTGTCAACATGGTTTTTTATTTTTTTATTTCCAAAAAATAAATAATAATCTAGTGATAACCATTATGTTTTTGTTAATGTGTACGAGTGTGGGAAATTGAAATAAAGTTGTGAAAGTGACTTTTCTAGTTGCTCCAAAAAAGTCCGTGTAAAGTTTAAGTAAAGCGCCACTACTTTACTTAAACACTATCCTCATCCCATCATCATTAATACTTGATTCAACTCTCTGAGTTTGAAATATTTAATACTTGACACTGGCAAATACACAAACCGTGTAACGCAAAAACAAACAAAAAAAAAACTTAAGGATGAAAAAAAACAAACAAGCTTGCTTGCTTTTTCTTACATTTTTTTTTCTTTAGATTTATTAGTAACAATTTCTTGTTGTTTTTTTTTTTTTTTTTTTTCTTTGTTATGGCGTCACACGATTAGTGTATTTGCCAGTGTCAAGTATAAAAGATTTCAAACTCAGAGAGTTGAATCAAGTTTAAATGATGATGGTGATGATGATGATGAGATGATAGGATGAGGATAGTGTTTAAGTAAAGTAGTGGTGCTTTACTTAAACTTTACACGGACTTTTTTGGAGCAACTTGAAAAGTCACTTTCACAACTTTATTTCAATTTCCCACACTCGTACACATTAACGAACACATAATGGTTAATAATCCACCAATATTACACATTATCACTCGAAGAAACACAAGTTTAGGAAATAAAAACAAAATTTTCACGATGACAACTCAATTGCCGCCAAAAAAGTCCTTTCTTGTTGTTATTACCATGACATTAAAAAATATAATACCTTAAGGCTATTTTTCAAAAACGCTTTTTGGTCATTTTTAGTGATTTTTTCACGTTTTCGTTACTTCGAGATCGGTATGAAGTCTCTGGTTGTCTATTACGATAATATATTCTGTGATATTATGTATTACATTTTCTATCCTTTGACGACAACTTGGTCCAGACGCAAGTTGACATACGAGCAGATCTTTGGGCAATGCCCTTTTAAATTTACAGGGTAGCGTTGAACACAAGTCACCTGATGTTAAGTGACGATGTAGTGGGATGGAGCGCCACGCTACGCTTGGACTGGGAACTGACTCTCAAGTGAGGCTGTCGGAACGTACCAAATCTGAATCTTCGTAAACACCTACGATGCGTAGCAAATGCTACGAGTGTAGACACCATAAGATATCTTTATAAGCTGAAGCTTAAAGCTAGCTAAGCCTTTCCAACCTCCTTACACAAAAGAACAGGTTAAAAACGCACACCAGATAATTTTTGTTGTGTGATTAATAAGATTAATTAACATGTTATGTTGTTAATTAATCTTATTATTCACCAATTATCATAAATTTGTTTCAATTTAACTTCTTATCATGGATCTAAGCGTGATTGGTTAATTGTTAGTGTTTATCGTAACTAACAGAAGGTTAATTAACTAACCATGTTTTGTACTTTCTACGTCTTTCTTCCCAAGACACGTAACTATTTGTTTCCCTTGTCCCGAGTGGAGCGGTCAGCCGCGTTAGCATGGGGGTACAAATCGAATCATATCGCCAATTGAGTGTTAATTCGCGCACGACGCCCCGTGGGAGCGGACGCCGCGAGACGCCGTCACTTGCGGTGGGGTGGCCGTGGGCTGGGAAATGTGAGAGACTTTTTCTCACATGTCACATAAAAATATAACTAAACTAGCTGGCAAACTTCGTATCGCCAATAAAAGTCACCTTTCAAACCTTCCCTGAGCTTCCACAATTATTTCAAGATGAAAATTAGACAAATCGGTCCAGCCATTCTCGAGTTTTAGCGAGACTAACGAACAGCAATTGATTTTTTATGTATGAAGATGAACGTGGGAGTAAAGGTAAAAAAAGTGAAGTGAAGCAGAGACTAAAGAAGTCTAAAAAATAATTCCACTTACGTCTGTCTTGTACCACGGCCTGGACACATATCTAGTTACATAATTAACATAAAAAATCATTAAGTTTTTATGTAATAGTGGGCAATTTAAATTTAATTTAAATTTTTGAGTCCATGGTTTCTTTCAAACGTGAAAAAATCAAATTTGCAAGTCCAAAAGATATGTCGCATATATTGCGATTTCACAAGGGAATCAAAACCTATAGGGTATTTCCCGTCGACCTAGAATTATGAAATTTGGCATGAAGTAAGGTACATCATAAATAGTACTATATTATTACTTATATATTCATTTATAATGCGAACTGCAAAGGACTGGAACGCCTTGCCAGCGTCATTATTTCCCGATAAGTACAATTTGGGAGTCTTCAAGTCAAGAGTGAATAGGTATCTTCTAGGCAAGCATATTGCTCCATCGTCGGCCACGTCTTCACTTACCACCAGGTAAAACTGTGGTCACATTGCATATAATGAATAAAAAAAAAATTCACTATTTTTTTCTAGTAATGTTGTGATTTGTCCACAAAAACCAAACACAAGTCCACCCTAGTCGCAAAGGTTCCCTCTAGCGCTGTTACCAAAACATATCCCCATGAGAAACCGCGGGCACTACTCGCCACTTGAAGATTAAATCGCGCCATTTTTTTGTTTTCTCTTTTTCAATTCCGAACGCCGATTGTTTTCTCTATAGAGCGCTATACCGGCCAGTATTTTTTACAAAAAGTTTTATTTCTAAAGAGTCTTGAAGTGTGTTTCGAGTGTCGATATTGAGAACTCCTTCGGTAGTTTTTGTGTGAAACGCAATTAGGGTTGACGCTGCGGAGACTGCTCTGAATTTATTGTGCCAATCTTGACTTTCGTACATATTACAAGCGTACTTGCTTGCTTTGAGAAATTGAGACGGGGTATTTATTAATTGTTAAGAACTTGGAAATATATTATTTTATTAAAAAAATATTGTAAACAATTTTATTATTCCATTGGCATTTTCAACTGTGACTACAGAAAAACTTATTATAGGTCGTGTTGTAATTTTGTAAGAACTTAAAAGTGGTTTATTGTAAATTGCCAACTCGTTAAAAGCAAATTACCAACAAATTAGTTACCTTAAGTTTATGATTCAGACCTAAAAAACTCGGTAATCGAATGGCATTTGTTAAATTTAACAATTTTTTGTCTGCTACAATATGTTATGTATATCATATTAAGATACATAATAATGTATTAAATTATAACGCTCACACAAGCATAAACGTGTTTCTGCGATCAATTTAATTCTTATATTGACCCGCCCAAGAATCTACGTATAGAAACAAAAAGTATAGTACCTACCTAGGTATATGATTCCAATTAATACAGACCCTCAACAGGGACCGCATCTCCCCGATTGTATTAAAAAATTAAATGCGTTACATTAAGGTGGATGATCCCAGAGCTCATCACGCTATGTTGTCAAGAGATGGCGCTGATGTCATTTTTTACCTAAATTATTTTTTTACGTCGAAAATAATAATCTTATTCGAACCAAACACTAAAGCGCGCGTTCTATAGCGTTACTCAATTGTAAATTACTTAAATCTTCATTTAATAAACTAATAAATTACTCGTAACGCTCCTCTTACTGCTGGTGTCACAAATTTACGTACTTACACACGCACACGTAGACATAAAGTATGTCATTAGAACGCACCTAAGGTGGTTGCTTGCGGTCCGCCTAGCAGCCCAGCGTCAATAGATGGCGTTGTTTCTAATTAACGCATCTTATTTTATTATGAATGAACAGGTGCATATTATTTTAATAATAATTATGTTTACCGGTAATGGCGTAATATGTTTTATGTATCAAACAATATTTCAGATGTGTTTTAGTTTTCAAAACACTTTTATTTGTGCCAAACAATATCGCGGCGGTAGTGGTGAATGGCAGCTAAGCAACTATTCACGCACACATAGAAAATGGTTTTGTTGTACACGAAACCATTTGCTAATTTCGTTCTTTCGTTTACTGTATAGGTTAGACCAGTGGTCAAACCTCTCAGTAGTTCTTTACTGATAACGAGGTTCCGAGTTCGATCCCTGCCTCAGATTTTTGGTAATTTTCTTTGATTTGGATGAAATTTAGAATGGAGATGGCCTATACCCTTTATTACCTATACTCTCTACTCTCCTACCAATAAAGACATTGGCTATTGTAATACTTTATTATGAAACAATCAGGATTATTTATTATACATGTACATAGTATCAAAATAAAAAACAGTCAATCACCAATAGTCTTTTTATTTACACATTCTTAAATATTCAATAATTCACAATTCTTCGTCAATATAAAGTCCTGCTGGTCGCACAGTTTTTTTCATTTTTTCCATGAACTATGTTCTGGCCACAGACTCATTGTGTTGGCCATATGCCATGTTATTGGTCAGAACATTGTTTTTATACAAAATGCTTTTGACGTGGTTGTGGCATGGTGTTGTCGCTTTTCGTTTACATATCTGCAACAAAGCTATAATTAAAGTATATTCTAATTTGTATCCCAACCTGGTCATACGAAAAACACGGATTTATGTCTACTAAACACTACTAAAAAACAAACATAACTTTGAAAAACGGTTAGTTTCCAAATCGGCTGGCTGGCCTGTCGCATTTATATGTAGTGTAAACATCATTTTCATGTTGCCCTATGGTCAGAAGTTCAATTCCTTTTATTTCCTCCGTTGTTTTTTGGAAGTCTCGAAGTTTCGAGAGACATGCTTATTTCAAATCTATTTCCACAATTGGTTCATTTGGTTTAGTAGTTACGTTGATACGTGGTAACAAACATTTAACATACACACACACAAATTTTTGCATTTATTATATTAGTAGAATAGAATTTCGTTTATTTCAAGGTGTATCATATACGAAGTAAATAAGCGTAGGAAAATTATATGTTATCATATTGTGTAGTTCAAAGGTATTTGAATACACTTTCAGCTAGGGCAGTTGTAGAACAACGTCCTTGATCCTCCGAAAATTAGATTTGTGGTGTCAGCCAGCTAGCAGGGCTTTTCCGGTTATACAAAGGTACTCTGTGGCAAGGCTGTTGCTGGCCTCAGCTGGCGTAGTGGTGCACGATTGTATCTGCTGATTTCCATCAATAATTTTCCAACGTTGATCAACCTTTTTTACAGAGTAAAACTATAAACAACAACTTGCCTAGCAACGTAGCAACTAGTCAAAAATGCATTTTACGTGAATGACGTAACCAAAAAACTCATAGAACAGTCTGATTAGTTTATACTAGCTGCACCCCGCAGTTTCACTCACGTGTCCTACAGTTTATCGCGATATTTTTTTTTTTAAAACTATTGAAGTAAAAGAAACACTAAATATTAAGTGAAGCTTACCACTTACCACACATACACATACATTAGTGAAAACCGCACCCTAATCGGTTAAGTCGTTTCTGGAATTAGCGCGCACAAATGCACAGACAAACAGACATACAGTCAAACAGACAAAAATTCTATTTATCATTGTTTTGGGTTCTATTGCGTTGATGATAAAGACCCCCAATAATAGCTTTTCTCATTTATCTTTCACTAGTTTTCAGCCGCGGTTTCACCCGCGTCTTCCCGTTATCCCGCAGGAACCTTTTTCCAGGATAAAAAGTAGCTATAAGCTATTTCCATTCCAAATTTGATCAAAATCAGTTTAGTAGTTACGGTGATACGTGGTAACAAACATTCACACACAAAAACTTTCGCATTTATAATATTAGTAGGATAGGATAGGATGTACAGACAGCGATCAGTCACAGTTTTATTACAAATGTAGGTAAATAGATTTTTACTGTAAATGTGGATTTGAATTCCGTCTTCTTTAGCGCTTAGACTGTTTCATTGAAAAATATACCATATTCCGTTTGATAACAATATATATAGCACTAGCTGTTCCCTGCGGTTTCACCCGCGTGGGCTACAGTTTATCGCGATAAAAATACCAAATTTCATTTAAATCGGTTCAGTAGTTTAGGCGCGAAAGCGTATATATTCCGTATACTCCAAAATTATTCCCGCACTTCGGTGCCCTTCACCGCGTTACCTGCTGTAGGTATCCATTATCCTATTTTAATTCTAATTTTTTTTTTGACCGCGCGTTTGTACAGCTAAAGGTCTTCCTGGTTCGTAAATTGCGACCGCAGTTTACCTATTTCATAGAATATTCTCCCGCCTTTCCCGCGGCACTGCGGTGCAGTGGGTTTATTTTTCTACTACTACTTACATTTTTAAACTCGTGATATCTTTCGAAAGGAATGTCCGAATTGAATAATTCAAAAAGTTATATGAAGGGATTGAAGCAGTTTTGAATGAGAAGTAATTTATTTTGATAAGGATTAATACCAAGATACAAATAAAGAGCCTTTCCTAGCGGAGGCATTAAAATTAATTTTTTTAAATAAAAAAACACTTATGGTGGCATAACTATAATAGTTAGACATATGCTCTCGCGGACTTTTTTGTAGATCTTAATAGGACCTACAAACCCGTGATACATTGTTTCGTTCTATTGTCAATAGTTTTTGCAGCGCACGCAAAAATAGGTTTTCGATTTCATACCTTGGGTTAAAAAATAGCAATTTTCTTACGGATCCCTAATTTTTTTGGAAATAAAATATAGCCTATAGCCTTTCTCGATAAATGGACTATCCAACACTGAAAGAATTTTTCAAATCGGATCAGTAGTTCCTGAGATTAGCGCGTTCAAACAAACAAACAAACAAACAAACAAACTCTGCAGCTTTATAATATTAATATTAGTATAGATTACATTGATAGATATCGGTTGATTTCGGTTTTGTTTTGACGTTTATGTTTTGAAGCGATGATAGCTCAGTCGGTTGCGCATCGAACTTCCGTGCTGGAAAGCACATGTTCAAATACCAACAATAAGTATGAGGTTTCGGTGAAGAAAAATATCGTGTTTATTGACCTACCAAACATTTATTTGGTAGTGCGGTACCAACACACTAGGTATCAAATATAGGGGTGTGACTAGAATGGGAAAAAATCGATTAAGAAATAATCGATTTTCATCTCTTTAGAATAAATCGATTTGTAAAAAACGATTCGATTATTTTTACTTAATCGATTTTTTACAATCGATTATTTTTTGATTTTTACAAATCGATTATTTTATTAAAAATATAATCGATTTTTTATAAAATAAATAATCGATTTTTAATACAATTAATAATCGATTTTTAATATAGTAAATAATTGATTTGTAATATTTGATTATCGATTTTTTTAAATCGATTAAAAGAAAAAAATGATCGATTAATATAAAATCAATTTTTTTTCTCATCTCTAAACTATTTAACCGTGGTAGGCGACTTGCAAGGGCGATCTACCATTTCTAGTTCTACCGCCAAGTACCTAACTAACTATACATTATTATCAATAGTAGGTACCTACCTACGTAGGTATGAATCTAGAATTACGTTCTAATGTAATTATGTTGTCAGCTGGCTGGTTACCATAATACAAGCTCTGCCTATCTTGGGATCTATGGGCCGTGTGAGAAACTATCGCAATATATATATTTACTTCTTACCTATTTATTTACTAATTTTTCTACTTTGATTACCTGGGCGAAATTATATTACTTAGGTAATCAAAGTGGATTAGACCTCCACGACCTTGACTACCAACCCGTTTTGATTTACGTCTTCAGAACGGAAAGTAAAAATTGCCCCAAAGTCAACAACATCGTTCATGCACGATTTGGCAAGTCGCAATATCGTGGGCCGTGGCGAGCGAGACAGAAAATCATTCTTCACTAGTCATGCGCGATCTTGCAACGTCGCATAATTTTTAGCTATTTTGTGACCGAACCTAATACAAACTATAATTTCTTCTGTGGCAAAGTTGTAGCCACGCCACCACTACATCGCTCACTAAGGTCTACATCTAAATAGTTCATCGAAATTCAGGTAGATGGCAGGTAAAAATCACCTAATTCAAGTCCGTCAACTTCAATGCCACTCACGCACACATGTGTATAAAAATACGATTTTTCCGAAAGTTTTAAAGGTAAAATTTGATGGAAAACATAATTTTGGTAAGAGAAACTGATAGTCCGCGGATGGGTAATTAATTGAACAATTTAAGAAAATTTTCAAACTTCATTAAAATAGTTTGCGTGATCTATATTGCTCGGCTTGAGTTTGTATGGGAAATTGCCGGACCCATTCACCTTAATAGACAGATATCGGAAACAAAAGTGTGAAATGAAATGAGCGCGACGTCGAAATCGCGGGCTGCCGTCGGCGGTGGGAGATAAACCAACTTTTGCCAATGTCCGCATATTCAGACAAGGAGCAGTATAATAACAGTATGGAAAAACCAACAAACACACATAATTTCGCATTTATGTAACTGTGATCTACTTGTAGCTGTAATTACGTGTCGGGTACTTTTTGCCGGCGTAAGGAGGTTGGAACAGGCATAGTTAGTTTTTTAATTTGACGTTTTAGTGATAACGTGTTGTTGTATCACACTCATCATCAGCCGGAAGAAGTCCACTGGTAAACATAGGCTTCCCCCTTTGAACGCCACCATGAACGGCTATTAGCCATTTGCATACATCGGCTCCCTGCAACTCTTACAATGTCACCTTATTATTTCACCAATATTAATAGGCTGATCCGAAACGAAGAAATTCGCCGAAGAACCAAAATCACCGACTTAACTCTCAGAATTTGAAAGTTGAAGAGGCAATGGGCAGGCCACATCGCTTGACGAGCCGATAACCGATGGGGAAGAAAGGTTCTAAAGTTTCTTGAGTGGCGACCACGAACCGGAAGACGTTCTGTAAGTATAGACCCTCTAACTAGGTGAACCGAAGACATTGTTAGAGTCGAAGGGAGCCGATGGATACAAATTGCTAATGGCCGTTCATGGAGGCGTTCTAAGTAGGAGGCTTATGTTCAGCAGTTGACACTCTTCCAGCTGATGATGAAGATGATTAAAAATAGGATGTTGATGATGATGACCACCTTAATAAATAAAATAAAATAATCTAGATTTGCCTATATTTTTACGAGGTATCTTCTACAGATTGTCCATACTGTTATCAACATTATGTAGGGACAGAATGGGGATAAAAGTGCCGTTTTTGTTATCTTGTTTTAATGTGAAACAGAATGTATTGTTGTACATTGAGTGGCATGTTTTTATCTCTGACTGTGAACGGGACTCTACCGACGGTTATTTGCGCTTGTGAATGGTTATTCAAAAGCTAGATCAGCTAGAATAGGGTGGAGTTGATGCCGGATCATGATTGAAATGATTGAGTCATTTATTTTAGAATTTTAGAGTAATGTATAGAATAGAATGAAACGTATGTTTATTTGCCAAAATAATACTTTTGGTACAAAATAATGATAAGAAACCTGGGAACAATATTGCAGTAATCGTACACAAAAATGTAACGGTCGCAACTCTGCATAACGCTGGTCTTGTTTTTGATCACAAGTTACCTGATGTTAAGTGACGATGTGGTCCAAGATAGCACCACGGTACGCCTGGGACTTAGTTCTAAAGTGAGGCTGCCGGAACACACCGGCAGATGCCAAATGAACACAGATAAAATGTTTACCACCAAGCTATGGTTTCATCACGACATTGTGCTTCACTGAAAGCTCAAGCTCAAACCCACCAGAGATCGTAAGCCGACGCCTTAATATAAGAGACAAGCAGACAAGCAGACGGCCCTTTTAATGGTCTAAAGGAATACAACAACGCAACAAATGTAAATCATCTCAGAGTTTACAAGTTGAAGGGGCAATGGGCAGGCCACATCGCTCGACGAACCGATAGCCGATTGGGGAAGAAAGGTTCTCGAGTGGCGACCACGAACCGGAAGACGTTCTGTAGGTAGGCCCCCCACTAGGTGGATCGACGACATTGTAAGGGTCGCAGGGAGCTGATGGATGCAAATGGCTTACAGTCGTTCCTGGTCGCGTTCAAAGGGGGAGGCCTATGTTCAGCAGTGGACTTCTTCTGGCTGATGATGATGATGATGATGCGGATGCGTTGCCATTGAGAGTTGTAGTTTAACACTACCCATTATGTAAGATACAACGAAATATGTTTTGTTTTATTATTTACAGGGTAGCGTTTGACCACAAGTCACCTGATGATAAGTGACGATGTGGTCGAAGATGGCGCCACGCTACCCCTGGACTGGGAACTAGCTCTCTCTCTGTTTTCCCTCGGATCCAGTCTCCTTGTAAATAAAACTTGTAGTCATACATCTGGCCCGAGTTTGGATATCATAGTATTGTCTACAACTCCTGTTGCAATGTTAGAGCAATGCACGGGCAAAGCTTTAGTTTGCACCTGGACGGGTTTAACAATGCACGAAGGTAAACTAGATTTTGCCCGTGACAATTTGAGGATTTAGTTAAATAAATATTTCTAAATTTAAATACAGTTAATATACTGTTAACATTTTTTTTGTTAGCAATCGATATCTTATAAAGAGAAAAGTTTTGTTATTTTTTTTCGAAAACTATCCGATTTTGACACAACTAGACATTTTATTGATTTTTGATAGATATCATACTCAAGTTGTTTTCTTTAATAAATAGTGCTGCACCTTAGTATAGACAAAGCAAAGTGCACGGATTGCAGTACCTACAGTCCAGTTGAACAAAGTGAGTGTTCAGATCCCGAAAGATTCAATCAATGTTTGTTTTTAAAAGAAGAGTGAAGGACTTTCTGCTCGATAAGGCTTCATCATTATCAGCCTTCCACGTTCCCACTGCTGGGACTCTGGCCTTCTCTCAGAGAGAGAGTATGGGCTATAATCTACCACGCTGGCCCAGTGCGGGTTGGTAGATGTCACATGCCCATGAAAATGTTGCAGTTCTTGGGCATGCCGGTTTCCTCACGATGTTTTCCTTCACCGTTTTGAGCGATGGCAAATCCGCACATAACTTATTAAGTCATAGGTACGAGGCCAAGAGGATTCGAACTCGGTGTCGGCGTCTTGTAAGTCGCACGCCAAACCGTTCGGCCACCATCGCTCGATAAGGCTTATTACTCTATTAGTGAATTCTTAAATGATAAAATCACGTCATAAATTATTTTATTCTATTTTATTTTAATGTATCTACATATAATTATTTAAATCATGTCTTAAATTAATTTACAAACTATGGAATTGTATTTAGATTGAATTTTATAATTAGTGATTTTAATTATAATGCTGTATAATGACATATTATTATGTAACAAATTGTAATTCTGCACACCCAATCAGGGTAGAATATGGAGATCTGTATTATATTTTGTAACATCGCCTTATAACCTGTATTCATGCAATAAATGATTCTGATTCTGAAATCTAGTAACAGGAGGATCTAAAATCTAGTAACAAGTGCAACTGTAGTGGTAAATCTAGTACGAAATAGGTTACTGATATATAAAGACTTCTGAGCTGTTAGAGGATTTATAATAAGTATTATTCACATACAAAAGTAATCGACCTTTACAAACAACGCTGTAAAGTCACCACGCCATCCACCCGTAACACACATTTTTAACTAAAACTTCAAAAAAGATCCTTTGTATTTTATTCACCATTCTTCCAATACCACCACAACTCTACCACTGTTTATTCCAAAAACAGCCTTAATCAGTTGTAATAAGGGGTAGAAGAGAGTAACAGTGGGGGTGGAAAGTTGACAATGACCGCTTCCATTGGGCGGATGCAGGTTTTTTGATAAATGGCCAGCTGGGCGATTTGTCTCGTGTAGGGCGGCGGAGCAAAGAATAGTTTACCCGTAGATCTTCATCTATTTAGAAGGTAAAACCTATAAGGTAACATATTGACCTCTTCCAGAGTACAGGGCCTTTCACCGCAATTCACTTGAAATGAGATATGGTCGACAGTTGTACCCTACGGTGCTTGGTGACAGATTCTCAACTAGATAGTTGTAGCCAGATGAGCTCTAGAAAATGGGCTAGCGCTGAATTATGGTTTCTTTATGATCTGAACCGAAAGCTCAAGCTCATTTCAATATTTGAAATTCAAAATTCAATTGTACTTTATTCAATAGGATACATTGTGATCACTTTAAAACGTCTAACTTAAAACTAGCTACGCCTGTTCCAACCTCCTCACGCCGGCAAAAGAACAGGCAAGAAACGCCCGGCAGGTATTTTTTTTGGCGCGATCACATTGTCAATTTTATCCTCATTACTAATCGTAAGCAGACTCAGTACTCACTAGCAATGAGCTATCAATACTGGTGTTATGTGTATTAGCTTAAATATGAAAAGACTCAAGTGAAAAAAAAGGTTCAACAGCTAATTAAATAATAATAATAATATAATTAATTCAAATTCGGCTAATTTAATTCAATGCAAATAATTTTAACGCTGTCTCGTAGTTACAAAATTGCAAATACAAAAATATTTTTAATCCATCGTAGGCACTTTATTATGTATCACATCTATACTCCACTCTTTGCCGCCGCAGGGCGGGCAAGCCCAGTAATGGTCATGAAAGGATGTTATGATATTATATCATTTTTCCTCGAGCACAATACTGAATGTGTACGCTGCCATTTCCGGCCTCTAATGCGTTCCGGGCCGCATTAATGTAATGTCCTATCTGGTATTTTATTCTGTGGCCTTTTGTGGGAGACTGATTGTTTGGGAAATTGATGGAGAAACGTATTAAGACGTTGCTGATTATTGAAATTTATGAAGTTGGAGTGATTAGTGAATTAGAAGCGGGTACAATCTGGGTGCTGGTATCAAGTGATACTAGTGTCAAGTTTCGTGATATACTCTGCCCTATGTCCAGTGGGAAAAATAATGTCACTAAATCCATTGTTATGGATATCAATGGAACTAGTGGGGAAAAATATCTATATAGATTTTTAGCGACTGGAAGTAATAGGTATCAAATCACAAATGATAAATAACGTCTGATTAGTTTTTTTATTTTTTTTTTGTTTTTTTTTTACTATTTACAGGGTAGCGTTTGACTATAAGTCACCTGATGTTAAGTGACGATGTGGTCGAAGATGGCGCCACGCTACACCTGGATCCATGGTTTAAAAAGAAGGATCTAGTAGGAAAATAAAATCTCAGTAAATCCATATTGGATCTTATGAATGGATCTTATGAGATAGAACCGTTATATCGAAGAGTAGCTGTTCCCTGCGGTTTCACCCGCGTGGCTACAGTCTTCCGTTTTTAGCCTCTTAGGGAATGAATTTCAAAAAATCACATCCCTATGCACAAAGACAAACATACCCTCCAAATTTCAAGTTTCTACAACCAGTTGTTTAGGCTGTGCGTTGACATCAGTCAATCAGGACTTCGATTCTTATATGCATATAGATTTACTCGATTGTCTCAGTTTATTGCGTCAACTCGTGAACGGGTGCTGCTTGTGGGGTCTGGTCTGCTTTGGTTGTGATCCCGCAACTCGTTAATATTCATGTTCCCATATCCCAATGTGTACAACCAAACAAGAGAAATCTTCTTATTAGTAAAGCTAAATAAAAAATATCGATTAGATGACAAAAAAAAAGCTTGGGATTTTAGTGAACTTGCTCCAATTCAATCAATTAGTAATAAGAATAAAATTGTCAATGTGATCGCGCCAAAAAAATTACCTGCCGGGCGTTTCTTGCCTGTTCTTTTGCCGGCGTAAGGAGGTTGGAACAGGCGTAGCTAGTTTTAAGTTGACGTTTTAAAGTGATCACAATGTATCCTATTAAATAAAAAAGTTTTGAGTTTTGAGTTTTTTTGAGTTTTATTTAGAAAATTGTTTTAAGTAAATTATTTATAGACATGAGTTTAGAAAACCATTTTCTTTCATACAATACGCGCTTGCGGTAACGCGTTAACTTGTTACAAAAGCTAGCGAGGAAATTTTTATTGGCAGGACTAGGTACAGTGAACGACAAAAGTCCCTGAACAATCACACTTTTTTCTATTATCCTCATCATCTTATACAACAATTTTTGACCTCATCATCACCTAATATCAGGTGTGTTATGTTGTGATCAAAATGAGACCATGTAAAATGTAAAAAAATAAATAAATAATAATTACTGATTTGAAACTCATTTGGAAAAACGAGAACGATCAGCTACTTTTGTCGCTGACTGTACATCATCAAAACAATGAAAATAAACACTTGAGAAATGAAACAATGTGCCAGAAAAGGCTTTGCCAATTTCTCATCTAAGACTTCTCAGTTCTTGAAATCCTTTAGACAATAAAATTCATAGACTTTATAAAATTAAATCCTTTTCAATGAAAACATTGTTAATTCGCTCCAAGTTTTAGAATCCATTCTCGTCATTCCCAACTCGAACTGTCCTATAAAACGTCTTAAGAACTTAATCAAACTAAAGTACATTTTAGTGGCAATCCATTCTGCGTCGTTCGCTCGTTGTGCGAGGAGAGAATGATATTGAGACAAAGTTGCATCTTCCAACTCAATCACTTTGTCTCTATCGCTGTAGGTTATTTCGTTTAGTCGGGTTAAGTGGAATTGGTGCTTACACAATTATTGTTAGTTAGAACTTGTTTCACACTTTGAAAATTAACACAATGTACAAGGTAACTTAGATACCAAATTATACAAACATACTTTGGTATTTTGGTATGAAAAACAAGTCTGTATTTCCGGTAGGTAAAAAAAAATTAAATATTAACAAAAAAAACATACAAACTTTAACATAATTATAGAAAGGTTTTTTAGAATTCATTCATTTATTTTTATTTTTCTATTGTTTTTTTTTTAAATATAATTTATTATATATTTTGGAGATATTACACACTAAAAATTAGATAACTAAACAGTTTAACTATGTACAGTAAACGACAAAAGTCGCTGAACAATCACACTTTTTTCTATTATCCTCATCATCTTAGACACCAATTTTTGACCTCATCATCACCTAAAATCAGGTGTGTTATGTTATGGTCAAAATTATACCATGTACCAATACCAAAAAAACAATAATAATTACTGATTATTACGAGAACGATCAGCTACTTTTGTCGCTGACTGTACCTACCTTATCTAATAAACTGCTATGTATCTGTTGGCAATGTTCTCAAATTGCTGCATTGCCCCGCTGAATGGCAATGCCTTAGCCTTTGTGCAAAATAGAGGCCAGCATTTAGGTCATAGGTAGGCGGTTCGATATATCTTATACGATATCATTAAAACTGAACTTCGCTAAAAAAAAGTATTTATGGAAATATCTAGTTGTTAAAGACCGTACGTCATTCTCATAATATGGTAATTTCAAATACGCCTAACGACATCTACCGAGAATGAATGGTATCACAAGTCGAGCTCATGTTACTGTGTCGTCGTTTAGTTGGAAACCACTTACGAGTTGCCAAATACATGGCGCTTGCCAACAATTCATTTTTACAAAGAATTGGTTCTTTTATATCCTACTTTTAAAACGTCATATTTCAATGAGTTAAATATTAGTTTTAGGCGATTCAAGATAGCCCATAGGCGCTATTCAAAACACATACCTAATTTTTGTACAAGTTTTATAATTGCTTATATTTTCCCATGCCCACTGCTGGGACTCTAGCCTTCTCTCAGAGAGAGAGAGTATTTCATATTTGCCCATGTATAATAATGTAGAGACGTCGACCTGCGACGGTCGTGGGGAGATTGGTATAAAGAGTTAGAGTTTTTGGTGAATGTAAACATGATGATGAAACCTAGCTTGGTGGTCGGGCATTTCTAGTGCTGGCAGGGCTGGTGCTCACCTTGAATTCAGCAGCCTCACTTGAGAGCCAGTTCCCAATCCAGGTGTGAACCACCACCGTGGCCGTGACACATTCGACCACATCGTTACTTAATTTTTTTTTAACCTATACTGTCCCACTGCTGGGCAAAGGTCTCCCCCATTTCCTTCCAGATATCTCTATCCCCCGCAACCTCAGGCCACCGCTCCTCAAATGAGTCAAGGTCATCACGCCATCTTTTTCGGGGCCTGCCTCGGCGTCGTCGCCCGTCCTCAGGTACCCACTGCGTGATGATCCTTGCCCAGCGATCCGGGTGCATCCGGCTTACGTGTCCCGCCCAGTCCCACTTTAATCTAGCAGTCTTTTGCCCTACATCTGCACTGAGAAAAATAATCTGACCTTCCTTCTGAGTCTTTACCTTCCAAGATCGATTCCTTCCTTATTTTGTATTAGGCGTAGCTAGTTTTAAGTTTGACGTTTTAAAGTGATCACAATGTATCCTATTGAATAAATAAATAAATTGAAATTAAATTGAAATTAGTTTTCCTTCTGAATCACAAGTCCTTCCCTTTTGACTCAGAAGGAAAACGGTATTTCGGAAGGTCTTTTTTCTCCGTGTGCAATGCCCGTTTTGGAGCGAATTGTGAAGTTAGGAACTCTATCGATTCTTTTTATGCTCAACACGCTTCGCTCCATTGCTCTTTGACATACCTTGAGTTACTTAATATCAACAAATAAATATATTGTTTAATGGGGTCACACGCTACTCAGAAGTAAAACAATTTATAGTTTCACACCTCTCTTTTCTGCGCCCCTAGCCAAGATGCATTCTACAATCGTTGACGCTGACAGAAAACAAAAAGTATAGATTTGACATATTTCTGACCACGTGACTTAGCGTTGAAATATGTCAAACCTATATATACTTTTTTCTTACTTCAAACTAAAAATAATATACCATAACAAAGAAATAAAAACAAATAAATCTAAACTAATAACTAAAATACATTATTAAAAGAAGTCCCTTTAGGCAAGGTACCGAAGATACTGGCAGCGTTCCCCCTTTGAATGGCTAGACTAATTCTTTGTCCGAGGTAGCTGCCAGCTCTTCGGTCTCCGGTGATGTCGACTAACCTTTTTGTTATTTCCTTAAAAAGTTTAGTTAAAAGTTATTTCTCCTTTTTTCTTGTTTTCTATTAGCGTCAACGATTGTAGAATGCATCTTGGCTACGGGCCCTGTAGTTGTTTCACGGTCACTGTGTTCTTGAGCTAATTACTTAATCATCTATTACTTAATATATTCCACAATGATCAATTTCCGTGAATCGCAGTAAGCTCTGTCTTATCATCCAATGTCTGTAATGGATTCCCCGAAGCCGCTATAAAGTGGCCATTGAAGCCTCCCCGGGGATGAATGCGTTGTATAAGAAAATGCTATATTATTGTCTCATTCTGTACGTATAAAGTTGTCGAGTATTTGATTCGTTTTGTGATATCTGAAAGGGTTTTTATTGTTGACTGTTTTAGGAATTCACGAAATACCTGGAACTAATTATTTTGTAGAAATCATGAGTTTTCGTTTTTATAATATTCCAATTATTTTTAACTGTACTTAGTGACAATGTTAAAAAAGAAGTAGGTATAATTAAAAAGTGCCTAATTGCCCTCTGGTTTATTTAATTTCTTAATACACTGATAGTACATATTAACAGCAGTCTTTGTTTATAGATCAGAAGAGAAAAGGAAGTATGTAACTGTTGAGCACGTTTATTGGCAACACTCGACTACGTATCAAAACAATATTTCGAATGTAGATAAACAAAATATAAATTCAAAACATAAAAAGTATAAAAAAGTTGTAAACGAATTGCGGTGCTGGCCGCCAACAGTAACTTTTATTCCTATTTTTTTTAATAACAAAATTGTACAATTTTTCAATTTTTATTTAACCCCAATATTGAGCTTAATTTCGTAATCTGCACAATAAAGGAGTCGATTAGTTAGCAGACACCGTTCAACAAGCGTACTCGGACAATAAACAAAATCACTACATTTAACAATATTGGGGCGTGAAATAAATTATTTAAAATAGCTACTAATTGAAAACATACGGTGTCGATGATTGATACAACGATTTGTTTGAACATCTGCCGCTGTTGCTGTTTAATTTAATTGAAGCTGTTTGTTTGTACTAAGGGGGGCGCGAGTGGTTAACTGAACCACCCTGTAGGTTGTTAACTTATTGAGTGGGATGATAGTGGAGTGTGGTTGTAAGCTGAGATTTTACTCGACAGTTTGTCTGTCTCATCTATTCTGCTATACACACGAATAGGTGCTTGGCGACAAGTTCTCAATTTTCAGGGTGTTAGCTACCCAGGCGAGCACTAGAAATTGCCCTATCACCAAGCTATGGTTTCATTACGATGTTTTCCTTAACCAAAAGCTCAAACTCATTGTAGGATTCAAACCACGATTTACGGATCGCAAGCAGACGTCACTACTGAGCCATCATCGCTTCTCGTAAAAGTTTGTTTGTTAACGGGTGATTTCCTAAACTAAGAAACCCATCCATCATCATCAGCTTTTCGCGTTCCCACTGCTGGGACCCAGGCCTTCGCTCAGAGAAAGAGTATGGGCCGTAATCTACCATACAGGATACAGGCCCAGTGCGGGTTGGTAGATGTCACATGCCGTCGAATGTTGTGGTTCTTGGGCATGCCGGTTTCCTTACGATGTTCCTTCCTTCATCGTTTTTGAGCGATGGCAAATCCAACATAACTTATTATGCACCTAATAGGTAGCTAGGTATCGTAGCTACCTATTAGGTGCATAATAAGTTAAAAAAAAAAAAAAAAAAATCAAAAAAAAAAAAGTCAAATTGAAAAATTTAAACTTGCTTGTGCGCATGATATAATAGTTTTAGTTAATTAAGATTTTGAATTTTGCACGCCATTTCATTGGTAAAATGTGTCAGATCAATATTTACCTATGTTGTTATCGCTAACTGTTTCACTCACATTTTTATTAGAAACTTTATTTGAAAAAATGATTTTTAGCAAAAAATGTTTCTATTCTATTCTAGTCTTAGGTTCGGGGCGATGAGGATTCGAACTCGGTATCGGCGCCACCATCGCTCTAGAAACCCATTATCTTCCATAAAATAACCCATTCATTCTCAACATCAATAAATAATATAATTGACAACTCCCACACTGGATTTCGTAAACACACAAACAAAACTGCACAGTGGGGTCCATCCCAAGGCGTAACGGACATAAGTTCCGACTCATTTGACACGTCGGCAATACTTACCCGTGCACAATTCATTTTGCGCAGTTTGCCATCATTTCAGCCCATTGTGATGCCCATTAAGGGGCATAAATACGGACCATAATGCTGTAGGGGAAATATTTATATTTGTGCTACTTAACCGTTAACTTTGTTTGGTACTCGAAACAAATTGTACCAAATTACAGTTTTATGGTAATGAATTGAGTTTGACTTTTTTGGAGGATAGAGAACTTCGGGATTCTACCATTAGAAGCTTGATTTAGTTTTGCGGTGTAATAAACTACTGAATACTGTTAATATTGTATTTTTATTACGTTTCGATACAAGCAATACATACAATACAATCCAACTGGTAGTGGTTTATTAGATTAAGTAGTTTGTTTAGTTTGATAGGTAGTTTTATTTTAAATTTTAAGGTTTAGTTAAGTGTTTTTATTTTGATCTATAATAAATCTTTTGCTAAAAGCAATACATTATGTAAGGAGAATATGGAGTCCAATATGATATTCCGCCGGCCGCGACTGTTCCAGGTGCCTCGCGCTAGGACTCGCTGCTAGCTAGGGCGCCTTTGATACGAACGTTGCAAGCACTGAACCGAGTTGCCGAGAAAACCGATCAATTTGTTTGCTCGGTTGAAGAATTCAAGAAAGTAATGTTACTTATGCTATGATTTATAAAATTTGACTATTGATTAATTATTTATTAAAAATGACGGTACTGATTAATTTTAAAATATTATTAAGTTTTCTACACTATTGTATTAGGATATGCCTGTAATAATAGCTGTAGTTGGATTAAATAAATAAATAAATATTGCATTATGGGTCTTCGTATTAAACTCTCTATTCTTTTTCTTATTTTAAATTCAAATGTGATCACTTTCAAATGTCAAACCTTAAATATATAATAAATAATTAAAACTTGACTAAATTGAACGTGAACATGATCCATGATGCAGAAATCCAAGTATAGCGTGGCGCCACCTTCTATCACATCGTCACTTAACATTAGGTAAATTGTGGTCGACGACACTAAGAAAGAAACAAAAAAAATAATTTAAATGTCATCTCTTTGGAATAAAATTAAGACACCGTTTCGATAATATTTTTTTCCCAACACAAAAGGGTGTATAAAACCTTCTGTCACACTATTCGCATGATCGCGTGTAAGCCTGAAAACATTGTGAAAGCCTCCTTAAACACAGCCGTGTCGCATTCAGAGTGCGAATGTATGGAAGTTGTTAGACACCCTGCGAACGGTAAAAAACCAGCCAAGTGCGAGTCGGACTCGCACACGAAGGGTTCCGTACCATAATCTATAAAAACGCCGAAAAAAATCACGTTTCTTGTATGGGAGCCCCCACAAATATTTCTCTTATTCTATTTTTTAGTATTTGTTGCTATAGCGGCAACAAAAATACATCATGTGTGAAAATTTCAACTGTCTAACTATCACAGTTCATGAGATACAGCCTGGTGACAGACGGACGGACAGCGGAGTCTTAGTAATAGGGTCCCGTTTTACCCTTTGGGTAAGGAACCCTAAAAACGCTTCGTTACGGGTAAAGTTGAATACGGCAATGGCCAAATGTCAAATGTGATGCGGAGTCGAGATGTAGTCGTGCTGGAAGTGACTGCGCGATGAACACAAGCCAAAGTCAAGCTAGGTGTAGGGTACACGCAGACAGTGGTGGGGGATTCAACAGGCGACCACCGCCGAGGACGGACGTGCCACGCTTCTGCGTATATATACGACAACTATGATATATATCTCTATATATATCTATACGTATCATGATTCAAGTGTTTTATTTTCAACACTAGGTATAAGCTATAAGTTTGTTGCCAAGCAGCCATCGTGAACGACTCTTTAGTCATTTGCATTTATCGGCACCCTGCAATTCTTACAAATTACAATGTCGTCAGTCCAAGAGTTAACCTATAAACGAGGTTTTATGTATTACATTTGAAACAAACTAAAACTTTAATTTTTGTCAATATGTTTATCAGCTTGCGCAGCTTCGACTGGCCGTGCGTGACACAAACACACGCGACCAAACGGAGACTAGCTTGTGATTAGCCCTCCATTCGTGTTCTAGCCCTCTTTTTGTTTAGACGCTTTTGATCGAAGAACCCATATCCATCTCTTGACACGACAATGCCTATCGGTGCGTTCCGGTACCCTTACATGAGACACTAGTTGTTCCCAATCCAGTCGTAGTGTAGGAGTGTCGCGCTACCTTCGACCTCACCGACGGTCACTTGTAGTTGCTTTTCATAAAAAAAGCAAGACAAAATTCATGCAAAGACTTTACATCTTCGCACATATTCTTCGCTCGTCCCATATTCAGCAAACAACTTTTGGCCCATTTGCGACTCATATGAATATACAGAGATATCAAACGAACAAGTTTACCGTAAAAACAAATTGTTCCTTAACACTTACAACATAAGGTTGAAAATTTTGTTAGATTTTGGAAAATGATAACGTGGTTTCCCCATAGACGGAAAAAGCTGGATTCTCGTATGCGATTCATCCATCATTCATTCTTCGTGTGCGGTGTGAAAGACGCCGTGACGATTGTGACGCACGCTTCGGTGTGAAAACGGCTGCGCGTGCTACACACGACGCTCTTAAGGACATTGTGTTAAAAACCTTTTTCAATTGAGCGAGTTCTTTGCGAACTTTACAGGCTTTAAGTGTGGAGCGTGAAAATCTGAAAACGCTTTGTCTTAAGTTTTTCAATCGAAACCATCCCTTGTTTTACTAGCGTTAGAGCTTACACTCGTTTGTAATCGGAACGGATTCGTTTCATTATTTATCTCGCATGTTTGCTCATCTTAATCCGACCTTATCGCAGCTGATCAAGGTCTGTTTTGCTTCATGAGAAGTGTACAATCAGATGCAGTTGTCTAGCATTGTTGGTGCTCTACTATAGAAGTTTGTTTGATAGAGTTGATACTTACCTCTTTATTATATGTATTATTATAGATGATTCTGAGATAATGAGTAACTTGAGTCTTCTCTACTAAGTACTGGTAATGTGTTTGATACATCCATAAGCAATGGTGACGTCCTTTTGTATCTCATTCTATGTAAAGCAAAATTATATCAAATAATTATTTGAATTTCATTGATGATGAAGCTGTGATACCTCAACGGAAGAATCTTGTTAGAATCTTGCAAGGAGTTTAAATATTCGTTGAAGAAGAAAATCATGATGCAACTATAACTTGGTGGGTAGATCCATTTCTCCTTTTAGTCCACCTTGTACAATGTTATGTCCTAATTAATTAATAGATAAAAGCTACCAGTTACAAGTTATGTACCTATATGCTGGCAAGAACCTATCAGTGTGTTCTGGCAGCCCCACTTGAGAGCTAGTTCCCAGTCCAAGACAGAAGGGTTTATCAGACGCTAGCTTGTAAAAAATGAAAATATCAAGTGTTCAGTGGTTCTCTCCTTTAAAACATTACTTCGGTAACAGAAAAGAAAAAGCCACTGTATTCAAATTACTAGAAGATTAAACCAATCAAGGTGTAGTTAAGTGTAATAAGAAAAGGTTATTTGCACAGATTCATTCAAAATGCCAATTTGTTGGTATAAATTGCCGTATTGTTACCTACCCTAGTTGGAGAGTATGACGGGTTTCTTTAGTAATTACGAAGTGCTATTTAAGTTATTTGTACAGGAACAACAGTACGGTATCCATCTAGAGGAAATACGATCACATTATGCATATAAGACAATTCCAAATATTTCTGTGATTTGGACGACACGGTCAATCAAACAAAATTGAGTTTCTCTGTAAGAAAAGATTTATTGTGTTTATTTTACATGTACACTATGATTCACATGAAATGAAAGTACTTAGCAACAAAATCTTACATACCTGTAAGAAAAGAAACGACATTTAATGTTATTAATCACAATGTCTTCCCAAATCACACTAATTAACAATGGTATCTTTAATTTATAAATTGTTCGCTCTCAACTACGAGGTTTACTAGACTTTTTTTTAGGTTATCTTTGTCATAGATTACTCATTACATTTGTCATGTCACTGTCTGAATCGATGACGTTTGTGGCGCGGGAAAATTAAAATTAAAGAAAAATATATTTTTCTTTACATGCATATAAATAATTTGACGAAATGTTTGAACGTATATTAATTTTGTGGCGTTCAGATACCGAACTCCACGTGTTTGTCTATGACAACTATTGACGACACATTGACTCGACAGTCTTGACACCTTGAGAGACGAACAATTGAAGATAGTTTGTCAATTCACGACGCGCCCGGCATTGCCGCTGCAAGATATATTTTCTGGTGCTCAGAACTAATATTGTTACCACCACATAACCAATGTGAATACTCATCCAGTGTGAATAAACAGAAGACCATTGTTATATACACCTACACCATCGTTTGATTGAAGTGATATCATCCATCATCCAACCACCAGCGAAGCTCAACATATATAGTATACCTGAATATATGGATAGATAGATATGTGGTGCTCACGCGCCATATACCTAAATTGGTGACCCCGACTTCAGTCATCTAAATTGGTGACCCCGACTTCAGTCATCTAAATTGGTGACCCCGACTTCAGTCATCTAAATTGGTGACCCCGACTTCAGTCATCTAAATTGGTGACCCCGTCTCTAGTCATCTGAACTGTGCCCCAAGAACGCGCACAGTCATTTTCATCGGTGACTACCCAACGAACAAAGTTCATTGGCCTCTTCGTTCTTCGAGCAACGCAAGTTGGATCATCATCATCACTCATCGGTCTGCTGCATCCTGTGGACGCTGGACACTCTTGCACTTGCAACCGCATGTATCCTTTTTTCATTTCTATTTTACATTGACTTTTCAAGTGATTAATTTGGTGATTGGTGATATAAACTTTAATGTGTTATGTTAAGTAATCTTGGTGTTTAGAGTGTTGCATTGCATTTTAACATTATCAATAAGGGCCTTCATTGCTCATGTTATTATTGTTAAGAACACTAGCCCACTTTACTTTGCATTTCCTAACTTATTTTGGTGTTAAGGCCTGCACACTAACCTTTTTTTTTTATAAAGGGCATTGTTCTTTTAATTGTAAAGTTTTTATTAAAGACTTGTGTGTTAAGGGCCTGCATACTAACATTTTTCATTAAGGGCCTTCATTGCTCAAAATTTTGGTTATTTTTATATTATTATTGGTGGTGTTTATTTTTTCTTGTATATTTTTGTGTGTCCAGGAGTTTCCTCTCCCCAAGACCGTACAAGGACTCCGCCGCTTCCTCGGGATGGTCAACTACTATCGACGATTTTTGCGTGACGCTGCAAAATTGCAAGCACCGCTAGTCAATGCGATTGTTGACTCACACGGAAAAGGCTCAACTCCGGTCACTTGGACGCCTGAGCGCGAAAAATGTTTTATGGCCTGTAGAGATAGCCTATCGGCTGCTGCTCTTCTGGCCCACCCTAAGCCAGATGCTGTTTTAGGTCTGTTCACCGATGCATCAAATGCTCACGTGGATGCCTGCCTCCAACAGAAAGTTGGCGATGCTTGGGAACCTTTGGGTTTCTTCAGCAAAAAGCTGAACGCCCGACAGACCCAATGGCCAGCATACTACCGAGAACTTCTCGCAATCTATGAGAGCGTCCAACATTACCGGCACGTTCTGGAAGCTCACAACTTCACAATTCACACCGACCACAAGCCGTTGGTGTACGCTTTCTCGCAGCGTCGTGAAAGACTTCCACCGGTACAGTTGAACCAGCTCTCATTCATATCACAATTTACCACGAACATTGTTCATGTAAAGGGGGTAGACAACACCGTAGCGGACACCATGTCCCGCATTGAAACTATCAGCTTCGAAACTGATTACTCTGCCCTCGCAACTTGCCAAGACCTCGACGACGAGCTGAAGAAGTATCGTAACGATGCAAATTCGTCTCTTAAATTAGAGAACGTCGTTGTCCCTGGCACTACCACTTCTTTGGTCTGCGACACGTCAACTGGACGACCTGCTCCGGCACCAGTAGCACCACCTGTGTTTGTGCCTCCACCGGTGCAATCCGCACCTGCTTCAGTTTTCTTTTCTCCACCATTATCATCTGCATCACCACCTCCTTCCTCATCTAAACCTGAGTATACCACTCGGTCAGGTCGTAGAGTTCACTTTGCGAAACCTTTCGACCTCTAATTTCCTTTCATTCTTTCTCCACGGATTCTCCTTCTCCGTAGGGGGGTGATGTGGCGTTCAGATACCGAACTCCACGTGTTTGTCTATGACAACTATTGACGACACATTGACTCGACAGTCTTGACACCTTGAGAGACGAACAATTGAAGATAGTTTGTCAATTCACGACGCGCCCGGCATTGCCGCTGCAAGATATATTTTCTGGTGCTCAGAACTAATATTGTTACCACCACATAACCAATGTGAATACTCATCCAGTGTGAATAAACAGAAGACCATTGTTATATACACCTACACCATCGTTTGATTGAAGTGATATCATCCATCATCCAACCACCAGCGAAGCTCAACATATATAGTATACCTGAATATATGGATAGATAGATATGTGGTGCTCACGCGCCATATACCTAAAATTTCAAGTAGTTGAGTTAGTCTTGAGCCAAACGGAAACGAAAACTTGAAAAGTATATGTGCAGATTTCCCATCGCTCAAAACGGTGAAGGAAAACATTATTAGGAAATCGGCACGTCCAAGAACTGCAATATTCAAGGGCAGGCGACATCTACTAACGCGCACGGGGCCAGTGTGGTAGATTATGGCCGATACTCTCTCCCTGAGAAAAGGATTGTCTACCAGCAGTGGGAACATAATAGGCTGAGCTTTCGATTAAGAAAAACACCGTGATGAAAACATAGCTTGGCGGTAGGACATTTTCTAGTGCTCGCTGGTTTTAAGAAGTCGTCATTCCATGAGGTCGTCAATTCGAGAAGTCGTCAGCAATCGATGAAACTGAGCCAGTTCCCAGTCCAGGTGTAGCGTGACGCCACCTTCGACCACATTGTCACTTAACATCAGGTGACTTGGGGTCAAACACTACCATGTACAATTGTACATAAGTAGTAAAACAAAAAGTTATCTGTCGCCAGTTATCTATAAATGAATGTGCCAGCAGCCCCACTTGAGAGCTTGTTCCCAATCTAGGGTTGGGGTGGCACCCCCATCGACCACCTCGTCACCAAACATCAAGTGTGTGGTCAAACGGTAACCAAGTAAAATAAGAAAAAGTTTTTACTAGTTTTGTGTGCAATCACAACTCTATATAAATCCCACCACCATGAACCAGTTGAAGTATTCAATTAATGGAAAGCTAAGAAATCTTATTAAGGCTGTTGATAACAGCCACCTGCAAGTGAGAAAGGGGTACAGTCAACGACAAAAGTCGCTGAACAATCACACTTTTTTCTATTATCCTCATCATCTTATACACCAATTTTTGACCTTATCATCACCTAAAATCAGGTGTGGTGGTATGTTGTGGTCAAAATGATACCATGTAAAATGTAAATAAAACAATAATAATTACTGATTTGAAACACATTTAGAAAATCGAGAACGATCAGCTACTTTTGTCGCTGACTGTACCTCATGTCGATCTGGGAGTAACAAAGAAGTTAAAAAAATACTCTAAAAATAAACTAGGTGGTTTTTTAATAAAATAGTCTTAAAGCCCTTTGTATATTGTATATTGTGTATGTCTGTGACTTTTATAGATCAAGAGAAAAAATGCTGTAACTTTCATAAAAGTAGCACTTTCCACTTTTTTTTTCAATAAATATTAGTATTTTTTCATCTAAAGGTATCATCTGAATTATACACATATATTTTTAAGTTTTTATCCTATCATAATTACAGCGAAAAAATGATTTAATTAGTTCCAATAAAAACTTAATCTCGGAATGATCTATCAGCCACAGAGCAGCAAACACTTCTGAGAACCATAACTTTAATTAATCTGTCAATACAGTGCCACAGTACTCACAGTGCTCTCTAAACTGTACTGTGCACTCTGATCTTTATTATTCCCTAGATTAAATTGGTTCAAATAAACAGGTTTGTACGAAATCGAATTTTGGTAATTATCGGTTCTGTTTTATGTTAATTAATTCAGTTGAAAGGCTGCTTTGAAAATGTGCTCGAGAGGTTTTAATAAACAAATCACTTGTATGAGTTCATTTGGTTTGAAAGATATTCTTAGATGTGTTATGTAATTAGAACTATTTAAATATCACAGCCTGTAATAAGTTTTTTTCTGTGTGATTACATATATATTAGTGTCGATTCGGTTTTGCACTCTCTAAAACAATTAGACCTGTCAAACTTAGTTTATTAGAGAATGCATAACTGAATCGACACCACTGTGTCCTAATTTCTCCAATTCAATCCGTAATAAGGTAAAAAATGTAAATGTATTCGGTCCGAAAGAATCACCTACCGGGCGTTATACTTGCCTGTTTTTTCGCCAGTGTGCGGAGGTTAGAAAAGGCGTAGCTAGTTCTAAGTTTTCTTTTTTTTAAAGTAATCACTATTATTTATACATACATATTTTTAAATCTAATTTGATCTGTTTTCCTCCAAGAACCAAACAAACAAAATAACCATTCGTAACCACCCGAAAAATTGGTCCCCGAATTCCATTGGCACCCTTACAGAAAACATATAAATCAATTACTGGCGACAGTGTCATCAATCTGTTGAACTTGTCTCGTCATCTCGCGCACATTATTTCTGCTCAGTTTCCGACAGCCTCCTCGCATTGGGAGGAAATGATGAACTGGAAAAAGTGTTTTGAACCCTTGTTATTGGTTTCGTATGAGAATGGATTGAGGGGGAGCGGGGTCTTTCGGGAGACCCTGTGAGATGTGCGTGGCAATGGACTTCATTGTCTGATTTTATAAATACTTGAAGTCCTAAGATATAGGGTACGTATTTTCCACCCACCTGTATTTAGTAGTGGACTGATGCGGTATCAGGAGTTTTTGGATAAAAACAATTCAACATAGGCCGACTATCGACCAGTTTCAATAACCTATCTATCCATGGATTGCCCTACTAGAGATAGAAATTTTCAAATTTGACTTCTATGGAGCGTGTGTCAAATTTCAATCTCATCATCATCAGCCGGAAGAAGTCTACTGCTGAACATAGGCCTCCCCCCTTGAACGCCACCATGAACGGCAATTCAATCTACTGTAGGGCAAATCGTAGATAGCTAGCTGGTTATTGAAACCAGCCGTATAAGGTCATCGTATTTATTTAAGTCTATAGCCAGCTGTGCCCCTTGGTTTCACTCGCGAAGATTACAGACTATCGCGGTGAAAAGTATGTTACGTCCTCGCTACGGTGCAAACTATCTCTACATCAAATATCAACAAGATCCGTTTTGTGATTTAGGCGTTAAAATGTAAAAAAGAGATAGAGGACAGATAAAGTTATTTTCACATAATATATTCATTTATTATACTAGAAACTGTATGATGAATTTTTGACAAGATTATATGTATTGTGTCCAAGAGCGACCAAGAGGCAGGAGTCCTTTGCGTTGTAGTGATCAGATCCGCAACACCACCAATAAGAACGTCCACGAGGCTATTCACATTGCCGAAGACCGAAACAAAGGAGGTCACGATCACGACCCTCAGTAATGAGGAAAACGATACAAGAAGGAGGAGGATGTGTATTGTGTATCTACAAGGTGCATCTGTCTTATGATCAAAAGTTGCTTACCTTTAGAATCTCCCGAGCCTGTACTCGTTGCAAAACGACTATAAGGTATTTCAATCATCCCTTATTAAGCCAAAAATGATTACGTGTTACCTAAATTATTGGGGTACAGTTCTTTTGGAACGCTCACTAAATAATTTCTAGTTAAATAACCAATGTATGGAAATCTATGAAATAAAACACACTGATAGGCGAAACAGGCAGAAAACAATGACTGTGTTTAATAACTAAACCCTAGGGTGTAAAATGAGTATGGCTTTACTTTCACTAACACTCTACTGAACTCCAAACGGGTAATGATAGGAGATCCTTGCGACTTCACCGGGCACGTAATGGAGATCCTGGTAAGCCTTGACCATCATCTGCTGGTTTACCACCGCGAATGGCCGAGGAGAGATGCTCTCAATGGAAGGCAGAGGCCTCAGGTCCAAGCTCGGCAAAGCCTCTTCTTTAGGCCTGATGGATGTCGGGACGTACGTCGTCTGGGGAATCACCGACGATGGCACTGTGTAGCTGATCATATTGTTGTACATGACGTGGTGCTCAGGGTAGCTCGCCATCTGGTAACTCTGATCAGGACGAGGCTCCATCTCTACAAAAGTCTCCCTCGTTGTGTAAATAGCTGGATTTGTAAACGTCTCGATTCTGTTCTTCCTCCTGGGCCGGTATTTGTAGTCGGGGTAGTCTTGCATGTGCTTGATTCTTAGCCTCTTGGCTTCATCGATGAAGGGTCTCTTCTCAGTCTCGTTCAAGCTCTTCCATTCCAAGCCGAGTCTTTTGGAGATCTCCGAGTTGTGCAGCTTTGGGTTCATCATGGATATCTTCTTTCGCTGAAGCCGTGACCAGACCATGAAGGCGTTCATTGGTCGTTTAATGTGGTAAGGGTTGGAGTGTCTTGTTAGTTTTGGAAGATGTTTTTGCTGCGGATGTTCTATTTGGTATGCCATTGAATTCATTGATGCTGTTGATATGTTTTCTTTGGGTTGATTCGAATACGCTCTGCTTTCAAGGCTTCATTGTGCAAAATTTCAAGAATTTACAGGTTTGGGACGTCAATATGAGTGGTGATCAGTTAAACCCGTTCGCACCACGTCCGAGCGTGCACTGATGACCAGTTTCTACGCCAACTAAGTCTGAATGCTGTCATTAGCCAACAATGGTCGGATCACAATTGGAATGACCATTTTCCATGTATTATTTGCGGGTGAATAAAGAACGGCGACAATGCTCTGATTGCTCTCAAATTGTCGAATGATACTGGTGTATGTTTTGTGTTCGGCGCGCCTGCCTGGCCGTCTATTAAAAAATGAAACGGCACCGTTAGATGTAGGAAGTTAATACAGTTGGTTTGGAAACGAAATTGAAAGTAGGATCTGGTGTTGAAATTGCGCATTGTTAGGGATAATTGATTGGTGGTTATTGTTAAAAAAAAACAATGTCAGAGTCACTCTTCTTTTTTACGCAATATTACCACATAAACCTTTCTCAAAAGTGGATTTTCGAAAGAATTTTTGACATTTATATGCAGCAGAACTTAGGATAGAGACAGTGTCATGCCCCCTTTCCTTTCAAGACGTAGCATGGTGACACCTTCAATCATATCGTCACCTAACATTAGACAACTTGTGGTCAAGCGCTACCCTATACCAACCTAAGGTTTATAAGGGGAAGAAATTGAATAGGAGGTAGTTTTTATAGTCTTGTTTTTCTTCGTCCATGATCAAAGTCTTAGTTCCTCAAGTCATTACGATTGGTAGTTAAGTCAATGATTATAATATTTTTTTACCTACCACTACCTGCTTTATGTAACTTCCAGTTCAGGTGTAGCGTGGTGCCACCTTCGACCACATCATCACTTAATATCAGGTGACTTGTGGTTAAAATCTACCCTGTAAGGTGTCAGGAGTAATAAAAAAAAGAGTAAAAAAAACCATGAACTTCTTCATTTACCGTTTCTTTCCAAAGATGGCCTTGTAGACATCGATATTTATGATAAGTTCACCCATTTATTTTGGCACTCTCATTTGACTACAGTCATGATTTGATTGATTAATGTAGTAGTAGGTAGGTACCTATACCTAATACGGAAGAATCCTGCACACAAGTATAACAAAGCCCCAAGGTTTCTATATACAACAGATTTCATTCATCGTATCCTACACACCGCGCCTTCTTGTTCCTTCCTGTCCTTTCCTATTGTGGTTTAATAGGAAAACGTCAACGGATTGTGCATTGTATATTGTACCTACTATAGCTTAGAATTGAAAGGAGTGGCTTAGATTATCCCGCATAATAGCGTTCAAGCCAAACAACCGGTTAGAATTGGCTTTTGATAATAACCCAGCCTTGAATCAAATTGATCAATGAAAAAAAGGAAAGTCATTCATAAGTTCAATATACTCGTATTACATTTTACAAGTTTTAATATTGCCTAAAAAACAAGACACCTGCTTAGATTTAAATTTTGTGGAATAGCGCCATCTGTTCATTATAAGTTGAAACAGTATTGAAACGGGCGACACTAAACCTTAGTGAAACTAACGGTAAGCTTGGGAAGTAGCAAACTCGCGATGTGACCATTCCACGTCAACAGATGGCGCTTTCGTTTTAGTTTTAATAAAAACCGCTAGATGTCACTGTAAGACTTTCCAAGAACGTTTTGAAGAAACGTAAGCGTAGGGGATGGCACTAAATAAAGGTCTTCTACACTCCAAGTTATGCCGACTTTAAAATAGGAGGGTGTTTTATGCTGGTTTGCATTTTTATTTTTCTAGTCTCGAGTTTAAATTATTGTTTCCATATTTTTTTGTTAGGTATCTATATAGTAGGTACCTACTAATACGGTTGACATAGCGCGGTTGACTAGAAAAGAAAAAGATCAGGAAACAAAGATTCCGGGAAGGTGTTTAATGAATACAAATAAAATAGGAAAATTGATGATTCCCTTTTATCGCCAATCTTCGGATTCTTAAATCAAATAATACCAAAACAGGGCTTAGGCTTAGTCTTAGTTTGCCGCCAAAACCTAAAAGAAAATCCTAAGTTTGAAAGTTATCACGGAAAATGATGGGCACGAAACATTCCACATGAGTTCGGCTCGCACTTGACTTGTATTTTTTTGTAATTGCTTAACAAAACTGAAACTAATGAAATCTTGTTTTACTCTATACTGACGTCCTTCCATCTCGAATCATTAATCGTTTCCACTTACTCAAACTAATCCCATTAAAACAAGCAAAAACATTAAAAGAATCCAAACAAAATCTACTTAAAAAAACATTGTGACATCACCGACAAAGAAGTTCATACAGAACAGATAACGCAAACACACCGACAGTTTGTAAATCACGAGCGTACATAAAGGGAGTATTTAAACCGCCATATTTATGAAAATAAGACGGTATAAAGCTATAATGGAAAATACAAAAAGCACCCGCCCTAACGTCGTAAGGCGGGCGCGATGAGGCTTTTATAAGTAACGATTTGTACGAACTTTAGTATCCTACTAATAAGAGTATTACACCTGATGCTAAGTGATGATGTGGTCAAAGATGGCATTACGCTACACCTGGAGTGGGAACTAGCTCTCAAGTGGGGCTACCGGAACACGCGACAGTAAATAAATATAAATATCACACAAATCGACCTAGCCCCAAATTAAGCTCGAAACTTGTGTTATGGGTTACTAGACAACGATATACATACTTCTAAAGAGTAATAAATATTTATATTGATAGAAGTATCCAAGACTCAGGTACAAACATTAGTGCTCATCACACATACATATGCCCTTACCAGGATTCGAACCCGGGACCGCTAGCTTCGCAGGCAGGGAAACTACCAACTCAGCTACCGCGTCGTCAATCAAGCAAGCGTGCCATAGGCGTACGATTTGCACGAAAAACATCGTTGATCGTGCCATGTAAAGGAGATCTAAGTCTTAACTTATTGTTATGACGAGTTTTAAGCCCGAGTTTTATGTGTGGAATCGGTGGCTCCTGCATATATTTGTGTTTATAAAGATTTATTGCGAGATAGTTGCCAAGAAAATGGCGGAGTACACAGCGAGTCTAATGATGATGCACGGTCAGTTGTTGCCTACAGATAACGGCTTTGTGAATATTGTTATTGTTCGGAGAGGTTCCCTTTCATAGCTGCACTGTTTTAAAAGAAAAGTTTTCACTTACCTTTTTTTTTACTTTTTACATGGTAGCGTTTGACCACAAGTCACCTGATGTTATGTGACGATGTGGTCGAAGATGGCGCCACGCTACACCTGGACTGGGAACTGGCTCTCAAGTGAGGCTGCCGGAACACACCGATAGGTGCTTGGCGACAGATTCTTAACAAGAGGGTGGTAGCTAGCCAGGCGAATAATACCCTACCACCACGCTATGGTTTCATCACGATGTTTTCCTTCACCGAAAGCTCAAGCTAGTTAAAAAAAGCTGTCGCTAACGACTGAAATTAATAATCGATCCTGATCCGTCATCCGCGGTTTTGGTTCGATATGTCAATCAATATGTCAAGCTTTACTACTAAAATGGCATGACATATGGATCCAAAACGGCGGGTAACGGATCAGGATCGATTATTAATTTCGGACGTAAGTGATCGTTGTGACGCAGCAGCCTTACTTGAGAGCCATTCCAGGTGAATCACAACAACGAGACAAAGAACATATACAAGTACATACTTGCGTTTTTTTTAAATGCACAAATATTTGTTCCGTAGCGGGAATCAAACCCCCACCTCAAGCTGCAGTCTTTTCCTAAGCCGTCACAACGGTTGTCAACTTACTTAAATAAAGAAATAATACTGAAAATGTGCAGAATAGTATAAGAATGATACACATAAAAGAACACTATTATATTATATCTCGAAGAATACATTGAAAGCCCTCTCTTGTGAGTGACAAACAAACAAATACGAATAATTCCAGTGAATAGAAAGGAGTGAAATGATATTCCGTCTCTCGATATAATGCGTGAGGCGCACGAGAATAGCATTTGAACGACATGTCGACGGATTATAAATTCCTTTCTTTTATGTGAAAAAAGATAATATCTAGTCTATTTATTAATTTCTGTAGTAAAACGAGAAATTAATTTATTTTATCTGATAATATCTACTTTGAAATATCTACATGAAATACCTACATTTTTTTAATTGTTCGTTTTTTAGTTGAATATTTCACAGATGACGTATTTCTGTTGCCGCTATAACAGTAATTACTAAAAAACAAAAAAAAAAAATTTAAGGGGGCTTCCACAAAGTAAAAAAAAATTCAATGATCGCTTATGGCTATGAAAAATAGATGTTGGCCGATTCTCAAACCCACCCGATATGCACACAAAATTGCATACAAAGCGGTTCAGCCGTTTCGGAGGAGTTTGGTAACAAATACCGCGACACGAAAATTGTATATATTAGATGGTAGGGAACCGTTCGTGCGCGAGTCCAACTCGCAAATAACCGGGTTTTTTTTGTTCTGAATATAAAATGATGACAGTGTTCTCAATAAAAGTGATCTCGCCACGTCACCCCCGTGTGTACCGTGCCCCGTTCTTCACGTCGCTATTGATACGATATTTTTATTTCCCGTTCAATACAGTCGGTCGGCGTCGCGTCGCTTTGTGCCCTTCTATTTCAGTTTTTACATAATACGATGTTTATCGTTATGTTTGCGAGGCAGTAAGCTTAGGGTTCAGGGCTGAGATAGTAACGGGATCAGTATTTTGTCAGGTCAAGTTTTGCATAAAGTTTTTATATCTCATCATCAGCCTTTCACGTTCCCACTGCTGGGACTCTGGCCTTCTCTCAGAGAGAGAGTATGGGCTGTAATCTACCACGCTGGCCCAGTGCGGGTTGGTAGATGTCGCATGCCCTTGATTGTTCAGACATGCCGGTTTCCTCACGATGATTTCCTTCACCGTTTTGGGCGATGGCGATGGCATTTTATATGTACTTAGCTTTAACTCCATAAGTTTCATGTTTTAGCGGTCGCCTTCGATCGTTTATCAAATAAGATTATTAACCCCCGACGCAAAAAGAGGGGTGTTATAAGTTTGACGTGTCTGTCTCTCTGTCTGTCTGAGGCATCGTAACTCGCGAACGGATGAAGCGATTTCTTTTTAGTTTTCTTTGTATGAAACGTGAGTTATGGGCGAGTGTTTTTAGCTATATTTGATTGATTGATTGATTGATTTGTTTTTGCTTCGTTTTCAGTTTTTTTACTCTTTTAGTTTAGCTTTGCTTTGCTTTTTTTATACACAGTACTATTAGTGGTGTTTACTGTTGTACTATTAGATTGGCAAGGGGTGACTTCTAACGCCTACGGGGTGGAATGTGGAGAGAGGAGAGAGCCATAAAGTCGAAAATTAAGACACTATCGTCGTAAAACAAAACCGCACGTAGCACCGCTACACGTAACGGCGTAGGGCCGTAGCCGGCGGCTACAATAACGGCTACGGCTGGTGGCTAACGGCCGCGTCGGGCCGGGTGGTAGGATGTGACTTGAAGGGGAAAAAATCGATTAATAAGTAATCAATTTTTATCTCTTTAGAATAAATCAATAGTAAATAGTAAATAGTCAATAGTCAATAGTCAATAGTCAATAGTCAATAGTCAATAGTCAATAGTCAATAGTCAATAGTCAATAGTCAATAGTCAATAGTCAATAGTCAATAGTCAATAGTCAATAGTCAATAGTCAATAGTCAATAGTCAATAGTCAATAGTCAATAGTCAATAGTCAATAGTCAATAGTCAATAGTCAATAGTCAATAGTCAATAGTCAATAGTCAATAGTCAATAGTCAATAGTCAATAGCCAATAGCCAATAGCCAATAGCCAATAGCCAATAGCCAATAGCCAATAGCCAATAGTCAATAGTCAATACATTGTGATCACTTTAAAACGTCAAACGCCCGGCACGTAATTTTTTTGGCGCGATCACATGGACATTTTTATTCATATTACTAATTGATTGAATTGGAGCAAGTTCACTAAAATCCCAAGCTTTTTTTGTCATCACTTTTGACTTTGACTTTGAGTTACTTTTTGAATTAAGGCAGTACGATTTACAAATTTGACAAGATGGCGGTCGTAACGTTTACGAAAACTTTTATACTTTTCAAAACTTGTACTTAGGGTACAGGTCTCGTACTCGTCGCGTCTTTACGATACGTTTACGAGACCACTACGCTTACGACTCGTGTGCAGAAAGCCTAACGTTAAGGTGACGTAACACGTTTACGTCCAGCCAGGCGGACGGCGTCGGCGGCAAAATTGCAGCCATGATGTTGTGCATTACGCGATGATAGGCTACCCGGGCTACCCCTAATTTGGGGGAAGGAGTGATAGGTACGGAAGTAATGCGTTATTTGATTGGAGCGTTTTCAATCACACAAATCACATAATCATATTAATCCCTAGTGTTGCAAATGTCCATAGGCAACTGTGACCGCTTTCCAACACGCTTAATATTACAAAAGCGAAAGTTTGTGAATGAGTGAGTTCACGCATCATATTGAAATTTACATCTAACTAGCTGTTCCCCGCGGTTTCACCCGCGTGGGCTACAGTTTCTCGTATTTACCCCTTTAGGGGTTGAATTTCCAAAAATCCTTTCTTTGTACATCCCTATGCATCAAGACAAACATAGCCTCCAAATTTCAAGTTTCTACGATCAGCGTGTGCAGAACGCACCTCTTCGCTAGTTGACAACTGGCAGTTTTATATTTTATTTCTGTTTTTATATACACACCGGCACAATTAGCGGAACAGAAAAAAAAGTGAGACTATGAGATAATAACGCAAATATTTGACGAAAATGTAATTAGACACAAAATAACAAATTGATTAACATCTTTTAACAACGACTTTGAAAAGTCTTCGTTATTTTTTATTGAAAAATAAAGAAATTTGAAATAAGTGAAATTTTTAGATGATTATGAACCATCACAAAAAATAAAAAAAAGTAAGCATTAAATAATTTAACAATAAAATTAAAGCAAAATTAATAACGAGTATTTCCCCCTCTTGCTCTGATTACGGTTTCCATTCGTCTGGGCATGCTACAGATTATGTTATCGATGATTTCTTGAAGCAACCGCTCCCACTCCTCAAGTAATGCGTTTCCAAGTTCATTCAGATTGTTGGGGGGTGGCATTCTGGATTTAACCCTTCTTTTTAGCAAGTCCCAGACATGCTCTATCGGATTCATATCGGGGGAATTTGCTGGCCACTGCATCACCGGTATACCTACGTGGCTCAGATATACCTGTACCGATTGTGCACTATGAGCACGAGCATTATCTTGCATTAGAATAAAGTCGTCACCAATAAATGGGGCAAATGGTACAACATGTTCTTCTAAAATGTCTCTGATGTATCGATCTGCTGTCATGGTCCCTCCTGTGACTATCACTAACTCCGTGCGAGCTCCCAAACATATCCCTCCCCAAACCATAATCGAGCCGCCATTATAAGCCACTGGGTGTTCAAAATTAGACTATATGTGGCGTTCTCCTTTGCGTCTCCATATTCGCTGTCTCCCATCGATCTGTTTTAAAAGAACTCTGCACTCATCAGTAAAGAGAACCTGCTGCCATTCGTCAAATCCCAATGACGATGTTCTCGCGTATAGCTTGTGTTCCGCTAATTATCTGGATTGATCTTTTGTTTGTTTTCCTTTGTTTTTTGATTATATGCTTTTACACCGAACCGAGTGCATCTTTTCATCCCAAATCTCCATATATCAGTCCTAGCAGTCACATTTTTGGTCCTTCGAGCCGGATTCAAATATATAAAAACAGAAATAAAATATAAAACTGCCAGTTGTCAACTAGCGAAGAGGTGCATTCTGCACACAGCGGTTTAGGCTGTGCGTTGAAATCGGTCAGAACTTTGATACTTATGTTTTCGATCTCTTTCGTATAGTGATCTATCAACGCACAGCCCAAACCACAGGACGGATCGGGCTCAAATTTGGCATGCCGGTAGATGTTATGACGTAAGCATCCGCTAAGAAAGAATTTTGATTAATTCTACCCCCAAGGGGATAAAATAGGGGATGAAAGTTTGTATGAAACTTTGTCAATTTTAAACCGATCGGGCTGAGATTTTGTATGCATAAAGCTGTAGCCCACGCGGGTGAAACCGCGGGGGACAGGTAGTCTCTTTATATTTTCCCGGTTTACCGCCGCCAAATTGATTTAAACAACGTAATCTATTCAGATATGGAGGCGAACACAGGCAGGTATACTGTAGCGAGGCTGGCCCGCGGCGAGGCGGCAGAGCGGCAAAATGCTACATAACACGGTACTGTGGTACACAGCACGGGTTGGAGGTTAGCGTAATATTTGAAAAAAGACCAAATTTGTGAATGTTCTTGTTACTGAAATGGTGACTTTATAGAGCCTAGTAGTGGGTAATTTTATTTTTGTTCCTAGTATTAAAATTGTGACAACCACTTTTTCTTTTTGAAGTTTTTGAGATGTTTGCGTATGTAACTACATTAAATTTTCAAAAATGTCTTTATCCCCTGATTTTCTGGGGCCCATACTATAAATTGCACGAACAGTCTCTTCTGCAATACAAATATGTTGTTTAAATCAGCAGCGCTCCCCCACAGCAAAATCCCATAGAACATCATACTGTGAAAATAACTGAAGTAGACTAGTCTATCTGTTGCAACGTCAGTAAGGCGACGGATCTTCTTTACAGCATATGCTGCAAAGCTTAAGTCTGCGCGATAGACCTAACAATATGTGAACCCCATTGTAATTATTTTATCTAAAGTTATACCTAAGAATACTGTAGTGTTTACGAGGTCCATTTTTTCGTCCTTACTTTTACATTTGTTCGTGCTTGTTTAACATTGAGCAGCACAGATCTCAAACATTTAGTCTTCTGTTGACAGTTCAAATGTCTCCAAAAAGTAATCATTAGTATTTGAACTGGGTTCCGTGCGTGACTGTACCTCTCCTCCCGGCAGTAAGTGGATCAGTCGCGGACGCTCTGTTTCAATTTCACGGTCGCTTGCCTCTCGAATAACGGTGTAGTTATAAATACAACATGCGTATAGTGGTGGTAAATAATTTGTGTTGCAGCCGTTATATGTAGCTACTCAAAAGTGCTGCAGCCGTTATATTGCTATATAGCTACTAAATAACAATGCAGCTGTTATGCATAGCTACTAAAAATGCAGGAGCCGTTATATAGCTACTAAACAATGCTGCAGCCGCTATATATAGCTACTAAACAATGCTGCAGCCGCTATATATAGCTACTAAACAATGCTGCAGTCGCTATATATAGCTACTAAACAATACTGCAGCCGCTATATATAGCTACTAGATAGTGCTGCAGCCGTTATATGGCTACTAAACAATGTTGCAGCCGTTATATAGCTACTAAACAATGCTGCAGCCGCTATATGGCTACTAAACAATGCTGCAGCCGTTATATAGCTACTAAACAATGCTGCAGCCGCTATATATAGCTACTAAACAATGCTGCAGCCGCTATATATAGCTACTAGACAGTGCTGCAGCCGTTATATGGCTACTAAACAATGCTGCAGCTGTTATATAGCTACTACACAGTCTCGAGCGTGCACTTAGCGCACGTGGTCGCGCGCGTCGTTTTTATTAATTAACTATCGAATGGTTTACGTGTTTAGCATGTCGTAAACAATAACATTAGTTTACAATGACGGAACCGGTGATAATAATTGACGAGTTCTTAACATTTGTTCAGAACAAAATAGACGTGCTCGATGAACTAAGTATAGTGCAAATATGTGCGAGTAACTTCACGGATTGTGAAATAGAAACAGGAAAATCGACACTGGTAAAATCTTTGCCAACGGGGACCCGAAATGTAATCAGAAAAGGAGAAGATAAAAACAAGAAAAATGTGAAGGAAGTTATTAAACTATTTAAAGAGAATGACCCGTCTGTGCAGCGTATCTTTGTCGCCAAAGATCTGAACCGCCTACCACCAGTCACCATGGATAGCTTGGATGTGACGCGACTATTGAAAGATATGGCAGGTATGAAGTCCGAACTGCAGAACATACGCAATGACGCTGCTACTAAAGCGGAAATGACCAGTTTGCAAGCGAAAATAAGCTCCGACCTTAAAAGCCTGCGAACGTCAATTATTAAATTGGACAGTGGCATAACTAAAACTAAATCGCAACAAGAAAAGAAAAATTCTGACACGAACGAAGTTATAGGTACAACTCCCAAGCGACAGCTGATGAAGGAATGCGCTGATAAGACGCGGGCGCCTGCACCTGTGGCGGCACGCTCACGGTCGAGGTCGGGCGAGCGTATTCATACACCGTCCTATCGTGACATCCTAGTGCCTACCTCGCAGTCTCAGCCGATTTCAAGCCGTACTACTCATGCGAATAAAGGCGAGGATGGATTCACGTTAGTATCCAGTAAAAAACGCAATTTAAAAATGAATATGTGTGGAACCGCGAAGGGAACGACTAAGATTCAGGTTGCCGAATTGTCGTCAGCGGTGTACATATCGAGACTTACGAAAACTACAAGTATCGACGATATAAAGGAGCACATAAAAGAGATGGGAGAAGTATGCAATGATGTGCAACTATTGGCCCAGCAAAGAGAAACTGAATTTAATTCATACAAAGTTATAGTTCCGAAAAGTAAGCTGCATACTTTCTTAAGCAGTGATTTCTGGCCTGAGGGCGTTAGGTATCGGCTATTTCGCGACTTTATACCCAAAGTCGTGGCCCGTGTTCACAAACACTCTTAATTATGGATTTAGGTTCATTAAGCTTTACCATAATGTCTTTTAATTGTAAGTCAATTAAGAGATCAGCTCAACACGTTCGAGACCTATGTAGCGGCGCCGATATTATCGCGTTGCAGGAGACCTGGCTCATGCCCCATGAGCTGGACTACGTACACGAAATTGATAGCGACTTCGAGTGTACAGCCAAGTCCTCGGTGGACACGGCGGCAGGTGTTCTGCGCGGCAGGCCATACGGAGGAGTAGCGCTGATGTGGAGAAAGTCGAAGTTTCGCAATGTTTCCTTGATCGAGTGTAATAATGATAGAATAATTGTCATCCAAATCACGGCAGGTATGAGGTCCTTTTTAGTGGTATGTGTTTATATGCCAATTGATAATATTGAAAATCTACCGGTTTTCATTAATTGTTTAGGCAATGTAAGTGCCATTATTGAGGAGAGCCAAGTACAGGTTGCATACATAATAGGAGATTTTAACGCGCATCCCAGCTCTAACTTTGGTACTGAATTATTAATCTTTTGCGAGGAACAGAAATGGGACTGTGCTGATATCACAATGTTAGGTATTTCCTCGAATACTCATACGTACCTGAGTGAAGCGCATGGTTGTTGTAGGTGGTTAGACCACTGCGTCGCAACTGAAGCTGCGATTGATACTATACAATCCGTGGAAGTTATGAATGATGTTATGTGGTCTGACCACTTCCCATTATGTATAAAATGCAATATAGAAGGCATGTGTATAAATCAGGAACCACTTTTAAATAACGCTGTTAAATTTTCTAGTGCCAAAGGAATAATATGGGGGCAGAGGGATAATATACAAATTAACTTATATGGAGAATACTGTTTTAATAATTTGAGCAATTTTAATGATGCTTTAGAATGCACTGATTGTTTTAATAATAACCCATGTACACGTATGTATGACCATTTTAATTTTATTGATAATTTATATGAAGGAATTGTAAGTACCTTACAAAAAGCTGCTATTAAGAGCAACGGTTCGCACTTTGGTGGATCAAATAAAAATCGACGGATTGTGGGGTGGAATCACCACGTTAAAGAGTTTCATATAGCCGCTAGAATAAACTTTTCCTGCTGGCTGCTCGCCGGCAAGCCATCATCTGGCGAGATTTATTATAAAATGAAATCTAGTAGAAGTGTATTTAAAAACAAGATAAAATGGTGCCAGAAGAACGAAGAAACTATAAAAATGAATATATTAGCAGAACATAGACAAAATAAAAATTTCGGTAAATTTTGGAACGCTACAAAGAAATTGAATAAAAACAAAAAAGGGTTACCAGTGATGGTTGACGGCGAGCAGGAACCCAGCAGGATCGCTGAATTGTTTGCAAAGAGATTTAAAATCGAGCCGGAGAAGCTGAGTGTGCCGAGTGCTCAGGCTAGTCGTGCGAGTGAGAGCGCTGGTCTCATCGTCACGCCCAGTGACGTAATAAGAGCTGTCAAGGATATGAAACGGGGTAAGTCTCCCGGTCATGATGGCCTGAGCATCGAGCACATACAGTGGGCTAGTGAATTGATATTTAGCAAATTGTGTAATTTATTTAACTTATGCTGTAAATATTCCTATTTACCAGACAATCTCATGAAAACTATCGTCGTTCCGGTAGTCAAGAATAAAACCGGGAATTTGGGAAATGCCGCGAATTATCGGCCTATCTCATTAGGAACCATCATAGGTAAACTTTTTGAAAGACTGCTGCGGCCTTCACTGGTGAACAACTTTAAAGTGGACGATGCTCAGTTTGGCTTCCGTGCCGGTCTCTCAACGGATTCGGCAATTTTTAGCGTTAAACAGACCGCTCAATATTATATAAGCAGAGACACTTCTGTTTACGCTTGTTTTCTCGATCTGAGTCGGGCGTTTGATCTAGTGAATTATGACATTCTCTGGAGCAAACTGACCCACTCCGAAGTACCTGGGGATGTTGTGAAGCTGTTGAGATACTGGTACGGTGGCCAAACCAATGCAGTAAGATGGGGCGACTCGACCTCCAGCGAATATAGGCTGGACTGCGGTGTGCGTCAAGGGGGGCTGACCTCTCCTGACCTCTTTAACATCTATATGAATGATTTGATAGTGGAGCTAAGAGGCACCAGAACTGGCTGCCATGTAGGTGACGTTTGCGTAAATAGCCTGAGCTATGCAGATGATATGGTGCTTCTCAGCCCCTCTATCAACGGTCTTAGAAAGCTTCTGACGATTTGCGAGCGATACGCGGCAAATCACGGTCTTACGTATAATGTAGCCAAGACAGAGATGATGGTTCTCAGAGCTGGGAGAGGTCCGGAGAGGGTACCGAGTATTTTCTTGAAGGGTTCACCAGTGAAGATCGTCAAGCAGTTTAAATACCTGGGCCATATAATTACGGAGGATCTCAGTGACGACAAGGATATGGAACGAGAGAGGAGGAGCTTGTCTATCAGGTGCAACATGCTCGCACGCCGATTTTCCAGCTGCAGCACCGATGTTAAAGTAACTTTATTTAAAGCCTACTGCCTGTGTCTATACACTTGTCAGTTATGGACCAAATATACACGGAAATCATATCATACTATAAGAGTGCAATACAATGACGCTTTTCGCACTCTTATGCGTAAACCTCGGTGTTGCAGCGCGTCAGGCATGTTTGCGGATGCACGGGTTCCAGATTTCTTTGCCGTCATAAGATCTAGGGTTGCTTCCTTTTGGGATGGGCTGAGAAAATCAAGAAACGGTATACTAAAAACGTTGGGGGAGTACCTCCACAGTCCGATTTTTAAGTTTTGGCTGACGATGCACCAAAGTGCGAACCGTAAGTGACAAGTGACATTTATATTATATCATCTATATTTTATAATTTTTTTTTTTTTCTTCTAGGTTATGCTATTTCCTCTACTTTTTATGCACAATGTCAACGATATTTTTTGGTATGATATGGGTTTTTTATGCCTGAAATAAATATATTTTATTTTATTTATTTTATTTATTGTATCTATATAACTACGTTAATACTACTAAACTACTGCCTAAAGAAGAAGTATGAACTAACTTTATTTTACTAGAACCGCTTATCAGGACACAAATCATGTATGTACGTCATATTTTTGAAGCGATGATGGCTCAGTGGTAGTGACGTCGGCTTGCGATTGCGAGGTTGAGCTTTCGGTGAATGAAAAAATCGCGACGAAACCATAGCTTGCCTAGCTAGCTACTACCCATAAGCTAAGACTCTGTCGCCAGAATCACTTTGAGATGAGTTCTGGTGGTCCCACTTGTGAGTCAGGTCCCAGTCCGGTGTCAACTTCCACCACATCGTCTCACATCATGTGACTTGTCAAAAATTACCCTGTAAGAAAAAAATTATGGAAATAAAAAATAACTTAAAAAATACCAGCTGACTGTGAACATTCCTCTCACTATAACCAAGCTTACGTAAAATCCTACCTTAATATTAAAAGCGTGAAAGTTTGTGAGTATGGATGTTTGTTACTCTTTCACGCAAAAATTTGGGATTTGAGGTTTTGAGTGAAATTCGGAATGGAGATAGCTTATACCCTGGATTAACACATAGGCTACTTTTTATTCCGAAAAAACGTTCCTGCGGGTTAAAGGGAAGACGTTGGTGAAACCGTGGGGCGAAGAACAGAACTAGCCGCATGATTATTTCTTGTACGCTTACATAATCTTCACAAAAGCAAAACAAACGCTTCACAAATAAATAAAGCTCACCGCACACTGCAGCTCTATTCAAGTGTAATAAGGCGGGTGTACACTGAAGCAGTTCAGTTGGAGTATAATTATGAATAGGGCGGCCATTAGTGGCCATTCACGCGGATTGTCTGCGACCGCGGCCTGTATCATGCAAATACATGCGTGTGCTTAGCATGCGGGAGTATTAGGCGGTGGTGTGTGCCGGACTACAGGCTGAATTATGTGTCTGGACAGTTAGTAAAACGAACGCCATCTTTGGCTACATCGTCACTTAACATCAGGTGACTTGTAGTCAAACGCTACACTGTACGAAGTAGTGAATAAAATTTAACAAAGTCACAGTATAAAAGTTATTATTGCTTTCAAACGTCAAATTTAAAACTGTATTTTTGTGTCGTATTTTTAATTAGACGAAGTCAACTGGCAGAAGCTAATGTCACTTTGTAAAATATTGTTGCCAAATTTAAAGTAATAGTGATGCGTTCAGTTCTCGTTCAATCAGATGAATCAACAATGAGTGTTATCATAATCATTTCAAACTATAAAAGAATATTATTCATTCATTCAGGAGTTTTTTCAATCATTCACCTTGTCACAACACTATTTTTAATTCATCAAAAACTGACAACACAGTAAACGTCAGTTGAATTCGTCTAATTTTTTTGTTTTGTTATGGCGTCACACGATTAGTGTATTTGCCAGTGTCAAGTATAAAATATTTCAAACTCAGAAAGTTGAATCAAGTTTAAATGATGATGATTATGATGATGATGAGATGATGGGATGAGGATAGTGTTTAAGTAAAGTAGTGGCGCTTTACTTAAACTTTACACGTACTTTTTTGGAGCAACTAGAAAAGTCACTTTCACAACTTTATTTCCATTTCCCACACTCGTACACATTAACAAACACATAATGGTTAATAATCCACCAATATCACACAATATCACTTGAAGAAACACAAGTTTCGGAAATAAAAACAAAATCTTCATAGTGACTGTTCAATTGCCGCCAAAAAAGTCAGTAGGAAAGTTATTATTGAATTTTTTTGGACGTAATTACATTTACATACTTTTTACAAACAAATTAAATTAAAACTGTGTGTTTCTTTGCGTACTACTTTGGCAATTTAGAAAACAAGCTTTATATTATACCTACACATACTCGTAATTAGTTGATATTTGCAAGGAAATATAAATTAAAAATATTTGTCACTTGGGTTCAATTTCAACAGTGCAATAAGAAATTTAAAAACAACTGCAACTATTTGTTTCGTATCAAATATATATTTGATATAATTATATATTGTTTTGTTTTTTTTTTTGTTTTTTTTTGTATATATATTTGTTTCGTGTTTGTTGCTTAGCATGCAGGAGTATTAGGTGGTGGCTGAATTACGTGTATACTTAGTGAAACAAACGCCATCTTTGGCTACCTCGTCACTTAACATCAGTACCTACCCCTAGCACAGGTTTTGATAGTTTACAAAAACTATAAAATATTCGTTTCCTTCGAAACATTTTTTTCAGTGCGCCTTATTGAAACTTGGAGGGTCTAAAATCGGTAATGTACATATTTTAAATCGTTTTAGTCGTATTCCAACAAAATTACTTCTCTTTCGAGTTACTTTTTGAATTGGAGTTATCACTTTATTGGAGTTACCACTTTGACAAGTTGGCGCCAGTAAACTTTAACGTTAACGAAAACTTTTGTAGTTTTCAAAAAGCTATATACCCTGTAATTATTATAAAAGCAAAATCACAATCTAAAATAAAGTGTTTATAAAGAAGGCTATTAAAACATGAGATCACTTTAAAACTAGCTAAGCCAATTCTATCCATTTTTGTATAGGCAAAAGAACAGGCAAGCACCCATAAGTGTGGCATCACCTTTAACTAGATCAGGTTACTCGAGGTCAAAGGCAAGTAAAGGCAAGAAACGCCCAGCTATTTTTTTGAACATAATCACAAATATTAATTTATACAAACAAATGAAATTAAAACTTTATGGTTTTTTTGCGTACCCGTAAATTGATCAAAAATCAGGTTTTCTAAAATGCTCACACACATATATTAAAAAGGAATTACAAATTAGAAGGACTACGGTTCAATTCAATGTGAAATTGCAAAAAAAAAGAAACATCTGCAAATATTTGTTTCGGATCTGAAGTAACGAATGTGGTAAAGGTAAGTGAACCCTGAAGTAATTCCGTTCCAGTGTAATAAGGGCCACCGTATTCTAAAGTAGCTAAATATACTTCATTTCATTTCAATGGTCTGCAAACTTGTCCTTTTTGACATAATAGAGTGCAAACATAATTCATTTATACATTTTTTTAATTGCATCTCATTGATATCAAGAATTTTGTATGAACAACACGTTCAGTTCTATTAATTTTGTTTATAATGACATTGTACTTTTTCTAATTTATACAGAAACGTGGCACAATGCACGTCATCTTAAATTGTAAAATAATTTGGAATATCTTTATTTTCCTTTCATACATGACCATGCATAACTTTTTACAGAGTAGTAAATTCATTCAAGGAATTTAATAAACGAAATCTCTAAACTAAACCTTAAAATATAAAATTATACTAGCTGTTAAACTAAACAATATTATCAAATTGATTTTGATAATAGTAACTACTTATCTGTCAAACTAAACAATATAAAAATAGTTTTTTTTGACCAATTGATTTAAATATACCATCAAAGCTTAAAAACAACTAGTAAGGAAAATAAAAAAAACGTGCTAAAAGACATCAATTTATTGCTGCAAAAAAAAACCATTAAATCACACCCAATGTACACCTCGCCTTACATATCGACAATTAATTTGCACAAATGAGCGCGCACTCGAGTCGTGCACCAAACCGAATCTCCATCCGATTACCGGCGGCCGCGCTCTCACCCCTCGCGCGAGATTGCGGTTTAAAAAGATATTTAATCGTCCTAATAAACATGCAAACAAGAACGCGCTGGCTACCTGTTGCGAGCGCGCGAGACAAACGATTTCTCAGCCAATCACCGCCCAGCGGCCGCCCACGACGATAGCTCATTGGCTCTCCCCGTGCCGGAGGGGGAATCAGGGGGGGCACGAGCCAGAGGTCTCGCCGTTAAACATGACACTAGCCAGAAAAGCGCCGCATTGAGCTTTCGGGAAGCTTTTCACGGCGCGCGCGGAAAATAATCCCAATCGGAGTTACGCTTACAAAATTAATTATTTAAATTGATTTATGACGCTAAACATTTTAAATTTTACTAAATACAATTTGAATAATGAATACTAAAATCAGTGTTCTGAAATTAAAAATATCAGTTTGAATTTCGAATTGGCATTTAAAACCGTTAAGATGTCAAATATGTCAGTGGCGAAGGCGCCGAATGAGCATATTAAACGGCCTATGAACGCGTTTATGGTGTGGTCCAGGGGGCAGAGAAGGAAGATGGCCCAGGACAACCCTAAGATGCACAACTCGGAGATATCCAAGAGGCTTGGGGCAGAGTGGAAGCTGCTGACCGAGATGGAGAAACGGCCGTTCATCGACGAGGCAAAGAGATTGAGGTGAGTTCATTGCAAAATTTAAAACATACCAAGAAGCGGCTAGTTTTATTAGACACATTATTTTCACACTTTTTTGCTTTATTTTGAGATGCATTTCTAAAGTAATCCGATGAAACAAAAACCTTTTTAACACAGTGGTTTAATGTCGTGAGAAAAAATTTTTGGGATCAAGTTTCAAGTTTTAACCGAGAATAAAATACACAAAAAAAAACCTGTTAATAAAATAATTAAATTTCCTGAATCACGAAGCAAAAACACAAAATAACAAAGATGTTTTTTTTTTTGCTTATTAATACCTGGAATTATGTTCAGTTGAAAAACTTAAAACGCCGAAAAGAAAAAATTGTCTCAATATTCCACAGGCATAGTTTTGGTTATACTGCATGTATTGAAGTGAAATAAGATCTACATCTTAATAAGTTACGTGTGGATTTGCCATCGCTCAAAACAGTGAAGAAAAATATTGCGAGGAAACCGGCATGTCTAAGAATCGCAACATTCAAGGGCATGCGAAATCCACCAACCCGCACTGGGCCCGCGTTGTAGATTAAGGCTCATACTCTCTCTCTGACAGAATCCCAGCAGTGGGAACGTAATATAGGCTGATAATAATGGTTAAATTCTACATGTTTAATACCGAGATAAAGCTTTGTTATGTATGTTACGCCTACTTTCTAAAACTACTCATGCGATTCGGAAAATTATTTCACTAACATCAATCAATGAGTCAATTTATATTATTATTAGAAATTGTAGCATAAATTATGAAGCTTCCGGTTCCGGGTTTGACTAGAGGGAACTATTTCAGGAACCGGAAATAGGAAGCTACGTTATCCTTGAGTGTCCTAGTTTATGTTTTCCTGGCGTCGGCTGCAGTTTATTGCGATAAAAAGTATTCTATGTCCTTCTTCAACTATCTACGCACCAAGTTTCATTTTAATCGGTTTAGTAGTTTAGGCATCAAAGCGAGACAGACAGACAGACAGAGTTGCTTTCGCACTTATAATATTAGTAGGGATTGTGATAAAAAACTGTGCGAATCTCCAAATGGCTCAAGCCAAGTGGCACGGCTATTTATCACACTAATATTATAAATACAATAAATTACTATTCTATTCTATTCTACAAAAGTTTGTGAGTGAGTGATTGTGTATAATGTATATTTTTTATTTCATCACGCAGAAACGACTTGATGGATTTGAGGGAAATCGGAATTGAGACTGCTTATACGCTAGACTAACACATATACATATAAACTACTTTTTATCCTTGAAAAAGGTTCCTGATAACGGGAAGAATGCAGGTGGAACCGCGGTGCGCAGCTAAAAAAAACGTATTAAGTATCTGTCTGTCTGTCTGTCTCGCTTTCACGCCTAAAATACTGAACCGATTCAAATGCAATTTTGTACAGAAATAGCCTAGAGCCTGAGAACAGACATAAGCTAATTTTTACCGCGATGAACTGTAACCCATGCGGATGAAACCGCAGAGAACAGCTAGTATAAAATAAAGATGTTAGTATGACAGACCAATTCGTTAGCAGACTCGTTCTTTTAGTCCTTTTGGGTTTGAAACTTCACTATAAAAAAGTTTTTAATCAAAATATCACTAGAGATTTGATGTGACAATCTCCCACCTCCCACAGTCAGACAGTCACACAAGCCGAGCTAATCTTCACAGAACAAACAACTTCTCAAAGGTCTCTATTTAATTTAGGCGTCTTTTCATTATCATTTTAATTTGATATCTGTTAGCAAACATCCCACAAAACGTGCACCTGTCGCTGTAAAATGATGCAGTGGGTAAAAAAAAACGCCAAGTGTGAGTTGAACTCGCGTGGAGAGGGTTCAGTGCCATTCCGTTTTCTGTAAGAACTTTAAAACTTAGTATTTTTGTTTCAATTTTCTTGTAAACATATACTAACGCCCTATGTAATAGCGATGATGGCTCAGTGGTAGTGACGTCGGCTTGCGATCCGTAGGACGTGGGTTCGAATCCTACAATGAGCTTGAGCTTTCGGTGAAGGAAAAACATCGTGATGAAACCATAGCTTGGTGGTAGGGTATTTTCTAGTACTCGCCTGGCTAGCTACCACCCTCTTGTTAAGAATCTGTCGCCAAGCACCTATCGGTGTGTTCCGGCAGTCTCACTTGAGAGACAGTTCCTAGTCCAGGTGTAGCGTGGCGCCATCTTCGACCACATCGTCAATTAACATCAGGTGACTTGTGGTCAAACGCTACCCTGTAAATAGTAAAAAAAAAAAAAAAAATGTTTTTTAAATTCAAATTCAAATTCAAAAAAAAATTATTCAATAGGATACATTGTGATCACTTTAAAACGTCAACTTAAAACTGGCTACGCCTGTTCCAACCTCTTCACGGCAAAAGAACAGGCAAGAAACGCCTTTTTATTTCAAACTAGCTGCGCCCCGCGGTTTCACCCACGTAGACTGCAGTTTATCGCGATAACATTTCCATTTTTTCTTTTAAGAACCTTCTCGCAATAACAAACACAACAAAAAAATTATTGGATCCCCGATCCTCGTAGTTTCTGATACCCTAGATACAGGGAAACCTAGTTAGGGGTCAGAGCCTATGTATGTGATTGTGCGGGCGTTATTATTATTTTTTTATTTTATTAATTAGTGAAATCGGTTCAGCCGTTCACGCGTGATGCCGTGCCCAAGGGAAATAGGGATCCATTTTTATATATAATAAGACGAAGAAGAAGAGATTTTATGCTCTGCAGTTTTAAATCTAAAGAAATGATAGATTTTTGTAAAAAAAATATCTAAACTCTTTGATTTTGTACAGACATTTTTACTAACGTATTTAAACGCATAGTTTCAACCGCTGCCTGGACCTAGACGCGTGAAATTTTTGGTTTAGCTTTGTTTTGGTAGTTTAGAGGTGTACTAAGAAAGATTTTTAAAATCACCCTCAAAAGGGCATTAAATGCGATAGAAAAGTTTGTATGGAAAAACATTAACTTCTACGCACGTGAAATTGCGATGCAGGTTACTAGTTTGCACTAAAATTATTATATTATCCATCTAATTTTCTATTAAATTTTTTTCGTTGAATAGTTTTGCTAAAAAAAGCTGTCATAGACTAGATAGACAGACAGACACGAGAGTGATTCCATAAGGGTTCTGTTTTTTTCACATTTAGGTGTACAGAACCCTAAAAATACTACTTTTGTTTTTCCACTGAGGGTGCGAAGTGCAGTGGTGTGATTAACAATATAACTAGGTAAATAATCCCGCCGGATGTTTGATTGCCTTATCTGTTGCTAATTGTGTGGCTGTTTCTTCTTTGACGCTTATGATGTTTTAACTAAAGATATCTGACTATTTGCCCCTCGCCTTTTCATCCGTGTAAAATCGGTGGAACCTTTTATTTTCGGGATAAAAATAACTTTTTGTTGCTCTCTGGTCCATAAACTATTTGCTATATCACATCGATCCATTGCTTCGTCACTTTCTGAAATAAATACAAACCAACAAACACACTTTCGCATTTATAAGTTAACTTTACACTTAGATCAAGGGTTGAGTTCTCGAAATCCCGAGTGAGTTTTAGGGGTTAGGCGCGCGCATTTGGCAATCTGGCTTGTCCTTTTTCACTATGTCGGATTTTTCTAGAAACATATTGCTTTGTAATATCAATTATTTGCAAAATTACAACATTGACACCCTTTTTTTTCTTTGGTACAGCATTTGTCTACAAGTCACCTGATGTTTAGTGACGATATGGTCAAAGGAGGTGCCTCCCTACACCTGAAATGAGAACTGCATGGCTCTCAATTAAGGGTCCCGAAACACACCGATATGTTATTGGCGGCAGATTCTTAACTTGTGGATGGAAAATACTTTACCACCAAGCTGTGGTTTTACATAACGATGTTATTATCACAAAAGCTTACGGTCTTTGAAGGATTCGACTACCGTGAGCCATCGTCCATACCATACGATTGAAAAGATCAGTTAGTATAATAACATTTTGACAGTTGCTCAGTGTTCAATCGAGCGATCAATATTAGTTTAATAAATCAATGAAAAATCTACTGGCTGCATCATTCGGAGGAAGAAGGCATCATCTTCGTAATACATTTTTAGTGTACAACTAGATCAAAAAATTTACACGTTGTCATAAGAACCTGAAGGTCCACGCTAATGTGGCAAATCCAATGTATCTATCGGCCGATACTTCGTGCGTTTCCTACTCCGAAGTGCGTTTTATTTCAGTCATCGTCGTCATCATCGTCGTAGTGGCCACATTAGAGTAGACTGCTCAGTTTTTTTTTCGTAGTTTTACAATCGCTCACCACTTAGCAATAAGTGAGTTCCTCGATCAGTCCTTAAGAGCCACTCTCATCCTAGACTTTCTGTGTTACCATCTTCAACCGTATCGGCTTAAAATAGTGATCAAAACCCAAAAAACATCATCAAATTACAGTGGGGCCATAAAGGCCAAATCTCACAGTTCTCAGCTTACAAACAATCAGGAACGACAACAAATCTATTCAACAGCGCCACCCCATTGTGGGTGACAATTATCCAACACTATAATATCTTGCATTGTAGGGCGTGCGTTATCTGCCCGCGCCAGGGCTATAAAAATAAGCTTATGTCTCCAGTCTAACTCGCTTTGAAAGATGCGAACTGTACAGAGGGGTTGACACCACTGCTTTTATAAATGTGAAAAGTGACACGGCAATAGCGGATTTTGTTTTTTGATGATTGGTCGATCGTCAAAACATTAACTTCTTCATCGGGCGGTTTTAATAACCGATCTATCGACGGTTTGCCCTACTGGAGATAGAAATAGGACATAAGCTCCATAGAAGTAATGTCAGTGTTATCAGGATCGGTTCTGTAGTTTAGGCACGAAAAGGTAACACATAGAAAGACAGACTCTTACTTCCGCATATTTGTATGGATTTTACTTGAGAGCCAGTCCCCAGACTAAGCGTAGCGTGGCGCTATCCTTAACCGTATAACATCTGGTTATTTGTGATCAAAGGAGTATTTATTGATATTATTTTCAGAAAACTTACTGCTAGGTTCCTATATAACAAAAGTAGAAGAATAATTTTATACGTCTGAGTGTAAATTATGAAATTGTTCGTCCCGTGGTCGACTAACAGCTCTTTATGGATCCAGCATGAAGGGTAACTTAGAATTAATTCAGAAGGGTTGAATTAATTAACGGCGAGCGCGACGCATACACTACATGTCTACTTCTATTTGTTACATCTTATTAAACCATTGTTTGGCAGTCTGTGGGGTAGAAACAATTTCTGTTTTGATTTTAATTCTTAATTTTGAGTACGAATTTTTGAGTGGGGCTGGAAATTCGTTTGAACCGGACGAGAAAAGTGTAACGGTGGGAAGAGAAGCTAAATTGAAATTTCCTTCACTTCTAACCCGTGGCGTTAGTATGTAGTTATTTCTACGCTAGTAAAAAGTTTGATGTTGAACAAAAAGGTCTAGATCGTAGCAACCTCAAGAAAAGTTGTGCATAAGGGCCGGTTTTGTAAACATTTGTAAGTTAAATGTCATCGGTAAGCCCCAAATTAAGCTCGAAACTTGTGTTATGGGTACTAGACAACGATATACATACTTATATAGAGAAATAAATACATATATAGATAGAAATATCCAAGACTCAGGAACAAATATTCGGGCAAAGATTATTTTAATATTCTTTGTCGGGTTGGAAAAGTTATTGATAGATAAATGGCTTATATGATAAGATTTCAAGACGCTTAGACGCTTCTGCTATTGTTTCATACAAAAGACATCAACGCAATCCTTGTCAATCACTAATTACTTCATTATAATTGTAAATTATTAGTTTTATGCGTTTGACCACAAGTCACCTGATGTTAAGTGACTATTTGGTCGAAGGTGGCGCCACGCTACAGCTGAATCTGGCTCTCAAAAAAGGCTGTAAAATTCATTAATTTAAATTGTTTTATTCTATTATATTGTTTATTTTCGTATAGTTAGTAATTTGGCTTAGGCTCTAAGCTACACTGTAGTTGTAAATAAATTAAACATGCATTGAGGAAAACATATTTCACCGCGATACAAGATGACGTTAGCATTATATATTTACTTGTCGCGTGAAGATTACATTTTTATAATATTCACTGTATGAATCGTTCCAACAAAACCAATTGTGAAAAATCAACAATGACGCAGTTAGGCATCAGAGTGTTATATCACAACGAATTCCATTGTAGTACAGTTATTATTTCTACTTGTTTACTGTCTGATAAGGGCTGTGTGGGGAGAGCACACCCTGTTTGATAATATTGTATGGAAAATAACGCTTGGATTTGTGTGACCACTAAGCTACTTTTAAGAGTAAAACAGTCCATCATACAAATCAATATGATCATCATTTCCGTTTCCACTGCTAGGACACAGGCGTTCTTCTTTCAGTTTGGGCCGTAATACTATAGATAGATAGATAGATTAACTCTTGGTAAGTGGCACAACGGGCGGTCTTATCGCTCAGAGCGATCTCTTCCAGACAACACAGCAGAAGAATAGTATGGAACTGTATGAACGGTGGTATACAACAAAAACTACTACTATACTAATAAATAATATGATAGAGACGTAACATTTATTTCTTTTGATATAAACTACTCACTTGAGTCCAAAAACTCTTTCATACATATCGCGGGTCCAGTGTGGGTTGGTGGCATGGGTGCCTGCAGCAGGATGCAAGGAGGCGCTATTGCACCCGGTCAGGAAAGAATACATAGAAAACATATTAAAAATTGAAATACGGTTTTAATAAAATCGAGTATCAATAAATTCAGTAGGTACCTATCCTCCTCTACTTTTGAACGCTTCGCATGCACAGGCCGATGCAAATGCACCTCCTTGAAATACTACTGGCGGCGCTCATGGTTGCAGAACCCAGGGTCAGAATTTCCAAACCGGGCCACCGACATAGCTTAACGCCAAACATATTATATGCACTTCCACACAAATTATCACCAATTTTATATCACGAACGCTATCTGTTCATAATTTATGTCTCAATTCTGTGTTTGTACTGTTTCCCTGTTCCTGTTATCGGTCAACAATGGTCGAAGGCGCTCCCATGTTTGCATTTGTACTTACTTTTTATCGTCTCTATTTGATTATTCGATATAATCGTATGTATGGATATAACGGTCCGCCGAAACTGAACACTCACACGTGTGATAATATTGTATCTGTGAAAAGCAAGTTTTGAATTTAGGTCTCGATATTCATACGTTGAGTGCGTGCATTCTGATAACAACTTACTACCACTGGCATGTGCTTTTAACTCTCGTACTACGCGCATCGTACGATGCGCTTACGCTACGATGCCGTGTGTAGAGGGGAAAAGTACATTACATCAGTAAATTACTATTGAAATTATGGTAAATAGAATCAATATTCTCAATGAAAGTTTTAACAGACACAATGAAACGCCAGAGTAATGTAACGTTATTATTTATGCAATAACGTGTGCAATTGTCGCGCCTACCGTTCGCCGTTAAGAGGAACGGTGGCGAGCGTTTTTTTAACGCTGTTTAATGACTTCTCGTGTTCAATTACGACAAGATTATGTGTAAAAAAGCAAAACATACATTGCACATTTATTTCTAAAACAGTAGAATAAAAAACAACTGAAATCGCATTTTTGGAGGACCTTGATTTGTTAGGTAAAACTCTTCTCAAGAATCTGCCGCCAAGCACCTATCGGTGTGTTCCACAGCCCCACTTCAGAGTTCCCAGTTCAGGTGGCGTCATATTTGGCCACCTTGTCACTTAACATCTTGACTTGAGGTCAACACTATAAGAAACAAAAAAAACAGGTATTTGCGCAATTGTCCATTTTGCTCAGTAATAGATTGCGGCGCGCACAGTGCGACAGTAAAACAATTTTAAAATACTTATTTACAAATTTATCTGCGCTGGCCTATCCTCTTAAAACAACAATGTACACTCAACAATGCGCGGATTATTGCATTGTGTCCGCACAATCGGCTATCATTCTATACCGCATCACTATCCACCCAAACATTACAAGGATAAATGAACCGTTAGAGCTGTACATAGAGTTGATTTTTGTTCGCGTCTGCGGGTAGTTGTAACTTTTAGAGATGCGACGGAGAGCGACACTGCGTCCGATTATGCGAGCTTTGTTATAGAATCGCGCGATTGTCAGCGAGACGATTGTAATTACTCGAGTGGTGGATGGCGGAGGGGAGAGGTCAGTGCTGAGGTTTTCGATCGCTGTTTGTTGAATGCAACGGGGATGGGCGATGATTGGGGTTTTGTTTTGTATATACTTCTGTCAGAATGTTAACGGTAAAAATGATAACGCTACAGCAAAGTACGTAAGTTGTAAAATTCTTTTATTTTACGGAAGTGGCAAATACGATTAACTTCAAAAATTATCATTTAGTGACATATACGAAATTTTCCATTCACTAACGTGACATATCACGTGTTGAATTAAAAAACTTGCATCCATTCATGAAAACTATCATTGTCACGAATTTCGGCCCCACCACTTCTGATTCTCAGAAAACACAAAAAATACTCGGGTTCGTTGACCGCAGCACTATCAATTCGTTCATTACTGTTTGGCGTCCAAATAAATACGATAACGTCGAAGGAAAACACAATATCTTGGCCGAGAAAAAACTGTATCTCGCCCGCTTTTTTATCGATAAAGTTTTTTGGTGCGATGTTTTTCTTCGGCCATAGTTAATCGAATTCGGTAAACATGTCGATATCGTTTTTGATATGAGTGGACAGTGTTTGTCGTTATTGAACGCCGTAGAATACATTTATACTAGGAAATAGAGATATATTATATTTATGACAAGAGGTGTGATATTTTTTGTAGGCACTATATTTATTTCTTTTTATATTTTTGTTTCATTAGTAATATTTGAAGCATTTGACCCCAATCTGTCAACCATCTATGGATATCGTGTTTCCGTACGTCTTGTTGACCATAAGTCAGCTGATGTTATGTGACGCTAAGGTCGAAGTTGGCGCTACAATATGCCTAGATTAGGAACTGGCTCTCAAGTAGGGCTGAATACACCGATAGGTGCTTGGAGACTTATTAGGTACTACTTCAATTTCTAAGTCATTCTTATGTATTAATAACTTTTGCAATTAACCGCGGTGGCTGCAATTTCCAAGAACCAGCAACAAAACAAATCAATATTAAAAAGACCTTCTTTCCAGGGCACTACACATGAAAGAGCATCCAGACTATAAGTACCGGCCTCGGCGGAAGCCGAAAGCGCTGGTTAAGAAAGAGCCGAAATTCGGCTTTGGCATCGGCAGTTTGATGGCGCCCGTGCCTCGGCTGGTGGCGCCGAACGTCCCACACCCCATGCCTCAGATGCCGATGCCCCACCACTTGCTCCACGATAAACCTGATCTGGGCAGAGCGCTGTTCCCCCCACTGCCGTACCCGTTCTACCCCTTCGCGAAGATCCCCTCCGATGATGGGAAACTGGCGGCTGAGCTGGCGCATCTACAGGTAATTACCATGAATGTATGTATTTCCAAAATTGCCATTTCAATATTAATAGGTAGGCTCAGCGATAAAACTAGCTGATAACACTCGATTTTCCAATTGTGTTTCAGATATGTGACGTTAGGATGTTTTACTAAACTTACAAGGTAGCGTTTGACCATAACACAGCATACCTGATGTTTAGTGCATCACTCCAAAGTCAAAAGTTAAATTTGTTATTTTTCAGTATATTTTGTCGTTGACCGTCCATTGTTATGAACTGTTACTGAAATTTCCTTTCTCAAATACCTATACTCTTCTCACCGCTCATTTATTTAAAATCTTCATTTTTGAGGTTATGGTACCATCTCCCTCCACAGGCACTCTATGGCGGGGCACTGTACAGCAGCGCCCTCTACAGCAGCGCACTGTCCCCCTGCGGCTGCCCCCCGCGCCGCACCCCCTCCCCCCCTCCAGACGTGAAGCGCCCCCTGGCGTACGTCCTCATGAAGAGTGACGAAGAGCCGCCGCAACACGTCATATGAAGGCCGGTTGCGCTCCCCGCGCGGCCCTGGCCCCACTGGGAGCACCCTTCCACGTCCACACAGGACAGGGAGGCGAGCACACCTGACAGTGTTTAAGTGACCAAAGTGTCACTGTAAGTGCTTAGACAATCACGTCACTACGGCGTCGATATGACGTCACTTCCGTACGTACGCGGGAGCGTTGGACTCCTACGCGCAAATTCTGACCCTTCGAATCAACAACTGAGAACTAGTGGCAGTGATCTTAAAAGTGTGCAAGACTGAATTAAAAGAATAGGGAAAGGAACTTAGTGATTTGTAGTGTCGATCAGGAGTGACAACGACGAAGTGATATTGATGGATAAGAAGGCCATGTAAATATAAAAATATCGGACTTAGTACTTGACTGCCGCGGCCGGCATTTTAGGCGATGATGGGTGGAAGTGAAAATGTGAGCTTAGGCGTAGCCAAGGCACACATACATCAATGCTTAGTGGCCGCCAAGGTTTATATAGTACTTTTTTCAAACAATGCGCGGATATTCACACAAGATAGACCTAGAAATTGAATTTTTAAATTGGTCATTTAACACGTGTTTGTGTTTAAGTTCTCGAAATTTCAGCACTGTTGCACGCGACACGATCACGAATATACTAAATGTTTTGGCGGGTAGGATTGGTGATATAATAACGAGCAGACGTATCTATCTACCCGCATTTATCAAAACAATTTCTGCATGCGCTTTTTTTAAAACACTTTTATTAGCTTGACTTGTAACTAACTAATTTTATCTGACAAGAATCGATTAAATCTTTTTGAATGAAGTTTTCTCTTTGCACATTGAAATGAAATTGTCATTGAGCATAGATAAATATAGACGTACAAAGAAAGTAAACGTAATAAAACCACGTAAGCATACTGAAATAGCACGACAGTTATACACTTTCAAGGGAAATTACCGCCTGATTTTAAAAATTATGTCGAAGAAGATTCTCAAAATGGGGTTGAATATCTCAACTTGTTTGAAAAAACGTATTTTGTGCCATAGTTTGTGCAATTATCTTAGGTGTCAGATGTTACTCTGGAGGCACAACTCTTTTTGAATAGATCACATATCATAGTATTTACTAATTATAGAAAAATAAAATAGTCTCAGATTGTAATTTTTACCACATTTGGAACATAAAAGCACTTTCTCTTCGTAGTTCAACCGACTTTATAGACTAAACATGTACAGACAACTTTTAAACTTCTTGTAATTATTATCGAATAAATCCGAATTATGGCCAAAATAGTACATTACGATACGTGTGTCGTATACCAGCTCGTGTGATCTCAACCCACACTAATTCACACTTCTCCGCGTAAAAATGAACTACTCACACTTAGCCACAGAGAAACACGACTTAAGTATTACTTACATTGTCACGGAGAAGCGTGACTTATGTACTTACTTAGCCACAGAGAAGCGTGACTTAAGTACATACTTAGCCACGGAGAAGCGTGACTTAAATATCTACTTAGTCACGGAGAAGCGTGACTTAAGTACTTACTTAGCCACGGAGAAGCGTGACTTAAAAACCTACTTAGTCACGGAGAAGCGTGACTTAAGTACTTACTTAGCCACGGAGAAGCGTGACTTAGGTGCGAGTTCACACAAAGCTATAAAAAATGATTAATCATTGTAATTTGTTAAATCCTTGTGTTTTATAAAATAATCCTACGACTGTAAATACCCTATAGATAAGAAAAAATCAGTTTCAATTCATAAGATCACCAGTTTTATGACGTTCAAGATAAAGTGAAAAAAATGTACATAATATAGTGTAGGAGATGTAAACATTTTGACTTATATAAACTTTAAAACTGATACAACATAAATGAATAGATAAATATGTTTAAGTTAACTAATGATATTCTATAAACATATGTACTTAGATATTATTTTGTAACATAGAAACATCTGTTTTTTTTCTTACTCCCGTAACCTTAAATTTCCGAATATTGTTAATTAATTATAACCGTAGCTTTATTCAAATATGTTTTTGTTAAAATTTTATGATAGCATATTTCCATATCATACAATTCATATCTTTCTTAGCATAAATCTGGCACCATTTAGAAATTTTTATAAGACTTGTCTTTAAACCAAATGCCATGAAATAAAATTTATATAATAATCGATGTACATAAAGGAGCCGTTACTTATTATTTTTAATTATATAAAACTAAATAATTTTCTATTGTTTTTAAACGTGTATTTTCATATATTTTATAAGAGCGTAAATGACAGTTTTTTTTATAGTATACCAATAGGAGGAAACAGGTAAAGTTTTAAAAATTCCAAATTGTGTTTTGAAGGTCTCATGTTGCCACTTTTCGCCCTAGTACAAGTAATACCCAAGCGAGCGAGAGACAACTGCACAACAGGCTGATTTCTGATATATTATAGGCCACTTTTTCTTCTTCAAAAACTGTACTGGCTTGTAAGACATTTAAAACATATTTTTTTAATTAACACCATGTCTCTAAGTTTTGATTTGCCCCATTGTTTCTAAAGATCGTAGCTAGATCCTAATTTATCATCAAACAATATTTACACATACCCTTTCTAACATTGAATGCTAGGTAAATATAGCATAATTGTAAAAATAGTAAAAAAAACCCCAAATCTAGGAAAACAAAAGCACCGTTCGTTTCCTCTTAACGATTGGATTATAAAGACGAACGGAACCAATGCATTGGTATTTTTATTTTATTTTCAATGGAATTTTATTGTTTATTTAATCATTTAAATTGTTTTAAATTTATAAACTTTAAATTGTAAAGTCCCACCGACTAGTGCAATTGAAATTTTTTTCTTGTAAAAATATTTAGATGTAAGAATTGTTTTTACATTATTAACGTACGAATTTATTGTTGAACCAAATTATGTTTGTTGTTGTTAGCTAAGGTTTTGTTAGTTTTCTGTTTACTTATTTCAGTTAGTTTTTGAATAAAATAAAAACATTGAATGTCCGCTGTCGAATTAATTTCTCCTTCATCTGACTCTATGGGGACTCCCACATAGGTTGACATTAGAGAACTTATACTGTACAGTCAGTGACAAAAGTAGCCATACTCAATTTTCCAAGTGCTTACTAGTTCGGTAATATTTAGTGTCCAAGTTGCAAAAGAAAATCGGAAAATTGTTTGTGTCAGCAGCTTTTGTCATTGACCGTACATTGTCGTGTAAAATTTATGTAGAAGTGTTTGACAACAAGGCACTTGATGCTAAACGACGATGTGATCGAAGGAGGTACGATGTTAAGCCTGGACTGGGAACTGGCTTTTCATATGAGGCTGCCGGAGCACACTGTTAGGTATTTGGTGACAGATTCTAACCTTGATATTAGACTAGTCAGGCGAGTACTAGAAAATGCCCACCATGGTTTCATCACGATGTTTACCTTCACCGAAAACTTAATCTTATTGCAGTATTCGAACCCACGGCTTATGGACTGCAAGTCAACTTCACGACCACTGCGCTATCATCGCTTCAAACTATACTATTTTCAGTTCCTTGCTTGATCTAGAGTAACTATGTGAGTCAGTGTTGCTTTTAAAAACAAATGTGTCCTTATTTAAAATCTCTTCAAGTCCTTTACTTATTCATAACTTAGATTATAACGAAAATAGACATGTGTTGACGCTCTCCCTCCATTTTTCGACAGCTCTCGAAAAGTCAGCGATGCGAGTATTTCTTTAAAAACACAGGGTGTAATAAGGGTGGGGGTAGAATTTAATCCGCAACACTCGATTATCGTGAATAAACACTTGAGATGTAACAAAGGGGCGCAGATGTAGGCACGATGAAATTGTGTTGTTTTAGTTCAGACAAAGAATGGAACGAATTGGACCCTGGATGATTTACTTATGTAATAGAGTTCACTTTCTTTACCTTCCTACCAATTACCCGTTCTAACTTAGGTACCTATAGACAAATATAAATAAGACATTGTCTGTGTCACTTAGAAATAGAGGCGCTTTTGTATCAGTGAGATATTTTTTTACATTTTCATCATCTTCTTCAGCTTATTACGTTTTCAATGCTGGGACAGAGGACTTTTTCTCAGACACAGACGGTGTAAGCCATAAACCACCACTCGGGTCCGCTGTGGATTGGTGGATAGGGTAATGTGGCCAACCCTAGTGTTGTAGTTTTTGAGACTGCCCGCGGTATTCATCACCTTTTACAAAGAATATAAAAACCTTAATTAAGGTGACGCCGATGCCGTTATTTACATTGTAAATAATAGAATAACCTAGGTACCGACATAACTCTCAGAATTTGCAAGTTAAAGTGGCAATGGGCAAGCCACATCGCTCGACAAACCGATAACCGAAAAAGAAAGGTTCTCGAGTGGCGATCAAGAATCGGAACGTTCTGTAGGTAAGCCCCCCACTAGGTGGACCGACGACATTGTAAGAGTCGCAGGGAGTCGATGGATGCAAATGATTGATAGCCGTTCATGATGGCGTTCAAGGGGGCAGGCCTATGATCAGCAGTGGACTTTTTCCGGATGATGATGATGATGATGAATTGAATAAATTTTAGAAAACATAAGAATTTAAAAATTGCCACCATTGTACAGAAAATCAGAGATTGATTGTCAATCTTGATTCAATTTTAATATCATAAAGTACATTTACTGGGTAGCATTAGAAAATACTTTATGGCTAATTTATACAGCACATAGAAAATGCACATTAAAATCCCTTAAACCCAGAAATTACGAGCCAGTGTCGTAGGTATTATCTGAGTTATCGCACAATGAATTTTATTTTGGTCCAATAAAAAGACAATAATGACAGTTTATGTATCAAATGCTCCCGCTTTGCGATTAGAGACGATGGATGACCTACAGGATGTTGGGGTGTAAAGTACCCCGCGGCGGGGTCGCGAAATAGAGCCTAAGACCATAGATTTTGTTTAAAATATTCATAACATAGTATGTTTTACTAGTTTACTAGTTTTTATGTACTTCTTTTTATTTTATTTCAAGCTTAATTAAAATAAGTACTTACTACATATGTTAGTTTTTGTATACATATCAACCAAAATTTCTGTTCATAAGTTCATTTTGCTGTAGAACTAAAAATGCTTATATAAGAAAACTAAATTCTATAGTTAATCGCATCTCTGAGTCCCAAGACACAGGCTATTTGCTTAGTTTGGGACTCGCTGTTTATTCGTATATGTTTTTTATTAATAGTCCAATCTTCTTAGACTTGTTCAACGTAGTACTATTTTGGTAGTACCACGTTGAACAAGTCGCAACTCGTTAATATTCATGTTCCCATATCCCAATGTGTACAACCAAACAAGAGAAATCTTATTAGTAAAGCTAATTAAAAAATATCGGACCATTAGATGACAAAAAAAAAGCTTGGGATTTTAGTGAACTTGCTCCAATTCAATCAATTAGTAATAAGAATAAGAATAAAATTGTCAATGTGATCGCGCCAAAAAAATTACCTGCCGGGCGTTTCTTGCCTGTTCTTTTGCCGGCGTAAGGAGGTTGGAACAGGCGTAGCTAGTTTTAAGTTTGACGTTTTAAAGTGATCACAATGTATCGTATTGAATAAATAAAAATTGACTATTGACTAGTTGCGCTCCGCAGTTTCACCCGCGTCTTCCTGTTATCCCGCATGAACCTTTTTCCGGGATAAAAAGTAACCTATGTGTTAATCCAGGGTATAAGTTGTTACTCAAAATCAAAATCAAAATCAAAAATATGTTTATTCAATAGGATACATTGTGATCACTTTAAAACGTCAACTTAAAACTAGCTACGCCTGTTCCAACCTCCTTACGCCGGCAAAAGAACAGGCAAGAAACGCCCGGCAGGTAATTTTTTTGGCGCGATCACATTGACAATTTTATTCTTATTACTAATTGATTGAATTGGAGCAAGTTCACTAAAATCCCAAGCTTTTTTTTTTGTCATCTAATAGTCCGATATTTTTTATTTAGCTTTACTAATAAGAAGATTTCTCTTGTTTGGTTGTACACATTGGGATATGGGAACATGAATATTAACGAGTTGCGGGATCACAACCAAAGCAGACCAGACCCCACAAGCAGCACCCGTTCACGAGTTGACGCATGTGCCAGCCATCGCTCTCCTCGACCATATGAGAGGGAAGAGGGCGACCCGACACATGACGCCGCTGCAAGCAAAGTCACTTTCGTGAGCATGACTGTTTTGGCTGTTTACCGAAAATGGTTAGAATAGGGGAAATAGGGAGAATAGATAGATAGAAAGAAAGATAGATAGATTAACTACAATCCCAAGCTTGTTTGTCATCTAGATAGTCCGATATTTTATAATAAGCTTTACTAATGAGATTTCTCTTTATACGAATTTGAAATTTTGTTATAGACAAGTCTTGAATTTCACTTGGGATTTTGTTGAAAAAGCGTACACATTGACCTTTGAACGAGTTGCTAACTTTATGGAGCCTAGTGGTGGGTACAGCAATTTTATCTTTGTTTCTAGTATTAAAATTGTGATAATCACTTCTCTTTTTGAAGCTTTACTGTGGTAAGCTATCTCGATTCCAAATTTCATTCAGACCGTTTGGTAGTTTTTGCGTGAAAGTGTAACAAACATCCATCCATACATACTCACAAACTTTCACGTTTATAATATTAGTAGGATTTGCAGCAATAGCGCCAAAAGAAATACATCATCTGTGAAAGCTTCTAACTATCACGGTTCATGACATACAGCCTGGTGACAAACGGACAGACCGACAGACAAACAGACAGACGAGCGGACAGCGGAGTCTTAGTTTTATGGGGTCCCGTTTAACCCTTTGGGTAAGAAACTCAGATTAGGAAAGGTCAGAAGCTCCATGATAGAGTCTGGTTTGACAAGCTTGCTGAAGAGAGAGCGAGGCGGCTCGTCAGCGATTCCAATCCAACAAATGCTAATCACATCTGCACTAAATGTGGACGAGCCTGCCGTTCTCGTATTGGTCTGTATAGCCACCAACAAAAGTGTTCTTCAAACCCCACTGACACGGTTTGAATCGTCTGTCATAGACGTCTAAGGCCATGTATGTATGTAAGAAACTCTAAAAAGGAAGAAATAAGAAACAAATGAGTCGAAAAGAAGGCATGTATTTACAACATCCCACGTTTTTCTCCTGTCTTGTCCCTTCTCGCAGTCTCGCACTTCCACCCCCTGCCCACCCCACGTGCCGCGAACAAACACCCTTTACCAGCTAATTGCGGGGCGGCTCCGTTACGCGTCGTAAATCCGCCGATCGCCACTTAACACCCTGATTTGTATCGAAATTATCGCCGCACCGTTTTATCTATTTTAGGGGAAGATTTTATTCTAGAGCGGTGATGGTTTGGGTATTGATAAGAGTTTTTTTTTTCAATAATAATGCCCACATAACAGCCTAGATAGCGGTCAAACGCAGGCCTGTTAGCAAAGTTGAAAGTTCATCATGGACAAGGATCATCACGCAGTGGGTACCTGAGGACATTGAAGGAAATTTGGATTGAGATATCTGGAAAGAAATGGGGGGGGACCTTTGCCCAGCAGTGAGACAGTATAGGTTAACAAAAAACATTTTTTTTTAGTTAATAGGGTACATAATAATTATGATCACTTTAAAACGTCAAACATAAGACTGATCCAACCTCTTTACCCTATTTTCATCTTTTTTCTTATTACTATCTGGAGCAAGTTCACTACGATCCCAAGTGTTTTGTCATCTAAAAAAGTCTGATATCTCAAAAAAGCTTTTAGTAATGACTTGTAGCTGTCGACAAGTGTTGGATCTCACTTGCCATATTGATAAAAACGCCCACAATTTCTCATACATAGCTCTGACCTTTAACAATGACTTCCTGTACGTAGGGTATGAGAAACTACACAGATCAAAGATCCACAACACCCAGATATACAGAAACGTATCAACGCTTTTTTTTTAATTTTCAAAGTTTTATTCCCTAGCGAGAATCGAACCCGCGACTCTCGCTTCATAGTCACCTGTTCGCCTGTTGCACCAGATCGGTCGTCATAATATATGTCTGAATACAACCTTTCGTTATCCTATTAGAGAGACTTGTGGTCAAACTCAGATATAAAAAAATGCAGATGACCTATGCTCAGATGTAAAAAAATGCAGATGACCTATGCTCAGATGTAAAAAAATGCAGATTTTCTTTGCTCAGATGTAAAAAAATGCAGATTGCCTATGCACAGGTGTAAAAAATGCAGATTACCTTTGCTCAGATGTAAAAAAATGCATATTGCCTATGCTTAGATGTAAAAAATGCAGATTACATATGCTCAGATGTAAAAAAATCAGATTACCTATGCAGAGATGTAAAAAAATGCAGATTACCTATGCTCAGATGTAAAAAAATGCAGATGACCTATGCTCAGATGTAAAAAAATGCAGATTACCTGTGCTCAGATGTAAAAAAATGCAGATTACTTTTGGTCAGATGTGAAAAAATGCAGATTACTTTTGGTCAGATGTGAAAAAATGCAGATGACCTATGCTCAGATGAAAAGAAATGGAAATTACCTATGCTTTTACAGCAACGCGTAACACAGTGTGTTTAAAAAGCCCTCTACGTTGTAGCATTTTGTAGACTCGTAGTACACAGTTTCGTAGTGCTCCGCTTTTTAATTAGACTACGTTGAAAGTTATTTATTTTTATAATTTTTTTCTACTACTTAAAGGGTAGCATAAGCAAAAGCTGCGCGGTGCGACACGTGATGTCGTAAGAAGTATCCTCATGAAAGCATCCATCATCAACGAGGTTTCATGTATAAGATTATCAAGCAATAGTCGGAAAATTTCACCTAAACCAAATTATAGACGGAAAGCTTGTACTGTCACAAACTTGTTTCAAACAGCGCTAAGCCGAGATTGAAAAATAAAAATAAGACAGGTCTGACGTGAAAAATGCGCTCTAGCCGGCCACGACCGTGATTGCAGTCCGCCTGCGGCTACAGACGGACAGTTTGAAATTATACAAGAATTTGATTAGGCAGGAAAGCGGTTAGTTTTCACTAGCTACGCTCCGTGGTTTCAGCCGCTTCAGCCAAAGGTGACGACAAAATGACAGCAATAAAAATAGTATTAAATTTCAATTGATAAATCTTGCTTCCCTTGATACTCAAATGTTGATCTTTAATTGAGTAGCGATTATGGGACATATTTGTATGAAATGACAGACTCAAATCTGTGCTCAAGTAGTGATTATCAATTGAGCATCATTCTAGAATACCGCCGCGGCCCCGCGGCCGCGGCCTTTCGTTTATGTGATTGTGTGCGTGAAAAGTGCGTGCGTACACGGTGCCGCTACTCACGCACACATTCAAACCGGCGACGGCCGATTTATATGAAGCTGAACTACTACTCCTTTACTATGCTGCCACTATGCATCTTAATTTTTACCTGACTGCGAAAGAAGGAAGGTTATGTTTTTCGAGTGTATGTATGTATTTATATTTCTTTAGCACGGCCTGTGGTCTAAATGGCTTGACGGATTTTAGCGAGGTGTCATTAGATTCGTTTTTTTTGTGTGAGTGACAGGTACTTTATTTTGGCGCAGTCGGGTTTTTTTGTTCCTGTTGTAATGTATAATTTTGTTCCATAGTAGTCCGATAAGATATCTCTTCTCACGAATGCCTTCAAAATGTCTAACACCAGACCCAGACGCTGTGCCACACTGAATATGTAAATCTGCCGAACTAGCCCACAATAGCCATGGGCAGTAACCGTCGACAATTCACCGTTTTACTCGACTATTGGGCAGACCGTTGATACTGGATTACGGTACTTGATACGGGTAAATGCTGGTTTTATTCGACCCCCTGTTTTAGAGAAGAAAGCGACAATAAAACTTCACATAATATTAGAATCTACTTTAGAAACTGTTTCTACGGTGTACAAGAATTCAAAGCATTATGTACTACTAAGGCACAGCACAATATTTGCTAGAATACATGTTAAAATGATCAATGCAATGTGTGTGTGAGTGTGTGTATTTCTATGTGTATGTGTGTTGTGATCTAATGTATTCTATCTGCAAGCAGACATGCAAATGTTTAAACAATTTTATATATTTTATGAGTAAAGCTAGTTGCGCCCCGCGGCCTTCTCGTTATCCCTCAGGAACCTTTTTCCGGGATAAAAAGTAGCCTATGTGTTAATTCAGGGTATAAGCTATATCCATTCCAAATTTCATTCAGATATGTTAAGTAGTTTTTGCGTGAAAGAGTAACAAACATCCATCCATCGATCCATCCATATTTACAAACTTTCACGTCAACTTTCAACTTTCATCACAACATACGCATACATAGAAATACACACACACACACACGCGCGTTACATTAGATCTTTTAAACATGTTTAGCAAATATTTTGCTGCGCCTTACAAATGAGAGAAACATTAAACATCATCAAATGAAGTCTAAAGAGCAAAAAACATAGTCTGAAGTTTCTGTATCAATAAAAAAATTGAATAGAAGTGGAATCAGTCCATACTGTAAGTTTCCATCTACGCTCTCACACTTTTCCATCAAAAACTAAAACCTTTCCAATACCACGTCCTTATCGCGTAACTAACCTCAAAAGTAACCCTTTACAACTAACACTTTTACCATTTCCTCCAATCAAACATCGTGAGTGTCACAAAAGTAATCGGGAATCGAACCCGTACCCTCGATTCTGATTCCGGGAGCATAGCGCCGGCCGCTCGGGGCGGTGCAAACAAATAACCCGAACCTGACTACAGAAATCGCTATGATTGAAAGCGCGGACCTATTCAGTGTATGGAATAGACATAGCAATAGACTTCAACAGTGTTTTATAGGAAACTTTGTTTTACGTTTGTTTGTCTATCTGACTGTCAAGACCTTTTATCTCAAGAACGCGTTGAAGTTGAAATTTATATCAAACACTTGGCTCTAGGGTCTCATTTAGCTGTCGAAAAGTCAACACGGTCAAAATATATAACTGTTTAAAATGCATATTTTGCAGTTTTACAAGGATATCAAAGGTATGGGCTACTTTCCGTTGACCAATAGAGTCATGAAATTTGGCAAGAAGCAAAGTCTTACAGCACATGTAAAGGAAAAAGTCTGAAAACACGTCTTGTACTTGTATCGTTTTCCTCATTACTAAGGGGTCATGACCCTCCACGAATTATTTTCTGGACGATCGGTTTTCATTTGTTTCGGTCTTCGGCAATGTGAATGGCCTCGTAGACGTTCTTATTGGCGGTGTGCCTCTTGGTCTCTTTTTAACGTTTTCCGTACTCCCAGTTCAGCAAAAGATACCCCCTCTGCGGGGTAAGGCCACAGAGACTAGACCCTAAAAGCAATGCCAAGTCCCATCCGTAATCGAGCCCCAACATCATGCTGGTCACGCTCGCAGCAGCGCGACACAAAGGCTTCAAATTTGCACGTCGCCACTCCGTTTACTCGACGTACAGCATTCATCGCATTCACGCGATGTATACGAAAAATTGCCATTATAGACCCGCCGGCATGACACCCCCTGTGTTGCCATTGTCGGGTTAGTTTTGGAAGTTACTGCGCGCTGAATGCGGGGCTTTTTATAGCTGGTGAAAATCAGTTCTTTGTTTCTTTTACCTACTCAAGTAACTAAAAACAAAATAAAATAATTGAATGAACATGCATAAAGATTTATTCTGTTGTTTTCTTTATCAGTGTAGCCTTTGACCACATTTCTTCTGATGTTACGTGACTATGTGGTCGAAGGTTACGCTACATCTCGATTGAAATCCTCAGATCTTCAACCGAAAAAACCTTGTTTAGCTTTTATATCGATAATGAACAATAATTTGTATGTTTATACTTATTACTTCTACATATGTAAGGTAAATTTAAAGGCAGAGATTTTAGGCCTAAGGTATAATAAGTACTTCAAGTTATCTTTAAAGGTGTCTATGACCTTTAAAAGTCATCATATCACACCAAATGGTAAAAAGTCTCGAAGACTACCACAGATAAGTTTTATTTGCTCTTACGTCTACAATAATCTTTGGAAAGGAAGCGGTTGACGATACGATACGATAGTGTCACACAAAGAAGCTTATTTCCGCTCTGACTGTACCTACAAAAGGCAACAATGGCTTTTCTACCCTTTGTACGAAGAATAACTTATTTTCAACCTTATTTCTGTTGGAAAAAGAGTTGAATTTGAAAAAGGGAGTGTTGCTGAAGTGTTTGAATAAGTGAATATCGAAGAAAATAAAAACTGAACAAACATAGCGATAAGGTTTTGTAAGGGCGCGAGGTCGACAGTCAATGACGGGTGTGAATGCCGTGATTAGTCATTTTAATATACGAAGATTATTTGCCTAAAATTTAGGAGCATCTGAGAAGACCAAGGTTGCCCCATTCATTTGACAAGTAACATTTAAGGCTCACGTAGGCTAGTGAAAAACGCGTCATTTCCTAAACTTTGCTTTTTTCTTTTCGGTAAATTGTTAAATACCGACCTTGTTCATAGTTTACTATTCGTTTCCGATATTATTTTTACGTGTTGGGGTTTTCATTAAAATTTTGTAAGACACAATGTTAATATTCGTGAGTCACCATAACTGATCTACAACTTAGGAACAAAAAAAAGAAAAAAACTTTATCATTGTCAAAATTTCACATCCAGTACACCTTTATAGCATTTTGTGCATATTGTGTTTTCCTATTAACATTGAACTTTATCGATGTCCATGATTAACGTCTGGCTTATTTTGTGTTAAACTAACATATTAGAAACCCTAATAAATAAAATTACCTACTAAACAACCAACACAAAGCACAGGCCCTTCTGCACGCTTCTCTTTGTCGGACGGAAGAGCACCAGCAAAAACCGACGTGGCGCGATAACAGCAGACAATAGGCACCTAGTGTATTTAACAATGGTTCGTTTGTGACGATTCTTCGCATAATGGCGGGTGCAAAACGCTCGGTAATTCGATAGAGGCCGCTGTTGTAGTGAACTGTAGGCGTGTAATTGAGTTACCTACGCGGTGTTTGGACCTTCTGGTTTTGTGCGTGTTGTTTGCGCGTGGCTTAATTAGCTTGCTGTCTTAACTTAAACTTAAGTAGTGTAGCGTACATGCAGATAGTGGTGGAAACTGGAGACATTTTGTCATTGAAGTTTTAACAGTGCGAAAGACAAAATTAGCGACTTTAGAGGAGAGACAAAAAACCGAGTAAACGACTGAAGGACTGAACTTTCTCTCATCCCTAGTATTAATTTCAATTCGTACTCAACCTTTTAGAAAACATCGTAAATAAGTTTTGTCATAAATCTAGAAGCTTCAAAAGTCTGTTTACAAATGACGTCAACAAAGCAGCACTAAACGAGCCAGATTTTTCTATTCACTACGTTATGTTGGGTGCAAAACGTTCGGTAATTTGCTTGAGGCGCCTTTATTGCGAATTGAAAGTGTGGAGCGCTTCTTTTACTGGGTAAATAAAAGTACACACAACCAAAAAGCGCTTCACACTTTTTGAATTAACCATTATATCGTAACTAGTACTACAAGTCAATTTAATTATTTTATATTTTTCAGTGCGCCTTTAAAGTGTTTTTAAACTATACATTTTTATTTAAATTTTAAATACAAAAATCTTACATATCATCTTACAAAAATCTGTGCTATTTTTTTTAAGTATGTAGGTATTTTGTTTACGGACGTTATTATTAACCTATCTATCTACGGTTTGCCCTTCTAGGGATAGAATTTTGACACACAAGCTCCATAGAAGTATAATAATTGTAATACTTTGGACATTATAATGTCAAAAATCTATTTCTAGTGGTACGAACTGTGGTTAATTATGTTATTAATTTTCAGCGTTAAACACTTAAAACATAAAAATCACAGTTAATCAAAAATAGGTAGATATAGCGTAAAATCGGACATTTTTAATTACTTACAATCATATTGGGAAGAATGTATTGTTAATTCCAGTAATATTTTGGAACTAATGCAGTTTGGAACTAGTCGAATCGGTATACCAGGCGTTTTAAGATATGCTTCTGACGAATCGAACGCCTTTGTTCTACTTCTTGTTTTTTTGTTTCTATTGCGGGTTTTATTTTTGGCTAGTTACTGCTTCTGATTTCATCAGGTGTCGTTTAAACCATTCGCCTGTAACTACTTACAATCAACGGTGGGCAACGATTCCCAATAGCAACCCTACCAACCATGTGACGGTTGCCTTACTTAAAACACAAGGTAGTTATTAGAAAATCCTAAACTAAATTGACATGTTTCCGCTACCCTTCACAAAGTTGAAATGAGAAATGTAGGTAGAAATGAATCTGTCCATAATTCTATTTGTGATAATTATTTTAGGTACCCCCTATTCATGCAAAGTAATGTATGTATTTCTATACATGTTTGGTCAATGGGGGTGGAATCCTCCCTTTGTGGAACTCCTAAGCAGTTCCGCGCGATGGCACAACGATCGCTTCGATCAACGCGAGCGGCTCACAAAGAGTTCATAAGCATACGCGGATCCCTAATCGGATGAAAGTATAAAAGTCCCGCCGCTCCCGTTGTATCGGCACAGTGGGATGTAGATGCTGGGACACTGGAAGGAGCAATTGCATAAACAAGATCTTAAAAGCTGCCATACCCTAGTCTGGTAAAAACGTTGAAATACCATGCTGAATAAATCTTAATCAAATTTGTGTGGGGATAGTTCGAACCCTGAAGAAGGACCAGGGTATAAGCTATCTCCATTCCAAAAAATAATGGCCAAAACGGACCCGAAGTCGTATGAAAACGATTTATATACGATAAAAAATTTAATTTTTTGCCTATTAAGATTATACAAACGATATTTTAAAGAAAGTGTAGAAAAAAAAGATATTGATTTTTTAACTTCGGAGTTTCTTATGACATTTTTTAACTTACACGATGCTTGGATGTTTTGAACGCACTCCGCATTTTCTTTTTCATTCCGTTTCACGCTTTGGAAGTCGGCCCTACTTAAATTAAGTCATTATAATCAACATTATTTACCAAATATGAACAAAAACTAATCCTTTTAACCTATGTACCAGCAAATTTACTGTCACTGTCAAGTGACATTGACAGTAACGAACATTTTTATACAAAATATTGCATTCAGGTCCAGGGCAGTATGAAAAGTGACCAATGTTCTGTCATTCAGATCCGTTCAGTAGTTTTTGCGTGAAAGAGTAACAAACATCCATCCAAACTTTCACGTTTATACTATTAGTAAGATTATGTTTTATATCACAAAACTATGTAATCTACTTTAGTAGGTAACTATTTAATACATAACCAGCTACGAAAAAGATTTTTTCTTTTACATTTTCATAGCCAAGTTACGTTACAAGACTAGCATTGCAGCGCAGCTTTCGAGAGTTGGAAGATTGTTAATTTTTTTTTTTTTGTTTTGTTATGGCGTCACACGATTAGTGTATTTGCCAGTGTCATGTATAAAATATTTCAAACTCAGAGAGTTGAATCAAGTTTAAATGATGATGATGATGATGATGATGAGATGATGGGATGAGGATAGTGTTTAAGTAAAGTAGTGGAGCTTTACTTAAACTTTAAACGGACTTTTTTGGAGCAACTAGAAAAGTCACTTGCTCAACTTTATTTCAATTTCCTACACTCGTACACATTAACGAACACATAATGGTTAATAATCCACCAATATTACACATTATCACTCGAAGAAACACAAGTTTTGGAAATAAAAACAAAATTTTCACGTTGACAATTCGATTGCCGCCAAAAAAGTAGATTGTTAATTGTTCGATATGTTGCAAAAACCAAATAAAAAATAATTTCAAATATAAAAGTTCTAAAAAGATTTGTTTAGATTCTTGCAGTGCTGGCCGCCAACAACGATTGGGAACACTTAAAAATAAATTAAGGCACATTAGCATGTTAACGCATCTAGTAGTGCTCGTGTTGCAGCTTGATAGACAACGGCACAGTCCCACAAAGTGACCAAGTTACGCCACAGTGCCCGTGAATGGGACGATCTAGTATGAATAAAAAGACAGATATTGGGCCCGCGCGGGACGCGGCTTAGCTTTTGAGGCTTTACCGCGATTACGTTTGCGGATGGGCTTACTTGTACTTAGATAGGTACTTACCTACCTAAAATTATGTTAACATTCTTTCGAAAAATATGGCATTATGAGTTCGTCAGAACAATATTTTCCTTTTGGAGTCTTTAAGCCAAGAGTGTATAGGTAGGTGTGTGGCTACGTAAACATGTTCCATCATCGACCAAGTTTTCACTTACCATCAGATGAGATTGTGGTCAAATGCTTGCCTAATATAAATAAAAAAGACAGTAAAAAGTTTGCAGTAAGTAATTGGTAAATTAAAGCAGCAAGCAAATATAAAAAAGCAAAGTAAGCAAACAAAGCAAAAAAGCAAAAACACGCATAAAGCACGCGCGCGTTAAGCGTAAGCTTAGTATAATTCGAAAAAACTAAAAAAAATTTTCATTGCCACATATATCATATCATTCCATATTTTCACCACAAAGAATACATGTTTTATAACTATACTACATATTTTATTTTATTCGTTTCAGGAAGACTAACGACTTTCACATCAAATAATTAGAACTCTAATCTCTCTTTTTCGCTTTTTAACATACCAAACTAATTACCAACATTTCTCAAAATCGACTGCACTCTGTACACTTTTCTTCCCTTCTAAAACACTTCCTATTCGATTAAAACATCCCCAGATAGACTCCCTTACTTCCTCAAATAGCTATTAACTCCCCGAAGCAATTGACCAATCCCCACGCAAACAAAAGGGTCTCAACCTCAAACATCGCACAATATAGATCTTGTTTCCCCCGAAGAATGCCGACATAAATAATAGCAGTAAATAAGAGTAAAATATTGAAAAGTGTCATGGCGGGCAGAAAGGCGCGCGAAACTTTATATCCTTGGGTTTCCGGCCGCCAGCGCGCCAAAATGGCAGAACGGATATTCGTATATCGGGATTTGGAGCGCAGACCGATTGCCCCGTGCCGAACTATGGTGCTGAGCTGAGAAAAAAATACGACTGGCTGCCGCTGGGAACAATATTGAAGTTAAGAAGTTTAGCCAAAAGACCAATTATTATGGACTACCTATTATGAATTATTAGGACAAAAAAAGCAACGTAATTTATCTAAAGGTATTAAAAATAGACCTAATAATAAACTTATTAAATCAGCTCCCGATGTGAAACTTGCCAGTTAAAGCTTCCAGTTAGTCAACAGATTTCTAGCCATTGCGCATAGTGCTTGAATATCTAGGCCATTATTGTTTGAGCTGAAATATCCCCGGGCCTCAGCTTACTCGTCTGTTTCGTTACGCGCATTTCAATTTCTTTCTTTTTCTTTTCCAGCCCAAAGCGAAACTTTTTTATTCTTATTCGTTCAATTCACGTGCCGTGGTCTGCCCAAAGTTCATTTGGATGATACTCCTATGTCAGCGGTTTTAAGTTCAATAAAAACGATGCAAAACTTTAATTAAAACCCCTGAAACGTTTATACAAAAAAATACAAAAAAGTTTGTACAATCATTTGCACTTAAAAACAAAACGATATTATCTATGGCCCTATTCGATGGCCGGAATCGCAGGGGAGCGCGCGGCAGATTTGAAATTGGAACCAAATAGGCGTTAAATGGCGGCGTGCGCTGTCATAACGTCATTTGGCGTTCATCAGCGGGCGAAACAGCATCTCCGTTTGGTGCACGTTTTATTAGCGTAAGGAATAGCGGGGCACAGTGACTCGGAAATTGAGATTTGCATCGGGGAATATACCGGGCGGTGATTGCATTTTCTTTGCAGCTGCAGCGTCATTTAATTTCGCTTGAGGCTGAGACTGGGGCGCTTGGTTTAGCTAAATTTGTGCTGTGTCTCTAATTTTCAGTCTAGTCTAGGCGTCAACATTTAGATTAGCCGAGAGCCTGACTACTTCTTTCTCTAGCAGTAATTCTGCTGAGTTAACTGGATTAAATAATATCATCATATCAGTTTTTTATTAAGTAATAAAAAATGGAAACGCGTACGTACCTTTGAAGGTATGGCTTTTAGGGATTGACGTAATTTGGCCGCATTTTAGGCATAGTGCAGAGACAAAGACTTAGAAGCATGTCGAATAATGTTGAATGCCTCTTTTAGCCTCAATATGATTAGGTACAGTACATACAGATTATTTCTATAATTTTAAAACTTTCCCTTAGTTTAAATGTTATCAAACCTTACCAGTAACTAAAATGTTTCTTCTATAGTTTTTGTCATCATTCTGTTAAGTTTCCACTACTAGGATACTAGTCTTCTCTCAGAGAGTATGGGCCATGATTTGCCGCGCTGGCTCAGAGCGAGTTATAGTTTTTAATTATCTAAAGCAAGATCGTATTGATTTTCCAGAATACCCAACACGCAAATAAATCGCGGCTTCACGAAATAAAATTCAAATGAATCGCATTGAGAATGGAATCACAATTCGGGTGATAAAGGCGAATTCTCTGGTAGCCATCAGCCAACCTCATTACCTTTCGTATAAAACGTGACGCCGCGAGGTTTTCTTATAAATTTCATTACCCTAAGATCGATTCTGAGTCGAGAATGTGGCCCCTACTCTGAGTGAATGAATCTCTTTTCTTTCATCATTGGAGTAAAAGAATAAAATTTAAAAACACTTGAGTTTCGTTCTGAATCCCTAAAAAGAGGTTCGATACAGACTTCAACTCTTTGGTTTTAGTAAAAACAAACGATGTGAATCTACCGAAAACTGTAGGAAAACCTCATGATAAAACTATATCGGACGTAATAGGTAGTTAATCCAATTACTTATCAAGAAGACTCAGGGCAAGATAAAAGTTTTAACAAATTCAGTAGTTCCCGACAATTTGTCCCGAAGGAAACATTTCCATCATTTTTGAATTTCAATTTGTTTTCGATAGTTCACGGCGAATAAGCATTTGGTTTCGTCGCGACGAGGTCTTGGATACGAGACAATTTAATTTGTACAAAATGTATTGAGCAAAGAGTTTTGATTTAGGTGGGGTTGAGATGAAATTTAGATAAATACGAGTTTTTCTTATTATATCTTTGATTTCGTTTTTTTTTTGTACAGTAATAATATTTTTTTATAACTAGGCTGTATTGTAACCACACTTTTTGTACATTACAACAAACTTAATGTTTTACTAGAAACGCTCACCGGGCCATGAAACATGTACACTTTTTTTGTACTGTTACGATTTTGTTAGCTACTACTTATTAATTACTGAGTTAACAATTTTTGTTATTGCATTTTCAATTCATGCTTCGATTGTTTTCTCTTTTAAATAGCGCAGCTCCACAGAAGTGACTACTATCAGCCATGCTAAATTTCCGGTGTTTTTTTAGTTCTAACTCACTACGCTTGGATTGGATTGAACATTTTCACTCGAGTGAGGCTTCTAGAACGACATGATGGGTGGTCTGCTGCAGATTTTTTACTAGAGGGTAACTACACAAAAGCTATCTAGGCGAGTACTAGATGAATGCTCTACCACCAAGCCCGGTTTTCATCAAGATATTTTCCTTCGCCGAAAAAGCTCATCGCATTATTCGAACCCACGACCTACGTGTTGCAGCCCGACGTTACAACCACAAAGCTACCACCGACCGCTTCAAAAAACGTAAAATTAAAAATACAATTACGATCGAACAACTCTTAAGCACACCCCTAATAGGATTAAAAAGTTAATTATACGACAAATTGACGGCAAACGTCGTCGCTCTAAATGCCACTCGAGCGAGTCAACAAGCCGTAGAGGAATTAAATAAAGTGGATATTAAGTAAGTTTGTTTTATTTATAGAGAAAATTGTACGGTGGTGGTATGATGGAAATGAAAATAAGGGTAGACTAGGTCAAACATTAAATTTTAATTTTAATAACATACTTAACACTAGCGATGTTACGAGTCGAATAATTCTACAACTCGAGTGACTCGAGTTGACAAATTGGCTCACAGCGCCAAACGAGTTATATACTCTTACTTCTGCATTCGAATTTCGACCATTGACGGAACGAATCAGTTTCACACGAGTTAATTTAATACGCAGAACGCTACTCGAGTCAACTCGATTAAAATTACTCTACTAAATATTTCATCTTTACATCAAGACGATAAGTATTATAACCCCAGGGTTGTATCGACTCTATACACCACACTGTCACAAATTCACAATCCCTACCCTACACAGATTAAATTATCAGTTGCCATCCCAGTGTTGCCAGACGTATAATTCTCCCGGTCTGTTTGCGTAACACCGAACTAAGATTAAACGGGTGATAAATAAATACTTAACGTCTTAATCCATTTGCCGGAGACGATCTAATTCTGTGATATAAGAAATGGGAAGAAAGGAGCGCCACAATGAAGATCGCTTTGGTATGCGGAACAAATGATTTTGATACTTTTTGGAACAATTCAAAATTAATCTACTCGTTCAATTCGTTCATGTCATCATTCATCGTCTTAGGTTCATACAGATTGATTATTTTATAGCCTTTCTTATACCGACTATAGAAATGTGCTGCACCTATCGTTGAGTTCAAGCAGTCCCTCTTGGAAGTCTCATGTGTGGCTGCCGGAACATGGTTATGACCCTATCCAAGTGTAGCGTAGCGCTATACACTAGCCCTGACTACAATACATTTATCTACGGTCGCAAACGAAATAATCGTAGTACATTCTCAAAACTCGAAACACGTGCGGCCAAAAAACTTCTAACAAGAAACAAAAAGTAAACAAATGATTATATCCATAATATCAAAACGTTTTTTACTACTACGTTTTGGTTGATAGGTGCTATTGTATTGCCACCACAATCTTTCGAGTGTTAAATTAATTTCGATCACTGAGAAAGGAACTTCAATAAAGAGGGCTCGAAAAATTTGCAAAAAATCGTAACAATCTCTTAGTTTGTATTGTCAAAGATAGAAATGCAAATTATCATAGATTGAATCCAGAAATAAATATAATTGAAACCTGTAGTCCAACTTTACAGAACTAAACCCATTTTAAATTAAAACACAAGGTACAGTGAAACTTAAATGAAGCCATCCTTAGCGTTCCACTTTAAAGCGAAAATTTTCCTCCAAGAATAAGAAGTAATAAGCAGTTTTCTTTCGCGCCAAAATTGTCTCCCATAATAGCGTCGGCGGGAAGATAGCGTTCCAGCCATAAAAAGAGATAAACGACCTTACTCTCTATTATTTTTACACTTTAACAAAGGCAATGTGTGCACCTGCCTTTGTCTCTTTCTAACCCGTTGGTTAGAGACTCTTCTGTCTCGGATTCGAGTGAAAAACAAAAATTTGTCCCCCGCCCCCACCCTCCGCTAATGTTCGTTTCGTGGCAAAGGAGAACCGGGCAGAGAGCCTTAATAATTTACTTGGAAAACTTCATACAACATGTCAATTAAAATTTTATTATCCCCAATTTGAGCGCACTCGAACGTGTACGGTGAGTTTATTAATACCTATTTTAATAATGTTCGTGGTTTATAATGAACCGTAATTTTCATTATTGCGCCTGGTAAGACTTGGCTTATTTTGACGATGATCAGGTTTTGTCTCTATAGTTTAATAATATTGTTCTACAGTACAGCCTATATGATTTACAAATGTGAAAAGTATAATAAATGGAAAATCTTTACGAAACCGAATTGATAATGCCATAAAACTCGCATAAAAACGAGAATAGGCTACAAAAAAATTTATTGCTCGACAGTGTGAGTGCGACCTCTTTGTTGTCATTGTGTTGCCATTCTGCGGTGACAATAGCGCGCTGTTTTGGCAAGAGAAAAAGGCGGGAACGGCGTTATCATCGGGCGCCATTACGGGCGGCTTATCAGCGCCGCTTCCGCGCAAGACTTCGCCCCTTTTTCTTTTACGGTCACGTCTGGGACCGCTCAGGTGGAGATAGCTGTTCTACGTGCTTGTTTTGAGGTGAACTTTTGTTTTATACATATTTTCAGTAACGAAATAAAGTGATTTAATCTTGATTGAATGTGACCTTTCGCTTTTATTTTCGTGCGTATCGCGTGTACCTGTCTAAGTGTATAGATAGGTACTAACAATTGTAGATTCCCGGCACACGTAGGTTTCACCAAATCGTTTCAAATATTTTCATTAAATAGGAAAGCTTTCTCTGAATCTGCTTCTAGAAGAAAATAAGTTTTAGGTTTTTTCAAGTAGGTACCTACACAGAGAATAGGGAGTAGGGAGCCATATCATACATGAGCGAGTGTAATCTACCTTTGTCAGCATCTACATATTGTCAAACGTACTAGCCCATTTAGGAATTTTACAAAAATAATGTTTTACATATTTTTGATAGTAAAATAAACACAGTCATCAAATCTGTATTTGAATATATAGTTTTTATTCAATTTTAATTATCTAAGGTAATGAGTGATAAGTATGTAAATAGCGCTGATACCCTTTTTCTCAGCATTTTATCAGGTATTGCTACTTCAAAAAAGCATGAAATTACCATTTTTAACGCAAAAAAGCAAACAAAATTGTCAAACAAAGTCGAACTTCCTTCATTATAACATCTCCTTGTTCAGCACAAACCGTCGACTTGCGTTAAATGTTCACTAAATACTCCATTGGAGTCGTGAAAATGAAATATAAAAAGTGCTTCCAATAAACAGGATCATTAGGGGTGACGGGTGAGGCGCGGGCGGGCCGCTGAATGAGCTAATTAAGGCGGCAAACGAAAGAAAACCCGAAGAAAAGCTGAGAAAACTCGGGAAAACAAGAATATTCCGGGGAGGAAGCAGGGCCGAACTGTGGGGCTGTATTATTTATTCTATATAAAAATGAATCGCAATATGTGTTGGTAAGCGCATAACTCAACAACGCCTGGACCAATTTTGCCAATTCTTTTTTTTTAATGTTCTTTGAAGTCCAAGAATGGTTTTTACGTCGAGAAAATTTCAAATAATTGCCGGGAAAACCCTAAAAACTGCCCTTTTCTTTTTCCCATACAAACGTATTCTAACTAAAATGTAGAGTCAATTTGAACTTTATTAACATACCTTAGAGTTCAAGTGTTCGTGGAGAGGTTCCGGGAAGGCAAAACAATTGAGTGATGTTAGTATCATATAAATATTTATGTCTAATTTCAATAAAAGTAGAGATCTTTACTAAAACTCCAATAATGTGTGTATTATAATTTTTAATGATTTTATTGTTAAATACCCGTGCGAAGACGGGGCGGGCCGCTAGTTTATTCTATAATTTCAAGGTAGAGTTTGACCACATGTCACGTGATAAGTGACGTCAGTCGAAGGTGTTGCCACGCTACGATTGGTCTGTGAACTAGTTGTCAAGTGGGGCTGCTGAAATGGAATACACTGTTATGGTGTGTGGCGACTAATTTCACCTTGAATTTGATCTTCATCTATACAAGCGAGCATTATAGAAAATGCTCTACTACCAAGCAAAACTATCTATTATGTTTTTAGAACCAGATATCTCTGTATTTCTCTCATTTCAGAGCAGTGGTATTGAAGGTTTATTAGGTAACAATAACCAGTGTTGTTCAAATATCTAAAATGTTTACCCCAACGCCATCACTGGAACAGTTCACTCGCTGCGAAATTACAAAACGAGACCGTAACATGTCACGGGGTTATATTTCCCCCCTATTTTTCGCAACCTGATCCGGCCCTGCGTTAAGACAGGGTCCGCGTTTCCACTGAATGGTCCACTAACAAACTCTTTCACAAAACACAATAATTACTTTAAGCCCCGAATAAAAGTGCTTTCTTCGCGGGCGGACACAAGCGCGTTGATTTCACCTTAACACCACTTCAGTTTTATTACGTTTTTCTGACTTGGCGAGCACAAAGAGGTATCTCTCTTTATTATTGGACGTTTAAATGCTGAGTCTTCTCTTGTTTTGAGATAATGGTTAATGGTAGGTAGTAGATATGTACGTAATATGTATAACAGAGTAAAGTATAAATAGTGTTAAGTGAAGGAAGCATTTTGATGAAACCATAGTTTGGTGGTAATGGTGGTTTGGTGGCATTTTCTAGTGCTGCCATCCTCATTAGCCATCTAATAATATAGTAGGACTAGCTGTTCCCGCGGTTTCACCCGCGTGGGCTACAGTTTCCCCTTTTTACCCCTTTAGCGGTTGAATTTCAAAAAATCCACTCTTGCAGTCGCACTACACACACAGCCAGCAGCCTCACTTGAGAGCCAGTTCTCAGTCCAGGTGTAGCGTGGCGCCATCTTCGACCACATCGTCACATAACATCAGGTGACTTGTGGTCCAACGCTACCATGTAATTAGTAAAAAAAAAAACCTTTACACCCCTATTGTCCCCTATGCATAAAGACAAACATACCCTCGAAATTTCAAGTTTCTACGACCAGCGGTTTAGGCTGTGTGTTCATCATGTTCATCAGTTAATCAGGACTTTGATTCTTATACAATTATATAGAAGGTGGCAACTCTAGGCACAGCAATTTTTCGTATAATGCGGTCTAAAAGCCGACTAAAACTAAAACTAAATTGACTAAATTCATAGTTCTTACTTCTTCAATGCGCTTCGTTTAAAGAAATGTAAAAGAGTTGGACGTTTGTGTGTTTATTTTTATAAACTTCGGCGCTGTCAATTTACATTTTCATAGAGTCTTCTCTTTGCTTGTAAATATTGTAGACTGGTATTGCCCCGCGGTTTCCCGATGCCCATAAAAACCATCCGTTTTACGGGATAAAAATCCACTAGCCTAAATGTCACTCCGGCCCACAGCAACACGACGGTTTTATAATATATGCCTCCCAGCTGTAGCATAGACTACAAATTATCTCGTTAAAGCATCCTATGTCCTTTTTTCAGAACTCAGACTATCTCCATACCTACCAAGAAGTCATGAATCTGTCGCCAAGCATTTATCGGTGTGTGCCGGAAGCCTCACTTGAGAGTGAGTTCCCAATTCAGGTGTAGCGTGACACCACCTGGACCATATCATCACTTACTAGAGCTGGCAGCTACCTCGGACAAAGAATTAGTCTAGCTATTCAAAGGGGGAACGCTGCCAGTATCTTCGGAACCTTGCCTAAAGGGACTCTTTATTTATTAAGGTTTTAGTTTTAGGTTCACAATGTTAATGTTAAATAAATTTTTGTTACTTATATTATGTACCTATATCTAACATCAGGTCTTGTGGTCAAAAACTAGTCAAATTTCAAATTTAAAATTTCAAAACTTTTTTATTTAATAGGATACATTGTGATCACTTTAAAACGTCAACTTAAAACTAGCTACGCCTATTCCAACCTCCTTACGCCGGCAAAAGAACAGGCAAGAAACGCCCGGCAGGTAATTTTTTTGGCGCGATCACATTGACAATTTTATTCTTATTTGATTGAATTGGAGCAAGTTCACTAAAATCCCAAGCTTTTTTTTTTGTCATCTAATAGTCCGATATTTTTTAATTAGTTTTACTAATAAGAAGATTTCTCTTGTTTGGTTGTACACATTGGGATATGGGAACACGAATATTAACGAGTTGCGGGATCACAACCAAAGCAGACCAGACCCCACAAGCAGCACCCGTTCACGTAGTAAAAAAAAGATCTAAAGGTGTCAAAACTTGAAAAGGTATAAAGAGAGTAACTTTCACATTTATAATATTAAAGTTTGGATTTAGAAGATGTACCTAAGTGGGAAGGTAAAAATCGTGCATTACTTAAATATTACCACCAACCAAAGCCCTAGCAAATGTAATGAATCACGTCAAACTTTAAGCAGTTGCTAATGAACCTGCCCAACTTATCGCAGCTCCGCACTAAGTACCTAGCATAACCAGTTAATTCAGATTTAATTCATTAAACAACTTGTTATAAACACGTGTTAACTGTTTACAGACTTCGACTTTACAAGATGTTGGGACACGGATGTAGGATGAGAGCGTGGTTGATACTGGATGTGTCAGTTTATACCAAACTCTACGTTACACTGGACAGGGGACTGGCTCTCAAGCACTGATAGGTACGTGAAGGAATGATAGTTAGTCTCTTCAATTTAGGTATTTATCTAATTGTGACTAAAATTGCGTGTGCGTGCGTGTGTGAAACTATGGGAATGGGTGACACCGCGAGGCACAGCTTGTTTGGTATTTAGTTACGAACATTAAGTTGTAAAAGAGGACATAGCGTGGAAATTCTGGTATATAGCTGGTGATAGGTACGTATAAATACGAGTACACCATGCTGTCTCTGTGTACCTATAGTGTGTGTGTGTGTGTGTGTGTGTGTGTGTGTGTGTGTGTGGCTGGATGCCAATTGCCACATTTTCTTGAACATTTTTAACATCTAAGTAGATAGTGTTTGACCATAACTAACCACAAGTTACATCACTGATGTTAAGTGACGATCGAAGGTGGCATCACGCGACGCCACAAGTCACGTACCGACGGAAATCATGAAACTGTAGACGCTTCCAGCGTAACCCAGATCGTTGTACCGCGAAATTTCTCGCGATGCGGCTGCCTCGCGAATCACCGTTCCATCTAAATTATTGTGCAAGTTGCGAACTAATCTCAATCAGCGCAGCCGCAAGTTGTTCAATAAAGCACGCTTATCTCGCGGCTCATAAATATGGGATAATGAAGCGATGATAGCTCAGTGCTAGTGACGTCAGCTTGCAACCCGTAAATCCTGGGTTTGAATTAGTTCTTTTTTATATTATACATCTGGATGAGAAGACGAGCAAGTAGCCCGCGTGATGGTAAGCGTCACGCTATCCCATTACAGTTCAGTGCCACCTAGAAGTTAGAAAAATATCTTCGCGGCAATGCACTGAGCTCGTCACTCTCGAGTTATTAAATTAGGTGAAGAAAAACATCGTGATGAAACAATAGTAGTATTATTAGCAAGGACATCATGGTGGTGGGGTAGATACTTTCTCGTGCTCGGTTGATGGTTATATACTTAGTTTTTTTTTTGTTTTACTTCTTTCTTACAATGTAGCGTTTGACTACAAGTCACCTGATGTGGTCGAATGTGGCGCCACGCTATACCTGGATTGGGAACTGGCTCTCGAGTAGAACTGTCGGAACACACACCATAACTCGAGGTGGTAACAAGCCAGACGAGCATTAGAAAATGCCCTGCCACCAAGCTTTTATGGTTATGATGTTTGTTTATAGTTACCACATTGTTCAAAATCTGACGTCTTGAGAGCCAGCTCCCATTCCTGGTGTAGCGTAGCGACATCTTCGACCACATCGTCACTTAACACGAGGTGACTTGTGGTCCAAACGCAACACTGTAAAAAAATATAAATAAAAAAACGCTAAATCTTAGACGTTGATGAACTCTCAAGATTCATTCCTTCCAGCATCAGGCACTAGGTACTACTGAGCCATCTTCGCTTTCACACAGCAACAGAATGAATTGTCCTAAGTAAATACCACAAATCACTCCAACCACCATCACCCAGCCTCCCAATAAGCGATCAGCTAGATGTTATCTGCATTCAATCTCCTGGGAAGCGCTAATCACCACGACTCGGCGATGGGAGATAAAAGTTAACCCATCAACGTTAATTAGACTGTCTCGCGGTTATGGCGCGTGATAAGGCGCAAAAGTAATTTGTGACGAATAGAATTGAATCGCATATTGCCACAGAATACTTGGTAGTATAGGATATTATACACAGGGCGGTAGTTAATTTGATTCAGAAACGACTTGACCGAGTTGAATTTAAAAAGGGAAAAACCAGAAGCACAATAATAATTTTATTGGCAATTTTGTATAGGAATCGTCAAAACGACTCCATAAATACATCCTACAATGATCTTGAGATTTCGGTGAAGAAAAACATCGTGATGAAACCATAGCTTGGTGGTACAGCATTTTCTAGTGCTCGCCGAGCTTCTGTCGCCAAGCACCTATTGGTGTGTTCCGACAGCCCCACTTGAGAGCCAGTTCCAGAACCAGGTGTAGCGTGGCGCCATCTTTAACCACAGAGTTTTTAGTTCCATAGCATCAGATGACTTGTCGTCAAAGGCTACCCTTTAACTAGTAAAAAAAAGCAGTCTTAGCTTTAAGTTTTTTGGCGGACATTTCATTTGTTTTAACAATTCATTTAAATTTTAATCAAATACTATATCCAAGAATGCTCAACCAACCTGTTAAGAGAGAAATGAATGATTTTACTATTAATATCATTAAGACATGTCTAGGAAAATACTGAAAAATGATACATCATCATCGTCTTTATCGGCATCATTTGTGTACGTTTTCACTGCACAATACGACATTGTCTGCATGTTTTTATGACCAGCGACTGGCGTGTGATCAGCCTTCTTTCTTTATTTTAACACCAATAGGTTAGGGCACTTTAAATGAAAAATAAACACATCAATTTCAAAACCCCGTTTTATTTTCAACAACAATAAAATTAATCTGATACAACATTGGCAACAAAATATACAAATACACCCTAAAAATAGAATATTCAAATAAACCCTAATAACAAAATATAATATGTGCGCGCATTAAAAGTACTTAAACCACTAAAAACTAGCTTCGATAAATTGCATCACAGCGGAAAGCTTGCAGCCTTGTTTTTTATACAACTCGCGAGCAGGTTCTGAGGATGACGTTAAGCGCCACGCCTGCCTGTAAAAATTGCAGTGCCAATAGAGCTTTGCAATGCCAGGTTCTGCATTCTTCACCCTTACATATCAGTGTTATCTTTTTGAATTTCTTCCAATACCTTTGGTCTTTCTCCATGTAATGTTTATGGTCAAGCAATCTATACTAATATCTAGGTAAAATTGTTTTCAAGTATGTATGTTTGTATAATCTTGTGGAAATCTCCATGCGGGTGAAACCATGAGGCGCTGCTAGTTTTTTAAATTAAATAACTGAAAGTAGACGATGTGAAAGTCAATGGCGTCGATTGTGATGTACATTTTCTAAAACAAAACCAACTTGACAGGTCAAAAAAAAATGTTAGAAAAGGACTAAAATACTTTCAGGCCTGTCAAAATTACTTTAGCGTTAAGAAATGCACTTCACAATCGTCGATTAAATTTCTGCCATGATCCCTAAATAACTCTGATGGTTATCCAAACCCTTTGACCGTTGCGTTTAAGTAAAATGTTCATACATCCTAAGAGTTAACAATAAAAACGCGATAGTTTGTGAGTATGTATGTATAAATGTTTATTGCTCTTTCACGCAAAAAATACTAAACGGATTTGAGTGAAATTCGGAATGGAGATAGCTTATACCTTGAATTGACACATAGGCTACTTTTTATCCCGGAAAAAGGTTTTTGTGGGACAACGGGAAGACGCGCGGACGCAGCTTGTTATTTAATAATAATAATAATAATGCCCGCACAATCACATACATAGGCTCTGACCCCTAACTAGGTTTCCCTGTATCGAGGGTATCAGAAACTACGAGGATCGGGGATCCACAACACCCAGACACAGAACAAATACTTGCGCTTTTTTTTTCAATGCACAATGTCCGTAGCGGGAATCGAACCCGCGACCTCACGCTTCACAGTCGGCTATCCGCCCATTGCGCCATATCAGTCGTCAAATATTTATTACTAGGATATTTCCATTTACACTGTAGTGCAGTGACTTTCATTCTTATTATGCATTAAAATAAAACATTTGTGTCTAGGCTAAAGTAACCCTTTGCCTTCGCTGTTGGTTCGCGATCAGTCTTTGCTCAGGCGACAGTGTTTCACCTCGGAACCTCTTGTATCTGAAACAAGACAATAAAATAATTTAATACTATCACACATATGTGAAAATGCATAGATGGATGTTTATTGCTCTTTCACACAAAAACTACTGAACGGATTTTAATGAAATTGGGGGGGGGGGGGGGGGGAGATAGTTGGAGAAGGACATAGGATACATTTTATCGCTATAAAGTGTAGTCCACGCGGGTGAAACAGGGGCGCAACTAGTAGTATTATAAATTAGAAAGTCTGAGTGTTTGCTTCTTTGTCACGCTGTAAAAGCTCAACGGATTTGATTGCAATTTGGAATGGACATAGCTTATATCACATATAGGCTACTTTTTATCTCTGAGAAGGGTTCTGGAAAGGAGAACCGCGTGTGTAACCGCGGGACGCAACTCGTATTTAAATAAATATTAAATGCAGTTCGTTGGTAAGGCGCATCACTTGAAAATGGCTGGACCGATTTATTATGAATGTTTCAATTTTTTTTTATGGACGAGAAACTGGAAAATAGGGGTAAACATTTCAACAATAAAGTAGAGCTCACATCATATCGTAGAAGTTCCTCTGATCTTGCGAGAGAGATGGTTTTGTCTCCTTCAAGGCGCTGTCTATGTCTCCCTGGTACACTACTACTGACTCCATCTCCTTGCCCTCGCCGGTTTCCTGCAACGACAAGAATTTTATTGCACTTAATCAAATATGTAGATACCATATTACTTTACATTGACTTTCATGCATTTTTGTATGAAAATTTTAGTTTCGTGTAGTTACTGTAAAGCGACGGTGGCCGAACGGTAACACGTGCGACTTACAAGGCGCCGATACTGAGTTCGAATCCTCTCGGCCCGCACCTATGACTTAATAAGTTATGGGCGGATTTGTTATCGCTCAAAAACCGTGAAAGACGACATCGTGAGGAAACCGGCATTACTAAGAACTGCAACATTCAAGGGCATGCGACATCTACCAACCCGCACTGGGCCCGCGTGGTAGATTACGTCCCATACTCTCTCTCTCTCTCTCTCTCTGAGAGAGAGAAGGCCAGAATCCCAGCAGTGGGAACGTAAAAGGCTGATGATGATGATGACCGCTAGGGGTTTTTAGTCAACAGACGAGGAAGTGTCAGTTAAGAAGAAGCCGCTGAAGGCCTACCTTTCAATAAACTACCTTCAAAATACATATAACTCAAAGGTGACTGACTGACATAGTGATCTATCAACGTACAGCCCAAACCACTGGACGGATCGGGCTGAAATTTAGCATGCAGGTAGATGTTATGACGTAGGCATCGGCTAAGCAAGGATTTTGATTAATTCTACCCCCAAGGGGATAAAATAGGGGATGAAAGTTTGTATGAAACTTTCATCCCCGTCAATTTTAAATCGATCGGGCTGAGACTTTGCATGCATAAAGCCACGCAGTTCGTAAATAAAAAGTCTCCGTCTTAAAGACTCTCGCAATGAAGACTCTCCGTAAAAAGTCTTTATTTCGATGATGGCTCAGTGGTAGTGACGTCGGCTTGCGATCCGTAGGACGTGGGTTCGAATCCTACAATGAGCTTGCTTGCTTTCGGTGAAGGAAAACATCGTGATGAAACCATTGCATGGTGGTAGGGTATTTTCTACTACTCGCCTGGCTAGCTACCACCCTCTTGTTAAGAATCTGTCGCCAAGCACCTATCGGTGTGTTCCGGCAGCCTCACTTGAGAGCCAGTTCCCAGTCCAGGTGTAGCGTGGCGCCATCTTCGACCACATCGTCACTTAACATCAGGTGGCTTGTGGTCAAACGCTACCCTGTAAATAATAATAAAAGAAAAAAAAAGCAAGTTGACTTACCAACTGCTTCTCAAGTCGTCCCAGTTGCGCAGTGACGAGGAGGGATTTCAGGTCAGCGGGTGAAAAGCCTTCAGTCACGTCGGCCAACTGTCGGAGATCTACCTCGTCGGAGACTACCACGCTCTTCGTGAGTGTTCGGAGGACTTCGTAGCGCTCGTGCTGTGGAGGAAACGAGCCAGTAAAGTAAACCTAGTATCGAAGAATATACAGAAAATGCAGAATAAACCGGCCAAGTGTGTTTATACACAACACATTTACACTTTTCAGACTTTTTCCTATAGCAAATATGTGCTGTAAAACATTGCTTCATGCCAAATTTCATGACTCTATCTCAACAGGGAGTACCTAGGTATTGATTTCCTTGATGTGAAATCGCGAAATATGCGACATAAACCGTTGTATTTTTTGACTGTGTTGACTTACAAGTTCGATTTCTGTACAGCTGAAAGAGATCCGAATCCCTACTAATAATTATTATAAATGCAAAAGTAACTCTGTCTGTCTGTCTTTCACATGTATACACGTGACGTACGGCGGCGGGCAGGCGCGTGTAGAGGTGCGTGCGCAGGCGGCCGGCGCGCAGCAGGGCCGGGTCCAGCAGGTCGGGGCGCGAGGTGGCGCACAGCACGGGCCCTCCGCGCCTGCAGCTAGTTGTATATATATACACGTGACGTACGGCGGCGGGCAGGCGCGTGTAGAGGTGCGTGCGCAGGCGGCCGGCGCGCAGCAGGGCCGGGTCCAGCAGGTCGGGGCGCGAGGTGGCGCACAGCACGGGCCCTCCGCGCCTGCAGCTAGTTGTATATATATACACGTGACGTACGGCGGCGGGCAGGCGCGTGTAGAGGTGCGTGCGCAGGCGGCCGGCGCGCAGCAGGGCCGGGTCCAGCAGGTCGGGGCGCGAGGTGGCGCACAGCACGGGCCCTCCGCGCCTGCAGCTAGTTGTATATATATACACGTGACGTACGGCGGCGGGCAGGCGCGTGTAGAGGTGCGTGCGCAGGCGGCCGGCGCGCAGCAGGGCCGGGTCCAGCAGGTCGGGGCGCGAGGTGGCGCACAGCACGGGCCCTCCGCGCCTGCAGCTAGTTGTATATATATACACGTGACGTACGGCGGCGGGCAGGCGCGTGTAGAGGTGCGTGCGCAGGCGGCCGGCGCGCAGCAGGGCCGGGTCCAGCAGGTCGGGGCGCGAGGTGGCGCACAGCACGGGCCCGCGCGCGCCGCCCTCCGCGCCGTCCAGCCGCGCCAGCAGCTGGTTCACCACGCGGTCCGTCACCCCCGTCGAGTCGTGCCCGCGTCTGACCACGGATCCCAGTCTCAAATTGTTGCATTGTCATCGAGATTACACTTTGTATGTGTACATACAAAGTTTCAAGTCGATAACGGATTCATAAAACTCGTAGTCCATCAGTTCAAAGGGGATATGGATATTGGATATACATTGCTATGTTTGGAGTCAAATCTGAAATGAGGTGAGCCGATAAAGAACCTTCTGGGCTTAAATACCCACCAACTCTAGATAGTAGAAATATTAAATTTCTATCTTTGAAAGCTCAAAATGAATCAGGCAATAATAGCCTTTAGAATGTTCAATTACAAGATAATCAAGCTGAATTTGCAATGGGCCTGTAATATCTGCTGTAGCACCCCTTTGGTAGGCTTATTCCTGAGTCAGAGATTGGGTAAAGACTGATATAATATAAATTATCTTCTAAGATTTGATTACATTGTTAGTTAGTTAGTTAGTTAGTTACAAGTCAAGCTAATAAAAGGGTTTTAAAAACAGTAGCGTTTTTGTTTTACAACTTACAGGGTTAGCGTTCACGGAGAAAAAAGGCGAGTCAAAAGGGAAAGATTGAACTTTGAGGTGCTACTGCAATTTTGTTCTCATACTGTACAACGAAAAGGACGAAAGGTTTAATGCGAACGTGACAAGAAAAGTGACTTCGTGTTCGTATGTTGCTAACGCATTCATTGTCTCAAAATAATAACTTACTTCGGCGCTAAACTGTCGAACTCGTCAAAGAAAAGTATGCACGGCCGCTGCATGTCCGCCCTGTGAAAGAAAACCGTCATTTCGGGGATGACAAACTTACTTGTATACAAATAAAACACTGAATAAGATCTACTGTTTTTAACTACCATGGTCATTAGAATTAGGTTTTATAACGGGATAATTACCATGTATTTGTTTTTGTTTGATTTCTCGATATTTCGGCACTGTTGCAAGCGCCATGATCACGAGAATACAAAAACAAAAACAAATACATGGTAATTATCCTGTTATAAAACCTAATTCTACTGAATAAATTGTCTATTACTATTCTAGATATTATTTTACCTTTTTTGGGTTTTACTTACAACCTTACAACAAGGTAGTGTTTGCACCCAACACAACACATCTGACGTTAAGTGATGATGCAATCAAATGTTGTTTTACGCCGGAAATTAATAATCGATCCTGATCCGTTATGCGCGGTTTTGGATCAATATGTCATGTCATAATATGCCATTTTAGTACTAGGGCTTGACATATTACTAATAAAATGACATATTATGACATGACATATTGATCCAAAACCGCGGATAACGGATTAGGATGGATTATTAATTTCGGGCGAATGATAAAGTTAATCGGAAAATTTGTTATTGTTCAGCGAAATTTCTCGCTGACTGTACCACCGACTTTAGTTGGTTTATGTTTCCATAAGAAGCGCTGAAAAAAAAATGTATGGAAGGAAACGAAAAGTTAGTTCTTGTAAACTATCAAAACCTGTACTAGGGTAAAGTACAGAACGTTACTAACTTGTCGAACACGTCTCTGACGGCCGCCTCGCTCTGCCCGATGTACTTGGACAGCAGCTCGGGCCCCTTCACCGTGATCATGCGCATATTGTGCATGCGAGCCAGGCACGAGCCGATGTGAGACTTGCCGGTGCCGGGCGGTCCGTACAGCAGGATCCCGCAGGACTGGGACGGGAACAGCGCCGGGTACTGTGTTGGAGAGAGATAGCATGACTTTGTGAAGTGAGAGAGATGTATGGAGTAACGTGGAGAGATGTATGGAGTAAAGTAAAAGAGATGTACGGAATAAAGTGAGAGAGATGTATGGAGTAAAGTGAAGGAGATGTATGGAGTAAAGTGAGAGAGATGTACGGAGTAAAGTTTTATTTCTCTCAGGAAGTGTTCAGTGGTAATAAATCAATTAGTTATAAGAATAAAATTGCCAATGTGATCGCGACAAAAAAATTACTGTCAAGCGTTTCTTGCCTGTTCTTTTGTAAGGAGATTGGAACAGACGTAGCTAGTTTTAAGTTTGACGTTTTAAAGTGATCACAATGTATCCTATTGAATAAAGTACTATTGACTTTGACTTTGATTTTATTCTTAAAGAATTTCTGCAATGCTACAAAATGCAGTCCTTCAAAATGTATGTGAAAAGAGTTCTTAAGTGTTCGGTCCCCTATTGATGCAAATTTTGCATATCATATGCAAATTTTGACGACCGATGTGGCGCAATGGGCGAACAGCCGACGCGTGAGGTCGCGGGTTCGATTCCGAATCCGCGTAGTATCTGATACCCTAGATACAGGGAAACCTAGTTAGGGGTTTAGAGCTATGTATGTGATTGTGTGGGCGTTATTTAAATGTCCATAGGCGACGATGACCGCTCACTATCAAGCGGGCAGTCTGCTTGTTTGTCACTCTGTTACATAAAAAAAGTTTAGTCAAACACTGAACCTCATTTCATCATAAACAAACAGACAGACAGACAGGCAGATAAATCACTTCGCATTTACAATATTAATGTGATAATATCGTGGTACTGATGATACAGAATAACAATTTTTTATATCTCACCATTAGAGGCCAGAAAATACACTCTGTGAGGGTTTGTTTGACCTCCTCCAGTCCGCCGACCGGACCCCAGATGTCGAATGCACTCGCTTGTTCCTCGTCCTTGGTGATATCTTGGATAAGACGGGGCTTGGGATCTTCCGATTGTGTTTCTGTTGATAAACTTCAAACCTCAATATATTTATTTAGTAAGATACAACATTTGTGATCGCTTTAAGACGTCAAACTTGAAACTAGCTACGCCTGTACCAACCTCCTTACGCCGGCAAAAGAACAAGCAAGAAACGCCTGGCAGTTAATTTTTTCGGCGCGATCACATTATCAATTTTATTCTTATTAATAATTGATTGAATTGGAGCAAGTTCACTACGAACCCAAGGTTTTTTTGTCAACTAAATAGTCCGATATTTTATTATAAGTTTTACTAATAAGATTTCTCTTTAGACGGACTTGATATTTTGCTATAGGCAAGTCTTGAATTTCACTCGGGTTTTTGTGGAAAAAACGTACACATTGACCTTTGAACGAGTTGCTGACTATAGGGAGCCTAGTGTAGTGTGTTGTAGTGGGTACAGCAATTTTTTCTTTGTAAAGTTTCGGTACTGACTTTTCTTTTTAACAGCCTTGAATATCTTCTTATTGAGGTAGTCCGTGATTTCCCTGACGCTGTGCCCCGCCGTGTCCATCGCCAACTTAATGACGTCATCGTCGTCTACTTCGAATTGCTCCCGGATTTTGTCGTTCAGTAAGTGTTTGAATAGTTCTATTCTTTCCTCCTAAAACAAGCATAAGCGTGATTTTTTTTTTTACATTTAGCAGGTTATATCACTAGTCACGTGATGTTAAGTGACGATGTGATCGAAGGTGGCGCCATGCTAGGCCTGGGCTGAGAAGCAACTCTCAAGTGAAGCTGTTTCAACTTAAAAAAAATAGTCTATGGTATGAGTAAATAACTAATATACTTCGCTGGCTCGACCACCTTGAAAGAATGGGAGAGGATCGTGCGGTCAAACGAGCATACAATGGACGGCCGAGTGGCCGTCGCCCTGTCGGCCGTCCCAGATATCGCTGGAAAGACGAAGGACTTGCGCTCACTCCAGGTGGAGGACTGGCAGGAGGTGGCGCAGGACAGACCGAAGTGACGTCTTTTATTTGTTATCGGAGGCCAAGACTCACTTTGGGTCGTTGCGCCATCTCAGTTAGTTAGTTTTTATGAGTAAATAAACTGCGAAAATTTACAGCCAATAACATCGCTCCGTTATGACGTGATAGAGCCATTGACACAATGCCATTGGTTCATTTCCAAGTCAAAGACAAATTAGCTTTGGTGGGAAAGCGAACTTACTTGTTCCAGTTCTGATGTATTAAAATGCGCGGTGAACATTGGTTTCCCGTTGAACTGCCTCAGCGCGGGATGTAGAGCCTTCATGCTGATGCACGTCATCAGCACGCACACACCTGAACAAGTCTGCAGTATGTGCTTTATCACTACTGCTAATCTGAAACAAGAAAATATTGTGACCTGTCTATTAAAGGTTACAACAGACAAATATGTTTCATTTAGTAGGACACAAAACAACATTTGATCATGATCATGGTCTACTACTAAAATTTTTTTTTTTTTTTTTTTACTTTTTACACGGTAGCTTTTGACCACAAGTCACCTGATGTTAAGTGACGATGTGGTCTAAGATGGCGCCACGCTACACCTGGACTGGGAACTGGCTCTCAAGTGAGGCTGCCGGAACACACCGATAGGTGTTTGGCGACAGATTCTTAACATGAGGGTGGTAGCTAGCCAGGCGAATACTAGAAAATACCCTACCACTAAGCTGGTTTCATCACGATGTTTTCCTTCACCGAAAGCTCAAGCTCATTGTAGGATTCGAACCCACGTCCTACGGATCGCAAGCCGACGTCACTACCACTGAGCCATCATCGCTATAACTTATAATATTAGGCAACATTGGTGAAATCAAACAAAACAACTGAAGTTAGTATTTTTTACTAGCTGCTTCCCATGGTGTCACTCGCGTCTTCCTGTTATCCTACAGGAACCTTTTTCCGGGATGAAAAGATGCCTATGTGTTAATCCAGGGTGAAAGCTATCTCTATTCTAAATTTCATCCAGATCCGTTTAGTAGTTTTTGCGTGAAAGAGTAACAAACATCTATCCAACTATGTGCACAAACTTTCACATCCTACTATTATTAAAAAACGTGAAAGTTTGTGAGTATGGATGTATGGATGTTTGTCACTCTTTCACGCAAAAACTACAGAACAGATTTGAGTGAAATTCGGAATGAGATAGCTTATACTCTGGATTTATTTATTTATAATGCACACCAACATAATACACAATATATCATCAATTTACGAAGATCACGCTATAGTCAGCTCAATTCCAATTGTTATTACAATTATAGGCGTAGACTACATGCAAAAAATAGCAGAATAATTTATTAATGAATACGTAATTTAAGATGTCCAAAAACTAAGTGCAATAAACAATTACAATTGAAATTAAGTGCAGAATTTATAAACAATACAATAATAATAAAGAATGAATAATTGAAATATAGGCTACTTTTTATCCCGGAAAAAGCGGAAAACCGCGGGGCGCAGCTGGTTCATAATATTAGTAGGAAGTAGGTTGAACATTAGCCAATAATCTAATATTAACCTTTTCTAGATTACCTTTGGTAATAAGCTATATCTTGAGGCGACAATCCCTCCATATTAGGCGGTACCAGTGAGTCCACATCGTCACATATCAGCACTGCGGGGCTGTGCTCCTGGCACATCAGGATCGCCTTGCCGAGTATCTCGGGTATGTCCTTGCGTCCTCGGAGAGAGCGACAGTGTAGGATGTGAGACCAAACGGTGACCTCTTTTTGTACTATGTGGCAGAGGGAGGATTTGCCTGCGCCACTTAATCCTGAAAAGGTTTTATTAACTTGTAGATATAAAAAGACCAGCACTGGTTTGAAAGAACCAGCGTCATGCTGAGTTGGTGCCGGTTTGTGGCAAAACACAGTAAATTAAGTATTTTTTAGTTTGTTTATTTTTTTTTACTATTTACAGGGTAGCGTTTGACCACAAGTCACCTGATGTTAAGTGACGATGTGGTCGAAGATGGCGCCACGCTACACCTGGACTGGGAACTGGCTCTCAAGTGAGACTGCCGGAACACACCGATACGTGCTTGGCGACAGATTCTTAACAAGAGGGTGGTAGCTAGCCAGGCGAGTACTAGAAAATACCCTACCACCAAGCTATGGTTTCATCGCGATGTTTTTCCTTCACCGAAAGCTCAAGCTCATTGTAGGATTCGAACCCGTGTCCTACGGATCGCAAGCCGACGTCACTACCACTGAGCCATCATCGCTATTTATTTATCTGATTTAATTATTGAAGTGTTTATACCTGTTGTTTAATTGCCACAAATAAATATATTGTCTACTAGGGATAAAAATTGTATGTAAGCTACATCTAAATTTTACTCTTAGTACACATTATCGTCCTACTTTCGCGTTCCCACAGCTGGGACTGCTGGGAGGGCTTCTTTCCGAGACAGTGTAGACCATAACCTAGCACTCTGCGTAGATAACTGTTGAATATACATAAAAAACTAACTAACTCCGATGGCTCAGCAACCCAAAGTGTGTCTTGGCGTCCGAAACGAGAGAGCGCCACTCTTCTCTATCTTGAGCGATTTCAGCCCAGTTGAGAGTTGAAGTAGTTCAATACATACCAGTTACTAATATATTGCTCTTGATCTCGGAAGCACCTTTGAAACTAGCCTCTCTATGTATCTCAAAATAGATATGAGAAATAACTTTCTCAACTAGCATCTCTACAGATTTCATTGCTCTACAATAGTTCTTATAATCATACTCTAGATTAGAAATAGCCGGTTTTGGAAGCACCAGTTCCGTATCAAGTAGACATCTAGCTGATACTGAGCAATCTCTGAACGATTCGGAATTGAGCATCGTATACTTCAACTTATCTGGCTTCAGTTTAAACTGTAAATAGCCACTGGTTATTTCAGCGTTTGGTTTAGCCACGTTGTTGTTTATTAGAAACTTTTTACCGGAATGCGTATTTGTAATGACACAGTTTTTAAATCTTTCTATCACATCCGTTTCGGACTGTACTTTATCGGAATACGTGACCACATCTATGTGTTCGGGTTGGTCTACTTTGTCTCCTATGAAAGTGAAAACTATTCTCAATCCGTTCTCTATGTTTATAATGGAATTTAACGATTTCGGTATAAGTACAGTTGGTATGCTTTTGTTGTACACTTCTCTACATAGACTTCTGAATATGACATTGTTTACAGGTACTATTTCCACACACAGATCTTCAATCTCATTGTTATTATTGACCGTTGCATCTTCATCTTTATTATCTTGTACTAAAGGAATATTCTTCATAGTTGCTAAAATAACCATGGAGTCTTTGTACTTCTCTTCTACTAAATCTTCGTGCATAAAAACTGTGTATGGGTGTATCAAATTCTTCTTCCCATCGCTATCTATCGGAATTGCTCTTAAAACTAGCTTCTTTGGTGTGTTTAAGTAAGGTCGAAGCATTCCATCGTTAATTATTGCTATACTTTTAATTTTGTTATCTTTTTCTTTAGGCACATTGTCTGAGGTATTTTGTAAGCCTTGGTAGCTGTTGAAGGCATCTATTTTGACTATAACTTGGCTACGGTTGACAAGGAGGCCTGTTTGCTTCGGTGTGAAGATTATGGGCATGGAGGACGATATCCATACTATAGCTTTTTGGTGTGCAACTACAACTCTCAGTTGGTCCAAGATACGCATTTGGAGAAGTTCCGCGTTGTGTTCCTGAAAATAAACATTATTTAATAGACTGTTCAACTATGGTAAAAACCTGCCTACACATCAATAACTACACTACCAACATGACAAAAAGATTTAAATTTTGACCAGCTACCTAAGTAGCCTTAGTGGAATTTACTAACACTATGTGGCCCGTTACAAGGGAAGGAAGACGTCAAAATCGGATTTACGTATAATACGGTGGTCACGAAGGGGAGAAGGGGTAAGTAGTGTGGGTATTTTTAATTTCCTTACACTTACCAAGATCTCCTGATCGTCAGGACTATCGGTGTCTACGTACAGCTCATCTAGCACCTTGATATCGTTGTACGGGGAAACAAAGACATCGGCACCTTCATCCAGACCTAGCAACCTGCTGTGGACTGGATTACACGCTATTTGCCCCTCTGAAATACCAGCACTGAATACAACCCATAGATAAATAGTCCTGTCTCTGCATATCACTTGGACACATTGCGTCTGAAACCAAATAAATACAGTCAATTTTAATATCAACAGTTCAAAACCTCCCTCAATTAGCAAGAGACTTTATATACTTCAAAAATGCTGATGATAAAATACATGTACATATATAGAGTTTTAGATTGCAAATTCTTTCAGTTGGATATAGATAGTGTAGCTAAAGGTTGAAAGGCTGTCTCATAAAAATCTAACCTTGAATATGATAAGTGTTTTATTTAATATTTTTCTAACGTAATTTACTTGGAACATACATATTACCTGTTCATTATTGCTGCTATACTTTGGGCTAATATAGGCGAAGCATGTCTTTTCGTGGGTAAACACTACTTTTAGTCTTACACCTCCTAACATTGTAAAAACTTAGCTAAATTAAATAACGCAGTTAAAATGTATGTGCAATTGTTACACTTTAAACCATTAGGGCTATAAACGCCCAGTTGATAATATATAACTTATCGTAAATTAATACTAAAAAGTATATAATAAATTCATATGCAAAAAACTGTTTGCGAATGTTCTTCGCCGCGCACTTCGCCCCGCCGCAACCCCGCACTAAACATGTGTCCGCTATAGCGAAACGTAACTGAAAACGGTTGCCGTGCCTCTAACGTACCCAACCGATATTGATATGGTTAGCAGCGGCTATCAGATATCCATTTTATCAACTGACGGGGACGCGACGTTGCCAACTAACTGACACACAGTTGTTTTGTTGGCTAGTTGGTTTCGATTCTCGTGACGTTTCGCTATCGCTAGTTTCGCTAGGTTGCGGTAACCGAACGACCAATAACCATGCCCTCTCTATCATTCGTGATATGTAAAACAGAGAGGAATTGAATATTGATAGATCAAACTATAATGGACAGTGGTTTGTTGCTAGAGCGCATGCGCTGGAAGCCGGGAACCGTTCATTATAATTTGACCTCTAAAGGGTTAATATAGTTAAACTTTGTGCTCATTGATTTAAGGTCGTGATTACTTTACAAAATATGCGATATTCATGACATGTAGAATTGGTTTATTATGAAACAACCGCGCGCAGGTGGAATTATTAGACCGCTAGATAGAAGTTAAGTTTGTTTACTTTTTTTTCTTGTGCGTTCCTTAAAGTTTTTTGTTCTTCGCATTGAGTTGATTTAATTTTAAAAAATAGTAAGTTAGGTTGTGATAGAGTGTAAATATAAAAAAGTTTTATTTTAGAAAGTAGTTAAGTAGGGTTAGTGTTATTTATAAGTCGTGTACAAAACTATTTATTATTGAACTTTTCTGTGATTTAGAAAAATGTCAGGGAAAGGTCTTATTCTAATCTGTGCACTCACACGTCGAGTAATACGAGTAGGTACTTTAGTTCGACAAGACAGTAAGGCATATAATTATTTACATTATCGAGTTAACGAAAACGATCGCATTCGTTAGTTGAAAACCCGCTTTGGGACTTTTTTGGCGGCAATCGAATTGTCAAGGTGAAAATTTTGTTTTTATTTCCAAAACTTGTGTTTCTTCGAGTGATAATGTGTAATATTGGTGGATTATTAACCATTATGTGTTCGTTAATGTATACGAGTGTGGGAAATTGAAATAAAGTTGTGAAAGTGACTTTTCTAATTGCTCCAAAAAAGTCCGTGTGAAGTTTGAGTAAAGCGCCACTACTTTACTTAAACACTATCCTCATCCCATCATCTCATCATCATCATCATCATCATCATTTAAACTTAATTCAACTCTCTGAGTTTGAAATATTTATACTTGACACTGGCAAATACACTAATCGTGTGACGCCATAACAAAACAAAAAAAAAACCCCGCTTTGATCCGGATATCCGGCAACGGTTATCAGTATCGATATTAAAACCAATTAACGGTTAGATAGCCGTTGCCAGAAATTGCTGATAGCGCCCATGTTTACCCCGCACCAACCATGAACCATTTGACCTATAATGTAGTGGACTAGAAATACCTACAAAAAAAAGGTGTATACCTACAACTCATTTAGTCGCATAAAATGGCTGCCAATGCTAGGGCTGTATCAATCAAGGAATATAATATGTGATACTACAACGAATATCGATACTAGATAGGAGTTTTTCTTGGTAGGAAACAAAAGATACAGTTGGGAAAACGCATGCCCTCCATTCGTAAAGTCGTAGGTCCGAATCCCGGGTTAGGCTCTAAATCCAAAATTAGTTTGTCAATCAGGTTTGAGTCGGGAGGGTAATAATAGTAAGAAAATCTGCTTACGTATTACTTGAACTTGAAGGGTGAAGTAAAATTAAATAAAAACTATTTTGTTAACTTTGTTTATTTGTGTGATAATGATAAAAGTATAATAACGTTTGATCGGTAAAGTAGGCTTACAAAAGCGGTTATTATATTACCTATTAATAATAATAATATATTTATTTATTACTCCTCATAATTAGATAATTAAACAAGTAGGTACAAGCAAGATTGACAAGATGATATCTAACTGTATGAGGAGCTGGTGCCTGAAATAGGTTTTGAAAAACCTGTCCTACAGGTATTCATTTATTATATCTAAGGTCTTAATTATGGAACTTTCTTCAAAGCGAAGTGATCAGACGTACCAATCTTTATGTCGCCGATTAATAACTTCTTCACCAATACCCTTTAACCACATTTTCCTTAAGGTGAATGGGCTCGTGCAATTTCCCATACAAACTCAAGAAGGGCGATATGGATCACGCGAACTATTCTAATGAAGTTTGAAAATTTTCTTAAATTGTTCAATTAATTACCCATTCGCGAACTATCAGTTTCTCTTACAAAAATTATGTTTTCCATGTAATTTTACATCGGAAAAATCGTATTATTATACACATGTGTGCGTGAGTGGCACTGAAGTTGACGGACTTGAATTAGGTGATTTTAACCTGCCATCTATCTGAATTTCGATGAACTATTTAGATGTAGACCTTGTGCAGTGAGCGAATGGTGGCATACGACAACGTTGAAGCGTCACAGAAGAAATTATAGTTTGTCAATAGCTAAAAATTATGCGACGTTGCAAGATCGGGCGTGACTAGTGAAGAATGATTTTCTGTCTCGCTCGCCACGATATTTCGACTTGCCAAGTCGTGCATGAACGATTTTGTTGATTTTGGGGCAATTTTTACTTTCCGTTCCGAAGACGTAAATCGAAACGGGTTGGTAGTCAAGGTCGTGGAGGTCTAATCCACTTTGATAACCTAAGTGATAGAATTTCGCCCAGGTAATCAAAGTAGGAAAATAAGTTAATAAATAAGTAAAGTAAATATATATCTTGCGATAGTTTCTCACACGGCCATCCGACTTGTATGTATTATGGTAACCAGGCAGCTGACAACATACTTACATTAGAACGTAAATCTAAATACATACGGTCTACGTAGATAGATACCTACTATTGATAAAATAGTTAGTTAGGTACTTGGCGGTAGAACTAGAAATGGTAGATCGCCCTTGCAAGAGGTCGCCTACCACGGTGGTAGGTATGTACCTACCTAGCTAAAATAGTTTAGGGATGTGAACAAAATAATCGATTTTTATATTAATCGATCTTTTTTTTATCGATTTTTAAAAAGTCGATGCTTATATTACAAATCGATTATTTTTATTTAAATAATTGTTTTTTACAAATCGATTATATAAATAAAAACAATCGCTTAGTAAAAATTCAAACAATAATCTATTTGTACAAAATCGAAAAATAATCGATTTGTAAAAAATCGATTATTAAGTAAAAAATAATCGAATCGTTTTTACAAATCGATTTAATCCAAAGAGATAAAAATCGATTATTTCTTAATCGATTTTTTCCCTTTCAAGTCACACCCCTATATTTGATACCCAGTGTGTTGGTACCGCACTACCGCATTATCAAATAAATATTTGGTAGGTAAAGGTATGGTAGGTAAGGTACTAACTACAACATAAGTAGCTAGCGAAGTTACTGGGCTAATGAGTGTCTTATCTACTAGGTAGGTATCTGATCTAAAGTCTCAAATATTACATAATAAGCCACCATGTTGTGGTTTGGCACGATATTTTTCTTCACCGAAACCTCATACCTATTGTTGGTATTTGAACATGTGCTGTGCAGCACGGAAGTTCAATGCGCAACCGATTGAGCTATCATCGCTTCAAATCATAAACGTCAAAGAAAAAACCGAAATCAACCGATATCTATCAATGTAATACTATACATATTGTTATCAAACGGAATAAGGTATATTTTTCAATAAAACAGTCTAAGCGGTAAAGAAGACGGAATCCAAATCCACATCCACATTTACAATAAAAATTTATTTACCTATACATATAATAAAACTGTGACTGATCGCTGTCTGTACATCCTATCCTTTCCTACTAATATTATAAATGCGAAAGTTTGTGTGTGTGAATGTTTGTTGCCAAGTATCACCGTAACTACTGGAATGGAAATAGCTTATAGCTACTTTTTATCCCAGAAAAAGGTTCCTGCGGGATAACGGGAAGACGCGGGTGAAACCGCGGCTGAAAACTAGTGAAAGATAAATGAGAAAAGCTATTATTGGGGGTCTTTATCATCAACGCAATAGAACCCAAAACAATGATAAATGGAATTTTTGTCTGTTTGACTGTATGTCTGTTTGTCTGTGCGTTTGTGCGCGCTAATTCCAGAAACGGCTTAACCGATTAGGGTGCGGTTTTCACTAATGTATGTGTATGTGTGGTAAGTGGTAAGCTTCACTTAATATTTAGTGTTTCTTTTACTACAATAGTTTTATAAAAAAAAATATCGATAAACTGTAGGACACGCGAGTGAAACTGCGGGGTGCAGCTAGTATGAACTAATCAGACTGTTCTATGAGTTTTTTGGTTACGTCATTCACGTAAAATGCATTTTTGACTAGTTGCTACGTTGCTAGGCAAGTTGTTGTTTATAGTTTTACTCTGTAAAAAAGGTTGATCAACGTTGGAAAATTATTGATGGAAATCAGCAGATACAATCGTGCACCACTACGCCAGCTAAGGCCAGCAACAGCCCTGCCACAGAGTACCTTTGTATAACCGGAAAAGCCCTGCTGGCTGGCTGTCATCACAAATCTAATTTTCGGAGGATCAAGGACGTTATTCTACAACTGCCCTTGCTGAAAATGTATTCAAATACCTTTGAAATAAACAATATGATAACATATAATTTTCCTACGCTTATTTACTTCGTATATGATACACCTTGAAATAAACGAAATTCTATTCAACTAATATTATAAATGCAAAAATTTGTATGTGTGAATGTTTGTTACCACGTATCAACGTAACTACTAAACCAAATGAACCAATTGTGGAAACAGATTTGAAAGAAGCATGTCTCTCGAAACTTCGAGACTTCCAAAAAACAACGGAGGAAATAAAAGGAATTGAACTTCTGACCATAAGGCAACATGAAAATGATGTTTTTTACACTACATATAAATGCGACAGGCCAGCCAGCCGATTTGGAATGGTTAGTTTTTCAAAGTCATGTTTGTTTTTTTAGTAGTGTTTAGTAGACTTATATCCGTGGTTTTCGTACGGCCAGGTTGGGATACAAATTAGAATATACTTTAATTATAGCTTTGTTGCAGATATGTAAATGAAAAGCGACAACACCATGCCACAACCACGTCAAAAGCATTTTGTATAAAAACAAGTTCTGACCAATAACATATGGCCAACACAATGAGTCTGTGGCCAGAACATAGTTCATGGAAAAAATGAAAAAAACAGTGCGACCAGCAGGACTTTATATTGACGAAGAATTGTGAATTATTGAATATTTTAAGAATGTGTAAATAAAAAGACTATTGGTGATTGACTGTTTTTTATTTTGATACTATGTACATATATAATAAATAATCCTGATTGTTTCATAATAAAGTATTACAATAGCCAATGTCTTTATTGGTAGGAGAGTAGAGAGTATAGGTAATAAAGTGTATAAGCTATCTCCATTCTAAATTTCATCCAAATCAAAGAAAATTACCAAAAATCTGAGGCAGGGGTCGAACTCGGGACCTCGTTATTAGTAAAGAACTACTGAGAGGTTTGACCACTGGTCTAACCTATACAGTAAACGAAAGGACGAAATTAGCAAATGTTTCGTGTACAACAAGACTATTTTCTATGTGTCCGTGAATAATTCGCTGCCATACACCACTACCGCCACGATATTGTTTGGCACAAATAATAGTGTTTTGAAAACTAAAACACATCTGAAATATTGCTGGATACATAAAACATATTACGCCATTACCGGTACACATAATTATTATTAAAATAATATGCACCTGTTCATTCATAATAAAATAAGATGCGTTAATTAGAAACAACGCCATCTATTGACGCTGGGCTGCTAGGCGGACCGCAAGCAACCACCTTAGATGCGTTCTAATGACATACTTTATGTCTACGTGTGCGTGTGTAAGTACGTAAATTTGTGACACCAGCAGTAAGAGAAGCGTTACGAGTAATTTATTAGTTTATTTAATGAAGATTTGGGTAATTTACAATTGAGTAACGCTATAAAACGCGCGCTTTAGTGTTTGGTTCAAATAAGATTGTTATTTTCGACGTAAAAAAATAATTTAGGTAAAAAATGACATCAGCGCCATCTCTTGACAACATAGCGTGATGAGCTCTGGGATCATCCACCTTAATCCTTCATTTTTAGGAAACCTATAAAAAGGTATTTTTATGCAAAAATCATTTTGGCTAAAGCTGCTCACCCTTACTCTCCTACTAATATTACAAACGCGGTTTGTATGTATGGATGTTTGTTCCGCTTTCACGCAGAAACTACCGAATCAATTTGCCTAAAATTAAGGAAGATAGGTAGATTGTAATCTAGAATAACACATAAGATAGTTTTCATCATCATTGTCATCACTTTTCATCATCATATTCAACCTGGGTGAAACCGCGGGACACAGCTAGCTATTTTTTTATACTCAAGTAAAATAACAAATTGGCTGACGTCTCATTTTAGGAACACATTAAACCCTGTGGGCCAGTCTCTGGGTGCTCTGAATTACGGGCCAGACCTAGGAAGGTCACTAGGATCGATAAGGACACGTAGAATAAAATGATTTATGTTAACATAGCACCGATAATTATACCGATATCGTTTCAGTGAAGGAACTAGTCCGGACAATAATACGGCTACGGTACAACACTATTCCACTGTACATATTATTGTAAACAAAAACGAATGAAATAATCATAATAAAGGTCTGTTATGCGGCAATGAACCAAAATATCAATACTTTAGCCATAAATTCATGATCGCGTAGCCATTTTTTCATCGAACGTGCATGATTATTTGAACTATTGCATGAAAACCGGCTAATAACCTGTGAAAAGACAATTGAGGTTGATTTTTGTTCTTTCTTGCAGCACACTTCACAATACAACACATAGGCATGTTGAATTTCAGTTTTCCAACATTCACATGTAGTTTTAAAGGTAAACTCGTCGTAATTTTCTCGCAAATCGCATTAACACAAAAAGTAAACAATCATTTGACAGCTAAACTACCACGAAATTCGTCGCATAAAATGGCTGAAATGGCACTTACCTACAATTGTCCCTACGTCACCAAAAAATGTTGTCAGAAAGAGCATACAACTAAATATTGTTGTCTCTTTTAACACATACGATTATCATATTGGAAAGAATGAGACAAAACAATATTTCACATTCTGTATCGTATTTCACTCATATTTGTCTATGTAAATGTATGTATAGAATAACGCGGCATCTCCATGTTTTTTCTATCTCAATGCCATGAACCAACAACCAACAACCAACTTTGACATGACAATGACAATGACATTACCACAGTTGAAGTTGTCATTTGTCAAGACATTTTGACAGTCATCCGAAGTTAATAACGTTTCGTTTGTTTCAATGACACTTTACGCATATTTGTGAAGAAATTACGAATAATTTATTATTATTATCAACTGTTATATTTTACGTCTTTTGTTCTGTTGTAGATGCATAGCGAGAGCGATCCTATTATAATTTCAAACTTTATGTAGGTTATTTTTATTATAGTCTCTAACATAAGAATAAATCTATATGTTTAATTGTTTATGAGTATAAGATCATGCTACAGGAAAAATAATGAGTGTAACAGATTTTCCAACGTTCCTTTCCTATGCTATAATTATTTTTGTTATACAAGCTTTGAATACAAAATAGTAATGAAAAAGAATTCTTCTAAATAAACACTTTAATTCCTTCCAAATAAAAATAAGTAAAACTGAAAAGAATAATTATTTTGGTGTTCTCAGGCTAGCTTAAATTTAAGTTTACGTAGAATGGAATGCTTGCATTGCAATTCACATGCTTCGTCGTTATTGGTCCGTTTTATGCCAATAAAAAAATCAAAAAGCAGGCCAACGGTTTTTGAAGACGTTTCTCAATCCGGTGTCTCGCAGAGTTTATTTTATTTTAGAAACTATTTTAGATTTTGAAATAAATATTGTTTGTGTTAATCCTAAAGTGAATAAAAGTTCATAAAACACGGCCGCCGCCGTCCAAAAATGTAAGTAATTACCAATCGTTAGAAATTATGATTGACGCCTTGATGTTCTCTTGTTTTGCCTCCATTTTTAGACGTTAGACAAGACGATTTAAAATGTATGTTTACGTGCGGTTTTTAGTTTCCTCTGTGCAATACTTTTAATATTAGTAGCAAACAGTATTTCACCACGTATATAAAGTGCACGTGATTGTGGGAATTGTTTCAGTAGAACAATAATGGCGCCAACAAGATTGGCATCCAAGCCAATCGGCGTCAATGAGAACTTGAACGGTATTCTGAGCCATGGAATCACGACGAGGAGTAAGCAATTAGCTTCTCTGAAGAATCACAAGGACAATCACAAAGTCCCGAACAAGAGGAAAGCAGACAGCCCTCTGAAAGATGTTACAGCAAAAAGGGCGGCGTTTGGGGACATCACCAACGCCTTCAACAAGTCCTGCGCCCCACAGGATAAGGACAAAGTCATGGTTCTCAAGAAAGTTACAGTCGAGACTAAATTGCTCCCAACAGTAAAGGTCATTTCTTTTTTCTATAATTATAAATTTATTGAGGGTACTTGATGGTTAGCATTATTGAGTGTTTAGATCTTCCTGATTGTGCTATTCCTAATCATCAGGATAAAGCACCTAACACGATAATTACTGCTTTGACAAAGGTCAATGAACTTTCCAAAATAATTAGCAATTTGCTAAAATCACATGCCTACCAAACTTATGTAATATATTAAAATTTTACAACAGAGCAGTAATAAGCTGTAAATAAATTTAATTCTACAAATATCAATTTCTAAACTCAAAACTAAGTGTTGTAATGTAAGATCTTGCAAGAGCAAGAGGCCTGAGGCTTTAATACTATTAATTAACATAAATATTATACCTAGAAGACATCAACCTACAAGGATATTGATTGTTTGATAACATACAAATTGCTAAATTGATTATATGTAACTATTTATCTGTAACGTTTTACTTTCTGTTCTGTGTTCCAATAAAACTAGATTGGTCTATTTATATCAACAACAATAGAGTTCATATACTGACTGACCCACATCTCAAATGCCTACATAAATTAAGTGTCCTTGAGGAAGATCAATTGAGCTTAACTTCTTAATTTTTTCATTTATTTACTGTTATGTAAATTATAAATATATATATTTGTATTTTTGGCACGAATTTATTTTTTAAAAACAAATCTCGACAAACAAAAACAACCAAAACAATTAATTTAACAAAATGCAAAAACTGACAGGATGACATCATCAACTAATAAAAAAATGTCAGGTAGGAGGTGTTGCCTCGACGACGGTCGGTGGAGAAGTGGGGCGAAAGCGCGTCCGCGCCGCCTTATATTTGCTCGGGCGCTCGGCTCGCGCCAACACGGCCTCTCCTGACAGGAGACCGTCCTCGGACTCCATAAACTCGTGAAGATCAGCCTCCATTTTCATGGAAACTGCGTTCTCTTGCACTTCAAGTAGGCGTCAGCAGGTCTCTGCGTCCCAGATGAACCAGGCTGATGCTCCTCGCTTGTAGACAGCTCAGCAGCTCTGGTCGGCGACTCTTCACCTTGTAGACAGCTCTGCGCTCCAAGATAAACTCCTCCTCGTTGTTATTCTCATCTGCACAGAACACACGAAAAAAACCGCCACACAAATACGTATGCAAACATACAAACATGTGTGATAAGTTTACAGAAAGAAACACACCTAATCAAGTCAGAGGCATGACAAGCATGACTTGGCAGGGTGCCGAGAAAGAGGCACGACATAAAGCGTATCTCATTCTCAACACCCCCAGAACAGGGCTACTACGTGTCACATATCCTGACGGCAAGTCAGAGGCACGACGTGATGCCTAACTTAACCAGGTGCCGAGACAGAGGCACGACGTGGCGCGTATCCCCAACACCCTTTAGATCATGACAGTGACACGACGCATCCGCGCTCTCAATTACAAACAAGGACAGAGGCACTACGTGATGCGTAACCTGCCAGGATGCTAAGATAGAGGCACGACGTGACGCTTATTTTAACATCCTCATTACAATTTGCAATTTAAAGAACGACGACGCACGTGGCGCGGAAGGCACAACGTGAGGCGTGTTCCGACAATTGCACAACACAACAAACAATACCAGTAGTCCACACCCTTCATCACGGGATGTGCTCCCTCGTGGCTTGTTGACTCGCCGCAAGAGCCATCGGCAGCACGACAGCGATAGCACACCATCGGCTGCGCACCGGCATGCAGCAGCAGCAACGACAGCGCACAAGCGCTGCAATGGCAGCACACAAGCGCAGCAGCGGCAGCGCAGCAGTGGCAGCGCACAAGCGCTGCAGCAGCAGCGCACAAGCGCTGCAGTGGCAGCAGCAGCGCAGGACTGGCAGTGCACTAGCGCTGCATCAGCGGCAGTAGCAGCGCACAAGCGCAACAGCAGCAGCGCACAAGCGCGGCGGCAGCGCACACGCGCGGCATGAGCGCACAAGCGCAACAGTGGCGCACACACGCAGCAGTAGCACACACACGTAGCAGCGCACAAGCGCAGCCGACAGCGCACAAGCGCAGCAGTGGTGCACGCACGCAGCAGTAGCACACACATGTAGCAGCGCACAAGCGCAGCCAACAGCGCACAAGCGCAGCAGTGGTGCACGCACGCAGGACTAGCGGACACACGCAGCAGTAGCAGCGCACAAGCGCAGCCGACAACGCACAAGCGCAGCAGTGGTGCACGCACGCAGGAGTAGCGCACACACACAGCAGTAGTAGCGCACACACGCAGGAGTAGCAGCGCACAAGCGCAGTAGTAGCGCACACACGCAGCGGTAGCGCACACACGCAGGAGTAGCAGCGCACAAGCGCAGTAGTAGCGCACACACGCAGCGGTAGCGCACACACGCAGCGGTAGCGCACACACGCAGCGGTAGCGCACACACGCAGCATGCATGCCGCATCGACACACTGCATCAGCACGGCCACATCGGCACGCGTCGATACACCAGCACTACACTGGCATGGGCCAGCAGTACTCCGGCTATGCGCCAGCACTGCACCGGCATGGGCCAGCAGTACACAGGCGATACGCCAGCAACTTCTCTGGCAGTACAGTAGCACTGGAACAGTAATGCATAAGTACCACATTAGCAATGCAGGAGCACCACAAAAGCAATGCGGTAGCACTGCATCAGCAATGCACCGCTCGGCTTCACCTGACCATTACTGATCGTCCATCCTATGTGCTAGATCTGAAACATACCACGGTCCACGTGGCCTGGCACGAACCAGCGTAATTTGTACAGGCCTCCCGTTAATCGCAAAAGTATACGAAATCATCCGGCAATAACTTGTCGTTCACGGCAGACGCGTGAACTTGAAACGAGCATCATTAAATCACCATCCAACATCAACAAAATAAAAGCATCAGATTCTTAATAACATCAACAGGTTCATGTTTACGTTTAAATTAAGTTGAACACCATTCTTATGAAAGGCACGCGGCTTACGTAAAAACGTAGCTCAGCACGGACGGGGTGATTTGTGCAGACTCCGCATTAATGGACAAAAAGTCTACAAGACCATCTGCACGAATGTGAGCGTAATTAAACCAGTAATGCACTAACCAAAACCGTAATGAACTCGTCACTTCGTTAGCTGACAATACGTGAGTAAGCGAAACAGAAAACATCGGACACAACCGACCTATGTAGGGTAGGTGTCAGAATTTATTTTCTAAACATCAAATAAAATATTCGCGATGTCTAAACTACGTACGCCATCACAACACTTTGAACTTGAGTTAGATACTAGGCCAGCTGCGATCGTTATTCGAAACTCACTTAACTACAGCTATGAGTCACTTTTTCAGCAATTACCTATGCGCGTTAAGCAAGTGGGCAATCGTCACACTTATTTGCACGTAGGAACATGATAACATCACCGTATCACACATTAACATCATCCTAAGACATCGGGATTAGAAATAGACATGGTTTGATCTTACCAAAATAGCAGTGTTGACTCGTATAGTCTCATCCAAAACCATTTCGACGTTCAGGCTCAGTAATAGGTTCAGACAGGTTCAAACTTGCAACGCATGACCCATCAGCGTCATCCAAACCAAACGCACGGCTGCCTCGCCGATACGACGCGGACGCGACGACTGTGTCACTGAGCGGAAGCGGTGGCGCCTCCCGGTCTGGCGCTGGCGCCGGCTAAGCACGAAAGCGCCCGCTGCAGCGGTCACGACAACAGCGATGACTATCGCAATGTGACGCGATCAGCTTCATGAACAACAGCCCCAGACTCTCAGGCCTCGTGTGCGCCTCTCACGAGACCGAGAGCAAGGCTATCTACTCGATTTTCACTTTTCACTAAGACACACACATTTTCACTTTTCACTAAGACATACACACTTTCATTTTTCACTAAGACACACACAATTAAACGCACAAACAGCCATCTGCTTCGTCGTTATTTCACGATTACTTTTTTTTTTTTTTGTCTACCGCCGTGGCATACACCGTCTAACTTTTTTCTATTTTTAACCGACAAAAAGATGACAAAAACAGTGGACAGTAAGATAGAATCGCATAGATCCTATCCCACTTCTGAATTTGTATTTTTGGCACGAATTTATTTTTTAAAAACAAATCTCGACAAACAAAAACAACCAAAACAATTAATTTAACAAAATGCAAAAACTGACAGGATGACATCATCAACTAATAAAAAAATGTCAGGTAGGAGGTGTTGCCTCGACGACGGTCGGTGGAGAAGTGGGGCGAAAGCGCGTCCGCGCCGCCTTATATTTGCTCGGGCGCTCGGCTCGCGCCAACAATATATGAATTGATTCACCATAACTAAGTTGTAAATCATGAACAATAACTGCAGTTCAACTTCTGCAGTTTGCTCTAGTAAATTAGATTTTTCGACAAACATGTCAAGAAATGAATATATTATTGTGTCCTAGTAATAAAATCTCCGAAACATTTTAGAGCCTCAAACCTACCACCACATCATTTAATGGCAAAGCATCGAAGGCCAAATCTTTGCAACGTGTTGCCACCAATGCCATTGAATCAGTCCAGAAGCACTTTGCCAAAGACCCACCTAAACCAGTTGCTACCCGGGCTCAGAATGGCATTCTCAAAAACATTGAGAGGAAGGACAAGGTTATTAGAGATCATAATCAAAGTCAGAACTCTGCAAAATCAGCTAGGAGTGACATGTCTGAACCATCACTGTATGTGACTGCTCTGGAGAATATGTAAGTATTTTACATCAACAATTTTGCTATGACATGATGTTGCATAGAATATAATATACTTGTCATCTAAATTCTAATGTATATGAAGTATAAATTATACCTACATTGTTTTCAGTCCAAGTACTTGTCTATGGTTTCTAAACTAATTTTAAGTATTTTCTGGGACTGATGAAATGTTTTGCAGGTTTTTTAAATCTACATTAATAGACAATAGACATTTTTTCCATATGTAGCTAAAAACAATATGTCATACACTTAAACAATTAGAGAGTTAAATATAAATTAATACCAAAGGATATTTTCTGTTCATCAAGCACCCAGTCTCTTACAAGACAGGTTAAACGCAAACATCAATTGTTTAAAATCTCCAGAATTTTTTGGAGACTGCTACATCACATATACCTTTCCAAAACGAATCTAGTCAAATTGTTTTTCAGACAGATCAATTAACACTAACTAGCATTAAATTCTGTCAATATCCATACAAAAACAGTGACTTATTGCTAGTTAAAAGTTAATTATAGACATCTCCAAGTATGGCAGTATATTTCAGTAGCCACACCCTAACATTTCACAGCTACATTTTATGTGGAAACTTTAAAAGGGATGCTCTTTTGGCAGTCCATAGCGACAGCAATAATGGCTGAGGGCTCAGTGGTAGAGGCGTCGGCTTGCGCCCGTACATCGTAGGTTCGAATCCTACAATCTACTTGCGCTTTCGGTACAGGAACACACTGTGATGAAACCATAGTTTTTTAGGGTGTTTTCTAGTGCTCGTCTGGCTATCTGCCACCCTTAGAATATGTCACTTAGCACTTATCGTGTGTTCCGACAGTCACACTTGTAGCATGACCTTCGACTACATCAAAAAGAGTAGCACAATCACATTATAACTCCCTTCTAGTAGCCCATCTGAAACTACAAAGGAAGAATGCAAGACGATTAGCGAAAAGCTTGACCAGGTGAACCTAGACGACACTGCCCACTCACTGGATGAAGAGACAGAGTCACCCCATAAGGCACCATCCGGTGTCGCTGACTTTGACTTGGAGAACTGGAATGACCCCTTCCAGGTGTCTCATTATGCTATGGATATCTTCAATTATTTGAAGGGCAGAGAGGTAGGTATTTCGTAATTTCTACACAACATACATAGATATCCGACTTCTTAACTAACACACCCTGTATTTAGGGTTACGAAAACTATCGTGACCATCAATACCCAGACACGAAACAAACTAATTTCCGAAACGGCTGGACTGATTTTGCCGGGACTTCATAGCTGATGTTATAAAGAGTAACTTCTACTTTTATTCCAGTACAAAAATTATTGTAGATATTTTTTATCGCGATAAGAAATTTGGTACGGAGATAGTTTACACCTCTGGAAAAAGCCATATGCACAATACTTTTTATTGCAATAAAGTCTAGTTCACCTTAGTGAAAAGCGGGGAACAGCTAGTTCCCTTCTAAAACTTAAAATCTTCAGCCTTCTAGATTTTGATCTATATTCATTTATCCAGCGCCTATTCCCCATCGACGACTACCTAACGCGCATGAACGGCATCACATCGTGGATGCGCGCGCTGCTGGTCGACTGGATGGTGGAAGTGCAGGAGAGCTTCGAGCTGAACCACGAGACCCTCTACCTGGCCGTGAAGCTGGTGGACCTGTTCCTGACTAGGTCCACTAAGAAGCAGACCATGGAGCAGCATCTAACTAAAGAGGAACTGCAGTTGTTGGGGGCTTCTGCGCTGTTTATTGCGTCTAAATTTGATGTAAGCTTATATCTAAATAATTCATCATCAGTTTAATGCATTCCCACTGCTGGGACACAGGCCTTCTCTCAGAGAGAGAGAGAGAGAAAGTAAGGGCTTAATCTGCCGTGTGGTCCACTGCAGGTTGGTAGATTTTGTATGAATGTTGAGGTTCTGTGATGTTTTTGCAGTTTTAAGCGATGGAATATCTGCTTGTTACTTATAAATGTCATAAGTGACCAAGGTGGGATTAGTACTGGGTATCAGCGCCTTGTAAGGCGCACGCGTTACCGTTTCGCTACCATCGCTCATACCAAGCCAAACTAGTCACCACAAACTTAATAAAAATAATCCATTATATTCTGCGGCAAATGGTAAATCAACAAGCTGTCGAAATACATATATGTTTACCTGGGCGAACCCACAAGGCCAGTACACATAACTGAGGCCTCCAGCTCCATCTGTCCCCATTTTAAAAATAACAGTGTATCTTCACCCACATTCCAGGAACGCATCCCGCCTCTAGTGGACGATTTCCTGTACATATGCGACGGCGCCTACACGCTGAGTCAGCTCCTGAAGATGGAGATGAACATTCTCCGCATGGTGGACTTCGACCTCGGCATACCGCTGTCCTACCGCTTCCTGCGGCGGTACGCGAGGGTAAGCGAGTTGGTTCTACCTATACTGCTAGTAGCTACCTTTTTCCCACTATCTTGCAGGAGCTTTCTGCGATAAAAAAGTAGCCAACGTGTTAATCCAGCATATAAGGTATCTCCATCCCTCATTAGAATCCATTGTGAGCTGTTTCAGCATGAAGAAGTAACAAACACTCTCACAAACTTTCTCATTTACTATCTGTTCCCAGCGGTTTCACCCGCGTGGGCTACAGTTTCTCTATTTTACCACCTGAAGGGTTGAATTTCAAAAAATACTTTCTTATTACACCCCTACACATCAAGACAAATTTACCCTCCAAATTTCAAGTTTATAGTATGGACCAGTGGTTTAGGCTGTGCGTTGATATCAGGCAGTCAGGACTTTGATTCTTATAGATTTAGATAATGCTATGTGTGTTACAAAGTAATGATGCTGCAGTTACCTTTAACCACTAGCTTCACAAGCATTTCCGCAACTAGCCAGCCTTTTTTGGGCGAGAGAGGATTACAACCACCCAACGTTCTCCAGGAAGACCTTGCTAACGCCGGCGCAGGCCTCCTGAGGCGTCCTGTATGAACTGAGGAAGGACACTTGCTGATTTTTTTCTCGCCTCTTGTTTACAGTGCGCAAGAGTGTCAATGCCCACCCTGACTCTAGCGCGGTTCGTGCTAGAGCAGTGTCTACTCGAGTATGGGCTGCTAGAGTACTCGGACAGCAAGATGGCGGCCGCGGCGCTCTACCTAGCTCTCAGGATGAAGTCGCTCGGACACTGGACACCCACCCTACAGTATTATACAGGTACTTAAAATTGCTGTTTATGTTAAACTAGTCGCGCCGCGACAGAGTCCAAACTCCAGACTCTGAACTGGGCTGAAATTGCTCAAGATCAAGATAGAGAAGAGTGGCGCTCTCTCGTTTCGGACGCCAAGACACACTTTGGGTCGCTGACCCATCGGAGTTAGTTAGTCGCGCCCCGCGGTTGTCCTGTTATCTTGCAAGAGCTGATCATTTTTCCGGAATAAGAAGTATTGTGTTTATTCCAGGACAAACTAAAAATGAACTAATTATTTTTTAAATCTGAGGGACAGTACGAGCATGTCGCTCGCCTGATAGTAAACTGTTACGCTTGCCCATTACAGTTCAGTGCCAAGCAAAACAGTTCCAAATACTGCTTTTTTAAAACACTTTTATTAGCTTGACTTGTAACTAACTAACAATGTAATCAAATCTTAGAAGTCAATTTTCACCTACTTCTAATTATTGTTTGATTTCTTCTTATATGTTTATCATATTACTTACAATGACTAAGTACAATGGCATTGTGTTTCAGTTTTCTTGCCACTATAGATAACATTCAGTCTCCAATTTTGTCCTATCTATGTATCATTTTCTCTCTTCATAACCGCTTATCATTACAATTTAAATTCCAGGATATGTTCTCAAGGACATACTCCCCATCGTGATAGCACAGAACGCCGTCCTGCACAAGAAGCCAAAATCAGCAATCAGCACTGTCAGAAACAAGTATTCTCATACAATATTCTTTGAAGTAGCCAAGGTACCCCTCATTGAAGACTCTGTGCTGAGCAGCTGAGAATCACCCAGTGGCACTTTACATTTAGTGAGGAATTTATTCAGGTGGGTCCAAATATTCTAATTTCTGATATATATAGTGTTGAGAGGCTACATGAACGAGTGGTATTATGACCTACGCCTTATTTGCGCACAAATTCTTACCAGTGTAGTTAGAGCCATGAACGTGTATATCTTGTGATGTTGGTAAAAGACTTGTTAGTTATTAATTTTGTATAGAGAAATGGTTAGAATGGATTTGTTACCAGCTTTGTTTGGTTGTTTCGTGGCTCCTATTTATTATATTTACTGCAGATATATGAAACCTTGATTTTCTAGCTGTTTTAAAAATTTGATATATTTATTGTGATTGTATTTATGTATAGATAAAACTGGACAATTCAGTCCCGAGTTCTTGACCCAAGTAAAAAATATTTAATTGAGAAAGGTTACTTATCGATAAAAACATTTGACGTAAATCGCAATAATAATCGAAAACAAGCAAATAGTCGCTCAGACCGGTATTTGTGTCATATTTATTCATTAATATTTATAAATTGCGTTAGAGTCAAACTCACTCGTCTTTGTAATCGCAATCGATAACTTGAGTTACTTAATTTGACTATAATTTTTTGTTTCATGTGAGAAAGGTGAAGAATGTACTTTCATAGTAAAATTGTTGACCCAACATTAAAAGTGTTTAACCGTGTTAGCATTTAGATAAGACGATGCGCACGTTTTTGTAGAATTGATTGTAAACAAGCCACACTCGCATTAGCTAATTGAAACTACAGTCCGAGGAATGTATGTGCATTATGCAGGGACCATAGAAAAAATACGCTTCACGGTAAACGTCCTAGGCACATATTTAATTGCTAATTAGCTGGTGCGAATGTGGTCTCTCCAGTAAAGAATTAGTCTACATTGTGGAGCATGCCTGGCTTGATTCAAATGAACTGTCATTGACGGTAAGGTGCCACGTTGGCTTAAAAATTTACCTTGTAAGTAGTTTTAACGTTAACTATAGTTGTTGTATGGTACGTAACTTACCTACCACTGCCATTTACTAGGAAAATTAAATCGTTATTGATAAATATCGGCAACAAATACGTATTATCGTAGAGGTTTTTGTTTTTGACTGCTGCTTGTTTTAATCGATAGGAAATTGTATATCCTAGATAAATGAAAGTAGTGAAAAGTTTATATTGATAGTGTTGTTGACAGTTAACATTTCGTTGTTGAGATGCGAATTCTTATGCCGGGACGCATTAACCGAACGAAAGCAAGCGAGGGCTCGCGAGTGGGAATCTTTGACGAGCACTAATGTTCGCTCGCCTTCGCTGACGTCCAACAGCATGCCGGCGCTTTCGTTATGAATCCATGGACGACCGTGGACGACCGTGGACTCGTTCTCGTTCGCTCTTCGCCTGTTTTTGTTCGTTTAGTGCGTATGCGTATCTGGCATTATAAACAGTAGTTTTGAGTTGTTTATACGAAATTATAATTAAAACTTAATTTTATATGACAAAGATTTTTTTTTTTTATATTTACCTCATATATTATTTTGTGCCATGAAAAATGGCAGTTTCTAAAATTTTCAAGAGAAATTGTAATTAGACTAAGCTCATTTAAATTTTCACTGCAATCTCAGCTCTCAACTCAATTACACAAAATGTATCTTAGTGCAATCGTAATTTATCACCTCATAGGATTCTGTACCAAAAATTACCGCCCAAATGCCATTTTCCAATATTGTTTTCCCGCCTGCTGCTTCTTATTGTTTGCTGTCTTCCTAATGGCGGGTATAGACCAAACGTACGGACAGATAATTGCGTAGGCTTGCCTAGCTCAACGCTTACGCTTGCCTTCAATACCCCTAGAACAGATTTTGATAGTTTACAAAAACTATAAGTTTGTTTTTTCAGCGCGCTTTACCGAAACTTGGAGTGTCTAAAGTCGATAATACGGGTTATTTTAAATCGTTTTATTCGTATTCCAACAAAGTTTTCGAGTTCTGTTTGAATTTAGGCAGGACGAGTTGCCATGTTGAAGGTTGACAAGACGTACTACGAAAACGTATCGTTTTCACAACTTGTACTACTGTACCGGTACTGTTGTATCCACACTGATCAAACGAGGGTGGGCATGTCAGCGCTGTCTACTATCGCTAGTTTGGTCTGTACCCGGCCTAATAGTCAGTTTATAGGTTTATTTCGCAGATACGCTTTCGCAGGGCCGCATCTAGTATAATCTAGATCTAAGACTTCCTTGTGCATTTAAAAACTAGGTTAATGTAGGTAAAAGTTTTGCGATGCGGCCCGCTATGGTGTTTACTGATTTGAAGCTGCCCTTACAGGCTTACATATTATAAGGATTTTGTATGTGACATTGGTTAGATAGAACAAAAATCACTATTGAAGGCTTGCCTTCAGGTTCAAACTATTCAGGCTTACATTCGCAAGTCTTCAATTCCTTGAAACGTGTACTTTCGTTAAGATTTATAAAATTGTATTTGTTAAGTAATTTACATCAAAAATAAGGAACCGAACTTAGGATGAGTAATTATAAACTTTCAATATAAAATTAGTTTGGATTTAAATCCAATTTATACGCTTATGTGTCTGAAATGATGGTTTATATTTTAGTAATTTTATTTGTGTGTATCGCCGGTATTTCGATAATACTGTACCAAGTGGAGTCCGTGACAAAAGTAACTGTGCTCTGTCAGGGCTCGCGTTCGCCTCGTGGGGATAGGTAATCAAGTGTTCAGATATTTTTGTTGCCGACTGCACTGTCTTGACGCCGGATGTTGGACGTTTTATACATAGTATGTATTGTTGGCAAGCTTTGCTAATGTTCTTTTAAATGTAATTATTATTATTAATGGAATTTTGTAATGTTTTAATATAATTAATTTACATAGCTATTATTGTGAGATTATTCCCATCATTTGTCTTATGTTTTGTAATTTATCACATTTTAAAGAGTACAAAATATTGGAATGTTATAATAATGTTGTTCGTTTAATAGTAAGTTTTAGATTAATTTCACTTTGAATACTGTTTTTTCTTGATAATTTTGTCGTCTAATTATACAAGGTTAATGTAGAACTCTGACTTGTAAATAAAAGTGATTTTGGTTTGGTAACTTATGTTTTTTCTTAATACTCTCCCCACTGGATTACTTTTTGAACTGAAAGGACCGCTAATCCTATAAATAAAACCAAGGAAGTATTAATTTTGTGTTGTGATTTAATCACACTTGAAATAGTTTCTGAGTAGTAGCGAAACCAGACTCAACTAACCGTTACACATTATAAAAATTACAAAACATACCTACATACTTTTACAAATTGATAGGTAAATTGTATTATACTACAGTATGTACAAGTTATTGAATACATCAATATCGGCCAGGCCTCACAATGAGCGTTAGGTGGGCGATAACATATAAAAATCATGAGAAATTTCTGTCGCAAGGTTCATAATCTGCTTTCCTTCCAATTACTACGAAAATCGATCTTATAGCAGGCAGCTTTATAAACAATTTCCTATGTTATATTACTTGAACGCTCTAGATAAATTAAATATCAAATTTTCAACTAAAGTTACATGAACATGAAAGAATTATTGCACAGTTGGAAGAAAACATACCTTCAGGCGCTATCATGATTTTCAACTATAAAAATTAAACTTAACTAAAGAAAACCATTTGAAATAGGTGGAAGCAATATTTCGAATTTGAACACACTTGTGGGAATATAGGCCATTACTATCCGTCCCAGACTATGTCCATAAATAAACGAGTAGTACAATCGTTTTTCAGAAATGTGTGAATTTTCAAGAAATTATTTGTAAAGTACCTTCAACCCAAACCACAATGTGTATCGTGTATCTTTCGCATATCTGGGACGGTCACATGTCGCGTTATTCATGAGAAAGGTATTGCGTGTGTATATACGTATTAATCACAAACCGTTTCGAGGACTATTTACATATGAAATACAAAGATATTCAGTTCTTGCTTCTCTATACAATGTAAACGAGTTCACGACAGTTGCTCTGACTCGTGAGGCCTAGCGTTTAAATAACTACTACATTTTGATAATATTTACATAAGAAAAGCTTTAGTCACTGTACAGACAGCGAGAAAACTCGCTAAACACGCGCAATTTTCTCTATAGGATTTTTTTCTGCTAAGCTGGCCCAATGCAGGTTGGTAGATGTGGCATGACATTCAATGTTGTGGTTGCTGGACAAGCCGATTTCCTCACGCTGTTTCCTTCACCGTTATGAGTATGAGCGATGGAAATCGCACAATAATTGACGATTAGACGTAGGTGCGACGGCTTGTAAAGCGCACGTGTTACCGCTCATACAAAACATCGCAGATTTGGTATCTGGTACACATTTAAAAATTAGGCGTGATCAGCAATTTCTGTCGCTGACCCACTCATCACAATGTTCTTTTCTTTATAGCACAAAATACAAAGAAATGCAACAATACGACTTGCACTTATGCGTACTTGAGGTAATAACTATTTTATTACTCGTAATAATGAGGTCATGTGCTCTTGCTTAGAGTTGTTTATCACATGAAAACATGAACATAACACAGTAGGCAAGTTTCCTTTATTTGAGGTATACATATAAATACCATATAGCAATATGATGTTTAATTCGAAATAACGTCGTATAGCAGCTAGCTAAAATTGTAATTGAAAATCTAAATACGTAGAGCAATAAAAATCGGCGGATTAATTTTTAATCATTCGCAAAGAACAGCTAGTAATCACTGAGAAACGCTATTCTTTACAAAAAAATACATATTATAAGATACGGATAATGAAAATAATCAGTTAAGATATTTTTGATTTCTCCTACATTCCCTTTAGGTTATACTGGAAAACCGAATCTCAAATACCAAAATTACATTCTCATTTTTTTGGTACGTATTGGTTTAACAATGGCTATAAGCGTCAACACTTCACAATAGGCTCATTTGGCTACAATAGCCAGTCACGAACAGCGGCGCCGATTCGTAAATAAGGATTAAAAATTAAGATCGATAAAATAGAACACGAGCCTAGGTCGAGATAAACGAGGTTAAATACACACGAGGTTCGTTCACAAACAAAACATACAACAGAGTTGTCGACAATTTCCATATTATGGCTAGAATAGAAACCTTATCAATACAAAGTTATATACAATACGGCGTTCACGAGAACGCGCTTAATAATATGTACAAATAGTTTGGATACTTTGGCTGTCGATAGGGCGACGGTATCGTGTTCGTTCCTTTGAACTGAAAAAGGTATCTTAGATAAATCACTGCAGCACTACCATATTATTACAATCAAAGATTATACAATATCGATAATTACATCAATTAATCAAAACATCCATCAAGTTAATTAGTAATGAAATTGCTTTCGCAGGTACGTTTTCGTTGTTACACAATTTGTTTTCTGTATCTCGGAACAAACACAACATACACCCTATAATATATAATAGGTCCTTTAAAGACCCCTAACTAATCAACTACGAGCTAATATGAACCATTACAGGAACTTTGAGTTGTAATTTTAAGCATTTAGACAAATTTAATAAAACACATCTAAATCTAAGAAAAATCCTATGTACTGTAATCTACACCTTGAGTACAATAGGATATAGGGTACGGAAATCATATTGTTAAAAACGGTCAATTCAATTTTGGCTATTTTTGTACAGCCATAATTACATATATGGCATCCACGAGCCAGCACGAAGCTCTGTTAGAAAATCAAACAATTCTACCACTCCAAGGACATCTTCACAAAAAAAATGCTTCTTGTTGGTAAGTATTCATAAAAACCAGAACGAAGTCTTTTAGCACGTCATCTATTTATATTTGCCTACCCGAGCGAAACCGGGGCGGGTTGCTAGTTCCAAATATATTAAGGTATGGTTGAATTTATTGCATCGCTATTTTAATAATTTATAGATCAGAGTTCTAGGTATAAGCATAAATATTTGCGCCAAGAGCTTTCAAGGTCAACGGCAGCGTCATGTCCTGTGAACTATCATCCCTATTCATGAAAAAAAAAACCAATTGCTGAAGGAAGGAATAATGTTTTTGTGACTAGCTTGGAATCGATTAATTTCAGCCGAAACTTCATGTGTCAACGAAAAATAATTCTAAACTGCCATACTGCACACTTTACGGCTGACATAGGCTCATTTACGATACCACCAATTCATCCATCCCAGCTCATTCATCCCAGCTCTGCCTACTTCACGAGAGATGGTCTACGCAAAAATTACAAGTCAAAATTCACCAACAAATGATGTATTAGCTAGGGTTGGGAAACTTGTGGTTCTCTCGCGTTTGGGATTCGTGCGGCGACTCGACCTCGTTCATTGGTTGCGCACGCGGCGATACTGGCCTGAACGTGCACTCTAGGGAGTCAGAGTCGGGGGTTCCCGGGGTGGACGGAGTCAGACGGTCCGGGCACATTCGCTTGGACAACGGTGAGTCTCCCTCGTCGCACCGCCGCTTGGCCAAGATGCACGTGGGCCGACTGACGGGACTGAAACTGGACGCTCTGATCTGGATAGGTGAAAGACTCCGCCGCGTCGTGTACTTCCGCGCGGGTGACGGCGATGCTGCCGGTGAAAACCTGCAAGACAGTTCGAGGATTGACATTTCGACCTAAATGTAAGAGAAATATGTAATCTAAGAGGTTAGCAATACATTGGCAGCGCACCTGGTGTTGCATATGTCCATAGGCGACGGTGACCGCTTACCTCCAGGCGGGCCGTCTGCTTGTTCGCCATTCACTATCTCATTAAAATATTTTTCAAGAATCACCTACCGGGTGTTTCTTGCCTGTTCTTTTGCCGGTGTAGGAAGTTTGGAACAGGCATAGCTATAACGTTTTAAAGTGATGCCATGCTGTATCAGGGGGGAGGGGGTCTTGGCATATTATACTACAGGTGGTCACCGAGGAGGATAAAAATTGGGTCACGTAGTATGGGGTCCGTTCCCTTACCTAGGCGTCCGCGTGGGCGAGTTCGCCTGGCCGCCGCCCACGAGCGTGAGGTCCTCACAGGACTGGCCCATCTGCATGGCTGTGTGGATGTCCCTCTCGTGCGCCACCTCGCGCGTGTTGCTGACGTCAGCGCACTCTTCAAGCTGCAACTGTTTGACGCGAGGCGCCATACGGGGCCCCCAGGAATTCTGGTAAACACCGTAAAAGTAGGATTATGGAATTTATGGGCTAATAACTTATGGCTCAATTTAACTTTTTCGCTTCATATCACAGCTTTCTTACCGACAAGTTCCCTGGAGGTGTCAGCGGACTGTAGCTACCGCTGAACCGGCGCGTGCGCGTGTTGCTCGAGAACATGCTGAAGAACGAATGTCTGGAAATAAAAGGTTTTTTTATAAGTACGAAAGCTTTGATCTCTTCTCAATCGATAGGACGGGGCTTCTATTCCACTTGCCTGATCTTAACCGTTGACACTGTCGACGGTATAGCACGCATACTAAGGAGGTACCTGTTCCTTGATTCCCAAATTATAACGCTTGAAAAACCTTACGCATGAAGAATGTGGAAGCAAAAGGATTTGTGCATTCACGCATATTGTACTCCAATGGCCATAACATACCATGAAACAATGGCATGCCCTTACCGAAGTACTTCTTCCATTTAGCTACAGAATTCTAAAATGTCTCTCAAGGTTTTAGAGCTTTACTACCTGCGCCCCTAGACAAGATGCATTCTGCAATCGTTGACGCTAATAGAAAACAAAAAAAAGTATAGGCTTGACGTTTTTCTGACCACGTGACTTAGCGTTGAAATATGTCAAACCTATACTTTTTCTTGTTTTCTATTAGCGTCAACGATTGGAGAATGCATCTTGGCTAGGGGCCCTGATATCTTTATTTTGAATTTTAGGGACCGAGTCAAAATTAAAACAAGACTTATTAGTTATTATTCATACTGATGTCAGTTTTTATATTATTTGCGTCAACTCGCCATTCAATGGAAGATCAGCTCAGGTTATCAACTACCATTATGCTGAGCTGGAGTCGATTTGTGACACTTTGAATACGCATGAACTTACTGCAATATAGTTTTTATTTATTTCAACCATTAGTGCCTAAAGTGTTATTGTTCCAAATAAACATACTGTATAATATGAAGGGTCCACTGCAATAATGATGAATGTCCAATTTTTTAAAAATCTTAACGAGTAATACCATTCGGTCACATAACATTATATTTAGAAATCTTGTTAGCAAACTTAGCAATATTGCTTGCAGTCTCGTGATAAATATGTTTTAAACATTTTGGCTACACGGCTAGAACTCTCAACATCACCGGTGTTCATGAAAATAATAACATTTTATAATCTTCGGGTCTGAGTTTTTTTATACCGCTTATAAATTTAAAACCCAATTATCTCAAAACTAAAGTCAAAGGACATTCATCATTATTGCAGTGGACCCTTCATATTGTATATCTGATATACAACATGTTAATTCTTTTCAAGTCTCATAATTCCATTGGAAACCTTTCAATCCTAAAAACAGTAATAATTGCACACTACTGCATGGCTATTAAGTTATTGGCAAATCTAGATAAAAATTGTAGATGGCTAAAAATTCTAGACCCGCTCTAGAATGTTTGAAATAGGTACATTAACTCCATATTTTTGTTGGTATGCAATTTTTGCATGGTTGCTACATAAGCAACATACAATAGGTCAATAATAATGACATGTGTAGAAACAATTTATCAAACTGGACTTCATATCCACAAAAAACAATAATATAATTTGACTCATGCTGTATGAACTATTGTAATAACATTCCAACATAATGTTTACTATTTGACAAACCATATTCATACAACACTGATTGAGATTGTGTGGTAGATAACTCTTTAATATTTGATTTTAACTTTTTCTTCAGATCTAATGAACAAAATTCTATGGCCAAACTGCCATGCACTATACTTTTGTGTTTGTTTACTCATTTACAAGTTATGTTACTAAATTTTATAAAAAAGGTAGTTTTTGAATTTGAATGTAATCTTCATCTTCAGAACTGATAAGGTTTTAAAAAATGACACTGTTTTGAAGCTACACTATCCCTAACTATCAACATTTTACAGTCAATGAAGGATTTCACTACTCCAATTTTGTAGCATGAAGAGACAATACCCCTGTTTCTAAGTTAAAATAAACACAGAAATACTCATCTAAGTATATGATAAAAAAATCCTATTTCATTGTGTTTAAATTTAACCCTTAAGTTAATAATACTTTGTATATTAGTTAACAAACACATCAATGTGTTATTTAATTGGTTAGCGCACTCAATCGTTTCCATTTTTGTTGCAATTGGGATTGAGACAAGTGCAATAGCTCAGTGCAGAAACAAATATTGTTTACCATTGGCAAAATCTGTTAGATTAACTTAGCATTTTATTAGATGGGCTTAAGTTGTTGTTGGTATTGGACTATGGTATATTAGCAGAGGAACTGATTGGAATATTTTAATTGTACTTATTTTCATTTTCTTTGTTCTAATATGCTATTCACCACAATCAAATTGTTGGCAGTAATGTTTGGTTGCAAAATGAATTGTTTTTTGAGTATCATTACACTTTTACAATAAGAAATAATAGAAATTTAGCACTCTTAAATGATAACAAAGCTAAAAAGACAAGTTATCAAATTAATAGGACAGAGTTGAATAAAATATTCAGGTTAGTATCAAATTAATTCTTGTATAAATACATCACCACATTTCAGACTTGTAAATGTTAGGATAAAATAAATTAGTAAGGAAAATTAAACCTGTTAGTAAATAACACAAGCAGTAAGCTAAAAAGCCCAAGCAAACTACAGTAACTAAGTGAAACAACAGCTTTTCAATTGTGAATGCAGTGCACTAATGAAACAATGCCAGATCTTTACAGCTCCTCCAAACAATGTAACCACATCTGACCATCAATAACAACGTTGTGCAGCGCACAAACAGCACTAAATTCGGCAACAGCACCCACTGACGATCTCACCAGCTGTCAAAAATAGTAAAGCAGCGTAGCAACAACCATTATCGCAGACTGTAGGAGGCGTCAACTTTACATCGTACTTTACCTCTGCACCGAGTTGGTTGTTGGCGAAGTCACCGATGTAGACGGCGCCTCATTGATCAGAGGTGCGCTGCTGCACCTTTTCAATAAGTTAGGAGCATCAACATCCATTATCATGAAGCCACTGACGTACTATGTAGTTATATGCATCGGGCTCGCCGACACGATTAGCCCTCTACAGTTTATGTAACACTGTAAGTGCACTTGCATACAATCTAACGGACAAATCACGCTACTATTACGACTACATACATGTTATTTATTACGCGTAAATGAAAGAAAAATACAAAATAAAACTAAAATACGCTACTCGAAAAGCTAAAAAAGTGCCTCGAAGCTGACCTGTCAAATCGCCGAATCAAAGAATGCGTTCAATGGTCAATGCATTTTGATTTAATTAAATTACTTTTAATATTTTTGACATATTACAAATACAAAAAAAATCTATTTATATTGCCATTTTAATACCTTGCAGCTTCTTTCAATTTAGTAAGTTACGTAAATTAATTAAATTACAGCTAACACAAATAACATTGCATTAAAAAATAGAAAAAAAAACATTTTGAACGCACCAATGAATGAGTCGTTTGACGTTTCATTTCACCTAAGCTATGAAACAATTTAAAATTGAAGATTTACATTATTAGGAAATAATGATTGAGACTGAGGGGAGCGTGGTGCTCACACTTTATTAAAACTAAATCGTAAATTAGATATATTATGAACCTATAACGCAGAGCTATAAAAGTTGTTGTTATAATGTCATCACGTTCACGTCCTAATAAATTATTTTTTGTAATTTGACACTTGAGTAAGTAATTTTGACAACTGACAATAAAGACACAAAAAGAAAACCACACAGGTATAATATAAATACAAAACAAAAGTGCACCAACAACGAACAAAAAACAAAAACATTTTAAATTATTTAAAATTTAAATCCATGTTTAGTGTTTGGTTTGGTTAAAATAATTGATGTCAAATGTATTTGCGGAGAAGGTGCGTAAGTTTGTCTAGACGGTCTACCTCCCATTGTGCCGGAAACAGGTTACTGTAGACACACTCAATAAACTATTAGAAAAAAAGTGTTTTAAAATGACATGAATCCTTTCCAACTTGCAGTGCTATAGTAAAATACTTCGTAGTGGCGTATGTAGCAGCTGCCCTGTACTCCGAATGGGTCGTGTACCTCGTACAACCGAGGTACTGGTCGGATCTACAGTGTCAGGAAGGAGAACCATGTACGAAGATACTATTCATCGCAGACCCTCAGATTCAAGGAGACCTGGCTGTCCCACCGCCTCTAAATTATCTCTTCAACTGGGATAGTGATAGGTAAGTAATTAGTCATTCATTATGTACTAACTGCGCCCCGCGGTTTCACCCGCGTCTTCCCATTGGCACCCTTTTCCGGGATAAAAAGTTTTAGTTTTTTAGTTTTAGTGAATGCAAAACCAATTCAACACCAATAACTGCTGGATATGCCCTCATTATTATAAACAAATATTCTTTATTGTAATCTTATTTATGTCTAAAATAATTTCAAACGCAAAATGGTTATTCTATTCCATTCAGTTGAGTCAAATCTATCAAATCAAACATTATATAAATCGCTTCAGGCATTCTTGAGTTATACTTGTAAATGGTGTCTGACTCAACTTTGTTTTTTATATGTACAAAATATCTACTTCATCCTTCATTCTACTTTTTATAGCGATGATGGCTCAGTGGTAGTGACGTCGGCTTGCGATCCATAGGACGTGGGTTCGAATCCTACAATGAGCTTGAGCTTTCGGTGAAGGAAAACATTGTGATGAAACCATTGCTTGGTGGTAGGGTATTTTCTAGTACTCGCCTGACTAGCTACCACCCTCTTGTTAAGAATCTGTCGCCAAGCACCTATCGGTGTGTTCCGGCAGCCTCACTTGAGAGCCAGTTCCCAGTCCAGGTGTAGCGTGGCGCCATCTTCGACCACATCGTCACTTAACATCAGGTGACTTGTGGTCAAACGCTACCCTGTAAATAGTAAAAAAAAAAAAACATTGTTTACAATACAATTATTAATTTTTCAGGTACTTAAAATCCACCTTTTCGGTAGTAACAAAACACTTTAAGCCGGATGTGCTGGTGTACCTCGGAGACCTCATGGATGAAGGCTCTATATCCACCATGAAACAGTTCCATCACTATGCCAAACGCCTCTTTGATATATTTGATTTGAATTATAGTATCATGGTAAGAAAGATAACTTTAGTGATGATAGCAATGTGGTTGTGGAGTCTGTTGGTGACCGGTTCTTGGTTGTGGGTTCGAATCCTGCGATGAACTCGATCTTTCACATTGTGATGAAAGTATAGCTATTAGGGCATTTTCTAATGCTCGCCTGGTTATCTACCACCCAAGTTACCTTGGACCACACTTTCAGGTGAGTTGTGGTGACCCTGTAAGATGCAAAAAAATGTAAATTTTTAATTTTTAATACAGACGAGTCATTGATATCAAATGACTATTATAGACATAGGTATGAATGAAACCTAAAAATGTAGTATTTAAAATGTCTTTAGAGTGGTTTAAAAAAAATTGTGATTAACAATACTGATGAAAGTATGAAAGTTGTGAAAAAGAAGTACCTACCATTGTTTAAAATATTACCTTGGTATTCAATTATTTCTTGTTGACAGCAAGTATGGCTACCAGGCGACAATGATATTGGAGGAGAAAACGAACCAATAAAGATGGACAAAGTGAAAGAGTTTGAAAATGTATTTGCACAACCTGCCATTATCACATTCAGAAACATAACTTTCTACAAAGTAAATGCGATCACAGAAGAAATCCCGTTGGAAAAAGAGGAAAACTTGCAAAGTTATAAAATTGTTGTTTCACATTATTCTCTTACTATGAGACACATGTTTGGGCACAAAGTAAGATTTAAATTTTAGTACAGTTCAGTTATATTTCCATCAACAATATGTTAAAACACGCTGATTGAAGTAGGTAGAATCATCAAAGGTCACAAAATCTAGAGTTCTGTTTGTTACAGTAATCTCTACATTTGAATCTGTCATTTCATACAATAATAGCAAGCTGAAGTGGCAGTGGGCTGGTCATATAAGCCGCAGAACCGACAACCGATGGGGTAGACGTGTTCTTGAGTGGAGACCGCGACTTGGCAAACGTAGTGTAGGACGCCCTGCGACAAGGTGGAGCGACGATTTGCGCCGAGTGGCTGGCAGTAGTTGGATGAGAAGAGCCGAAGACCGGGCTCAGTGGCGTACCTTGGGAGAGGCCTATGTCCAGCAGTGGACTGATACGGGCTGATGATGATGATGATGATGATGATTTCATACAAATATGTCACTCAATCATTGATCTATACTTGAGCATCATTCTAGAATACCAGCCATTCCATTTCCAGTTAGTACCATTCCACAATTAACATAAATACTTAAAAGTGTACTTTTAAAATTTTCAGGTAAACAGCAAAATCCATCCAAATATCTACTTTTGCGCTCACAGACATGAATCGAAATACATAACGGTAAACAAGGAGGACTTCTCCCACAGAGAAACTCGTTGGATGACATCGGAGAAAGAACTACTGAGTATTTCAGCCAATGATCAGTCCTTGTATGAAATTTTTGTGCCTACTTGCTCGTATAGAATGGGCACAAGTAAAATTGGATTTGGTGCTGCAGTGTTAGGTATGTGTATTTTTAGATATCTCTTTTTGGACTATTTGGCATGACTTGACTCCTTAATTTATGGCTTCTGTGACTAATTATCACACTTCTACAAATGTCCATTCATGCCAGTTTAACATATGAGAATAGGATAAGAACATGAACGGTGTTTCTCAGGGAGAATCAGACTCTTGAAAACCACAATGATTTATCTCTATCAAAACACAACTAAGACGTAACAGTATTAGTTATTTACAATATATAATTCTGGACTACTTCATGTAGTTACAACTGCAGTTGTGTGCATAAGACAGTCATATTCATATTCATAAGACGGTCATCTTCAGAAAGTGGTGGTCTGCAGTTATCATTATGTGCAATGAGGTGACATCGCGCACAATGATAACTGCAGATCTGATAACTGATTTAGATTTAAAAACCCTGATAAAATGTAAAAAACGTGAGTAGGTAATTGAAACATAGAAAGTATGTATTTATTTACTGAACATGAATTATAGATTTTAGAGTCAAAAGTTGGTGTTTGAAGGTAATCGGAAAATATGTTATTCTTCAGCGGCTTTTGCACAGTTTTAAAGAGACTAAATTTTTCTGTTTCAGAAAACAATAATCAGAACATCAAATACACAGTATTCTGGTCGCCGCAGAGGTTCCCTTTCCTGTTCTTGTATTTAGCAATGCTAATCATCGTTGTTTTGTACTGCCTACTGTTTTGTGTTGCCAAATTGTTTTATAAGTACCGACAGCCCACATCATCTATGATGAGTAGAGATAAAGTACCGCTGTTGGACAGAATTTAGCATTGTTCATGGAATTTATCTGTATTTTGCATAAAACTATTTAACTATAGGATACAACAATAGAAAAAAAATCTATTTAACTATCGAATAATAGACTTTGAACAGGATTGATTTTACAATAGTTATATTAACATAAAGTTATAGTTGTGTTGTGATTTGTGCTGTGAAATAGTGAATTGATTTTTACAAGGATCCTTTAAAAATATTGTATTGCTGTAGTTCTACACAATAGCTTCAATAATATCGGCTATTCCTGTATCTATACATTTAAGCTACTGATATTATAATTTTTGTAAAACAGGGCTGCAACGAACCTATATCTATGACTGAATAGATACCGGGAAAAAATGATGGATGTGTATTGTAAAGTTAGGCTAAAAAATGTTTTAAGAAAATCAATAATTATTTATTTTTTAAATACTTGTAAGCTTTAATAACAATACAATATTATTATATAAAATGTTAGTCAGTAATCAGTACCCAAATAATCACTTCTTAAATGATTATTTGTTTTAATTAAATTTCTTGCCTACCAATCATCCAACAACAAATGTTGTACAAATGATGAAATTATAGTATTTTAATGTAGCAAGGTACCTATTTTTAACCACAAGACTGCTATTTTTGTATTATTAACATAAAATAATAATACCAGTATGTAATATAACAAGGAATTGTGAAAGTGGTAATGATTGAACTTGTGTTTATTAAATTATTTTAGTTTATGAATTAACTTATATATTAATAAAAATATAAAAATAATTCCTTATGAATTAAATAACAGGTGTAATAGGACATATTCTTTGTAATTTAAAAATATACTATTGCTGTTAATATTTTACTCTTGTTATTGTATTTTTAGATCTTCTATACCAATAAAACATTACTGTGACTGACGGACAGGCAATGCACAGCCTAAATGTTTTTTTTTTCAATATAGATAGCTAGGAAAGGATTATTTGAAAATTATCTTTAAACTAGCTGTTCCCCGCGGTTTCACCCGCGTGGGTTACAGCTTTATGCATACAAAGTCTCAGCCCGATCAGTTTAAAATTGACAAACTTTCATCCCCTATTTTATCCCCTTGGGGTTAGAATTAATCAAAATCCTTTCTTAGCGGATGCCACGTCATAACATCTACCTGCATGCCAAATTTCAGCCCGATCTGTCCAGTGGTTTAGGCTGTGCGTTGATAGATCACAATGTCAGTCAGTCAGTGATTTTTGAGTTATATATATTTAGATGGGGAAGATCACACATAGACATCCAATCATATACACATTTAAAATCATAAATGTAGTTGTGGTTGATACCAGCAATGTCCTTATGTACATGTTAACAGCCCCAGTAAGTATATTTGCTACAAGAAAATAGATTAATCCTTTATTGTTCACATTTTCAATAATCTTAGGTTCTTGCAAGCTATTATTTTGATCTCGCATAATTTTTTCAACAAAATATAACATAGTAACAACAGTTACTAATGTTGCTTCTAAGTAAATGCAGTATGATGCGTTAGCTAGTGTCCTAGATATGGGTCTAAATGTATTGATAACGTAAAACAGAACCCAAAGAAATACTGATCCAAATATTAGTTTGATTTGAACCATGTTTGTGTTGGCAGTGATATTCCTGAAAAGTTTCAACTGTAACTGTGCTGAGTTAGAGCTTAAAACGGTTTTCATGTGTGCTCCAAATAAGTACAAAGACACATAGCCAAGACAGGAAGATATTCCTTCCCTGTTGGCAGATAAATATGTATCTCGTACCGCATCACTGAATACCCATTCTTGTACACCCAAGTACAGTATACATTCATGGGTTAATAGCAAAATAAAACTATAAATGAATGCATTGATATTAAAATACAGTATGACAGTCGAAAGTGATTTACAAACGGCTAAAGTGAAGAAGAAATTCCAATGCACTCCATATTCTGTCACATGCTCTTGGTAGTCTAAATATTTCACACATACATATCTCGCAGTACCTAAAAGTACCAGTATAAATATAAACTTCAGATTTCCTTTAATAATGTATTTCAAACTGTATTTTCGTAGATCCCTATGGACAAGCCCACTCATAAGTACGAACAGTCCTACACCAGTGTCCATCAGACTATAACCATAGCTCTCGGTCTTAGCTAAATGACGTGGAAAATGTTTAAAATCAACTGCCAATATAGCAAATACAGTGATTATATACGTCAATCCTCTCATTATAGATATTGAATATATTTTTTTATTCAAAACTACGTTACGCTTACGAGTTTCTTGTTTCTTTTGATAGTGTTGAAAAAATTCATAAAGCAACATTGTCATAATTACAAAATTTAAGATGTAAATGTAATTAGATAAAATAGTGTGAGCCATTATCAATGGCAGTACGATAATGATATATTCGTATAGTACGTACAATTTATCTTGGCAGCTCTGAACATAGGCTCTGTTAACTTTTGCGCATGTACTTTCGCGAAGAAAAGTTATATTGCCAGATAAACAAATATACGATCAGAAAACGCATTTCGATAACAGATTTGATAACTCAAACGCAGGCATTATTTACGTATTTATACAATACTAGCTGCGCCCCGCGGTTTCACCCGCGTGGACTACATCATAGATTAAGTAGACTATGACTACATTTAACTCGATAAAAAATTGATATAAAAAATAGATGTTGGCCGATTCTCAGACCTTCCCGATATGCACACAAAATTTCATCAAAATCGGTCAAGCCGTTTCGGAGGAGTATGGCAACGAAAACTGTGACACGAGAATTTTATATATTAGATAGTTTTTAAACTGTATCATAAAGTTTAAAATTTATAACACTGTAACTAATCACTGTCGCTGATGGGGGAAATCCCAAATATAAACTCGTCGGCCTCTTCCATACCATGTGAGGTGTGGAAGTTGTGAATGCATCTTTATATATTATATTACATCTTGGTCAAAATTATCTACATTAGTAATAGGTCTTGAACTAGACCTTTTTTTACCAGGCGTGCGGAATATTGAAATTAATCCCAAAACATTGCTCTCCTTTGCGATCCGATGTATTGTGCGTTGAGACACACCAGTTGCGTTAGCAACTCTTATAAACGTTATCTACATCTTTTACGCCTTTGCCTTTCTCGTCTTTCATGTACTGAGTTAAATAATAAACATATTTTCTCGTCTGGCAATTTAAAACACTACTATGCTTTGGCGGCATATTTGGCGAAATAAGTACCCACTAACACTTGAAAATAAGCAATTAAAATTAACTTAACACTTAAACAAAAAACTTAATATCAATAATAACTATCAACAATAATAATTAATAACAACGAAAAATAAACACAACCAAACCTTTTTGTAACCGACTGTGTGTCAAGACAGAGATAGCGACACGAACACCAAAACAATGCTGAAGTGTGAGTGAGACATAATACCTCGTACCGAGTATTGCCGAACAATCACGAAGTTTGCGAAGTTAACAAAAAGAGATGTGCAATGTGCGTGCTTGTGGGTGTTGTTTAATCGATTATTATCCGAATCGATTAAAATTAAGTAATAAAAAGACATTTTCATTCGATTTTATAATAAATGTTCTCAAACAGTCGTTACTCTGGAAATCTTTATTAGATATCTAAAATTTAAGTAAACGACTTTTAACAGAAAAAACAATATGTTACTGCACATTTCTTTTATAATTAACGACTTAAACTCAATTATTAACGATAAAATTCACTTCATAGTTCATTTACTTAGTTAAATATCTCCTATACATTAAAATGGATGAACTCGAAATGTAACTAATCGATTACGATACTTGATCGTCTATAGGATTAATTGGTTTAACGTAAGGCGCGTCTCTAGCCTATACCACCGCCCCGCGCACCCCGCCTCTTGCCACCATTTGGTTCCTAAAATATGCTACTGCGCAGGAATCAGCGCCAACTTCAGAGCTGCCAAGATAAATTGTACGTACTATATATGGGCTGGTCACTTTTGCAATTTCTTAACCTCATTGAAGAGTAGACAGAACATTGCACAGTGAAAAATATACAGAAAAATACGTGAGGCGCAGACGAGCCGTGGTTGTTCTGCATGTAGAACTCGTGGTATTTCTTGTATTCCTTGGGGTCCATTGCTGCTAATTCTTCCGGGAAATCCATCGTTATCAGTTACTTTGGAGCAATGAAGTTGAACAGTTGATTACAGGTGATTACTGATTAAAAGTAACTACCTACTGTAGTTAATTACATATCTTAGTATTATGGAGTAGAATGATAATGTCCTTTCTTCTCGCAGCTATGTAGGTATTTTATTCGAGGTTTAAATGAGGTAAAAACTTCGTTGAATAATAATCTCGTCGAGTCCAAACAAGATAAAGTAAACAAACAAAGCACCAGCTGTCAATGCTGTCATTGTCATTTCAAATCGAATTTCAAACGTGTTCTACGTTTCGATTTACTTAATTTAATATAGTTTATTTTTACGCCCGTTATTTTCAAATTCACGTTTTCGATGATTTCTATGGGTGCGTGAATCATGGAATTCGTGATGCATCTGATTGTTAAAGACCTACCAAAGTTTAATGACAAAAAGGGAAATTAATATATTAGCAAACTTACACCAATCATAATGCCATCAGATTCTTCTACACCCATACTACCAAGTGACAAAAACATTTCGTTTTGAGTAGGAAAATGAAACAATATGATACTTTGTTCAATACTTTATTAACTTAAGTCAGTTCTAAGTACCACAAAGACTAGCTTACATCTAATTTGTGACTTAATTAGTGCATAGATATAAATTCTATGCCTAACGAGCGAATACTTATTGTATACGGACATAAATAAAGCTTATTTTATAAGAACCCACAGGATTGATAGCACCTTCGTGAGACCTATATTTACAATTACAGCTTATAATTAAGTATTATATAGGCAGGTGAAAGGTGAGGGTAGAAGAAGGCGGTTTTTAAAAGTCGAAGTCGTACGGGCGCGTGGGACGTCTCTGACCGAGGGGGATGTTGACTTCTTCGGCGGAACGGAAGACTTGCTGGGGTTGTTGCTGCTGCGGCCGGGGGGACGGGCGCGCTTGAAGCTGCTGGAGGGCGGGCTGGTGGCGCTGGACCTCCTGGAAGGTAACACAAGCTTAGTAAATCTACGAACTTGGCCGCTAAATCATGACCGATATAGATTTGCATACAACTTTTGCCGGCCGCTGCTCGCATGTATTTGCCCAGTACCGCAACTTCGATTTATCTCGAAGAAGGTTGTCAAAATAATGCTCGAATGTCCAAGCATGTTTGAGAAAAAAACTCATACTAGGCCTACAGGGCCTTAGACTTTTCTCCTTACCTCTTCTTCCTCATCGTCCTGCTCGTATCGGTCGTCCCTGTAGATGTCCTGCGGGTAGTACCGGTCGGAGTACTTGAGGGACACGTTGGGCTTCCTCTGCACTTCCTCTTCGTTGATGGGCCGGTACAGGTACTCGTTCACAAAGTGGTACTTTGACGACTTCTGGCAGATGTTGTCGTGCGTCGGCGGCATGCATATTAGGTGCACCTGGAAGTCGGTGACAGTTAATGGCTGGACGGTTTCTTGTTTGATTTCTAGTGTGAGGAACTGGTTTGTGTTTGGCTAGGTTTTAGTGGACATAAGACGGTTGGAGCAATCGCGCCAATGACTCAAAAGTCAGTCTTAGGGCTCCCACGCTGCGATGCGATGCGATACGACATCAATTATATCAGAAGTTCTTGTGGTGCATTCATGCGAGCTCGCAGGTATTTGCGATGCGATGCGAATCCGTAGTTTTGTGTGGGAGCCCTTTTCAAACTTCAGCATATTAATACCTGGTGGAAGGAGAAGCCATCGGGGCAGACCCAGGAGTGCTTCACGTTGTCCTGGCAGTAGTGGAACACCTCGCAGTTGAGCTCCTCATCAGCATAGTACCCGGTTTGCTTGCTCACGCAGTTGAACTTGGACTGCTGCAGCAGCTCAGTGAGCCGGTCGGGCTGTTCCTTCTCGTCTTCCTCTTCTTCCTCGAGCTGCAGCTGCGTCAGCTTGCTGGGACGTTGGTCGGGCTGCGGATTGAGCAAGTGGTTGAATGGTGGTAAGGACCAAAGAGAAGGATACATAGTGCTCTTTGGAAATTCGTGTTTGGTTGAGTGCTGGCTCGAAGGACCAAAGATAAAGATATAGATGACAAAAAAAGCTTGGGGTTTTAGTGAACTTGCTCCAATTCAATCAATTAGTAATAAGAATAAAATTGACAATGTGATCGCGCCAAAAAAATTACCTGCCGGGCGTTTCTTGCCTGTTCTTTTGCCGGCGTAAGGAGGTTGGAAAAGGCGTAGCTAGTTTTAAGTTGACGTTTTAAAGTGATCACAATGTATCCTATTGAATAAACATTATTGAATTTTGAATTTTAGAGCTCTTTGGAAAGTCGTGAGGGGTTTTGCTTGGAAATGGTAACAATTATGTAGATGTATAAGTAAGTGGCCAGAGCGGAATAAGCACCATAGGTATAGGCCCTGCTTTTCTGGCGACTTGTGAAAAAAATGTTATGTGACTATTTTTATGTAGGTCTTTGTCCTCCCAGCTTCATACCTTAATTGTTTAAACCGGTAAGGGTAGATCACCTTAGAACTTTCAAATATCGAGGATTTCTTCCTTGAACCCTGGATCGTTGGATTAATCAGCAGAACTCAACTGACCTTTTTTGGTTAGATACCTAACAAGTAGACTCGCTTACCATATCGATAATCGATGTAGAGTAATATAGACCTTTGATTCACAATGGCACACAGCATTATTTTGATCCAAAAGCAATGTCATCATCTTTCCTACTTTTAGCGAGTAATCACTATTTTCACAGGGCTTACCTTTCTATGCGGGGTTCTTATTGGCTGCCTCTGTTCTTCAACATACTGCTGTTGCTGTTGCTGCTGTTGGTGCTGCTGTTGATGCTGCTGTTGGTGCTGCTGCTGCCTGGCGGGCACCACGTACTCCTCTTGCTGGGGCCGCTGGTAGCCAGCCAGCTCAGCAAGGGAAGGAGTGGGCCGGAAGCCGCTGGGCAGCGCGTTGTATGCCGTCGGCGTGTACGCCCGAGGTCTGAGGTTGCGAGATTCCTGGAAAGAAGAATTATCACTGTTAATCAGTCCGGTCAATCCCTTTTATTATTCTTCTTTAGGTACCTATGTATAGAAGATAACATATATGTAGATCAGTCATATTGATTTTCAGCTTGCTTCTGATTAGTTCTTAGTCATAATAGTTACTTATATAGATAATGAAAACGTCAATATAAACCAATCTTGACTGTTTCCTCATCGACTATTTATTGCGAAAGTGCTTCCTACAGTAATAGCGAGTAACTCAATACAAAATTACATAATTTACGTAATTATTGCCACATGGAGACTTAATATTGAACGTGTACAATGCAAGTGTTATTAAAAAATGGCGGCTGCCTAACTTAACGCGTTTATAAGAAGTCGTTCGTGCGAAACGACGCGACGCGACGCCACTCTGTGTAATTAAGACGCATTACTTATGCTCGGAATTATATCATAATAACCTATTAGCGTAGATCCGGGAGAGCAAGCGGCTTGTTAATGAATGAAGGAAACTTGGATATGTGGGTAGTTGTAAATGTTACTATTTTTCTACGCCCACAGACTACAGTATGAGCAACGCGTGATTTGCTGTCTTTTAAACGGTGTTTTGGTTTTGCCTACGATTGTCCTTGGACACTGTCCTTGTCCTTGGTTCTCTATGAAGGAAGGACCCTGCAAGTGCAAGCGTTTTTCCACATGCGGTCGTCGTCTATAAAAACGTATTATCGCAGGTGAAAACGCTGGCTACAGCTAGTTAGAGATAAGAACAATTAGGATTTGGTTTGAGAGACCCATCTTTATAAATACCTTGCATTTGTTTTTGTTTGTATTTTCAATATTTAAGCACTGTTACAAGTCATTGGTCTATACACGAAGAAAAACCATCTCTATGCTAAATTACAATGTTAATGTAAATTACACACGTGAATCACATCACGTGATACGCTACGCTTTACACACGTGCGGTGGGCCTCTATTTCATCCGCGGAAAGAATCGTGCGATCTTTGAATTTTCTCACGCGATTACGCAAACGAAGCATTAATTCACAAGCGAGTATCTTAGTAGTTTACATGAAATCTAGATCATTGGATTAGGTACTTGTAACAAATGTAATTTAAGGAATATCGATTTGCAAATCTCTATTATCCCATCGCATGATCAAGCTATGGTCGAAAGTTCCCGCCCAAAACTACAAAATGGCGCCGCGTACAAAACATGTCATTTATCCATTAAAGAGATCGCGCAAAAAGGAAGAAATAAAAACAAAAACTAATGAGTTTGCTTTCGACTTTCACTCTCGCGGCCTTGCGGCGGACATTGACGCCGAATGCTGGTGGAAAAATTGCATCGGAGCTTGTAACTAGATTGTAACACTCTCGATTTCGGTCACGAACCGTTTTAACTAGCTACCTAGCGGAATTGCTGGAAAATACTGTATTATTTTCCTTTGTTACTTTGCTTGGTTATTGAAGGAAAATAATACAAAAAACAAAATTCTTCAGAACATTTTTTTTTTATTTATGACAACGCTTAGTTCATTAAATACAGAGTATGTAGTTCGACTTTGATAGATATATTTTATTAAAAAACCAAGGACGTTTATAGTTATTTGTCTAATGCTCAAGACGGTGTGGTTTTTTTTTTAATTATTTCATTATTTTAATAGTACATTGGCTGTTTATTTATTCATAAGACTAGCTGCGCTCCGAGGTTTACCTGCGCAATAATTTCTAGAGCAATTGTGCACATATAAAAGTAAGCGGGTCATAAACAATCTCTATGCGAAAAAGACGTTAATCCGTTGTTTTGTTGGTGCGTGAGATAAGGACATAGACAAATAAACAAACACATTGTTCTTATTTGTTTTATGGATGCAGGATATAGTTTGAGGAACCGCGACAAAAAGTTACTGAAGACTATAAAAAAACGTAATTTATACTAAATCAAATTAACTACGCAGTCGTACCTTAATAAATCTATCAGACTCGACTTATAAACAGTACATTTTAATTAAGTATATCGACATTTTAATTAAGTATATCGATTTATGTGTCTTAATAAATTGGTTAATTATAAGCAAGGTTATAAAACTGCCGCAAGCTAGATAGCTTTGGAATTGCGTATTTAAAACTAAATAGGTAACATTATTATCTGATAGCCCATCAGAAAGTAATTCACGGAACTAAGTAGAACTTAGTGAATGCATTTAATTTATTCGATATCGATAAGTATCGATTCGTGTCTCGATCGATATCGATTAAGTCGTGATACTCATTAATAAGCCGGTAATTAGCTCACGCTACTGAGATAGGCGATGATAGCTCAGTTGCAGAGTCGTCGGCATGCGATACGAAGGTCGTGGGTTCGGTTTCGGGGAAGGAAAACGTTGAGATGAAATCATTGTTTGGTGGTTATTTAGGCTACCCCTGTACGATATAAAAAGCTACCTACATTTTAAACGTTCTGGTGTAAGAGTTTACAATTAAGTTTGATTTTAATCGTTTTTGGGCTTTTTGCTACAGGTACTTGATAGTACTTAAAAAATTAAATATTTCTTTCGAATTTTACAGGCTGTTGTATCCTATACTATATACCAGCGATCGTAATGTATTTATGAGTTATAAGAGTTCCTGAATTTGGTTCTTTGCTGAATACACAACATAAAATATAACAATCTGTAGAAATAAAGCACAAAAAAGAATGTTTAATTTTGATCATAGATCAACTCAAAATTATGAGCAAACAGATCCATAGATTATACAATATGTGATGACGTGTGACTACCTATTTCTGGTGTATGAGATTTATTTGTTTTGTCATAACAAATGATCTGATTAGTAAAACAAAAGCAATACCAAATATTACTAATAAGAATTTTGTGATGCCCACGCGCCGAGTGCTACGCGCGCGTTGAAGTCTTTTGTATACTTTGGCTGTTTATTTGTTAGCTATGATTGATCACTTCACGTTTATTTTAACATTCAAAGAGCAACCTCTTAAATCGTAGGTGGTATTTAAAAACTTAATTATTTTGTACAGAGACTAAATAGTTGGCCTTTATTGTAATATTTTTTGTTTAGGTACATTTATGAATCAAGAATATTATATATATATATTCTTACTAGCATTAGGTGCTTACCAAAAGTATTTTTAAAAATTAATCCCCTTATAAGGTTCTCAATTGTCAAATTTCGGACTATATTATGTAATTAGTAAAATTTTCAGGGTAGCACCCTTTAGTAGTGGAGGGGTGCACTAAGGAAGTTTGTTTAAGGGAATCAAATAGTCAAAGAAGGTTGACCTAGTAACTAACTAACTGAGAACGCAACGACCCAAAGTGAGTTATGTCCTCCGATAACAAAAGACGCCACTTCGGTCTGTCCTGCGCCACCTCCTGCCAGTCCTCCACCTGGAGCTCGCGTGAATTCTTCGTGTTTTCGTTTATCTACATAGTAATTTTAAAAAGTTGTACCTCTTGGTCGAGGGCCAGTTCTCCGTCATCTCCATCCACGCCAGCGTCGGGTATGCTGTCTTCATTTTCTGATGCGAGGGCTGCGCCTACGACCATCAGCGCGAGAAAATACCGCCACCTGGAATAAAAAAATGAGGTCATTAGGATTATTTTTATTTTATTAGACATGAAATTATGCTCATTACCGCATCATTTTTCATAAAATACTCTCTTCTAATACTACTTTATAAAGAGCTGGCCAAGCGCCTCGTTGATGCCACGGGTAACTAAAGGGCTGACGCTTACCTCGCTCAACGAATCAGCCTGGCCATCTACAGAGGTAATGTCGCCAATCTCTTGGGCACTATACATGCAGGCATCGATTCAATTCAGGTTTTATATTTGTAGATGTTTAGTTTAGTTTTTAATATTTAGTTTAATTTTCTATCCGACTGTATATATTTTGTTGTTAAATAATCTCTATCCACGAAATGTTTCCTAAAAATCAGTCTAAGCGATAAGACGGCCCATCGTAAGATTGTTACTATAGAGATCTAAGATATTCACTTGTCATCAGTAGTTACTGTAGTAGTGAAACAATAAAGCGTTATCTATCTACCATCTACTTACAAGACATCAGCGAGATTGTGATACAGAAGACACATAAAAAAGTTGAATTATAACAAGTTACATCAGGAAAACATTGTCGACACCTCGACATTTCGGTACACGTAAAGAACTCCTGCTTGCACATTAAACATGTGCGAAGCCGGCGCCTTACGTAATCGGTCAATTTCTCCAAAACGGACTCCGCACAGGGCCCAGGCGTTATGCAACGTCGGCTGCCGGTCATGTAGCAGCCAATTTAATTCGATGATAGCGGAACTGGTTCGTGACGATTGTGGAGCAGGTGTTGGGAGCGAGTAGAAGTGTTACTAATATCATTGCAACAGGTAACCTAATACAAGTTTATTCAAGAAGCTTAAATAACAAGTTGAAACACTAAACTAAAAAACGAAAGTTAACTAAACTAAAAAATAAAACTACCCATCAAACTTAAAAATTTAAACTAAAAACCTACAAAAAACAAAATACATAGTAATATTAATAAATAGTTCAAACGATCCCTGATGTCCGGCAATGTGCCCAGAATGCTGGCGGCATTGCCTCGCTGAACAGCGAGGCTTATTCTTTGCCTAAAATATAGGCCAGCATATTCTGTTTATCGTAGTAGTTTGGAAATTCTATATGAGAGTACCAGGTAGGTATTAGTGAATTATGAAGGGATTTAAGATTTGTTTCATAACAATATTCTGTTTTATTGCATAGCGGTATTATCTTGAATCGTTACCATTGCTTATCGCGGGAATTAGAATCTTGTACGTTTATTATCAGCATATAAGTATATGAACGTGTTCTTGTTTTTATTTTACTACTGACAAGATAGTCTTTGACCACAACACACCTGATTTTAAATGATGATGCGGTCAAAGATGGTGCCACGCTATACTTGAATCTTTTTTACAAATGCGTTTGAGCCTAATTTTGTTTTCTTCAATTCACTTGATGTTAAGAGATAATGCTTTCGAAGTTAGCTAAGGTTAAAAGAGACTGCAATTCCCAGCATCCCACCATCACTGTTTTCGGAAACGTAATTATTCAAAGCGTTCTTTAGTATCCAAATTAGTTGTTGCGAATTAACTCAACCACATTGTGTCTCTAGATTCCTAACTTTGCATCTAGTTCATGAACTATGTGGTCAAAGACTCCATACAAAGAATGTGGTCGCAATGCGGTCAGAATAGCTTAGCCAAATACGTATGTAGACTAATACAAGCAAAAAAGAGCAATTAAGAAACGTGAATAACCTATTTGAGTTGAAACTGTGACAGCTCAGTGACGTGACGTTGATTTGTGACTCGTCGGTCGTAGGTTTGATTCTTGCAATAAGCTTTTGATGAAGGAAAACATCATAGTGAAGCTATAGATAATAGGAGCGTTAAAGCTCGCCTGGCTAGCTAATCTATCTATCAAGCACTTATTAGTGTGTTCCGACATATTTCTTTGGGCACAACTTACCTGATGTTAAGTAACGATGTGGTCAAAGGTGGCGCCACGCAACATCTGGACAAGGAACTGGCTTTCAAGTGGGACTGACAGAAGATAACGACTATACTAAGTGACTGATTCTTAACTTGAAGGTGGTAGTTAGCCAGGCGAGCAGCAGAACCTTTTTTACCACCAAGCTATGGTATTTCATTACAATGTTTTCCTTATCAAAGCTCAAGCTCATTGTAGAACTCGGATAAGGCTGGCCATACACGGACTGCATAGTGTCAGAATGTAAGGGTGAAACCAAACGAGCGTAATTTTGTGAGTCGTGAGTCGCAGAGTTTCGGTAGCATAAACTGCTGCATTCGGTTTCATACAAAAAGGCAGTTGGTGCTACACGACGACGTAAAATGAGTTGAAAATTCAGTTGAACGTAAAATGAGCGACCGAAAATATGCGACTCACGACTTACAAAATTACGCTCGTTTGGCTTCACCCTTACCTATAGCCCGACTTTGTGCGTACGCTTTATCAAAAAAATCTCTCAATCAAATTTTTGGACTTACAGAGAGCGGTTGGAACGGAAAAGTTAAAAATTGATAGTGTCCATAATTCAAGCCCTCAACAGTAGATGTAGGCCGGCGGCGTATGAAGCACATGTCGTTGCAACACGACGCGTCGACAAGGCACAGGCCGCGCAAGGGTGCGGTCGCGGTATTTACTCACCATAAAATTAACTACGGAAAGTTGTTCCATTACGCGGGTTTTACTCGTTACGCGATGACCGAATGTATCACCATTATGACATCGTCGTGATACATCTGGTTCGAGTTCGACGTATTGCAGACAGAAGTAGATGGGTAGGTTCTTGCAAATAGCAAGGTGGCTCTTCAAGTACTTTTGAAATACATCTTTCTTTAATCTAATTATGATCCCTGTATTGAAGGTACGCCCAGACATGGAAAATATACTTTTCATTTTTTGACGTGACAACGTCTTATAATTCGGTAGAGCCGGCTGCACGTACGAAAAAACATGACTCATGCGGCGTTACCTCGCTCTGCGGCGTTATTTACTATTTACAGGGTAGCGTTTGACTACAAGTCACCTGATGTTAAATGACGATGTGGTCGAAGATGGCGCCACCTGGACTGGGAACTGGCTCTCAATTGAGGCCGCCGAAACACACCGTTAGGTGCTTGGGGACAGATTCTTAACAAGAGGGTGGTAGCTAGCCAGGCGAGTACTAGAAAATACCCTACCACCAAGCTATGGTTTCATCACGATGTTTTCCTTCACCGAAAGCTCAAGCTCATTGTAGGATTTGAACCCACCTCCTACGGATCGCAAGCCGACATCACTACCACTGAGCCATCATCGCTATATACTTTCCTCGTGCTAGTAGATAAGTAGAGATGGTTGCATTGCATGCATGTGCGATATGCGATTTGAGCCCAGTGGGACTGATAGGAAACTGGACAAGCAAGCCTATGGTAAAATTTCCAAAAGCAATACTTGTGTTCTACCCTTGAGAACTATATACGAGTACATAATGTAAGCGTCTATACCATCGTCGACCATTGACCACATCTTTTGTAATATATTGTTTGGTCCAGATGGTGGTCAATCAAACCCAAGCCTCTATAAGACAAAAAGCACTGTAGAGATGGCAACGATAAATATACATAATTATTTTTTTTTTTTTTTACTATTTACAGGGTAGCGTTTGACCACAAGTCGCCTGATGTTAAGTGACGATGCGGTCGAAGATGGCGTCACGCTACACCTGGACTGGGAACTGGCTCTCAAGTGAGGCTGCCGGAACACACCGATAGGTGTTTGGCGACAGATTCTTAACAAGAGGGAATTAGATGTATATTACACACATAGGTACATAAGTTATCTAGTATCTAGTATGAGTATATCAAAAAACGCATTCAAGTAGCCAATCCCTTACTTACTTATTATAAATGCGAAAGTAACTCTGTCTGTCTGTCTGTTACTCTTTCACGCCTAAACTACTGAACCGATTTAAATGAAACTTGGTACGGAGATAGTTTGAATCCTGAGGAAGGACATAGGATACTTTTTATCGCGATATGTAGACCACGCGGGTGAAACCGCGGGGAACAGCTAGTAATCCCGATGCGCTGTACCGCTTCTGATCTAAGTATGTCGATTGTGATGCTTAGCTCTATGGTTTATGCAGTATCGAATCAATTTGTTTATTGCTATTGAACGGAAACGGGTTGCGTCCTTCATGCTGACTCGTAACGCTATTGTCAGGAGAAGGTCAGGAGCTTGCCCTTGATAGACTATGCTGTCAACAACGTATGGTTGGAGATAGCCGTATAGTGGTTTTACAACAACACATTTATTAAGGGTTTATTTTTGAATAATGAAATAGCTGTGCGCTGCGGTTTTTACCGCGTGAACTACAGTTATCGCAATGAGATAGGTATGCTATGTTCTTCCTCAGGGTTAAAAATATCTGCATACAACATTTCAGCAAGATCTTTTCAATAGTTTAGGTGTGAAAAGGTAACAGATAGACAGCGAGACAGAAATTGTTATATTTCATGAGAATTGAGACTTCATTTTTCAATTTTCAATTGTTTTACTGGCATGTGTTATTTTGTAATGATCTTGTGTTAGAAACAAATTAATATTATTAATAGCAACTATTAGAGTAAGCATATAAAGTACTTGTGAAATAAACCAAAAACACAAGGAAACATTGTAAAATTAATTGAACAGTTGAACTTTTGTATTCAAATTAAGTTTTATGGATCAAGTGCAGATTGAACCTGGCCTTTACAAATTGTGTGCTTTATTGCTAAAACGTGTTTATGTTGCTTATATTAATTGCAATATAAGTTTATTTGCATGTAAATAATCGCAATTGAAACAATTCTTAGCGTTGTTGCTTTAAATTAAATAAAGAAGTAGGATTCACGGCTATGCGACATGTTTTAGACAGGGAGTGAAGACGCATTCATAGTATTAATTCTCTAGAGCAGTTTGATTTGATCAATGTATGGGATTCTTTTGAGAACAAAATTTTGGAGTAGTTTGGAAATAACCCAGCGAAACTCACGAGTCTTTTTATGATGCCATCACATTTAAAAAAAAAAATCAAGTAGTTAAGTAGATAATTACTAACTGATTGAATTGGAGTTTAGTTCTTTACAATCTCAAGTTAATAAATTAAATTATATAAATAAAAATAGAACTATCGCACGCAGGGTGATGCTAAATCTACGTACGTGCCAGGTATCAAATCTGTTTACTTAAATAATGTTGGCAAATTTCTAACATTTCTGGAAAACGTTACTAATCAAAACAAATGGAGCTGAAAGAGTTTCAAAAAGCAGACAATCGAAGTGGGACAGAATTCCAATGCCTATTGCTTTCTCCATCAAAATCATCCATTCGTGAAATGGAAACTTACGTATTTTCGACGCAACTATTGTTATAAACATCTTAAATGTAATAACTTTATTCGCGCCGCCCGATTATGACGAGGTTTGGAGGACAAAGTTATGACTACTAGGTGGAATGTTAGGAGGTCTGTACGTTGGTTCTGAGTTTTATCATCGGTTGAAGCATGAATAGGTAATCGTTGCGATGCAGTTTACGGTGTTATTACGTTTAGTCTCATCTATATAAATTTTGAAGAAATAACAGACACTTACCTACAACAAACTTTCGCATTTATAATATTAGTCTTTTATTATTGTTCTTTTATGAAAGACAGTCAATTCAGTTTCCAAAATTCATATTTTACAGACTGTGTCTAAGTCAAAAAAATATGAATGAAAAAGAAATGTGAAAAATATGAATTTTATAAAATGCACAAGACACCTGATGTTAAGTGACGATATGGTCGAAGATGGTGCCACGCTACCTGGATTGGGAACTGGCTCTCAAGAGGGGCTGCCGGAACACACTGATAAGTGCTTAACTTGAGGGTTAGTCAGTCAACTTGGGTGGTTAGCCAGGCGAGCACTTAGCTATGGTCACGATGTTTTCCTTACCGAAAGCTTAAGCTCAAAATAGGATTCGAACCCACAACCTACGGATCGCAAGCCGACGTCACGACCAATGAGCCCTCATCGCTCAAGCATTTAAGTCTTCGATAGACACAAACGACTCCTGCTAACCCAGCTGCGTCAGCAACAGATTGCGCGGGTGCATGCCGTGAGTACCTTAGTCAAGGTGCCGTGTACCCGGCTCATTTCACTGTCAAGTATAATACAGCGCAACATTGGACCACGACCGAGCCGTTACAACATTAATCGAAGTAAATTTATTGTTTCCACAACATTTGGCAATGTTTACGGCGTTATTGTTTGACACATTGCTTAAAGCACGCAATAAAGGATAGGCCTGCCACTGAAACGTGGCATCTTAGGAAATATATCTATAGATAGGTACTTCATTTTTAACTTGCAACAATGTCTATAAATGTCGTAGTTTGCTTGTGCTCTATCAATCACTATAGCTGTGTCCTGTGGTTTCACTATAGCTGTGTCCTGTGTCGTAGCCTTTGCACTCTCAAAGATATTGTAGCAAACAAACAGTGAAAAAAACCAAAATCGGGTTAGTGGTTCTGGAGATTATGTACTCATAAACTTTAGCTCATTATAACGTTGAGTTTATTTACATTAAACATTAACTTTGATCTATTAACTAAATTACATGTTACAGGAAATTCAGCTAAACGACATGTGTGTGCGACTTGACAAGTGATCACAGTGTTGAATAACAATTATCATTTCTGTTTATTCGATGCGAGATAAAAAAAACAGCTCTCTTAAAAGCCATATTACCTATGTATCTGAAAAACGAATGTAACTAATGAAGATCAGTTTGAAAAACGCTTATCTATACGTTAGATAAAGTACATTGGGTCATTAGGTCGACACCACCACAAGTGATGCTCAAATGTAAGATTTATGGTCCCCAAATAGGTACAATATACCAATTTACAATATACCTATCTTACCTACCTACCTACAATTTAAATGGCAACCTAAAAGACTACTCAAGTCATTTAGTTAAACATTTTATTGTCCGTTATTATCATGTTAGAATTGACTTATACCTTTGTCTGATTGAGCCCATAACATTATGTCAGCATGCATTTTGTAATAGGTGACTGGCAGCATTCTGTAATTGCTGGACAGGCTTACGGAAGTACAAATAATTACATACAATGTTACGAGTGTGGACCTAATCACTGGTGACTTGCTGACTCTTTGATCCCACTCTTGGCTGATTGAATTGACTCCAAGTTGAGAATCCCTTTCTTTTTTCTGTTAGGGATAGGTCTGCGTTTGAGCACAATCTCGCATGATAAAGCGATGATACGATCAATTGTGTACCTAGTAAGCATGGCTAGAAGTTCTGATCACTCATGCCTTGAAGATTCCCAAATTATAGCAGAGAATACTTTGGTAAGGAGTTTCACTCCTTAGCGGAGTGATGAATGAATGATCCAACGAAGAATGTGGCAGCAAAACACTATTGGTGGTATATGCACCATCTCTCTTGCTTTCATCTGCTGGAAACTGATATCTGAACTTGACATTGTTTTTTAGCCGTTTTTAATAGAGATACTGGATGTTTTTCTTTCACTGCTAAGTAATTATAGCACTTAGCTAAAAGAAGCTGAGAAATTCAAACAATTTCAAATTTTAGAAATCTATTTAGATGTAGGTATATCTGTAGGATTCCATCATTCTATTAGATTTGAATACATTAGTTAAATTTGTTTTTATAACTTGCCTGCACTTTCCCAGTAAAAGCTTTTACATTTCAACGCCAAGCTCCACAATAACAAACCGTTAAAAGCTGAACTAGAATTCCTTACGCAATTGAAAGTGAAATCTAGATAATGTCGCGTCAGCACGCGAACATCCGCAAACTTGGCTACTGTTGGTTTATGGATTCAATTGCATGATTTGACACGTCCGATAAATAATGTAATATTAGCCAATATTACCGCAGGCTTATTGTTTTTTTGTAACTTTGATGAATTTCAGTAGTTACATAAAGGAACTTTTTTTTTTTTACTATTTACAGGGTAGCGTTTGACCACAAGTCACCTGATGTTAAGTGACGATGTGGTCGAAGATGGCGCCACGCTACACCTGGACTGGGAACTGGCTCTCAAGTGAGGCTGCCGGAACACACCGATAGGTGCTTGGCGACAGATTCTTAACAAGAGGGTGGTAGCTAGCCAGGCGAGTACTAGAAAATACCCTACCACCAAGCTATGGTTTCATCACGATGTTTTCCTTCACCGAAAGCTCAAATTCATTGTAGGATTCGAACCCACGTCCTACGGATCGCAAGCCGACGTCACTACCACTGAGCCATCATCGCTATGAAGAATATGAGGAACGTAAATGAGAGGCAGTGTTAGTCGAACTTTCATTTAAGAGCATTGATCGAGAACTGGCAGCTTACACACTTGTATCCAGTTGTGCAATAAACATTTACAATGTGAATGAAGTATATAGCAAGTCACTGAACCAGCGCAGTAAGTAGATCTTCTAGACTAGCTTGTAATGTTATGGGATCTACAACAATAGACAGAGGACAATTCACAAAAAACACTCGAGATTCACAAGTGCTCTTGAGCCAATTCACATTTTTTAAAGGGAAAATTGATGTGAGAATATTGCAGCAGCTATACCAATGGTATTTATTTACTCAAGATTATTTCTTTGAAGTACCCACCTGACTTGTATTGACCCTTTCATTGAGGAGGTAAAATCCGTAGCAAAATTTTACATTGGCACGAATATATTCAGATTTTATCGTCAATTCGCCATCATCCATCATAGTTATTGCAGCTGCTTCAGACGTTAGTTTTAGCTCGCACTGACGGGTTGTGCGTGTTGCAAAACCTTGTCGTAGACTTACAGGCTAGTGGAAAATCTTGCAATGCCTGATGTCAAATGAAGTGAAATTAATTTTTACGGCAAGTCTTAGGTCTTATATGTTCAGTAGGTTAATGCCTTTCTCAAACCAGAAAACAGCAGTGCTTGTACACAATAACGTCCTCAAGATAATCCCAGTCCTAAAGATCATGAATTTTACATTTTACAGTGTAACATTTGACCACATCTCATCTTGTGTTACGTTAGATACACTACGCCTGGATTGGAAACTGGCTCCTACTTGACAGACAAGACGTAGAAGTTTGGCTGTAGATTCCACCTTGAACCATATCAATGACTTTAGATTGAGATCTTTATTTCACCAAATGGTTACGCCGCGCCATGACCGCGTTGATTGTCTTATAATTATATTCTATGTGGAGTAGAACCCATTCGCACCAACTAGTCGTTACTGCTACTGCTGTTAGATATCAGATAACATGCGCACACGCAAGAGAGCACGACGTGGACTACTTGCAGTGCTTTGACGCGTGTGACCGATTACAAGGCGCACCCATGCAATTCACCATACCTATAACAGGTTATACTAAGCTCTATACCTATGCAATAACGTCTATTAACCCAGTAGGGTAACATATTGAGCTTTTAGGACAACTGCATCGTACGCAGGTGGCCAAAGCGCGTATGCACGAATGCATGACACGATTGGTTGTTAGGACAAGGACTTGCTTTCACAATATCTAATTGGTATCTCACCTCCTACATGCAACATTTATTGTAATAAGTTCTGACTAATCTGCATGCTTGATACATGAGTATTTGCACAATAGGTCCTATCACATATTGCAAATGCTCAGGGCATTAGGTACCTACCCGAGCGGCCAGGAAGCCAGTCACTTGGCTATGCCTAGTTTCGAATGGGCTATCACTAAAAGCTTCCGACAGACATGCTCGCTTCTGTTTATCTTGTGTAGCTTTAGTCCAGTTAGTTACATAAACTGGATAGGATACCTTCTACTTAGGATATGTAATACCAAAAGCTACTTCCTTTTAGCTAAATGCAAACTCAACATTCAACGGTATGCGACATCTACTTGCCCGGACAGTGGAAACGTTATAAGGCTAATGATGATGATGATAAAATACAAAATCAATATTTTTACAAAAACAAATATTTTATTGTATTGCATCACGCAATAATAATAATGCAAATTGCATTCTTATCGTGATAAAACTCCTCTGACACAGCTGTAGTGATGATACTACGTTTAAGTAGGTAGGTATATTGCTTTGATTTTGATTTAACTTTCGATTCGATTAAGTCATGAAAAGTTTTGCATTACAAAAGTTTTGAATATCTAACATTGGTTATTGAATAAGCGATGACAAATCGATAAAAATATAATAAAAACCAAGTGAGGTTGACGCCCACAAAGTTCGTACAAAACAAGTCCTTCTGAACAGGGAAAAATAAAATTAAAAGATTTAAAGCTGCAGTCAATGCCCTTATTTTAGGACCCCCTGGGTGGCAGGTTGAGTTCTAAATGTGGAGATGACACCGTGAAAGTGGAATGACCTTACTAACTCTTAATATTTTAATTTATTTTTCCTTGTTTTTTCATAGGAAACGGTATATAAATACCGTTTGCTTAATACCAAGACAAGTAAGTATAGCAGAGTCATCTTTTAATTCATTATGCAAGACAGAGTTCATCCATGTTCCTCCTATTCTATATATATTACAAGGACTTGCTAAGACGATCAATAAAATGAAAATAGGTATAAACCATAGAACTATAAGACAGTTCTATGGGTATAAACGTTACTCAAAAAGCCTCCGAGCTATTTTTAGCATATTTACTGCCTTGATTATTTATTAGCGATATTTATTAAAGTTTTTTTTTATCCTCATATTGGTATATTGGTACGCGGCGAGGTTATACCTAGATCACAGCCTTAAGCGTAACTCACACATAAACTTTATTACTTAATAACCGTTGAGAAACTAATGCAATAAACAAATGTCAACACAGAAATCAATTACACCAATTTCGAAAAGCATTTAATGAAATTAACTTGTTCGGATTCATGTCAAGATTACCCAACACGACTTTAAGCATCCGGTGAAGACCTATTTCCATCCACAGATCTGTATATCGATCTGAATATGTGTGTCAGTGTCAACGTTGATAGTGCCCGATCAGGCGCGTGCGCATTTAGCCAAGCCAAATTGATCAGCCATTGTGAATTTCATTCACACTTGATCGCGAATGAGCCCACGGCTTTTATTTCGTAAGTTTAATTGCGTACTTTAAGATAACTGCGCAGACAGATGTGTCAAACATTTGTCTAGTAAATAGATGGCTTGATGGAGCTGATTTAAATCTAATGTCGAATGTAGGTGATATAATCAGCTATTCACTTACTCGTAGCGTATCATCATCATTTATTACCTACGTTCCCACTGCTGGGACACAGGCCTTCTCTCAGAGAAAGAGTCGTCATCAGCCTTTTACGTTCCCACTGCTGGGACTCTGACCTTCTCTCAGAGAGAGAGTTTGGGCTGCAATCTAGCACGCTGGCCCAGTGCGGGTTGGTTTCCTTCAACGTTTTGAGCGATGGTAAATCCACACATAACTTATTAAGTCATAGGTGCGGGGCCGAGAGGATTCGAACTCGGTGTCGGCGTCTTGTAACTCTTGTAAGGCGCACGCATTACCGTTGCCTCTATCGCTTAAAAAATAGTATGGGGTCATAAACAACGACGGGACCCCAGTGCGGGTTGACGGAAAGGTTAATGACCAGCTTCAGAGCGCCCGAGGGTCTCCGATATAGTCTAACGATTGCTATCCTAAGATAACAACTGTGACCGTGCTTTCAGAAGCACGGAAGCACACGATGTACAAATACCTTAGTGACCGCAGAGAACGTTGCTTAACCAGGCAAGCTGCGGAGCTTGCCATAGCGGTATGAGCACTTTACTTAGCTTAATCGGGGCTATATGGATATACCATATCTGGGAAGTGTTTGTTATGCATGCAAATATGGTTCTGGGAAACGTTGGTTTTAATAACAGGATAAACCCTTAAATACCTAATTGTTTCCACCCCTAAAAACGGTCTCAAGATAATAGTTTCACAAATTATAATGCATTAGAAATCCACTATCCACGAATTCAGATACTGCTTCCTGGCATTCCGCAAAACATGTTTTTTTAGCTAACTAAGTATAATAGGTTCTTAATTAATTATTACGTTCAGTTATTTAATGATTATACAATGTACATCACGCGATAATGAAAGTTTCACGCTCAAGGCCGGGAAGTACGCTAAAAAACTTCCCGGGTTATTAATTTTTGTAGCAATTAAAGCAAATTAGGCATTAGCGTATGTTTGGTGAGCAAAAAGATCAAATTACGCCAAACCAAGCGTGGCGCGCTACATCGTCATTTCACGTCACGTGACTTTCGGTCAAACGCTACCATGTAAAAAATAAAAAAGTTGGGCGGAATTAAAATCACGATCACGAATCACGGATTCACGATCTTTAGACCACCATTCAGAACATGTATGTAAATACTTAATAAATGAACATACAACTATACGGTTTTATAATATCTGGAGTTTGACTTAATTGTGAAGGTACCTAGAGTACCTACTTACTTAGATACTGATCTATGAATGTGTAAGTACCTACCTACATAATTACCTTCAAGTGACCCGCCACGGGCTTCGCACGGGTATTAAGGCGAGTTTTCAGTTAATTTATTTATTTATTTATTTATTTATTTATTTATTTATTTATTTATAAAACAAATAGTAGCTTACGGCTAAAATACCAACACGCTAACTATTTTAAACATGGCTTATATAGATCATAAAAAACTTAGAAACTATGCTAAGATTGTCAGCAAACAAGTCTACATATTGGCACTCGCGTGTGAACGCATTAAGGAGGGCCAGCGCCCGCAGCGTAGGTGCATTGTTGCAGTGGTGGGTCCGCGGCACCGGGCAAGCGAACAACTGATGCCGTCGACGCCCCGTTCGCAGATAATTGTCAGGGACATATAATTTTATACTAGCCAGGATAGTCGGGTTGTTAATTTGACTATTTATTAACTGGCAGTAATGTATCACAAGCAGTAATTTTCGTCTGGATTCCAATGTATCTAGCCCAATCATTCCTGATACAAATAGAGACGGGTAGAGGTAGGGATAGTAGCCATACATTCGCTTATAGATGTACCTAGCGAACTTCCGTTGTACTCTTTCTAACAAAACAGTGTATTTAGCCTCACGTGGATCCCAGACAATGGCATTAAACTCTAATTTGCTACGAACGAAGGCATTGTATAGCAAAATGGCTACCTTGATGTCCTGAAACTGGGAGGCAGTTCTCATGATGAAACCTAAAGTTTTGGTCGCACTTTTACAAACGGAAATTATATGTTCACGAAAATCAAGTCGAGAATCCAGAGTAACTCCTAAGTCACGAATAGTACTCACTCTCTCCAATGCAGAGCCCTCCAAGGTGTATGATGGGGTAAACGGTGATTGCAGCCTAGAGAACGTGAGTACCTTACACTTACTGACATTAAATACCAGACTGTTGGAACGGCTCCACCTTTCTACCGATTCGATATCCCGTTGGAGGTCTATACAGTTGGAAGCTTGCTCCACAGACTGATAAACCTTTAAATCGTCAGCAAACATAAGACACTGAGCCGTGCTGAGTGCACTAGGAAGATCGTTAATCATAACGAGAAAGAGAGTTGGCCCAAGCGTACTTCCTTGGCTTACCCCTGATCTTGCGTAAAATTCGTCCGATTGGTAAATTCCTACCTTCACATACTGCCTGCGGTCTTTCAAATAGTTAGAGAAGAACCTCAATAGCCTAGGTGATGCCCCCAACGAAGAAAGCTTCACCAGTAGGATGTCGTTATCGACCACATCAAATGCTCGTCTAAAATCAAGGAATACGGTATCAACCTGTCTCCCAGCGTCCATTTGTGCTGCTACATAATCAACAAAGGTGATTTGATTTGTGCTTGTGGAGCGGGAAACACGAAAACCATGCTGCGAGCTGTCGATGGAGGACTCTAATTGACGAGTCAAATATGAGTTAATGATGGCTTCAAATATTTTACTAAAGACAGCTAAAACAGCTATTGGCCTGAAAGTCGTAACATCAGTCGATGTGCTAACTTTAGGCACCGGTGTCACCCTAGATACTTTCCACCTAACGGGATAGCAACATGTGAAGAGGGAAAGGTTATAGAGATGTAAAAGCGGAGTTTCGAGTGCAGACAGGCAGTCCTTTACTAGGTATGGCGGTATACCATCGGGACCAGCCGCCGAGAGAGGTTTGAGACGGCGTGCAGCACGGCGTACATCGGCCAACGTGACACTGTCCACAGACACAAGACGAGAGTCCGCAGCGGCGCCGCAGCGCGCGCTTGCAGCGGCCGCCTCCACGTCGAGTGCCGGGACATTTTTGAGAAATACGGACCCGAAGTATTCCGCAAATGCAGAAGCAGCCTCCTGTCCAACCAAAAGTTTTCCATCTAGTGTATATTCTTTAGACCGATTCCTATTTCTACGCCTCTCTCTCACATGCTTCCAAAACTGTGCAGGGTCGTGACAAATATTTGACTCAACTGATGTAATATATCGATGGTAGGCATCCTCTGTAAGTTCTTTGACATGAGTCCTATAGTATTTGAAGACCTCGCGATTAAATTGGAGGCCTTTTTCTTTATATTTACACAAATGGAAGTATTTCATTTTCAATTTACTAATAATTTCCGGAGTGTACCACGGAGGATATTGCCGTTTAGGAGGTCGCTTTTGCCTAATTGGTACACAGCTACTGATAACTTCATTTAGCCTTGCATAAAAAAGATCTGTAGATATATCAACATCTTGCTCGCACAGAACATCCGTCCAATCAATAGCAGACACATTGGAATACAAAGCGAAAAAATCTGCCTTGCGGAAATCCCAATCAAGGGCATAAGAACGGCAGTTAAGTGACGGTGCGGAGCCAAGGGAGGAATCTGTACCACGTAACAGAGAGAGCGTCACCTCCAGCGGCGGGTGGTACGCGTCGGCCGGCACCAGCGGCTCCACTGCGTCGGAGACGGTCACGCTGCCCGAGGCCAGATCACTCAACACGAGGTCCAACATACCACCATATGAGTTTAATATATTATTATGCTGATCTAGGTTACAAAATTCAAGGAACATATCAAATTGTAATTTTACATTAGCACCACACGAATTTAGGTTAAAATCTCCAACTATAATTATATCCAGAAGGGAAGCGTATTTACAGACTGCGTTCTCTAAACAATTCAAAACATCAACATATTGTGTATCAGTATAGCTAGGAGGTAAGTATACTACGCATACTAAAAACTTAATATTTTTCCACACAAGTTTTACTATCAATATTTCTTTATCATCTGTCAAGCCATCTACATCCGTAACCAATTGAACAGAGTAGTGATCGCGCACAGCCAGCAGGACTCCACCCCAGCCAGCGTCGCCAGCGCGGTCCTTCCGCAGCACTACGTATCCCGGGGGGAACAACTCTCCGTCGGAAACAGAACTGTTCAGGAAAGTCTCAGTGAGAGCTACGAGATCATAACAACTCGCCGACACATTTCCGTAGAACGTAACAGTTTTGCTTCTCAGACCCCTAACGTTCTGATAGTGCATATGTATATCTTTACAGGGGTTGGGATTTCTGTCCTTCCTTACTTTTTGCACGAAAGGACTGCCGCCAGGGTTTGATACAGATATCTTCTGTCCAATTTTCAGGTGACATTATAACTTCAGCAAGACTAGATGGAACATCCAATTTGAACGACGCATAGCTTCCTCGCGCCTTGAGTGATTCCACAATGTACGTGTTATTTTCCCGTATAGAGTTCAGGTGTTCACGAACTTCCTCTGCAGTGGTTCCGACCTTGACATAATAGAGATGCAACTGCCTACGGCGCTCGGCTGCCTCCAGCTTCGTTGCGCCTGGCGCCGCCGCTCCGCGCGTGACGCCTGCGGGGGTGCTTCGAGGGCGCCTCTGTGTCACCTCAGTCCACTGTGAGTTCGGCATCACGCTTACCGAAGGGCTGACAGTAGGCCTAATAACTGCTGGATTCACTAGTGATTCCGCGACTGCGCTGCTGGGCTCAATGCACGAAAACGTCACATCACCAACAGCATCCACGGATTGCGTAACAGGCAAATTACGAGTACTTAGTTGGTTTGCATCCTGTTGTTTACTTTTGAATGCCTTCAATTCACTCTCCAGCGTTACGACTCTATCAGTAAGTTCAGCTATTTTGTTGTAAATAGGTAACGTAACCTGTTCCGTGACCACCTTGGTTATCAATACTGACATGCGATCCACCACAACACGTTCAAATTCATCCCGAATAACGCTCCGTATATTTTCCAAATAGCAGCTATCATCCAGGTAGGAGCGGTCCAGTGCTTGTCCAGCGGCAGGTCCGCCGCCGCCGCGGAGGACAGCGACATTATCAGTCTCACTGCCACTTGACATGGGGCTGATCTGCTGCAGGTTTACTCTCTCTCGCATCACGCCGGGGCCGTGGGCGGCGCCTACTGGTGTGTTTGCGTTCCCAGACTTAGGTTGCTTATTCAGGCACGCTGGGCACTTCCAAACACTACTCTTTCCTCTGAACGCGCTAAGAAATCTAGTCTCTGATACATTCGCACACTCCAGGTCATATTCTTGAGAGCAAAGACTGCAAGTCAAATAATGCTTTGACTGTATGGTGCCACGACAGCCCGCGCAGTATGGTGATTTAGTTGTCATCAGGACGTAGTAACTGCTAATTAATCTGCATACGCGCCCCGCCCGATAGCGCCACAGAATACACAGCAGTACTGCAGGCAACCGCGTTCGCTGCGACACACGATCGACTCACTTAATACAAGAATCCCATAGAAAAAAGCATGCCTACATCTCTTTTCTCAATAAACCAGATGTAAGAAGAAGAAATATGTATTCACCTACTCACTGCAAACATGCAAAAGTAACGCGTTTTACACCCACACTTTCACTAACTAGAGCTGCCGTTAAGAGCCTCCATAACGTCGTTGACCTTGCTTGATCAAGTGAAACTGCTCCGCGCACTCCGCGCATCCCCTCACCAAAATTACGCGATCTGCGGCCAACGCGCCCGAAGCGACGCTCTCGCCATGCGGCGCGGCGCGGTACCTCTACTAATCGAGCCCGCCGTATCTACATATATACACAGTAGCAACATCCTACTATAATATTATAAGTGATAAAGTTTGTGTGTGTGTGAATGTTTGTTACCACGTAACTACTGAACCGAATTTGACTGATGAAATTTAGAATGTAGACAGTTTAGGTATTGGACTAACACATAAGCTAATCTAATTTTGAAAAGTCAACTCTGAAAGGGGTTAAATAAGGTAGATAAGTTTGTATGAAAAATGTCATTCCTTGGTTCCATTGACTCAAAAATAGGTACAAATAAACCTTAAAGTAAATCATTGAAAACGCATTTTTTATTTTTTGATATGTATTACTTCTACGGGGCCATTGAGTTTTAAAGTTTGTATGGCTTTTTTTATTCCTTATGTGGATTTTCTTAAAAGTAGGTACAAATAAACTATAAAGTAAATAATTAAATACGTATTTTTTATATTTAAGAAAACCCCTAGAGGTTGTGCAATGGCGTTCTAAAGTTTGTACAACACATCAATTCCCACGCGGGCGAAGCCGCGGGGCACGGCTAGTAGTCGCTGCCGCGCCATTTGAATGTGCCCGTGAGTGAGTAGCGAGCGCCGTGTACGCAGGGACCGGCCTGGGACTCAGTAGGGCTGTGCCTTGCGTTTGATCGCGCGCATTTATGTACTACACTGCTCGCTCGCTCGGATTTGCTGCTCTCACTGACTATTTCATTTGTATAGTTTATAATAAATCGTATTTATTAATTTATAATTATTAAAATGTCTTTAATATGCAACCCATTTATGAATTGGTAAAACATTTTAATAAATTACATGATTAAACACCTTGCGCTGTCATAATACACAGATAATATAATCTATAAAAAAAGGCATGTTAGTTACAACACTTAGGTATAAGTCGATAACGGCTGGACCGATTTTTATAATCTTTGATTTTTTGCATTTGTCTTCGTCCGGAATAAGATAAAATATGATACTCATAAATAATAAAATTAATCATTCATTTGTTGTAAATGGTATACCAAAATGCAACTGACATGGTGTAACAAAACACAAGTGACAGCTAAACGTAATGTTGTCTATGGTTGATATTGAAGTTGTGAATTGAAGATGTTTTTGTTTTATGCGAGTTTATTTATTACTAACGTTAATTAATTTTAAAATCCTAAATCTGCTCATTTATTGCCTCTTATGCGGAAAGAAGTTCGCCGGGTCAGCTAGTATTTAACTAAAAATAAAAGTGACAACCCTATGCATCACCGCAAGAGTAGGCAATTAACTCGCCGCGGCACTATGCACCTGCCACTCATAGCCTATAGGTAGTTCATCGTACGACTTTCAGCTACAAAAATATGCGGAGAAAAGTGGCACAGGTCCGTTCAGCACGGCGGCTCGTCCCGCACTGACTTTATGGGCGAATGAGGGGTGTACGTGCCGATTTGCGAGTATGAAATACGTAAAAAATTCGCAAAAAATAATTAAAACAGTATTTTCAAAAAATGGCCTGAAGGTGTCCTGGGTATTATATTTTTTTATAAGCTGATGGTATTAACAAGTCTTTGTTACATATATAGTTTAAGAGTAAAGTAGTATTAAACTTTTAGGAAATGGGGACTTTGCACATTTGTTTTCAATATATAAATACATTTTTTGCATTTTTCGGCCTGAAGGTGTCCTGCTATATATCAAGTAGATCAACATATATTTTTATTAGATTTTTTTTAGACCAGAATTACACAGAAAGATAGCTTTAAATAACCCCATTTTTGGAAACCTGCGCCTTAATCAACTAATATATTATCAAATGCAATCTGCTCATAATAATTAACAACGCATCCTAATTCCTACATCGCGTAATGTATAATATGCTGCATTTATAAAACAAGATCTGCGAGATATCGCCCCAGTCGGTTACATAATCCACGAAGCTGTGCGAAAATTGAAAACTTGTAGGCTTTCGCTAGCTCCGCATTTATGTACCATCAATGCTAAATTATTATGCGAATATCTAATAAGTAGACATCTGGACTGATAACATGGTAAAACTATCGCCAAGCTTTCGGGGAAGGAAAATATTGTGGCGAAGTCTTAGCCTGGTGGGAATTTTGTGGTACTCGCCTTGCTAGCTAAGCTACCATCTTAATTTCTAAGTACCTATCTATCGGTGTGTTCCGGCAGCCTAACTTTAGAGCTACCAGAATATTTTCAAAGGTTGCTATATGAAAACACCGTGATGCAGTTGGACTACAAGAAATAAGTCTTCCTCGTAGTTCCATCAGTGGGGAAAAATAGAAGGTCCGCGAGAAAACAACCACATTATTTAACATCCCTTCTCATTCCAGAATCAAGAGCGGTCTGCACGTTTTTAGGTACTATCAAATTAATACCTATCAAACTGATACTCGTAGCTGGATAGTAAAGGTAGCTACCCATAATCCGTTATCAATGCTCTTAAGTCTTAATTTGTCACCAAGCTCATACCGATTTGTGCTGACAGCCTCACTTGAAAGCCAGTTCCCAGTCCAGCCATACAGTGGCACCAATTACGACCACATCGTCACTTAACATCACGTAACCTTTGGGTGTGGTCAAACGCTACCCTGTAAGATTTAAAAAGGCTAATGTGTGACTGGCAAGTTACTGAAGACCCAAATCCACGTCTACGGTAAGTCTACAGTCATATAAGAAGTGTTACAAAAGAGGTCAGTGTGGCACACTAGGTGCTCTGTTAAAGATCCGTGAAAATTCTATTCTTACTCGACAACAACACAAACAGCTGTGTATTTGCTAATGGCATGTCATAACCCGCAGACAAGAGCATAAATTTCAGCGACTAATTGTTACAAATTCAGTACAGATATATACTAACCTCATTATGAGGTCAAAGCGCCAAAGCTAATTGTTGAGAGACAATAGCATGAGTGTTACCTACTCGCTTACGTGAAGTTTCTTGAGTTAAGTCAGAATAACTTGTTGGTTGGTGCTTTTTAGTATGCCTGAAGTAATTGATAGTTGTTAGATCGTTTTTACATGAGCTAATTGTTGTAAAGCTCTCGAGTCGCTACAAAATGGAAGACCCAGCAAGGAAGGTCCCACGCGAGATGGGCCGGCGATCTGTTGCTTCTAACAGAAAAAATTAGCAGGTAAACTTTAGCTGCTATATACTTAAATTGTGTCATAGAATTGACTACATCCCAGCTGTGAGCTCCTGGACACGAGGCCAGTTCAATGAGTCAGTTTAGCCACTGGCCTTTCACTGGCCTCGTCTACACTCTGTAATAGATTAGAATTAGAAGACAGCTACTCACTGAACCGTCTTCTAATGTAAGGGCTCCCACATAAAACTACGGATTCGCATCGCAAATATCTGCGAGCTAGCACGAATGCACCACAAGCAGCCCTAAGTTCGCGGATTGGACTAGTGCCCAGAGTTAGGTGACTTAAGTTCAAAAACGGCACCTTACTCGTTACTTCACGGTAGGTATTGCCTATTATGTCTGCCAAGGCTTGCGGCAACGCGTGTTTACCATGAGAATCGTATGCAAATTTGAACTTGTTTAGTTACGGGTGTTATGCAACGAATGCGTCCACTTTCTTCAATGAGGCTTCGTTGTTAATGTGTGTTGATAAGGCTTTGCTTTTGTAATGAAGTATGTAACTTAATCATGCGTTTTGTTTGTTTGATGTTGGATCTACGATAGCTGCGTTCTGTAGGGTTGCACCTGCGGTTTTCCCGCAGGGTCTTGTTCGATAGCTTTTTTCCAGTTTTACATGAAATAGTGACCGATGATGAATCATATTGATAAGAAGGCTGGCTGGTAAGACCCTTTTAAAATATAGCTCTTAGTATCTAGCGTAAGTAACTACGTCACATTTTTTTACAACGTTCTAGACCCGTGTGTCTAGTGTGGGAAATCGTTTTGATTTTTTAAATCTTATCCATTATATTGTATTCTAAATATTATGTTATTCGATTGTCACGACTATATTTTACCTTGTCAAGTAGGTACATTTAATCTCTAGGTACGATTGGGAGCCTTGAAGTTAGTCTAGAATTTAGACTTGTCGGGGCTTTATCGAGACAATACATTTCACAATTTCTTCAGCAATGCTAATTTTGTTTGCTATGCTAAATGACCTTATCAACAGCAAAAAGCTATTTAACTAAGTTTCGTCACGTTAGGAGTCGAATTATCGCCTTTTAGTCAGAGTTCGGGGTGTAGCAGGGTTTTATGACTAGGTACCTACTTATTATTGTACCGATGACTGATGTGGCGCAATGGGCAAGCCGACTGCGAAGTGTATGGTTGCAGATTTGATTCTCGCTACGGGACCAATACTTGTGCATTGAATATAAGTGCAAGCACTTGTTCTGAATCTGGATGTTGTGGATTTTACCTTTTTTTTTAGAAGACGAGTTATAAGATACGTACGGTATAAATATAGGGATAAAATATGAAAATTATGGAATGTTATAGATTAATCTCTTTTGTAAACTATTATTTTCCATAACACAGGTCACATCATTTTTAAATTAATGGACCTAAACTCAAAACTCAAAAAGCTATTTTGTAATTTAATGTTCTTGTAGGTAGGTAGGTACCTACTAATTTTTTGGTGAATAAATGTGAATAAAAGTGAATAATTATGTGCCTACCTAACAATGACATCAAATAATAATTAAATAATTTATAAGTGGATGGCCACAGGCAAATATTGCAAAGAATATATAAATTGAACACCTATATACTTGTATTTAGCTCTATGCACCTCACACTGAATACGTGGGAAAGCCACGATTTCTTATACCTAAGTAGCAAATACCTACAGTTGCATTAGAAAATTGATGGATAAGTGAACCGTTTGAACTCTAGAAAAATAAAACGATACAGATAGAGTACGATAAATCTAAGTTTGCCTTTAAATTTTGCTAAATATTTCGGTAGGTAGGTACCAAAGATATGTCTGAAGGCAATATTTTTTTAACGCTTTATGTAAAATCTTTAAGTTAAAAACATTTGCTCACCTCATTTCCATTTTTGTTCACAAAATAAAAAATGTCCGTAAAATTGCAACACTGAAGAATTGCTCGCGAAATAGGGTGCGGGGCGGCCGAAACGTAGCAATGGCCGACGTAGACGCGACTGTTCGAGCGCAGTGCTTTCTCCCGCCTTTATAACAGCTTGCATAGCGCCGCCCGCCGCCACCCGGGGAGACGAAGAAATGAAACCGTTTGCCAATACTACGCGAAACTAACAAATACTGTAAAACGCGAACTTATTTTACCAGAACCCATTATCTATTGTCAACCAATAAATTAGCTTCGGAACAAGAGCTCATTAAAAAAATTCAACGCTTCGGTTATAAATCGATTGAATTCGCGGTTGTAAAAATCGAAAGTAGTGAAAGATACGATGATCCGCAAAAACGTAATACTTACAACTTAGTTGACGATGCATTCGTTTCGGTAAACAATTCGGTATTTAGAGGCTGGATTTCTCAAGTTTCTTTTTGTCACCCAAATTAGATAATTCGTTCCGAAGTAAATCTAGTTATGTTGGATTTTGACGATTTCATAAAACAGATAAGCTGTGTACCTATATACATCGACAGCTTATATAGACAGCTAGTTATTATTAAAAATACAAATATTTAGGACAAACAGCGTGATTAGTTTTTTTTTTGGCCGCACAAGCACATACATAGGCTCTGACCCCTATCTAGGATTTCCTGTATCTATAGTATCAGATACTACGCGGATCGGGCATCCACAGCAACCAGACACAGAACAAATACTTGCGCTTTTTTCTTTTTCAATGCACTAATATTTGTTCTGTAGCGGGAATCGAACCCGCGACCTCACGCTTCACAGTGGGCTATCCGCCTATTGTACCACATCGGTCGTCGTAGTAGGTGGTAGGTATTCGGAACACAGACTGATCTAACTAGAATTCTTTAGGTATACTTAGGTTGTAACAACCCAACATAACATAGTTATGGAAATATGCCCAGGCTATATCTATCACATCATGATAAAAATACAGATTTTATCAGATTCTAATAAAATATACTTACTTTTGATTTCAAGGATACTTCAAGGCCAAAACGAAAGTTTTAAAGTGCGACCCTAAATTGAGAATGTTCATTGACCATTTGCAAACGCATCTATTGCAGAGTAGAGGAACACTATTTTAAAACACTTTTATTAGCTTGACTTGTAACTAACTAACTAACTAACTAACTAACAATGTAATCAAATCTTAGAAGTCAATTTTCACCTACTTCTAATTGTCGTATCGACTTGAAACTTTGTATGTGTATGTAATCTCGGTGACAATGCAATAATTTGGTATCATCCACCTGATCTGATGATGCAGCCGGAAGGTGGGTAGGGCATCTCTGCGCTGGCTACTAGTAAACCCCTCGTGTTTGGGCTCATAAGAATCGTCTTGATGAGTACAATAGATTGGAGTTGGTGACGAGGGTCTGATGATGCAACCGGAAGGTGGGTAGGGGATCTCTGCAGTGGCTACTAGTAAACCCCTCGTGTTTGGGCTCATATGAATCGTCTTGATGAGTCCAATAGATTGAACTTGGTGACGAGGGTCTGATGATGCAACCGGAAGGTGGGTAGAGGATCTCTGCAGTGGCTACTAGTAAACCCCTCGTGTTTGGGCTCATATGATTCGTCTTGATGAGTCCAATAGATTGAACTTGGTAACAAAAGACTAAAAAGTAAAAAAATAAAAATATATAGTTTAAAAAACTAAAAGAAACACTTTAAAAACGCACTCAAAAATATGAAATAATTAAATTGACTTGTATTAGTTACGATATAATGGTTAATTCAAAAAGTGTGGAGCGCTTCTTTTACTGGGTAAATAAAAGTACACACAACCAAAAAGTGCTCCACACTTTTTGAATTAACCATTATATCGTAACTAATACAAGTCAATTTAATTATTTCATATTTTTGAGTGCGTTTTTAAAGTGTTTCTTTTAGTTTTTTAAACTATATATTTTTATTTTTTTTCTGTGAATGTACGCAGTCTCTTGATCTAGAATCTCCTTGACGCTTTAACTTATTTAGAAGACGTCGCCTTATGAATTTATGATCCATTACAAATGTTATTTTTAGGACTATTGTTTCGCTTTTTTAAAACACTTTTATTAGCTTGACTTGTAACTAACTAACTAACTAACTAACTAACTAACAATGTAATCAAATCTTAGAAGTCAATTTTCACCTACTTCTAATTGTCGTATCGACTTGAAACTTTGTATGTGTATGTAATCTCGGTGACAATGCAATAATTTGGTATCATCGACCTGATCTGATGATGCAACCGGAAGGTGGGTAGGGGATCTCTGCAGTGGTTACTAGTAAACCCCTCGTGTTTGGGCTCATATAAATCGTCTTGATGAGTCCAATAGATTGAACTTGGTGACGAGGGTCTGATGATGCAACCGGAAGGTGGGTAGGGAATCTCTACAGTCACTGATAGTAAACCCCTCGAGTTTGGGCTCATATGATTCCTTTTGATAAGTCCGATAGATTGGACTTGGTAACAAAAGACTAAAAAGTAAAAAAATAAAAATATATAGTTTATAAAAAACTAAAAAAAAAAACACTTTAAAAACGCACTGAAAAATATAAAATAATTAAATTGACTTGTATTAGTTACGATATAATGGTTAATTCTAAAAGTGTGGAGCGCTTCTTATACTGGGTAAATAAAAGTACACACAACCAAAAATCGCTCCACACTTTTAGAATTAACCATTATATCGTAACTAATACAAGTCAATTTAATTATTTTATATTTTTCAGTGCGTTTTTAAAGTGTTTTTTTTTAGTTTTTTATAAACTATATATTTTGTACACATCTGCCGTTTACATAGTTTATATCTGCAGCTTTACGAACGCCTATAGCCCAAACTAACAAGATGTACCTTTGGATTCCTACATTTTTAACTAGGAGGCAGACAGTATTGGTAGCATTTTAGTCATTTTATCTGAAACATAATGTATTTCAAAACACACCGATTTGCAAATGTAGGTACCAATTAACGAAATGAATACGGCTGCTCTCACTGAATCGTTTGTTCCTTACGTTTTTCCCAATAAGTGGAAGGGTCGTCACTCATATTTTCCATTTTATAAAGACATCTGCAACATGGACAAAAGTACAAACGAAGAAATCTTGCTATTTTAGATTTGGTACTGGTCTCAGAGTACATTTCACCGTCTTTCAGATAGTATTTATCGGCGGTGTTTTCTCGGCTGCAAATGGCATTGGAGAGCTCCGTTTTGTGACCATCGGCAAGCTGAACTTCTACAACAGGCGCTTTGACTTCTCCTTGCTCCCAGGAAGTCAACGGCAGAAGGTACTCTTCTACGATGCTGTGCTTGGAAGGAGGCTGGGATTGCCTGATAAGAGTAGCCAAGTTGACCATGGAAGAGCTATCGGGTTGATGGAGGCCGTCTCCGGGAATCACATTGCCGACTTTCTCTTTCAGGGCGCCGCTCGTCAGACACAGCTTCATTCTCAGTACAGTTATGTCGGAGTCGCTGGGCCATGATATCACGTCAGGCATCGGAGTCTTATGCCACTTAGATCTCATTTTCTTACGTATCTTCTTCTCTAAGCAATCCGACTTCGACTTTGACAGGCCAGATTCCAAGCTTCTGACTAAATTGGCCGATACAGTGCTCTCCGAATCGGAAGGTAGGTTAAAAGCTACTTGTCGCACAGTGAAATTTCCATTAGCTTTTTGAATGTCTATAATGTCTTCGATTTTTCTAATGCGCTCATTGTTAGCTGAAGCATCCATGGTACAATTTTTTGAAAATTTACTACTGTTCAAATTTTTTTACAGACCTAAATACAATCAAGGTGGTTTCAAACATAACTGACGTTTGTAACTGAACTCCATAGAGAAAGTGTGTAATAGAAATAAATTAGAAAATCTGAGGTGCTCCCAAATCTCGCAATGTCCTCGCAGTAATAAAATCAACTTACAAAGAATCACACAAATTCTACCCAAATATTATTACAAGCATAAGTTAAGATTACAAGAAACTTGAGAAAGGTAGAGTTACATAGTTCTAAATGTCAGAGAGAATGTAAGGTTTACTACAAAAAAAATAACGTTAAATTTTTTTTTAAATGTTCTAATGCCACACTCTACCTTGTTCTACTCTACCTAATTATAATCTGTCTATATGTGTGTAAGGAGCGTAGGTAGGTATGTTATAAAAAATTGTATGATTCTAAGCTTTTATGGACTGATTTACATAGCAGCATATTAAAACACCCGCTGAGCACTGAATATTGAATCATCAGTGTTATTTATCTTGTATGAAATTATATTTCAATGCACAAATCCACAAGAAACGACGAAACGCTTGAGGTGAGTAGAATGGAACGTAACAGCTTCAGTTCGAAAACCAAAACGATCTCCACTCCATGCCTAACTTGTAATATAGTAATTATAATATAGTATGTGGTCTAAGATTTTGTTTCATGGATTTATTGAATTGATCTGATAAATATAGTTTTGACTAGATACTGGATAGTACTCTTGATGAACTCTAGATCATTAGACTAATATTTATTTTCAAATCTCTCAAGTTGCTTTTTTGGTTTGTGTTAATTTTTGAACACAGATGATTACTGTCATTTGTCATGTCATGTGTCATTAGTTGTCATTGTCATTGTCAAGATAACTCATCGGCCATCACATCTGGGCTAGGATAGTGACGATGGTGTAATGTTTTCGGTCGATTAATTTACAATTTCTGCGATGGATTCAAATAATACGGACGCTTATATCGGCGACAAGATCAATTCCAACGATGACTATTCCGTGGTGCCGAAGAAACAACAGTTCGACTTGAACCACGCCAAAAATATTGATGACATATCTACGCCTTCCGAACTGAAATTCGACCAAGGTATTGTAAACAACTAATACGACTTTCTAATATCTTCCTCCTTGAATAATTTTCACATATATCTTACTTTGTCGTAGTTATAATTTGAATCTACAACTTTTTAATATACTCGTAGTAAATTACAGTATTCACTGTTGCGTCGCGTCATATTTATTGTGCAATTTATTACAGAGATCTCGTTTGAGGACCCTGACATCGCTGAAAAGAGGACGGAAATCGAGAAATGCTTGAGCGACCCTGATGCAGTCGACCTGGAGCAATGGCAAAACCTGGCTAAGAGTAAAGGAGGATTGATATGTGGTATGTTTTTCTTACACTGATTGTTTTCAATGTAACCATCTGTGTATTAGCGGTAATTCTCCCAAGAAATAGCCCATATGTGATTCATAATATATACATTGTTAAAAAAAAGGGTGCTGCTTGTAGGGTCTGGTCTGCTTTGGTTGTGATCCTGCAACTCATTAATATTCATGTTCCCATATCCCTATGTGTACAACCAAACAAGAGAAATCTTATTAGTAAAGCTAATTAAAAAATATTGGACCATTAGATGACAAAAAAAAAGCTTAGGATTTTAGTGAACTTGCTCCAATTCAATCAATTAGTAATAAGAATAAAATTGTCAATGTGATCGCGCCAAAAAAATTACCTGCCGAGCGTTTCTTGGCTGTCCTTTTACCGGCGTAAGGAAGTTGGAACAGGCGTAGCTAGTCTTAAGTTTGACGTTTTAAAGTGATCACAATGAATCCTATTGAATAAAGAAAAATTGACTATTGACTATTGAAAATGCTGGTAACCATATTTCCATTAAAAAAAAACAGTTCGGAAAAAGTTCTTCAGTTTTATGTGATGAAGAACATTAAATTGTTCAGAGACTTGGTAATAGATATACAGTCAATACTAGAAAAATAAACTGGCAAGTAAATAAATTGTCTACAGATGAATACAGAAGAAAGATTTGGCCGTTGCTTGTGGGTGTAACACGGGATGAAATGACAAAAGCTCCGTCATTGGATGAGCTTTCGACACACAGTGAATATAATCAGGTAATAAGAAAAAACGGTTATCATAAAATAACAGTATGTTTACTTTTTCTTTACGTTGTACCAGGGTAGCGTTAATGACAAGTCACCTGACGTTATGTGACAACGATGATCGAAAGTATGTTACGACTGGATTGGAAACTGACTCTCAAGTAAGGCTGCCGAAGCACAACGATAAATGCTTTGAACAGATTCTTAACTTGAGCTTGGTAGCTAGCCAGACAGCACTGGTTTCGTGATAGCTATGACCTTCACGTTGCTGTTTGGCCTTATCTTTAGCTGTAACCGTGATTACTTTCAGGTGGTATTAGACGTGAACCGGTCTTTGAAACGGTTCCCTCCTGGCATTCCTTACGAGCAGAGAGTGGCCCTGCAAGATCAGCTGACGGTGCTTATACTGCGAGTTATTATTGAATATCCACATTTGAAGTACTATCAGGTATATATTATATACTTTTTATCTATCGTAGTAATTAACGTTACCATTTGAAACAAGATAATTATATAGACGGCTAGTTCCGCCCCACGGTTACACCCGCGTCTTCCCGTTATCCCGCAAGAATATTTTTCCGGGATAAAAAGTAGCCTATGTGTTAATCCAGGGTATAAGCTATCTCCATTCCAAATGTCGTCAAAATCGGTTTAGTAGTTACGGTGGTACATGGTAACATACATTCACACATACACAAACTTTTGCATTTATAATATTAGTTGAATAAAAAGAAATTGACCAAAAATAAGCTTGACGACTGGTGGTTATGAACCAGCAATACTTTCTTGCTACATAAAAGATTATTCATTAAATTTTTGGCTATTGTTCAACATAGCATGATATAGGCATATCAGCCTCAAGCTGCTCGCCTATTACTAAATGAATAATTATTAAACTCATTATAAAGAACAGCTGTTGAATTGAAACCCACTTAACGCACCAACCAAGTTCTTGAAATGTGTGTGAACTTGCCATTGTCTCGCAGTGTTATCTGTTACGATACATGTTGGTTACGCCTTCTGTCAACAATTGTGGTTCGCTTATCTTGTAATTGACACCAAAGTGAACAATGTGGTAGGTTGTTAACACTTTTATAGGTAGATGCTAGATAGATAACTCGATGTAGTAGTTACATTAGAAAACAAAACAGTATTAGGAAAATAGTATACCACGTAGTTAAAACTAAAGTGTCCCAATGGGCAGTCTTATCCTTTATAGCTTTGGTTCCCTGACAACTTTTAAGTGAAGTGGATTTATAGAGACATATTGTACACTAACTGTACTTCTGGAAGCTTATATTGCTTCAACTCTAGTCAAGCCGTTTAGCCAGCGTGTTGCCTAATTTTGTTCAGACTTGTTTTACTAATATCGTGATTTCTTACTGAATACCCTACTTTATTAGAATAAAACATAGTTTATGATACTCAGCGATAATGTAGCTTCCTATTAATGAAAGAATTTTCGGAAACGGATCAGTATTTTAGGAGATTACCCTACTAACAAATTTTACCTTTCTATTATAGGTTTTCAGGGTGAAGTTTTGAGACAGGACAGTAACTGCTGTAGTTATAGGAAAACGTTCCTAAAAAACCAGCCAGCCATAACTTTTTGAGATATTATGAACTGCATTCACAGTATGTTGGAAAAAAATTACAGTTTAGCTAAAAAAATGCCCTTACAGTCCTGTTAAAAATACACCCTGTAGGAACAAAAAATTATGAAAAATTCTAATTCGGTTTTATTGGTTTCTTATTGAACTCGGCATTTAATTTCAGGGCTACCACGACGTGGCGATCACTCTGCTCCTGGTGTGCGGGGAGCGCGCCTCGTTCCCGCTGCTGTGCCGCCTGTCGCACGGGCCCGGGGCTCCGCTGGCGCCCTTCATGCAGACCACGATGAAGCCCACGCAGCACCTGCTCAACTACATGCTGCCGGTCATTGGAAGGTTTGAGAAGGAGCTTGCGGACTATTTGGACAAGTGAGTTGTTATCAGATTAGTATTAGAATGTTTATTCCTTCTAATGTTGTCCGAGCTTCGCACAAATACACGTAACCCTGACAGACTGGCCGTTGATACGCATCCTTGAACAACATTGTACCAGATGCAATGCCATATGTATCAAAACGTGCTGTGAGGCCTTGCAACATACCAAATTTTACGACTCCTAAGTCAACGTGAAGTACCCTATAGTGGGAATCAAAAGGGAATCAAAATTCCCTTGTGAAATCGCAAAATATGCGATATAAACGGTCATATCTTTTGATCGTGTGGCCCTACAATTGTGATTTTTTCACAGCAGCAAGATAGAGACCGTAGAGCCAAGTATTATATTTGGTTCCTGAGAAAAGGGTCTTGATAGACAGATGGACAACAAAGCTATTCTATAAGGCTTCCTTTTTAGGTATGGACCCCAAAAACAATGTTTTTATGTCCCCGTTTGTCCGTCAGGGCCGGCGTGGGCACGATGTTCGCGCTGCCGTGGTACCTGACGTGGTTCGGGCACAGCCTCAACCGGTACGCGGACGTGGTGCGCCTGTACGACTACTTCCTGTGCGCGCCGCCGCTGTTCCCCGTGTACGTGACGGCGGCGCTGGTGGGCCACCGCGCGCTCGAGGTCTACACCTGCGAGTGTGACATGGCCATGCTGCACTGCATGCTGTCCAGGGTCAGTGCGCACACATCCACATACACACACACAATCACGCACTCAGTCTAACACACACACACACTCACTTACTCACATAACATTTACACACACGCTCACTCACACACGCACACACGCACTTACTCACACACACAAACATTTACACACACACACACACACTCACACACGCACACACTCACTCATTTACTCACACACGCACACACTCACTTACTCACACACACACACATTTACACACACACACACGCACACACTCACTCATTTACTCACACACACATTTACACACACACTCACTCACACACGCACACACTCACTCACCCACACATTTACACACTCACACACGCACACACTCACTCATTTACTCACACACACATTTACACACACACTCACTCACACACGCACACACTCACTCACACAAGCACACACTCACTCACACACGCACACACGCACACACTCACTCACACAAGCACACACTCACTCACACACTCACTCACACAAGCACACACTCACTCACACACTCACACAAGCACACTCACACGCACACACACATTCACTCACGCACTCACTCTTACACACATACGATACTCGGACGTGGTGTATACTATAGTTCATACGAGTATTTGTGTATACAGTTACCGGATGACTTACCGTTCGAAGACATCCTGGTGACGGCGAAGAAGCTGTACGAAGAGAACGACCCCAGCGATCTGGAGGAGGAAGTCGCCGCGTTAGAGAGGAGAGAGTGAGTTCACACCATATCCATCTATTTTTACAAACTGAAAAGGATTTACTCCTTAAGAAGGATTTAAAAAAAGGATTTACTCTTTATTTATTTGAACGAAAGATTACAATCAGGACGTTACGATATGAAAACTTCGATAAATCAAGCCAAATGTGCTTTGTACTCAAACTAAATTTGACATGCCTAAAAGTACAGGTGTCCATTTTTTACTTCCGTGGTGGGAAAAGGACAGCGTTACTTTTAAGCCTGTCAAATTTAGTTTGGTTTAGAGAATGCACTAGAGAATCGACATCAATAAATAGCTTTTTCACCTCACATCGTCATGCTGGCCAGTACGATTATTCCAAAAACAGGTTGGAACACTGACATGAATTAAGTATTGTAGCATTTTGAGTGGACTGGCGGTATGGAAAATTATTGAATAGAAAGATTCGAATTTAAAAAATACTTTCCACGCTAGCGCGCAAAATGCGCTTTTGCAGTAAGATTTCGAATGATAAACGGACTCTTTCTATCTATAATCGTACTGGCTAGCACGACTATTGCATGAAAAGGAAAACAAACTTATTTTATCTGTTTTTTTTTGTATCTACCCTTTTGCTCCCTGTAGTGAGGTGAAAAGTTGTGTGTTTCGCTCGGCTGCAAAGTTATTCTGCGTCTCGTACATCTGAAACCCTCGCTACGCTCAGGATTCTAGGATTGAACCACTCGCTTCGCTCATGGCGAGCTTTTGTTTTAACACTCGCTTCGCTCATGGTTCAATCCTAGAATCCTTCGCTTGCTCAGGTTTCAATACAAGTACTCGCGGGACTTTTTTGGCGGCAATCGAATTGTCAACGTGAAAATTTTGTTTTTGTTTCCAAAACTTGTGTTTCTTCGAGTGATAATGTGTAATATTGGTGGATTATTAACCATTATGTGTTCGTTAATGTGTACGAGTGTGGGAAATTGAAATAAAGTTGTGAAAGTGACTTTTCGAGTTGCTCCAAAAATGTCCGTGTAAAGTTTAAGTAAAGCGCCACTACTTTACTTAAACACTATCCTCATCCCTTCGTCTCATCATCATCATCATCATCACCATTTAAACTTGATTCAACTCTGAGTTTGAAATATTTTATACTTGACACTGGCAAATACACTAATCGAGTGACGCCATAACAAAAAAAAAAAAAAAAAAAAAGTACTCGCGCCGAAATACAACTTTGCAGCCTTGCATAACAAATAACGATTACCGTCGTCGTGTTCCCAGAGAGGAGCAGCAGCGGCTAGACACGGAGCGGATGCGGCGGCGCCAGGTGGCTGCGCGGCGCGGGCCGCCGTGGCGCGTGCGGCGCCTCCTCCCGCGCCGCCTGCCGCGCGCGCTGCTGGCCGCCGGCGTGCTGCTGCTGGGGGTGTGCGCCTACTACCGCCCCGACCTGCTGCACCTCAGGTAGCGCCAGCCCTACCAGCTCGAGCTCTTCCGGCTGTAGGGCCGAGCTGGACCACCGAGTACTGTCATGTCGAACTATTGTTGTTTATAGTCGGTTTTGTTTTTAACAAACGAGTGGTGACAGAGTGAGATGGGTCGTTGGGCGCGGTGGGGCCAACGACTTTGTTCTTGTCTTGAAACTGTACCCCTAGTACAGGTTTTGATAGTTTACAAAAACTATAAAAGTTTTCGTTTCCATTCATACATATTTTTTTCAGCGAATCTTACCGCGACTTAGAGGAACTGACATCGTTAATACGGGTTATTTTAAAACGTTATAATGATATTCCAACAATGTTATTGAGTTACTTTTTGAATTTAGCAGATCGAGTTGCCACTTTGACAAGTCGGCGGTGGTAATCGTCGACGTTTACGAAAACATTTATAGTTTTCAAAACTTGTACTACTCTGGGTACTGTTCTACAGCGTTTGTGTGGAACGTACTTTATGTTGATTACGTGGACCAATAGCAACGCAGTCAAAATTTTTGGTACTTGTGTGTTAAAAAAAACAGACTATAGTAGGACACGACATGTGGTGACTTAGGTTCGTTGATATCTGCAGACATTGAGCGTGGCAGACACATGTAGCGTACCAAAAAATGTCTGCACGGTTCCGATGCTCTATTCACAGTGGCAGTCGGAAACCAAAAAACACGTACAGTACAGTATCTGGCAAACAAGTTGAGCCAAAAGTGACGTGGAAGGGGAAAGTTCTCGCATGTGTACTGCCGTTCGAGTTCGTGGTTGGATGCTGACGTGACGTGAACACAGCGCGGAGGCTGATTAACCAATTAGGCGACGAACTTCCCGCGCGCACCCTTACATCCACATAAGAGATCAAAAATCGTTTCTGCGCAGCCAAGGTCATTAGCTGAACTTGATTGCCGGGAACTATACAGATATGAACCGCGCAGACGTGATATTCTTTGTGACGTCATGACGTGCGCTCATTTACAGACGCAAGCGCAATATTGGAATGTGTTGTGTTGTGTGTGTACTTGCCAGCTTCAGATACCCGACCTGTGGATGTTAAATGAATTTATGCCCTTGTTGAGAAGAGTTTTTCTCGTGTCAATTATTTGGTTTATACTAGAGTCGCGTTTAACAATTATTTTGGTGATTCGTTAATTTCCATAGGAAGGGTCCGTGCGGGCGCGCATTTTCGAGGTCAGTGACTTTATAACCCCCGACGTAAAAAGAGGAGTATTATAAGTTTGACGTCGATGTCTGTCTGTCTGTGGCATCGTAGCTCTCAAAAGGATGGACCGATTCCGATGCGGTTTTCTTCATTTGAAAGCCAGTTTCCTTCCGGTGGTTCTTAGCTACGTTTGATGAAAATCGGTCCAAAATGTCGAGGGTTTTTTTAACATTTTAATTGTATAGTTAGTATTTTTACTGTAGCGCGTAACGTAAAATGCGTGCCTTCATTTATTCTTAATTTCGATCTCGTAGCTTTCTTTCCTTTTTTTACACTAATTTCATTAAAAACCGACGCTCCTTTGAATGCTGTAAGGTCGCCAAATCATAACTAACAACAAACTCAATTCAAACTAAACCACAACTACCTTCATGTTGAAATTTTAATAGATTTTATTACTAAACTGAGTGAAGCTTGTTGATTGTTGTGTTTGTACTCATTGAAGTAGTTAACTAGATACATTTTAAGAGTAATTTTATATTGAGTAGAGTAAGGATGTTTATATGGCCAAGTTAGACGGTCTCTGATATCGCTTTACGACTGAACCAGTCGTCAAAGACTCTGTTGAAAATGCTGCTAAAGGTCGCCCAAGTGTCCAAGAACCAAAACATTCAAAGGCATGCGACGTCTACCAACCCGCACTGGGCTAGCGTGGTAGATTACGGCCCATACTGTCTCTCTCTCTCTGAGAGAAGGCCAGTGTCCCAGCTGTGGGAATATAATTGGGTGATGATGATGATGACGATGTCCTTTACTAATAAATAATAATAATTAACGTTATTATTGATGGATTTCAGTAAATAAACATGTTTTTTTTTCAACTTGCTGTTGTCAGATATTTAAAAAGACAAATCTTAAAAGTATTAAACAAAAAAAATTATATAGCATGTTTTTTTTTCTTTTTCTTAGGAAAGCACAAGAATCTCACGATCTATGTAAAACCTATTTATTTTTAGTTCATGGGACACGGTGCTTTGGTAGTGTAGGTCGTCGCCATCGCCACGTTCGGGAACTGCTAAGCGAGCTGATTTGTGCTTGTAGACCTTATTGTTCAGGTCGTAAGGGACAATTTCGTGTAGCTTTATGGACAATGTTTGTGAATGTGTGGGTAAAGGGTATAATGGTCGTTTAGTGTAAGTGAAACTGGGTGTGGTCACAATGAGTGCATCATAGCATCGTAAATAGTAGTTGAGGTTTCTGTGAAGGAAGACATCGTGATGAAATCATAGCTTGGTGGTAAGATTCTCTAGCGTTCGCCTGGCTAGCTACCTTCAAGTAAAAAATCGAACGCCTATCGGTGTGTTCCAGCAATCTGTACTGTGTTTAATTAGCTGTTTTATCATGTTAATATGCACCTGGTGTGGCCATATCACGTGGTATTCTACATTTAACTCATTCTGATATTATTTGATCATCATTTTCATTGTAAAATTACTTAATCAAAAATTTTCATCGGGTATGCTACAAAATTATATTTAGTCTTTATGCTCTATAGTAGATTGACATCTCATAATCTTTTTTTTATAACTTTTGTTTTATGCTTCGAGCGACTATTTTATGCTCGACGGGTTTGTCTTTTACTTTGGTTTAATTTATGTTTTGTCGTTTTTTCTTTGTTTTAGTGATATTCCCTTGGACGGTCTACCTGTCAAGTGAAAATAAACAAATTGAAGATTTTTGCAATGAAAAGACATCTTTCTATAATGAATGCGTTACGTGTAGACTGAGTGTTGTATTGCTAAGTAGGTATTTATTCAAAATGCCTTACACTAATGTAAGTTAATGCTTTATACTATAAAATATCGGTTGATTCAAGGCGAGGGACGAGATATAATAATAAAGTTATTGGGGAGTCATTGGTGCAAATTAAATATTAGGAGACCTAGCTATCAACGAAAGTTTTAGATAATTCACTTGACTAGAGCCCTAAATTTATATTGTATCCAAATAAATGTACTTATATACTACGTTTCTATATATGTACTCATAGCTACGATGCCTTTTATGCTAAACGAGGTCGTCATAGACAATACAGATTAGGCAAATCTTTCAAATTATCTTGTTGAATTTTTTGCTATTTTGATAAACATTAAGTTTTATGTATTTTATATATGTATTTAGTTATTTTTTGATAAGTATGTATGCTTGTTTAATATTTCTGTACACAACTGTGTTATGGATATTATACTAAAATGTATTGTTTTAATCAATTTATTGCGTAAAAGGTGTAATTATTTGTGTAAATATCTATTCAATTATATTTAAAATATGTTTATCTAATGGGATATATTATAGAAAGGAGATAGAATATGTTAGCGTTCTCGCTTGATCTAAACTTTAAATCGACCTTAACAATAACCCTTCACCAAAATGAAATTGTTTAAAACTCTGATTGAAGACTAATTCTCTATAGTTCTTTCGTTTGTATATTTTGTTTTTTTGTTTGTAAAAAATATGTGATATTTGTTTAGTAATATTAAGCTTAAGTTAACGTGTTTATCCATTCCTCGTATAGTAAAGGTCGCAGTGTTTAGAACTGTGGCGGGATTGTATAGAGCTGGAGGAAAATGAGCATTTATTCATGTTACTACTATAAATTAACCTCATCAGGTCTCCAACCAGACTGTCACTAATTAGTCCTTAATTTTCATCACTATCATATTAGTAGTGATTCTCATGTGCATTTTCTAATACTAAACTGAGTTTGACAGGTCTAAAAGTGTTGCTCTCCTTTTCTAACTACGGGAGTATGAAAAGGGACAGCATTGCTTTTAGACCTGTCAAATTTAGTTTAATCATATAGAATGCAAAACAGAATCGACACTATTGTATACTTATCGCTTTTATTTATATTTAATTTGTTATAAGTTAGACGCAAACTTACTGTGGTTTGTAGATCTTTGAATATTTGAGTTAGATAATGTCGCGCTTCAGTAACCGATCTATCCACGGTTTCTCAACTGGAGATGGAATTTGGACATAAGCTCCATAGAAGTAATGTCAAATTTATGTCAAACCGTGGACAGATCGGTTTTTTAAACCGGCCGTAAATCATCACAAAATCATTAAAATATTACAGAAAGAGAAATGTTTTAGTCCGTCGGCTTAGAAATAGAGGCACGGCAATTTGCGTGGCGAATCGCTATCTTATACAATTGTTATGAAGACGACAGCGATACGCTACGGCAACTGGGCCCGTAGCCAAGATGCATTCTGCAATCGTTGACGCTAATAGAAAACAAGAAAAAAGTATTGCTTTGACATATTTCTGACCACGTGACTTAGCGTTGAAATATGTCAAACCAATACTTTTTCTTGTTTTCCATTAGCGTCAACGATTGCAGAATGCATCTTGGCTACGGGCCCTGAAATACTGCTTTAGGATTCGACGAGCTAATAATCTCTAGACTGTCCTAATAGAATAAGCATCTGACTTAACTATCTGCCTTGAAATTTAGAACTCTAGTAAATGTAAGGTCAGTTGCGATACAATTGTAAGTATTAGTTATGAGCTTTATAAAGGGCTGGATTGTAACAATATTTATTTCGTATGTTTGCATGTTTGTAAATCGGTTTTATAAGAATGTTGTGTATGGCGGTTATTAGACTAGGTACAGTCAACGACAAAAGTCGCTGAACAATCACACTTTTTTCTATTATCCTCAACATCTTAGACACCAATTTTTGACCTCATCATCACCTAAAATCAGGTGTGTTATGTTGTGGTCATGTAAAATGTAAAAAAAACAATATTAATTACTGATTTGAAACACATTTGGAAAATCGAGAACGATCAGCCACTTTTGTCGCTGGCTGTACCTACGCTCTTTTTGAATGATGTGTTGAAGGTTTGTTTCATTACTGCCACAATCGTTAAAACATATTGTACCAAAGATGATATCTGTACGAAAGAAAGAGGCTAATAAAACATTCTATTCGCGTAATCCTCACTGCATCTTACGATTCTGTCGGCGGATAGATTCTGTACAAAATAGGTTCGAACAAGTTGCACCAGCCCCCAAATGTCTCGATGGCTGACGAACCGCAATCGCGATCCGACCTTTCACGCCAGTGTTAGGTAACTTATTTCCTATCGCTGACATTATTGTAAACACCTTGTAAAAATATGAAATCCTTTTTTCAACATGCACACCGTTTTGATTGGGTTAAATGTCGCTGTAGAAATGAAATATCTAAATTGCAAGACTTCTGTAACATTGGAACTGGATTACAATAATTCTGAAACATTGTAACTCTTAAAATTAACTGACGACCGTTATTACAAAAATATATAGTTTAAAAAAACTAAAAAAAACACTTTAAAAACGCACTCAAAAATATAAAATAATTAAATTGACTTGTATTAGTTACGATATAATGGTTAATTCAAAAAGTGTGGAGCGCTTTTTGGTTGTGTGTACTTTTATTTACCCAGTAAAAGAAGCGCTCCACACTTTTTGAATTAACCATTATATCGTAACTAATACAAGTCAATTTAATTATTTTATATTTTTGAGTGCGTTTTTAAAGTGTTTTTTTTAGTTTTTTTAAACTATATATTTTTATTTTTTTACTTTTTAGTCTTTTGTTACCAAGTCCAATCTATCGGTATCATCAAAAGGAATCATATGAGCCCAAACTCGAGGGGTTTACTATTAGCCACTGCAGAGATCCCCTACCCACCTTCTTGCTGCATCATCAGACCCTCGTCACGAAGTTCAATCTAATGGACTCATTAAGACGATTCAAATGAGCCCAAACACGAGGGGTTTACTAGTAGCCACTGCAGAGATCCCCTACCCACCTTCCGGTTGCATCATCAGACCCTCGTCACCAAGTGCAATCTATTGTACTCATCAAGACGATTCATATGAGCCCAAACAGTGTTAGTTAGTTAGTTAGTTAGTTACAAGTCAAGCTAATAAAAGTGTTTTAAAAATACGCCTAAGTTGATTACGGTTCGATAGCTCGTAAGCTGGGCTTCAATTCTTGTATGAATGAGATCAATCTTGATCGTCTCCTAAAATGCTGTCTTTTTGGACATGAAATCTCTTTCGATATTTATCTCATGTTTGCGACCCCCAAAAATTTGTGAATATGTGTCCTGTAGTAACAATGTCTCGAGCTTAATTTGGGGCTAGGTCAATACGTATGCAATAGTCCGCGATATTTATGTATGTAATAATACTGCATAAAGTTCAAAATATTATATACCTAGATAGATATTCTAGTGTTTTTTTATATGAATCATATTATGGTAGTGATAAAACAAGACCTTCGGATTAGATTTTAATATAATGTAAATTGAACGGAATGATGTTATGATTACATGTTTATTACTATACTTGCGTTTTATTTGCCAGTTTACGAAGTATTTTCAAGGGTCCCATGAGAGAAGCTCTAACTTATAACTTGGAGCCTGAGATATTCTTTTGTCCGATTCATACTACATTATTTCCGACTACTTAAGAATTTTTGTCAGGAAATTAAAAATACCATTTATTTCTAAAATAATTTATTTGGAAGTTAATCTTGCATACAAAAATCATAACAATAAAAATAATTGAAGTAAAAAAATACATTTATAAGTCCGATTGTTGCACCATCACTTCATAGAGTATGCCGTATGCGCAGTGGCGCGGGGCTGAGCGCTGACTTGAGCTTTTTAACATAGAATCGTAAGTGCAAGCCGTCAGTTTCTACAATTTTACAAAACCTTGCTGAATCGCTTGGCCTTTAGTCACTGCATCATATGTTCTAGAGATCTAGAGAGACAAGGTCACCATATCACAGCCATGGCTTGGCTTTGTTACTTAAAAATTATAGAGAAATTATTCACATCCATGAAATACTACTTAAAAACTAGAGTAACAAACTACAATTTGACGTATTATTTTATGCTACTTAATAATACTTAATTAATTAGCAGAGAGCATTGTTGGTAACTTTTACGTTTACTAGACTAACTAAGATGGAAGTATTTTTTTTTAGTTTTGATTACTTTTCTATTACATATAATAATGTTTACGAAAAGCGTTTTAGCTTCGTCCACATGCAGTGCAGCGGGTAATTCACACGCTCCATACTAAAGACTTCAATATTACAAGAACTTTAAAGAGTGTTTATATCTTTAAACGCATAAAGCACCAAACATTTCCAATACAGATATTGCCATAAACCCTATTGAAGCCCTTTTAATGGAACAATAATGAATTTAAGCCTAAAAATTGCTTGCACGACGTTATTATAATCTTGAAATACCTTTACAAGGACGTCGCCAAGGGGGAGCAGGTAGGGGCATCTGCCCCTCCTAGACACTTTATATTATTTAGTCAAATGCCAAAAGTCATCTATAATCCGATTCACAAGAAACCCAAAAAGATTGTTTTAGTTAAGAATATTTTTATCTTATTGCATGTTGTATATTTTACCAACAACTACAATTCATATTATCTAATCTTTCCCCCTCTGGCCTATTGACTTGCGACGCCCTTGTACCTACAACTATAATAATTAATTAGCTGACATTTTTTAATCACAACACCTAATTCTGCTAGAGAACATTTTCCTTTTATATAGCTTCCTACGTCGCTTCAGCACATAATGACTAAATGAGTAATGCAGTAAGCGCTCACTGCTTCATCACGATGTCGATGTAGTCCAGGACTCTCTGGTCGTGGAGTATCTTCAGATGTTCAGCGTTTGGCAGAGGAACAGCTTTCACCGGTTTTCCTGAAAACCAATTTACGACGTTATTTGTTTTTCTGACAGATTTTCGTTTATCATCTATTTTTTTTTTTTACTTTTTACAGGGTAGCGTTTCACTACAAATCACATGATGTTAAGTGACGATGTGGCCGAAGGCGGCGCCACGCTGGACTTGGAACTGGCTGTCAAGTGAGGTTGGCCGGAACCGGAACACATTGATAGCTCGGCGGCAGAATTTAAGTTAGTGCATTCCGAATCAGAAGCGTTTTCAGCAAAACAAAGGTGTGGCTACACGTGTTTTAAAATATGTATTGATGGATATAGAAAGCAGAAAGAAAGCAGGTAGAATTGAACGCTTTCCGCAAAGATTCATGAGACTGAATAGTTCAGTGGAAAAGTAGAAGTGTGGTCAAACGCTATATTGCAAGTTCTAAAAAAAATGACTGATAATTATAAGTAGTGAATTCAATAGTTTTATTCAATACATTGTGATCAATTTAAAACGTCATAGTTAAAACTAGCTACGCCTGTTCCAACCTCCTTACGCCGGCAAAAGAACAGGCAAGAAACGCCCGGCAGGTAATTTTTTTGACGCGAATACATTGACAATTTTTTTTTTTTACTAATCTCTTATGTAATGCGCGTTTGTAAACTGGAGTTTGACTGGCTCCGTTTGTCGCTGCGTGCACCTGCATTCGAGGCGGCTCGCCAGCGCCGCTTGCGCCAGTGCTCGCAGGCGGACAGCGAGCGCAGGTTGACAGTGCCGTCGCCGTCCCCGGCGGCCAGCGTCGGGTACCCGTCCAGCCACGTGCCGGGCTTGTACACCAACCTGCAACACGCACATTAATAAGAAAACATCATAGCATTGTAGGATTCGAACCCACGACCAACGGATCGCAAGACGATGTCACTACCACTGTGTCATCACGCTGCAAAACCATCCATACTATAAAAATGCTACTAATATTATAAATGCGAAAGTTTGCGTGTGTGTGTGTGTGTATGTGTGAGTGTGTGTGTGTGTATGTGTGAATGTTTGTTATCACGTATCACCGTAACTACTCAACTGATTTTGATGAAATTTGCAATGGAGATAGCTTTTACCCTGGATTAACACATAGGCTTTTTATTCCGGAAAAACGTTCCTGCGGGATAACGGGAAGACGCGGGTGACACCGCGGGGTGCAACTAGTAATATTATAAATGCGAAATTTACAGTTTGTTTGTCAATCGTAATGAAATAAGTATAATTTGGATCCAAAAACCACAAGATTCAGGAGCATGCGACGTCTACCAACCCGCACTGGGCTAGCGTGGTACTGGGCCTCTGAGAGAAGGCCAGGGGCCCAGCAGTAGGCTGACGATGATGGTCATATGCTCACCGTTCCACAGTGGAGATGTTGTATCCGTAGAGACAGTGCACCTCCACTCCTGGCGCTTGGAAGTCCAGCGTGTACTTCTCCACGTCCTTCCGCATTTCCCACGCGTTCGGCAGCTCCATATCACTAGAAAGTTTAATAAACGATTAGAACAATGTAAATCATTTTTTTTTATATCTTGCAGTGTAACGTTTCATTACAAGTCACTTCATGTTAAGTGACGATGTGGTCGAAAGAAATGCCACGCTATTTCTTGACTGGGAACAGCTGGCTCTCAAGTGAGGCTGGCAGAACTCATCGTTAGGTGCGATAACAAAAGACGCCACTTCGGTCTGTCCTGCGCCATCTCCTGCCAGTCCTCCACCTGGAGTGAGCGCAAATCCTTCGTGACTTAGTTTTTCCAGCGATACCTGGGACGACCGAGAGGGCAACGGCCACTCGGCCGTCTACTGTATGCTCGTTTGACCGCACGATCCTCTCCCATTCTTTCAAGGTGAACGAGCCAGCGAAGTTTGTGCGCTTTTATCTCGCCGAAGACATTCGGCTCGGCTACCAGTTCTTTGATTTCTCGGTTCGTTCTAGAGGCAGGTGGTACCTGAACAGTTTCTGGAAGTGTTCGATGGTGTAGTTGAACTTGTCCGTCTGCACCAGCACCTCAGAGGGCTTCCAGAACAGCGGCGAGGGCAGCAGCCACGCGAGCGACGGGCACGTGATCTGCTGCGTGCGCATGATGCTCTCGCGCAGCATCAGCGAGCCGAGGTCGTCGCCTGCAACGATACACGCTGATATTTTAGGTAGTTTGCCAAGCCGGACTAAAAAGGTTTTTTTTGTTTAATTAGCGGGAAAATTTATAACTTTTATATATCATTTTACTACGATTTTCTTTTGGGTTCAGAAATCCACGAATGCACTTTTTCTTAATTCTAAAACCGACGACATGGTTCTTTCGAGCAAATTTCTATCGTACTTAATCTAATATATAAAATTCTCGTGTCACAGTTTTCGTTGCCATACTCCTCCGAAACGGCTTGACCGATTTTTATGAAATTTTGTGTGCATATCGGGAAGGTCTGAGAATCGGCCAACTCTATTTTTTATATTAATTTTTTTTTTTTAGTCCACGCGGGTGAAACCGCGGGGCGCAGCTAGTATTATATATAATAGGAAAGTTTGTGTGTGTGTTGTGTGAATGTTTGTTACCACGTATCGCTGTAACTACAAAACCGATTTTGATAAAATATGGAATGGAAATAGCTTATACCCTGGATTAACACATAGGCTACTTTTTATCCCGGAAAAGGTTCCTGCGTGATTACGTGAAGACGCGGGTGATATCTCATATTGGTACCTAGTTTTGCAATCCTTAGGTAGGTATCACCCGATCTAACAACAGATGACAATCTTCTTTCATACTCATTACCTAATCAATAAGATTATCTATATAAAGTACCTAACAACGAAACCGTGTCAACGATTTTGTTCACTAGGTAGCACATTTTTTACAACACAAACAGTTTAGTATTAAATGTTTGTAAACTGACTCAGTGTGTCAATGTCGCATACAATTTATTTATTGTACTTACCTAGTTGAATCACGATCAGAATTAGGACGTGACCACAGTATAGATATGAGTTCTAACATGTAATTTAGGGTAGGACATGTGAGAGGCAATGGGTGCAATTGCCCTTCCTGACTCACGACCGAAGTATTGGGAAAATTTACAACATGCACCTATCGGTGTGTTCCGGCAGCCTCACTTGAGAGCCAGTTCCCAGTCCAGGTGTACCGTGGCGCCACATTCAAACGCTACCCTGTTAGTCGTAAATTGATATTTAAGGACGTTACTACCTGTTTGCAATAAACGTTTTTCATCATCACCACCCGAGTAAATTCAGGCGTGTTTGGTGATCCGACAGAGAACTAAGGTCACCGACATAAGTAGCAAAAGGCTGGTTTATCAACATTGTGAATGACTAAAATATTCTATTGTTTCACCCAAACAATAATAAAAAGGTATACTTATACTGTTGTTTGTTCAATTGTTCGCCGATCTGCGACAGCGCATCGTGTTTTGAAAACATTTTCTCCATTGATCAGAAAAATTAAGGCTTCGATCAGTCTCAACTCAATATACTCTCACCCGGAAAGCAACAAAGGGGAATGACATCATACCGATCTGAGTGTACCAAAAAAATTAAAAAATTGCTAAAAATAATCAAGGCAGCATTGTCAAAAAATAGCCGACAGGCGTATTTTTCATTATGCTGATGGTATTAAAAGTCTTTGTTATTTATAGATCAGGAAAAAAATGGTCGCAACTTTAGGGAACGGCTGTACTATTTTTACATTTATATTCATCCTAAAAGTATTATACACTATAATATATTTTTGGATATTTTACAGTTACGAAGAAAAATCTTTTTACTATCTAACACCCATTTTGAGCTTGATTTAGTAGTCAGCGCCTTAACCACCTGTAGACTTTTTGAAATTGTGTTTTGTTCTATTGTTCAGCCTAGCCGACTGAAAATTTGTTTTGATAACACTGTAGTGCTGTTATAGTGCCTAAAATTGGACTAAAAATACTTGGGTAGATGAGCACTTGCCATGAGAGACATTTGGACATATAGCTACCCACTACTGGGGCAACAAAGTGCTTATAAGGCAAAAGTATAGCTCGGGCCTTGATACGCGCAGGCTGACGCCTGAACTGACCTTAATATTGTATCTAGGTAGGTACAGTCAGCGACAAAAGTAGCTATCATAATAGTTTATCTAAATGTGTTTGTGATCAGTATTGTTTGGTTTTTTTTTTATTACAACTAACACGGTAGCGTTTGGCTACAACACAGCACACATGATGTTAAGTGAAGATGCGGTCAAAGGCTAAATGTCGGTTTAAGATGATTAAGGTAATCAGATTTTTTTAATTGTTCAGCGACTTTTGTCGTTGACTGTACCTAGATAGATATAGATATATTATAGCAATATAAATATGTATCATATTGCCGAGTTGTTTACATAGCTCGATGCACACGACTAGGTTCAATGCGAGAACCAGGCTGCCGGCGCGAAGAAAATTAAATAGGTAGGTACAATGTATGCTCTAATTTTTTCTTAGAGGTAATAGGATTTTCATTAAAAAATACAACTGCTGCTTGCATCCAGTTATTTCAAAGAAAAGCTGTAGGTAATAAAAAAATCTTGATAGGTCCACTTATCGCGTAACATATAAAAGATACAAAAGTAATTGTATAGTTTAATTTCGTAAACATATTATTGTATTTTGATATTATTATTTATTAATGACGTCAATAAATCTCATTTAAGATAACATTTATTCGCATCATTTCCTTGATCGGAATATAACAATGTCAAACCTTAAAAAATGCAAAAGTGGTTCCGTCAATAACAAGTAATTCATCTTACAAAAATTAATACAAATTTTAGAACTTATGTGACATGAATTCTAAATTCGTAGCGTAAAAATTACGACCCAAAGTACCTTCCAATTCTTGTTCGCAATTTTCCCAACCATTTTTTTCTTCCTGTTTTACCTCTTACAGATCGCTTTCGCCGCCCGATCCTCCCCCACGCGCACCACGTGGCCAAGCCAGCGCAGTCGGTGCGATTCATTTGTTCATTAGATTTCTAATATTTTTATAGAACAATATATACAAGACATACCAATAGCAAAGACCTTGACAGCCTTCATAGAACCGGCCCAGGGGGTAGAGAGCGAGATCATTCGCCGGATGTACTTGTCCTTCCAGGCCTGCGGCTGCAGGCGCAGGAAGTGCAGGGCCATCAGCCCCCCCATGCTGTGCACGATCAGGGACACTGACGTCTTGTTGTTCGACGTGTACGTATCTTCTACGAGGGTTTTGAGCTTCACGAAGAATTCGGAGTTCTCATCTGCCAGGAAATATTGTTGGTTCATTATCAAAATAACTATTCTCCATTATAACAATGGAAAAGGCATTGCTAAATATCAACACAGTAATTCAACCTCAAGCAATCCTACTATCCTACTAATATTATAAATGCGAAAGTTTGTGTGTGTGTGTGTGTGAATGTTTGTTACCATGTATCACCATAACTTCTATACCAATTTTGATGAAAAAAAAGGTTCCTGCAGGGCAACTGGAAGACACGGGGGAAACCGTGGGGCGAAGCTAGTAGATTATAAAAAAATCCTATGGTAATAATAAGATACATAACTCAAAGTGATATTTAAATTTTTTGAGACGGATTGATAACTTTTTATTACACATAAAGTAAGGAGGCTGTCACACTTGTACAGATCATGACAAAACCTTACAAGGATTCCATTCTTCACACAATTTTGGCTAAGGAACCCTAAACATAATCAAAATGAGATATGTCCAGATGATGGTAGAATAACTTTAGGTTTGGATAGTGTCTAGCTAGACTAATATAAAATTATAAATAGGTATAGCTACCTATTACCAATTAATTATCCTTCAGTATTACCACTTTCTGATAACAATGAATAATAAATCACTACTATGACTACTAGGCATCATTTAAAAGTATAATATAGAGTTCATTATTCTTTCTTATAATTTTTTTAATTGATTTTTAATCTGGACACTAGTTGTCTTTCCCTAGTTACAGGTATTTTTTTATATCTGTATGACTATGAGGCAATAATTCATTACTATTGTGTATATAAACAATATACACAGCATTGCAAGTTGCCCTGAGAAATACCTACTTGCTTTCATTAGAAATAAAAAAAAGAGGTTTCATCTTTAAAAATACTATAAAAACTTACTTGGTGCCTTCCTAAAATCATAAGGAGCTCCTATCAGAGATCCATTTCTCTTGAATCCAACATTTGTTACTAGCGAATCTGCAATAGTATTGAAGTACGCTCCAGTCTTATCATGCGAAGGGTCGAGCCACTCCACGGGCTCCGAGTTGCCCCACCCAGGAACCCTTGTCTCCACCCCGTCAGGGTTTCTAGTAGTTCTAGTAACATTGTCATACTCCAGCCTCAAGTTGTCCACCCAGCAGTCTATGACAAACGGTACTAGTAGTTCCAGGTTCAGCCAAATGTTGAAAAAACCGGGTGAGGTTTTAGCACAGATGTAGTGAACCACCGTTGTCTTGTTGAGTTTAGCTTCTATTTGGGCCCCTCCATCGCCTGGTACTGTTAATGAAATTTAACATAACTTTAGTAAATTTTCGGCCGTTTCCAATAGAGATAGAATTTTGACATACTTTTATTTAATAATTGTTTCTTAAATCTCTTCTATCTCCAATAAACCTTGGATAGATTGGTTATTGGTAACTGCCGTTAGAGGCTTCTCGCACAAGGTATGTCTGTCTATTAATCATCTATGGGCCAACTAGTTGGTTTGTTCAGTGTTAAATAGTGACATAAGAATTAATAAATACTCATTAGGTACTTCACTATTATTATATACAAGTTAATTACTCAATAACAAGTAGTTAGGTGTAAATGCTGACCGCATCAACAAAAAATACCTACCTACCTATTATGCAAGGACTTATGAATACCCGAGACAGCATATTTTCTATCAAGTTCAGTTAAAAATAAACACAAATCTAATTATAATACTCACTGAAAATGACTGGCGATAATCCTAGAGAGTTCTGAGCGAGTATTCCGTAAATAAATAATAAAATAAAACATATTTTTGTACCCGACATTTTTTCACTTTTAATTACGGTTGCGCCGCGTTCTTTACTTTATTGACTGCAGGAAGCGAAGTATGTTCGCGAAACAATGTACAGTTATTTTACGCAATGTAGCGTTCAATCGCGTAGAATCACCGCATAGGCGCATACCCAAGTGGTTGGCCTCGAACTTCGCGTCTGCCTACCGAAAGACGCTGTGACGCACTGGATCAGACTGTATCGTACGATGATTATGATAGCAACAATAATATGTCAAGCGAGTTGTACTAGGGGTCAATACTCAATATTATTAATTGATAAAAGACACGGACGCGAATCAGCTCACAGCTGCGGCTGTTAGTACTATATTCGATATAAATGAAAATGTAATTTGTCGCATTCGAATTCGATTCAGGGAGTTCTATTTACATTTTGTTTTAAAATATTTTGTTCCTAGACACAATAGATATTATGGAAAACATTGTAATTTACGTAAAACAACAACAAACAATTTGTGCAGTTCTATGAAATTTTTTTTTTTTTTTCCATAATTTCCATTTGGGCTGGCAAAAATCTTAACAACCATGCCGCCTCAGAGGAGTCTACCGCCTCCTTTGACGTATGACAGAGACACTCTGTGGTACGGTTTGGTTTTAGAACGCGCAGGCGCGAAATGTTTAAAAGTGACAAGAGTAGTGGCAAATAGACGGAGAAAATGAGATTTACATTTTGTAATTTTATTAAATAGTTTTAATTTTATGTAGTATTACTATCAATCAATAAGTTAAAATGTTAGGCATTCACTACAACAAGGGAACAAAACGAAGCGCTATTCGCTTTCTTGTTAAATATTGAAATGTTTCTGCAGGTACGTGAAGTGCATAAAATCAATAAGATGTACACTCTGTTAATTTTTAACAGCACATTTTTTATTTCAGGGTCGCGTTATAATTATTTGGTTAACTTGGCTCATAGCAGGAATTTGTGGCGTTGTTATTTTGTTAATTGTTGTTTGTTACTGCCGCCTAATGCCGCGCCACCAGAAGTCTTTTGGTAAGAATTAGGAAAAATGCAAATGCTTACAAGTTTAAATATGTAAATCTCAGAAAAAAAGTGACATATCCATACCTAAAAAACCATCAACATTTTCAGATGAACAATATCACAAAGAAAGCTATGCTATTAAGGAGAATCAAGAATACACACACAGTCGAGGCAGTTACAGAGCAGTTAAACATGCCGAGGTAGATATCATGTGGATATATTGGTTTCCAAACATAATTTAAAAATGTGTTAATGCAAATTTTTAGAAGACAATAAACAATTTGATATTGAAATTAGAATCTTTTTTTAATAACCAGCGTCACTTGCGGCCCGTCAGCTATGCGGGCGACGCTGAGTGCCGACAGGAGCGCCCGCCTCCGCACTGCTTCCCGAACAGGCCGGCCGAGGTCAAGGAGCACAGCGTGCAGTACGCCTCGAGTAGCAGTGAGTATTCATACCAGCCCCAAGGCGGGCGACGAGGAGTGCCGGCAGGGACTAGCACTAGTCAAGAGTAAAGTCAAGTCAAGTCAAAATTTGTTATAATCAATAGGATACATTGTGATCACTTTAAAACGTCAACTTAAAACTTGCTACGCCTGTTCCAACCTCCTTACGCCGGCAAAAGAACAGGCAAGAAACGCCCGGCAGGTAATTTTTTTGGCGCGATCACATTGACAATTCTATTCTTATTACTAATTGATTGAATTAGAGCAAGTTCACTAAAATAAATATAAATAAAATAAAAAATATTGCCCGCACAATCACATACATAGCCCTAACTAGGTTTCCCTGTATCGGTATCAGAAACTACGAGGATCGGGGATCCACAACACCCAGACATAACAAATACTTGCGCTTTTTTTTTCAATGCACAAATATTTGTTCTGTAGCGGGAATCGAACCCGCGACCTCACGCTTCACAGTTGGCTATCCGCCCATTGCGCCACGCCAAACAAAACCGGTAAAATACAGTATACTCTCTGAAACTGTTAATTATTTCGAAATATAATCACTTTGGTCAGGTTGACAACTCCAGACTTTCTTTTCATAAGTTTAAGCTACGTTACCTACCTTACCTATCTACCTGAACAAGTAGTTTTTGTCAGCATTGCATCAACCAAAATCAAAAATCAAAATCAAAAATATGTTTATTCAATAGGATACATTGTGATCACTTTAAAACGTCAACTTAAAACTAGCTACGCCTGTTCCAACCTCCTTACGCCGGCAAAAGAACAGGCAAGAAACGCCCGGCAGGTAATTTTTTTGGCGCGATCACATTGACAATTTTATTCTTATTACTAATTGATTGAATTGGAGCAAGTTCACTAAAATCCCAAGCTTTTTTTTTTTGTCATCTAATAGTCCGATATTTTTTATTTAGCTTTACTAATAATAAGATTTCTCTTGTTTGGTTGTACACATTGGGATATGGGAACATGAATATTAACGAGTTGCGGGATCACAACCAAAGCAGACCAGACCCCACAAGCAGCACCCGTTCACGAGTTGACGCATGTGCCAGCCATCGCTCTCCTCGACCATATGAGAGGGAAGAGGGCGACCCGACACATGACGCCGCTGCAAGCAAAGTCACTTTCGTGAGCATGACTGTTTTGGCTGTTTACCGAAAATGGTTAGAATAGGGGAAATAGGGAGAATAGATAGATAGAAAGAAAGATAGATAGATTAACTACAATCCCAAGCTTGTTTGTCATCTAGATAGTCCGATATTTTATAATAAGCTTTACTAATGAGAGTTCTCTTTATACGAATTTGAAATTTTGTTATAGACAAGTCTTGAATTTCACTTGGGATTTTGTTGAAAAAGCGTACACATTGACCTTTGAACGAGTTGCTAACTTTATGGAGCCTAGTGGTGGGTACAGCAATTTTATCTTTGTTTCTAGTATTAAAATTGTGATAATCGCTTCTCTTTTTGAAGCTATTTAAATTTTTCCGTATGTACATTACATTTTCATAAATATATTGACAAATAACTGTCATTATTTTGGTTTCTTTAAACTTAATTCTTAAAGATTCTCTGGGGCCCATGTTATAAATCGCACGAACAGCTCTCTTCTGCAATACAAATATGGTGTTAATATCAGCAGCGTTTCCCCACAGCAATATTCCATAGGACATAATGCTGTGAAAATAGCTGAAATAGACTAGTCTGGCTGTATCAACGTCAGTAAGGTGACGGATCTTCTTTACAGCATATGCTGCAGAGCATACCAATCAGAACAACTCCATCAAAAGAGTGTATCATTGCAAATATACCAGACCGTCGTTATATAATAAAAGCTGTTTTTTTTTCTGTGCATGCCCCCTATGGTACCTACTACAGGTACGAACGACCTGCGGATATAGATTTTGGGTTGTGATTACTTGGCCAGATAACAGGAAGTATAGGTGTATAAATGAGTAGGTACCCTAAGTTCGTTAAAGTAAAGCTCAATTTTTTTTTAATTTTCTTCGGGATAACTTCAGAAATTTATCTCGCTGAAATTTGGTATAGGAATAGATTATAGCCTGGAATAATACATAGGCTACTTTTTATACCTGGAGGTTCCCATGGCTTGCGGGAACGGGATCAAAATTTCTTGATTACTTTTGGTCGCGATAACCGACCTCCACGCGAGCGAAGCCGCGGGTCCCAGCTAGTTGCAAATATATTTATATGTTTTGTTTTGTATGTATATCGTTGTCTAATACCCATAACACAAGTTTCGAGCTTAATTTGGGGCTAGGTCAATTTGTGTGCAATGGTCCCCCGATATATTCCGTCCATGTCCAGTGCTGGATGAAATAGACGGCGCAGCCAACATGGACGCGCTGAAGACTCGCTCGCTACCCGCATTCCTGCGCCCGAAGCCACGGCCACTATCCACGGAGGACGACTTGCAGCAACTTTACGCTAAGGTATGTTATGATTTTCTCGAAGAAGAGGATTTGAGACCCAGCTTTCTAGATCTGTAAATTCTCTAATTCGTCTATGTTTCAGTTGAGACCAAAGTTTTCAAAAACAAATTCAATCCTATTTTTACCCACGACGGAACGGAGACGGTATATGCGTTTGGGGTAAGATGATGTTTGTTTGTTTGTGCAACTCCATGTTGTCATATGTTGCCATTTGTCTCCAAAACTACTAGACCGATTTTCATGCAGTTTTTAATTAGCTTCAGATTATTTTATATTGCAGATTATATGACTGATATTCATCTTAGCCTACTAGCTATCCTACTCTAGCACCAAATAAGAACCCCATACATCCAAGACGCTTCAACTGTGTACGTCCGCAGGTGAGCCTGTCCAAGAAATACGCGAACCGCATGCGCAACGAACACGCCGCCATCATAGCGCTCAGCAAGTCGCACAGTCAGTTCCTCGACGCAGACGCGGTCATCGTCTACGACCAGAAGACGGCTCTCTAGCGCGCGCACAACGTTGGGAAGTATTGCTGATCGTACACTAGGGATACCCGATTTTTTGTCTTGAATCGATCTGCTGGATCGTATCCTCGTTAATCGATTTTCTGGAAGATCGATTCTTATCAGGCATCCCTATCGTACACTCCCCAGTACCTACTAAGATCTCGCAAAGTCCACGCCCCGTTTTCTCCATGAGTATCAAATCAACTAACATGCCTGGAATGTATCAAGAAAACGATAAACCTTCCCTTGAGCGTGTAACTGAGAATCTCGTTTGCTAGTTCTATATTTTGGCCGGTAGATGGCGCTGTTGGAAACGTTACAGGATGCATGTGGCAGTTTATTTTATTGATCACTGTTAGACAACGACTTTCCTAATGTCTTGCGTCTCGTTCTGGCCCACTCGGGGTGCGTCAAGGTCCGCCTTCCTTTGGGGTTGGGGTTTCAGCAGCGTTGTCCACCTTCAAGTGAACTAGCTAATTCAAATGAATCATTACACTACTCACCAATATAAAGGTTTAAAACCATACTGATATGCCTAAAATGGAATTTTGTTACTAGAATTTAAATGTAAGTCGATTCCTTCCCTTACCTGATAGAAAGTTTTCTACTTCCTTACATATCTATAGCTAAGTGACCTCTTCTTATCAGTATTTAACTAATATACCATACATTTGTAATAGACTAAGAGGAAACGCACAGTTAGATAATTATATTATCAAACTTGCACACCTTTTGATGATAATATGATTACTTGACAGGAGTCATATTTGAGAATCTGAGAGTATTAATGTTATCAGATTCATAGGCGACATGAAATAGTTAATAGACCATATTTATTTGATATAGTATTTATAAATATCCTAACATTTGTTAAACGATTATTGGCAAATATGTGATTTGAAAAAGTGTGATAAATTAGGAAATTGAAATTGTGGCCTACTTTATACTTTTGTAAAATGTACAGTCGTGGCCAAATATCCGAGTTATTAAAAAGGCTGCCTAGCTCGTTTACCATCTATTGAATCGCTTGTAAAATCTTCCTAGAGGTAAATGTTTAGAACTGTTATTTATTAGTAGGTGTTTAAAAATGTTATTTCGATTAGTTGAATTGTTGTTTGTACGCGATTGTACTATTTCTGCTATACTAGATTAATTTTATCTGCTCATGATCAATACTGAAATGTTTAGAGTGATTTTTGTAGCGATATTTTGGATTTTACAGAAGATTCGTAAAATGACGTTTAGAATGAACTTGGACTTGTTTCGAATGCAATGGCGGAGAAGACCATTTTTATTACTAGGTATATACCTATCAACATCAATAACTATATATAGCTCAACAACTGACAGCAAAAGAGTTAAAATCATCATAGACACCCAGAAGAAGTAAATTTACCCTATAAATTGTTGATTTATCTCGGAGTAACAATAACACTGTGAAAAGACAATCAGTTCTGTAGGTTTGCTTGACGTTAATATCATCGCTCAACGTATGAAATCGGAAGTTAACGGATAATCTTCGGGTGCTCAATATTATAGACAGTTGTTGGAAGAGTTGTATAGAAATGTTTTACAAAATGTATATAAGTAATTCAAATGTATTATATTAAGTTAGTCAAATGTGTTTCATCATTATATTCGTAGTTTATTACTGAATAAAGTTTTTATAACCTTGACTTGTAGTATTTAATTAAACAACATCATTCATTTAAGTATAATTTTATTCTATTAATTCATTAGGTAATCAATTGTTACTATTAACGCACTTACACATTATGAAAATCAAACTTAAAAATCATAACATAAATATTTCAGTCTTATTAACTTCTTGAAAACTGCAATTCTACTTAGAAACGTGCGCACGTGTAATACATGTCTATCTCTTCGAAACTTTCTTAAGCAAAAACCTATTTTTCAGTGCTGCTACAAGCTCGAGTGAGGTAGTTAAATGTCACAAACATACAGCGCAAGTCATAAGTGTGTAAACAGTCTTAACTTGAAGTAGGTTTGAGCCACAAAACATCTAGCTCTTAGTTGTAAGTGCGGGCACAATCTAATGCGAGTGTAAGGTAGATAACGAGCCACAAAACACACGACGCCTAATCACAAGTGCGAAAACAATGTATCTTAGAGGTAGGTTTGAGCCACAAAAAAAAACCAGTTGTTAGTTATAAGTGCGGAAACAAGCGAGCGTGGGGTATGTCTTGAGCCGCAGCAGCTCCAGCTGCGTCTGCAGCAGCACGATGGTAGTGTGGTGCGCCTGCACCTCGCGGATCAGTTTACTGCGCATAACGAGCGTCTCCATCCTGGATAGTACGATCCATGTTAATGTGGGTTAACCAGATCATCTAACCAAGCAAGCTTGATCATCGACTGCTTCTAACCAGAAGTCACTGTATTAGTAGTAAAGCTCAGGGAAGTACTGCCATTGCTGTTCCGATTTCAAGGTTAGTGGACAATATTACATTTGTTATGACCGGTTTACATTTTTCCAGTCCAGTGATGCAACGAGAATCCAGTCCAGACTCCAGTGTTGGACTGGATCTGTAAAGTCTACATTATTTCAGTTATTTAGATGCCGTTGAAGTGTGAACACTACAGTGCCAATGATTTCAAGAAGAAAAATGTTTCAAATGGCACTGGATTGGCCGTCTACATTATTCCAGTCGGATTCAAAAATAGACCGCCGATCCGGTTCCTGCCTGGACTGGATTCAGTGCATCCCAGTGCCGGTTTACATTTTTCCAGTAAGCAATCCAACGCTGGATTCGATCGCTGGACTGGAATAATGTAAACCGGTCATTACACTAAAACTATGGACACTGAATAACAAGATTGTAAGTGACCTCTTTCTTCCTCTTTTGTTTGAGAGATAGTTGTCAGATTTGCCATAATTCAAACGGTGCAGGAAAACGTCGTGAGGAAACCGGCATGTCCAAGGACCACAACATTCAAAGGGATGCGACATCTACCAAGCCACAGATGGCTAACAAAGATTAATATGGCCCATACACTTTCATAGAAGGCCTATGTCCTAGCAATGGGAAAGTAAGACTGATAATGATGATGACCTCTTTTTGAAGGCGCGCCGGATGCGTATGGGGTCGAGCGGGTCTTCGTTGAGCCGTTTCTCGGACACCTTAAAGTTGAGGTTCGATATCAGTTTCTCCAGCGCGTTCGTGTTGTTTTCCACTGCTGCTATCTTCAACTGCGATACAAAACAACGTGCATGCATTAGAAAAACGCATGTAGCCATTGTGCAGTCGCCTGCAATAACAACTATAACTGTACCTACATTTTATAATTTTCGAAATAATATCTTAGCATCAAATTTACTGAAATATGAACTCAGCTGAAACTCAACTCTTGCTCTCTTAACTGTTCTAGAGTTTAATATTATGGCATTATTTTCAAAATTATGACATGTATAACTATACTTATTGCGGGCGACTGTACTATGAGAAGGGTATCGGTGCATTTCTTAGATCTCGGCGCTCTTTGTCCTTTATTGCATCGAGGACGGCCACCGGGAGGACTTTATTGAGTCCTTGACTTTCTGAGAACCTCACATTACACCCTGAATGTAGCGGAGTATTTATTGAAGCGCCTCCCCCTCTCTGCCCCAAATAGGAATTAAGACTGGCCAGTGGCCAGCCGAGACCTATTTTCGTCTCAAACAACGTCAGCAATACAATGTCATCCCGACGTAGAGACTCTGTTAAGTCCGCGGCGGACGCTGTCCCCAGAACAGCTGCAGACGCCTCACCTGCAGCTCCTGGACGCGGTGTATCAGCTCGTCCAGCCCCTTGTTGACGGCCATCTTGGACGCCTCCATCTCCTTCTCCATGCGCACGAACTCCTGCTCCTCGGTGTAGCCCAGCTCCTTGTTCTTCAGGTACAGCTGGAGCTCTTTGGGGATCTGATGGTAAAGTATGACCGATGAATGTTTTTATTGAAGTGAAAACTTCTTTAGTGGCGTTGGGTTTTTTTTGGGATGGGTAAAAAATGTTAAACACGCGTCAGGACACGTGACATGATCGAAAATTCGTAAGACGGAGGGAGAGTAGACCGCCGGCGCGGCGTAGGAGAGGAAGTAATATCACCCTCTCTTTCTACCGCGCGGCGAAAATGTACGCCTGTGTGTTTCGTTTATGTGGCGCAGGGCGCTTGCAGTTTCTGAGCGCCTGCGCGGTGTAAGCGCGCAAGCTTCTGAGATCTATACACTAGAAAAGGACCAAAAAACCCCACTGCGCCAAAATAAAGTACCCTAATTATGTCACTTCCACGACAAAGACGAATCTAATGACACCTCATATGTTAAAATCTATCAAGCCATTTAGGCTAAAGGCCGTGCCAAAGAAAGTTACTAACATACACTCGAAAAACATAACCCTCTTTCGTGGGGTAAAAACAGGGTCAATTTGATGGTTTTGTGGTTACCTTCAGCCGCCGGTAGGAGTAGAGCTCCTGCTCCATGTGCCGCAGCTTCATCTTCATCTGCGCGTGCTCCCACTCCTTAGCGAGGATCACCTTGCGGAACTCCATCTGCCGCCGCATCATGCGCAGCTTCATTGCACCCACTTTCTGATGTACCAAAATGATTTTCCTTTGAAAGCGCTTGTACACTAAATTCGAAGTCTACAAAATTTTATGTTCATACTAGTTGCGCCCCGCGGTTTCACCCGCGTCTTTCTGTTATCCCCCAGGAAACATTTACCGGTACAAAAAGTAGCCTATGTGTTAATCCAGGGTCTTATTCCAAATTGGTTTAGTAGTTATGGTGATACTTGGTAACAAATATCCACACACACACAAACTTTCGCATTTATAATATTAGTAGGACTAGTTGTTCCCCGCGGTTTCACCCGCGTGGGCTACAGTTTATCGCAACAAAAAGTAGCGTATGTCCTTCCTCAGGCTCTACACTATCTCTGTACCAAATTTCATTTAAATGGGTTCAGTAACTTAAGCGTGAAAAACAGATATACAGACAGACATACAGACAGAGTTATTAGTAGGGATTTAACGCTCTTGCTGTACTTGGTTTAACGATTTGAAGATCGTAACAAAGTCGGTTTTGTGTTATTGCTGAGGTTCAAAGCACGTTACCAATATGACATTGTTGATAGTCTCGATGTCCTCCTTAAGGATGAGCGCCGCGTCCTCGTAGTCCTCTATGTGGCCGGAGGTGACGATCTCCACCTGCCCCGCGGGCAGCACCAGCTGGACCACAGAGTTATCATCATCATCAATCTTTTACGTTCCCACTGCTGGGACTCTGGCCTTCTCTCAGAGAGAGAGTATGGGCCGTATTCTACCACGCTGGCCCAGTGCGGGTTTGTAGATGGCGCATGCCTTTGAATGTTGCTGTTCTTGGACACGCCGGTTTCCTCACGATGTTTTCCTTCACCGTTTTTTGAGCGATGGTAAATATCATAGAATATCAACTGTCTATTCGAATACCTCTAGAATTCGCTCTTTACATTTATTTTTAGTTCTTCCATGGTAGAATAATTTTATTATTAGACTGGCAACTACCAAGGGAAATACGTGGCAGCACCTTAACAGTAGACATTATTCTTAGATTTGGCGGTTGGTTGGTAGGATGGATTTTGGAATAACCTGAGGAATAAACGGAGCTCTGAAAAACTGCGTGTGGAAACTCATCTTCTTCGTTAGAGTAGTGTACCTGTATCGTCTTGTTCCGCGCGGCCAGCTCGCCGGTGTCGCGGAGCCGCAGCATGCAGTCGGCGGTGAGCGCCAGCTGCAGGCGCCGCGCCGCCCCCGCCTTGCTCCACACGCCGAGCGCGCCGTCCACGTACGCCATCTCCTGCACCACGCCGCGCATCTGCGGGGGCATCCGGTCACAATGGTGTTTCTGGAGTCGTTCCAGGACAAAGCAGCGAGCACTCACTCGTATCTCGTTCTCTATCTTGGCGCGGCGCAGCTTGCACATGGTGGCCCACAGCACCTCGTCCATCACCGGCGGCATGTTGGTGATCTGGTCCAGCTGGTCCACCCTGCCGGTGTCGGACGAGACTAATTTTAGTAAGCAATCGGTAGTAATCGGGCTCTCTACTACCAACTACGTAAGTAGTAGAGAGCCCGAGGCCGTTCTCCAACTCGCTGGACTGATCTAATCAAAAAGGCCACTGACGCATCCATGACCCAATGCTCTCGTGACGCCATTAATAGGCAAAAATGGCGTCACATTGCCATCAGAGGTGTCCAAGCCAAAGACAACGCATCACAGCAACCACGACCACTCTGACAAGAGTGTACGACTTAGATATATAGTAGTCGAGGCAGTCGGCGTGCATGAGCGGCGGCCGCTGCGCCGCCAGCTCGTGCAGCGCCCACTATATACAAGTGTTGGCATGTGGCGGTGCTCACGCGCGGTAGTAGTCGAGGCAGTCGGCGTGCATGAGCGGCGGCCGCTGCGCCGCCAGCTCGTGCAGCGCCCACTATATACAAGTGTTGGCATGTGGCGGTGCTCACGCGCGGTAGTAGTCGAGGCAGTCGGCGTGCATGAGCGGCGGCCGCTGCGCCGCCAGCTCGTGCAGCGCCCACTATATACAAGTGTTGGCATGTGGCGGTGCTCACGCGCGGTAGTAGTCGAGGCAGTCGGCGTGCATGAGCGGCGGCCGCTGCGCCGCCAGCTCGTGCAGCGCCCACTATATACAAGTGTTGGCATGTGGCGGTGCTCACGCGCGGTAGTAGTCGAGGCAGTCGGCGTGCATGAGCGGCGGCCGCTGCGCCGCCAGCACGGCGCCCGCCAGCTCGTACAGCACCAGCGGGATCAGTGCCGTACGCGCAGCCCACTTCGGACGCTTCCTGCGGCAACACGACAGCACAATAAGAAGAGAGAAAAAAAAGTGAATAATATGATAAATAAACAAAAGCACCACGTGTGTGAGAAGGACAATCAGAGAGCGTTTGAATTTTCTATAGTAACGAGTATAAGGAGGAAGATATGGAAATTCTATACAAATGATCCGCACACTCTCAAAACGGATCTTGACTACCGAGAAGGTAGCTGCATTGGCCATTCATCTACAACCTACGGAAAGCCTGTTCACGGTCGACACCCATCGCGGGAGATGTACCCGAGGGTAGGTACTAACTTGAAGAACTTGTAGCACTGGTCGACGATGATGGGCGAGAGGTCCGCGAAGTGGTTGCGGAAGGTCCTCTCCATGTACTTGTCCTTGAGGGAGAGCGCGTCGTAGGCCGCCTGGCACTCGGCGCTCTGCTCCTGGATGGCCTGCAGCTCGCGGTGCAGCGCCTCCGCCTCGCCAGACAGCCGCGCCGTCTGCCGTCTGCGGCAGACGGGATGCAGGTCATGCCTATCGCTCGCTCAAGTCAAATGCTGGGTCAATTGCCGGTTCTTTTGCCGGTTACAGTACTTCGAACAAGCGTAGCTAGTAGCTAGTTTTAAGTTTGACGTTTTAAAGTGATCACAATGTATCATAATGAATAAAAAACAATTGACTTTGACTTTGCTGGTTGTAGATGGCGCTCTGAGCGACTGTACTTCTTACGTCAAGTTATACTTGTGGTCGTCATTGTCAAAGAATAGTTGTAGACAAATTGTAGACTTGTAGTTGACAGATGTTATGTTGAATCAAGGTGCAGAAAACATAGTCTAGGTACCTACAGTCAAACATGCGCCCCCTAGCGTGAAATGAAACGTTCGTATTTCTTCCCCTTACAAGTCATAAAGAGATTTGACATAGTCTAATATCATTACCGCGCAGGCCTTTGCACTTTTTTGGTTTTTTCTGGTACTAGCCTGACGTGCTCCATCCTTCTAGTTAAACACCTTTCATCAAGTAACTATCGGTGTATGTTTCAGCTGCTTCACTTGAGAAGTACTTCACAATCTAACTTTCGACGGCATCGTGGATATTTTGCTATCTTTTATTAGGTATTGATATGTATAAACCGGTACTAAAATAAACAGACCCATTTACGGAAAACATATGTGCGTACTTTCTAGTTGAAAAACTAACCTCATATCTTCTAGTTTTTCCGCCATTTCTACGCGGTCCAGGTTAGTTCTACGAAGACGCATCAGGTTGAGGTTCTCTTGTCCAATGACAGAGTCCACTCGGAGTTTTGTCAGCCACATCTCTTTCACCTGAGGATATAATAAATTTGTTTGTAACGTTTGATTGCAAGGTGACGCGACGGGACCCTTGGATTGGGAGCTGATTTTCAAGTCAGGGTGCCGGAACACACTCATAATTGATTATAGCTAGCCAAGCGAGCACTTCAAAATGCTCTACCAACAAGCTATGGTTTCATTACCATATTTTCCTTCCTCGAGAGCTCAAGCTTATTGCAGGATTTGAATCCACGACTTGCGGGTCGCAAGATGACGGCACAGGCACTGAACTATCATCGTTTCAAAGATTCAATCAAAAGTAAGAACATTATTTCCTTTTTTATCCTACCTTAGTATTAAATTTGACAACCCCTTCATTCAAGGTCTGCGACAACTTAGCGTATTCAGCGTGTAGCATCTTGCGATACTTATCTCGCTCTTCGTTGCGGAAAGCCACCTTCGCTTCGTATTCGAACACAAGGCGAAGATCGTCTTCGTTAAAGTGTTCTGGTTCTTTGTCAAGCTGAGGGAAATGTAAATAGAAAATTACAATATTTTTAGACTTCTGTGGTATATGCAAAGACACACAAGATATGCCCTAATGGACCCCTTGATCAGATTTTGCAATACATTGACCACGCTTTTGAATCCCATCTAATTCCGCTATCGAATATTATGTATATCAGCATTTCGAAATTCCTCGTCATCAGCGCCTCTTCCTCCTACGTCACTAGACGACCACTCACCATGCACTGCGGCTTCGGTATCGGCTTCTTGATCTCCTCATGCCACAGCTTCTCCAGCACCCCGTCCATCATCTCGACGAGCGCGCGCTCGCGGAAGTCGTCCTTGGGCCCCGGGTCCGGCGGGACTACCACGATCTGGCTCGGGCTGATGTAGGGCTCGATGCTGCACTGTAGTACCAAAAGTTGTACCATATCATCATCATCATCAGCTAGAAGAAGTCCACTGCTGAACATAGGCCTCCCCCTTTGAAGCGCCACCATGAAAGTCTATAAACCATTTGCATCATCCATCGGCTCCCTGCGAGTCTCACAATGTCGTCGGTCCACCTAGTGGGGGGCCTACCCACAGAGCGTCTTCCGGTCCGTGGTCGGCACTCGAGAACCCTTCTTCCTCATCGGTTATCGGCTCTTCGGGCGATGTGGCCTGCTCATTGCCACTTCAACTAGCAAATTCTGAGTACTATTTCGGTGCTGTTAGCCCTTACAAGCACATACAACAGAACAATTGAATATTGTTTAATTTAAAGAATGTAAGGACTAGTGAGCAACTCGGAGTGGCCGGAGAATTCGCCGATGGCCTTCAATATTCTTCTTTACGACAGCTATAACCGGGAAAGACAGATTAACGAGCTCTGGTGGGCATATTATTATCACGTTCCTAACAGAGAACGAACGTAGTGTTGTGTCTTCATTGCCAAAGATGCACGACCCTAATAGTGACGAACATTTTCTAATTATAAAACGGTAGAGGAAGATGAAACAAGACGCAAAGTTTTGCTCATCTAAACTTAGTCTCTTAAACCTCCCATAATTATGACACTAGTACCATTACCCAATCATAGGATTCTAATTTTATGATCTTTTTGGAAACTTACCTCTTCAGGGTCGACTTTGATAAGCCGATGCGGTTGCTCCTCCTGCTTCCACTCAGGGTCCTTGATCTCGATCATCAGATGGTGGAAACTCCCGCGCAGGTCGGATAGCTTGTTCAACTCTGGAAATTAAATCCATCCATACTTTAAGATACCGTAAACGAGCAATGGTTTTCCATTTTACTGTGTACGCCAACTATCAAAGGAACCTACTACAGATAACACAAGTCTATAAAGTTAAATGTACGAGTAACTACTAAGTTATACTGTGATTAATTTTACAACACACCAGGGTATTTTTTAAAAGGGTAACAATTCTAAAGTGCATTCAAAGTACTGGTTTTGCTTTTCATTCAAAATACAGTGCACAGAAAAGACTGCCAAGTAAACCTCCGATAATAAATCTGAGCCGAGAGTTCCTCTCCTCCACTAGTCCGACCTCGCGTTTCTTCTGGTTCATCAGCTCTTCGAACTGCTTGTTGAACCAGAGACGCATGTTCTGGACGGTCAGCTGGAAGTTTACAATGGTTGATGCTCTAGAATTACATTCACATACGTATCCCAGTTAGAGCACAACTCTAACTGGGATCCCTTACACACACACATGGCCTTAGATATCAATGACAGATGATTTAAACCGTGGCAATTAGATTTAAGTACACTTTTGTTGGTGGCTATACAGACCAATACGAGAACGGCAGGCTCGTCCACACTTAGTGCAGATGTGCAATAATTGGATTGGAGTCGTTGATGTAAGCAAGCCTGTTAAACCAGACTCTATCGTAAGGCCTTCAGGATTTAGGATTCTTTATAAGAAGATATATCTAAGGTATCAGAAACTACTAAATCGGGAATATAATTATAGAACAAATACTTGCGCTTTTTATTATTTATTTATTAAGAGCGCCGGAACCTAGGTCCGCTCGCGAGTCAGTTCTGTAAGCCAGGTGACCAACGTATTCGTACACGAAGCCAATAAAATGGTATGTACTGGAAGCTGGAACCTTAGGCAGATATGTCTACCTTCCTTAGGAACTTCGCATTTAAGGCGCGACGATCACAGTCAACTACACAATATTGGCAGTGGCAGTGTGGCAGTGGGCTGGTCATATAAGCCGCAGAACCGACAACCGTTGGGGTAGACGTGTTCTTGAGTGGAGACCGCGACTTGGCAAACGTAGTGTAGGAAGCCCTGCGACAAGGTGGAGCGAGGACTTGCGCCGAGTGGCTAGCAGTGGTTGGATGAGAAAAGCCTCAGACCGGGCTCAGTGGCGTATCATGGGAGAGGCCTATGTCCAGCAGTGGACTGATACAGGCTGATGATGATGACACAATATGAACACTGTTGAATCTTCCGAAAAAGTACCTTGACGATGTGTTGGAGCCAGTTCATCTGCAGGAAGCTGAAGGCGGCGGCTTGCGGCACCATGCAGGGCGCCGGCGGCACGTACAGGTGCGCCGCGGAGCCCGCCAGCACGTAGGGCTGCCCCTCCGCCTCCTCGTCCGCGCTCACAGCCGGGACCAGCTGCACGGACGCGCTGTGCAGGTTCACGTCCCTCACAGACATCACGGACATGCGGCCCACTCTGCCGGGGAACAAAATCAATGTTATTTTAAGAAATAGAGCGTCGTGACCTCTTTTGTTTCGGTCTTCGACAATGTGAATGCCTCGTGGCTGTTCTTTTTGGCGGTGTTGCGGATCTGATCACTCCAAAGCAAAGGACTCCTGCCTCTTGGTCGCTTCTCTTGTACCTTCCCTGTTACCAGAAGCTTTACAAGGTTGTCGCTTTTCTTTCTGGCGATGTGACCGAAGAAGCTGAAGATCCTACAGAGGCAGATGTTCGATAGTGTTTAAGAAATAGGCAAGCTTTTAACCCCAGTCTCATCTGATGGTAAGCGTTGACGAGGTCGTTGATGGAGCATGCTTGCCTAGAAGATACCTATTCACTCTCGAATTGAAGGCTCCCGAATTATACCTATCGAGAAAAAAGATGCTGCCGCGTCGCCGTTCGCTTTGTAATAAGTGGAAGCGAAGCGTTTTGTGCGGACATTGTAGAAAATCTTGGAGCAATGATCCAATGATCCAATGATTATGTCTATCGCTAAATAATTAGGGCACGGAACACAAAAAAAACACAGTGAGACAACGTACTGAGACATGGCCCGCTCGACAAGGGCCGCCTCGGGTGGCCCCGGCTCCTCCCAGGGCCGGAACAGGTCCGCGTCGTGCTCCATCTCCAGCAGCCGCAGCGCCTCCGTCTGGTTCAGCTCCGGCCACTTGTCGCGCTGGCTCGGCAACACCGCGTAATTCTCCACCTGACAGACAGGTTTTTTAACTTCTTCAGAGTAACTTTTGTTTATAACAAGCACAAGTTAACACAAGCACAACCCTAGCACAAGTTTTGATAGTTTACGAAAACTATAAAAGCCTTTCGGGCTGTCCAAATACCGACAGCCTGAAGCAGTCAGGAATCGACTGCTTCAAGCTGCGACTGGAACTACTGCAACTGCTTCTACGTACGTAGAAGTCTGCTGTCAGCTTGAAGCAGTCGATTTTGAATGCTTCAAGCTGTCCGTGTTAGGCCAACCTTATAGGTTGAGCCCTTTTCAGAGGTTCTTCATTTCCATTTAAATGGTATGCACTTACTTTCCTGCTACATGCGTCGCCTATAGGCGAACTAACCTTATACATGAGAAAAGTAAATTTACTCATCCCATAATAAAATTAAGCCATATTATATACCTTCATCTCCATTTTCCACATTCTAGATGTTTTTTGTCCTGTGCAGCAGTACCTGGTAGTGACTGAAGATGGCGAACAGCTTTATCCTAGGCGTCAGCATCGTGTCCCAGCAGTGGTGTTTGATCCACAGCGTCACTTTGTCTTGAGCTCGGATGAGAGCTTCGGTATTCAAGCGGATTTCTTCTCGCTCCTTCTCGGCCTGGTAATAAATAAGTCACTATTCGTTTATGAAATTTGGTTTAGTCATGAAAGGCCTGTGGTATGCCTCTTCTGACCTGACTATTTTAATTTTCAGTACATTTTGCGATCACTGCGCAAACATAGATAAATCAAAAGAAATGTTCCCAAGCAAAGTTCCTATAACGTCTTGGGATCCTTGAACCAGGTCCTTGGTCATGCTTGGTCAGGAATTTTGGCCATGAAAAAGTGTTTAGGGGATTCTAGAACTTACCTGCAACTTCCTCTCCTTCCTATGCTCGAGATGCAGGTTGAACTCGGACAGAGAGAGCTGGTGCAGCGGCCGCTCAGCGATGTTCTCCTCCAGGAGTTCCACCACCTTCTTCTGAACGGCCTTGAAGCTGTTCACTAACTCTTCGCGCTGCTTCTTGTAGTCCATGGCTTCTTCGTGGACTTTCTTCTCTTCTTGCAATTCTAGGTAGGTTTCTGAAATATATATAAGTTTTGTGTAGATTTATTAAAACTTATAGTTCTGACAACGCGCAATGTCGTACATGTTGATGTGTAATTGTTACTGTTTGTCTTTGTTCGTGTATTGTGCGATGTCGGAAATAAATAAATTTTCATTTCATTTCATTTCATTTTCATTCATTTTATTTATATAAAAAGTTTGACGATGTTATTCTACGATAAAAGTTTGTTTTGTCTGAAATGTTCGCTAAAGTCGCGACCGATTTCGAGACGTGAGTGCTGCATTTTCCACCGCGGCGCGCAGGTCGGTGACCGCGACCGCACCTTCACTATTGGGGGGTGCGAAGAAAGGGGGGAACGTTCTTACTACATCGCTAACTCACTGTCTCCAGCGTCAACGACGGTGATGGTGTGTGCGACTTCATCCAGCAGCACGAGGGACATTGGCCCCCGCGGCACGCAAAGCGCGGAAGGCTCGGCGTGCAGGCCGATGAACACGGCCTCACGCCGCCTTTGCAGCGGTGCGACACCTTCACTACATCGCTAACTCACTGTCCCCAGCTTCAATAACGGTGATGGTATGTGCAGCCTCGTCCAGCAGCGCGAGACACAGCGGCCCTCGAGGGCGCGGCGCGCAGGCTGGTGACCGCACCTTCAATACTGACGGGTGGGGGGAGAAGCTCTTACTACATTGCTAACTCACTGTCCCCGGCGTCAACGACGGTGATGGTATGTGCAGCCTCGTCCAGCAGCGCGAGAGACAGCGGCCCCCGCGGGGCGGGCGCGGCGGGCGCGGCGGGCGCGGCTTGCAGGCCGGCGACCGCGGCCGTGCGGGCGGCCACGTGCGCCAGCACGGAGCCCGCGGCGTCCAGCACGGCGAGCTGCACGCCGCCCTCGTAGCGGTGAGACACGCACGCCTTCATTACTGGACAAGGGGAGCGCGCTCTTACTATCCTACTAATTTGACGACGCGGTAGCCGAGTTGGTGGTGTCCCTGCTTGCGAAGCTAGCGGTCCCGGGTTCGAATCCCGGTAAGGGCAAATATGTGTGTGATGAGCACGAATATTTGTACCAGAATCTTGGATATTTCTATCTTTAAAAGTATTTATTTCTCTATATAAGTATGTATATCGTTGTCTAGTACCCATAACACAAGTTTCGAGCTTCATTTGGGGCTAGGTCAATTTGTGTGCAATCGTTCCCGATATTTTTAAGAAAACATTGTCATGATATTGAAGCTTGGTGGTAGGGCATTTTCTAGCCCTCGCCTGGCTAGCCGTCAAATAAAGAATCTGTCGCCCGCCAAGCATCCATCGGTGTGTTCCGACACCCTTTCACTTTTGAATTGACTGCTTCCAAATTACCCATATTCACTTCTTTACCGTTCGCATTATAAAAGTAGAAGACAATGCCATGTTTCATCTAATAAGTCCAGAAAGTGTCAATAGACTCTAGTAACAGACAAAAGATAAAAATCTACCCACAAAGATCCTTTCACAAAAGCCCGTACTAACTGTAGTCCTCCTCCGTTATGTACGGCTTCCAGAGCACCACGTTTCCGTCAAAGCCGCAGAAGAGCAGCGACTCCTCGTTGCAGAACCCGTCGAACTGCTTGATGTCGTGCCCCGAGTCGACGATGGGGCCCATCTTCACCGACACTGTGATGCCTTTCTGTAGGACATAAGATATGGGACATTTGAATAGTATTGAGGATCTAGTTGCGCCCCGCCGTTTCACCCGCATCTTCCCGTTATTCTGCAGGAACCTTGTTCCTGAATAAAAAGTAGCCTATGTGTTAATCTAGGGTATAAGCTGTCTCCATTCCAAATTTCATTCAGATCCGTTCAGTGGTTTTTGCGTGAAAGTGTAACAAACATCCATCCATCTGTCCATACTCACAAACTTTCACGTTTATTATATTAGTAGAGGATGTAACTTTGAAGTAGCTAGCTTCCGCGCGTTCGTGACTAGCAGACTTTGTATACGCGTGTCACGTGACACATGTGCGAAGCGTATACTGCGTGCCCTGCAACTTATTCCGAACATAATCTTAAAACACGAGGATAAAATTGCATTAGCGCGTCAATGTTCACCCGCACGGTAGGCATGCTACGAAGTTGAACTTTGAACTCCAAACGGCATGACCAATTTTGATGAAATTTGGTATAATGATAGTTTAGATCCTAGGAAGTTACTTTTTGAACGCGATAAACTGGTGTTCACTAAAAATTACAGTGCTCATCTTGAACTTAGGCTTAGTGTGTTTACCATCACTAGTCTTAGTACCGTCAAAAGTTTGTACTCACTTCTCCAGATAATTTTAGTATATGGAAATGTCGCGATAGATGCGGGATGGCGATCATGTGGTCCGGCGTTTTCATCGGCAACAGCCGGCTGTACGGGCCCTGCATCTTGCCGGCAAACTTATTGTCTTTGCCGCTTACCGCATTGATGCAGATAATACGCTCGCCTGCGAACAACAAGAGTGAAAAGCTACAGCTGTAAGAATAAGTCATCGATAGAATAAATACTTCTAAAACCTTTACTACTTACAGGGTAGCGTTCGTCCACAAGTCACCTGATGTTAAGCACATCATTACGTATTCTACTAATCGCTATGTATCTTTTGTCACAAAAATGCTGATCAGAAATGAATTGAAAGCATTATGCACCTTAGGAACTGTGCTCACCTAAGAAAGGTCACAGTAACGTGATTTTGAAGTAGCATGTATGCATGAACATGCATAACTCGCCTCATGTTATTTCGGTGGTCATAGTGCCTAAGAAACCTCCCTCGCTTCGCTGTCTGACAACGCTATAAAAGAAGCAGAGAAGGGTGGACTATGTTCAGGCGTGGACTCCTTCCAGCTGATGATGATGTTAAAAGAAGCCAGCCCTACACTTACCGATACAATATTTATCAGAGAACAGCACCAGACCGAACGCTCGCATGATGTCTCCCACCTTCATGAGGAGGCAGTCCGCCAGCCCGCGCCCCACCTCCGAGTACCGCACTAGAGTCAGCTTGTAGTCTATGGACAGCTGTCACACAAGTTACGTTAGTCTATGGTAACTGTCACACAAACAATATTACTACATATTTATGACACAAACAACTGAAACACCCTATGACACAAATAATCAGTTTAAGATTAGCTGTATATTCTGCTTTATTTTTTTAAAGGATGCATAAATTCTTCCAAACTTTCCCTTAGACAAAATTGTCCACATAACATGTTATACCATCATCAATGACCTACATACCTACCTAAGTACCTACAACCAAAAAAATTGTAAATCCAAACTGAACTATATAGATCCAGTAATTTCAACTCAATTTTGTTGCGACACTGAACAGTGTGGATTGCGATTAAAAATGGACTTTGTAAAGGATCTTCAGGGACAAAAAAGGCTCGGTAGTTCCTTAAATAGAACTGCTAAAGGAACTACTAAAAACAATCAAATTTCAAAGTCCACCTCCCACTTACCCTCATCACAAATATATGTCCAGCAGCCATGGCCGCCGCCATCATCTCCCTTCCAGTGCTAGAGAACACAACCCGCGACACTATTTGATGCGTCAGGCACATGGTAGCCACTTTGGTGAGTGCCACTTTCTTCTCTAGCACATACATGGTCAGCCCGTAGTTCTGTTCGGAGCACCCGAACACTGCGAGGATTGGCTCCACGGGACTAGCTTCAAATGATACGTCGATGCCTTCAACTACCTTCATTAGTACCTAAAGGTAAGAATAGAATAAGAAGAAGGAAGAGTATAGGAAAAATGAGGAATTTAGGTTAGGATGCAAGTGTATTTGTCTTCAGTAGTGTTCAATAGATGTATTAGAAACAGTCTTACACGGTAGTGTATGACAATCCACCTGATGTTAAGTGACGATGTGGTTGAAGGTGGCACCACACCGGAACACACCGATAGGAATGATGATAATGATGATGAAGAATTTATTGAGAGATATTGCTTGAACTACTTACCAATCTTCCTGAGGAAATTTCGTAAATACAAAGCATACTGGACTCGTTCATAGTAGCCAAGTAATTGTAGTCGGGTGCAATCATTTGTATCTTCTTTATGAACCTAAAAGAAAAGAAACACCTTTACTTAGATTATGTTTATGTTTTGATAATCTTTTTTTTCGTCAGAGAACTAAGGTCACCGACATAGCTTACAGAATAAGCAACCTGAAGTGGTCGTGGGCAGGTCACATAAGCCGCAGTACCGTTGAGGGTAGACGTGTTCTTGAGTGGAGACCGCGACTTGGCAAACGTAGTGTAGGACGTCCTGCGACAAGGTGGAACGACTTGCGCCGAGTGGCTGGCAGTGGTTGGATGAGAAAAGCCGAAGACCGGGCTCAGTGGCGTACCTTGGGAGAGGCCTTGGGGTGGACTGATACAGGCTGATGATGATGAATCTTTTTTTTTACTTTTTATTATGCTGCACTTGACTAAATATCATCTGATGCTAAGTGAAGCGTGATCGAAGGTAGGAGAACACACCTTTGCTTGTAGACCAAGGGCGTGATCTCGATCTTTTCCTCCGACTCCCCTGTAACCTTGTACAGCAGCCCGTCGCGGGTCCAGATGGCAGCCTCGTCGCACGCAGAGTTCGACACGAGCCGGGCTATCTCGTCGTTCGGCGTGAACGTAAACACTACCTTCCATTTCTGATCAGTTTTCTTTAAAGCCTGCAGAAGAAAGTCTACTTCACTGACTGACAGACAACGCCCAGACTAAAAGGTAAGGTGTAGAAACGTGAACTGGAATGTATATAAATAGTGCACAAAATATTTTTGAAAATCGTTCCCTAAGGGTATCAACATGGAGTGTAGTTTCCAAGGAAAAGTATAAATTTCCGGGGAAGATGTGCGATGTGCGTTCCCTGGACTTTTTATCCCAGAAAAAGGTTCCTGTGGGATAACGGGAAGACACGGGTGAAACCACGGGGCGCCACTAGTAATACATATTTGCTCCGAGTTTCCCAGGGGCGCTAACAATAAAATGAGCAATCCTCAATGCATGGTCTTACAGTATTACCTAATACAGTTTTAGCAGCAAATGCAATAATTTAGTATGAAGTTCCTAAAGCTGCTTACCCTCAGGTACTTGTCAGGTCCGTAGATGAGCAATCCGTTCCCGAAAGCACAAATTTGCGGCTTGTGGTTGGCAGACTGGCGAGCCTCGCTCCACTCCAGGTTGGTTACCATGCCGATACCGTCAGACGTGACCTGCGGCAAAATTATAACGCGTTTTGAATTAGGTACATATTTGTGACTAGCTATGTAAATTTTATGATCTTTCAACAAATTAATCCACAATGAAATCCAATATTGGCATATTCATTCTATCTTACAGGGTAGCGCTTGACCACCAAAATCACCTGATGTTAAATGACGATGTGGTCGAAGGTGACGCTACGCCGCTACTGGATTGGGAACTGAGTCTCAAATCTCAAATGGGTCTGCCGGAACACGCCAATAGGTGCTTGACGACAGATTCTAAACTAATGTCCTACCATGCACCAAGTTTTGATTTTATTACGATGTGTTCCTTTACCGAAAGCTCAAGCCCATTTTTGGATTCGAACTCGAAACCTACAGGTCACACACTAGTCTCTGAGCTATCATCTCTCTAAAGCTTGCAGGTAACTAACGCTGTATAGGTTGCCGTCAGGGTCGATTGCATACAGCTGCCCCTCGTGGTTCCAGCAGATGCCCACTAACGGCGGCTCCGATAACTTCCATCCCTCGGGCTCCTCCTTGGCGCGCTTCATTAGCAAACACTTCTTGAAGCACTGCGCCACCTCCCACACGATCAGGCCTTCGCCCCAGCACTCGCATAGAAGCATGTGCGTGCGGCTTGCCCTGGAATTGTACCGTTTATTGTTTGTTTGGGTTTAGGTACCATAAGGAAAACATCGTGAGGAAACCGGTATGTCCAAAAACTACAACATTCAAAGGTATGCGACATCTACCAACCCGCACTGGGCCTGCGTGGCAGATAACGGCGCATACACACTCTCAGAGAGAAAGCCAGAGTCCCAGCAGTGGGAACATAATAGGTTGATGATGATGATTTTATGAGGATTAAAAATCAGACATGTTTTTTTTGTCAGGATTGTTGTATCATGCTGTACTGTTCTAATTGCTTAGAACCTCTCCACAGGGAGAAAGGTGGGGTAAAAAAGTGGCTTAAAAACCTCAAGTGATGAATGGACAACCCCTTACACGAAAAAATGCAAGTGACTGCTCTGTATGCTCTATAATGGACTACATTCTATGATCAATACATCATCTTAGATGGGAAACCATATTAAGGAACATAGACTTACATGTAAATCTGACTCCGTCTCACTATTCCAGTGGGTACAGAGATGAGCCTCTGGTTAGTCCTCCAACTCCACACGGACATCAGGTAGTTGGGGAATCCAGAGAATCCGGCCACCAGGTCGCACTCCATCAAGCAGAGACCTTTGTATCTGTTCACATCCATGTCTGTGGGTACAAGATATATGTGTGGATTTATTAACAATATTAGCAAAAGATCTGGACCAAATCAGAGACAAGCCTTCCGTATTAAGGGTTTTAAAATGAATAGGTATTAACTAGTATATTAACTACAAGGATGATGGGCCTACATGCTTAAATCAAGCCCAATGTTAGCACTGTTTAGGATTCCTTAACTCAAGGGCTAAGTGTGTAAACAATATGCTATTCTAGTGCCAAAACTGTGTGTGTGCAAAAGCATTGTAGGAATCAAACCGACAACCTCCACTTCATTGCCATGATATGCTGACCTAACCAGTATACTGTGGTATATGGTAGATGCCCATGTTTGATTGTGGATTAGCAATTTATTTTTGGAAAATGCAATGTGTCATACAGTGATTGATTCATACCTTTCAATTCAGCTAATATTCTGATGTTAGGATATCCCATGATGAATATTCTGGGATTCTTTGTTTTCTCAGCAAATGCAAACATGTGGGCTTTGTGTCCTGAAAATAAGGAAGAGTCTGGTTACAGCGAGCTATTGTACTAAAACCTACTGGTATTTTTAAGCTTTATTTATATTCTGTAGACTGGTTAATAATTAATTTTTTCATGCAATGATTTCAACAGAAAAATCTAATGTGATAAATATTAACGGAACAAAATTGCAAGGGCTGTCTGTATTGGTGATGTAAGTGACATTCTTGGTGATGCACACCAAGTGGCTAGTGGTTGTAGATATGTGTGCTAATTTCAGTTTATTTTAAGTAATTATTATTTTTCTTTCTCGGGTCTTTGTGGAGCCGTAGCCAATGATAAAGATAATAATTTATGTAGGTAAAAAAACAATGGCTTAAGGAAGGAAGGGTAAAGTGTATTATACATACCCTAGAACTAACTACGGGAAAAGAACAATCTTATACAAGGGAGCACAACTATATAATAAACTACCAAAAGCAATCAAAGACGCAAAATCATTAAACTCATTTAAAAAACTTTTAAAACTCCACATTTTAAGTGACCAATCATTACTTCTGTAGTCTTCATAATCTTTGGCCAGACTTGCGATGATTGTTTGTTTAGTTTTTACTTACCTACCCTACCTACTTAATAATTGTTTTTAGTTGTAACGCCTGCATGCTCTAAGGCAAAAATGTACCCTACTTTATAATTATTTTTTATGTTTCTCTAATAAGTGAACTACGTTCTTTTGAGAAATAAATGTCTTAAACCAGAAGTGTACTAATGCAGCAATTCTGAAAATTGATCTGGATTATTGTGAGCCAAAATTTTAGGTAGCCAAAATTGGTGGTAGCCAAAATTGGTTTATGGAATGAGTGCCATTGTAATTCTTACAGTACTACCTTCAAACTCACTGTCACACCCTTGTGGTCAAACCCAGTTATATATATAGTTGTCATAAGCCTATTACATTCCCACTGCTGGGAGTCTGGCCTTCTCTCAGAGAGAAAATAACAAACCCAGTAGCAATTGTACACAATCAAAGCAAAGTACCTGCAATAACATCAACTCCATCCCCATTTGTAGCATTGTTAGCTACATACACTACCTCCGAATTATTTTTAAAATTAAAGAATATGATGTAGATGTCATGCGCTACTGCCAATACGTCCTTGCCTATGAACGTCATGTTGTCCAGCCGGTGTGGTATGGCCCATCTGGAATATGAGAGGACTGTACTGCTGAAAAATTTCATTAACACAAGAGGCTCTAGAAAAAATAAAGAAAATGAATGAAAAACTGACATGGAGCACATTACTTCTGTTTTATCAGTCATTTTAATATCCTTCTAGAAAATTAAATTATTTTTTATTCTTCTCTGCAGCCACATAAAATATGCTGTAGAAAGTTACATTCCCTTTTTATGCTTTACCTTACTTTTATGTTGAAACCATCGCCAGAACTTTGTATGGCTGTTTCAGAACTACCCTCAGCCATGGCTGCTTGTACTTTAATGTTTTCCTCAGTAAACAATCGCTAGAAAGGAATAACGTTAATAGATATGCCAAGAGAACGTAAAATTACACACTTTTAGCAGAGTCATAACATATTCGAGAACTTAGCAACAACAAAAAACAGACAAAAACAAACAAACGTGACGCTCACCCAGGAAAAAAAATTTTCAAATTAAACAATTTTTTTTTTAACTATACTTCGGCATCTAGCAGGCTAAAGTCTTATCGACTATACCGCCTCGTTTGATATAGATTTTTATATGTATTACAAAAATATTTATTTTCATTTATATACAATAGGGAATATGCATCGATTTTTTTTATTTGTTTAATTCACTTATTACTTCGTTATAACATAGTAAAAAATATAAATCCTGTTAAAATCGTTCAAATGAATTTTTAAAATAATATTTAAAGTACCGATTAAATTTGACCTGTTTGAACGCCCTTATTTTTCGCGCGCTTTTGATGACGTCACATCACTCGTCCAGTACTGTTTTCTGTATGTAATGACAGCTAATATTTAAGAATTTTCAGTTTATATCGCTTTTTCGACTATGGAAAAGGCTAAAAAACCATTTTATGGACATTGTCTTGTACCAGACTGCCAAAACACTATAATAAGTACACCGGATAAAGTGTTTTATTTCTATTCCAAGTGATATGAAAATACGTAACTGTGTAAGGTTATGAGAAGAGATGAAGTGTCTCCATCATCGTATTTAATTTGTTGTGAAGATCATTTTAATGTTAGTGTATTGTATTTGGATAATTAACATGGTGTGAATTTTTTTTTACTTACTACAGGGTAGCGTTTGACCACAAGTCACGTGATGTTAAGTGACGGTGTGGTCTAAGATGGCGCCACGCTACACCTGGACTGGGAACTGGCTCTCAAGTGAGGCTGCCGGAACACACCGATAGGTGCTTGGCGACAGATTCTTAACAAGAGGGTGGTAGCTAGCCAGGCGAGTACTAGAAAATACCCTACCACCAAGCTATGGTTTCATCACGATGTTTTCCTTCACCGAAAGCTCAAGCTCATTGTAGTATTCGAACCCACGTCCTACGGATCGCAAGCCGACGTCACTACCACTGAGCCATCATCGCTATAAAACCTTGAATTGGTCAAAGTTAACTTTTGCAGACATAAATATTTTGATTATCAAGTGGAAGAAACTAACTCTGTTTACACCAAGTTTATACCAGCCTGACCTTTATCATTCCTGTCTTTTCTCCGGAGATTTATTTTAGATTGAGAAAGATACCTATCTTATATAATATAAAATACAACATCATGAGACAACAAGAGGGAAAAGTTATGCTTCGGTTAAAACAAGGTGTTGTAGCTCATATGTGAAACATATATGTTTCAGTGCCAAAAACAAAAAATGATACCACCACAAGAGAGAATGTGTGCGATTGAAAGACAAAAAATATCGTTATTGTATAAAGCTCTCACTGAGTTTGCTGTCAGAAGTACAAATACTTTACTCCACAAACAAGTTACTATGAAGCCGGGAACAGTACTTTTCATATTGAAGGCTGTGATGATTATTAAGCAAGGCCCAGTGTATCTCACATGGATGTCTCCGAGATGAAGAAGATTGAAGCCTCTAGTAATACAGACCAAGTACACTGTGATGAAGCTGTGCAAGTAAATATTAGATCAAAGTACAAAAGTAAAGATGTTAATGTTAATTTAACTATTGAAAAGAAAAATGTACCTCTATTTCAATAATGTAGGTAATAATGTTAGTCTGTGGTTTGACAAAATAATATGCTGGATGTTTTAATAAAAAAATGAAATAATTATTCCTCAGTTTTATTTTTAGGTATGCATATTCAGTTAATAATTAAAGAAACTTGAATAACAAAATACAGATACAAATGAAACCTTAAAAATTAAAATCAAACTATGTTACCTACTGTTACATATAAAATATAACTCAGCGGACGAAAAATCTGGATTTGATACAAAATATGCGGTCATCATAAAAGCATCTATTTTTGGCAAATTGTCCGATTGTGCTTTGACGAAACCACTTTCAGTCATTGTTCTTGATGTTTAGTACTGTCACTATATACCAAAACCGCACTAGGCAATCGAAAACACTACAGAAATCAATTTTTAAGTAATTTTTCTTCATATTAGTATGAATATCGAAGCTAGACTGCGCCGTGTGACGTCATTTTTCGAATCGACCAATGGTGAAGCGATTCGCAAATTTGAAATTCCCACGCTTATTTTGCACTTTTTGATTAAATTTTTAAGGTATTAATTACAAATTAATTAAGAAAATAATGGTTTAGGTGTAATGTCAAGGCCATAAGGTATCATGGAAAAAAAAATCAAGTAAATCTAAATCACATGCATATTCCCTATTATGATAATAAATAAAAGATTAATTTATATTTTCTCATAGATTAAGTAGACTATATACTATATTTTCTTACTTTAATTTTTTCAACTCAATGCCGGACTTTTTTGGCGGCAATCGAATTGTCAACGTGAAAATTTTGTTTTTATTTCCAAAACTTGTGTTTCTTCGAGTGATAATGTGTAATATTGGTGGATTATTAACCATTATGTGTTCGTTAATGTGTACGAGTGTGGGAAATTGAAATAAAGTTGTGAAAGTGACTTTTCGAGTTGCTCCAAAAAAGTCCGTGTAAAGTTTAAGTAAAGCGCTACTACTTTACTTAAACACTATTCTCATCCCTTCATCTCATTATCATCATCATCATCATCATCATCATTTAAACTTGATTCAACTCTCTGAGTTTGAAATATTTTATACTTGACACTGGCAAATACACTAATCGTGTGAAGCCATAATAAAACAAAAAAAAAAAAAAACTCAATGCCTGAGCCTCTGACATTAAGAGCTGTCAAATGTCAGTCAATTTGACTCACAAAAGTCACAAATCAAATCACAAAATTCAGAAATGTCAAATGGGAATGGGTGACCCATCCATGAATGGGAAGTAATTCTACGATAAACTAATTGTTTGATGAAAAGTATTGAAATACTGTTACAATGACTTTACTTTTAGGATAATTAGACCCAATTTCTGTGTAACATGTGAAATGTGTCAGTGAAGTAGATTATCTTTCCATCACGTAAGTTATGTTAATATGCGTAGGTCCCAGTGTTTATTTATGTTCGTATTTCGTGTATTTTACAAAGGATTTCTCCTGTTTAGGATGAATTTTACCGGTCTGTCGGACGATCCGGTGGCGCAGCGATGGAACTCGACCATCGACTTCGCGGAGATCACGATGGATCGGAACTTCGTTCTGTTGCTAGTGTCCCTGATATCGGCTATATTGTGGGTCGTCTACATAACGTACTACAACAGCCGCGTCCTCGGATATATACTCACCAGGCTGGTCAACAAATTCTACTTTCAAGATGACAATTTCAAAATCGGTAAGTTATCTTTTCTTGGAAGATAATGTTAAACAACTAGTATTAAGATTAGAAGTCACACAACCACACCTACACTATACATTGCTGATTAGTTTTTCTCAAATTAGTTTATAGTTCAGGGTATTGGCCTCTAACATGATATTTGATACAGAGTTTTACATGAAACATAGGTAACCTTAACAGAGAATTTTTTTATATAAACTTTGTTTAGATCTCTGGAATTAGCCACCTAGACAGTCACTACACTATAATACATATATTATATTTGACCAGTTAGTCTCTTCTTTGGGAACCGGCAAGATAAACAATTCAGTGCTGCATACAAAATGCCTGGAGAAACTCTTGTTCCACAAAAGAGCTTATAAACCTCTTTATGTTGCTAAGTTTAAACTCTTCAACATAATATATATGTTTCTTGCCCATTCTGACCTAAGGTACTCAGGTAAAAATGATATAAACTTGGGTTTTGTTAAAAAGTAATGTAATGCAGCATCAAAGGTACCCGTAAGACTGACAGAGTCCAAAACAATGTTGAATCATAAGTACTGCTATTATGATCAACAAAGATACTGATGGACCTAATGGAGTTGGGCATGGCATTTATTTGCATGATTGCATCCCGATGATGATGCCAAGATTATCGCGTTAAGGGTACCACAACACGAGCCTGTCTTTTGATTTATTGTAATGATTTAGTTACATTTCAAGAGGTTTGGGCAGATAGAACAATTTTAATATATGGAAGGATATGGGGAAACTTCTATAAATGTCGTTTTGAATGTCTTTTTGACATTTGTAATGATTTAATTTCCATCCAGTTGATGGTACAGATAACACAATCAATTAGTAATAAGAATAAAATTGTCAATGTGATCGCACCAAAAAATTACCTGCCGGGCGTTTCTTGCCTGTTCTTTTGCCGGCGTAAGGAGGTTGGAACAGGCATAGCTAGTTTTAAGTTTGACGTTTTAAAGTGATCACAATGTATCCTATTGAATAAAGTACTATTGACTATAATTGACTATAACATAACAAAAATGTTGTAAATTTTTTAGTTTTAGTAAAATATTACTTATAAGTGGGTTAAAAATGAAAACATCTAAGTTTGTTTTTGAATCAGGATCGTTCACCCTGAATGCTCTCTCTGGCAAGATAATGTTCCGTGACATTGTGTACATCAACTACGACTATGCGGTGCGCATTCAGGATGGATACTTGATATTCCGCTGGTGGAGGTCATACGTACCTAAGGATGTTTCAGAAGGTAAGAATCAGTTAAAAACCATGTATACATGCTACCTATTTAATTTAAAGTAATATTCTTATTAAATTCACATCAATGTCATATAAGTGACAACCTTGTGGCAATTTTGCTTGTTAGTCTAGACATCGCGGCGGCTTCGCGTGTTTTCAAAGGTTTGACTTATTATAATATTATAATTCTTCCACTGGTAGTCGTTAGGCTGACTTTAAACACATTGCTCTCACTCATGTCATAAAAAGCTTATAATTTTATATTATGAATGATGTTCGTAACAATAAAACATAACCTTTGAAACTCAGGACTAAAGTAGTTTTTTAAAAGTGAAAGAAGTTTCGAAATGTTATTTGTAGTTCTGGAGATTAACCTCCTATTTTCAAATTCATTAACCCTACCTTGTTATGATAATGTATAGTATGGATATAATTATTCATTTATATATTAAGTATGTGTCATACAGAACTGAGTACACGATTTATTATTATGTACTTTTCACAGATCTCTCCCACTCCGACACCCGCCTGTCGATAGTGTTAAATGGTTTTGAATTACACTTTTACAATCGGTGTGACCTTTACAACGAACTCGAAAAGATATTCGGTCTCGATGCAGTCATCAAACAACAGCACGATGACGACTCGACAGACAGAGATAAAGCTATGAACGATGCTAATGAGAAAAGGAGGCGGGCGCAGGACACTGTCAGATCAGAAGCTGCTATGGCCAGAACATGGAGAGATCTCATACCTGTGATTAAGATAGACATCTGTACTGGCCGCGTCGTGTTCGGAAACCGCCTAGTCCCGACCACACTTTCCATAAGCGTAGAAGAGTGTCATCTAGTCTACAGTACAAAGCCGCCTGCCTCTAGTTTAGATCACCTCATGCATTTTGTGAAAGCCAAAGCAGAAAACTGCAAAGTCATGCTTGCACCAAGCCCAAATTACACCTCCATGGTAGATGAACCCCCGAGGTACATGGGAGAAGGCTTCGTTGTCATGAGTTCAAACTACATAGAAGTTTACTTCTACATGGACGAGCCAGGAGTGGTGCCAGAACAACCAGTTTTGTTACAGTTGGCAAATGGAGACATTGTAGAGTCAGCACCACCCATTTGGGGAGTAGATATCAAATGCGGCAAAGGAACAGATTTCAGCTATGGACCTTGGGCGGACAGGCAAAGAGACCATTTGTTCAAATTTTTCTTCCCCCCAAATTACAAGAATTTGGAGGTGACACCGCAGCCGAAACCCGGCGACCAACGAATGACACAATCATTCGATATCAGGCTTTCAACACTCAATGAGGCTACTATAGATATTTTATTCACAAAGAACAAAGAAACCAACGCAATCCATATAAACATAGGCGCCGGATCGTACTTGGAAGTCACCTTACCCTGGATTGTTCTTCAAGACGGGTACACAACGAAAATCACTGGCCAGCTTCTACATTTAGAAGCAACAACAAGTCTTCAATACAGAAGTATGGCAGAAAGTGAAACACTGGAGTATACAGTCAAGTGCCACTATCCTTTGGTTTGGAATCATCACCAATGTTGGCAGTTGAGTTTGACAGGATGCAAAGCTACAGCGCATCTTGTTTATACGCACATAGAATTTTTCCAAGAACTCATAAACGATTGGGCGACGAAGGCCCGCCCAGATATCTTACACTTTGTGCCATATACTTGGAAAATCTCCTTACTGCTCAAGGAGTGCGAAGTTGTCACTGTGAGCAATCAGTACAACTGGATAGACTGCAGTTCTACCAATCAAGAGAACAATCACGTGGCATTCTGCGGCGACCTTCTGGATGTCTCCTTTGACTTGCCATTCGTCGATTTCTTGCCTGACGTCATACCTTTGAAGATTTGGGTACAAGGAGAAGCAGTTGACATGAGTCTCTACTTGCCTGAAGTAAACACATCACGGTTGCTTCTACTGTCAATTGACAAAAATATGAAGCTTATCCCGTGCAGACTGAAAGCTTCGAAATGGAGAAGAAAATGCGTAAAGTCGCAGGGATGGGTTGATTGCTGGTCAGTTCCCATTGTAGCATTGAGCGTCAGGTACAATTACCATCCAATCCCACCATTGGGACCGGAGCCACAAGCTGATATCACAACACCAGAGAAAGAAGAGATTTTGTTATCTCCAATGCGAATACCAAGGATGAGAAAGCAACCCCAGATAAACTGGGCCATGGACGGGAACAATTTTGACAGAAACTCGCTCGCACCAGATAAAGTAAGTGTTGAATTGGAAGTGGGACCTTCGATTCTGCTCGCATACGGAACCATCATCACGAGCTTTATGAACTTGATTGAAAATATATTTGGTGAAGATCAAGCATTCACAGATATGCAAAAGACCCCAAATATGGATCCATTTTACTGGACCAGTGAAACAACTACCAAGTTGAATGACAAAAGCAGCATCAATCAGCATACTGATTTATCTATTGATGACTCCACAGATTCCAGTAAAGGTCCATTCGACCCTCGACGTTGTCGGCCTTTAGATGTCTCTGTTTCTATCATCCTTCACGATATTCAGGCGCATTTAGTAAAAAACTGTAGTGAAAACGAACCGCCCTGCCCAGTCGTGCTGATAGAGAGATTCGGATTCGAGATGGACAAAAAATTCAAAGAGACAAAGTTACAGCTATTGCTGAGCCCTTCCATACTAGTGTCAGCAAATAACCTGTCGCGATCGAACCCAAACAATTCTGGTTCACTGTATCAAGGGCATTTGATGCTTTCATCGTTTCAATTGCGAGGAAATGGGTTTTTCAGTGATACAAACAGAAATGTCGAAGAGGAGACAGTAGAATATGCATGGATGATGGAGCTGCAACTCGGCCAGCTGACGGGGCGAATGACTTTACCCCAGCTGTATCAAGTCGTGTCATCATTAGAAACATTCCTGTTGTTGATCTGTGATAACGAAAACGAACTAGTGCCGCCCAACACAATAAAGCAGTGTCACCACGGCTTGAACATAATCATGTGCCCAGAAACAGATGGCACATTAAAATATCGGTGCCCGACACCTAATGAAATCAAGTACAAGATGATTCGCGTGGCGATCGATCTTATCGACATTTACATTGCCGATACGAATACTACCTTGCAGACATGGATATCTCCAATCAGATTGAGTTACTGCAACCTGCATGGATCGGGATTTGGAACAGGAATCACAGGTTTATTGCCAAACATAAAACTGGCCCTGTACACGCAGACTAATATGCAATCGAACGCTCATCACCAATCTACTGGGAGTAACAACAGTCAACCGCCTCCCAAGCAGCCAGAGAGCGACAATTGGGTCGGAGTTGGGTCAATGGCTCTAGGGCCGTTGTTGATAGAAGCTGCTTCGTCCCTTCCTCAAAGCCCTAAGAACCTGCATTTAGTGCAGCAGAAGTTCTTGAAACTTCACGATGATAAAACGAAAAGGCTGTGGTTTCTTTGGCCAAATGAAGGAAAAAGTTCTCAGTGTGGTTGCACAGGTGGATGTGCGTTCTTTGGCTCCAATCGAAACGGACCTAACTTCCTAAAGCCGAACCAGACTGACCTTCAGGAAGGGATAAACGTCGCTATGTTCAATGTGATAGAGACGACCCCGGGAGAGTATGGCTATGGACAAAGTTTACTGCATGCAGGACAACTCGTATTCCATACACCACCATACAATGGCTTGAATGTGTGCTTGCAACCTACAAATGTGGCTACCCTGATTCCATCACCGCTACCACAAAACTTAAATAAGTCACCACTGAGCGCTGAGCGCCGGAGCCTAACGCGGAGATTCTCGTATACCAGCTCGTGCAAAGGAAGCAATAATATTCTGGTTTCGAGCACGAAAAGCGACGTCCCATACGCACGATTGGTTGACTCCAGTGTTCCTCTGGGAAACTCTAAAATTGACAGTGATTCCAAACTAAACAAGACTATCTTGAACGTTCCTCAATTAGAAAGCAGCGTATCGGACTCCAAACTGGCATTAAGCTGCGGAATTAAAGATGCAAATGCTCCCGGAAAAAAGCCTACGTCTTCGGAAGTGGATGCGTTTGTTGCGCCGAAAGTTCCACCAAGATCTGTGGGTGTCTCAGAGTCACATTATTCGTTAAACGCACAAGTTCCGCAGGATGATGCTCTTTCGCAAGAAGTGCAAAGAACTATGTCGATTACCAGCGAGAACCACTCGGAGGCTTTCTTCTCTGCTGATGAAGATATGTTCCCAAGTCGCTCTTCCAGTTTGAAACATTCCTTTGGCAGTCGCCACAGCAACCATAAAGACAAGAGTTCGTTTGGAATAAATGACTTAACAAATGAGAGAGAAAAATGGACAAATTCAATGCCAAGATCAGAAGTCACAGTAGACATTCCTGATACCATAAGCAATCTGAGCACAGGTGCACCTCCAGACTCTGAAAGTGGGTCTGTATCGTCGACATCGTTCATTTCAGCTATTTCATCACAAGAAGATATGACTTTAGTGAATCTTCACATGCAGACCAACAAGCCCATCGTAGATTCCCCACTGCTTATGGCCAGCTACATGCAGAATCTGCCACAATACAAGTGCTCAAACTGGTCAGTCTGCTCCTTGCCCACGGGCAGTGACGTTTTTACTTTACCGCTGTTCAAGCGAACTGATGATGGATCTTTGGTTTATGTAGGACAAAAATATCTGCCTAGTTTTGAGCCACTGGGGAAAGTTAATATTCTGAAATTGATATCTAAGAAAGATAGTAACCAAACTCAACATGGACCATACTCTAATTTGGCGCCGCATTTCAATTCACAAGTGAAAGCCCACCCGTACCCGCAGGGGTGGTGGGATGTGCAGCAAAATGTCCAAGACAATCAAGAAAACACACAAGAGAAGAGTACGACTTCTACAGCGACGACGACAAGTGACAGCAAAAGTGGATTATTTATCAAATTGAGAGGAGAAATCGACATAATGCTCACTCCACTAGTCCTGGAAAGTACTCAGAAATTCGTTGAGTCATTGACACCTGTACTAGCAGGTATTCACCCCATCACAGTGATTAATCACTTGCGACTGCTCTGCATATCATCCGTACAAAGTACTAACATATTGAAACAAAATAATAATGTTCAAAACTGGCTGCCTCAAATGCAAGGCAGGAACATGTCGAACGTAGTACGAGACAAGGATGACAAATGTAAACTCGCCACAATACCTCACTCAAACGTGTACGAAGAGACGATCAATGATCAGCTCCAAGCAACCGTCACAGTTCCCAAAGTGAATATAATCTTCATTCAATCATCAGTTGTGGAAGATATGATATCTTTCTCGGCTCTGGACAATATTCAAGACTTGACATGCGTGTCTTTGTTTGGAGTTTCCATTGACAACATTATAGCCAAATACGTTAGTTCAAAGAAAACTTTAGAATCTGTTCAACTTTACTACCGACCGACGCTGCGTGCTCTCGGTAGTAAAAAATCCTTTGGAATCATGAAAGGTCCACGAGCGTTGATTTCGGCTCAGACTTCTGGAAGGAAGAGTGGTCCGGAAAAAGGAGAACCCGTTTTTATTGAGACATCACAGCACCAATGTGAGGACACCACAATCACCTTGAACATAGGCAAAGTTCACGGTCAACTACGTCGGATACGTAACGAGTCATCTCAACTGAAAGACGCCACAGTGACGGGTATCCCAAGCCAACATTCTAAAGTATCTTTCAAGTTCATCCGAGTTGATTCTTGCGCTAAAGGATGCGAGTCTATGTGTTGCCAAAACGGAATTGGAGAACCGCAAAAAGACTCCATTCCGATCGGTTACATCATGTTTGAATGCGGGCTAGAGGGAGTCAATATTAAAGTCTCCAAACACTCCCTCTCCAACAAACCTAACGAAGAAAAGAAACCAATGCGAAACGACAACGAGAGCTGCAGGGAATCCGTGAAGTCTGCCGAGGAGTTGAAGCCGGACAAGGAAGATAAAAAAAGTACAAAAAGCCGCACTTCCGGTATCGAAGACTTGTTTAGGAAAAAGGATTCAAACTCCAAACCCAGCACTCCCAACTTAGGTTCCGCCCAGCCACCACCGGTACCTCCCGTCCCAGAGCCGTCCACGCCAGGACCAGATGAAGCGTCTCACGCCGAGAGCACAACGGTGGTGCCTATGAAAGACAACGGGAACACCTCGTCCTGCGCCATCGATTTGAAGGTTGTGTGGTTCAACTTTGCCGCTCCGCCCCGCACGCCCATCACGAAGAAGATCGACTACACAAGGTGAGCAATAAAACTCTGTTACGGTTCTACCCCCTGTCGTTGTATAAATGTCTGGTACACTAATGCTGGTATTCTGGAAAGACGCGATAATCAGTACTTGAGCACAGATTTGACGCGGACAGTTCATACAAATATGTCACTTGACCGTCATTCTACAATACCACCCTAAAACATTTTTGCCTACTGCTGTCATATAAGGCTGAAACCAAATGAGCGTAATTTTGTGAGTCGTGAGTCGCAGAATTTCGGTAGCATAAATTCTGCTTTATTCGGTTTCATACAAAAAGGCAGTTGGTGCCACACGACGACGTAAAATGAGTTGAAAATTCAGTTGAACGTAAAATGAGCGACCGAAAATACGCGACTCACGACTTACAAAATTACGCTCGTTTGGTTTCACCCTAACAGTTTTGGTCCTTCGAGCCGAAGCTATCGGATAAATATAGTTGAAGGTATCTACGTATCTTTGCGTGCCCAGGCTGGACTGGAACTTGCTGAGCACGGCGTCGCCGGCCATCAACGCGTGGATGAACCCGTGCAACCGGCTCGGCATCCGCGTCGTGGCGCTGTACCGGGCGCACGCGCGCCGCCTCACCGCCACCGCCGCCAGCCTCATGGCCGCCGCGCTGGACCTGCAGCCGCACCACAACCTGCCCAAGGTACGACCACCAGGAAACTCCAGAATGGCTGCTCAAACATTTGGGGCGCGTTTAAACCTTACTTACCTCTACGTGGCTGAAATCGCACGAGATAGAGAAGAATGGCGCTCTCTCGTTTCGGAGACCATGACAAACTGAGTCGCTGAGCCATCGGAGTTAGTTATATACTTGCCTCCTAATGTATTGTCTTATTGTTATACATCTTACAGGGTAGCGTTAGACAACAAGTAACGTGATGTTAAGTGACTATGTGGTCGTAGGTGCCACGCTCCACCTGGACTGGAGATTGAATTGTGGGGCTGCTGGAATACACCGATAGGTCCTTGGTGACAGATTCTTAACTTGAAGTCAACAAGCTATGGTTTCATCGCGATCACGGTTTTTCGTTTACTGTTAAACGATTTGATGCGATAAAATTAATCGCTTGTATTTGCTGATCTTTAGCAGAGACACGTGCCGGATTAGTTCCGCTGTTTGAATAGCGTGAACCGCAAACGCCTAAAGCCAATATGTAAGTGCTCCCAGCTAACTGTAAATCTCTGCACTTTGCAGAGTCGTTACGGGCGTCACACGCCGATGGCGAAGCAGTTACGAGAGGAGCCGTCGTTGCAACTGTGCGCGGTTCTGTTACGTTACGCGTTACAAGCGGACGCGGCCGCGGTGCAAGCCGACTTGGCTGAACGGCATCTGCCATCCTTATCCACTTTGAGACAGGTATGGAAACTATTACAACGATAGGCAATATTTGTTAGTTTCTATCTAAATGCATGCGATGTGATTTGATTTGTTTTTCTTTCAGGGAGTGATAGTGCTCAGCCGGCAATGGAAGAACATCCTCTACACGCCGCTCCTTCTAGAACACAACTACAAGAGCAAGGTCATGAAGCCGCTGAATGTCACCTTCGCTTTGCCCGACCTTCTTGAAGTAAGTACAAAAACCACTTTAATCTAAATGACTAAAAGTTTATTTCCCTATTTCGATTGGATGGCATAGTTATTGAATGTCGCACAAAAGGCGACTTTATTTTTCAGATGTCAAAGTACTTATTGGTCTATTTTACTTTTCAGGACTCAGTGGAAGGCTGGCAGGAGTATCAGCTTGACAACGAAGCTTTGGACGAGAACTGTCTTCTGCTGAACATGGATGTAGACAAACTCACCGCTCCCGGTAAGTTGTTTAACGAAATGTTTAGTTGTACTGAATTTTGCTGAGGGGTTGAATGTATAATAGGTATCTATTATAAGCCAATTAGTAGCTAGTGGATACTATTGAACCATTATTGCACTAAGAAGGTTGTATAATGTGATAATACTATTTTTATATCTGGAAATCTTTGCACTAATTTATTCCTCTGAAATTATAGACTGACTGAAGGAGAAGGCGAATTAACTGCTAACTAAAAGTTACGCCTACTGCACTTGTTTAGCAAAATAAAACTGGGAGCTGCACATCCATCAGCTCGAATTGAGAAGCATAATGCAGGATGTGATGAATAAAAGTTTCTGCAAACGGCACGATTTGGCTTACGTTCGGCAGGGTCAATTTGATTGGGATCGGAATCTCCTCGCATACATTACGTCAAATCATCTTCAACCCAATTTCAGTTAGGCTTGTGGCATTGAAGCGTGTATACCCATGAAAAGATGGCTTCGTGTATAATATCAAAATCAAAATGCCAAATCAGTCCAATCGCGCTTTTTCCGCGTCAATCTGTGAAGTTGTGAGTTGGAGTGACCCAACCGCCATCATATTGTCAATTGACGAGCCGATTGGTACTGATCGTGAGCCAAATTGTACCGTTTGTAGACTCTAACCCACGTCGACATCGGACTGGCGTTGTTCTGCGTCGTTACGTGCACTACTACAATAGCAGGACCCATGTTCGCTCTGACCATCAAGATTCCTTACCAATAACGTGTGACGTCATTACGGGCTTGAGCGGTAATTCCACGCTGACAACGTAACGCACCCGCGCTAAGATGGTCATTGCGAATAAGGGCCCAGTACTGACGCGTGTTGTTTGTACGAAGCCCTGGCCGTGGCCACCGCCGCCGTGGCCGTCCCGCGCCCGCACTCGTTCCCATCCACGCCGCCATCCGGTTCGTACGCATGCGTGTTTGTCGACTGTCCACTCTGTGTGTGCCGCTATACGGTTCAATATGGCTTGATCTTCTGTGTGTTTCTGCATTTTCGACTTATGTTCCGTTACAAAGTTTATGTAATCTTGTTTGTGTACTATGAAGATTTCATTCTAGTTGCTTTGTTATACGATTCATTGTTGCTCGTCTTCTTACTGGGCTAATTCTGTTTCTTGGAGACAGCTGCGCACAAAATACTTGCCCTGTGTGCTATCATTATATTTAACTTAGACTTTAGTTGCCTGATAAGTATGAATATGAGTGCTGTTTTATGTTATTTTTCGCTGCTTTTTGTGAATCTTTAGAGATCATTTTGTGTATAATCTTTAACAATGGAAATTATAAAGTTGCTCCTAGTTTACGATTACTTAAATTGTTTTATTTCCCTTTCTATTATGTTACTAAACGTTCTTAGTTTTCTCTCTGTGCGTGTGTTTGTGTGTTGTATAGAATTAATTTTGGCTTGTCATTCGTTTTCCCGTTGTTTTTCGTAGTTCTGTCTAATGTTCTAGTTTGAATTGTGGACTATGTAAGTGATGTTATGATTTATTTTCATATTTTTCATAGACATGCGTGGTTTTAGTGCAATTTTTTGTTTAAATAGTTTTGTTTTGCTAGATTTGTATTTCATTTTCATTGTTATGACTTTATGATTATACGAATTCTTTGCTTGACATTTATGAAAGTTAATTCTACAGTCCGCTTTTTTAGTCCTTCGTTCATTGTGCACGTACCTATCTGTTATTAACAAACAATCCTCCCACACTTATCACATATTATTGTAATATCTAAATCATACTTTCCATGAGTATTTATCTGGACCTTAGGAGTTATTACTAGGAGTTGTAACAAAACTGCTTCATCCTCTACAATTTGCTATGTGACGCAAATGACATTAACCCCAATAATGGGCATTAACATATCCTGGCTATGGTCCTGCAGCCCTACTAAAGTACATGAGCTTGAGCTTGAAGGAAAACATCGTGATGAAACCATAGCTAGGTGTTAGGGCATTTTCATGTGTTCACCTGGCTAGCTCAAGTTTAGAATCTGTCGCTAAGCACTTATCGATGTTTTCCGGCAGCCCCACTTGAGAGCCAGTTCCCAATCCAGGTGTAGCGTGGTGCCACCTTCGACCACATCGTCGCCTAACATCAGGTGACTTGAAACGCTACCCTGTAGGAAATAAAAGAAACAACCATTTTATAGTCCCCGTAGCCCCCTATAGCCTATAGCCCCCTATAGCCCCGTGCTAACGTATCGCCTCCTCCCCGCTAACACAGTACGCGGCGCTCAGAGCAGCCGCGCGAGCCTCGTGTTCCCGACGCTGCCGTTCTCGACGAGGAAGCCGCCGTTCCACGATGACGCCATCGCTAGTGAGTCACACCTTTCATACAATACATGCAAGTTGGAGGCAAGTACGGTGTGTAGGTATCCATTTCTCATAAAGTTTTGCTCAAAAACGTTGATGATATCGTTGATTCGTTGAAGGTTTTTCTCAGGTTGTGTACAGTTGGCTACAAAAGTTGCCGATCACGCGCAAGTTTTCAAATGTGTACCGGATCAGCCAAGTTCGGTGTTCAAGATGCTTCGAAAAATTGGAAAAGGAATCATGTTCAGCAACTTTTGTCGCTGACTGTACTAGGAGGCATTTCATGATTCCTTGTTGAAATAAAAACATTTCTTTGGATTTCTTATAAGAAACTCAATGTGTCAATTGTAACCTTTTTCTGATATCCTTCGCTCGGAGTATCAATAGACCCATGCATCCATGATTTCTTCCCATCTATAAGCTTACTCCAAACGTTGCGATCAGATTACGGCACACTGAAGGAGGACCTGCCGACCGTGGGCTCGAACCCGTCGCTGTACTCTCCGCACGGCAGCGACGAGAACATCAAGAGCGACCGCGCCAGGGAGGACCTCTACCAGTGGATGGCCAAACAGGAGCCGATTAAAGTGGTACGTCTCACAAGTGTCTAGGGCTTTATGGAAAGAGACATTCACAAAGGGTGGTTTCTACCAAATACAAAAGGCATACGCTTCAGACGAATCCTGATTCTTCACTTCCTGAACATGTCGTCTAAGGGTTCTGAACAGTCTACTAGATTCACACCTCTATTTGTAAACTCTTTAACGTGCTATAGTACGAGTGATGAAGGATATTGCGAAAAATTCCGTAAGAAATATGTATATACAACCCTAAATTTGTCGCCCCTAATATTATCTGCCGCCCTAGACTCAAGCCTAGCTTGCTGGTAAATCGTCCACTGCATTCAAGTCCAAAATCCGACCATAGATCCGAGAAATTGATTATTTTTTTGCTCGTATGGTCTTTAAAATTTTTACGCGGAGAACCAATTTTCCAACGTGTTTGTTTAGGAATCGGGCAAGAGCAAGAAGCCCATGATACCCCAATCCAAGATGAACCCCCGCACGGTGGCCGCCACGATGCCGGCGTGCAGCCTCTACCCGCTGCAGGGCTCGTTGATGCTCCTGGATGCCCACTTGGTCTTCCAACCGTTCCTCTCCGCTTTGGGCGTATCGCCTAACCAGGTCACACAAGGTAAGACTCTCGAGGCGAGGCAGCGATAACAGTAGCTAAGCATGCCCAATTTCCCACGTGTGTACCAGATTAGCCATGTTTGGTATTCAACTTAGGAAAATTGGGAATCTGGGTTTGCTTAGCAAACTTTTGTCGCTGTAACAAGTTTATTGATTGTACTTTTAACGATAATCAAAGGTTTTATGTTCTAACGATCGACATAGTGGAGGAAAAAAGGACTTGCTGACAACCATAGAGATAAAAAGAGGAAAGATGTGCGGCCACTTGGTATGTCATGACGAATATATAAAAGCCGTCTTAGAAGAAAATGTCGAAGGGAAGAGAAGGAGATGCAGACTTATTTTACCTTAGTTTTTCTTCTGAATCAAAAGGGAAGGAAATCCCCTTTGTATTTCGGAAGGCCTTTTTTCTCCGTGTAGACCAAAAAAAAGGAGTAAAAAAAATGGCTCTGCTCTTAATAAAAGATGAATACGAACTACGAGTTGGACATCAAGCCTTCAAGCTTTGTTATATTTTTTCAGGAGAATCAAAGAACAAAAGCGGCAGCGGCGACGGCAACGGTGGTGGGAGCGTCCCTCCCGCGCTGGAGTCCCTCGGCTCGCGGCTGTCCCTGCTGGCGTGGGTGGACATGTTCCGCATCGACATCGTCGTCAGCGACCTGGCCGCCAGGGACCGACGACATTCCAAAGGAAAAAGTGCGTGGCAATTAGACCTCTAGATAGAATAGTAATATGATGTATATTCCTGATTTAGAGTTTGTTCAGTCGTGGTTGATTTGGTAGATTTGGTTAGATTTGGTGCCATGCTAGACTAAGGACCCAAATCTGTTAATCAATATCAATCTATGCCCGACCCGTAATGGCCGATTTTAGTCTACAAAATGTTTAATCGTCCATATTGCATCCATATTGAAACAATCTCGGGTTCCGTCACATAATAAGTAATAGATTCAGATACATATTAACAGACCGCCAAACTTTAGCAACGTCTCTACTCAGTATGCATCGCCCTGACTTAACATGAAAGTGTATATAACAGACTTGACCCCCCCTGCTTAGGAACTTGCTATCAAGTGAGACTGCCGGAACACATCAATAGGTGTTTGGTGAGTAACGTAAATTTATATCGCTTATGCAGGCACCCAAACCCACATGGACATCCCGTCGGAGACGGCCGCGTTCCTGTGCGAGAAGGTGTCGCTGGACGTGGACCTGAAGAAGGTGGCTGATATGGCGGTGGACGAGCTGATCCAGCGGCAGAACGTGCTGTACATCTCGCGCACGCAGCTCAAGAAACACATCAGCACCATGCTCAACTTCAACATCAGCGTGCGGTTCATATCGCAGCAGGTATGCGTAGCGACAATACTTGGGCCCTGTGGCCTTAGTGTGAGTTTTTGGGCCTAGGGTCACAGGACAGTGACGGTGCTGTCCTTTGACGTTCTGCTTGCTGCAGCAATGAAGGTGGAAGAAAACATTGTGGGGAAACTGACATGTTCAAGAACCACAATGAAGAAAGATTCAGTAGTCTGATACAGGTTGATTTTGATGGTAATGATGATGATAGGCTGTGATTTGTAACTGTCCCTGTTTCTCGGATCAGATACCATTTTTTACACTGATTTTCGTAATTAGTTCTTTGAAATCGCTCCATAGGCAGTCACATTGAGTACCTATTTCTCAATTTCCTTGAATAGAATAAGTATTAGTCGTCTATTATTTTTGTATTGGTAATTGGAAATACTATGCAAGTTAGCTTTTAATTAACTAGCTCCAGTTTATCTATAAATTCCAGTTATGTAGGTATGCCATTCGGCAACAAGTGTTACGCGTAACTGTTGGACAACCAAACTCCCATAATTTGATATTGGTTGCGTCGTCCTTAGGTGAACATGCCCCTTCTACGTCTGCTGCACCAGATCAGCAACATGTACCAGAATGTGAAGGACACGCAGACCGAGCTGCGGAGCCAGACCAAGATCTCGCACAGGCAGAACAAGCACACATCCTCCTCGGGTATGGAACAAACATATATTTTACACTGGCTTTCTTATTGAAATGTTCTCCCAAATAGGTTTCAAAGTATTGTAGGTAGGTATATAGTATTTGACGACTGGTTTGCCACAATGGGCGAAAAACTAACTGTGAAGCTTGGAAAAAAACGCAAATATACTGTTCTGTATTTGGATGTTGTGGATCCCCGATTCAAGTAGCTTCTAATACCCTAGATATGTCAAGGTTTTTGTGTTCTATCCGAAAGTATTCAAAATTACGAGTATTTATGGTAAACATCGCTCCAGTGTTGTCTATAGCTCAAGTTCTTACAACATAGAGAGATAGCTGACACAAACAAATCTCCAATAAGTACTACAACATGAAGAGCTTTGAGGCTGGTATTTTAGAATGACGCTCAAACAATAATCACTACTAAGTACAAATTTTATGACATATTTGTATGAAATGGCAGCGTCAAATCTGTGCTGAAGTAGAGATTACGCATCGGCAATGTCCCTGATGTCCATACTCCGCTTGTCCCCTAACGAACAGCCCTAACGCATTTCTTTCACACTCGTCGTTTCCAGTGTCGGACTTCCGAGAGAACCTGGTGAGCGTGACCTCTTCAGACAAGGAGGCGCCGTACCCCCCGCTGCAGCCCACGTGGGACGTGACCCCCGCGCCGGTGACCCCGGAGCCGGCCGCCGTGTCGCCGGACCTCAGCCAGCAGAAGCTGGCGCCGCCCCGCCCGCGCCCGCAGTCCTTCGCGCAGAAGCTCCGGTCTACGGGGAAGAGCGTCAAGGGGAAGCTCGGTAAGTAGGATTGGTAACCTAGGCTCTTCGAGGGACGTCGTAGTGGCAATCATGACGTCACACAGACCGCCGGCCTTGACATCTTTTTGTTGGAACTGAGCTCGTCGGCATCGGTGTGAAAGGCAAAGGTTTGGTATTAAACCAGCTAGAACGCAACGCGTGGCAGTTGATGTTTTTCCTTACAAACTTAATATCATCATAGTGTGATAGCGTTTCACCCATAGCGTGATCTTCACATAATCCTTTCTTAGTGTATCCTTATACTAAGGACGCCAAAGCTACCAAAAGAAGTTACCTTCCAAATGTCACGTCTTTTTTGCCAGCGGCTTAGGTTGTATGTTGACTATCATTCAGTCATTCATTCATTCAATCAGGACAAACCCGTCTATACTTTCATCGAACATCATAATCACCGCGCGTGTCTCCCCAGGCTACAGTTCGCTGAACGAGGGCGCGCACACGCCCATGTACCCCGGGGGAGGGGGTGGAGGCGGGGGCGGGGGCGTGGTGCCCTGCTCCCCTCCCCCGGACGCGGGCGAGGGCAAGCTGGCGCCGCGCTGCTGGCGCACCGTGTACCTGCTGCTGGAGCTGTACGCCAACATGCCGGACGCAGAGACCATCACGCACAGGTGGGGGCACCACCCTTCTGCATGTTGTAGGGGGGGCGGGAGGGGGGGGCTTGGTAGAAGGTTTCTCGCTCGTCTCGGGGAGTTGATGGATGCAATAGCTAGCTGTTCATGGTCGCGTTGAACAGGGGAGGTCAATGTTCATCAGTGGTTTTCTTTCGGCTTGTCAATAGTCATGACTTATTTATTCAATAGGATACATTGTGATTACTTTAAAACGTCAAATTTAAAACTAGCTACGCCTGTTCCAACCTCCTTACGTCGGCAAAAGAACAGGCAAGAAACGCCCGGCAGGTAATTTTTTTTGGCGCGTTCACATTGACAATTTTATTCTTATTACTAATTGATTGAATTGGAGCAACTTAAATACAACCTTATTCCTTATTCTGGGCCGTCATCATCATTATCATCAGCCGGAAGAAGTCCACTGCTGAACATAGGCCTCCCCCTTTGAACGCCACTATGAACAGACATTAGCCCTTTGCATCGATCGGCTCCCTGTGACTCTTGCAATGTCGTCGGCCTAGTCGTAGGCTTACCTACAGAGCGTCTTCCGGTTCGTGGTCACCACTCGAGAACCTTTTAACACATGTTCGACATTTAAATAATATAATTTTTGATATTTTAATGCTAAGTATTTTAGTTGAAAAACATTGAATATGTAAAAATGTTCACTGATAGTTTTTAGGATAAAAATGGATCTAATTTAATTTTTGTTATTTAAAATTACCTTTATGCTAGTGACGTCATCAAAAACGGCTTCAACGGTAGACGAGCGCTGGTCAAACGAGTAGCACAACGCTGAGTTGAGGCCGGTTTGCAACAATACATCTTTAGAAGTTATTACTTATTGCATTTTGTTTTGTTTTGTATTTTTGTATAATTTGTTGCAAATAAATGATTGTTATTCTTATTTTTAAGCGCATGTTCGTTAGGTTCTCAGTGACGACGGACATCGGGGAGCAGTACCGGCACGGGCGCGCGGCGGCCCGGCCCAGCTCGCGGGACCAGAACAACAGCAACGCCTCCTCCTGTGCGGCCAACATGGGCATCGTGGTCGTCGGGGTGGCCAGGTAACGACTTACAACCATATTGTGGTATGCACTGACCGACCGGGTTGTCGGCTTCGGGAAAATATGTACTAACCGTCACCAGATAGCGTGCTTTTTCGGTTGGCAAGACGAAGAGTCATGTGCAAACTTTCTGAGAAATCTGTAATATTTTTTTTCTTTTTCTATTTTTATGTTTTTTTTTTTTTTCATGTACCTTGAGTGTTATTGTTGCAAATAAACGAAATTCTATTCTATTCTATTCTATTCTAAATCCCATTGTAACACTAGCTCTAAGGTTTTTTGTTGTTCTATTTTTCTGTTGTTGTGGTGAAACAATGAAGCGTTATCTATCTACATAATATCTTTTAAATACATATAACTCAAAGGTGACTGACTGACATAGTGATCTATCAACGCACAGCCCCAACCACTGGACGGATCGGGCTGAAATTTGGCATGCAGGTAGATGTTACGACGTAGGCATCCGCTAAGAAAGGATTTTGATTAATTCTACCCTCAATGGGATGAAATAGAAGATGCAAGTTTGTATGAAACTTTGTCAATTTTAAACCGATCGGGCTGAGACTTTGCATGCATAAAGCTGGAGCCCACAGGGAACAGCTAGTCTATCTATATATAGGTTATAGAAACCGGGCGTGAGTGTCGTTGTGTCCCGGCAGGATCCACCGCACTCGGCTGCTGGCGTCGCTGTCGGGGCTGAAGCTGGAGGCGGAGATCACGTCGCTGCAGGTGTCGCTGTCGGCGTCCCGCGCGCGCCAGTGGTCGCTCTCCGGCACCGTCGGCCGCTCCAGCATCGTGCTGCTGGAGGGGGACTCGCCCAACCACCAGTCGGTCTCCTTCCTTACCTACCAATTTGTAACTGTACTCGTATTTTTAATTAGACGAAGACAACTGACTGGTGTCGATTCGGTTTTGCATTCTCTAAAACCAAACTAAGTTTCAGCGGTCTGATAGTATTGCTGTCTTTTTCTAACCGCTGAAGTGAAAAAAGGCCAGCGTTACTTTTAGACCTGTCAAACTTACTTTAGTTTTAGAGAATACAAAGCCGAATCGACACCAGAAGCTAGTGTCACTTTGTAAAATAATGTTGCCAAATTTAAAGTAATAGTGACGCGTTCAGTTCTCGTTCAATCAGATGAAGGAACAATGAGTGTGAATAGTTGTTCATTTCAAACTAAAAAAGAATATCGTTCATTCATTTAGGAGGTTTATCAATCATTCACTTTGTTACAACACTATTTTTATTTCATCAAAAACTGACAACACAGGAAATATCAGTTGACTTCGTCTAATCAAAAAAACGACTATAAACGTGGCCCCCGCAGGACCGTGGTGCGCGTGAGCGTGGGCAAGTCGCAGGCGCTGTACTCGTGGGAGGCGGGGCGGCCCGGCGCCGCGGGGCTGGTGAGCGTGGGCGGCGTGCGCGTGGACCTGCCGCAGCACCCCGTGGCGCTGCACGGCGTCATGACGCGCTCCAGCCGCCAGCTCTCCTCCACCCTGCAGGTACAAGTCGCAGGCGCTGCACTCGTGGGAGGCGGGGCGGCCCGGCGCCGCGGGGCTGGTGAGCGTGGGCGGCGTGCGCGTGGACCTGCCGCAGCACCCCGTGGCGCTGCACGGCGTCATGACGCGCTCCAGCCGCCAGCTCTCCTCCACCCTGCAGGTACAAGTCGCAGGCGCTGCACTCGTGGGAGGCGGGGCGGCCCGGCGCCGCGGGGCTGGTGAGCGTGGGCGGCGTGCGCGTGGACCTGCCGCAGCACCCCGTGGCGCTGCACGGCGTCATGACGCGCTCCAGCCGCCAGCTCTCCTCCACCCTGCAGGTACAAGTCGCAGGCGCTGCACTCGTGGGAGGCGGGGCGGCCCGGCGCCGCGGGGCTGGTGAGCGTGGGCGGCGTGCGCGTGGACCTGCCGCAGCACCCCGTGGCGCTGCACGGCGTCATGACGCGCTCCAGCCGCCAGCTCTCCTCCACCCTGCAGGTACAAGTCGCAGGCGCTGCACTCGTGGGAGGCGGGGCGGCCCGGCGCCGCGGGGCTGGTGAGCGTGGGCGGCGTGCGCGTGGACCTGCCGCAGCACCCCGTGGCGCTGCACGGCGTCATGACGCGCTCCAGCCGCCAGCTCTCCTCCACCCTGCAGGTACAAGTCGCAGGCGCTGCACTCGTGGGAGGCGGGGCGGCCCGGCGCCGCGGGGCTGGTGAGCGTGGGCGGCGTGCGCGTGGACCTGCCGCAGCACCCCGTGGCGCTGCACGGCGTCATGACGCGCTCCAGCCGCCAGCTCTCCTCCACCCTGCAGGTACAAGTCGCAGGCGCTGCACTCGTGGGAGGCGGGGCGGCCCGGCGCCGCGGGGCTGGTGAGCGTGGGCGGCGTGCGCGTGGACCTGCCGCAGCACCCCGTGGCGCTGCACGGCGTCATGACGCGCTCCAGCCGCCAGCTCTCCTCCACCCTGCAGGTACAAGTCGCAGGCGCTGCACTCGTGGGAGGCGGGGCGATCTGCCGCAGCACCCCTTGTGGGCTTCACTTGGATGGGTAATCGTTACAACAGAGTGCTACCATGCTACGAAGAGGCGCATCACAGATCTTGGAAGTCTCCGAGCTGTTCATTAAGGTCACAGTAAATAATAAGATTTAAATAGCTTCAAAAAGAGAAGTGATTATCACAATTTTAATACTAGAAACAAAGATAAAATTGCTGTACCCACTACTAGGCTCCATAAAGTTAGCAACTCGTTCAAAGGTCAATGTGTACGCTTTTTCAACAAAATCCCAAGTGAAATTCAAGACTTGTCTAAAACAAAATTTCAAGTCCGTATAAAGAGAAATCTCATTAGTAAAGCTTATTATAAAATATCGGACTATCTAGATGACAAACAAGCTTGGGATTGTAGTTAATCTATCTATCTTTCTTTCTATCTATCTATTCTCCCTATTTCCCCTATTCTAACCATTTTCGGTAAACAGCCAAAACAGTCATGCTCACGAAAGTGACTTTGCTTGCAGCGGCGTCATGTGTCGGGTCGCCCTCTTCCCTCTCATATGGTCGAGGAGAGCGATGGCTGGCACATGCGTCAACTCGTGAACGGGTGCTGCTTGTGGGGTCTGGTCTGCTTTCCCGCAACTCGTTAATATTCATGTTCCCATATCCCAATGTGTACAACCAAACAAGAGAAATCTTCTTATTAGTAAAGCTAAATGAAAAATATCGATTAGATGACAAAAAAAAAAGCTTGGGATTTTAGTGAACTTGCTCCAATTCAATCAATTAGTAATAAGAATAAAATTGTCAATGTGATCCCGCCAAAAAAATTACCTGCCGGGCGTTTCTTGCCTGTTCTTTTGCCGGCGTAAGGAGGTTGGAACAGGCGTAGCTAGTTTTAAGTTGACGTTTTAAAGTGATCACAATGTATCCTATTAAATAAAAAAGTTTTGATTTTGATTTTGATTTTGATGCCTTCATCATCACCACACACAGTAATAACAACAATAAAATTGACAATGTGATCGCGCGAAAAAAATTACTTGCCGAGCGGTTCTTGCCCGTTCTTTTGCTGGCGTAAGGAGGTTGGAACAGGCGTAGCTAGTTTTAAGTTTGACTTTTTAAAGTAATCACAATGTAGGATACATTGTGATTACTTTAAAAAGTCATTGAATAGATAATTCTTGACTATTGACTATTGACCAGCCGAAACAAAACCACTGATGGACATTGACCTCCCCTGTTCAACGCGACCATGAACAGCTATTAACCATTCGCATCCATCAACTCCCCGAGACTCTCACAATGTCGTGGCTCCACCTGCTGCTACTACTCCCGGTACCTCAGCGGCCTACATACAGTTCCCCCCCGCAGGAGCTGGGCGTGACCCGCACGTCGTCCCGCATGTCCCGCGCGGGCGCGGCGGGGGGCGGCGCGGAGGGCTCCTCGTCGGAGGGCAGCCCCCCCCCCGCGCCGCGCCCCGCGCGCGCCCCGCCCGCGCCGCCGCGCCCGCTGCTGGACCCGCTGCATCTGCAGTTCTCTATCGTGGTGCAGGTACCGTGACTCTTGTGTACTTGCATGAAAAAAAAACAACTCTCTGTGGTTTCCCTGACATAGTACCAACCACCCTTGGGATAGAATAGAATAGAATAGAAATATTTATTGGCCATATAACTTTGGCTGTTACACAAGGCAGGTCAAAATGGTACATATTTAATTAAAATTAACAACATTGATTTAAATTATGGATCACGGACATAAAAATAATAATAACATTAAAATAAAAAAAATAAAAAAATATCAATCCTCCTTAGAACTAAACGAGAATTCTGTCAGACGCATAGACATAAACGCATTAAGCGAGTAAAATGGATTAATTTCAAAAAAGTCTCCTTTCCAACAAAAAATTAAGAATCATCAAAATCGGTTCATAAGCGATGAAGTTATCCAAACACACATAAAAATGACACCTGTATTTGACTTAATTTATTCCTATCATCGTTTTTGTCTAAATTTAGTTAGTAAGAAAGCTGTTTGGTAGTCCAATTAAAATAAAAAAAAATTATGCTATCGAATTGAAAAACCTCCTCCTTTTATTGAAGTAGGTTAAAAAAGCGAACTAACTCCGATGGCTCAGCGGCCCAAAGTGTGTCTTGATCTCCAAAACGAAAGAGCGCCATTCCTCTCTATCCTATACGATTTCAGCCCAGTTCAGAATTAGGAGTTCGCATAGTACCGCATCCACCGCGTCCTTCCAGCGGTATCTGATCGTCTAATCGGCCTACGGCCATTCGGTCGTCCCAAATAAGAACGCTTTGCCGCCTGACCCTGCCCCATGCGTACCAGCTGGGCAAGCCAACGCAGGCTACGTTGGGCTCGCCTATTGTCTTCGATCTGCTAGTTTTTCCGGATCCTCCACGTGCTATCTTGCCGGAGTTAACGATTGTCTGAACCTCGTCAGAGCCTGAGCATCACCGCGGCGCTGCTCCCGTCGCTGCAGGCGCAGTACAAGATGGAGCACGTGCACAGTGTGGGCGTCACCGGACACAAGGCTCACTTCACAGTCGACCTGCCGCAACACTCGCTCAGCTTCGTCACCAAGCTGCAGGTATACTTCGTCACCAAGCTGCAGGTATACTTCGTCACTATGCTGCAGGTATACTTCGTCACCAAGCTGCAGGTATACTTCGTCACCAAGCTGCAGGTATACTTCGTCACCAAGCTGCAAACTAACTAGCTTACTGCAATAACCTATAATTAACATCATTCAGATCGCAGGTTGTCTTATAGGCGACTTTTTATTTCGCTTTGCAACAAAAGCTTGGAATTTTTTTTCGTTATTAATTGCTGACAGGCATGTGTTTGATCACCATTCCGCCTGTTGCCAAGCGACGATGCGTTGACGGTGTAGCTCGCATGCCTAGAAGGTACCTGTTCTCCCTTGCCTTGAAGATCCTCAAATTCTAGCGACCCCGAAACACAGACTTCGTTCGGCAAGGAGTTGTACCTACTCCTTAGCGGTACGCATGATGAAAGTGGAAGCAAAACGCTTCGCCTGTTGAAGGCTTTTTTTTTTTCATTTTTTTTTATAATAATACCCGCACAATTGCATACATAGGCTCTGACCCCTAACTAGGTTTCCCTGTATCTAAGGTATCAGAAACTACGAGTATCGGGGATCCACAACACCCAGACACAGAACAAATACTTGCGCTTTTTTTTCAATGCACAAATTTTTGTTCTGTAGCGGGAATCGAACTCGCGACCTCACGCTTCACAGTCGGCTATCCGCCCATTGCGCCACATCGGTCGTCAATTTATGTTGTCCCAAACAGTTACTGCCGCGTCAGACGGCACAGGTTGTTCGCTGCGCCGCCGTGTCGTACCGTGGCGCGCGCCAACTCGCCGATCCCGCGCTCAACGCTCTCCTGGACGCCAACCCTGACTGCGACTTGTTTGCGGATGGATGGCAGGATATCTTGTTACCTTGTTTGCGTTTTTGTGAGAGGGACATATGAATGAATGTGTAAATTTGTTAATTCTATTTTTGTTAATTCTATTTTTGTTAATTTTATTTTCGTTTAATTTTCTTTTTGTTTATTTTATTCTTATGTGTATTTGTTTATCTTGTATTGCTGTTGTCTATGTTTTTATGTGTTAATTATTGTTTTGTGTACATTTATTTTAATTAATGTAATTGGCGTTCGCCGTTTTAATTAAATAAATAAATAATAATAATAATGCTTGATGTGAGGTTGCGCGCGTTGTGCCGCAGATCGCGGAGGCCAACATCCCCCCCGCGGCGCTGGTGGCGCTGCCCGCCGTGCACGCGCACGCGCGCGTGGTGGAGGAGTGCGGCGCCGCGCCGCCCGGCGCCGTGCTGCGCGCCGGCCGGTACCTCGCCGCCACCGCGGACATCGGCCTCTTCGAGCACACGCTCTCCACGGACCTGCTCAACCATCTCGTGTTCGTGCAGAAGGTCTTCATGAAGGTAACGACACCAATTGTTCGCATGTATTGCTTCACAAAAAAATCCGAAATGAGAAAATTCGCCGAAGAACCAAGGTCACCGTCATAGCTCTCAGAATCTGCAAGTTGAAGTGGCAATGGGCAGGCCACATCGCTCGACGAACCGATAACCGATGGGGAAGAAAGGTTCTCGAGTGGCGACCACGAACCGAAAGACGTTCTGTAGGTAGGCCCCCCACTTGGTGGACCGACGACATTGTAAGAGTCGCAGGGAGCCGATGGATGCAAATGGCTAATAGCCGTTCATGGTGGCGTTCAAGGGGGGTGTTTGAGAACGAAACGCATTACATTAATTGTGGTTCCACAGTTTGGAACTAGATGGCGTTACGATGCAAATTAGCCCGCGGTGGCGTTTGTTTCCGTAAATTTGTATGGGTGAGATGGACACGATCAGAATATAACCAGCTCAGGATTTGTTACAAGGCGTTTTATTTAAATTACCCTTCGCAAAATCCCTAGACTAGACATAGTCCTTCGAGCCGGATGAGCTCAAGAATAGGTCAAATAGGAGATAGGTCAAATTTAGGTCAACGGTCCGTTAGAGGCCGTAGCCCCCCGTACTCGCAGTGGTTCGCTGCATGAGGAGTACGCGGCACTAGCTTTGGGAGCTACTCATCCGCCACGCGGAGATAGCTACCGAGCAGTGGTGGGAAGGAGCAGCCAGCTCATCAGAGCCAGCTGGCGAGCGCAGCACTCGGTGCTAACTTCAAGCGGCGCAGCGTGACATGCGCCGGCGCTGACATCAGGCGGGACGTCATATCCAGAGGAGGACGTCAGACGTCACTGTCAAGACGTCATACCCGGAGCACAGGAAGTGAAGCTGCCATCTTGACGGAAGAGGTGACGCCGCAGTTGTCATGAAGTGACAGCTGACAGTGACAGCAAGTAATACGTCATGTGGTGAGAGTGACAGTTCAATCAATCTAGTGACTGACAAACTGTGAGTACTATATTCATTATACTATCAAGTGTGATTGAAGTTAAAATTTGGACTTGTAAAATTTAAATTTTGTAGTAATTTAGAACTTAGAATAATTTTCGTGTAATGCATGCATAATTTAGGGACTTAGAATAATTTAAGAAAAAAGTAACATACGGGGAACCTATGCCCGATTTTTGATTTTTGTTTAATTGCTCAAACACTTGTAAAATTTTCTAAATATTTCTTACTTTGTAAAAATTATAAGTTGTTCTTTAGTACTTTAAAAAATGGATAGAATTATTAACTTGCAAAAGGAAACACAAAATGTAATAGAAAAGGCTTTTAACAATTATAAGAAAAGTCCTAAAGATCGAATAACAGTTGAATATGTCGAGACAAGATTGGAACTATTAGAGAGCGCTTGGCAATCGTTTGTCGAAAATCATAGAAAGTTGTATGGAAATATTAAACCGGAAGAAATAGATTCATCAAATTATGTGACCTCAGAGATTTATGATAAGACTGAAGATACCTACATAACTTATAAATCGCTTTTGAAATCTGCAAAGAATAAGTTAACTCCTAAATATGAAAGGCCGCAATCTACCGCGTCAAATGCCGACAAGCAGTCAAATGTAAAGTTGCCTAGAATTTCGATACCTACCTTTTCGGGTAACTACTCGGAATGGACTACATTCCGGGATTTATTTACATCACTTGTTCACAAAAATGATTCTCTTGACAACGTGCAGAGGTTACATTATTTGAAGGGTCATCTCAGTGGTGAAGCTGCTCAGCTAGTTAGGTACACACCGGTAACTGATGCCAATTATGATGAGTGTTGGTCTTTACTAGAGAAGAGGTACGACAACAAAAAGTATTTGTCTAATTGTATATTAAAGCGTTTATTCGGTCAGCGACGTATGAATTCGGAATCGGCATCAGGTTTAAAAGAACTGTTAGACACTACTGTAGATTGTTTAAATGCATTGAAAAATGTGGGCATAGATGTGAGTACCTGGGATATAATTATAATACATGTAGTCACATACAAATTGGATTCGGATACTCGTAAGCAATGGGAATTATTTATTTCGAGTGATGATTCTCTACCAACCATTGATCAGTTTAAGACGTTTATTGAACAACGCTTTAGAGCTTTGGAGTTTGTCGAACCACGTAAATTTACGCACAACAATAGCCAGGTTCAGAGAACTAAGGTCATGTTAGCTACAAAGAGTTCTAAAATCACTTGCGAATATTGTTCGCTAACACATAAAATGTGTTTCTGTAAAAAGTTTGCTGAGCAATCTGTCAGCGAAAGACGAGAGTTCGTAACTAAGAATAAAATCTGTTTTAATTGTCTAGGAAGCAACCACATATCGTATGATTGCAAAAAAATTACAACGTGCCGAATATGTAACAAAAAACATCACACGCTGTTGCATCCTAGCAATGGGCAGCAGGAGCAGGAACAAGCTTCTAGTTCAAAGCCCCAAATTAGTGATACTACAGGTCAGGAGTCCGAACTTCCAATTGTAGCGTGTCTCTCTACCGGTCAGACTCTGAAACCAAAACAAGTTTTGTTGGCGACAGCGCTAATTAAAGCCGAAGCTAAAAATGGTGTGCCTTTATTAGTACGGGCGTTAATAGATCAAGGCTCGCAGGCGTGCTTTATTACTGAAGCCACAGTTCAGCATCTTCGATTAAAGAAGATACCAGCCAACGGAGTCATATCTGGTCTGTCAAATGATACAACTATGCGAGCTCAACACAAGGTTCGAGTTCAAGTTCAGTCTCGTGTTGATCAAAATTTCAAGATGGTAATAGAAGCTTACGTTTTAAGCAAGATCACGGCCAATCTTCCAGAGCAGAAGATGGACCTCATAGAATGGGTAGATTTAGAACATCTACAGTTAGCCGACCCACAGTACAACGTACCTAACAAGGTAGATCTCTTGTTAGGTGCGGATGTTTATGGCATCATAATGAAGGAAGGAATAATGAAGTGTCCTAATGGATCACTGATTGCTCAGAGCACCACGTTAGGGTGGGTTCTTTCAGGTGCGATAAACAAGGGAAATGGAAATGCCACTGACTCAGCAATGAGATTACGAGTTATGCATGCGCAGGTCGATGAAAATGAAATTTTGAAAAAGTTTTGGGAAGTAGAAGAGAGTACTTTCTATAAAGCGAAAAGAATGTTAAGCGAAGAAGAACAAAAGTGTGAAAAGTTTTATGAGAATACTACTAAAAGAACAAAGGAAGGAAGATATATAGTAAACTTACCATTCCGCGACAAAAACCCGCTTTGCAAGAATGGTGATTCCAGGGATATATCTGTAAGAAGACTAAAAGGATTAGAAAGAAGATTGGGTAAAGATTCTAATCTTCAAGAAAGATATAAGGATGTTCTCAACGAATACTTACTTTTAGGGCACATGAGACCGGTTAGTGACAGCGACAAGAAGAAACAGGAAGCTGTTTACTTACCGCATCATGCCGTTGTGAGAGAAGATAAGTCCACCACGCGAGTTAGAGTTGTATTCAACGCATCAGAACCAAACCGGCTGGGTGAGTCATTAAACGACGCTCTGATGGTTGGACCAACTCTACAAGCTGATCTGCGTCATATCGTGTTGCATTGGAGAACCTATCCCATTGCCTTGGTCGCTGACATTATAAAGATGTATCGCCAAGTGCTGGTGTCAGAACCTGATGCCAACATGTACCAACGAATTGTATGGAGAGACAATCCTGCGGATGATATCAAGGATTATGAACTTCTTACCGTCACTTTCGGAACTGCAGCCGCTCCATACTTAGCGGTTAGAACATTACATCAGGTTGCTTACGATGACGGAGCTCAATATCCGCTCGCAAAGGCACGGGTCTTGAATTGCTTCTATATGGATGACCTGATGACCGGCTGCACGACCGTACAGGAAGGCTTCAAAGTGTATAAAGAAATGCAAGGATTATTAGATCAAGGAGGATTCAAGCTACAGAAGTGGAATAGCAACGATAAGAATCTTCTTAAGCAAATTACATTAGCGGAGAAGGAAAAGCAAGCAGATGAAAATAGAGAATTTAGAAAGGATACAGATAGAGATGAAATAGAAATAAAATTGGACAGTACTATTAAAGTTTTAGGACTTACCTGGAGTAGAAGCGAAGATATGTTTAAGTACGCAGTGCAGCTTTCCCCGACGACAGGACCTGAAACAAAAAGAAAAATATTATCAGAAAGTGCCAGATTGTTTGATCCGCTAGGGTGGGTTGCACCTAGCGTGATTCTAGCAAAGATGTTTATACAAAAGCTATGGTTGACAGGTGTAAGCTGGGATGAACCAATATCTCATGAGTTAACAGAAGAATGGGATACTTATCGCGCGGAGTTTGCTGAACTCTCCAAGGTTGAGATCCCACGTTGGCTTGGCACCAGGAACAACGATAGCACAGTCGAGTTGCATGGGTTCAGTGACGCCTCCCGCAGTGCGTACGCAGCGGTAGTTTACCTGCGCATTGTTGATAGCACAAATAATGTCAAAACATCACTTGTTGTGGCGAAAACAAGAGTGGCACCAGTTAAACAAATAAGCATACCTCGATTGGAGTTGTGCGGTGCAGTCTTGTTGACACGATTGTTAGCTGAAGCCTCTGAAGTCTTAAAGGTTCCAAAAGACAAGATTCACGCTTGGACGGATTCCACTATCGTGCTGGCTTGGCTGAATAGTCATCCTAGCCGTTGGAAAACGTTTGTAGGTAATAGGGTATCTGAGATCCTAACTACTTTGGAATCGTCTCATTGGTCGCACGTCTCAAGCAAGCAAAACCCCGCAGATTGTTCATCGCGAGGCGTTTTACCTTCCGCTATGGCTCAAAACCACTTATGGTTTTCAGGACCGAGTTTTTTGAGAGAGCGTGAAGTGACGTATAGTAGACCAAATGATTTGTGCACAAACGAAGAAGAATCAATCCGAAATTGTTTAGGGAATGTTTCGGACGACGCCGATGTCTTGCTTCTACAATACTCATCGCTTCAGAAGCTGTTACGAGTCGTAGCGTATTGTAGAAGGTGGTTAAAGAACACTACGCGAAAGACACAATACTTAAGTAAAGTCGAATTAGATGAAGCTTTGCAATGCTGTATAAGAAAGGCTCAAGTAGAAGCCTTCGCAGAAGAATATAAGGAATTGAAGCAAGGTAGATCAGTATCACGGAAAGGAAGTAAGCTTAGAATATTGTGCCCTTATCTAGACGATAAAGGTATAATTAGAATAGCAGGTCGGTTGAAGAACTCTAGTTTGGAAGATCAAACTAAGACACCCATCGTCTTGGCTCATGATTCTCCACTAACTAAGTTGTTAGTGGCTGAAGCTCACGACAAGACGTTGCACGGAGGACAGCAACTAATGCTCAACTATCTCAGATCAAAATATTGGGTAATTGGAGCCAAAAGCTTAGTCAAGCAACACATCCGCAAGTGTATTTCTTGCGTTAGGTACAATGCACCCACGCATAATCAATTTATGGGTTCATTGCCATCTGTTAGATGCACTCCTGCTCGACCGTTTATTAACAGCGGAGTAGACTATGCTGGTCCAATTAAAATCAGGACTACTAAGGGACGTGGCTATAAAGCTTTCAAGGGGTACATATGCCTATTTATATGCATGTCAACAAGAGCGATTCATTTGGAGGTAGTTAGCGACCTGACAAGTCAGGCGTTTTTAGCTGCTTTTAGGCGATTCATTGCTCGCCGCGGTAAATGCAACGAGTTGTGGTCCGATAACGGAACTACCTTCGTCGGCGCCGCCAAGGAACTACGGGAACTAAGTTCCATTCAGCCCGAGATTGCTGAGCACCTGGAGAAAAACGGGACTGAATGGCACTTCATTCCCCCTCGAGCGCCGAATTTTGGAGGTCTCTGGGAGGCCGGTGTAAAGGCTACCAAATTTCACCTGAAGAGGGCAATCGGAGAATTGACCCTTACGTATGAAGAGATGAGTACTCTTTTAGCTCAAGTCGAAGCCTGCCTCAATTCCAGGCCGATGACTGTTGTTAACAGTGAGGATCCTAATGAACCTCTACCGTTAACCCCCGCTCACTTTTTAGTGGGTGAACCACTAGTTAATGCACCAGACATTAGCTATAGTTCAAGCAATATAAATTTATTGTCGAGGTGGCAGCTTGTGCAGAAAACGCTGCAATCTTTCTGGAAACGTTGGTCGGAGGAATACTTGGTTACTCTCATGCAACGGTATAAATGGTCGCGACAGACTCCAGAGCCTAAAATAGGAGACATTGTTTTAATTAAAGAAGATGATCTTCCTCCAGGTCAGTGGTTACTAGGGCGGATATTAGAGAAACATCAGGGTTCAGATCAACTAACCCGGGTAGTCACATTGCGCACCAAAACATCTGTTTTGAAAAGACCAACCTCAAAATTGTGTATTCTTCCTGTTGATGATTAAGTAGATTTAAGAGAGAGATTGAAGCTTGAGAGGGAAACATTGTATAAGATTGTTGTTTAGGTTTAATTTAAGTTCGTGTATGTAACAAAAGGGTTACATGACACTCGTGTTTGTAAGAAATTTTTAGTTTAACATTTTGTTTATTTTATACTTACCATTTAGATATAGGTTACCAACGAATTTTCATGTATTCTTGTACACCATCCACCACTTAGCAGTTTAGTTCAGATTTAGTTATATTTTTAGTTCAAAGTCAAATGTCAAATGTTAGTTAGAAGGACATTCGTCACTAATGTCCTTGGTGGGCGGTATGTTTGAGAACGAAACGCATTACATTGATTGTGGTTCCAAAGTTTGGAACTAGATGGCGTTACGATGCAAATTAGCCCGCGGTGGCGTTTGTTTCCGTAAATTTGTATGGGTGAGATGGACACGATCAAAATATAACCAGCTCAGGATTTGTTACAAGGCGTTTTATTGAATATTACCCTTCGCAAAATCCCTAGACTAGACAGGGGGAGGCCTTTGTTCAGCAGTGGACTTCTTCCGGCTGATGATGATGATGATGATGATTGCTTCACAGATCTATATATTATACAAAAGAAAGTCGTGTTAGGTACACTATTTATAATTCAAGAACGGCTGAACCGATTTGGATGAAAATTGGTGGGGAGGTAGTTTAGGACCAGGAAACGGTCATAGGATACTTTTTATCCCGGGAAAGGTTCCTACGGGATAACGGGAAGACGCGGGTGAAGCCGCGGGGCGCAGCTAGTATTATATAAAAGTCAAAAAGTCAAAATTTCAAAAGTCAAAAGTCAATTTTTATTTATTCAATAGGATATATTGTGATCACTTTAAAACGCCAACTTAAAACAAGCTACGCCTGTTCCAACCTCCTTCCGCCGGCAAAAGGACAGGCAAGAAACGCCCGGCAGGTAACTTTTTTGGCGCGATCACATTGTCAATTTAATTCTTATTACTAATTGATTGAATTGGAGCAAGTTCACTAAAATCGCAAGCTTTTTTTTGCCATCTAATAGTCCGATATTTTTGAATTAGCTTTACTAATAAGATTTCTCTTGTTTGGTTGTGCACATTGGGATATGGGACGTGAATATAGGTTCGGTGGGGTTGGAACAATATTTCAAGCTAATCGCCATCTTTGGAGGAATTGTGTATTTAATTCACTAAATGGGCTCAGTTTCAATTGACGTTGCAAAATTATTTCTACGTTTGAATCATGCAATTCTTTATCACTTACATGGTAACGTTTAACTACAAGTCACCTGATGTTAAATAACGATCTGATCGAAAGTGGCGTCACGCTACACCTAGATTTTTGGATTGAGAACATGGTTTGGTTTTTAGATATAAATAATAATTAAGTATTCGCTTTATTTTAACAGGAAGTGAACGAGGTAGTCCAAAAAGTGTACGGCGGAGAGAAGCCGGTGCCTCTGTGGAACGAGGAGGAAGCCTCCACGTCGGCCCTCGCCAGGATACTGTTCTCTCTTATCATCAGGATCAAAGTGAGTCATTTGAACTCAATATACGTATTTGGATACATTGCAATTGTATTGCTGAGACTCAGGTTTCCTCTCGCTACAGAGAGAGACTCATCATCAGCCTTCCAGCTACTAAACTCGGGCCTTTTTCTCGCACGGAGCTCAAAAGCCATAGATAACCATGCTGGTCCAGTACAAATTGGCCCAGCACGCTACGGTCCTATACCTTCAATGTTGTGGTTTTTTTGACATCGACACCAGTTTCAGTATATTCGTATTTGTTATTCCGACTATAAAGTGATTTGTCATACTTACGCCAGTTTTAATCAAGACGATGTTTTCCTTCCCCGTTTTGGCTATATATGGCAAACTGGGGGACCATTGCACACAAACTCACACATAACTTCTTAAGATTCATTGGTTATTGCATGAATTCAAGCTCGGTATCGAAGACACGTATAGCGAGACAAGCTGCGTACGGATAGCGCGTTCCTGAGTTACGCGTAGTCGGTTACGCGTGTCGTAGAACGTCAATTCCATACTTGCAGTTACGCACACACTCTTGGATTACGCAAACGAGAAGCAATGTACGCGTGGGTGTCGTAGGATACGTTACTACGCGTAACTCAGGAACGTGATATCCGTACGCTGCTTTAGGTTACTCGTTTGCTGAGGTTGTTGTTGTTCCGCAGCGCATCCAGCTGACGGCCACCACGCCCAGCAGCTCGGCGGTGCGGCTGGAGACGGGCGCGGTGGAGTTCGAGCTCTCCAACCGCGTGCAGAACGTGCCGCAGCCCGCCGAGCCGCACGAGCTGCGGCTCTTCGCCAGGGCACAGGTATACTTATTATAGGGCACAGGTATACTTACTAAAGGGCACAGGTAAACTTACTATAGGGCACAGGTATACTTACTAAAGGGTACAGGTAAACTTACTATAGGGCACAGGTATACTTACTATAGGGCACAGGTATACTTACTATAGGGCACAGGTATACTTACTAAAGGGCACAGGTATACTTACTATAGGGCAGAGGTATACTTACTATAGGGCACAGGTATACTTACTAAAGGGCACAGGTATACTTACTATAGGGCATAGGTATACTTACTGTAGTTTGAGCTCTCAAACCGTGTACAGAACGTGCCGCAGCCTGCCGAGCCGCACGAGCTGTGGCTTACTATACAATTGTTCAAATGACCCTTGATTTATTATCTTCCATCGTGCATTCAAGTATATGTTACAGAATAGATTTTGGGATATAATGTTGGCACCATCTACGCAGAACTTTGATTCTTACAACCCATAATATAGCTCCTTAAACAGTTGCATTAATTAGCTAAAATGCAGGACTAGGGTCCCAAAGAAAAGTAAAACAATGTTCTGATAATTTGCGATATTGTCCAGGTGGACGTTAACCTGAGCCTCGGCCAGTTGATCCGCAACGCTATGTTTGAGGAAGCGGAACCAGAATTCCAGCAGTACGCGTTTTTCAATACGCGAATCGGTAAGTTCTGTTCCAATTATATATTTCCAAATAGTTCTACACTCTGTTATTCGCGATTTGTGTTCTTCCCTCTGCGGTTCAGCCCAGTCGTACCCATCAGGGTCCTTAACAATCCTAACCCATAACACATCAGCTATCCATCTTTTTTTTTTTTTTACTATTTACAGGGTAGCGTTTGACCACAAGTCACCTGATGTTAGGTGATGATGTGGCCGAAGGTGGCGCCACGCTACACCTGGACTGGGAACTGGCTCTCAAGTGAGGCTGCCGGAACACACCGATAGGTGCTTGGCGACAGATTCTTAACAAGAGGGTGGTAGCTAGCCAGGCGAGTACTAGAAAATACCCTACCACCAAGCAAAAATCATCTATTGATAGACTAGCTGACCCGCGTCTTTCCGTTATCCTGCAGGAATCTTTTTCCGGGATAAAAGTGTGTTAATCCGGGTATAAGCTATCTCCTCTCCAAATTTCACTTAAATCCGTTCAGTAGTTTTGATTTTGATGGAGTAACAAACATCCATCCATCCATCCTCACAAACTTTCACGTTTATAATATTGGTAGGATACCTCAAGGACTGCAATAAATTCCGTTTTGTGAACACCGTCCTGCACTGACGTACTTGTACGTCCCCCTTGCAGCGATGCGCAACGCGTTCCAAGAGGAGATGGTGTGCGGCGAGGACAAGGAGGTGGTGCTGATCACCCTGAAGCGGCCGCTGGTGTACATCCAGCCGGTGGCGGTGGACAAGGCCATCCTCGTGTGGCTCAACTACAAGAACGCGTACGAGTACTGGAACGAGAAGCGGCTCAACCTCAACAAGGAGGTGCTCACCGCCACGCAGCAGGTCTTCGAGAAGGTAACTGGATCATCATCATCATCGTCATCAGCTGGAAGAAGTCCACTGCTGAACATAGGCCTCCCCCTTTAAACGCCACCATGAACGGCTTTTAGCCATTTGCTTCCATCGGCTCTCTCCGAATCTTACAATGTCGGTAACTGGATATAAATAGACAATAGAATACCCTACCCACCAAGTTATGATTTCATCGCGATGTTTTCCTCCACCGCTCATTGCAATATTACGACGAGCTACGGGTCGCAAGAGTCTTTCAGCTGCAGTTCTTAGTACACTGAGAGCTGATGGTATTTGTTAAGGCTGTACAACTTAGCCGGCTACAAAAGGTTAGCTAATTTAACTAGCTAGCTGGCTGGCTGGCTTGACTAATTTAACCGGTTATCCGAATTAGCTTGGCTAATTAGCTGGCGACTTATCGGTTAATCTAGCTTAGCTCAGCTAATTCACTAACTGGCTAAATGTTAACTGTTTTTAGGTTCAACTGACGTCCCAGATAACGACGCCTCATTTAAGCACGCTCTTCCTGCAACTGAACGTGGACGATATAGGGATCTGCCTGCCGCTCAATCAGCCACCTATGGTATGTTGTGTAATCAATTCTCTTTAAAACTGGTCAATTTAACTGGAAATCACACACTACTAAATGTATGTGCTCCTTTCTCCCGCACATTTGTAAAATGTGCAACGAACTTCCTTTACAAGTCTATGCAGTGCTATAAAATGCAGTCTTTTGAGGATGGGTGTGAAAGAATTGTTAAAGGTTGACAAAGCCTAGCACAGATTTGGAATAGGCGTCCCTAGTGTTGCAAATGTGACCTCTTACCATGAGGCCTGTTTGATTGTTACTCTATTACCACAACAATGAAAAATATAGTACTGTATACGTGCCAGCATTAGATAGCCCTTTTTGCCTTTTTTGCTGTGATCATTTAAGCACGTATATTTTATGGGTTGCCATTTGTGTTAAAAAGTAAATAATAACTGCTGACGTTATCACGGATATCGACCCCCTCCCCCCCACTTCCCATGTCATCAAAAATAAGCAAAGCAAAGACCTCACCACCCGCCTCAAGCGCTGACGTAATACCTGAATGGCTCCTAATGAGGTCACAGATTGGTAAGGGCCATGTAAGCATGATTGGCTGCGCGCAGGCGGGCTGGGGCCGCTGCGGGCTGGAGGCGGAGTCCCGCGGCGCCGTGGTGGTGACCCTGGAGAGCACCAGCATCAGCGCCTGCTCGTCGGGCGCGCTGGTCTCCAAGGGCCGGTTCGTGGGGCTGTGCCTGCGGTTCGCGGACGACTTCGAGACGTCGCTGGATGACTGGAAGCCCAACCCGGACGAGGCCGCCGTCAACGTGTGCTGCGTCTCCGAGGGCACCTACGAGGTCTGCAGCCGCACCACCGCCGCCAAGCACAGCGGTCAGTGCACGGGAACTCTTCTCTATCTCTGTAATGCCTTCTTGTCTGCCAATGTCGACCGACATGGCGCAATGGCATTGGGACACTTGAGAGCTACTTCCAAATCCTGGTGTCCACATCGACACTTTACATTACCTGTGATCAAACGCTACCCTGTAAATAGTAAAAATAAAAGGGAAAACTACCGCCTAAAAAAACTACAAATATTTGATCAATGTCTGCATGTTGTAGATCCCCGATCCATGTAGATTTAAATTAAAGTTACACATAGCTGTAAGTAACGATTGTGTCGGCATTATTATTACCATAAAATATTGCTTTGCTTATAGTTGAAATACGAGGTAGCTATTGACCACAAGTCACCTGATATAAAGTGACAATGTGGTCAAAGGTACACTTGGGCTTGGAACTGGCTCTCAAGTAAGGCTGTCAGAACACTCCTATAAGTTCTCGGCGACAAATTCTTCCCCTGAGAGTTGCTAGCCAGGCAAGCACTAGAAAATGAAATAAATATCGATCATAGTTTCTTATGAACTCTTTCTGTTCTAGAAAATGCCAAGTGGTTCCTCAACGTGTCGTGGCAGATGGAAGGCGTCGACATTCATTTAGACGTGAACGTCGGGAAACAACTGTCGGCGTTAGGGCACACTCTTACGATGCTCACCGGTAATATATTGCAATTTTTGTATTTAATTCAATACTTGGAAGAATTTCAGGCTTTATTGCTGCTGTTCTTAGGGCGCCTTATCAACAGAACCCCTTTCATATCACTTTAGTATCTGTCTGTCCGTCTCTCGAAGCTTATTGTCTTTACCAAAGCGTCGCTATCATTACGTTATCCTTGCGAATGACTACACTATTTCAATTAGGTTATATATAAATATTCTCTCTGCTTATTTTATCATAGCAATATCTAAATGTGACACTTTGAAACAGGTTTTGAAGAAGAAGACCCTTTGAAAATTGACTACGAAAGCGATTTGGACGATGAAGCCGACAACAGCAAAGATTCACAGGTAATTCCGAGATGGTGTTGCGAATTACTACTTCTAATTTATATGTACTCTTGATTTCATTGACTGTATGATTAATTATGTTTAAATAATAAATAGCCTATGATGTCCATCTTCATGATGTTCATAATGATCTTAACCATACCTATCTATTGTAACATTGCAGGTCGGTTGTCTAAAGCTGGCACATACAACGTATTGACACTTTTGTGAAAGCGCTCGCACTAGATAACATATTATGATGCATCATAAAAATGCTCTTTGTCTCTCTCGCACGCGGTCAAAGCTTATGAGCGTGACTGAGATTGTTATAGTTTTATTTTTACTACTGTATAATTAAATGGCTTCGACGCCAGCTTTAGATAATCGACCTGCAACGTCACGTCAAATGCAGTTAATAAAAACGTACATCTAATCAAATCCTGTTTACCATGTACCAGGAGAGCATAATCCTCCGTCGCAAGTACACGGACCACCTGCCCGCGTTCGTGTTCGACCCCAGCATCGACGCCAAGAAGCGGTCCAAGCTCATAGAGAAGGAGATGAACGAGCAGGCCAAGATCATCAACGACCTGCGCACCCTCGGCGCTAGCCACTCCACCGTGGAGTACGAGATGCGGCGCCTGCACGACCTGGAGGCGCTGGTCTTCAAGGACTTCAGGAGGTAATTAAAAGGGTATTACACCCATTTAAAAGTGTCTCAATTAGAAATTATAGTACTAGTGAACCACTAAAAAATTCACAAACTTTTTTATTCAATCGTTATGAGCCATAAAATGTATTTAAATTTTGCATTTTCGAATTTCGCGCGTAATTTGACGAAAGCGCTAGTCGCAGTAGTCGCCATATTGCTCTGTGGTCATGACGTCAGTCGGCTATGTAAACAAATGCAGTGACGTTTTGTATGTTATTAATGTTAGTTGTTTATTTACATAGCCGTATGAGTAATAACATGGCGACTGCTATTTGAATGGTGTCAATGGGATTTTCAAACAGATTAAAAATATTGAAACTTTTGAATTCAATTTTAAAATTTAGTTTGCTTTTTTATGAACTAAAACTATCGATTTCCGACTGCTTTTTTCCTAAGCTATCTCAATAATATGTTTTTAGAATTTTTCACAAATACTGTAAAATACCCTACTGAAGAAGTGGAGCAGGCTGAATGTTACTTTTATTTGACTACGATGACCCGGTGAATTTCTTATCACCTGGCAAAATGCATACAAAATTACCAATTGTTCCTTTGGGTTTTGCCTTTATTTTAACTACTCTTTTATTAAAGCCAACAAAACAAAAAACAAATCGTTGAAGCTGTTTTTTAAGGTTCCGTACCTCAGAAGGAAAAACGGGACCCTATTCTCTTTGTTGTCCGTGTGTCTGTCTGTCAGTCTGTCAAGACCCTTTTTCTCAACAACGCGTTGAGGTATCAAGTTGAAATGTATCTCAAATACTCGACTCTAGGGTCTCTTTCAGCTGTGAAAAAATCATAGTAAGTCAACGCGATCACAATATATGACCGTTTATGTTGCATGTTTTGGGATTTTACAAGGGAATCAAAACCTGTAAGGTACATTTCCCTTGACACGGTCAAGGACAAGGTCTTACAGCACATGTAAAGGGCAAAGTCCGTAAATGCACAGTTTAATAACAAAACAAAATACAAGTTTTTACAGGACCGTCGGTGCGCGAATTCAATTCGCAATTAACCGTATTTTTTATGTGTTGGCGTGGGCATGTGAATGGCTAGAAGGGCGTGTTCTCCACCATCATTAAAGCAGTAGTATATTGGAGATACCATTAAACAATTGGTTGTGCGTCATTAGGGATATGCTTCAGAAGCTGCGTCGACAGAGCGTCCGCGCTAGCTCCATCACCAAAGGCAAGCTGGGGCTCGGCTCCAGCCGCAGCCGTTCCTGCATCGTGCGAGAACCCGCCGAGAGGTCAGTAACTACACGTAGTCATACTCTGTTTGAAGTAGGAGACTAGGGGTCACATACCTCCACTTTTACTTTGTATCCAAAGGGTAAAACGGAACTCTCTTACTAAGACTCCGCTGTCCGTCCTTCTGCCACCAGGCTGTATCTCATGAACCGTGAATGTTAGACAGTTGAAATTTTTATAAGTGATGTATTTCTGTTGCCACTATAACAACAAATACTATTAAACAGTATAAAATAAATATTTAAGTGGGGCTCCTATACAACAGACTTGTTTTTTGCCGCACTCCGCGTCTTCCCGTTATCCCGTAGGGTCCACTATAGGAAGACGCGGGTATACCCTAGCTTATAAGCTATTTCCATTCCAGATTTCATCAAAATCCGTTCTGTTGTTTTTGCGTGAAAGAGTAACACTTCACAAACTTTTACATCTATAACATTAGTAGGATAAGTTCTGACACCGAACTGTCAACGAATCGTAGCACACCTATATCTCTTACCAGCTGCGCCCCGCGGTTTCACCCGCGTCTTCCCGCTACCCCGTAGGAACCTTTTCCGGGATATGATGTTGCCTATGTTCAGGGTGTTATCCAGGGTGTAAGCTATCTATATTCCAAATTTCATCCAGATCCGTTTAGTAGCTTTTGCGTGAAAGAGTAACAAACATACATATTTTTTTTTTATATATGACAGGGTAGCGTTTGACCACAAGTCACCTGATGTTAAGTGACGATGTGGTCGAAGGTGGCGTCACGCTACACCTGGATTGGGAACTTGCTCTCAAGTGAGGCTGCCGGAACACACCGATAGGTGCTTGGCGTCAGATTCTTAACATGAGGGTGGTAGCTAGCCAGGCGAGTACTAGAAAATACCCTACCACCAAGCTATGGTTTCATCACGATGTTTTCCTTCACTGAAAGCTCAAGCTCATTGTAGGATTCGAACCCATGTCCTACGGATCGCAAGCCGACGTCACAACCACTGAGCCATCATCGCCATACATCCATGCTTACAAACTTTCACGTTCACGTTTATAATATTATAGTAGGAAGTAGAACGTAACCTTGTACCGTTTACCCTTGCCAGCGTGTCGGCGGAGCCCCCCCCGGGCATATCGGCGGGCGAGTCCGGCGAGACGCTGCTGCTGGCGGAGGAGGACCCGCGCCTCGCCGACATCATCGAGGGCGGCAGCTGGAGCTCCATGGAGAGCGAGCCCAGGCCCGGTGAGGGGAACACATCACTACTTCATCCATTGACTACTTGATGAGCTATTCAATCTCATCCCTCCATCACGGTTCTACCCCCTATCATCTCGTCATCGGAACAAAGCTCATCCACACACTATCGAGTCTTGGAAATCCCACACCTTGCGATTTATGCGCTCCTTTCTCCCGCATACTTGCAAAATGTGGAATGAGCTCTCTTCTATGTATTTTTACATTTTGTATGTGAATAATTATGACCACTAGATATATTGAACTCATGTTTTTTGCCTTGCAACGATCGACTGAACTAATAGCCGAGATCGACTAGTCGATCGCGATCTACCGGTTGGCATCCATGCTCTATAACATAAAATAATGTCGCCAGCGTCGTCCCCGGCGGGCCCGTCCCGCTCGGCGTCGTGGCGCGGGCCGCACGGGCGCGGCGTCAGGTTCCAGGGCGGGGGCGCGGCGGGGGCGGGGGGTGGCGGCTCCCTGCCCGCGGCCGCGGACCCCTGGCCAGAGGACCTGCACCTCGTGCAGCTGCGCAGGAAGCCGGACCACAGGTAACTCATCACGTCATGTCACTTACCACTAAGGGCTGGTTTTTTGATCTGTAGTCAAAGTTATCTACAGTTAAAAATATATGAAAAAATGGCAGATGGTTAAATTTTCCGTTCGTTTCAAACTATAATTTATATTGACTACAGAGCCATGAAACGGCATTTTAAATGTAAAATAACTTCTGAGTACGGGCAAGTCGTTCGCTTGTTGAAAAACGTCCCCCTTGCTTATTAAGTTCAATGCCACCTAGAATTTTGAACTTTGACAGTTCAAAATCCTGTACGGCAATGCACTGCGCTCGTCACCATGTGATATCAGATGATCAATGTCATGTCCTGTAGTGTCACTGGAAACGTTGCTCTTCAATCCATAACACAGTAATGTTTTGCTCACTACTGCTTAGTGCTTGAATTTTTGGCAAAGGTGTACCTGCTTCGTAAGTTTCTGATGCTCATGCAGAATAATTTATTATGATGAATGATTTACTGTCAACTCTACAGTCGAACGGTTCAAAAAAGACCCTGCTCAGTATCGAATGTATTGGATAATAGCTAGTCGGTAGTTTTATTTCACTACTAGATGAAGGTTCCTAAATATTTCGACTGTACGCAGTCCTATATTAATACCTGTATCCCCCTCTTTCTCATATCTAGTTCTATCTCATTCCCTCCGAACTTTCAGTTCAATATAAAACTCTCACGCTCCGGTCTATTTGAAAAACTCCTCCACAGTTCAACAAAAACAAAACACCATAAAACTCCTACTATTCCCAGTAAAGTCTCATACGAATCGGTTGCAGCATATCATCGGAAGGCGCGAGCTCGGACGGCAAGCCCGGCAGCTGCAAGGGCAAGACCGCGGAGCCCAACATCGACTTCGAGCTCGACGTGAAGGTTTACATCAACAGCGGCAAGTGCGTGCTGCACACCAAGGAGCCGAACAGGGAGGACGATATGAAGATGTAAGCTTTGACTACTACTGTGCTCTATAAAAAACTTTAAAAGAAAGCTATTTCTTCATTCATTGATCACGAACCGATGCTCGTTTTGTTTTTTTTTTTTTTTTTTTATTGCTAATAGGTGTGCGTTTGACCGCCATCCCGCCTGTTGCCAAGCGATGATGCGGTCGACGGTGTAGCACGCACACCCAGAAGGTACCTGTTCACTCTTGCCTTGAAGATCCCCAAATTATAGCGATCGGGAAAAACAGACTCTGGCAAGGAGTTCCACGCCTTGGCGGTACGCATGATGAAGGTAGAAGCAAAACGCTTCGTGCGAATCGGTGGAATCTCCACCATGTACCGATGGCGTCTGGCCGTTTGTCTTGATGTCCGATGATGGAATGGGGATGGAGGAATTAAGTTGAATAATTATATTAATAATTATAATATTTTATGTAATAAAGTGGCATACAAGCGGAGAGATGGTAAGCGGTCACTGTCGCCTATTTGCAACATTACCGGCGTTACCGACGACGTCTGCTTGCGACTCGGTGTTTTGCTTCGAAACTGGCTGGGACTTTCAATGAAAAAAAATATTGGTTAAAACCAAGCGATAACCACTAGAAAATGCTCTTCTATCAGGCTACGGTTTCATTGCGATGGTTTTTTTCACTGAAAGTTCGAGCATGTAATATAGCAACCGCCCTCCTGTTAGGAATCTGTCGCCAAAGTCCTATCGGTGTGTTCTGACAACCTTATTTCAGAGCCAGTTTCTAGTCCAGGCGTACTTTCGAAGACATCATCACTTAATATCGGGTGACTTGTGGTCAAACGCTACCATGTAAATAGTAAAAAAAAAAACGCTTCCCTGTTAGATGTAAAGAACACAGTTGAACAGTCCGTACTTTTAGCCTCCGTCTATAATGTTTGTCTTCGTCCCATCGTCCCTTGTAGCAGCGGGTCCCGCACGCGAGTGGGGCGGTCTGCGTCGGGAGGTCTGGCAGAGACGGGCTCGGGGGCGGGGGCGGCGGGGGTGGGGGCGGGCGGAGGCTCGCCCACCGCGCGCCGCAAGCCGCCGCACCCGCGCCACCTTCCCGTGCTAGACCTCACCGTCTTCAGGGTGCCAGGGTTGGACCTTAAGGTCAGTTGTCAATTAAATTTAAGGCAGAGCAATAATGACTAAAACTCCCGTTTTTTTTTCCTTAATTTTTGTACCGTGAGTGTTGTTGTTTGCAAATAAACGTAAATTCTATTCTATTCTTCTATTTTTAAAAGAAGTCGGACTTGTCCAAGGGCGAAGAGTGCAAGATCGACTGTACCTAGATTATTTCTGCACCTTGATTTGGCATAACATCTGTCAACTACAAGCCTAGCCTACAATTGGTCGAAATCATAGATAAAAAAAATATTTCTTCCATCATTGGTCTAAAACCACTCTTTGACAAATGGCAACAACAGCTCTAATTTAACACGACGTCGTATACAAAGTACAGTCGCTTAGAGCGCCATCTACAAACAGCTTTGTGTGTGGCTCCCCGTTGTATCTTACTGTTACATTTTCACATCACTTTAAAGAAATAACGGAATTGCAAACTGAACCAAATTCTAAACAAGTGAGACATGTCCTGGGGCAGGTGCACTACGAGTCGAAGACCCTCCCGGACGGGTCCCCCTCCCCCCCCGGCGCGCCGGCCCTGTGCGCCCGCAAGGCGGCCAGCAAGAAGGCGGCGCTGTTCGCGTGGATCACGCTGCAGAGCATCCCCGAGGAGACCATCATCAGCCCGCACATCCTGGAGTTCCTGGAGCAGACCCTCGAGCCCATACCCACCAAGGCGTCCTTCACCACGCACACGCCCGGTTAGTTTAGCTTGCACTTGCGAAGTAATAATTATAATGTGACACTGTAACAAAACACGATGATACACTTTATTGTATACCAGCTGCGCTCCGCGGTTTCACTCGCGTCTTCCCGTTATCTCGCAAGAACCATTTTCCAGGATATTAAGTATCCTATGTGTTAATCATGGGTATAAGTTATCTCCATACCAAATTTCATCCATATCCATTCAGTAGTTTTTCGTAAAAGAGTACCAAAATAGCAGAGCCTTTCGATCTAGCTATCTCGCTGCAAACTTCGACCTAAAAAAGTTCTTCGTTCCTTGCTCGACAGACTAAAAAGGAACACCAAATGCAGTACGACAAGTAGTGCTAACCCCTATGCGCATGGCAAGACCGAACATATCGTTCTTCTTTTGTTTTTGAGGATATTCTGGTCCTCAGTAGTAAGGTATTATCACGAACATACATGGGACGGCCGAGTGGCCGTCGCCCGGTCAGCTGTCCCAGGTATCGTTGGAAAGACGAAGACGAAGTCACAAAAGAATTGCGCGAGCTCCAGGTGGAGGACTGGCAGGACAAGGAAGAGAAGTGGCGTCTCTTGTTATCGGAGGCCAAGACTCACTTTGGGTTAAGCTATCTCAGTTAGTTAGTAGTAAGGTCCCCGGTTGCCCTTGCAGAGGCGGAGAGCGGCTCGCGGTCTCGGTCGGCGGAGGGCGCGTCGTATGGCCAGTACGTGTACGCGTCGTTCCCGGTGGACGTGATCGTGCACTTCCACATGCAGCCCAGCACCTTCCGCTTCAGCTGCCTGCCCGCCTCGCGCGTCGAGTGCCTGCTGCAGCTGCCCAGCCTGCAGATCGTGTTCAGCTCCAAGCGCGCCTCGGACGAGTAAGTGAACCCCACATGTAGCCCAGCACCTTCCGCTTCAGCTGCCTGCCCGCCTCGCGCGTCGAGTGCCTGCTGCAGCTGCCCAGCCTGCAGATCGTGTTCAGCTCCAAGCGCGCCTCGGACGAGTAAGTGAACCCCACATGCAGCCCAGCACCTTCCGCTTCAGCTGCCTGCCCGCCTCGCGCGTCGAGTGCCTGCTGCAGCTGCCCAGCCTGCAGATCGTGTTCAGCTCCAAGCGCGCCTCGGACGAGTAAGTGAACCCCACATGTAGCCCAGCACCTTCCGCTTCAGCTGCCTGCCCGCCTCGCGCGTCGAGTGCCTGCTGCAGCTGCCCAGCCTGCAGATCGTGTTCAGCTCCAAGCGCGCCTCGGACGAGTAAGTGAACCCCACATGTAGCCCAGCACCTTCCGCTTCAGCTGCCTGCCCGCCTCGCGCGTCGAGTGCCTGCTGCAGCTGCCCAGCCTGCAGATCGTGTTCAGCTCCAAGCGCGCCTCGGACGAGTAAGTGAACCCCACATGTAGCCCAGCACCTTCCGCTTCAGCTGCCTGCCCGCCTCGCGCGTCGAGTGCCTGCTGCAGCTGCCCAGCCTGCAGATCGTGTTCAGCTCCAAGCGCGCCTCGGACGAGTAAGTGAACCCCACATGCAGCCCAGCACCTTCCGCTTCAGCTGCCTGCCCGCCTCGCGCGTCGAGTGCCTGCTGCAGCTGCCCAGCCTGCAGATCGTGTTCAGCTCCAAGCGCGCCTCGGACGAGTAAGTGAACCCCACATGCAGCCCAGCACCTTCCGCTTCAGCTGCCTGCCCGCCTCGCGCGTCGAGTGCCTGCTGCAGCTGCCCAGCCTGCAGATCGTGTTCAGCTCCAAGCGCGCCTCGGACGAGTGAGTGCACCCCCACATGCAGCCCAGCACCTTCCGCTTCAGCTGCCTGCCCGCCTCGCGCGTCGAGTGCCTGCTGCAGCTGCCCAGCCTGCAGATCGTGTTCAGCTCCAAGCGCGCCTCGGACGAGTGAGTGCACCCCCACATGCAGCCCAGCACCTTCCGCTTCAGCTGCCTGCCCGCCTCGCGCGTCGAGTGCCTGCTGCAGCTGCCCAGCCTGCAGATCGTGTTCAGCTCCAAGCGCGCCTCGGACGAGTGAGTGCACCCCCACATGCAGCCCAGCACCTTCCGCTTCAGCTGCCTGCCCGCCTCGCGCGTCGAGTGCCTGCTGCAGCTGCCCAGCCTGCAGATCGTGTTCAGCTCCAAGCGCGCCTCGGACGAGTAAGTGCACCCCCACATGCAGCCCAGCACCTTCCGCTTCAGCTGCCTGCCCGCCTCGCGCGTCGAGTGCCTGCTGCAGCTGCCCAGCCTGCAGATCGTGTTCAGCTCCCAGCGCGCCTCGGACGAGTGAGTGCACCCCCACATGCAGCCCAGCACCTTCCGCTTCAGCTGCCTGCCCGCCTCGCGCGTCGAGTGCCTGCTGCAGCTGCCCAGCCTGCAGATCGTGTTCAGCTCCAAGCGCGCCTCGGACGAGTGAGTGCACCCCCACATGCAGCCCAGCACCTTCCGCTTCAGCTGCCTGCCCGCCTCGCGCGTCGAGTGCCTGCTGCAGCTGCCCAGCCTGCAGATCGTGTTCAGCTCCAAGCGCGCCTCGGACGAGTGAGTGCACCCCCACATGCAGCCCAGCACCTTCCGCTTCAGCTGCCTGCCCGCCTCGCGCGTCGAGTGCCTGCTGCAGCTGCCCAGCCTGCAGATCGTGTTCAGCTCCAAGCGCGCCTCGGACGAGTGAGTGCACCCCCACATGCAGCCCAGCACCTTCCGCTTCCGCTGCAGAGACACACATACTCACACACACACATTTTCACTTTAAATTAGCATTTTTAGTGTATTCCTGCTTTGGTATTATCTTTATTACAAAATTATTTCTATTGTTTAATTGGAACGCCGTTGGATTACCTAAGTTAATAAAGAAGTACTCTCGGAATGAATCTGGGCATAAATCGTTCAGAATAGAGAGGAGTGGCACTCTCTAGTTTCGGAGGCCAGGGCACTTTGGATCGCTGAGCCATCGGAGTTAGTTAGTAATCCATCATTTCCCTGCTCAACCAGAGAGATGGCGGAGCCGGCGGTGGCGATGGGCGGGCTCAGCGTGACGGGCTGCCTGGCCGACTTCTCGGTGAACATGTTCCACCCGTACGGCGGCAAGAAGTCCAGCCTCAAGGAGGCGCAGTGGTCGCCGCTCTCAGACACGGAGCGGAAGGACTCGCTCAGCATCAACGTGGAGTTCGTCAAGTTCCACCTGTCGCGCTCCAGGAAGCTCGACTTCCAGACCGACCAGGACCAGTCCAAGGCGACCGTCAGGTTCTCCAGTAAGTATGGAGCAAAGCGATGAGGTCGCAATCTTAATTTTAAAATGAATATATGGCGGCATGCTTTTGAGAACGCGCCTAACACATAATAACATGTGTTGGGAGTTAGATTGACCAAGTCATGATGGGGAGGACGATCTGTCTTATTTTAAAAGCTTATTACAAAGTACTAGTTTATTTAGATGATGATATAAAAGTTTGGGATTGTAGAACTTCAATTCAATCAGTTATGAGATAATTTTATATTTATGCTCGCGCCTAAAACATTGCCTGTCGGGCGTTCTTGAAGGTTAGAACAGGCGGAATTTGACGTTTAAAAGTGATCAGATGTATTAAATATTTAAACTAGATTTATGTAGCTACTTACGTACTCGCGCAGCGATCGTGGACGTGGGCAGCGCGTCGTTCAAGTACGACATGCGGCGGCTCGGCGAGATCCTCGCCTTCCCGCGCGCCTGGTACCGCCGCACCATCGTGCGCCGCATGTTCCTCGGCGACCTCAGCCTGCACCACGACACGCACGCACGGTAACTACTGGAGCGTGCACTTGTACTACAGCTAGCTGCGCCTGGTACCGCCGCATGTTCCTCGGCGACCTCAGCCTGCACCACGACACGCACGCACGGTAACTACTGGAGCGTGCACTTGTACTACAGCTAGCTGCGCCTGGTACCGCCGCATGTTCCTCGGCGACCTCAGCCTGCACCACGACACGCACGCACGGTAACTACTGGAGCGTGCACTTGTACTACAGCTAGCTGCGCCTGGTACCGCCGCATGTTCCTCGGCGACCTCAGCCTGCACCACGACACGCACGCACGGTAACTACTGGAGCGTGCACTTGTACTACAGCTAGCTGCGCCTGGTACCGCCGCATGTTCCTCGGCGACCTCAGCCTGCACCACGACACGCACGCACGGTAACTACTGGAGCGTGCACTTGTACTACAGCTAGCTGCGCCTGGTACCGCCGCATGTTCCTCGGCGACCTCAGCCTGCACCACGACACGCACGCACGGTAACTACTGGAGCGTGCACTTGTACTACAGCTAGCTGCGCCTGGTACTGCCATACGTTTTTGAAGCTTAGTGGTTTCAGCGGAGATGTGCTAGGCCCCAAGGCATTGGCGAAACCCCTTCGGAAAGAGATAGAAATCACATTCATACAGAAATCTAAGCATTACGGGGGTTTTCATCCGAGTTACAAAGGTTGCAACCTTGCAACCTTTTTAGCGATCAATTATGGCAACGGCCACGTATTTAATATCGGAAGGTAGCTCAAGTAATCGCAGTCTTACAATATTGTTGTTGTTTCCAGAAATCCAACCAACACCGTGCCTGTTTCACCGGTGTTGCCACAGAGAGAGAAAACGAAGACTGTTGAACCTCAAAAACCAAAAGGTACTGCAATACATTTGTCACTTATAAACTTGCAGACTTGTAGATGCCTTCCCTTAAAACTTTATCAATCGAATTAAATAATCTTTCAGTGTATAGACGGTTCAACGCAAATGCCAAGTCATTTACTGTCCGATTGATAATTCCCGTGTGAAGCGATCAGATTCGTATACACCTATGTGTGTGCACGGAAAATATAAATACGATTCAAATGCGAATAATTCCCAAGAAACGTAGATTTGTGTTTTAGTTAGGATCCATTTTCTTATAGTCTCTTTTTCTTCTTCTTCTTGCCCTGGTCCCATCTATTTGGGGTCGGCGCAGCATGTATTCTTCTTCCACTCTCCCCTATCAGCCGTCATCGCTTCATTCACTCCCCTTTCATTCATATCAACCCTCACACAATCCACCCATCTTTTCTTTGGTCTTCCTCTTCTCTTCCATTTTCTTATAGTCTATTCATACTATTATCTATGATGTTATACCTCTCAGTCTCATTGGCTGTAGACGCCCTTCCCGCTACCGGCAAGGTTGTCGTTAGCCAATAGGCCACCATGTTCTACCACCTATCCTGGTCTAACACTACATGTATCCCATGCAGACAGCAAGGAGGCCAGCCCTGTGATGGGCGCGGCGTGGGAGACGCTGGTGCTGTTCGCGGTCAACTTCACCAAGCTCAACGTGCACATGAACATGGGCAACGTTATGGGGAACGTCAGGTCAGTGCTGCTAGTCTATATGTAGTGATGGTGTACGCTCACTAATGTGGCTAACTAAGTTAGAGTATGATCGTCACAATCAGGTCTAACTTGTCGTCAAAGGCTACCTTATAAAAAGAAAATGAGTATAGACGAGTTTCGGGAAATGAAGAGTGACTCTCGAGTTTGGGGGAATATCAATCCTGATAAAGTTAGATTTTAGGAATCACTTGTTTTGAATGTATGTCTTTGACAGTGAAGAATTAAAACGGATTTTCTCGAAAAGTTAAGTTTCACATCACAATAGGAATATTTCCCTCAAAGTAATCTACGAAGTTCTACAAGCAGAGTATGTCTGTTGTTTTTATTTTTCATGTCAAATTTATATCATGTCACATGTGTAATTTTTCAAAACATCTATTTTGCTTCATTACTTCTGTCAATTTGTGCGTATTTTGCTGCGGATGCTGCTGTGCCCTTGAGTAAAAAAAAGTGTAAGCGAAATTATACGGGCGGGGACCGGGAACCGAATTCTGTGAACCACCCTTCGGCAACCACTCCCGTATATTGATCAATGTGTCTGCTGCTCCCAGCTGGCAGAGCAAGGACTTCAACTGCACAGGGCGGCTCAGCATCGGCAGCACGGGCCACCGCAACATGCTGGTCGGCGTCGCGCTCGCCAGCTCCGAGCTGGACGCCAGGGGCGGCATCGTGGGCGGCGCCATCTCACTCTCCTCCATCGACACCTACGGTACCTGCCTCGTTCAACGAGTTCAATGACGTCACTGTTCAATCGTAGCTGCTCTCGTTTTGAATAACATCTTTACCTTTTCAAAATAGGAGTGAAAAGAGTTCTTAAGGGTTGGCAGCGTATCGGCAACGCTCCTGGTGATGCAAATGTCCATAGGTCTGCTTTCTATCAGGCGGGCTATCTGCTTGATTGCCAGTTCCCAGTTCAGGTGTAGCTTGGCGCCATCTTCGACCAAATGGTCACTTAACATCAGGTGACTTGTGGTCAAACGCTACCCTGTAAGAAGTAAAATGCACAAAAACGTTTCGTGTCCGTACTCGCGTCAGAAACCAAAGAAACTCGACGTAACAGTGAACATTGCATGACTGCAGTGCACATCGAGGAGGAGCCGGGCTGCAACCCGGGGCACGTGTGCGGCGTGCGGCTGGCGGCGCTGGAGCTGCGCCTCGAGTACATGGGCACCCCGGTGCTGCTGGCGCGGGTGTCGCGCCTGCAGGCCGCGCTGCGGGACGAGTGGCTGGCGAGGAGCAGGACCACGCCCAGCCAGCTGCACAAGCCTACTGCCAGGTGAGGCGCTGCGGGACGAGTGGCTGGCGAGGAGCAGGACCACGCCCAGCCAGCTGCACAAGCCTACTGCCAGGTGAGGCGCTGCGGGACGAGTGGCTGGCGAGGAGCAGGACCACGCCCAGCCAGCTGCACAAGCCTACTGCCAGGTGAGGCGCTGCGGGACGAGTGGCTGGCGAGGAGCAGGACCACGCCCAGCCAGCTGCACAAGCCTACTGCCAGGTGAGGCGCTGCGGGACGAGTGGCTGGCGAGGAGCAGGACCACGCCCAGCCAGCTGCACAAGCCTACTGCCAGGTGAGACGGCTGCAACCTAACATTTCTGTCACACGCGCGGTATTAGGATTGGCCTTGAGAACATAAGCCGGGACTTCCTGCTCTAGGGCAGTAAAGTAAGTATGTAATGACATCACTACATTGTTTTAGAATTTTTCTATAGATATTTTAAGCAGTTGACCGAAATGTTTCATGTGACTATCGTATAAAGTGAAGGCATTCACCAAAATTTTAAAAAAACTTGGCGTATCATGAACAGAAAAACGGCACGTCAGCGACTCCAATCCAACTAACGCCAAACACTTCTGCACTAAATGTGTACGAGCCTACCGTTCACGTATTGCTCTCGTACTACGCGCGTCTATCGATATGCTTACTTTACGACTCCGTGTGCGGAGGGGGGTACTTTGCGATATACAACACCAGTCTAGCCCCTAACGTATAACAATTCTTGTTGTAACAATCTACTGTCTCCCCATCTACCAGGCCGGCGATAATCCTGACACACGGCAAGCTGAGCTGGCACCAGCTGCAGATCCTGATGAGCCGCAGCACCACGCCGGACCTGCTGAAGATGCAGCTGAAGCTCGAGGAGTTCTTCACGCAGCAGTTCAAGTCCAGCAAGCGGGTCTTCAGCTCGCTGCACCCCAACTATACCAACTCGAGGCGGGATCGGAGAGAGCGTAAGTGTTCTGATAATAATATAAAGTCCAATTTTGGTATCTTTAAATTTCTAAAAATTGGTCCTTCGAGCCGTTTAAAATAATTGACATAATAATGCTGGTTTAAAAACCAGCGCTGGTCTTCCGTTGGAACAGTTTGGTGACGCGACGCGTCACGAAGAAGTAAAGTCAGCGACAAAAGTCGCTGAACAATAACGATTTTCTTCGATTTTCTTAACCATCATAAACACCAACCTTCGACCGAATCATCACTTAACTTCAGGTGTATAATTTTATAGTCAAACGCGGGCAGCGTTTTCAGTTATAAGAAATAAATCAAACATTGCTGATCCGGTAACCGAGTTGGTAGTATCCCTGCCTGCGAAGCTAGCGGTCCCGGGTTCGAATCCCGGTAAGGGCAAATATATGTGTGATGAGCACGAATATTTGTACCTGACTCTTCGATATTTCTATCTATATAAGTATTTATTTCTCTATATAAGTATGTATATTGTTGTCTAGTACCCATAACACAAGTTTCGAGCTTAATTTGGGGCTAGCTCAATTTGTGTGCAATTGTCCCTGATATTTATTATTATTATTATTAACCTATACGCATTTGGATAATCCGAGTATGATCAGCTACTTTTGTCGCTGACTGTACCATCAGTACTAAAACATTCAACAAAATGTGAACTAAAAGGTAATAACAAACGCCTGGTTGCTCAGTACTCAGCATGTGTGTCGTATCTCCAGAGGCGTCTCCCCCGGCGGCGCCGCACACGGAGCTCCGGCACCACCGCCACTGGCAGAAGGTGCTGCACCTCATATCTGGTATGCAGCTCAATACGCTGCCTAACCCACTACCCGCCAACGGTATGCGCTTTTTCTTCTTTGAGTTCGCTTTCTCGTTTCAACGATCGTTCGATTTTTTTTTTACTTCTTTTTGTCTTTGGATCCTGGTGTTTTCTGCAAGCTATTCTATTCTTTAACACGTTAATAGTTTACGTTCTATGTTGCACGCTCGTAACTTTCACGCGTTCAATATTTAGGTCACGTCACATGTCACTTAGATTTTGTACATTAAAATTGGTCTATAATGAATGTTTATAAAATCGTTTATTAGGGGTTGTTCATTGATCACGTGAGATCTTAGGTCAATTTAGTAACCCCCTCTCTCTTAATAAAACCTTAATACATATACCGATGGTGGCCGAACGGTAACGCATGCGCCTTACAAGGCGCCGATATCGAGTTAGAATCCTCTTGGCCACGCACCTATGACTTAATTAGAAACATCGTGAGAAAACCGGCGTGTCCAAGAACCCCTACATTCAAGGGGATGCGACATCTACCAAACCGCACTGGGCAAGCGTGGTAGATTACGGTCCATACTCTCTTTATGAGAGAAGGGCAGAGTTCTAGCAGTTGATGATGATGAATAAAGCGTTGAACGAATGGTAATGTGTGAGCAGGCACCGTGCTGGGCGGCACGATGGAGCTGCACGGCACCAACATATCGCTGGCTTGCTTCCACGGGAACAGCTTCAAGGCCAAGTCCTGGGCGCTGTTCAGCCTCAAGGAGCCCTGCATCAGCTTCGCGACCGAGGCGCAGCAGGTCGCTGACGATAACGGTAAGCTCATGACAACTGGTCAACTTCCTTATGTCAAGTTACCACCGAAAAAGGTTAGCGTAATTATGTAGAATTTAAAATCTAGCTGGTTGTGGTTTTTATTGTTTTTAGGATCCTGTATATCCGATGAAATAGGGGAATTTCTAGTGTCTATCTGACCATCTGTCTAAGATTATTTTCTTCGAACGGACTAAACGAAAATAGTTGAGATACGCATGTAAAATGCGACCATAGTCCTATTCAAAAAAATAAGAGAACGGATTTGATTGCTTGTTTGTTCTTAATGAAATTTGGTATGGAGATATTTCGAACCCTGGGAAAGGAAAGGTGCAAACGCGCGGAATATCTAGTAATACTAGACTAGTATACAACATGGTATTGTTCGATCACGTGTTTTTTCTAAACCGTCATCCTTCAACCGCCCGGCGTATCATAGAGTCCAGCTTTCGTTGGTGTTGCCAACAACATGCTAGCACTAGCATAGTGTATGAGGCACGCGGCTGGCGCAGGGTCCCTGCAGGTGCACGTGGTGCAGTCGCTGACGGCGTCGCTGGGCGCGGGCGGCGCCGCGGCCGGCCACCAGTCCATGGCCACCGTGTGCCGCATGACGAGGGCCCTCATCTTCCCGCCGCAGTTCAAGACGCTGCGCGAGTGGTTCCACTACGCCTTCGCGAACAGCGAGATTGACGGTGAGTCTAGCGCTACTACAACATATACGGAACATGTATTTTTTGTGTATTTATATTTAGCCAGTGTCAAGTTTCGATGAACCTATCACCGATGGGGAGGATGGTTCTCGAGCGGCTAGTGCGAACCGGGAGATGCTCTGCATAAAGCCCCCGCTAAGTGGACCGACGATGTTGTAAGGGTTGCGGGGAGCCGATAGATGCAACTGGTTAGTAGCTGTTCATCGTGGCGTTTAAAGAGGGAGGCCTATGTTCAGTAGTGGACATCTTCCGGCTATTGATGATTGATGTATTAATTCTGAATTAGATCGAAAAACTTTTAAGTAATCGAACAGATTTTTTGACTAACGCATGGTTGGTTTCAAGAAACATTTGGTTCTGTCAGTAAACTGAATCGAATCAAAAGATGGAGTATAGTAAGTTCGGTTCTCCCGGCAGCGATCGAGCTGTTCCCGTCGCTGGAGCGCGAGCCGCCTGGCGCGGCGGGCGCGGAGCGCGGCTCGGAGGCGGCGCGCGAGCGCAAGGGCGCGGCGGACAAGCACGTGCGGGAGGTCATCTTCGCGCTGCCCTCGCTGCAGCTGCATCTGCGCACGCAGCAGCTGCAGGCGCGCCACCCGCCCACCCAGCACGGTGAGTGTCGCCACACACACAGCTGCAGGCGCGCCACCCGCCCACCCAGCACGGTGAGTGTCGCCACACACACAGCTGCAGGCGCGCCACCCGCCCACCCAGCACGGTGAGTGTCGCCACACACACAGCTGCAGGCGCGCCACCCGCCCACCCAGCACGGTGAGTGTCGCCACACACACAGCTGCAGGCGCGCCACCCGCCCACCCAGCACGGTGAGTGTCGCCACACACACAGCTGCAGGCGCGCCACCCGCCCACCCAGCACGGTGAGTGTCGCCACACACACAGCTGCAGGCGCGCCACCCGCCCACCCAGCACGGTGAGTGTCGCCACACACACAGCTGCAGGCGCGCCACCCGCCCACCCAGCACGGTGAGTGTCGCCACACACACAGCTGCAGGCGCGCCACCCGCCCACCCAGCACGGTGAGTGTCGCCACACACACAGCTGCAGGCGCGCCACCCGCCCACCCAGCACGGTGAGTGTCGCCACACACACAGCTGCAGGCGCGCCACCCGCCCACCCAGCACGGTGAGTGTCGCCACACACACAGCTGCAGGCGCGCCACCCGCCCACCCAGCACGGTGAGTGTCGCCACACACACAGCTGCAGGCGCGCCACCCGCCCACCCAGCACGGTGAGTGTCGCCACACACACAGCTGCAGGCGCGCCACCCGCCCACCCAGCACGGTGAGTGTCGCCACACACACAGCTGCAGGCGCGCCACCCGCCCACCCAGCACGGTGAGTGTCGCCACACACACAGCTGCAGGCGCGCCACCCGCCCACCCAGCACGGTGAGTGTCGCCACACACACAGCTGCAGGCGCGCCACCCGCCCACCCAGCACGGTGAGTGTCGCCACACACACAGCTGCAGGCGCGCCACCCGCCCACCCAGCACGGTGAGTGTCGCCACACACACAGCTGCAGGCGGCTGCACACACACATACACACACACACACATCATTGTGTACTTACTAACGAAAAGGACCGCGCCTAGCCTAGTATCATTTTTTGACGTGACAACGTCTTATAATTCGATAGAGCCGGCTGCACGCACGAAAAAACATGACTCATGCGGCGTTACCTCGCTCTGAAGCGTGACTCATGTGGCGTTACCTCGCTCTGAGGCGTTCCATGTAAGGCTTGAAGTGCAAGCGAGAGCGCGGAACGAGCGACAAAGAAGCACAATCGGCCAATCGACGTTGTCACGTTCAACTATCGTCAGTAAACCGACTTTACAGACAACCAATTTTTTTGCTTTATTTTCTGCTAAGAATAACAAACAGAATATAAATGCCGTGCCTGTATACCACGTTCTTACTCCTACCATTACCTGCTTCAGACGAGAAACCGGTAGTGGAGTGCAGCTTCATCACAGAGTTCGAGGATCACATCTTCGTGTCGGTGGACGCGGAGGCGTTCCTGTTCCTGCACGACCTCATCTCCTCCTACATCAAGGAGAAGGACAGAGTGGTGAGCACGCGGCTTAATGCCGACTTATTACTTGTTTTAGCCTAAATTTTGATCATGTTCGTTTTAAACAATCTTTTTTTATTGTTATTTTGTAGGCGAGACTGAACTTTTCAAATGTGACACTACAAGGAATAAAATGTATTAAATATTTAGCATTATAAAAAAACGAATAACTTTATCTTTTTCTTCGAAACATGAGTCGATTTTTTTTACGATGTCTATTAAATTTATGTCTACAACGTAGTCTATAATTGTTATAGTCAAGGACCTGATAAAGAAGACAGTGACAGTGTCGACACTGTCTTCAAATCGTGGATGAGTGAGACACACATTTGTGTGACTTGCCTACTAAGTGTTTGTTCTCGAGTTTTGGTCTTGGATGTGGTTATATAGGAGTTGTAATGCTGTAGTTATTGCATAGTTATTTTTTACACGCACACGATGAATTTGCTTATGTATGTCGCAGATCCCGGTGGGGCGCTGGGCGGAGCCGGCGGGCAAGCTGGGCGAGCGAGCGCCCATCGTGGTGCAGGACTACCGCGACTACCGCTGCATCACGTGGCATCTGGAGCCCACTGTCAGGTGAGGAATGTATACTCACGGGAGGAAGAGAGAGAAAAAAAATAGATTTAATTAGGACATCACACACCTTTAAATTTTACATACAGCGTGAGACAAAAATGTGTTGCTGCTCGGTGTCAAAGTCAAAGTCAAAATTTGTTTTCATATTCATTTATTTGCTTAAAATACGATACAGGACAGGTCTTAATTTAGTCAAAGAGTGAGTACATTATACCCGATAAGGGCGTAGCAAATGGTGTTAGTATTGTTAGTAGAATTGTATGTTATATGTATTCAAATTTAAATGGAATTAATTTCATGCAACATTCATTTTAAAATCAAAACATGTTAAATTCAATATTTTATATTCAATAGTTTATTCAATAGGATACATTGCGATCACTTTAAAACGTCAACTTAAAATTAGCTACGCCTGTTCCAACCTCCTTACGCCGGCAAACGAACAGGCAAGAAACGCTCGGCAGGTAATTTTTTTGGCGCGATCACATTGACAATTTTATTGTGTGTCAAGATATAGGTTCCGACTCAGTACGCGCTGAGTCGGCACCTACCTATATCATGATTTGGTTTGACAACTCTCAAGTGGGGCTGCTAGAACACACCGCACCGGTGCTTGGCGATAGATTCTAATCATAAAGGTGCCACAAGAAAATGCCCTACCACCAAGCAAATAGCAGAAAATCTTCATGTCAAGTACTCTGACCAGATTTTTTATCGTTTTAGTAGAGCTTAGATTTTAACCAGTCCTCTTTTCACCCCCAGATTACTATCGTGGGCTGGTAAGTCCATCGAGCCGTACGGCGTGGACTACATCCTGCAGAAGCTCGGCTTCAGCCACGCGCGCACCACCATCCCCAAGTGGCTGCAGCGCGGCACCCTCGACCCTCTCGACAAACTGCTCTCCCTGGCTCTACTGAGACTCGTCGGCATTGTTCCTCACAAGTGATGGATTGTGGACCTCAAACACCAGCTTATACGGTCCAGTTTTGATTGCGTTTCCGGGCGCTGAAACTACCGTTGTAGTGCTGGATTACGGACTTTAAATACTGAGTTGTACAGTTGAGTTTTGCATTGAACTTCGAACGTGGCACGTGGAAGTTCGGTCACGACAGCGATTGATTTGTATACCTTTGTGACTTTTGGTGCTAGTCAAAAGGCAACTTCTTTGCTGCCCGCTATATTCTTGTCGCAGTATGATGAATACACCAATACAACATAAAATTGACCTTATACCCGATATCCTTTGGGTCGACATTTGATTGTAATATGACTACGCGAACGATATCGAAATGTATACGAATCGAAAAGTTACTAACCATTGCGTAACAATATTATTATTGTTCATGAATGCAGAAACATTCCCTATTTATATTTAACACGAGACGATTGCGTGTCTTCTTAAACGAAATGAAACGGTTATAGAATTGATTGTAATAAAGTGATAATTATACCATCGTAAATAATGTAATATGTAAAATTGAATTCTCGACCGTTTTTGATTGAGATTAGAGAATGTAGACGAATTTTATCTAAATAAATGTGTAGCTAAATTTTTGTAACCTTATTCCTATTCTATAATAACGTAACAGAACGTTTCCTAGATTCGTTAGTATGCACGTCACGGTGTTTAAAACATAGTTTTGAATGATTTAGTGTTGCATAGATTTTGCCACTAAAAATAAAAAAAATATCATTCACCGTCAAATATCATTGTAAAATAATATATTTGATAATTGATAGTAATATAGCTAGCTGTCTTCCGCTGTTATATCGACGTGTGACTCACACATTTTTATTACAGTAAAATATAGCCTCCGATACTCAGGAATAGGGTAGCTTTTTAACTGTGGAAGAATTTTCAAAATCGTATTAGTAGTTCTGGAGATTAACTCCTACACACAAACTATCTTTATATTTTTAGTACTTCTAAATAAGTATTCAAGCTCAGATACCCACCGCTAAGTTTCGAAAATTATACTTTGTCTGAAATAACTGTTCAGATCATAAAATTAACTACCAAAAATACCAGTTACATAATATCGGTTTGTAAGGCTGAAATGAAAATTATTTCACACAAAGAGCGATGGTGACCAAAGAGCACCGATACCGAGTTGGAATCCCTTCTCGGCCTTAGCACCCATGACATATAAGCTCATTTGCCATTACTCAACACGGTGAAGTAAAACATCGTGAGGAAACCCGCATGTTCAAATACCACAACAATAAAGGCATGCGACATCTACCAACCCACACAGGGCAGCGTGGTAGTTCCATAGTCTCTGGTAGAAGGATTGTGTATCAGCTGTGGGAAAGTAACTGTGCGTTAATTAATATTAGTCTATCGCAATCCCATTGCTGGGACTACTGGGCCCTCCATAACCTACCGTGCTGGACCAGGGAGGGTTGGTAGATGTCACGTGCCCTTGCTATGATGCTCCTAATGTTTTTAACAGTACTTTTTTACCTTTAACATAATTTTAATATGTAAAGGAACTTGTATTAGGGGACAGATTTGTTATCTAGTTTCAATTTATAGTAACTATTTAGATTAAAAACTTATGTTGGAAAGGGATCAATAGAAACGGTATATTATTTATATTGAAACTTGTTTGTCTTTAGCTATAAAAGTATTGTATAGAATTAGAATTGTTACTATTCAAATTATGTCAGTGATATGTTTAAATTACTATCTTCATATTTTAAAATAAATGTCACATTAATTGTAGGTAATGAATAATATCCATTAATTTAATTATTTAATTAGTATTCTGTGATTATATAATCCTCCAGTAAAATAACGGTCCTATTATCGTATTGATTTTGAATATAAATTGCGTCATCAATAACGAAGAGTTCATCATTTGATAACGCCTAATTAGGATTATATGAATAAGTTTAATTTTATGAGCATATCAATCGAGAGTCGCAAGAAACGATCTAGTACTCGGAACAAAGAGAAATATACTAGAAACAAGGACTAATCAAACAGCAGACAAAGCAGCTCATAAGGATTCGTGTTTGAAACATTTGTTTTCATTAGGTGCGGTTTTTATCGTAGGCAACGGTGAATTTAGTTTGTTTGATCTTATCACAAAAAAGAAGTGTCCGCCATTTTAGGAACCTCTGGGAAGAAGTATCCCAGTAGACCTGTCACGGGACTACTGGGACTTCAAGGAATTCTATACATGGTCTATTTCTTTTAAATAATAGTAGTAAGGCGCCGCTGATTGGAGAATCAGCATTAATCATTGTAATCTTCAAAACCTGTGTGTGACAGTACTAGAAGTTATTACCTATGTTGCGATCGCAAGTCATGTATGATAATTGTATAGAAATGTAGTCGTTAGTGCAGAGGGCTTTACATAATATAACTTATATTTTTATTATTGATGGTGATTTGTAAATAATATAATCATGTGATATGTATCAATAAATTATTACAAAATAATTAACTAGAAAGCGGTGTTTTATTTACCAGCAGTCTTTTTAGTAACATCCACTATGGTGTCGATTCGGTTTTGCATTCACTAAAACTAAACTAAGTTTGACACAGTAGAATTAGGTTTTATAACGGGATAATTACCATGTCATGTATTTGTTTAAGTTCTCGATATTTCGGCACTGTTGCAAGCGCCATGATCACGAGAATAATAAGTTTCTGCGGGTGGGATTGTTGATGTTATAACGGGCGGGGGGTGTTGTTATATTATTAAGTTTGACAGGTTGTTGCATTTTCTAACCACTGAAGTAAAAAATGGACAGTATTACCTTTAGACCTGTCAAACTTAGTTTAGTTTTAGAATGCAGAACCGAATCGACACCAATATGTCACATTTAGTTTATAGATTTTGTGAGTATGTATGTTTGTCACTTCTACAGTCATGTTGAGACGACAGCCTTATCTAAAAAAAAGGTTTTCCTGCGGGATAGCGGTAAAGCCGCGGGTGAAACCGGGAGGCGTAGCTATTTTATTATAGTGTTGTAAACTTAACTCAGAACTTATTAAAAGCAAATCACTATTATCCAAACAAACTCTGATTTAACTGAACAGGATGGATGAACTTATTAAATGGAGGTTATTAACAGTGACTGAACTATTTAACGACAACAAAAGACAACTATCAGGGGACTTCTACAATAACTTCGATAACTCTAGCCAAACATAACTGCACATGGACTGTGTTAATTGAACAACTCCGCGTAGTCGACTGATGGTGCGCGCCGCTCGGCGGGCGTGCGACTAGGCAGGCGATAGTACGTAACAGCGCGACGTCACGTGACTCCGCCTTCTTTTTTGGATATCTCTAACAATAGTATAATTTAAAATGGTATACCTATATATTACAGGCTGACAATTAAAACAAGTGTTTGGTAGCAAAATAACATATTTTATTTTAATAAAACTTAAACTAAAATAATAATGCACGATTACAAAATTAGCCAAACCGTGTGTGAACCACGAGACATACATACGATAACCACACGTATAAAATGCCAAAACATATAAATATATTTCTATAACATAATTACATCTATGCAAAAATAAATGAGTGCACCAAATATGCTACAAAAATATGTGTACTATCTAATTGTAACGCAATCGTAAATATATTTATGGCGCATTAGGAATGTTCCCAACAGAATTGTACTGGACAGACTTATTTCTATGTACAAAATGTAGTTTTGTGCCAGTGCTTACTTACATTGGGAATAGAATCATAGTAAAGGAGTAGTAGTAGTTCAGCTTCATATAAATCGGCCGTCGCCGGTTTGAATGTGTGCGTGAGTAGCGGAACCGAGTACGCACGCACTTTTCACGCACACAATCACATAAACGAAAGGAGGCGGCCGGGGCCGCGGCCATGCACTCAGTACGGAACGCGCCGCCTATGCGTCACCGTAAGAGTTGGCAATTAACTCGTCGAGCGGCCTTAGTTTACATCAATGATTTGCCCAGCCTTGTTAGTGACAATCACGAAATAGTATTGTTTGCTGATGATACGTCGCTTTTATTTAAGTTAAAGCGACAACATAACATTTCTGACGACGTGAACAATGCTCTCTCCAAAGTTACAGACTGGTTTGATGCGAACAATTTGATGTTAAATGGAAAAAAGACAAAATGCTTGAGATTTGTGCTGCCCAATGTTAAAGAAGTACCAACAAATGTAAAAATTAAGGACGAAGAATTGGACCTTGTCAAGACTACAGTATTCTTAGGCATAACTTTAGATCACAAATTGCAATGGGGTCCACATGTTGTCAGTCTATCGAGCAGACTTAGCTCTGCAGCATATGCTGTAAAGAAGATCCGTCACCTTACTGACGTTGATACAGCCAGACTAGTCTATTTCAGCTATTTTCACAGCATTATGTCCTATGGAATATTGCTGTGGGGAAACGCTGCTGATATTAACACCATATTTGTATTGCAGAAGAGAGCTGTTCGTGCGATTTATAACATGGGCCCCAGAGAATCTTTAAGAATTAAGTTTAAAGAAACCAAAATAATGACAGTTATTTGTCAATATATTTATGAAAATGTAATGTACATACGGAAAAATTTAAATAGCTTCAAAAAGAGAAGTGATTATCACAATTTTAATACTAGAAACAAAGATAAAATTGCTGTACCCACCACTAGGCTCCATAAAGTTAGCAACTCGTTCAAAGGTCAATGTGTACGCTTTTTCAACAAAATCCCAAGTGAAATTCAAGACTTGTCTATAACAAAATTTCAAATTCGTATAAAGAGAAATCTCATTAGTAAAGCTTATTATAAAATATCGGACTATCTAGATGACAAACAAGCTTGGGATTGTAGTTAATCTATCTATCTTACTTTCTATCTATCTATTCTCCCTATTTCCCCTATTCTAACCATTTTCGGTAAACAGCCAAAACAGTCATGCTCACGAAAGTGACTTTGCTTGCAGCGGCGTCATGTGTCGGGTCGCCCTCTTCCCTCTCATATGGTCGAGGAGAGCGATGGCTGGCACATGCGTCAACTCGTGAACGGGTGCTGCTTGTGGGGTCTGGTCTGCTTTGGTTGTGATCCCGCAACTCGTTAATATTCATGTTCCCATATCCCAATGTGTACAACCAAACAAGAGAAATCTTCTTATTAGTAAAGCTAAATAAAAAATATCGGACTATTAGATGACAAAAAAAAAACCTTGGGATTTTAGTGAACTTGCTCCAATTCAATCAATTAGTAATAAGAATAAAATTGTCAATGTGATCGCGCCAAAAAAATTACCTGCCGGGCGTTTCTTGCCTGTTCTTTTGCCGGCGTAAGGAGGTTGGAACAGGCGTAGCTAGTTTTAAGCTGACGTTTTAAAGTGATCACAATGTATCCTATTGAATAAACATATTTTTGATTTTGATTTTGATTTAGCTAACCTACGTACCTTAGTTCTTTATATACTGTGATAGAATAGAAGATTTGTAGTTTGTTCACGTCACGACAATACACAGGTTTATTGTCACACGCCCGCAAGGTAGGCATGCTGCGTATGTGTGTGCGACCGGTAACCGTTCTGATTGGTTCACGTACACACGCACGTACGAAGCGGCTTATAGAAGGTCCTAAGCGCGATTTTCTTTCATAGCTGATCGCTCTCGATTTTCCAAATGTGTTTCAAATCAGTAATTATTATGGTTTTTTTTTACATTTTACATGGTATCATTTTGAACACAACATAACAAACCTGATTTTAGGTGATGACGAGGTCAAAAATTGGTGTCTAAAATGATGAGAACAATAGAAAAAAGTGTGATTGTTCAGTGTACCTAGTAATGTAGGTAAATATTATATACTGATACTGCATATAATTATGTACAGACTCCAAATCTGTGGTACAGATACAATATAAACATCTACTATGTATGTACATAATGGTGTCGATTCGGTTTGCATTCTCTAAAACTAAACTAAGGTTGACAGGTCTAATAGTATTGCTGTCTTTTTCTAACCACTAAAGTAAAAAAAGGACAGCATTACTCTTAGACCTGTCAAACTTAGTTTAGTTTTAGAGAATGCAAAAACGAATCGACACCAATATCTGTTTCGCCGTAATTGGCGTGTCGGATCACAGAGTGCGCAGGAATACCGAGGGTCTCGTGTGCATTAATATTGTTATTCTATTGTTGTAAGTGGTAGTTAAAGAAGCCTCTGGTACCTACGTATGTAGAGCGTGTTAGTTGAATTCGAGGTATATAGGATAGTTGCAATGAAGTTTAGTACAAAACTAGGACAATGCTACAAAAATAGCCAGCTGCCTTATTAGCTATTGCAGTAAGGGCGTTAGTCCAAGGTTAATAAATCAATATAGGTATAGTTCATACTGTAAATATGTACTGATGTCTTTTTTGGACAAAACACTGGTTAGGTCTAGGAATGTTCTGTAAAACTAATTAGAATTAGTAATGATACCGGACTGCCCTCTTTGCAAAGTACTATTTAAGTATATCAATAGGAATCAATTATGTATACATTAAATTTTTATTATAACTAAAAAAGGTTGATAATCTACTGCTTGCACCTACAATACATTCACACGTGTCTGTGAATAAGCGCACGGTATTTCGTCGCATTGCATCACGAAAAGTATCTTCGTCTCTCTCGCACGCAGTCAAGATAGAGCGTGACAGAGCTTGTTTTTGCTTTTACTACTGTATAATGAAATTGCTTTGGTGTGAATACTGAGCAGCAGGAAGATTATAAGATCTTTTTAATGTAACTGTGGTATGTATTTAAACAACAATCAATACAAATTGACATGTTAGAGCGAACACAGTTACAAAATCTTCCCATGAAGCTATAGGGTGTGCCAAAAAAGAATATTTTCTAAGACTGGTTTGGGGCAAGATTATTCAGACTATTTGGTGGATATTTCGTGAAGCCTTTTACGGACAGTTTCAATAACCTACCTATCCACGATTGGCCTTACTAGAGATATAAATTTGACATTACTTCTATGGAGCTTGAATCAAATTTTTATCCCCCGTAGGGCATTGAACCCGGCCGTTAGTAAATACAGACTTAATATGTAACTGGCCTTTTCAGTGATGGAGGGGCGAGGCTTAATTATAATATCATTTTTTCATCCCTACAATAGGCGAGGGAAACTTTAAAGCGCCAAAACTATAGGACTCAACACAGTGCCCAAAATAACCATTCATCACAGATATATATTATCTAAAAATTCTGTAACGTTTCAAAATGAAGTTCTTCCGCACGCGACGTTACCACCGAACACAGTTATTCTTTCACTCGGTAGCTGACCGAACGCAACAACATCGAATGACGAATCAATATATTGATATAACGGCTTTTTTAGACGAAATCTGTCGATGGTAAACAAGCACTGAGATCGTCCGCCGTCTAGTGTTGCCAATCGATAGCAACATATTCAATCGATCCACAGATAGTATCGATATTCATATCGATATAATGGTTTTTCAAGACAAAAACTGTTGATGGTAAAAAAAGCTCTGAGATCGTTCGCCACCTAGTGTTGCTACTCGATTGTCGACTATCGATACCCGAGTGATAGCATCGATTTCGATTGATCTATAGACAGGATCGACATTACGGCTATTTTACGGCCGTTCCCAATAACCGATCTATCCACGGTTTGCCCTATTACTAGTGATATAAATTTGACATTACTTCTATGGAGCTAATGTCAAGTTTCTATCTTCAGTAGGTCAAAACGTGAATAGATAGGTTACCCAATAACACTATCGATATAATAAAACTATCGATCATCTAACGGCCGTTAATATAATTATTGTGGTACAGTAAAAACTCGATTAACCGGACTAATTGCTGTCGGTAGGCATCCGGATAATCGAATGTATGAACAAAAACGGGTTTTTTTCATATGTAGTATGTCCATACATATCTAGTGTTATGTTTTTTATTAAAAACAACGAAGTATCAATTGCTGACTATCTAAAACAATACGAAACGCGTGGAGCGGCAACCCCGCGTAGGGCGGGCGGAGCGTAATGCCAGCTCCGACACGTAAACACGTTCATTTTAGAATAAATTCGTCGCGGTTGGCAGTTCACGTAATCGAGCATCCGTATAACTGAGGGCCGGATAATCGAGCTTCTACTGTATATAGTAAAACAATCGATAGATGTCCCGCCGCGTACGTCACACAGCTACGTTACGTGCAAGCCGCAGCAGACGCCGCTAGTTCATGGAGAAGTTCTGCGTGAAGTCGTACTCGATGGTGGGGATGACCGTCTGCACGAACTTGAGGAACACGATGAGGTACGAGTGGACGCCCATCTCGCCGCCGCTCTCGGTCACGGTCTCTATGATCTTCTTCATTACTTCCGCGTGTCTGTAACGATTAGAAAATTTATTCAACTAGATTTTTTTTACTACTTTATTCTCAAACTCAAACTCAAAAATATGTTTATTCAATAGGATACATTGTGATCACTTTAAAACGTCAACTTAAAACTAGCTACGCCTGTTCCAACCTCCTTACGCCGGCAAAAGAACAGGCAAGAAACGCCCGGCAGGTAATTTTTTTGGCGCGATCACATTGACAATTTTTTTCTTATTACTAATTGATTGAATTGGAGCAAGTTCACTAAAATCCCAAGCTTTTTTTTTTGTCATCTAATAGTCCGATATTTTTTATTTAGCTTTACTAATAAGAAGATTTCTCTTGTTTGGTTGTACACATTGGGATACGGGAACATGAACATGAATATTAATTTTTGACTAGTAACTAAGATATATGGATGAATGAGACAACCGACTTGTGAAGTGTAATTCTACAGGTCAAACTAATGAGGTCATTATGGTATGCAACCCTCACCGGCACGGGTGCACGGAGGCCATGCTGGGCCCGGACAGGTGCGGGTGGGACTCCATGGTGACTGTCTTCTTGGCGTGGTCCTGCGACACGTCTTCGTACATCTGCTCCACGCTCAGTAGTGTGCGGTTCTGGCTCTGGAACAAATACACAACGACATATTTGAAAAACTAAAATATTTATTTCTTTAATTCAATTACAGCTACAGCTTACAATTACAGCTTGTTATTACAGGCATTTCCTAATTCAATAGTGTAGACAACTTAATTATATTTTAAAATTAATCCACACATTTATCTATTATATAAAAATAAGTCGGGTTTTCCTTCCTGACGCTATAACTCCAGAATGCACGAACCGATTTCCACGGTTTTGCATTCGTTGGAAAGGTCTCGGGCTCCGTGAGGTTTATAGCAAAGGAAATTCAGGAAAAATTTCAACAGAAAAGCGGGAAAATCTTTTTTCACATACAGCGTCATCTCTGATACATAGCATGTACTACAAACCAAAGTAGAAATGAATTCATTACTGTTGTGAAATGAAATAAAATTTTTCCTTTTCAAATATTCTTCTTTTAATCACCAAAACGAAATGTTACATAAAACGAAGCCATCTGGTGGCGAAACGGAGTTCGCCGGGTTTGCTAGTAGTTAACAAATAATTACAAAGTAGTCAATAAAAAAAAATTGAAAAAAATCCTGGATATTGACACAATTAATATTTTTTATTTTATTGAAACAGCCTTTTATCATTTCAGATGCCCGATGGAAGGACACATTTGCATAAAGTTAATCTAATTGAGACTTGTGTCGAAACTTATCCCCTCAAATTGGTCTTCTCTTTCTAGCAGTTTCTGATTGGCTAAGGCCATTTAGGTATATAGCTCTCTTAGAAAGAAATGTTTAGAATTAATTTCGATAAATATCTTACTAATATTATAAACATGAAAGTTTGTGAGTATGGATGTCTGGATGTTTGTTACTCTTTCACGCAAAAACTACTGAACGGATTTGAGTGAAATATGGAATGGAGATAGCTTATAGCCTGCTACTTTTATCCCAGAAAAAGGTTCCCGTGGGATAAGGGGAAGACGCGGGTGAAATCGCGGGGCACAGTTGGTGTTACATATGTTACTAGCTGTTCCCCGCGGTTTCACCCGCGTGGGCTACAGCTTTATGCATACAAAGTCTCAGCCCGATCGGTTTAAAATTGACAAAGTTTCATACAAACTTTCATCCCCTATTTCATCCCCTTGGGGGTAGAATTAATCAAAATCCTTTCTTAGTGGATGCCTCCGTCATAACATCTACCTGCATGCCAAATTTCAGTGGTTTGGCGTTGATAGATCACTCACTATGTCAGTCAGTCATCTGTCAGTCACCTTTGAGTTATATATATGTATTTAGATTACCTCATCATATCCGATGAGCCAGAGCCTAGGCGTCTGGTAGTACTTGTCGTACGTGATGTGCAGGTCGTAGGTGCGCGTGCGCACGATCTCGTCGCCCTCGCCCTGCTTCGACTTCTTGTCGCTCTTCGGCTTGGGCTCTTTGCTGGGCGCTAGGGCTGTTGACTGCGAACAAAATAGTAGGAAATTTATAAAAAAGCAATGCACTTAATACACCTTCACTCTGAGAGCAGGTTTGTGGTCCAGCTGTGGGAATGTAATACGTGATGATGATGTTTATGTAAAAAAGCATTGGTTTGTGTTACAGAAATTTTTATTTATTTATTTGATAATAGGCGAGCAGCCTGAGGCTGATGTGCTTATATCATCCTGTGTTGAATTATAGCAATGTCCAAAAGTGCAGAGAAAAATCAAATCTGTAGCAAGGAAGCTTTGTTCGTTTGCAACCACTTGTCCAGTCTGTTTCTAAAGGAATTCACTGTAGGCGCCGACACAACGTCTTCTGGTAGTCTGTTCTAGTTGTGCACCACTCTAGAAGCCAGGAAGTGTTGCCCAGCGGTCATTTTAATATGAATTGCCCCCTAACTTATCTAAAAGGCAATTTATTACACCAAAATGTATTACACCTCTGAACGAATCCGCGCGTGTTGCGCTTCAAGGATGTATAATCGCATTGATAAACATTATTTACAAATTTCAACCAGACAGCTGATAGCAATATTCCAGTGAATGTGTGGTTTGTGAACATTGTTTGTAGCTGACTAACAGACAGTAGTGATAAAACACATACCCAATCAACTCATATTCGATCTAAATAATAATATTTATCAAGTTAGGTTCGTTACACCATTTATAACTCAACTGGACCTGATTTTTATTATAATATTTGATTTGTTGGATTTATCTCCAGTCTGAATAGCAGACTTTTAATGACTGTTCTGTTTGTGTAAGTTTATGCATTATTTCTTTTTATCACTTGTTTTTTGCTACAAATAAAATATTGTCTATTGTCCATTGAATATGTATTAAAACCCGACGAGATGTGGCGGCGTGGCGCAATGGGCGACTACGAAGTGTGAGATCGCGGTTTCGATTCCCGCCACAGTACAAATAATTGTGCATAAAAAAGCGCAAGAGTTTATTGTGGATCCCCGATCCGCGTAGTATCTGATACCCTAAATGCAGGGAATCTTAGATATAGAGGTCAGAGCTATGTAAATAAAACTAAAATTTAAAAATCCCCCGATATCTTCGACTGATTTTCATCAAACATAGCTAAAAACACTTGCCCGTAAATATCACTTCATAAAAAAAAATTGAAATTGCTTCATCCGTTCGCGAGCTACGGTGCCACAGACAGACAGACAGACAGACACGTCAAACTTATAACACACCTTTTTTTTGTCGGGGGTTAAAATGTGATTCTGAATTGAGGTAGATTTTTTTTAGTTTTCGATTAGAAAGCCTCAACCATAACAAACATCTTACCGGATCCACCTCATCTAGCAAGCCTGACTCCTGGAACTGCTCCATGTCCTCCGCCTCTCCATCTTCGTCTTCCTCATCATCGTCATCATCTTTCTCGCCTACACCTTCATCATCGCTGTCTCCAGTGTCCGCTGCTTCCAGCGTCATTTCACATACCTGGTTAAAGAGAAATGTAATTTCTAATCAGATTAATAATGAAACCTAAGAAGCTGAAATTCGGAATGTGTAATGTACATTCTTCTTAGGTACTATACAGTAATAAGAATAAAATTGTCAATGTGATCGCGCCAAAAAAATTACCTGCCGGGCGTTTCTTGCCTGTTCTTTTGCCAGCGTAAGAAGGTTGGAACAGGCGTAGCTAGTTTTAAGATGACGTTTTAAAGTGATCACAATGTATCCTATTGAATAAAACAAATTTTGATTATGATTTGATTTTTTAGATGCTTGCCAAGATCTTTAAAAATTCATCTGGTATATATTTAAATTTGCATGCCTGTTATGGTGAAAATATTCCCATGGGCAAGGTCAAGAGCGGGTTTTAATTTGTTTATTTTTTATTAGTCCTACTAATATTATAAACATCCATCCATACTTATGTGAGTTAGTTTGTGAGTATGGATGGATGGATGTTTGTTGCTCTTTCACGCAAAAACTACTGAACGGATCTGAATTAAATTTGGAATGGAGATAGCTTATCCTCTGGATTAACACATAGGCTACTTTTTATAAAAAGTTTCTGCGGGATTATGGGAAGATGCGGGTGAAACCGCGAGGCGCAAAAAAATCTTTGAATTTTAAAAAGCTGGAACTCAGATTGCTACTTGTCTTAATTGATAATTTTTTCTGTACTAACTGACCTTTTCTTCAACAGTTGGTGATCCAGCATTGTCATAGTGGTGTGTATCAACCCAGCCTCCGCCTTCACATTCATCTTCTATCACTTTCTCCTTGTCTTCACAGTATTCAATCTGCAACAAAATAACTCTTTGTGATGGTTTTCTTAATTCCGATGTCAACTTGATGTGAAACTATAAAAATATTTTTAGTAACTCTCTGTAACAAAATTAAAAACGATTATGACATCTACATTAGATGTAAATGAAAAAAAAATCATTTACCTGTTTACATCTTCTGTAGCAAGGTACATTCCTAGTGATGAGGAACTGCTTGTCTGCAGGCAGGTATGGCCTGATTTTGGACTCCTCCCCCTTGGCCCATTGCCAGGTCGGACAATGGTGGACCAGGTGGTCGCCTGCGGCCACAAACTCTTCGGGAGTTAGCACTCCTGTCTCTTGGAACTTTGATTCCTGGAAAGAAAAACATGCAAATAGGTTTTTTTTTTTTTACTATTTACAGGGTAGCAAAAAGAGTAAATGAAAATAATGTTTACATAGGTTCAGCTACTTGATATACTACAACTACTGAGCAAATTTATATAGAGAGACATGTTCTAGACACTGAAGAATTCAATGCTGAAATTACCAACACCAGGTAATTTTATTCATCACCTCATTCCTAAATATTCAAAATTTTGCCAACCTGCAGTGATAAAAAATATGAAGTAAGCACAATACTCTGTTTATTTACACTAGTACACAATAGCGACGCTAGTGGCATAGTTTAACAATTTGGGCTGCTAGTAGTGATAACAAAACAGTGTTCTTACTTTGAGGACCGGTGTCAGGTATCCTGCTACACCGAGGGCGGTACCCTTCACCGTGTTGATCACACTCTGCATTGTGAAGCACTTTTACGAAAGAAAAACAATGTCTAAGTGACTCTCTAAAGGTTTTTTCGCACAAGTCTCGCACTGAACATAATACCTATAGCAAATTTTAGTACAAAACGAACAAGGAAACAACCGAACAATAGAATGAAGAATGCAAAATATAAATAAATGAATAGTGGGGAAGGGGAAGGGGAACCGGGAATTGATGATGACATTAGAAAATAACTGACATTAACAGCTTGGTCACATTGACAATGACAATACATTGGTTACGACGACGTAATGCTACGAGGAAAAGTTCATTTAAATTCTATTTTTTTGCACTTTTTTAGCATGTATGTTTGTAATATATGTATTTACTATTTATCTATTATCAAAAACGATTGATCGATATCAATATTCGATTTCACACATTGATAGACTGTCAGTGTCTGACAGTGACATAATGTGACAGTCTGCCTGCACAGGCGCAGTGCATTCTAACCATTGACCTATAATGTAGTGGACTAGAAATACCTACAAAAAAAAGGTGTATACCTACAACTCATTTAGTCGCATAAAATGGCTGCCAATGCTAGGGCTGTAGCAATCAAGGAATATAATATGTGATACTACAACGAATATCGATACTAGATAGGAAACTAAAGATACAGTTGGGAAAACGCATGCCCTCCATTCGTAAAGTCGTAGGTTCGAATCTCGGGTTAGGCTCCAAATCCAAAATTAGTTTGTCAATCAGGTTTGAGTCGGGAGGGTAATAATAGTAAGAAAATCTGCTTACGTATTACTTGAAGGGTGGAGTAAAATTAAATAAAAACTATTTTGTTAACTTTGTTTATTTGTGTGATAATAGGCTTACAAAAGCGGTTATTATATGATTTATGACTATGATTTATTTATTTATTTATAAAAACAAATAGTAGCTTACGGTTAAAATACCAACACGCTAACTATTTTAAATATGGCTTATATACATCATAAAAACTATATACTTATTAATAATAATAATAATGATATATTTATTTATTACTCCTCATAATTAGATAATTAAACAAGTAGGTACAAGCAAGATTGACAAGATGATATCTAACTGTATGAGGAGCTGGTGCCTGAAATAGGTTTTGAAAAACCTGTCCTACAGGTATTCATTTATTATATCTAAGGTCTTAATTATGAAACTTTCTTCAAAGTGAAGTGATCAGACGTACCAATCTTTATGTCGCCGATTAATATTTTCTTCACCAATACCCTTTAACCACATTTTCCTTAATCCTTCATTTTTAGGAAACCTATAAAAAGGTATTTTTATGCAAAAATCATTTTGGCGAAAGCTGCTCACCCTTACTCTGCTACTAATATTATAAACGCGGAAGTTTGTATGTATGGATGTTTGTTCCGCTTTCACGCAGAAACTACCGAATCGATTTGCCTAAAATTTGGAAGATAGGTAGATTGTAATCTAGAATAACACATAGGATAGTTTTCATCATCATTGTCATCACTTTTCGTCATCATATTCAACCCGGGTGAAACCGCGGGACACAGCTAGCTATTTTTTTATACTCAAGTAAAATAACAAATTGGCTGACGTCTCATTTTAGGAACACATTAAACCCTGTGGGCCAGTCTCTGGGTGCTCTGAATTACGGGCCAGACCTAGGAAGGTCACTAGGATCGATAAGGACAGGTAGAATAAAATGATTTATGTTAACATATCACCGATAATTATACCGATATCGTTTCAGTAAAGGAACTAGTCCGGACAATAATACGGCTACGGTACAACACTATTCCACTGTACATATTATTGTAAACAAAAACGAATGAAATAATTCATAATAAAGGTCTGTTATGCGGCAATGAACCAAAATATCAATACTTTAGCCATAAATTCATGATCGCCTAGCCATTTTTTCATCGAACGTGCATGATTATTTGAACTATTGCATGAAAACCGGCTAATAACCTGTGAAAAGACAATTGAGGTTGATTTTTGTTCTTTCTTGCAGCACACTTCACAATACAACACATAGGCATGTTGAATTTCAGTTTTCCAACATTCACATGTAGTTTTAAAGGTAAACTCGTCGTAATTTTCTCGCAAATCGCATTAACACAAAAAGTAAACAATCATTTGACAGCTAAACTACCACGAAATTCGTCGCATAAAATGGCGGAAATGGCACTTACCTACAATTGTCCCTACGTCACCAAAAAATGTTGTCAGAAAGAGCATACAACTAAATATTGTTGTCTCTTTTAACACATACGATTATCATATTGGAAAGAATGAGACAAAACAATATTTCACATTCTGTATCGTATTTCACTCATATTTGTCTATGTAAATGTATGTATAGAATAACGCGGCATCTCCATGTTTTTTTTACCTCAATAATTCTAACCAGTTCGAGATATCAAAATTTTCGTTTGTCGCTATAGTGAAAAACATTGTTTCATCGTTACGGACTTGGTTTTAGTACTAAAGCAAAGTATTTTATTTGACAAGTTATTGTTCCACCAACCATGGAAGACGTACTGGACGAAGTAGTATCATCAGAAGATTTGCAAGTAATGCCATTTGTTTGGGTCTAGAAAGTGCAACGTTGTGACTCACGTTTTGCATTGTGCTGATGTTTTTTTTGCGTTTTTAAACTGTGCAGAAGTTCGAGAGGGTGTTCCACGAGCAACTGCATCAAGGCAACGTGACACACAAGGCGCAGTTTGAGTATGCCTGGTGCCTGGTCAGAAGTAAATACCCCACAGACATTAGAAAGGTTCGTAGGTGCTTTTATGTCTCGATATTCGCAGTATTTTTACGTCAGTGGGTTCTTCATTTCATCATTGTTTGTTTACTTGTGTACAGTCCAAAGATTAAAATTATTTATTGTTTACTTACGATCAATAGTAAGTAGTAGGACTGTAATATTCTTGACCTTTGTCAAACATTGTATTTAAACTTTTTCCAAATTCTCTGTATGATTTAAAAATGTGCAAAGTCATCATGTCTGTATATCAAACAACTTCCAAATCATTCAATGTAGCGGCACAAACCTTAGTTACTGATACTAGACACCATCGCAGGTAACCATTGTCCCATATTGCTACAGGATACTGTCAGTTACAGCAACTGGAAACAAAAGTGAATGTGATTGGTTAATTATGTGTAGAAGTAGCGAGGCAATGAGATTTTTGAATGATTAAACAGACAAGAATTTCATTGGTACTGTCAGACCGGGCCCTGGGCTCGTACCCCGCATACCCTTTATAGTTCAATGTGATTTCAGGGTATCCTGCTCCTAAAAGAGTTGTTTAACTCGCACCCGGAAGGCAAACGAGACTACCTGTTCTACCTTGCCATCGGCAATGCAAGAATCAAGGAGTACAACAAAGCGCTTCATTATGTTAAGTCATTCCTAGAAATTGAGCCAGCTAACCAGCAAGTTTTAGCTTTAGAGGTATGACTGTTTACTATTATTACTAATCTACCTATATTACCTATTCATAGTAACATCTGATAATGTCACATAGTTATGGATTGCAGCACAGTAGCTAATTTAACAAGTAGGATTGCCGAGATCGGAACTGTGCATACTTGCTTAATACTGGATCAGGCCGGAACTCCTCATTTGGCATTTTGAGACTGACCTATGAAAAATGTTAAGGTGTGTTCCAGCAGCCTTGAAAGCCTTGAAAAACTTGAAAGCCAGTTTCAAGTGCAGGTAGAGCATGCACTCGCACCCCACAAGGTGATTTGTGGTCAAACTCTATTATTTAAGATGTGAAAAAAACTAAGTCATTTCACTAACTTTTAATTTTTAATTTCAATACTTAAATTTAATAGTTCTCTAGTATTTGGTTAGTGACCAAGCACCTATCAGTGCATTCTAACTGCTTAGTCAAGAGCCATCGCAGTTCCCCATTCAGGTCTAGCGTGGAGTTTCCATCAACCACATCATCTTGTAAAATCACGAGATCCTTTATTAATCAAAAATAATCCTGAAGACTGCTTGATCGGTTTTCACACAAGTTCAATGCAGAGTTGAGATAAACTTATCAGTTCACCAATGCATTCATGATGTCACATCTACTGTTATCAAATGTTATTTCTATTGATTACAGTTGCTTCCTCCTAACCTCTTTTTATTTGTTACATAATTCTGTGTATTGATTCAACAACTGATTCCATTGTGTAAAATGTTCTCAGGTCTATCGAGACTTATTTATGACCTCATTATTATTGCAGAACTAATTTATACCAATACAGCCGCAATGTGAAAATTCCGAAGGGTAAAGCGTGCGCGAAAACCGGTATGACCAAGAACCAAAGTAAAAACAATCAAGGGCATGCGACATCTCTCTCTGAGAGAAGGCCAAAGTTCCAGCAGTGGAAAACACTGCACCATTTCCCAATCCTTCAGCGTCACTGAGCCTTTTCTAAAAAAGCTAAAGCTTTTTATAGCGATGATGGCTCAATGGTAGTGACGTCGGCTTGCGATCCGTAGGACGTGGGTTCGAATCCGGCAATGAGCTTGAGCTTTCGGTGAAGGAAAACATCGTGATGAAACCATAGCTTGGTGGTAGGGTATTTTCTAGTACTCGCCTGGCTAGCTACCACCCTCTCGTTAAGAATCTGTCGCCAAACACCTATCGGTGTGTTCCGGCAGCCTCACTTGAGAGCCAGTTCCCAGTCCAGGTGTAGCGTGACGACATCTTCGACCGCATTCTCAAATTCTTCGCAATTCTCTGATTTCAGCGTCAAGTCAACAAGCGTATGGAAAAGGAAGGCCTGATCGGCATGGCGGTGGCCGGCGGTGCCGTGCTCGCGATCGGCGGCATCGTCGGCCTGGGGATAGCGCTTGCATCGAAGAAATAACACATGGGCCTCATGTGAGTACTGCATTCTATACCTTATAAAATCCTTAGTGAGTCTTTATTAATACGTATCAATGTGAGACCTCACAAATTTCACCATCAGGGTGGATCACAGATCGAACTATATCACAAGGTGTTGGAATAGTCTAATTTTGACGTCATAGCCTCATCATCAGCCTATTTATGTTCCCATTGTTAGGATACAAGCCTTCTCTCAGAGAGAGAGAGAGTATGGGTCGTAATCAACCACGCGGGCCCAGTGTGGGTTGGCGAATAGGCTAGTGGCTTTTCAGATCGCATGAGGACGGGCCTCCGACATAGTCTACGACCTACATCGTCATGACATTATAATAAAATTTGTTCTTAGAATGATAGGCACCTATCTATTGTTACAGAATGAGCGTTCTTACGGGCGTTCATTATCTTCTCACTAAGAAGAAGCAAATTAAAAAGGATTGAAAGGAGTTACCAAATGACACTTTAATATATCAGCTTAAAATATGTAATTTTCACTGAAGCTTTGGATGTGTTACATGTTTGTACAAAAATGCCCAAATATAATGAATATTCCTTCACGCTTCAAGTTAAAGTATGTTTTTTGTGTATCCTTAAAGTAGATATACACATAAGAGTAATATAGCATGTAGTTAGGTAGTATATTTGCGTGGTAAATATGTGTAATATAATATTTATTATTCCTTTAGTTATAGGCACTATTTATTATTATAAGAAACGTTAATATTATAGTGATAAAGTCTTGATGTGATTCCATAAAATAAACCATTTGTTTCTGTAGTATTGTTATATTTTATTCCATCACTTTCGTATCGGTTTTAATGTAGTAAATTGTCGAACTCCTAACTGTGTGGAGTTATTGAACATTGTTCCTCTCGTAATCGTTGCAGTGTAGTAGTAAAGAACAGATAGTATAATATGCATCATAACCTGTAGGTGGTGAAAACAAATAAAACAAAGTTTCAAAACAATTATGTTATTATTGTTGTATATAATAGTAATGTAGTGAAGCGGTGTACAGCTAGTACCCTAACGAAAGGCGCAGACTTTACGAACGAAATAAATACAAAATAAACCTAATATTATGCGTATCTCTACTGCCCCACTCTAATTTAATTAGGCATAGTTGACCACCGATATTTTATTAATTATAACATCTTGATTTACAACCAGTATCAGCAATCTAGCTGTCACGTTTAATTTCGGGGAAAATGTAACAGTTTTGTGACACGCATTTTGAATTACATATTTGCAAGTTTTTAACAATAAAATGTTTCAGATTCTTAAGTTGATAATAGACATTGCACATTTCCTGTTATTTATTCCAATGCTATTAAAAATCCAAAGGTTCACGTTTCCTTGCTTTGGTGATCAAATATGCCTAAAAATAGTGGGTTAGAGAGAACTAAATAGAAATTAAATGTGATGGCAACACTTTAGCGGCAGTCGTATACAGTAGCGCCATCACAGAAAAATGCTTGATAGTTGCCAAAGTTCTAACAAAATGATTTCATAATTTAGGATAAAAAACCCGTCGTTATTCTCAAGATGGAATACACTTAGTATAGGTCCAGTTATTTAAAACCAAGATCCTATTAATAATAAGGTGTATAATATTAATATAATATTGTCTGCACTTAACCCGTGCAGAATATTTTAAAAATGTAGGCGACTGTAGTTATACTTTGTAATTTATCATTTGTACATAAATCCATCTTCAGAATAACATCATAATCTTGTATGATAAACGAGGTTGTCTTGACTGACTGAGACACGACAACGCAGTGCCTAAACTGCTGGTCTTAGAAACATGAAAGGGTTCTTTCTCTTTAGCTAAGAAAATATTTTTAAGTTCCTCATAAGGAGGTGAAATGAGGTTTTAAGGTTTGTACTGCTTGTACTATATGAAGGCTTTTGGAAGCTTCTTGATTCCGCGACACATTTAAGTTTTCTCACTTTATATCTTAAATCAATGATAGAATCCTGTGATTTCGTATATATCAAACTTAGTTTATATTTTGTGCTTTCTATTAAACGCAGGTGAAATTTGCTTATGTATTACGAACAATGTTCTGCCTCTCCAAAAATATTTAGGATTTTAAACTAAAAATGCGAGGAAGGTAGCTCAGACATATTGCGAGGAAAGTAGCTCAGACATATTGCAAGGAAGGTAGCTCAGACATATTGCGAGGAAGGTAGCTCAGACATATTGCGAGGAAGGCAGCTCAGACATATTGCGAGGAAGGTAGCTCAGACATATTGCGAGGAAGGTAGCTCAGACATATTGCTGCCAAAGGTGGCTAACAAGAAGGTACTTTACTTTTATCGCAGCACCTTTACGGAAGCAAAATCAACACTCGTTTAGATAAACTAAAAAGTTTTACATGAAACATCATGCTAATGAGGTAAAGTTGATTATTTAAAACATAAAGAAAAAAAACTAATAACGAACTTCGAAAGTTCACAAGGTAACTAAACGTAAGTATTATACAATAGAGAGCATAATCGTCGACTTAAAGTCCTAAATATCATAATATATCTTCACTGGTATACATATATTTTTTGTATATCAACAACTGTACAGTGCGGTAATAAACAGCATCGAGTCTGATCTTGACATATATATCGGTTTGACAAAACCAAAAGTCATCAACAGGTAAACAACGATGTAACTACTATAATTATTCATGTGGTATGTATTGAAAAAATATATAATTATATGTAAATATTTTCTTAACTATTATAATATATTCTGGTAACTGTCTATTGTTATTTAATGTAATAGTGTGCATCAATATCTATAATCTAAAAAGAACTATGAGTAGAAATACGTACTGATAGAATAATCTAAATAAATCGTTCTAGATATACGATAGACAAATTATTCAATGAACCACTCATTTTCTAAACAAGCAAAACTTATTTTATATACAGTCGAAAAATAATTAATTACTCACTATGGCAACACTGTTAACTGTCAACAAGATTATGTTTACGCAAACCAAACTGACGTAACTCATCAAGTCTCACTAACACACGAACAAAATAACTTTCAATCAACCCGTAAAACTTAATCTATTATCTATTTAACTATGAATTTATGGCAACACCACACCTTCGCAAAAGGCCACAATGACAACTCGTAACAAAGCCCAGATGGCAGTGTGGCAATCTCAGTAAATCCATAAAAGTATATCTCTCATAAAAAGGTTAAATGCTTTCATCTACTGTTCTAAATTACTTAGTGAACTCTAATATATTCGGAGAAGTAAATATATTTTTGTGACTCGCTTAAAAATACGCTTACGATATACTAAATAACTATAACATTGTACTCTAAAAAATATGTATAAGTATTGAAGGCTAACATGAGAATGTAATCACAGTAATTGTTATTAAGTAACCGGCCCACAGCATTACTACAAAATAATCCTTCTAGGGTCCTCCGCGGAGGGCCCGCCTGCCCACAAACAACGCAAACCGTCACTAAACAATTATTTACACACATCCAAAGGCAACATCAAGGTATACTTTATTTATTGCTTCTTGTTACTATTATGTACTTATATATCACCTCGATCTACACCTATATAATGCATTATATCTTACTTTGAACTCTTCCAATTTTTGATAACGCGATTATAGAATCCTTTTTGAAGAATATTTCAGTCTCAGTAAGTATTGAGATGTCGCTTTACGCTTTTATTAAATTTAATATCAACGTCAAGTTGTCGCGTCACGATTTGTTACAACGATTCAGTATACTCACATATCAATTTAATTTTATATTTTATCAATAATAGTATGATTTTAAGCTCCGTTTTATTTGTTCGTATACAAAGATAAGTATTTGTTAGTTAGTGCTCTGATATCAGATATATCGTACTCGCTACTGAGTGAAATACTAGTCTCTATTGAGTGCGCTTCTATTCAAACGTTCCACGAGTATCTACGGGCAGCACTAACACTAATGAATTGCATACATTTTACCTACGATATACTCTATAGTATATATACATATATAATATATAAATGCAATCTGAAAAATGCATAAAACAACAGTTATTTATATCTATAAATTGTATAAAATATTAAATAAAATCTATTGAAGTGAGGTAGATGGATGGAATTTCACAATTTGTGTGGATATCTTTTTTTTTATTTATAACATTGCCGCATTGGCCCAAATGCTGAGGTAGATGGATGGAATTACTATGTAAGACCCTACTACGTGACAGGGAGCTCACATACTCAATACAAAACACTACACACTAGTTTGTCACTAGTACTAACAATGTCGCGCGGCGAGCCGACGGCTAACTAACGAGGTACGCGGACCGCTACAGTGAACGTGCGTGATATCACGCGGGTACAAAAATAATGTCTCACTGATCATAAAACGAGTGTAAAATGTTGCACTACTTACAGTGCCGCCGTCACCTTCAAGCGAACTCTAACAACTAACCTTCCAGCTATAAAAGCGGCCAACCATATATCTCTCCGCATCGTCCTCCAACGGCAACGTAACCGACTCGGTAAAACTATCAGCAACCGATTTACTCTTAATTAAATTTACATTATAATATATCGGAAATGGCACTAACGACATTCCACGGGTCAACAATAAACCGTTATTACAAAACGAATCAGCTAAATGACCACAAAACATAACACTCAAGCACCGTTTGAAATACATTCAACAAAACATTGTCCTAGCGTGTGTGTAGTCCACGCGACTAATGCGACACCCGCTCCATCATTTCATGACGAGATCTTGTTGTGCTCGTCCTCGGAGTAGTCCCCCTCGTCCTGGCCGCTGTGCTCGTGCTCCATCTCCGAGTGGTGCCGGTTCTTCTCCTCGTCGGTGTACTCCTTGTTGTAGTAATCCTTGCCGTTGTCCTTCTCTTCGTGCTTGTCGGCGTCCATTTCGCTGATGCTGTCGTTCCTCTGCCGTTCCTTACCGAGATCCAGCGGTTCGTCGGCGTCCCGCATGATGTCGGGCTTGCCCATGCTGTCGGTGTACTGGCGCTGCATCTGCTTCAGGAAGCGCTGGTGCGCGAGGTTGGTGGGGGGCGGCGGGAGGGAGCCCATTTGAGGAGACCTCTCGTCGTACGTCTTCCGATCCATGTGCAGGGCGTTCATTTGTGCCAATTTTGCGTTCATTCCTATCGGAGAAAGTTTCGTTTAGTCGTCGTCTTACGCGTGAGTCTTAATGACTGAATCGTTTGGGTTATTAATAAGTACCAAGCATGTTTTCACCGATATACTGCAGATAGGTGTCGAGCAAGGCCGAGCTGCCGCCGTAGCCGGCGGGGTACTCGTCGTGCTTCATCCCGGCGGCCAGGCCGTGCGGCAGGCCCTCCAGGGTCTTGGCGGAGACGGCGCGGACCGCTGGCACTTTGGTGATGGTCGTATTCGCCAGGCTATTTATGTCTGAGAAAGAGAATTCTCTGTTACCGTTGAAACCTTGTTGTACTCATGTGTTTGGATAGAGATTGGAATTAATGATTAAGGAACCCTAGTGTGAAACGCCTTTCGGCCATATGTAGATACGATGGTTTTCGCAAAAAGCTAGCAAACAGTTGGAAGAGAAAGACTGCCGGAAGATATATGTTGGTTACTTACGAGGCGGCGAGACTGGTATGCTGTCCTGGTACCGGGACTGGCTGAGGTCGTCGTTGTCGTTGTCCCCGCAGACGGAACTGCTCTCGGAGGCGGCAGACTTGGCATCCAGCTTGATGTCCGAGCGGCGCGGGCCGGTGGGAGACGCGCGCGCTCGCAGCTGTTCCGGAGATACTTTCACGCCGGCTTTGGCTAGTAACCTGGAAAGGTTGGGAGTTTTATTGTAGCGCTGAGGAGATGAGAATGTTACCGGCTGGCAGAGACAGGTAGCTCTCTTAGAATTTGCAAGTTGCAGTGGCAATGGGCAGGTCACATCGATCGGGAACCAATAACCGATGGGTAAGAAAGGTTCTCGAGCCACGACCCGGAAGACGCTCTGTAGGTAGGCCCCCCACTAGGCAAACCGACGACATTGTAAGAGTCGCAGGGAGACGATAAGTGCAAATGGCTAACAGCCGTTCATGATGGCGTTCAAAGGGGGAGGCCTATGTTCAGCAGTAGCCTTCTTCCGGCTGATGATGATGATGAGAGACAGGTAGCAGAGTTGCTGTTCTCTTGCTATTTTCTCGAGAGTATATAGATAAAGATCATTAAAGTTCATTTTGCGAATAGCGAAAGAGTGAAACTGTAGTGGCTTCTTTTTTTTATGTGCGCATTGGTCAGAGTTTGACCAAATCTCACCTGATGGTAAGTGACGATGCAGTCGAAGGTGGATCACGCTGGCCCATGAGGTTACTATTCACTCTAAGACAAAGATACCCAGGCTAGTGTAGTGGTGTAGCTACATCATCTTTTTTTTTTGGAAGTAGTATCTCTGATTTTTAGGAAGTCATCAACAATGAGTAAGTTCTGGAGTAGTATCCTACTTTAACTTAAAAGGTAAAACCCTCATCGTAACTTTACATGAGGATCAAATGAGAGCTTATTCTAGCTTTTGAGGACTTCTCGCATAGAGAGTGAGAGTGTTGTGATCATACTCACTGGCTAGCCAGCTCTGGGTCGAACCTCGTCGGCATCTGCAGCACGGGCAAGTCTTTGGTGGAGATGCCGCGGTGTTGGCGCGACATGTGCGAGTGCAGCGAGTTGCGGGACTTGGCTACGGTGCCACAGAGGACGCAGCTGTTGGAAAAGGAATAAGAAGTGAGATTTGAAAAGAATTGCTGATAGAAAATAGTTGCAAGTAGTTTGCGTGACGTATTTGTATGAAACGACAGAATCTAATCTTGTTTTTAAATACTGATCGCCACGTGAACGTTATTCTAGAATGGTCTAGTGATATAGACTAGACTTTTGTCTATATAAATGAAAAGTGCTATATCTGAGTCCATAATCCGGGTATTTCCTCATTTTATCAAGGTAATCTCTTTAGGGGTTAGGAATACTGAAACTGGTCTAGAATCAAGAATACTCAAAGACCGGACTCGTTAAAGCACGCAATGGCAAGGAACCTTGATGGTCATAGCGAATATGGGCCTGTATCGACATCCAAAACTAACCTGAAATTGGTTTTTGATATCAAACTATTTCTTCTCAAGGTAAAATCTACCTTTCATAATGCTGTAGGTACTTACCGATATCCCGGGCAGACGGTGTGCTTATCTTCTAGATGCGTTCTCAGAGTATGCGCGGAGCGGTATATCTTGCCGCACTTGGGACAGGGGCGGGGGTCGGTGGCTCTCACGCGGAGCAGGTCCTGGGTCCGTCTGCAGCCTCCTGTAATGGAAACTGTGCTTTAAACATATCTAGTTTTAGGTCGAAAATAAAGCTCAATTGTATGGTTCAGCAATCCTTACCTGTTGATTGTATAATTAGTAATTTAGCTAAATTTATTAGTAACAGTTATACCCGAAAATAAAAGATAATATAAAATTTCTACTTCGTAGTTTTACTATATGTTTATTTATATAAGCAGACACTTTTCTTCGGGTAAAAATTAAATTATTACGTATATATCGTATCACTAATACAAATCGCAACTAGAATCGTTTACTCACATCGAACATTTGGTTATTGAGATTGCTAATTTACATTTTACGCTTAAAAATATTCTATATATATACCACTTGCCTCACAGGCGTCAGGAACAATTTCATCTACTCGCTAAGTTTTTAACCAATACTTTTTATTCCATTCGAAATCTAGGATTTAGTTTCCATCGCATATATTTTGAAGGCAGTTTGATTTCAATTATTATGAACTTTGTCCGAAGTTTCTGAGTAAATGATTATTGTAAATATTGATTGTAGAAACTATGATAATTAGTTCTGTATTTCGTAGAGCACTTGCTGTCTGGTGGAATTATAATAATGCAATATCTGGTTTATATACTAATCTTTGGAAATCTAGCATATCATACTGTCTCATCTAGAGGAATCTTAATCTTCCCGCCAAAATATCAAACAATATCAAGATGGCGGATATCATTCGTTAATATTATAAAAGAATATATTCTATTTCTATTACATACATATTTGGTGTTATCTCTTTTTTTGATTAGGATTGTAATATGAAAATATATGCGATAGGAATTATGTACAAGTTAAATAAATCCTTTTTTTTATCAATATTATCATACGTTTTGTCTACATTGACTAGATATGTTTTAGATGTGCACTTATATAAGTTGGGCGTCACGAACAAACATTTCGAAAATAATTTCTCTGGAAGTGAACTTATTCTAAACTATTGCGTTTTCAAAGGCATATTTGTTATTCTATTTCGTATTGTCTTTCTTACTTATGATCAAAAGTATGTGTAGGTTCAAGTAGGTATTTAGGAAAAGCTGGTACGATAGACGTTTAGACTAGAGTACATTTAGAACATTGTACCGGCTTCGCTCTAATTAAAATATCGGAAATAAGAATTACAAAACGTATACAAATATACACGTAAGATTAAAAATGCTACAAAATACTAGATAAAGAATTTATGGTTTATAGGATACCATAATATAGCTTAAATATTTACAGAGTCGATTGTACTTATTAACGTTTCTCGACGACTGCAACCAGCGCAGTTAAATATAAAAAAATATAGAAAAGAACAGCGCATACGAAAGGGAAATAAAGGTAAAACTAGATCACGAGAAGCTGAAAAACATTGATAAGTAGAACCGAACCGTAGAAGCAACAATGGAAGTTACAGACACTCAAGAAGTCTTCAGAACGATCGACAAACGTCGCACTTCGTAAACTATCAATGGCACCAATCATCACATGTCATATAATGCGCTTACAATTATCAATCTTAAATAATATCAGTCTATAACTACTACAAAAATAATTTTCAGTCGATTTATATCTACTGCTTTATATACAACGTTACATGAACATGATAGCGTTATATGAAAAATGCATCCTGGAGATCAAAGTTTCGCGGTCGGGTTGCGAGCCCGTCGGTGTTTCTTTTCACAGCCGTTAATTTCGATTATCGAAAGCCGAACGTCGTCGCGTCCGCTCTACGTGGCCCATCCACAGCTCCACTTCAACGTTTTCATCTTCTCCCACTGGCGGCGGTGCTTGATCCGCATGTGGTTGCGTACGGAGTTGGGGTGCGCGAAGTGGCGCGCGCAGGACGACACCGGGCACAGCGGCGAGTCGCGCGGGTAGTGCGCCTCCAGGTGGCGCCGCGCCGCCGCCAGCCCCTCGGGCCGCGCGCTGCACAGCGGACACTGCACCGCGCCCTCCCCCACCCCCTCGCGCCCCGCGCCCGCCCCCGCCGGGCCCGCCAGCGCCGCGGCATCTGCAACGCCGACACCACCATGTTACAATACTGCTCGGCGGCCGGCGGACCCGACCGAGCACGAGACGCTTCCTAACCTTTACTTCGCAATAAACTCTCTAAAAATATTACGTCTGCATATATCGCTAAACCGTTCCGGTCCTCGTTTGCGTTCGGTTGGCACATCGTTATTCTAGTTCGAGTCCGGAGCGAGGCGAGGGATCACCACCGGGCGCCGAGCGGGGGCGGGGCGGGCGGGAAGGGTCGCTCGGCGGGGCGCCGACTCTAGGAGTTCTGCCGCTGTCGGATGCCGTGCGCTTGCAACTGGTGGTTGATGAGGTAGTGCTTGGTTTTGCACTTCTTGCCGCAGTGTTGGCACGGGAACCACTGGTCGCGGTCCGTCTGCGAGTGCACGTTGAGCATATGCTGGCGCAGGTTCGAGGTGGAGGAGTACACGCGGCCGCACAGGGGACACTGCGGCCGGTAGCCCAGGGCCGCCCCGCCCGCGAGAGCCGCCCCTGTAACACAGAGGCGGCGGTTAGACACAGTCCGCGAGTTAAGCGCTATTGTGAGTGTATTTGTCGGGCGGGGGGTCGCGCCTCCTCTGCTTGACGCCGTGTATGGAGTTCATGTGTATCTGCATGTACTGGCGCGTCTTGAAGCCCTTGCCGCAGACGGGGCAGGAGTGCGCGAGGTCGCGGGCCGCGTGCACGTTCAGTATGTGCTGCTTGAGGTTGCTGTTGTTGCTGTAGAGCTTGCCGCACTCGGGGCACGCGGGCTTGCCGGGCTCACCGTTAGCGAAGGCGCCGCCGGCGGCCGCGTACCCGTAGCGCTCGTCGGGCTGGGCCCCGCTCCCCGCCTTGTCCCCGCCGCTCGCCCCGCTCGCCCAGGTCGCTCCTGGGGCAGACGGAGGTCTCGTTCAGTGCTCGCGAACCCATTATTGACTGTTTCAGTATACCACGATCTGACCGCCTAAGTAACTTCCATCGATGCTTCCTGATCGCTTTCGTGTACATTTTGGGGACAGGTATTTATATATAACGATATTAATTGACTAATTTAAACTTCGGTGGCGTTCTCGTTGTTAATTGTTAGTGTTATTTATTACATAATGGGTGACATGACTCGATAATGTACAATTAATGACATTATTGGCTTCTTCGTTGAAACCGATATCATTAATATTGTTGATTACAAATTATTTTAGTCAATCTAAGAATGTTTAGTATTATTCCATTGAACAATTATCGAGTCGTGTAACAGAAAGGGTGTTAGTGCAGAAAACAGGGGTCGTACTTACCATAGTTGTCTGGTATTCCTGATGGTCCGGGCAGTCCGGCGAAGCCTGTAAGGTTAGAAACGTTAGTTGGGAATTGAAAAACGATTGAGGCACTGGTGCTCGCTTTTTCTGGATCATACCTGGCAAGTTAAGCAGTCCGGGGAAGTTATGAGGGAGGTTGCCGTTCGCGTTGGCCATAATTGCTGGGTCGTCGTAGTCTATGGGCTCCTGTTTGGCGCGTGTCTCGCCTTCGGTGTCACTCGCCCCGGCGTCGGATGATGACTCTTCGCCGTCACCAGACTAGGAGAACGAAGGTTACGTTACAATTTTTTTCATATGAATATAAAATGTATCGTCATGTTAATCCAACTTACCAAATGATTGGAAACTCCAGAAAGGTGCTGAACTTGTGAGTTATCCAGGGTCTGTCCAAACAAAGACAGCTCGTGTCCGTTGGTTCCTAAACGTTCAGGGCTGGCCCCCTGAACCGACAAGAGTTGCTCCGTCCTAAACCAGGAACGTGAAAAATTTATAAATCTAAAGGTCTAGAAAAGTGTTATAAAATCATATCAAAGGTATGAAGGCTGAAGGTATGAAATAGTTTTATTTATTTTATTCTAATAGACTACGATTGAACAAAAATCAACCATCATCTTCCCAATAAAAATCACTTGCTTCGAAAGGAATTACGAAGAATCTAATTGTTGAAGGTAGCTTAGAAATTATCAAATGATTCATCTTAATCTAAGAAAGCATTATCTCTATTCACCTGGACTTCATTTGTGCCTGGTACAGGTCAGAAGACCTAGCTCTTTTCGGTGGTGGAGTGTTTGCAGCATCATCTGGTTTCCTTGATCTTCGGCCTTCGCGTTGCTGGGGATCCCTTCCTTCGCGGGAGCCACCGCTTCCAGTTTCCGTCCATGATGAGGCTGACTAAAAAAATTGAAATAAAATTTAAAACCTGTCCCATGTTGGGCGCCAAAAATGTTTTGAAATAAAAGTGGTACCCAAACTGGGTCCACAAACGAGTTGATTACTTACTGGAGAACCCTTCTGATCAATTGTAGGCAAAGGTCCGGTTGCTGGCACGTCAGTCAACCCTCGGACTTGGAGTAGCTGTGCCGCCCTCAGGAATTCCTTCAGCTGTTCTTGACCGATGTGGACTTCGCCTTGATACATGAATCTATGAACATTTTAGAGAATTAGTTGGTGCTCATAAAGGGAATAAAATCCAAAAAATAAAACATTATATCACAGATTGACTTAATATTATATGGATGTTCTAAGATGCTTCAGCGAGAAATATGAGTAGGTACACAAACCTGAGCAGGCTCTCCATGTCTTTGTCATGAACATCCCTTAGGATAACAATGGGATGTTGACATGGATTTGCCTTTAGTAGTCTGCGGAAGTACGGACTGCAAGCTGACAGCACCACCTTAAAAATAACAAGAATTATGTTAGTATCGAGTGGCTATTAAAATGATACTGAAAGATTTTCAGATGTTGTCCTTCGTGCCGAATGAAATTTTAAACATCAGAAAAGTTAGTTATGTTTGTCATAAAAGTATCTTCGAATTGAATTGAATAAAGTGAAAGAGTTTGTTCAAGGGCAGAAAAAACTTGTGTTCCCTCCCGTTTGTCTGTCAGTAGCTGGTTTATTACCTTGTGTGCTGAGAAAGTGGCGCCGGCGCAGGCGAGGGTGACGTCCACGAAGTCCTCCTCGTCCCTCAGCCGGCGGAACGAGGACACCATCGCCGAGTGGAAGTCGTTCCACCTCAGCGAGTACTGCTGCTCGCCACCGGCCGCGGCGCCGCCTGTGGACCACCATACCAAGGTAAGAGGCTGTACAGAACACTTTAGTGTTTGGAACACATATGTAGCTCTCTGATCCCAAACTAGGATCCCTGTTTCTAGGTTATCAGAAACAATGTGGATCAGAGATCTACAACACCCAGACACAGAGAAAATAAATGTAGCGTGGTGCCACCTTCGACAGGTTCGTCACCAAATGCTACAATTAAGATAGAATAAGAAAGAACTCGTCATAGTACAAAGATAGTAGGACCTTGGCGGGTTAGTTGGGTAGGGGACGACGGAACGGTATTTCACTTTTCCCAGTTGCTTCAATTTATCAAAACAAGTTTTTTTTATTTATTTATTACTTACAGTGTAGCGTTTGACCACAAGTCACCTGATGTTAAGTGACGATGTGGTCGAAGGTGGCGTCACGCTACACCTGGATGGGGAACACGCTCTCAAGTGAGGTTGCCGGAACACACCGATTTTATGTGTACCTACCTACCAAAACAGCAATTTTGAGTGTTCAAGATGATGTTAACAAAATTGATAATTTGTATATGTTCAACAACTTTTATCTTTGACTGTACATAATATGAACGGCATTAATCCTCCATTTTGCACTCTAGCCATAATTGATAACATTCTGAAGTTAAATTATAACATGAAGTGTACTGGAAAATGTGCACTTTATATTAATTGGAAATGTGTTCTCAATTGAAAGAGATGGGATGCCATTCCAATTAAATTGCAGATAGGTGACCTATTAATTTAAGTTTTATAGCAAATGTGTTGTGGAATTGAAGGTCTCTTATCATTTATTGACATTCGAAAGTTGTCCTAATCTTTATTCTGATTCTATTAATATAAATTTTATCACTTATGTCTAGAATAGGTTTAGGATTAGAAAGTAAAAGAAAGAAAAAAATAGATCGTTTCCAAAAAAGATAAATTAATTAATAGATTATTACAAAAATTTAAATCAGTTATACGTAAGCCAAAACGAGTTTTTTTTTTTAAACATATAAAAAAAATAGATAGGAATCGCCCAATACCATAAATGATAAAAAAAACCAACGCGTCACAAATGTGCTTTACCGTTTACCTAACGAAGACAACTAACGGTATGTCACATTAAAAAAAACTTTATTAGAGGTATTTAAGACAGATGAGCAATCTCAGACAGTCGTAGGTAATAATAATTGAATATGGCAAATATTCAACAAAATGTCAAGGATCTTAAATTGTTGAACGCGGTATGATTCATAACGATAGTTTTCCTTAGGTTCGGATTGAATTATTACACTTTTACCACCGTACCTAATAAGCTATATATCCACGGTTTGGCCTTCTGGAGATAGTCTGACAGGAGATAGTTTGACATAAGCTCCATAGTTACCTAATTTCAAATTTCGATCTCTAGTAGGGCAAACTGTAGATAGATCGGTTATTGGGAACGGCCGTTATGAGCAATGATAGTAGTGAGTAGTGACGTCATCGTATCGTAATCAGTTTGTTCGAATCGATACTCAATATCCAATCATTTGCAAACATGGCTTTTATATGCAGATCTTGAGGTGGCCGAACGGTCAGGCGTGCGACTTACAAGACGCCGACACCGAGTTCGAATCCTCTCGGCCCCGCACCGCGGCCGAACCTATGACTCAATAAGTTATGTGCGGATTTGCCATCGCTCAAAACGGTGAAGGAAAACGTCGTGTGGAAACCAGCATGTCCAAGAACCACAACGTTCAAGGGCATGCGATATCTACCAACCCGCACTGGGCCAGCGTGGTAGATTACAGCCCATACTCTCTCTCTCTGAGAGAAGGCCAGAGTCCCAGCAGTGGGAACGTGTAAGGCTGATAATGATGATGCAGATCTTGTAGCTATTCTCCGCATTAACTTCATTTTCTCACCATAAAATGCATCCTATGTAAAGGACATAGGATTCAAACTATCTCTACACCAAATTTCTTCAAGATCAGTGGTTTAGACGTGAGAAGGTAACGATGACACAGATATTTATTTCACATTCAACAGCTTCCTCAATGCTATGAAGGAAAAATGTATGACAAATAGAATTTTCTTCACAATAGTTTTCTGTCGTGAATTTTTCCGTCATCTTTTGAGAGCCAGATCACATTCTAGGTTTAGCGTGACGCCACATTCGACAAAATCGTCACATAAAATCATGTGACTTGTGGTCAAACGATACTTAGCAGATGTAAAAAAAAACTTGAATTATTCGGCTGTTATTGGAATACTTAAGGTCGCATTAGTATTTACAATGTTTTTGGATATCGAAATGTCAGTTAATTCAACCTTATTATTTTATTATCTTCATTTTAAAGCATTTGTTATTTGTTGGCGCGTTTTCCTCGTGCAATTTTTATGTTCGAGGAATATGTAAGGATGCTGTGTAGATAATTAATTCACCGACAGTCTCATCTATTCTGTCGCTAACTAAAAACCTAGAGGCCAAATGTTCAATTTGTACCTATAAGTGCTATTTTATAACTACTATAATGCGGACTTTGTGTAAATCCAAACTCCAAGCAAAATAGACTATCAGCCCCCAGTCTATTTCTTTTTATCAGTATTTTTGTCCATTTGTTTTTATTCGCATATCTCATAAACGGTCTAGTTTTTTTGTATTTTTTTAATAGGTTTTGTCACGATTTTGCTTAAAATCCAATGCAAGTCTGATCTAACTGGGGCAGTGTTCAAACGTAGACTAAGAAGTAGATCTAAAGAAATAAACAATGTTTTCCTTGGGCTCCTGAGTTAGGAAACGGTTCAGCAAAATACCATTTCAAAGCCCTGAATCCTATAAACAGTACAGGTAAAAGACGCATTCGCAACGATACGTTGGAGAAGGCGAGGCTTCAGATCCTTGAACATCGCCGTAGAATTGCAGGCTTATTGGATGTACGATGGAACTTGGAACTACATAACCTTATTGCACCATTAGAAAACAAGACTTACGACATCCGGACTTGGTTGACATCCCCGATCCACACAAAGCTTTTCACTTCTACATTTATTATACGAATAGCGAAGGAGTATCATGAGGTATCAAGCATCTTGCCCGCGTTTATCTCCCGATAAGAGTAGTAATTTGGGAGACTCCAAGTCAAAAGTGAATAGGTATTAGGTAACTTCTAGGCACGTATGCTCTGTCTTCGACATTTCACGTACCATCAGGTGAGACTGTGGTCTAACGCTTAAGTGCAATTCAAAAAATATGACACGGACGGAGTCACGGGCAAATAAACTAATGTGAATAAAATCCAAATACATTACGAAATTTGCACACGAACTCTCGTCCAAACGAAATCTGGGAAACAACGGGAGTCATTTTAAAATTGAAATCGTGTCTTGTACAGATCTGTATACATAATGTATTGTTGTTAACATTAACGCTACATGCTTTGCATGTGTCAATAACTCCTCGGTCTTTAACTTTATAATATACGGAAATGTTATGTCCGTTTTGACAGTGAAGGAGTTAACACATTGAAATGGTAACGGTGTGCAAATCTGTATTTATATATGATGGAATAAATGAAAGAATTCAGTTGAAAACACTCATTCCCGTTTGAAAATTCTTTATTTCCCGAGAAAAAACATCGGATATAGGAATAACGCGAGCAACAAGACGAAGCTTCTGTTTTGCAGACCACTCCTGCCTCTTATGTTAATAAGCAAGAGCTTTTACAGCCTAAATTAACCTAACTCCTGTGTCTAGTTTATTGAATATTATTGAAACCAAGAATTAAGAAGGCTTAAAATAAAGAATTAAGTTGACACAAACTCTATCTATGTGGAGTATTGTGGAGGTTGATGGACGGGAACGGCGAGAGGGCCAGAAGCTTCGACGCTCTATTATATAGTTTGCTAATCATAATTTCCAGCATTGCACTTTCGCTTGCCCGTACTATTTTTTATTACTTACAGGGTAGCGTATGTGGTCGAAGGTAATATAGTAAAGTAACTACGAGTGCTTGTGCCCGTATAGTTCCCTACCTCTGTCTTTGCAATCGATTTCACAGAGCCCTCCACAAAATATTTCATTACTAGCTCTCGTTTCGACCCAAAACTTACAAACAATTAAATTTAAATAAAGTGTTTACTTTCATTCGGGTTGGTTCGTCCGTTGATTACTGTTTTTGTCAGCTTGTCGCGCGAAATTGAAAATTGCTAAGTCTTAAATTTAGAGAGGCCCAAGTTTAAAATTAGCTGGAAGTTTGGAACTCCGCAATGTTCCGATTGTCGCGGTTCGGCTACTAAGATTTAGAGGCCTAATTAATCTCCGGTTATCCGGTGAACTGAGTTACATTTATCTCGGGAAGGCTTTTTTCTTCACTTTTCTGCGTATGAATAAAAATTAGACACCCAGTTTACAGCTGTGTTTGACTCTTTGATTTAAATATATTTATTTTTTATCGACAAATAGGTACCTAATTCCTATTCACTTGAATTGTGGAAAAATACGATGGCAGGATGTTCTACTTCTTCGCTGTTTGCATTATAAATGTAGCGTTTTTTGTGGATCAGGGGAATGTCGACCATGTACGGATGTCGTGTCATCCGACGATGGAATAAAATTATGTAGTTCCATTACACACTTACAAAATCTAAAATCTAAACGGCCGATAAATATAAATGTATATTGAAATTCTAAACATATTTTATTAAGCAATATTGTGTCCAATTTGTTTTTAAGTGTCACATAAGGATTAATTTAGATTACTTCAGATCGTATTTTCGATAAAAGGTTAACACCTGACACTCGATCTGGGAATAAACTTGTATCTCTAGTGCCAGCGCCCCCTAGAAATACTATGCCTACCGGTTTCTATTTTGGCATAGGACTATGAATAGATAATAATTTATTATACCAGATTTCAAGCGGTAGTTTCAGATTAAAAAGGTCTTAATCGACTATTACATCTTACAGGGTATCGTTTGACCACACGTCACCTGATAACATGTGACGATGTGGTCGAAGCGGCGCCACGTTCATCACTTCGTCACTTAACATCAGGTGATTTGTGGTCAACCACTAAGGTAAGATATAAAGTAAAACCAAATTTGGAAATGTTGGGCATCATTCTATTTGTATTTACTTAACGGACTTGCGTTAGTATGACCTCATTTCATTTTGACAAAAACACAACTGAAAATTAAGATGGGTCATGCACCAAGAAGATTATAACGCCCACACAACCTCATTCAAAGCTCAGATCCCTAGCTAGAATTTCCTGCATCCATAAAATAACTAGCCTTGACCCGCGGTTAGACCCGTAGGTACCTTTTATGCAAGGACAAGGATAATAAATATCATATTATGTGCTAATCTAATATATAAGTCATTTCCATTCAAAATTCCTCTTAAATTCCTTGAGACGTTTTCCGTGAAGTTACAAACATCAGATTCACACAAAACTTTCGCATTAAACAATATCAGTGTGATAATGATAACATTTACTTAGGGTTATTTGTATAAACCTGTACTTTTTAAACAGAGTTCAACTGGCAAGGCAATAAAGAGACTTCATTCAAGTCAACGCGGAGACATTAAACTCCAGAGGGAGTAAATAAATGAGTTGTATCAAAGAGTTATTTTGAGTGTGAATATACGTTTGATCCCCCTGTCTCGCGATTCGTCACCCTCGTCTGGCACTCTGGAGGGTGGCCGCGACCGAGTGTTCGCTACGAGATCCTTCGACGAGAATAAATCATATTCTGTTACGGCTACAATAAATAATGTTGGAAATAATTGAAAGCGCATTTAAAATGTTACAATAAGCCAAACTATTTCTTTGCGAAGCGCGACGACGTTGATTCGTATAGTTTTAGCAAATTTGGCCATTTAAAAAGCAATTGCGAACCTTTTTGCTTCACGAATCAGCCAGCTTACTTTTATTATTTTTCTTTACGACATGTTATGGCGGAAATCGCAATGCGTTAATAAATCGTCACTGAGAGTCGAGAGCTATAATATCCGTAGTACTATCATTTATTTCCACTCGACCGCTCAAAGCTGCCCGAAGCATAAAAAACTCAATTCGATTAAAAATAAAATGCATTCCACAGACAAAAATAACGAGATAAAAAAAAAAACACTCTAATCTTGAGTAAACGACGGGAACATCATTAAACAAGAGCCGCGGCGATTCTCATCCCTCGATCCTGCGGGGGATGATCCTGGGGGGTAGGGGGTGCGTGGGGAGGCAGGAGGACGCAGGACGGGACGGGGGGTGAATATCAACGAACTCATGTACCGTACGTGTGACGGGTGAACGGCGCGATACGCGTAGGTATACGTACGCGTATACATTGTTAGTAAACAATTCAGTTGTTTCGGACGAATATATTTGGGACCCAATTTTTTTTTAGCCGCGCGGTTAAATGGAAGGATGGGGTCGGACATCGCCGCGCGTGTCGTTGTAATTTTATTTTTGTTTGTGCCATTGCGATGCGTCGTTACGGCCTGAATTAATTTTGTGTCGAGAAAGAAGTTTCTAGTCTAGGAAGCAATATGATGCACTCAAACATATCAAAGTTATAAGTCTCAGTAATTTTGCACTCATTAAACCTTAATTTAACAAAAAAAAATTACGGTCCCCTAGAAACATTCACGAATTTTCGAGATTCGATTTTGAGGAAAATATTTTAAAAAGCAGTTTTTATATATTTACTTAAATGCCGCAATCAGAGACGTTAATCAACGCGAATTAGAATTAGATTATGCCAAAAAGTCAAAATCTAAACATAAAAATGACAACGTAGTGCCTTCTTTAGTTAAAGTTTAATTGACGTCTCCGAATACGACAGTAAGCTAAAAAAATGACTAAACTGGACCGGTCCGATCCTATATTACCACTAAAATCTAACATTATATAACTGCAACAAATAAATGAGTATTGAGTAAAAATTAATAAATAGTACACAAAATAATGGTTGTACTCACCAGTCTCGGTCGCCATGGCCGGATGTTCCGAGGGCGGCACGGTGTCGGGGCGTGCGCGCGCGCTAAACGAATCCAATCCCGCGCATTCCAACCGCGCACCCACTGTCGCCGCCACTTTAACGCCTGGCCACTTCTGTTTGCAACAAAACTATCTACTCTTCCACCTCCGAGCTCTAGCGCTTACAATCAAACTTTATTCTTTCTATCCTCTTTTGTTTTCTTCTTAATTTAAAATTGGAACAGTTAAAGCTTGATATTGTTTTTTTTTTGTTTTGTTAATATTGAGTATTGTGTTTATGTTTTGTTTTCTGTAAAAAAAGGTTTGTATTCGTTAATTGAAAATTCGAATTGGTTACAACACAATATTGTAGCGTTTCGGAACGAGCGGTGACAAGTCGACGTTTGATTAGAATTAGTGCGCTTTAATAATTATGATTTGTGCACGCCGAGAAGGGTGGCGGAACGATAATAAATATTAATAATTACGTCGGGAACTTTGGTTGCGGTGTGCCTATTTTATTACGTGCAGTTAATTTAAATTAGGTAAATTCAAGTTTAAATAATCTGACCTTTACATTTCTATCTCAAAAGCCAAATCTTATGAAATGTGTTTATCAAACAAAATGTACATAACTTTATTTAAATTATTAGAAATCTTGAGTTAAGTGTGTAACGATTTCCACTTGCAATCAATTCGGTTCGAGTAACTGAAACTTGTCTATTATTAACACAGTAAGTAATTAATAAACAATTAAACGTAATCGAATTCTTGAAGCAATTACTCACGAAATAACAAACAACTGGCACGCATTAAGTAATTCACGCAGTTGCATCCACACGTGACGTAATACGGAAAACGAAACTGAATGGCACTCATTAATAACACTGTCAGCACTGCAGCGCAGGTCTCCAGCAGGCACGCACGGCGGGTCCGAGGGGAGGCGATCAAGGGCCGGTGCAGCGATCGATCGCGCCCTGCACCGCCACTACAAGGGAGGAGCGGGCAGATAGAAATCAATACGATGTCCATCATAGCATGCAACCTCCCCCGCGACCCCCGCCTGCGCCTTGCACCCGCCGGGAAATGCATTATCCGCGACACCGCCGACCTACACCCTTCTCGCGTTCGGCTAAAGCGCGATGCGTAATTGCGCCCGAAAAATTGTTGTCACGGTTTTTTGTGATGTCCGGTGTCGGATGCACCGCTCGATCCGTCCGCGCGGTGGGTACCTGACGCCACGTGCGATCCGGTGCGCGTCACGCGGGCGACTGTCGCCCCGCCAGCGGCAGCCGAGTCGAGAATAAACAGCGTGGGGCGCGCGGGGGGCGGGGCGGTGCAGCGCTTGCACGCCCACAGCGGCCGCCCACGGCGCGGCGCGCGCTCGCCGCTCGCCGCCGGCCGCCGCTGCCCGCTCGCCGCTCGTCTCGTGAAGCATGCCCTTTCAGGACGTCATTCGTTGCGTCGTCGCCGCTCGCCGTTACTCTCAACCTATAAATTTTACAGCGCTACTTTCGCTTGCTTTCCGCGCGCTTCGTGTTTTCCTGTCCGAAACGTATCGGAGGGATCGCGTTTTGATATCCTTTCAGTTTTATACAGGACTCCTCGCTACACTACACTGGTCCAAGATTGAAATTCAGACAGCAAAAATATTTGTGGTTTATTAGAGATATTTTAAGCATCTTTGCAAATTAGTTCGATACCGGAAACTAAACGTGCATTAGATCGTTCAGTAAACGTAACATTAATTTTAGATCTGACGATTGATTGTAAAAATACGATTCATGATCACAGAGAATCAGTGTCTGCTCGGAAGATCTCCATTACAATGGAAATTTGTGTAAATAAACAGCGTAGTACTTAACTGATGTTACGTTTTACTTCCTGCGAATCCTAGTTTAGCGATGTAGAGCAAAACAGTTGGAAGCTATATCTGAAGTATTCATCGTCATAGGTCATAGGTACTCATGACGTAATCAACATCGTGTAATCGTGATATTTTTCTACTCCGATTGATCCTAAAACCTAAAACTAAATGAAAATAGTTTCAAGTGGCAAGACAAATATCTCTTTAGAAACAATCTGCAGATATCGACAAATAAACGTTATGTAGGCAAATACATCTTCTGGAACTCTTATTACATCTAGGGTTGTCCTTGAAGCTGTTTTTACATTTTGGATCTAATTATCTCTATAACAGTTTGTTTTCCTATTCCTGTTATTTTGTATGCCTATAGCTAGAACTTTATGTTTTCCAAGTATCTACTTTTGATTCTTCCGGTTCCGGTTCGGTATATAGAATATAGATAAGTATATAATATTGTGCGTGTGTCTGTCTGCCTGTCTCCTATAAGTAGTCTGGCAACCACTGTCCGCCATTCCCTTGATTGCTTAGCCCATTTTTACTACTTACTACCTTAACCTTATTTCAGCGAAATTTTCATCCCATCGCAGTACAATTTCGGCCTCTGTGACCTAGATTTATATTTAGTAGTGGAGTATTGGACGATTAAGCGTCCAATTTCTGCTTCGGTATCTGTGAACATTTGTCCCCAATCCGTGACATTTTCACATTAGGGCAAAGCAAAAACGGGCAAAACAAAACAATCCGTAAAGGCTTCCTGTAACAAGCGAACTGCCGGCCAATCATTCGTCAAACGAAACGGCCCGGCCGGTTGTAAATCTTTGCAGGCGCTGGAGGGGGGCCCTGCGGGGCGGAGGGGGGAGGTGTAAAGGGGCCGGTGGCGGGGGGGTTACGTAACATCCGGAAGTGCGGATTAGGAATCAATAGTGCGCCGTAATGATAGTTGTAGTGTAATCGGTGTAACTGCGCTGTGCGGTGCGCGGCACTGCCCTCGTGGGGATTGGTGCTGGAGTGAGGAGCGGGTGTCACGTGCTCTTCTTGAATTTGCAAGTGCAATATGAGGAAGAAAAACGAGCTGAGGTTTCAGATTTTGAAAACCATAAAGAAAAATAGTATTATAGAATAACTTATGAAATAAATAGCTTTTAAATGGTAGTTCAAACTTTCGTTATTCTAAAAACATATTGCATGGATTTTTCAGGGCGAGTTAGACGGTGTTTCTTCTAACCCGGCGATATATATTTTACATAAATAACGACATACTTTTATGATATGCACTTTTTGTACTCAAAATTGAAACTAGTGTATCATTAAGAATACATCTTTTGTGATATATTCCGTTTAATAAAACTCCCCGTTCTTTTATACTTATTCACGTTTGACTTGGCCGATGAGATTAACGGAATTTCGCGAATACTAAAATAAATTAATAAACGAATTTGAACTAAAGATTCCAACTATAGAAACTAGTTTTGTTGATGTTTTATAATGTTATGTACATATTATATATGTATATTGTATGTATAAAAGAAAACTATTAATAGTGTTTTTATGTCTAATAGATGAGGTCGGAAGATACGGTTCGGGCAGCGCCAGAAATATGTTAGTGACCATAGGCGTAGAAGTTTCATATATATGAATGTATAATTTTATTTAATCAGCGCCTAATCCAGTTTAAACACTTATGTTTCACTGAACTGGATCAGCTGATCGGAATAATCTACCCATATATATATATATACTTATTTGCATTTTTTAAAGGCGAAAATGCGAAATTTCGAAAATTACAAGATCTACGAAGTTGGAAATTTAGCATGCGCATTTTTCTTGGGTGATACTGACTATAGAAATGATTTCTAAATAAAAATTCATGCCTTAGAGGGGTCCAAGGGAGTGTTAAAGTCATATTAAAAAAATGTGTACCTACCTACTTTCACGATGAAGAAAGTGCAAATAAATGTAATATTTTTTAAAGAATTATGTATTTAAAAATGAAGTCGCTAAAAAATATTCTTCTCTATTTTTGTTATTAAATACGTGATTTCAGTGATCCATAATGGTTAAATTACATATGGCTGCAAGTGAAGTACCATGCAGTCTTACAATATTTACGATGACAAGGTTGAAATATTTCCCCTGGATATTGACCATCGCGCTAACTCACATAAGTACGTACTGCAGGATTCACCGAGGGGGGCTAGACGTCCCGTCTTCCCGCGCCCACCGGGGGGAGGGTGGGGCGGCCATCGCGTCATTGCCGACTCATCCGTCACCGTGACTGCTGCTGTTGACAAATGTCTTCCTCCAGTTACTTCATTTGGGAATATTAAAAATTGACTGTTTGTAGTAATTTGCGAGAAATGCTTTGATGTCTATAAGAAAATTGTATGTTGTTATGTTGTATGGTAAGCTTTTTAATAACATCTGAATTTAGGACCGTACTGAATTGAAGTAGCGATGGCGAAGCGGTAGTGACGACGACTTGCTTGAAGGAAAACGTCGTGATGAAACCGCAACTTGGGCTAGCTAGCTGTCACCCTTAAATTAAGAATCTGTAGCACCTATCGGTGTTTCGGCATCCCCACTTGAGAGCCAGTATGCAATACAGACGTAGCGGTTTTTTTTAAACATAAAATGGTTAATGTCGGAATAGCCACATCACCTTTTTTTGCCTGTTCCAAAGTATTTTTTTTTTCTACCAAAAATGAGTATGTAGATATCTAATGCATAGTACATGTACTGGACTCGACGACGCGGTAGCCGAGTTGGTAGTGTTCCTGCCTGCGAAGCTAACGGTCCCGGGTTCGAATCCCGGTAAGGGCAAATATATGTGTGACGAATATTTGTACCTGAGTCTTGGATATTTCTATCTATATAAAAGTATTTATTTCTCTATATAAGTATGTATATCGTTGTCTGGTACCCATAACACAAGTTTTGAGCTAAATTTGGGGCTAGATCAATTTGTGTGCAGATGTCCCCGATATTTATTTATTTATAGTAGTATTATTGCAATCCATCCAATGTTTGCAAGAATAAATGTCCCGTAAGCAGTAGTTTCCAGCATATCGTCTCATAAACAATCGCACGCAATACATTTCGTCGATTATGAAGTGCACAAAGCCGTTGTTGAAAAACATCATTACCCCCCTCGTACGTGACTCCTCACACGGGAGGTGGGAGGTGGGAGATCTCCCCAGACGGAATGGTGAGCAGTAATGAGCCTGGCCTCTTCGCAACTGCTTTACTGTAACTTTATGTGCATTTCATACATATTTTTTTGCGCTTTGTATTGTAGACAGGTCGTTATTGTCTCGGGATTTCGTGCGAGTGGGCCTCGTATTGTGACACCTATTGCGGGTTATGTAGTTATGTACCCTTGTGAAGGGTGCTGGGTGCCTACGGGGGGCTGAAATGAAATGTTTATTCCTCTTTTACAGCTTATAAATATTTTGGGAACGCTCATCTACTTACATCCATACTAATACACGTCTATCTATCCATAGTAATGTGAAAGTAACTGTTGGTTTGTTTGTTACCCTTGAAAATAACATAGGATATCTTTTTACAGCTTTAGAGCGTAGTCCAAGTGGGTGAAACCGCGGGGCGGAGCGAGTAGATAAAAAAAAAATGTGCGAATCAAACTTCAAAGTTGAAAGCCAAGACGATAATATATGACGGGTGGCCGGGCCCAGTGCTGTTTTAGCAAGACTGACGTCAGCAATGCTGACGTCACCATCATCGTCATCATCAGGGTGGTGCGTGATAGGTGGTTACAGAAAAACGAAGTAGATAGTTTTCGAACTATTTATTCAGCAATAAGTAGTCTAGGTACTTGGCACAGCAGAGTTCGGGAGGTCCGATCGCTACGACGGCTCAAGCCAGACTGACTAGAGCTCTGCCGAGCGGTCGTATTTATACCAAAACTGGCCTCGCACAAGCAATGTTTACAAACTTCGTAAAAATTGCCTGTGATCGTTCCAGCTGAGGTTTTAACCTCTAACAATCATTATAAAATTAGTTAACTCATTGACAATCGGTTATTATTATTATTATTAAAATCACAATAACGGCTTCGCGCCGATACGGCCATTCTGACAGGCGGTGCGCGCTCTGCACCAGCCTGGTAGTGTTCTCGTGGAAAACCTCGTGGAAAAACCTCTTGGATACTCGTGGATACCTCGTGGGTGCGCGCTCTGCACCAGCCTGGTAGTGTTCTCGTGGAAAACCTCGTGGAAAACCTGGTGGAAAACCTCGTGGAAAACTTTGTGGAAAACCTCGTGGAAAACCTCGTGGAAAACCTCGTGGAAAACCTCGTGGAAAACTTTGTGGAAAACCTCGTGGAAAACCTCGTGGAAAACCTCGTGGATACTGAAACAACGAAATATGGTTCTTCTGAGTTTGGTATCTGTAAGCAACCGGTGTTGCTTTTAGGTAAGGTCAGAAGCATAACGCATTGCATGTTAATGCACGCATAGTGCGCTTTGAATGGAAATATGGGAACACGTGGATACCTCGTGGAAACCTCGTGGATACCTCGTGGAAACCTCGTGGATACCTCGTGGAAACCTCGTGGATACCTCGTGGAAACCTCGTGGAATGTTAGTTTTAGCATAGTGCGTTAGGATAGGAATGTTAAATCTCGTAGAATGTTAGTTTAGCATAGTGCGTTGGGATAGGAATGTTAAATCGTAGGTTCTCGTGGATTCTCGTGGATTCTCGTGGATTCTCGTGGATTCTCGTGGATTCTCGTGGATTCTCGTGGATTCTCGTGGATTCTCGTGGATTCTCGTGGGTTATCGTAGATTCTCGTAGATAAGTGTTATTATAGGAAACGGGATAACTTAATGGGGTTTTAAGGTAATGAAAGGATCTCACCCGTTTTGGTTACACAAGTTGGACTGCTCGTGGTGTAAAAAGCACGAGTTTGACTGGTGTAGCAGCGGGGTATTTGGGAGCCGGTGTAGATAAGTCACATTCTGCCGATACGGTCCCATGGTCACCTGGGTGAGCGGCACGATGAAGCTGAACGCCGAACTCTCTTAACAAGATACCTGCAATTAGAATTAGATAGTGAATTTCAGATTTAAGGAAGTCTGATTACGCGGCGTGTTTTTGATGAGTATGTAATCTTGTTGGCAGGGATGGATGTAGATGAAACACCGTCTATCCAAGTCAGCAGGACCTTGTGCCATTTTTAGTTGCATGTGTAGGGTAAGCGCTTCCATCTCAATAGCATAGTTGGCAATGTCCACTAGATTCGGCAATTCCGGTGGAAGACAGTACTGTCGTCCAGCAATAAGTGTGAACGGGGCAACTCCAGTAACACGGTGAGTTGTGCAGTACATCCTAAGTTGCAGTTCTTCAAGTGTGGAGCGCTACTGTTTGGTTTTATAATTTTTGATCAAAACCAGACGTTGCAATATTTCCGCTTGCTCGGCCGATTCCTGGTGCGATAGCGTGAATATTGTTTTTGAGATGGTCACGGTATTTCATTCATTAATTCACACAGAAATTCTTCTTCCATCAACGAAGATTTAAGTTGGTGTTTCAAGTAGATGCACGGTTCGCTTCAACGCAGTCAATACACCGCGCGGGCCCCTATTAGTAACGTAGTAGAATAACGCGCACATTGTGAAGGCCACAATGTGATGATGACGCATCGGTGGACACACATATATCACGTCCCTTCAAAGGCTACATGCCTTCATCCGGATATCAAAGTCATCGAGCTTCCATGTTTCAATGGCCTCACGAACACCAACATTGGTATTCGGATCACATGATGGCAGGTAAACATCCTTGATTACACTCGCGACTCTTTGGGTTGAGCACACAAGCGTTCTGACATCTTCTGCATCATTTCCATCAGGAATTGTGGTGGTACCCCTGCCGTAGATGGGCTGGGCATGTATTCACAGCATATGCTGCTGTTCTGGAACGTTGGCTTGTCGTGGTACAGTATCCAACGAAGGGTCCGGCACAGCCAGTGACGTTTTTGGCTGGGAGCATACAGCACTGGTTTGTTCCAGTAGATCATGTGATGAACGAGCTGATGAGGAGGTGTCCTGGATTGGATTCCGTTCCAATCCCACTTCTGATGACGGGTGGCCGGGCCCAGTGCTGTTTTAGCAAGACTGACGTCAGCAATGCTGACGTCACCATCATCGTCATCATCAGGGTGGTGCGTGATAGGTGGTTACAGAAAAACGAAGTAGATAGTTTTCGAACTATTTATTCAGCAATAAGTAGTCTAGGTACTTGGCACAGCAGAGTTCGGGAGGTCCGATCGCTACGACGGCTCAAGCCAGACTGACTAGAGCTCTGCCGAGCGGTCGTATTTATACCAAAACTGGCCTCGCACAAGCAATGTTTACAAACTTCGTAAAAATTGCCTGTGATCGTTCCAGCTGAGGTTTTAACCTCTAACAATCATTATAAAATTAGTTAACTCATTGACAATCGGTTATTATTATTATTATTAAAATCACAATAACGGCTTCGCGCCGATATATATAATTATGTATATTTGCATTCATGTTTTGTACGGGTGGAAAGTTGCAAACACAATGCAGACAGATTTTGCTTGCAGATTAAACTAACTGCGAACCCAAAGTGTGGCCTCTGAAACGAGTGAACGTAGTTACGTTATCTATCTTGAGCGATTTCAGCCCAATTCAGAGTAAAAAAAACTGTAGTGGAATAAAACTAAGTACCTAGGTAAAGAGAACGTCATTCCTGTCTACTCAGCAATTTCAGCCCAACTTTGAGTAAAAAAAAGATGTAACTAAGTAGGTTATTATATCAGCTAACATATTAGTAACTCCTCCACAGTAGGTACTAGCTCAGTCGAAGAGCGCGGACTGCGGACATATCTCACCCTTTTAATTGAATTTATCGCCACTCCTTCGCATTCACGTTACAATGAAAGAAATGCTAAACGCGTTCCAGATCCCCGTCCCCATTTCCACTCTATCTCTGTCCATGCTCATCATTGTACCTACGGGGCCGGAAGTTTTCGCTTCATCAACCGTTCACAGAGCTTTTGATTTGAACCGATGTGCGCATTGAGTGGTGGGGGTACCCACTGTCCGGCTCCCCCGCCGGGTGGGAGTCCGGCCCTGTGCAAATGTTATTGATGTGCGGCGTTATGAGATACTATTGCTAATATTGAGCGTTGATTTTATGTGGTAGGTGCGAAAGGGATGGTGCGGTCGGCGATCTCTGTGGCTAGCTGTCGGTAGAGTTATTGCGATGGGATAGTGCGCAGATGGGAGCACAATTTTATGGTACGGTCAACGTCAAAAGTCACTGAACAATAACACATTTTCTGATTACCTTCATAGTCTTAAACACCTTTAACCGTATCATCACTCATCAGGTGTATTGTGTTGTGGTCAAACGTTACCTAAACATTACTGATGTAAAACACATTTGGAATTTCGAGTATGATCAGCTACTTTTGTCGCTGACTGTACCACTAGCTGTGCCCGCGGTTTCACCCGCGTGAACTACAGTTTATTGCGATAAAAAGTATGCTGTCTTTTCCCAGGGTTCAAACTAGCTCTAAGTATACCAAATCTCATCCGAATCAGTTCAGCGGTAACAAATGAACCGAGTTAATTTCGCATTAGTATGGATAAATAATGGATAAACAGTGGTTATTTTAATAAAAATATGTGGCGCTATGGGCGAGTAGCCGACAGCGTAGCGTGAAGTCGCTGGTTCGATTCCCGCCATAGTAAAAAAAGTGCAAGTAGTATTTGTTCTGTATTTGGCTATTTTGGATCGCTGATCCGCGTAGGATCCCTACATAGGTTCCTATCTAGGGATGCTACGCGGAATCCTAGTCGGGGGTCAGAGTTATGTATGCGATTGTGTATACACGGAGATAAAAGACCTTCTGAAATACCGTTTTCCTTCAGAGTCAAAAGGGAACAAATTGTAATTCAGAAGGAAAACTAAGGTAAAACAAGTCAAGCTAACAAAAGTGTTTTAATAAGGAAGGAATCGGTCTTGGAAGGTAAGACTTAGAAGGAAAGTCACTTTTATTTTACAGAGTTTTGCAATGAGTTAAAGTCCGACTCCATATTAAAATAAATAAGTAATAAAAACGCCCGCATAATCACATACATAGCTCTGACCCCCAGGATTCCCTGTACTCAGCTTACGAGTAGAGAAAGGAGGTAGAGTGACCACTAGCCACCAGCGGTAGGCACCGGTGGGTACGGAAGGATGGTGAGTCATGCATTACCGTGTACTCGCAGTGTAACCAGATTGTGAATCATTATATTGACGTGCGCAAAACTTGCGAAGGCTTTTATTTGTGAAACACCTACTTATTGCTGATATTACTCGGGGGTTTTTGTTTGAGTCATAGATTTATAGGTACTATTGCCTACAATGAAGGAATATTTGGTGTTCACATAAGTTTCTGGTTTCTGGATCCTAATTAGGGGTAATTAAGTGTGTAATTGTGTGGGCGTTGAATATATTTTTTTTAATTATAATTACGGAAAATAATTCTTAGAAGGTTTTTGTCCTCCTATTGCAACACAAATCGCTACTATTTTCGGTTTTCCTGCCATTTTTGTAGGTGACCCAATTCGGTTGCTATCGCTAAAACTTTTTTTATAAGCTGTCGAATCGCTAAAACCCATCGGTAGGTAGTAGCAGGTACTTGACTTGAATTGCTCTGCCGAGTAGCAAAAGCTTTTCCCACCGATAAAAACAGTGGTTTTATTTACAGGAATATAAACATCTCACAAATCTTGCGTACATCGGTATATAAAACAAGAAGGCTTTAGGGCGACTTCCGGTGCGTGAGTGTGGCGCACACCCCGGCTATATTTAGGCGGGCGGGGTGGGGCGGGCGGTCAGACAGACAGGGCGGCAGATATCAATTGAAATATTACCACTCCAAGTATTAGATTTGTTTTTGGATAATTGGACGTATCTTTAGTGGATGAGCACCAATTGGTTATTTGTTGGCCAGCACTTTTCGCGTTATGAGTCTTGCAAATAATACTGACGGACATACGAGGAACAGTAACTCTGTCTGTCTGTTACGCTTTCACGACTAAACTACTGAACAGATTTCAATGAAAAATGGTACAGAGATAGTCTAGACCAGTGTTTCCCAATTAGTGGTACGCGTACCCCCAGGGGTACGTGAAGTTGCATCAAGGGGTACGTGCCGCTATCAGTAAAACAAGAACAATGTCCAAAATGTCATTTTACTAGATGTGCCCCGCGGTGTTACACGCGGTTTAAGTAGCGTATCTGTTAATCCAGGGTATCAACTACCTGTATACCAAATTTCATCAAAATTGGTCCAGGCGGGTGAGCGTGAAGAAGTAACCAATATACACACACACAAACCTTCGCATTTATAATATTAGTGTGATTGCTACAATAAGGGGTACGCAGGTATGAGGTTTTTTTGAAGTGGTACGCAGCAAAAACTAATTGGGAACCACTGGTCTAGACTTATAGAGCCTGAGAAAGGAAATGACATAGACTACTTGATATCGCGATAAAGTGTAGCCCACCTGGGTGGAACCCAGGGGAACAGCAACCAATAAATATATTTTTATCTTTACCCATCACACTCGTTAGTTGTTCCTCTTAGCAAAAATAACTAGTAAGGCAAAAGAGAATAATAATAAAAAAGCAAATTATTAATGCCTCGCCATAGTAATAATAAATCCCGTTGTTTACGCGGTCAGCCGTCACCGGATATCACGACAGGGGATGAATAAACAAACAACACATTATTTGTAAGAACCTTTGTTTAGTGTTCCCCATATCTTCTTATCTTACAAAATAAAGTAGATAGATGGATAGATAACTCTTTAGTGTACATCAAAACATTACTTAATTAAAACGCAATTAGTTCTAGTACTAATAAATCGCATTTATTTTGATTTTGCTCGGCGGTCAGACTGCGTAGCTTTTAGAACACTCTAATATCAGCGCTCGATGTTACAGCGCAAAGAACCCTAGGGTTTAAATTGAGATTTGAGCTTTCAAATAATGAAAACTACAACAAAAATCAAAATATATTCAATAGTTTTCGAGTCTATTCAAAACAAACAAACGGGCAATAATTCTAAAAAAAGCAAATTTATGTTCAATGGCCTTTTCTTATTTGTAGTCTGTGTTTCTGTCCGTGCCATCATCAGTTTAAGTACCGACTGAGTGATTATAGACCTGTAGATAGAAGAAATCTGTAGATGCGCTTTAGCGCTGGAACAAAACAGAAAACAGCTTATACCGCACTAAATCGATATTTCAAACCGAGCCAGACATTGTAAGTACTGACTGCGTCAATCACCTTTACACTGCGGTACCTAAGTACTAGGCTAGACAAAGTGAATTGCACTTGGCTGCGTCACTTCTGCATTGCCTGATTGAGTTGTTAGCATCCTACGACGAACAGAATGGCTTGTGTTCAAAGTGGACTGATGTAACGACGACGCCAAAGAGATGTATTGGCTATATATCGCAACGCTGGTTCAGTGTGGATTTAAAAGAAATAAAAAAATTACAACACCCTCACAATCACACACGTAGCTCTTTTCTAAGAGTCTAAGGAGTTTGTATTGAACAGTAATAAATATTTTTCCTAACATTTACTTTTGTGTTAATTTCATCAGATCGCCAGTCACAAATCACTTTTCTGGTGAATTGTACCAACACATGTTTTTTAGGGTTTTTAAGCCTATTTCCGGCACCAATTCCTCACAAAGTTGGATTTTCCGAAAGTACCATCAGTAAGTACCTACCATTCTTGTTTTTCTATTTGTGAGGGGTAACAAATACAAATCTGATTTTATGATAATATGTGACGATGTGGCCGATTGTGGCGCCACGCTACGACTGAACTAGGAACTAATTGCTGGTAATTTCCTTTATAAAAGTTCACTAGCCAGCAATCACGGCATTCCAACTACCGCCATCAAAAATAACAAGTCCAAATTACGTTTATTCAATTAGAGCAGTAATTGCAAGCGAGTCATGATGTAATTACGAAGGGTAGTGCGTGCTTGCAGGTAACGAGGAGGGTTGGAGGGTGCCGGCTAGGGTTCGCCGTGATTCAGGGTGGCAACTGGCAACCCTTTATAGTTGACGTAGGCTGGAGCTTTAGTTGTATCGATTGATAGAGTGCGCTAGGGGTCTGGTCATTTGATTAAAGCATAACATCAGAGAATGTTGTGTTAAAATGAACGGACTTGTAATCTTTATGGTGAGTTTGTTTCGCTGACCGATATGGCGCGAGGGGCAAACAGCCGACTGCGAAGTTTGATACAGTTTGCGGGCTTCAATAGTTAACTCAGATATATTTTATTTAAAGAATACAACGAAAATTTCAAACTGAATACTAGCAAACTCCTTACGCCGGCAAAGGAACAGGCAAAATTCGACCGGCAGGTCATTTTTTTTTGGCGCGATCACATTTTTATTATAGTTACTATTTAGCTGTTCCCCGCTGTTTCACCCGCGTGGGCTACAGTTTATCGCGACAAACAGTATCCTATGTCCTTCCTCAGGGTTCAAACTATCTTCGTACCAAATTTCATTTAAATCGGTTTAGTAGTTTAAGCGAGACAGATAGACAGACAGAGTTACTTTCGCATTTATAATATTAAGTAGGGATTGATTGAATTGTCTTCTAAGTAGCCTAATATTTTAGGTACTAATAAGGTTTCGTTTGATATGGACTTAAAATTTAGTTAACATGCCATTATAGGACACGCAGCGCATATCAAACGAGGCTACAACACATTGTCTTTCGCTTAAATCTCACTCAGAAATAAGACAATGTTTTAGCATTGATTTATTTATATTCCGATAAGCAAAACCATCGTTTCTCTCACCCCAATAGTGGTTCAGGTTCGCGTGTCGACCGCAACACGCGTTCCCACCGACGATCGCAGCGATTGCGTACAACATGACTTCTGGTACTTCCGCGGTTAAATTACACGCTGTACTGCGGGAAATAGATTTAAGACCTCGCAGCCGTCACGGCGAGGAAACGCGAGCTTTGGCGGCCTCGGAATGATCGCTGATTTTCCTTTGGTTTGTTAAACTTAGTACTACTTTAGGTATAAACAAGATTAGATATCTACAACAGGGACTTGTGTACATAAGGAGAATTCGATTAGCTGCTATTTCTGTAGCTTATTAGGATTTTGTTGGCTACATTTTCTGACGTTATGTTGGAATATAAATGCTAAAAATCTGACCGAAATTAAAATTAAAAAATCTCTTGGTGCAAGTCCTTATAAATAAAATAAAACTAAATCAAAATCGGTCCATCTGTTTGAGGGCTACGATGTCACATACCGACACGTAGCTATACACACGTTACACCTATCTGTTTTCGTCGAAGGTTATAAAGTAGAAGATGCATTTTAATATTTGTATGTTGGATTTAAATATATTTTACGTCTCACGTTGTTGTGTTTGACCACATAGCTGATGGCGTCAAGCTTCGCCTGGACAGGGACCTGATTCTCAAGTGCGTCACACTGATAAGTAGCCAGCGAAAATGCCCTACCACCAAGCTATATGGTTTCATTACGATGCTCTCCTTTCACGAAAGCTCAAGCTGCGTCTCACAATTCGAACTCTCTAAACCACTGATCTATCATCACTTCATTGAATCGTAATAATAAAACGAAAGAAGCATTATGTAAACAAACAAACGTAAATCCGAGTCTCCAATTGTCAGCGTCCTAAAGCTCCCTAATAATCTTATTTCCATATCGGACATCGCTCCTATAGCTGTACTTGTACAAGTACTACACTCACCCACACACCAACAGACGGCTCCACTAGCGCGATTCCCCCTCGCACAGATACAAACGAAAGTACAACGAGTACATTCGCACAGCAAAGTGCGTACAATTACTGGAGGTGTCCGCGGGATGAGCCCTGATTAGTGACGGTCAGGTGGGCCCGGGGCGGTCGATAGCTCACACCCCACCACCCCTCGACCCTAACTACTCCCCACTGTTTATTGCAGGGGGACGATCGCCTGAACTTAAGTATTGATTCGCGCGAAACGTGATTTGTACGCACTCATCTAGAGGTTAGCTTGCGGCCCGCCGAAAGTTCATTCAACTGCTATTCTGTGCGCATCGCGATCCATCGCCGCTTTGGAGGTGGATCCTCGAGCGACGGGGCTCGCAGGGCGGTAGATGGACGCGGCGGAGGCCGAAGTGACAATAGTGTTCGGTTCCGGCCGGGGCCGTGTTCTGGGGTGGTGTTTACGCGTAAACCGCGGTCAATAGGGCCGGGCCGCACCTAGCGTTGTCTTCGAGCGGTAATGCTCCTCCGTCACGACATCTACCGACTTATTGTCGGAGCGCAGCGCGTTGTTTTATTTGCTAAGTGCCGCGATACGCTTTTGGGCGGGGTAGGGGAGGTTAATTGACGTCCAAATGTCGAGGAAATTATACTTTCTATCCCTAATCACCGTGATTCATAGCTTAAAATGAGAAAGCTGCGGTAGCCTGCTGTGTAATATGGCACAAATCATAGAGTTCCAATAATGTCGTGCCGATGCTCGTTCGAGTAGACCGGTTCCGATCAGACACTCATTTCTGTCGCTAGGTCCGCTAGACTACTCACTAGACATGGATTTGATTAAATTTTAATAAAAAAAATCTGGTTTCTAAATGCACTTTGATAATTGGGGTCGTATTCATGGACGAATTTTAATGAAAGTCAGATGATCAATTTACGGACAAATTTAATATTAAATTTATTTATTATTCGCATCTAATAAAATAAGAATTTATATTATTACCACAGCTCAGATAATGTTATATTGAAAAGAAATTTTAATAAGCTAGCTGTGCCCCTCTGTTTCGCCTGTGTGGATAAATTCCCAGTATAAAAAAAAATACTTTTCACATTCCGGCAGTCTATGCAAGAATCAGGTTGGTCCTCCGTTGCTGCTGGAAGGTGTGACAAATACACTTATAACCTAACAATTACTAAGATACTACAACATCACCCTTAATAGGACGACGCGGCAGCCGAGTTGGTAGTGACCCTGCCTACGAAGCTAGCGGTCCCGTGTTCGAATCCCGGTAAGGGCAAATACATGTGTAAATCGCTTTTTCCTCTAACCCAGAGATATTTGAACTATAGGGCAATGTAGTTAAAGTTATATACAGTCTGGGCCGTCTTAAGTCCTTGGGCACACAACATGTTGGGCCCCGTTGAAAAGGCAAAAAAAGAATTTGATACAAAAAAAAAAACAAATAAACATCTGTCGTATCGGGAATTTTGAAAAAAGATTTCCTGTGTTATACTCTGTAATGGATTGGTACTGTCGTAGCTAATCTTCACGTAAAGTTTCTCTTTATTGCGTGTAAACGAATGTGTCATCACTTCAGGGGCCCTGTGAGACTGGGGCCTCTAGGCACGTGCTTATATTAAAGACTAGCTGCGCCCCGCGGTTTCACCCGCGTCCTCCCGTTATTCCGGGATAAAAAGTATCCTACGTGTTAATCCAGAGTATTAGCTATCTCCATTCCAAATGTCATTCCGTTCAGTAGTGTTTGCGTGAAAGAGTAACAAACATCCATCCATCCATCCATACTTAGAAACTTTCACATTTATAATATTATTAAGATTTACTAGGTGAAATTGAAACTATTTTGAAGACTGTTTACCAACGGTCGATACTACGGTGTACATTATGGAGGTTCTACGCTGTTACGTAGAACTTCTACGTAACGAACCTAATCGACTGACGGCTGGTTTCAATAACCTACTCGTATGTAATGACTATTCACGGGTCGTCCAACTAGAGATGGAAATTTGACAAAACTTCTTAATAATTTAGTTTAATCGTAAATCGACTCGATTTTGAAATAAAGCTTGCGATATATCCAATTCAAATGCTGACCACCCAGACTAAATCGATCGATCGATGGCGATCAACTAAGTAAGTACACTAAGTATGTACTTTATGTGAATTTTTAATTAATATCTAGCATTTGAGTATTTTTACATATAAAATTATTAAAAAAAAATTGGTGTCTTACCAATTTTTGAGTGTGTATTAATGTGTATTTGATATTTTTATTTTATTGTAAATAATTTTTATCTTACAAAATTTGATATCCCATTTTATAACAATCCTAGGGGATGAATGTTCAAAAATAGTTTCCGTGCGAGCGTATAGTCCCAAAACAAAAGTTTAGGCTTCAGTTTAGTCGAAGTTGTAGTATTAGAAATTTCGTAATTAACCACAGAGAGTGATATTTTGCTTTTATGTAAATAAATAATTACATAATCATGTGATTATCTACCTCGTGATGATCGAGATGATCGACAGCAATCGATTCTAAACCACAAACAGTTTCTCAAGACATAAAAACGGCAAAATAACAATATCTCACCTCACAAGAAAAACATAACATTGTGCACATAAATCATTAACCATAAAGTCACCAAGACGGCAACTAATCAACCCGCCGCACGACCTCATAAGATAAAAGCAATGTCTGTTCCAAAATAACTAACTTTCTAAAATGATAATGTCCACAAACGTCACAGCTTCTATATAATATCGTCCGGCTAATAAAAAGTCGAGGAAACTGGTACATCACTAATTATATTCATTGAACCGTTATAACGCGTTACGACAACTATCGCGCAATATTGGAGTGGATATCGTAAACCGTCTGTGAGCGGCCTTAATAAGGCCTCCGACGGACGGTGGATGGTTAGCTGGTTACAGCGCATCACCAATTAGAAGCGGGGACATTAAACCTTGAGATATGTTTCCGGTGCGATATGATATGACATTAGGCAGTTAACTTTTATTGGAATCGAGATGTAATGGCTCTGGACTACTTACTGATTTCTCTGGGATTGTTGTCTTCGCAACCTTCTAGTAGGTACCTATATCGTAAAACAGTTGATAGCGGTGATTAATAAGTTTAACAATCAGAGTTGGAGCTATTGATCAAATCAAGTCCAAAACCATGTTTCCTATACTACTACAACAACCACCAAGCAATGTGAAAACGTTACTGTGTTCCGGATTGAAGGGCGATAATTCCAGTATAATTACAGGACATAAAGATATTTAGCATCTGATATCTCAGAGTGACAAGCGCAGTGCATTTTCGCACAGAATTTCACAAACGTCACTAAAAAACAAGCTTTTTTATATCATACAAAGTAGTGGTTGACCACAATTCAACTAACGTTAAGTGATGATGTAGTCGAAGCTAGTGGTCATGCTGCCCCAGGATTAAGAACTGGCTTTCAAGTATGGCTGCCGAAACACATAATATAATAAGCGCTGGGCCAGGCGAGCACTAGAAAATGCTCTACCACTAAGCTATGATTTCATCACAATGTTCTTTTTCAAAAAAGCTCAAGTCCACTGCAGTTTTGAAACCCACAACCCTCTATTCTTAATCCAAGCGTAGAGTAGGTGAAATGTTGTGAAACAAGATGAAAAATAAAAACGCACAGCTCACAAGCCAACGTCACCTACACCGAGCCATTATAGTTTCGAAAGACACCTAACAACTTCAAGAAAAAACCTAATATCATATATCACAGCTATAAAAGTAACAGTACAGCCAGACAGTGTATCTCTAGACGCATAGAACAGTTATTTTTAACAAACAAACATAGTTTTTTGCATAATTTGGTGATTGCAGTGAAACTGGCCATTCTAATGCAGTCGAGTCTAATAAAGACGACGAGTTATGCAGGATAATCTCTTTGATTACTTTTTAATATCAATATATATCAATATATATCACAATAGATTTTAACGAAGATGTGGTGTATTAATTAATTTACATTTCTATTTTAAGTACGACGGTATGTTTTTTTGGTTCGTCTTTCTTTCACGAAGCATCGGATTGACGTGATTTTTTTTTGCATTGAGATAAGTATGTGTGAAGATATGATATGTACCTACTGTACATATAAAATACACAATGACTTACTCACTCACTCACAAACTTCCGCATTTATAATTCTATTATTACTCTCACGGTTCTCCTGTTATCCCACAGAAAACTTTTACTGGAATAAAAGTAACCTATGTCCTTCCCCAGGGTTCAAATACTAAATTTCACCACGATCAGTTTAAGCGCAGCTTAGGCGTGAAAAGGTAACAAACAAACAGAGTAACTTTCTCATTTATAATATTAGTACCTATAGTATTGGGTGATTAATTTAATTATTAAGGTAGTGGGTATTGACCGGAATTACAGGGCGTAATGTAACGTGTTACACAGCGAGCGTTCATGCAGTCAGTACGGGGAGCTCTGTCTTGTTTCCCTGTACTGACTGTGCTCGCTGTGTAACAAATGCTCACAGTGTAACACGTTACATTACGCCTCGTAACGCCAGTCAGTATCCCTCTTAAGGTACACACATATCTTTGCCCAAGCCGGGGTTAGAACCCGGGACGCAGAGCTCAGCAGGTCACTCGTAGCTACGTCATGGTGACGTGGTGAGAAACACGCAGATGACCCACGAATTCTTCCGCCTTTAATGAATTATTGATATCTAATGATAAGCATCTGACGCAACTGACGAGTTCAGAACATATATGTATTGAGCACGTGAGACACACTTTTGCTACCATCATTTGCCATCAACAGCGATGATGGCTCAGTGGTAGTAACGTCGGCTTGCGATCCGTAGGCCGTGGGTCCGAATCCTACAATGAGCTTGAGGTTTCGGTGAAGGAAAACATCGTGATGAATCCATAACTTGGTGGTAGGGTATTTTCTAGTACTCGCCTGGCTAGCTACCCCACCCTCTTGTTAAGAATCTGTCGCCAAGCACCTATATGTGTGTTCCGGCAGCCTCACTTGAGAGCCAGTTCCCAATCCAGGTGTAGCGTGGCGCCATCTTCGACCACATCGTCATTTAATATCAGGTGAATTGTGGTCAAATGTAAATAGTAAAAAAAAAGAAGCCTATTACGTTCCCACTGCTGGGACTCAGGCCATTTCTCAGAGAGAGTCAGGCCGTTATCTACCACGCTGGTCCAGTGCGGGTTGGTAGATGTCGAACGCCCTTGAACGTTATGGTTCTTAGACATGCCGGTTTCCTCACGATTTTTCCTTCACCGTTTCGAGCGATGATAAATCCACACATCTAACTTATTATCGCCAGAAATTAATAATCGATCCTGATCCGTTATCCGTGGTTTTGGATCGATATGTCATGTCATAATATGTCATTTTAGTACTAGGGCTTGACGTATTACTACTAAAATGTCATATTACATGCGGGGCCGAGAGGATTCGAACTCAGTGCTGGCGCTTTGTAGCGCGCACGCGTTACCATTCGGCCACTATCGCTCACGAAATCTAGTCTATCTAACAATAATCACAAAGGGTTACAAACTCCACCAATATCGACCGTAAAAAGCTTGCCGACTTTAATTCATCACCGCACACAAACAAAACGAAATCTCATTCAATTAGTAAAAACGTCCGTGCGAGGCCAAGAATAGCGGTGTCCGTCAGGCGGGCAGCACCCCCCGCGTGGGGTCGGAAGGGCCCCCAAATGAAAAATGGCACAATTAGCCCCCAGACAGTGAAAAACAAGTGCACTCGATCTGCCGACGGCGGGCGATAACGCGCCGATGTTACCCAATGGGGGTGGATTTATATAGATCTATACGCCAGTTTCCAATCTAGGCGCAGTGAGGCGCCACCTTCGACCCCATCGTCACTTAACTTCAGTACCCTCTAGTACAAGTTTTGAAAACTATAAAAGTTTTCGTAAACGTCATAGATTACTACCGCCAACTTACTAGTACTACCTAAATTCAAAAAGTAACTCGAAAACATTGTTGAATAACGCCCGAAATTAATAATAATCTAAAATGACATATTATGACGCGACACATCGATCCAAAACCGGATAACGGATCTGGATCGATTTTTATTTCGGGCGTAAAACGATTAAAAATAACCCGTGTTATTTTTAATCGTTTTACGTTTGATTTTAGACACCCTCCAAGATTCAGAAAGGCGCGCTGAAAAAGAAATGTTTGCAAGGAAACCAAAACTTGTATAGTTTTTGTAAACTATCAAAGCCTGTCTACAGGTGACTTGTGGTCAAACCAAAGTAAGTTGAAAAGAAAGAAATACAAAAGCACACAGGTGTCAAAATGTTATCGTCACAACAAATAGAATCCCCGGTAGAGTAGATAATAATACTACTCCTTTATCGCTTGTACGATAATAAACGATAAGAATATTAGCTAGTTGTTGCCTGCAGTTTCACCGCGTGGAAATTTCCACGGTAGTTTTATGATAGTAAAACATAGCTTCTGACATTCAAGAAAGTGTAGCTTTCCAACTGAGATATAGTTTTCAAAATTGGATAGTAGTACCTAACGGAGGTTACCTTCTACATTCAAACTCACGAACATTATTTTTTATTTAACCGATAAACAAATGCAGGAGGTTATCAAGTCGACGCGTAAGTGTATTTTTTCTATGTATGTCCAAGCATAACTTTTTACAGAGTAGTTCGATTTTGATGATGATTTTTAATATGTAGAGTTAGAGTATTGTAGAGTATATTCATTATAATATTTTTGTTGCTGGACAGCCCTGCTACGATGCTATTCACTTCTAGATGTATTTTTCTTATTTTCATAGATGAAAACATCATTGAAGTAGGTACCTATAATCTAAATGAGATTAATCATTATCGGCTAAAGCAAACCTCACTTAACCAATCAATCTTTAATTTCTCTTGCAATAAATCAATAAATTCGCCATTAATTTCGCGTACCGCACAGTCTTGGAGGCTGCTAAATAATGGATGGCCATCAGGTCTCATTAGCGGGCAGCGGGGGCGCCACCGGCGGCGGCCGGTCGGGCGCCTCTCCAGCGATCAATACCGCCCGACGCCGCCCGAACGGCCCGCCATCCCCCGAAGATAGCCGAGTGCGCGCCGCACATGACAAATGTCATCGTGAGACGGCTCCGCAGCCTTCAGGCCTCCCTGAAAACTGGAAAAATTTACGTAAAAGTGCATATAAACGGGACGTAGTGCTCAACATTATAGTGTTTCTGATAGACACGGTGGATTTTCAGTGAAAACTGTCTGTGATACTGTGCAAAGTGTGAGTATTTTGACAGCTCATTGTTGAGGGTAGCCGTGCGCCTATTCTGCACCAAAAGTGACGTTTTGAGCTGAATTTGGCCTCCTAGAGGCCTTATTACGACTACTCCAACTCATTAAGGTTCTGTTTTAAGGAGGTTTTCAAAAAGTTTCCGTAGTTTTCATTGTCAAAAATCAATGAAACGAGATATCGTTTGTTGTGACTCTAGTTCTTAGAAACAGCCTGCTAACTTTGCACAGCTGTTACTCAGCTCTCATAAACTATTCATTATAAGTTGTCATATGTAAGAAAAGCCAAGAAAATGCTCTAAATAAAGATATTAATACAATTACATGCAGGTATAGTGAGCATTGCGCATGCGTACCAGAGGCCTGCCCTGCGTCATGCGTGTTTTCATCCGTCGTCTTACCATTTTTGTTGCTTATCACGACGCTTTACTTATCACAAGTACATGGTAAGTACTCGTATAACGGCGTGTGTATACTTGAAACTCGCTTACATACATTGAAGGCGTGTACTAAATACTTATTTCTGTCAGAAACTTCACATAGATATTCTAAGCTTGTCTTTAATGCTATATGTTTCCTTAAGAATTCTTAACACTAAGTGAATTCTTTTGAGGTGGTCTTATCGTTTTTTTCAACAGTTTCTGATACTAATTTCTATGCTCCATCATTTACACGTAACTTTTAATTTGCTGTTTTAGGGAACAAGTAAAAAAAGTTTAATATCGCTAAGCAGTCGAAATATTTACTAACAATATTCCATATACATTATAGGTACTAAATCCCAACAGTATTTTTAATAAGCACACACTTAAGACGGATTAAGTTAGGTAGGTATACGTAATGGTTAAAAACTGACTTATTACTGGAATAAAGCTAATCCGACTCTAATCTTTGTTTATAAGATGGCTAATGTTTTCCTCGATTTCAATTAGCAATCTAAACTGTGCGCTGACCTTTTGACTCGTAAGCCTTTCGACGAGCCATTTTCATTCACCTGTACTGGCCTTGACCCGATTTACAATACAGCCTGCGGGAGGCGCTGCAGTGTTGAAGCCATGACCAACATACCCCGACCTCTTTACATTAACTCTTTGGTTCTCACTAGAGGCCGCCACCCGCTGGTCGGTGACGGAAGCTGTCAATATGACAGTTGAAAGCTCTCAGCGGGCGTGAAAAGGATGAGATGAAATGGTAGTTTTGTCGGCTTGTGGTCTGCCGGGTATCGAGGCGGCACCAATTGATTTCGAAATAAGTCATTCAATACCTTATTTTGCAATTCTTATATGACTTGATTCACTTGATGTTTGTTGGGGCTTACGGGCTTTCCCGCTGAATCAGACAGCGTTATTCTACTATGACGAAACTTGAATTGTGTAGTCAATTACGTTGTTTCTAGAAATATTTAGCTGTGATAGTGTACCTATTATAAGAAAAAGAAGCTATCATCCCTTCTTGTTTCATACGACCTAGTGCCTTTATTGTCGGAGTTTTCAGGCCGTCCTAAAGCCTCCGACATGGTTTTACGACTGATATAGGCAGAACTGACAAGCTTACGTGCCCTGAAGCACATTACTGGTTTATTAACTAGTATTATGCTGAGTTGGAGCCGATTTGTGACAGTGCCATTTTTGTGTTCTCATGCAACTACTGGCTGTTATTGTTACCAATAAACATAACATTCAGTTAATCGTAGAAAATGACGTTAAGCGGTCACCCATCCAAATGACGGCCGAGCTGAGCGTTGCTTAACCTTGGTGATATGTACGGTCGACCAGTCCAGCTATGCCACGAGCGCTACCTCCACTAATCATCATCATCAGCCGGAAGAAGTCCACTGCTGAACATAGGCCTCATAGGGCTCACGGCTACTAGTCATTTACTCCCCGCGACTCTTACAATGTCGTCGGTCCACCTACGTATAGAACGTCGTATCTCCACTATTAGCTCAAGTAGCTTTTTTCCCAAACAAAATAATCCAACGGTAACGTCGGTAACTGCTCATCACGTCACATACTTAAACCGCCGTCGTTTCTATCCATTTTATCACTCGGCCGTAAGCTTAATGTTCGTGAAATGTTTGACCCTATAATCAGAGATCACGGCGACATATCGAGACTTGATAAGTATCGTACCGACGCGGACAAACAACTTTCAAATGGTTATACATAACATGAGTGACCCCAGAGAGCACCGCTTGACCCCAGGGCGCGGGCCGCTGCCGCTCGCCCCAGTGCCGGTGCCAGATCCAACGCAATGCTTTCGTAGTTTTTAACTACAGTTTTCTACACGCATGTGAAAGTTCGTTTGTTTGTTTGTACTTGAATTAAAAAAATATATAGCTATTTTACGTCTTGCAGGGTAGCGTTTGCTTTGAACACAAAATCACGTAGAGTTTAGTGAAGATGTGGTCAAAAGTGGCGCCATGTTACTCCTGGATTGGAGACTTGAAAATATTGCTTGTATCTTGGATTAACACGTAGGATAGTTTTTACCTTTTGCCAATGGGAAAATGGCAAATTGTGATTTGGCAAACAACTCAATTACATTTTTTTAAATTGAGTAGCATGGAATAGATGAATTTGTGGTAGTGACGTTAAGCTGGATTAAAATCTTTCAATGATCTTGAGCTAAAGAAAAAATCGTTATGAAACTATAGCTTGGTAGTATGGTATTTTATAGTTTTGCCTCTTTGTTGCATAATAAATAAATAGTTTCTACTCGCCTAGCAACCCTTAGTACTCTGAAGTTCTGTCGCCAATCTATCGCCTACCCTTAGTACCCTGAAGTTCAGTCGCCAATCTATCGCCTATCGGCTGTGTGTTCCGGCATCCTCACATGAGAGCTAGTTTCCAATCCAGGCTCAGCTTAGCGCCACATATGACCAAAACGTCGCTGAACATCAGGTAATCAGGTGATTTGAGTAAAACAGTATGTATCTACGAGTACTTATGTAAAAAAACCCGCGAGAAAATAAGATTGTCGCAGGTGCAGTCGCCAGTCGCAGCTAGTCGTAGATATCTAAATGAATAACGCCAATGACGCCCAATAAATTCACTCCCATGGATTTTATTTATTTTTATGTTTACTTTCCTCTATTAAAGTTGGCAATGAGGAGGGAGTGGCGTGAAAGTTTAAGTAAAATATTACGACCATCTCGAATTACAACGGAATACGAATAGTTTCGGAAAATCGATTTCGTCGCGTGCGCGCGAGTGAATGCTAATAGATTTATACCTACGCAACGTTATTTTATAGATTTCTACATAATAAGTGTGCTTTGGAGGCTGATTAATTCGTTAAAGGACGCCTGGGCAGCTGACAGATTAATGCCATGATAGTAGGTTATATAAAGTGATAGAAATCTTGTTTTGCTTCGTGATTTGCAGATGGAGTGCGTTGAACTCTTTTCTTGAAAAACAATGTTTTAATGTTGATGGCAATTCTTCCAAAAAATATCGATTGTTAGATTAAAATTCAAAATCAATTTTAAGAAAATCGGCTCTTGAAGATCGATTATTCGAAAATAGATATTTCTTTTTTCAAGATACGCGTCGACGTGGAGGTATCAAGTTGAAAATTATATCAAATACACGGTTACTTTCAGCTGTAAATTAAATTTGTAACGCAATCAAAAGATATGACCGTTTATGTCGCACATTTTTGCGTATTTCGCGATTTTACAAGGGAATTTAACCCTATAGGGTACTTCCCGTTGACCTAGAGCGTAGTACTACATCTATTCTGTGCCTAGAGTCATAAAATTTGGCATGAAGCAAGCTCTTACTTACAGCACATATAAGGAGAAACCGTAAAAATGTAATTTAATAACAAAAAAAAAACAAGTTTGTATGGAATCCTCGGTGCGCAAGTCCAACTTGCACTTGGCCGATTTTTTACATAAATGTTTCTCTGTTTCAGCGCGGCGGCGGTGCCGTTAGGGGCATGCGCCGGCGTCGTTAGAGTATGAGCGCGGCGCGCGCGCCCGAGCCCCGCGACCCCCCGCGCCAACCGCACCGCACGCACCCTCAGGTAACCACCCCTACAACCTACCACCCCTACAACCTACCACCCCTACAACCTACCACCCTTACAACCTACCACCCCTACAACCTATCACTCTTACAACCTACCTCCCCTACAACCTACCACCCCTACAACCTACCACACTTACAACCTACCACCTCTACAACCTACCACCCCTACAACCTACCATCCCTACAACCTACCACCCCTTCAACCTACCACCCTTACAACCTACCACCCCAACAATCTACCACCCCTACAAACTACCACTCCTATAAACTACCACCCCTACAACCTACCACACCTACAACCTACCACCCCTACAACCTACCACCCCTACAACCTACCACCCCTGCAACCTACCACCCTTACAACCTACCACCTCAACAATCTACCACCCCTACAAACTACCACTCCTATAAACGACCACCCCTACAACCTATCACACCTACAACCTACCACCCCTACAACATACCACCCCTACAACCTACCACCCCTACAACCTACCACCCCTACAACCTACCACCCCTTCAACCTACCACCCTTACAACCTACCACCCCAACAATTTACCACACCTACAAACTACCACTCCTATAAACTACCACCCCTACAACTTAACACCCCCACGTGACAGTGCTGGGTGAGACTGTGTCACTTGCTGAACCGAGCTACCTTACTGCTGCTCTGTCGCTGCAATTAGGTATAACGATACGTGACATTATGTACTGATGGGTGACACTGGCACCTTCAGGATTGAGCTACCTTACGAATGCTCTGCCGCTACTACTTAGGTACTATAGGCATAATCACCACCTTTTGTATTGCTAGGTGACACTATGTCACTTAGACACAGGATCTAGCTTCCCAACGAAGCTCTGTCGCTGTAACTAGGTAAAACTACCTCTAGGTGATATTGTGTACTGCTAGGTGACACTATGCCACCTACAGGATTGAGCTAGCTTACGAATTCTCTATATCTAAAACTAGGTGATATTATATACTGTTAGGTGACACTATGTAACCTACATGATTGAGTTAGCTTACGGATGCTTTGTCGCTACAACTAGATATAACCACCACTAGGTGAGAAAGACACTTACCGGGTCGTCCCCAATTTTCAGATTCATTTTGCAGAGCATTAACGCTTTTTTCTTTGAACATTTATTAATTCGTAAGGTGTAATTTTGATCCATGTATCCGAAGTAAAAATTTAAATGTAGCCTAGTCGCGTGAAGAAACGCTGACATGTGGAAATATTTCATTAAAAAAAAGATACATCGATCTGACCAACGGCCAAACGCTCTAAGCTCACAATAAAAAAACTCAAATCAACATTTATTCTAACCGAATCTGTAATTAATGGCGCGAACACAACACGTTTGTTATCAACAAGCGTCGGTGTCTACATTACACTTACCATAAACAAGTACAGCGATTTACGACCTGAGAAGCGAACCGAAAACACCATAATTACTCAAATCGATTAAATTACAAGTATCGATTTGAAATATGCCTCTATCAAGTACGTGGTTATCATTCGGAGAATTGGCGAGTGACCTCCGCCGTCGACTCTGCAATTAGGGAGAGCACGCGATATAAATCTTAGTTCCGTTTGTTTTTTAATAAACAAACCTATTGATTTACTATTAAAAGTTAGTCGTTAGAGTAAAATGTATAATGTTACTAGTGATGTAGTCAAATGACCATTTTGTGACACCTACCCCCGAAATTAATAACCGATCCTGATCCGTCATACGCGGTTTTGGATCGATATGTCATGTCATAATATGTCATTTTAGAAGTAAGGCTTGACAAATTACTACTAAAATGGCATATTACGACATACTAAACATTTATCATAAAATAATTTTTACATAAGTAAATTAACAGCACAATTTCAACATTATCAAGTTTACGCAAAATGCTCCAGATCCTCTTGACAATAAAAAATAAATAAAAACAAAAATAAATCAGTTTTTTCACATATTACATAATTATTTATATATATTAATTTTGCAGGGTAATGTTTGATAACAAAGCACTTGATTTTAACCTATGCCTATGCTTTCTTTAATAATATCAAATAATTATTATTGCTCAGAGTTAAATCCTACCACAGTTATCCAGTATATAAAATTGTCTCCTGAATTATGTAGAAATGAACTAGATACATTTTACCCAACTTCAACCACTTCGTCTTAAGGTCAATTGGCTTATATATAAGACGATATTATATAAAGTTGTAAAAAAACTCTATCGAGAAAAATAAGGCTTGACTGACAAGTTACAACAAAGCAATCATATTGTTTCGATTTAATTATTGCAATAGCTGTGTTAATTTGCGGTCAAACGCTACCCTGTACGACCTAAAACAAAAAACTTTTAAACTCTACCAACCTTACCTTACCAGTGAACACGTCATGCATCCGCAATTAAAATAATTCCTAGTCAACTAACGAATTATTTCGAATTCGCAACAATCTTTGCAAACAGACATGCGACAGGTTTGGTACTCGTTCTCGGAGCAAGTAATTCTATTCACTAATGGTAATAGCAGAGTGTACTGTTAACTGAACTTAATAGTCTATAGTTATAGTTGTTTTATGACTTCCTTCGAAATTACTCTGTGAATCTAATTGACAAACTCGATCCTATGTAATCGCGTTGGTATTGGGTGTAAATGGACGCAGGACGCTGACTTAAGATCCCCTTTCCGTCATCGGACAACAAGACGTACAGCGGCGCGACATCCGTACATGGTTGATATTCCCCCGATCCGCACAAAGCGTTTCGCTTCTTCATTTATACGAACAGCAATGGAGTGGAATGCCCTGCCAGCTTCATGTTTCCTGATGATACTAGCAAATGTGGAACGAGCCCCCCCCCCACAAGTCTTCCGCAGTGCTGCAAATGCAGTCCTTCAAGATGGGTGTGAAAAGAGTTCGGGTCGGCACCGCTTATCAACAGATGGGTCGTCAGCTTCATCATCAGCCATCAATTCGTGGTCGGCTCTCTAGAACCTTTCTTCCCCATCAGTTATCGGTTTGCCGAGCATGGGCAGGCCCATTGCCACTGCAAGCTTCTGAAAGCTATGTTTTTTAAGTCCTCTTAGTTTTTTTAAATTATTGTTTTTTGATCTAATATCTGTTGATCGAATCCTATGGAAAGGCTGATTTTATTATTTTATAGGAACTGAACTCTTGGGCTCTTGGCTCAAGTAAGTCGTCGTGACCATGAGAATAAAAATAATTGGCTATATATAAAATAAATAAAATAACTCATTGCTCAGCTTAATTTTTCATCTTACTTGGACAGGTTTTAACCTTTATCTGTTTAGGTGTTCCTAGCCCATAACTCTTTGTTATGTTTGGCCTTGAAAGCAGCCACGTCCATTGCCGGGTCATGCATATCCAGTACCTATTCATTATTTATGGTAACCATACTTCGATATACTTAATCTATATTACCATAAGTATTATTTCCGATTGAACGTCTTCCATTATGATTTATTTGCCTTCGACGCCCACGACTCACGTTCATTCATAGTCCGTAGGTATATCTATAGAATCTACTCCATCTATTGAATTTCATTGATTGTAATATTTCAATCTAAACATCTGAGCTTTAGATTCTTACAAAAAAATCAAATCTTTTATTCGTAGCAAACATCGTATATTATTTTGATAGGTATTTAGTGGAATCAAACTTTTCAATCACTGGTAAAGATAATTAATGTGTATTTACCTATAATTATAGCTAATAAACCCGAAGTACGTTTCCCCCCTTCCGCGGTGCGGTGGGGGGCGTGTCTGCTCATGCGCGCGCGCCGTTCCGTGAATCCTACAAGGCCATTTGACCCACTGATATAATTCCAGCGCCGTCTGTCTGACCGTCCGTGATTATGTATGTAGGGCTTTTTGCACGACCCTGATACCTTTTTGGAGCACAATTTAGGTTTTGTTTTGATTTGGTTATAGGTTGTGGTACCAAGTCATTGTTAGGAACATTTTATGCTTCGTAGCTACACTAGCCACTCATTAGCATTAAGCTTTCTATGGTGATATTTACGTCATGTACCTAAACGATTTGTTCATTGGCTGTTTGATAAACCGCATTAAGCACATTTCCAAGTCGTTTAAAGTGGTTCTATTCATCTACTTTGCAACATTAAGGAAAACATATAAAAGCGTAAAACATTCTCGCTTTGCGATTTACATAAACGAAACTGGCACGAATACAAACAAAATCAAAGAACATTTTCCAAAAACAGTCGAATTTCAAAACGAAATATTCGTACAATCATACCTAATACCCGAGCAACCAATTAAATGTCCCGCAACAAATCTCTGCGTTTTTGTCCTGTATAGTTACGTAAGAATAGCGACCATAACTGTGCATCGGCACACGGGAACCGAACCCGCATGCCTTGTGCTGCCGAATAATTCAGAAGGTTCCGAGAAAGATACTCGGCCGTGCAATAAATTTGGCGACGATGTGTGGACGGAGCTAGGACGGGATAATGTTACATATAATTTTGCTGTGGCTATAAAAAATCTAACCGATATGCAAAAACAAAAGACTACAAACAGCAAAATTATGCTAAGTTTTTAAGACATTTGTTCAGAAAATCTGAGATCAATCTGAAATCTTAGATTATATTGATCATAGATTATATTGATTATATGCATCATATAAACAGCTACAAAACAACACAACTGCTGGTAAACAGCTTGGTTAGGTGGAACCTATATCCTAGGTAAAACTAAGGCAATTTTTTATATTCGTTTTTAAACTCTCAATTCTTCGAAACTATACCGAGCTGTGTTTATTAGAATGTTCTTAATGATCATAATATTTTATTTCAGTTTTATGACTCCGATGGCTCAGCGACCCAAAGTGTGTCTTGGCCTCCGAAACGAGAGAGTGCCACTCTTCCCTATCGTGAGAGATTTCAGCTGAGTTCAGGAAAACCCTAAACTGTTCTTAAAAAAGATGTTCCTTTACAACCATGATCAACAAGCTCACGCTACTTAACTAATTTCTAAGCAAAATAAGTACGCCCTTCTCCAAAGAGCAAGCCTCTATCTGTACGGACTCCGGGACTGTTCTTGGATACGTCCCATGTCAGGACCTCATTATGCTGTACAGCCTACATTCCTCCGCCTTACAGTTTGCCGAATAAAAAGTTTAGAATCGACTATTGTTTCACCGGCCGAGGGACTCGAAGGTCGTAGAGAGGACTTCTTAATGGATATTTTTTGCATGAGTACTCCTAATTTTGGTGTTGATGAGTCCAACGTGAATCATGATTATACAATAATGAAGGCGGAGAAAAAGTTATCTCTCATGTTTGTTTTGTCAAGATAACCAGAAATTTCCGAAGTTAAAGTCATGTGGTGGGTTTGGCACTACACTGATTCTAATGGTACCTAATCCTATACAATTAAAAACGTGTCGTTTACCAATGGACTTTTTGCGAATGTAGGAACAGGAACTAAGATGCCACCACAGCAGTTTGTATTACGGAATAACTGTAACAATATAAAAAATTATAACCTACTAGCTGTTCCCTGCGGCTTCACCCACGTGCGCTACAGTTTATCGCGATAAAAAGTATCTTATGTCCTTCCTCAGAGCTCAAACTATATACGTACCAAATTTCGTTTATATCGGTTCAGTAGTTTAGGCGTGAAAGCGAATTACCTTCACATTTATAATATTAGTAGGAATTGACAAGATTTTCAATCCTTTGATTTTGATTTGATTTGGAAAATATATTTAATTAATGTCCATCCTCTCTACTCCACTCACCATACCCTGAACAATTTGAGGCGGAAACAAAGGCCAGCGCTCACTCGACGACACTCGGCCACGGCGCACAAAAAGAACAAACCACAAGTCGCATACCGACTATTTCTCTTAAACTCTGACCAGTCCGAGAGTGCCTGGAACGAGTCGGAGCAGAGGCCGATAAGCGATCATCATCATTATCAGCCGGAAGACGTCCTCTGCTGAACTTAGGGATCTTTTGAATGCCATAATAAAAGCTTACTAGTCATTTGCAGTGGCCGTGGCCTGGTTAGCTGTCCTGGAAAGACGAAGTCACGAAGAATTTGCGCGAGCTCCACGTGGAGGACTGGCAGGAGGTGGCGCAGAACAGACCGAAGTGGCGTCTTTTATTATCAGAGGCCAAGACTCACTTTGGGTCGCTATGCCATATAAGTTATTTAGTTTAGCCGTTTGCATTCATCGGCTCGCCGCGATCATTACCACCATGAACATCCCGTAGTTCTCTACTGGATCGGGCATCTCCCAATTTGCTTTACTGAGTTCGGCCTTCAACTCTTGCGAAGATCGTCACACCATCTTGTTGTTCTCGTAAACTACCTTGGCCTGCATGTGAGATCCACTCTAATATTAAATTCCAACTATTGATCAGAGTTTCAGACCATACAGGTGAAATTACATGTTAGGAGTTTTTGTTCCTTTAGTAAAATCTAATTTTCAGCTGTTGATGGACCGTTCTCATATTTGTCCGTTCTCTTTTTGTTGAAATGTTTGTTACGACAGTCTTCACATTTTCCTGTTTTACTACTGGTAGCATCTTATGATGAATCAAACTAAATTAGTCGAGCAGTTTTTTTCAGTTTTACTGCCATTCCGCATTTGGTCTCAAATTAAACCCTTCTAGAATTTATCCGTCCGCGAATCGTCCCGGAACATTTAAATCGTACTTTACGACAGAGTCAACATTGTTTCGGCTATTCCTCTAAGTCAATTAAATGCGTCCGAAATGGCCGCTATGAGTCACGATAGTCATTTTAGTTATTTAAATGTTTACAGTTATTAGTTATGCTATGTAGCGGGCTCGGATTGCTTCACCTTATTTGCAAAAAGAAAGAGTTTATCGCTATAATAGTATCTCGCATTGTCGTCTGGTTTTTTATCGGACTGGTTCTTTTAATTTCTTTTCTTTGCATGTATGTGGCTGTGGGTGAATTTATTTCAAGGGTTCATTCGTGTAATATTGATGAAAGTCGTGAAGGGCTTAGTCTATGTTCCTGTTATTGAAGATATCTGTTTAAGATTGAATTCTAGGCTATTGAACGCTTAGAAAATATCCAATCCTATTAATCTTTCTTTATTATTGTTGTTTATAGTGACCCCATGTATTTTGTCTAAGCTTTACGTCTACTTGCTTTAATCTTCGGCTTAAACTGTGTGGAAGATCATATTGACAGGTACCGTTGGCTGCTGTGACACCTAGTCTTACCAACCTTTTGGACAGTGTGGCCAGATGGGCTTCACACTTGAAACTCCCATGCATAAGGCTGTACAAACCACCAGCGATAGCTCTAGCTGGTTCTCTCATATTAAAGACATCAGCCATGTGAATCTTTACACTCATATAAATGCAAAAGTGTGTTTGTTGTTTGTCCTTTCACGTAGCAATAGAGCGAGAGGTAGACGTGATTTTTTGGACAGACGTAGTTCATGGACCGGATAGAAACGTACGCTCCTTTTAATCCAAGAAAAAGGCACATTTCTTGTGGAAATCTGTGAGTCTGTGGATCTATTTGTTCCTAACAAAGAAAGCATCTTCGCTGGACAACTAAACAAGCATCGTGAAAGCCACGAATCTAATCAACAACAGCCTTCATCGGTTTCATCACTTACCTTCAAACTTAATGACTTCACCTAGCGAGCACTAAACTCGACTATTCCATTGAACTCTCTCAAAATGGCTGTGAAAAGGAATAAAAAGCGTAACACCTCGGTTGGCGATCATAAAGGTGCCCACACACTGGCTAATGAGCCACCGCGATTTATTGCCGATAAATAATGTTACTTACACGTAATGACCATGCGCCTGTATGTAGGTACACAGTCTAGCTGGCTGGGTAATGATTGGAGTTGGGAATTTTATGATAATGAAAACGTTATTCTCGAAGGAACTCTAAATATCGTAAATAATTTTATTTTAAATCTATGTTGGATATACAAGAATCAAAGTCCTGACTGACTGATATCAACGCACAGCCTAAACCGTTGGTCGTAGAAACTTGAAATTTGAAGGTATGTTTGTCTTGATGTACTAAGAAAGGATTTTTTTGAAATTCAACCCCTGAAAGGGGTAAAAATGGAAAACAGTATTTAATAATGCTGGGTATATAAGCCACAGAACCGATAACCGTTGGGGAAGACGTGTTCTTGAGTGGAGATCGCGACTTGGCCGACGTAGTGTAGGACGCCCTGCGACAAGGTGGAGCGACGACTTGCGCCGAGTGGCTGGCAGTGGTTGGATGAGAAGAGCCGAAGACTGGGCTCAGTGACGTTCCTTGGGAGAGCCTATGTGCAGCAGTGGACTGATACAGGCTAATGATGATGATGTGCCTATATCATGCTGTGTTAAATTTTAGCATTGCCCAAAATTTCGCTATAATATGTCTTCCTGCGGGTTTTTGAAGAGTTCACGGATCTATCAGTGACCACCTCTTCACGGGCAACCTGATATCCTGCCGATGTTTATCTAAGCTATCACAAAACAAATTGAAATTGCAATTTCATGCACCGCTGTCGGTATTTTCTGGCATCCTTCCTTACTTGAGAGTCAGTTCCCAATCCAGGTGTAGCGTGATACCACCTTGGATCACACTTCATTTGTGGTCAAACGCTACCCTATAAGATGTGAAAAAATAGGCCTGCCAACTCCGTTCATAGCTTTTTTGTGTTACAATTAACAGCTATCGTGGTCGTACTAGTCGGTGCTAAAAGGGCTAATTGCAGCAATAGCGCGACTTGCGCGAACTAATAAATTAAACTCCACGATAAAGCCAGCCCTGCTGTTTTATTATGCACCGAAACTATGGAATTTAATATATTATATTAACAACAAACTATTTTGAGCCTTACACCGTCTGAGTAAAGTTACTTATAGCTTGTCATTGTAGATTCTCTTACACTAGGCATTTTCGGTCTTGCTTAGACATTTATACAATTGCGTGGGCAGTATCGATTCTAGAGTTGTAATAAATATCTTGTTTTTCTCTCAATCAAACTTTTTGCTGTAAGCCGCCGGTAATACAGTCGTAAAATAATTGACGCGTACGCTTTATTGTGTATAAGGTACTTTAGCTTCTTTAGATGGGAGAGAATATTTTCGAGATAATTCTTGATTTTAAATAAGTCAAATTATCTGTACAACATCATCATCATCATCATAAGCCCGTATCAGTCCACTGCTGGACATAGGCCTCTCCCAAGGTACGCCACTGAGCCCGGTCTTCGCCTCTTCTCATCCAACTACTGCCAGCCACTCGGCGCAAGTCATCGCTCCACCTTGTCGCAGGGCGGCTACACTACGTTTGCCAAGTCGCGGTCTCCACTCAAGAACACGTCTACCCCATCGGTTGTCGGTTCTGCGGCTTATATGACCAGCCCACTGCCACTTCAGCTTGCTATACAACATAATGATCACTAACTCTTCTAGGTACAGGATACCCAACTTACCCTAGATACCATGAATTCTAGTAAGGGCTATGTACATACTATGTGATTGTTTGGGCGTTGTTATTAATATAATATACATATTATATAATAATTCGTTTTATAGAGATGTTATCGCCCATTATGACCAGCTTGAAGTAATTGTTTCTTTTGCGTCTATAAGAACCATTGAATCGATCATAGCTGAGTGGTAGTAATGTCTACTTGCGACTTGAATTCAAATCCTAATATCGAACGTTGGGCGAAAGAAAACGCTGTGAAAGCATAGCATGGTGGTAGGGCATTTTCTAGTGCTCGGCTGGCTATACCACCCTCAAGTTAATAGTGTATGTTCCGGCAGCCTTACTTGAGAGCCACTTTCCATTATACTTACCATCATTTTGAACCACATCATCACTTAACACCTGGAGACTTGTGGTAAATAAGGTTTGAAAAGATACGTACGTTGTTATTGTTTAATAAGCTCTTATGTATAATTAATATCATTATTACATTATTACAATAATTATCATTATTATATATAATATAATGATAATGAATCATGCGTGATCATGACGCACGGTCGAATAAAAACGTATACTTGCTTGCAATTTGGAATTTGCAATTAAGAATTTAGTCGATAATAAAATTAATTAATGTGATGAAAAAAAATCTCGTCTTCTCTCATCAGTGTCTGACAATCGTACTGTTAATGTTATTCATTTTATTTATCCAATTATAAGTGATTAGAGTATTGCTAGATTAATTACTCATTTGGTCAACGTAAAACTGTAAATTTTAGCACTCTGTCGGGATAGTAAAATTTGAGCTATTTCGAATGTTTAACGAGAATTTTAGGATATTAATTGTGACAAGGTTATTTAATCGTTTACGTGTATTAGTGGTACATATCATAGGTACATTGTAGGTCTACGAACTCGTGTCCAATAGCTTTATAGCTTTGGGTATGGCCAAATTATTCGTACGAATTCTGAGTCACGTTTAAATTTTGCAAATGTTTCCTCGATTTGGCTAAAATTGCGGCGGTAATTGTTGTTGATGACACACATAGGTAAATGTTTTGTCGAAATACCTATACTCATAGGTACTCTCAAGATAACATGAGTAGATCGCAGCGTTGAGTCAAGGGATACCTATCATAGGTTTCTCTAACTTACCAAAGTCAGTAGATAAAGTTTGAATTCTACTAATACTATAAATGTGAAAGTTTGTGTGTGTGTGTGTGAATGTTTGTTACCACGTATCACCGTAACTACTAAACCGATTTTGATGAAATATGGAATGGAGACAGCTTTTTTTTTTGTTTTGTTATGGCGTCACACGATTAGTGTATTTGCCAGTGTCAAGTATAAAAGATTTCAAACTCAGAGAGTTGAATCAAGTTTAAATGATGATGGTGATGATGATGATGAGATGATGGGATGAGGATATTATTTAAGTAAAGTAGTGGCGCTTTACTTAAACTTTACACGGACTTTTTTGGAGCAACTTGAAAAGTCACTTTCACAACTTTATTTCAATTTCCCACACTCGTACACATTAACGAACACATAATGGTTAATAATTCACCAATATTACACATTGTCACTCGAAGAAACACAAGTTTTGGAAATAAAAACAAAATTTTCACGTTGACAACTCAATTGCCGCCAAAAAAGTTCCTGGAGACAGCTTATACCCTGGATTAACACGTAGGCTACTTTTTATCCCAGAAAAAGGTTCCTGCGGGATAACGGGAAGACGCGGGTGAAACCACGGGGCGCCACTAGTTGACGATATGTGAATTTAAAAAAGCAGACTTTAATAACAATTTTATTTGTGGTTAATTGCAAAATTAATAAATATCCATGTGTAAGTCCTTAAATTTATTATACGTAGGTATTTAATTCTTCGATTTTAAGTGAAGGTATTGTGTTTTTATTTGTTCTCTAACAGGGTGGTAAATAAAAAAAAATAAAAACTAAATCGTTGTGGATGCGCCTTGACACATCCGCTCGCCATGACGACTGAGAGAAAAGTGAGTAGGCCTTTTTAAAACACTTTTTATTAGCTTGACTTGTAACTAACTAACTAACTAACTAACTAACTAACTAACTAACTAACTAACTAACTAACTAACAATGTAATCAAATCTTAGAAGTCAATTTTCACCTACTTCTAATTGTCATATCGACTTGAAACTTTGTATGTGTATGTACTCTCGGTGACAATGCAATAATTTGGTATCATCGACCTGATCTGATGATGCAGCCGGAAGGTGGGTAGGGCATCTCTGCGCTGGCTACTAGTAAACCCCTCGTGTTTGGGCTCATAAGAATCGTCTTGATGATTACAATAGATTGGAGTTGGTAACGAGGGTCTGATGATGCAACCGGAAGGTGGGTAGGGGATCTCTGCAGTGGCTACTAGTAAACCCCTCGTGTTTGGGCTCATATGAATCGTCTTGATGAGTCCAATAGATTGAACTTGGTGACGAGGGTCTGAGGATGCAACCGGAAGGTGGGTAGAGGATCTCTGCAGTGGCTACTAGTAAACCCCTCATGTTTGGGCTCATATGATTCGTCTTGATGAGTCCAATAGATTGAACTTGGTGACGAGGGTCTGATGATGCAGCCAGAAGGTGGGTAGGGGATCTCTGCAGTGGCTACTAGTAAACCCCTCGAGTTTGGGCTCATATGATTCCTTTTCATGAGTCCGATAGATTGGACTTGGTAACAAAAGACTAAAAAGTAAAAAAATAAAAATATATAGTTTAAAAAACTAAAAAAAACACTTTAAAAACGCACTCAAAAATATAAAATAATTAAATCGACTTGTATTAGTTACGATATAATGGTTAATTCAAAAAGTGTGGAGCGCTTCTTTTACTGGGTAAATAAAAGTACACACAACCAAAAAGTGCTCCACACTTTTTGAATTAACCATTATATCGTAACTAATACAAGTCAATTTAATTATTTTATATTTTTGAGTGCGTTTTTAAAGTGTTTTTTTTAGTTTTTTAAACTATATATTTTTATTATTAGCCAGAACTATTGTTGTTGTCCTTTTGGCCTTTGCGCCTTCACGGGGTTGCAACGGGCAGTGATGCTCAGTTGTTAAACAAATCATCTAAAGTTAATTTAAATAAAAACTGTTTTTTGTAAAAAAAAAATGTCTTTTGTCTATTATTTTCATGACAGTGACGTCGGTTTACGACATTTAGGAATTCTATATCTATGCTTGTAGGTCGTAGGTTTTACTATTGCTATGAGCTTGACTTTAGTTAAACATAGTGTTGGATGGATCTTTAGTTTGGTGATTGGGTTCTTTCTAGGGCTCGCCTGAGCTATTTAATTTTCTGACAAGAATTCGATTTTTGCAGCATCTTCGGCAAATCATAGCAAAAATATTTGTGTATATGAAATGCAATATTTGCGTTTAATGATCAAAGCGGCCCGTTTTAAGCACTCTGTGGTCGCGCTCGCTTTACCGCGCCCATCTCAGAGCCAATCATCAGTGTTGCCACTATATATCTCCTTGCTTTTTTTTTCGGGTAATTTTAGCACTTCGCTTGCAACAGCAAGTGCGACCACGACACATTTACGCCGAACGTTTGATGTTAATTAAACTACGGTTACAGCGAGCGAGAATTTTAATGACTCTGTTTATAAATATCGGTTGGTGCGGTTTCGGTTTGGATGTGTTTACTTGTTTATTGAGATGAAGTAATTTGCGCTAATAGTGTTTCTTGATTTAGTAATTTGTACAGAAATTTTTGACTACGCTATCATAGATAAGTAGCTGCGCCACTCGGTTTTACCTGCGTGGACTTACGGTTTATCGCTATATCCTTCTCGAGTGTTTGCACTACTATTTCCATACCCAATTTTATCAAGAACGGTTCAGTGGTTTAGGCGTAAATAAAACTACCTGTTCAGAGCGATGAATGGTCGAAGACTGACTTTATTAATGCATGAAATATGCCTATTGCTACTAATTGCTACACACACATGAGGGAAACGATATACGGGTTATAGCCCGTACAAGGGCGTCAAATGAGATGTTTCGGTGAAGGAAAACTTTATGATGAAAGCATAGCTTGGTGGTAGGGCATTTCCTAATGCTCGCAAGGTAAGAATCTATCAGTGTCAATAGTCAATAGTACTTTATTCAATAGGATACATTGTGATCACTTTAAAACGTCAAACTTAAAACTAGCTACGCCTGTTCCAACCTCCTTACGCCGGCAAAAAAACAGGCAAGAAACGCCCGGCAGGTAATTTTTATTTGTGTGTCTTACGGTAGCTACATCTGAGACCCAGTTTCCATTGCAGGCGTAGTGTGGTGTCTTCAACCACTTCGTCACTTCACATTAGGTGACTTGTTGGTCAAACCTAACCCAGAAAAATGAAAAAACAACGCGTGCTATTCCACGAGGCAGGTCACTAGATCATTATGTAGCTGTAACTTTACACAAACAATTTATTTACAAACGCAAATTGCTGCAGCATAATTAAACTCAGCAAGGCTTTCTTTTTTCTCCGTGTATACACACAAGAGGCCCATATATGTTGTTGTATGGAGTGAAGGATTGTGCGTGAGCTCCCGTTGGAGGGAGGTCTCCACCAAACCGGTACCCTACGCAACGGGAACTTGCGTGGGACGGGTTCCGGAGCCGTTTGCAAGATCACTTTCCATTAAACGGGAATGCGTTCGGAAGGACTCGATGTGCTTGTAAACAGTTAAAGCACGTGTTGGTGCTTACGCAATCATTATATATAGGTTATATGGCTAAATTTAGAGTGCATGTAAAATCTGGCTTGTACAAAATGTTAAACCTTGTTCAAATCTGGATTTAACTAAATTTTCCATAAGATTCGACAAGTGAATTTCGTTAAATTGAGATTTAAATTGGTGCCGGTGGTGCAAGTAAGTGGGCCTAAGAAAACATATATTAAATTGGCGCCGATTCTGTTGTGTATTTTCTAAAAATAAACTAAGTTTGACAGGTCTAAAAGTATTCTCTCTGAAAACAGGTAAGTATAAAAAATGCCAACATTATTTTTAGACCTGTCAAATATAGGCATTTGTAAATGCATAACAGAATCGACACCAATATCCGACCATTTAGATGACAAAAAGGCTTGGGATTGTTATGAACTTGCTTGCTTGCTAATTAGTAATAAAATATATTCATTTATTTTTCAATCGATAAGGATATAAATAACAAAATAAAAACACTTAGCTAAACCTTAAAATGTAAAATAAAACTACCTATCAAACTAAACAAACTACTCAATCTAATAAACCACTACCAGTTGGCAACGTTCCCAAAATGCTGGCCGCATTGCCGCGTCGAACGGCAATGCTTATTCCTTGCGCAAAATAACGGCCAGCATTTTGGTCACGGGTAGCATCGACCAGTCGCTTCGATATATCATGATACATCGATTTCGCTCCCGGTCACTACGGTCCAAGCGTTTCGACCCCAAAAGGATAGGATAGGATATGTATCCACTGTCGAGATTACCATATTTGCGCCTTTTGAGTAATAAAATGATTGAAATTGTAAATGTGATTGCGCTCAAAGAACCACCTGCCGGACTTTTCTTGCCTGTTCTTTTGCTGGCGTAAGCAGGTTAGAACAGACGTAGCTAGTTTTAAGATGGACGCCTTAAAGTGCTAAATAAATATTGCCAGTAAATTTATGTACATTATTATCAAAATTGAGATTCCTGTAATTAGATTAGATTCCTAAAATACTATTTTTGTTAAAAAAAAAAGGTCAGGCTTGCACCTTTGTGATAGTTCTGTAGTGAATGACTACAACATCTGACGCTCGTCAGCTAAATTCATTCATGTAACGTTATTTCCAATGAATACGGCAGAATCCATACAAGTGCCCATGAATGACGCACGTGTGACGAGTGAGTAGTAGAAATGCTAAGCCAATGTTGTTACCTAACGGTGTAATGAGGTTCCGGAAGTGACGTCATTCATATTTAAATCGCGTGTTATTAAATGGTTTCAGTTGCAGCTTCACCCCGTAGGCGACAGAGGCCCCTCTGCCGATCTGGTAATGACGAAAATGTTAAAAAATACTCTACTTTCTCTCTGAGAGAAGGCTAGAGTCCCAGCAGTGGGAACGTGAAAGGCTGATGATGATGATGATGAAACAAAAACCACTTAATAATTATAATCAAGGCTGTACTCTCAAAAAATAGCTTATAGGCCCTCTAGGTATTGTATTTCTTAACATGTTATGTTGATGTTACTAATTTAATAAGTCGCTTTTCTAAATCTAGAGAAAAATAGTCGTAACATAAAAAGTAAGTACTACACATACTTTGTAAGTACTTTTTTCCAAAATTGTATGGTTTTTTTTTCGTATTTTTTGTTCTAATGTAACATTATGTTGGCTTTTGTGTTGCGTGATTTTCTCCTAGAGTAGTTATAGAGAAAAATTGTTAAAATTAGCTCCTTTATTCTGTGTCTAGGTGTTGTGGATCCCCGACCCACATAGTTTCTGATACCATCCAAGAAATCTTAGTTGGGGCTCAGAGCTTGGTATGTGATTGCGTGGGTATTACGGATTCTATTACATATGTAGTTATATTGATATAGAATATTTGAAACCTGCCAAATCATAAAAAAATAAATTAACTTAACGGTAAAATAAAGTATAAATTATTCAATAGTCCTATTTGAAATGAATAAAATTAAAATATGCGAATTTAAAAATTGCCTCAACATGCTTTTTAAAACACTTTTATTAGCTTGACTTGTAACTAACTAACTAATTATTATTATGTCCAATGGGACTTCTAAAAATAATACATGGTATTCATAGCAAAAATACCTAATGTAGAGCCATCAACACTTAAAGAATTAATTTAAATAATTTCTCGAAAGCGATCTGCGTGTGACATTCTATTGATCTACTTTTTTTAAGAGGATTTGTTTTAATTAAATACTTTAATTTAATATACAAAATATTTTCCTGTTATAGTTAATATAACATTTCTTATTTTTATAGCATTTGTTTTCAAGTCACTTGGTGCTAAGAAGCAATGTGGTCGAAGGTGGCGCCACTCTACGCTTGAATTGGAATCTGTGGGAGCACAACATTATTTGCAGCATATCAAACTAACTGAGAAGGCGCAACGACCCAAAGACGCCACTTCGGTCTGTCCTGCGCCACCTCCTGCCAGTCCTCCACCTGGAGCTCGCGCAAGTCCTTCGTGACCTTGTCTCTCCAGCGATATAGTACGTACAATTTATCTTGGCAGCTCTGAACATAGGCTCTGTTAACTTTTGCGCATGTACTTTCGCGAAGAAAAGTTATATTGCCAGATAAACAAATATACGATCAGAAAACGCATTTCGATAACAGATTTGATAACTCAAACGCAGGCATTATTTACGTATTTATACAATACTAACTGCGCCCCGCGGTTTCACCCGCGTGGACTACATCATAGATTAAGTAGACTATGACTACATTTAACTCGATAAAAAATAGATGTTGGCCGATTCTCAGACCTTCCCGATATGCACACAAAATTTCATCAAAATCGGTCAAGCCGTTTCGGAGGAGTATGGCAACGAAAACTGTGACACGAGAATTTTATATATTAGATAGTTTTTAAACTGTATCATAAAGTTTAAAATTTATAACACTGTAACTAATCACTGTCGCTGATGGGGGAAATCCCAAATATAAACTCGTCGGCCTCTTCCATACCATGTGAGGTGTGGAAGTTGTGAATGCATCTTTATATATTATATTACATCTTGGTCAAAATTATCTACATTAGTAATAGGTCTTGAACTAGACCTTTTTTTACCAGGCGTGCGGAATATTGAAATTAATCCCAAAACATTGCTCTCCTTTGCGATCCGATGTATTGTGCGTTGAGACACACCAGTTGCGTTAGCAACTCTTATAAACGTTATCTACATCTTTTACGCCTTTGCCTTTCTCGTCTTTCATGTACTGAGTTAAATAATAAACATATTTTCTCGTCTGGCAATTTAAAACACTACTATGCTTTGGCGGCATATTTGGCGAAATAAGTACCCACTAACACTTGAAAATAAGCAATTAAAATTAACTTAACACTTAAACAAAAAACTTAATATCAATAATAACTATCAACAATAATAATTAATAACAACGAAAAATAAACACAACCAAACCTTTTTGTAACCGACTGTGTGTCAAGACAGAGATAGCGACACGAACACCAAAACAATGCTGAAGTGTGAGCGAGACATAATACCTCGTACCGAGTATTGCCGAACAATCACGAAGTTTGCGAAGTTAACAAAAAGAGATGTGCAATGTGCGTGCTTGTGGGTGTTGTTTAATCGATTATTATCCGAATCGATTAAAATTAAGTAATAAAAAGACATTTTCATTCGATTTTATAATAAATGTTCTCAAACAGTCGTTACTCTGGAAATCTTTATTAGATATCTAAAATTTAAGTAAACGACTTTTAACAGAAAAAACAATATGTTACTGCACATTTCTTTTATAATTAACGACTTAAACTCAATTATTAACGATAAAATTCACTTCATAGTTCATTTACTTAGTTAAATATCTCCTATACATTAAAATGGATGAACTCGAAATGTAACTAATCGATTACGATACTTGATCGTCTATAGGATTAATTGGTTTTACGTAAGGCGCGTCTCTAGCCTATACCACCGCCCCGCGCACCCCGCCTCTTGCCACCATTTGGTTCCTAAAATATGCTACTGCGCAGGAATCAGCGCCAACTTCAGAGCTGCCAAGATAAATTGTACGTACTATACCTGTGACGGCCGACTGGGCGACGGCCAGTCGACCCTCCAACATATTTAACAAAACAAACAGATACCATTTATCAAGATAATACAATATGTAGATAGATATGTGCAACAGAAAGTCGTACATGCACTACTAGTCTCAAGCAGGAAATACAATATATTTTATTATTCTTTTGTACATTGGTACTGCATTTAAATGATGTGAAGCGCCGGTGCGGTTATTGACTGTACCGTTACCCATTATTTATGTGACATTAGAAATCAAATAGGTACGGAGATGTGACTTACAAATGTGACATTTCGTATATGAATGAAATATCTAGCTCAATTGCTGAACTGGTCATTTGAGTGGAAAGTGGTTGTTCTTGTCACGCGCGAATTGAATCACGTTGAAATGTCGTCTTTGTGACATAGATACATATCACATCGTGTGCCATCTTGTCATTCACCTAGGTGATTTATTGGATCGACACCAATATATTTCTTTTTAAGCGGCGATGTAAATGATATAGATAGTTAATAAATTATATGACATGACATAAAGTACGTTTATTAAATTTTGCTAATTTATTTAGGTTTTATATATTTTGCTCTAGATTTGTTTAAGGAACATAAAAAAAATATTGCTAAATCGGTCTAAATAGTCTTAAGTTTTGCGCTTACCAACGAACACCATAATATCATTTATATTGAAACTAACTGTACCCCGCGGTTTCACCCGCGTGGGCTACAGTTTACCATTTTTACCCCCTTAGGGGTAGAATTTAAAAAAAAATCTTTAAAGACAAACATATACCCTCCAAATTTCAAGTCTCTACGACCAGCTGTTTAGGCGGTGCGTTGATATCAGTCAGTCAGGACTTTGATAGACTGGACCAAGGAATCACGTAGTCCGATACAAACTTTGCTCTCATTTTTCATCCCCTTAGGGGTAGAATTTCGAAAAATCCTTTCTTATCTGACTCCTACGTAATACAAAGAACACAACCTCCGAGTTTCAGGTCTCTGCGATCAGCGGTTTGGGCTGTGCGTTGATCCATCAGTCATTCAGGACAAACCTTTTAAATGTATAAAAGATGATATAGATATATTTCGAAAAAAAAAACGCTATTTTCTATTCCAGTGAATAAGTGCATATTTTGTTTATTTATTGCAAGTATGTATGCAATTTTCGCGTTTCGAGACGGTCGGTCGTCGACTCTGCCTAATTGCCAAAAATCATTTAGCGAGGCGACACGACGCCACATGGGGTGCAGATGTCTATCGCATCTGCTTGTCTCAAACAACTTGTTTGCCGACTTTTTGTTTGCAACTAAATTGAGTTTGATTTGATTATGAGTATCAAATAGTCCTCTTTTATTATTCTTGTAAAGGCTTGCGCTCACTGACAGAATTAGAGCGAAGTTGCTTCGTTTTAGCTTCCTCACTACATTATAGAATGATGTAGGGCAGGGGTGGCCATGGCCAACCGGTCGATTGCGGCTGTTAGTCCAGTCGATCGCAAAGTAAAAATACCTATATTTTCTGATATATAAAAATCTTGTGTCACAGTGTTTGTTATCGAACTCATCCGAACGGCTTGACCGATTTTTATGATTTTTTTTGTGTAGGTATACAATCATACATATTTGGTTGGTTTAAGGATAGGTCGTAGGTAATTTTTTATATCCCTAGGCGATGGGGCCCTCTTCAGAATTTTATTTTTTTAACTCTGTTTTTTTTTGTGATTTGGCATCAAAAATACCTATAACGTATAATTTTCACTCTTCCCTACCGACCTGTGTTTTTTTATTTACCTACCAAATATTTTCATGAAATAATGGATATGACAAAACAACATTTTTCCGGGTCAACTAGTTTATAATGTAAAACCGACTTTGCTAATGTAGAAGAAGATGCTGACACTAAAGTACTAAAACTACATTTGTACACTGAATTTGTACTATTACATTTAAAAATTCAAGACATTTATAAAGGTAGATCGTACAGGATTTTTTTAGTAAACAATATAGATCTTAGGTTTACGTTTAGGTTTGGTGATGAAGGTTAAAAATCGAATATTTTAATAGCTTATACTTAATTTAATTTTATATAACATAATTTGTAACTAATTATATAACTTTAATTAATTCAACGGTGCGCGATGGTTTCCCATATCCGACCCAATCTCGCACGTACATAAAACGAATCATTACATCAATTAACGAAACCCACTCGGCTGTTTATCATAATTGGCATTCAACTCATTTGTATTATAAATCATCGACTGATATTAGAGTACCGTTGGTGTTAAACTTTATAGCTTGACCAAGATCATATAAAGGTTATGAAAGTACAATTTAATGTTACTTGTAACTGTTAACTATTAAACACTGTAGCAGCTATCGGTGTGTTCCGGCAGCCTCACTTGAGAGCCAGTTCCCCTTCCAGGTGTAGCGTGACGTCACCTTCGACCACTTCCTCACTTAACATCAGGTGACTTGTGGAAACGCTATCCTGAGATGTAAAAAAACCAAACGTGAATGTAAAAAAATATATTTTAGAGTTGATTTTTTACTTAGCTCAAGGGTTCCTTAAACAGTTCGTCAATTAACGATTTTAAACATATTATGTTAATGGAATTAAATTATTTAAAATTTAGTATATATAAATAACCGTTTGGAGATTTTCACAGGAATTTAATCACAGTAAAACTTAACTTAAGACATTCAGGAATAGAGTAGCTTTTTAATCTTAACAGAAAACTTTATTTTTCTACATTTATGATGTGATTGGCGAAGGAGTGGAAAATCCTAACAACATCTTTGTTTTTTGATGATTATAATTTTGGAGGCTTCATTTAAAAAAAAACACAAATAAACTTCATCACAAACTTTTAAATATTAATAATAGAGATAGTACAAAAGACATTTAGTCGTTGTCTAACTGCAATGCTCACTATAGCCTCTTCCTTTATAGTTAACCATTAAAGTGTTCGTGACATTTGCACCAGCAATTGACACTGTAATCGATAGAACAATTTAAGGTCAGCGCTTTATAAAATATTTAACGGTTGAACTGTGTCTAGTTCTATTTATAGCTATTAATGACCTCACAGTTCAGAGAATTTTATAGCGTATTCGGTTTACAGTATACACTAGCTATTCAATTAATTCTAACGTGACTTGTTTCTCTTTTGACCAGTAAAGAGAAAGACTAAAGATAGTCAATGTGTCATTTGTGTCTTGACATTTGACATCTGTGACATTTGGATTTCATACATGCTTCTTTTAATTTGGGAATGTATGAGTTAGGTACAGTCAGCCACAAAAGTAGCTGATCATACTCGATTTTTTAAATGTGTTTTAGATCAGTATTGTTTGGGATTTTTTTACAACTTACAACTTGACCACAGCACATCAAATCAAACCCGCTGTTAAGTAATGATGCGGTCAAAGGTGGGTGTTTAAGATGAAGGTAATTGGAAAAATTGTAGTTGTTCAGCGACTTTTGTCGTTGACTGTACTTTTTTTTTTACTTTTGTTGTGTACTTTTGTCACTGTGTTGACAAGCTAAAAAAAAATTAATCTCACACCTATACATGTGATGTAAGAGGTGAGTGTCTATAACAACTCATCGCGGTCAAGCTGTAATGCAGTTGGACCGCGTTAATCCCGTGTGAATCGTATTACTAAAATATTATAAACGTATTACCGCGTGATTTGTTACAACCGACGCTAATTGAGTGTTAAGTGTTAAGTGTCAAAATCCATACCAGTACCTGTATGCCATGGGAATTATATTTACATGAACGGAAGCTTGACCGAGCTCGCAATCAAATCTAGAAATTCAATTATTGAGCTTTTTGCTTTTACTTCAAGTTTCTTTATAGCATGCATGATTTATTAATGTTTGTTTCAATTTCCTGATTATAATCAATTTGGATGATTGAAATAGTCGGAAGAGCTATTTTATCGTATCCTACTATAATCCCATCGTTTTATGCGCTCCTTTCTCCTGCTTACTTGCAAAATGTGGAACGAGCTCTTTCCACAAGTCTTTCCGCAGTGCTACTAACTGCAATCCTTCAAGATGGGTGTGAAAAGAGTCCTTAAGGGTCGGCAACGCGTCGGCAAATCCCCTGGTGTTGCAAATGTCCATAGGCGACGGTGACCGCTTTCCATCAATTCAGGCGGGACGTGTGCCTGTTTGCCAATCTTTTACAAAAAAAACATCGAAATTAAGCCGAACTTCATTATTTTTAACCTACGACGCAAAAAGAGGTGTGTTATAAGTTTGACGTGTCTGTCTGTCTGTCTGTGGCACCGTAGCTCGCGAACGGATGAAGCGATTTCAATTTAGTTTTTTTTTTATGAAATGGTGAGTTACGAGCGAGTGTTTTTAGCTATGTTTGACGAAAATCGGCCCAAGATGTCGGGGGTTTTTTAAATTTTGACGCAAAAAGTTAAGCTGAAAATTAGGAAATTGCAACCATTTTTTTGTAACTTTGATTGTACAAAATCAAATAAAATACAACAGGGCCGACAGTTTTGTTTATTTGAAACCAGCTTTAATTCCATTCCATCCTTCCCGAAGTATAAAGCCGCGTGCCCACGTGCTCGCGGCGCAGGCTGCGGCAGTGGGTCAGCGTGCCCTTGACATTGCGCCCGCGCCGCGCCGCCCTTGCGGAACTCGCGCCAGTTGTTTTGCGTTTGGGTTGCCAACTGCACTGCGAGCTTGGAACGCTATTTTTGTAGAAAGATGTTCTGGAGCATGCATTTTTTTGCTGTTGCAGTTTGCTATTTTTTACGCCACTTGAGGTCAAAGAAACTACAAAAAAGCAATAAATGTGTATTTAGTAGGATGTGAGCAAAAGGCAATCCCTAAAAGTTAAGGATTTTTCAACATCTGATGGCATTAACAATTCTTCTTGGAACAACTTTTCCCTATTTATAGAACATAGTTGCATTTTTTTTTATAAAAGAATAAATATCGGGGAACATTGCACACAAATTGATCTAGTCCCAAAATAAGCTCGAAACTTGTGTTATGGGTACTAGACAACGATATACATACATACTTATATAGAGAAATATCCAAGACTCAGGAACAAATATTCGTGCTCATCACACATATAATTGCCCTTACCGGGATTCGAACCCGGGACCGCCAGCTTCGCAGGCAGGGGCACTACCAGCTTGGCCACCGCGTCGTCAAATGTTTTCAAAAAAGACCATACATATAACTATCTCAATTTTCAGCTTTACTTAGCAGTCGGACACTCAGATCTCTTGATATGTCTGTATCCACCCTCATATTAAGAATCTGTCGCCGTGCACCTATCGGTGTGTTCCGGCAGCCTCAATTGAGCCAGTTCCCTATCCAGGTGTAGCGTGACGCCACCTTGTACCGCATCGTCACTTAACATCAGGTGACTTGTGGTCAAAAGTTGCCCTGTAAGTAATAGAAAAATAAAAGTATTTCAACCATGTTTTGTGTTGTCCATTAAGGCAATCAGCAACCCTCCGTAGGTCACCTTTGCCTTCAGTCTCGCACCCAATAATGACTGGCAGGTGCGCAGCGCATGCGCAGTTTTGTATTCCACAGCACATATAGATACATATAGTAGTAATTTTCAACTTAGATTATGGTAACCCTTTCATCCGTGGGTCACCTTCAGTTAAGCACGCGATAGTGGCAGGTGCGCGAAGCGGCGCACGCGCAGACTGTATATACCATAGTTTAGAATTTTAGACATTATATTTGGTATTGTAGATTTGCTAAAAGAATACGTAATTTTTGGGTAGTGTTCGATAACAAGTCAACCGGTGTTTATTTATTTATTGTGATGAAAACAATTTACTCTAATTTCATATTTATCACATCAATACATCCATGAAAATTTCAATCAATACATCGTTTTGTAAATGTAATAAAATGATATTACAAAACAAAAAATGATAAGGAAGTAGGTACCTAATAAAATGAACGACGAAAAAAGAAAAGAAAGTCAGTATTATTGATTGTCGCTATCAATCGCTATATTTACTATCCGAATATCCAAAGAGTAGGTATCTAATAATAGTAAAGAATATCTATTGCTCCATTGGTCTCTCAATCTTTCACAATAAGTCAACAACATCTCATGTCATAAGTTTTATTCTAGCAAATAAAAGAATTGATTTGATTTGAACAATGCAGGTACAATGTTAAGTGACGATGTAGTCGAAGGTGGTTCGACACAAAGCCCAGACTCAGAATAGGCGCAAGTGAGGCAACCAGAACACACCGACAGGTGCTGGGCGAGCACTAGAAAATGCCCTACACCCAAGTTTACTATAGACCTGTTTACTATAGAGTTACATCACGATGTTTCCTTTACCGAAAGCTCAAGCTCATTGGAGGATTCGAACTCACAAGTCACGAGTACAATATAAATTAATAAATGCCAAATATGGTATTGCTCTGCATCCGGCTACGACTTTCACGCTCTAGTAAACATAAATTTAAACTTTATTCCTCTATTTTTTCACTTTATAGACTTAGTTTTACTAAATGCATCTACTTTATAGATCTTATATCACCAACTGACCTTCTAAAAATAAAGCAAACAGGTCCAGAAGCTTCTGACTCCTCTATTGAAACTCTCTGTAAAATTGTACGAACATGCATAATTACAACCTTCCTTTTGACACCTAGGTTTCCAATTAAGTTTATCTGTTTGCTTTGTATCCAAGTGACATATTAAAAAATTGTTCTTCTGGAAGGGCTTGGCGTGTCGTAACAAACCGAGTTCGAAACGTTCTCTGAGGTATATTACTACTAATGGTATATTTACAACTGTTGTTGTCTTCGGATAGCAGTCGTTAGGCCTTCGGGCAGTCTGGAAACTCAGACACTAAAGCTGGCTAGCCTATCCACTAACCCGCACTAGGCCCGAGGGAACGTTACTGGCTGATGATGGTGATAAAAAAGTTCTAAGTAAAAAAACGAAAGATAAACGTCCTCTAAAGCAAAGTAATCGCTCTGTAACGAAACCTTTCTTTTCACTTTCGCGTATAGCAACCCTTTCCTACAAGTCACCTTCAGTTGCGCACGCGCAGTGGTTATGAAATATGGCGACAGGTGCGCGGCGCATGCGCAAATGATTTACATTTCAGTCGGGCGGCGCTCAGACTCCTGCGCAAGTCGGCGCGTTTTGTTGACATTTTAAGCGTCTTTAATGTTGTTATTTTCTCCTACTTGATCAGTTATATGCTGTTTGGATTGTAATTTTCATCATCATCATCATCAGCCTTTCACGTTCCCACTGCTGGGACTCTGGCCTTCTCTCAGAGAGAGAGAGTATGGGCCGTAATCTACCACGCTGGCCCAGTGCGGGTTGGTAGATGTCGCATGCCCTTGAATGTTGCAGTTCTTGGACATGCCGGTTTCCTCACGATGTTTTCCTTCACCGTTTTGAGCGATGGCAAATCCGCACATAACTTATCAAGTCATAGGTGCGGGGCCGAATGGATTTGAACTCGGTGTCGGCGCCTTGTAAGGCGCACGCGTTACCGTTCGGCCACCATCGCTCATTGTAATTTTAATTAATTTATCATATTTATGATAGAGGTTTTCATGGTTTAACTAAAACTGAAATATTATTTATTCGTTAATATTATACCTGATACAATGAACAACAGTTACAACTTGTCAAAAATACTAATGCTTGATTTAAGTTTTAAATTATTGATGGCCGATTAAAGGTAAAATTATTGGATTATGAAGATGTCTCATGATATCGCGAATATAGCTATTCCTTTAATTAGTTAATTACTGATCTGATGATTGTTTGACAGTTGATATTGTCCAGGGTTAATAATACAATAAAGTATAACGTTATTCGATGACGAAAATTCGTAAGTCACTAATTTCACAATCGATAAAATCAGTATAAGCAATGACTAAGACATTTAGGGCCGGTTTTATAAACGTCTGTAACTTAAATGTCATACCAAATTTTAGTAAAAAAAGTCCGTTTTAAAATTTGACAATATGATCTAATTTACCGAAATTTGGTATGACATACAATACATTTTCTGTTTCTTTTTTTTCTTTTTTCTACATAATGTGTTTATCATGTATAATTTGTTGCAAATAAATGATTCTTATTCTTATTCTTATTCTTACATATAACTTACGGACGTTTATAAAACCAGCCCTAAATGTCTTGATTATGACAATGAGTCATGATCGCAAAAAGCTAATTTAAAAGATGTATTGCAATGCTACCATGTTACTATTTTAATGAAATCCGTATCCAAAATGGTTTCAACCGCACTGAATTTACTTTACTCATTAATCCCGATGCGATGTGTTAAACGAAGAGCCTGTTACTTTATGTTACAAATACATTAATTATTTTATCTTTACCTACTGAACTTGTCCGTAAACATTTGAAACAAAAAGGACAGAAACCGAGAGCATTGCTTTTAAAGCGCTAAACATTATTAGCGTTTATTTTCGTAAAGTCGATGTACCGACTCGTAAAGAAATAAATAAAGCGTGGTCCTTTTGCACATCGTAAAAGGGACAAAAAGACTAGCCGGATGACAATTTTCGTCCTTTAGGACTATGACGATGAGTTCCCTTATTGTTGAATGTTTATTCACATTACGTTTGAACCAGTTCCCTTTCTAGGTGTAGCGAGACGACATCTCTACTGCATAGACAAACAAAACCTTGAAAGTAGTAATAAAGGTCAATTGTTTTTTTCCCAGAACGTCAATTTCCAAATAGGTATGTTATTTTTTTAATGTTACGCTTTTCCCTTTTCATTGTGATCACTTAAAACGTCAAACTTAAAACTAGCTTCGCTTGTTCCAACCTACTTACGCCGGCAAAAGAAAAGGAAAGAAAAGCCCGGCAGGTGATTTATTGCGCGCGATCATATTTACAATTTTATTTTAATAATATTAGTAAAAAAAAAAATTAAAAATAATATTTAAAAAAAAATATTGCCTATGTCTGACAGTGGACTGATAAGTGTAATTTACATTGGAGATTATAAAATTAGATTTATAAATTTATAGATAAAAGATTTATAAATTGGAGATTATGGAGCTTATAAACCTAGATTAATACACTACTTTTCATCCCGGAAAAACGGATCCTACTGTACAAAAGCAAAACCATGGGTGTTTTTCAATTTATATCCCGTACCGGAATCCACAAAAATAAATGCAAAAAACTAATACATCAGTATGATCCCAGATTCCCTGCACGCGCCACCGTTATCCGATCCGTCCCATAAAAGCCTTCGCGTTTTTCTTGATACATCTTACTTTAACATGTAAGTTTAAAAATGAATCGTTATTTTAAAGTAGTTTTCATCCACGTCTTCCCGTTGTCCCGCAAGAACCCTTTTCCGGGATAAAAAGTAGCTTATATGTTAATCCAGAGTATAAGCTATCTCCATTCCAAATTTCACTCAAAACCGTTCAGTAGTTTTTGCGTGAAAGAGCAACACATACATTTGCGTTTATAATATTAGTAGGATAGACGGCCCGATAAGGATTTCTTTTTGTCAGATAACCAATAATAATCCGATAAATAACCACCTAGATATATATCCTTCCAGCCTTTATAAACATTTTTATCAATAACACCCAAAAACCACATACACATCTTATACAACATTGCACCTTTAAATCGCAGATTCTCACGTACCCGATATAATGTTACCGCCATAAATTATCTTCCGCGATAGCCTAACAAAACATTAACACAAGTTTGTCAATCCGTACGGAATCCACCTGACTACCTACCCCGCCCGCCTCCCCCGCGCACACACTCCCCCGGCCACCCTCGCGACGGCAAAAACATATCTAGTTACCAAATCTACCTTTTGTTGCAACCTGCGAGAGAGCTCATCAAAAATGGATGCGGCATATTCCTTGTACTGTGTATATGTACTACTTAATTTTTTCAACACTACTCCGCTTATAATGTACATTTTATAAAACCGTGTCTGTGGGATAGGATTTTTTCTTAATTATTGTAATCCATAGACAAAATGATGAGATAGCGCCACGCTACACCTGAACTGTGAACTGGCTCTTAAGTCTGGTGGAACACACCGATAGGTGCTTGGCGACAGATTCTTATTTGTAAGTGGTAGCTAAGTAGCCTAGCCAGGCGAGCATTAGAAAATACCCTACCCACCAAGCAGTGGTTTCATCACGATGTTTTCCTTGACCGAAAGCTCAAGCTGTAGGATTCGAAATTTCGAACGCACGACCTACGGACCGCAAGCCGACGCCACTACCAATGGGCCATCATCGCTTTACAACAATTTAAAGTGTAGAGGGAGTAAGACATTATTTTTTTAAACTCTATCCTTAATAATAAGTATTTAACGTGTATTTTAACCTCATTTCTGTCTAAACTTACCACCTACACTGCACAGTTTGTTTCGGATAACGTATCCACTTTAAATTGGACGTCACAAAGCATCTTTTCTGCTTTTATTCCGTTTATCTATACAGTCATGATTCGTTGCATTGTGCTAGGCGTAAATAAAAAAAAACTTTACGAACGATACTGGCCGAAAAACCGGTGGACGTCGCGCCGGTGAAAAAAAAGTTTAGTTTTTAAAATGGAACGGTTGGCTTTATTGTTTTTTTTTACATGCCTGTGATGCAATGGGTAGCGGTGTATTGTTACTTGCGGTTGTTTCTAAAAAGGTTTTATGTTTTAACTTTTCGGGTGTTGCGTATTTGTTGCTATTGTATTGTTTATTTGTGAAAATGTCTGCATATTGTAACATAATGCTGTTATTTGGTATAGTAAATTAAAGATTGCTTACTCAGCTCTTGCCTGTCGTATATGAATTGATCTACTATGCCCCACTAAGTTGCCCCACTGATTGGGCAATGTGGACTTCCAAATTTCATGCCAATTTTAAATGTCACCTACGCCTTATTAACAACTTAACAGTACTTTCTTCTTTTGGTTAAGTTACCCTTATGCCTTGATGGCTAAGTGGTTGGTAGTGACGTTGTCTTGCGCTCCGTATGCCGTGAGTTCGAATCCTACAATGAGCTTGAGCTGTCGGTGAAGGCTGTCATTGTGATGAAATCGTGAGCTTGGTTGTAGAGCATTTTCAGGTACTTGCATGTTAAGAATCTTTTGCCAAGCACCTATCGGTGTGTTAATTAAAGGTCAGTTAAAAAAGCATATAGATAACCTTTTGCAGTGCAAATATCAAATAAAATATACTGCATAAAGATCACACTAATATTTGTAAAACAAATGATAAATGATATTAGAAAAACAAATGTTTTGTGAGCCACACCTTTCTGAATGCTTGTACAGTCAGCTACAAAAGTAGTTGCTCATCCTTGATGTTATAAATTTGTTTTAGATCAGTAATGTTTGGGTTATTTTTACAAGTTACAAGGTAGCGTTTGACCACAACACAACACACCTGATGTTAAGTGATGATGCGGTCAAAGGTTGGTGTTTAAGATGATGAAGCCGATGATAGCTCAGTGGTAGTGACGACGGCTTGCGATCCGTAGGACATGGATTCGAAATCTACAATTAGCTAGAGCTTTCAGTGAAGGAAAACATCGTGATGAAACCATAGCTTGGGGGTAGGGTATTTTCTAGTGCTCGCCTGGCTAGCTACCACCCTCATGTTTAAAATCTGTCGCCAAGCACCTATCGGTGTGTTCCAGCAGCCTCACTTGAGAGCCAGTTCCCAATCCAGGTGTAGCGTGGCGCCATCTTCGACCGCCTCGTCACTTACATCAGGTGACTTGATATCAAAAGAAAAAAGAAAATTTGTTATTGTTAAGTGACTTTTGTCGATGACTGTACTAATTAAAATATCAAAGAAGCAGTGTAGAATGGTGGCGTTATGCAAGCTAATAGTTGTATGAAATACAATCTTGCCCGAAACAAGTCTTCCTATTTTACGACCTCTGTAATTGGAGTCTAAAAAGAAACTCGTAAACTTTAATAACTAATTATTGTTTAGGATAGAAGCCTTGCAGATATTCTAATGAATAATTTTAATAATCGCAATAACATTTTTAGAAATTTAAGTTTTGTAACTGAGAACTTTTGTTGAATTTTTTCTAGGTTATGTTACAACGAGGTAATGTCAAATTAAGACCCTGTTATCCACAACCCCACCCTACAGGTGACAGAGAGGATGCCAAATACCTATCTAGGAGTACGGAAAAGTTAGATAATAATGAAGGCAGCATTTACAAAAACAATCTTAATATGTTGGTGACATAGTTTTTTCAACATAAAAGCCAGTTTTTTCCAGTTCCCAGTCCAGGTGTAGCACGACGCCATCTTCGACCGCATCGTGACTTAACATCAAGTGACTTGTACTTATCACGATGTAATCCTTCTCCGAAAGCTCATTGCAGGATTTAAGCTCGACCTTCAGGTCAAAAGTTGACATCTCTAACACTAAGCTATGAGCGCTTCAAATTTTGACGCTTCATAAAGCTTTATTTAGAAGTTGTACTCAAGCATCGACATTATCAAAACTGCGCTATCAATTTTGCTTTGCATAAGATTATGCCTCTAAAATGTAAGTTTAAGTACTGTAGAGACAGGTAAATGGTGACGTTATGGGCATCTTAAATCTGTAATTTATGTCGGTGACACACTCGCGCACAGAGCTTTCACGTTACAACACTACTGCTCGGTACAGTTAGAAAAAAATACATAAAATTCAAGTTGAATAACCTGTAGTATCTATTGGGCAAGTTTTGGTGTAAACTCTTTGTTGGGTTAAGGTAAAAAACTCGTTAATATTCATGTTCCCATATCCCAATGTGTACAACCAAACAAGAGAAATCTTCTTATTAGTAAAGCTAATTAAAAAATATCGGATCTATTAGATGACAAAAAAAAAAAGCTTGGGATTTTTTTTAGTGAACTTGCTCCAATTCAATCAATTAGTAATAAGAATAAAATTATCAATGTGATCGCGCCAAAAAAATTACCTGCCGGGCGTTTCTTGCCTGTTCTTTTGCCGGCGTAGGGAGGTTGGAACAGGCGTAGCTAGTTTTAAGTTGACGTTTTAAAGTGATCACAATGTATCCTATTAAATAAAAAAGTTTTGAAATTTGAAATTTGTTACATTTGATTGTAAATTTTTGGGACAAAACATGAGATGAATTGAATTTTTCCATGTATTAATGGCTGGCAGCGGTTGGGTGAGAGAAGCCGAAAAGCGGGCTCAGTGGCGTACTTTGGGAGGTCTATGTGCAGCAATGGACTGATACCGACTTACAGACTATGATGATGATGATGATGATGATTATTTGGTTGCCATGTGCGCTACATCATCAATCGCATCATCGCTTCGAAACGGTCATTTCCAGTCCAGCTGTAGCGTGGCGCCATCTTCGATGTCACTTTACATCTGATAACTTGTGGTCAAACGCTTTCCCTGAATAAAGTAAAAAAGATCCTTGCTTAAATTTTTTTAACATAGATTTTTTTCCTTAATCATGTTCGTTTTAGTTATATCAAGGTTGCGATTTACCTCATTTGGTAGACTTTACTTTCGAGGTACTGTGGTGAATTTAGGATTTTGTTATTTGTAGGTAAGTGTGATATGAAAGAACAAAAAACACTACATATACCTACCTATGTATGTATATTGATTATACGAATCCTAAATACACATTCTTCAAGACAAGAACAGAAATAAAACCACTTATGCCATTAAACCAATTATATTTAATTACGTTAAAAACATGTATGCCATCAAAACGGCATAAGCAATAGTTTTTAATTACGTCCTCGCGACATATTCGGTACGGGCTCATTATGCTAATCGCAGCGTTTCGTGGAGCAGCTAATGGACTTAGAGCATACGAATAAAACGTTCGCTCATTAATTACTCTATTAAGTTTTTATAAGAGCTTTTGTTACAAATAGTTTTGTAATGTCAAAGACAACACGAACGGTGACCGCTTCTCGCGGACGACCACGCGACTCGGGGCCCGTAGCCAAGATGCATTCTGCAATCGTTGACGCTAATAGAAAACAAGAAAAAAGTATTGGTTTGACATATTTCAACGCTAAGTCACGTGGTCAGAAATATGTCAAACCTATACTTTTTTCTTGTTTTCTATTAGCGTCAAACGATTGCAGAATGCATCTTGGCTAGAGGCGCGGCTATCTATATATATATATTGGCTATCTTGGATAGAGTGGCAAAACTGAGGAGAGATAGATAGTTAGATAGATTAACTCTTTATTGGCACACCACAATACAAGAAAAATTAAAACTAGAACAACAATAAAACTTAATGGTAAGTGGCACAACGTGCGGTCTTATCGCTCAGAGCGATCTCTTCCAGGCAACCGAAGCAGAGGAATAGTGAGAAACGTGCGAAACGTGTGTGTGTGTAGTGTGTATGTGAAAGCTCCCTACAGCGTTTATTGTTTCTTAGTAGTTTTTTCTTTTCTTCTTACAGGATAGCAGTCAACTCCTGAATATAGCCCACCCCCTTTAAACGCCACCATGAACACCTATTTCCTAATCATTTAAAGGATTTGCCATAGTCCCCACGCTTGGCTGACCTCTTGTGGATCACGGTATAAGATCACAATTCCTCAGAAAGCACTGCTGCCCACCTTCTGATACATTTCCCTTTAACGCCTTTTTTTTTTTTTTTTTTACTTTTTATAGGGTAGCGTTTAACCACAAGTCACCTGATGTTAAGTGACGATGTGGTCTAAGATGGCGCCACGCTACACCTGGGCTGGGAACTGGCTCTCAAGTGAGGCTGCCGGAACACACCGATAGGTGCTTGGCGACAGATTCTTAACAAGAGGGTGGTAGCTAGCCAGGCGAGTACTAGAAAATACCCTACCACCAAGCTATGGTTTCATCACGATGTTTTCCTTCACCGAAAGCTCAAGCTCATTGTAGGATTCGAACCTACGTCCTACGGATCGCAAGCCGACCTCACTACCTTTTACGAACCTTTCTTGCCCATCAGCTATCACTAACTGATTAACTGTTCGTAACTCTTAATGTTCTCAAAGACAGATATCTCATGCTTATTCGTACACAAGAAAAATACCGTATTTATCAATTAATAATGTCGAAACAGAATGAACATTCAAATAAAATTACCATTAAGTTCAAGTATGCGACCGCGGCTCATCCTACTATCTCTTACGGATTCAATCTAAATTCTTAAAAACATTGAGCTGGGACACGAACAGTCGCCATAATGTATGCGAACGTTAACACAAATATTTAAAGCACAACTAGAGATGATACTTGGTTATGTCGCGTCTATAAATTACAGATATTCAAATGGTTTAGATATACGAATTCGGTACCGCAATTAACACGCAACTGGTTTGGCGCTAGGGATGGAATCTCTGCCGAAAGAATTCGAATCTTTATCGATTGTTTTTAACATCTTTAAATTTGTTTCCATAGAGAGTGAAGGCAAGAAAACTGATGATAACAAAAGCGGAAGAGACAGTTTGATGCTGCAGCTACATATCTGCAATCAACATTCAAAATTTAATTACAATCAAAGAACTTGTTACGTTGAAAGTTTCTTGAGTGTCACGTACATGCATCCTTTCAGTCTAAAAATGTATATTAGAGATTTACTGTAAATAATAGTAAAACGAACAAGGTGAATTATTAAGTATTTTTAGATTTGGTAAGTTTTTAAAGTAGAAGTGATTTACCAAAAAAAATATGGATAGAATTATCTGAAACAATTAGATACACTTAATATCTACTTCTATCGATAGTTGCAGTATCGACATCGCCCCCATCCTTACTGTAACACAAAAATGGTTTTATTCGTTCTCTAGCCAATAAGTGTTGTAATGAATCTCATGAGTACCAATCGCGTAGATATAATATAATTCGCCTAATGTGGGCAAGGCCCGTTTTTTTGTTTTTATGTATTTAATACCGGTTTTGTATCTTGTCGCCATAATTCGTTGTCATCTTCATTTCGGTGTACTGTGAGCAATTATAGAATTTATTTGTCGGGGTGATGTCATTCGAGGACAAAGCTATTTTATCTAATTTTAGTTAGATATTGTATTCTGATATAAAATGAATTGATTAGACTTTTATGAATGTGCATAATTATTATGAGGAATATAAAAATGTCTTTCGCGTACACGATTTCTATTTTGCCATTATAAAGAAAGTGCTTGATCTAAAAGTTTGCATGTTCTTATATCTATTCCCCGCGGGTTCACCGCCGCGACGACGACGTGGAGAATTTTCAGTGGATTTTTTTTACAATAATAGTCTAACATATTAACTTAAGGATAGCTTTCTAAAAAAAAGTAAGAAAGAAAGAAAGAAATAAAAAAAATTTCAACATCACATAATAATATGTAGTTTCGAAGATATCCTTCAACATACAAACTCCTTTTTAAAGTATCGATATAGGTTTTTTTGCCAACATTGACCACAGCATATGACAGTGATGACGAGGTCGATGATGAAGAAAATAAAAATATAAAGTGAATGAATAAATTAATGTTTAATGTGTGTAATTAATGTCTCTTTTATGGCCATTCTAAACAAAAGTATACAACTTTTACTAAAAAGGTTCACTTTATAATTATGTATGTACTCTTTACGTCATGAGTAGAATTGAAAATCATGCTCTGTGAGAAATTGAGAGAGATAAAGAGAGGAAGAAGTCTACAACTTGCACTAATTCAATAAAACAACTATTACCAGCTCTCATAATATATATTCAACCTGATATATTCTAAAGACGAGCCAAAAAATCAATAAAAAATCAGCTTATGTCCATAAAAATAGAAATATAATGTCGCGAATCTCCATAAAGAAACAAATTGGCATAATGGTCACACCCACCGCATATTATTATAGGATCGGCAACAATTCGAACCGGAAACTCGCGTTTGGAAATTCACTGAATCACATTTTATTCATTAGAATATGGCTTCATTGATGAACGCTATGGGGTTATTGACCTCAATTGTGATGATGATGAGTGATCTATGAGTTCTACTTCACAAAGACTTCAGGCAGTTTGAGACTAAGGCTGGTATCGTAGAATGAATGCTCAAACGCATTAAAATTGCGAAACAAAACTAGGATATTTTCGATATTAGGGGTGTTTGCAAGTTTTATTGGTAGTTTCGGCTAGGGTCGGCACTTACGGGGCCGGCGGAGATTTACGTCGCCATTAGGGTTGGTACACGGTTCGCTGTCGATGAATGGTTCCATTCGCCGATGGTTTTGTAGTGCTACCCTCGTTACCGCAGATAAATACTGTACGCGCGATGGATCGGTAGATCTTTGACTATATCTACGTACGTGCTGAAATTAAAGAGCTGGACTTAGGGTTCTTTAATTTATTACAGCTTGGTTTAAAACAAACATGTACAGCCACTACAAAAGTACACGGAGAAAATAAACCTAAATACAGAAGGCATTTCCTTTCTTTTTAAGTCCGAACAAACTCAAGTAAAATAAGGAGGGAAAAGGTCACATTTTGGAAGGCAAGTCTCAGTAGGAAAGTCAGGATTTTTTTCTCAGTGTAGGCTGATCAAGTGGTCATAGTACATTTTTCATGTGTGTACAATATCATCAACGTTTGATGTTCAAGATACTTGACTGAATCGGTAAATTGGCAGCGGTTTTTGTCGCTGACCGTACCTAGGTCCACAAGGTGGGTAAATAAATTGAAATTGATGGCAGGATGTTGAATTGATGGAGGGTATTTTACTTTTTTTGTCAGCGGCTTCTGAACAAAACGCTGATTACTGGAGGTCTACCAGCGTTTCTCATCGCTACAAGAAACCCACAATAACAGATGAGAAGTCTACCCTCACACCCCTTTACCTGAAATATGTAGGTAAACTGGATATTCCAGGTAAAGAGGTTGCAATAAAATCTTCATAGAATTTTGTCTAGATTAATACTGATGTATGGATTCTTACGATAGATATATGTATATGGGTCTTATTTCTCAAAGTATTACTTAGTAATGAAAACTTTAAACAATCGTAATCTCTTTTCTCATATTCTAATTAAAAATATTTCAGATGAACACAGCGAGAGTTTTTTCATAACAATCTGAAAGTTTAATACTTGTTGTTCAAACAACTGTGGTTTGACTTCCCTTTTTACATTCATTATGAACGGTCTCTTTAGAGCACAGAAGGTAATTTTTTCATGGAAAATATGCTAATGGTAGTGGACGAAAAAAAATTTTTTTTCGGAAACATTTAATTTATGAAATTGTAACTCTTTAAACATTGTGTTTTTATTAGCTACTGTTAATTGTATTTATCTTGTACACTGTTTAGTAAGGTGGTTCTGACATTCACCTTACACATTAAAAAGAGTGCTAAGCGATGGTAAATGAGCAACTTTCATGCTAAATGCAAAAATAAAGATACTTCAAAACGATTTTTATAAACGTCTCGTTTGTAACTGCTTAGCATTCTTTCACATATTTCAATTTCAGAACCACCTTAGTGTTAAAATAGTTGCTTATTAGTCGCTACACGATCACACATTTCGATGCTTCAACTATCACGGAAATACGACACTGCGGAACCAAAAACAACTGATTCTATTCTACCATTCACACCCTTGGTCTTTGCATGCACTCTCACTCTTCTAGAGGTACATTCTTTTGCTTGATTAGCGTAGAGTAGAGATGATAGATTTAGTTTTACCACACGAATGTTTCTAGAAGGTTCAAAGCGAAGATGCCATCAAGTTGAGCCCAGGTTTATTCTAACCTGATCGACCCACCCCGGTTTTGGTTAGTCATATTCAATTGTTATTTTCTCCAAATCTATGTATTGATAGGTATATGTTTTAATGATAGACCCTGCTACATAAATGTTCACAGAACGAATTCAATTGGATCTCGAACGAGTAGCAAAAAACTGTGTTGTCCGATTTCCTGAAATGGCTCCTTAAATTGAGATGCAGCTATGTCAATTTGCACCTTCATCACACAAGCACCTGTTGTTGCTCAAAAGCTTTCTCTCTTGAAAATAAAACTATAGTTTAGGGATATTTGAGGGAGATTCTTCTCGATTATGTCTATTTCATTATCTATTCTGGCCTTAAGGTTGATAACCTCTAGTACCAATGGGCGATTTTAAGATACTAATGAAAAAATCATTCGATTATAAAATTGTCTCGAGATAGAGGTTTGATGATTGATTCATTGTCACACAAAATTTTATAATGAAGATTAGTAAGTTACTAATGTCATAATCGATTTTCATTATATTCATTAGTAAATGTCTCGATTGTGACAGTTCTATTTTAGCCAATTCCCATAACAATGCTACTATCCAGTGATATCCCTTGTTACTGCTGTCAACTCATAGCTCCCATGACTATATATCAGGAGTAGCTTCCTAAAGCCCTAACTGCTATTATCCATAGTATCCATAAAGTCCAGTTAGTCTCTGATAGTCAACCCCCAACCAACACAAGGTTTTACCCAACAAAACCGGCTGCTTCATAGAAGTGCACTTCCACCTTAGGGTCCCAGCACATCACCAAGTCCCGTTAGGTTCGGCTAGGTCCAACTAGGTCCGGCTAGGTCCGTGTAGGTCCATCAAAGTGTGTGTCGTGGCGCGGCGCGACCGTGACCAGGCGTGATGCACAGGGCGCGGAGGGCGAGCGGCGCGCGGGGCGAGGCAAGCGGGCGTCGGGGGCATCGGGGGCCTCAGGGACATCATCCACGTCGGGCTCGCTGGCCCGCGGCGCCCAATCTGACCCTGACCTGCAGGGCCGCCTGCAGACAAACTTCAGCGCCTACTGGGTTCGTAGACACTCGCTTTTAAACGAATGATTGACTGCCCCTTTGGTTCCCTTACCCCTCACAAATTGGCATGGGTTCCCAACGAGTCACAACCAAACGAGTCACAATGTGACAAGTTAGAACTTTTTCCTATCGGGTCACACTGGGACACTGGTGTGACTGGTTGGGAATGTTACATGGAAAAATGGGATGCAATGAGTCAGACTGTGACTCGAAGTTACACCCAATCCTGTCATAGAAATTCAGATTCTCGTTCGAGCATGGAAGCATGGCTGCCGTACCACCTGGGCTTAGTGGTCACTGCCGCCACTGTTACCTAACCTTGATTAAATATTGCCTACCCATGATAAAGAGGACCGAACCTGTAGATTGTTTGTAAAACTAGTAATCCATTATAAGAAGTAATTTAAATAAGTAATAGAAATTAATTTAATTCGTCTATCATTTGATTTCCTTGATGTCACTTGTTAAAAATGTAAAATAGCTACTTATAAAGTATTTTGTATCGATAATTTGTCCTTCCTTTAATTGTGTGTCACTTTATGAACCTCACCTTTCAATCATTCGTTAATTTAATTCGCATTTTTAATCTCTTTCGTATTATTATTTACGTTTAAACCCAAAACATACAATACGCCTCAAAACCTATTGCTTATGTGCAAAAATTTGTGTAGTACAGCTTTAATTTGCACTGCACTGTAGATCTTTCATCATTGGTTTTCGTACGTTCATCATAATCAGCCTTCCACGTTACCACTGCTGGGACTCTGGCCTTCTCTCAGAGAGAGAGTACGGCCTATAATCTACCACGCTGGCCCAGTGCGGGTTGGTAGATGTCGCATGCCCTTGAATGTTGCAGTTCTTGGGCATGCCGGTTTCCTCACGATGTTTTACTTCGCCGTTTTGAGCGATGGCAAATCCGCACATAACTTATTAAGTAATAGGTGCGGGGCCGAGAGGATTCGAACTCGGTATCGGCGTCTTGTAAGTCGCACGCCTAACCGTTCGGCCACCATCGCTCTAGTCTTCGTACGTTACCGGTTATGAACAAGGAAAAGTTATTCGTCGTATAAAACCAGGTAATGTGCGAGGAATCGCTCGTTTTTAATCACATCATGTATTTACTCTCTTGTACTGTGTTAGGCTCACGTCACGTCGGGGTCACCAGTGTGCGCTCTTTTTACTGAGAGCTTTCTATATATGGGTCTGTGTTGGTGTGGAGTATTGAAATGCAATTTTCAGAGACGCGTGCGTTTATCATAACGATCAAAACCATACTACTTAATACAGTAGGCACCGCTTCCGTACTTCAGAGGGCACGGTAATCCGTCGGTCCCGCTTGTTGTCTTAGGATAGCAGCTAACTGGTATCTGAAAATTCCGACACTAGCCTATCCACACGCACTGGGCCCGCGTGGTGAAACATGGCCCATACTCTCTCTTAAAGAGAACGTAATAGGCAATTGATGATGATTGTATCAAGTAATAAATAGAAACTTATAATAGTTTTAATAGCCTAATGATCTTATAAACAACAAATTGTTACAAATAATTCAAACGATAAAAACAAGCCAATAAAACGTTAATTAATGCACGAATGTTTTCGCACTGAATGCGATTTAATTAACCGGTATATTGTATACAATTGAATATAGTAGTAGTTGTGATTATTCATCCCCAATCGTTATTATTATTCATTTAATTAAGTGACCCAAAAGCGCATTTTTATCAAACTGCAATATTGTACGAGTTAATAAAATCGAACGTAAGTAAAATTAGCATAACTACACAAAAAATATAAGACTAGTGTCCTGCCGCGGCTTCGCACCGGGAGACAAAGATTGTGACAGTCTGAAGTTGTCCATGTAAAGCGTCGTAACGTTAGGCTTGTAGTAAAAAATAATTAGTGCCGTTGTAAGGAGGTTAAAACAAAAAAAGCGTAGCTTATTTTAAGTTTTTATTTACTGCTTACAGAGTAGCGTTTGACCACAAGTCACCTGATGTTAAGTGACGAATGACGATGCGGTCGAAAATGCCCCCCCCGCTATTCCTGGATTGGGAACTGGCTCTTAAGTGAGGCTGCCGCAACATACCGATAGGTGCTTGGCGATCGACTCTTAACATGAGGTTAATAGCTAGCTAGGCGAGCACTAAAAAATGACCTACCACCAAGCAAAGTTTGCCGTCTTAACGTGAGTTGTATCATTAAAACACATTATTAGTTTAAAAATTGTTTATACAAAACAAAGCCAGAATAGTGTAGCTTTCTGTCAGTGAAAGAATTTTCAAAATCGGATCAGCAGTTCACGAGCTAACCTCCAACGAACACACAAACTTACGTACACACTTTATATCTTTACAGTATTAGTTTAGATCAATAATAATTGATGTCCTTAAACTTTTCGATGATGCGCACCTCTTACCAAATCATTATTACCTACTTGCTAACTCAACTTGTCAAAGAAAAGTAGCCTTTATGCATGTACGAATAGAGGTGAGGGCAGTATCAGTGGACACGTCAGCTGCCTTATTTATTGCGCATTGCGTGGATACAAAGTTCCCAGACATTATTCTAATTCGTATATATCGAAATGCTGAACGGATTTAATAGAAATCATTGACATTGTTTATGTTGGTACCGCGTGCGCAGTGATTGTCAAACTTTGTGTTTTTTTTGTTGTTGTCAGCTATTGTTTAATGTTTTGTTATGCGCATGTGTTATGACATTTTTAAGGTTAGTTTACGTAGATACGTAGTTGAAACGAAATTGATACACGCACAGGGCCCGTAGCCAAGATGCATTCTGCAATCGTTGACGCTAATAGAAAACAAGAAAAAAGTATTGGTTTGACATATTTCTGACCACGTGACTTAGCGTTGAAATATGTCAATATTGTCAAACCAATACTTTTTTCTTGTTTTCTATTAGCGTCAACGATTGCAGAATGCATCTTGGCTAGGGGCCCAGTTCCCAATCCAGGTGTAGCGTGACGCCACCTTTGACCACATCGTCACTTAGCATCAGGTGACTTAGGGAACGTACCCATAACTTCCCGACCCCCCCCCCCCCTCTCTAGTTTTCACTTAGTAAGTAATTACCACCACAATAAAACATAGCCTATGACACTTATGAAATAGAGTAGCTTTCAAACAGCGTCAGGATATTCAAAATCGAATCAGTAGTTCCGGATATCATTTATTACCTCTTACATCCAAACTTACAGCTTTACCTCTTTACAATTTTAAATACTAGCTGTTCCTCGCAGATTCACTCGCGTGGGCTACAGTTAGTACTAATAAGTACCATATGTTCTTTCTCAGGCTTTAGACTATCTCTGTACCAAATTTCATTTAAATCGGTTCAGTAGTTTAGGCGTGAAAGACAGACAGAGTTACTTTCGCATTTATAATATTAGAGTTGGGATAGATTAGTGGATGGTAGAATTTTTTGTTTGGTAGTTTTGAAAGCTACTATTGAACAAAAAAAAGCAAGCTACGCGTACGCTACGAATCAGCTACGAACACCCGTAGAGCCACTACGCTGTAGACTTGGACTCATGGTTGAGAAACGCGTTCAACACTCCGAGTTTCTGGTGTTTTATGGCGCATTATGCTATAATATTTTTTTTACTTAGCACATTTTGTTTATACCTGTTGCGCGTGTGTGTGTGAACCGCGCGTGTGTGCAGGTGCGCGGGCGCAGCTAGTGATGTGCTCTATTAGTATCGATTCTAGGTTAATTACAGTGAGAATGTGTTTGCAATAGTTACAATCTTGTTTATGATTTAACGATGATTTTTTCCATTAATTGTATCGTGATAATTGTGAGTATATGATTTTCGTTAGAGCTACGAAAAGACGGTAAGAGTGAGTTTTTCATAGGGTCATTTGACTTGTGATGCTCGTGGGTTCGATTAGCTTGCGCTTTTGGTGAAGGAACACATCGAGATGAAGTCATAGCTTGGTGGTAGAGCATTTTAGAGAAGTTAGAACCTTCTTTTTATGTAATAGAATGACAAGGTCCACCTGGTGGTAAGTGATTACCGTCGCCTATGATTTTTCAACACTACATTTGAAAAACTTTTTTTTTTTGTATTTGTCTTGTATAATTTGTTGCAAATAAATGATTCTTATTCTTATTCTTACATAATTGTGATCAATCTGTCGCCAACCACCTATCGTGCGTTCCGGCAACCTCAGTCAAGATAAGGTTGCAATTCCAGGCGTAGCGTGACACCATCATCAGCCACACACATTACCTGACTTGTGGTCCAACGCTACCCTTTATCGTGGTTGTGGGTTCGAGTCCTACCATGATATTGAGAGTTCGGTGAAGGAAAACATCGTACACCATAACTTGGTGGTTGATCATTTTCAACTGCTTGCTTGACTAAAAGCTAGCTACCAACCTCAAGTTACGAATCTGTCATCAATCATCTGTCACAATTAAGAGCCAGTTCCCAATGCTGGTGCAGCGTGGCGCCACCTTTGACCACATCATCAACTAACATCAGGAGACTTGTGGTCAAACGCATGCATCATGTATTTATATCAAACTAGCTGTTCCTCGCAGTTTCACTCGCGTGGGCTACAGTTTATCGCGATAAAAAGTAGCCTATGTCCTTTTTCAGACTCTAGAGTCTAGACGATCTCTGTACCTAATTTCTTTTAAATCGGTTTTTTTTAAAAATAATATTTACAGGGTAGCGTTTGACCACAAGTCACCTGATGTTAAGTGACGATGTGGTCGAAGATGGCGCCACGCTATACCTGGACTGGGAACTGGCTCTCAAGTGAGGCTGCCGGAACACACCGATAGGTGCTTGGCGACAGATTCTTAACAAGAGGGTAGTAGCTAGCCAGGCGAGTGCTAGCAAATACCCTACCACCAAGCTATGGTTTCATCACGATGTTTTCCTTCACCGAAAGCTCAAGCTCATTGTAGGATTCGAACCCACGTCCTACGGATCGCAAGCCGACGTCGCTACCACTGAGCCATCATCGCTATAAAGGTTTAGTAGTTTAGATGTGAAAGACAGACAGACAGAGTTACTTTCGCATTTGTAATATTAGTAAGTATTTTAAATATTCAGTGGTGAAGACCGTCTCTACCGTTTCAGATTAAACTTCAACTGGTATTTTCTAGCGACTTATGACAGAATCCAAACAATAAGTTGGTTGTTTAGAGCGGTTTCATCACTACTCAGCGCCCACCGCTCACTTACGAATATAAAAATGTCGTTTGCCGCACCAAAGGCCGCGGAATCTAATGGCCGGCGGAGTTTTATGTTCTTTCGCGGTACCGGATTGTGTTGCACGGTGGGCCGGGGCTTATTGGCTTCTTTGTCTGGACGGTTGCTGTGCTGGTGCGCTGGGGACGGCGGGGCAGTCTAGTTACTTGATCATCATCATCATTATCATCGTCATCAACAGCCGGAAAAAGAAGCGATGATGGCTAGTGACGTCGGCTTACGCTCCGTAGGTTGTGGATTCGAATTCCACAATGAGCTTGAGCTTTTCGTGAAGGAAAACATCGTGATGAAACCAAAGCTTGGTGGTAGGGTATTTTCTAGTACTCGCCTGGCTAGCTTCCACCCTCATGTTAAAAAGAATCTGTCGCCAAGCACCTATCGGTGTGTTCCGGCAGCCTCACTTGAAAGCCAGTTCTCAGTTCAGGTGTAGCATGACATCACCTTGGACGGCACCGTGACTAATAATCAGCTGACTTGTGGTCAAACGCTACCCTGTCAATAGTTAAATTAGTTACAAGTGAAGCTAGTAAAAGTGTTTTAAAAAAGGCTAGAATCTCAGCTGTAAAATAAACAAAAGGATTAACAAACAATAATCAATGTATTCGTATCAAACCCGTGACCATTTCAAGTAACCAAATCCACCGGCGCCTCCCCGCCTACGAGTCCTAAAATTGAAAGTTCACAACACGGCGACGGTCACGTGACGGCCAATTAGACCCGGCATCGGTAACCGAGCCTCCTTTGTTACGATGATTTATGTCTATGAGCGCTTTCGGCTTCGGTTTGAGCTAATTATAACTCCGAAATTAGATTTCGGCGTAAGGATGATTGCAGTTTCGAGTCTTTGTGCGACGAGACTCCGAGTTTTGAGTGCAGGTACGCGGTCCGTTCAGACGAATTGATTACTTCAAACTATTAGATACTAGCTGTTCCCCGCGGTTTCACCCGCGTGGGCTACAGTTTATAGCGATAAAAAGTATCCTATGTCCTTCCTTAGGCTTCAAACGATCTCCGTACCAAATTTCATTTAAATCGGTTTAGTATTTCAGGCGTGAAAGCAAGACGGACAGACTGAGTTACTTTCGCATTTATGAATATTAGTAGGGAAGTAGGGATAACAAAAAGGTCGAAATCACGTCAAAAACGATGCAATTACTAGTAGGACTTGCTCCCGATCGCGTCACTTCTACTTTAAATTTATAACTAGTTGCACCCCGCAATTTCACCCGCGTTATCCCGCAGGAACCTTTTTCCGTGATTAAAAGCCTATGCGGTAATCCTGGGTATAAGCTATCTCCTTTCCAAATTTCATTCAGATCCGTTCAGTAGTTTTTGCGTGAAAGAGTAACAAACATCTATCCGTCCATCCATCCATACATACGAACTTTCGCGTTTATAATATTAATAGGATAGTGTTAGACTGCAGCTCATTTGATGTTAAGCGATGTAGTGGTCTAATGTGACACCACACTACGCTTGGACTGGGAACTGGCTCTCAAGTGAGGCTGCTGGAAGACAGCAATAGGTGCTTTGCTAGCGTGGTACACGGAGAAAAAAGACCTTCCAAAATACCGTTTTCCTTCTGAGTCAAAAGGACTTGTGATTCAAAAGGAAGACGTTGTGGCGATGTGGCCGAAAGTTGTCACTTTCAGGTGTCCCTGAATTTGGATTTGGAATTTTTAAATTTTTAATTTTTGAATTTTGTAGGATTCGAACCCATGACCTAAGGATCGCAAGCTAACGCCACTCGGTTTCATCGCGTTATTTTGTTTGTGTTTTTGTTTCCCTTCACCGAACTCCTGACAATATTTAATTTTCATAGTTATAAATAGCATTCCCTAGCGAGTTAACTTTCGCCTTTGAATTCGGTAATCACACTAATGTAGGAAACAAGCAGTACAGATAAATTATCTAGATACGACACGGCCCCGCCGATATAAATTACAATAAGTTTTAATTGGTGGACCACACGCGACGATCTTCTTTGTATATCGTTTGTATGTATGGATGTACCTACAGGAAGGAGAATAGTAGCTGTAGTACATGTCTAGTAGTTTATACTATCTTCTATGTTATCTTGTATCTTTTAAGCTTGTAATTAAAGTTTTAAATAGTAAGCGGGAATAGTGATAGTGATACGGGGCAAAGGATAGCGCCCAAACTTAGTATAGCAGCGCCATAGTGGCGTCTCCAGCATTTTTGTACCAACAATTTTGGACTAACTGGGGGTTTAAACATAATTATATATGTATTAACACAAAGTTCTTCTATCTATCGAAATATATATAACTCAAAGGTATCTTCGGTACCTTGCCTAAAGGGACTTCTTTTAATAATGTATTTTAGTTATTAGTTTAGATTTATTTGTTTTTATTTCTTTGTTATTTTTAGTTTGTAGTAATAAATACAAAGATGGACAAACTCAAAGGTTACTGACTGACATAGTGATCTATCAACGCACAGCCTAAACCACTGGACGGATCGGGCTGAAATTTGGCATGCAGGTAGGTGTTATGACGTAGACATCCGCTAAGAAAGGATTTTGATTAATTCTACCCCCAAGGGGATAAAATAGGGGATAAAAGTTTGTATGAAACTTTGTCAATTTTAAACCGATCGGGCTGAAACTTTGCATGCATAAAGCTGTGACCAGCTAGTTTTATAATTAACCTACAACTTTTTATGTCTTTTGGCGACAATTTCATCTGACGTTAGCTTCGCTAAGTTACATAGAGCTTTGGGCAAAGTCCTATATCATTGAAATAAATAAAGCTTAATCATTTGTTGGGTGGGTGAATCTCCGATCCGCGAAGTATCTGATACCAGGACAAGATTGAAATGAAAGATTTAATTTGAAAAATCTACAGGAAAATTGAAAAACTTGGGAAAATCTAAAAGTACTGTTTTTCTATGGGCATTGTGTGTAAACTCAAGACTCGATATTTACCTACCCGTGCAAAGACGGCTCCCTAGTCTATTATATAAATAAAGCACCAGTCATTATTAATTAAATCAAATCAATGTTATAAATTGGATATTAGATATTGTAAAAATATTATTTTGTAACATTATTTATTTGCAAGAATACAAGATTTATATGAAATCTTAAACTAGAATTTTGGCAAAACATTCAGCCTGCATGCAAATGTGCAAATATTTAAAAGTATTTTGCATTCTTGTTACAGTATCTTTGAATTTTTAACACTATTTAAATCAGTTTTCTAAGAAGCAAGTCACATAATTTATCTTTAAATCTATTGCCTTCTTTATCATTGGTATTTATAAATCGATATACCTACTTACACGTTCATGTTTTATGCATATTCCTCATAAAAATCTTTCTTTCAAGGAAGTTTGTTTAAATAAGTTAACTTTACTCATTTTTGAAGAGTAAAAATTTCGCTGCTTTGTTTCTAATATTCCGGGTTAGTTTAATAAAATTAATACATAACAGTAATTGTTAATGGTAGGCGGTGTTGCCAAGTAATATCTTCCAGACAATTGTTATTGGAGGCGAATAACTTAAACAATAATAGTAAAATAGAGGAAATAAAAATACATGAACAAACAAAAACACGAAGAACAACAGGAACAAAGTGATGAGATTTTATCACCTTTTTTAATATTGTTCGTCTTTAATTCTGTTTTCTACCTTTCCACGTCGTAAAGTCAGGTAATGGCAACTTTTTACAGATCTACCATTCTGCCTATCAAACGACAATCGTCCTATTTTTATGCAACATAACATCCGAGGAACGTGTTAAACTTTTTTATATCCGTGATAGTAAAAAACTAGAGGATATGTCTGTGAGTATGTAAAAATATGCTATATGTGTATTTAAAACAGGCGTAAAATAAGCTTTTTATTACGCTTAAAATTGAGTGTTACGTTTCGCGACAAGGTGGAGCGACGACTTGCGCCGAGTGGCTGGCAGTGGTTGGATGAGAAAAGCCGAAGACCGGGCTCAGTGGCGTATCATGGGAGAGGCCTATGTCCAGCAGTGGACTGATACAGGCTGATGATGATGATATATGGACACTAAGTTGTAATTTCTTTTTCCCGTTTACGTGGATGAAGACGCGGGGCAAGTCGCTAGTACGCAATAAAAATAAAAGAAAAAATCGATATAAATTCATTCAGGTCGGTGTCGGATGACTTGAAAACCCTCTTGCTTTGTTTTTCGCTTGGTGGTAGGGTATTTTCTAGTGCTTGCCTGGTTAGCAATTCGTTGTCAAAGACCCATCGGTGTGCTCCAGCAGCCTCACTTGAGAGCCAGTCCCCAATGCAGGCGTAGCGTGGCGCCACCTTTGACCACGTCGTCGCTTAACATAAGCGACTTGAAATCAAACGCAAAGCTGTAAGATACAAAAAAGTTTTGATGTTGGTTAAATTGCTGTCTTTCAAATCATTAGTCGAAGACCGAAATATCCAATCCAAAATATTTAATAGTAACCTATCATCTGATGTATTAATGTCAGATTTATAGCAATTTTAGTGTCCGTACTCTGCGATTGTATATATTTAACGAGCAGAGAGTTTATACGGGCGCCTAGTTACTTTAATTAAGTAGATATTAAACTCTTCGATACTCTACGATCTCTACTGCGATATGTAGAGTCTTGAGAGGTGCTTAAGCAGTTAAGCTAGAGGTGATTGCCTGTTTCAGGGTTCAGTAGATATAAAGTTGTTTTGGCAATCGGATGCTGTGATTCTGATGGGCTATTGGTTGTTTGGTGGCTACTTAAAATTGTTTACTCGTTTCGGAGAAAAATAGGTAATTTAGGTATTGATACTAGGTAAAGATACCTAGGTAGTTAATTAAGGTCAAAAGATCAACATTTGTGGCACACAGATTGATTATCCCTGGAACAACTAATCCGACAATATGTATGTTTTATTGTGGTAAGAGTTATGTAGGAATCTGTACAATAAACCAAAAGACACTTTCGCGTGTATGTTAAAGAAATTAGCCAGCCAGTTCACAATCATCACTTATTATTTGGTGAATTGTAGGCGAATGCTACCATAAAAAATAAATCAAATAAGAAAGAATAGGAATAAGAATCATTTATTAGCACCATTTTTTCCACTTGAGATCCAGTTCCCAAAGTTCCTAGTGTAGCATTGCGCCACCTTCAACCACATCGTCACTTAACATCGGTTACTTATGGTCAAACGCAACACTACAAATATACAAAAAAAAAGACGCTAATTTGCATCAAATTATATAAATGATATTATAAAATACTTAATAAGTGCATTATGTAGTAACTAAAAAAAAAATATTGTTGCAAGCCGACCTCAAGTCGGCATTGTCAAATTTACCTACCAGTATCTTTCTTCTTATCAAAGTTTTAATAATGGTTTAGACGCAACCCTAACCATCTGAACATTAAACATCGAACCATCCCGCAGCTGACCCGACCATTCGACCATCTCGGTAAACAATTTTTATACGAATCTAACAGTCTATTATCAGATCAGATTGTCTTGCCTCGTAAACTGCACTCCTCTTTTATTGTACTATAATAACCGATATAAAGTACTCTTTTATAATGTTTTGATGCGATATCTGTTTATCTTGGTATCGGATAGTTTGCTTTATATGTGGATTGGGAAATGGGCACTGTATTTTAGGTTGTAGGTGGTTATCGGTTTTATCGACTACTTATGATGTTAAGGGGAATTGCTGTTGTTGGTTTATGTCCAGTGAAATAGGAACAAGCCGTTTGTGGTGAATATTAGAGTATTTTGTCCATACTAATATTGGAAATGTGAAAGTAGTGCTGTTTGTTTGTTACGTTTTCACGTCTAAACCATAGAACCGATTTTTATGAAATTTAGAATGGAGATAGTGTGAAGAATGGGGAAAGACATAAGATCGCGAAGAACTAAAGTTGACGCCAAGGAAACCGTGGGGTGCAGCTAGTTTCTTATAATTATGCTGTCGAAGTGAAACTAGGATGATTATTGATTTATATAGAACTTTTTAGAGGTCTAAATCGCATTTTTAAAAATTCTTTATTTAATAGGATACATAATTATGATCACTTTAGAACGTCAAACATAAGACTAGCTACGCATGTTCCAACCTCCTTACGTCGGCAAAAGAACAGGCAGAAAACGCCCGGCAGGTTCCTTTTTATTTAACATCTCGCCAGTCCTATCTATACTGAGCGATTCCAGCCCAGTTCAGAGTTCACGTTGTATTTACTATGATATTGAAATTAAATAGTTTTTTTATGCATTTGCATAACCTTCTCATGCATGCAATATGTCGATGAAATAGTGCGGAAAATTACCAAAGATCAGTTACGTTCAGTGACACATCGAACAACAAAGCAATTTTATATTTTTACCTAACGCTCATTATAACCCGTTCCATCTTCCGCGATAGTGTTAAATTTATGTGTAGTGCCGTGTTTCGTCACGAGAACTCGTTGCTTCACATGTATGGGTGTATGTATGATGTCGGATTTAGGAGACATCTCGTTATTTCTGTTTTATTGTATGAATATGTAATGACGCCGCGACGCTCGCGGTTGCGACACCGCCAATTGCCTGACTTGATGTCTACGGTACTGTGGTCAAAGAATAACAAGGCTTCGTTTACAGTAGATAAGATAACTGCCGCTGCTTCACGCTTTGGGCCGCATTTCACCCAGGAGCTATCATTGGACATTATATCAGACAATTAGGCGTCCAATCTGTAATTTAATCGATAATGCCATGGGCAGTTTTCATTTGACTACTTAAAGTTTTACAAAATTGCTTTAAAAGTTACAAATCAATAAAAACATATTCCACCTTCGTATTAATTTATGTTTGATCACTGATTTCGAATCTGTAGTTCATCTGTACTCACCGACAGTAAACTCAAATTTTATTTGCTAATAAATCAATCGCCCAGAACTAATTAAAATTAAATCCGTAATTTGTTTGTTGAGAAGTAACATGTAGCGAAGAACTTTAACCATTCATTACGAAATCGAATCTTAATTAACGTAGCGAATTATATTAGAAATTAATTCAGATTAAGATCAATTTATTCATCTTCATTTGCACGTTGTTGGTGTCAGTTTCATTGTAACATATTGCAGCCTCTCGGAGGCTGTTTGTGTTTAGGCAACTCGTACCAATTTTCTGTTTATTTTCAAGCGGTCACTTAATCTTTATTGCCATTAGAATTGAAATTGATAAGTAGGTATGTGGCATATGCTTGTTTATGAGCATCCCATATCTTTATTATTCAAATCTCTTCGGAAACCGGTCGCAGTTTACGTTAATTGCGTTTTTACATACTTTGTTCCTCACTGGACATTTTAACTGATTATCTAACGTAATTCCGTTAATTAATTTAATGTTTTAGAATTACGTAGACCGTGGGTATGAAAATAGCTCTTTGGTATACAAGTACGAGATTTAATTAATAGTAGCTTTTAAGATATAACACTGAAAATAAAATTTTAATCGATATTATTTCGTTTCGTATATTTTAACTTACATGATGGTTATTTGATGAGAGCTTAATGTTTGCGTATTTTCATAACGTTGCGTCATTTACCTAAAGATATATTTATTGGGTAAACGCATGCAATTATTTTACAATCGTAATTGAAAGCCAGTTTACGAATGCCAATAGTTAAGTCAATCATTCTATTTACACTTCAGTTACTTATATTGCAAAATTCAAGTTATATCAAATAATAAAGTAAAACATAGCGTATACAAGAATGTATTTCAGTAAAACATGGCCAATGCAATTTAAAAAAATCGCTAAAGATGTCGCAATATCAAAATATAGTGTTTTTTTTACACTTTACGTTTGACTTCAACTTACCGGATGTTAAGCGATTGTGTGGTTGAAGGTGGCGCCCATGCTACTACTGGATTGGAAATTGGCTTTCAAGTAAGAATTCCAGAGCACATTGATAGGTGCTTGGCAAGAGATCCAAGGCTAGCACTAGAAATGCCTTACCAACAAACTATGGTTTCACCAAATTTTCCTTCACCGGAAGCGCAATGCAGAAACTAAACTTACGTCCATCATGAGCTTACGTCACTACCGCCGAGTTCTCATCGTTTAAATGCATTATAAAAGGTTGGTCACTTATGTAATTATGTACGGTATACTTTTGAACGTCAGTAAGTATAAAAAACAATCTTTTTGTTTTGTATGGCCAACTCTATTGAATTCATTTATGTGTGTATGCCCGACATACAGACAAAGGTTTCCAGTATACATAAGCTAATGTTATAAAGTTTTGTACAACACTTGACGGCACTCAATATATTTTCCAAGACATCGTTTTTTGATTAATTTCATGTTTTAAGCACAATAATACGACATTAAAAATGCATAACGTGTAATAAATCAAATAATTCGACGCGGAATCATTTTACCACGTTTAATTTGGTACCATATAGTTTTTACGTGTCCATAAAGGTAATGATTTTTCGACTTGACAGTGTTAATTAAAAACGAGACTAATAAACGTCACTGAGTAATTTTATGATGCTCTCGGATAATTACCTGATATTTTCGTGTATTAGGTATTTATTAATTCCGGGGTTCACTGTGATTTCTGTGATCTCAGTTGGATATAAACATTGCCTGTCAATCCCTTGGAAAAGTTTTGTAAATATCTACAAGTATGTTAAATAGATATATAAGTACAGTCAGCGACAAAAGTAGCTGATCGTTTTCGATTTTCAAAATGTGTTTCAAATCAGTAATTATTATCAGTAGGATCATTTTGACCACAACGTAACACACCTGATTTTAAGTGATGATGAAGTAAAAAATTGGTGTCTAAGATGATGAGGATAATAGAAAAAAGAGCGACTTTTGTCGTTGACTGTACGTATGTTATACCTTATCAGGGCAAGAAGACTTACGCATTATTATTAAATGTATCATACCTAGGTAAATATTTGGAATTGTATCATTATTTACAACACAAAAAATTACCAATCCATATCGGTCGGCATTTTCTAGTGCTCATCTGGCTATGGCTACCTTTCTCAAGGTAAGGATCTATTGCCTTGCACCTATTGGTGTATTCCAGTAGCATCATCTAGTCATCAGTTGAAAACCTGTAACATGTAAAAAATAAAAATCTAAACACATTAATTTAGCAATAATTGCAGATGGAATAGAAAGCTTCTACATATTAGTATATATTATGAGTATTATGTACATTTCAAGGAGATTTAATTAAGACCAAGTCTCACATATTATACCTGTTCTGATCATAGCTATTTCAAATGCTAATCTTATACGACAATGCGGCAACTAGGTGACATACCGGTATACCACTTGACCAGTTGCGTAACTTTCTTTAATGCAATATTCATGTCTCATCTCAGTGTTTGGTAACATTTCTAATTATGAAATACTGGCTGCACTCCGCGGTTTCACCCGCGTCTTCTCGGTATCCCACAGGAACCTTTATCCGGGATGAAAAGTAGCCTATGTGTTACTCTGATATGTAAGCTATATTATTTTGAAGTTTCATCAAAATCCATTCAGTAGTTTTTGCGTGAAAGAGCAACAAACATACATACATACAAAGAAACTTTCGCGTTTATAATATGAGTAGGACTAGCTTTGCCCGCGGTTTTACTTGCTTGAACTACAGTTTGTCGCGACAAAAAGTATCGTTAGTCCTTCCCCAGGGTTCAACCTTTTTACATACAAAGATTCATCAAGTTCTGTTTTGTGGCTTAGGCGTAAAAAGGTAACAAAGAAATAAACAGACAGACAGGCAGAGTTCATTTCAACTAGCTGTGCCCCGCCCGCGTCTTCCTGTTATCCCGCAGGAACCCTTTTCCGGGATAAAAAGTAGCCTATGTATTAATCCAGGGTATAAATTATCTCCATTCCAAATTTAACTCAAATCCGTTTAGAAGTTTTTGCGTGAAAGAGTGACAAATATTCAAACATACTTTCACGTTTATAATATTAGTAGGATATCAGTATGGATTATGAAATTATAGGGATAAAGTCATGCGTGTTTTAAATATTAAATTGTCGATGCTGATATAATGTGAGAAACTTATCGGTGTCGTTATGATTTTTAATCAACGAATGATGTGATGAAGCAATTATTCGGTCCTCGAATACCGTTTTTCTGATCGGCTTATTCGGGTCGAGTGTCTTTATTACCTCATTTGAATGTTTTTGTGTTTCATATATTTCTATTAGAATTTTTAGAGAGTCAAAACACGAAGCGTTCTAAAGCGTATCATTTTTCATGTTCCGAATTCAATGATGACAAAGATGTATGTATGCGCCTTAGCTGACTGTGAAGCGTTAGGTCGCGGGTTCGATTCCCGCTATAGGATATTTGTGCTTTGAAAATAGAATACACAAGCATTTGTTCCGTAACAGGGTGTTGTAGATCCTTGATCTGCGTAGCGTCTGCGACCCTAGATACAGGAACCATGTTAGGGGTTAAAGCAATTTCTAAACTTTTTTAGGAGTTTTTTGGCTGCAAGTCCGTTCGAACCGGACGAAAAAATTGTAACGCCACGCATGCATAATGTGTAATGTGTGTAAATGTCTCGTGAACAAATACAACAAGCAATTAACTTTATCTGCATACCACTTTTTGTCTTTACATATATCACACAGGGTAGTTTTTGACTACAAGTCACCTGATGTAACGTGGCGATGTGATCGAAGGTGGCGTCACGCTACGCCTGGACTGGGAACTCTCAATTCAGCCTATGGGTTCCCATATGGGTTCCCATATGTGTTCACACCGACAGGTAGGAACGAAGCAACCTTCGCTCCGGATTTTAGATAAAAGAGAATTATTGTACGAAGATTATGATGACATCACCATGTCTCAATAGAGACGGTCACCAAAATAGTGGAAGTATAAAAATTGACATATGTAACGTTCATTGTAGAATCTGTATGTATGTATTGCGACACACAATTGGACCGGGCGTGGGCTGACGTTTACTGCCAGAATACTAATACCTAAGAAATATTACTTTTCCGTATATATTACTAGAGATACGAGTATATCATTCGGACGCCGGTGATATATGTTTCAGTGTAACAGATATGTTTTCAAATGCGGTTGGAATTTCCAACTAGATGACTATAGCGTCTGCCCACTTGGACAAATTAATTTTGCGTTTAGCAGTGTGTCTGATATGAGATTTTGTTGTGTAACTAATATCGGAACATGTCATACGTTAATGCCGTTTTGTTCATGGCCTTTTAGAGCATAATTTATGCTAAAAAGGTAAACTTTTCCAGTAGAATCTCGAGTTATAAAGAGATTTAACATCTCAGGGCGACGCGACGAGCGCAGTGCATTGCCGCGCAGGATTTTGAACAATTGAAAACTCTACTTTATTAGAATATCACATAGCCTACGACACTAATGTAGCTTTTAGTGAAAAAAAAATTTTTTTTTAAGAAATTACCTCACACAATGCGCCGACAGCGAGTTTGAATCCTCTTGGCCCCGCACCTATGGCTCGATAAGTTATGTGCGGATTTGCCATCGCTCAAAACAGCGAAGGAAAACATCGTTAGGAAACCGGCATATCCAAGAACTGCAACATTCAAGGGCATGCGACATCTGCCAAACCGCACTGGGCCAGCGTGGTAGATTACAGCCCATACTCTCTCTCTGAGAGAAGGCCGGAGTCTCAGCAGTGGGAACGTGAAAGGCTGATGATGACCCCACAATGTTTTCTCTATTGAAAGAGTATAGACGAATGCCGCATCCAAATAATCCACATTGCCCAAAACAGTTTGAGCATTGCACAACATGCGCATAGTGTCGTGCATTTCCCCCGTAATCTATACTAATATTATAAAGCTGCAGAGTTTGTTTGTTTGTTTGTTTGTTTGTTTGTTTGTTTGTTTGTTTGTTTGAACGCGCTAATCTCAGGAACTACTGGCCCGATTTGAAAAATTCTTTCAGTGTTAGATAGTCCATTTATCGAGGAAGGCTATAGGCTATATTTTATTTCCAAAAAAATTAGGGATCCGTAAGAAAATTGCTATTTTGCAACCCAAGGTGTGAAATCGAAAACCTATTTTTGCGTGCGCTGCAAAAACTATTGACACTAGAACAAAATAATGTATTACGAGTTTGTAGGTCTCATTTAGATCTACAAAAAAGTCCGCGAGAGCATATGTCTAACTATTATAGTTATGCCACAATAAGTGATCTTTTATTTTAAAAATTTAATTTTTAATGCCGCTGCTAGAAAAGGCTCTTTATTTGTATCTTGGTATTAATCCTTATCAAAATAAATTACTTCTTATTTAAAACTGCTTCAATGCCTTTATATAACTTTTTGAATCATTCAATTCGGACATTCCATTCGAAAGATATCACGAGTTTAAAAATGTAAGTAGTAGTAGAAAAATAAAACCGCCGCACCCCAGCGCAGCGGGAAACGCGGTGAGGTGAGGGGGGGGGGGGGCACCGGGAGAATCTATGAAATAGGTAAAGAGCGGTCGCGGACCAGGAAGACCTTTAACTGCGCGGTTCAAACTTGCGGTCCAAGAAAAATTGAATTAGAATTAAAATAGGATAATGGGTACCTACAGCAGGTAACGCGTTGAGGGGACACCGAAGTGCGGGAATAATTTTGGAGTATACGGAATATATTCGCTATCGCGCCTAAACTACTGAACCGATTTAAATGAAGTTTGGTATAGAGATAATTTGAGCCCCGGGGAAGGGACATAGGGTACTTTTTATCGCGATAAACTGTAGCCCACGCGGGTGAAACCGCGAGGAACAGCTAGTTCACTATATGCGGTGATTTACGGCCTCTATCCGCTGTTACCGGATAAAACCGGTTTCGATTACAATTAATATCGGCCCGACTTTACGGTTTGTTGTGCTTAACTTTGCCGAGAGCTAGGCTTTATTTATCGACGTGTAATGAGATTCTTCTCCGTAATCAATTATTTTCCGTCACTCGGTGTATTTACTGTTTCACTTTTGAAATTAATCGCTTTGATGGATTTAGAGAGCGGAATAGCGGAGACGATTTGCAATAAGAGACATCGCTAAACGGCGAAAGTAAATTTGATATTTAATTTAACAGACAGAATGTTGTTCATAATAAATGGTAACAATTACAGTAAAAACGTCTAACATTAGAAATTTAAATACTTTCTACATTCATAATAATTTAACTTTATTTTCATATCTGAGGTGGATCCATTTAATAAAACACTGCTTGACTGACAAATGGGTCTGGGTCAAATGGTTTTTAAAAACTTATCCCGTAAGGGGGTCGAATGGGGTGTTAAAGTTATCTGGAAAATTGGCAATTTTTCGCAAGCGAAGCCTTGTGGCGGTGTTCTAGTCTACTTTATAGAACTCTAAAAGTTACTGACAATGTACAGCCCAAACCAAAAAAAAAACATGAAAAAAATAATCAATATACACAAAAACTTATTCGTAAAAATTCAATGGATTTAATTTAAAAACTTACAATAAATGCGTAGTGAGAAAATATTATGAATAAAGACAATTAAAAGTTTCTATAAATAGACAATAGACAAACAATATAAACATCATTAACAACCTTATATGAAGTAGATTAGCATTAGGAAATTATTTTTGAAAATTTATCTCCTATCACATGGGGTGTTAAAGTTTGTATGGAAAATTGACGATATTTCCGCAGGTGAAACCACGAGTTCTTAGGCTTTTGGATCTAACACCAGCAGGTCATACCTACTTATCGCGGTCAAGTACATTCTCTCTGATCAGATAACAGAATAGGTGTCTAGTTAAACTATCAGATAACATGAAGGTGAGATCGCATTCGTAAAAGGAGGACAAATGAAGAAGACTTCATATTTAATGAGGACTACTTAAAATTCAAACGTGGGCGTTATAATTTAACGAGTTCACTCTGCCAAGTATTCATTGAAAACAAAGTTTCTGTCAATAAATCACGACAGATATTACGCAACAATATTAACAAGTAGTACTTCATTAAATGTTTATAAGTTATGTTTTTGAAATTAAACATTATTATCTATTCTCTGCGACCTTTCACTAGCTTTCCCATTTTGGATACCTCTATAAAACATCTATAAACTGCCTAATAAAATATTCCGATGCCACATTTGTTTTTGTGCTACAGTTTACAACTTTACACCTTATGCCCTTTGTTTTAAGGTATACCAAACTCGTCGAAGGCTATATTTGTTGATCTATAAATGAATCACTGGGTCGTTGGTGATTTATCTGCTTTAACACTTCAATAGCTGCCGATGTCTACTTTGCAATATCATCGAAAAGTCTTCATGACTGATTGTTTTATCTGAAATCGAAAAAACGATTTTTTTTAGAAAACCAGTCGGCCATATACGTCTTTTATATAAAGCTCAAAATAGCGTGCGAATGAATAATTTCGTGAATGTATAAATAATTCGGTGATGTTACAGTTAAGTAACTGTCACAGTTTACTTGAATATTCAAAAGTTTCGATTATTTATGTATGGGAAACGAATATTGTTTTGTCTTAATTAGGTAAAAGTCAACTTTTAATGAATGAACTAATTAAAATGATGAGAATATCGTCATGCGATCACGATGTCAAACCGCATGTCGTCTGATTAAGCTATTGGGTAACAAAAACCAGATTTATCACAGCTGAGTTTTGGAGGGTTGAGGAATGTCCGGTAGAACTTTTAGAGCCAAGCTCGTAGGCATAGGTATTAGGTATTATTAGGGTTGAAACTAACTTGGAGCAATCCAGGTATAGGCGAGGCGCTGCCTTCGACCACATCGTACCATCAGTTGACTTGTGGTCAAACGCTACTCTGTAACAAGTAACAAAAAAGTACCTATTAAATGCTTTCCTTATTGCGATGATAACTGAGGTACATTGACGTTGCCCTGCGATCCGTATTTTGTGGTTTCGATTACAACTACGTCAAGGTTCCGCTGAAGGAAAGCATTGTGATGAAACCATAGCTTGGTGGTAGGAAATTTTCTAGTGCATTCCTACCACCCTCAAGAATCTGTCGCCAAGTACCTATCGGTTTGTTCCCTCAGTCTAACTTGAGAGTCAGTTCCCTGTCGAGGTGTAGCATGGCGCCATCGTCGATTGCATCGTCACCTAACATCAAGTGACTTGTGGTCAAACGCTACCCTATAAATAAAAAAAATAAAAAAGCACCGCGTCCGTTTTGTCCGCGGAGGTATCTTCAATGGAGTTTCGCCCCTGTTGTGATGCCCACAAGATTTTTGTGACGATTAAAGATAGCCAATAACGTTCAAAAATAGTATACCTTTCTATCAGTCAAATTTTTTCAATATCAGATCAGTAACTCTGGAGATTAATCGAAAACTTTACCTCTTTCTAATATTATGATATAGATTAGCTAGATCGCTCTGTGTACTAGCTAAACCTATGTTTGTTGTACTTGGCCGAGCCAAAAGCTTTCGATTTAACCTTTGGCCAAAGGTTAACGCCACAGATGCCTTAACCAGCTTAAACTGAAACCAGCCAAGCGCAGTTACAATGAGCATTTTTAATTTTAATCAAAAAATCCGGATTATAATTTCGTTTTAATTAATCAAAACAAATTAAAATTTTCTTCTCGATATGATACCAATCTAAAACAAGCTTGGGAAGATGCGTCTGTAAATTATTACTCCATCATAAAAAATATACTGGTCCCCATATCTAATTGCGTATATCGGTAGACTAGAATTCCAATATTGTACTTTCCAATTTGGTCAAAGAACACGAGTTCGGGAGCTTTGCAGTTTGAACCTTATTTCGGGGTGTTAAAGGTGTTTAGTGGAGGAATGGGTTGGGCCGATTGATTGTACATTTAATTCATATGCTGATGTGGTCGATACCAAACCTCGTGGCGGAAACACTTGGCGATTACAACCATATTACCGGTATAACAGCATGTCTCTTCATGGGAATATAGGGGTTGAAACTTGAGGCACAACTGCTGCGTAGCTTCAAGTTTGTCTGCAGTTATTGGCAGCAAATCAAATCAATTTTTTCAGCCATTAAAGGTTAGCTGTACCCCACGATTTTCCAGCTATCCCGCAGGAACCTTTTTCCGGAATAAAAATTAGTTCATGTGTTATTCATGGTTTATTCAAATCCGTGGAACCGTTTCAGAGAAGTAAGAAACAAACACAGTGACAAAGTTTTGCTTGAAGAATATTAGTGTTTTATATAAAATTTGGAAAAATATATTCCTGTACCCTTTTTCTGTATACATTTCGTGGCTAGCCACTATTCATGTCTGTTCATTTGTTTCACAAACCAGCGTTTAAGTCCTTAATATTGGCCCGTATGTTTTCACCTCTCGCCGTGGTTTATTGGACATCTCACCATAATGTATTCAGATTGCGGATTAAATGATTTTAATTAAGCCGAGAGTTAGATTTATATCATTTATACATTTAGAAGCCTTTCTAACGGTTGGTTTCCCTACAATTTAGGCTGTTGGTCACCGCTACAGTCGTTATAAGATCAAAATGATCTTAAAAATGTTATAATTGATATGGCTAAACTAACATTATAAAGAGGTTACGGTTGTGAGTTTGTTTATTTGAGAGGTTATCTGTGGAACAGCTGATTTAATTTATACAAATAATCTAGTAACGCAGCAACGGATTGGCGAGATTTTTTGAGTGATAGGTGCTATTTTATATCCTGGAAAATGCAGAATTCGTGCGGGAATATTCTCACAGTTGCCAATGGTTTAGCTAAAGCGGCTTTATGGGTTACTAAGATATGATAAATCTGAGAGATTTTAATTATTATACTCGAATTGCACTCAAATAAATGGACTTATGATATACATATTTATATGGACACTTGTCTCAATATTTATCTTGACAACTGCGGGCGAAGTCGCGTTACCCACCTGGTATATTAATAAACATTTATATTTGCGTATTATCGGTGAAATGGTGGCATTTGACCGTGATTTGGCTACATTTAGAGTTAATTTATTCTACAACGTAGTTATTAGAGTTTTAGTTTGTTTATTTGGAACTTTACACGAAGAAAGTGTGTTTTGAATGTTTTATAGTAATTAGCTATGTTGTAGATGGCTCTGGTTGTAGGTCCGGTCCATACATCGATCTTTGAATATTTCTAGTTGGGCATATCTTTTTTCTCAATCAAGCTATGGTTTTTTTCAACATTTTATTTCAAATCATACAAGTTAGCGTTTGACCACAAGTCACCTGATCTTAAGTGACAATTTTTTCATTGAAATACGTAACTGTAACCTTATATTTAGAAATCTAATATATAAGAATCTCGTGTCACAGTGTTTGTTATTGAACTCCTCCGAAACGCCATTACCGATTTTAACGAAAATTTTGTTTGAGTAATTTTTTTTTTTGGTAAAACCGCGGGGCACAACTAGTGATTTTGTAGTAATGTTTGTTGATTCTAAGCGTAAGTTTATAAGTATTAAGTTCTGGAGAATCCATACATAAATTTGACCATTATTTATTTTTCTATACCATATGTATGACACGGCACGGATATGCCAAGTGTTCCGCACATGCAGTTGAAGTACGTTTGATACCCACTGGATTTAAGGTTCCGTGTTAGGATGTAGAGAAACTTTAAATATCAAAACAAATTATTTTCTCAACTTGTTGTTTTGATATACGTATTTATTCTACTTCTATTAAAATTCTTTTCTTTTTTTTATAATCTAAATATTTTACGTAACGATCCAGTTACTCGCTTGCTCATTACAGTTTAGTGTCACCCATAATTTTCACATTTCATTTCATTTATATTATGACGTAGCCATCCGCTTAGAAAGGATTTTGATTAATTCTACCCCCACGGGGATAAAATAGGGGATGAAAGTTTGTATGAAACTTTGTCAATTTTAAACCGATCGGGCTGAGACTGCATGCCTATAGCTGTAGCCCACGCGGGTGAAACCGCGGGGAACAGCTAGTCAGACATAAAATTGTTTTATACTTATTTTACAACTTGATAGAAAAGTGGCTCTTAACTGAGTGTCTTGTTATCACTGTAAAGTCTATCTCTGGTTTTAAACTGCACAATACTAGTATGGCTACGGAACCAAACATCGTGCGCAAAGTGTGCCGTACATCAACTGTCAACTTTTTGCTCCAAAGTCTTAAGGACCTTTTTTTCTAATTTTCGGAAGTGCAAGGAGCGTGCCATCTGTTGGATCGAATTACAAGCGGCCTGGTTATGTGCCCCTTGGCTCTTGCCATTTGCCCTGTTTGTTTGAAAAATACATTAGTGATTCATCACGTATCTAACCTACATATATAGCTTGGTGGTATGTAGTGGTATAGCGTTTTTAGAACTCGCCTGGCTATCTTATGATCATCATCATCATCAGCTGGAATAAGTCCACTGCTGAACATAGGCCTCCCCCTTTGAACGCCACCATGAACGGCCATTAGCCATTTGTATCCATCGGCTCCCTGCGACTCTTACAATGTCGTCGGTCCACCTAGTGGGGGGCCTACCTACAGAGCGTCTTCTGGTTCGTAGTCGCCACTCGAGATCCTTACATCCCCATCGATTATCGGTTCGTCGAGCGATCTACCACACTCAAATTAAGAATCTGTTGCCAAGCACCTATCGGTCTGTTGCGGCAGCCTCACTTGAGAGCCACTCCAGGTGTAATGTGGCGCTACTTTTGACCACATCGTCACTTAACATCAGATAACTTGTGACGAAACGCTACCCTAAAATGTAAAAATAGGTATTAAAAACATACTTTAGCTCCATAAAGCATATGAAATCTATTTAGATGTGTAGAGATAGATATATCTACATAGGTCATTTATAAATTATTTTCACGATTAAATCAAAGTAGATATAACATAAGCACATGTACTGCTCGAACAATTATTATTACCTATACTTTGCCATGTATGGTTAGTGCAGAGGTAGACAACCCGCGGACCGCCACCTTTCTGCATGCGGGCCGTGACTGTTCAATTATATTTTTTTAGTTTTTATTTGGTATCGTTTGCTGCAAGTCAGGCACGATGTGGTTGAAAGTGCGCCACGCTACACTTGGCCTGGCAACTGGCTCTCGAGTATGGCTGCCGGAACATTTATCTATTGAAAAATAAATCAAAAATGCGCGTGGATACCCTACATACAGGGAATCTTAGCTGGATAACAGTTGGGAGATGGGAGTTCTCATTATTATTTCTAACTTGTTTGTTATTGTTACTTCAACACCCCTAAAGATCTCATTATTTGCAATTAATCCAAAATTGTTGGTTCAAACAATCCTATTTCTTACTAATACATATTATAAACGCGAAAGTTTGTATGTGTGGATGGCTGGATGGATGGATGTTTGTTATTCTTTCACGCAAAGACTACTGAACGGATCTGAATTAAATTTGGAATGGAGATCGCTTATACTCTAGATTAACACAAAAGCTACTTTTTATCCCGGGTGAAACCGCGGGTCGCAACTATTAAATAATAAAAATGTTAATTGTAATAAACTGTGCGCTATGCATTTAATATGTCCAACTTACCGCATAAATTATGATTACTGCGGCCCGCTTTAGCTTAATTTCGCCACTGTTTGGGCCCTTGTTTGCTACAAAGCTGCCCACCGCTGCTCTAGTGTTTAACCTGAAGTGCAACTATTAAAATTATTCACGTTTTGGTTTAGCGGCTACAATTATATTTTTTGCTATACCCATAGCATTATTGGCCGTTATTACTTTGGGTAAATGTTATTTTTATTACATGTTGTACACGATACAAATCATCTGGTAATAATTACTGTTGAGTTTTAAAGTTAGAGGTTGTTTTTTTCTTAGCTGACTAACGTTTTAGTGAACTATTAGTTCCGTTAATTGATGCTCAATAGAGTTGTTTTCAATGTATGTTACAAGGCGATGATAGCTCAACGATAGCGAAGTCAACTCGTGACCCGAAGGTCGCAGATTCGAATCTTTTGATGAGCTTGAGCTTTCCGTAAAAGAAAATGTCGTGATAAAACCATAACTGTAGGGTACTATCTAGTACTTGTCTGGTTAGCCTCAAGTATTGTCGCCAAGCAGTCAGTGTGTTCCGGCAGCCTCACTTGAAAGCCAGTTCCTAATCCACGCGCAGTTTGATGCCACCTTCGACCGCATTTCCTTGTATCCAAACGCTTTGATGCACGCAGAAAGTAAGAAATAAAAATAACATAAAATTGAAAATTACATTTAGAACACTACTTTTATAGCCACCGAACGCAAATGGCGGCGCCTGCTTCAGTTACTCGTATATTGCACATCCTAATTATCTAATTATAAAATAACCGTATTTTACGAACACTTCCTTATGGTTTATCACATATTATTATGATATTCACCTTTATCCTGTAATGATAGGAATTAGCCCATCATCATCAATGCGGTGCTTCAACTAGCCAAACTATCACGATTCGTGTACTTTGGTACAATTTTATAATGACCTCACCGTGCGCCACTGTGCTCGTACACACTGACGCATATTCTGTGTCATTTGCATACATTTTCAGTTTGTATTTTTACAACGCCACGGTCAATGTAAAATTGTTAGTCTATTCGCACAAAAACCGGGTTGCAATAGATAAAGATACAGCGATTAGCCGTAATTACAATAATTGTCGATCGGCAGACGTATTGCTGTATTGCGAACGTAGATTGTAAAAAAAAGTCAGTGTAAAGCCGAGAATCTACTACGGCGTAAAATATGCTCGTGGGGCGCGTTAGCTGCGTAGGTTCAAATCAAATAGATCCAGTTAAGAATCTTTCGTCAAGCACCTATCGGTGTGTTCCGGCAGCCTCACATGAGGGCCAGTTCCCAGTCCAGGTGTAGCGTGGCGCCAACTTCGACCACGTCGTCACTTAACATAAGGTGACTTGTGGTCAAACGCTACCCTGTATGTAGTAAAAAAAACCAATTCATTAATAACTTTAAGACGTCAAACATAAAACTACGCCAGTTCCAACCTTCTTACGCCGGCAAAAAAACAGACAAGAAATGTCTGGCAGATCATTTTTACACATGCACCCGTCCCGTAGCGTGGCCGTGAGTTGCAATGGATGATTTCTCCTATATTGTCATACAAATACGCGCGTAGCATGCCCGTGGGCAGTAATGGGTTCGCGGCTTTAACATACAAATCACACGAAAAGGTTCTAGTCGAATAGGTAGATTTTGGTCTTTACCTAAAAATAGATCTGAATTCATTCGTTGTTTACTTATAATATTGTAATGAGGAAAAATTAGTAAAGTAATCTACGAAAGAAATTATTGATCCGATTTTGAAAATTCTTATACCATTGGGAAATCGCATTATCTCTGAGTGTTACAGGCTATGTTTTAGTACGATAAAAGTCTGGGAATTCCCAAGTGGTTGAAACCACGTGAACAGTTTGTGTATCATCATCCCAGGCCTGCAAGTGCAGCGTGCCTCCATATTCGACCACATCATCACGACTTGAGGTCAAAAGCTACCCTGTATGTAGCTAATCAAAAACGAATAACCTTTTTATCCCATGCCTCGTGCGTTTTTCACTTGTGAAATTAGAGTTATTTTTCACCCCGCAGTTTTTAAAGTTGTTTGTTTTTTTTAGTCCTAGATGTAGACAGCCGACAAGGTACGCCCAACCGAAATCTACTCTTCAAAAAAGCGTGATAAAAAAATCCGAAGTGCGTTAACGAATACATGTTAATAACGAGCAGTACCAATATGCTTGGAATAATAAAATTTAACAATTACCGACACAACGCGTTGGTTATAAAAATTTACAATGTGCGCGTTATAGGAGTCAGGACGTGGCGCTTCGTTGTCGCGTCTAGATACCGGGATTGGTTTTTTTAGCACCTAACTGTCCGTAGATAGGTGTAGAATTTAATCTATTTTTCAATTAGTCGGTAACGGTTAAGGAAGACATTGAAATCGTCTGTCTGTTCCACTCACGATCGTTTGGCGATGTTATATGCAAGCTTTCAAACGCTACCATGTATGTTGTAAAAATACCTAAACGTTACTGATCTAAAACACATTTGTAAAGTCGAGTACGATCGCTGACTGTACATACACACATACACATGTACATTTTGTGTATTGCTTGTTTTGCCGACTGCCCAGAAAGGGGGTGAATATTTCCTAAATTCCGAATGACTTGTTTTATTAATTTAAACCCAATGTTTTTTTTTGTAATGGCGTATCACGCTTAGTGTATTTGCCAGTGTCAAGTATAAAATATTTCAAACTCAGAGAGTTGAATCAAGTTTAAATGATGATGATGATGATGATGAGATGAGGATAGTGTTTTAGTAAAGTAGTGGCGCTTTACTCAAACTTTACACGGACTTTTTTGGAGCAACTAGAAAAGTCACTTTCACAACTTTATTTCAATTTCCCACACTCGTACACATTAACGAACACATAATGGTTAATAATCCACCAATATTACACATTATCACTCGAAGAAACACAAGTTTTGGAAATAAAAACAAAATTTTCACGTTGACAATTCGATTGCCGCCAAAAAAGTCACCCAATGTTTTTTTTTTTTTGTTATGGCGTCACACGATTAGTGTATTTGCCAGTATCAAGTATAAAATATTTCAAACTCAGAAAGTTGAATCAAGTTTAAATGATGATGGTGTTGATGATGATGAGATGATGGGATGAGGATAGTGTTTAAGTAAAGTAGTGGCGCTTTACTTAAACTTTACACGGACTTTTTTGGAGCAACTAGAAAAGTCACTTTCACAACTTTATTTCAATTTGCCACACTCGTACACATTGTTTTGGAAATAATAACAAAATGTTCATGTTGACAATTCGATTGCCGCCAAAAAAGTCCTCACCCAATGTTTGTATTACTTCTAATTTTGAATTTGCAGGACAACAATAACTTTTTTTCTAGGTATATCGTTACATAGTACACCTTTCCTTCCAACTGTGAGATAAACTAGTTGTAGTATTGTGGTAGGTAATTCTTACCTTTGGTTTTTTAGTTTGGGTCAGTAAATTTTCTCACGCAAATTCTTTACTTCATAACATGACTAATGCATCATAATCATCCATCTAAAAACATAATGGTCAGGATGAGCACAGAGGTCTCAGCGTCACTGCACAATGGTTAAAAAATCGCCACTCTACCCCCCGGCCAAAGTACCTGCGAGGTATTCCAAATTATTTCATTTTCACCTTCATTAATCATATTTTTTATACGTATGGGTTTTTTAGGGTTCCGTACCTCAAATGGAAAACGGAACCCTTATAGGATCACTTATTAAACCGAAGCAAAATAAAGTGGAGAAGGTTCTCAAGTCAATGCTTAATTATTTTTTTCTCGTCTATTGTTTGACTGTCAAGACCATTCTGCTCAAGAACGCGTTGAGGTATCAAACTGTCAAGTTTTAAATTAATATAAAATACGGCTTCTTTCAGTGAAAAAAAAAAAAAAAAAAAAAACTTGTAAGTCAACGCGATTATAAGATAATGTACCTACCAAAACCTACAGGTTACTTCACGTTGATTAAGAATCACGAAATTTGGAATGAAGCAAAGTCTTACAGCAGATGTAAAGAAACAAGTGTAAAAAACAAAAAAGCAAGTTTGTATGGAACCCTCGGTGAGTGAATTCAACTCGCACTTGGCCGGCTTTTTTGCGTTAAAGTCAGGTACGTGACCCGGTATTGCGAGTAATGCGATCGGTGATTTTTTCTTCGGTTTTGTGCCCAAGATGTGATTTGTGCTTTATCTTTGAATAGAAAAGGTTAAAAAATAAATTGCTCTGCTATTTAGATGATTTTTGGATTAATGCATTTTTTTTCTTATTGTGTGTGTGTAGAAAAGTAGTGGATACTTACAATACAACATTCAGGATTTATGTCATTTAGTTTAGTTTAGATGTATAAATACATATATGTTTTTTTTGTTCATTAGCAATAGGCAAGCATTTGACCCCAGTCTCACCTAATGGTAAGTGTTGACGAGGTCGATGATGGAGCATGCTTGCCTAGAAGATACCTATTCACTCTTGACTTGAAGACTCCCAAATTACGAGTATATCTGTCGGGAAACAAGGACGCTGGTAAAGTGTTTCACTCTTTCGCCGCGAATGTATCACTGTAAGAGTTATACGTTATAAACTTTACATGAAGTACTTATTTATGTAGATACTGTACTTTAAATGTTTTGTCTGAGATTAAAAAAAATATTTTTTATCATAATTCTTTCAATGACATGGGAATCTTAAAGGCAAAACTGAATACGTATGCAGTTTCTAGAGAAACGCGTTGTTACACTGTTGACCACATGAGGTGACTTGTGAGTTGTTATGCAGTAAGAAATAAAATAATAAAGTTCTTATTAATTTAGAGCAAATTAAAACAAGGCTTAGAGGCATGCCTTCTTTTCCAGAGCTCATGCCACCCTAAATTAGATCTCACTCAAATGTCTAGATAACTTTTTACTTGATTTAGTTTATAAGACCTTGAATCAGTTCTTTATACTAAGGTCATCGTATACAGAAGAGGCCACCAACGAAAACACTTTGTCTACATTCTTTCAAAACTCGTGTGCACAATATTGGGTTACAATCTCGTATTCAAATCGTCTAAGACTAAAACTCCTTTTTTACACAGCAGTCGTTCGAATGTATTCCTTGCACCTTTAAATTTAAAGGACGATTTCGCGTAATTAAATGTCACAGGTTACTATTGCATACAATAAGTATCTTTGCCAATGTAATGTACACTTCCAAATCGCGCTTTTTAATTAATATGAGCTCTATTGCGTTTGTTATAAAGGTGTTAAGTTTGCTGATTTGGTTTTTTGTGAGCGCATTTATATAATTTTTTTGTCAAGATTAGAGTCACAGGTAAAGGTTTTTTGGTGGCATATTTACGGATATCACACTGTGTTGTTACGTGTGTGATATTATTTCTATTTCATAACGTGATACTGACGAAGCAGGTAGATTTTTTTTAAAGAGGGTACCTATTATTTTCATTTCAATCGCGGTGCTATGTCAAATGTTTTTTTGTGTTATTTTTGCATTTAAGACTGTTACAAGATAATGATTATGAAAGTTTTGGTTACAGATAGGATTAACGTTTTACCTCAATATATATTATTAGCTGTTCCCGCGGTTTCACTCGCGTGGGCTACAGTTTATCGCGAAATCCTTTCTTAGCGGATGCCTACGTCATAACATCTATCTGCATGCCAAATTTTAGCCCGATCTGTCCAGTGGTTTGGGCTGTGCGTTGATAGATCACTATGTCAGTCAGTCACCTTTGAGTTATATATATAGATGTTTACTAGCGACCCGACCTAGTAAATATAAAAGCTAGACATTTATTGTCTTTTTTGTAGACCTACTAAAAGCCTACAATTCTTTCATATACATAGCATCATCCCATAACTCCTTTGGCCAGTTTTATGCATAAGCCACTTTGAGCCTGTTCACCCCGGTGGGGTAACGGGAAAATCGCGGGGCACAACTAGTATAAATAAAGCTTATTAGAAAATATTGCCATCACCTTATTAACATGACAAAGGTGACATTTTCGATTCTATTATATATTTTAAGATCTGTAAAATCATAAAGAAACTTATTAAATGAATAAAACTTGTTGTTTATGAAGATTTATATTTATTATGTTTATTGGTCTGGGCTTCGCGACATTTGCATAGCTTTCTATGTTTGCATAACTGACTAATAGTTTATTATTTAGTTATTTTTAACATAATATCGGAATTTTCTGCGAACTAATCTTCAGATTTGGAACTAAGCACTTTCATTTTACGATAAAATTCTTTTTTTGGCTACTCTTAAATATAAGTTCCTTTTTATATACCGTTTTTGAGACGACTAATAAAGACGATCGCTTTTTATTTATCAATAAAAAAAATTATTTTATCTTATTTAAATTAAATGGTTTTTTTTTGTAATGAAAAACGGTTTACATAAATTGTATATTTTATCACACACATAAAAAATATTTTTTTTGGCCAAATTAATTCGAGGTATATTAAAATTTACCATATTTAATATTATTATGCTCTATTCAATAAAATCTTTGAAAATACCAAACAATATTTTTGAAAAGATTTTTTTCTATTAGATTTGTTTTTTTTTTAGATTAATAAGGCAGTGATGCCATAGGGTTCCGTTTGGACTAATCGGGTACGGATCCCTATAAACGTTGATTACTATAACTATTTAAGTTATTGAAGTAAAAAATAAGATATGTATTTAAAAGTGTATTCCATCTTCCACCAATCCCCATTTAAATACAATATTGAATTTATAAACATTTCAAACAGACAGACTCTACGCAACTAAAAATCATAATAGGTATAATATAAAAAAAAACTGCTTGTTTATTCGGCAACAAACAAAAAACAGAATAGATTTATAACATTTAAAAACATAACTTCGCAAAAAAAACTGCAAATATACAAGTTTGGAACATGAAAATCCAAGACGCCATTTTAAATAATTCACGTATCGCAGTTCTCTTTATGAAGAGTCTTTGAGAACTATTAGAAAGTCCAAGAATTCATTATACACTTATTTATTGCGAGATTCTATACTATACCTAGTAGGATTCTATACATACAATACTGAGGTCCTCAGTACACATGCTTTTAAAGGCAAAAAATATGTAATGAAATGAAATGGTTTATTTCACATGAAATAGGGCGCATTTTGGTCTTAAATATTATAATATAGATCTACTACTATTTTGCCATATGCAGGCATGTGAAAATGCAACAACAAGATTATTATGTAGGTAATATACAAAATATAAATGACAAAATTAAGAAAATAAAAATACAAATGACAACATTAATACAATAGTCAGTTAAGGTCAGATAAGTACAATAGAATTATGAAATTGCAAAGTCAAATTTAAACGAAGTCAAATAATGTAATTTTTTATACATAAAATGTTGTCATTATCGTTTGTCATTTATAATTTAGACCAGGATTTTTTTTTTTTTTTTTTTACTGTTTATAGGGTAGCGTTTGACCACAAGTCACCTGATGTTAAGTGACGATGTGGTCGAAGATGGCGCCACGCTACACCTGGACTGGGAACTGGCTCTCAAGTGAGGCTGCCGGAACACACCGATAGGTGCTTGGCGACAGATTCTTAACAAGAGGGTGGTAGCTAGCCAGGCGAGTACTAGAAAATACCCTACCACCAAGCTATGGTTTCATCACGATGTTTTCCTTCACCGAAAACTCAAGCTCATTGTAGGATTCGAACCCACGTCCTACGGATCGCAAGCCGACGTCACTACCACTGAGCCATCATCGCTCACGATTCACGAGGTATGATATATAAGTATACTAGCTGCGCCCCGGGATTCACCCGCGTGGACTTCATTGCAATAAAAATACCCTACGAGCCTACGACCTATTCTTAGATAATCATATTATGTACAGGTCACGAGGTACAGAGCGATGACGTCGGCTTGCGATCCGTAAGTCGTGGCTTCGAATCTTACAATGAGCTTGAGCTTTCGGTGAAGGATAACATCGTGGTAAAACTATAGCTTTATGGTACTATCTAATGCTTGCCCGGCTATCTACTACACAAGCACCTATCGATGTGATCCAGCAGCCTCACTTGAGGGTAAGTAAATATACATTTAGCATTTATAATTCTATAGGTAGGTAAATTAATGCGATATTTATTTATCAACTACTAGCAAACCCGGCGAACTCCGTTTCGCCACCAGATGGCTTCGTTTTATGTAACATTTCGTTTGGTGATCAAAAGAAGACGAAAATTTTTTTTTTGTTTTTTTTTTTTAATCATGCAAATGATAAATTTGTCCATGTGTCTGTAAATGCAAACAATCATTTGTTGAAGAATACGGTGTAGTACATGCTATGTATCAGAGATGGCGCTGTATGTGAAACAAGATTTTCCCGCTTTTCTGTTGAAATTGTTCCTGAATTTTCTTTGCTATAAACCTCACGGAGCCCGAGACCTTTCCAACGAATGCAAAACCGTGGAAATCGGTTCGTGCGTTCTGGAGTTGTAGCGTCAGGAAGGAAAACCCGACTTATTTTTATATAGTAATAATATGTATAATTGTATATACAAGTAGTGTAGTAGTACGTAGTGTAGGACGCCCTCCGGCTAGGTGGAGCGATGACATACGCAAAATGGCTGGCAGCAGTTGGATGAGAGGAGCCGAAGATCGGGCTCAGTGACGTGCTTTGGGAGAGGCCTATGTCCAGCAGTGGACTCAAGTGGGCTGATTATGATGATATACAAAAGTTGTAAGTTTGGGTGTAGGAATACGTCATTTTACGTAATAAGTAATAACAGAACTGTTGTAATCGATATCAAAACATATGTCATCGTCTCATAATGATTATCTATGGTCTGTCATCTTAAGTGTCTATGCTAAGAAAAGAAAATAAAATACTTCCGTTCATATATTCGCAAAGCAAACCACCTCGTTTTATTAGGTTATGTGCTCAGTTCGTTTTATTTTTCGCAAATCTCGTCTCAAATAGAAGAAAATGAGTTCTCATTTTTAACAAACGTGCCAAAGTTAAAAGGCAGGGAAAATTATGATAAAAAATTATGATTGTGATAATTCTGTCTTTATTATAAAACTACACTATTTCTGAGTATCGCGTGAACCCGCGGGGAACAGCTGTCATTATCGTAAACCTCGCGCTAGCAAATACATAATTTTATATTCTATTCCATAGAATATTATTAACATATAGAATATCTGAATGAAACGTGTGATGCTTAGAAACTGATTTATATAAATCAATCTACTCGAATAATCTTTTAAAGTTGTAGATTTTTTCATTCACTAAGTAACTAAAGAACTAATTAATAACGAAACATTCATCAACTCTAGTTTAGAATATGTTTTTCGCATAAATTCTTCTTTTTCCTGAGAGAGAAACACATCAATCATTCATTCATTCATTCAGTTTAACATTCTCATACCGAATCATATTATTATTTTAATAAAATATTCGTTGAAGCGCCGCGCGGCCGCTACTTGCGCATTTTGGACGAATAAAGGAATTTTGTATGTTGTCTCTGAAATCTAATCAATAAAGAAAAACAACCCTACTAATATTTTAGATGCGAAAGTTTGTGTGTGTCTGTGAATGTTTGTAACCTCGTATCGCCGTAACTACTAAACTGATTTTGATGAAATTTGGAATGGAGATAGCTATATACCTACAAACGCAGAGAGTATGGAAATTGCACCCCGCGGTTTCACCTGCGTCTTCTCACTATCCCGCAGGAACCTTTTCTGGGATAAAATGTATAAGCTATCTCCATTTCAACTTTTATCAAAATCTGTTTAGTAGTTACGGTGATACGTAGTAACAAACATTCAAACACACAAACTTTCGCTTTTATAATATTAGTAGGATAATCCAAAAATATTTGGCACGCTCTTGTAGGGGTAACCTAGTTTAGAGCGACGGCCGTTAAACATCATTTGCGAAAACCGAAAACAAAAACATTTTATTCACAGTACATAACCTTTAGCTACGAAAACAAAGCAAGAATCCGAACGAGAATGAATGTTAGCCTTTTGATATAGAGTCGAAATTCGTTCGATTTACACGCGAGTACGGTGACCCGTAAATTCGGATGCGACAAACTCGCGATTACGATTACATTGCGTTTATTTTTTTGCGACAAAAAAGGCTTTGAGTTGAGGGGGGGGGGGGGGTCGAAAACATCCATAGGTACTGCCGTCACTGCGGACGCATTCGCTCCATTTTACCAATCAAATTTTCATGAAATACTTCTTTTGACGTATTTTAGCACGTGCTATTTCAAAAAGATTTTTTGCTCCGTTATTTTTCAAATAAATTTATTTTTATTTGAATTTTTGGAGACGTTTTTAATAATGCATTAGGCATGTATTTAACAAAGATTTGCTTTCGTTTACGACGCTAGTTATGTGTCATAAAATCAGTTTTCTTCTTAATAAACCAATAGCGGCTGTTCTCGTTTTATGAAATAGGCATCATAAAATGTGTATCTTCTGCATCAACATCTTAATGAAGTGTTAAGTCGTTAATTAACGTTTTTTTTGCTTAATTTCTCTGTGTGTTTAAGGTATTTATTAAGCAAATCAAGCATACCGAATCTTGAAGCGTGTTCAAATATCTTAATAATTTAACACACTATGATTGCTGGCACAAGTATATTGAAAATAACAGTTTTTGTAGCATTTGCATACCGTTAACGATTTACTGTAGGTATACCACCGCTATTTACGTTTTATTTATGTTTACTCTCATTTAGGTAGGTACATAAATCACGTTTAACGGTGAGCAACGAAATATATTGTAAAATTATTCTCAGGGCAATAAGTGCAGTACCTACATCGCGGCGCAGGATTTTGAACTGTTGAAGTTTAAAATTTTGTCTTTCATCTTTTAAAATTTCAGGCGAGCAAATTTCTCGTCTACCACTCCGGTATAAAAAAAAGAGTTAATGTGTGTAATTATTAAAACGAACATCGAATGCGCAAACCAAAGCGCGAGTCTATCAAGGGTGGCTACTCCGCGCGAGGGTGTCGATTCGCTTCGCTCACATCGATAAATCACGCTCGCTCGCTTTTTGTTCAAGTCGAGTTCGACGTGAGAACGCCGCGCACTTGCCAATCGCAGAGTGCACGTGTGCCGCATGTGGACATTGCGCGTTTTTTGTCCCCCTTTTTACCAACCTTTGTGTCAGAAAGGTCAGATGGCGATTTCGCCGTTCCGGGTGAGACGCAGTGACTTTTCTATAGGGATGGTTTTTCTTAGGGCGTATTTGAATATGTTTGTACTCGTATAGCCACAGTTGTAGATTGAACTAGATAGCGTTTATATACTTTGCGTACCATAACTAACAAAGGCCAGCCGATTGACCAAAAAGGGGTAAGATGATAGATTTGTAGAGGATATGAATTGTAAGTAAAACAAATATACAAATTTCAAGTAACTGCTGCTGTAACTGTTCTAATAAATATCTTATTCTTCTTGAGAAGAATGTGAATTTTTCAATTTTGAATCGTGGTCACATTCGAAGTCAATCATTCGTACGCTTTTCAACAAAATCCCAAGTAAAATCCAAGACTGTTGTGGTACAGTTCCTGCATCATTCGGGAATTGTACATCGGTTAATAAATGACGAATAATGGGCAACCTTGACATAGGCTACTTTTTATCCCGGAAAAGGTTCCTGCGGGATGAAAATAGGCTGCGGGTGTAACCTTGGGTGCAGCTAGAATTTTATTAAACCTATATGATAATAAATGAATCATTCGCTTGACGAGACTGCAAGACTCGGGGCACATCGCGGTAGTTTCACTGCCGGTGTGTTTACTTAGGACGCGCCCGCCAATATTCTCCGTATTTGTCCCAATTATAGCCCCGGCTTTATCCGCGATAATGTATGGAGGGACTTCAAGTGTCGTTGAGAGAAGTAGAGGGTACGTGCTACATTGTGCAGGTAGAGAGACATGCAAACGTTTTTTTCATACAAGCGCTAACGCCTAAGCGTGAGCGAGCAAAAATGTTTTATTGGTAGCCAAGATGAAACTTGTAACTTGTAACATAAAAATAATTCAAATCCCTACCAATATTATAAATGCGAAAGTAACTCTGTCTGTTTGTCTGTCTCGCTTTCACTACTGAACCGATTTAAATGAAATTTAGTACAGTAGTAATTTGGTAGTCTAGAGCCTGAAAAAGGACATAGGCTACTTTTCATCGCGAAAAACTGTAGCCCACGGGTGAAACCGCGGGGAACAGCTTGTTATATATATTTAGTAGGATACATTTGTGATAGTGATTTATTTTTCAACTTTTCCGTTACTTTCAGATTGGCATGAGGTACCTAAGTAGGGGTCAGTCATTAGCGGAGGGAGGTTATTGAGACGATAAAAGCCTTAAATGTGTAAAATAAATTGAGAAGACTACATAATTTATGCTTACTTTAACAACCACTTAAATTAGTAAACAGCTTAAATAATAGAATTATTTATATGAAGTTACAAATGTAACATTATATTGAAATGCCATTGCCAAACAAACAAGCTTGCACTGATGCTTTTAGTGTTTCCGTAAAGTTTGTAAATAAATTAATGTCAAAGAGGTAATTAATGTTTAATTCGTGTCTGAGTGTTGCGGATCTCCGATCTGTGTAGTTTGTGACACCCTAGATATATCTTACTAAATTCTTTGCTTTATAAATACAGATATTATTAGATTTACAACGGGGAATGCTCGGAAGAGCTTTTCAATCTCATCCCTCCATCACGGTTCTACCACCGATCATCTCGTCATCGGAACAAAGCTCATCCACACATTATCGAGTCTTGGAAATCCCACACCTCGCGATTTATGCGCTCCTTTCTCCCGCATACTTGCAAAATGTGGAATGAGCTTCCCCCACAAGTGTTTCCGCTGTGCTACAGATTGCAATCCTTCAAGATGGGTGTAAAATGAGTTCTTAAAGGTCGGCAACGCATCGGCAACTCCCCTGGTGTTGCAGATGTTCATAGGCGTCGGTGACCGCTTTCCATCAGGCGGGCAGTTAGCTTGTTTGCTAATCTATTACATAAAAAAAAAAAATTTAATAATCAGTACGGATAAACCACTTACACTAATTATAATAATATGTCAAAACAAAAAATATCTAGGTCAAATAATTATCAGAGTCACAATCAAATTAAATTAGATAAAAAACAATAGAATAGAATAGAAACATTAATAGAATAGAAAACAATAGAATAGAATAGAAACATTAATAGAATAGAAAACAATGGAAAAATAGAACAATTGTAGCATAAAGATTATTTCCATATAAAGACACCACTATCACGCATTCGCCTCGCAGTACTTCAAGCATTCTCACAAAATTACATTCCATTCATCAGCAAACATATCACAGTCGGGGTTGGCGTCCAGGAATTATGAATGTAACTGTGAGGTGTCATCATTATTATTTTTTCTATGGCTTCCTTTATCAGATACCTACTTGTCCGGACATTTTTGAAGCGACGACGAATAAAATGAATATATATAAGTTTGTACCGTGTATCTGTATGTGGCGCATCTAACTCCCAAACGAATGAACCAATTTTGATATACATAGTTTTATTTATTTGAATGAAAGCTAGGTCGAAAGTGTTCTTAGCTATGATTGACATTGGTTTTAAAAATTTAAATTTACTACGAGTATTCTATATTTCATTATTTTGGTTTCTGTATGATTTATGTCTTCTCTAGTCTATAAGGTTTTTGTTAAGTTACGATGGGGCTGGCATAAACGCCATGTTTAAAAGTCCCAAAAAAATATATGAATAAAAAAAAAATTTAATTTGGTTTAGGTTATTTTTAATTAAATACTCGTAGTTTATGAAAAAAAAGTAGTCGCGTAGGAAAGGCTGGTAGAGGTGTACAGTCAGCGACAAAAGTATCTGATCATACTACAGTTTTCAAATGTGTTTTACATCAGTATTGATTGGGGTTTTTTACATTTCACACGGTAGCGCTTTGACCACAATATAACACAATCAGTTTTAAGTGATGATGTGGTTAAAGATTGGTGTCTAAGATGATGAGGATAATAGAAAAAAGTGTGATTGTTCAGCGACTTTTGTCGTTGACTGTACCTTCCTACTGTTGTAGGAATGCTAAGTAATTGTCTCGATTATCATTGCAAACTAACTATTATTAACTTGTCCACCGCTAACTAAAAACTCGTATCTAAAACCTCTACCGAGAACGCGTCGCAGATGCTATTACGTAATCACTTTATAAGTAGACACCTCATTGACATCGAAGCTTGCACATAAAGTTCCTCCCCTACAGGCGTACATGCTCGTATATCCATCGCGCCTGCACAGAGTAGCTCTTGTGCTTAAGTGTGCCACTGTGCACTGACCCAGATCTGCACAAAAGGGCCCACTGTGTGCTCATGTCAGCGCGCCTAGACCTTGTGTAGCTCGCTAGAAGTAGCTAGCTATCTGTGTCATGAACGTCATTATTTTCTCTGAGAGTTTTCTCTGAAGGATGGTATATAGGCTCTGTCTGTACTTTTTATTTCTTTTCAGGGTTCTGTAGCCTAAGGGTAAAACCCGGTAAAAGGTTGGTATTCTAGAATGCATTGATCAATAGTTGAGTAGTGATGAGTGATATATTTGTATGAAATGAAAGACTCAAATCTGTGCTTAAATAGCTAGTAATGCTTGAGTGTTATTTTAGAATACCGACCTAAGACTCCGTCTGTCTGTCCGTCTGTCACCTGAACCGTGATAGTTAGTTGACATTTTTTACAGCTGATGTATTTCTGTTGCCGCTATAACAACAAATATTTTAAAAAATAGAATAAAATTAATATTTAAAGGGGCTCCCATATAACAGACGTGATTTTTCTGCCTAACTAAGCTAACAAGCTAGGTAGGTACATAAACAGATTGTAATCATCAAGACCAAGAATCGTGACTTTTCACTGAACCTGTTGGGTCTTTTATATCAAAGAATTAGATTCTTTAAGTGGTACCTAAAATTGTTTTATAGCGATGATGGCTCAGTGGATAGCGACGTCGGCTTGCGATCCGTAGGACGTGGGTTCGAATCCTACAATGAGCTTGAGCTTTCGGTGAAGGAAAACATCGTGATGAAACCATAGCTTGGTGGTAGGGTATTTTCTAGTACTCGCCTGGTTAGCTACCACCCTCATGTTAAGAATCTGTCGCCAAGCACCTATCGGTGTGTTCCGGCAGCCTCACTTGAGTTTTTTAAATCCCAAACCTAACCTAATACCTAAATGCTTTTAAAAATTAATGACTTTGCCTTCACAACATTGAAAGAGAATTACACTTCGACGTTGCATTCTCGATATTTATTCACTTGGTAGTAATCCTATTTATTGCACAAGGCGTCGCACATAATTTTTAGAGCTGTAAAAATAAAAATCAAATCACAAAAATATAAAATTCACTGTTTCTGAACGATACCTTCCATGTCATAGGCAGTGCTGTCATCTCCGTCATACTTCATTCCTTTTTTATGTGCGGGCGTCGCAGCTTCGACTTATCGATTAAATTCGTTATTTTATTGGAAATTTTGTGAAAAAGTTAGTTGAAAGCAGTGTTATGGAGAAAAGATCGTCATAAGTCCAAATAATGACGAATAATAACATGTTGGGAACGCAAGATACGAAACTCGCCAACTAGTTCGGACGATCAAGTCTAGAGTCGTACCATGAGTGCGTACCATGACTTTAAATCATACAGTCATAGGATGTAACGTGAGTGCGTACCATGAGTGCGTATCATGACTTTAAATCATACAGTCATAGGACGTAACGTGAGTGCGTACCATGAGTGCATACCATGACATACAGTCTAGAGGCGTAACGTGATTGCGTACAATGACTTTAAATCATATAGTCTAGAGACGCAACGTGAGTGCGTACCATGACTTTAAATCATACAGTCTGGAGGCGTAACGTGAGTGCGTACCATGACTTTAAAAACCTTCAATACTGCACATGCAGTTTATGGAATCATACAGTCTAGAGGAGTAACGCGAGTGCGTACAATGACTTTAAAAACCTTCAATACTGCACACGCAGTTTATTGAATCATACAGTCTAAAGGAGTAACGCGAGTGCGTACAATAACTTTAAAAACCTTCAATACTGCACACGCAGCTTGTTGAATCATACAGCCAAGAGGCGTAACGTGAGTACGGACAATGACTTTAAAACCTTCAATACTGCACACGCAGCTTGTTGAATCATACAGCCAAGAGGCGTAACGTGAGTATGGACAATGACTTTAAAACCTTCAATACTGCACATGCAGCTGGTTGAATCAAATAGTCTATAGGTGAAGCGTGAATACGTACAAAACCTGATATGGCGCTGGATCTTCTTGACCAGGCAAAGCTCGACCATAATCATCCAAGGTCACCGACACCAGACCCGCGACAATGGTCTTCTGATGATGATAACCGGGTTAGATCCCGTACATTCATTCCGACAGGTCTAGGTACAGATACTGCAGATGCAGCTAGCATGTCCGAGCTCAAGCGAAAAGCCATGTCTGCCGCACCAGAGTTTTTATAGCCAAAATGCATTCATAGATCCAGTACGGAAAGATGAACTATTTGGTGGGCGATTTATGATAAGGTATCTAAACGTTTGGGTAGAATCCTAGTGTAAATGGTAAAGGCAGAAGAAACCACGATAAAGGAAACCCTAATACCTGAAGACCTAGCTTACGGAGGGCACCAAGGTTCAACTTAGAATTTTCTGCAGTCTTATACACGATCTTAAAGCGTCGGGATAAACCCCTTATAAAGGCTAAAACAAGCCAGTCATTTTCTAGACTTATATCTGTGGGACATAAATCATAAACAAAAAACAAGAACACAAAACACTTGTCTTTTATTATATAACAACAAAGCAACGAAATATATACAGTTGGATAGAAAATTGAAATAAATGCTAAAAACTAAACTTCTTACAAAGAAAAAATTTGAGAAAGCTCTGGCCTTCATTCAAAGTTTAGCAAGGCTGGCGTTCTACCTACATCTCTAGACATCAGGTTCATTTTGAATATGAAGGACAATAACAACTGAAGACTTTAAAATGGAAGATATTCACACAGATAATATTTACCAAGTAAGGTTTTTTATATACATTATGTCCACATCAAGGAACCGTAATTTTAAGTTCCTACCCATAATTTAAAACTTCAAGATAACCTACGATTTTCAATGACTTCCTTTGGTTTGTCATTGGCTTCTCTACCAGTTGGTAATTATCTTAGAAACCGAGATCTGTTGTTACTTGTGTGTTATTTTGATGTCTTACTACACATTAATGACCATAATTTAAAATTTGCTTGGAGGGTTCATTAAACTTTCTCAAAAGGTTAAGATTTGTGTTAAAACAAGCGAAGATGTATTTTGATTTGGAACAAAAAACAAACACATTTCGGCATTGAAATATGTAGATTTACAGAATAGTCATTATGTGTTTAAAGTTTACAAAAAGAAACTTAAAAATACCTGACGAAACAAAATATTTTTCCAGATTAAGCAGATTGACAATCAGGGCCTTTTTACCTTTTTTACCTTTGTTAATACCCTAGGTTACTTTTCTCAGCCTACCCTGCAGTTTCCTTTGTATAGAAAGAAAAATTACAAACTGCATAACATCACGAATGATTTATATGAGAAATGTATCAAACTCTAAGTCAGAGTCGTCTTGGGAAAAATATTGTTTTAACTCAGTGGTAAGTACCTTCTAGAAATCTTCATAGGTGCCTCCCTTATTGGGCGGGGTGTTTTTTTGTAACGTGAGTTTTTTTTTTGGTATCACACAATCAAAACTAGCATACTTTATTATTAGAATTGAAATCAGCTTACATTGGCCTTCATTGCTTTGCTTAGGATTAACAGAATAAACATGGGCAGAGTGACCGCTATTGTCTGCATTAATGAAGATGTCTTATATACTCTCAGAGATATCTGGCACTAGCTTAAGCAAAGATAGCTTAATATACGTACAAAATAATATATATTAACTAATAAAGGACCAAAACATTGAATGGGACCTGGCTCCAGGTGCCTGTGATCTATCGTGATCATAATCACGAACTGTTTTTTGGAGTCCCTAAATTGATGTTTATGTACAAGAATATTTGTGCGAAGCATATAATATAAAAAAAAAAAAACTAAGCAGATGATTATATTTACTTATGCATGTTATGTACTTTCTTATAATTCATTAAATTTCAGATTCATTCACAGAACTGGGCACCCATTTAGACCACAATTGTTTTGTATGTGAAGTTAACAACCAAACATACCATCACAATGTTGAACTTGTCTCACATTTTTTCACATTTACGTTTTAGGTGGTATATACATATTATTACGGATAAGAGATCCTTTGGCATAGCCTGACCTTATGGACCCTATGGTCAATGCATTCATTGGATTGGGAAACTCATTTATTTTACGTCTTCCTTCTATTCTAGTTTATCTGTATTTTTAAGAAATATTATTTTGATCAAGCCACTGCACGGGAGTCATGGTCAGCTAATAGGCCTAAGAAGGCTTTTAGTTACTCTTATTATTTTTATTTTTCCAAAGAAGATTGATCCATTTCACCCTCTCTGGTAGCATTATATCCTGGTTTCGAAGGTATTATCAACCAAACATAGTTATATTTCCAAGGGGTATCAAAATTAATTATAATTTAAACTTAGACTAAAAAAAAATAATAATAATAATAATTTCAGAAATAATAATAATTGGATATCAATAATTTCAATAAGAACTCCGATAACTTTTTAGCATTGTGTTAATTAATAGTACACTTCACCCTTAGCGTGGCGTCTTAGCTTTGGCTACGGCTCCGCCAATGCCTAATAAAGGTCCGGGCAAAGACACGAGAATAAACCCATATAGGATAATAATAATAATTCAAAGTATTACATAATTTTTCCTATTTTCTCAAATAGGATTCAAATTCTCGTCTCTGAATATCATTCAGGTACAGACTCGCCGTTCGGCTTCTGTTTTAATATCAGGTAAATGTGTTATTTAGATGACCAAATTATAGGATTCACAAAAGAAGTTTACGGAATTAAACTTTGCTATTCAAAATACGTATCTACATGAGATCCTAGTACTCAATCACTTGTAGTAATTTTATCCAAACGAGAGTAAAGCTTTTGATTCCATATCCAAAAAATTTGTGTCTTTCCTCGCGTTGTCAACTATACAATGAGTGCGAAATTAAAGTAAGTCGCACGAATGGAAATTAATATTTGGCTAGAAGCACTTACTAGAAATAAAGACTAATTACTGATTTCACCTACAAATAAAATACTTTGGTGCCTAATCTAGTTATACTTTTTTACCTCACGAAACGAAAGTATTATCAGTTTAGATAGATGTCATGGCACCTAAGAGCTACCTCCATCAAAGAAATTAATTCATACATCTAAGAGATAATCCATTGCTCCTACCACAAGTCACATATACATTAGACATACTTACATTTATAGTTTGGTGCAAATACTGGTATTTGCAGCACATAGTAGCCGCTACACTCCTACCTCGGCTAGTTATAAGGAGTTCTGTCCATGTTATAAAATGAACAACAGGATGGCCAGGAAGCTTATTAGTATTGCATTCACAAAGGTAATTCATAATATCTTCAAGCAATAATGCTAATAACGGTAATTGGGCTTACATTATCAATTGATTTATTGGTTTTAGGTTGAACGTAAGGTTCATAATGATGTGGATAATCACTCCACTTTTTTCGTTTATATGTGTTAATGTATCTTTTTATTTTTCTATCTAGAATCCTGCCTGCCTATCTCGTTTGTGTGAAAGCGCTAAACATCTACCAAGTGAATAAATATCGAGAATGCAACGTCGAAGTGTAATTAATGGTTAAACGAACTTACCTTAAGTGATGTTCGACCATAATTATACTAGACGTTGCATTCGAAGATATTTATAGTCCCACCCGAACCCAGCTACTAAAGCCCATACAACTAACAAACGAGATAAGTGTCTCTGAAAGAATGAAGTATGACGGAGATGACAGCACTGCCTATGACATGGAAGGTATCGTTCAGAAACAGTGAATTTTATATTTTTGTGATTTGATTTTTATTTTTACAGCTCTAAAAATTATGTGCGACGCCTTGTGCAATAAATAGGATTACTACCAAGTGAATAAATATCTTCGAATGCAACGTCTAGTATAATTATGGTCGAACATCACTTAAGGTAAGTTCGTTTAACCATTAATTATAAACTAAATCGTTCGTGTACCCATTGAAAAACTTTTCTATCATTATTGTCTCTAATAACTTCTAAACAAAATACGCAAACTTCTTGCCTGAAAACTTGTAGCGCTGGCTTCAGTCTGTTCAGTGACCCTTCAGTGCTGGAGCGTCAATGGCCCCGGGTTTGAATCGCAAATCAGCTCGGCGTCGACTGACGCACCCCAAATAAGAATTGCAAACCGAAATTACTTTGTCAATACGCAGTTACTGTCCGTGACTTTAGCTGTAAAGTCAGTGGCCTGGGGGATGCTTTGTATACTCGTTTCAAACTTTTCTCGATAATTTATTCTTGATGTCGTTTTTATCATACGTTGAGACCTTTTTCGTTTCAGTTTAAGTTCACATGAAGAAAACTGTTTTGAGATAATCAATATATTCTTTGCTACTTCTCACAGGGTAGAGTTAGACTATAATTAGAATTATATGAATATATATTAGAATTATAATTATAAATTAGACTATAAATTCACCTATGTTTGTTATGAGCTGCTAGAAGGTGCCACGCTATGCTTAGGCTGGCTCTCAAATACACCTGTCCAGAGGTATATTTCCACCCCCCTCGATCACTATTATAACAGTATAACAGCAGCTATCTGCCAGTAAAAGTTTACCAAAATCGGTGCCACCGTTTCAGAAAAAAACTAGAGTGACACAGTTTTTAAAAAAAGTTGTTTTTGCTAAATGCTACCTTATGCATTTTGTAAAAAGATGATATTTTAACATTACATACAGACACTGCAATTTTATTTATATGTACAGATTCAACATAGCCGACAGCTGCCCATGTGCAAACCAAATACCCTTACTTTGTATTCTCATTTCTCAGTACGCCACACAGCGATGGATTTTAGAATTTCAAATCGGCCGTGAAAAGTAGCGTAAGCCAAAATGACATTGGCACAGCCGTCGCTCTCAGGCCATTGTCGCCTTTTTGAATTCATTACAATATGCACAAAACATATCTATTCTTTTTCGTTTGTTTCTCAATTTGCGTGGCTTGACAGTGTTGGAGATAATATATTGAATAGCAAGCTTAGAATTGTAGTGGACTTGCTCCAATTCAATCAGATAGTCATCATCATCATCATTAGCCCGTGTCAGGCCACTGCTAGACATAGGCCTCTCCCAAGGTACGCCACTGAGCCCGGTCTTCGGCTCTTCTCATCCAACTACTGGCAGCCACTCGGCGCAAGTCGTCACTTCACCTAGTCGCAGGGCGTCTTACACTACGTTTGCCAAGTCGCGGTCTCCACGAGAGAAAGAAGCCAACAGAATACAGCTGGGCTTGGCAGCGTTTGGAAAACTTCGTCGAGTCTTCTCGTCGCGTATACCTCAATGTCTGAAGACAAAGGTCTTCAACCAGTGCGTCCTACCTGTGATGATATACGGAATCAGTAAAAGAAACAAATGCGCAAAATGACCTGCCGGGCGTTTCTTGCCGGTGTAAGGAGGTTGAAACAGGCATAGCTATAAGTTTGATGTTCTAAAATGTTGACTTCATAGTTTCTGCCATTTACCTTACCTTAGATACAGTGAGTTCTAACTATGGGTCAGAGCTATGTTCTCAGGTGATTGCAGGTGGGAGCGTTATTATTTACTAGCTGTTCCCCGCGGTTTCACCCGCGTGGGCTACAGTTTATCGCGATAAAAAGTAGCCTATGTCCTTTCTCAGGCTCTAGACTATCTCTGTACCAAATTTCATTAAAATCGGTTCAGTAGCTTAGGCGTGAAAGCGTAACAGACAGACAGACAGAGTTACTTTCGCATTTATAATATTAGTAGGGATAGTAGGGAAGTAGGGAAGTAAGGAAGTAAGGATGTATACAAAGTATACAGGCTCTGATAAAAGAACCTTTTCATGAACGCACTAAAGGATAAGTAGAATCGGTCATTTAAAAGAGTGACCATATGTAGAAGTAGACATTAAAAGAGGTTGCAATTTTTAATTGTGGTCCCAGACCGCCAAAATCAATGGTATGATTATTCAACGAAATTACTTTTAATGATGTTTGCTTACTGAATCGAACTAAAAGTCTGAGCATTCAACATAACAAATAAAACAAAAACACAATATCACATTATTAGAGAACGAGGGCAATAAGAACAAACACACATATTAAACACGACATTAAGCAACGTCAAAAAAAGTACCTAAAGTACGTGATTCTGCATCTGGCCATACAAGGACAGCCTGAAGCAGTCAGGATCGGCTGCTTCAAGCTGCGACTGCATAGTGAACTACTGCAACTGCTCGAGCGATTAGTGTAGTATTTGTATATATATTGCCTACTCTTGCGGTGATGCATAGGCGGCGCGTTCCGTACTGAGTGCATGGCCGCGGCCCCGTCCGCGGCCCCGTTCGTTTGTAATTGTGTGCGTGAAAAGTGCGTACACGGCGCCGCTACTCTCGCACATATTCTCACCGGCGCGGCGGCGGCCGATTTGTATGAAGCTGAACTACTACTCTTTACTATGGTAGAAGTCTGTAGTTAAATATGCCTTCGCTGCTTGAAGCAGACGATCCTGATCGCTCCAAGCTGTCTATGTATGGCTAGCCTTATAAACCAAATAACAATATCATAGTAACAATACAGGAGTTGCACATTGCACAATGTAAGTAGGGTAACAATAGTAAAAACCTTAACAATGCCATTAACCATTACTTTTCACGTCAGATTTATTCCACCCCAATACATATCTAATGCGATTTTGAGCTCTAAATCAAGGATTAAAGAGCTGAACTAATCGCATTGAGTCTGACAGTATTAGCGATGTAACCGACTGTGAACTTTGTAACGCGTAATGTGTTTTGCAATTGTTCGGTTTCTGCGATCAGTGGTGCGCATTTTACATTATAAGTCGTTGCATTGTTACTTACTTGCTGTGGTGCGTTGTTGTACGGGAGGAAGGGATTACCCCTGTCTCTTCAAAATTTTCATTATTCAAATTCATAATATTTAGTCAAATTTTTACGTCTATAACAAATTGGTTCTACATTCGCCAAGTCCTTACTTCGTCAAATTTAAGTTACATTTTTCAAAACCTTACCTATTTCACCAAAATAAACATTCGTCAAGTCCCTAATGTTGTCCTTAGTTGGATGCTGAGCCGGGACCTATTTCTGACATTGGACAATGTCGTAATAAAGTGTTTATGGTAGTATGTTTCTTCTTATTGCCCTTGTTCGATTGTGCGCTATTGTGATTTTTTACTTCACTGAAAGTTCAAGCTTGCTGTACCTACTGTGGGTTCAAACGCACGACCTACGGGTCAGGCCGACGTCGCTATGAAAATTACTGAAATGAAACCAAATAGATTCAAAGTTCAAAATTCTTTATTTAATAAGATACATAATATGATCATTTTAAAACGTCAAACTTAAGACTAGCTACGCCTGTTCCAATCTCCTTACACCGGCAAAAGAACAGGCAAGAAACGCATGGCAGGAAATATTTTGGGCGCTATCACGTTTATAATTTTAATCCTACTACTAGTTGATTGAATTGGAGCAAGTTCACTACATACAATCCCAAGCTTTTTTTGTCATCTAAATGGTCCGATATTTTATAATAAGCTTTACTATTAATATTCTCTTGGTTGGTTGAGCACATTGGGGTAACTATTCAGCTAGTTAATTACAGTTAACTGATCCTCTATTTCCATTACGCCAGCTACTAAACCCAACGAAGCAAGTGTAGCCTACACGTTATCGTTTTGCCATTTCCAGGTCTGCCGTCCTTAGTTCTTTGCCTAGACTGCACCGGATCAAAGGACCCCCACCTCCCACTCCCTCCCACTCTCCCCATAGATGCGCTCCTTTAATGTCCGTAATTCGTTTGCAATTCAATGACTCTATCTAATCCTGATGCAGCCGGCAGGTTGGTACTGTTGAGTAGTTAAAAAACTGGTCACATTAGTCCTGTATGGTTCGTTGAGAGGAGTTCAGTTGAAACGATAGGTTCGGTTGAATGAGTCTTTATTACTGCTATAATGATTAACATATCACATAATATACTAATTGGGCCTCCACTACAGTCCAATGAACAGCATTTATTTTTTACTAGCTGTTCCCCGCAGCTGTTCCGCGCAGCTGAACTACTACTACCTACTACCTTACTACTTCCTTTACTATGTAAAGGAGTAGTAGTTCAGCTTCATATAAATCGGCCCTTGCCAGTTTGAATGTGTGCGTGAGTAGCGGCACCGTGTACGCACGCACTTTTCACGCACACAATCACATAAACGAAAGGAGGCGGCCGGGGCCGCGGCCATGCACTCAGTTCGGAACGCGCCGCCTATGCGTATTGCGTCATCGCAAGAGTAGGCAATTAACTCGTCGAGCGGTCTTAGCTAACCTACTGTTCTTTATATACTGTGCCCGCAGTTTCACCCGTGTGGGCTACAGTTTATCGCGATAAATAGTAGCCTATGTTCTTTCTCAGGCTCTAGACTATCTCTGTACCAAATTTCATTTAAATCGGTTCAGTAGTTTAAGCGTGAAAGCGAGATAGGCAGACAGAGTTACTTTCGCATTTATAATATTAAAGTAGGGATTTCTATAGGTGGTAGATAATTTTATAATGCAATGGTTACGCATCCGTCCATTTACTTATTTCCGCCGAATTTTATTATCTTTTTACTCTGCGGCATTATTTCAACCTCATCAGAAAAGGTTTCACGCTTTCTCACAGCTTTAATTGAAGCAAAAGTACGAATCATACATTTCCAGGGAAACGTACTACTGTATCCTTACTTTTTGTGGACCTAGCCAGCGTTTCTTGTTTCTTTCAAAATAAGACATAGCGTGGTGGATTTAGAATTGAATTTGGTATGGGAGAAAAATGCACGTGTGATCTTTCACTTTGGTTTGATTGTAACAAGGAGGAAAATTCAGAGCAAAATGCTTCTCAATGAACTCAAAGTGTAACCTGTTCGAATGTAAGAATGCAGTCTGCACTTCTGCGACCCACTGGCCGAATGAGTCACGATCTCTGCACAAATAAGAACTAAAATATAAGGAGAGCGATCAAGTTCAAGGAGGTAAGGTTCAGTACCGAAATAAGCTGGCCGCTTTTGTTGACACTCGTCTCTTTTTTAACTTCTTGATTTGTAGCGGTGGGTCGTACGACACCTGATGTTAACTTGTTGTTATGATGTATGTATCATTGATGTAAGAGGAAGATTTTTTGTATCTTCCGTAATTTTTATTATAACTATGTATCAAGATGGGTGGCATGACGTCTCTGATCAAATATTTGATCGTAGACAATACATTCTGCGTCCTTTGGTTTAGTAAGCTGAAAGAAGAATGCCTGACATTTTATTGTTTGTTAGCTACTTTTATCAATCTAGTGCATTGGTGTTATTAATTTGGTAGGAAGGTTTATGGTTCAATATTTTTTACCTGTGGACCCCTAAAACAAAATTTAATAAGATATTTTGATTTAGTGATTTTTAAAATGCATATTATTCATCAATCAGTCGAATTTAATTAATGCCATTTGATTTAATATATATATCGGCGCAAAGCCGTTATTGTGATTTTAATAATAATAATAATAACCGATTGTCAATGAGTTAACTAATTTTAGAATGATTGTTAGAGGTTAAAACCTCAGCTGGAACGATCACAGGCAATTTTTACGAAGTTTGTAAACATTGCTTGTGCGAGGCCAGTTTTGGTATAAATACGACCGCTCGGCAGAGCTCTAGTCAGTCTGGCTTGAGCCGTCGTAGCGATCGGACCTCCCGAACTCTGTTGTGCCAAGTACCTAGACTACTTATTGCCGAATAAATAGTTTGAAAACTATCTACTTCGTTTTTCTGTAACCACCTATCATGCACCGACCTAATGATGACGATGATGGTGACGTCATCATTGCTGACGTCAGTCTTGCTAAAACAGCACTGGGCCCGGCCACCCGTCATCAGAAGTGGGATTGGAACGGAATCCAATCCAGGACACCTCCTCATCAGCTCGTTCATCACGTGATCTACTGGAACAAACCAGTGCTGTATGCTCCCAGCCGATAACGTCACTGGCTGTGCCGGACCCTTCGTTGGATACTGTACCACGACAAGCCAACGATCCAGAACAGCAGCGTATGCTGTTAATACATGCCCAGCCTATCTACGGCAGGGGTACCACCACAATTCCTGATGGAAATGATGCAGAAGATGTCAGAACGCTTGTGTGCTCAACCCAAAGAGTCGCGAGTGTAATCAAGGATGTTTACCTGCCATCATGTGATCCGAATACCAATGTTGGTGTTCGTGAGGCCATTGAAACATGGAAGCTCGATGACTTTGATATCCGGATGAAGGCATGTAGCCTTTGAAGGGACGTGATATATGTGTGTCCACCGATGCGTCATCATCACATTGTGGCCTTCACAAAGTGCGCGTTATTCTACTACGTTACTAATAGGGGCCCGCGCGGTGTATTGACTGCTTTAAAACGAACCGTGCATCTACTAGAAACACCAACTCAAATCTTCGTTGATGGAAGAAGAGTTTGTGTGAATTAATGAGTTAAATACTGTGACCACCTCGAAAATAATATCCACACTATGGTACCAGGAATCGGCCGAGCAAGCGGAAAAATTGCAACGTTTGATATTGGTCAAAAATTATGAAACCGAACAGTAGCGCTCCACACTTGAAGAACATCCACTTAGGATGTACTGTACAACTCACCGTGTTACTGGAGTTGCCCCGTTCACACTTATTGCTGGACGACAGTACTGTCTTCCACCGGAATTGCTGAATCTAGTGGACATTGACAACTATGCTATTGAGATGGAAGCGCTTACCCTACACATGCAACTAAAAATGGCACAAGGTCCTGCTGTCTTGGATAGACAGTGTTTCAATCTACATCCATCCCTGCCAAAGAGATTACATACTCATCAAAAACACGCCGCGTAATCAGACATCTAATTCTAATTGCAGGTATCTTGTTAAGAGAGTTCGGCGTTCAGCTTCCTCGTGCCGCTCACCCAGGTGACCATGGGACCGTATCGGCAGAATGTGACTTATCTACACCGGCTCCCAAATACCCCGCTGCTACACCAGTCAAACTCGTGCTTTTTACACCACGAGCAGTCCAACTTGTGTAACCAAAACGGGTGAGATCCTTTCATTACCTTAAAACCCCATTAAGTTATCCCGTTTCCTATAATAACACTTATCTACGAGAATCTACGATAACCCACGAGAATCCACGAGAATCCACGAGAATCCACGAGAATCCACGAGAATCCACGAGAATCCACGAGAACCTACGATTTAACATTCCTATCCCAACGCACTATGCTAAACTAACATTCTACGAGATTTAACATTCCTATCCTAACGCACTATGCTAAAACTAACATTCCACGAGGTTTCCACGAGGTATCCACGAGGTATCCACGAGGTTTCCACGAGGTATCCACGAGGTTTCCACGAGGTATCCACGAGGTTTCCACGAGGTATCCACGTGTTCCCATATTTCCATTCAAAGCGCACTATGCGTGCATTAACATGCAATGCGTTATGCTTCTGACCTTACCTAAAAGCAACACCGGTTGCTTACAGATACCAAACTCAGAAGAACCATATTTCGTTGTTTCAGTATCCACGAGGTTTTCCACGAAGTTTTCCACGAGGTTTTCCACGAGGTTTTCCACGAGGTTTTCCACGAGGTTTTCCACGAGGTTTTCCACGAGGTTTTCCACGAGGTTTTCCACGAGGTTTTCCACGAGGTTTTCCACGAGGTTTTCCACGAGGTTTTCCACCAGGTTTTCCACGAGGTTTTTCCACGAGGTTTTTCCACGAGCGTTTTCCACGAGGTTTTTCCACGAGCGTTTTCCACGAGGTTTTCCACGAGGTTTTCCACGAGAACACTACCAGGCTGGTGCAGAGCGCGCACCGCCTGTCAGAATGGCCGTATCGGCGCAAAGCCGTTATTGTGATTTTAATAATAATAATAATAACCGATTGTCAATGAGTTAACTAATTTTAGAATGATTGTTAGAGGTTAAAACCTCAGCTGGAACGATCACAGGCAATTTTTACGAAGTTTGTAAACATTGCTTGTGCGAGGCCAGTTTTGGTATAAATACGACCGCTCGGCAGAGCTCTAGTCAGTCTGGCTTGAGCCGTCGTAGCGATCGGACCTCCCGAACTCTGTTGTGCCAAGTACCTAGACTACTTATTGCCGAATAAATAGTTTGAAAACTATCTACTTCGTTTTTCTGTAACCACCTATCATGCACCGACCTAATGATGACGATGATGGTGACGTCATCATTGCTGACGTCAGTCTTGCTAAAACAGCACTGGGCCCGGCCACCCGTCATATATGTTTACAAATTAATTAACATTAAATTTCATAGATCACAACTTAATTGATAAATAACGATTAAAATTCATAGCTTTATTTAAAACTAGCGACCGGCGGCTGAAAAACTAGATAATATTTTGAGTTTGTACTTATAGATACTAATAATAATTTACTAAGATATTTGCCTTGGCAATTTTTTGTGACCTGATTTACAAATAATACCTACCTAATGATTTTTTATATAAAATTTATTTTGATTGCAATTAGACCAAAAGCCAAGACACTTAGGGATTGTGTAGCTTTCTATCAGTAAAAGAATTCTCACAATCAGATAAGTAGTCCCGGAGACTACCGCCACATATACCTAATTTATAATTATACATAATAGATCCAAAATATCTTCACCTCTTCTCAATAGGTCGCTACGCTAGTATACATTACACAAGGTCAGTTCCCAGATATAATTTAAAACTTTACAATAATTCAAAATCATTAGTAGTCTATTTTTTTGTATTTAACATCTCTACTATCAGATCTACATAAAATTAAAAACAGCGCATCAAAACTAAAATTGAAGGCGTCCAAAATGCAACCAATAAGTTGGTACAGTCAGCGACAAAAGTCGTTGAACTAAAACAAATTTTCCGATTGTCTTCATCATCTTAAAAATCGACCTTTGACTGCATCATACTTAACATCGGGTGCGTTTTGTTGTGGTCAAACGCTACCTTTTTTTTTTTTTTTTTTTTTGTTTTGTTATGGCGTCACACGATTAGTGTATTTGCCAGTGTCAAGTATAAAAGATTTCAAACTCAGAGAGTTGAATCAAGTTTAAATGATGATGGTGAATGGTGATGATGATGATGAGATGATGGGATGAGGATAGTGTTTAAGTAAAGTAGTGGCGCTTTACTTAAACTTTACACGGACTTTTTTGGAGGAACTTGAAAAGTCACTTTCACAACTTTATTTCAATTTCCCACACTCGTACACATTAACGAACACATAATGGTTAATAATCCACCAATATTACACATTATCACTCGAAGAAACACAAGTTTTGGAAATAATAACAAAATTTTCATGTTGACAGTTCAATTGCCGCCAAAAAAGACCAAAAAAAGACCAAAACGCTACCTTGTAAGTTTAAAAAAAAACCTAAACATTCTTGGGACCCAATTCTCGCGGCGTGATATATTATCACACTCGATAAATATCGCAATAACTGTCAAATTTCAATACATATTTAGACAGCTATTGCGATATTTATCGAATGTGATAATATATCACGCCGCGAGAATTGGGCCCCTGCTCCAAAACACATTCGAAAAATCTAGTATGCTCAGCTACTTTTGTCGCTGACTGTACTTGGGTTCTATTGTTAGGTGGTATTATGTTATAACTAGTGGTATTTGAGTTTAACTACAAATAAAAGGTTACAACTAATGCAGGTCGGTTTCTTTACCCTTTTCAATCACTATTGCCCATAATCGCGCTCGGTTTAGTTTATGTTTAGGGATGTGACCCCATGGTAAGCGATTAGCGGTTATTAGAGGTGTGAGTAGGACGTGGGTTTGTAATGCGCTTTGAGCTTCCGATGAAAGAGTACCAAGTTAAGATCCCATTGCGTTATTTGCAATGGGATCTTAACTTAATGCTAGGGCGTTTTTTCATTGCAAGCACCTATTGGTGTGTTCCGATAGCCGCACTTGAGAGTTAGTTCTCAATCCAGGTGTAGTGCCAAAACAGTACCTAATTGACTTGTCAAAGGCTAGCCTATGATAAAACGTAAAAATAAACTTTCATGAGTTGTTATAAAAATAATTTTGTACGATAACGATTTTACTCGACTACGAAGCTACGATTTTAATCCCAAAATTTAAAATCTTCTTCTTTGTCCTTCCCATGTCCCATTATTAAGGGTCGGGTCTCCTCACTTGTTTGCGCCAGGTTGTCCTATGTTGTTGTCGGTTCCGGTAATTGGGCTTCCTTGAGGTCTCTACTTATGTTAGACCACCAGGTCGATGGCGGGCGGCCTCTACCTCTTTTTTGTTCTGGTAGTCTTAGCGCTGGTTGCACCACGTGGTCTTCTTTTCGCCTTTTCACGTGGCGAAACCGCCGCCTTCGAATCCCAAAATTTAAAATAAATGAACTTAATGAATGTTTACTAAGCCATAGAATACCTTAGTGAGATTGAAACCGTGACCAACGATCTGTTGTTGTGGTCCCGAGCCCCGCCCGCTACTCCGACCTCTCGCACTGCGACCGCGCGTCGCTCGCCGCCATATGTAAATGTACCGACTGATCCTTCCGAGAATACGCCATCCTCGCTCTCTAATTATTTTTAATTGCCGCAAGCAGACTGTACGGCCTTCGACAATTTAACTTTTAATTTTTTTCGCGTCTAGTCTTTGAATCACATCGATTACACTATAAATGAGTCATGTTATGATGCGGCCGACAAAGCACGCGATGTTTGAAGTTCGCAACAGAATAATTGCTTATTTTTTACCTGTTTTGTGTTCTTAGAATAATGGAGGGACCGTAAATCAGTAATGGCGCCCTATCATTTGTGTTGTTCGCATAAATTTTGGAATTCGAAGGCGGTAGTTAGGATTTGCGGGTAGTTGTGTGTGGGAATGGATCGCCGCGGGTGGTTAGGTAGTAGGTAGCGGTGGCAATGAATATAGACTATTAGTTGCCGCAGCAACGGTGGTTTCTGTTTTAAGGGTCACTTTAGTTTTTGCAGTCAAGTGCTCGTTTTATTGTTGTATCGTTTTTAATACTGGCTGTGCCTTTTGATTTCATCCGCGTGGACTATTGCAGTTTATGGCGATAAAAAGTATCCCATGTCCTTCCTCAAGGATCAAACCATCTCCGTAGTCTTTATCATCTTAAACACTAACCTTTCACTGAACCATCACTTAACATCGAGGGTGTTGTGTTGTGGTCAAACACTACCATGTAACATGTAAAAAAAACGCAAATATTACTGATCTAAAACACATTTAGATTACATTTCATTTCATTTTTTATATATGTCATAATATGTCATTTTAGTAATATGTCAAGCCCTAGTACCAAAATGACATGACATATCGATCCAAAACCGCGGATAACGGATCAGGATCGATTATTAGTTTCGGGCGTAAATTGATTCAGCAGCAACAGAATTGACGAATTCAACCATTTTGATAACGTCATTGTCAGTATTGAGCTTACTGTGAAGTAACACATCGCGATGATGAAATCATACAGCTTGCTGGAAGGCTACCACCACTCTCAAGAATCTGTGGCCAAGCATATATCGGTGTGCTCCAGAAGCATCTCTTGTAAGCCATTTTCCAGTCCAATCGTACTTTAGCGCGACCGCGACGTCATTTAACATCAGATGACTTGTGGTCAAACGCTACCTTGTATCTGTTTTTACTATAGTTTTATGACTTTGTCTCTGTTTAAGAAACATGTAATCAAATCGTCTTTATTTTGAGAATGAGTTATTGACCAGTCTTTTAACATATATACTAGATAATATTTACTGCAAAAAAAGTTGCAGCGCTTCCGCCTTGCCATAGACGTCAAAAACAAAATGATTTTAAATATCCACCCGACATGTCTCACTATACCGCCATGCTGAGTATTTATTACCTTTTTTGCTCCTTTTTCACATTTTGCCCTGGAGTTTTTGCATTCGTCTATTATTTAGAAGTGAGAGCACTTTCGTCCAGTCAATTTGCTGTCTTTCAAATAGATTTTGTATTACGTTATCTGATACACTTGTGAGGAATGTGCAGTGCTGTGAAATGGGTCATACAGTCCATTATCTAACTGGAATGAAGTAAGGGGAAAAAATAGAGGATATTTTTAGCAAAATAAGCTTTATTTACAAACAAAATTAGATACAGGGTCACATTGACATCATTTAGTTTTTTTTTTTGAGATAGGTAAGTATCTGACCCCAGTTTCACCTGATGGTAAGTGATGACGAGGCCGAAGATGGAGCATGCTTGCCTAGAAGATACCTATTTACTCTCGACTTGAAGGCTCCCAAGTTATATGTACTTTCCGCAGTGCTACAGATTGCAATCCTTCAAGATGGGTGTGAAAAGAGTTCTTAAAGGTCGGCAACGCATCGGCAACTCCCCTGGTGTTGCAAATGTCCATAGGCGACGGTGACCGCTTTCCATCAGGCGGGCCGTCTGCTTGTTTGCCAATCTATAACATAAAAAAAAAACTTATCGGGAAACAAAGACGCTGGCAAGGTGTTCCACTCCTTCGCCGTCAAATTTATCTCTCTTTTTTTTTCCCTGTAAGAACTATAGAATAAGTATTTCCAAAAGACATCAGCTCATTAAATGTACAAACGATATAGCAACCTTGAAAAAGGGGTCTCTCAACATATGAAACACAGTAAACCTCAACATAAATTCCGAATTCCACTAAAGCACACAGATTTATATACATATCTGAATCCCCAAAGTGTTCTTTACACCCCCGTGTTTGCGCAAGTGTCGTGCACACACACATGTGTACTGTGTGTGTGTGTGGCACACATGCGCGGGCGCAGGTACCAAAAGTTAATTGCCTCCGTATGTTCAATGCTCATCTACGTCATCTACCTGTGCTGTCAGGGTGAGACCGGGCACGGGAATGATTTTTATATTTTTATACCTTTACTACTCGTTAAGTACCTACGGCGAAACAATTTAGATTGGTGCCGGGTTAAGCTTCTTATGCGTTTTTTTTTATTACAAAATTATAATTTCCTGTCACAGATAAGTTACGAGGCTATTAAGTACGTACTGCTATCTAAATAATTCATTAAAATTAACTGCAAATTATATAATTCTCTTAGACACACATTTTTGTACGTAACTCATAAATAAATAATTTTATGTCCATATATTTTTTTAATTTAATTTATTATAAATGTTTGTATACTTAATTTCTCATATCAAACGAAAGTTTCACAAATAATTATATTTTTATATACTCACTAGCGACTCGGATACCATCTTCGGTCGTGGAAAACTGGTCAGCTTTCCATACAAACTTTACACCCTATTTGACGCTTTTAGGGGATGATATTCCGAAAAATAATTTCTTAGTGCTATATATAAGTACGTTATTTATAGAACTCTTATGAAAACTTTCATGCTTCAAGCTAGAGTCACTGATTTAGGCTGTGAAAATGTGTGTTAGTCAGTGACAAGAAATTAATTAAGAAAAAGAACATAGAATTTAAATACCTACATATAAAATCTTTGAATTTTTTTTTTCTATTTGTAATGGCCACTAAACACTTTGTTTAATAAAATACTAAGTGGGCTTAAATACGTTGTTTAGTGAGTAGTGATTAGTATATTATACGATATCTGTTTAGTACGCTATTTAGTTCATTACAAAATTTACTTCACAACAAAAACAAACACGAGACTTTATTTGACTAAAACTAAACTAAACTAAAAACTTCACAGTCCTGTCTAGATATGTTTAGTACGTATTTAGTTGCAAGTGAGAGGTAACGCATGGACATGCATGGGAGGGACCTACTAAACACTGTTCTTTGCTAAACTCTAAACAGAAATGTCTGATGTCTGATGTAATGACACTGAGCCATACTTGTGTATCACTATAGTAAAATACTTAGCTTGAAAAACTAAGAAAACACTTTAAAAACGCACTTGTTCTTTTTTTGGTTTTTAAGCTACATATTTTATTTTTTGCTTTGTAGTCTATGAAATTAAGCGTAATCTATTGGACTCGTCAAAACGAATCAAATGAGCCCAAACTCGAGGGGTATACTAGAAGCCATTGAAGAGTTCCACTATCCATCTCCTGGCTCCATCATCAGATCAGGTCGATGATATCAAATTATTGCATTGTCATCGGGATTACATATACATACCAATTTTCAAGTCGATACGACAATTAGAAGTAGGTTAAAATTGACTTCTAAGATTTGATTACATTGTTAGTTAGTTACAAGTGAAGCTAATAAAAGTGTTTTAAAAATTGCAGCAACGGCGTACATTATGCTTACGATCAATAAATAAATAAACGTGTTTTTTACACTAAAGAAGTCGCTTGCACTAAACACTAAACGAAATGTATACCAGCCATAAGGTACTGAACCCACGCGATGCATCCACTGCTGATGAATCATGAACCCCAGATCACATCGGATCACTTCACACGTCGATTATTCCCGAAACCATTATCGGATCAGAACCAAGCCAACAGAGTATAATGCAAGCAACCACATTATAAACAACTATCCTGTTCTATCTCTATAAAGTTAGATAGAGATAGATGTAATATCCCTTTCGCGTGGTTTATTAGTACAGGGTAGGGTTCGCAAACCGGAATATCGAATATCGAAATTACCGGAATATCGGACGATTTTTGTCGATCTGAAATACCGGGATTGAATTTAGCGATATCGAGATTTTCGATATTTTCGATATTGGATAATTTAAAAACTTGATCTAATCATTTCCTAATTTAACGATAAACAAACATTAAAAGAAGGCCAGTCAGTCCACACCTGCATAAAATACAGGTATGTGGACAGCGTTCTAGCTTCCAACTTCGATACGAGATGCTGGACTAGCCGGGTCGACGTAATTTTATTCACTAATCCAGTAACTTTTGGTAAGGAGTTCATTGTTGTATAAAAATAAGGTGCAAGGAAGAACAGCAACGTCAGCAACTGCTGTATTAACAACACGGCAGTAAAGCATTGACTAAATTTGACATAAGTATTATATTTTTTGTCTAGGGCAAATTTGTTCTTTATTATAAAATGAGTATTAAAAGTAAGTGTTATCTATCTAGGTATCTATTTTAAAGTGGCAACTGAATTTATCTTAATTAATTCTTTAATGTTCTTTTTTCTGTGTGATCTCGAAAAGCATGGGTCATTTTGTTTTTCGATAGAGAAGATTAATCTTTTGCAAACTATTGACCTATCCTATTCTCCTGCTGTAAACTCTTCTTGTCCGTAGGTTTGACGAATACTAACCATCGAAGCACACCTCGATTCGAGGAAGATATGGTACCATACACCCAATTCACATTTTACGTCAGATTATACAGAGCCTATAGTACATTACTGCAGTGGCCATCAACGTAGGCATTGAGGGAAGGTGTAAATGTGGGCCGAGGCAAAGCCGAGGCACACATACCTGAGTTCATCAATGCCTAGTTATGGCCAAGGCTTGTATAGTACTTTTCTCAAATAATGCGCGGAAATTAAAACTAAGTAGCACCTGGGCAGAACTTTTTTCTTTCGACTTTGGCAGTAACAAGTTTTCTATTACGGCTCTTGCTGCCTCTTGAATTTCAGGTGGCGGTAAGGTTTAAGCATCAAAGCAAAGCATCACACTTCACTCATTGTCTTCACTTGGACTCATTTTGTCAAATATAATTACTTTTCAAAACCAATGACGAACAACGAACAACAACAAAAAATTCTCGCGTTATAGTGATCATTTGCTTTTTTTTCAACAAACAGGTTTCTATGTGCAAGCCGGTTCGGAATTTAAATAAAACCTTTGATAAATTGCCTCCTTGGTTGCCATGTTTCAGAGTAAAAGCCGTTCCATTTTTAAATAACACGACGTTTACTATGTAATTCATTTGGCCGCTAAACACGACAGATATGAGTTTTCTGTGTAATTTATTTGGCTGCTAAACACGACAGATATGGATTTTCATATAAATTTTGCCGGTTGCTGCTCGCATATAATTGGGCAGTGCAGCAAGTTCGATTTATCTCGAAGAAGGTTGTCAAAATAATACTCTTATTTCCAAGCATGTTTGAGAAAAGAGTATAACCAGCACCTGGGTATGACATTTATGGACTATGATATATATTTTTTGACCTAAAAATCCATTGGTGTGTTATGGAGTCCTATTATGAGTCACTATTTAAATTTATAAACCTATTTTGGATTGTTCTACAATATATAATTCTTAGAAGATCTGTTTTCGTTTCAATTGTTGATTATATAATTTATTTTAGTTTGTTATCAGAGGTTGATGTTAATTCAGATTAATAAACAACGTGAAGAATACAGATTTAGGTTATTTTAACTTTTTCACACTTTCCTGTCTTTCTCATAACTATTTTGAATTACTTTTAAACTTCTTAACATTATGGGTTAATATTCTTATGACATTTATGTCGAAAACTATCGTTTAAACTGATTTATGTGAAACAAAACAAATTTTTTGTAAAAATATCGAAAATATCGAAAATCCCGGGATTCCGGAATTGAAAAAATAGCAATATCGAAAATACCGGTATTGGAAAATGGTATCGATATTGCGATCCCTAGTACAGGGCCATATCGAGTACCTGAGTTTGAGCGGTGCGAGTCGCGTCTGTAATTTTTAATTGACAAAAAAACACGACCCAGCCGAATTTATATGTGGAATTTATTTTATTACGCCGTATTAGTTGCCGGTGCCGATGTGTGCGTGGGTTACTGATATTATTCTTTACAATGGCTCTAAAAAAGAAATGTCCGTCCGAGGCAATGTTTATAGCACCTACTTAGCGGTGCTCCTACTTGGATTAGATTACTTAGAGATTAGTGTGTGATCATCGCGTCTAAAATAATTTTTAAAAAAACACTTAAACTTATCTAAGACTTGATTTTAAAGAATATTTTGTTGTGAGTAATTATTTTGTACAGTGGTATCTAAGTTTCACTCTTTCGGATTATACATATCTTTGTAAAAAATACTAGTGTAGGTATCTCGTAGATAAGATCATATTTACGACCTTTTCAATTTGCATAAAATATACTTAGTGGAACGTTGATTATAATTATTCTGACTCTCAGATTCCTTACTTATTTTTTAGAATTTTCACATCACTAAAAATCAACAAAACAAATGACGACCAAATCCAACAAAAAAAAAACACGAAAAGTAGAAAACAAAAGTTCAATTTTCCAATCCACCCCCGATAAATAATACAATAAACGTTTGAAATAAGAACACATTACCCGTTTCAAGTTTTTAACGGTCGATCTGGCGATAGGCACAGGTAGACGCGCCCGAACAATGCGGCTGAGCGAAGCGAGCGGGACGAGCGCAAAAAGCGGTAATGAGCGCACTGTCACGGGCTCACGGCATAATGGCATCCATTGTCTATGCCACCACCGCTGCTTCTGCCACCAAAAAAAAAACAACGCATTTTTTTTCGAGAATAAGGCGCTTTGCGATAATGGTAATGGAATTGGTGAAAAAAATCTGGCCAAGAGCGAGTTGGACTCGCGCATCGAGTGTTCCGTACAAACTCGTTTTTTTTTGTTATGATTTAGGCTCTATATAATTATGCTGTAAGACTTCACGCTAAATTTATTGACTCTACTTCAACGGGATGGTTTTGATTCTCATGTGAAATCTCAAAATATGTGACATAAACGCGCGGAACGAGCGACAAAGAAGCACAATCGGCCAATCGACGTTGTCACGTTCAACTATCGTCAGTAAACCGACTTTACAGACAACCAATTTTTTTCTTTTGAAGTAAGGATTACGGAACCCTAAAATGCGGGTTGATATGAAATTTTAATGATGGAACTTAAAAATACAATAGTTTAACATTATTTAGTTAGGTATACAAGATTATCTGGCGACGTCTTTTGCCGGAATTAATATTTAATTGCGCAATAAAGCAGTTCACATAACAACTTGCAAAAGTTCAACGTACGTTCGTTATGGAAAGTATTCGTTCTGCGAATTAATAAGAGTAATAAAACAAAGTTGTTTGTCTCCGAAAAGCTTTTAACCGAGATAAATTAACCCTGTGTAGATGCAGTCTGTCGCTATAAATGCTACAATAGGGATGTTAACACTAATCACAAAATAATGTTTAATCTTACTTTTATGTTAGTTTGTATTATTAGGATATCGAAAAACATATTTTTGTATTTAAATATAACTTAATAATTTAAATAAAAATTATTTTAAATGCTATATTTATAATCTTTTGTCACGTGACTGCAAACACCAAAAAGAGCTTCTTACGTTACTAACCACTCAGGCGATTTGTGCTTCGATGGTTGCCCGCGCGTCGGTAGCCGCGGGTCGGCGTCGGGGGTCGGCGCGGTGGTATGGTTACGAATCGCGACCATCGTGTTTTTCGGTCAGTGACGTCATGTCAGTCACGTGACAGTTGTTAGTTGTTAGTGTTTTGGCGGAAAAATTCATAATTACTCTAATTTTGTATATTTTCTCATCGAAAATACTAATAATTTTAAATAAAATATTTTTTTTATGGTAAACAAGATTCAATCTTTAAAATAAAAGCAATTCAAGCAAGCAAAAATGGTTAGCATCCCTATTATGCAAATTCGAGAGTGTAATCAAATACTTGATGAAGATTAGAAAACGATATTGCTCCGAAATCTAGGATAAAATAATAAAACACCGACAAAACTCGTTGCCAAGATGGGCACATGTGACTTACGTAAATGCACTAAATACTTTGTACACTCGTCCGCAAAACTGTTAACATTTTTACACTTTGTCTCCTCAAGTTTTATGCTCATTATGTCTAAACTTTGTTTAGACATTAGTTTTGTAATTAATGTGATAAGGTTCTTGAATGTGTAGTTGTGATCGAGTAGCGAGTATGCTAATAAGTCCGGTTCATCTTTGATACATTTAATTAATACCAGGTTTAGCCTAGCACCGGAAGCGAGATGGTACAGATTTATGAAATGACATAAAACTTTTAGTTGAGTGTCAGAGCGATGTTTCGGTTGCTGATAGGGAAACTGTTAAAATCGAATCAAGGTAGATTATATTTCGCTTTTTTAAAGAAACTGTAATCATTTGATGCCTCAGATTGACTTGCATTGCAGTTCCTCACCAGAATTATAAATACGAAACTTGGGATAAACTATACCATACCAAAATAAGCTACGTTACATCAGTAGTAGTGACGTCACCTTGCGATCCGTAGATCGTGCGTTCGAATACAACGCTTGAGCTTTCAGTGAAGGAAAACATCGTGATGAAACCATATCTTGGTTGTAGGGCATTTTCTAGTGCTCGCCTGGCTAGCTTACAATCTGCCGTCAAGCACCTATCAGAGCCCAATACTGGTGTAGTGAGGCGCCTCCTTCGACCACATCGTCACTTACCATCAGGTGACTTGTGGTCAAACGCTACACTGTCTGAAAAAAGCTGGAAAAATCATAACACTTGATATTTTACATCTCTATTTCCATCTCAGTCAAAATTCCGAATAAATTAAAAACACTTAAAAGACAATTCACAGCAAATGATAACTTTGGATGGACCTGTATTTTTTTATTGTTATGTCCAGACGTGGTGCTTAATAGAGTAAAACTGCGAATATGTGTCGTACGTTTCAAGTCTAGACACAATACCGTTATGTCTTTGTTATTTTTACAACTGTTCGTATATATGTTCCTTGATTGTGTTAATCGTAGGAAAAATACTCATTACATAATACCTATTACTTCAGTGAAGTGAGAAGAGTATCATTTACCATTAAAACAGCGCGAATCTACTATCGATTAAAATAAAACTCAATTATCTTGTCGAATTACTAGTAATTACGTGTAGAATAATGCTTTTTATAGCTTTATTTTGAATTTATATTCTACAATGGTATGTGGGGTTCAGTCACAGGTTTGCATTGCTTAACCGTAGCATCTTTTGGCATTTTCATTTCTTTCTTTATGACTTTTTTAAACCTCTACTTCTTTTTACCTCACTCTAGTGACCGAAACTCAAGCGCCACATGCAAACCGCTCACCACCTGAGTACTATTTTGCCTTATTTTAACTTAATTACCCATGTTTGACAGTGAATTATCTTCATCGCTATCTTTGCCTTTATCAATAGTAAAGTTTTGATAGTTTATATCGTGTTCAAATTTGACCCTTCTCTATATACCCATCATAAACTCAACGCTTAAAATGTCAACGCTACAGTTATCAAAAATGATGTTGCACAAGAAGACACTTATCGAAATTTGTTTCTTCTCAAACGTAGATTGATAATAAACAATAAACTACACTAATAAAGTTCTAGAAGTTTCTATTAAAAAGAAAAACATGACATTTTCGTCTTGCGTTATTACTGCGATCGCACAAAATGTCTAATTATGTAAAGATATACCAATAATGTCGATAACTGTACAATCCAAGATGGCAGCCGAGTATGGCACGAATGTATATTATTAGTTTCCAATTTAATTTAAATTAAAAAGTTGTGTTACTAGTCATTTTGTCTGTCGTATGTTTGGCCTAAAATTAATCAGTCGTACATTTTTATAGCTTGACTACCAATATAAAACTAGCATAATTTAGAGGCAAATAAAATACGCCAAAGCGGTGAAACGCATAAATAGTAAGTAGCTTAGGAAACATTTTAGTAAATTTGATTCATTTTTTTTTCTAAAAAAGCAATTTTGTAAGAAAAAAATAGAAGTCAATATGATGAGTCAATTTTAAAATGACGTCAGACAAAAATAATTGTCAGAAAATATTTATACAATGTAAAATAATTAGTGTTATATACGGCAACCGTTGGGGTAGACGTGTTCTTGAGTGGAGACAACGACTTAGCAAACGTAGTAGGACGTCCTGCGACAAGGTGGAGCGACGACTTGCGCCGAGTGGCTGCCAGTGGTTGGATGAGCAAAGCCGAAGACCGGGCTCAGTGGCGTATCATGGGAGAGGCCTATGTCCAGCAGTGGACTGATACTGGCTGATGATGATGATGATGAGTGTTATATACTACACAGTATATAGGTAGCGTTTAACCACAAGTCACGTGATGATGATGTGATTGAAAGTGGCTAGGATGGGGAAAAGTATTTTCTAGTACCTCTCGCCTGTCTAGCTACCACCCTCTTGTTACGAATCTGTCGCCAAGCACCTATCGGTGTGTTCCAGCAGCCTCACTTGAGAGCCAGTTCCCAGTCCAGGTGTAGCGTGGCGCCATTTTCGACCACATCGACACTTAACATCAGGTGACTTGTGGTCAAACGCTACCCTGTAAATAATAAAGAAAAACTAAGCTCACTCTCAAGTAACATAATAAACATTATTCTATACAATTTAACATGACACCATATCAAATAATAATCCGTAAAAGTATATAACAGATTGTGTAAATTTTCCAAAAGTGGCGATTTTGATTGCAATTATGATCATTTTATGTTAATTTAAAAATTTCAACTCGTAGAGTTCATTTAAATTATGATAAATCGTTGTGCGGGCGCAAATTTACTTTTATATTCCACTACCTGCGCCCCGCGGTTTCACCCGTGTAGACTAAAGTATGCTGATCTTGGAGAATCTAGGTAATAGGTAAAGAAAACTTGAAAAATAAAGTATTAGTAGATATTTTTTTTAATGGAATGGCAAACAAATAGATGGTCCACCTGATGGTAATCAATCTCCGTCACTTATGGACATTTGCAACACGTTGCCGATGCTTTGCCGACCCTGAAGAACTCTTTACACTTTCGATTAAATATTGTATATTTGATCGAAGCTTTCCACACCAATCTTGAAGGACTGCATTCTGAAACACTGCGGAAAGATCGATTAAAAACTCCGATTAATCCATAATTGTTATTCTAAAATCGTATTACAAGCAATGCCGCTAACAGCAGGCTAAAATGCCAGAAAGAAATAATGAGTCCCTATATTCGAAACATTCGAAGGCAAAGATAACTCGCCGTACAGCCTCATCTGTCAAAGCCGCTCAATGTTTTTAAAAGTTTTTTAAAGATCGACCGACCCGACTTGTTATTGTTATTTATATTAAGAGACTGGCCGAATTGCCGGGACCCTTCGCACTTGGCCTTTTAAAAAAAATATGTCAACGTACCAACGCGTACATTTTGATTCCTACTCGACCGCGTTAAAGTTGATTTTTGAAAGCGTATTGCGATACGTTTTGGGTAATGAAGGGTACGGAATGCAATGGATTGCGCGTCTTCAGCGTTAGGTAGGTACTTATTTTTTGTCAGTGTGCAAGCGAGAGGGAACACTGTAAGGGTCTTTGCGAAGTGCACTAATGGGGATTTTATGGAATTGCTTGCACCCGTGATGTTATTTCTTGCGCTCAGATCGGACGCTTTGATATTTCATGGCTTTACATTTTAATAACTTCATATACGTGACATTCGCATCGTATGTGTCGCTTTTTGGAAGTATTTTATTAACAATTTATTATGAGGTTTTCTTTCCACGCGAAGTAGGTAAGTATGTATGGTGTGTTTTCTATTGTTTGATACGTACCTATTTATCTATTAACCTTAAACATCATTTATCTTAAATAGGTAGATAAATAACGCTTCATTTTTTACCACAACAACAGAAAAATAGAACGAAATAAAAGTAAAGACTTAAGAGCTAGTATTTATTTCAGGTAGAGTTATGTTATTACATATTCCATCGTTATCAGCCTTTCACGTTCCCACTGCTAGGACTCTGGCCTTCTCTCAGAGAGAGAGTATGGGCTGTAATCTACCACGCTGACCCAGTGCGGGTTGGTAGATGTCGCATGCCCTTGAATGTTGCAGTTCTTGGGCATGCCGGTTTCCTCACGATGTTTTCCTTCACCGTTTAGAGCGATGGTAAATCCGCACATAACTTAGGTGCGGGGCCGAGAGGATTCGAACTCGGTATCAGCGTCTTGTAAGTCGCACGCCTAATCGTTCGGCCACCATCGCTGTTCATATTACATACGCTTTACTAAATCGTATTTGATTACATTCCTACAAGTTACAATTGTTATTATGTTTTCTTTTCGTAATAACTACAAACTTAAAATTTAAAAAACCCCCGACATCTTGGACCGATGTTACAATAATTACGGCGGTCTTATCGCTTAGAGGGGTTTCTACCAGACAACCTTTGGATGATGATAAATAAAATAAAAAGCCTTTAATTTCTTACAGCTTATGAAACAAGAAGTTAAATTAGATTAAGTTAGTTTAGATACAATTTAATATTAGTTTTGTTAGTTATTAAGTTTGGTTCCTAAATTTACTTGTGTTAGTTTTTCCTTGGATGATGATACATATTGTTTTAAATGTCAACTAAACCTAACTAATTGTTATTTATAGGTAATTTTACCTTTTCAAACCTTTCAAAAACCCCAAACCAAAAAAAAAATGCTATTACTTATTAGTTTTTCTCTAACAGTGTTTTTCATTAGCTTCCGGAAACACTGTCTAATCCGCTGGATACTGGATGTAGCGCATTGGGTCACATTGGGCACCGGGCGTCCTTGGCGCCAGATATGGTCTGTTTGTAAGGCGGCCGACACTGACTCGGCGATATTACTACCTAATACTGTACTGTAATAATATACTACCTAATACTGTTACGATGATACTCGTCTATTGGGCATACTAGGTCAAGATTGATGTCCTTGAATTCAAATGTGGCGATGAAACTCAGTGACACATGTCAGCGTGACTCGTATCTTGTATGCTTCTAATTGGTTCTTTCATTCCTTAAACTTTGCCAAAAATAATATAACGAGTATATTCTAGTAAACTCAAATGTGATACCTAGTACAGCATATTTAGTATAATTATAAAGTAGTTAGCGCTTTCATGTATACCTACAGTACGCTATCTGTTCTCTCAATAACATGTCATATCAAATTACATATTATAATTATTATCATTGTCACAATTTATTTGTCAATGATACAATATTTGCTATGTTTATAAAACGTGGGCTACAGTTTATCGCGATAAAAACTACCCTATGTCTTTCCCCAGGGTTCTTTCTATCCCCGACATCCCCGTACTGAATTTCATCAAGATCTAGTCAGTGGTATAGGCGTGAAAATGTAACATACAGACAGACGGACAGGGTTACTCTCACATTAATAATATAACTAGCTGCTCCTTTTCCAGGATTTGAACTATCTCCTCGCCAAATTTCATATAATAATATTACCTAGTATGAAAATATGGATTTTTTGGTGTATACATTGTGAGTGTGAGCGAGCCCTTACCCCCATAGCCGTTATTCGGCACACTGTTCTTCAGCCTTCCCCCCCCCCTCCCCCCTTCCCTTGCCTGCGCCTGCACCAGTCAAGGGCGGACCAAGAATTTAATCCAGGAAGGGGCACAGGGCCAGACTAGTAAGGAGTGCCCTCTCTAGTCTTGCACTGTCTTTGGTATTCATTCTTTATCAATGACATACGAAGATTGTATGAGACTTTTAACTTTTAAATTCAGGTGTACCACTTATTTATTTCAATATATGTATAAGTAACAAAATAAAAACACCTGTCAAACTAAACAATACAATACATAATGCAATAAATGACATACAATAATTAATATAAAAAATACTTCAGCACTTCACTGCCTCGCACGCGAGTTGGATTGCCAAAAACGGACAAGATTTTTCACTCACGTTTTTTTCTGTTGGTGTTATTTTTAATTGTGATAGATATTTTACGACTTGCAATTTGGCCCAAAGAAACGAATGCTATCAAAGCGGTATACCTAGTAGCTTAGCTATCTCTCAGAGTCTCTGTTCTTGTTTTATTTGAGCCGCCTGGAGAGGGGGGGGGGTGCCCCCATGCCCCTTTCCTGAGTCCGCTCTTGCCTGCAGTCTGCAACCTTGCGATACTTTTTCGTGTTGTTTCGAATACTTCGATTAGCTCACATTGTATGTAGAGACTGATATAATATTTTTATTCCGGCATTATGTTGATCTAAACTTTGTTGGTCGTTTGAATAAATAAACGGATGACCTTTTCTATTATTTCATCATGAGTTTAAAAACGATTTGTTTATTATACGAAATGGGACAATATTTGAGCATTGAATAATTTTGATTAAAAAAATGGCGGATTTATCTAAAGTAGGTAAGTTTCATCACATCATCGGCATACTTACGTCTTGTAGACTGCGCATACAGAAGAATAATTTTCATTTGTGTATAAATATTATACTAAAATTATAATATAAAATTTTTAAATAAAGTGTTAATTCAGGGTAAAAGCTATCTCCATTCTAAATTTCATCAATATTGGCTTAGTAGTTACGGCGATACGTGGTCACAAACATTCACATACACACACACACACAAACATACTATTAGTAGGATTGACTTGACAGTCGCTTCTAGCCCTTGAAGTTGATAAGGCAAAATAAAATGAAGGAAAATAACACAACAGCTTTGTTCATACGTGTAGTAAAAACCCAATCTATATCTTATATATAAAAATCTATTGCTGTTCGTTAGTCTCGCTAAAACTCGAGAATGGCTGGACCGATTTGGATAATTTTGATCTTGAAATATTTGTGGAAGTTCAGGGAAGGTTTAAAAGGTGATTTTTATTGGCGATACGAAGTTCGCCGGGTCAGCTAGTATGTATATAAAAATCAATTGCTATTTATTAGTCTCGCTAAAACTCGAGAACGGCTGGATCGATTTGGCAAATTTTGGTCTTGAAATGTTCGTGGAGGTCTAGGGAAGGTTTAGAAGGTGAGAAAAATTAGAATAGTTGCCGGGAAAACCCTATAAACAGCGCTTTCCCATATAAACGTTTTTCTAAATAAAATGTAGACTCAATTTGAACTTTATTGCTATTCAATAAAAATGATTGAATTTTTGATTTTTCGATTGAGGCAGTACGAAGTCAGCTAGTAGCTGATAAATAAAAAATGGCTTCGTACATAATCCCTCATTACTACGAACAGGGAAAAATAAACTCAGGTAGGTACGATCGTTCTAAAAGTAATAAAAACTATTTCGTATAATTATTTTTTTATGTCATAAGCATAACATATCTTTCTAAAGTAACAAAAGTGTTTTTATCGCCTAAGGGTCCTATTACACTCGGCGTTAAACTTTTACTCGGCTGTAAACATTTAATAGGGTAACTTTTATGCGTAGAAGTTCGGGGTAGGGGTGGAGGGTAGGTTGAAAAAAAAAAGTTCAAATAAAACAAATAGTATATAAAAAAATAATAGTAGTAGTATAGTTTCAAATAGTTTCAAGTTAAATAAATATCGGGCACAATTGCACACAAATTGACCTAGCCCCAAATTAAGCTCGAAACCTGTGTTATGGGTACTACGTACTAGACAACGATATAGGTAGATACTTATACAGAGAAATAAATACTAAATCCAAGACTCAGGTCACACATATTCGTGCTCATCGCATATATATTTGCCCTTACCGGGATTCGAACCCGGGAACGTTAGCTTCGCAGGCAGGCAGGCAACTCGGCTACCGCGTCGTCAGTTGTTTCCTGTATAGGTGACTTGACTAGAGACCTGCTACGCGACTTCACCCACTCACACATTTTTTTAAATTGAACTTTTCTGTCTCGTTATAATCACATATCTACATGAAGTTAAAAATGCGTTTTTTACATCCAATTCAAATAAGGCAATTAACAAAATCGTGCTAAATCAATTGATACCTGTATTTACTGAGTTTTTTATCCACTCACAATGTATAACTAACAATTACCTACTTGTGACCTTTAATCTACGTCTTGTATTGTAGAGACAGTGACCATAAAAATCTGAACACTTTAGAACCTTGGCACTGAAAGAAAAAGCTACTTTTCTTTGAGCTGGTAATATTCTTTTTATATTAACTTACTGTGATATGGTACTTTAAATTCTTCATGAATATTTCGCATTGACTGTAAGATTTGATTTCAAAGTTTGCGTGCAGGTTTATAGTTAATAGCATGTTATCATTATCAACATAGGGTTGGCAATACAATGATTCATATTTTCATTGAATTTCACCTGCCATTTTAGGAACAGGTGTGAAATGCTCAATCTTATTTCAAAGCGATAAAGTTGATAATGCAGTAGACAGTTTTAACTCCGTTCCACAATTTCACATGTGCTGTGTTGATTTGCGCGGATTTAGTGCAATTTTAGCATTGGATTGAGTGAGGGTTGAGTGGTTGGATTATCCTGAAATGATAACACTTTTGTAAGGCCTTGATTAGACATTTCAAATCACCTGTCAGTGTCAAACAAAATGTCAGTGAACTTTACAAAGAAATCGCAATAAAGGGAGCTTAAAAAGTGTACTTAGAGATTCGTGAAATTTTACTCGATTTGATTCTTAATTTATCAAACGTAATTTACCTTTGAACAAAATCTTCAAAATTTACCTACTGTGTTTCTCACTTGAGAGCCAGTTCCAAGTCTAAGTGTACACTCTGGCAGTGTTGCCAACTCCAAAAATTCCGAGTCCCTAGACTCTTAATCAAAAGTCGCTAGAAAGTCGCTAAAACTAACTCAACCAGGAGCGGATCCACGATTTTGTCTGGGATAATTTTGTCGGGGACAGAATAGGCAATGTGAAATATTAGGATAGATGAAAAAAAAAAGATAAATAAAATTAGATTATAATTAAGTAAATAATAATATATAGGTGCAACAACATACAACATCTTACTTTTAATTAAATAATAATATTATCATTAGTGTACCAATCACTAATTTGTTGTTAAAATAAAACATTGTGGTTGAAGGAGCCAGAGTGAACCACAATGTCGCTTATCATCAGATGACTTGTGGTCAAGCGCTACCCTAAAATGACTTAACTTCTTCCATAAAATAAACCTTAGACCAAACAGTGTTAATTCTGTGCTTAAAGGTATTGTTGGTGCTCAACACTCTATATGCATCTTTTCAGCGCATTTTCACTATACTAGTATCATCATGACGATGACGTCATCATTATCATCAGCCTAAAACGTTCCCACTGCTGTGACACTGGCCTTCTCTCAGAGAGAGAGTATGGGCCGTAATTGAACCAATTGTGACTGAATATGAGATCGTTTGTTAAGAGGAACATTGAAAATTTTCACACAACACTCTGGGTCAAAACCACCAAAATCCAATCCCGAATTAAATGACCTGTCCAAACGAATTAACCTGGCCGCGGTTCAATTTAATCCGCATTTATAATGCAGCGCTGTTTTTCAGTAGTTTTCAGAGGTGAGCGAAGGGTCGGAAGTAGCTTCGCATAACTGGGTCACGTGGTATTTGTGCAGACAGAAGCGAAGGTCGAGTGTTGTATGCATTACATTTATGAAGCCCGTATGATATACGTATGATGCTTTTGCTTTTCAAACAAAATTTATCACTAAGGACTATCACATAAATGCATGTGTCGTTGGTTAATCTGCTCTACGAGCTACCACTAAGCAAAACATATCAAGCAGTTCTTCAAATTGCAGTTTTTCAAAATGAGTGTGAAAAGCGCATCGGCAACTCTTCTGGTATTGCAAAAGTATATAGAACTTGTGCCCACCTGTCCCCCTGTCAGGTGAAAAGAAAATGCCTACCCGACGCCCGCCGTTTCAAATTTCATCATCATCAGCGTTGGTAGAAGCACATGCCCTTGAATTTTGAGGTTCTTGGACATGCCGCTTGCCTCACGATGTTTTCCTTCACCGTTTTGAGCGATGGTAAATCCACACAAACTTAATAAGTCACAGATGCGGGGCCGAGAGGATTCGAACTCGGTGTCGGCACCATGTAGTAAGGCGTTTCAATTTGTACAAACCTTACACACTGTTAGTTAGTTTCTCGGGTTACATCGCGACTGGGTCGCCGGTGGAGGTGGTGACAACCCTGTTACCTCACCCCCCGCGCCTCACCCCCTCGTTGTTTTCGCACTTGTCATTTACGCTTTTTCCTGTTTGTCAGCTGCAGTGTCTAAACGGAAATGGGACAGGAATGTTTCACACGAAGCTGAAAGTGTGGCCTAGTGGGAATTTTTGATTGAATTTTTGTGGAGGAATTTTCTCGATTGTTTTAATTATAATTATGTTTTATGGCAGACAATAGACAATATTTTAACTTGTAGAAAAAAAACATTACATACATTTACGCCATCAGATCATACCAGAAGACAGAGTCATCTATAAGGTACAGAAGTACCTAATAGATGACCCGGTAAACTTCGTTCGTACCAGATATAAAAATAATTGCAATTTCGTTTTTTCCCCTATTTTTTTTTTGTATGTAATAGTATATATGTAATAATTAGCAAACAAGCTGACGGCCCGCCTGATGGAAAGCGGTCACCGTCGCCTATGGACATCTGCAACACCAGGGGAGTTGCCGATGCGTTGCCGACCTTTAAGAACTCTTTTTACACCCATCTTGAAGGATTGCAATCGTTAGCACAGCGGAAACACTTGTGGGGGAGAGAAGCTCATTCCACATTTAATATTTTTATTTTTTATTTTTTTTTTTTATTTCTTTAGGTTTCTATTTTTCTTAAGCATCCCACTATTGATGTGAACAAAACAAAACCAAAACATACATATTAAAATCGATCGAGCCGTTTTTGAGTCGTAGCGAAACTAACGAACAGCTATTAATTTTTATATAAAGAAAGAAAGAAAAAGAATAGGTTTTAGATAATATTATTAGTATGTTTGGAGTTTAAATAAAAATAGATGTGGGGTCCTAGCGCTTTAGGCCTTTTTAAGGAAATAACAAAAAGGTTAGTCGACATCACCGGAGACCGAAGAGCTGGCAGCTACCTCGGACAAAGAATTAGTCTAGCCATTCAAAGGGGGAACGCTGCCAGTATCTTCGGTACCATGCCTAAAAGTGCATATCATAATTATCTGTCTTATAAATTCGGCACAAGTATTTTTTTTTTAATGTTCAGGCATAATTTTTTACCAAATAACTATAAGGTTACAAAAAATAACACTGTTTTAACCTAGGGCAGTCTAAGTTAAACCTTTTTATACCTGCGAAGAGTTTCCTTGGAAGTCAGTCGGCATGCAATGCTTCAAAGATCCAATTATGGGCTGAACTCTACCTTTTATTGGGCGTAAAAATATTTGGAATGGTAACACTAGACGGCTTGTGGTTTTTAAATGCTGGCAATATTCTAAAATTTGTGTGGTTTTGTTTGACCATATCTATAGAATTACTTTTAATCAATAATATTCTGACTGAAAAGTTGTATACATAGTGAAGATATAAATTTTAAAAGATGTTGGTGTGAAAATTTTCTATGATAGGTTAGATAAAATCATGATAGACATATTATAAGATTCTGCATAAAAAAGAAGGTTGTAAAATGTATGTAAGTAAATGCGGGGACTTAAAAACTTCTCATTTTCTTCGTCGATTAAAAGCGACTTTAGAGCTGTGTTTTCTACATATTTTTAATAGATTCATAGCGATGATGGCTCAGTGGTAGTGACTTCGGCTTGCGATCCGTAGGACGTGGGTTCGAATCCTACAATGATCTTGAGCTTTCGGTGAAGGAAAACATCGTGATGAAACCATAGCTTGGTGGTAGGGTATTTTCTAGTACTCGCCTGGCTAGCTACCACCCTCTTGATAAGAATCTGTCGCCAAGCACTTATTGGTGTATTCCGGCAGCCTCACTTGAGAGCCAGTTCCCAGTCCAGGTGTAGTGTGGCGCCATCTTCGACCGCATTGTCACTTAACATCAGGTGACTTGTTGTCAAACGCTACCCTGTAAGTAAAAAAAAAAAAATAGATTAAAATACTCTCTTTTATTACTATGGGGGTTATTCTATTATTTCTTTAACCACATTTTACTATAAATTAGTTAGTCCATATTCTATTATTATAAATAGAGTAAGCCCACACAGATATCGCAAATAGATACGTACTTTTTTGATTAGGTAATATCAAGGTAAGCTACACGTCTTAAGGTCTAGGTCTCAGTGACCTCCCCTGCAGCTCATGTCGATAAAAAAAAAACGTTATAAAAAATGGCTACAAATAATTTAGAATTTTTTTACGCAAAGTAGCTTGAGGGCCTTTGAGTTCTGAGTATTATAAGTATTTTTTAATTCACTGCATGAATTAACTAGTCCTTGCTATTTATAGAAAAATCTTTGATTAATTTTGAATATATAGGTATATACAATTATACATGTATACGTTAAAGGTATACGGTTTCGTTATTTTTCGATAAAATTTACAGAAAGAAATAACGATTGTAAATAACACCAATTTTCATTCTTGACCATGTAATATGCGCCTTGACGCGTGTTGCTCGAATGAATCATATCGGAATCCACAAAATCCGTACGTACTCGCTTTGCATCGATTACTCATTTACCGATCATTATTCCATCTCGAATCCCACGAAATCACCGGGTTTTTACATCAAATGTATTCTGTGCTGTGCTGTAGTACATAATATATTATGCTCGAATTACTTAAGGTCCTGCTGTCCACAGCCTCTCCCCGCAGGCGAGGGGGTCAGAAAGTAACAAATGCGATAAAATAATCGCTACAAATAATAAATATAGGGGGACCATTGCACACAAATTAATCTAGCCCCAAATTAAGCTCGAAACTTGTGTTATGGGTACTAGACAACGATATACATACTTATATAGAGAAATAAATACTTACATAGATAGAAATATGCAGTATTTTCAAAAAATTGCTCCAAGACCCCTCTGGGTAGGTATTTATTGTATTTGTTAATATTTTGGTGGTACAAGTCTTGCAATTTGCAATTCGCATTTTTGCAATTTGTAGATTAGGAGAAAATTAAAACTTAATTTTTTTTTCTATTTATAAATACTTACAGTTTTTTTTTGTATTATTTCTTCCAAAGGCCTTTTCTGCATATCGTGTAAACGTTTATTTCTTTTACATTATTTACAATTATAATTACAGAGGAAAAAGGTGGTAATTAGCCCCAATTGCGTCAACTCGTGAACGGGTGCTGCTTGTGGGGTCTGGTCTGCTTTGGTTGTGATCCCGCAACTCGTTAATATTCATGTTCCCTTATCCCAATGTGTACAACCAAACAAGAGAAATCTTCTTATTAGTAAAGCTAAATAAAAAATATCGGACTATTAGATGACAAAAAAAAAAGCTTGGGATTTTAGTGAACTTGCTCCAATTCAATCAATTAGTAATAAGAATAAAATTGTCAATGTGATCGCGCCAAAAAAATTACCTGCCGGGCGTTTCTTGCCTGTTCTTTTGCCGGCGTAAGGAGGTTGGAACAGGCGTAGCTAGTTTTAAGTTGACGTTTTAAAGTGATCACAATGTGTCCTATTAAATAAAAAAGTTTTGAGTTTTGAGTTTTGAGTTTTGAATTATCAGCTTAATGATGATGATAACAATTTCGGAGTCGTCGTCTTAAACCCGCGACCATCATTGTTATTAAATTGGTGTAAGTGGCCAAGTGGTGTACCAGTATTACGATTCGTTTGTGGCAATCATTCAAATATGGTTGAAACGTGCGTCGGTGGATTCAACACCTGTCGCTGCAAGCACTGGCTGACAGATAAAATTTGGCAATAGATTAGGCATGGGACACGACGAAGCACTATCGAATATCGATAGTAGTAATCCTTACTCAAATGTAAAAGTGAAACGTTGTCTATTGTTTGTCTGTCATTCTTTAACGCAAAAATGAATTCGTAATGACCAATTTAGGTACAATTTTGCAAATGTATAATTTAGACCATAGCGTTCGTCGCATTTAAGTATTTCATGAGATAAGTGCGAGAATAAAACTCGCTAGTTGTATATGATAATAAATTAATTGTTTTAAAAAAAATAGAGCAATGAATTATATTTTATTAGCTGAGTTAAAATCGGTGTAGCAAAAGCTTCAAGTCATTTTTCTTTCACCTTAGTTTATTGAACCAAGTTAAATCAAAAACAAAGCAGCCAATGACTGTAATTTATGCAACACAAGTTTGAAATAAGTTATAAATTATTTAAAAGTATAAAATCATCGAGTTCATAAATCAACTACGACTTATTTAACCTATAAACATTAATTGTTGTCCATCTCTTTCTTTTGAAAGCTTAGAAATTAACCACTTTATAATACAAATCGAAGTGATATACTATGCAATTTATGACAATTAAAGATTGCCTAATATAGATTAGGCAAACTCATCTCAAACAAGTCTTCGTGTTGCATCCAATTCATGGTAGAGATAAATCAATGGGCGTGGACTTATTCTGTCATCGGCTGCTTTAAAATATCGCGCCGTCCTTGTTTACAATTGTGATTAATAAATTACGTGGACAGAGAAATCAGTCTGATTAATTATTAACAATCTCGTCCGTTAGGCTCGTTAGGTTATGGTAAAATAGTGGACTATATTGGGTAAAAAATACTGTTACGAATGATGGCCTGTTATTTACGACTGCTTTTTGCGTAGGCGCAGTGATATATTGGTGATAAGTATCTAAGAATTAGATTCGATCTTAATTTATCACATTCAAATGAATAGCTTAAAAACCTAAGTTTAAGAAAATAGAAAATTACTGTCAACTGTGGTACATAGTCAATGTAATTTTATTAACGTTCTATAAAAATATGTTTGAATTAAAATCAAATTAAACATTTATCTTGATACTTGTACAAAACCAGAGATAGGTAATTAAACGTACAGTAATTAAAACTCATTTATTTTGAGCAATTAAAACATTGCCCATTGGCGTTTTCGCAAAAGTATCGATAAATTACATAACATAAAAGTAGCTATCGATAACATTTCCGCATTTTATCGACATCCTACATCAATCCCTGCTCTCCATAATGGTCATTTCGGTAATGGCGTGTCGGACAATGGCTACGAATGCACGGAGCCCGCGGGATGGCGGCGGAGGGGTGGGGGTGCAAGGGCAGCGCCGTGCCCTTCGCCGGGGTCACCTTGCACAGGTACTGCGCGTGCGCCTATTGTCCGCGCAACCTGACACCAATAACACAACCTGCTCACAATCCACCAAACTAATACTGACCTTATGTACAACGAGTATAGTTATTTTTCCTCTAAGGCGTTGTTGATGCGTTATTCTAACGAGTTCCAATTTTAAAAAACCAATTGCATTTTATAGGTGAGCGTGACAGGATAATTTAGGAAAGGAAGAGTGGTTTTAGGAGTTTTTTGTTTCGTTTATTGTTCGCAAGCTGCTTTGCGCATGCGATGCGATCAAACTTTTTGTTTCGATTTTTTTTGCGATGCTTTGTTTTGCCAGTACTATAATATACCTAGTGTACGTATCGAATATTAAACGTTTAACTATCGTTTCTGGTATAATTAAGCACGTCTCTATTTTTTATCGATTGTTTTAGTCGATTCTCACGATTCTACATTTTTGTACAACAAAGTTATGTCGCCGAAACGTGCCGGCATTAAGATTAAAAAGAAATATTATGTACTACTAGGAATTAAATGGGTGACGTGGCCTGAATCAGATTCATCTTGGACTCACTTTCTTTTGCTTTTTTCAGTCTGAGAAATGTCTGTCGCGGTATGAGCATGATTCACAAAATTACGTGTTTAAAATGAAGAAACTGCTACCTATTGAATTTAGTGTATCTACTATTTACATTATGTATTTATTTGTGTTATTGGCATAATGTAATGTACAAATAAGCGTCAAAATTCAAAGCGAAATTTAATTACTCGTTCATGGCTAAATTTTAAGTGCAACGAAATCCTAACTCAAGTTTATTATTAAGACCTGCTTTAGTGGACAACGAGAATTATTTTAGAAAAATGTGTCACAGTCCATTAGTGCAGTCGCAAATACCTACAGCAGCGCTGTTTTTTTAACTGATACGCTTATCGTCATTTATGTGATCATGTCGGTAAAGAAGACTATCCATACCCAAATGCGCATCTTCACCGTACATGTTTGGTCTATTTCTGTGCAGCACGGTTGTCGCTGGCGGCGTGATCGGCTATTTATTTTAATTAAAAGCCTGGTGGTGTCGCTCTCGTGGGTGGCACGGTGGGCCGTAATGTGCCGTGATCTTGATACGTCTGATTTGCTTTTTTCGACATTGGTTTGTGTATCTTCCCTCCTCCTGGTGTTAAGTGACGACGCGGTCGAAGATGGCGCCACGCTACACCTGGAGAGAGAACTGGCTTTCAAGTGAGACTGCCGGAACATATCGATAGGTGCTTGGCAACATATTCTTAACATGAGGGCGGTGTGAACTAGCCAGGCGAGTACTAGAGAGTGCCACCAAGCTATGGTTTCATCACGATGTTTTTCTTCGCCGAAAGCTCAAACTCATTGTGGGATTTGAACTCACGCCCTACGGATCGCAAGCCGACCTCACTACCACTGAGCCGTTCCCAGTCCAGGTGTAGCGTGGCGCCATCTTCGACCACATCGTCACTTAATATCAGGTGACTTGTGGTCAAACGCTACCCTGTAATTAGTAGTAAAAAAAAAGCCGTTTGCCGTTGAAGGACAAACAAACATACACGCTCACTCACTCACAAGCTTTCGCATATGATATTGAAAGGATGAATAACAAAATTTAATTTTCATAGATTTGTTTTAATTATAATAATGTCCAATTGTTAATTTTATAGCCATAAAGGTCAAGCTCAAAACAACTAATGTAATCCAAAATTAACAATGTGTTTTGTCAACTTTTAAATTAGTTTAAAAATGCAAATATGTACATAAAAATGTACTCACGAATCTAGATAGCATGTCTGAATGCTGGGAATAATAGTCAAGGAACATATTTATATATTAGAATTGAATAATTTTGATAGCTACATTAGATTTTATGTATTAAAAATTCATTAATCCGGTTCATTAAAGTTTTGCATTTTTTATATCAGGGAAACAACAGCTAAATTTGCTTAGATAAATGATTATTCCAAAATAATTTTAATATCCGAATGTTAAATATAATGTATTTATTTTATTATTATTATTATAAGTATTTCATATCTACCTATGGAAAAGCAGTTTTAACGAGAAAAAACAAATTTTAAATTCACAATTTTCTGCACATTTAATATTGGAATTTTGCAAATTTATTTTAATTTATCTTTAGGTTTATAAGTAACTTTACGAACGTGCAATATTTTTTTGTATTATCAATTCATTATTCTGATCATTGTTTTAATTTTATGAATAGTTGTTTATTGATGTTGTTGAAATTTTTATTAGTAGTTTCAGGAACAATATGTTAATATTATAGACAACAACTTATAATAAAAACAAGAATAATTGTTTAAACCTGCATTCATTTACAAAATAATTAAGTTCATTGTTTTTTTACCATTCAGTCGTCGGTCCACCTAGTGGGGGGCCTACCTACAGAACGTCTTCCGGTTCGTGGTCGCCACTCGAGAACCTTTCTTCCCCATCGGTTATCGGTTCGTCGAGCGATGTGGCTTGCCCATCTTTACTCATTGAATCGTAATTTCCTGTTTGTACGTAGCCACTAATAAAAATAATTTTCCCACTAACTGAGACATGACAAACGATCGTCATGAGCCTCGGGTACGTGTGAGATGTATTATTAGATAACACTAAGTGTATCTCCATTCTAAGAAATTGTTCAAATTCTGGGTGAGTAACGCGATTTTATTAGAGCGCCAATTTACGCAACAAAACAAAGCGCTTTTTTTTTCGGTTTGTGGTTTTATATGTTTTCCATCTTTTCGAAAGAAAATAGGTCTTTCAGTTGCCACCACCATCTCCGCTGCCACTGCTGGTGGAAATCGAGAAAAAGCCCCAGTCACACGGATCTCTAATTTATTTTTAGAAAATAGAGTGGCAAACAAGCAGGCGGCCCGCCTGATGGTAACACAAGAGGCCTTGCTGTTGCGTTGCCGACCGTTAAAAACTCTTCTCACACCAATCTTGAAGGACTACATTCTGTAGCACCGCGAAAAGACTTGTGAAGGGAGTTCGATTCACATTTTTAAGTTCCCGGTTGCCATCTTTCCATCTTTACCACCAGTAGTAGAATTCTCATTGAAAGTACTTAAGTCTATAATGTATATAAAATATCTTAGTCACTTTACCAAGAACCATTCTCAAGATTTCACTTAGCATTGAGTACTACAATTGCATCCGGATTGGGTTACTCATGCTTGCGCTTGCGCATGTTTGAGTAATGAGTAAGTTACTAAGTACGGACAACATGTGTGACAAATTAGAACCTTGTCTAAATAAATAAATACGCTACGGACTCTGGAATGCTCTACCACCAAGTTATGGTTTCATCACGATGTTCTCCTTCACATAGAGCTCAAGCTCATTGCATGATTGGAAACCATGACCTATCTAGACCACTGCCTATCTTCGGATCACGACCTACGTTATTATCTAGTGATATTGAAATTTACTTCAACTACTTCATAGGTCGTGGTTCAGTAGCCATCATTGCTTTAACTGCGGAACTTAAACATAAGAAACCAAGATAAGCAAAGATCACTCATTGGATATTAAGACTTACGTTTTACTCTCATCGTTATACTCTCTCTTTCTCGCTTTCTCTCTGAGAGAAGGCCAAAGTCCCAGCAGTGGGAACGTAATAGGCTCGTGATGACGATGATGAAGGCTTATGTTTTTATCACAAATTACTTAACTACTACTATAAAAGGCAGAATGTTAAAACCTCGCGGGCACTACGGACGGGCCGCACCGCAAAACACAGTGCATCTCAGTCGTTCTTTAATGTTTGAAAGAGATAATGCAACGCGTTGCAGCGAGACCCGTCCTTATGTTGGCGAACCTTTACTGTGGCAAAGTTCCTTCGCGTAGCGTGATGTTTGTAAGTTTTTCATCTCAGTACATATTTACATAACGTGGTAGTAACATAGTCGTAATGTTCAAACTGTTAGCATTGAAGTTGTTGAGTCATGATGAGTGGTCAAGAAGTTTTTGATTCATAAATCTGCGGTTAGGTGTTTATGAATGAAGACTAATAATAAATTAATACGATGAGTCTTTTATACTTTATACTAATAGTGTAAATATTTTAATATAAAGGTCGTGGTTTGGTAATCTTCGAAAGTGAATACTCTGATTTTGTAGAACATTTTACTGTATAACCCGTCCCAGCTTTAAACAGAAAGGTATAATAAAATGACATTCTGGAAAATCCGTTCACAGTTCCAGACCCCCAGACCCCTAGAAAAATTCGACCACATCGTCACTTAACATCATGTGACTTGTAGTCAAACGCTACCCTGCAAGGCGTATAAAAGAAAACATATAGTATACCAGCTGTTCTCTGCCGTTTCACCCGCGTGGGCTACAGTTTATCGCGATAAAAAGTATCCTATATCTTTCCTCAGGGTTAAAACTATCTACGTAACAAATTTCAATAAAATCGGTTCAGTAGTTTAGGCGTGGAAGCGAAACAGATAGACAGAGTTATTTTCGCATTTATAATATTAATAAATTAGGGAAGTAAGGATTATGGATAACTGCTGATATATATAAACTTTTTGTTCATATTTATTTGATTGAGAAATAAAATAAGAAGTGATTGAGATGAGTCAAGCATGTAGAGATGCGCGCGCGCCACCGAGCTTCGGTGTGGATTGCACCGGATGGGAAGCGGCGACGCGGCGCATGCCGATGTAATGTAGACTTACAAAATGTTGTAACTTAGACATGGCATCATGAAGTCAAATATTTGAGGGTTTAATCAATCATGTCAGAAACGGTGTAATACGAGTACATCAATGGTTTTTAATTTATTAAGTTAAAAATTCTACGGGATAATTAGACATTAGTATTTTTGAAGAATTGGGTTTTGCATGACATTAAAACAGTTAGAGGAGATATTATTTAAGAGAATAATAAAAAAAAACGGCGAGCCATGAAGCACATTCAAAAGTCATATTAATTATAGTTTTTAGTGTAAAGTTTATCAGTATCACTGTGTTTCGATTGAAGTACAATATGTCCAGTGAAATTAAATGACATAAAGAGATTTAACGTTAAAACGGTAACGAACTGAATTAATGGAATGAGCCAGCGTGACGCTTACCATTAGATGAGTGACTTGCTCGTTTCGTCATTTGAAAAGAAAGTAAAAAAGAGTAAAAGAAGCGTGCCAATAGGTCCGCGACATTAGGTACCACATATTCAGCTATCATATTTATCAGGCATAAGACAAAAAATTTTAATTACCCATGTTTAGCCCGGTAGGGTTACTGGTTTAGAATAATTAAAAAACAGAAGTGAACATCAATATTTTTCACGATTATTGCACGATAGTTGATAATTCCATAAATTAGTAATTTTTTTATTTTTTTTAAACATCAAAAACAAAATAAAAATCTTTTTCTGTCAATATCTACAGTTGCGTAGCTCTGCGCGACGACGACACGAAAAGTTTCATCCAAACATCTAGTAAAGTACAAGTCAAGTGTCTCCGTTACTAGAAATAGCCGAGTAGACTTAGTGGGGGGAGGGGGGGGGGGTCTCTTAAGGCCCTGCTATCCATACCCTCACCCCGCAGGGGGTACCTCATGTCAATCTGGGAGTAAACGAAAACGTTCAAAACGATCGCTAAAAAATAATTAGGGCAATATTTTCAAAAATAACTTCACGGCCTTCTGGTTATTGTTCTTTTTAATAGGTCGTGGTAGTAACAAGTTTTTGTTATTTACAAATCCGGAAAAAATGCTATTGTTTCTAAAAAACAGGGCACGGGGGCAACCTTTTTTTAAATACATGTGTATTGTGTAATTATACTAGCTGTTTCCCGCGGTTTTACCGGCGTGGGCTACAGTTTATCGCGATAAAAAGTAAGTAGACTATCTCTGTACCAAATTTCATTTAAATTGGTTTAGTTAGTAGTTTAGGCGTGAAAGCGTAACAGATAGACAAAGTAACTTTCGCATTTATAATATTAAATAGGGATTTTTCGTATATGGTCTTCTGAAGACCCTCTGCTATGTATTACGTAGATTAATATACATTTGTATTAGTTTTACTACTATCATAATTACAGAGAAAAATGGTTTTAATTAGCCCCAATTATCAGCTTAATTTCAGAGTCGTCCTCTTAAGAACTGGGGGGAAGGCTGAGGACAGGGGGAGCACGTTTCCGTCGCGGGAAGCACGTGGACTTGGCGGTTTTTTTGTCTCGTAGACGTTTGCAGGTTGAGTAATGTTATTACAGGAACTCATAGCGACATCCTTTTTAAATTACATGAGGTCTGCCACCATTACGTTTTGATAATGGTCGACTAATATGGTTATTTCTAGTGCCTTATGGAATTTAAGGCTGGTCATATACGGACAGCCTGAAGCGGTCAGTAATCGACTGCATAGTAGTGAACTACAGACTACTACGTACGTACATACACGAACCGGTCGAGCAGTTGCAGTAGTTCACTATGCAGTCGCAGCTTGAAGCAGTCGATCCTGACTGCTTGAAGCGGTCATTGTATGGCCAACCTAAGCTTTAAGATTTTTTAATCACATACAATACAACAATGATACCTCAGTGGTAGTGACGTCGGTTTGTGACCCGTAGGTCGTGGGTTTAAATTCTACGATGAGTTTGAGCTTTCGTAGAAGGAAAACTTCGTGATGAAACCAGGTGGTAGGCTCTAGTGCTCGCCTGGCTAGTTACCATCTCATCTTAAGAATGAGATACGAAAACTTCGTAGTTTATTTTAAACTCTATCAAATTTTGTAATGTATATCAGCTTGATGATAGTGGTGGCAGAACGGTTAGGCGTGCGACTTACAAGACGCCGACACCGAGTTCGAATCCTCTCGGCCCCGCACCTATGACTCAATAAGTTATGTGCGGATTTGCCATCGCTCAAAACGATGAAGGAAAACATCGTGAGGAAGCCGGCATGTCCAAGAACTACAACGTTCAAGGGCATGCGATATCTACCAACCCGCACTGGGCCAGCGTGGTAGATTACAGCCCATACTTTCTCTCTGAGAGAAGGCCAGAGTCCCAGCAGTGGGAACGTGAAAAGCTGATAATGATGATAGTGGTAGGCTAGGGTGTTCTCTGTTAGCCAAATTTAAAGCTAAATCTTGTTTTTGTACTAAGTTTTATTAAAAAACCACTGACGTCACGTCTAAGTTTACTAGAACTCAATTTAATTCCTCAACTGCGTTACATTGACCGCGTTATTTCAAATTTAAATTTACCAAAAATCATTTTTTCAACCTCACATTTATTACTAGACATTTATTCTGTTTACAACATTAATGTAAATTGACTATTTAACTCCGTTACATGGGATTACCGGTAGCTATACTCATCTCATCTATATACAAGTACGTATATTAAAATTAAAAAAAATATATGTCAGTTTGTACATTTTTAGTTTTCATTCGAACAGACAAATTGTATATATAGAATTATGTCGGTCTGTTTGTGACAGCCACTTTTCTCGTCACGTTGGCATTCCTTTGTATGCATATACTACATAATAAATGCATACTCAAAGTTTTGTAGCTGAAATACACGCAAAGTCGCGGGCTTATACTAGTGTCCAGTTGTCCACATATGAATTCACATGCTAAACCAATAAAATTACCTTAGTAATGGCTTTAAGCTCCATCGCACGAATAGTTTATGGCGCATCGACGATGCAAATTGGCTTATTCAATAACGACTTCTACAGTAACTGCATTTCCTATTCATTCCATAAATATATAATATGTAGGTGTACCTAATATGTATGTAGAAATGTAGAAGTTGAAATTGGTAACATATTGTAGAAATTTATTTTTTGTAAATGCAAATTACGACCTCGAAAATAAATCATCCAATTTTAAGATGGCTATTTTCTATTGTATCCAAGCTATAGTTGCATAATTAATGCAAAGCTTATGATGTTGTCAGCAGATATGGCTGTGAATTAATAGAGTTTCAGTTGACTCTAGAACGTATGTAAGTCAATGCTGGATTTACACATTTGGCGCCCCAAAGCACAATTTTTTTTGCCGCTTGATTTGACTTCTAAAATTAGATACACTGTTCACAATAAAATAAGTTCCTATTTGCCGCCCCCCTAATTTTGCCGCCCCCTACTTTTGCCGCCCCCCTAATTTTGCCGCCCCCTTTATTTTGCCGCCCTAAGCTTCAGCTTTTTCAGCTTCTATGGTAAATCCGGCACTGATGTAAGTAGATATACTCGTATAATGCATCTCGCACTGTGCCCGCATGGTAGATTACGGCTCATACTCTCTCTCTCTCTCTCTGAGACATGACCTGTGTCCTAGCAGTTGGAACGTAATAGGCTGATGATGAGACATAGATGAAAGATGATGGCTCAGTGCTAGCATATCCCAATTTCTAATCTTACTACGGACTCATTTCAGGATTCAAACTCAAAACCTACGCTACCACAGAGTCATTATCGCTTCAAAATGTACATTTTGCCTGGCTGTTTCTAAACAAAGTAAACGAAACGACAGTCGCTCTAAACCCGTTAGTTTTTATTCTAGAGCGATTCAGTTGGGCAACATACCATAGTAGATAATAATATATGTGTTGAATTCCGTAATGTTTTTAAATGCGAGAAATGTCCAGTGAGTATATAGGACCGCGGACACCGCGCATAATTCAACGGGATGAGGCAACCGTCGCCACCAAAATAATGTGCGCGAGTGTGGGTGGGATGCACTCGATGTTACACGAGTTACGGGGATGTGTGACGTGCGTGGAGGCGGTATCTTCATGTTCAACTGTCACAGCCAAAAATGTGATACAATACAACACCACCTGGCCGCCATTTACCAATCCAGGTGTAGCGTGGCACCTTCGCCTGCAACAGAACAATCAAAAAACGCCCAGTTAATCTGTATAGTATGGAGATAAAAATGTTTTAATTTATAAGCGATGCCCCACGGTTTCACCCGCATGGACCACAGTTTATCGTACCAAGTTTAATCATTTTTTTTTCACCCCAATTGTACTTCTTGTAATATCAGCTATCTGCCAGTGAAAGTCCCATCAAAATCCATCCAGCGGTTTTAAAGATTAATCGGAACAGAGCATACACATATACCAAAACGTATAAATTGATTTTTTATACGTAGAAAAGAATTGAGTAAAATTAACTGTCATTTTGACAATACACATTTAGAACTTTGGTTTTGTTTATTTTGATCCCAGTCTTACCTGATGGTAAGTGATTACGAGGTCGAAGCTACCTATTCACTCTCGAAACCTTGAAGCTTTTTGGCTTGTGAGCGATCTCACTTTTAGTCCACCTTGACCTCACCTGCCTAAGACCATGTTCATCTGAATCAAGACTTCAGTAATGTAATGACTCGGAATGAATGTAATATACAAAATACCACATCCATTCACAAGCCACCCTACACCTTCACACATCTACGCATTTTTTTATAATGTCTCAGTAAACTTTTATCTCTCCTCTACGATTATTCACGAGAACGTTGAGCGATATATTCACGCCTTACTCCAACCTCGGCTATTTCACCTACTGAATGCCGCCTAAACTGTGACCAGTCACACTTTAGACTTGTATTACTGTGATTTATTGAACTGTGCCTAGAATTAAAGATACTTTTGATACTGAATAGGAAGTATTGATTCTTTGTAAGTATCAATACTTAACGTCGCGATACCTGATGCCTAGTACCACACCCAGTACTTTAATGATCGTTAAGAGAATTGAGATATGACTAAAATGGATCGGTCCGCTCCTAGATTGCTATACCCTATTCGGGTCCATATGTTCGCTAATCCTAACCTCTAAGATCTCATGTATACTAACATATGAATGCAATAAATGATTGGAATTGAAATTGAAATTGAGATTTTACTTTTTTTCTGTTTCTGGAAGAAAACAGCTCTATATATGTCATCATCATCATGCCTTTTACGTTCCCACTGCTGGGACTCCGGCCTTCTCTTGGAGAGAGAGTATGGGCTGTAATCTACCACTCTGGCCCAGTGCGGGTTGGTATATATATATACGTAAAGGTAATATTTAACATTAATTAAATGCACTTAGACATGTCAAAGATGTCAAATTTTTACTCAATTACTATACAGTACATAGTGCTAATAAATGCTGTCATAAAATTATTATGTGCTATTATAATTATTAGTAAGTAATTCCTTCGTTCGATTTGAAAGAAAAGTCGTCTTTTTGACGCCAACTTCGACCACATCATCACTTAACATCAGATATTTCGTTTTCTAAATCGATTCATATGTCTTCAGTTTGAATCGATTCCAATGTTTTTTTTTTATAAAGATCCGCTGTTCCTTCCCTAGTCGTGGCGCCTACGTAGCGTCCAGTTCAAAGTAGTAGGATGGGTTTATTGGTGATTTGTCCCGTTATTGAAGTGGGTGATTGAATTAATATGGAGTAGGTTAGAAAATGTGGCTGAAACGGGAAATCAGATACGTTGTTCAATCTGATTCAAAGTTTCGATTAAAATAGATTTGGTACCTAATATTGTTATTCGATTATACCTGATGTTTAGGAAACAGTTTTTTTTTTAAGAATCAGTGGATGTTATGTAATGTAGTGTAGTGTAAATGTATATTGTAGTAAAATAAAATCAAATAGTGAATAAACCATTTTAAGTTTAACGGATCAATATGTACTTATTTTACATAGCTTTTGACATTCGGAAGATTTCTTAAGACTTGATATTTTATGTCGAGTACTTTTTTGTACACCTATTAAAAGCTTAAATGAATTTTATCCATTAAATCACCTCTAATCAAAACCGTTTAGATAGCGTAAGCTGATAAAGCAATCGTCAAATTTTTCTCCAACTCGTTTTACGAATATCATGATTTCTTACTGCAAACTCTGCTTGAACAGACTTAAACATAGCCTCTGATATTTATGGATAATGTAGCTTCCTTTTGGTCAAATAGTTATTAAAATCGATTTAATAGTTTAGAAGATTACCCCCTATATCCAAACAAACAAACCAACAAATAAATTTATATCAGAACTAGCTGTTCCCCGCGGTTTCACCCGCGTAGGCTACAGTTTATCGCGATAAAAAGTATCCTATGTCCTTCCTCAGGATTCAAACTATCTCCGTACCAAGTTTCATTTAAATCAGTTCAGTAGTTTAGGCGTGAAAGAGTAACAGACTGACAGACAGAGTTACTTTCGCATTTATAATAAGTAAGGGATTTGGTTTTGAAACTGAATATTTACCATTGTGTACTTTCGCTTGCAATAGTGCCGAAATATCAAGAACTCAAGCAAAAACCAAATATATGATAAATAAATATCCCGTTTCATAACCAAATTCTAATGTTAATTAAAAAAACTTATAAATACCTCACTGCAATATTAGTATAGAAGTAAAGAAGAAGCAATTACTTTTCAAGTTTAAATCTTCATCGCTTTCTTATTAACAATCCAACATTAAAACAAACTGTCCTGAGAGCCTACACTTGGCTTAATATATTTTTAACCAAGATAAACATCTCCCTACATCAAAACAATCTCGTAATGTCCGTTTTATTTCTGTGCCGGCTCTAATCTGTCCCTTGTGCACGTAATCACGGATCGGTATACCGATATAATGTACCTACTAGCTGAAATACTAGGTTAATTCTATTAATAGTATTTTTTTCGTTTCTGGCATCTGAAATACTAGGTTCATTCTATTAAAAGTGTTTTTTTCGTTTCTGGCATCTGAAATACTAGATTCATTCTATTAAAAGAATTTTTTTTCGTTTCTGGCATCTGAAATACTAGGTTCTTTTTACATATTAAAAGTATTTTTTCGTTTCTGGCATCTGAAATACTAGGTTCATGCTACATATTAAAAGTTTTTTTTTTTTCGTTTCTGGCATTTGTGCAAATGATCTTAGATACTAAAGTCTTTTTTCTGTTACTAAGTGACGAGACGAGCAAGTCACTCATGAGATCATCATCAGCCGGGAGAAGTTCACTGCTGAACTTAGGCCTTCCCTTTTGAACGTCAACATAAACGGCTTCAAGCCATTTCCATCCATCGGCTCCCTGCGACTCTTACAATGGGTCCACCTAGAGAGGCCTACTTACAGAACGTCTTCCGGTTCGTGGTCGCCACTCGAGAACCTTTCTTTCCCACCGGTTGCCGGTTCGTCGAGCGATGTGGCCTGCCCATTGCCACTTCAACTTGAAAAAAATATTTTGTTCGCCTACCAGTTTTTCGTCTGGCTAGTGACCAATATTTGCACAGAAGTGCTTGGCGGCTGATTAACTGCCAATGATGTGGTAAGTACTTCCCCAGGCGGACTCTGCCAAGAGCCCTACCACTACTAAAAAGCAGATGTTTATTACGAAGGTACCTCACTACATGTTCCGATTTCTCGTAATATCTCGCGTCACAAATCACATGGGACCAAGGTGGTCCCCCCACGTGCGCGCACGCAGCTCGAATAAAAATGTGACAAATAAATGTAAATTACAAGAAGTGTGCGCGATTCACGTATTTTTAGAGCGTGTACTCAAGACGTTTGTAATGAAACACTTTAGACACAAATAGATTAAAAGTGTTGTTGCGTCTGGAGATACGGTTAGGAGATTGGACTTAGTAGGTACAGTCAACGACAAAAGTCGCTAAAATTAACAGATTTTCCGATCACCTTCATCGTCTTAAACATCAACCTTTGACTGCATCATCACTTAACATCAGTTGTGTTGTGTTGTGGTCAAACACTACCTTGTTAGTTGTAAGAAAAACCCAAACATTACTGATGAAAAAAATATTTGAAAAATCGTTTATGACCAGCTACTTATGTCGCTGACTGTACATAGCTATAGAAATAAACTCGTAACAGAATTCAAAAAAGGAGGAGGTTGTAGCATAGTAAAGGAGTAGTAGTTCAGCTTCATATAAATCGGCCGTCGCCGGTTTGAATGTGTGCGTGAGTAGCGGCACCGTGTACGCACGCACTTTTCACGCACACAATCACATACTCGAAAGGAGGCGGCCGGGGCCGCGGCCATACACTCAGTACGGAACTACGGAACACGCCGCCTATGCGTCACCTCAAGAGTAGGCAATTAACTCGTTGAGCGGCCTTAGCTAACCTACTGTTCTTTATATACTGTGGTTGTAGTATGTTCGATTGTATGTATTTATTTGTGTAGGTATGTTAACAGATTTCACCGTCAGATTTTGAAATTTACTTTTTATTGGTTACGGTATAGTACTGACTCTCCAGGTGATCCTATAACTAATGAAGATTATGACAATACAGGAGAACTCTTCGAAATCAATTATTGCCACCGTCTTCCGAAACAACAGAAACAAAATTCAAAAGTTATTTAATTTAATACGATACATTGTGGTCACTTTAAAACGTCAAACTTAAAACTAGCTACGCCTGTTCCAACCTCCTTACGCCCGCAAAAGAACACGCAAGAATTTTTTTAGGCAGGTAATTTGCAGGTAATTTTTTTGGCGCGATCACATTGTCAATTTTATTCTTATTACTAATTGATTGAATTGGAGCAAGTTCACTAAAACCCAAGCTTTTTTGTCATATAATTGATGATTAAACGAACTTACCAAGTGAAGTTCTATCATAATTATACGAAGCACCTCGTCCGAAGAGATAAGTACCCTGGAATAAATATATTATTCACACATTGTAGTACCGCATAGGTGCCACCGCTCATGCACTATAGTTGAAAGTAGTAGAATAAAAAAGGAGCACTACTTTTGTATATGGCCACCCCGCTGCCCCCGGTCAGCTATCTTGGCCGTCGTTTAGTTTAGAGCAACAGTTTAATGTGATATTTGGGGGTTGGGAGGGTGATAGGTACTTATCTCTTCGGACGAGGTGCTTCGTATAATTGTGATAGAACTTCACTTGGTAAGTTCGTTTAATCATCAATTATACAATTGTACCTCGTCCTCGAGATAAGTACCCTGGAATAATATCCAAAACAAAGTACACTTCCGAATAAATAAAAAATCATAAAAATCGGCCCAACCGCTCTTGAGTTATAAATGGTGTAACTAACCCGACTTTGTTTTATTTGGAAGATAACAAAAAAGTCTTCTCACAGATCCTGATATAAACGACCTAAATTACCGCCGGTCAATATTCTAATCCAGTGGTTCCCAATTAGTTTTTGCTGCGTACCACTTCAAAAAAAACCTCATACCTGCGTACCCCTTATTGTAGCAATCACACTAATATTATAAATGCGAAAGTTTGTGAGTGTGTGTATTTGTTGGTTACTTCTTCACGCTCAAACGCCTGGACCAATTTTGATGAAATTTGGTATACAGGTAGTAGACACCCTGGATTAACAGGTAGGCTACTTAAACCGCGGGGCTCAGCTAGTAAAATGATATTTTGGACATGGTTCTTGTTTTTACTGATAGCCGCACGTACCCCTTGATGCGTAGGACGTGGGTTCGAATCCTACAATGAGCTTGAGCTTTCGGTGAAGGAAAACATCGTGATGAAACCATAGCTTGGTGGTAGGGTATTTTCTAGTACTCGCCTGGCTAGCTACCACCCTCTTGTTAAGAATCTGTCGCCAAGCACCTATCGGTGTGTTCCGGCAGCCTCACTTGAGAGCCAGTTCCCAGTCCAGGTATAGCGAGGCGCCATCTTCGACCACATCGTCACTTCACATCAGGTGACTTGTGGTCAAACGCTACCCTGTAAATAGTAAAAAAAAAAATGCAACTTCACGTACCCCTGGGGGTACGCGTACCACTAATTGGGAAACACTGTTCTAATCAATCCACTAACAGTACATCTCCAATCACTCTGCACAATACATCAATCGTATTGATTTTATAGTCGCCTTGATTGGGTAATGGATTTTGCAATACACACGATTTGCTCCGCTCAAGTGTTAGCCGTGATTAGTTCGCGCAATTAGACGAGTGTAAAAAGTTATAGGAAACGAAGGCTTTTGCGTTTTTCTTTGTTTTTGAGCAGTTTTTAAGGTGCCTCTCAAAATGTACCTATACTTTTAAAAAGTAATCGATCCTGATCGTTTATCCGCGGTTTTTCGATCCTGATCGTTTATCCGCGGTTTTGGACCGATATGTTATGTATATATGTCATTTTAGTCATCATTATCAGCCTTCCACGTTCCCACTGCTGGAACTCTGGCCTTCTCTCAGAGAGAGAGTATGGGCTATAATCTACCACGCTGGCCCAGTGCGGGTTGGTAGATGTCACATGCCCTTGAAAATGTTGCAGTTCTTGGGCATGCCGGTTTCCTGACGATGTTTTCCTTCACCGTTTTGAGCGATAGCAAATCCGCACATAACTTATTAAGTCATAGGTACGAGGCCGAGAGGATTCGAACTCATTCATTCATTTTAGTACATAGTAGGTAACTAGCTGTTTCTGTTTGTGCGGTTTTGTGTGTGTCAGTAATAAATGTACATAATAATATTTTCAAATCAAATCAAATGGTTTATTTGCTGGAATACATAATAATTATTATTACAATAGGTCTTAAAAATATACGCAGGCCAATGTATTCAGCCTGCAAGCAGGCGTGCAAATGTCATAAATCATAATACAATTAAAAAAACATAAAATTAGAAAAACATATCAAGTAACAAAACAAATCAAAATTAAATAAATCAAAAATTATTAATAATTACAAATATTACATAATTATGTATATAGATTATTTAAAATTAATATATTCGTCTATTGTATAAAAACACCTGTCCACTAACTATTTACATTCATTCTTTTCATTCTCTCTTTTCTTTTCATTTCATTTGCGTCTGTCATTTCATACAAATATGTCACTTAATCATCATCATCATCAGCCAAAAGAAGTCCACTGCTGAACATAGGCCTCCCCCTTTGAACGCCACCATGAACGGCCATTAGCCATTTGCATCCTTCTAAACATGTTCCTTTGTTATAAAAAGTTGATATCTGCTTTGAAAGCCTTAAAAAGATATGTGATATGTGTGTATTAAAATTTCTAGCTTTTCCACTAGAAAAATATGTCAAGACTCCTGACATAATTTCTGAGGAGAGATTGAGTAAGCTAAAAATTAAACGACACATGTTCAACGCGATCCATTCATTCTACATTTGCCAACTCTCGGAATATTTATGTAGAAATTACCAATGTTATTTGTCATTTGCGGAATTTTCCAAATTTGTTATTCAGCGTTTGTGTTTCTAGATACTGAAAAAGACATATTTGATTATAGTTTTTATTATAATCTTACAGGATAAAGTATAAGCACAAATGACTTGACTTAATTTCCTCAAAGTACCTACTTCTCTCTGACCCTGTCTATCTGTTACGCTTTCACGCCTAAACTACTGAACTGATTTAAATAATATTTGGTACAAAGATAGTTTGAACCCTGAGGAAGGACATAGGATACTTTTTATTGCGATAAACTGTAGCCCACGCGGGTGAAACCGCGGGGAACAGCTAGTTATTTATTTATTGCACAAGGTACCTACACAAGTAAGTTATTTAAAAACTTTATGGTAAGAGTTCAATTACCTACTTTATGGTTTGAATACAAGCTGAAAAGGCATTACTGATATTACATATACATACATACATACATACAGCTTCAAACTAAAAATAATTATATCATAACAAAGAAATAAAAAACAAATAAACCTAAACTAATAACTAAAATACATTATTAAAAGAAGTCCCTTTAGGCAAGGTACCGAAGATACTGGCAGCGTTCCCCCTTAGGATGGCTAGACTAATTCTTTGTCCATACATACATACATATTTATTATTTTTGTTTTTGATTTTTACTTTGCAAAAGTAAAAATCAAAAACAAGTATGATCGGACTTTTTTGGCGGCAATCGAATTGCCAGCGTGAAAATTTTGTTTTGATTTCCAAAACTTGTGTTTCTTCGAGTGATAATGTGTAATATTGGTGGATTATTAACCATTATGTGTTCGTTAATGTGTACGAGTGTGGGAAATTGAAATAAAGTTGTGAAAGTGACTATTCGACTTGCTCCAAAAAAGTCCGTGTAAAGTTTAAGTAAAGCGCCACTACTTTACTTAAACACTATCCTCATCCCTTCATCTCATCATCATCATCATCATCATTTAAACTTGATTCAACTCTCTGAGTTTGAAATATTTTATACTTGACACTGGCAAATACACCAAACGTGTGACGCCATAACAAAAAAAAAAAAGTATGATTGAAAAATTCGTTTCTAGAACACTCGAACGCGCAGAACAGTGCTGTAGATTCAAAAATGGTTAATATAAATTTTCCACGAATCTGCGAACAAAAAATTTAATACCAGATAATTTATTTAGTTTTCGTGTATCACTCAGAGCACCAGACATACTGTATTAATAGTTCGTACACAATAAAAATCGAGTAACAGACCCGTTACCGTTACAAATAACATATTTTATTACAATCCTTGTTTATATGATAGTTTTATTGAACCTAAACTCAATGTTAATTGCTGGTGCATGGATGGATGTTCAAATTATTTTTAGATCTAGACATTAACACCGATTTTGTAGTTATTGTTTTATTGTTGCTCTCAAATTGCTATAATAAAGTACTTATTGCAAATCAAGTCATCATCATCATTATCAGCCATTCACGTTCCCACTGCTGGGACTCTGGCCTTCTCTCAGAGAGAGAGTATGGGCTGTAATCTACCACGCTGGCCCAGTGCGGGTTGGTAGATGTCGCATGCCCTTGAATGATGCGGTTCTTGGGCATGCCGGTTTCCTCACGATGTTTTCCTTCACCGTTTTGAGCGATGGCAAATCCGCACATAACTTATTGAGTCATAGGTGCGGGGCCGAGAGGATTCGAACTCGGTGTCGGCGTCTTGTAAGTCGCACGCCTAACCGTTCGGCCACCATCGCTCGCGCAAATCAAGTAATTGTTAATTATTAGTACTGTGATGCGATAACGATTATTTTGTGTCCTGTGTTTTTTGTTGGCCATGGATATAAAAATATTTTAGTGTGTGTGTTTTAGTGTGTGTTTTTTGTATTTTTGTGTGTGTGTGTGTGTGTGTAATATTTTAGTATTTTTGTGTGTGTGTTTTGTGTGTGTGTGTGTGTGTGTGTGTGTGTGTGTGTGTGTGTGTTTTTAGTGTGTGTGTTGTGTGTGTGTTTTTGTGTGTGTTTGTGTTTGTTTTTGTGTGTGTGTGTGTGTGTTAATGTTCTTGTCACTTGATTTCTGCCTCTTCTTCCACATATAATTGAAGTACATCTAATATATAACTTCCAATTATTAACCATTTAATAATATGAAAACCTCTTCCGTTTTTCGTTGGTTAAAAATGCGTAGGTGATCATCTCTCTGTCCCTCTAGCTTTTAACTTTTCACGCCTTAGATTTGCTTTGGAAATAGTTGAAACCTGCGGTTTAACTATTGCATAGGATACTTTTTTTAACGAGATAAGCTGTAGTACACGCGGGGAAACCGCAGGGCACAGCTAGTTCTTCTAGCTAAGTTCATTCAAAATTACTGTACCACTAAGCTACGGTTTCATCACAATTTTGCTTTCCATATAACCGAAAAATCAAGCTCATTGCAAAATTCTAACGCGACCTCCATGTCGCAAGTCGCGTTAAATTTCGAAATGAAAACATAATTATTACTTCCGACATAAAGGCTTCTACACTTTTCCTAATGGCGACCAATAAATTCCTATTGCAAGCGTGAAAGTAAACTTCACGCAGTGCCCCATCGCTCTACGACGCCCCTCGAGTTAAAACTAGGAGTACAGTCAACGAGAAAAGTCACTGAACAATCACACATTTTCCAATTACCGTCATCAAAAACAAAAGAAGCAATATGTTAAATGAGCTCCCCCCACAGGTCTTTCCGCTGTCCTACAGATTGCAATCCTTCAAGATAGGTGTGTTAAGAGTTCTTAAAGGTCGGCAACGCATCGGCAACTCCCCTGGTATTGGCCGACTGCTTGTTTGCAAATCTATCACATAAAAAAAACATCTTATACACCAACCTTTCACCACATCATCACTTAAAATCACATGTGTAATATTGTGGTCAAAGCGCTACCGTGTAAAATGTAAAAAAATACAATCAGTACTGATGTACCGATGGGGAAGAAAGGTTCTCGAGTGGCGACCACGAACCGGAAGACGTTCTGTAGGTAGGCCCCCCACTAGGTGGTCCGATGACATTTTACGAGTCGCAGGAAGCCGATGGATACTAATAGCTAATAGCCGTTCATGGTGGCGTTCAAGGGGGAGGCCTATGTACAGCAGTGGACTCCTTTCGGCTGATGATGATGAATACTGATGTGAGAGAAAGAGAGAGAGAAAACTGTTTTTTTTTTGGAAAATCGAGTATGTTTATCTACTTTTGTCGCTGACTAGACATACGTGGAAAAGCCGCGTCATTTCCAACGAACTACCAATATGCGGTCGGTAAGTAGTGGTGGAAGTCATAAACATTAATGAAAAATCCCTGGTAATTTCGACACTTGCACGTGCGTCGAGGGCCGCCGCCGCGACGTCGGCGCCTCGCGTGCTGCCCCTTAATTGCCCAACTCGGTACCACTGTTTTACGCGTCACGAGTTTAGGTGGTGATAACTACTTGCTTGTGTCTGCTCCAGTTTGTTTGGGAGCTAGTTGTTGGGCCAGTTCCTCTTCTGAGATTAATAGAACTAAGTTAGAACAAAAAAAAATTAAAATGTTGAGTTTGGAAGAGGTTTGGTATGTAGTGGACGAAGGATAGCCGTTCATGGTGGTGTTCAAGTGGGATTATGATGGACAAAAGAGTAGACATCGAAAGGTGGTCTGGTAGAAATCGCTCTAAGCGATATGACTGCCCGTTATAATATTATTTTGCTAAACGTTTACACGTAATGATTTTCCGCGATTATCTATTATTTTCTCATACTCCTTATTTGTTTTCTTATACTCTTATTTTCGTATTAATTGTAGTTTTTTTTAATTAAGATAATTGGTGTAATACCAGTTTAAAGCACTAGAATCGGGTGACTATAGTTTGTCAGTTAAATGTCGAATCATCTTTTGAAGCGACGATGACTCAGTGGTAATGACGTCGACTTGCAACCCGTACCTATACGTTACTAGTTCGAAATAACGCCTCTACGTTAGTTACCTACACCTACGTCTTTAATCCGTAGAAACGTTACTCCTTGTTATAAACAAGAGATTACCACACTCTCAAAATAAACAGCCGAGGGCAACGAGTCGCGAACACTTAAATCATTATGTAGGTAATACGCGCTAAATCATCTGAGTTGTAACCACATTTTAATTTCCATCTCGCTTGATTTATAACGCGCGTGGATTTATTAAATTGCTATATGCAATGTTGTTGCTCATAATCTTGACATAATGCCATCGTTGTTATCTTTTCAATCTAGTTGTGGCCTGGCGATGCGCCTACAGTTTTACTCTTCTTCCTCTTTGCCACATTTTGTTGAAAAGTATGGTTTTCATATTAAACAACGTTAAAAAAGCGCCAATGGCCTGTCTAATTCAAATTTCAATGTTCAATATTATATATTGCATTCATTTGTAAGTATGACAGATATGGACTTAAATAGGGTATAGCAATGTAGAAGTGGACCGATCTATTCCAGTCATTTTCTGAAGCTGTCATTCGTCTTTTCAGTGACGATAGCGCAGTGGTAGTGACGCCAGCTTGCAATCCGTAGGTCGTGGATTTGAGCTTGAGCATAAGCTCATCATAAGATGAAGGAAAACATCGTAACGAAACCTTAACTAGGTGGTAAAGCATTTTCAAGTCTTGCTAGGTCGCTAGCTAGAGCCTTCAAAGAAGGAAAACATCGTGTTGATAGCCACCCTCTAATTAAGAATCTGTCGCACTAATCGGTGTGTTCCGGCAGCCTCATTTGAGAGCCACTTCCCAATTTAAGTGCAACGTAGCGCCACCTTCGACCACATCATCACACTTGTGGTCAAGCGCTAACTAGAAGTAAAAATAATATAGCATAGAGGTGGTTAGGCATTTTCCAGTGTTTGTCTAGCTAGCTATCCATGTAACGAATTGACGGTGTATTTCAGCCTCACTTGAGAGTTTGAGAGTCAATGAGTGAGCCACTGTTGACTGCTAGTAGTGATAGTGAGGCTGCCGGTTGCTTGGCGACAGATTTAGTTAGCCAAGCGACCACTAGAAAATGTTCTAGCAACCTTGTGAAATCAGATGTTTTAAGTCACTGGAGCAAGTCGCTCGCTCATGCGAACTTGCCTTCCAAAGTGCGTGCTGCCCATGCTCACATGACTAAGTTGGTTACGAAATTTGGGAATTGTGTGAAATAGATACGAGTCTCACCTCCCGCCTGGCGTTGTATACCATTGCAAATGGACTAATAAACTTGAAGATATTACTGTCTTTTTATTGCTTACCTAGCGTTTTTGGTACGCTCAAGGCTTTTGTTATGAATTGGTTTTGAACTGCTCGCTACAGTCGATTTTGTTTATTTATTTCTATGTAATAAAATGTAGCGCCTATAGACTTTTTATATTCTTATGAGATATCAAAGACTGAAATTTTGCATCTGTGACGATGTCGCGCCTTCGACTACATCGGCACTTAATATCAGGTGAATTCTCATATGCAAAAAAAAAACGTATCTTTTAGATTTTTTATTTATTATTTTTTTCTGTAGCCTAGAACAGTTCATAAGGAAGACTTAATGCTTTCTCTCAGAAAGAGAGTATGGGCCATTACATACCATGCGGGCCCAGTGAGAGTTGATAACAATGACATGATGATCCTTCTTTTTCATCGATTTTTTGACATAGCGATGAAATTAGGCCTAATTCTTGTGTATTGTGGATATTCTGATGATGGAATCTAATTTAGAATATAGTCTTTAAATAAATGCAGGTGTTGATATCAAATACCGAAGAACCAATAAACCATAAAGCTCGTCGTAAAATTAGTAGCCATAAATATAAACGATCTACAGATATTATGCGCGTATCAAATGATGCGTCTTACGCACGGTACGGAAAACCGCGTAGGTAACAATCAAAATAGCAGCTAGTTTGATAATGTTATTTTGAATTGTGGACTTGATTTGCTTGAAATTTGTTTGCTCGTAATAGCAGCGTAACTTCGCTCGCTACAATTTTATTATCTTTGCTATTTCAATTTCAACAAGCGTTGAAGCGCGCCTTGAACGCGAACGAAGGCTTTCACTGGCTTTTGACTTGTTCGCGTTCGCTCGGCAGCCTTCTCCTGCTTTCATTCGGTTACTGCGCACCCAGCTTTAATACCCAATCGTATCAGAAACGCAGAAACATTCGGCGTCGCTGATGGCAACAATTATTCAGAGGAAATAACTTTGCGGGGTACGGTCGCCCTTCGTTGCGTGCCGCACCGTCTTCACGCGATCCGCACAACTTATACTAGGACCATTAACATCCCTTACTGTCTTCGCGAGGTACGAACAGCACCACTAACGAAAGTGGTAATGTACGACGCCAGCGGCGATAAATCCACTTTTTTCAGATAGTTTTGACAGCAAGACAGGTGTTAAATTTATATCAGTTGGAAGGAAGTTTTAGCGTGTTTATGACTGTAACGACCCGATTGTATCTGCGGTAAGTAGTGCTGAAGCGCCGCGGTGGCGTTCCGTGAAGCCTTATGGTGTACAAATGATATTTTTATGAAAATTCAACGATTTTTCACAGCCGAAGTGGCGGCGGGCGATGTAGATAACTGTTACTTTTGATACTGCATTGGGCTTTTGCTTGAAAAGTTAGCTATTTAAAAACAGAAATACATGCACAAACTGGGTCAACACTGGTGGAGCAATAGTCCATATTGTCTTAGTGAGAATGCCAGTCTTAGTAGAAGGAACGCTTTATGATCAATGACAGAATTAAGAGTATAAAGCGAACTATGACTATTGAACTTTGATTACATATCATTGAAGCTAATAGCTCAATGGTAGTGACATCATCATCTGCAATGAGCTTGAGCTTTCGGTGAAGGAAAAACAACTTGAGGAAATCATAGCATGGTGGTTGGGTTTTTTCTAGGGCTCGCCTTCATGGCTGGCTACCACCTGTCACAAGCACCTATCCTTCTAAGCCAGTTCCTAATCCAGTAGCGCCACTTTTGACCAAATCATTGGTAAACATCAGGCGACTTGTAATCAAACGTCACGCTATGTATGATGTAAAAAAAGTTTGATGGAAAGCCTTCAAAGTTTCTCATTTCAACTGAAATTCTTAACAAATGTATTCATATTAATATATCCATCTAATCCTTGCTCTCAGAGGCCATTAGTCCGATCTCGCGTAAAGAAAACTCCGTAATACGGAAACGCACGCCACGTCCCGTTTCCAAAAACGCACTACAAACTACATTTAAACCTCTCGAGGTGAACGCTCTCTCATTAAAGGGCCGCTAGATTTAACTATCCGGCGGCAACCATCGCCCGCTCTCCTCCCTTGTACTTCTGAAGACGTGATGCGAAGGAGCAACGTATGCGTGCGCGTGTCACATTACGTCCGGAGCGCGGCCCTTATTTTTATTTTGTCAAATTGTAAGCTGAAATAAAACGGGAGTGTGTAATAAAAATACCATTGGTACTGTTATTGCAGTGGGACGGAAATAGAGGTGTCGCGCGCCCTCGTGCGAAGGGAAACGATGCTGACTCACTTGCCGGGTTCTATGCCGGGTAGAATCTGTAATGCTAGTGTGAACGGTATAAATAGAGATATTGATCGTAAGTGGATCCGTTGCGGTGGATCGTAATCGCGTAAATGTTTCGACACGTGGACACGGCGGATGTCAAAAGCAGGGTTAAGAATAGACCGGTGGATGTAGAGGTATCTGTAAAAGGCCCTGTGGTTGTACGTTCTAGGTGTAGTGTATTGTAGGAGTTCGATGAGATAATATTTGTAGGTAAACAAACAATAACGTCGGCAACTCCTTCGAAGGTCAAAATCCTAAGTGAAATCCAAGATTTGTGGATATAAAATGAAACTGTCAACTCCTACTATCTATTTGACAAAAAAGTTTGCGGCTGTAGAAAATTTGCTCTAATTCAATCAGCTCAGATAAGAGAGAAAAAAATGTAAATAGAAGATTTATACTAAACGGTCACCCATCCAAGTAATGGCCGCTCTGAGTGTAGTTTTTAACCTGGTTCAAATGTTTTGCAACGAGCCCGGTTGAAGAAATCTTGACCAATTCCTTCCTCAATGTGGATATGCTGACATGAATGATGTACTTCAAAGGCTTCTTCAATACCAACTTTTCCATCCGTAGAAAAACTATGAAAACAAAGTGATTGTTGTTGGCTAATCCGAATCAATAAACAAGCAATAACCCCAGTTCTCACATTCTCATTAGAGCAGCGAGTGGCACTCGGTGCCGCCCGCCCACGCGCGCCCCCGCCCACCGCGCGCTCTGCGCCGCGCGGGAAACCATTTCCACCGGGCGAAAGTTGCGCGTACGCAGCAGGAGACGAAAATTGCTGATCATTATTACTCATAATGTTGATTTTGAAAGTTTTTAATGATAAAGGTTTTGATGATAAATTTAATCTTTTCGAATTTATACTTTTAGTTTGACATTATCTTAAATTAGGCATGTAGGATGGAATTTAATGTTAATGTATGCAACGTCGATGTTAGTTAACGTTTGACCTGTTGTTTATATTTCACTAGCTGTTCTCCGCGGTTTCACCCGCGTAGGCTACATTTTATCGCGATAAAAAGTATCCTATGTCCTTCCTCAGGGTTCAAACTATCTCTGCACAAAATTTTATTGAAATCGGCTCAGTAGTTTTTGCGTGAAAGAGTAACAAACATCCATATTAGTAAGATAGGATTTTTTAGTATGCAGTTTTGTGTCTTTTTAACAATATTATCCGATTCTATAGTTGAGATTCTGTCAGGATTTTATGCGGTGTTGTCTAACCGCGGGTTCCAATAACCGATAGATCAAAAAAAAAATTAGTTCAGTCAAATCTAGCACAAAGTAGGTACTTACATAGCTGGGGACGACAGTGTTTATTTCTGCCGACGGGAAATCCCAGACGGCTACAGTAACGCATAGTTTTACAACCAACCAAGATCTTATTAGTGAATCTTGATATAAAACATCGGACTATTTAGATGTCAAAAAAAGCTTGGGATTTTAGTGAACTTGCTCCGATTCCATCAATTAGTAATAAGAAAAAAAATATCAAAGAAATCGCGCCAAAAAATAACCTGCCGGGCGTTTCTTGCTTGTTCTTTTGCCGGCGTAAGGAATAGGCGTAGCTAGTTTTAAGTTTGACGTTCACAATGTATCCTATTGAATAAAAACAATTGCATTATTTACAACAATATCACAGATAGGATTAAAGTATCTAATTCTAACGAACCGCGACACCATTCACAATTAGGTAGGTAGGTACATCTACCACTCAGACAGACAAGTCCTTCCTTTTGCTGCGTATAATTATTGCGTTGGAAATAGCCCGATGTCGTTCACCCGGCGACATATTTGGTTAACTCGACGATTGCAGCTCGCACGTCTTGCGTTTGATATGAGACCGCTGTTCATAGCATAGCTTAGCTGCGGCCCCTGGTGACACTCATGAACTGTTGAAGAGATTTAACATTTCTAATAGTATGTATCGAGATCTGTGGAAAGAAAAGCTGCTTGTGGGGTCTGGTCTGCTTTGGTTGTGATCCCGCAACTCATTAATATTCATGTTCCTATATCCCAATGTGTACAACCAAACAAGAGAAATCTTATTAGTAAAGCTAATTAAAAAATATCGGACCAAAAAAAGCAAAACAAAAAAACAACAAAAACAAAAAAAGTTTAGGATTTTAGTGAACTTGCTCCAATTCAATCAATTAGTAATATGAATAAAATTGTCAATGTGATCGCGCCAAAAAAATTACCTGCCGGGCGTTTCTTGCCTGTTCTTTTGCCGGCGTAAGGAGGTTGGAACAGGCGTAGCTAGTTTTAAGTTTGACGTTTTAAAGTGATCACAATGTATCCTATTGAATAAATAAAAAATGACTATTGAAATGCGGGAGATCTTTGCCCAGCTGTGGAACAGTAAAGGTTAAAAAAATGGTATGTTAGGATGATGAGCGCAGTTCTTTGCCGCGCAACACGTCTCCCCGTCTTCCACTAGTAAGACCAAAGCGCTATAACATAGAAATAAAATTAATAAAACAAATAAAGGTCAGTTATAATCATAAACTCAAGCGGTAATAATCCTCGAGTAATATATCAACGCAGTCATTTCACTACAATCCACCAGCGGGCGCCACCGGGCAGCGCGCCAGAATTGTACTACAAAATCTTCTATGTATATAAAAATCAATGTTTGTATGTGTGTATGTTCCATATAGACTCAAACCGGCTGCACCCATTTTGTCCTGTGAAGTTTGGTAGCCATCGGAAAAATAATCATTTTTTTTTTGTTTTTGGCCAATTTTGTGTCATAGTTTCCCCTTCGTTGTTTTTTTTACTTTTTAACAACTACCAGCAGTACGATTCTAATTCACTCGGAAACTCTTCCGACCAGGGATTCGGAAATAATTACGCGAATTTTTTATAGACGCGATTCACTAAGAATTTGTAAGCTGATACTTAATTTAACAAACCAGCTGTTCGATCACGGAAAAGTTTCCGCCACTATTTGCTCTCGGAAAACGTTTCCGTGAAGCGAAAGTGACGTCGAATCGACACGGAAACTTTCCGAGTGAATTTGAATCGCACTACAGAACGCCCACCTTCCACCAGAAGTCATCTGGCTATGGATAAAATTATTGCTACCCGTATATACGAAGCCGGGACGAACGAGTGTGTCTATTTGTTTGTTTATAATATAATCACGTCTAAACTGTTAAGCCGATCTTAATTAAATTTGGTATGGAGATAGTTCGAACCTTAGAAAAGGATAAAATTTATTCCACGCGTCGGAAACCGGGGCAAACAGCTAGTACTAAATAAACTTACTTAAAAGTTCTCTCCAATCGTACTGAAAAGATTTAATTTGACGTTATTTGTTGCGCAAATAACATTTTTGTAGGCACCTCTAGGACAGGTCCACCATCCCAAGAGTTTGTTTGTAATCTGGCGCGCGGCCAGAATATATAAAAGAATCATAACTATTTAATAATGTTTCATTCATTGATGGCTCTTGATGGATGCGTTTGTCTCTTAAAATTATGTTTATAAGCGTAAACCTCGTTTCGGACTTCATTAACAGCTCCTTAGCTCAAAGCTAAGGAAGGCGAAGGAGTGGAACACCTTACCAGCGTCTTTGTTTCCCGATAAGTATAACTTGGGAGCCTTCAAGTCAAGAGTGAATAGGTATCTTCTAGGCAAGCATGCTCCATCTTCGGCCTCGTCATCACTCACCATCAGGTGAGCCTGGGGTCAAATGCTTGCCTATCTCTTATAAAAAAAAAAAAAAACTTACTAGTTGCACGCTGTGGTTCTACCCGCGTTGACTACGGTTTAACGCAATAAAAAGTATCCTAGGGTACTTAATAACTACATATTTAAATGTAAACAAGATCAGATCAGCTGTTTAGGCGTGGCAGAGTTAAACTTCACATTCAACAGATTTTTTTCGTGTGCCTATTCTGCTATTCGGTGCGGAGACAAATCCAAAAAAGTCAAGATCATAAAAACATACCTAAAAATTAAGGGCGAAGAATAAGCAACTAATTGTCTTCACGCCAACTTTACAACATTTACTTAATTTTCCTTCCTAAAACTCTTTATTAGAGGACACTTTTTCAATGCTTTTATTTGCATACAATTTCTGGTAACAAGTACCGCCATCTAAACATTTTCAACTTGTTGGAACTAAAGCTTTGTACAGCGCCACCTAGTTACCGAGTCGTGAACGAATACAACGAACGTAGTCAACGAGAACCCATACACTGACGCTATGACATTACGAAAATGGAAAGATAGAACCATGCCATTTTCGTTCGCAGTAGCACCAATAGATGGCGCTTATAAGCATAATTAGAAATAGTGCGGAGCTTTTTTTTGGCGGCAATCGAATTGTCAACGTGAAAATTTTGTTTTTATTTTCAAAACTTGTGTTTCTTCGAGTGATGATGTGTAATATTGGTGGATTATTAACCATTATGTGTTTGTTAATGTGTACGAGTTTGGGAAATTGAAATAAAAAAGCTTAAGTAAAGCCCCACTACTTTACTTAGACACTAACCTCATCCCTTCATCTCATCATCATCATCATCATTTTATCGTAAAGACTTGATTCAGCTCTCTGAGTTTGAAATGTTTTATACTTGACGCTGGCAAATACACTAATCGTGTGACGCCATAATAAAAAAAAAAAAAAATGTGCGGTGACGTTTGTTGCATTTTCGCTCTCCCAAAAAGTTAATAATTATCCAATTAGCTTAATTTTTTTCTGGTAGCAAACAATTTTTGTTCCTATGTAGAAATATTTTGAAGACTGATCAGTGGCATCTACCAGATTCTATTGTTTGTCCTGAATGCGGATTGCTTTGGAACTTTGGTGGGTTGTTGAGACCGCAGAGGTTTCTGATAATATAAATAAAAATATTTATAATATAACGTAAAAAGGCATAGCGACGCGTGCTAGATACAGCTAGTATGTTATCTAAATATATATATAATATTAATCACAATAAAAACTTCAAACAAATCATTGAACGAAAATAAACAATAAATATGAGTAAAAGTCATCGAACTACCCAATTTAGTGTATGCTCAAAATACACCGTCTACTAACCCTCGACTAACAGACGTACAGATTAATTACTATTGTTCTATTAACATTGTATCGCCTTATCCACAATTAATTCACGAAACAATAGGTTGCCAGCCAGACAAGACAGATCAATGTCGCGACGCGGAACTTCTGGCTTCGCAAATCTCTTACCTATTTAACGCCCAATTTATATTCTGCTGAACGTTTCATTATGAGCTTTATTACCCGAGAAATAAGGGTAATTAGGAGCGAAGCTTTAAAGTTTGTACAGATGTGTTCTGGCAGAGGGAAATTGCTGCTTCTAGGCGGGACTATCGCTGCTTTCAGTATAGAATGATTTTTGTAGTTTCTAAAGGGCGGGCCGCGCGAGGCATTACTGCATCTCTTTCAAACATAAAATTAATGACAGAGATGCAAGATGTGTTGCGGTGCAGCCAGCCTGTCGTTTACGAGAGAAAAATTGAAATAGCTTGATGTTTACTGCGGATTCGTTAACTTTTTCAAGATAAATCACACTACACACCAGTACTTACCTATCACACTAATATTATAAAACGCGAAAAAAATATTAAGAAGTGTGTCGGTGGACTAGGTAGGTATATCTGTTACTTTCTTACTCTGAAAATAATGAATTTGTATGAAGATAGCCCATACCTTGGATAACACTTACAAGCTACTTCTTCGGAAAAGGAATCCTGCTGATGGCAAAGAAAACCGCGAATGTAACCACAGGGCGCAACTATAGTTATGTAATGCTTAAGAGTCATCATAATTACATTATGTAATTATGAGAGCAGATATTATCTGCTCCTGATCTTTGATTACGAAAAACCTATCACTGTGGTCTGGCAGCCTCATTGGAGAACCAGTTAACAATCCAGGCGTACCTATAACGTAGCGTGACACCACCATCGTCACTTAACATCAGGTGACTTGTGGTCGTTAAACGCTACACTTTAACATGTTAAAAATAACGTGTTCCATATAGAATCCTTCAGAAACAGCTGGAAGGACGTTGCCCCTGACAAATGGTAAAACAATCTAACCTATACATATTTTTAAATCTCTTCAAAATCTTTGTCTGGTTTCCAGTTAGCTTACCTACTATGCTACTATTTACTACTTTAAGTCAGATTGCGCCCCATGACTACCTAGACTTACCTTCAAAATCTTTACCCTGTTTCTCATTATCCCAGAATCGTTCAACATTTGTTTCTGACACAATGACAGTGTCTACCCGACAATCACTCATGGAGCGATCTTCTCGGATCCTACACGAGTCTGTCTCAGCATAGACAAGCCCCAGTGCATATGCATGATCTGTCACTAGTTCAATACGGCATTCAATGTACACACACCGGCAGTCCATCGCCGCGGCACACCACTCCGCACTCCCGTACGCTGCGTATTTTTAGCGCAAGCCACCGCGCCCGCGCCCTCTGCCCAAACACACCGTGTGTATGGACGTAGTGAAACCAGTGGAACTCCTGAGGAACTTGTGCTGTGAATGTGGACGGTGGACAGTGTCATGTGCGTCTTATGACGAAGGCTGTGAGGATGGACCACTTGAGGAGGCAGCGGTTTCGCATCGGCAAGAGACGGGTAATGCTCGCGATTACTGGTTTTCGCTTGTTGAATGCTTAGGTTATGTCAGTGTAGTTGTGAAGGATGGTGCTGTTTAGGTGCTGATTGGCTTGTTTGTGTTAGTTATAAAGCCTTGGGAATATAGAAATCAAATTGGGTGTCAGGGTTTGCTTCCGTCTTTTGGTCTGTGATGTTTTGGTTGTAAAGAACAATGGAATGCTGTCAAAATACATTCATTTTTACTAGTTCTCTTTAGTAACTTTCTGATGAGATTTCCAATACAGTTCTTTAGAAATTGATACATTCCAAAAGGCCTAAAAGTTCGAAATTGTGGTGTAAATCTAATAGTATGAGCGTACATCAGTGTTTTTGTGAATTGTTTTCAAATTAGACAGTGCTGCATGATTGATAAGGTCGATGTTTGCTCGCGTGGCGTTGCCAGCTGATAAACAGAAGGCCACAGACAAACAATCCAGCTGTCACGTGGGTTTCTAATGACTGTGCGAACGCGATGTTGCGGCATTTTTTTATAGGTACGCTAATTTAGCAAGTTCAAGTCAGGGATCTGTTGTTTTAGGATTCTTGGTAAACTAGTTTTGGTTTCGTATTTTGATGATCTATCTAGTCACAGCATACGGGTTGGTAGAATTGAAATCTCTTTACTAAATTAAGAATTAGGTAGTAAACAAAAAGAGCATTCAGTGGACGGCCGCGTGGCCGTCGCCCTGTCGGCCGTCCCAGATATCGCTGGAAGGACGAAGTCACGAAGGATTTGCGCGAGCTCCAGGTGGAGGACTGGCGGGAGGTGGCGCAGGACAGACCGAAGTGGCGTCTTTTGTTATCGGAGGCCAAGACTCACTTTGAGTCGTTGCGCCATCTCAGTTAGTTTTAGTTAGTAAACAAAAAAATTATCAGCTGCCTCATTGATATTTCTCTAGTCTACATTTATCAGCGTGACCTTAAGATGCCTGTTTAGTATTCCTATTAGGTAATTACTATATAACTTTGCAATCATTTTCTTTAATTTATCATCATCAGCCTTTCACGTTCCCACTGCTGGAACTCTGGCCTTCTCTCAGAGAGAGAGTATGGGCCGTAATCTACCACGCTGGCCCAGTGCTGGTTGCTAGATGTCGCATGCCCTTGAATGTTGCAGTTCTTGGACATGCCGATTTCCTCACGATGTTTTCCTTCACCGTTTCGAGCGATGGCAAATCCGCACATGACTTATCAAGTCATCGGTGCGGGGCCGAGAGGATTCGAACTCGGTGTCGACGCCTTGTAAGTCGCACGCGTTACCGTTCGGCCACCATAGATACCTGTATAAAAAATTATGTTACCTTAGAATGCGGCATTTTCACTTTTCCGTAGTTGACCTAAATTCGCTTTCATAGTGAACACGCATCCTACAAGCTGTTAAATGCATATAAAGCGTTGAAAGGGTCGTAATGGGAATATTTAGTTTTTATGAATGGCACGTGAGTCACACACTACAGTGTTAGTGTATCTTACGCACAATGACGCACACACACACTGGTGTTACTCATCGATGTGTTTGACCTGGGATTCTCGTGAGCTCGAAAATTCGCCGCAGATGTTTAGTGGAAGAAATTCTTCAGAAAGTACTTACTTTACAAATAAATCGATATCGTGTGTTGTATGCCCCTGAATATCTGTTTATCTCGAACCAGTCTCAACTCCTAGCCTCCCATCGTTTTCATTCATCATGCCTTTACCTTTTTTCTTCTTTTCTATTTTTCTTGCCTTCTATCTTTTTAATCACCGACGCAAAAAAGGGTTGTTATAAGTTTGACATCGATGGGACGTCAAGCTCTCCATGATAAGGATTACATGCTATCAAGCTCTTCACGATTAGGATTGAATTCTATCAAGCTCTCCATGATTAGGATTACATTCTGTCAAGCTCTCCATGATTAGGATTACATTCTGTCAAGCTCTCCATGATTAGGATTACATTGTGTCAAGCTCTCCATGATTAGGATTACATTCTGTCAAGCTCTCCATGATTAAGATTACATTCTGTCAAGCTCTCCATGATTAGGATTACATTCTGTCAAGCTCTCCATGATTAGGATTACATTGTGTCCAGCTCTCCATGATTAGGATTACATTCTGTCAAGCTCTTCATGATTAGGATTACATTCTGTCAAGCTCTCCATGATTAGGATTACATGCTGTCAAGCTCTCCATGATTAGGATTACATTCTATCAAGCTCTTCATGATTAGGATTACATTCTGTCAAGCTCTCCATGATTAGGATTACATTCTGTCAAGCTCTCCATGATTAGGATTACATGCTGTCAAGCTCTCCATGATTAGGATTACATTCTGTCAAGCTCTCCATGATTAGGATTACATTCTGTCAAGCTCTCCAAATAGTCTACCAAGATCTTATTAAATTCTTATAATGCTTCAACCCTTGCGAGTTTTGGCCACCTCCAGCTTTCCTCCACATCGCTGTCTTTAGCTTCTTTTTAAGATGATCTTCATTCGCTTTAGGTCTTCTTTCAGTCGGTCTTCCAGGCGTTTTTGACCTCGTCTTTACTGCCTTGTTCACATGGTTATAAATATTAACCGCTGAGATCAGAGCCGTTTTGTTCGCGCCCCACATTTTTAATGATGCAGCGGTTATTGGACCTTGATTGAATCGTGCTCGAGTGGTCGCCGAGGGGCTGTGTGGTGCCAAGTTTATTGCTTCCTTGAAGTTGCGACGCCGAAAGTCGTGATATTTTATGAAACATGTTATTGTTCAGCGATTTTTGTCGTTGACTGTACAATCCCAAAATATTTTGTCATCCAAATTGTCTCGTTTTCAGTAAGCTTTTCTAATGATAGCCTATATCCTGGATTAATACTATATAGACTACATAATTTTGTTTCTACATAGACTACATCATATTGGGAAATCCGCGGGGCACTGCGAGTTCTAGATAATTCCAACTCTGCAAACATTTCAATACCAACTGAATAATTCCCATGAAAGTTCAAAAGCCTGTGTTCCAAGTTTGTGTTCGCCAACTGCATCGTTTACGTTGGAATCGATAGCGGGTTCGCACAGTGGTTTCGGTTCCATTGCCGTGTTTACAGCGAGCGCCGGTTGTTGACCCGCCTCGATAGGCAATGGACCGTGCTCCGCATTTTAGTGTCGCTGGCGGAGCTGGAGCGTGCGCTTGGATAGGGGGCGACGTTTTCAGGTGATATGTTTCTTAGTCAAACACACACACACACACCTCTAAATAATAGGCCGAAATCTTTTGATTATTCGATTCTTATTCATTTTTCATACCTACCTGTGGAAACTTTTAATTTACTCTCTGTGTATTTATTTACATAAGAGTTAATTAAGTCATTGTTTATGTCGCTAGTTTTCCCAAAATGATAAAGACAATTTATTTTTGCAAAAATTTTATTTATCATTTTTTTATTTCTTAATTTGCTAGCTTGTCGCTTTGGGTATTTTGCCAATGTCAAGCATTAAATTGTATAGCATAACTTTTTTCCGCGCTACTGTAGGTATGTAGACTTCAAGTTGACACATTGACGGAATGTCACACTCACAAACTCAGCAACACTCAAACTGTTGCCGAAATTCAAAAAATGCAACTGCTTTACAGGGACAAAGTTGAATTTACCTATATATCGGTCTTTAGCGACCGCTGTAGTTGCAATGCTACTAAAAATAGTTTTCAAACGAACACATAATTTTTTTGCTGTGGTAAAGAAAATAAATGAAGTACGATTTTCAAATCTATTCATTTAAAAGATGAGTCATCTCATAATCTCGCACCATCGCTGAGCGTACAGACTGCCTACCGTCTGCCACCGCAAGTGGGTCATCGACGTCGCCGGCGCGGCGCGCATCGATCCGGAAACCGCGCATGCGCACCGCGAAACACGACCTTACTAACCCAGCAATAAAGTCCATTATGGCAGTCGATGAACTCTCTGCCTGAAAATGCCGAAGCACAATGTTCATTCCAGTAACGTCAGTGTATGTGTGTGTACAACGAAAATTGAACTTTTATCGTATTGTTACAAGGTTTACTTTTGAAGTTTCACGAATGCCGGTGGTTACTGCAAAAAGTCCGGTTTGGGCATTTTCAGCCTTATCGGTTGAGTTTAGAGTTTTCTTTCGATCAGCTAGGAAAGTTTACAGTGGAGGCTAAAAAACTTATTAAAGGGCGCCAAGGAACATACTTTGATAAACCCTGGATAAGTTATTAAGGGTAGTCTTTGTTTATGGTGAGCTCTTGGGTCATCAAGCCTTCCCGTAACATTTGTCCGATAGTAATGAAAAAAGAACCATCAAAATCGCTAGGTCGCTAGGTGTTATTATGCTGCTAAGCAATATCAAGTATGCAAGATTTTGGCTTATTAATTTGTGACCTTAAGGATCTTAATCTTCCTGCAATGAGCCTTAACTTTCGGTGAAAGACAAACATCGTGATAAAAACATGATTGAGAGGCAGAGCATTTTCTGGTGCTCACCCGGCTAGCTACCACTTTCGAGTTCAATAATCTGTCATTAAATCTATACGTATGTTCCGGCAGACTCGCTTAATACCCAGTTTCCATTTCTCAGTCCAGGTGTAGCGTGGCGCCATCACCACCCTATAAAAGCAAAAAAAAACAGCGATTTAGATAAAAATTATATTATCAAATTTGTTTATATACTCTTTTTTTTTTATTTATTTTTTTACTAGTGATATAGGTAGTTCTAACTACAAAGCAGTTCATTCACTAACTCCAGGCCATTTATCATACTAAAACGCTTTGCGTGTTTCTAAAAGGTCAAAATACTAATATTTCAGTCGTTTTAATGCTGCCCACGTAATTGCGTGGGTACTAACCGCTACGGCTTGCGGCACTGGCCCGCTACGAGCGCTACGTGCGCTACGAGCAAGCGTGCTACGCTGAGCTACGTCGTGTAGCACGCTGCCGCCCGCCCTACAAATACGATACGTACAGGCAGGAAGTTTTCAACTTAATTCTTTTCCCTTGCATATTTTATGTGATTTTATAACCAGATTTTAATTTGGGAAAATAAAATGATTAAATAAAAAATTGAGGTTGATTTTTTCTGTAAGCATAGGGAAAAATAGCCAAAATAACACAATTATATTAATAATGTAAATATATTTTTTGTTTTTACTAATTGTAAGGTAGCATTTGACCATAAGCCGCCTGATGTGGTCGCCGGAACACACTGATAGGTGCTTGGCAACAGATTCTTGCCTTGAGGCTGGCAGCTATCCATTCTAGCTATCATCTTCTTAGATTACAGTTGCAGATGAAAATGGTTTTAATTGACCCCAAATCTCAGCTTGATCTTGTAATCTCAGACTTAACGATCTATAAAACAATTAACAACCTGTACCATGAGTCACCGGTAGTCCTTGTGCGCAATACAACGCGGCATATTGTTTTAATTTGTCATATTGAAACGACTACTCATTTCACTGCCACAAGGGCGCTTTATTAAGGACATTTCGATGGTCCTTAAGTACGTGTTTACGACTTGTTGGAATGAAGGGCGGGAAGGCATTACAGGGCAGAGGAAGAAATGTAATTTTGTGCGTGACGTAATTGAGCTTAGGGTCGAAAGTGAATCGTTTGACCTTGCTCCCTCGGATACGTCCTGAAATTGTTCATACAACACCCCTGTCGCATTCACATGTTTGTGATTACGGAACCTCGTGTTGTGTACTCTCGGAAGACTTCTTTGTTGTGAAAAGGTTCTTCGCCAGGATGACGTCACCACTGAAACTTTAAAGTTGTCACAACCAACCAAGAGAAATCTTATTAGTAAAGCTTATTAAAAAATATCGGACTATTAGATGACAAAAAGCTTGGGATTTAGTGAACTTGCTCCAATACAATCAATTAGTAATAAGAATAAAATTGTCAACACGATCGCGCCAAAAAATTACCTGCCGGGCGTTTCTTGCCTGTTCTTTTGCCGGCGTAAAGAGGTTGGAACACGTGTAGCTAGTTTTAAGTTTGACGTTTTAAAGTGATCACAATGTATCCTATTAAATAAAAAACATTTGAATTTTGAATTTTTGCGTTTGTTGATAAACACCAAGTCCGCCCGCTCGTCAGCACCAGGAGCGACTCCATTGATCGTCAAAGTCGGAAGTGACCCATTCATCGCGGGTGTCACGGCAGTTCCCGAACATTTCCTTTATCTTGACCCAGTTGCTCTAATCGCTAGTCTCGGGCTGTGGGAGTGCGCGCGCATCCATTCACCGGTTCCGCGGGGAGGCGGGGGAAGGGGAAGACCTGGAAGTGGGGGGAGTTGGTGATTTTGGACAGTGTCGGCGCTCCTGTGGGCCACTTCGCCCGCGGCCGTCGCACCGGCTGCCGGATGTCGACACCACGGCGGACCAGGACGCGATCCCGCTGGTGGTCCGGCGCGACCACCAACCGCCCGGCCGCAGCCTCATCGGCCTGAACCAGGGGCACGGATACAACAAGTTGTTCACGCAGGTGCGCTCGGTGCTTGCCGACAGTGTTGTGGAAACGACGCGTAAACAGTGTTGTTTGTTGATCGCATTGTTTGGAGCTGTGCTTGTTTCTGTGAGGATATCAAAGGTTCTTCGGTTTGGTAACGTCTCGTAAGTAGTGTTTTGCTTGGTGGTAAGGTATTCTTTGCTAGTTAATCTGTTGCCAAGCACCAATCATTGCCTTCCGGCAGCGTTACCTGAAAGCTAGTCCCCATTGCAGAGGTAGCGTGGTGCCACATTCAACCACATAATTTGTGACCAAACCTAACCACGTAGTGCCAACTCTCTCGTGTTTTTAAACAAGGCCCTTCCTGTCACGGTGTATGCCTAAGGGGCCAATCTGTTTTACGAAGTGACACGTGTCAAACGAGGCCTCACATTCGTCACTCTGCGTCATAATGTTGTAATTAATTATTGGGCAACAAGTGTTAGTGTGGCCCTTTACGTGCACGCATAGATAGGGATAATTTATATGCACTAATAGATAACAGTGTTTAGGTATTAAGTGATTATTTTTATCAGTGTACACCGCCCGCGCCTCGGGAATAAAGGACGGTGGCGTGCTATAATGTACCCTCTGTTTATCGTTGCATGTATAATTGATGACAGCTGTTCCTTACTTATGTCAGAGATAATTTTGCTTCCTATGAAGGAAAGATTTTTCGGGATAGGATCAGGAGTTTAGGAGATAACCCCCTACATCCAAACATTTAAATAAACAAATTATTTCGTTTTTGTTAGTCGGTAGTATGTACATGATAGGTCGACAAGGGAGATATATCAGAATCTATACATTAACGTATGATAGATCTTTGTACGTCAATGGATCTATAGATCTTCGGTTTCAGTATTTGGAAGAAACTAAAAACTTGCAGATGTTCAGACAAACAGACAGACAGACAGAGGTTTGATTATTATTATAATAGTAAGTATATTCAACAGTTAGTTCCTAGCATTAAGTGTAGGTAAATTTGAAAAAAAATATAAGTACCTATTTTTTTTCTGTTATTTGTTTCGCAAACTGGCGGTGACAACTAATAATGTACCCGAATATAAACATGATCGTCATGGCGGCTGCACGACCTACTAGATGCGAACACAACATGCATCTGAATATGCAATTCGTTCACATTGTAATCATTTAGACTCTCACACATATTACGAGTATATACTTACGCAACCGCCATTGCATTGCTGTTTTGTTTTTCTTCTTCTTCTTCTTTTACATTCACGATCCGGAATTAGTTTTAAAAAAAGAATTAAGTATTAAGTGATTGAAAAGATCTTTAGCGAACACACTTATAGTTTGATTCGTGACTATCATATTCAGCCTGTTTCAATCCACTGTTAGACATCGGCCTCTCCCAAAGCATGCCATTTATGTACTGAGCCCGATCTTCCCGATCTTTTTTTTGTTCTGCTTTTTGGCGTAGTTTGATTGGTATAATTATTTCTCGAAACTACACTCCTTTCAATTTACTGAATCGAATCATAAGTGAGGAATTATATATTTTTTTTTTATATTGATTGTTTGGATCGTCAACACATCCACTGGTGATAGAACTCCGCACAGCTAATAATATCTAACCCTGAAGTATATTTGATTGCAACTATCGATGAGTAACGCGTTCCAGCATTTACTCTGGAGCAATTACTTTATACCTAGCTGCGCCCCGCGTTTCCACTCGCGGTATTCCCACTATACCGTGGCTAGAACTGGGAATAAGGTGTCTCTGCCCGACTGCCCTATTTCAGCATGTATAATAAACATTCAAGCTATGAACGCTCTCGATCAAGTCACCATTCAAACTAAACTTCCTGAAAAAACTGAACTGACAATCCTTACATAAATGCGAAAGTGACTCTGTCTGTGTCGCTTTCACGCCTAAACTACTGAACCGATTTAAATTAAATTTGGTACGGAGATAGTTTGAACCCTGAGGAAGGACATAGGATACTTTTGATCGCGATAAACTGTAGTAAGTCGGTCAAGCCATCGCCCAAAACGGTAAAGAAAAAACATCTCAGCGGCATGTCCAAGAAGCATAACATTCAAAGGCGTGTGATATCTACCAACCCGCACTGGGCCAGCGTTGTAGATTATGGTCCATGTGTCACGTATTAGTTGATAAACAACAAACATACACCGAGACTGTCTCATTTCTCACATTGATAGGAAATAGGATTTCATCGTGGTATTGTAGGTACATATATGTTATGTATATATAGTCAGTGATTACTGGCTCACATGTTGAACAATGTAAGCAACAGAAATATCCATTCCACAATAGTCATTCCTGCAGTCCGCATTCTGTCCACCTCAGTCGGGAATGGAAGAGATTTTTGAGCAATTTCGGATATATTACGTGAGTTTTTTTAAAGTTATTTTTATCCTTTAATGTAAATAGGTAACTGGGTATCTGTATGTCGCATCGTAACTCCCACTCAGACTCTTGACTCCCTGTTGATTTAGTTTAAGGTGCCTCGAGTGTATTATGTTTTATGTTAGGAGTTTCAATTTCTGTTAATTATTTATTTATCTGTGATCATTTTCCTCGTGCATCTGCGTAACTATTCACCCTTGCGACTGAATGAACAAACGAATGAATGAATGTTTATTAAACACTAGCAAACCCGGCGAACTCCGTTTCGCCACCAGATGATGGCTTCGTTTTATGTAACATTTCGTTTGGTGATCAAAAGAAGACGGAAAATTTTTTTTCTTATTTTTTTTTGAACCATGCAAATGATAAATTTGTACTTGTATCTGTAATTGCAAACAATCATTTGTTGAAGAATACGGTGTAGTACATGCTATGTAGGTATCAGAGATGGCGCTGTATGTGAAAAAAGATTTTCCCTCTTTTCTGTTGAAAGTTTCCTGAATTTTCTTTGCTATAAACCTCACGGAGCCCGAGACCTTTCCAACGAATGCAAAACCGTGGAAATCGGTTCGTGCGTTCTGGAGTTATAGCGTCAGAAAGGAAAACCCGACTTATTTTTATATAGTAGATATTTGCTCGAAAAGTTATGTGACTAAACATATTGCTGTGATTATTTTATCTTTATTTAGCATTATTTTTCTACAGGGTTTGAACTAAGTTTTTAATTACTAGCTATCCGAATGTGAAAAAAGTATGTATTTCGAATGTATGATATGTATGTATGTTTGATTGTTTCTTTGGCACGCTCTGTAGCCTAAACAGCTTGATGGATTTTAAAATATAACTGAAGTGCTTTTCGATTAGTTTTGTATGTAGAAGTGGTACGAGTATAATTTAGTACCTATAATTAAAAATAATGGTGTCTGCAAATAAAAAACTAGAGTAAAAACGTTCACTACTTTTATAAATGTTTTTGATCTCCATCAAAGCGTAACGTGGCGCCACCTCCGACCACTCAGGTGACTTATGGTCAAACTCTACCTTGTAAGAAGAACTAATAAAAGTGTTTTAAAAATAAATTCGCTTTACTTTCTAAACAGTCTATAGCATTTTATGTTGGTATTTTATAGATACTTACCTACTTATTAAGCAAGGTTGTTTGAACTGGATATTGGGCGAGCGGAGAAGTTGATAAAATTTTATGGGATCATACTTAAGTATATACATAGTTATTTACGGCCAGTTTTAATAACCTATCTATCTACAGTTTGTGATAGAATATTGGCGTTAGCTTCATACACAGAGAAAAAAAAACTAACTTTCCTTCTGAGTCTTTACTTTCCAAGACCGTTTCCTTCCTTATTTTGTATGAGTTTTCCTTCTGAATCACAAGTTCTTCCCTTTTGACTCAGAAGGAAAACAGTACATTAGAAGGTCTTTTTTCTCCGTGTAGACGTAATGTTACATTTCTATTTCTAGTAAGACAAACCGTGGATAGTAAGGTTACTGAAACTGGGAGTTAATTTAGAGCAGTTGTGATTGTAGTCTGCCAATTCTTGCCCGTGGTACTGTCGCGATAGTCCGGTTGACCGAACAATGGTGAATTTTTTTTTCGGTAGTACAGTCGACCGGACCAGCGTTATTTTTTACATTCCGTGGTACAGTCGCCGTACCGCGGTTAATATTTTCATTTCGGTAGTACTGTTAACCGGACCATGCCATTGTGTGGTTCTGAGTCGTTTTGTTCAGTGCGTCTCAAGATTTGTAATGTTTATAACTAACCACATGCTTTGTTGATTTCTACCTAATTACGAACACATTAGTGATTTCTGCGAATCGTAAATGTTTTGAAAGTTTACCTTACAGACGAAATTTATAAACAGAAAATTACGGTCAAATGTATATTTATAAATAACTGTAGTCTATTTAATTAGTTGAATTATATAGGTTAGACTACATCGTCGTTTAATATCAAGTGCCTTGCGGTCAATCCTAAAGAAGTAAAAAAAAGTCTCCATCATCATAACCTCTCATCATCTCTCATCATCTCAGATAGAAAGAATACCAAGAGACAAGAGATGGACGTCGGGTCCTTCGCTCAAAAGCGTCCAAACTAAAAGAGGTCTAAAACACGACAAACGGGCTAATCAGTAATCACACGCTAGTCTCCGCTTCTTCTACAATTCCTTACATAGTACAAAGAAAAAAAAACATACCGTTCTAAAAGACGTCGTAAATTGATGACGTATTTCCAATCCACATGTGGTGATCAATATTGACGGGCCATAGCTTGCCATAGTACTGGAATAGACTAACACAAACAGTCACAAGTCCAGCCTGACGTTTGAACTTGATCTGTCTGCATTGGATTCTGTGTTTACTGCTAGTTTGTGTTTATTTGCCTTTTGTTTCATTTCACGTTGTTTGACATCATGTTTCAATCCAGGCTGACACAATGAGTGACGGCGGATGAATTATTATTATCATGGGTGCCAGAATGTGTTTTGATCACTGAATAACACAGATTAAGAAATGTAAAGCTACACCATGGTAGTGGAAAACAAATCATCTAGTGTATTTCCATGTAGCGAATGACAATCACTTTTTAACCGACTTCAAAAATAGGTTTTTTTATGTGTGTTGTTACCTCATAACTTTCGACTGAATGAACCGATTTTGATAACTCTTTTTTTTTTAAAGCTGGTGCTTCCCGTGTGGTCACATTTCAATTTGGTCCAGTTCTAAGATAAGATAAGATAACTTTATTTGCCCAAAACATGAGTAAACATACAGTCGCATGCTTTTTTTTGTTGTTGTTTGTTTTTGTTTAGTGTTGTTTTTTTTGTTTTTCTGTCAATGACATTCATGAGAAAACTATATAATAAATAATATGAGTCTTAAATCGGGTTTTATTTTTATAATCTGCCATGCCATACTGTATATAGTAATATAATATCTACACATAACCTGTCTCTGTCTCTTTCTGTCCCTTTGTCAGTTATGTTACCGCTGATCTTGATGATGTTTAGTATGGAGATTGTGTGAACAATGGGGAAGGACATAGGATACTTCTTATTGCGATAAACCTTACTGTACCCTGCGCGGGTAAAACCAGAGAGAATATAAAAATGTAAAAGTTTGTGAGTGAATGAGTCAGTATTTTGTCATGAAGTGGGTTCCGGCTGAAAGTCAGTAACTGGTATATAGCCTGAGTTGTATTTCTAACAACGTGCAATGTCGTACTTGTTCATGTGTAATTGTTACTGTTTGTTTATGTTCTTGTATTGTGCGATATTGGTGTCGATTCGGTTTTGCATTCTCTAAAACTAAACTAAGTTTGACAGGTCTAATAGTATTGCTGTCTTTTTCTAGCCACTGAAGTAAAAAAAGGACAGCATTACTTTTAGAGCTGTCAAACTTAGTTTAGTTTTAGAGAATGCAAAACCGAATCGACACCATTGTGTATGTCAGAAACAAATACATTTTCATTTATTTTAATTTTACTTAGGTTGGTATGTCTATAACTTCTTTGGATTTGGATTTGAGCTAAGTTTGGAATGCAGAGCTTAAGACTTGAATTACCACATATGCTCCTTTTCATCCCGGAAAAAGTTCCTGCGGTACAAAAGGAATGCGGGGAAAAGTTGGAATATATTATATTATGTAGATTTCCCTTAATCTCATTGAGGAAGTTGTAGAAATTTTACACGAGCGTATTCAAGCTTCATACCGAGTATAAAATCCGTAAAAAGAGGTAAGATCAGTGTAATTTTACTTCAGCCAGCTTATCTACCTCTCTAAATAAATAGTCCCAATAATCCGAATCAGCGACCTCATTCGGCGCCAATTCCAAATGTAAGCTGATTACTTATTAACCGTACACGGAAAGCGTAACCCCGGTTATAAATACGAGTGGCTCGATGGCTTTGCCCCAAAAGCGTGGCGTAAAATATGCAGAGGCTCGGGCCGTATCGAGCTCGCGTGGGCGGGTGACGTCACAATCGACCAGCGCCTGACTGCCGCCAAAACCCCTGCACAGGGCAGACCTTGATCAATCGCGGCCTGATAACAACCTCTTTGGAACAGCGCCGGGCGGAATACGGCAGTTGCTCGCAGTGTTGCTGGCATAACCGTTTAAAAAATTAACGCGTCGAATAAAAACTTTTTGGCAGAAAAATCAAACGAAATCTTTTTGGTTGTGATTGGTTGTTTGCGCAGTATAATGTCTACGCTTTTCAAATTGAAAGTGAAAAATAAGTTCTTTAATTTTGTTATATAATTGATAGTGAGTTTAGTGGCTTTCTGGGTTTGATTGTGGTTTCTGACGCTGTGTCGCAGTTTATTGAACAGTTACTGCGTAAGCTGTGGCTAAGGTGAGCTCTATTGCTTCGTAGAAGTAGTGGTAAATTACATTTTTAGTTGTGTGTAGAGATCAGATTGTGTTATCATACCTTATTGACCATTTTAGATAGATTAGTTACTGTTATTGTTAATTTTAATTATGTTTGATGTTCTTCTATATTATTAATTTTTTTTTATTTTGGTACTTAGTTTATATTTCTATTTTGTATGTACGTATGTATTTAATAATGTGATACTGTTTATTTTAACTACTCAAATTTGATGATATGTTATCGAAATACCAAATCTATTTGATAGAAATTCTATTTTTTTTTGTTGTTTTTTTTTATACCTTTCATTTAAAAAAGCTCAATTCTCAAGTAAACCAATGTTTCGTTCTGATAAATAGACGCTAAATTGTGATATGTTTTAAATTGAAAAATATAGAAAGAACGACAAATTTACTTGAGGTTCTTATATTGTACATATTATAATCATTATTGCATTATCTACATTAATGTTAGTGTCAGTCCAAATCCAAATAGAATCCAAATGGAAATGAAAATTGGGAACTAACCTTTTTTGCATGTCTCCTAAAGTCCTGAACATTGACACATATCCTAATTCCTAATCCGCTATTCCAAGCATGTGTGTTGTGTGTGTTGATTCGATGTATGTGTTCGCATTGCATGCAAGCCGGCACGCGTCATCAATGTCTAACTACAAGCCCTTGGAGAGGACTGGGGTAAGACATACAGACACACTCGTATACTATGTATATATTACTGTTTTGGACTAAGAATGGCTTCAGCTTGAAATAACGTAGTAGATTTGGGAATTACTGTTAGATTGAAGCAACTATCGTGCTACGCAGAAACATATACATAAATTATGTTGTTTGCACGTCCTGAGTCCGGTTTTTTTTATCTGTAGTCATAGCTAACTAATGTGAAAAGTGAATGAAAAAGTTAACCGTCAAATATGCAATATGCAAACTATAATCATTAACGCATAAGAAATAGTCCCATGACCATAATATCTTTAACATTTTTTTATTTATTTCATAGGTACATCTTTGACTCTCAGATCAAAACACCGGGCCTTGGCAAGGCCAGCGTTTGACGGCAGCCAGTTATCTGATGCACTCTTTATAACCGATCTATACACTATTTGTCATACGCCTCATAGAAGTAATTTCAAATTCCTATCTCTAGTAGGGCAAACCGTGGATAGATCGGTTATTGAACCCGCTTTATAACAGCTTTTTAAAATTGCCTAACACATGTATAACTAACTCCAAGCGAGCTATAAATGTATTTTTTGTTTTTTTATAAGGCTTTGGTTTTGTGTCTTTTAACTATCTTTAACTTTTTGGACGCCAAGCTATAAACGCCAAAACGTTCTATCTATACGATAAATGAATTACGTTTTATTTATTTTACGACGAGGAATCATACGCCTTTGTATGATTCCCAACATTTCTATTTTAAGATGATACAATTGGTCTTCTTATATAGAGAGAAGACGTGCGTTGTGGTCACGAAAACGTTGTCTTCTGTAGATGACTGTGTGACGTCCAAAAGGTTAATGGTGTACAATTACATCTTGCCATGCTCTAAAAACTCTAAGTGATAATAAAAAATACTTAAAATAATTTTAAAAATAATTCAAACACAGTACCCAAAAAATTTGGTAAGCCCCCAGAAGACGGTAAGGTGCCCAAAATGCTGGCAGCATTGCCTCGTTGAATGGCAATGCTAATTTTTTGACCAAAATATGAGCCAGCATTTTGGTTACCCGTCGCGTCAAATAGAACTTTTGCCAAGTCCCTAAATATTTCGTGACTGCCTGCTCTAAATTGGCAAATTTGTATCGATTAACTGAACTGTCACTCTACTTGCTGAACTTTTCGCAGTGTACGAAGTCGTCCCTTTATTTCCGAACGCGAACTGACTCCGCCACCGCAACACGAGTTCGCAGTATCGATTATTTTAATTATTCATGGTTCTCGCGATCCTATTGTTCAGAAATCGATATTATTCTTTGTAGGTAGCGTAGGAACTGCAACGTATTGGTGCAGAGCGACGGGGCTGCGCGCGCATCGTCCCATTAAACTATTTGTTGACATTATGTACACGCTTTTCTCCTGCTTAGCTTTATGGACCTGTATCGCAAATTAACAATAGCATGTAACATAAAGATATAAAGGGAAAGACATACATATCTAACTCTTTATTCATAAATAAGACAATGAGTCCGACATACCCATTTTAATGGAGGTCGACTTGAGAACTCGTTGTTTGTTTATTGGTTAGAAATGTGTTCTTGCTCGTGATATTTCACGTCAGCGAAAACAAGAGCAAATAAATGTTAAGTCAAATGGGTTCATTGAACGATTATTATTCTTATGAATAAGGCATTATGCCAAATATAATTTTGAACTCCCCCGCAAGTCTTTCCGCAGTGCTACAGATTGCAATCCTTCAAGATGGGTGTGAAAAGAGTTCCTAGAGGTCGGCAACGCATCGGCAACTCCCCTGGTGGTGCAAATGTCCTTAAGCGACGGTGACCGCTTTCCATCAGGCGGGCCGTCTGCCTGTTTGCCAATCTATTACATAAAAAATATATATAATTATTATTTAGGTCGGTAAACAGAAGAAAAACAATATGTCTTATTTTACAGCTACAAAAAAAGTGATAACATAATGTCGTATCCAATACTCGTAGACACTTTATGGCAGGTATTCTAGAAATGACGCTCAAGCATAGATCAATACTTGAGTAACGATTTATTGACATTTTCGTATGAAATGACAGACTCAAATCTGTACTTAAGTAGAGATTGCTGCTTGAGCGTCATTCTATCTATCGAATACCGGCCGTAGTTCTTATTATTTCTTCTCACAAATCATCTACTAATTATTGCCTACATACAACTTAATTATATTATTGCCGTAGTAACGGAGAAAAGATACTAAACTTAATTAGTAAATGAAATATAACATAAAAACCTTAGATTATTCTTATACAGTTCTCCCATTGCATAGTGCTACGAAAATTGAATCTAATAAGGTTACCGTCTCATACGTAAAATTAGAAAGCTTTCAATCCCAACATAGTTAATCGTTGTCTAGGCATTACATTCCAGGTTTTATGATAAACTTACCATTGCGCATTTTACGATGGATAAAATACAGTCAAGGTCTCATAAAATGTTTACAGCTATCAATATCCTACGTAGAATATCCCAGAAGGAGCATATATTATGTTAACGAAAGTCCATAGAACAAATTCTATGCGAAAGTCTACAAGCACTACAAAGTATCTGATTTTTCAGATATACAAAGTATCTGATTTTACAAAAACTATTCTTTACTCACTCAATTTTTATAACCAAATGCTAACAGAGGAGGAGTTATGTTTACATTTATCTGTAACATCGTAGCTTCCAAACGGATGCACCAATTATGATTTGGTTTTGTTTGTTGTTTGGTGATTTGATCGAGTGAGTTTCAAGTCAGAAGTTGTAGAAATTTTTGTTGTGTTAAAATTGATTTTGAATTATGAATAGGCAACCTGCAATCTGAAAATGGATCAGAACAATCGCTGCTCAAACGCTACAACTCGTGTTCTCTCGTTATAATTATAATTAATATCGCCCTCCGCTATTAAAAATGTATGGTGATAATCAACATGCAGATTCTCTAACACATTTCCTTTGTCCATTTTCAGGGCTCAGCCGATTCAAACTACTCGCAGCCGTCATCTGACCTGTCGCTGGACGAAGACAAAGAGGCGCTGCGCCGCGAGAAGGAAGCGCAGGCACTCTCACAGCTGGATAAGGCACGGGTGAGTTACTTCCAGGTCTTCCCCAGCACCTGGCCCCTTTGGAACTACTTGCAGTTACCACAGAGGCATCAACCGCATTGGAGAATACTGACATCCTCGTAGCTGCACAAAGCATGGGTAAGCTAACAGCTCATACATCAACTCCTGGACCTGCAAATACAATTCCAAGTCTTACCTGGTTGAAATCACAGCAGTTGGAGCGATCACTGAAATACAAAGAGCGAGAGGTGAGAGCGCATGTACTCTCACAACTTATGCCAATGGGAGATCGTATATATTACGCCTTCCAGGTCTAGCCGATTACAAACTCGCAGCGGTCACTGGAAAGGTATAGAGTTCTTGAGAAGAAGGGGCAGGTACTGTTGCAACTGGATAAAGCACGGATGAGTGTATTCCAGGCGTTTTCAGGTCTTGCCTGATGAATCATTTACCGCTGGAGGAGACAAGGAGACGTTTCGCCGCGAGAAAGAAGCGCAAGCACAGCTAGATGAGGCTCGGGTGAGTCCGTTACTTACGTCGACCAGGTTATAGCTGATGAGTACCTCTCGCTTGTATTGGTCTGTAGTCCTTTATTATTTTGTTGCAGAACTTATGTTGGGGTAGATCCGTTCTTGATTGGCGAGTGCGACTCTATACCTGTCGACGAAAAATCTGAGTTCTTTATTATTTTTGTCTTTCTTTTTGTCCCAATGCTGAATATATAATGCCTATCTCGTACTGTTTGTCTTGGTCTTATGCCAATTTAGCGAAACCCAGACCTGCTGGCCCACCTCCGCTTTCTCCGCCTATGCCACCACTCTGTCAATGCTTTATTCTACCTGTTCCCCGCCTGTCTAGTTTCTAGAGAGAGATTTATTTATTCTGGTCGTGCCTAATGTGTTGCTTGTGGTGTTCCAGTCGAAGCCTGTGGCGTTCGCGGTTCGTACGAACGTCTCGTACGATGGCACCGTGGACGATGACTCGCCCGTGCATGGGAGCGCTATCTCCTTTGAGGTTCGCGACTTTCTCCACATCAAGGTGAGTGTCATGTTTTAAAAACTGTTAATACTTTATCTCAAACTACCATCTGTCCACTGATCACAGTCATTCCTCAAACACAGAGGATCCTCTGTTCTTTTCGTCTTAGAGAAAGTGTAAAAAAGACGTGGAAAAGACGTGATCAGGTACGTCCTAATGCCACAAGGACGAAGGTCTCGGGTTCGAACTTGAGCTGTAAGCGCGTAGGTTTGCTGAAATGACACCCTAAATAAACTATTTAAGTTTTTTTTTAGCTACAGGATTGCGTTTGACTACAAGTCAGCTGATGTTAACAGATTCTTAACTTGAGGGTGGTAGCTTGCCAGGCGAGCACAAGAAAATGCCCTACCACCAAGCTATGCAGGTTTCACCACGACGTTTTCCTTCACCGAAAGCTCAAGCTCATTTGCTGGATTCGAACCCACGACCTACAGATCGCAAACTGACGTCACTATCACTGAGCTATCATCGCTTAAAATTTAAAAGATAAAAGATTAAAGTACGTGAACGTGACATTCCAGGAGAAGTACGACAACAACTGGTGGATCGGGCGGCTCGTGAAAGAGGGCTGCGACATCGGGTTCATCCCGTCGCCGGTGAAACTGGAGACGGTGCGCGCTGGGCTGGTGTCGCGCGGCCGCTACCAGCAGCGCGCGCCGCACCCGCAGCCCATCTCCCGAGGTAGCACGCCCCCCACGCCCGGTACGTGCCACTCATTCACATCAGCGCAGACGCTACCCGCCTGTCATGCTGCCTCTTGACAATCGCAAGCTGAGAAGTTCTTGTCCGTTTAAAACAACCACGAGCTCCCTCCGCGAGGCTTTCCGCAGTGCTTCATAGTGCAGTCCTTCAAGATGTGAAGAGAGTTCTTAATGGTGCAAATGTTACATTGCAGTGTCGTTTGCACCATTGATGGTGCTAGTCAATGGTGCATATGAAACTGGGGGAACGCATCGGCAGCTAGAATGACGTTCAAGCATTAAAGATTTGACGCTGTCATTTCATACAAATATGTCACCCAATCGCTAACCAAGCATTGATCTACACTTGAGCATCATTCTAGATACCAGCGTTAGTGTTGAAATTGCCCATTGGCGGCGGTGGCTTACCATCAGTCGGGCCGTCTGCTTTTTTGCCACTCTATCATATTCAAAAAAAACGTTTCTACTTAAGAAGACTTGGTCAAAGTCAGTCTGCCACATTTTTATCACTGATGAAAGTCTCATGGTAGGTATGCTCGGTTAGTCTTTGCAAGTATTTTCGAAATTTTAATAGGAGATGACCTCAAAAATGGCTAGCAAAAAACTTCGTAATTCTTGCGATTGTCAAATGTTACTTATCAACTCTCCAGCGAAGAAATGAAGACCAGACTGATAGCTGCAGCTAGCTATTTGATGTGATCTAACAAGTTTGTGTTTGCTTACAAACTAACAGCTATGAGAAAAATTACGCGTAGAAATTTTTAAAGAAGTCTGGTCTTGATGGCTTTTGGCGTTGCTCTTGGACTACGAAATCTAAATTTTTAGTCTTATAGCAAAACGCTAAGACCACCTGCTTGTTGCTTTATGTCACCAGATAAAATATCTTAAAATATTGACTTAGTTTAATAAGAGCCTTTTGCACTAGGATTTCTTGCCGTAAAAATTTGTCCTACTACATTGTTATCGTCTTATGGTTCACGACAAATTTTGGTTTCAAGTAGTTTTAAAATATACCAAAACTATTAAAATCTCGAATTACGTCTTGTTTTTTACAATATCGGTTCTATTCTAATCATTTCGTAACCACTGATTTTAACGATGAGATATGTCGTGAATGTATTATTCGATTTACTAACCGAATTGGGTTCGAATCGACCCGATGTTATCATAAAACCGATATATTTCGAAGTAAGTACCTACTTCAAAAAAAGATATTTTATCTGGTGTCTTACGTACAATGCAGTTGACGTATCGATTTTAAATATTTAATTTACTAAATACAACGCCTTACTGATGAGGAAATGTTAAAGCTAAAACATAAGAAGATGTTGAGTTTATATAAAGAGTTTTATTGGCTATCAAGTATTTTGCTAAAGTAACAATGTGCCGCTCTGCTTGCAGTATTCCTTATTGGTACAATTATTTTTGTGCTAAATTTCATCAAATCGGCCTAACCATTATAACTTAGGTACTCCTGGCGACGTGAGAACCATTCTAACGACAGACATTACAGACGTAGAAAAATTCAAAAAAAATTGTTAAGCCTGATATATTTTGTATCTCATTTGTTAAGCTCCGTTTTCATTTGTAGATTACTTGGTACACTACTACTTGGTACATGAAAAAGTGACTGTACCAAAGTATATTTACTATGTGTGTATTCCTTTGGTACAGCTTTGTTTTATATTGTTTCTGTGTCTGTTTGTGTGTATTTGTTTTCATTTTCTTTTACGTATGTGTTTCATCAAAACAGTTCTTCTCGTAAATTATTATATCTAACAGGCTAACCAAGTTCCCTTGTGCTGATTTATGTCTCTTCCTGAAACTAACAAGTACCTACCTCTGTTGTAATAAATAAACTGCCTTGTACTACCATCCCAAACCGTCATCCATCCGTCATCCACACGCGGTGGAATTTACCATAATTTCCTGGTTCTCACAGCATTAGTTTACGATAATAACGATTTTAGTACTCATACAAGCCATATTTTCAGATGTAACGTCGTTCGATCGAGGTAAGCTAGCTCACATCATATATAATGTAGACCAGGAAATGTAGTAAATTCACCCTTATTATAAAATTGTAATTTTATAATTGTTTAAATGTTTTAATCATGCCTGGTAATCATCCTACTCCATTGCATAACCTCATCGCATGTAGTCCCTTTATTCCATGTTTACAAAATACAACAACCGAAATCACGAACGAGTAAATTTTTGTACCATTTTGGCCTAGGTACAATTTTACCTGTGCCATTTTGGGCTGGTACAATTTTACTGTACCATTTTGTACTGGTACAATTTTACTGTACCGTTTTGTACTGGTACAATTTTACTGTACCATTTTGTAGTGGTACAATTTTACTGTACCATTTTATGCTGGTACAATTTGTGCCATTATAATTACCGCGTACAATTTTATAACCAAATTGGTGCTCTCCCGAGTTGTTGGTTGGTGTAAGCAAGTCGTTCTGTTCTGTATTCTCCGATTGCAGCGCATCGCGTGCTGCAAGAGGAAAGTTTTTATTTAAACTGTATGTACCTTTTCAGCTTGTTGACCTTCACCGTTGCTTTGCTGGATGTTAAGAACCTTGCAGAAACACCCGTATTGTGTCATGTGAATATTTTTACTCTCTAAATGGTTGTTTTGTGTCGGTTTTGGCGTAAGAGAAAAGTAGTCTGCCTTTTCAGTGAATCCCTTACTTGTTCTTATAATATCTGTATCCCATAAAATATAGAAACAAATGCAAACCGTTCCTGCAGAAATCATAATGCTAGTTTTGTTTCCTGTGATATGTAACCTTGCTAGCTGTCGTCACGCAACTCTATTGACCTTTCAGCTCCCTGGAGTAATAGTGACTAATGCACAAAAAGACGACTGCCTCCAACTACTGCCTACTCTAATCGATAGCCCCTAACGTTTCTATCTCTCACTATTTCTTTTGTTGCAGGTGATGATTCAGACACGGGGCGGGGGCGGGGCGCAGCGGCGGGGGCCCTCCCCACCGGCAAGGAAAAGCGGAAGCCTTTCTTCAAGAAACAGGAAGCCTGTACGCCTTACGACGTGGTGCCCTCGATGCGGCCCGTCGTCATCGTGGGGCCCTCGCTCAAGGGATACGAAGTCACGGACATGATGCAGAAAGCGCTCTTCGACTTTCTGAAGAGAAAGTTTGAGGGCAGGTATGGTATTACGATTGTATTACTTCAATCGGATCTATAAATGCAAAGGACGACAGGCTCAATACCTTAATCAATATCTACCGGGTGGCCGGCAGATACCTTGTTAGCATATTCACCCATTTGTCTGGTTAGCTGAAATATAGACAGACCTTTCCTAAGGTACGCCACTGAGCGCGGTCTTCGGTTTTTCTCATCAACCACTGCCAGCCACTCGGCGCAAGCTTCGCTCCACCTAGTCGCAGGGCATTCTACACTACGTTTGTCAAGTCGCGGTCTCCAATCAAGAACACGCCAATGACTGTCGGTTCTGCGGCATGATCAGCCCACTACTTCAGCTTGCTGATTCTGTGGGCGATGTCGGTAACTTTAGATCTCAACATGACCTTTCATAATTTAAATTTTCACATTCAATTGAATTCCAGGATAATAATAACACGTGTGATGGCGGACATATCACTCGCCAAGCGGTCACTCCTCAACAACCCCTCGAAACGCGCGATAATGGAGCGAACGAATTCGCGATCCACCTGCATCGCAGAAGTCCAGGTAACCCCCAGGCTGTGTTGACCCGTGAATGTGTTCCAGGATCATCATCACCAGGGTCTCCGCTGACATATCGCTGGCCAAGCGCTCCTTGCTCAATAACCAGCCTAAGAAACCGTTCGTGGAACGGGGGAACTCGAGGTCGAATTGCTTGCAAGAGGTCCAGGTGCGCGGTTGCCTGATCTGAACTAACTAGTGGATGACTAACCCTTGTGTGGATCTGTGTGGTTCTAGGCAGATAGGCATAGATTAATTAATCATGCTTCAAAAATGAATGTTCCTTTAAGTGTTTTCCTGGTTCCCTTGAGAAAAAAGTCTTTGTGATCAAGCCTAGCTTATGTGTGATAATCTAAACAGTAAATGAGAATTATTATTGTGGTGTGAATAGTTTTTGATAATAATTCTACTGACAAGAAACGGAAACCTAACTTTTCGATGTTAATAAGTTTCCAAGAATTATTTATAGTGTCATTTTTCATTCATTGGTTTACTTTTTTAATCACCGTCTAATTCAATTAAATTAGCATGCCATTTTAAACATAGCTGAAATTAATGTGTGAATTTAGTAGTTTTACTAACGTGTACCTAAGCATGAACAGGCCCTGACACCCACAATGTTCAACTGAAGATGGACTGTTGCTAGGCGGAGATCGAGAGGATATTCGACCTGGCGCGGACGTTGCAACTGGTGGTACTGGACTGCGATACCATCAACCACCCTTCACAATTGGCCAAGACGTCGCTAGCACCCACTATAGTCTACCTCAAGATAACAAGCCCTAAGGTAACTCCTGCATACGTGTAATAATAATAAGCTACGTTAACAGGCGGAGATCGAGAGAATATTTGACCTGGCAAGGACTCTTCAGCTGGTCGTCCTCGACTGCGATACCATCAACCATCCCTCGCAGCTGGCTAAGACCTCGCTGGCTCCTACTATCGTGTATCTCAAGATTTCCAATCCAAAGGTAAAACAAACGTACATGTGTTTAATCAGGTGCAGTGTCAGCTATAGCACTTCCCGGCCTTTTTTCTTGTTTTGGCCTTTAGTCCTGTTTCAAGCAAGGTTGCATACTGACAGTCTAGAAATGCTGTCGCGATCGTACTAGCAGACATGACGGTAAGCTTTGGGCTTTACCGGGCATTTTAACCAGTGCGCAGTGGACCTAATCATTTTCATTGCCATTTTGAAGTGGGGTTTCTTGAAATTGCTTTTCCAATTCTGTCATCAACTAAATAAAGGAGCCTGAGGAAGGCTCAGGATCATAAATACTGTGGATCTGGATTTAAGGTCTTGTTTTTTTTTTTCGAGTGTTTTTGTTTGTCGCTGTGTTTTTACTTCTCGCTGTGTGTGTGTCAACGTTCTAGGAAAACAACTCTCGTAGCTATTCATGTAACACGCTTGGTGTTTCAAAAGAAAACATAGCTTAAATGTGTTTTAAAATACACTTCATTCCCGGTCAAACACATTTATTTCATACCGGATTTTAGGTGACTTCTCCGTTATCCGCAGATTAGTGTTTATTTTAAAGAGCTTACTTATAAGATAAACATGTGGCAAGACAAAATTATTGTGGCTTAGACACTGTGTGCCGTGTGTTTTTGTGATCCTAGCGCCATTACAACCATTTTTGTTTGTTGGTACACAACTGATTTAGCCTTTTTGAATTTACAGTATTTTATCCATTCATCCATTATTGGACTTATGAGCATAGGACATAGGATGCTATCCTACAGTTTGGATAACCGGTGTTCTAAAGTAAATAAGTATCTTTGTGCATCTAAATTACTGTATAATCAGATAACACTTGTTTCTGATAGGTACAGGAACAGTACGTAAAGAAAATTACCTCAGTTTTAAGTTCAGCAAACTACAATGGTTGCATTGATCTTTACTGTTGCAGCGAGCATTTCCGTCTGCTGCTTTCCACTTGGTATCTTACAAACTCAACTCTTTATAAGTTCCGGTAACTTCCCGTTTCAGGTGTTACACCGACTGATAAAATCCCGAGGGAAGGGCCAAGCCAAGAACTCATCGGTTCAGATGGTGGCCGCTGAGAAACTGTCCCAGTGTCCACCAGACATGTTCGACGTGGTCCTGGACGAGAATCAGCTTGAAGACGCTTGTGAACACATCGCTGACTATTTAGAGGTAAGATTACAAGAAATTCTTTACGAGAACTATGTTCTAAACTCTAAAGGACAGGAAACGAAAGTGTAGGTAGACTGATCTTGATGATTCTAAGATTTTAACTTTGCTGAAAACTATGAATTGACCAGGATGACACCGTAACAAAGACACTAAATTATCAGCAGTAACAAGTTTTAAAATAACATATACAGCTGTTTCATAGCATTCATGATTAATAGTTGCGAAAGTTGTATACTAGGTATATAGGTACAGGTATTTGTTAAACATCTCGATTCTCGAAGTCGCAAGTAGCTATCAGTGAGTGATCACTACAGTTACAATTAAGCGCTTCCTTGCTTCGGAGCGCACGGTCCCGGTGTCTTAGAATATCAGTCATTGGGTTTTGTAGAAGGCTTTCGGACGTTCAGAAAACTCTGACACTAGCGATGGCCATTAGCCTATCCGCAAACATTCAGATGGTAAAGATAAGATAAGATAAAGATAAATTTATTTCACAAAAAGTAATTACTAGAAACAGATACAGAAAATCACTTAATCAAACAATATATTCTACTTAGTAAAAGTTTAACGATGGACCCCAAACTAAGCACGAGGCCTGTATTTTGGGGCCCGAGTGCAACTTTACCAGAGACCAGGTATAGTAGGCTAATTTAATAAGTTGACACAATTTGTGGAAAGACCCCAAGTGGGTCTGCGTTACAAAGGAAAAAATAAAATAAAAAACAGAAAGACTAATTATGGAACTAATAAAAGTAGGTAAATTTAAAATTATGTGTAAATGAGTGTGGAGATGTGTAAATATGTGTTATTGATGGTGAGTAAGTGTGTGCGTAAGAGTGTGTTTGTGATGTGTGTGTGGAAAATGAGTGTCCTGTGTAAAATTGAGGAATAAGTGTAAGAGTAAATGAGAGAGTGTGATGTGTTTGTTGGAGGGTATGTATTGGGTGATGTGAGAGTAGTGCGCGCTTATTAAATGAGATCTTCAGTCTCAACATACGAAAGTTGGAGAAGCAATTCTCTTATTCTTCTTTTACATGCAGATACTGAGAGGTTTTTAATGTCACATCTTTTGCTTACTTTGTTATAAGTGTTGGGCAGTGCGTAAGCAGGGCTACGTCTGGCTAGAAGAGACTTGGCAGGAGGAAGTGGAATTCTGAAGGCGCGCCTGTTCATTATCTCGTCATGATTTGTTAAACTCTTAAGGTTTATGTGAGTTTTTAGGGTAGCGTTGAAAATGAAAAGCTGCCGGACACGTAATACTTTAAATTCAGTGTAAAGAGAGTCAGTAGAGAAACGAAAGGGTTTCCGCAGTATTACTTTTAAAAGAGCCCTTTGAGCCCTCTCTATATCTATAAAATGGCTTTTGCCAGCACTACCCCAAACCAAGATGCAATACTGCATGATCGACTGACATAGCGCCAAATAGACCTGCCTTAACAGCGGGATCGGTGAGCAGTCGCGAAGATTCTTCATAATGTATATAAGTTTACGAGTGCGTGCAGAAAGGTCAATGATGTGTTGCTTATAGGTCAAGTTTTCGTCTATGGTCACACCGAGATATTTTATACAATCTGTGCGGTTTATGGAGTTGCACGTGCAATGTGAAGCAAAACGAGAATTATCGTCAGTGCAGCAATGAATCTTCAGGTCTTTGTCAGCGGGAGGATGAGAAACACTAGTTTTGGAAAAGGCAATATACTTCGTCTTTTTGGTGTTCAGGGTGAGTAGGTTCCTATCTAGGGCCTTTGCGATATCAGAAAGACCTTCTTCTGCTATGCTGTAGACACGGTCCCAGGAGGTGCCGTGAAATAAGATCGCAGTGTCGTCCGCGTACGTTATGATTTCAGCGTTTTTTAAATTACAGGTTAGGATGTCATTAATGTACAGGATGAAAAGCGTAGGACCGAGTATACTTCCCTGCGGGACGCCGTAGTTGGTGGGTAATTCTTCACTAATAAGGTTGTTGATCTTAACAAACTGTTTTCTATTATTTAAATAACTTGTGAACCACTCTAGCGAGATACCCCTGATGCCAAACGATTCTAGCTTCCTCAAAAGCAGACCGACCGAGACCGTGTCGAATGCCTTCGCCAGGTCAAGGAACACACCGATACAATTCTCGCCATTATCAACGTAAGATGATACTTGATCGACTAGAAGCGACACGGCATCCTCGGTCGACCTGCCTCGGCGGAAGCCAAACTGCTTTGCAGAAAAGAGTTTGTGTTTTTCTAGAAAGTTGACCAATCTGGTGTTAACAATTTTTTCTAATATCTTAGAGATAACACTTAGTAGTGCAATAGGCCTATAGTTGTCTGGTTTATTTTTTGGACCGTTCTTGTATATTGGGGATACGGAGGCCACTTTCCAACATTCAGGGAAAATGCCGGTCTCCAGACTAATATTGAAGATGTATGTTAGAGGTATCAGAATTACATGAAGAGTCTTTTTAATCAGTTCAACTGAAATTGAGTCAGGTCCAGAGGCGCTGCCAGTTTTGAGATTAGAGATAAATTTTGAAATTTCGTGAGGATCCGTGGGATATAGGAACAGAGAGTGAGAGACGGCAGAATGAGGTCTATGGGATTTAACAAGTGATTCCTCTGATTGGGATATCTTAGTCAGAATTTCGTTTGCCAATTTCTTTCCAATAGTGACAAAGTGGTGGTTACAGTGGTTAATGGAGTGATTAGGGTCAATGCCGCCATTTAACAACTCTGAAGATGAGTTACCACTTTTAGAGGTATAGCATATGTTTTTTATCGTTTGCCAGAGTTTTTTAGGGTCATCTTTGTTCTGCTCAAGCTGCTGACTGTGATATTGGGCCTTTATCTTACGTAGTAGTTTATTACAAAAGTTTCTGTATCTAGTATAAATTTTGCGGCGTTGCATGTCGTCAGGGTGGGATCTACATTCAAGGTGAAGTTTATCACGGTGGCGCATGCACCTTATTAGTCCAGGCGTGATCCAAGGCTTCATGCATACCATTTTCCTGCCAATTTTAATAGTTTTAGTGTGTTTGATCAAAGCGTTAGAAAAGGTTTCATTGAAGGCAGAGACTGCCGAATTAACACAAGGTTTAGAAGTTACTATAGACCAGTCTGTATTTAATATCTCTGCGACTACTGCCTTAGTATTTGTCTTCAGTCGGAATCTAGAATTTTTTAAAAGGTTTTGAGATTGATGGCAAATACCAGCCAAGATGATGTCGTGATCGGTGATCGAGGATTTACAAACTAAACCAGTTGCCTTTGAGGCAGCCTTGATAAAAATGTGATCTAGACAGGACTGACCTCTGGTTGGATTGGTAATAGCAGGAAGTAGCCCGTGTGTTGCCATTAAGCAAAGATAGTCAGACACCTGGCTGTTAGTCGAGTTGCATATGTCTATGTTCATATCACCTGCGACCACCACACACTGCTTATTTTTTAAGTCCTTTAGCGAAAGATCGAGTGACTGAGTAAACGGTTCAATGATAGTATGGGAAGGGGAGCGGTAAATACCTAAGATGGCAATTTTGTCACCAACATGAATCAGAAGAGAGTCAGCATGGTCAATGTTTGGTTCCGATGCCAAGGAGTGATAGGATGATTTTATGTAAATAACCACTCCGCCATTCTTATTCTGTTGAATATTTGTACGAAAAGAGTTGTAGCCAGGTAGAGAGTTTATTATTGTACCGTCTGATAGCCAACATTCTGTTAAAACGATAGCGTCAAAGTCAAAGTAAAAACGTTTTAGTGTTGTCAAAAAGTCGTCAAAATTATGTTGGTAGCTTCTTAAATTTAACGAAATAACCCTAAAGTTGTAAGAAGTATTGGTTTTTAAGAAAAGCTCACAAGATTCAACGGACTCGTGAGTATGACAATCAATCGCAATTGTATCATCAATGTCGCCTGTTACGTTAAGTAAACCCATCGTTATAAAATAAAAATTGAGAGGCAATTATGGACAGAACCGAGTGTGTCATATTTATATATATAAATTTATCAGTGTAAGCATAAATCGTATGTCTTTTAGCACCAAAGAGTAATAGATTTATTTTTGTAGTTGGTGAGGCGCTTGTGTGTGTGGATGAGTGGGTGAGTGTTATGTGTATGTGGGTAATGAGTGACAAAATAAAGTGTAAATATGTACAAAAAATCATAGTAAAAGTAATATTTGGTGGGACGGAAAGATGTTCATTTGGGTACTGGTGTTGGTAATTGGGCTGATAGTGGGCCCAGGTGTCGCTCCAGGTCTTCTGAGGTCTTGATGGTGATGGCTGGGTTTCCTTCCTGCCTGCGCACATGGATGACGCCGTTCCTAGTCCAGCAATACTTGAAACCTGCTTCTTTTGACCGCTGTCTGGTTGCGCGAAATAACTGCCTGTTATCTAGGGTCAGCCGCTCATTGAAATATAGCTTTCTACTTTCACCCTCGACCCCTATATCAGAGCAGCATAGGTTACGCCGGCTTTTGGCTGCTTTCAGGAACTCCTCCCTTTTTTGATATCGCACAAATCGGACGACTAATGGCCGAGGAAGCTTTGAGGCCGCAGAGAGTGCGACCCCACTCTGACCTCCCTCAGGGCGCCGAGATCCCACGCGCATCGCATAGTCTAGGTCACAGTCGTCAATGACCACTCCGATGTTCTGAGCCGTCACTCGAATAATATGTAACGGATTTTCTGCAGGCATCTCCGTGACCCCAGCTATTTCTAGCTCATTTTTTAAGCCAGCTTGAGCCCTGGAGTTTAATTGCTCATATAACTGTGTGACTGTATTCTGCAACGAGCTTAGTTCGGCCTCACGTACCAGTTCACGCTCCTCAAGTGCGCGGAATTTAGTATTATATTCATCCAGCTGAGCGGTAATGTGGTCTGTGAAGGACTTCATATGAGACTTCATGTCCCCCACATCCTGCCGTAACAATTTTATCTCAGAGGCAATGACGCTCAAAGAGTCTGTGTCCGTCGTTATAGAAGGTGAGCACGACCGCGACGGAGGCAAAGTATTTATTTTACGGCTGCCCTCGCGAGGGATAGTATCATCGGTGCGTTTGTCGCTGTGCGCTGGCGCGGCCGCGGCCGCACGCACGGGAGTGTCCGAATTATCTTTCCTAGGGACATTACTCTGGCATATTGGGCAAGTCCAAGCCGCCTTTACGTCCTCCGATATTTTACGAAGATCAGAGAGGTTTACACACATAGAGTGAAAGTCATTTTTGCATTTGGAGCATTGAATATTCTGTGTCGAGCGGATCGTTTTCGTACACGCTGCGCAATTGTTAACCATTGTAAACAGTAGATGCAACAGCGAACAATATAGGTAGTTGGTATCTATAACAGACTCACGTCGCAGGCGCTGCGCTCGACCGCCGGGTCCCGTCCACTGCGTTGGTGCGAGAGAGATGAATTATTTCCAAATAGCAGCCCGTCCCGTTTACCCAAAGTGAGGTGGGGCCTACCTCGGCGCGCGTCACTGGTGGTTCTATTGTTTTATGCACTTGCAGTAATTTGGAATATTAGCGCAAATCCACAGTAGAATGATGCTAAACCACTATGTAATATGAGTGACAATGCTGTGAGGTTACGCGCGGATTTTTAGGAGCACACGAAACGCGTCCACACCTAATACAAGTCAGAATCGCACGCATGGTGGTGCCCCCTTACTGGTTTATGGCCCGTACTGTGTCTGAAATGATCATTGAGCAAGTAGTTTCAAACAAGGGTTGACCGCCACATGTCGTGTTCCAGGCGTACTGGCGCGCCACGCACCCGCCGGCGGCGCCGCCGCTGCCGCACGCGCTGCACGCGCACCACGCGCCGCACCACGCGCCGCACGCGCAGCACGCGCAGCACGCGCAGCCTGGTGAGTACTGACCACCACCGCCACACTGCTGCTCTAAAATTTTCTTCTCGGTTTCCCTTTCCTTCACTGTAACAAGCGTGGCAGATGTGTTGATCGGATTTGTAGGCGTCTAGAACTTTATATACGGCTATATGACTTCGTTAGTTCTGTGCTTGCGGTACGTGGTCACTGATCACAGATAGTGAAGGACTTGACTGCTCACGGTACCAAGAGCAAGCAGTTTGTTCAAAATTGTCCTACCTATAATTTTCTTGCGTGTTATTTGATACTGCTTCTCAGCTGTCTCGTACCTTTAACTGTCCTTTAGATGAAGTGCTCGAATAAATTTGTGAGAATCACCATTAAGTACAGACTAGGAACAGATGAGATGTGAGGGTCCCTAAAGTTCCTTTTTTGCCGCTCAGTCTGTACACTATCTAATAGCGTATCGCCAGACATGCTCTTTCTTCACAGTTATGAACATTATAATGGTTAAAGTCTGCTGGACTGTGTAAGACACCAATATGAATGAAGACACCAGGAAAGCTTCACTCGCACATACTGGCCCTACTAGTCTAATGAGGAAACCGACGCATGCTGTAGGCCCTAAGGCTTTCTATCTCTGTATACTAACTCGTATATTTAATATTGTGTAACCGTGTACTGCCTCTTTTGAACCCCCTGTGCCGCATTCTGGAGGACACCGGGAGAGATCCGACTCCTACAACTACGAGAGGGAAAGAGGTGACTAACCATTCTTCTGTTTACCTTGGGATGGCCTTCCCACAATATGAGAGGTATTTGACATATTTTCACGAGTATTGGCTAGTAGGGTATTCATCTTGATGGAAGCTGCTATTAAAATATGACTGACATCATTTACGTTCACTCCAGACGACTCCAGTTACGATCTCGATTTTGTGGGAAGGCTGTTTCAAGACTAAAAAAAACTGCATGCATTTTGCTGTTAATTTGGATTAGAAAATCACTGTCGAACCAACAAAGTGCAAGCAGTAGCTTCAAAATGTTGTAGCGATAGTCTAATATGAATTATCTCTTTCAGGATCTTTATTAAATATTTTGGTGCATAATGTATTAAGACGTACTGTTAGATCATTGTCACAGCCACCTCAGTATGTACTAACATTGTATGCAATGTTGTGTATCGATGTCGCTATCCTTTCCCGACATCCATCGTTTCCACAACGCACTGACCCGCGCCCTGTTCATTTCAGTTCAAGCATCTGGGCAAGCCCACTAGCGCTGCATAGAAGACCATAATGTCCAGGTGTTTGCCATTTTAGCAGACTCCAGCGATGCCTCCCTGTCCAGGTTTCCGACCATTTTCTTGCGGCTCCCAACCCTAACGCGCTTGGCTGATTTGGTTCATTTCCATGTCATTTTACTTCTCAAGCCCACTTTGAACAAGATTTATGAGTGGGTTCTTACCCTTACCTTAGATATAAAGATTACCTTTACATAAGAAAATTGAATTAGAAATATCTTGAATTCGTGGATCCTGCGAAATAACCTGATGTGGAAATTGACAAACGTTGAGGGTGATGCTTCGACTAACATTCCGGTTTTTGATCTCGTACAGCTATTGGATGGCTGGTATCTAGTTGTTGAGAATCTGTCAGCTGGATAAACATTAACAACCCCTACCTATAATAACGCATTTGGCATTTGATAAAAATGGGACGGGTACGGTTGGGAAGGCTCCGAACCTCCTCTGACCAATATCGAGCAAAACATGGCCACCAACACTTTCAAGACTTGTTCGTTGGAACAAACACGCTTATCAGAATCCCGATCAGAAGCCTTGAAACTTCAAGAAATCATTTGAGTTTACTTTCAATTTCATTGACCATTAGATGTCCATTGTCCTTATGTCATTGAGATGCAACCCACGCGAGCAGTATCCATACTTTTCGTTCAAACCGTGCCTCATCGCACACGAGCCGTGCGGCCCACATCCGGGCTCCGAGTCCGCTCCCAAGGCTGGCTTCACGTGTGGTTCTCTGCAGCAACGCCGCAACCCGCGCCACCGGCCGCGGCCGAGGTCGTCCTCCCATGTCCGGGCAGAGTGCGCAAAGCCGCCGCCGCCACCCCCACTGTAACCTAACCACCAGTAAGTCCGGGTGCCTGCCACCCGCCGGTTTGACCTCCCCTCCCGTTTGCAGAGTGCTGTGAGTGACGGCGGATTAAATCTCCGTTTTCCCGCCCGTTTCTTTTCAGGGTTGCGAATGAGTTTTGGGTTTGGTTTTCTCTGCATCCCGGTCGAAACGATTTGAGACGCGGTCGTTTCGAGCGCTCGCATGTTGCGCTCGTGCGACTCCAGTCGGTTCGGCCAGTACGATGAAGGTGTCTTCCGTAAGTAACGCGATTTCCCTACGCAGGTGGGCGGCAACGCGCGGCGCGGCCGGAGCGGCTGGAAGAGGAGTACTACGCGCGCTCGCGGTACGCGCGCTACTCGCGCGGGCGCGAGCGCGAGCGCGACCACTACCCGCGCGACTACCGCGAGGGGTACGGCGCGGGCGGCGAGCGGGACGGATACGGCGCGGGTGGCGAGCGGGACGGGTACGGCGCGGGCGGCGAGCGAGATGCGTACGGTGCAAGTGGCGAGCGGGACGCGTACGAACGCGACGCATACGAGCGTGAGGCGTACGGCCGCGACTACACGCGCGACGCCTACCGCGACGAGTTCCGCGAGGAGCGCGCGCCGCGCCGCGCCGACCGCGACCCGCCCGACGAGTACGCCGCCTCGCGCCGCGCACTCAACGCCGTCTGAGCCGAGGACGTCTCCGGCGACTCGCGCGTCTGCGAGACCCCGGTGTAGCCGGCGACGTCCCTCCTTCCTCTCCGGCGCCCCGCCGGCCCGCGCCCTCTCCCGCGCGCTAGGGAATGTTTGCGGGACTCGTGTTGCCTTTTGCGTTTGAAACGATGCTTGCGATTCTGTAACGTCGCTGAGACGACGTGTATGTCGAGAGGCCGCGTTCGGGCGGCGCGCGACCCGCGGCGGTGTCGCCCCGGGGGCGCTTCGGTTTTGTGTATTGTCTTTTATTATCGCGCGTTTTCTGCGCCGGACGCTGTTTCGATTCGCTGAGCTTTAGTGGCACGCTTGTGACTGCCGCCGCGGCGCGTGCACGTCTTTGGGCACAACCGATGGAGGTCGCGGCGGCCTCTTCGCCGACTCGTTCCGGCAGAGGTCGCCGCGATCTACCGCGGGACGCCTCTTCCGCGCATGAGTGAATCGTGGATTCGCGTCGATGGAGAGAGACGTATAATAGTTGAATCGCAGGATACCCTGTGGCACGGAAGTAGATCGGAGGTCTTCGGTTGTGGTACACAATGACGAGGAACGTTCGCCTGTGTAGCTCATCGCCCTGGAACAGCACGAGAGACGTTGGTCTGACTAGTTTAACTGGTGGTAGGTTCTAACTTCTGTACCGGAGAGTATTCTGTGGATTAGGTTAGCGTACCGATAAGCTCGCACTCGGTACGGAGCTCGCGATTGTATAAATTTTAAATAAATAATATTAAATTAAAAGATAATTTTAGTACCGTTAGATATTATCCGTTTCCCATATTTTGACATACTCTGTAATTATATTGCATCGTCTGTATTTCATTGTTGCAATCATTTGTAAATAAAATACTTTATATCGAGATGATTTGTTTTTTTCAAAACCAACTTATTCCATCTCCATAAACCATGTCGAATGTGATAAAAGCTTCTTAATTATACCTTTTTTTGTTTACTATTTACAGGGTAGCGTTTGACCACAAGTCACCTGATGTTAAGTGACGATGCGGTCGAAGATGGCGCCACGCTACACCTGGACTGGGAACTGGCTCTCAAGTGAGGCTGCCGGAACACACCGATAGGTGTTTGGCGACAGATTCTTAACGAGAGGGACCTACTTATTATTTTGGGGTCTATAGTAGGTTAAGCTAAGTTACTAAAAACAAATAAAACTTCAGAAATATGAAACATATCGCAGTTTATTTAATTGTTTGCAGTAAATTCGATGCTATTCAACGTAACCCATTCTCTAACGCAAAAGAAACTAATTACCAAACATAATTATGTACTGAAATCTCAGAAGTGAAGCTAGAGTATAGTATACCCAAACCTTATATTTCAAAGGCGGTCCGAACATGCTTGGTTGGGAACTAGATCTCTCTCTCTGACTGCCGAAACACACCACTAAGTGCTTGGCGACAAATTTTACACTTGAGCGTGATAGACAGCCAGGCGATCACTAGAAAATTCCGCACAACCAAGCGTGTATTCGGTTACTCGAGCAACTCTTTAGTGATTATTGTTTGCAACCAGTTTCTTTTGTGTTTCGTTTTGAATGGCCGTACAGACAGAGTCGTACTTTCATAAATAAATTAAACATCATAGTGGATAACAGATAAATATTTCTAATTTCATCTCGCTTGCCTCTTTGGTGTCTACTAGCTAATTACACTATGTTAATCGTATATACAATTTAATTAATTCTTTAATCAGATTATGTGAGGTGAAATTCTAAACACTGGATTATTTTTACATGTTTTCCTGATATGTTACATCGATGAGATAGTAGTTTTAAGACTAGAAAATAATATTTCGATTATATTTTTACACAGAATGCAACATGGCAATACAGTTCGTGACAATTTACACTTAGCTCGAACACGGTCGATTTTTAATCGCGAACTAAACATATTGAGGCACGAGACAATCTTAACTGCGAAATTCACCTCAAGCGTCACTAACCAATATCAAACAAAAGTGCACCCTCTTGCTATTACAATATACGTTAGAATCCCGCGTTAATTACAAGCCAGAGTCTCTTTGGTTTCAAACTTACAAGAGATTAAAAACACTCGTTCAGGTTCCAACAACACTATGTACAGTTTCACTACACTCCCAACTCTATTCACAGTTCACAGATTCGTTTTTGCAACGTCCTGGCGTATTGCCGCTTGCGACCTTTCGTCGCGGTGTATATCATTCTATACCTGAGCATCTTGCGTGCTAGTCAGATGTACAGATAGTCGTTTTTTGTTTCCCGACAGTAGCTGATGCTGGGGAACTTGTAGACGGGGTCGTAGCGCTTGCCACCCTCGGACTCCAGCGAGAGGGCGGAGAGCGCTCGGGAGGGTTCCTCGTCCTCCGATGAGGGTACCTCCTGGGGTACGAGGAGGGTGCGCGGGGGCAGGGGCGGCGCCCTAGGGTTGCGTCTGACCCTGAAGTGGCAGTCGTGGTCGGCGGACCACGCGCGCTGCACCAGGAGAGGCAAGTCGTCAGGGTGCAGCTTGCGCTCGTACTCTTGGGAAGGGCACACCTGGAAATGTTGGAGAATGGTGGTCAAAGATAGATCAATACTAATCTGAAGATAGTTTTATTTGATGTTCTAAGTTAAGGGTCCGCTATAGTTTTATTGTTTGACAAATATTTGAGTTTCATTTTTTTTTCAGTAGATGTAGATTAGTCTTCTGAGCATTTTCTCTACTTCAATTCAAGTTTCTGTTATTCAGGAAATTGAGTCTACATTCATTCATTATGAACCCTATGACGCCAAATAATCGTCTGAACAGGTTTATTTGAAATATGTATTGTATATCCAGATTTGTAGCCCACAGAAACTAACATAACAGAGCTTCATAATTATGCCAAAACACTCTCCCCCAACGGAATCTTTCATTAACAGCACTCTTTGTCGAAGGCCGCTTTTACGAAAACTCTTTTTGTATGAAGAAAATAACCGATGCCAACCCGCGCGGCGCCACCGGACGGTTCCACTAATCCCCAAAAACATAAACAAATCAACCCACCTCATAAAGCGAGAACCTCTCGACGCTCTCCGTTGAGTCGTAGCAATGCAGTAGGATGGCCAGCAGCTCGTCGGCGGTGGTCTGCTCGCTGGTGAGCAGGCACTTGTACTGCGACGAGGACATGAGCGCGCTGTCGTAGATCCTCACCAGCCCACCCGGCCGCATCTGCAGGGAGAACCTGGGGAGAAGAGAACAGAGCTGGTTAGGAGAGAATCTTCTTCTTCTTTCGTGTGGCCAACTCTATTGTTAGAGTTATCAAGCCGCCCGAAGGCTTCCAACGTGGCTTTAGGTACGAGTAATGTAGCCGGGATCGACTGCTCCGAAGCACGGTAGCGATTAGTTGATAATGTCTCAATGCTAAGTTTTGCTTAGCCTAGTTGATTTGTTACGACAGGCTGGAACAGCTATGCCACGAGCGTTAGGAAGGAATGTAAATATATTTTTGTTTTTACTTCTTTCATGGTAGCATTTGGTCAAAAACTATATGGTGTTAACCGACGATGTGGGCGAAGGTAGCGCAACGTTACACCTGGACTGGACTCTCGAGTAAGGCTGCCGTAACACACCAAAAGGTGCTTGGCGACATTTTTAATTTGAAGGCTATCCAGGTGAGCATTTAAAAATGCCCTCCAGACCATTAACATCAAGCTATGGCTATTGTTTTTCATCATAGAAAGCACAAGCTCATGGTAGAGTTTGAACCTAAAACTTATGGGTTACAATTCGACGTCACTACCACTAGCCATCATAGCATCAAATCAAATGAAAGGAATGAATTAAAAACTTGGTAAGTATGTTAGCTATTTTAACGCGATGTTAAACAAAACTAAAAAAGCATGCTAAAAACCTTTAGGGTATGCCTACCTCCTTTAAATATGACAAAAATGGTACTAAGTGTTTTAGCTGGTGCGATGCTCAACAAAACCAAAAGCATGCTAGAAACCATTAGAGTAATGCTATGCCTACCACCTTTTAATTTGACAAAAATTAAATTAAATGTCTCCCAGGTTAAATGGAACGTTGCGGATCGAGTCTGATCTGAAGACCCTAGCAGATATTTAGATGCTGCAAGCCAAAAGATTAAAATAAACATCAACGCTTAGACAGCTGACAAATTAAGCCCCGATCCTAATTTAGATACATACAGGTGATCGGTGTACCTGTGACAGGTAATGAGCAAACAAAATTACATGGATAAGCTCTCAATAGGGCCAAATTATACGCATACCACACTTTAAATACCTACCACCTGTTGTAGTGGACATGACTGTAGTCATGCGTTGGTTTTAGTTTTGTCCTTATTTTAGTGTTGTAACAGGATAAGCCTGCCTGGTGACCGCAAAAGAGGATATTCGTAACCAGCACAACGGTACTTACTACCTATCTACAGTGAAAATATATGGGATATTCAACTATAGTTTAGAGAGAACCTTTTTATTAATAAATCGAAATTCTAGTACTAATCAAAAACACGCTTTCCAGCAATTGGTAAGATAAGGTCGTGTTATCACGCCAGCAATTTCCATAACTGGTGTTTTTTGTTTTTCGCAACATGGTTATAGTTGAAACATCAGCTAAAAACATAGTAAAACCTTATTCAACGGGAAATAATGTAGCAACCAAAGCGTAATAAAAAAAAATGTTGTGAGAAATTATTAACTTTTTGAGTATCCGCGTATTGTTTGAAATACCTACGTGAAATTAAAATAAAAAATTGATGGACACATAGGTATGTGCTTCGTCCACATTTTCACATTTATCCATCAATTTCTGAAATGAAGGCTGCGGCATTAATGCATTATAGCATGCATTATAGCATTATAGTAGGTACCTATAACTATAAATTTTAATGCCTAGATCCGGTACGTAATACTAGTCATAATATGATATGTAAGTTTATGATAGGTAATGCAATAGGCTGCCTACCTGTGTAGATAATCCGGTAAGTATTGCATTTCTAAAATGAAATATAAGACTGTTAATATAAGACTATTGGTATTGTGCCTAATAATTCATTTTTGAATTGATTAAAACACAAAACGAGTGACGGAAAAAGTTATGGAATAATCCTTAGCGCTTGAAAACGACTAATTTGTACCTATAGCTATCATAAAAAAGCACAGTCAACGACAAAAGTCGCTGAACAATCACACTTTTTTCTATTATCCTCATCATCTCATCAATATTTGACCTCATCATCACCTAAAATCAGGTGTGTTATGTTGTGGTCAAAATGATAGGTACCATGTAAAAAGTAAAAAAAAATATAACAATTACTGATTTGAAACACATTTGGAAAATCGAGAACGATCAGCTACTTTTGTCGCTGACTGTACATTATTTTAACACTAATTAATTATTTCATTACTGGTTTGCGCATAGCCAAACAAAATGTTACCAATAATAGTGGTATCGCCGTACCTACCCGGTGACGCACTATTACCAATTTCAGTTATATATACATACACACATACATAAAACTGATAATCCTACCAATTGCATTTTATGAAACCTTAGAGCTTTTATTATTGGCTCCATAAGGAATTATAGCTCATACATACAGCAAAGTTACGACTTGAAAAACAACATGATAAATTTATGAAACAACAATCCTTGAGCATCGGTTTCATATCAAGAAAAAACTCAACATTCAGCTAAACTTAGAATAAAAAATCTAAATAATGTACTCAGGGCCCGAAATCTGAAGAGTGCTTGTTGACAGAGACTATTTTAACATCAAACGTGGCCTAGAAATGTAAAACGATCGATTGATTGAAGCAGTCATGAAGCTGATGCGAAGATAATACTTTTTACACTAAATTTACAGAGTGATATCCCCAAATATCTTATAGTTTAATTCAAAAGATTTTTCTGATAGCGTGTTTTTCCTAAATCATAAAATACCTACTTAGTGACAAAACTTAGATATACCTACATCTTTAGGGGAGGATTAATTTTATCTATGTTTTTGATAATCTACTGTGCTGTGAATTTCAATGTCAAGATTATTGTCAAAGAAACATTTTTTGTGACACTTTACTCTTATGGGCAAGGGCAAGTCTCGTGAAATAATCGATCCTGATGAGTTTTGTATCGATATGTCATGTCATAATATTTTAGTACTAGGACTTGACATATATCGATCAGAAACCGTGGATAACGGATCAGGATCGATTATAAATTTCTGGCGTAAGTTGCATAAACTAAACCAAATCTTATTGGAACATTTCAACACCCCTGAACATTATCGGCAATAATTAGGGCATCATCAGGTAAATCATCAACTCTTCCTAGGCCCACTTGCGTCAAGCAAGGTTAGCGTAGTTAACTCGGAGTTAAGTAGTAACTCAGAGTTAAATTGATAAATGGCCTTGCACCATTGTGAGTTAAGTGTTAACTCTGAGTAAGATGGGTAAATATTTAACTCTCCGATTTTGGTGGGTTAAATGATTAACTCTGACTTTGACGTTTATTTGTGAGGTTATGATAAGTTCATGTCTTCCTTTAAATTTGTTTCTCTAAAAACACGACAAACAGAAACGCAGTGAAAATAAAAACTACATTCAGGATTTTGAGCAGTGTCGCTATGAATAGTGATATTATGTTCGATGACTTATTCTCCGATGACGATGAAGAAATAGTGCAATATATAGACACAGATTTTTTTAATAGAAGAGTTGAAACTCGGCAAGATCATTTTAACTCGATGAGAGAAAAGGATTTTCACAGAAGATTCAGGCTGCAAAAAACAGTAGTTTCGGCTTTGCTGGAAAAAATTGAACATAAATTGGAATATCATCACAATAATAATATGTAAGTACCTACTTATGTAGGATTACTGTAATTTTTTATTTTTTGTCTATTGGCACCTACCTACTTCTCGTACATAATTACCTTTATACAGAATTATTAGAATTAGACTGCAATAAAACTTATCTTACATTATTTTTCTTTCCACAGAAATGAGGCAGTTACACCCATGAACCAATTATTGTGTACGCTGCGTTTTTATGCTACTGGAAGCCAATTAATTACATGTGGAGACTTCATTGGTATCCATGAATCTACAGCATGCAGAATAGTGCACAAAGTTACTGATGCTATAGCTCGATTGTATGGACAGTATATTCATATGCCAGTTACACAATGGGATCAAAGAAAAGCTGCGCTTGACTTCTACCAGATCGCTCGTTTTCCACTAGCTATAGGGGCAATAGACTGCACACATGTACGGATGAAATCTCCAGGTAATTATCTACTATTATCAGGTAGTTACCTTTTTTCTCTTTAGTAGCCAAATCTAACAATGTGGTTATGAAACTTTTCAGGTGGAGATCACGCTGAGATATACAGAAACAGAAAAGGCTATTTCTCAGTCAATGTTCAGGCAATATGCTCCTCACAAATGTTATTTAACGATGTAGTTGCAAGATGGCATGGTTCTGCCCATGATTCACATATTTGGGATAACAGTAATCAAAGAAGAAACTTCTTACAAGGTGTATATGGCGATCACTTATTAGTTGGAGATAGTGGATATGCACAAACCACTTTTATGATGACTCCATTGGCCAGTGTAAACACCCAAAGTCAATCCCTGTACAATGAATCACAAATCAGAACCAGAAATGTTATTGAAAGAACATTTGGTGTGTGGAAACGAAGATTTCCCATACTCTCAAGAAGTTTGCAAGTGCATTTGAGTAGAATTCCAGGAATCATCATTGCAACATGCGTCCTTCACAACCTTGCACAGCAAAATGGAGACCCAGAGCCACCCTTGGATCCTGAGTACCCCCCAATATTTGATGTTGAAGGTGTAGGTTCAAACCAGACTACAAACATTTCAAGTACACCTGGTTCTAGATTTCGTGAAGCTTTTATTCAACAACATTTTGGCAGAATGTAGATTGTTAAAAATAATGTGTTTACCATATTTATTTAATCAATAAATAAAATACATTTATTTAGAAATCAAATTTTTATTTATTTAGAAATTTATTTTTTTCTTCCTGCCTTAGGAACTCGTTATGTGCAACTTTTTTTTTAGTTTCCTCCAACTCTATCGACCACAGCATTCGCATATGTGCTAGTTTTTCCTCATGTTCTGTCTTCTCCAGGTGTGCACATGCTAGTTTTTCTTTCTCCACGTTAATTTGAATTGTTGTCAATTCCTTCTGCAGCATTGTTAATTCCAGTTTCTCACCAGCCAGAGTCTTAAACTTGTCACAAGCAGTGTCATTTCCCACATTTTTCTTTAATCTTTTTGGGGCTGGAAAATGATAGAAAAGATCAGTGTCGTAATCATAAATAACTAGGCCAGTTTATTTCTTTTTTTCTGACAATAAGTAATATACATTACTAAAATGTGATAGAGACAGCTTTGGTTTGTAACTTCATCCACAAGAACTATATAAAAGTACATAGTTGTATTAAATTGAGTATTCCCATATTATGTTCCCTATGTATCATTCCAGTTTATGCTGCAGCATTAGTGAAATGAGTGAATTAAAATCACTTCACTTTACAAGTAATTTGCATTGATATTATAGAATGTGACTTTATGTGACTAGTTACTTGTACTACTAGTGTGTGTTACTAGTTACTTGTAGAAAAGTAATAAGAACAAATGGTACTCACTAGTAAGTTTTGGGTCTGGTTTGCGTTTTAAATTTGCTCTGTCGTTTGTGAACGGAGCGGTCAATAAGTTTGTTTCCTCCGATACTTCCGGTACATTATTATCTTGCTTAACCTCAATCGGGATAATACCTTGCGATTCCATTAAGGAACTATCTCCATCATATATTGTGTAAAAACCATCCATAGTTGGTCCCACAAGACTACACACCTTGTCTAAAAGTACATCGCTTTTAGGCTGACTGGATGGTCCACCACCTGTGGAAAATGAACAAAATTGAAAAGTAAGCATAAAATTAATCAAAGTAAGAGTCTGGATACTAATGATACGGAGAGAATTCATTAACTAGTAGATGATTAAAGGTTGATATGGTGCATACATGTATAAATTTTTACATACCTGTACCTAATATATGTTTTTTTGTGCCCATTTCTTGCTTTTTGGCAGCTTTCATTAAAATATCGAATTCTTCTTTACATGTCTCCTGGGAAACTCCAACGGATTCAGATATTGTCTGCCAATTGCCAGAACCATGCTGTTCAATTGTTTCTATGAGCAACTCTCTATCTACTGCCACTGTAATGAAATAGATATTTAATTGTAGGGAAATAGGTATAAAAAGGAATAATCGGTATGGGCTACTGGATTTGTAGCATTAAATTAATCAACATTTACTCGCCTGGGATACTCATTTTTGCTGCTGAATGCTGTTTTTTGGCTTTTTTCTTCATGTTTTTATAACACTGCATTAGGCTTTCTACGGTTCTTGCATATGATATTGTCGTTGAGTTATATTCCTCGACCACCTTCAGCCAAGCCTTCTGTTTGTCTAGAAGGGTTGCTCCATCCGTTTTTTTATTTTCAATTAAAGCTTTGTGCGTTTCAATTATTTCACATAAATGAAGACACTCTGCTGTTGTAAAATTAGGTGCTCTAAGGCGAATTTTCTTGTTTTCGGTTTCCATAATTATGCTCTCAATTATTTTATTCCACAAAGCTATCTCACAAGAAACAAGGAAAATACCACGAAATACTTTGGTTGGAAATGATTGCATCAAATTGACAAAAACAAAGCCACTACAATAAACACTGATTGACTTTGACAATGACATTCATCAATCAGTGCACCGCATTTCATTCAGTATAACCTTTCAAAACGTATAGGGATCGTAGGATCCACCGACCGGGCGACAGCTAATGCACAAATGCTCTAGTGTAAGGGAGATGGGTATATTTGGTTCATTCATTATTGTTTCTTTTACATTTTGTTCGGTAATCTAAGAACGAACGATAGACATAAAAAAATACAATGCGTCTGTGGCACATTGCATTATGTTGGCGACCCTGGCAGGGTTACTTAACCCAGGGGTAGTTTAGGTAGACGCAAGACAAATAATGAGTTAACGATATTCACATCTAACCCAGAGTTACCTAACTCTTGCATTACATTTTTAACCCACTATTTGACGCAAGTGGGCCCTAACAACTTAACCCGACAACTGCCAGCGCAATCGGCGTGTCAACACGCCCCGTGACACGTTGCATATGGTCAATAAAGTGTTCCACGATCTTTCACGTTTTATTGCTCCTGTTTACCGGACGGGAATAGACCGTGCCGGAAGAGGGGACAAAAGTGAATCTTTTTTCGGTGCAACAACTGCCGGTGGTCGACAGGTTCGGGTGTCGACGCGATGACCGAAGGGTTAATATGAGATTTGTTTTAGTGTATTTTGGGAAAAATATGTTGTTGTTTTGAATTTTGGCATTTTAATACTCTGTTTCTTTACTGTTGTGAAATTAATGTAGCCCTTTACTTAGTCTAATAGTCTTCTAACAACTATAATAAATTCAGACAAGATACAAAAACGTAATAAAAGTTCCATGCAATCATTTTGTTGTTCGAAATAAAAACATTTGAATTTGAATTGACTTTTTAATGCATATTTTTCATTTCATTAATGGATAACGAAACACCAGTTAGTTTTAAGAAGAAATGTTGTGTTTAGGATTCTATTTTGGCAGTTGTCATTCGTCCACTCCATTTATTTTCCCTAATTAAGTGTGTGAAAATAACTTCTTTTCCTGCTTTTTGGTGATTCAATAAGAAATACAAGTCTATTGTTGTCCAAACAATTGGATAATGTTCAATAGAAACGTATACCTACAGAGCCTGTATTCTGTAGTGTTTGTACAATGGCGTCGATTCTGTTGTGAATTTTGAAGGCTTAAAAGTATTGCTGTCTTTTTCTGACCAAGGTAATAAGAAAAGAACAACATTACTTTTATATCTGTCTAGTTTAGTTTTAACGAACGAACTGAGACATCGAAGAACTGGTGACCGAGCCGAATGTCATCGGCGAGATGAAAGCGCACAAACTTCGCTGGCTCAGCCACCTTGAAAGAATGGGAGAGGATCGTGCGGTCAAACGAACATACAGTGGACGGCCGAGTGACCGTCGCCCTGTCGGCCGTCCCAGATATCGCTGGAAAGACGAAGTCACGAAAGATTTGGGCGAGCTCCAGGTGGAGGACTGGCAGGAGGTGGCGCAGGACAGACCGAAGTGGCGTCTTTTGTTATCGGAGGCCAGGACTCACTTTAGGTCGTTGCGCCATCTCAGTTAGTTAAGTTTAGTTTAGTTTTAGAAAATGCACAACAGAATTGACATCAAAGTCATTGGTAAACTTAGCTTGGTTTGCATATATATTCGAGTATATGTAACTGTGAGTCATTTTGTAGTATTCTTGCGATTTGTTAAGAAACATAAACGTAGAGATCTGTTCCGATGTCGTCACCGTCAAGGATGTATTCTGTGTATGTTGTCACGTTTTGTCATGACGTGCACGGCTCGTGATAAATGGCACAACTAGCTACAGTCATCGTCATTATTGACCTTTAGGGTATCTGTAACTTAATTTATACGGCATCATCAATTTAGAAATCTTATAAGCATTCATGGGTCAGCGACCCAAAGTGTGTCTCCAAACCGAGAAAGCTAACTCCACTCTATCCTGAGCGATTTCAGCACAGTTCAGAGTCTGCAGTTCGCGTAATCCTCATCAGCATAAACAACTTAAGCAGCACTTACTTAGAGTATCCTTTAGGATGGCAAGCCTGGAGCGCTGCCGGCCTCGCGTCGTCGTCGAGTTCCAAGGTGGTCCGGAGCCCGGCTGCCGGGACCCTCACTTCCATACTGAGGTAGAACAGCCTGGGGTCTCGGTGCCTCATGCGGAACTTCCCCAGCAGGGTGGCCACCACCTCCCGGGCGCGGGTGCCCCATGTCACTGAGAGGGTCTTGTATTCGATATCAGGGCGGAGGCGGCGGGCGTATACTTTGATTGTTGTCTGAAAGGAAGGAGAAAAAGTTGTATAAGATTATGGAAAAGAAAGACATATGCATGTTTGATGTAAATTATTGTAGAGAGGAAGGGGGATAGAGGGATACTGCTAACTGTTGAATATCCTATGTATTTCTATAGGACGATATGGGTCCAAAAATCTAATTGAAGTTTTAAAATAATTGACGATGTATAAAACGACGTAATTTTGATTAAATCCTTATCCAATCTATAAGAAAAACGCACTGATAAAAACAAAGATGATAAAGGTACTCGTAATTTTTATGCAACATAAAGACGAGTAAACGGTGTAAAATTTCAAGAATCTTAAAGAAACCTCAACAAGACACAGTTTTTTGTAGTCTTCCGTCCAGTTTTGAAATAAGGAAAGGCAAGCGCGCAACTACCGGGAGAGCTTTCTCTGTCGCTCTACACACAAAATTTATTAAAACATCGAATAAATTGAATGTAAGACACACCACAGTGTGAAAGAAACCTTTTAAAGAACATCTGTTTAGGACAAACTTTCACATTCTACAAACACCTGTATTGGCGCAAAGTTTCATGCAACCGGAAAACCTTTATGAATATTGCAAGTAACTAGTATCAAAGTAATTTCATAACATAACACAACCAGAAACAGCACTGCAGTGCAATGCAAATCCAATAAAGCATTGCACCGTAACAGAATGTGTGGATTGCAGAAAATCAGGTTCTCACGGCGCCCTTTCCCACTGTATCCAATACCTTTGGGCATTCACAAAATCACTAAACTTTTTTACCAAATTCCACAATGATAAAACTGATTAATTAATTTCACAGTAATCGTTGGAAAGGTTTCTCTGATGAAACTCACGTGGATGTTATGGGGGAGTAGGGCCAAGCGTGCTCGCGGAACCGGAATTGGAGCAAGCATGGTGCGTGCGTCTGGGACGACGGTTGGACGATCACTGACGTACTTAACTGATGTGGTGGTACTCAATACCACTCAATAACTCATGGTTAGAATTAGGAATGTTGGAGTTATGAGACTCTGGATGTAGTAACTGTTACATAATCTCGGGTAAAGGCTAGTAGTCCAGTGGAAGCTCGTAGGTGGGGTTTGCGTTGATAAGATAAGCTTTGGCGGTTATAGACTTTGACTGATAGCGAAATTGGGGTTCGCGAGTTAATCCAACAACAGTGCCTGCTGGAGATAGCGCGCTATATTTAGTTTAACTGCCTACGGCCGGACTATTTATTTTAGTATTTATTTTGATAAGAACGCTAGAGTATGGTAATAATATAACATGACATAAATTAGTCCCTATTTTAGGTTTTAGGAGCTTTCTTTTACAATATTTTAATTGCAATGTTACAAAAATCAATTGCCGTATGTATGAAAGACCATCACTTGAACGGCTCGACCAGTTTGGTTGTTTTTTATTTATTTCTGTTGTTATCGTAATTATATATGGATATTGTTGTTATATATGTATCATATTTAGTTTTATTCTTGATGTTATTTCTAGTTTAGTTTAGTAATTTGATGTGTCTTTGTTATTTATGTTTCTTAAATTTGAATAGATAACTTTATTCCGGACAAGGTATTCCTACCGAAACGAATCCAGGGCGGTTCACTAGTTTACAATAAAAAAAAAAACTAAGGACAAGTAGATAATTCCCACCAAGTCCTTATCGTTTATTCACATGCTTCGTTTTTTTGCATAGCACAATAAAATCAGCACAGTCCATCAATCTTCGAAAGGGCAACGCGGCCCGGGGTGGCGGAAACACCCCGCGAGCGAGGGTGCGCCACCTGTCCCCTTCCTAGCCACCTGTCCGGACCAGGAAACATCCAGGAAGCATGCTACGTGAGCCTGAGAACTGCGGAACCGCAACGCGATTATTTTTCTTATTGTAAATGTCCCGCTTCAATTGTTTTGGCCTTTTGTCATTGTACCTTGGGTTACGTATGTTTTGTCATTTCCGTATGGGAAGCTTATGGAACATAATATTCGGAATTGGTGCGTAGGTGAATACATAGATGTAGAATTATTATTCACTGAAATAGGACAATTAATTTACTTAACTTATTAACAACTATCTTCTCTTCTTCTCTTCTCTATCTTCTTCTTTCTCTCATTAAGACTGAGAAATTGGGTATCTTATTAAAATAGAATTGAATAGAATTATAGAATATAAATATATTAGATAAAAAGCTAGAAACTCAAATTATGTCACCAAGTTCAGAGATAAGTGTAGGTAAAAGTCATAAAATGATATAGTAAATTTTTTCGTGTTATTTTGGTTACTGAACTAATTCTGGTGGTGCATGATAGGGTTGATGTTGAAGAGGCTTATACTCTAAGCAATACTTAAACTAAATTCAATCCCTAATGAAGAAATTATCTAAACTGTAGATACAAAAAATTGCAACACAAAAAGTAACTAAGAAAAACAAACAAATTGAATAACGTTCAGCAATATTGTCGAACACCTACATTGCGGCATTTAACTCAGCCCACCAGAAACTGGCAACAATCATAGTAGGTACATTGTTTGTTAACAAAGTAGGTACCATCGGCCCACCGGCAACATCGGCATCCGGGCAAAGAAAGCGCCGGTAAAAGTGGTCATCTTTGCCTCGAGTGCCTTGAACGAACTTGAACTTGCGGCGGAAACGCAAAAACCTGACGCCCGCCGCGGCGGACGGACGCGCAGAATGCGGCACCAAATGGGAACTAAGTAATGTTAACTAACTAGATTGTTGCTTAGGTACCGGGAAAATGCTTCTAATTTACCGTTGTATTTTTTTAAAACTTTTTAACATTTAAACCGCATATCAGCAGCCTATTTGACGACCGATGTGGCGCAATGAGCGGATAGCCAACTGTGAAGCATGAGGTCGCGGGTTCGATTCCCGCTACAGGACAAATATTTGTGCATTGAAAAAAAAAGCGCAAGTATTTGTTCTGTGTCTGGGTGTTGTGGATCCCCGATCCTCGTAGTTTCTGATACCCTAGATACAGGGAAACCTAGTTAGGGGTCAGAGCCTATGTATGTGATTGTGCGGGCATTATTTGAAATTCAAAATCGAAGACAAAAATACATTTATGTTGATTCAGAACATTTATGATATTTAAAACAACAAAGTTTTAACTAGCTACGCCTTTTCTTGAGTGGGCGCAATTTCACGGGGGTCGTGGAAAGGAAATACAATGGATTTCCCGGTATGGCTCGAGCCCACTAAAAATCCCCTGTGAGCAGTCCTCCGCTGTGGTGGGCCTAGAATCTAGGCCCTAGATGGGGTCGCGCTATACCAATCTCCGTGTGCGCGCCTTGTAAGACCCACGTTTGACCAAAAGTCTTACAGCACTACAACGCCACTAAAGCGCAAACTCAAGTAGTGTGGTGTGGTGTGTCGTACGGTAATCGTAACGTAACAAGCGCAAGCGCATGTTTGCCCACGCTTCATTGTTCTTAGTTCCATCACAAATGTAGAGATGGCGCTAGTAGTTTGAAAACATACCTATTTACGTATTTGAAATTTAAATAGGCGCACATATATTTTCTTTTGTAGATGTTAAAATTGATGTTAGTTTAAATTGTTTGTTGTTATTGATACAAAAAGAAATATCAATGCTCATACTATCACATACATAGCTCTGACCCCTAACTAGGATTTCCTGTATCTAAGGTATCAGATACTACGCGGATCGGAGATCCACAAAACCCAGACACAGAACAAATACTTGGGTTTTTTTCATGGTAATTAATAATAGAATCAATTTATTGTGTAATTTGTTTATAAGACACTAATCTAATTCGTTACTGCTTTACACTACGAAGGTTGTGATAATTTAAGCTTATGGTGCTATGAACCCTGAAACTGTTTGTTTACTTAAATTATACCAATGAAGTGCAAAACAAATATATTTGGCATTTACTGCCCACTCTTTTGTAACTTTTGGTAATGTCCTTCACCTTGAAGATGCACCTATGACCGTTTGGATTTGCCATCGCTCAAAAAGGCGAAGGAAAACATCACGACAAAACCGGCATGCCCAAGAACCACTACATTAGAGGGCATGCGACATCTACCAACCCGCACTGGGCCAGCGTTACGGATCACACTCTCTCTGACAAAAGGCCAGAGTGCAGCAGCAGTGGAAACTTCATAGGCTGATGATGATAATAACTCACCATATCAAATTCTGTGTAATGAAATAAAAGTTGATAAAGGCTAATGACCCCGTCCTGTGCTTTACGATTTTTCACGCGTAACAGATAACGCGATTACGCTAAAGGTCAATAAGGAGAGCGTATCGCATCGATTTTACAAAGCGCATCTGTATCATTGCAACATAACCACTGCCGTGCTTTTCAAATGCACTGTAACACACACCTTATAGCTAAAGCTTAAAGCACATTTTAATGGTAGAGCGAGGTGGTGGCAGACAAGTTATGGGGTCAAAATGTCAGATGACGGCGGCAAGAAATACAATGTTTGGGGAAGTAATGAGCTATGACTGATTGGAGAAAAATAGAGCAACGTTTACGTTTACTTAAACTTTCATAAGTTTAAAAAAAATGTTTGTAAGCTATCAGAAGCTCTAAAAAAATTGTACAAGCTGATCTTCTCACCTAGTTATCATGATTGGGTGTCTACATTTTAAATATGCAAAAGACTGACTGATTTTTCTAAACATCTGTGTAACCTTTGACGACCAAGAACCGGAGGATGCTCTGTAGCTAGGCCCCCCACTAGGTGGGCCGACGACCACGCAGGGAGCCGATGGATGCAAATGGCTAATAGCCGTTCATGGTGGCGTTCAAGGGGGAGGCCTATGTTCTGTGAGTGTGTATATTTGTTGTTTCCTCACGCTAAATCAGCTTAACGGATTTGAGTGAAATTTTGAATGAAGATAGCTTACACCTTGGATGCCCATAGACTATTTATGTCTCTTTCTTTTCTTTGAAGTTTCCTGCGGGATAGTGAAATCACGGGCAAGAGCGTGGGGCGCAGACAGTGTATATATGTATAATAATCCTTGCGTGTTCTAAGACACTAGGCTGTGTCATCTTTGAATGATAGTTCTACGTCGGCTTCCTTATTAAATCCCCGCTTTGGCCGTCATTTCGCATCCTTTATGACGAGATAAGTGAATTAAAACCAACGTTAGGAATTTAGGGACACGAGTAGGTCAATTTAGATTAATGTTAGGAGATGTAGTTTTGGCGCCTGTATGTAGCTAAGGTCTCGCCGCGCTTCAAGAGAAAAGTGCTGAGAGCCTTGCTTACTTTCTTGTTAGTGTTTACTTAGTCAGACTGTCCTCCTTTCCTGAAATATGTAAATCATGCATCATCATCATCTCATCAATATTGAATTCTGTGGACCCATTTATAAGTATTTACGAAACTAACGCACGTCAATTGATTTTTAAACTAACATAATTATATAGATTTTTTTTTTAATAAGAGTTAGGCAAGCAAGCATTTGACCTCAGTCTCACCTGATGGTAAGTGATGACGAGGTCGAAGATGGAGCATGCTTGCCTAGAAGATACCTTTTCACTCTTGACTTGAAGGCTACCAAATTATACCTATCGGGAAACAAAGACGTTAAGAATTTAAGGCAAGGTGTTCCACTCCTTCGCCGTTCGCATTATAAATGTGGAAGCGAAACGTTTTGTACGGATTGGGGGAATTTCCACCATGTACGGATGTCGTGATTCCGTGCGTCTTGTTGTTCGATGGTGAAATGGGGATGGTGGAATGAGGTTGTGTAGTTCCATCGCACACTCTCCAAAATGTAACCTGTAAAACACTGATAAGCTGGCAACTTTACGGCGGTGTTCAAGGCTCTGCAGCCTCGCCTTGACCAGCAGAATTATAACTATTATGTGGATACTTAAACAATTAAAGACAAGTAGGTGCAACAAAAGATAAGATTAGCTTTAATATCCTAAACATAACAGCATAGCATAGCGTATAGTAACTAAATATTTCTATAAGAACGTGTGGCATAATATGTACGCGTAAAAATGTGATGTTTATAACGCGGCACGTTCTTAATTTGGAATTTCTTTACATCTTTGCGTTTGACCGCAAGTCAGCTGATGATAAGTGACGATGCGGTCGAAGGTGGCGCCACGTACGCTACACCTGTAAAGGGAATCTCACACCGATAGGTCTGTACTTTTAGTGCTTGGAGAACTCTAGAAAATGTCTCCACCAAATTGTGGTTTTTATCACATTTACGTACTTTTAGTTTAAGTAGGCTGTTGTACTCAGAGATGTCAATTAACGCTATTTAGTGTCAACACCTGTTAAAATCCATACATTTTTTGATACATCTACCAAACCGCACTGGGCCGGCGTCGTACATTGCGGCCCATACTCTTTCACTGGGAGAAGGCATGTGTCCCAGCAGTGGGAGTATTATAGGCTGATGACGATGATTATGATGATGAATTGATGTCTGTGTACGGCAGTTAGAAAATAGTTTACTCTAAAATAAATGTGATACTTCAAACATAACCTACCTACTTACTAATTCTCTATTTCCCAACTTTCCAACAAAAAACGTAAGTACAATATGTAAGATTGTAGATTAGAAAATAATTGTGCAGCAATCTGTGCAAATGTCAGTTTGTATTTCCCTAGACGTCATCACTTTCCGGTAATTTCAATAATTGTGCGTGTACAGCCTTTGCGGTTGGAACACGCTCAATGGCGCGCGACGCCGCATTGATTTGTTGCGATATCTACTGTCCATTTGGTAAGTTACAAATGAACAACGTAAAAAAACAAGTATACCATATCTATTGAAATCAGGACGAGTGAACCTTTCAAAACAAAAAGGTATCGATTGCCGAACCGATAGTTATGCAGAGATTATTCACTTACAGACATTTTTCTTTAGAAATGTAATTGAAAAATAAACGTGGTGTAGTGTGATGTGAAATTGTAGTCAAAAGCTACACTGAAGTTAATTAAAAAGCAAAAACAGTGTTTACTATATAGAGTCTTTTTAGCGGATTTGCCATCGCTCAAAACGGTGAAGGAAACATCGTGAGGAAACCGGCATGCCCAAGAACTGCAACATTCAAGGGGATGCCACATCTACCAACCCACCCTGGGCCAGCGTGGTAGATTACAGCCCATACTCTCTCTCTGAGAGAAGGCCAGAGTCCTAGCAGTGGGAACGTGAAAGGCTGATAATGATGATGATGATGAGGTGAAAAAAAGCTATATCAAAACTATACCAATAGATAAATATATTTATTTTTATTTTATTTTTATAAATATCGGGGGATCATTGCACACAAATTGACCTAGCCCCAAATTAAGCTCGAAACTTGTTTACTAGATATACATTTGTTTTCATTTTCATCACGTAAACTACAATTCGGAGTAGCCAGCCAGGCTGCGTTTATATACGTATATACTTATACCATAATTGATAACTACGCATTATGTAAGTTCAATGTACGAGAAAAACAATTATTCCTTAACAAAATACACATATTTCACACCTCAACTGGGTCACGTCACTATATAACTAGGTATTGTAAAACATTTGATGCGTGATCATTAGCCACGCATTGGTGCGTCAAATTGCAATTTTTATTTTTTGGAATGCGCATGCGTAACACAAAAACTTGTGATGTCAATTTTGTAAATTTTTGTCAATTTTTTTTCTTTATTCAATAGGATACATTGTGATCACTTTAAAACGTCAAACTTAAAACTAGCTACGCCTGTTCCAACCTCCTTACGCCGGAAAAAGAACAGGGCCCCTAGCCAAGATGCATTCTGCAATCGTTGACGCTAGTAGAAAACAAGAAAAAAGTATTCTCGCAAGGAGCACTTGGCGCGGCGTAAAATCTGAAACTATTGGCAACACTAAACATTTACTTTTAAGAGTTGTCTATGCTGCATTCTTGTAAACTACAAACTATCAGACCAATTTCTAATAGCTACAAATCCCCGATCAGAGCTGATCATAGACACACCGGATACTCCTCCAGTTCACTCCGCAGCGTAGATCTAAAATAGCTCTACAAAAAGCGTCGTCGCGTCACGAGCGCTTCCATTTCCTAATTTCCTGCCCGTCACACCTCATTCGACCAATTTAGTGGCGTCCTGTCTGTCTGTCCGACGCGGGGACGACCGCTGTGACCGATTATTGTGAACTTTGACAAGAGACTACTACGTCGCTATAAATGATGTAATTTTTGCTTAAGGCCCTGCCATACGCCGTTGACCTTTCTTGATCGTCCCGTACTGACTTTATGGGCGGCTGAGGGGTTTACGTGCCGATTTGCGAGTATGAAATACGTAAAAAATTCGCAAAAAATAATTAAAGCAGTATTTTCAAAAAGTGGCCTGAAGGTCCTCTGGGTTTTATATTTCTTAATACGCTGATGGTATCAACAAGTCTTTGTTTCATATAATATGTATAGTTTAGGAGTAAAGTAGTATTAAACTTGTAGAAAATGGGGCACTTTGCACATTTTTTTTCAATATATAAATATATTTTTTGCATTTTTCGGCCTGATGATCCTATGCTATATATGAAGTAGATTGACATATATTTTTATTAGATTTTTTTAGACCAAAATTACACGGAGATATAGTTTTAATTAACCCCGTTTTTCAGCTTAGCTTGGGAACCAGCGCCATCCAATATACAGTGGATAACGTAATTCCCGTATAAGGCCGGGGTGGTGTTTATTCTTTTTTTTTTTTTTTTTTTTACTCTTTACAGGGTAGCGTTTGACCACAAGTCACCTGATGTTAAGTGACGATGTGGTCGAAGATGGCGCCACGCTACACCTGGACTGGGACCAAACATCATGTAAACACTTTTACGTGTGCAAAAGCTGATCTTTTGTTTTTTTACAGATTTTACTCATTGAGGCACAAGATTAATAGGCATTAATATTCGGTGTTCCGTGAAATATGTAATAGAGTTCAGAACATAGTGCCAGATACCTCAACAATTTGATAAAGGCAAGCAAACTGATAACGTTTGAATATATAACAAAAATATAATTTAAATTAAAAAGGAAGTCCGTTCAGTCAACGAGTTAGTAAATAAATAATCTAATTGTAACGAAACGGTGACAGACGCATGCGCACGCGTTGTACAACTGGAATATAGAAAGCTGTAGATGTGACCATACTTAAATATACTATCTAAATATACTTAAATGAATTGAAAAAAAAAAAACAAACTATAAGAAAAGTTTCAGTTGAAAACCCGTACCTTAATCCGGTTAAACGAACAAAATATTTACATGGATGGCAGAATAAAATTTAATGATAAAATAAAATTAATAAAAACCCAGGCATAAATTCGAGAATAAAAATCGCATCGAAGAAATATCATCACTATTATAAATTTAAAATATTTTTTAAATTATTGTAAATTATTGACCAATAAATGTATTGTTTTATAAAAATAGAATTTACAGCTTTAAAAAGTCTACATCTCCTTACCCTACTCTTTCCTTCGGATGCGCAGACGCAGTTTAATCAACGGATGTTTGCTGAGCCACCGTCGGCGTAGGGTGTCTGTCAATTGACCGACAATACGAGTATTTTGGAGATTACTAGCAAGCGGTCGGCAGACCCAACACAAGAACAACTATCTTAAGGTGTGTTTGAACATAGCGCAGCAGCAACACCAACACGCACCCTAGTCCTAACTAAACTGACTAATATATGCTTGGCAGCACTTCGAGGCGCCACATCGCTCGACGAACCGATAACCGATGGAGAAGAAAGGTTCTCGAGTGGCGACCACGAACCGGAAGACGTTCTGTAAGGTAGGCTCTCCACTAGGTGGACCAACGACTGGGAGCTGCTGGATGCAAATGGCTAACAGCCATTCCGACAAAATATAGCTATTCTATGCTCAGCAGCTGATGATGACTGTGATGCACAATTGCACACGTTGCGCACTTTGGTTGAAATAAAAACAAAAATTAAAGCGTCCTTGTACTTATTGTTCAAAAATTGCGAAGACGAAATACTTCCAGACAATTATTATCGAATGATTACTAAAGAAATTGTGTGAGGTACGTAGACAGTGGTCTGGGCGCACGGCAGACTTCCTGTTGCAGCGCGGCATGCCGCGCGCAGCAGCCGCGCGCAGCAGGTAAGCTATTGAAAACGTAACACGATGCAACACACAACCGCGTCGTAACCACTTGACACGTACAATATTATGTGGGTGGAACCGTTAGAATTTTTGATATAATAAATTATATATTGACTTCTAACACGTACCATAGTGCATAAATAGTTTTCATTGGTTCGTAAAGCATTATTTGGTACTGCAATGCTACCAACCAAGGTTCAAAATCTTTGACCACATTGTCTTTTTCCAGCGCGTGAGATCGTATGCCATCGCTCAAAACGGTGGAGGAAAACATCGTGAGGAAACCGGCATGCCCAAGAACTGCAACATTCAAGGGCATGCGACATCTACCAACCCGCACTGGGCCAGCGTGGTAGATTACAGCCCATACTCTCTCTCTGAGAGAAGGCCAGAGTCCCAGCAGTGGGAACGTGAACGGCTGATAATGATGATGATGAGATCGTATATATAGTCAAACGTTTGACAAGTTGGTTGTAACAAAAGCCCTAAAGTTGGGAATCTGTCACCATGCACAGCTATCGGTGTGTTCCAGGAGTTTTACTTGAGAGCCACTTCCCAACCTTTGACCTACACTTATTTACAACACACGTGACTTGTAGTAAGATGTTAAAAAACCTAAAAGCTACTAAATAAATAAAAGGAAAAGCCTATAAAGAGGTTTAAAAGCGTATGTTTCCTGTAATTTCATCGTTATCTACACGCCTTGAATAAAAGCACGGCAATTGCTGCTTATAATATTAGTGGCAGAAATATTTGTGGTTGTAGTACTTTCCCCAACGAGGGTTTTTACCATTAAGTACCTACATGGGTACTGCGATGCGGGTACCACAATATTGTCAGTTATTTAACTACCAAGCATTAGTGTGCAAACATCTGTTCTGGATTGATGGTCAATGTTTCCAGGGAAATTACAGTAGTAGTGTATTGCCGCTCAGGATTTTGAACTGTTGATGTCTGTCTTGTGTTCGGGCGTGCCTCAGGGCTCGCATTTGGGCCCAATATTTTTTAATATTTTCATTAATGACGTTGGTCAGTGCTTCAAACATTCAGATTTCTACCTTTATGCGGACGATCTTAAATTCTTTAGAGTCATGAATGCTAGCAGCGACATGGCTTTGCTTCAAGAAGATATCAACAGCTTGGTTTCATGGTGCGACGCAAATCACATGAGCCTTAACGTATCCAAATGCTTTGCCATGCAGTTTACTAGAAAAAAGAATGTAGATCGCCCAGTATTTCAAATAAAGGACAGTGCTCTGGTAAATGTCGAGCAAATACGTGACCTAGGTGTTACGTTAGACAGCAAACTGCGTTTTAACATTCATGTTGACAATATCGCTGCAAAAGGGTTTAAATGTCTTGGTTTTGTTCTGCGTAATTGCAAGGATTTTAAGTCTGCCAGTACTAAGATAATGCTTTATAACTCATTGGTCCGAAGTAGACTGGAGTATTGCAGCGTCGCATGGAACCCTTTCTATGAGGTACATAGCAAGAGACTAGAAAGTATACAAAAGCGGTTTCTATGGCATTTGACCTACTCTTGTTATCTTGGAAAAAGACTAGAGAATTATGAGGATAGATTATTCTTTTTCAAAATGGTATCGCTTGAACACCGCAGACAAACTTTGGATAGTATATTTCTCTTTAAAATCTTACATGGAATATTGGACACTCCAAAATTGCTTTCAGAATTGTTCATCTCCGCGCCTAACAAATTACCTAGAGCCTCACGATTCAATGTATTTTTTGTTACGGGTTCTCGCTCTAATCTTGGCCATAACGCTCCTTTGACAAGGTTGGTACGACAATACAACGCCATCTCTAAAACTAAGGAAGTCGACATTTTTGTCGACAAAATTCATCGTTTTAAGAAGACTCTGATTACCTGATGTTTCTAGAAATGTTTTGTTTTAAAATAACATTTTATATAACTTTTTTTTTTTTTTTTTTGTAATTCATAGTATGTATAATATATTCATAATCTAAATTCAATCTAATTTCTACTAAGTCAGCTTTAGAATAATTATATATTTTATTTTTTTATTTTTGTTGTAATTTTTATATCCGCTGTATTAACTATTTTAACAACCCACATTCTTTGTTACTCGCTCAAATGAAAAATTAATTTTCATTATTATTTTAATGCATGCTGTCCTCACCTGTCAATGCTGTGACATTTGGTTTTAAGCTTATATGAATTGTTATAAATCTGCGAATGTATGAGTGTACACTGTGTTGGTGAGCTAATAAATAAATAAATAAATAAATAAATTCGGGCGGCCCTGAATAGACAAGAGTGACGTTTACCAAAAGACGAGAGACTTGATCGTCTCGGTTGCATAGAAATTTGATTCATAAGTGCATCGGTTACACTCAGTTGCATAAAAAAAATCCTTAAGAAATACTTCAAAACCAACCCTCCAATAACATCAAATCTAAATCAAGCGTCAAAACGAGTGCGCTCCACTTGAGTCCTGACCTAATCCGCCCTATCTTAACAGACGGACAAGCGTCTATTTTTACACATTTTATAGATCATTCCTCACGAAAAAAACACGTCTATTTTTGTTTAATAGATAACTCCTCACGCCTGACATCTGTAACAACAGTGATATAATGGGCCCACCAAGATCTAATGGGAATTGACTCGTAAAACCTTTGTGCCTCATGATAAGTGTTTTCGTAAACTGACAGAATGATTTAAGAAGTAGGTACTTGGAATTTTGATAGATGTAGAAAGAACTGTTTGGAAATAGTCTTACCGCGTCGTGAGGAAACCGGCATGTCGAAGATCCACAACATTCAAGGGCATGCGACATCTGACAACACGCACTGGGCCAGCGTGGTAGATTACGGCTCATATTCTCTCTCAGAGAGAAGGCCAGAGTCCCAGCAGTGGGAACGTGAAAGGCTGATGATGGTGGTGGTGGTGGTGGACGCTACATTATCCCTAACTGCCAACAGGCTAGTTTTATCATCACCCGAAATTAATAATCGATCCTGATCCTTTATCCGCGATTTTGGATCGATATGTCAATCAATATCTCAAGCTTTACTACTAAAATGACATAAGATGTCATCGGACGTGACGTAGCGAATAGCGATCCAACACCGCGGATAACGGAACAGGATCGATTATTAACTTCGGGCGTATATGCACAAAGCCGGGGCGGGTGGCAACTCACAAACCTTGGGATGTAAAATATTAGACCTTAGAATTCGAATCTGCAAAAACAATCAAATCAACACAGACAGAGAAATACAAAAGACGGCTTCCATTCATGAACCAGTCTTTACACCAAATGATCATCGAAACAGGACTCTCAAAACAAACAAACTGACACGAAACAATCATCAAGCCCTTCATTACCACCAGCTGTTCTTTCACCTGCGAGAGACCATTATATGTATTTACTGACGGTACGCCGACCATATGTCTTCGAAGTACTTTGAGCGGGTTGCTTTGCAGTGGTTTATTGCAGCTTCCTTTGATAGCAAAGCGTTTAGTAGGGTAGGTTAAATGGGAAGGTTCCGTCTATAAAATACGATCTTTAGTACAATATATATAAGTAAACACAAACGCTATTAGATACATGATAAATTAGTTAGTTAGTTACAATTCAAGCTAATAAAAGTGTTTTAAAAAGCTTAGGATCGTAGTGAACTGGTTGCAATTCAATCAGTTAGTGATAAGAATAAAAATGTAAATGAGATTGCACCCAAGAAATGACGAGCCAAGCGTTTCTTTTCTGTTCTTTTGCCGGTGTAAAGAGGACAGGCGTAGCTAGTTTTAAGTTTGGCGTTTTAGAGTTTTCACATTTTTGTCCTACTACAAAAATCTATTTTAATTTTGAATTCAAAAGGAAATATTTTAATACCTTAGGTTACATTATTACAATTTCCATTTTATCTCTTTCTTTTTTTCCATTTTCATTTTTTATTCTAATTTTATTGAAACTAAAATACAGCCTAAACTAAATAATAACTAAATAATACTAAATTACTTGCTGATAAATGTAACTTTATACAGGTGAAAGAATTTTTGAAATGTGTTATTTTATTCATTACAAACAAACATACATACAAAAAAATCTTTTCTATCTTAATTTAGATATATTTATTAACTATCGTGACAAAATAATTCTGAACATCTAAACAAACAAAGCTGAAAAAAGTATCAGTTATCATAGATGCGGAACTCTAAAAGCTTGTAAAAAAAACGTTGCGCGTGCGCACGTGCTGAACACTCCAGGTGCACAGGAAGTAGAGAAAAAAGATCAAGCGGAGACGCGCTACATAATCTGTATTATTAATAAAGCGATCATTTTTGCCACTTCCATTGTAAGTCCGTTTTTCCGGCGAAAGTTATTTGGGTCATAATTCTGTTTAGTGCTTTTTCTAATATCTCAGCTTTGTAATAAAACGGTTGACCTGTATCCAATTTTTTAATAAGTACTAGTTTTTATCATATTTTTGTAGTTTTAGTAAAAAAGATGTTCTTTGCTTTCTAAAAAGTTTAGGTGTGTATCTACCTACATAAGATTCTTAGTTCCATGTTGAATTTTACTAAGAAGAAGACATTTCCATATTCTACTAAATTTATCAATTTCAATTTATTTATTTATTCAATAGGATACATTGTGATCACTTTAGAACGTCAAACTTAAAACTAGCTACGCCTGTTCCAACCTCCTTACGCCGGCAAAAGAACAGGCAAGAAACGCCCGGCAGGTAATTTTTTTGGCGCGATCACATTGACAATTTTATTCTTATTACTAATTGATTGAATTGGAGCAAGTTCACTAAAATCCCAAGCTTTTTTTTTGTCATCTAATGGTCCGATATTTTTTAATTAGCTTTACTAGTAAGATATTATCAATATATTATTTTGATTTTATATTACACATTATATCTGCGCCCCGCTGTTTCATCCGTGAGCACTAACTTTATCGCTCTTTTGACAAAAAAAATCCGAGAGACCACCCTTATCACCAAGGGGTATAAAAAATAGCCTAAAACCTACCAAGTACACACAAAAATGTTATCAAAATTGGTGAAGTCGTTTCGGAGCAGTTCGACAACAAACACTGTGACCCGAGAATTATTTATATTAGAAGAAGATATAGGTACTTGTTCTGGGCTATCACCGTAGTAGATTAAATTTACATGTATATAAGTGAAGACTCAAGAGCAATCAAACACAGCCCATTTGTTTCGTCATACATATCTGTACCATTACATCAGTTAAATAGCTTTTTATTGACACTAAACACAATTTATGAGACATTCGGACTGATGCTTACGAAACATTGTTATCGGGAACAAATAGTTATTGCTTTGATATTGTTTTATCTAGTACAAATACTTATATATTTTGTTGTAATTGAGCTGCCGTTCTGGAGAAGGTAGAAATCAATTACATAGATACAAATCTATGAATTTTAAACGTAGTATTATTTTATTTTATTAATTTGGGGCTAGGTCAATTTGTGTGCAATTGTCCCCGGTTTTTTTTAATTTAAATAATCTAATTTAAATTAAATTTAATTTTTTAGGTTATCTTTTCGTAGAAACACACAATTTTTTTGTTAGTTAGGTGCATTTTTTCTCGATAGGTAGTTTTACTTTATATTTTAAAGTTTAGTTTAGTGATAACATAATAATATATTACTGTGTTATTTAGAATAGAATGAAGAGATAAACAAAAAATTAAAAAACGGATAGAGTAATTTTAAAGTTTGAAAGTTGAATCAACCCTTTCTTTAACCAAGCAGTTTTTTGTAAAAAGTAATTGAAAAATTCGATTTATTAACTGAACTTTTAAAACGGGGAAGTAGTTACTAACCGATTTATGAGCATTTTGCTTTCGTAATTTCGGTAACAAAACGATTCTACGTCAAACTAGCTTTAACCAAAAGTTCAAAAGGATTACCAACATCATGATCTGCTGGTCGAATCCGAAACTAACCGGTTAAGGTCGAAATCAACCGGTTAAAACGCACAGCTGAACCAATCAGCCCGTAATTTAGCTCAGGCCGGCTTCTAATTGTTTAGTTTAATAAACCGCCATTACACCATTATGGTGGAAGGGGACTGGACAGTGTAAACGGACGGTCACGATCCGAAAGCCGGTTCATGGTGCTTACAATGAACTTACAAAAGCTCAAGCTGTATTTGGAGAGAATATTCGGTGAGACGTGCTCTCAAGTGAGATCGCATCTCAGTAAGATTCAAAATCACATTCATACTGATATTAGCTGTTTTCAATTTCAATCATTTATTGCATTCATATGTTAGTATTACATGAGATCTTAGAGGTTAAGGTTAGCGAACATATGGACCCAAATAGGGTATAGCAATCTAGGAGCGAACCGATCCATTTTAGTCATTTGGAGAAGTCATCATTGAGGAAGTCATTTATGCTGTAGTAGCATTTGTCAATTAAAAACGTGTTCAAGTTATTTAGAAATAAATTATCTTTTTCTTCAGTTTTTCACCCACGGTTTCACCCGCGTGGACTACAGTTTATAGTAATAAAAAGTATCTTATGTTCTTCTCCATGATTCGAACTATCTCCATACCAAATCTCATGAAGATCAGTTTAGCCGTTTAGTCGTGAAAAGGTAACAAACAAACAGAATTGCTTTCGCAACTTTCATCTTTTCTATGATGAAAAATGACTTTATTCAGGTTTTTAATACGAGCAAACCCCGTCATGGGCGTCATGGAGTCATTGACCAATTGACAGTAAGCCCCGGGTATGCCCCTACAATAGCCTGCGGTCTGATGTTGACTCTATCAATTGTGGAACCAGCCGCGTGCTACAATTAGTACATATCTGTCAATATTGTATAGAATCACAGAGGCCGTAACTTGGATCATTATTCGGATCCATTGATCCATATTTACGAGTAGATCATTGTTTTATGGAATCTGCTTATCAATTACATATATCTGAGTTTTAATTTTTGTTTTTAATTTGTACAATATTATGTTTTATTATTACTGTAGAATGCTCAAATAAACACTTGAATGATGTCTTCGACAGTGGTCACCTAGCGAATGCCCCCACCACTGTGTGCGTGAACACTACAATTACTATTAGGATATATTCTAAGATTATAACTTATTGACATAAATAAACAGCACACATGAATGGGAGAAGAATCTGTTCCTGAAACACAGTTCCCACTAGTTCGGGAAACGGAGTCTTCCTAATTGCTGTGTTTCACATTTTTTGTGTCAATAAATGCGTTTGATTGATTGATCGATTCAAACTGTGTTTTTGCAGTGCAACTTTGCAAATGAGTTAAGGCCTACTCCGACACCCGGATGACTTATATAATTGCAATTCAGTCAGGAAATTGCATCAATTACAACAACATGAGAGCTACGCAACATTGTGTAAGTGAGTTACATCCTGAGATGACGAGATATTATAAGGTTTTGTTCCTGACAAACATCACAAAGAACATTCTTATAAATATGCAATAAATGAATTATAAGTAGCAAATGGTATTTATTCGCTGTTATAATAAATCACTTTGGTCTTTTTTTTCAAAAATCAACGTGAGAGACTCTGTAAATGTTCAAACAATTTGAAAAATCTGTTTTGTTTGAAGTGTGTGACTTGTGAATTATTGGTTTGTATTATATAATGCAACGTCCTTGTACTATGCGCTATGCGCTCAATGTTTGATGAGTCCGTCTGCGCGTAGCCGGAGGAAGTTCTACCATATTTGACTATCACTGGGTATATCAGTAATCGGATATATCCAGGAACAGATAATCAAGAATCGACCATAATACACCATCTAACCTATGAGAACGGCTTGCTTTCCCAACCTTATGCCAGAGTTTATTTGCTCTTCGTTAATTGTAATATCCAGCACAGGTTGGTTTACCTCATCAAGTTTAACGACTGCCTCAAAAATAATTGCCATATCATTGTTTACACAAAATTTATTGGTGTTCTTAGCTAGATTTATAACACGTTTAATAACCTATCTTTTCCAGCAATTAATTCTCTAATCAATTAAGGGTAACTAGCTAACAATGGCTGTCTACAATAGATCGCTGGGAAACCAGACTGTTTGTCAGCTTTCACTAGCACGCCATCTGTGTATAGTAATTGTATTATTATTTAATTTTCATGGCAATTATTGCTTTTATTAAATGCTTTGATTTACTCATTGCACGGTACACTTACCCATTTTATAGTCACGCTATGTTTACTTATGGAAAATGTAGTAATAAAATTAGTTTGTGTGTCAATGCCTGACCTGTGGGGAATTCATGTCAATCGGAATGTACCAGAAATCTTAAAAAATGGCTGGTTAAAGTATTGTTCAAAAGTTTGCTCGAAAGCCCTCTAAATGTTCTATTTTCTAATTGACTGATCATACATATATCAAGTCCTTGTTATTTATGGAATAAGAAGAAAACTGACAAAAATACTGAAAAAGAAGACAGTATTGCTTTTTTTTCTCAATTTTTTGAACGGAATTTCTTATGCTATGTTTCTTGTAGATTAAACATATATTTTTCGAACAGAAAATTTCTCTCTGCCTTATCAATAAAGGAAGTCATTGTGTTCTTCCCCTTAACACTTCGTTTAAATCACTATGACCACTCTGAAACTTTTACCAAGAACTGAAGTTCAAAGATGGAGGATGCGCGCTTCGTTTCCATCGCGGTATACATTTTTATAAGCGTTTGATGTTGTGGAACTATTTATAACGATTTATTCGGTTATTAAAATGGATAGCTTACATCCGATATCCGATGTCTGGAAACAGACGATGATAGTTTGGGAGAATTATCATTTGTTCTAGAATATTGTGAGTTGAAATAACTACTGTGTTTTGTTGCTTCGTCATCTGTAGTACCTATGAGCTACTCTAATGTCAAAAGTTCATTCATTATTTCATTTCATTTCCTCTGATAAACCCCAAAAGGTCTATATTTACCTACAACTTCTATCTCATGAAATTATATAACCCTGTTACTGCTGTGAAGACATTGGTTGTATTCAGTAAAATGCGTGTTTTGATAAAAAGTACTGTTTTCGATTCCGGATGTTGATTAAAAAGTTTGGCATTTGTTGTTTGCTTAGATAATAAGGGGGTGCTCTTTGTATTGTTGACAACGTCTACTGTAGTCGTGAATTCGTGATGCCACCGTGACCTACAATTAGGTAGTACTTATACTCGTATTATGTGTAGTAAAAATATTGTCAATTAGAACCACGCAGGTAGCTATATAACATAGTAAATTATTGATATTAACGATGAATAGTCGATTCGTAGAAGGTAAATAAATAACGCTCAGTAACTTGGAAACTTCAACAGTTTAAAATCCTTCACGGCAACGTTCAGCTCTTGTCACCTAAACCTCTTTATAACCCGTAATTTCTCTGGAAACCAACGTCTCCTTATTGAGTTCTAAACCAGGCGATGCATTAGTCCAGGTGAGGCCCTACCCTACACTGTTTAAATTTATTTTCTATAATACAAGGCATTTAGATGATGATCACTTGCCATGATGGCAAATCCTGCTGGCAATAAACAGCAGTTGGCTTTACAAGTTTAATGTTACGACTACATATTACATCTTTCAGCAGTGTCGGGTTTTCAAAGAGGTCCTTACAATCTCTTATAACCATCCTGTAACATGAGAGCTATCTTATGAACATACTGTACACGCACACGCTCAGGCCCACGCACACGCACACACGTCTATTGTGCGTTTATTCGCAGGGTTGCCAAGAATGTCAAGTGCACTCTCATGGCATTGAAAATTATTTTCACGTGTTGTGCGATTTAAGTATGAGATTGTTTTAAATCTCTTTTTTTGTTCACAAGTAAAACATAGCGCAGGCATTTTAAAGAAAATTAGAAACAAAGGCGTGCTTAATTCTTAACCAGGAAAGCTGAAATATTGAGAGCGTTAGTTTAAGTTTACAAAGTAGCAGTTTAAATCCAGATAAATATAATAAAGTCAATCGAACATATTGATACGTATAAAATGTTTACTAAATATTAAATGTATGATGTATGTAACAAATGAAAACCTACGTACTACATATACCTTAAGACAATGTAGTAAAGATTGGATATAGTTTGAGTGAAGCAGAACGACAGAAATGACAAAAATGACTGTTAAACTCTAACATAACTTTAGTTATAGCCAGTTGAGATATAGTGTCGTGTTGAACTGACAGCCCTAACAAAACACACACGCATACACAGTAGGTATACACAATACACATGTGTGTGACTGCGAGCTGCGAGATGGTCTGCGCCTGCGCACCCAAACAACGCGCCATTTGATTTGCCGACAGTATTCTCGGAACTTATTCCTTGTTAATTAAGATCTTTGTCACAATAATGACCTGCAAAAATATGCGATGCCAAAAATATGATATAATGTCTGCGATGCAATTTAAATAACACTGTCTGTTGACGTGGCAGACATTTAGTCTGTAAGTTAAATAGTACTTAAACATTGTCTTTTTATCATAATTTTCGATAATCTAAATAGTCCAGGAGCCAGGGGATCTAGGATGGAGGTCAAAGATTAAAGAACTTACAATGTTATGAGACAAATGTTTATAGGTAGAAAAAAAGCCGCAAGTTAATTCCCTGTCTAGGTTCACGTACTTTCTGATAACTTAGATTCAAGGTATGATATGTGATTGTGTAGGCGTTATTTATTTAAATAAGAACCGGATGAATGTTTTTTTGTTCTTCAAACTATTATCATAAAAACATATGTTATTATCCATCAAATAAATTGTACATCCAACGAGCATCTAAGGTTAAACAATTTAACAGTTAATAAGGGCATGCGGTTAACCAACTCAAATTCTGCAAGTTAACTTGTTAACGAGTACCAAAAGGAGATTACGGTGGCCAGATAACGAGTACCATTAAAGGAAACTGGGCGGAAAGAGTTTAAGCCATCAATCAAAGCATCAATTATAAAAAAAAACAGCTGGTAGGAGTGATGGAACTTTTAAACAAGGGACTGCCGTCCGGTGGGTACTGCTAATAGGAATGATGGCTCAGTGGTAGTGAAGTGACGTCGGCTTGCGATCCGTAGGACGTGGGTTCGAATCCTACAATGAGCTTGAGCTTTCGGTGAAGGAAAACATCGTAATGAAACCATAGCTTGGTGGTAGGGTATTTTCTAGTACTCGCCTGGCTAGCTACCACCCTCATGTTAAGAATCTGTTGCCAAGCACCTATCGGTGTGTTCCGGCAGTCTAACTTGAGAGCCAGTCTCCAATCCAGGTGTAGCGTGATGCCATCTTCGACCACATCGTTAATTAACATCAGGTGACTTGTGGTCAAACGCTACCCTGTAATTACTATAAAAAATAAATCTATTATTCTGCGGTTAAGGTGTGTCGATTTGCTATGCATGTTATTATGTTCTGTTATCTAGTAAAATAGCAGCTGGTGGGACTACCTACTACCTACCGAAGTAAGAACAGGACAGCATTACTTTTAGACCAGTCAAATTTAGTTTAGTTAAATGCACAACAGAATCAACACCCCTATGATTCTCATATAAATATGTAGTTTCTAATAGTGTCTCATTGATTTAGCAATTAAGGGAAGTAATGCTCTTCTCTTAGCTCTATTAAGACGTAAGTACGTTGATTAGCCTCGGACAGGCCAGCGTCAGTTAATTGGACGCAGGCGACGTTCACAGATGACCCTAATCGACCACCCATATCCGAATAATCGGTTGTTCTCTTGGAAAAAGAAGTGACTTGTGGAATAGTACATATAAGACAAGTGTTTATATGTATGTATTTTATTTTTATTTTATTTTATGTATGTAGCTAATGGCTATCATATTATTGTAAGATGATTATTTATGTACCTGGCTCTTGGTCTATCGCAAAATTTAGTTATCCTGATTATTACTTTCACAGGAACGTTATCCGGAATAAAAAGGTAGGCATTAGTGTCGATTCGGTTTTGCATTCTCTAAAACTAAACTAAGTTTGACAGTTCTAAGAGTAATGCTGTCCTTTTTAAAACACTTTTATTAGCTTGACTTGTAACTAACTAACTAACTAACTAACTAACTAACTAATTTATTTCAGTGGTTCGAAAAAGACAGCAATACTATTAGACCTGTCAAATTTAGTTTAGTTTTAGAGAATGCAAAGCCGAATCGACACCATTATGTGTTAATGCAAAATATAATTCTGTTTCTATTCTAAGTTATAGTCAAATCTGCTAATTTTAGCGTGAAGAAGTGACAAACATACATAGTACTCACAGAATATTCCATAGCTATTAGACACAAAAATTAGTGTCATAGTTTATAGCGACAAAAGTAGCTACTTTCAGCCGAACATCACGAAGTTTCCAAAAGTATACCAAGTAAATCAGCCAAATTGGGTGTTCACTGCTAAGGAAAATTGGAAAGGCAAGGGTATGTTCAGCGACAGGTATGTTACCTTTAAACTATAGCACTAATATATGTGACTTGTTGTTACTGTGGAATATTCTGTGTCGTAGTTACAGAGTGAAGTTGTAATCTGTGGATGGATGACAGTACATAACCAGTTAGTCACCGTGACCACAGAACACAACACAGTTACTATAGTCTCGTGAAAAGTCGCCTCAGCTACTGAATTCTATTCTATGCCTCAGCTACTATGCCCAGCTATGTGAGTAACCGCAGGTCCACGACCGGTTCTGAAGGCTGCGGCCTTAATGAGTGCACGTCGGGTTGTGCATTCGGGCGCCGCCACCGCGCTTGCGCTTGATTACGTGGGCTTCCTTTTTGAATTCCAAGACTAAATGATGTTTATAGCGATGATGGCTCAGTGGTAGTGACGTCGGCTTGCGATCCGTAGGACGTGGGTTCGAATCCTGCAATGAGCTTGAGCTTTCGGTGAAGGAAAACATCGTGATGAAACCATAGCTTGGTGGTAGGGTATTTTCTAGTACTCGCCTGGCTAGCTACCACCCTCTCGTTAAGAATCTGTCGCCAAACACCTATCGGTGTGTTCCGGCAGCCTCACTTGAGAGCCAGTTCCCAGTCCAGGTGTAGCGTGATGCCATCTTCGACCGCATCGTCACTTAACATCAGGCGACTTGTGGTCAAACGCTACCCTGTAAATAGTAAAAAAAAAAAAAAAAAATTAAAAGATATATATAATTGAGGGTTTTACAGTGATCGATCTGGAAGGTTTTGAATCTAAAGTTTTGACTCTTGAGCTCATCATCATTATTTGCATTATTTGGATTCATAGCTATTTCAATAACCAAGCGTAACATTCAACAAAACAAATTAACTGTTCCATTTAAATACAAAAACTAGACTAGACATGATTTAATTTTACTAAAGTAAAGCTGCTCATCACTCATCAGGCCACTCTGACTTAAAAAAATATCTAACTCTGATGACTCAGAAATGTGCCTTGGTCTTTGAAACAAGAGAGAGCGCCACTCCTCTTTATCCTAAGCGATTTCAGCCCAGTTCGCGTAGCTTCGAATCCACCGCGTCTCTCCAGCTATAGCTGATACTATAGTATCTAGTAGTCGTCCCAAACAAGATCGCTTGGTCGCTTGTTTGGACCTAATATGTTAGGTCACACTTTTCCCATGCCATTCACCTATTCAGTATGCCATTCGGGTTCAGGTTCAACCCCGCAGCTAGCCGACCGACAGACTCCTACGAAATGGAAGATTTTGCTCATAAACATAGAACAGTTATCCAAAAGGCCAATATCGAAGACATCTTCAGTTTCTGGTAGTCTACGGTCATGGTTGGTCTGCCCTCAGGAATGTCATTAGATCGACATCCGATCGGGCGGCCCTAAGGATGCCGCTCGACCGTGTCGCGAACACGGCAACCTGTTGAATGAAAACTGAACGAGACCCCTGGGATCTAATCATGCGGAGATGGTGTTTCATTGCAAGAGTTCAGTCCTGGTATAATGCAGCTGATAGTCATTTGCTAATCATGCGAAAGCAATTGTCTCTCTGTATCTGTGTTTGCCTCCTTTTTACGCCTAAAGCGCTGAACAGTAAAGCCACCATGAAATTTTTCTCTAAAACTTCGGACTGAAACGATAAGATAGAACTGCTGGCAAAGTGAGAACTTCGGGCCGAAACAAAAAGTTTAAAATTACGAAAGAACTGCTGTCAATGTGATATATATTATTTCATTTGTTCAGACCACCCCATGGTAGTGCTTAGGACGAAAAAATAATATTTTTTTACTAACGTTTAAGTTATTGATATAGATTGTGACATAGTTTATTGATCTTCAACAATTTTATATCATAATCATTTACTAGTGATGTCCTCCGCCCCCAGATCACGCTCTACCTATTAGTTGTATCCAAGCAAGTTGCCAACGTTGTAAATAATTAGAGAGTAAAGCTCTCGCCCACGGGTTCGCCCACGATCGCTGCCAAGGTTAGTTTGATGCTTCGTGAGCAATTAGAAGGCACTTGTTGAGAATCGCCTTTTAAGCCATGTTGTATATTAAATTCTCAAGTCACATCTATTTTCAGGTAAGCTACATATATTGTTTTTTTTTCCTATTTCCCATACTAACAAAGACATTTCCCCGAATAGGATTTGCCTCGAAACCTTACTAATGTCATAAATGCAAAAGTAACTCTATCTGTCAGTTTGTCTGTTACCTTTTCATGCCCAAGCCGCTGAACAGGTTCTGTTGAAATTCCGTATAAAGATAGTTTAAACCCTGGGGAAGAACATAGAATACTTTTTATTGAGATAAACAGTAGTCCACGCTGGTGAAACGTGGAGAACAGACTAAGAAAAAGAGACAACAATAAGACATGCAGATCACATCAAGTTTACGACGAGCTAATAACAGTGACACTCGTCAACAGCCAATCAGAGAGCACATTCCTGATGCCCAAGATGGCACTAATTTCGCGAATGCCATATGTTTCCCATAACGTTGAAACAAGTCGTTTAGTCGACCTACCTCCACGCCGATGCATCTTCAACTTCACGCATCGCGTCTAATGAATAAGGATCTCTTAACAGAAACGAAACAGAGATCAGATATGTTAGCAATCTTAATTTTGATCTTAACTTTACCTTACACATGAACCAATATGAATAGGAGCTTATAGTTAATGGTGGAACGCGATTTGGGTTGGCAGGATGTAGAAGACTTCTAGTTATGCTTGTATGTTCCATAGGTTTGCTTTTGTTAAATTTTAATGGCTATAAACGCTTAGTAAGAAGACAAAAAGACTAACTACATGACTTAATTTAGTAAGCACAACTCTGCTAATTGTAATAAAACTAGCGACGCACCCCGGCTTCCCCTTTCCCAAGAGTAGGCAAAGATTTTGATAGTATTCTTAAAACTGTTAAGACCTAAGAAATGCAACATAATATTTAATGACACAAACTTTTTGTAGACCTACTAGAAGCCAACATTTCTTTCATACATCAAATGTTAGTCAAACGCCTAAACTGATAAAGCAATCAGTCGTATTTTTAATCTCCTTTATGATACAGTTACATACTAAGTACTAATTTTGAGAGGTAGAAAATCCCAACCAATTTTTTCATAAGCGCTATCAGTAGTAACGGAAACTTTTACCGATTCCTAAATGTCAATTTGCCAATAGCGCCTGATTAGTCATATAGCAAACCAATGTCAATACCATTCTCAGAACTCATTGGCATTCTGCGGTAGTCCTTATAAGGTCAATTATTCGACTGTATAGTTCTAAGAAGCTGCAATCATTGATTCAGCAGTAAGTGCTACATTAGGAAGAGTATTTTAAGATGTATGTGTGCAGCACAAATTATCACGCCACACTAGTATTATAAATGCAGAAGTTTGTGAGTGAGTATGTATGATTGTAACTTCTTCAGGCCAAAACGGCTCGATGGATTTAATTAAAATTTGAAGTGGAGATAGTTTATGATCTGGATTAACGCATAGGTTACTTTTTATCCCGTTCAATATAAGGTATATAGGTAGTATGTGTATATACATTCAGGGACAAAAGTTGCTGAACATGTCTATTTTCCATTATTCCAACACATTTTTGACACCAAGCTTGACTGGTGGTATTTATTTAGAAACTTGACTGCGTTCACTGTTCAGTGTTGAGCTACTTTTGTCACTGACTGTACAATTTTTATGTAAGTATGTGATGTCTGATAAAACCTCATAATTATGCAGCAAAATTATTCAGAGAGTTTATGTGCTATAAAAAACCGGAGCGGTTTTAGTTCAGAGTTTGTGACGCACCACGTGCTTGGTTCTCGAGGTGCGTAAGTTACCGTGACTCACGCTGGGCTCACGTTTTACAGTTTCCCTAATTGCCTTTGCGTAACTCGTTTATTTCATTGATAAAACTAGAAAACGGTCAGCCAATTTAGGTAGCTAATTGATTGGCTACAATTCCCCTACTACTACTAGTTGAAACCTCGTCAAAATACCAGAGTTAAAACCTACAGTCCATTCATAAAACAACAAACTATCAAACGCCTTAAAAGGCGCCGACAACGAGTTCGAATCCTCTCTAAGTTATGTGTGGATTTACCATCGCTCAAAACGGTGAAGGAAAACATCGTGAAGAAACCGGCATGTCCAAGAACCGCAACATTCAAGGGCATGCGACATCTACCAACCCGCACTGGGCCAGCGTGGTGGATTACGGCCAATACTCTCTCTCTCTCTCTCTCTGAGAGAAGGCCAGAGTCCCAGCAGTGGGAACGTAATAGGCTGATGATGATGACGATGAAGTTTTTTTTGTACTACTTACAGTGTAGCGTTTGACCACAAGTCACCTGATGTTAAGTGACGATGTGGTCGAAGATGGCGTCACGCTACACCTGGACTGGGAACTGGCTCTCAAGTGAGGCTGCCGGAACACACCGAGAGGTGCTTGGTGATACATTCTTAACTTGAGGGTGCCGTACCACCAAGCTATGGTTTCATCACGATGTTTTCCTTCACCGAAAGCTCTAGCTCATTTTAGGATCCGAACCCACGTCCTACGGATCGCAAGTCGACGACACTACCATTGAGCCATCATCGCTATAAGTGAAGCGTTTTGTTTGGATTGGGAAAATGTCAACCATGTACGAATGTCTTGTGGATGTTATTTTCCATTGCTCTACATAGGGAACCTTAAATCTACCCTTGCGTGCCGATTTTTCCTATAATGATTACTGTACATTACTGTCAAACGCTGTTTATCATTATCTACAGTTACGCTGCTTGCTATATTTGTCCCTAATTCGGTTAGCAATTTAACTGTACTAAATTGGCTAAACAACGATCATTTGCAATTTTTGACGGAGAAAATCTTTATAATAAGTTCCATAATGATGAGACAGTTTGTTTGACATTGTTAGTTTATATATGCGTGTATGTTTTACTTTTTATTTTTAAAACACTTTTATTAGCTTGACTTGTAACTAACTAACTAACTAACTAACTAACTAACAATGTAATCAAATCTTAGAAGTCAATTTTCACCCACTTCCAATTGTCGTATCGACTTGAAACTTTGTATGTGTATGTAATCTCGGTGACAATGCAATAATTTGATATCATCAACCTGATCTGATGATGCAGCCGGAAGGTGGGTAGGGCATCTCTGCAGTGGCTACTAGTAAGCCCCTCGTGTTTGGGCTCATATGATTCGTCTTGATGAGTCCAATAGATTGGACTTGGTGACGAGGGTCTGATGATGGAACCGAAAGGTGGGTAGAGGATATCTGCAGTGGCTACTAGTAAACCCCTCGTGTTTGGGCTCATATGATTCGTCTTGATGAGTCTAAATTGAACTTGGTAACAAAAAAGTAAAAAAATAAAAATATATAGTTTAAAAAAACTAAAAAAAACACTTTAAAACGCACTGAAAAATATAAAATAATAATGGTTAATTCAAAAAGTGTGGAGCGCTTCTTTTACTAGGTATATAACAGTACACACAACCAAAAAGCGCTCCACACTTTTTGAATTAACCATTATTATTTTATATTTTTCAGTGCGTTTTAAAGTGTTTTTTTTAGTTTTTTTAAACTATATATTTTTATTAGTTATACTATCCTCATTTTTTACACGAAACATCTCGACAGTATTTTGCCGAAGTTAATCAAACCACAGAATTAGTGAAATTTCTCTCTTTCGGATGACGATGATAATGAAATAAAACATATAGCTTAGAAAAACTAAAAATCACACTTTTAAACCGCTCTAAAAAATATAAAATAATTAATTTTACTTGTATTAGTTACGATTCATTGGTTGATTCAAAAGTGTGAAGCGCTTTTTGGTTGTATGTACTTTTATTTACCCAGTTAAAGAAGCACTCCACACAGCCAGAAGGTGGGTATGGGATCTCTGCAGTAGCTACTAGTAAACCCGATGATATCAAATTATTGCATTGTCACCGACATTACATACACACACAAAGTTTCATGTCGATACGACAATTATAAGTAGGTGAAAATTGACTTATAAGATTTGATTACATTGTTAGTTAGTTAGTTACAAGTCAAGCTAGTAAAAGTGTTTTAAAAAGCTAGCAAACCACAGCTAACTTTTCAAGTTTCAATTAGCTAGCAAGCTAGCGATATCCCCATTTCACGTTTCAAACAGCGACCTTTGTACGTTAATGGCGAGCAAACAAGAGCTTTGCCCTGAAAACTGAAAACCATTTATGTACTTATTGCAATATAAAGTGAGGGACTAACAAAGACAATGACTGTAAGTTGCAGCTGCATGAGTCACGGCATAATTACACTTCCTTATATGTTGATTAACTAAATCAGTGTAGGTGACGTCATCGTCAGCTAACTTAATTTGATGTGTTTAGTTGAATGACGATGGTTGTCGTTTCAACTTTGTATCACGCTGTTAAACGTCAATATAATATTCAATATATGCGCCCTCTGATTACACCCGCGGTCATCCCCTTACCATATCCCTTAATTAACAATAGATGTAAATTAAATACCTAAAGTATTTATAATAAATCAATCTAAAATCGATCACTGCATTCCGTCACGCCATTTCTATTTAGATCATGACAACTCTGTTATTTAGCGCTAAATAATAAAAATAACCGATGACTTTTATAAATAGAATTTTTAGAGCTGTCATACTTTGACGTCAATCGCGTTCAGACGAAATCGTTGTGAAAAAAATACTCATTGTCAGAAAATATGCTTGTCTATAAGTTGTTTACCTGAAGATATTATGGTATTAAGTATAAGGAAAATGTATTCAATGAAATATCTTGTTTTATGTACTTGTTAACAATAATCCTTATACACCAACCGCACTTATCAAGTGTCAAAGCCACAATAGACAAGGTGTACGCCTGTACTGATTGCAATACAGTTCAGTTGAGCTGACTAATCTCCGAAATTAATAATCGATCCTGATCCGTTATCCGCGGTTTTGGATCGATATATCAGGATCGATTATTAATTGCGGGCGTTAGTGTTAGTATTGCTAAATCTAGTAAGAAGTACATTTAGATCACTAGATCAGGTAGAAGGATTCAAGGATATCGTCCACACTTTTTTACCGTTTTTAGGAAAAGTGCATTCAGCGACAAAAGTAGCTTCATACTCGATTTTTCAAATGTGTGCTATATATCAGTAACGTTTGATATGATTCTAGATTCTAGAAAATCTTTCATGTATAGCGCCTTTTGTCTTTGACCGTACCGAACTGAACATACATATGATTCTAGAGAAAATCGTTCATGTATAGCGCCTTGTCTTTGACCGTACCGATCTGAGTGTACATACTTGTAGCAAGGTTTAATACCCAAGTAAAGGCAGGCGCCACATAATGTAGATTTATTACCACATTTACCAGTTACGGTAGTTAGCATAATACTACATATCACTATAATGCTGGCGGATACGCAGACGGACAAACGCAAGGTCAGACTCGTATTAGTTAATTAATTCAGCACTTTTGTTTGGTTGCTGTTTGCTTTTTGTTCTTTAGAATTCCCTTCTGTATTACACTGTTCAATAAAAAAAGTAGATGCTGGTATAAGGCCGGAAATTAATAACCTATCCTTCCCCGATTTGTCATGCAGCAAAATGAAACTTAAATTAATATTTTTTTTTACTTTTGACGTTTGGTAGTTTAGGAACTTTTCGTGAAGAAGACTTGGAAAAACCCTTAGTTTTGCTCAATATTTGTCCACATAGCCACCGATCGAATGCCTGCAGCCACACACAAGGAATGTCGCAGTCAATGTTGTGCAAGGCGGCGACTGGGCATTTCCTAGAATGGCGAGGTCGCGCGAGAGTCACAGTCGCCGCAACTTTCGGACGAAAGACCTTACTGTACGAAAGGTTTTTAGTAAATTATGAGGCGGTGGAGCCACGGTGGCCGAACGTGATACCAAGTTTGAAACCCATGTCGGACCCATCGGACCCCTAACCCAGGACCTAAATAAGTTACATGCGGATTTTGCATCGCTCAAAACTTGTTGGTTTCTTTGTTGTGTATTGCTTGCTATTTTAAAGATGTTCGTTTGATCATCAAAATAAGTAATTTGGACTGGCCTAAGCAAATTTTTAGTATGGTATACAAAAAGGCGATCCTGACTCCGTAATCATATTTACAAACGTCTCCTTTACTAAACCACGTCCTCTTTTAAACTCCGACAAATCATTCAGATCAAATTAAACGCTTCCTATCCCCAGCTTTTTCCAACAATTACTTTACAACAAAACCGTCCGCATAGAAAATTATGGCACCATCAAATCCTAACAAACAAACAAAACGGAATTCCGGACTCTGATTTTTCCACAAAGCGGAATAAAGCAGTAATAATATTACGCAATGTCTCCGCATGGATGCGCGCGTAACTGCATATGCGCACGAACAAGTGCATGTCCGGGTTGATGGTGGGATAAATTAACTTCCGGCGGGGCTATTGGCCCAATTGGCCCTACGTCGGATGTGCAGGGTACTAGGGCCCTTCGCCCTTCGATCGTCCGGCATCCGGGCTAGGGATGGGAAATGGGACTATCTATCGATAAAGAAATTAGAATTCGAGATCGAGTTTATTATATTACCCAAAGTGCACTCGACTATTCTGTGAATTAATTAAAATTTTCAAATAAATAGATTTATGATACTCGATTGCGAATTGATAATTGCTACTATTGTTCCATGGTTTGGCTTCAAATAAAGTTAGTTAAAATCGGTTAATTTAATTTTTATTTACATTCTGAACAGCAAAAAGGCTATAAAGTAACGACGGTGGCACTTTTGCAAGCCGTAAAATAATACAAAGTTATCCGAAAAAGTTAATAACGCAATCAATCAAGCAATATAATTTACTTGCATAAATATCCACTCAGGCGATGCGGGCTTCGATGGTTGCCCGCGCGTCGCGCGCTAAAGGGCTGCGGGTAACGATCGAAGCCCACAGCTGATTCAACGACAAGTGTTGTAAATAAGCCTCTATAATCGACTATTGGCCGTGATACACGATTATAATCGACTAAAATTATTACTAGTTGAACAGCACTATCGGATAAAAGAAAAACATCTATGGATGTAGAAAAAAAATAGACAATGGCTTCAATTTGCTTTTTTAGGTACAACTTTACAAACTTGTAGAGAATTTCGTATTTAGAATTGTGAAGTGTTTTACAGTATAACTAGTTATTGATATTTATTTTTAGCAACGTGTAACCTATCTTATTCTTATTTTGATAGAATTGTTATTTACTTTGCTATTCGGAAATTTATAAACATTTTACAACAGATGAACGTAATAATTTCATGACGACAAAGTTAACGTGGTAATGTGTATTTAAAAATATCATATTCATTATAACAAATCATACTAGTGTAATGCCCAATCTGTCTACTTTCTGAAACTAGTTTCAGAAATTAAATAAGTTTGCTAGAAATTAAGTAAAAACGACAATATCAAAAAACAATACCGCGGTATTTTGCGGTTGGTGAATATGTTCGACCGCACAGCGCTTTAGAGACGGTAAGGCGTGCGACGGCAGCGCCTGAGTGGATATGGAGTAAACAATCAAGGGAAAAGCAGACCGTCATATTGGATTTTAAATTGAAATCGATAGCTATCCTGATCCATCCCTAATGCTAATCAGACTTTAATAGGCAGCAATACTGCTTCAACACTACAAATCGCACTCCGATAAATCCATAAGGAAGACAGCGCTTTTCCAATTTACAACTCTAACCTACAAACACCATTTTGTAGGTATTCAGTGATTGTACTTCCTTGAATACTATATATAATGCTTACGCACTGTAGGTAGGATCACAAAATACTAGTTACCTACAACGGCGGGCGCGTGCGCAGCTCACTGAAATACGTAACACCCGCCAGAGGTTATCGCTCGCCTCTGGCCGTGAAATACAATTAACGTAATAAATTCGCTGCTGCACGATTAAAACTAATAGACCAGCAGTTGTAATAGTACCAAGTTCGTTTATATTGGGTTAACGAACAATCGAGACTTCGAAACATTTGGAAATGTAGATCGTGAAAGAAAATCCAGTAGATAGGCTGGACCCATCAGATACGAGTACATCCGATTTTGTCCGATCTAACAGATACCTTACAAGCTGTAATATCAAGAAAACGAGCGCAGAACTGTAACTCAGAACTCAAGTTGAGACTGTGAGTTGATATGTCTGAGAATGAAACAGCGCTTTGAATTTTGGATAACAGAATGGGGTCTGACCACATGTCGCTACTCTTCGCCTGAACTAAGAGCTGGCTCTCAAGAGAGGCTGCTTGGATTGCACTAATGGCCCATTGTGTTATCCGGCAGCCTCTCTTGAAAGGCTTGGTAGTTTTACCTTCATCAAAAACTAAATGTATGTAATATTACGTCTTTGCAATGACGTTCATTGCCATGATAATCGCTGTAGTAATAATAGGATGCGCGAGCGCAGCCAAGCGAGCTGTCCATGACATCAGCAACGCACGCGTTCGCTCATTTTTAGGTTGCCATTGGTTTAGCTTGTAAGGCACATGCGTGCACGACCGTGACGTCATTAAGACGAAGTGACACACAATCCATTCATTGGAACTAGTGTTTATTTTAGTATAACAGGGGCAAATATTGACCAATAAATATATCAATCAATTAATTAAATGTATTGGGCCTGCGAGGTAGATCATGGCCCATACTCTCTCGGAAAGAAGGGTATCCCAGCAGTGGGAACGTAATGATGAATAAATTGATCCATTATTATGGTGGTAGTGAGACTGACAGTGTCAAAACTAAAATAGAAACATGCTTTATGAGGCCTATATAATTTTAAATTGATTACGAGAGTTTTTCTTTGAAAATAGAGAACGTGTAAGTCACGTTTTTTCTGAGAAGTTGCTTAGGAAATAATATTTACGAGTTCCAGAAACTCTTTACAAACAGTTACAGATAAAACATTCACACAGTGTTTGTTTGTTTATTTGAGAGCGGAGACTTGCAATCAAGGTGTAGCGTGGCGCCACTTCCGACCATATCGTCAATAAAATCAGATATAATAGAGATATACAATATCCTCGCTATTTTCACGGAAATATGTGTTCCGCGTGATAGTGGGAAAATCGCAGCGTCATCGAGTAGTGCTTTACTTCATTATCATCAAGTAGAAGAAGTCCACTGCTGAATGTGTCAAGGATAGTTTTTAAAAAAGACTCAAGCTAGGTTATTATAATAATGTCTAAGTTAAAAAAATACTTTATCAAGACTGCATTCCTCCGCCTGCGCTTGCGCCAGACCTCACATCCGTGTCGCATCATCGATTCAACTTGCGTGCGAGTCGACTCTCGCAAGCAATAGTAGGTTCAATGATATCGATATTATGTCGATATCGAACAAGGAAAGGTCACAGCACTAGTCATGGTGGATTCTTTTTAATTTTATACGTTTTTAGATCGTTGGATTTAGTGTTGCAAATTGTATTTTACTGTTTCGTTACGTAAATAAGAGTAAAGAGTTACGGCAAAATTGCTTGCTGATCAATTAATATTACTATATATTTATAGTCAGAAACAAAATTCTCCGTGAATGACTTTTGAGTAAGAACTGCCTGGTTCGTTCTAACAAAATTAAAAGCACAAATCATCGTTTTTCATCGATAAAATTAGTCTTTAGAAAAACACAATAAAAATGTTTACGAAATTTTTACTTTCAGACGTCTAGATTTAAACGTAGATATTACAATAACCCGCAAGAACGATACCACAATAGACAAGAATAAGTGTAGCTTTCCGATACCGTACATTTCATTAATTTTAAGGAGATCATCATCATCTTCATTACCCAGGAGACGTAGAGAAGTACCTACAGCATCCTTCGTCTCCCCGCGACTCATCATCGGTCCACCTAGTGGGAGCCTACCTACACAACGTCTTCGAGAAAATTAAGAAGTTCCACCTGCAAAAAGAAAGCTACTGAACTCTGACAGTCAAGACCATTAAGTTCCCCTAAGTATCATGAGAAAAGAAAACGTGACTTTCCTAATCAACAGCTTACAAACGCTCACCTTCCAATAAGGAATCGCACGTGAAATAGAAAGTGTTATAATAATAGAAAATCGACGATATAATACAACCGTTATATAAAATTGGCATCGAATTGCAATCGATCATTATTACAGACACAGACTAGCGATTCGCCCCGGCCTTGCCACGGGTGGACAAAGTTTTTGACAATCCGAAGTTTTTTCAAACCGTTCAAAGTTAGTGGAGACCTAGGTAAATTTCTTTCATAATATTACATCAACCTCATCACCATTTTTCATCTATTTATCACACTATTTAGTCATGGTAAGGTGGGCTGGTGAAGCAAGCAGCCAGCCGCCTCATTTTTATCCCGACTTCTATACAAATATCATCATTTTTTACTGATAACACAACTTTAACAGAATGTAAAACATAGCATGACAATCGGGGACAATGTAGCTTCTCATTATTGAATGAATTTTCAAGATATAATTAGTAGTTTTGGAGACGCACACAAACAAATAACTCTATATTAGTGTAGATATTGTGGATTGTTTTGTCAATGTTACTCGATAGTTTTAAATAGGGATGGATTACTGAGCTATGCATGAAATCGTTAGTCGCTACTGAGATGCTTTCAAATTCACATAAGCTACTTTTATATAAATGTTTTGAAAGCGGTAGCGTAATGATCGATTTCAATGACATCCATAAAGATTGGTGGGAGAAGGGGAAGTGGCGTCATTTGCTCAGCACTATAGTTTTTTTTTTGGTATAGATAAGCATTTCACCTGTCGCACCTGATGATAAGTGATGACGGAGTAGTATGAAACGAAGATGTTGGCAGGTTGTTCCACTCTTTGCCGTTTTTTGTTATTTTCGCTTTTATTGTTAACGTAGAGGCGAAAAAAAATTAAAAGAAATGTTGTTAATATCACCTGAACATTGTAAAAATAAGTGTATTATATGCGACACGAATTTATTTTGTTTTTTTATACTGACGATCTAATTTATGAGGATAATTTCATCGACAACAATTAATCGTTAAGGGCATGTGTTCCAAGTATCGATTAGTTATAAGCTAATCGATAATCGAAACAGGTTCTTAAACTTCTTAATAAGCGCTTATCCCGTCAGTGACTTCCTAAATCTCCCCATAATCATATGTTGCCATTATCGCGTCGGTTTCACCGTATCATCAGTATGTAGCCAGCCTCGGCTCGTACCCAGGTAATGGACGGAAGTGACATCAGGTGTCCGAGAGACGTGTGATCTACCGGACACCACTGCCCTTTCTATTATGCAACGTAACTTGTTTCTTGATGTTTTATATTCAGTGAGAACTTTTTTAGCTTTTAGTTTTACATGTTTGTTTTCATATTTATTTGTAGAAAATGAAGATGTAAGTTAATTTTTAAATCAAGTTCGTTAATGATCAACTAATTGATTTCGGTGTTTATGACATATCTCGATTATAGAGATAGATCTTAGATAGAGATATTCATTTCTAATTTCATGATCGATTTGTTATCTACTTCACAGAGTGAGACTGTAGATTAGCAATATTAGCATTACAAATTAATAACGTTACTCATCTTATAATCGATTATCAGCATTAGCTATTAATAAATGTCTCGATTATGAACATCTCTAGATAGCACAACTTAAATGTCTACAATAATAATTATCGTTCGTTTTCAGGAAAAAAAAGGGGAAAGACTTAATATGTATGTTCAAACAAAAAGTTACTTAGTAAAAATCACACAATGTGCACGTTTCCTCAAAACAACATTTAAAAAAAAGGATTCCGCTAAACGGATAAACTGCACGATGAATAGAAAAAAGTTCGCAACAAGACAACAATAGGAGACAGACGCGCGCTGAGAGCATAGCACAGCATGGCTAGCATGCATTGTGAGCTGTAGGGCTGTCAACCTCACCGTATTTAGAACATCCGTTTATAATACAAACAAGAGGGCCTAGCCAAGATGCATTCTACAATCTTAGATGCTAAAACTAACAGAATAGAAAACTAAAAAAAATATGGGTATGGCATATTTGACATGTAAATCAAATAGATTTATATACTTACTCGTATTTTTAATGTGATGTGTACTCTCTCTCTCTCTCTCTGTATCTCTTTCTTTCTCTTTCTCTCTCTGAAAGTAGGCCGGGGTCTTTTCAAGTAGTGGGAGCACTATTAATAGGCTTAGGTATGATTATGAATGTAACTTCATTTTAGTCGGTTTTTAGTTTAATTTACATTATTTTACTCTACCTACTCTTGGCTTTATTTGTTGCCTAATGCCTACCACATTTAACTTAATTTTTAATAACAGATATTTGATAATATAAATTAGAGAAGTTGCCAACCCTAATCGCAGCATAGCGCAGCACATGTCATCGCGATCGTGGGAATATGTGCATGCGCATATAAGTGATGGAATATGGTTCTTAAGATGTTGGAATTGGATCTAATGATTGGCATTGACGACTTGGTACTGGAAAGACACGTTTTGTACAGACTACTGTGTCGTGGGTGCGATGCATTAGATAGTGAATTATTTTGAACACTTTTACTAAAACTACGAAGTCATTATTGTCTATCACCACAAACGAGAAGCATGAAAAAGACTAGAATATGAAATATCGCAGTTATTTTACGTCTTACAGCGGAGTGTTTGACCACAAGTCATCAGATGTTAAGTGACGATGTGGTCGAAGGTACCACGATACATACCACCAAGTTATTGTTTCAAGACGACAGAGGTAACAGTAAAATGTTGTGTTGAATTCTTTAGTAACATACAATTCTATAGATCATGTTTACGTATAAAAAGAGTGTGCTTATAGAAAAACATAGAAAGACTCAAGGAGTGCCGACAAAAGATATTGCCGTGGCGTGCGCTTTAATGATATAGGAAATCCATGCCACAAAGTTTTTGCAAACCGTCTCATACAAGCATGTAGAGTGCAGACAATAAGTGGCAACCGTTACAGAAACTGAACTTTATGTGTAATTAACAAGCGATATGGGAAAGTTCACTGAATCGGGGGCGGGCCGCTACCGAGGTATTGTTCTGGGAAAAAACGACGTGGAAGGCAACAGTGGTGTTGGGAATGGCGTTAGAACGGAGTTTTCAACAAATATTCCTTGTAAACGACGCACGAAGTGTCTTACTTCTTTATTCATCGTACATATCTACAAATATAGTACCTATAATAAAGTCTAACTCCTTGCCAGAGACGTAAGAGTTGCCAGAGTATGAAATGGATTCATTTATTTCTTTCTTTATTTTACAATCGCTCTTATTTGGGAATCTTCAAAATTTCAGGCACGCTTTCAACCGCATTATCGCTTGGTAATTGGTATCGAGCAAGAATATAAATGACGAGAAAATACTGTTTGAAAATGACAATTGATTCATTGTTGGGTTTCGATGTAGTTTATGGATGAATTATAAAGAAGATTAATAGAAGAAAATAAACGAAATAAAAATAAATAGAAGAAAATAAACGAAATCAGTGAAATGACAGGGACGGAATGTTTTTAAAGATGATGAAGTATACCTAATTTTGACAAAAGATAATCTGCATTCTTAACATGTGTCACATCATTACATGACAGTTTGCGCCTCATGACAATAAGAATGAAAAACAGAACTGTCAAAATATTCAGGAAAAAGTGACGAAAAGTTTTACGTATGTGTTAAAACAAACTTAGAAATAAAGGCCAATCAAAATGTATTCATGTCTTACCGATAAAAATCTGTATTTTTCAAAGCTATCAGATGCAAACAATTACTTAACAGAACTAGGTCAAAAGCAAAATCATGGTGTGAAGTGTAGCAATAACCAGTTATATGTAGATAGCACATGTTGATTATAAATTATATCTTATGAGCAATAAACAGGCTACATATGGGCAGCAGACATGCAGCAAGACAAACATGCACTTTGTACTGACAAAGAGATTACTCAGTGTCTAGACATGAAGTACTAACGTAGGCTAAGCTTTATACAAACAATGGGCTTAGACAAAATAACCTAGATTGCTCTTAAGGTAAATAAGAATCAGTGGACGCAATTGTGTAGACGACTAAAGTAAGAAGTAAGTTGAAGGAACTAACGTAGTAAATTATCATTATTAGTGTTTAACTGAGAGAAGGCCTATGTCCCAGCAGTGGAAACATTATAGGCTAGTAATGGTTATATTTCTCATTATGATGAGAATCGCTGAAACTGTTAAAAACACGATTAAACGAAGTTCAGTGTTAAAAAAGTGTTTTAAAAAGTAATTAAGTATACTAAGCCACTGTCGCGCGCACATTACGGACTTTCCATTGCGTATGCGCAGACAATGGCCACCACTCCGGCCTTATCGCTGCTCCCAAACAGTACCGACTCATCTGGTGAACAATCGAGAGATCGTGGTATCTCACTCGGCCATCAAATGTCAGTGTCGCACTTAATTAGTGCAAAAATAATAATGTACACTGGAACAATAAAATTGGGTACCTTGTCGCAGTAAAAGAGTTTAATGCTGCTCTCTGAACGGTGAAGGTAATTTCGGAATTGTAATTAGGACTAAGTCCTCAATTGTTTGCATGTTTTAACTGCACACAGTGTCTCATAACGACTCTACCTATAGCCAGTAAAACTAAAACTGACTAAACTGACACTAGAGGCATTAAGGGCTAGTGCCCAGGGTGGCAAATTCGGGGCGTGAAAATAAAAGTATTTTGATATAAAAATTGTGAATTGAAAAATGTTATTATTGAAAATAAGTACTAAGTGACATATTGTTCATTGTTGAAGTTTTTTTGAAAGAAAAACATTGCAGTGTAACTTACGAATTCGTGAAAAAACCTTGAGTATCTGAAATTTTACTAACACTTTCGTTAAATAGATTGATTAATTAGGTATTCTATAAGATGCTTGAAAGTTAAATTTATTTGGAATATAGATTCTGGAAGATTACCCATTTTAAATATGATTAGGGTAATGGGGGCGCCATTATTTACGGTGCCCCAGGGCGGCAATAAGGGTTAAATCCAGCCCTGCCTAGAGTGAAACTATAATGTGGACGCTATCTACACTTTCAAGTACGAGTTACAACTTTGAATAATCATAATTCAACTTTGAATTGCATATTGTGATCTGACGAAACTCTCAGGGTATTATGACTTATGACTTGACTTGGTCATTTAATTGTTTTGGTGAAATTGTGAGAGATAGTTTTAATGTCATTGAACTTTTCTAAAAGCATTCAGAAGAAAACATCCGTAGGTTTTGTAACCATTGTATCTACAGGATTACTAGCTGTGCCCCGCGGTTTCACTCGCGTGGACAATTCATCGCTACAAAAAGTATAAAAGTCTCACAGAAAAAGTCACTTTAAACATTTCCGAATTTTATGAATTTTCAGGTAACTTTACAGTTTTTCTCTTCATAAAGATCATCGTCGGAATACAACGAATATTTTTTTAAAAATTAACCGCGGAATTGGTCCCAGCCGCTCTCGAGTTTTGCTATTAGCAACACATTTAGCCATTCATTTCTATTCGTATAGAATATAGAATTTTAGATAGACACAAGTGATTTGCCAATCAATGACTCTTACCGGGTTTTCATCACGTTACTTTGACGTCATTATAACAACAAACAAGTAGTAGTAGGTAACGTGTTGACAGCATTAAAAACTCCAAACAGGAAACTCAGAAATAAGATCGCCTTCAAAATGTGACGATAAAAAACCCCAATGCAAATAATGTCATAATAAAAATATCGTATCGAGGTATTGGTATCGAGACCAAGGTCAATTACCGTTACCGATAAGGCCCTACACGGGTACACAAATACTTCCTGCCCTGGTTCGATGTCCCCTCAATGCTTTTTCCCATAATCTGATGGGAAACAGAAGCCAACGCGCTTCAACTCACGCAGAAAGTGAAATCGTTTAATGGTGATATAATCGTATGGTGCTGGCATAGATCTCCGTTCACCATAAACATGCCATTACCGTGGGATCATTAGAACTTGATGAACAAAGTAAAGTCTGTAAAGTAATTACGAATCACGAAAAAGGACGATTATTTTTGTCGACCGATGTTGCGCAATGAGCGAACACTTGACGGCGAAATGAGATCGCGGGTCTGATTCCGGCTACGAGACAAATATTTTTGCAGTAATAGAAATAAAATTACAAAACTGATCGCGGCCATAAAACACAATACAGAAAGATAATGTTTTGATTTGATTAATTGAAAATAAAAAAGCAAATATTTGTTCTGTGTCTGGGTGTGGATTTCCAATCTACGGAGTTCCTGATACCTGATTGTGTGAGCGTTATTAACTATGGCTACAGAATATATATAAAAAGTACTCTATGGCATAATATCTACTTGTTTGATTGACAATTACTATTTCTGAGGTTTAATCATCTCAACTAATGGATTTAATAACAAACTTAATTGTGGCTAATGGATTAATGTTACAGACATCATCAAATAGGTTCTCATTCATAATGCTAATAAGTTATTTTTTCTTTTTTTTATATATGAAAAAAAACATAAACTAATAACTACAATATATTAGTCCCTTTAGGCAAGGTTCCGAAGATAGTATGAAGTTAATATTATGTAAGAATTATGTAATGGCCATTAATATTTAATATAATTTTGTATAAAATATATTTGCACGCCGCGAAATATTTGCATATATTGTGCGGCAAAATGTATCTGGCACTATTCTGTACTAATTCCATCTTTAATAACGACATTTTACGCAAATAAATAATTCTATTCGAAAAAAGTGGGAAAATTGGAAAAACACGGGTGTTACGTTTGTTTTCCAAAAGTGTGAAATAAAATAATATAATATAACAACGATCTAGAATCTGTTAGAGGAGACTGACCGTGCGCTGCGAGAGCTCGGAGACGGAGTCGTGCCGGTGGTCGAGGCTGCCGAGGCTGCAGCAGGAGGCGGAGGAGGCGAGGCTCACGGAGTCGGCGCGGGCGCGGTGCGGGGACACGGCCACGTGCTTCAGCATGCCGACCCTGGGGGAGAGGAAACCGGGATATTAGAACTAGTACAGTCAGCGACAAAAGTAGCTGATCATACCGGATTTTCCAAATGCGTATTGGATCAGAAATGTTTGATTTTTCCTTACAACTTATAAGGTTGCGTTTGATCATAACACAACACACTCGATGTTAAGTAATGATTCGGTCGAAGGTTGGTGTTTAAAATGATAAAGACAGTCGGAAAAATTGTTTTGGTTCAGCGACTTATGTCGTTGACTGTACTATATGTAGATCAAAAACAATTTACTTATAAAGTAGGTAATTAGTAATTTTCTTTTTAATTTTCACTTCAGAAACAAGTCAAAAATCCACGAACCACATAATACTTCGAACTCAATTAATTTAAGTGTGTTTCCCTGAACCTTACTCTACAAAACCGTACAAATTCACAACTCTATTTTACTGTAGAGTCCTGCACAATAGAGTCCCGCGTTCCCGACGGAAGTATCATCCCGTTCTCTACACAAAGGCAGGTACTTGGTTCCCAGAAGAAGAGGCGCCCTTGGTACAAAAGACACGTGTTGCCCACAATGGTAGAGAAACACTAGACTAACGATGGAGGAGGCGAAAGTGGCATTTTGTGGGGTTTTTGAACATTTTTAGGGTTCCGTACAACAATTAAAAAAAAACGGAACCCTTGTAGGTTCACTCTGGGGTTCCTGTCATGTCTGTCTTGTCCTACGCACAATATAGTCCAAAGATACTTATTATTGAAAAAGTAAAAAATTCAAAAATTCAGAGACTGCAATTAATTAAAAGAAAATGGAATATAGGGCCGTAGAGGAAACGCTGGAAACGAGGTAAGTTTATAGGAAAACACACGGCTTAAACTTCTCATGGAAATTAATGCCTGTTCTTTTGCTTGTAAGGAGGTTGGAACAGGCATAGTTACTTTTAATTTTGACGTTTTAAAGTGATTACATATATGTATGTATCCTACTAAATAAATATATGTATTTCAAAATAATGGAATAGTACTGAACCATCTCCAAACCAGTTCGACTCGCAAAATGGCCTGTTATATTGAAAAAAAACCTTTGTAAATTATAAGGGTGTCTGATAATAATTCTTCATCAATTTCTAAATTACAAAACATTAAAATTGATAAGTATGGATGGAGTGCTTTTCCTGTCAAACCTTAGATTGACAACCAAGCGACATCCTGTCAAAGTACCTACTGTTAAATTAAATCAATTCACCTGTAGACGAGCGAAAAAACAAATTCTCAAGGAGGCGTGATCTAGTCACGCGCATCCGGCGCCCGCGCATCTGCCTAACAATAATTAACTTTTTATAAGAGAGCTGCAAACCAGCTCATAGTAACAGAACTTAAAATAATTAACTTTTTATAAGAGCGCTGCAAACCAGCTCATAGTAACAGAACTTCTTTACTAAGTATAATAAGCTTTTTAATAACCGATCTATCCACGATTTACCCTACTGGAGATGGAAATTTGACATAAGCTCCATAGAAGTAATGTCAAATTTATGTCAAACCCTGGATAGATCGGTTATTGAAACCGGCGGATAATTTAATCTATACAAATTTAAAACTAGCAGTGCTCCGCGATTTTCCAAATCATCACACATTTTTCCGGGATAAAGAGCATGTTAGTGTTAATTCATGATATAAGCTATCTTTATCCCAAATTTCGTTTAAATCTGTTACAGCGTTTCAGCGTAAAAAGTGCATACGACACACTTTCTCACTCAATCCCAAACCATAGCATTTATAATAGATATTTTATAGCGATGATGGCTCAGTGGTAGTGACGTCGGCTTGCGATCCGTAGGACGTGGGTTCGAATCCTACAATGAGCTAAAACATCGTGATGAAACCATAGCTTGGTGGTAGAGTATTTTCTAGTACTCGCCTGGCTAGCTACCACCCTCTTGTTAAGAATCTGTCGCCAAGCACCTATCGGTGTGTTCCGGCAGCCTCACTTGAGAGCCAGTTCCCAGGTCAGGTGTAGCGTGACGCCACCTTCGACCACATCGTCACTTAACATCAGGTGACTTGTGGTCAAACGCTACCCTGTAAATAGTAAAAAAAAAAAAAAAAATGTTAGTGTGATATTAGTCTGATTGGCCGCGCGGGGTTTTGAACTATTGAAGTTCAAAATTCAGGGCATCCGTGACGCTTACCATCAGGCGAGTGATCTGCTCTTCATTCAGTTGCGTAAAAAACATAGTTTAAATTATTAACTGTCTATACGTTATACTTCGATCTATAAAATGGACCAAGATACTGACGATATCATAAACCGCGCATATGTTCAAAAAAAGGAGAAGGTTTCTTAATTCGACCGTATAGGTATATGCTTTTTTATGTTTGTTCGCGTATAACTTCGTCGTTTATCAACCGATTTTGTTGATTCTTTTTTTGTTGGAAAGGAGATATCCCAAGGGTTGAACCATCATAAGGAAATCAAGATCTGATAATGGTATCCCAGCAAAATCGAGGCGAAAGTGAAGTCGGTTATTTTTTTGTTAAAAATTATATGTACTTGTTTCTTTGCCAAGTCGGGCTTGTGGTATATAAGAGGTAAGTGCTGTCACAAAGTACTACGCTATTGTTTGTGATTCCCAGTGCGACTCGTATGGAAACCTGTCGTGTGGGAGTTTGGAACAATAACTTCTGAGCCGCTTTCTATAGATAAGGAGTTTCAAGTCCATTTATAGGAAAGTTTAATGGCTAATAGCTTAGATTGAAAGATCTATAAAGATGTTTAAAGTCAAGGTCTTTTTCTCGTAGTATATTAGGTTTTGTTCGTCTTGCGACTAGAGGGAGCGACGACTTGCGCCGAGTGGCTGCCAGTAGTTGGCAGAGAAGAGCCGAAGACCGGGCGCAGTGGCGTATCATGGGAGAGGCCAATGCCCAGCAGTGGACTGATACAGGCTGATGGTGATGATAATAGGGCTTTTTGGTTCTTACAGGGTAGCGTTTGACCAATACCACGGATTTGAGTGGAATTTGGATAGGAAATAGCTTATACCTTGAACATATAGGCTACTTTTTATCCTGGAAAAAATAAAGGTAACGGAAAGTCGCTGATGTAACCGCGGGGAAAACTTCTTGTCAAGATAATAAGCCTATTAAAGCTTTAAGATAGCAGAATCAGTACAACTCCGCACCAGTTCAAACATTCACAGCAATCAACGGAAGAAAGTCTAATAAATACCTCCACGATAGCTGTAGGTAAATGACCAATTAATTAACGCAATGACACTGTTAAACCTTATAAACGTGTTGGAGAAAAAATCTTTGGCGGATGTATAAAAAAGCAAGAATGTCGTTCAATTAATGTAAGAAGTATTATGAATCCGGTGATAATGTTATTATTTAACTTTAATTCAAGATTTGGTTAAATTCGTTTAGGAAATGCAGATTAGAGTATCTGTTTATGAAGGTTAATACGAAAAGAAGAGGATGTATTACATACTAGTTGTTTCCTGCGGTTTCACCTGCGAGGACTACAGTTTATCGTAACAAAAAGTCCCCCTTTCCCAGGGTCCAAACTAACTCCATACCAAATTTTATCAAGATTGGTTCACTAAGTTGGTCTTTATTTAAAAAAAACATACATTTTACATATATTACATTTTTGATATTTTGCTATGGGTAATAAATAGCTAGACGAATATGTTGAAAACAAAGCATTACAAAAGAAAAGAATTTCCAAACTTCCCCTTTTGAAAGGCGAAGAGACCTTCAAATCTTCCAAACTATACACTTGTTACTTATACCAAATGAACAAGAACACACTGATTAACATTTAGACTGTTTTGGTAAGACGACATTGCAATCATCGAACAATATGGTATAGTAACGCCTACCACCGCAAATGTTTGATCAAAATGTTCACGGCTAAAGACGATATTGGCAATGCTTATTGTGAAGTAACTTAAACATGTTCTTTACGTTAGGTTCGATTTGATAATGTAAAATCTACACAAGTACAAACAAACAAAAACTACTTACCTAATCTATATATTTTCTTATTAGAATTCCTATAACATTTGAAAACTAGCTCATGCACCTGATGATAAGTAATGACTAGCAGTACCTAGTAGTAATATGTCAAGCCCTAGTATTAAAATGACATATTATAACATGACATATCGATCCGAAACCGCGGATAACGGATCGAATCGATTATTAATTTCGGGCATAGGTCGATAATGGAGCGTGCTCGCCTAGAAGATGCCTATTCACTCTTGAAAGCTCCCGAATTATACTTACGGGAAAAAAAACTCTGGCAGGATGGTCTACTTTTTCGCCGTTCGCTTTAATAAATGTAAATAAATAAATAAATATCGGGGGACCACTGCACACAAATTGACCTAGCCCCAAATTAAGCTCGAAGCTTGTGTTATGGGTACTAGACAACGATATACATACTTATATAGAGAAATAAATACTTGTATAGATAGAAATATCCAAGACTCAGGTACAAATAATTGTGCTCACCCACCTTTTCAGCCTTCCATGTTCCCACTGCTGGGATTCTGGCCTTCTCTCAGAGAGAGAGTATGGGCTATAAATCTACCACGCTGGCCCAGTGCGGGTTGGTAGATGTCACATGCCCTTGAAAATGTTGCAGTTCCTGGGCATGCCGGTTTCCTCACGATGTTTTCCTTCACCGTTTTGAGCGATGGCAAATCCGCACATAACTTATTGAGTCATAGGTGCGAGGCCGAGAGGATTCGAACTCGGTGTCGGCGTCTTGTAAGTCGCACGCCAAACCGTTCGGCCACCATCGCTCTTGTGCTCATCACACATATATACATATACACATATATACCGCGTCGTCAATGTAGAAGTGTGTGTAGAATGTTTTGTTATACCGTAAGTACGCCTTGTTACCCGATGGTTTTTTGGTAGCCTTTGACCGCAAGTCACCTGGATTAATTGATTTCTTAACTTATCTTTTCCTTTTCTTTCCTCTACCTAGGAATCTGAATCCCAAACTCCCTTCCATAAACGTCCAGGAATGCCGCAAATACTCAGAGTCATAGCAATCCATAAATTAAACCCCGCATAAACCGAACACGAGCCAGAGTTAACGCAAAGCGCATTATTGTGTAAACATGTCTCACAAATTCTTATTTGACGCATTCCGAACAGCAGAACAAAGCGCGGTGCAATTAATTCACCAATACGATAATATTTACCGTTACCGGTCCGGTAAATATTACCATTTACCGAATCAAGTCGGTGCGGTGCAGCTGTGTGCAAACAAGCGATTTGTTTGATAAATTGAGCAAATCAATGTCAGGTAACGGATGGAGATAACTTTGAAGCGATGATAGCTCAGTGATCAGTAACGTCGACTTGCGACCCGTAGTGGGTCCAAATTCTATATTCAGCTTCAGCTTCTGGTGAAGGAAAACATCATGATGAAAACATGGCTTGGTGGTAGGGCATTTCCTAGTGCTCACCTGACTATATATCACACACTCAAGTTAAGAATCTGTCACAGAGCACTTATCAGTGTGTTCCCTTCCGTCCCACTTGAGAGCCAGTTCTCAATCCAAGTGTAACGTGGTGCTACCGTCGACCACATCGTCACGATAACTTGTGATCAAACGCTACCCTATAACAAATTCTAAGAAAAAGTGGCTTAAACAATACCTTAGCCACTTGTATACTACCAGCTGTTCTAAGCGGTTTCACCACGAAGGCTATACTAGTTTTTAGCGATAGTAAGTATTTTGAGTCCTTCCCTCGGTTTCAAGCTATATCCATACAAAATATCACCAAAATCTGTTTAGCAGTTTAGGAGTAAAAAGGTAACAAACAGACAGTGGCGGAGACAGTTAATTTCGCATTTGAAAATAAATTAAATTGTGGAAGGATAATTTTAGCACCATTTTCATTATTTAAATTCCCTATAAAGTTTTTACTGCGCCATAAAATATGGAAAAAGGTTTTAACGTCTTCGGCGGCTGCTTCACGGTGAAGAAATTCCGAAAAACCGCCGCATCCGCATCACCGTGTTTAGCCTTTTACGACTAATGATCAAAGCTAAGGCTAGGACGAGTGTGTGTCACAAGCGAATAGCGTTACTTAAGATTTATATGTATTTAAATAAGTTAGTTAGTTAGTAAGTTAGTTACAAGTTAAGCTAATAAAAGTGTTTTAAAAACACGCTGCGCCCTGCGGTTGCATACGCAGAAACCTTTTGGAGATTGAGAAGTAGCATAATTATATGTTAATCTAGGGAATTAGCTATTTCCATTCCAAATTTCACCTAATTCACTTAAGTTTTGTTTCGGCGTGTAGCAGTAATCACAACTCACTCACTCACAAGATACTCACACTCAAAAGATTTTTTGCATTTATAATATTAGTGCCCAAAGAAACGTTTGAGTCTATAAACTATTCTATGCATAATAAGCTGAGGTATTAAAACCACGAGACAACTGACATGCTATATGACTTAACCATTGGATACATAAGAAGTGACAAGCTTACTTATTACTACAGAATTAATCTATCGCATACTTTATATTGTTAAAAATGTATGTTTGCGTTCTCTCTATAAAGATAAAATATTGGCAGGGGTAAAATGCATAGATACACATGGGTAATATCGTAACTACTACTTGTTGACGTTTTAAAGTGATCACAATGTATCCTATTGAATAAACATTATTGAATTTTGAATTTTACTAAAAGTCTATTTATTTAAATTATTTCATATTTTTAGTGCGTGATAAAAGCGTTATTTTAGTGTGTTTTTGTGTTCCTTTTGTTTTTTATTTATTTTTAATGAAAATTAGAAACGTATAAATCGCGACTTCCTATCAGTTAGCACACACGCTTATTAATTGCATCCGAATTACTTATAGAGGAAACTATTAATGGGCATGGGATGTGATACTTGGGCAATGGCTCGGATAACGATGGATTTGGATCTGTCGACATAACCTACCCAGTATAATTTAGGATTTGCCTTAATCACGACGAAACTGTGACATTTGATTCAGATTTGCTAGTGGTTTTAGCTAGGACGATGAATGGTGACGGTTGGTTTTAGTAACACTATGACCAGAATGGATCGATCTCCGTGATCCGACAGAGAACTAAGGTCACCTGCGTTGACCACAGAATTAGCAAGCTGAACTGGCAGTAGACCGGTCATATAAGGAGCAGAACCGCGACTTGGAAAACGTAGTGTCGCCCTCCGACATGCACCGAGATTTGGGCCTTGGGTTGGGAGAGGCCTGTGTCCAGCAGTGGACTGTTACAGGCTGATGATGGTGATACATATATGTTAAAACCGCAATAACTACACATACAAATATCTGTTCCTACACTATGTACCATAGAGTACGAATACCTCGTACTTGTACAACCTTGACAGCATGTCGTCAGGTCAATCGCATTCGATTCCACGCGATTTGTATGCAACCAGCGCGATGTCTGTGCTTACTTGTGCTATGGGGAAAACTAAAGCCATTTCCGGGTGATCGAGTCGACTTTTTTGTACATAAAAAACTTGATTTTAATTTTAAAAGAAAGTGTATACAAAATATAAATTATAATTCTAGATACTTATATAAAAAATAATATTAGGAGTTCCTGTAAGAGCCGGTTATTAAATCCGTAGAAATTTAAAAAAATATAATAATTAACTTTTTCATACAAATGCAATGATCTACAACAACTAGTAATTATTTATTTTGACAATAATAATAATAATAACGCCCACACAATCACATACATAGCTCTGACCCCTAACTAGGATCCCCTGTATCTAGGGTATCAGAAACTACGAGGATCGGCGATCCACAACACCCAGACATAGAACAAATACTTGCGCTTTTTTTTCAATGCACAAATTAATTATTTGTCCTGTAGCGGGAATCGAACCCGCGACCTCAAGCTACACAGTCGGCAATCCGCCACATCGGTCGTCGTTAATAGTTATCTTTAACTACGCTACGGATCAAAAAACCGGCCCTAATAAAAAAAAAAGAACTGTTGAGTTTATTTTTGTTTATCCTCAAAAAAAAACAAGTTTTTTCTTCTAAAGCGATGTCTGGTTTCAATTAACAAGTATTATACAATCTCAAGAATTGTTCACAGACATCTTACGATATGATACGACCGAGAAGAACATTTCCTAATGCGATTTGATGAGTTCCAGTTAATCCGGCGTTAATAAAGTTTAGTTGCCAACGCGTTACTAAACGCTAACTATAAAACAACGGCCCAACGCAATACAACCTCAGTATTTAGTAATCTATACTAATATTATAAAGAGGTATAATTTGTTTGTTCATTTCATACGTTTATTGGTTTGTTTGTTTGGGTATAGGAGGCAATCTCCTAAACTACTAAACCGATTTTGAAAGTTATATCACTCAAAGGAAGCTCCTTTATCCCTGAGTGTCACATGTTATATTTTATTATGATAAAATTCCTGTGACGTAGGTGATGTCACGAGAAACATGTAGTACTTAAGACGAGGAATTGGCAATATTGGCTGCAGGGATTTCCTTTTTTCTCAGCAATTACGAAACATACAGAGCTAATATTTATGTGCATTAAAGATCATGTTTTTGATATCAAATTGTCGGAAGGATAACACGATTGAATAGCTTTCATAGCAGACAAACAATGATCGAAAACTGCCCTCTAAAAAAAAGATTTTCATTTTACAGGCATACAAAACCGATTTAAGAGTTGAATTTTTTTGTATGTTATAAAAACACATTCTTCAAAGAACTACAGATTTAGTTTTATAAAATTAACGATAGTTTTCATTTTAAACAAAAAAAACCCTTTTTTGGCGCATACGACCTTACGGCATTAGTCAGCTCGCTTGCGTTTTTGTATGGAGCTGATTTCAGATTCATTGTTTATCACGGCGTCCTCGCAATAGAATTTAGAACCTATCTATCTAAATATGGTAATCGCTTCTAAGTAAAAGCACTAAGGGCCAGATTTTTGATCCGTAGTCAAAGCTTTTTCATACACATTTGACAAAAAAAAACCCGCCTCACAACACCTCTCTAGATAAGTTTTTTTAAAACCTATCCAAATGAAATACCATCAGTCATGATTCATGAACATTTCGTGCTTTTGATATAACCGACTCGAAATCAATTCAGCAAACCACATTAGACATTACAGAATATAATTCGATAGGTACTGACAGCGTGGATTACAAATAGAGACAGTATATTTTTTTACAAAGGTCATTGTCTCACAGGCAGTAAAGCCATACACACACGGGGAGCGTATCGTGTGATACGATATGATACGCTCAGTGATCAATGCACTTGTAGCCGATATCGTGTTACGGTGGTTGGTAATTTCATTCTACGCCTAAGATTGAACGCAATCTAATGTCATTATGTACACGTTTTCGCACATTATCATGTAGGTAGTAATTATAAAATAATTGTAGATGTGACCGCGCCGATAAGCGACCAGATCTTTCCTTTTATTTAAGCTAATTAAAAAATATCGGACCATTAGATGACAAAAAAAACTTGGGATTTTAGTGAACTTGCTCCAATTCAATCAATTAGTAATAAGAATAAAATGGTCAATGTGATCGCGCCAAAAAAATTACCTGCCGGGCGTTTCTTGCCTGTACTTTTGCCGGCGTTAGGAGGTTGGAACAGGCGTTTTAAGTTTGACGTTTTAAAGTGATCACAATGTATCCTATTGAATAAAGAAAAATTGACTTTTGACTTTTTGACTTTTATGTGGTTCTATTTTCTGTGGTTCTGAGACAATAAAGCGTTATCAATCAATCTTATCTATCTTCTTGTCTATTCTTTTGCCGGTATAAGGAGGTTGGAACAGGCATAGCTAGTTTTATTTTTGTCGTTTTTTAATTACATAGTACATGGAATGATTCCACTTTGCCCCACCAAGCTGCCCCACTAGTGGAGCAAGTAGGTTGCTTGAAATTTTCAAGTCCACCTTGCTCTGGAGTGCCTAATATAAGAACATGTTTTTGACTCTGACATAAATATTTAAAAAACTATTTTGAGAATACCCTAAGGTGTTTTTTCCAACGGAATATTTCCGTCGATTTATTGAGTACACATATTTTATACTCAGAGTATACAATTAAATTCGCTTTGTACAGTCAGCGACAAAAGTAGCTGGTCATACTCGATTTTCTAAATGTGATTTAGATCAGTAATATTTGCGTTTTTTTAAACATGTAACATGGTAGCGTTTGACCACAACACAACACCCCCGATGTTAAGTGATAGGTTCAGTCAAAGGTTAGTGTTTAAGATGATAAAGACAATCGGAAAAATTGTTTTTGTTCAGCTACTTTTGTCGCTGACTGTACTAGAAATGTCAGTAATAATAGTTAATGAAACATCGTGACTGCTGTTGGCATTGAGATCATCTTAATAATATCATAGATGCATTTATAAATACACACATTCCATGTACACCATACCTTACTCGATAATGTTAATTCAGTCCGCGGGCGATCACCGGAAGCGAGCCGTCTCTACACCAAAATATAGTGTTTATATGTGTGTATGTACATTTCATGTATGCAAAAACTTCTAAACCACGCGTGTCCTACAAAATAGAGAGAACAGGACTTGAATACCTGATATTTTATTGCTATATCTGTCGCTAAACACATATCGGTGTGTTCCGGCAACCTCACTTCAGAGCCAGTCCCCTATCCAGGTCTAATGTGATGCCACCTTCAAACACTACGTCACTTAGTATCAGGTGGTAGGTGTCTTGTGGTCAAACGCTACTCTGTTAGACGTTTAGAAAATATCGAAGGACATACATTACGGCTTAGTCCCAAAGTACCTGACGACAAAAATCTCAATAATATGTTGGCAACCATCTGGTGTATACCCTAAGAAATCACGCATGCCAACTTTAACATTATCAATATTCGTGTATTTTACAAAAAAAAAACATAAGTAATTAGGTAATAACTTATTTTATGCAGAAATTAATAAATATTAAACAGCTTGCTTACGCTCATAAAACCATTTAACACCTCCATAAAACTATACGCGTTAAATACAAAAACATAGCTAACAATAAGCTGTAGGTATGTCTGAAGATACAGAAATACATACATCATAATATGCATAATATCATGGAATCGCCCAATAATATAATTAGGTATTCTCTACACGACGCAGTCACTGTCCAACAATTATTCCAAAACGCCTATCTGCCCGTGTGTAGCATGCTGAATGTGAAGTGACTTCATGTGACTTCAATGGTGACAGCATAATGTCTTCTCCTTGATCCATTACCATCTGTCATTGACAATTGTGTTTTATAACAATAAGAAGTATGTTAAAACGATCGTGAAGATCACGAATTTACTTGGTTTGACTTGTAATTTACTATCAGAATCGTAAAAGTTAAATAGATTAGCGACAGAATATAAAATATTGTGTATAATAACTGCAGGTATTTTTTTAATACATATATCTAGCGCTAATGTGAAAATGTATATATATACAGATTTTTTAAATGCCGAAGACAATCAATATTTACACATGGCTTTAAAGCATGGACATGACGTTTCGCAATAATAATTCTCTCGACCAACGTCTGCATTTATATTGGTCAAACGCTTCTTCCCGAGGTAAAATATGTGTATGTCTCTGAGGTCGAAACAGACGTAGCTAGTTCAAAGTTTGACCTTTTACATATTTTTGACATTGAGTTCATACCAGAGTCATACAATTTAAAAAGCACCAAAAAACTGAAGATGGACAGACGGATAACAGTGACCGAAATTTAGCTTCAGCTTATTGAGTCCAAACCGCACAACTAGCCAAATTGAATCATTTCCTGCGAAACCACAGCAACACAAGAAACAAGAAACACCAGGCTGACTGAAACATTAGACTTTCTCACGACATTTTCTGCGGCTGTTTGTTCGCTACACAAAATGCCATAACATCCTTGTATGGAAGTGGAACTGTAATTGCTATCGAAGTGACAAGTATAAAGAAAGAAACCGAATGCAGCCGCCTCACCACCTATACGGCCTATTCGCACCACGCCCTTTGTACAAAGAACAATGGCCACTTTTCATACTGTCTTGGACCTGACAGCAATATATTTTTTCTTAAAAATTACGAATAGCCTATTGAAGTTATACGAGCGGCCTAAAACAGTTATTGGTTTGTAAAATTAACGATAAGTTTAGAAAAAGAAAAATAAGTATGTACAACAAAATTGGTAGAATATGACGTATTGTAGCCAGCAAGAAAATGTCATAGACACTACGAAGTTAAAAATTCAATATCATGTTTTCTTACCATTTCTTAAAATATCGTTTTTATAATCTTAATAAGCAAAAAATTACATTTTTTTAAGTATATTACTCGTTTTTTTACAACCTCAGGTCCGTTTCGGCCATTGTTCTTTGTGGAACGATATCGCAATAAGAGACGCTGGTAGACCGCAAGATCGAGGAATTCACACTACATCTGTTTAAACATTGAACATTGCAAACAAGCTGGGAGACTTGTAGAGTTCATCCGTGATCAGAATGCTGTCCTGTATTTTGATTTGACAGAGGACCGCGCTCCGCTATTCTGCTAGACAATGCAGCCAACATCTTTGGCGCCCGTTGTCGGAAATCAATACGTATGAACTATTTTGTTTAGATCTGAATTTTATTTAGATATATTTAGTAATTTTTTTTTCAATTAACTGTTATAATTTACTTATCTTTATTATAAATTATTTTTACTAAGGAAACCTTTGACTTTTATTTAAACTACACGTCCAACTTGGCCCAAAAAACTGCTGTTTGATTCATCCCGTTTTTGACACAGAAATACAACTCAAATCAGTAATTTAATGTTATTTATTACATAATAAATCGTACCATTATCAAATTACACGACAGATATTATTAAGTTTACTACATAATTTATTTGGCCGTTATGCACGACAGATATGGATTTTCATACAACTTTTGCCGGCCGCTGCTCGCTTGTATTTGGCCAGTGCAGCAAGTTCGATTTATCTCGAAGAAGGTTATCAAAACAATGCTAATCAATGCTTATCTTATTTTCAAGCATGTTTGATAAAAGTTAAACTTATTTCCTCATTTTTTTTTTCAACTAATTGAAGTTCACAATGGTAGTTGTACAAACCCGCATGCTTGACAAACCGAAAGTGAAAATGATCGTATCAATTATTTTGACATTTCAAATTCAAACTGGAACACCAATGTTACACTTTCTCGGATATTAAGCTATTTTGGTGTTATTTCCGAATTATCTCGGTAAAGATAAGTGTGTGTTTGTTTCTTAAATATTATAATTGAACAAATCAAATAACATCATTATACTATAAATGTCAAAGGCATATCAAGTCTCTTTATTTTAAAATAATGATGGGAAAAATAACTGGACAAAATACTAGCAATAACATACTATCTCATAGTTGTTATACCTTGAACTGGTTCAATAGGGCAGGGCTCATCTTCTGTTATTATTTATTGCAACATGCGTAATAGTATTTTTATATTATATCTTCTGTGGTAATAATTCCAATCTAACCGGTCGGTGACCGGTGATCAAGAAAATTGGCTATAAGCGTAGAATATAACTTTTTTAAGTCTGTCCTCAGGATTTATTTACATAACTACAGCACTTAAGAAGAACACATTTAATTGGGGCGAATTACAACCATTTATTTCTGTTATTATTATAGTAAAAAATCTAAAAGAATATCATAAATAAATATAGCAAAAAAATGTGTAATATATTTCATGTTAAAAAAATTTTGCAAAGTGCCCCCTTTTTCAAAATTACGATCACTTTTCTACAGATCTATAAAAAATAAAAAAGACTTGACAACCAACATATCAAAAAACACAATACCCAGAGGGCCTTTAGGTAATTTTTTGAAAGTGCCGCCATGATTTTATTTATTGCGTTTTTTTCGGTTTTTTTATTCCCTGTTTGGCATAAGGTTGGTAGCAAGGCCTAATGATAAATTGTTGTTGTTTGGTTAACCAAAAGTGTGCTGTATGCACTACACAGGTATGTAAGTACCTATACCTACTTTGTTTACCTAACCTAAGTAGTTTACGTCTTGCCACGAAGCTCTTACGATTCTACAATTTACACAATGGACCGTTTACCGTGTGCGTTTGTTCGTAAATGACTGTAATTACCAGTGTTTACATGTACACGAGTGTAATTCTCGAAAAGTGTGCAATTTCGCGATTAACTTTCTATACGCTTCGTGCGGGGGGAACCTTCAATAATTGCGGTGTTATGTTTTCAATATCGGGTTAGGTAACGAGGTATCGAAGCATTCATAGCGGAGCCTGCCTAAAACTAGTTTAATCAACGTTATCTGCTGTCACTACTTGGACCACTAGTGGTCACAACTGAGCGCTTCTATGCTTCAGGTTGTCTCCGGATAGCAGTTGTTAGGCTATGTCAGAGGCCTTCAGGCGGTTTGAAATCTTCAACGATAGGGATTGGCTTATAGCCTATTCTTCAAACCGCGCTGGGCTCGCGTGGTGGATTATGGCTTAAACTATCTCTCTGAAGAAGGCCTGTTTTCCAGCCGTGGGAACGTAATAGGCAGATGATGCACTATAGGCATCACGCGAGTGTTGTGGTCGGTGAGGAATATAACAGTGGATATTACGTATTGTTTATGATTTGTTTGTTTACTTTATATCAGCTAGGTACACCCCGCGGTTACACGCGTGGTTTTCCTGTGATCCCACCAGAAACCTTTTTCCTGGATAAAAAAGTAGCTTAGGTATTTATAATGTGTGGATTAGTGTGAAGTGATTTTGCTTTATCGCGTATATAGCTAATGCGAAAGTAAGTCATGGGATAGCATCACATTGTTCTTCTTCACGCTTAAACGGCTTGATAATAGAAAGACCTCGGGTAATGCTGTGGGGCGCAACTACTATGTATAAATGTCTGTTTATACTTGCTGCAAGAAGTAAGTTTGCCTCCATAATTTTCTCTAAAATACTTCAGTTATTACTAAACACCGTGTCTGTGTGATGAGAAAACTAGACAAACCAGCACTGTTGATATAAGGGCCGGTACAATATTTACTTATCAGTGTTAAACAAGGATCGGAATACCTAGAAACTAAACAATAGGTACAAGAAAGTGTATACTTTCGACGAAGAGTGTCTGCATTAGGGTTGTGGTAAACCACAAGTATACATATAAGCACTAATACTTATTAGATTGAATTTCATTTGATGTCAATATAGATATCTGATTGTTACATGTATTGAAATAAACTCAATGTTTCTTTTGTGTCGGGGTGTTGTGGATCCCTGGTTCGCGTAGTTCTGATTTTTTTCAAGGCATGTTACTCGTAGTTAGGTGTTAGGATTGTGTATTGTGTGGGCGTCAACACTTTATGCTTTTTTTTGGCCTTAACATCTTAGAAATATCCTAGTAACAAAACTTTATTAACGGGTCAAAACATAGTTTGTAGACTACATAAGCCCGAAATTAATAATCGATCCGATCCGTTATCCGCGGTTTTGTATCGATATGTCATGTCATAAAATGTCATTTTAGTAGTAATATGTCAAGCCTTACTACTAAAATGACATATAATGACATGACATGGGGGTACGCACCTTAACGGCAAGCGAGTAACAGCTATTTCATTGTGCTCCGTTAATTTAATTCATAAAATGCAGTTTTTCGAAGTTTAAATGGTAAAAATCTTATAAAACCTACAATAAATTAGTGAGTCTTCCAATGAAGTGATTATTGTTGTCCTACAAGGTGATATAAAGCGATATTTAATCAATTAAATCTCACGATCATCTATATCTGCTCCTTACGACGCAAACGCGTAAGCGACGCGTTGTGCACGGCACATACGCCCTTTCCGGCGCGACGTTGCATCGAGGCGTAGCAGTTGTTCGTAAGTGTTCTCCAACGGCTGGGTTTACCTACCTTCATTGATTTTTATTACTTGTATGCAATGAATACCCAAATATGTTCTGGATGTCCGAACACCTTGAGTGGTATTGGCTTCTTACAATGTTGTCGGTGTCCTGACAAGTACCACCACACTTGTTTGAATATTGGTAAGAAAGAATTTGAAAAGCTCAACAAAGAATATAAAAGCACTTGGGTGTGCCCCTCTTGTCGCTGCAAAGAGCCTAAGCAGGGTGACAATACCAATACGCCTGTACGTTCGCAAGTTGCCACGGCAGCCGCCCGACTGGTAGACTGCGTACCTAGCCCTACGCCGCTGTACGACAACGTTACACTGCGTGCCAAGGCTCGCGCTGCAGACATTTGCAGTTGCTTATCAGCGGACATAATAAGGGAGATCATCAGAGAAGAACTAGATAGAAAATTTGACACTGACATACAAAACATTCATATTAAAATTGATAAATTGGAGGAGTCGCTAGCGCTAACTAATTCAGAGCGAGATTTAGTTAAAATCGAAACAGATTCTCAAAAGGCTCTTATACTCCAGCTTCAAAAAGAGAACGAGGACCTTCGAGCAGCCACTTGCGATCTCTCGAGCCGGCTGCGTCAGCAGGAGCAGCTGTCCCGCTCGAACAACCTAGAACTTCAGTGTGTCCCCGAACATAGTAGCGAAAACCTTTATACCACGATACAGCAGCTAGGAAACACCATCAAGTGTCCTGTAACGGACTCCAACATACAATATTGCAGTCGTATCGCCAAATTAAATCCTACAAGTCCTCGCCCTCGGTCCATCTTGGTGAGGTTCAGTAGCCGCCGACTTCGTGACACTTTTCTGGCTGGAGTCATAAAACATAATAAAAACAACCCCGCCGATAAACTGAACACTAGCCACCTAGGCTACGGCGGCAACAAGAAGACGGCTGTGTTTGTCTCGGAGCACCTCACCCCGGAAACCAAGGCGCTGCACGCCGCTGCTCGTTCGAAGGCCAGATTGCTCAACTATAGATTCGTGTGGGTACGAGACGGCAAAGTTTTTCTTCGAAAAACGGACACTTCTGGTTTCATACTCGTTAAAGATCTGAGTGTTTTAAATAACCTATCCTAATTAAGCCAGTTAATATAATATTTTACATTTTTATTTTATTTTTGTTTTGGACTTTGATTTTGTCTTTAAACTTTGGATGTTAAATTTTTATTATCAAAACGTTAGAGGCCTGAGAACAAAAACTATTGATTTTTTTAATAACACCGCATGTAACAATTATGACATAATAGTGTTAAGCGAAACTTGGTTAAATGGCAGCGTCTTCGATTCTGAGCTCTTTGATTGTCGATATGTCGTCTATAGACGAGATAGGGAGACAAGTGGTTTCCACGGTGCTAAGAATGGCGGAGGTGTCTTGATTGCTGTATCTAGAAGGTTTAATTCCCGACGTCTGATAGACTTCGAATCTAAATGCGAGGATCTCTGGGTAGAAATTGAGTGCCGAGATAATAAGGGCACTGTAGCGCGGTTACTCCTATGCGCAGTGTACCTTCCTCCTCCCATTCAAAGGCACGTTCTAGAGGAGTTTATAAACAATTCCAATAAAAATATTGAACAAAATTCATTTGAGAAGGTAATGTTTATTGGTGACTTCAACTTAGGCTCTATAAATTGGAATACATCTAGAGACGGTGACTTACTGGCTGATTCTACAAATAATAGTTCTTTTGCTACTATGCTTCTTGATTTCTGCATGCTGAATGACTTGAATCAATACAATAATATTTTAAATGATAAGGGGAAGATTTTGGATTTAGTTATTAGCAACTCAGATGTGTCTGGTCTTTGTATCAATAATAATCCTCTTACAAATATCGATGTTTTTCATCCCCCTCTACAGTTTTTCATTAGTTTTGGCTGTGGTACTTACCTTAAGTATAATATTGTCGAACACTATTGCTTCTTTAAAGCTGACTATGATAAGATTATTTACGACCTCAATTGTCTGCATTGGGAGGACGAATTTAGAGATTGTGCTACTGTCAATGATATGCTCTCATTGTTTTATTGTCATATTAACAAAATGCTTATAAAATACGTTCCTAAAAGGAAAAGAGGGACACGAAAGTATCCGATTTGGTTTTCGCGAGAGTTAATAAATCTCCTACGTGAAAAGCTTAAATATCGAAATAAGTTGCGTAAATTTAATAATAACCCTCTTGACCAGTTAGCCTTTGATTTGGCTAAGAAACGATCTGAACAGTTAATGACAACATGCTATCAAAAATACATACACAGCCTTGAACAGAACCTGCGATCAAATCCCAAGCTATTTTGGTCTTTTATTAAAACTAAAAAGAAAAGTACTAGTTTTTATCCAGATAAAATGTGTTTCGAAAACAATACTTCTAGTCGTGGCGAAGATGTCTGCAAATTATTTGCTCAAAATTTTAAAAGCAACTTTGTTTATCATAGTCCTACGAGCGCGTCCACCTCAATGAGCGGCTGTGGCACGCTGACTAGTAATTATTTAACCTCCATAAAATTCAGGGACGACCAAGTTTTAAAGGTGTTAAAAAGACTGGACTTATACAAAGGGGCAGGATCTGATATGATCCCTTCAGTGTTTGTAGTTAGAACCGCAACGGCTTTAGTAAGACCACTATGTCTAATTTATAATAGATCACTTTGTACCGGTATTTTCCCTGCCGACTGGAAGAAAGCCTTGGTTCTTCCTTTATTCAAAAGTGGCCAAAAAGAACTAGTTAAAAATTATAGGCCAATTTCGATTCTCCCGGTCTTTGCAAAAGTTTTCGAAAAACTACTGTGCCCTTTGTTAACGTGGCATCTCAAACAAGTATTGAATTCATCTCAGCACGGTTTCACGAAAGCTAAATCTACTGCAACAAACCTAACGTCGTTCATAAACGAGGTCTCGTTGGTGGTGGACAGTCGTTCTTCCGTGGACGCGGTCTACACCGATTTCAGCAAGGCCTTCGACAGAGTGAATCATCAAGTTCTGCTTCAAAAGCTTTCTCATCTCGGCATTGCTGAGCCTCTGCTGAGTTGGTGTGGATCGTATCTTTCGGATCGCCAGTCTAGGGTGGTGGTGAATGGTTACTGTTCAGAATATTTTAAGGTTACGTCGGGGGTGCCTCAGGGATCACATTTGGGTCCTTTGCTGTTTAACGTTTTTATTAACGACATAGGTGACTGTTTCCATCATTCCCGGTACTATTTATTTGCTGACGATTTGAAGTTTTTTAGAAATATAAATACTACTTTGGATTCCGATCTTTTACAAGATGATTTAAATCGTTTGGTGAACTGGTGTAGAATTAATGGCATGGAGTTAAATATTTCAAAATGTTATTACATGCAATTCTCTAGAAAAAAAAAGCCACCCGATACAGCGTACAAAATTAATTCACAATACTTAGAGAAAGTTAACACAATAAGAGATTTGGGGATACAGCTTGACTCTAAATTACAATTCAATGTTCATATAGATAGGGTTTGTTCTCAAGCATTTAAAAATGTGGGTTTCATACTCCGCAATTGCAGGGACTTCAGATCACCTTATACTAAAATCCTTTTGTTTAACTCGTTTGTTCGCAGTGGTTTGGAGTACTGCAGCGTTGTTTGGAATCCCTTTTACAATGTTTATGTCAAGAGACTGGAGAGTGTACAGAAGAGATTTCTGTGGCATTTAACCTATTCCGTTCATTTGGGGAAAGTTCTTTTGTCATATGAAGATAGATTAAAATATTTTAATATAACATCACTCGTGGATCGAAGACAGATGCTTGACCTGGTTTTTCTTTTTAAGCTTGCTAATGGAATCTTAGACACACCAGAACTTCTCTTCTCGTTGTCTTTTGCCGCTCCGTCGCGGCTACCACGTGCGTCACGTTACCAATTATTAAAAACTAGTTTATGTAAGTCGAACTTGGGTCAAAACGCACCTCTTAACAGATTAATAAGAGAATTTAATAATTACGCGAAATCGAACGATGTTGACCTTTTTGTCGATAACATTTGCAAGTTTAGAAGGAGCATAGTTAGGGATTACGTATGATGATTTTTATTTTTGTAGCGTTTTTTAATCTTATGTTTTATTGTTTTGAATGAATTTTTTATTGTTATTATTTTACTTCTGAATGTTATTTTAATGAATTTATTTTGATTTTTACCATTTATTTACAATATTTTAAACTAATTTATTACTTCTTTTTATTCCTTATTTTTACTGTTTTTATTTGAAATTATAATCGTTATTTTTTTTTTTATAATTATAATAGTTCAATATGTTTTATTACTTTGTACGAATTTTTAATTGCTATTATTTTAATTCTGGTTGTTATTTTAATGAATTCATTTTAATTTTTCCATGTCTTTATTTTTTACAATATTTATCTTTTGATTTTGTTATAATTATGTTATTCGCCGCCATATTGTACAAGCAGTCTGCATCTTTAACTGCAATGGCATTTAGCATGATACATCAATGTTTTTTTTCTACTTTTTTAACTTTATTAATGTACATTGTGTTGATGTTCAAATAAATAAATAAATAAATAAATAAATGACATATCGATCCAAAACCGCCAAAAACCAGGATCGATTATTAATTTCGGGCATTAGTACGACATTGGTACGTTTGTAAAGAGTAACAAATACATTCGTGTACATACTTTTCCGTTTGTCTTACAGCTCTAGCCTGTATTACGTGTACTATATAAGCACTTTCATGTGTCTTCGAGTCCATTGCTAATACACCTACGTACTCACATGGTCTCTAGAGAAACGCATCTACTCTATCTTCCTTACAACTGTTCTCTTGTTTGTTTTTGCACTGAAGTGGATTGTAATAGTTAGCGAACAGCAAAGCAGAACCTTATACAGACAAACATACTATTTTAGTCCTTACAGGGTAGTAGCGTTTGACCACAAGTCGCCTTATGGCAGCAACAGGGTCGAAGGTGGCGCCACGCTACGCCTGCACTAAAAACTGGCTCTCAAGTGAACACATCGCCAGTACAAGCAGTACTGAGACCTTTTAATTCGATATCTGATTATTGAACTCCTATCATTTCAAAATTTACCCATATAAATTAGAACAAAATAAGACATACACTGACTGTTAAGTGAGCAAGTAAAGTTTTATCTCTTTCTGCTTTTCTATATAGGTGCGATTGTTATCATCAGGTTGAGATATTAACATAATACGAAGATAATCAGCTCATTACTAAAACAGACATACAGCCTCAAGATTCTAATCAACTCGTCTTTCTTCAAGCTATTTGGAGCAGGCTTCATCAAGCGGAAGTGCAAAGCGTAACAATTAAACTATCAGCGGAACGATCAAGTGAAATTGGACGTCTATTCAGACCAATAAATGGCCAATTAATGATCATTTAACGGTCACGTCCTTGGTCGAACTCTTGCCATTCGCGATTCTGTTAGTACTAACCAAACGTTACGTAGATATCAGGCGATGGTGATGGTGACAATTTGAACATAGATGGTCAGTTTGTAGCATTTCGTTATTTTAGACCACAAGTCACTTTATATTAGGTGACGATTAAAGTCGGTGCTAGGCTACACTTTGATTTGTATTGACTCTCAAGTGAGGCTGCTAAAAAAACGTTGAGGATAAGAGCTTGGTGATATATTCTTAATATGAGAATGGTAGCTAGCCATTTGAGGACTAGGCAGTACTCTATCACCAAGCTATGGTTTCATCATAATAATTCAAACTCAAGCCGACGTCACTAAACTAAGGGAAAACCATTCTACTTTCTTTTCCAACAGAATTATCATTCAATAGTATGCTAAATGCTATAGAATAGAATATATCCTTTCAAACACAACAACTCTAAATACCCGGAACAGAAAAAGATGACGAAGCGACTAAACAATGCTATAAATTAGTGACGGTTATGCAATGTAACACCAGCACGGTGCACTGATAACTCATAGTCAGTTATTGGGTTCGGTGACAGTTTACTGCTGATAACTACACCGGACGATAACGGTTTTTTTTAACTTGGAACTATAGTTTGATGGGTGGAATTTTGTCAATTTTAGTCAGATACTTGGAGCTTAGCAAAACTGCCTGCCTGCAGAATCACTGTGAAGTACTCTGAACATGTCATTCTAATGAGATAAAACCACCCACAGATCTTGAAGCGGACAAGGAACTTCTGTACTGACACTAAAATAAAGGACATTACAACTCAATTTTAGAAGCCGATTAAAACCAAAATCTTTGCCTGTGCCTACTTTATTTACCACACTATAAGTATTCCTGAGCTCAATCCGTATTCAATAAACATTACCACATGTGCAAAGGCTACCAAATACAACAATAGTTAACTGCTTAGTAATCTTAACAGCTCTAGGGCTTAAGTCAATGTGTTAAGGTTCAACTTCGACTAAACACTTTTCCTTCAAGGTGTTGTGCAAAGCATTGAAAAGGTCCTACACGAGCCGGAACCAGGTGGCATTGACATTCGCTACTGCCTTTATGATAAATAGAAAGAACTATAAGGATATGTAATCCTAGATTATCAGGAAGGGAAAATATAGAGATAAGCATGATATATATCTGACCTACTACGCCGATATTATACTTGAAATCTTCAAACCGATACAAGGCAGTAGAAAACTTTCAAGTGAATTTGCCATTGTAACGCTCACTTCTAGCCTTAAAAGTATAATCTGACAAAACAAGACATATAAACTAACACACTTTGCAATAAAACTTCGTCCCTAGTGCTGTTAAACCGCTGACGATCGCATAGATCTAATACCACTTTCAAAAACTGTATAGATTTCCAGAGTAGGAATACATATCTAAGGAAAAGAAACATTATGGTGATTACAAGAGAAGGAAGGAATTCACGAGAGGAAGCCTCTTGGCCGAGTAATGCATGAGTAGTAAATCCGTCGAGGGGTCGACACGGCAGCTGCCTCCAATTGAGACAAATGAAGTCGGCGCCACGATGCCTATCTACAGAGTAACTACTGGATAACTGGACGTACTTGTAGAAAGAAATTTGGAAAAACCACCAGCGAGGCTAAACAAAAGAAAAACAAAAGTCTGATTTGTACGGTCCCCAAACAAACCGATATTAAACTAGTACTTTTTATGTTGGAAATTAGTATACTTAGGTACATGAGATTTTAGTGATTAAATTTAGCGAACATATGGACCCGAATGTAGAAGCGGATCGATCCATTCTAGTCATAGTTACTTTTGAAAGAACTGAACCAGTAATGTTTATAACATAGGTTTCCTAGGAAACATTGTAGGAGTCAATATAAAATCAAACAACATGGTACTCGTCTTGGTAGGTATCTAACGATATGACTGACACTAATATTTAACAAGGTAATCAATACACATTCATAGTTCCAGTTTCAAAGATAAGATAATGTGACACTTAGGACATACATATAACTATTGTAGAACGTATACACTATTGAAAACTATTGGAACAGTACAATGACAAACACCCTACTTCAATACAATATGCGTACCTAATACATTTCAATTATACCATGTGTGTTTAATAACTACTACCACATTGCTGAATCTAGTGTTAGAGAATGACTCAACAACTAAAGATACTCTAAATATACACGCAGTTTATTCAAATGCAACGACACTTGTTAAAACACTTGCAGAAATAGCTGACCCAGTACTAAAACATAGTCCAAGATACAGTTAAGACAATAAACCACTTGTTGATGTTATAACAGTGGCGATCAAATATTTTAACTCAAGGGTTTAACCCACTTCGGCATGTTTGACCAGTGGTACTGCTATCTATGCAATAAGCACACAAATTGAAACTATTCTTATCGCCTATTTGTTCAGCCTTGACGGCGAGCGGATGCTGGTGAACGATAGCTAAGTTTACGTTTAAATGTATAAGAACTTATCAAGGACAAATGTTTAGGATTAACCAAATTTAAGTTGACAGAAAATAAGGTTGCATTTTTAATTCTCCAAGTGTCTATAGGCCACCTGATGTTAAGTGATGATGGTGATATGATAAAGGGTGGCACCACGCTACACGCTATGCCTGAATTGGGAACTGGCGTTCAAGTGAGGCACTGCCGGAACACACCGATAGCAATGCATGGCTATAGATTCTTAACTAAAGTCAGGTGAGCACTATGCCTATCACCAAGCAAGCTATGGTTTCATCGCGATCTTTTCTTTCACCGGAAAATCAAACTCATTGCAGGATTCGAAGTCACGATCTACGGGTTGCAAGGCAGCGTCACTACTCTCATGCTATCATAGCTTCAAACTTCCAAGAAAGGATTAATTCCGACGGTCATAAAAAGAATTTCTCAAGGTGCGCAACCTCTACAAACAATTGTTATCTCTGACCTCAGTTCATTTTAATTGAAAATGGTGTTCTCATGGGTAATCCTCTTAAAGCTAACTGCTTCTGAAATAGAGGGCAACGTCCAAGAAAGGAATGCCAGTGCAACAAAGAATCGGAATTTCTATTTTCGTTAGCGCCGCATTCGATTCAATAAAAAATTGTTCAGTCATTGAAGTAATAAACTGTACGCATTACAACAACTTAGAGTCCGATTCAGACCGGCGATACTTCGGAATGTCGCTCACCGAGTTTACAATCGGATATGTTTCGGAGATAAGATAATTATGAACAGTGGGGGAGGTAGCTGTAGCTAAAAATTGTCAATTTAACACATAAATCGAGAGTAACGAGCGTGTTATCTCTCTTTGAAAATAAATGCATATGCATGTTGCGTTGGCGTAATAAAAATAGACTCGACCTTGTGCCCTACTAAAGTTAGACGTACATAACAATTTATTATGTAAATATTACCAAGAATGTGGTCAATGTGCATAATTCCAATCACATTGCTTTCGAACCACTTGGTGTGAACATGCTGAGTGGAGACAAGCAAGCACTGGACGACAAAGTGTAGGATGGCGTACATTCTTGAATATTTCTTGCGGCGCACGCTACATTGCGTGAGGCGTGAAGTGTGCGATTTAAGCATAAACAGTGTTTAAGATTCCAATCTACTTTCGCTTGTCACCTACCTTATGATTATTCACTTAGCCAAATGGATAATTGGAGTTTATTATGAGCTACTTAAAGAAATCTGTGAAATGTATCGAGCAACAATTTAATCGCGCGAAACAAGTGAATCACGCGTGAGGCGTGAGTCATCGATCAATCTTCATGGTGGACCAAGGTTCTTAGAAAACTTTTAAGTAGGACTTTTTAGGCCAACGACTTTACGGTTTGTAAAACACAAGACCACAAAGCGGTGACTTTTAGAACAGGATAGAGAATTGACAAATCGCCATCTACTTTCATAACATGCATACATTCATAATTGGTTTCAAAAAGTCAGCAAAACCGGCATCAATTAAACACAGTTAGACTAGCTTCAATTGGGGCTTGAAACGACAATGCGAGCAATCTCGTTCAGCGAAGTAATGTCGCAAGAAACACCCACAGAGAGCGTGAGACCCTCCACCGACGGCATTGTGTCCCAACTGGTTCTCACGTAAAAATGCATGCAACACCATCTACAATACTGGAGCAAAACGAACTAACTGCGAGAATCGGCGATCCTTGCGCAACTGTCATATTTCTAATAAAATTAAGGGTTTCGTCAAGGTTCGTTGCTAAACAATCCTATACTCGTACTACCACTAAAACGTGACTTCTCGGAAATGAAATCATTCGATACTCGCCTAAGCAAAGTTGCATCGATGCTAACCGTGACCAAACAGGCAGAATCAACAAATCTCGTATCTCTAAACGTTCTAACCTGTGCATGTCTTAGTAGCCCTAAACAAACACGGGGAGCCCATCTCGGCGGAATTCTATCCTTCAAAACATAAGCGACTCAAGTGAGATCGTATATCGTCGACGCAGTAGGATCACTTTTGCTGTGGAAGATTTTTTCCTAGAAACTTTATTTATAACTGTTCTATCATTACTACGCCTGGAAAAACATAATTTTGCAAAGTTACATAAGAACTCATCACGAACATAAATTATTTTTACATACTCATAGCTGGCAGACACGTCAAACAGTTCTCAGCGCATTAGAATAATTACAGTAGCATTATCAATATGAAACCTTGTTACAAAACTGGTATAATTCTTATACCTGTACTTTGTTCTTAATTAGACAATATAATGACTTATCTCTAAGCCATAAAGTTAGTTTTAGATAGCAGGAGATTACGCTTCGTGTTAACTCATTCGTAACTAAAGCTTATCCTTAACTACGCTGGATCGATTGGCTGTAATTGCAATATCAATGGATTGTTAGAATTTACGACTGAAATAACTCTTTCTATCGTACCTAACCATTCCTAGGCCAGTGTTATTTCCTAGCTAACTTTAAACTTTATTAGATTCCGAGGAGTCTTAATGTTTTTAATGACTTCTTCTACAACTTAATCAATCCCAACAACTTAATTCAGATTAGGATCTCTAAGAGTTTTGATCAGCTTCGGCGGTGTCTGTCTTGGAATGTTTATGACTTAATCTAATGGAAGTTACTTTTATCTCTACCGATTTGCGAATTCTGTGTAACTTGATACATTGATTTCGTCAGGTTGATTGTTGGAAGCGTATAGGCAGGTTTAATTCTGAGGCAATTCTAAGGTTTATAACCAAATTGCTCGGTACGTCAATAGTCATAAATAACTCTATTAACTTTATTACAATTTTAGCTTCGTTATTTGGTTTCTCTTTAAAAGTGTTTTTGAATGTCTTTTAGATCAATTTTAGCCCCAGGTTTACGAAGTTCTCAGGTTCAATAAAGCAAGAAGGATGAGCTTCGCCCCGCCTTGCCGAGGGATAAGTTATGCGTCCCGCAGCCTGCCAGTTGCCACCAACCACCGTTCCTGGTATTGACGCCCGCACCGCGCTATCTCACACTAATTGTTTATTTTTATATTACCTCGTAAATAATAATAATTTTGAAAACGCCGACAAAGCGGTCACGTTTGATTCGAAAGTGTTAAAGGGTTTGACTGTTTTATGTTCTGCCGAAACAGAAGGAATAGTGGAAACCATTTTTAAGCCGCATTTTGAGTATTCAAATATGTTTGCTGGATATTAAATGGTTTAATAATTTATTTTCCATTCAAATCGAGTTTTTTGTAGATATTAACACTATGTGTGCGTTTTCCCTACAAAAATCCAAACAGATTTATAATATTGCGAATCTTTAAAGTGAATCACTTCCACCCGTCGCGTCGCGTCGGCGTCGTTACGAATCTAGAGCAAAAAGATGACAAATGGATACCATCATAATGAAAGTAGTTGTTCAAGATAAAATAAGCATTAGAAAAGATAATCTACAATGTAAGAAATAATAAGTAAAACAATAGGTAAGATTGAAGACATCATAAACGTTACCGAACTGGGTAGAGTTTTTGCAAACAGTTTCGTGATCTTTCAATGAAAAGACATAAAAAGCGAAACAAATTACATTTATAAATGAATTTAACCCGTGTAGAGGATGATATCACATGCAAAACACAATTCGAAGATGAAACCAGACAGTTTTGTTATTCAAATTTCCCATTCGGAACTGAAGGCCGTTTGAATACTTCGGCTTCGTAATATAAAAATTCAGTGTTGAAAATACTGCAAAAAATATTGCACTAAAACATTTATAGTTTTAACGGGTATTGAAGAAAAACGTTTCTAACCTGCAGGAATTTTATATTGCCCATAGTACGAATACGTGCATTTACTCAGAGCTATTGTTAACTTGAAGTTTTCTTTCAAGGGGTTGTTTAAGCTTTTTGACTTGTTGCCATTGAAGCTTCTACCATTTCTAATGAGCCAGTAAATAAATAATGGTCAGAAAAAAATGTAATTTTATTAAAATATAAAACTAAGATACTTACAGCTGATGAATTAAATCCAAAAAAACAAGAAACAACACTGATCGTTATGCCCTCCCAGGGGCGTTCACAACTGCATAGCACATCGCACAGAATATTGTCACACACGGTTCGTTAGCGCGGGTCGTCGAGCGTCGCGACACGTTCGTCGCGCGCGGAGGTTCGGCGCGGAGTGACCGGCAGGGCAGGCCGGAACGTGCGCAGTGCTCAGCGCGGGAACGAGAGATGCTGCGCGTGCGACGCTTTCAGTGGAAAGCCTTTATTTATTGCGCTGAAAAGAAATGTTTCGCATCATTACTCATCTATGAAATATTCAACGCATAATAAGCCAAAAAAAACTTGTAAATTTATGAATTACTGTAATAAACAGCTGGAAAATATTCATTTTACTAGGAAATGGCAGTAAAAATGTCCCGCTTTTGTTGTCAGAATTTAATTTCACCTAAATAAAGTATCTGCCTATTTTTGCATGCACTAGAGAAATGAATTTTAAGTAAGTGTTCGGGTGCCAAATTATGTAGCGTAGTAGGTACATACTGTGAGTTTATACTCAAAATAAACCCAAAATCTTCTTGAAAATCAATACGTACATAAGTGTGGTTATTTTTTTAACTCAAAATTTATACTAAGTAATAAGTCATCTATTATTTATTATATGACGATAATGAAACTAACCCAAACTAAACATTTACCATCTTAAATATCTATCTTACTGAATTAGAATAGAAAGTAAGTACTAAATACGTTCCATATACAAGTGAGGAATAAATTCGTTTATTGCTATAGCATTGTTACTGAAGTTGCCCAACCCACACGTGGTCGGTCCTCCGATAAAGCGGCGGGCGCGGCGCACGCGGGCTCATAACAATGATTTTATAACTTGGTCTCGTATCTTGTGATGAAATGCAATACAATTATTTTTATCCATTGTTGCAGGGCAGTGTTTCATGCTATATCGAGATGCTATAGCTGACTGCGAAGGTACAAATTATATGCAACCAGTAGGCGTTTGTCCCGTGTCAGGGTGTTGTGGATCCCCGATTCACGTAGTTCCTGAACCTAGGGAAAAAGTTTTCCTAGACAAAAGGGATTCTAGTTAGATTAGGTTAGATTGCTTTAGAGCCAGTTCTAGGTGGTGGTGGTAACCCACCTTCCTTACTTAGCGTCACGTGACTTGTGAAGAAAAGTTACCATGTACAGTTAACGACAAAAGTCGCTGAACAATCACACTTTCTTCTATTATCCTCATCATCTTAGACACCAATTTTTGACCTCGTCATCACCAAATCATCAATCAATCATCCAAAATCAGGTGTCTTATGTTGTGGTCAAAATGATACCATGTAAAATGTAAAAAAAAATACTGATTTCAAACACGTTTGGAAAATCGAGAACGATCAGCTACTTTTGTCGCTGACTGTACATGGTAACTGTGTAGGTAGGTACCTAAAGCACATAAAAAAATCTATGTATGTGGTACATTCCCGCAGTCCACCACCAGCTTGTCCAGCAGCGGAAATAAAAAACAGTGACAATTTTTCTTTTAAATGTATCATATTTTCCAAAAGATGACGATGTTTATTTTACTTACATAAATATAAGACATAATATAATATTTTACCTTTGAGAACATTAATATGGTCCATTTCAGCTTTAACGTCTCATTCGGATGGCTTCTGTTTTGTGGCGTTGCTATAATGAATTTCGCCAAAAGGCCCATGTCTATGAAAATAGCACGAAAACATTGACTTGATTGAATGAGTCTTAACGTAAGCGATACTGTGTTTCAATCAATATTGATTACCAATAGAGTACTAATTGGTAAGATGAACCCATGACTCAGTTAGCTATAGTACTACTACAATGACTAACAAATTGACTATTGATTGTTTGCATTTCCACCGATGTAGACATTTTTCATTCGGTGAATCATGTTCTTGATTATGTTTCTTAGAGTGGAAAACTTCACAGATTTTTTTATAGTTGGTGAATTAGTAGGTACTTTGGAAAACTCTGCGACCTCACTCATGACGCTACCATCAAATTCAAAGACTTGAAATTTGTTCCATTTGAGAGTCAGTTCCCAATCCAGACGTAGTGTGGCGTAGTTTCGACTACATCGTCTCTCAGGATCGGATGCCTTGTGGTCAGAGGCTGCCCTGTAAGATGATCTAAAAAAATACATTTCCAACTCGAACCAGAGAATAACATTCGTTCAGCATTCGTGGGCGATAGGTTATTCTGCACCAAAAACTTAAAGGACGTTTTTATGCTTCCTTACTTTTCTCGGATAGAAAGTAGCATGGTAGTTTATCATGTATCTCTAAAGAGTCTATTTATTCGCACTACTTACTTCTTTAGCTGCTGTAACCAATCTATTTTTACCTTGTTACAAGGTAGCTGATGTTTCATTTCCTGAACACTGCCGAGACAATGAACCATTTATGCTAATTTTCTACTAGTAGCATGCAGTATCTATTACTAGCTATCTAGTCGCTACTGGCTGCTACACCTTAGATTCACTTGATTGGTTAAGAAGGAACACCTGGTTTATAAATAGTGTATGAACCGTTTGATAATACTAAACTGGTGCTTGATTTATTATTCATCCATTCCGACCATATCGTCACTTAACATCGAGTGACTTGTGGACAAGACGTCTTAACTTGGATTAGACTGTCAAGTGATGCTGCTGGAACACACCGATAGGTGCTTAGCGACAGATTATTAACTTGAAAGTGGTTGCCAGTCGGTGGAAATTGTAACCACAATCACATCATTTAACAATAACAATATTAATAGCATTAGAGATGCGGGATCAGTGATACATCTACTTAACGATGCTCAGACCACCCTGCTGTACCAGGACATTACCAAACAATAGATCTCTCACACAACCGTCTCTACGAACCAAAACCTACCTAACCCCCTAAAGATAAGGTTTACAATAGGATAGATTAAAGTCGCAACATACTGAAACACACACGACTTATAAATGTGACAAAAAGCACCTTATTTTCCAGGTGCTAAGGTGTACAATGCCAATGGTAAAGTACACAATGTACTGAAACATAGCACGTCACTGAAGTACGGTGCGAGGAAGCGCCAGCGGCGGATACGGCCATGTTGGAATCAGTCATTGAAACTTGAACTTATGGAAAACATTTTGCAGTAATGAGATGTCTTGTCGGAAACATAGGTGCTGATACCTAGACAGTCTAGATACTAAGTAAAAAACTAAAATGAACTATATATTATGTTAGCGTTTCATAAATGATCAAGGCAATCAAGTCTTCAACTCCAACTCTATTGTGAAGATAGATTTTTGTTAGTACACTTACAGTTAGACTTATCGAGTGATCTGTCTAGTATCTGTCATAATTTAAATATAGGTAATTGTCTGTTTCTTTTTCACACGTATTAAATGTATCAAATTCAAAAAGTATCAAACATTAAAAAAGATGATGATGAAGAGACGATGGGACCCAGCTATAAGCCGGGTCAAAGAGATAGTCCCAATTGCCCCAAAAAAGACTTTAGTTGTAACTCTGCCAAGCGCGACGACAGATCAGAAGTAGGTAGGTAAAGTACGTCACCTGCAATGTCACGTGATCTACTCTAATGTAATGACAGTAATGACAGCGCAGGACTGTAGATATGATCATAGTAAGTGCCGAAGCTACTGGGATGCGCAAGCGCAATGACTCAGTGGTCACGCTCCGAGCCACGCCGCAATTATGAGCACGAGCACTCAGTGGTTACTTGTACCTACCGAAGTACTTACTGTCAACGGTGACTTACCCGAGTCACGCAAAAACAACACAAGGTTATACACGTAATCTGAGAGTTTTTGTTTAGTCCCCTCAATCCTCACAAAATGTTTCGCTTCCACTTTTATAATGCAACGGCGAAGGAGTGGAACACCTTGCCAGCGTCTTTGTTTCCCGATAAGTATCATTTGGGAGCCTTCAATTCGAGAGTGAATAGGTATCTTCTGGGCGAAAATGCTCCATCATCGACCTCGTCAACACGGTGTTGATCAGGTGACACTGGGGTCAAAAGCTTGCCTCTAATAAACAAAAAAAATATATTTGGAAGATGTAAATGGGAGAGATTGAAAATTGATAGATTTTTAACATAACTAGCTGTATCTGAACAGCGCCCCTAGCCCTAAACATATTTCAACGCTAAGTCACGTGGTCAGAAATATGTCAAACCAATACTTTTTTCTTGTTTTCTATTAGCGTCAACGATTGCAGAATGCATCTTGGCTAGGGGCGCTGACGTTTTACCCGCGTAAAATACAGTTTATCGCGATAAATAGTATGCTATGTCCTTCCCCATTGCTTACAATATATTTTATATCCGCATAAAAAAAAGCGAAATCAGATGAGTAGTTTAGGAAATTACCTCCTTCATCCATACAAACAAATTTTACCCATTTATAAAAAGTTTAATCACGCCCATATAAACACATAAATACCCACCCCTAAGGGATTCTGTATAGTAGCAAAAACTGGGTTGGGGTTCCACAACACCCAGACACAGCAGGTTTTTGTCTTCAATAATAATTATATTTTCTGTTAATATAACTACGCATATAAAATGACGCACTACCACCGACCAGCGAGCGGTGAAACAAAGGTCACAAATTAAACCTGCTAATGATTAGTCTTAATTTAAACTATGTTTACAGTAATTTTAATTATACACGTTCATTGCAATAAAGTCATATCCTAATTAGCAATTTTATTTTTGTCATCGTACCTTTTTACTGGTAAAACATTTGCACGTATGCGTTGCAGACTGAATGCAGTAAATTCTTCTTGTGATGGCAATCTTTATTTCAGAACAGGGATCTTGTCCGGAGGGTTTTGAGCCAAGATAGGTAGGAACGTCTTCTTTCAGGTCTTCAACTTCCTTGCTTAAGTTGGAGTAGTGTGATACTTATCAATTATCATTCCTCATAATCATAACATAACCAAGGACGACGTGGTAGCCGATATAGTAGTATCCATGCCTGGGAAGCTAGCGGTCCCGGGTTCTAATCCCGGTAAGGGCAAATATATTTGTGATGAGCACGAATATTTGTTCCTGAGTCTTCGATATTTCTATCTATATGCGTATTTAATTATCTATATAGGTATGTATATCGTTGTCTAGTACACATACCACAAGTTTCGAGCTTAATTTGGGGCTAGGTAGATTTGTGTGCAATTGTCCCCAACGTTTATTAATTTATTTATTTATTACAGTTCGAGCATTTTACTTGTATTTAAGATCTCTACTGAATAAAGCGTGCTTATGTATTTCTTGCAATGATTTGATTTGATTTGACCGAGTTATACGAAGGTTATTAACACAGTAGATATAAATGTGCCACAATTATTGCGGTTTGAAAGTCACATCGTAAAAAATCTCATCATAGAGTCGTAAGAGACAAGCTCTCTCTCTTGGGGCGTGTTAGGTTGATTCAAATACATAGTCAAATTATATAAACAACAAATACCAAACGTAATTATTTTGATGCAATTTTAACTATAATTAAATAACTGTTCGGTGTAGCAGATTATTTACGAATAAGTAGGTACTTACAAACTTTGTGAGTTTGCATTTATGCGTTAATTTTCGGAACTAATGATTAAATCTAAATTTAATAAATAACATTAACTAATAATAAAAAAACACGTAAACACATCATTAAATTTTAATTATAATAATTATAGTACTTATTAACACAACACATAAAAAAATAAATACTGGATATTATTATGAGAAGTTACAAAATTAAATTATATAAAATAAAAATTAATATCAAAGCTATTTTCATGTTATTAATATTATATATATATATCTATATATATAATATCTAAGTGAATTTAGGTGGTCTATATGTGTAATAATTTTATATGGTTCTTATAAACTACAAAACAATGAATAACAAATCAATGCTGCTTGTTTCCGGGATATTTATTTCCTCGGTTGGTATCAAACGGGCTAATCTGTTTCGTTGTTACTATTTGAGAGTTCAGTACAAAAAAGCATAATAAAAAGCGCGAAAAATGGCGTGTTGCACGGAAAATTTTTAAAACCGTAATCGTCTGTAATGTTGTATTTTAAAGCTTTGTATGGATTATTAACACTAGTTACCCCTGAATCCATTGTGAGATTTGTAAAATAAATTAAAAATCTTAGAGCTAACAACGTTTTTGATCACTTAAGCTTTCAAATAAAAAAAAAATAAATCAAAATCGGTTTGTTCCTCCGTTTGTGTGCTACGATACCACAATCTCGTATATCTCATCTCTTTGCCACAGTCAGTTATTCAGACACGCACATTATGGTTCGTTTACATCTACAGACACTGAGCGTGTCAGACAATGGTAGCGTAGCAGACAAAATAATATACTTTGAAACAGAACAGTCGGCGTCTGCGCAGCTGTGTTACGATACATGTAAATACGTTTATCCCTACTATCCCCACTAATATTATAAATGCGAAAGTAACTCTTTCTGTGACGCTTTCACGCCTTAACTACTGACCCGATTTAAATGAAATTTGGTACAGAGATAGCCTGGGAAAGGACATAAGCTACTTTTTATCGCGATAAACTGTAGCCCACGCGGGTGAAACCGCGGGGAACAGCTATTACTTTATATATATATACTGTGTCAAAGAAATTTATTATGTCTGCCACGGCACGTGTCTGACACACACATTCAATGTTTGCAGATAGAAACACCCACCTGTTCAGCGCCGGCCGGCAGAAAAAACACTACTGCTCTAAACATTATATTAATGAGGTGCGTTGCCTGCGGAACCCTAAACCTCGCCTATTATTTCGGATGTTCATCCTTGATAGTCGTCACGGTGGTGGCCACATTAATATCATTACCATCAACTAAAGACAAAACAATTCGTACTTGCTAACTGCGCAACGTATTAAAAAAACTTAAAATATGTATAAAAACATCCAAAACAACATAGTTTTTATATTGTCAAGCCAAAATTATACATCGAAAAAAAACCTACTTAATGCTTACTTTTTATAATATTTAAGGTACCTACAACTAACTTGTTATAAACAAAGGCTTATTCAAATAAGCTAAGTCGTTTAATATCGGCAACTCGGTTTGAAATCGTTTTTTTCGGAATTATTTATTTACCATTTATTTATTGTTCTTAAAATCAAAACTAACGACTTGCATACAATAAAGGCTCTTAGTGAAAACCAATAAAGAAAGTAGGTAATAAATAACTTACAAGTGGAGACTAGTAGCAAAGCAACCTAGCAACACCATGGATAAATCCAAGTCCCCATCCAAATCCATACTATACAATATCATACACTAGCTGTTCAACGCGGTTTCACCCGCGTGGGCTACAGTTTATCGCGATAAAAAGTATCCTATGTCCCTTCCCCGGGGCTCAAACTATCTCTATACCAAATTTCATTTAAATCGGTTCAATAGTTTAGGCGCGAAAGCGTATATATTCCGTATACTCCAAAATTATTCCCGCACTTCGGTGCCTCCTCACCGCGTTACCTGTTCTAGGTACCCATTATCCTATTTTAATTCTATGTTAATTTCTCTTGGACCGCACGTTTGAAAGGTCTTCCTGGGCCGCGACCGCACTTTACCTATTTCATAGATTCTCCCGATGCCCCCCTCACCTCACCGCGTTTCCCGCTGCGCTGCGTTGCGGCGGGAAATTTTTCTACTACTACTTATTACATTTTTAAACTCGTGATATCTTTCTGATGGAATGTCCGAATTGAATGATTCAAAAAGTGATATAAAGGCATTGAAGCAGTTTTGAATATAAAGTTTATTTTGATAAGGATTAATACCAAGATACAAATAAAGAGCCTTTTCTAGCGGCGGCATTAAAATTAAATTTTTAAAATAAAAAAAGCGCTTATTGTGGCACAACTATAATAGTTAGATATATGCTCTCGCGGACTTTTTTGTAGATCTTAATGGGGCCTACAAACCCGTAATACATTATTTTATTCTAGTGTCAATAGTTTTTGCAGCGCACGCAAAAATAGGTTTTCGATTTTACACCTTGGGTTGAAAAATAGCAATTTTCTTACGGATCCCTAATTTTTTTGGAAATAAAATATAGCCTATAGCCTTCCTCGATAAATGAGCTATCCAACACTGAAAGAATTTTCAAATCGGATCAGTAGTTCCTGAGATTAGCGCGTTCAAACAAACAAACAAACAAACTCTGCAGCTTTATAATATTAGTATAGATACCCCGCGATTTAAACAAATGAACCTTTCTTCCCCATACAGATAACCGATGGTTGGTTGGTTGTCGTGACGTAATGTAAGTTTGAAACGATCAAATGTTAGTATTTATTCTAGAACAGTAATAAATTGAAAGGAGATTAAGTTCGCCAGTCGAAGCAATAATAATTAGATGCGCGTGCGCCGCGCCGGTCCAGGCCTTCCCATTGTGCTTGCGCCGCGGCCCGTGACGGTTCGGGCCGTACTGCTCATGATTTATTTATGGCCTCCAGCACTGGGGTTATGGGTTGGATAGGTTCGAAAAAGTACATTAGGCTGTAAAAATGTCCAAGGGTTTTTACTTATTAACACGCGCCGCCGAGTTGTTGACACTTCGTTCCTTTAACTACGTCTTTAAGTACTTGCTTAAAACTACCGACTTGACACAGCATCGCTCGTGTAGGCAAAAATTTGGACAAAATTGTTAAAAACTCGTTAAATTTAAAAGCTTTTTGACCTACTGGAATCCTCATCTACTCTAATAAAACTGTTTAGCCAGCGTTAGTTGTCTCATTTTTTCACCGACTTGTTTTACAAGTATCGTGATATGTCAGTGAAAACTTTATTTTGTCAGAATAAAACATAGCGTACGTGAAAGGACGATAATGATGATGATGATGATGAAAACATAGCCTGTGACACTAAAGGATAATTTAGCTTCCTGTTAGTGAAAAAAATTTCGGAATCAGATCAGTAGTTCAGGAGATTATCCCTACATCAAAGCAAAGAACAAAGAACAATGGCCAAAACGGACCCGAGTTTGTATGAAAACGAGCTATACATGAAAAGAATTGTAATTTTTTGCCTATTATGATTATACAAACGATATTTTAAGAAAACTGTAGAAAAAAATCACATTGATTTTTTTTAATTTCGTACTATTTTAATGACATTTTTTAACTTACACGATGCTTGGATGTTTTAAACGCATGATACATATTTTTTTCATTTTTTTTTTTATTTTTTTTTTTTTCATTTTTTTATTTTACCGCTGCGCGCGCAGGTACCTAGTCCACGTGGACTCACTACTACACGCGCAGCGGTGACGCGCCGCAGCTCGCGGTACGAACAATAGAGCGCGCGGCTAGGGATTCGTTTCCAATGCACAACTCAATGTAAACAAAGCGTTTAGATATTTCGTTTATTTAAATATATAATATTATGTATGGGTATCTGTTAGAAAGTAACTGTATATGTGAAATAAGTATTAAATGTATATTATAATAATGTTTATGAATTTATGTATGTATATGTACTATGTGTGTATTTATCTAAGTAGTGTAAGTTTATAGATATGTAGTAGGTAGCCTACACATATTCTACCAATTTTGTTGTACTTCTTTTTCATTTTTCTGAAGCTAACGTTAATCTCACACACCTAAAACTGTTAAATTTGGTCGTACAACTTTAATAAGCTCGAAATGTTTATACAAAATATATTGCGGGCAGGTCCAAGACAGTATGAATAGTGGCCGGTTCTTTTATCTCCTCATAATATTATTATAGATTACCAAATCGACACATCCCGTGTCTTTGCCCTCCGAACTGAGTTTCGGAAAGGGAAATGCCCATACTCCACGTGATGAGAGAACTAAGCGGCTACTCCGGCGTACTAAAGAGCCAATAAATAACTACTGCGGAAGTAAACCATACTTTAAATACCATAGCTGTAGTAATGATAATGCTAATGAGATTTAGGCGTGAATGGGATATTAAAAGGTTGACTTAAGATCGTGTGAATCGATATGGCTTCATGTTGTCTTAATTTACATTTATGAAACCCACATGAAGACGTCTCAACTACTGCTGTTCCAAGTCGGATAATTTTACTCAAGTCAGAAGGATAATCATCTCACGGTTTATGTTTTCTTGAACTTCGTATCTCGGTACCTAAATGGATTGTAATTTCTTAAAAACCAATAACATACGGTTCATTCCTCAGGATAGGTACTAAAGGTACTCTAGTTATTTTCACCATTATGTCGTCTTCTAAAACCCCCATTTTTACCCTCTCGACCACATTTTCTTCTTAGATCTGATCTATCGAAGTAAGAGATGATTTGATAGGAGATAACTATCATATTTTGTAAATTTATAATTTGTCGCTTTAGTTTTGTAAGATTGCGTTTGACCACAAGCTTACCCGCTGGTAGATGATTAATGATAAATATGATAATCTTGACGACGATGGTAAATATAATTGATCACTGGCTTTCATGTGGAGTCGCTGGAAGAACTACTAAATTATTTAATTTCTAGTTTATACTTAACTTTGACCATGGGTCACCTAAATGTGGCACCAAGCTTTACGCCTCGACTAGGGACTGGTTCTCAAGTAAGGCTGCTGGAACACAACATTATTAGTAAGCCTTATGGCTTAGTGACAAATTCTTAACTTAGGGGGAGCAGCAAGTGATCATAAGCATTAGAAAATCCGCTACACCTACAACCAAGTTATGGTTTCACCGAGATGTTTTCGTTCACTGAAAGCTCAAGCTCATTGATTCGCTCTACCTTTATACGAAGTAGTGCTTTCTTTTGTGTGTTCTGTCTTCTCTTTAAATGTTTAGCTTTTAGTGAATAGTGGTTCGAGCAAGTTTGTAAACTTGGTAACTTGCGACCATTACAATGTGCAGAGTGCGTGAACCAGAGGAGTGGAGCGCGACCACTCTACTGTGACCGCTCGCGTTTTACTCTTTACTAACTTTAATATGTAGATACACATATAAGTACCTACCTGCACGATTCATTTTAATCGGCGCGTCATCATCATCATCAGCCGGAAGAAGTCCACTGCTGAATATAGGCCTCCCCTTTTTGACGCCACCATGAACGGCTGTTAACAGTAGCTTTATAATCTGTGGCAGTAGTGGACCACCTATTTCAGACATCGCGCAATGTCGTACTAAAGTGATTATGTGTGTTTGTTGTTATTGTGCGACATTGTGTATGTCGGAAATAAATAAATTTCATTTCATTTAGGGCCGGTTTTAAAGTTAAATGGCATACCTTATTTCGGTAAATGTGATCTTATTGTCAGATTTTTCCGTGCTAAAATGTGACAATAAAATTGAATTTAATGAAATTTGGTTTGACATTTAACTTACCGACGCGACGTTTATAAAACAGACTCTTAGTGTTTGGTATAATTGTTTAGAACAGAGAAATACATAGTTTCGTATATTTTTTAACTACAAGAGCTCACCGTCACACAGGTCCCAGGGTGATAATCACGCGTTGCCGCATATTGCGCTGCCGAATTAGAAAAACAATGAGCATTCAAAACTAATGTACTAATTTCAAGTCGCTGAACAAATAAAGCAGTTCTCACATTATTTCAATAATTTGTTAACATCTCTCGAATCAGCGTGAGATCTAAAAGACCTTGGCAATTCATTGGCTAAATAAAGCCTAATTATTTATATTATAATGTCTAGGAAAAACTGGTAATTACCATAAGCAATGACGGGTCGTCATTGTCCGCCATCTTGAGATTGCATCTTGTGCGCAGGCGCAGCTATTGTGGGTGATGCGAATGGGAGATTAAGATTTTTACAGCATAATAATATAAATATTTCAAAAAGACTCTTAATTATCTACTGTTTTTCTATTCAAGAATTGCTTTGTACACCCTAAAGAACATTAAATGCAGCCGCAAATTGGTTTTATAATGACTTGTGCATTTGTTCAACAAAAACTTATATCAACAATGAATGGCTGCTCAAGTAAACCTTCACAAAAAGAATAGTCGCATAATAAAGAAAAAAAATGCTTTTGTTTCCATATTGTTTTCAATTTTTCTCTACCACCAGTCGTTAGAACTGTTTTATTGTTTTTACAGCTAAGAGAATCTAATTTAATTATGCTTTACGGTAAAGGAAAACATCGTGAGGAAGCCGGCTTGTCCAAGAACCACAACATTCAAGAACATGCGACTTCTACCAACCCGCACTGGGCTAGGTACATTACGATATATATTGTTTCCCGATAAGTACAATTTGGCAGTTTTCAAGTCAAGAGTGAATAGGTATCTTCTAGGTAAGCATGCTCCATCATCGGCTACGTCTTTACTTACCATCAGGTGAAACTGTGGTCAAATGATTGCCTATTGTGAATAAAAAAATTAAAAAAATTACGGCTCATACTCTCTCTCTCTCTCTCTCTGAAAGAAGGCTAGAGTCCCAGCAGTGGGAATGTAATAAGCTGTTGTAAGGCCCGGTTAGAATAGGCCATCTTAAGCCACGGCGGCCTCATTACAACTTTTCTTTACTACTTACTGTGTAGCGTTTGACCAGAAGTCACATGATGTTAAGTGACGATGTGGTCGAAAATGGCGACACGCTACACCTGGATTGGGAACTGACTGACTGACTGTTAAAGCATTGTTTAATGAAAAATTACTTAACATTTAAATTTTTTAACTTTTTTTTTTACATGAGATAGGCAAGCATTTGACTCCAGTCTCACCTGAAGGTCACAGATGGAGTATGCTTGCCTAGTAGATACCTATTCACTCTTGACTTACCTATAGGTGTACTAGGTATTATGAACTGTACTGAAATCGGCCAATGAACTTTTAGCCAGTATTTAGTTCTACATTTCTACGTGGATTTTGATCGAATCCAATCCTATTCTTACATTAAAAAAACTACATTTACAACTGTTTTATTCTTACTTCTAACTTAAAACTAAAATAACCGTTTCGTAAATAAAGCAGTCTACTTGCACAGACAGACAAATTCGTCAATCTAATATATATAAATCTCGTGTCACAATGTTTGTCCTCAATGGACTCCTAAACCACTTGACCGATTATAATAAAATTCGCACACCATGTGCAGTTCGATCCAACTTGAGAGATAGGATAGTTTAAATCTCAAATTATAGTCGCAATTTTAATTTATTGCTAATTATTTGTCAACAAAAACTTTAGCCACAGCAACGCGTGGCCGGGTCAGCTAGTCTTTAATGTAACTTTTTAAATGAGCCTTCAAACTGCAGCCAGTAAATAAATAGGTTCAAAGAAAGGGTCACGCCTACGCGTTTTTAATAAGAGATGGCGCCATTATCGCCTACATGCAGGCAAGTTACCGTTACATCGACTATTGATGAAACATTCAAATGCAAAAGTAACGCCGTCTGTCTGTCTGTTACCTTTTCACGCCTAAACCGCTGATAAGATATTGATGACATTTTGTATGGAGATAGTTTGAACCTTGGGGGACTTAAGATTCTTAAGATTTTACCCACCACGCGGGTGAAACCACGGTGCATATGCAATACTTACTTACAAGGTTATTATAATTAAATCTGTGACTATGCTTAAATCATGGCTTGTTTGGTGACGTGGTAGTGTAGCTCTGCTTGGACACAGAGTGATATGGGTTCGATTGCCACTGCTAGTTTAAGCTAAAGTCCGAAAAAAAAACCTACATTAGCAGAAAAAACGCGAGTAAAATTTCATGTCAAAAAATTCAAAATTCAAAACATTTTTATTTATAGGATACATTGTGATCACTTTAAAACGTCAACTTAAAACTAGCTACGCCTGTTCCAACCTCCTTACACCGGCAAAAGAACAGGCAAGAAACGCCCGGCAGGTAATTTTTTGGCGCGATCACATTGACAATTTTATTCTTATTACTATTGATTGAATTGGAGCAAGTTCACTAAAATCCCAAGCTTTTTTTTTGTCATCTAATAGTCCGATATTTTTTAATTAGCTTTACTAATAAGATTCAAGTCAATGTCTGGTAACGTTTTGCGTACGATGCAGTTAAGTTCTGAAGTATTTTTATAGCTTTATGCAATACTAGGGGGGACACTCCTTACTTTTTCTGGCCCTTGTATCCTTTCCAGAAATACATTCTGCATCCGCCCTTGGTAGAAGTGTTTATATACTGTTTACACAACAAAAGCAAAATACCCCGGAAAGAGCAGGCCCAGCTATAAAGAATCGCACGCGCGCGCTCTGGACCCGCGCATCGGGGGCAAAACATCCTGCGGTAATGTATTAGGGAAGTGAAAGAAAAATCTCGGTATTTTTAAACAGTATCGATAATTTTATTATCGAGTGAAAAATAATATCGACAATCGTCATTTTTGTCAGGAAACGGTAATTTTCTGATATATACACCTCCCTTTCTCTTTCTACTATAAGTATGTATATCGTTGTCTAGTACCCGTAACACAAGTTTCGAGCTTAATTTGGGGCTAGGTCAATTTGTGTGCAGATGTCCCCGATATTTATTTATTTACTAAAAACATTAATTACATTTGTTTCTGCATCTGCTTCTTTTGTGACACTTCCAATATATCTTCACTAGAAACTTTAAACACGAAACCAGAGATGTGATCGAAATTAATACAATTTCGAATTCGATACTCTGAACTTCAGAGTCTAAACAAGTATATGTAATTACATAGAATATCGATTAAAAATTAAGACGATTTTATAGCAGTTCCCCGCAGTTTCACCAGCGTGAACAGCAGTGTGTCGCAAAGGGTAGGGTTGAAACTATCTCCATACTAATTTCATCTAGATTGGTTCAATTCATTTTAAGTTTATCCGGAACAAACAATCAGTAAAAACCTCTTACATATTATTATTAAATATGTTATATCGACAATATTTCGAAAAAATATCGACATTTCGATAAATCGATATTGTTTACCCCAGCCTTCCAGGTCTAGCGGCTATTCTGGAGCGGTTGTTTGGGGAACCGGCACCTGCTACCCGTAATGAAAGGATATATTACCTAGGAGTCTGGAGTCGGTGTAAGCAAGCGAGAAATAGCGTGCTTCCTGCTCCGTACAAAGTAGAGCTACGAACGCGGGGGCCGAGATGTTGCAGTAGTCCAGTAGTAGAGTTTGTGACGAATGGATTCATCGTGATTCATGTGTCGAGAGAAGAAAAACGTCGTGATGAAACCGTGGCACGGTGGTAAGGCTTCCTTCTGCTCGCTTTTCTAGTCACAATCACTATCACAAAGAAGATAAACTGAAAAATAAACGGAAAACTGCGAGTTCGTACAAACTTCTTGTTACAAATTGCAGTCCTTCAAAAACGTATGTGAATAGAGTTATAACGCATCGGCAACTCCCCTGGTGTTGAAAGTGTACATAGGCGACGGTGACCACTTTCCATCAGGCAGGCCGTCTGATCCTTTACTATATCATAAAAAAATCTTGTTCTAGGTGAACGGAAAGGAAGTTCCCAGGAATGTATTAAAATTTTGTTAGAACGGCAAGTGCTTTTGTCTATAGGATTTTTGTAGGTTACGTTTCATTGCGATAAATTGCTGTCTTCGCGGGTGAAACTGCGGGGCGCAGCTAGTATTATGTCAAATTTGGGTACGTGTAAATATGTGTTAAATGTAAAATGATGATCAATGATGAAGAGGTATTCCAGGAAGAGCACCAATCGTGGTTGACTGCGCCGCGTCGTTACCGTGTCTGTCACTGCGTCCGCCACCGCACTGCTTTTTATTCATAGCAGTAATAAGGAAATCATTCGAGTAATACGGTAATTAATTCCAATAATACTACTGAAACATCAGATTTGTATGACCACAAGTCGCTTTATGCTAAGTGATGACGTAGTCAATGGTCGCCCCGCGCTTCGCCTGGATAGGAAACTCGCTCTCAAGTGAGGCTCCCGGAACACCGATAGGTGCTTGGGGACAAATTCTTCAATTGGGGTGGTAACCTAGCTAAGCGAGCACTCAATAACGAAAAGTCAAGAAACCTCGGCAGGTAATTTTTTAGGTGCGATCACATTTACAACTTTTTCTCACAGTAATTCGCAAGACTCGATCCCACGACCTACGGGGTCGTAAGCTGACGTCACTACCACTGAGCTATTACATACATGTCTAGAAGATATAGGTACAAAGGACAATTCTTAATTTCGTGAAACACAAATATTTGGAGAAAGTGTAAGTTGCCATTATTAAAGTCGCGTTCCTGGAATCTGGTTTATTTATATTCCAAGTGTGGGTGAAATTTTCACTAGTTCAATTTATCCCTAGTTATATTATAAATGCGTAACTCTGTATGTCTGTCGGTCTGTCTTTCACGCCTAAACTACAGAACCAATTTAAATGAAACTTGGTACAGAGATAGTCTAGAGCCTGGGAAAGGACATAGGCTTCTTTTTATCGCGATGAATTGTAATCCACGCGGGTGAAACCGCGGGGAACAGCTAGTAGTTTATAAGTCAGAGACCAATGGGCCCTCTGAGCTTGGGAGCCCCGGGGCACTGCCCCGTCTAGCCCTCCGGTAGCTAAGCCATTGCTTTAGCTGTGATAAGTGTTTGTGGTTCTATCAACTATATAATCTGTTTATCTCACCATGCAGAATCATAATATACCTGGCGGTGATTCACCAACGCCTGTGTAGGTATAAGGTAGTCTATATGCGAACCTCGTGAAATAATGGCCAGCTTTTAGTCCGTAGGTGCAAGGCGAGATTTCGCAGATATCTGCTGGAGACCTACGCCGTTGTTTGTTATGGAGATCATAGGAGGAGAGCTATCTATAGTTTGCAGTAAGGTTTTTGTCGCAGTCCGACTTTTTGTCAAACACTTTATTTGCAGAAATAAAATATTTGTTCGTCTTGTTCATATAAATATAGTTTTTTTAATGAAATAGAGTGGCAGACAAACTGTAAGCTGTCACTGTCGCCTGTGGACATTTACAACACTTTTCACACCCATCTTGAAGGAATGCATTTTGTAGCACTGCGGAAATACATACGGCGGGGGCTCGTTCGTTTCCTGCTCGTATTATTTCTACAACTTCTCATGCGCCTTATAAACAGCCGATACCGAGTTCGAGCCCCAACTGAAACCTATGACTTTAATAAGTTATGTGCGGATTTGCCTGATTTGCCATCGCCTAAAAGTGGTGAAGGAAAACATCTTAAGGAACCGGCATGTCCAAGAACCACAACAATCAAACGCTTAACATTGGGACAGCGTGGTAAATTATAGCCTAAAATACTGTCTTTGAGACAAGGCTTGTGTCCCAGCAGTGGAAAGTAGTGGCAACGTAATAGGATGATGATGATGATGATGATGGTGATTTTTCTTAAAATATCAAGCAGGCAAGAGACGCAACCAAGATTATTGTGGCATCTATTCTTTTTATGTAATAACAAACAGACGGCTCGCCTGGTGGTAAGGGGTCACCGTCGCCTATGGATATTTGCAACACCAGGGGCGTTGTCAACCCCAAAGAACTCCTTCTCTTTCTTTCTATTTCTTATCGATTTTTAGTCGCAATAAAGTAATTAATAAAATATACAAAAGTTTTATGATGTAACTGAAATAAACAGCTAGCTCTTAAGCTACCGTGTGAACTTATTAATAAGTAGGTTTGTTATTATAAGACGACCTATTTATAAGTGAATCAGACAATAGACACTCTACTGAATACGTAGCATGGTATCAAGGTAGTATCGCCTTGTACTAAACATGTCTTATAGGTAGATGTACATACAAATACACCTAAGTAGTATTTATTTGTAAGCATGTCATTGGAAATACAGAGTCAATCTGTTAATTAATTATTATTTTTTTATATCAATCGCTATGCGTTTTTTTTTTCTTGTTGTAACAATCTTGTATGCCAGCAATGGTGAAGCACGCGGAGCTAATAATTGATACTAATATTCTGACCTTAACCGTGTTTCGAAAAAATATATAAATCATTTCATTTGTTTTTTAAGCAAATAGAGCGTAAAAATGCTACCGTTAATCTACCGAAGATATATAAATACTTACACTGAATTATCGTCATACGACCAGTTTCAATTACCTATTTATCCACAGTTTACCCTACTAGAGATAGAAATTTTGCATTATAACTTTACACGGACTTTTTTGGAGCAACTAGATCAGACAAGATTATGATAAAAGCAATGTAACATTGAAAGAGATGGAATAAAGGTTTAATTTAGTTAGAGATATCAGGTGACTTGTGGACAAACGCTATCATAGATTAAGTAGACTATATACAACGCTATCCTGTCAATAGTAAAAAATTTTTTTTTACATTAATTTTTTTTCTTTGTTATGGCGTCACACTATTAGTGTATTTGCCAGTGTCAAGTATAAAATATTTCAAACTCAGAGAGTTGAATCAAGTTTAAATGATGATGATGATGGTGATGATGAGATGATGGGATGAGGATAGTGTTTAAGTAAAGTAGTGGAGCTTTACTTAAACTTTACACGGACTTTTTTGGAGCAACTAGAAAAGTCACTTTCACAACTTTATTTCAATTTCCCACACTCGTACACTTTAACGAAATAATGGTTAATAATCCACCAATATTACACATTATCACTCGAAGAAACACTAGTTTTGGAAATAAAAACAAAATCTTCATGTTGACAATTCAATTGCCTTCAAAAAAGTCCACCGGTTTTATAATCGCCCGTAAGTTAAATGTCAGACCAAATTTCGGTAAATTTGATCATAGTGTCTAATTATTTTTTTTTGTCTATAATATGACAATAAAATCAAATTTACCGAAATTTGGTATGACATTTTACTTACTTTGGCTATGCTTGGGGTTTCTCTGAGGGATCGAATCAGGAATGAGGTGATCCGTCAGAGAACTAAGGTCACCGACATAGCTCACAGAATTAGCAAGCTGAAGTGGCAGTGGGCTGGTCATATAAGCCGCAGAACCGACAACCGATGGGGTAGACGTGTTCTTGAGTGGAGACCGCGACTTGGCAGACGTAGTGTAGGACGCCCTGCGACAAGGTGGAGCGACGACTTGCGCCGAGTGGCTGGCAGTAGTTGGATGAGAAGAGCCGAAGACCGGGCTCAGTGGCGTACCTTGGGAGAGGCCTATGTCCAGCAGTGGACTGATACAGGCTGATGATGATGATGATGATGATGATTTTACTTACGGACGTTTATAAAACCGGCCACTTTTATGTAGTCGACTCAACTAATGATTTAACTTACAATACAATTTAACTGTACAATGCAATGCAATTAAGCTTCTGTGGACCACTTCCTTTATGAAACAGCTACTCATAAGCAAGACAATGCTACAATCATTGTAGTACAATTTCGCAATCGCAAAGTCGATTTTACAATACCTACCATGAATTTTAAAATTGTTAGCAAATTGTCTGTTGAGCCATGTGGCATAACAACACAATATAAACAGTATCATATTGTATTGTTTGTTAAATATTATAGTAAACATCACACAGATGTTGCCGCGTTTCTTTCAATTGGCTTCCATATGCCAAGGTTTTATGGTTATGTATAATGTTACACGTAGTTTATTGAAATTTAATTCAATATAATTTAAGTTTCGATCACTATAAAAGATCTGTTCTCATATTTTTTTAGGTTACGACGACCTATATCGTACAAGCACTAACAGTAAATTTTCAGGACGACAAAACAAAAAAGAAACGATAAAATTCAAATCACAAACACGAGGTGCCAACTATTGCCAACACTGCCAGCCAATAAAACAGTAGTTCGATATTTGAATTACGGGCGCGCGTTTGAAATAGGAGATTGTGGATTCCACGCGTGTTTTCCTAAATTGCTCTGAAAATAGAGCTGCGCGTGCACCGCGAACTCTTGCTCTGCCACCTGGGCTTAGGGTGTCTACACATTGGGGCATACGCGGACTGAGACATATTTACTAAATCCAACATTGCCAACCCTAGTCATATAGATTCAACCGAAGTTGTATATCGGTGTAATTTCGTGGCCCTGAAAAGTAATTGTCCACTTTTCGACCAGGCAAAAATTAGATCAGTTTTTATTTTTATTTTCTTAATTATATGATATCTTTTGATCACAAGTTACCTAATGCTAAGTGACGATGTGGTCAAATGTTGTATCCTAATACATTACATAAAATTTGTGTGTCAAAGGGCCGGACCTTGCTTTCACATGTGGGCAATGTCACCAAGACCCCGAATCAAAGATGGCGCGAAACCCACGAATCAAAGACGGCGCGCTTTCGTTTTGTTCCGTGATCATGACCGAAAGCGACATATGAATATAATTGAACTTTATTTGACTTGCCTAATTATCTTTATGGTTTTAGAAAACTCTTGTTTCGACCATATTATCACCAGTAACTCTAGAAAAAGTTTTGAAAACTATAAAAGTTTTCGTAAACGTCAAAGTTTACTACCGCTAACTTGTCAAAGCGGCAACTCGTACTGCCTAAATTCAAAAACTAACTCGAAAACTTTATTGGAATACGAATGAAACTATTTAAAATACCCTTTTTACCGGTTTTAGACCGTCCAAGTTTCAGTAAGTAGCGAAAAAAAAATGTAGTGAAGGAAACGAAAACTTTTACAGATTTTGTAAACTATCAAAACCTGTTCTTGTACTAGGGATATTGGTTACCCTACCGGAAGGGCAGGAAGCGATAAAGCAGTAGTATTTCATACGCGGAACCGCGGCGCACCGCGCGGCTTCAGTCACGTTTCATAGCTACGCCACAGATTCCATGCTGCGTGCTACGCGACAGTTTGTTAGGGTAGTTAGTGCGGGAGTTAATGACCTAAAAGTTTACACAGTAAAAAAGTATGTTTAGATTTATACGAGATAGATCACCTCTGAATCTCTCAACTCTCTCTCTCTCTCTCTTGTTGATGTGTAATTGTTACTTTCTGTCCTTGTCCTTGTATTGTACGATATTGTGTATGTCAGAAATAAATATGTACATTTCATTTCATTTTCATTAAGTATTGATTAACGCTTGAGCGTCATTCTAGAATACGGGCCTGGGTGAGATGAAACTAGTTTTTGTATGAAATTACTCCATTTGTATTTATTAAGTTCATTTGTATTTACCACGACTAGTAATCATCTGAGACGTAGACTCCCGTTCTTCACGTTTAACGCTCCTGTTACCAATGATATTTCGGGGCATTTTACGCGTGGCCGCTTTACGTTTGGAAATAATTGCATGACGGCTGTGTCAAGTTTATGGGTTGCAATCGCACTAGATTTAAGGCTTTTAATGACCCCATAGACAGCCACGGTAAATCCTACTAATATTATAAACGTAAAAGTTTGTGAGTATGGATGGATGGATGTTTGTTACTCTTTCACGCAAAAAATACAGAACGGATCTGAATGAAATTTAGAATGGAGATAGCTTACACCCTGGATTAACACATAGGCTACTTTTTATCCCGGAAAAAGGTTCCTGATCTGATTGATGTCGTATCGCATCGCATCACATCGCAGTTTTGTGTGGGAGCCCTAAATCTGTTTGTTATCTGTTCAGCTATTGGAGGACAAAACAAGCACACTTATTAAAAAAAACACAGTTATGATATTATCAAAGTACAGTGTTCATAATAACTAATAAGTACTTATACATTCCAACCTCTTTATTCCGTCCTCCAACCAGAATGCCGGATGTCACGCGTATGTTATCTACATAGCTTACTAGCTGTTCCCTGCGGTTTCACCCGCGTGGGCTACAGTTTATCGCGATAGAAAGTATCCTATGTCCTTCCCCAGGGCTCAAACTATCGCTATACCAAAGTTCATTTAAATCAGTTCAGTAGTTTAGGCGCGAAAGCGTTTATATTCCGTATACTCCAAAATTATTCCCGCACTTCGGTGCCCCCTCAACGCGTTACCTGCTGTAGGTACCCATTATCCTATTTTAATTCTAAGTTAATTTTTCTTGGACCGCACGTTTGAACCGCGCAGTTAAAGGTCTTCCTGGTCCGCGTCCGCGACCGCACTTAACCTATTTCATAGTTTCTCCCGGTGCCCCCCTCACTTCACCGCGTTTCCCGCTGCGCTGCGGTGCGGCGATTTTATTTTTCTACTACTACTTACATTTTTAAACTCGTGATATCTTTCGAATGGAATGTCCGAATTGAATGATTCAAAAAGTTATATAAAGGCATTGAAGCAGTTTTGAATAAAAAGTAATTTATTTTGATGAGGATTAATGCCAAGATACAAATAAAGAGCCTTTTCTAGCGGCGGCATTAAACATTATTTTTTTTAAATAAAAGATCACTTATTGTTGCATAACTATAATAGTTAGACATATGCTCTCGCGGACTTTTTTGTAGATCTTAATGGGACCTACAAACCCGTAATACATTATTTTGTTCTAGTGTCAATAGTTTTTGCAGCGCACGCATAAATAGGTTTTCGATTTCACACCTTGGGTTGCAAAATTGGATTTTTCTTACGGATCCCTAACTTTTTTGGAAATAAAAAACCTCTTTTGCCTTCCTCGATAAATGGGCTATCTAACACTGAAAGAATTTTTCAAATCGGACCAGTAGTTTCTGAGATTAGCGCGTTCAAACAAACAAACAAACAAACTCTGCAGCTTTATAATATTAGTATAGATTGTTATGGAGGTTAGCCACGTACCTACCCGGAAGTAACTACCTATTTTCGAACCTAATCAACTGTAGGACGAACTATAAGAAAAACATTTCTTTATGTAAAATTAACATATAAAATTATAAAACAAAAGTTTGTGTGTGAGTGTGTATGTTTGTTACTTCTTCACGCCGAAACAGTGAAACGGATTTGAGTGAAATTTGGAATCGAGATAGCTAATACCCTTGGTTGGTTATCGTTCTTCATTCTTGTGACTGCAAGGACTGTTATTTGGATATTTGGGATGAAATGATGCACTCGGTTCGGTGTAAAAGCATATAATGAAAAAACAACAGAAAACAAACAAAAGATCAATCCAGATTCAAATATGTAAAAACAGAAATATAATACAAAACAGCCAGTTGTCAAGTCGTGAAGAGGTGCGTTCTGCACAGTTCTGTTTCAATATCCGATCTATCCACGATTTGTCCTACTGGAGATAGAAATTTGACATAAACTCCATAGAAGTAATGTCAAACTTGACATAAACTCCACAGAAGTAATGTCAAACTTGACATAAACTCCATAGAAGTAATGTCAAATTTCCATCTCTAGAACACGGTCACGGGCAAACCGTGGATAGATCGGTTATTGAAATCGGCTATAGGTTACTTTTATCCTTGGTTACTAGTAATCAAATACTGCTCCATAAGCGTAGTACACGGAGAAAAAAGACCTTCCGAAATACCGTTTTCCTTCAGAGTCAAACGGGATTGTGATTTAGAAGGAAAAATAAGGAAGGAATCGGTCTTGGAAGGTAAGACTCAGAAGGAAAGTCAGATTATTTTTCTCAGTGTATGCAGGAAGAAAATCGTAAACATTTTTTTAAACAGTTGAAAAACGCAATTATTGTCACAGTTGTTGTTACAAAACGATAACAATCATACCACAGAATATATAATAGAGTATAGCTATAGAGAGTACCCCGCAAGAATGTTCTCAAAACCTCGTGATTTGTGGAAGTGTAAAATTGATTCCCCACACCTGCACAATGGGTAATAAGCCGAGACGCGAGTGTGGGAACCACAATATCAATCACCATCGAGCCCGCGGAGTGGAGAGGTGGGAACCGGGAGTAAGGCTTCCAGGCACTTGCACATGCGCCGGCAAAACGACGAGTTGCGAGCTTGTGGTTGGAAATCGATCGGGTAATTTGGAAGGATTTGTCGACACCATTCACGTATAAAGGCATGGAATCGGTTCTAATGCATACGTGACGAGAAAGTGGCCGAAATAAACTAGAGAGTTAATCTATAACATTATAAACAAACTAAAACACTTTGTCAAATAGCATACAGAATAATTTTGCTTGAAACATGCATCTGATCACTGAAAAAAATGAAGCTCACTTCAAAAGTAATCGCTTTGACGTACATACTATAGAGTACTTATTACATTGCTCATATACATTTAAAATTTTTGTTTAACGCATGTGTCGTCGTCATTCTGTGAAATTAATCATATTAGCTCATATTACCAGTGATCTTTGTTTACACATTCACATATCTATATATAAAATCAATAAAAAAAATCTAAAGCATTTGTATGTAGTAAATTACCAACGATGCAACAAGAACAAGGGTTAGTATGCCAGTCCGTGGGAGCCCGGGGCGAACAGGTGGAAACCGCAGTCATGGTTCCCAGGGATATCCCTGTATATACCTATACCTACCTACAAGCATCGATATCATAGGTTATTAACGTCGCGGTTCTATTACCAAATATCTAGTCACTGGAATCAAAATCATCCGAGCCCTGGAAGACCACTTGATTTATGCGTTCCTTTCTCCCGCATTTGCCAAGCTTTGCTATCGGTGTGTTCCGGCAACCTCACTAGAGACCCATTTCCCAGTCCAAGTCGTGGTACCTTCTGCAACCACATCGTCGCTTAACAATAGGTGATTTGCGAACAAACGATATCCATTAAAAAATTGACAATGTAGTTGGGTTGATATAAACAGAAAGCTTGGCAATAAAATGCTGATTAAGAAACAGTGTGTCATAAATACTTAACACTAACTAGTTAATCATCCATCAGACATTACCGTATTTCCATTTTTCCATGGTCTTCAAAAGCCTTTGACATCAACCTATCACAATAAGGCCATGACTAAGTTTATCTAGAGAGCAGATATGGTAAAGGTGCCTACATAGATGCTGGCTGTATAAAACACTAAAATGTGTAGTAAAGACCCATCTGACACCTGTGGGAGTGCTCGCTACATATCAATGACCTGAGATGGTCAATGGTCATGGTAAGTGAGCTGCAATGCGACATCGGAAACTTTAGATCCATCTCATGGGTGTCAGATTGCTGAGCTTTCACAGAATCGCTACTGGAATGCGATGGTGAACCACTTGTCTTTCTGACATGTAACCGTCATGCCACATGGGCAACGAAGCGTGGAAATAATTGGTTGGCAGAATGATAAGCTTTTTATTTGCCAAATAGAATAATTTACGCAGAAGTATTTTCCTTTGTGAAATGACAATGGAATCCTATACCTACCTATTTTATTTTTCTTCTTTCTTACCTGATGTTTAGAAACGATGTGGTCGAAGGTGGCGGCACGCTATGCCTGGATTGGGAATTGGCTCTCAAGTGAGGCTGACGAAACACAACATCAGATGACTTGTGGTCAAACGCTACTCTGTAAGAAGGTAAATAATGAAAAAAAATATATTGCTGAATTGATTTTTTTGCCCTCGACTGTCTTCTTCTTCTTCTTGCCCTGGTCCCATTTATTTGGGGTCGGCGCAGCATGTATTCTTCTTCCACTCTCCCCCATCAGCCGTCATCGCTTCATTCACTCCCCTTTCATTCATATCAACCCTCACACAATCCATCCATCTTTTCTTTGGTCTTCCTCTTCCCTTCCATCCATCAACATTCATATCCATCACTTTCTTTTTTTTTTTTTTTTCTTCTTTTTTTGCCGTCGACTGTATTCTAGATTAACAAACGACGCAGCAAGCTACCTACCAAAACATATCCTACCTACTCTATTCACACTTCGTTTCAATGATTCTTCCCACACAAATACGGACAAACAAACGGACGGACAATAGGTGCGGATTAGACATGGTGCCATGTTACCCAAGGTTGAAACAAAACGAATGGCGGTGGTAATTCACAATGATCTTGTTACCGTGACCCAGCCGACAGCCTGATGATCGTTGTGAATGGATAATAGACAATAGACGCTAATAGACTAAATTGTGCGACAATTTGGGAATAGAACTTGCCGTAATCATTGTCGAGTCTGATGCGGTTAGAATTGCCTTCATCAAATTAAAAGTACACAGTTCCGGACGAAACAAAATATCAGTAAAAAAATAATGAATTACTTAATACATTGGAAGCTGAAGAAGGTAACCACATGATATCGTTTTTAATTGACAAATGCTACTATAGAATTAAATTACTTTCATAATGACATCTTCACAAAATGACTGGAATAGCTCGGTCCGTTGGTGCAGTTGGTGATCGATACCTCATGCCAATCTAAGAGAATCGAAAACATTTTAAAAGATCGCTGAAAATTATCAAAGCAGTATTTTACTTCGCTGGCTCGGTCACCTTGAAAGAATGGAAGAGGATCGTGCGGTCAAACGAGCGTACAGTGGACGGCCGAGTGGCCGTCGCCCTATCGGCCGTCCCAGATACCGCTGGAAAGACGAAGTCACGAAGGATTTGCGCGAGCTCCAGGTGGAGGACTGGCAGGAGGTGGCGCAGGACAGACCGAAGTGGCGTCTTTTGTTATCGGAGGCCAAGACTCACTTTGGGTCGTTGCGACATTTCAGTTAGTTAGTATTTTCAGAATAGGGCCTATAAGCCATATTCTGGATGTGGAGAAGAGTGGTCGTCTTCATTTATTCATTTATTCTTCTAACTAAAGGCCTATTGTGTATTATGTACTCGTAGATTAATATATTTTTCTATCATAATTACACAGAAATATTTAATAAGTAATTAGTCCCACTTTTTAGCTTAATTTCAAAGTCATCCTTTTAAGTACCTACTAAGATAAATGTGCCAGACTGCCTTAGCATTATTACAATTTCTAAATCCACTGAAAAGCGTTAGTCGGTCTCGCATCTCACACCCTACACGTGCGAATGGCTGCCAACGATCGTGATTTCCGGCTGAAGCTGAAAGCGGAGTCATTCCGTGAACATTACGAGCTGTCGGCTGCTACCTACTTGCCAACTTCCTTTCTGACAGGTGGGATGAGTCAAAATCATATTATGATTTCATCAAAACAGACGAACTCAGAACAATGCTTCTGATGATGAACTCAAGTGCTAACATATTACAATAATATTTCAGTTTTTTTTGTAACACGTTCAACTTATTAATGTTCTAGTCATTTTGAGTTAATCAGATATTAGGAAACTTACTTAACAAAACAAAAAAACTAAACTAAACCTAAAATCATAAAATAAAACAATCAAACTAAACCATATGTATAGAGATAAGAAAGGGAAAGATATTTGGGCACTTGGTACGTCATGACGAATATGTAAAAACCATCTTAGTAGGAAAAGTAGAAGAGAAGAGAGGAAGAGGTAGACCGAGAAGGATATACATAGACCAAGACAATGAAAAGAGCTCTGCCCTTAAATAAGGAAGAAACATTACCCTTCATTTCCCTTCATTACCCTTGTATTATTAGTGGTTGATTACAAGTCACCTGATGTTAAGTGACGTCAGACGACGTGGTCGAAGCTACATTACGCCTGGACTGGGAACTAGTTCTCAAGTAAGGCTAGTGGAACGTACAGATTTAATATTATTCCAAGGATAGGAATCACCCGGTATTATAAGTGATCCACCTCCATAGACGGGGTCTTTCGCTCCCGATTTGAAACACAAAAAAGTAAGATACCGCTAAAGCCTCAGAATGTTTATAAAAAACACAAAAACCGTATGAATGGCGAGCCGTCGGATGCGCGGCCTTGTGAGGTCATCAGGGACGGCTGCAGTCACACCGAACCGAGCGAGGGAACCAAGGAGACAACACTTTTTTGTTATTTTTTTGGAAAAACTACATAATTTTATTCTAAAGTTGTCTACTTCTTTTAGTTTCTAACACTGTCCAGGAATCTGTTTTGATGCCGGCAGGTCCAGTTCTAGGGACTTTTGTTAAGTATTGTACGTAGGTAATGCAGAGATATAGATTTCAATATTTTGTTTTCGATATCTAAAATAGCAGATAAGTATACCAGCAGATGCTGTTATATTCATTCAGACCACCAGGATCCTCTAGCTTGATTCCCCAGGGGATCTTGGTGAACTCAGGAGTTCATCAGAATTACCTGAACGTGGACTCACAACATTGAACCCCTTTCACACTAAGGAATCTGAAAATAATAAACGTAATAATTTACTACATATTAGTCTATAACATATATTTTTATTCCTTGAGGCAACTTTATTGTGTGATTAACTGGCGACACTGAACTTATTCGTAAGATCACGTCGGTGTTAGATATCTTCCGATGCCTTTAGCAGACAGCTAGTACCCAAGAACCGGTCGCGCTAACTGTTCGATCGCCTTAGCATCGCTGCTCGCTTCCCTTACGCAACACCGTGAACATAACATATTAGTGGTATGTAACAATCAACGTCATTTACCGTTCAATTGGATCGTTAAAATGTAATTTTGGACGCACTTATCTTATTCTGACGCTGGGTTTTCTGGACTTTTATTCACAGTTACTTAGGTAGTATGTACTTGGGCATAAATAAGTTTAGTTTTTGTTTTATGTAACTGAGTGGCGAGACGTGCTTGTGCTTGAAGTCACCCTTGCTCGTTACAATTCAGTGAAAAAAAAATTTTTTGAACTTCAATGGCTCAAAATCCTTTTTTTTTTTTGATGGGACTAATGCTGTTGGTCAAGTAACCTTGACAACTCCACCGGGCTGCTGGGGGGGGGGCGTGGAAGGCGCCCTCCGCCAAGTTTTAGCTAAGCTAATGACGCCACGCTCGCGGGTGGCGGCACCTGAAGGGTGCCGCCCGCGGCTTGGGCTCAAAATCCTGTTTCTGATGTTTCAATACTTACCCCCTCCGCACACGGCGTCAAAGCGTAAGTGTTTCGTAAGACGCGCGTAGTATTACGCTTACGACTCTTGTGCGGAAAACCTTATTCTGCTATTCGGGGCGGAGACAAATCCAACAAATCATAAAAATCAGTCCAACTGTTCTGAGTTTGTAACTGATCTAACTTTGTTTCATAATACATGTAATAAATACATTTTCAGCTCAGAATAAATATTAAAAGCAAAGATTGCAAGATGCCTCGCAAGCTCCATTTCATATTACAATTTTACATAACTGCTAACAAGATGATAGATTCTATCAGGCTCCAGCAATTTGTTGCTTTGATTGAATAATGTGCAAATTGATACCTGTCCGTCGAAATTGAGTCAGCGGGCTGATATTTCTCAATGCGATCCGATCTATTAAAACAACAGCTGTGAATTACAAATAAAACATTTCTTTCAAACTCGGATATTTTGCCAAGTGAATTTAAACTTTGACGTGATAGTTTTAGGTGTTAAGGTGGAGGGTTAAAAGAGTGATTGGAAATGCGTAACATCCGCTCTACTTTAATATTAGTTTCCTATCTGTGATATAATTGTCTGTTACAAAGACACGTGTTTCTTGTGATAAGCTAATTACATACATTTCCTTTCCAGATTTGGAGCACTGTTTTTGTACTCAACTGATGCTCAAATAGGGCAATTTTATTTTTAATTATTACAAACTCTACCCGCGCTGACAGATAGACAGATAGACATTTTATTAATAGTTTTTACAATTATAGGTAAATATAAAAACCACAAGTCACCTGTTGTTAAGTGACGATGTGGTCGAAGGTGGCGCTACGGGACCCCTGAACTGGGAAATGGCTCTCAAGTGGGGCTGCCGGAACACATGGTAGCCAGGCGAGCTCTAGAAAGTGCCCTACCATCAAGCTATGGTTTTTCCTTAAGCGAAAGCTCAAGCTCATTGCAAGATTCGAAGCCACGATCTACGGGTCGCAAGCCGACGTCAAATCAACCATCATCGCTTCACTATACTTCACTAGTTGTATATAATTATGCTGTAATGGCCAAAACAAACAATATGATCGTTGACCTCAAAGGCCAGTAAAATATATAGGCCACACGTCCACCGCTAGATGTCAGGTGATAGCATTGTCTCCGGAAGGTTGACTGCTGCGTGGGAATCTTCGGCTTCCGCCATTTGGAACAGCGCCTACTTGAGGATGGCCAGAGGGGGCGGATTAGCAGCGGAAAGCGGAATAAGTGTTGAAACTACAATAAGTACGTATCTCAACAGTTTAGAACTTTAGATCAACATTTGAGTAGGGATTGGGTGACATATTTGTATGGGTTGACAGCGCCAAATCTGTGCTTAAGTAAAGATTACTGCTTGAGTACAGCACAACCCCAAGCTTTTTTGTCATGTTCCCTATCGGTTATCGGTAAGCAGGGAAAAGTAAGCAGTTAGTTTAACTAAAATTGCATATACTTACTTCAAAACTTTAATTAATGTCTTATCCCAAGGAGCTAAAGTAAAAGTCCATGAAAACCCAAAGTCAGCAAAGTTTGTTACCTTCTTCATAAAGAAAATCCGCTCACAGTGCGACCGACGCCAAATCTTCGAAGTAGGGTAATGTACAGCACTAATGAGATTTGGGCGCAAATAGAGTTGTTTCGGTGTCATAAAAACAATACGAAAACCTCAAAATCTGCAATCACGTTTCCGTTATTACCTACCTTGTTATAATGATGGTTGGTCCGCTCAAAACTAACTTATCTACAACCTACCTAACTATAGGCAGTAGGTGATAGGTCTAATCATTAGCCACAACAAAAAAAATGTATAGGTTAAAAAACTAAAAAAAACACTTTAAAAACGCACTGAAAATTATAAAATAATAAAATTGACTTGTATTAGTTACGATATAATGGTTAATTCAAAAAGTGTGGAGCGCTTTTTGGTTGTGTGTACTTTTATTTACCCAGTAAAAGAAGCGCTCCACACTTTTGAATTAACCATTATATCGTAACTAATACAAGTCAATTTTATTATTTTATAATTTTCAGTGCGTTTTTAAAGTGTTTTTTTTAGTTTTTTAACCTATACATTTTTATTTTATTACTTTTTAGTCTTTTGTTACCAAGTTCAATCTATTAGACTCATCAAGACGAATCATATGAGCCCAAACACGAGGGGTTTACTAGTAGCCACTGCAGAGATCCCCTACCCACCTTCCGGTTGCATCATCAGACCCTCGTCACCAAGTTCAATCTATTGAACTTATCAAGATGAATCATATGAGCCCAAACACGAGGGGTTTACTAGTAGCTACTGCAGAGAACCCCTACCCACCTTCCGGTTGCATCATCAGACCCTCGTCACCAAGTTCAATGTATTGGGCTCATCAAGACGAATCATATGAGCCCAAACACGAGGGGTTTACTAGTAGCTACTGCAGAGATGCTCTACCCACCTTCCGGTTGCATCATCAGACCCTTGTCACCAAGTTCAATCTATTGGGCTCATCAAGACGAATCATATGAGCCCAAACACGAGGGGTTTACAAAAAGCCACTGCAGAGATGCCCTACCCACCTTCCGGCTGCATCATCAGATCAGGTCGATGATACCAAATTATTGCATTGTCACCGAGATTACATACACATACAAAGTTTCAAGTCGATACGACAATTAGAAGTAGGTGAAAATTGACTTCTAAGATTTGATTACATTGTTAGTTAGTTAGTTAGTTAGTTAGTTAGTTAGTTAGTTAGTTAGTTACAAGTCAAGCTAATAAAAGTGTTTTAAAAAAAGAGAGTACCTTACCTATAGACAATAGACATTAGACTCTAAAGTCTAAATTTTTTTTTTTGTTATGGCGTCACACGATTAGTGTTTTTGCCAGTGTCAAGCATTAGAAATAGAAACATACATCAAACTCAGAGAGTATCAAAAAATATGAATGATGATTAGATGATAGTAACCAGTTACAAGCCGGGTCAAACAGTATAGTCCCCTTTGCGTTTATGTAAAGTAGTGGCACTTTACTTACACTTCACCTACACGGACTTTTTGGAGCATATAGAAAAGTCTCTTAGAACAACTTTATTTCGCTTTCCTACACTCGTACACATTAACGGACACATAATGGCTAATAATCCACCCATATTACACATTATCACCGAAGGAAACACAAGTTATGGAAATAAAAACAAAGTTTTTATCTTCACGAATGAAGAAGCTAAATTGGGACTTTAGTTTTATCTCTAGATCATTTATATATTTGAATTGATTAAATCTTAAAGTGGTTCATCTGAACTCAACATAAACAACTCCAGTGGTTTAGGTTACATTACCTGGAAACGCGTGGGAGAGGTGTCGCGTTCGACTCCCGGCGCAGCAGCCGTTATTGCGTAGCGAGATAACATGCCTTGCTTTATTAATGCCTACTTAATGCTGACTTCGTTATTATTACAAAATTACTGTGCACAGGTATTTTATAATAAGCTTATAAAAACTTACTTACATAATTACGCTAGTACCTACATGCAAATTGCATTTGTTAGAATATTGATGTCTCAACGGATTTGAGTGAAGTTGTGATTAGAAATATCTTCTATATTTACTTAGCCGCAGGGCGGTGTTATACGCTTTTAAAAATACTATCTATTTATTGAGCCTAAAATTCAGTCTACCTTCTTCTATTATTAGGAAAACTTCTAACTCTAGGGAGTCGCTTGCAAACACAAGGTCCTTCGCGGCCCGCATGAACGTTGCAAACATTAATATCATTTTTGAAGAATTAATATCACCTTTTAGGGGATGATTTCCACAAATATGTTTTAGTTTACCCTTTAATATCAAAGGAAGCTACCCAGAAAATGTCATGTCTCTAGAACCAGCGGCTGAGACTGAGCGTTGAAATTTCAGTGAAAGCTTCAAGATATATAATATTCAAAGTCCCGAGAGTTACAACTTTATATAAGCCATAGGGCTCCGTCCTTCCAATCCTGTCCAGTAACTCTCTTACTCCTGGTATGCTGGAGGTATCACCCGACCATCAGGTGACCTGCCTCGGGAACGCAAAACTTGAACGTACTCGAGAAAGCTCGGATGCAAATTAACTCGGAGACAAGATCACCAATTATGTTCATAATGAAAAGTTGAAATCTCTCCCGCCCAAAAAGGGCCACATTACTCTCGCAACAATGAGGCTGTAAACAGTCAGCTAATAAATAATATCATTCCATTTTTGTTGGTAAACAACTCCTTTTAAAGAAACTTTAATGTCATGTTCCCTTCCCTTATAATTAACGCCCTTATGTCGTGGTGATAAAGACTGTTTTCCCAGTCGATTGGTGACTTCGTTACGTGTGGGTTATCATTGACCACCTGGTGGTATTGGACATAACGCCTCCGTGACCATTACTGACGGCCCCGAGCCTTCGCAATGACAGCTAAAGGGCGCATTTAATAACCTCGTGGTGAAATAAAATTAAATTGTTAATTATGACAAAGGTTTAAATTATAATTAAAGCATTCATTAATGTAAGCTACGATGGTATTAAATTGTAAGTTATAGGTAGTTAATTTATTGCTATTATTTCAAAGTACGGCAACTAATTTTCTCAAAATACGTGAGGTTTCATAATTGATAAATCAGTTGTTAAGATTAACGGCCGTTCCCAAAAACCTATCTATCCACGGCTCCATAGAAGTAATGTCAATTTTCTATATGCAGTAGGGCATACCGTCGATAGATTATTGGGAATGAACGGCCGTCTGACACATAGAATGTTTTTCTACAAGTAGGTTACAATACAATAAAAGGTTAACTAACACAAAATTAGCATTATTTCCTATATCCAAACTCACAAACTTTACTACTTTATAATGAGCTATTTAAAATTCAATATGCAACAAACATGGCATCTGTCTACCTTAAATACTTATTAGGTTACAATCGAATCTGTCTATTTTTCCACATCGGTGGGATAGTGGGCGATTCGCCCACAGTTGAGCCGAAAGTAGGGTAACTAATTTACTATACGTCTGAATGAGACCCAAAGGGCACTTTCATTTGTCATACGTAAGTGTACCTATAACTTTTCAGCAGTTTTACTCTTTCAAAGAAATAATAATATCTTAAAAATATGCAAGCTTGAAATCAAAAGCTGAACACGCAAACGTAGTCATCATAATAACGACTTGAATGGGCGATATATAAATATGGATAGGCCATAAAACCAAAGTTAATCATAACCATCACAGCAGATGAATTAGTTTCTGATTTACTGGCCTAGTTAATCAAAACAGCATTATTTTTCGTTCTTTTACGATCATTAACCACACTGTACTTATTAGTTTTATTTAACAGTAACCATCAATAAACCTTAATTTGGCAATTCTTCCATATCCGGCTTCTGCCGTAGGACGTAGGGCTTCCGTGGGCGGGCGGCATTGAGAGGCCCTTCTAACATATTGCCACTTATGGTCTTACAACACCCGCCCGCCCACCGGCCGATAATAACGGTGGGCGGCATGGTTTAGGAGGCGATAATTTAACATGATTAGATTTCAGAATGTTGCGTGTAAACAAACAACTCACTATTGCGCCAGTCACCATAAATTAGACAAGGCGAGGAAATGAGGATCTTTTAAAATCAAGAATTGTTTTTTTTTATGCGGCTGCTTGCACAATACTTTGTCTTGTCTTCTTTGTCTTTGAAGCAGTAAAATTCTACATGTGAAAACACAAACTGATTTATAAACTGGAAAAGAAAAACCAAAAAGTACCTACCTACCTATAGATCCCTATCGAGCGGTGTTTCGCAATTTTTATAGAAATGTCGTAAGGATGATAGAACTCTATAGTACTTTTTTAGAGTTTGAAAACCACTCACGTGTTGTCGTACGACACGTTACGCCTGGATTGGGAACTGGGTCTCGAATGAGGCTTCCAAAGTAAACCGTTAGGTGCTTGAGGTGGTGGTAACTTTGGTTCGTCACGCGAGCCTTATCACCAAGTTTTGTTTTCATTAAAATGTTTTCTTTCAGCGAAAGCTAAAGCTCGTTGCAACCCACAGGCAACGGCTCGTATGTCGACGTCATTACCACTATCAGCATACCCCGTAATGTGTCAAATCCTTTTAATTATGGCTCACAGATAAACTGCTTTAAAATAGAGACCACCCCAGCTTACTAGTTCTACATTGGACAAACTACGAGCCGTTAACTTTAGTACCTTAGTTTACGAGCTTTGCCATCTCTACAAATGTGACAACAGAAAGCATTCTGTGCGACCTGCCCTTACTTATTTATAGATACAGTAATGAAATACCTAATTACTAAGGTTCTGCGCTACTTATTTTGCATAATGACTTTCGGATCTATCCACAGTTGGATATAGGCCTCTCTCAAGGTCTATAGTCGCAGGACGTCTTACACTACGTTTAAGTTTGGAAAAATGCATACCATGCAGGTACAAAAAGTAAATCTCTGCAAGAAAATATAATCACATCGAAATGACGCGATAAAAACATTAGCAAATTATTATGGAATAACCTCTGAACGATGCGTAACATTGCTATTAAGTTAGGTTATCTCATGTCATCCTTCCATTCTTTGCAACACAACCCTTTTTTCGTCTGTAACTGCACATGCACTGGTACTTCCGTTAGTACTTGCGCGTACGCAGCGTTTACGCGTCGCACATGGCTCGTGCGAACTTGACATTGTCTGTCTACGACCGGGCGAGCGGAAGCCCGCGCCGGAAACGAGCGAAGGGGTAACATTGTTTCGAGGAAGGACATTACTGTTGTGTACACTTTAAACTAATTCTGTACTGAAACTACGCTTCTAAAATAGTTAGTATTTACGAGAGGGCGGCAAGGCAAGCTTCGTTTTACGTGCCGAAGCTGTGAAGTTCGGCGGCGAGTCTTGTGATGTTTTGAGGATGTGACGGTAAATAATGCTGGCGTCAAAACAATGTTGTTCCTGAATATCTAACATCCATATATTATGTTGACGAAAACTGTAGATATTAAAATACCTAAAGTTTTTTATTGGAAACTAAGCGCGACGCACCACATAATTATATTATGCTGACCTAAAATATAGACAGCAAAACCTTTATTACCTTCATAAAACATTCAAAACCATTGCAAATTTCACAGATACAAACTATATCTATAGAATGTGCCTAATACTTATGTACCGTAGAAAGAGATTATTAGGCCTAGAAAATACAGTAGGTACCTACCTCCCTAAATACCTATACCTACGTATAGGTATTCAAGTAGTAACTGGTACTATATTTTCTAGGTCATCTTGAAGACTACGTTCAAGGTCTATAAATGCTTGAACTTAGGCGTCACCGGTCACTGTACAAAAATTTTAAACTTACCATACGTCATCATACGTGTACTTACATAACAATAGCAAAAGGATAGCAACATTCTCTGTAGTTAGGTAACAAAGCGCTAGGTAGATAGTCTAGATACAGATATGTACATCTCATTGTGCAACACAATGCAGGAATTGCCATCAAACTTCCTCATTAGAACATCCTTTGCCCCAATTCGATTCCCGGACCACCTCCACGGGCTCCACGGCTCCACACAAAGAAATAGGAAGCAGGGATGTTTCTCATTCAATCAAATTAATGTTGATGCGTCTCAGGAGCCGCGGTCCGTGGGAGTTGAGGCGCGACAGATGATGCGCCGTTATCGTAAATAGCGAGGCGTCTAATTATGACGATGTTTCATTGGGATTAGGATTTGAAATGGGATCCATGTTTATTTTTGTTTAAATTCTCGATATTTCGGCACTGTTGGCCAACCATGAAACGTAACTCCGAAATTTTATACGATTCCTATATTTAAGATGAATATTGATGAAACAGTTAGGTACCTACGGTCAGAAATCATGGAGTAGGTACCTAATGTCATTGTTTCAGCAGATCTATCGTATTTTCAACTTTTTCGTTTCGGGCCGAAGTTTAACAGAGACCTTTCCATGGTGGGCCTACAAAAGCTGCGGAGAAGGCTGAGTAGCTGTAGATACGAGTATATCTACTACGTAAGTACGTATTATGTATTGTGTAGCTAACTAGGGCTAGCAGTAGTAATATAATTCATATCAAATTATACTCGTAGGTAGATATTTTTTATACTTTCCATCGCTTTCTCTCATCATGATAGTTAATAAAACGACACCTAATGAACAGCAAAACGATAAAACACAAACACGCAATAACTTTGACGCAAAACGAAGATTGTGAGCGTCGTAAACTAAAACATATCTACATACATAAAGCTAAATCGTTCCTTGGTCTCGGATGGCACAGCAAAGGCCATAGTTTCTACGGCATAGCGAAGATCCGGAGAGCACATCTGTCAGCGTTTCCCACACCCCAGCAGCAGCGATTTTTTTTTAAACTCGGATATTGGTTGTTTTTTGTTATGATTATTGTCTTGTTGAGCACACGGCTTGGAAGTATTCGGGTTCGAGGGAGATCGGAAGTAAGGGTTTAGGTAAGTGTAAGAGAGGAAGTGTTTTATTGATTGAAATGCTGGTATAGTTTTACGTAGTTAAAAAAATTTACACAAATTACCTATATACCTAATTTAGGTTTTTTTTTCATCTTACAGGGTTAGAGCTTTTGACCGCAAGTCACCTGATATTGTGACGATGTGGTCGTAGGTGGTGCCGCGCTACACCTGGCTTGGGAACAAGGTCTCAAGTGAGTGACAGATACCATGAACCTTGTCACGAAAGGCGAGCACTAGAAAATGCCCTCCCACCAAACTATAGTTTTATCAGCGAGTGACATAAACGCAGAAAAGCGATAGAAACTCACGTAACCAACAAGTGGAAAACTTTACGCAATGCGTGAGCTGTGATGTGACTACTTTTTATTGAAACTATTGTTAGAAGGAATATTCATTGAAAAAAGACGTTCGGTAACTCGGGGAAAACTGAATGGCGAATATAATGAACAGGTAGGTAGGTACCTATATACTTGCTCTACGCTGCGGTTACATCCGCGTGATTTCATGAATGATCTCACGAAATGGGTTCCGGCTCAAAATCAATAACTGAGGCTGATGTATCTACAGCCTCAGTTGTATGCTGAGCCGGGACCTATATTTCTGACATCGCGCAATGTCGTACCTAATACCTGTTGTATGTGTGATTGTTACTTTCTGTCCTTGTCCTTGTATTGTGCGATATTGTGTATGAATGTCAGAAATAAATATATTTCATTTCATTTATATTTCACTAGTTACGCACCGCGGTTCCACCCCCGTCTTCCCGTTAAAATTAAATTAAATTAAAAATATTTATTTGTCAGAATATTGTGCTTATGATAGTAGTAGTGAGTACAGAGTTTCAAATATTCTACCGTTTCCGGTGTACAAATATTATATTTATTAATATTTATAGTTATCCCGCAGGAACCTTTTTCCGGGATACAAAGTAGCCTATGTGTTAATCCAGGGTATAAGCTATCTCTATTACAAACATTCCGATTCGTTCAGTAGTCTTTGCGTGAATGGGTAACAAACATCCATCCATACTCACAAACTTTCACGTTTGTATTATTATATAATATATATATCTATATTTGTATCGCAATGAAACATAGCCTACGAAGCTCTGAGATAGTGTAACTTTCAAAATCCTACTTTCAAACTCACAAACCAACTATGCATATCTCTAAACAAACTATTGCTTAGTGATAGGTATGCATTTCTAGTGCTCGTCTGGCTATCACCCTCTGGTTAAAAATCAGTCGCCTACCACCTACCGATGTGTTCCGGCAGCCTCACTTGAGACTCACTTGAACAAGAGAAATCTTATTAGTAAAGCTAATTAAAAAATATCGGACCATTAGATGACAAAAAAAACTTGGGATTTTAGTGAACTTGCTCCAATTCAATCAATTAGTAATAAGAATAAAATTGCCAATGTGATCGCGCCAAAAAAATTACCTGCCGGGCGTTTCTTGCCTGTTCTTTTGCCGGCGTAAGGAGGTTGGAACAGGCGTAGCTAGTTTTAAGTTTGACGTTTTAAAGTGATACAATGTATCCTATTGAATAAATAAAAATTGACTTTTGACTTTTAGAGCCAGTTCCCAATCCAGGCGTAGCGTGTCGCCACCTTTGACCACATCGTGGCAAACTGTAGTGTACGGCTGTACGCGGGTGAAACCGCAGGGAACAAACAGTAGATATTTTACAGTATGCACTAGGCCAGCGTCAAAACAATAAATGTACTCAGTATGTTAGGTCATTGTAGGATTCGAACTCGGGACCTTCTTCCGACACCACTGCTGAATCATCATCGCTTCAACTTGACTGTATATTTTCCTAATTTAATAAAATAATAGGTACAATTTTGTTTAATGTTCAAAATAGTTTTATTAACGATAATATGTAAACTTAATAAAATAACACAGCATATGCATAACATCATGGCTTTACTTGATAATATCTACTCGGTGGCACCAAACCATAATATTATTACTTACCAAGTAGTATTGTTTTTTGTACAGCTTAATTCCCTTAATTAATTGTCAAAATATATAAATAAGTATACCACATATTAACTACACTTACGGCCGGTTTCACTAACCTATCTGTCCACAGTTTGCCCTACTGGAGATAGTGATATAGGCTCACTAGAAGGACAAACCGTGCTATGTGCTGTTAGATATAGATCTGTTAGTGAGAAACTGACCTTTAGGTACCTACAACTAGGTACATTTTTGGTTGAATTGAACTAGCACAGTGTATCTTGTAATATTTCTAGCATCTTGTATTGTCTTGACGATGCGGTAGCCGAGTTGGTAGTGTCCCTGCCTGCGAAGCTAGCGGTCTCGGGTTCGAATCCCGGTATGGGCAAATATATGTGTGATGAGCACGAATATACTAATATATACCAGAGTGTTGGATATTTCTTATCTATATAAATATTTATTTATTTATTTTGGTAATAGGCGAGCAGCCTGAGGCTGATGTGCCTATATCATCCTGTGTTGAATTATAGCAATGTCCAAAATTGCAGAGGAAAGTCAATTCTGTAGCAAGGAAGCATTGTTTGTTCGCAACCACTTGTCCAGTCTGATTTCTCTATATAAGTATGTATATCGTTGTCTAGTACCCATAACACAAGTTTCGAGCTTAATTTAGGGCTAGGTCAATTTGTGTGCAATTGTCCCTAATATTTATTTATTTATTGTTTGTCCCGATACATATTGTAGAGTACAGATGTAAGCCTGAACAGAGGCAGGCCGACTACGGTGAAGTAGTCTCCCTCCACGCGCTCCACAAACGTGCCACCCACACCCTGGATGCCGTAGCCACCCGCTTTGTCCCTGGAAAGTCAAGATTACATTTAGCAAGAAATCTTTCTTTTTTGTATTAATGGGCCTGTTGTGTTTTACCACATCTAACCTGATAAGTGACAATGCAGTCGAAGGCGGATATCATGCAAGCCCATGAGGTACTCTAGTGTTAAAGAGACACAGATTTAACTTGAAAACTTTACACAAAGTGACCTAATAAATCTAAAACTAACTAACTAATATGACACAACAATCCAAAGTCTTGGCCCCCGATAGAGTGGGCTACTAGACGTTGTTTATTCAGAATCCAGTATTTTTCCATGCATTCCTATCCATAAAGATAAAGTAAGAAACGGCCTATGGGCCTGGTGCCGCCTATGAGCACTCTTGCGGCCAAAATCCAAATATTTTATGTAGATTTACAACTGGTAGGTATGATATGGGTTAGATTCCTGCAACGAGCTTGAGTTTTCAGTCAAGGAAAACATTTTGATGTAGGTGATTTGAAAGCATGGTGGTAGAGCATTCTCTAGTGTCTGTATAAGATTAATTTATTTAGATATTAATTAACAACATACATAGGTTCGCCCGTAGCAATGTATCCGTGTATTTGGTCTTCATCCATTTTACCAAATATAACATTGGTTTTCTCAGTGAACCTGACCACCTCGTCTGATGACTTCACCACCACTCCGGTGTACACCGTGTGTCCTCGACCAGATAGTCTGATGAGAAGATACAAAACATAATGTGAAATATCAAATAGGTTTAATGTCTTGTTTTAAAAAATGGGCTGAAAATGTTCAAACAGCACTTTTATATAAAATTATAGCGATTTTTATATGGTTAATATAATACAGTAATGCCCTGACTTACGCTACCCCGTTTTACGCGAATTCGGAGATACGCGGTTTTTGTTTTTTAAGGCTGCGCGCATCAGCTCCCACTCCGCTGTGTTAGTATTCCGTTTTTATTCATAAAATCAAAATCAAAATCAAAACTTTTTTATTTAATAGGATACATTGTGATCACTTTTAAAACGTCAACTTAAAACTAGCTACGCCTGTTCCAACCTCCTTACGCCGGCAAAAGAACAGGCAAGAAACGCCCGGCAGGTAATTTTTTTGGCGCGATCACATTGACAATTTTATTCTTATTACTAATTGATTGAATTGGAGCAAGTTCACTAAAATCCCAAGCTTTTTTTTTGTCATCTAATCGATATTTTTTATTTAGCTTTACTAATAAGAAGATTTCTCTTGTTTGGTTGTACACATTGGGATATGGGAACATGAATATTAACGAGTTGCGGGATCACAACCAAAGCAGACCAGACCCCACAAGCAGCACCCGTTCACGAGTTGACGCATGTGCCAGCCATCGCTCTCCTCGACCATATGAGAGGGAAGAGGGCGACCCGACACATGACGCCGCTGCAAGCAAAGTCACTTTCGTGAGCATGACTGTTTTGGCTGTTTACCGAAAATGGTTAGAATAGGGGAAATAGGGAGAATAGATAGATAGAAAGAAAGATAGATAGATTAACTACAATCCCAAGCTTGTTTGTCATCTAGATAGTCCGATATTTTATAATAAGCTTTACTAATGAGATTTCTCTTTATACGGACTTGAAATTTTGTTATAGACAAGTCTTGAATTTCACTTGGGATTTTGTTGAAAAAGCGTACACATTGACCTTTGAACGAGTTGCTAACTTTATGGAGCCTAGTAGCATAACAATGTAAATTGTTGTATTATCTATATCTAACACATTTATTCAAAATTATTGTTTCTGATCCTGTTTCAACATACTGTAGGTATAATATGTAATATTTATGTCCAGTCAGTGACAAAAGTTTTTAAAAATAAAATAAAATAAAAGGAGCTGATCGTTCTCGATTTTCCAAATGTTTCAAGTCGGTAATTATTATTGATTTTTTACAATTTACATGGTATCATTTTGACCACAACATAACACACCTGATTTTAGGTGATGATGAGGTCAAAAATTGGTGTATAAGATGATGAGGATAATAGAAATAAGTGTGATTGTTCAGCGTCTTTTGTTGTTGACTGTACCTATTACCTGTTTATGCAAAGTTGAACCTCGACTTACGCAAATTCCACTTACACTGTTATCGCTCGGTCCCACCTATCGCACAAGTCCGGGGTATTACTGTATTATAAGAATAAGAATAATTTATTTGCAACAATTAATACAAAAATATAAAAGAAAACAAAATGCAATAAGTAATAACTACTAAAGATGTATTGTACCTCAGTGTTGTGCTGGTCGTTTGACCAGCGCTGGTCTTCTGTTGTGAGAGCTACTTCAAACTAATTTATTGTAACATACAAAAGTAAGTTTCTTGGTGAAAAACTAATCTAAAAAATGGTGCCTCTTGCAATCGGGTATAGTTATAAACACAAAATGTTAGGCTGCACAGTAACATATAACATAGGTCAACTAACCGAGAGAGCATTTTATAAGCCTCCGCTTCTGTGGTTGGTTTCCCAAACATCTCTCCATCCAGCGTCACCATTGTATCAGCACCAATAACTACATCCACGGGTTCCCCAGTTCCTTTCAAACGGTTCTCAACCTCTACCACTTTCTGAAAGGCTGTCTCTTCTACAAACTCAGAGAAGCTATTGAAACTCTTTGGATTCAAGTTTTCTTCAAACAATGATGGGCATAGTCTCGCTTTTAAACCCTAGAATTAAACATAATATAGTTATTCAGAAAATGTAGTGAGTTCAACTCATGATATGAATGATATACCTACACGCATTGAAAATATATTTAATTAACTCTGTTCACTAATTACTGAGTTTTTTTTTAATGTTTAACTTGAGTGAGATGTGAGTAGATACTTCTGTTATAACATACAATGTTTTCAATAAGTTCTTTTCGTCTAGGAGACCCACTCGCCAAAACAATGTTTTTTTGTTTCAAAATATGCATCACTGGTTGTAACATTTTATTTATTTTTGTCTCTTCTGTTCCTTTACTTTATTTCATTCAAACTGAACACTGAATGTGTAATATGTTAAAAATTAGGTTATGTCTTGTAACTTGTCTTTTTGCAAGTCCGAGAGTGCGAGTGCGAGGGAGAGAAGCTCATATGGTTTTGATTTTGACAATGACATAATGACACCCGTACTGGACCGGAACTTCTTTTTATTTTAGGTGTATGGCAACATTGACAACGCCGCAGAAATACCGAGAAGAATGGATTCCTTTTTATAGTATTGTCAAATTTATACTAATGTAAGATTAAAAAATAAATAAGATTGTAAGCTAATTCGAGACTATCAAAAATAGGCCACTAATCAACTAAGCCAGCAATTTAGTCGATTAATCTTTTAAGTTTCAAAGATCTTCCAAAGTTAATCGACTAAATTTATCAGAGAGTAAACAAAAACTTTTTAAAACAGATTTCTTGTCTCTGTCTGCTGCTCATATTGGATCTATGGTCTACTGCACAGTTGTCTCCTCCTGATTAGTGATGCCATGTCATGCAAAAAACGCCATTATAAGCTAAATAAAAAGGCGAAATGATTATAAAAAAACATAATACATAAACTACACTGTAAAAAGTTTATAGGTGGTCATGAAAAAATAACATACATTGACTTAAGAAACTCCTCGTTATGTTTTTCTTTGGAAAAAAATGCAATATTATCAGCGAAACTTTGCCGTATATCTTACTTCTCATGAGCTCATCGTCTTCATATCTTTTACAGCATGTTTATTAACAGATAACCTTGTAAATTTGTATTTTGGATGCAAAATTGTGAATGAAGGTGACTGATGAATTAGCGATAGCGAATAAGCATTCCATGATTTTCGGTACTAGCTCTATAGCATGTCAATTGTCAAGTTTTTAGCTATCTGGCTGGTCAGCATCTAGCAACACTGAGTTTGCCTCTTTGGTTTGAGGTTCAGTTGAATTTCTTTTTAGCATTTTGCGTTGAAAGTACAATCTAAAAAGGTGATGGAACTATAATTTAATTAAAATGAAGTCCGTCGTGACTTACATTCGAAATCTTTTGGGATGGTCCGATGAAACTCCTGTGAACAGACTGAGCTTCAAACGAGACAGGTCTGTATGACATTCGTGTATACAACTCGGGTTATGGCGGCAAAGTCGGCAAAAAATCCGTAATATTGGCCCTTAGACGCCAACGAACGATGTTTTCCATGCCCTTGAAAGTGGCATCTAAATTCTGGAAGTAAGGAACGCTGTCTGCAATGCATATATAGATTGTAAGACTGATCTACATTTTCCCATTGTGTTTCAGGGCAGACGAGGGTTTTTCTTCGGAAGATGAGACGCCGGTGCTCAAGCGGCCTAAACAATTGCTGAAAACTAAGTTTCCGGGTGCTATGGCCACCAACGGTAACTCAAGTAAATGTTGCATTATGTTGTTTGTGGATGTGGGCAATACTTTGTAAAGAATTTGAATTCTAGTATGGTCTCATCGCTGGTTTTTGAAATAAATAAGTTCCTCTCTGCGTTTAGAATTCAAATAGCTTTAATAGTCTACTGTCACTTTAAAGGTGTGCTAAGTATACAGAGTAAATATCATCATCATCGTCAGCCTATTATGTTCCCACAGCTGGGACTCTGGCCTTCTCTCAGAGAAAGTGTATGGGCCGTTCCAAGAGCCACAACATTCAAAGGCATGGAATATCTACCAACCTGCACTGGGCCATGGTAGATTCAACATAGTCCTTATTGTTTAGAATGGATGTTGACATAAAATGCTTATGATCTGTAGTATGTACTGCCAAATGAATATACAAGGTAAAATTAAATACAATTACACATTATCTGACATAAAACATTTTCAGATGGCTGGGAAAAAGAAGAAGAAGAAGAAAGAAATGTCCGCTATGTGCCAATACAGTTAGAAAGTGGATATCAAAGCACATCCACTCCCATCGAGACTGCTAGCAAGCCCGGGGCGAGAGTGCGAACCGTGCCCATCCAATTCGTAAGAATGAAAGACAATGAGTCATCAACACCATCTAGAAAATCAAGAAATAATACTCCAGTCATGCATGCTGTGATAGATGATGATGAGGAGGATGATCAAGCGGTATGTTGTAAGGAACAATTCCTACTAATATTATAAATGCAAAAGGAACTCTGTCTGTCTGTCGGTCTTGCTTTCACGCCTAAACTACTGTACCAATTTAAATTAAATTTGGTACAGACCCACGCGGGTGAAACCACAGCAAACAGCTAGTTTAATATAAAGTAAAATATTAACATGTACATACCTATTCTTCTGGGAATGCAGATGGGAAATTCTACAGTAACGTGTAAATTTTATGTCCTGACAAAATAATGGTTTGTTTTATTTTTTCTATTTTAGGTCAGAATAGTAGCAGCTAAACCAGAAGTCAAAAAGAAATCCAAAGTTTTCATAGACTTGGACGACTATGAAGATGATCCTAACCAAAATGACGATGATGTTGTATTTGTCAAGAAAGTTACAACTCCACCTCCCGTCAAGCCTTACAAATACTTCATTGCTCAAGATAGCCGCGATGTGACAGATTCTGAAGAACCAATATATTATAAGCTTTCACGCAAAATGAGTGATAAAAGCACAATGTCGCCAAGATCCTATAGCAAGTTCATAGCACCACCTGGAATTTCAAAATCATACAAAAAAGCTCCCACACCAGTATCCAGGTGGCTGCAGGGACAGAAAGCTACGAATCTCCCTCGGAATAGGTATCTAAGTCTTAACGGTAACACTAGGTCAACATTTGGAGATGTATTCAATTTAGATGAGAAGAAAAACTACCAGGAGTTGATTAAAAGGGTAGCTGCGTCCATGAAGCCAGCTTCTTATGCAAAACCCTTAGAATTTATTAATTTAGCCGATGAAATGGCATCATTTAGAAACACTCAAAAATCACAAAGGAAAGCGTTAAATGAATTAAATATCATACAGAAAGGACTTGTTGCAGAAAAAGAAAAAGATGCTAGAAAAGAATATGATCCTATTACAGTAGCTTCAATAAATTCGTCAGATTCAGAAGTGGAAGTAGTTCCTTCCGAGGCATCTACCTCTTCATCAGTGAGGATTGACCCAATAAATACACTAAAAGACTCGTATCGAGACAAAGCTGTGACGTCTAGAGACTGGCTTGTAAAGTTAGACACAAAGTATAGAAATAAAAAACATGATACTCAAGAGAAATTGAAGGATGCTAGGCGAGAGTCTGACATTATATCTAAAGTAAATAGTGAACAAAAAATAGCACAGTTAGAGCATAAGTTGAAGTATGAACTTAGTATACCTGAAAGTCTCTTTGAGGAGCCACAACCAACGGTTGAATTACCAGCTCTTTCACCGGAACAGGAGAAGCTTGTGAGTAGGGCGTTAGGGCAAGGACCCTCTGGCCAGTTGCTGGTAGAGAAGTTTAATTTAAGGATACACAGGTGATTATTTTTTATGTCCGTTTGTGTTTTACCTACATATTACTGCACTGCACACCTGATGATGTTGCTTGACAAGTACAGTCAACGACAAAAGTCACTGAACAATCACACTTTTTTTTTACTATCCTCATCATCTTATAAACCAATGTTTGACCTCATCATCACCTAAAATGAGGTGTGTTATGTTGTGGTCAAAATTATTTATTTATATGGTATTAGGCGAGCAGCCGGTAGGCTGATGTGCCTATGTCATGCTGTGTTGTTGTTATACCATGTAAAATGTAAAAAAAAACAATAATAATTACTGATTTGAAACACATTTGGAAAATCGAGAACGATCAGCTACTTTTGTCGCTAACTGTATATAGCAATTAAAATAAATCTACAATCTATGGGTGAACATATTTCTAAACCCTAACCCTATAGTAATATTTTTCACGCTAAACTAAGAGATAGAAGTGTTATTGGTTTTATTGTTTGGTTTGGATTTAGAGTAGATTCTGCTTTACTTGGTCTGCTTTTTCACCCCATCTTCTCTTTACCCCGCAGGAACGTTTCTCCAGTATAAAAAGTAGCCTATGTGTTAATTCAGGGTATAAGCTATCTCCATTCCAAATTTCACTTACCGTTCAGTAGTTTTTGCATGAAAGAGCAACAAAAAATACATACTCACAAACTTTCGCGTTGATAATATTAGAAGGAGGATTTGGGCTTACCTGCTGCCATACATCAAAATCAGATTAGCATTTGTGTTTCATTATTGATTTTACATATCTAGCTCTGTTGCACTTCAGCTTTTGTTTACCCTTCTATTGTTGTTATTGATTAGTAATAGAGCGATGGTGGCCGAACGGTTAGGCGTACGACTTACAAGACGCCGACGCCGAGTTCGAATCCTCTCGGCCCCGCACCTATGACTCAATAAGTTATGTGCGGATTTGCCATCGCTCAAAACGGTGAAGGAAAACATCGTGAGGAAACGGCATGCTCAAGAACTGCAACATGCAAGGGCATGCGACATCTACCAACCCGCAATGGGCAAGCGTGGTAGATTACAGCCCATACTCTCTCTCTGAGAGAAGGCCAGAGTCCCAGCAGTGGGAACGTGAAAGGCTGATAATGATTAGTAATGAATGATTACATTGCACATAATTTCAAATCTAGCTGTGAGAATATGTTGCTGTGTAGTTCTATCAGGGATAGTCATTGAATGAGACCTCGAGAAGGTCTCCTTTGGTAGACAAATAAGATATACAATTCTTGATAATGGGTTATCAATTAACTTGACTACACTTCTTTCCAGACGCGACCTGCAGACCCTGTCGGGGCTGAACTGGCTCAATGACGAGGTCATCAACTTCTACATGAACCTGCTGATGCAGCGGAGTGAGGACCGCAAGGATCTGCCGAAGGTGTATGCAGCTAACACATTCTTCTATCCCAAGCTCATGCAGAGTGGCCAGCCTGGCTTGCGGAGATGGACGAGAAAGGTAAGCTCATTTATTAAATTTTTATAAGCTGAAACCTACTGTGTTAGTTTCTGCATCTTAGTAGTATGATGATTTGCCCTAAAGTGGCTTATATGGCTTCAATGTTAATGTTGTAACAATTATACAACACTAGCTATGCCCCACGGTTCCACTCGCGTTTACTACAGTTAATCATGTTAAAAATTATCCAATGCTCTTCCCCAGAGTCCAAACTTTATCCATACCAAATTTCTTAAAGATTTGTTTAGCAGCTCAGTCTTGAAAAGGTAACAAACAAATAGAGAAAGAGTTATGTTAAGTATGGATGGATAATCCTCATCGTAACTCACTATTTGCAACAATAACAAGTTAAATTATAACCTTTCAACTCAATATTGTCATCATCACACACTAACACTATCCTAATATTATAAACGTGAAAGTTTGTGAGTATGGATGGATGTTTGTTACTCATTCACGCAAACACTACTGAATGGATCTGAATCAAATTCGGAATGGAGATAGCTTATACCCTGGATTAACACATAGGCTACTTTTTATCCCGGAAAAGGTTCCTGCTGGAACTAAACTTATATAACACCTATTAACCTAAATATTAACATAACCAACAGGTGGATATATTCGCGCACGACCTGATGATACTCCCGGTGCACCTGGGCGTGCACTGGTGCCTCAGCATCGTGGACTTCCGCTCGAAGAAGATCGACTACCTCGACAGCATGGGCGGCCGCAACCAGGCCTGCCTCGATGCACTGCTCAAGTACCTGCGAGACGAGCACCAGGACAAGAAGGGGCAACCGTTCGACGATAAGGGCTGGAAGACTGAATGCTTGAAGGTATGTATAAAATATTAGGTCTTTGGTTGTTTCATTATCAGCCATTTCCGTTCCTGTTCCATTATTGTTGAGACACAATCATCTCTCAGAGAGAGTATGGGCTGTAATCTACCACAGTGGCCCAGTGCACCCGCAACATCTACCAACCCTGGTAGATGTTGCACACTCTTGAATATTGTAGCTCTTTGATATGCTGGTTTCCTTCACCATTTTGAGCGATGGCTACTCTGCACATCCTACTATTATTATAAACGGATGGATGGATGTTTGTTACTCTTTCACGCAAAAACAACTGGACGGATCAAAAATAAAAAATGATATTAATGAAACTTTTGTCATCTTTCCAGGACATTCCACAACAAATGAACGGCAGCGACTGCGGCATGTTCGCTTGTACATTCGCCGAGTTTTCTTCTCGCAACGCTCCTTACTCCTTCACCCAGTCACACATGCCGTACCTGCGCCGCAAGGCCGCGCTGGAGATACTCTGCGGCAAGCTGCTGCTGTAACCCGCCCACTGCTGGCTAGAAGCCGCTGGAAGCTGGCAAGTACACCGGCCAACTAATGGTAAGTAGCCGCTGTAAGCCGGCAAGTAATTGTAGACTGGCAAACTGCTTTCATACATTGTGAACTGTACCTCTTTTATGGGTTACATCAACTGTACTTGCTATAGAGTGTCGTAAATAAACTTATATGAAAATTTTAATTACGTTTAGTTACCGCTAGTGGTATACCGTGCTGGTTTTCACACAAATATTTTAAGATACTCTATAGAGTTCAGTTGATGAAAGTTGTAATGGGGATACTGACTGGAACGTAATAAAAAAAAAGTTTGTGTGGTCAAATAATTGTCTATTTTTCTGACTCGTTTTTTTAATAATAAATGTGTATAAATGAGCTATTTGTGAGATATCAAACGGTAGAGACTGAAAGTGTTTGAAATAAACTCGTAGTCACCATAAGTTTGATACGGGCTTAAGGTTTTGTGTAAGTTTATTTAGTACATTTCCAGTTTGTGAACTATGACATTCAGTAACTATATTCTAACAATGAAATTGTACTTATTAATGTGTAGATCAAACATTTGTACATGTAGAAGAGGTCTCCGTCGTTGATGACGGTTCAATGCACAATACGGCCAGTTTCTTTCCATAAGCCACAAAAAAGTCAAATGTATCTATACTAATATTAAAAAGAAAGTTTGTCATAAACATATTAGAGTTACAGCTAATGTCTGAAGCTACTGATCCGATTTTTTCACCATGAGAAAAAGCTACCCCATCCCCGTGTCCATAGGTTACGTTTTACTTGGTGGCACAGCTAGTCTGTTCGCAAGTTGATATTTTTTTCTACCATTCATATAATATGCTAAATTCCCATTGATTTCCTGTAGTAGAAGTGGAGGACTTCTCAATTTAGGTGATAGTCGTTAATTTAATGTAAATAATTAATGAGTGGGTATGTTCTTCCTATGTATTAGATATGAGGATTGTATGGATTAGTTCCACTATCGAATTATCAATGTGCTTTGACAATTCAAGTTGTTTGACTTGCTGCGGCGAATAGGTTTAAATATGTCATAATGTAAACGTAGAAAAGTAATGCCTGGTATTTATTGAAACCTTTACTCGAGACAGGATATAAAATAACCAACACATATTCTTAATAGCATATTCTTTTAGACATAATTTCTAGAAATTAAAGATTTAACATACTATATTTTATCAATATACATGATGATCATTTTTCCAGATTTTTTTTTCTATAATATGAAAAAGCATAAAAAGTAATTATTTGGAACAAATCTCAAGATTACCATTTTCACATAATATACTATTCCAATACAATACATTAATGTTTATATTCAGTCTGTGATGAAAAGACAGATTGTTGTTAGGGTAATTTTTTTATTATTATTTTGTATTTTTGATTAGTGTGCGTTTGTGGTGTACTTATATGAATGTGTGTATGTGTTGAACACATTTTGAGTTGTGTAAATTGAACAAGTCATTGTTTTACGGTTGTCTTATGGTAAGTATAGGCTAGGCTTTCGCTTTATGGTTTGTATATTTGCCTCTCTATTTAAGTTTTCATCTCGCACCACTAATATAAGGTTTCATTAGAAATTCAATTCCATAAAAGAAAGTCTAAAGGTGTTTTGTAGATTATTTTCTGTCTTTTTATCACGGAACATCGTAAATTTAGCTTAAGTTCTTCTGTGTATTATAAAAATAGTAAACGTAATATTGTAAGTTACACTAACTTAATGCCTGTAACAGAGTTGATCCTACCCAAAAAGGGGTCAAGTTATGAAAAAAGTTTTTCTATTCTAAGTGATGGAATAATAAATAAAAGAATATGAAATCGACTTGCATTTTATGTCTCAACAAATACTACGTCGTAAAATAAATCAAATCCAAGTACATATTATAAAATCGCTCAGACATCGCTTCATCTTGAAATCAATCATAAAAGTAGGCTTTAGTAGTTATATCATAAGGTAGAATATACAGCGACGAGAACGAACGCAAGAGCCTGTCCGTGATGCGACGTCAAACATAAAATTTTGCTATAGTAAAATAGTATCTCATTTCAAAGTATGAAGGTTTAAATTTCTATTTGAAGCAGTGTTCTAATCTCCATTGACTCGAATGAGGCGCAACTTCCCTCCATCGAGTAGAGCCACGCCGGACTCGTTCGTACCGCCGCAGTAGTGGAAGGAAGAGAACACGGACACCAGCCGCCCGCGCAGTTGGCACTGGATGAAAAAGTAATAAAATGTTGGATAATTCGGTGTAAATCACCGAATCACAATCAATAGATTGAATTACATACCGCAAATGCATTTGTATGGAAACAAAGCATGCGTTTGTCAGTTATTTTAGGCTGCGTTCTCATCTAGCTCACACTTTCCAATGAGCTAGCTCGTTGCTCCGAGTTTGAACCCAATTATTTAAAGCAACGTTCACAGTTTCACACTTAGCGTACAGTACTTAGTTTGCGGTTAATTTGCTGCAAAAATATGCGGACAAGCATAGTTCTGTCAGCACAGCCTCGAATTAGCTGGCGCAAGAGTCGGCCGGCTGACAGCCGTCTTACTGTCTAGCTGGTTTCTGCTTTGTAATACAAGGAAATTCACGTTTCAAGACCCATCAAATAAGTAGGTAATTTGAAGGATACCATAAATCCGCTCTGATGCATTTCGTGCGCGCGCACCACGTGCGAGAGCTGGTTGGCGAGCAGGAACCGGTCCAGCGCGGTCTGGTCGAACACGTGGCCCGTGCCGCGCTTGGCGTTGGCCGCGAACCCCTCGTTGGCGGCCAGCTCGAGGGCTAGGGTTGCAGTCATTTTGTTTGGTCTAGAACACGTTGAGTCGTCTTTAGAAGTCTCTTTGCTGTAGCTCTCTATATGTCAAACTTAAAACTAGGTACAAAAAAAAACAATTCAACCTCCAAGCTGGCGCAAGACGAAACGATCAGCAGGTGATTTTTTGGACACGATCACATTTTCAATTTTATGTTTATTCCTATACTAATTGATTGAATTGGAGGAAAATTCACTACAACACCGTACACTGGGTCCCTTTATCCCTATTGCTCCTACAGCCTTCAACATTATTTAGCATTGCGTTTAGATAACGTCTAAGCAAGAAGACCTTTTATAGGAAAAACGTTACAAACTTGACAGGATCATTCCACAGAAGTTCCCAAGCGATAGAACTCTGTTCAGCAGGTCTGCTCAGCGGGACAGGTACCTTGTCAATTGCTGATATAAGAGGACACACCCAAGGCGGTGGAATTCCTCCGTGGCAGCAGAACACCTGGAAAATACCTTTAAGTAGATAAAGAGACTAGAGAATCTTTACCCAAAAAGGGACTAGGTTTCTGAGAACTAGCCAGTCTTCCTAATGTCTATGTTTGATATGAAGGGTTTTTATACCTTGTCATCCACTACCGCTGCTAGAGGTAACGCATCGAACACGTTATTGATTGCATTCCATATTTTCACACCATCAGTTTCTCCATATTTGGTTACGCATTCGCTGGAAAATTTAACAAGTAATATATCATGAAGGAAAGTATCGTTTAGGGCAAATTTATCAGCAATATTATATCTTAAAATCAAAAGATTCAAGCTAGGATTGGTCGTAAGGTCTCTAGATTCAACTAAGACCAAGTAGATTTTTATATTTTATTGGTTCTCCTCTAATGCACACAGTTTTAACTCTTCAACCCACTTGTAGAAGGTAAACATCTTCTGTATATCCCTGGTCTCGTGGTTCCCTCTGATCATGAGGACCGCGTGGGGCCGCTGGAGCTTGGCGGCAAGGAGGTACGCCATGAGCTCCGTGCCGTACTGGCCGCGGTCCACGTAGTCGCCGAGGAACAGGATGCGTGTTGGCGCCAGCGCCGTGCCGGATGGCCACAGGGCAGACTCCATCGTGAGCAGGGCTGGGAGGTTCCCGTGAAGATCGCCTGCGGGAGCGATTGGACTTTTAAGGGCAATAAAATATCTGATCTTGGATAACAGTGGTCCCCTAATAGCAAAATAGTGCCATCGGCAACAGTTTCTTTGTGCTGTATCAGTCTCTTAAAGGTCTCGACAATATTTGTTTCATGGAGTTTCAATCCTCTTTCTGCAAAATAGTCTCTAAGAAGACCTTCTAGAACCCAAAACCTATAATTTTAGCTTCTGTTGCCACAACAAGAACAGAGTACCAATAGCGTAAACTGGTGAAGTAAGGCGCAGAAGCCTAGGCTCGGCGGCACATAGTGCTTGGGCAGCCTCCGCGAGCCGCAGCAGCAGTGCCCCCAGCGCCGCCTCCTCCCCGGGGGCGCCCCACGCCCACGCCGGCTTGCCTATTATGTTGGTACTGCCGGTGGATGCGCGCTTCTGCGAATACAGATAGATAAGCAAGTTGAAGATCTATCGAGCTGCATAGAGTTCTCTTGAGTAGGCCGTGAAGGCATAAAAAGCGATTAGTGACAGTCGCGTGTGTGATGTGTCGTTCTCGCTATCTACACAATACATACTGTTACCCTGCAAATAAGTCATCGTCATCATCATTATCAGCCTTATTCCATGCCCACTGCTGGGACTCTGGACTTTTCAGAGAGAGATTAAGAAGTAAAATAAATAAATAAAGGGGGGTTTACACTTCGGATTTTTAAGTACCTACGTAAGAAAGGTGATGACAGAACAAGAGGGAAATATTATATTATGTGAAGTGGAAAAGGTAGATACCGCTTTGTACAATACATGAAAACAATTATATAAGATTACTCACTCCATGCGCTAGTGGTTTATCGATAGGCGTGGCAAAGTAGTGAACAGCTGCCAGCGCTTCGACAGGCGCCGACGCGGGGCCCAACACATCTAGAGATGTCACTCCAGCCGTGAGCAGGCGAGCTGTCGAGGGACTCACGGCATCTTCTGCAAGGCAGTATTTACCTAATTGGTTGGTAAGGGCCGTGTTTAGACAGTTCCTTGTGCGCTCTAGCTCCTGTGGACGAAGATTATGAGCCACTCTCAGTTCCTGCAACTGCATACATGGTATTAGTACATTTTCAGGATTACTTCAAAACCTATTCCTCCGTTGACCTTGTAGCTACCAACAACCTGTTTGAATATACTGAAACAAATTCTCTGATTCCGTGCTGCTCATATTCAGCTAGTTTGGATGAAAAAAAAATGTATCTAATCTATGGCAAGGCCTCACCATTATAGTTGTTGAGCTCCAGCATCTCATTGGGTGGGTGTTTCTTCAGTTTGACAGTGTATCCAGCCACGCTGTAGTCAGGTCTTAGTGGAGGGGGAGTGCGCCTAGGCCCCCCTCCAGATGCGCCACCTGCACGTCCGGTTGTGGCAGCTGGTGATAGAACGAGAAACTAAAATGTTAATTCAATTCAATTCATTTATTTCAGATTGTCATTATCCATACAATTCACATTAAAGTTAGTCCACATAAAAATTAAAATAACACAATTATAAGTAACTAAATTAATGACAGGACAAAAGTCTTCCAGTACGAGTGATAACAAAATTTAATTCCTGAGAGCTATAATCCTCTTACGAGGTCAGCAGCCGTCAGGCCCTAATGACCTGACCACATAATGTGACTTAGGTACCATTACCTGAGAGAAAGTGACCACAATACGATTCTGTCTTCAGGTCGTCGTTCACCGCTGACGTTACAAACGCAACTAGGTACCTATAGTTTAGAGTAACTCCTAGATATATTATAACTCGGGTAATACTAATTGATGTAGATACATTGAGGTTGTGCGACGTGTAGTTTGGACGTTGAAGGGGTTTGGTTGCTCAACTGATTCAGCTCCAGATCTCGTTCCCTGCAACGAATCCACACGAAAGCATTTAGTCAAGAGGAAGAATATAGGATGAAACCACAGGGAACAGCTAGTTAGAAATAAATATACTAATGTACGTAACACGCCAACGCCTAAAGCATTAGTCGGTTGGTGAGAGCTTGCTTGTGAGGAAGCAGTTGACACAGGGAGAGTAATTGTAGCTTCCTACTTCCTATCTTCAATCAGGTAAGTATACTCACTGTAAATCCATGAGGTAACCGATAATGCTCCGCGGCGCTCGCAGCAAGGAGCTGGTCCCTCGGAGATGTAGCTCGTTGACTCCGCGCAGGAACTCTGCTAGAGGCAGCTGGGAGTTAGGCTGCATTCCCAGTTGTCTAGAACAAAGACCCTACATTTAGTCTCCCTTCTGCCTATATATATGCACGGAGAAAGCCTCAGTAAACCTTGACATTTACTTACCTAACTCTCTCTCCCAAGTACCAATAAGTATCCAGTTGTAGGGGCATATGGTCAAATGCTACTTTGTAAGACATAATAAGGTGGTTTGTGAGTAGTGTACTGTGTAGGTAAGATAAAGTACAGGTACCTGAGACAAACATCAGCATCTCTAGCCACACTAAGGGCATCAACCGCAAGTTCTCTCGCAGCCCGAGCGGCGGCGATCAGCTCTTTGAACTCCGTGTACTCCAGCTTCAGATCGCGATTGCAGTCGAAGTACCTGAAACAACATTGGGAAAAAGGTATGAAGTATTTGACTACCACGCCTTTTCCATGAAAGGAAGAATGTAGAACCTGAAAATGTATCGGCAGCGTATCTCTGCTGCAAGACCACTGTGCTGCGTTGCAGGCTCCAGGGCAGCTGTCCATAGCATCCACTCGAGAAAGGAGAGCCCTCCACGACCAGTCACGTCTGCCGCTCTGTAACAATTGTTCGTTTTGAAATGGCAAAAATCTGATGATACAGGGATTGCATACCTACGTCTTAGCGAATAAGTAAATGCAATAAAATACGTCGGTAGATAACTAGGCATAGGTACTGTAGTCTGTATACCTACATGTTTCGAAAACACTCTTTATTATTTCTTGTATTTACTTTGATTCTGTTATTCTTCTTTAAAATATATTTAGGTAAATACATGTATAAAGATTAAAGCCGATTAATTAATTCCCACAAACCTGAACATGCTGGAACACTGAGCCCGCTGCCAGCCGAGGTCTAACATGAACTGCGTGAAGACGTGAGGGCTCATGTACACAGCTGGGTATACCATCACCACAAACTCGCGGAACATCCGAATTTGGTCTGAAATCGAATACGTAAAGTCACTTAATGATTAAGTTCTTAGGTACCTTGATGAAAGATTAGGCCACAACATGTCTGGTGATTTACCCACCATCTTTTAGATATCCAGCGGCTTGAATGAGTTGGAAGTTCGGCGATGTGAGAGCCACCGCCCCGGCAGCCACCTCCCCGCCCAGAACGACGGTATCCTCGCATATTTCTATTAATGTGCCGCTTTCCATCTCCTAAAAAATCAGAACACAACTAGGTATGACGCACCTATGTAAAATGTCTTGTTACCAACTAACATGTAAGTTGAGATCCATAATGTACGCTATCTAGGAAGGATATCGAACTGAAGTAGACCAGAATGCTCAATTCTAGAAACCAAACGATGCCTCAGGGAGCCTGAGGTAGGTACTGACCCGCATGATAATGTCTGATGGAATACTCAGAACGGCTCACGCGACTACCTATCCACATCAAGTATAACTAGGTAACATTTTCAACGCTACTGATTATTATCTACCGGGGCTCCCATATCCTTTGGCTGTTCACCAATGGCCATCATCGCGAAGACCGCCACCTCCGGACTTCGAAGTGTAGAGTGAGCGCGCTGCCGCTCCAGCTCCACGGAGTTTAACCATTGGAGACGATTTCTTATACCCTGGAAGCGAGACAAAGATGAAAAGATCTAAGCAAATTCAACAACATTTTGTTGTTCTGGTAATGAGAGACAATTAATTATTCTACTGCAATTAGTTTGTTTGCTCTTCTGAAGATGTTGTAGCCATATTATAAAGACGCGCGTCGCGTAGTAGTAGGTGCCCATCAGCTTCAATGGTAAAGTAAGTAAAATACCTTGATGGTCTGTTTCTTAATGTCAGCCATGATGGTATTAAAGACGGCGTGGAAGAAGCACTACGGCTGCGGGTAGAAGGCAATTAAGTAGCCTGAAGCTAGAGTTAGATTAGATCAGTTAGATAGGTACCTACTTTTCCTTATCTTAACTATTTACAGGGTAGCATTTGACCACAGGTCACCAGGTGTTAATGACAATGTGGTCGAAGATGGCGCCACCCCACACCTGCAGTGCGATTCTAATTCACTCGGAAACACTTCCGACCACGGATTCGGAAAAGTTTCCGCGAGATTTTTTTAGACGCGATTCTTTAATCTGAATTTGGAAACTGATATTTAACTTGACAAACCAGCTGCTCAATCACAGAAAACTTTCCGCCACCTATTTGCTCTCGGAAAACGTTTCCGTGAAGTGAAAGTAACGTCGAATCCGACACGAAAACTTTCCGAGTGAATTAGAATCGCACTGCTGGACTACTTGGTCAAACACGTACTGCCTTCATCCTGGTCCGTTTTTTAACGTCAGCTTTGACGGCCACCTTGTAGACTGCGTGGTAGATGCACGAGTTCGGATGGCTCGGCACCCAGATCTTGTAGACGCGGAGCGGCGCGCACTGGGCCCCTGCGTCCATGCCGAACAACTGCATGTTAGGTAAAGTAACAGGTAATGAGGACTATAATAGATGCTTAAGCAGATATCTATAACGGTGATGAAAAACATTGTGAGGAAACCGGCATGTCCGCATGTCCCCAACATTCAAGGGCATGCGACATCTACCAACTTGCACTGGGCCAGCATGGTAGACGTGCGTGCGTGCGTGGTACCTACCTCTATTAGTCTCTGTCAGAGAGAAGGCAGTATGCCAGCAGTAGGAACCTGGGAACGTAATAGACTGAAGATGATGAGATATCTATTTAGACATCGTTCATGATTTTATGATATTGTATAGTTAACGACAAAGCTCGCGTGATGAGTTGTGGTCAAAACGCTACCTTGTAAAATGTAAAAACAACCAATCATTACTGATCTAAAACATATTTGGAAACTATAGTATGGTCAGCTATTTTTGTCGCTGACTGTACCTAGCTAGTCTTTGTTTGTGAGCGAGTTACCAATTAATTGGTGATAAGTACCTATAGTCAGTTTGGGCTCAGTGTAGCAGATAGGCGTTTCGTTCTGTAGGTAGGTAGTAGTAGTTAGGTACTTACACTACCTACGGGCTGTTCGTCACCTCACAAAGTACCATGTGGTTCTAATCTAACCCTAGGCCTTTTGAGGAAGAGATGGGTGGAGAACTGGAGACTAAGCGCCACAACCGGTGAGCGTCAGTTCACTGGCTACAACCCAAAACCACCAAGCTATGGGTTTAGGTGCCTGTTCTTGACCACAGTCTCGTAATGTGATGATGATAGATCACGCTATTCACGCTACATCTACGACGAGTTTATTTACCTCAAAATTTATTTTATTTGCAGTAATTTTCCAGCTGTTCTTCTCAACTTTGCTGGAAGGTATCCAGAACTCGCCGCTGGCCTCCTTAGTGAGAAGATAGGATTTCTCAGAGGGACAGTACACGAGCAGGGAGACCACATTGCATATATCTTTGTAGTGCTTGAACATTTCGTTTTATCGTGTTGCAATTTTGTTAGGTTCTAGTTGCTGTCTAGAACAAAACAATCGTGTGATTTTTCTCTTTTATCCATGGGTGGTGCTTCAAAAAGTTCCAAGTTTCGAGGTGGATAGGAAATATTTATCAAACAGTAAGTAGCCAATTGATTTTATCCTATACCTAGGTAGTATACATTCAAAGACCGCCCAATCATAGAAGTAAGTATAATACTTCTATGCGCCCAATTATATTTCTTGTCAAAAGTGCATCATACGTATGACGTACATAGGTACGTGCAGTATTTAGGTACGCAACTCCCTCTATACATAGCATTTAAAAACATAGGTAAACATAAATGCCTACCCTATATATTCTATTAATGTATATTATATTATCTTGTATCTGATAGACACGTTTCTTCATTGTAATTTTTTCATCTTGGTGAAAAACAAATCTAGGCAAATTTTAAAAAGCCGGGTAGTACTACATAATATGTACTTTATTCTGTGATACAACCTTTATGCCCAAAGTTTGTAACGACAACGATGCCGTCAGATGTCACTATTATTAAGTGCAATAAACGAAACATAGCACAAGGCACTAACGTTTTATTCGTTCAATAATATTTAAAAAATAATAATATATACATTAACATTTAAATACCTGCAAATCATATTTTATTCAAATTCGTTAGGTTAGTGTAGTATTGATCAAAGAAGGGCTTACAGTGATATAGAATCTTTTGTGAATAGATGTAGGTTGTGTTGTGACGTAGCGATCACGCCACCTTGGTCATGCCGTTTCCTGCATTCTGATTGGTTAAATCTTGCGGTATCCCCACTCCAAACAAAAATACGACACATTCAACACGTCTAGGGATGTGTCTCGTTTATCGAATCGTTAGTCAAAGTAAGATTAGATTCCGATTCTGGGTTTTAATAATTATGACAATAATTTGTACATAATAAAGCATTAAAATAATAAGAACTATGCAAAGAAATAATAAGTGCAAAATCATTTAACTGGTTAAGCCGCCAGTAATAAAAACATAGGGAAACATTAAATTATACAGGAGCCATTCAAAAGCAAAATCGATTAGATAGAATCGGAAATCGTGTCAAATTAAATTCGTGCAACAACACTAAGAATGTGCGGTTTTGACGAGATCTCGCCAGTGTTTATCTCGCATTTATTTTAAAAAAGTGATTATTTACAAGTGAAATATTGGTCAGAAAGCTTCGTGAAGACTGAAAGTAAGTACCTTTTTATAAAATACTTATCTCTTAACTGTTAACATCTCGTAATACGTGAAGGCCTAACCTATAAGAAAAAAAATAGAATGGGTTTTCTTTTTGTTCAAATTATAAACATTTTCTTTGCAGAGTCTAACTAATGAAATATAAAATAATATTACACTCATAATGTTTTATAAGTTAGGTTAGTAGACAATGTGGTTAATTGTTTATATTAGTTTTTTTGATCACCCGCATGTAGGTACAAAAATGAGTTGCGGTTTGTGTAGCACACAAACGTTGTATTAATTTTTTGCGGGTTGTTTGTGTGTGGTGGTATTTAATTACTCCGAATTATTTGTCTGGAAACACAATTCTCAAACAATTGGAGGTACATAGTCTTACAAATCCATCTGAAAATGGTTTTCAAAGTACCTTCCCATTTGTGTCAAAAAAACAGCTGTAAATTGCGGAGATGTTATTGCTCTTTTTGTGGTTGATATCTTTCCTCTGCTCATGTGTCATGAATTCATGATATGCAGACATGACGACAACAAATACATTGTGTAAATTATGTATAGGTATGATGCCTATTTAATTTTAATTTTTGTTTACTACTTTGGTAGCTTTTGTCCACAAGTGACCTGATGTTAAGTGACAATGTGGTCGAAGGCCACACAATACACCTGGATTGGGGACTGGCTCTCAAGTGAGGCTACTTATGACAGGTTACTTATTTATATTTTTTTTGTTAGATAAACCAAGTGATAATTTGTAAAGTAGGTTCCTATACTACAAAAAATTGTGTATTAAAAAAGTTGAAGTCTTTATCTATTTAGGTACAGAGATAGGCAGGTCATAATGTAGGAAGCTTTGAAAGGAGGTCTCACCCACCACTACAACAAATATAAAATAATCTATGTGTCTGTCTGTGGCACTGTAGCTTGCGAACGGATGAAGCGATTTCAATTTAGTTTTTTTTTCTAATGAAAGGTGAGTTACGGGCGAGTGTTTTTAGCTATGTTTGATGAAAATCGGTCAAAGATGTCAGGGGTTTTTTAAATTTTTGGTGTTATACCTGTCCCCGCACTAGGATTTCTTGGGTGATGGGTGATACCCAAGACTATTAAAAACATTATGTTCTCACCAGCCAGGATTTGCTCCTGGTCGCTAAGCTTAAACCACAAATCTGAGGCCCGGGTTATAGTGACCTCACCCCACAGTTGCCACAGGGTATTTTATACTGATCTGGAAGTAACGGACCATTAAAAAATAGCCAAGGCAATAATTACACAAAAAGAGCTTGCAGATCCTATCATTATTGTACTTTTTTATATTATGTGCTGTTTCTATGAACCTCATCCTCATCATCGTCATCAGCAGCCTGTGTCAGTCCACTGCTGGAAATAGGCCTCTCCCATGCCACTGAGCCCGGTCTTCGGCTCTTCTCATCCAACTACTGCCAGCCACTCGGCGCAAGTCGTCGCTCCACCTTGTCGCAAGCCGTCCTACACTACATTTGCCAAGTCGGGGTCTCCACTCAAGAACACGTCTACCCCCGCGATTGTCGGTTCTGCGGATTATATGACCAGCCCACTGCCACTTCAGCTTGCTTATGAACCTCCTATCCTATTCTTGTAATTTAAAGAAGATTGAAGAAACACCTAAAAGGGGTGGTACCATTTTTTGCGTTCACACTTCAGATGTTCGTAACTGCGATTAGTGCGGCGATCATAGGTGCGTGTTAGTAACACCACAAGGTCGCGTACTTCGCACTTCCCGCTGCCATGCGGCAATTAGTGTCCCCCTCCGAAATCCGACTATACCTAATCACAGGTATTCTAAACAGAAATGTAAAAAAAAAAACGGGTGAGGTAGAACAGGTTTTACAAGTTTTTTGCAATGAATTGAACCAGTTACTGTTGCGCAGTGCAGAGAGGAGTTAAGTACCACATCGCATGTATTTTGCCTGTTTTTAAAAGTGTGTCCCTAAAGGATAAGATTTGGCGCAATATTTTACTGACATTTTACCATTAGACATTGAGTGAATTTCTGAAATTAGCAAGCTGAAGTGGCAGTGGGCTGGTCTGGTCATATAACCCGCAGAACCGATAACCGTTGTGGTAGACGTGTTCTTGAGTGGAGATCGAGACTTAACAAGCGTAGTATAGGACGCTCTGCGACTAGGTGGCGTGACAACTTACGCCGCGCAGTAATTGGCAGTTGGATGAGAGGAGCCGAAGACCAGGCTCAGTGGAGTAATTTGGAAGAGGCCTATGTCCGTCCAGCAATGGACTGACACATGCTTGTGATGAAAACTCTACTCGTTTATTATTGGAAACGGTAGCTTGATAAAGCGTGATTTGCCAACCCTATTTTTATCTTTACTTCAGTTCAGGTTGCGCAGCTATTATATTATGTGAACAGCGGGTTTATCGGTTTAAAACAAACGCCTTATCCGCTGTGTTTACCTAGATGATACTTACCACAAAATGATACCGAGAATGTTTACATTCCAGTTTCACCGTTTTTGCATCCGACAGCTTCCACCACGAGGCTACCTAACTCAATTCAACAATACCCCTTAGCGAAAGAGCTAATTACTTGTTACTCGTACATTTCTGCAATATATATATATGTATATATATACATATACTTTGCCCATTTTGCGTCATGGGCGAAATATAATGAAGTTTGATGGGATTGATGGCAAAACTCCGCAAAATTGCTCGGATGTTCATATCGGCTCTCCTCGTGATGTTATTAACTTAGCAATAGCAATTAATTATAATTGGCTTCAAAGAGAACCTGTTGGATGAGTTAAGGCCCAGATTACAAGATCAAGTTGAAAATTGGATTTGATTACCTACACTGAGAAAAAATTCTGACTTTCCTTCCAAGACAGTTACCTTCCTTATTATACCTTAGTATTCCTTCTGAATCAAAGTTCCTTCCCTTTTGACTCAGAAGGAAAACGGTATTTCGGCACGATTCATGATAAGGCAAGCTTAAAATTTAATTAGCCAAGCAAAATTGATGACTTCATAAAAGTCTTTGTGTGTAAATCTCGTCTGACGATCTAAATTGTAACAAATGGTGCAAAAAATCCCCTCAAATTCATCTACTTACGAGGGTTACAAGGTCGTTTTTGTCCCAAGATGAACTACATGAAATACCACAGTCCATTGACTTATTTATCTATACTAATAGAAGGTAAACTGTGTTGTAAGTACTACATTACAGATAACCTCCAGAACTATTGTTCCACTCTCAGGAAGCTACACTATCCCCGACTGCCATAGGCTATATTTTACTGTGCGAAGCCGGGGCCTCACTAATATTTTAGGTATATTGCAGAATTACTAACATCACAATCAGCCAACCAAGCATAAACTCCCTACATATTATTAGAAATCGCGTTGTTCACTTCACGCTGGTTTTCAGTCTTTGTTTTAGTATTTCTTTGTGTTTAGATTAACTTATCTGCAAGAGTCTAAAGTCGAAATATCTGAGTCACACATCCAGAACAGACTCGTAATAATAGATCGGTCAAAATGCAAAGTGCGTTCTTTGTGACAAGCCCAACTACCGTCAGACCATCAGGCGATCTGTCGGACCACTCGCGCAAGATAAACACCCTTTGACAACTCGTTCGTCATTGCTCCTACTGATTAACTGTCGAGCTATGACTATGAGTCAGGTTTTTTTGTCTTTGTCACTGTCAGCGAAGGACGAGGTCTTTGTCTCACTTACAACCTGATAAGAACTATCTATGGTTGTTGTTTCTCTTAACCTTTGAAGGGCGAAGTCCACCATTACCCTCGTTAGATCTGACGCGGCCTGGCCTGACCTACTTGCGTATGTAAACTTATTCCTCTGACAACCTGCTTGTTTGTGCTGATAAAATATCTGTAACTAGAACTAAAGTACAGGGTTACAATGGCATTCGATTTTTTTCTCATATCTAGGCCAGCGTTGAGCACGATCTTTCCGAGATAATAAAGTAGCGTTGGACAAAGAAATACCTTCGATGGTAGTAGAAGTTTATTAAATTCGAATCCTTTGCTAAACTATAGGTACCTTAAAACTTAATGATTACAAATTAATTAATTAATTTGACGACCCATGTGGCGCAATGGGCGGATAGCCGACTGTGAAGCGTGAGGTCGCGGGTTCGATTCCCGCTACAGGACAAATGATTCTGCATTGAAAAAAAAAGCGCAAGTATTTGTTCTGTGTCTGGGTGTTGTGGATCCCCGATCCTCGTAGTTTCTGATACCCTAGATACAGGGAAACCTAGTTAGGGATCAGAGCTATGTATGTGATTGTGCGGGCATTATCATTATCATTAATAACTCCTCGATTCCAACTAGATAGGGTTCATCAGAAATTACGAAAAGCTGCCTGTATAATAAATAGATGCGCAATCTCAAGTGTCGATGTACTGATCTTTCGATCATTTTCCATGTAGACATTTTGATCGATTTCTTCAGACACACACTCGATGTAATCGATAGCTTCCAGTGGTTGAGTGTCGTGTTATCTGTCAAACAAAAATAGCCGTCTTGGAGCTTGGCGTGATAAGCTGGAGTGTTCTCAAATCTCTCCAGCCCTAAATCACGATCCGATAATAATTCATAACCTTCAAGAGCCGATAACCAATCAAAGTGCCTCCGACAATACTAATATCGTGTTGTGTGAGGGGCAAAACAAATCAGAATTTGTGATATCACAGTCTTATTTGCTTCTGTTTTGAATTGGGAACAATGTTCAAGGTTAATTAAGTCCAAGCTATCTTATTTTGCACAAACAACTTCGTCCTGAATTCTAATTTACAATGCTTGTACCGCCAAGCATGTTGATCGCGCAATAGAACTAAGACTTGATCTGGATAGAGCTAACAAAGTAAACTACAGCTGTCTTTTTAGTAAACCTCACTAATGTTTTCATGAAAACCCTGGAGTATTGTTTACAGGAACATGAGTCCTAAGTTGACATAAGTGTACTGTAAAACCTAGTTCCTCGAAATAAAAGCAAGTTCCTAGAACTTGATTCGGTCAATAACTCTAGAAAGGCTTGTCTGGCTGAAACCCGTTTTTAGTAGGGCTCTACCTCAAGGTTTGCAATACGAAAGTAAAAGTGGATCTTGGAGCGCATGTAATGGTCAATTAGGTTTACCATCCCTTTCACAATTTCAGTTTTCTTCCTACGTGACAGTCTGAATAGATCTATATTGTTTTCTGACCCACTTAATTATAAGCTTTTTGTTGTCTACTTTATTTCTTTCTCCGTCGTTGTCGCCAACCGTCGTTAATTATCAACACTTCCTGGGCTCTTGGGCACATTAGTGGCAAGGCTCATCACTCGGAAATAAATTTTCTTTCCTAAGAATAACTAATGAGCTCTGTCATAGGCCGAATTGTATTTTGTGTGGGTCTGCAGGTTATAGGCAACAGAAGCTGCTAGGCCTTAGTTTCTTCATCATGCAATCTGTCCACTTATACACAGTCATTCACTAGAACTGCAGTGTAGGTTTGTGCAACTGTGTCACCGTCCACGAGCTAAAGTTCAAACTAATAGGGCGATAGTTATTGACGGGTTTACACTTTGCCCGCTCATAAATATTCAAACGGACCATGGCACGGTATCAGCTCGTTGCTTGTTAAAATGTTGATTTCGTTCATAGTTAGGTCTTACTCTAGGTACTAACTGCTGGGTGATAATGTTAGGGCTTGTGTAGATGATGGTAGTTATGTCAATCACCGCAAAGCTTTCTTCGCATTTTTTTCTTATAAAGGGCTGTCTGTGTGTGTGCTTAAGTGTTATTGGTGTGTTGATTGTTGTATATATATATGGCCTTTGCCACTAGTAACACGGTTTTGCGATACGCATCTCTGGTTATTGTCTAGTCCTATTTATTTGGGGTTGACGCAGTATGTATTTTTCTTCCCTTCTCCTCTGTCAGCTATCTTCGCTGCATTCTCCCCCTCTTTCATATCTGCTTTTACACAACCCATACATCTTCTTATCTACCCTTTCTCAGGAAATGGCAATTTGGATTGACCAGAGCTAATTGTCTAAATGATTTCCAATCATTCCGACCGTAGTGGAATGTGGCGTGTTCCGACAACCCACATAACAACGATCAGAGTCGAAGTAATCCTGCGCGTGTGATCACTGCCGGGAGGGCAGACAGGCAGACGTGACAAGTGGCATAGATCTCGGTTGGACTTGGCCCCGGCGGTTATTATCCCACAGCGGGACGCTGCGCAAGCGCCGCTTTCCTGCCACGCCATCCTGAGTGGTGGCCACACGACCGTGACAAGAGAAAGACTGTTTCGACAGTTTTGTCCTCTTTTTCGTTTGTATTGTATCTTGGAACTTTCTGAAAGGAAGTTATAATGACTATTTTGTTACTAGAACCATTTATCTATAGGAAACCTCAACGCAACAGTTGAAATGGAATATTTATGTACAAAAATTGTATGTCCGATATATCTCAATACAAAGCCGCATTAACGTCGTTTTGTCTGCGTGTCATTCACCTGTATTTGTAACACGTTTGAGATAGTAATATCTTTGTTGTTTCTAGTGTTTCTATTGTTATATTCTGCCAGACACCTTATCACGTAATGACAAAATAATTTTTCATTTAATGACGATAATCGTAATTGTTTATAATTTGAGACAGATATAAAGAGAATCGTAGATTGATTGTCTGTCAGCTTGTTGGAAAATCTTTATTTTTATGCATGAAAATTCTGTGTACTACTAGTACCTACGAGCTGTTTATTTTAAATGTAGGTCTTCCAGACATGTTTCTAGGTCAAGGTAGTAGAATACTACAACCCACAACATAATATATAACTACAATACAATTTCCTTGTATGCCAAAATAATCGTTGATGTTATTAGGAAGGAAGATAATGACTTTACAGTGTAAATCACTAGCTGTTCCCCGCCAGTTTACCCATGAGAAAATTCCTACAGGAACCGTGCATTTTCCAGGATAAAAAGTGGCCTATGTCAATCTCTGATCCATCAACTATATAATATATAAAAAAAATTAAGTAGATCCGTTGCTGCGTGAAAGAAGGACAAACCAACAAATACACTTTCTCATAAAAATAATTTTGAGGATTTTTATTTATGGCATATCTACCAAGTCCTTGCTCACCAAATATGATGGCTCCCCGTACGCTTAGGGCAATTCTCAGCACGTTTCGCGCATTATCACGCGTGTAGGAGTTTTTATAAGACTTTACAACAAATAACGTTGTCAGCTATATCCTTCGAGACTTTGAAATCCTTATCGCTTGTGCTCTAGAGAGGATTTTGCAATGCACAGTAAATAAGGACAGAGCAGGATGCAGTAATCGCGTGTCTGTTGCCGGGGCATTATTCTATTCAGTGTTAGACTTTAGACCTCCGTTACTTACTGTCATACATACAGATGTAACCAATTTTTAAAAGGCGCGGTGTGCACCTGTTGTTTTTACAAAAATAGGCGCCACACTCTTAGAAGTGCCTATAGAATCTCCTTGTGTCAGGAACACGCTATCTTCATCACCATCAAAGGAGAAGAAATTGGCATTACCACGGCACTTCCTTCAGTCATAGGTTTATTTGAAGAACATTTTTCCCGTTGTATTAGACTTCAATGATGATACTGTTGCTCGACCGAGCAGAATGGTGTCATTACAGAATCCATCAGTCCATAGTACTCCATAGTCGCATCTCTTCGTTTGCCCCTTATCAGTCGAGCCAAACTCGTGAACCGTGGTCGAGCCAGGCATGATGTGATGCCAAAAGTGTGTGCTCAAAGTTGAATACTCTAGTCAAGTATCTTTGACAGCAATACTTACTGTTGGACGAAATGTAGTACGTCAGTATATTAACAACGCAACAAACGAATCCAATGCGTTCGAAGTCAAGGCATGTGAAATTGCTGAATACTATCATCTTCGATTGATCGCAGAGTTTCTTTGTCACGACACGACTCGCGACCTTCCGTAACACGTTTCGATGTTACGTTCCTCCGTACTCTGAATTTCAGTCTACAGAGCTCATCGAACGGAAGCTATCGCACCGAATGTACCGAACTATTTCGGTTTTACACCTCTGTATGTGATCACTGATATTTCGGATCTTATAAACGTGTTTTTAAAACACTTTTATTAGCTTGACTTGTAACTAACTAACTAACTAACTAACTAACTAACTAACTAACTAACAATGTAATCAAATCTTAGAAGTCAATTTTCACCCACTTCTAATTGTCGTATCGACTTGAAACTTTGTATGTGTATGTAATCTCGGTGACAATGCAATAATTTGGTATCATCGACCTGATCTGATGATGCAATCGGAAGGTGGGTAGGGCATCTCTTCGCTGGCTACTAGTAAACCCCTCGTGTTTGGGCTCATATGAATCGTCTTGATGAGTACAATAGATTGGACTTGGTGACGAGGGTCTGATGATGCAACCGGAAGGTGGGTAGGGCATCTCTGCAGTGGCTACTAGTGAATCCCTCGTGTTTGGGCTCATATGAATCGTCATGGTGAGTCCAATATATTGAACTTGGTGACGAGGGCCTGATGATGCAACCGGAAGGTGGGTAGAGGAACTCTGCAGTGGCTACTAGTAAACCCCTCGTGTTTGGGCTCATATGATTCGTCTTGATGAGTCCAATAGATTGAACTTGGTGACGAGGGTCTGATGATGCAGCCAGAAGGTGGGTAGGAGATCTCTGCAGTGGCTACTAGTAAACCCTTCGAGTTTGGGCTCATATGATTCCTTTTGATGAGTCCGATAGATTGGACTTGGTAACAAAAGACTAAAAAGTACAAAAATAAAAATATATAGTTTAAAAAACTAAAAAAAACACTTTAAAACGCACTCAAAAATATAAAATAATGAAATTGACTTGTATTAGTTACGATATAATGGTTAATTCAAAAAGTGTGGAGCGCTTCTTTTACTAGGTAAATAAAAGTACACACAACCAAAAAGCGCTCCACACTTTTTGAATTAACCATTATATCGTAACTAATACAAGTCAATTTCATTATTTTATATTTTTGAGTGCGTTTTAAAGTGTTTTTTTTAGTTTTTTAAACTATATATTTTTTTATGATTGTTTTTGTGTGATTAAATCTGTTGTCGAACTAATGTTGTTTCGGCACTTGATGTTGACATTTAGAGATACAAGAAGCTTTTAAATAGTGCCTAATTTAACGAAACAAGATTTTAATATCACCTCGTAGCGTGATAATTAAGCACACATAGTGATGACAAACAGAGAATCGAATTAATTCGTGGTTCGCTGTTTGCTCCGTACCGTTTTATTTTGCATGACTGACTGTATGTGCAAATAACCATGTATTTGCTTTACAGTCACGCAAAACAATCAAATAAGTCTATGTATTTACCATCAGAGGAAGATTGGAGGTCACTCATTATACTTATATATGTCATTATCAACTAAACATAGCTTACTAGAAACCAGACTACTGGAAATACGCTCCGAAATGATGTCGGAATACCACACCACGCCTGCATACATTTCCTTAATGGATTCCCTCTTATTGGAACTTTTGAACCTACCCCAACTTCGAGCCCCTACCAAAAACCAGAGCACAACGAACACACTCGTTTTACAATTACTCACTCATACTTCGAATCACTTAGTGTCTTAATAACGCCACGATGTGCACAATGAAGATAAAATAATTATTGACATATGTACTTTGTATAACCGAGACCCCATTGTATACGCTGTACACATTGTTATACTGCCAAGGACGACGCGCCTCTTTTGAATTATTTGACGTGTGCCAATTTCGTGTTCGCTTGTGTCCAGTCAGCAGATTCGCCTAGTGTGCGTGGCGATGGCGCGGCGAGTTCGCAGCCGATGGTAAGGCCCTTCACCGGGTCCACGTCACAACACAGCTCACAGTCATGCGTCTCCGAATTTTGATTCAGTTTCCGAACGCGGCCCGCGCCGTCAACACAACCGCTGACTGCGCGTCTCCTAATATTTTTTTACTCGTTATTTTTACTAACATAGTGGCTGTGATAGTCGAATAGTGATATTTTGCGTAGTCCAGTTCGTAGCTTACGTGGTAAGTTTTGGTTTGTTTTATCTTTGTAATTATTAAACACGTGTATCGGGTATAAAAATACAGTGTTAACTGTTATGAGGAAATAGCTGTCAGATGTTTCCTCATAACAGTTTCTCTTCATCATTATCGCTTTTTTATTTTTATGTGGCTCATCAATTTTACCGACCGATGTGAATGGCATATTTTCGTGGACGCCCGCCGGTGACGTTTCTGATATCGTGTTTACTTCTGTGTTTCTTTTTATACATATATTGTAAACTCGTGACTGTTTGCTAAATTAGTGAAAGGTTACAACCCTACATTGTACGAATACTTGCTTGTTTTCGTTTAGCTTCAATTTCTTGATTTTATGAATTCAATAAACTTTCTTTATTTTGTAATGATTACGATTCGGAATGAAACTGCTGAGCAAACAGATATTAGGTACATATCATAAATTACGTAGTGAAGTTGTTTGGTAGATTTGGTAAAATTCTTTGTGCGAAATCAATTAGCTGCGTCCAAAACTCTTCACGTTTTTACAAGAGTTGAAAATTATTCTTCTCCTAATTATTATTAACATTTATATAAATTAGTTTCTACGTTAAAAAATGTTAAAAAAAAGGTATTTAGGACACCGCCGCCGGCAGACTCAAGCGGGGCCAGGTCCGAGCTACTTTGTTGGTTAGGGCAGCTGATGCCGAGTGATATTTTTCTTTATTATAAGTAAACATTTTTTTAAGATTTAATACAATTTGTTTTTAAGATTTAACACATTTTACATTCAAATTATCCCTACCCATTTCGGGTTCGTATAATTTATTCTTTTCACCTGTACCTTTTTTCATTACCATTATATTGCAAAATAGGTGTATGTCAGTCGCCAATACTAGTGTAGTGTACTCATTATTAACATGAGACGCACGTGTCCCAATGTTATTGAATTCATTGCTAAACTCCGACGCTGTCAATAAACCGCTATGATATGATAATCCGGTGGGAGTAATTTATCACTTAACATTAACGGCACATAATAATCGTAGTATTGCTTTGATGCGAGTGATGTTTTAATATGCTCTTTGATTGCGATTTTGTGACGTTTTCGTTACACCCAGATCGGCATGAGGTATACCCTCAGTCACCAGAGGGGTGAGGCTTCTGAGACCCGCCGTAGTTTAATCGTGACATTTCTTACCACAATATATCGTGAATCGTGACCAGTCCTTTCAAATTATTCAATGCGGGCAAGCATAAGCATGCTAACTGCCTCAGCCTTATTTAGTTGTTGCCCATTCAGTTAGATCATCGCAATTTTTTTGTAGTTGTTTCACGACGCGAGTTGTCGACTCTTGCGGGCGCGTAAACAACTTTGGAACGGTCGAGTGCCTTCCGTGTTCACTCTGATTATTTATCTATGCTTTATCATAACTGTGAAGTGTTTGGAAATACTTGTGTCTATAATGCTATAGTATCCATCTGCGTTTAAGAGTATGTTTATGATCGAAATACTATTTATGGAAGGAGCATCATCCCGCATACAGCACCCGCGCAGGATTCGTTGGGTACCAGGCGATAAGAGATCAAGCAGAGGTAGCGCAGGTCGCGTAATTACGACGAGTGCCGGCTTCACAACACACGCTGTTACAGAAACACAGGGCTCTTGTAATGAGACTTCGCGAGGGTTCGTTGATCTGTACATAGAGTACGTAGAATAATAACACCGAAATTGCACCTTACTTAAACCAGAGGACGCAACTATTGTGTAAGAAACACGTGTAAGCTGATAGGATCATCGCGTGTGGACAATTTGCCACGCCAAATGAATGTAATAGCCTCAATTATTTGGTAGAGGACTACGCATAAACCAGATTTGCAATACGCTTGACGCAATGTGCTATATTGTAGGTGTGTATATCTAATATGATATGGCAGCCATGATTTTGCAAGGAGTGCCCCGTCGCGCAACGTGCAACAAGCATGACCCCATAAACTCGTAAATACATAATTTGATTGGCCTAGATAGAGCGCCGGATTCATTTGTAAATGAAAGCTTATTTCCCAGATGTGCCTCTAAACATTAAATTAGACGTGAACGAAACAAATTCATAACATAAAAATGTTTTTTCGCTAAGACGAATTTATGTATCACACGTTAAAAAGTTCTTCGGCGTCGGCAAAGCATTGGCAACGCCCCGTGTAGCAAAATGTCCATAGGCGACTGTGACCGGCTATCATCAGGCGGGCGGTCCGGGTCATTTGCTTGTTTGCCGTAATAAAAATAAAACAATAATAATCAATGGTACAGGATGCGATGAAGGTGGTTCTCCAAGTCAAGGCCCTAGCACAAACATTTTTAGTCATTACAGAAATGGTTTTGCCCGCGCTAGAATTCGAAATTGGGAAATTAGGCTCAGCTGCCAAGGGCACTACTACGATTCCACAGAAAAATTACTGTGACAGCAATCGCCCTGCCATCGTCATCTGCAATCCTTACGTAAACCAATTACGCTAAAAGTAAAACTATCTCCAGTGCACCATCGTGGAATAACAGAGCGACCTTTGGAGCGGATAGCGCTAATAAGGTTATCAGGCATGTAGATGCCGGCTGGCTGTATGAGCTGTATCTCGTTAGCCCCTGCACCGTCGCCGATAACCCTCGGCTCCTCAGCACCGCTGGTGTCGCCGGGTCCGATACGAGAGGACGCATCAATCGGAATGTCGCCTAGCGGACTCTGATAACTTCCATCTATGTTAGCTAAACATGTTTTTGTTTGTGTTAACTACTGATTTTTATCTTATCGCGTGCCTACTCTGTCTGCGATGGATTGTAATTATATTTATCACATGCTTCATTATCTGCCTTTGACACTCCAACATAGTGTTTTATGTCGATGTTCCGTGGTTCCGAACCTTTCGAGCTATCACTTTGTTTTCAAAACCTTTATCGATGTGTGAATTTGTTATGACAACTGGTTTTAATTAGACTTTGTTTATTTTTTCAATTAAGTGTCAAGACGTCCATGACGTTCATCTGAAGATGATAAGCGCCACGCCTGCTCATAAAAGTTGCAGTTACTAAGCACTGCATTGCAATGTTCTTGTTGTGAAAGGGTTTTATCAGCTCAGGTTTATTATACCTGTATTTCATTTCAATATACTCGTACATTATGTCAATTTTGTAACTATTCAGAGTGACTTTAACATATTCATCGAACGGATTTGTTGTTTCGTTAATAAAAGTGGCGACCTTGACAGTGACAATGGTGACAGTCACGATCGATAATGAATTATTTGGTCACTTTTTCATCAATTCAACAACTAATCGTTAATAATTACTATTGTTGTAGATTGTTAACCCGAAATGCCTCCACTTTGTTTTCAAAACCTTTATCGATGTGTGAATTTGTTATGACAACTGGTTTTAATTAGACTTTGTTTATTTTTTCAATTAAGTGTCAAGACGTCCATGACGTTCATCTGAAGATGATAAGCGCCACGCCTGCTCATAAAAGTTGCAGTTACCAAGCCCTGCATTGCAATGTTCTTGTTGTGAAAGGGTTTTATCATAAACCTGTATTTCATTTCAATATACTCGTACATTATGTCAATTTTGTTACTATTCAGAGTGATTTTAACATATTCATCGAACGGATTTGTTGTTTCGTTAATAAAAGTGGCGACCTTGACAGTGACAATGGTGACAGTCACTATCGATTATGAATTATTTGGTCACTTTTTCATCAATTCAACAACTAATCGTTAATAATTACTTACTACTATTGTTGTAGATTGTTAACCCGAAATGCCTCCAATTTCCATTTCTTGTAATGAAAGGAAAACAAAATGGTGTAGCGAAGTACACACAATTGACGTAATAAATGTACTTGCCAATCTTCACGATTTTGTGTCCTTGGTTCGAACTTTATTTCTCTATTCGCTTGATGATATGATGGTTTTTTGCGCAGAGTTAGTTGTCGTAGGTCATAATACTAGTGTCTTACAAAAAGTTGCAATACGATCGTGAACTTGAATTAATAATAACCCTATAAAAATGTTCGCTCCTCAAATCCTCCTCCCTGAATTACCCGAATATGATCACTGTCTTTAATTGAAACACATTTAATAGTGACGTGTTGTATTTATAATAACGTGACTAACCCTGTGTAGGAAGATGTATTTTTTGGTCCTATGTTGTGAATTCCGAGTTCCGACACCTACATGCAAATTATTCAAAATATGTTTCCAACATGTGCTCAGTATGTAGTTATGTACAATGATGACTCACTGTACAACACAAGTTCGTTGACTTAGACACCGTTCTGGCAATTATTTGATTTAAACAAGACGTTAAATCCAAGACAATAAATACATTTACATTTTATATTCAGCTATATTTTGTTATGTTAATAAGAAACTAATTAAAAGATGTACTTTGTTAACTTACTATTACATCGCAATGACGTGATCACATTATTTGTTTAAGGATCGCAAATCAAACGTTTTGTTTTTCTTTTATTTGGTCAGTGAGGTTAATTTTAATTCAACTCCAACAGCTAATAAATCGAATCGAACAGCGTTACAATTACTTTCAATTCTCAGTTCCGCAAACAAATCCTTTCACTGCGTACGTTCGTTCATTCAATCGCTAACAATATCACATGGTCAGTGTGTCGTGGACTCCACAATAGGTCTGACTGAAGTCCATGTTTTTATTCCGGAGCAATTCAGTGAACTGTCGTCACCGGCCACTCTCGTGATACGCAACAATTGCTCCGCTGGACTTTGGACCATATTATCCAGTTTGTTGTGCTCGGTATAGGCCGCGTTTAGATTGACCACGATATGAGATAAATTAAATTCACAATTTCTGCACCATATACTTACGTTGCGTTTCGTGTAATCTGTTGTTTTTTGTTTGATCTTACCATCAATAACAATATCGCCTGGTACTTTATCTCCTATCAATGAAAGAAGTTTGGCTCTCAAACTCGTGACGTAACACAGGTGAAAACTATCTCTCCAATATATTCATATTCATTTCGTATATCATATCAGTTTTTAAATTCATATGTGTAGCAATGCATCATGTGTATCAGCCTCTATTTGAGTGTCGGATGCCTTAAACGATCACGTGCGGGCTTTATTCCCCTGCGGAACAGCAGCGTGGCGGTCACCTGATTGTATTGTTGCTGCTCCTACATCCGCAACCACCGTCGTCTTACATTGTTCCGCTGAATTCTGCACGGTGAATAATAATACGCCGCCTTCATTAGTTACAGCGGCAATGGCGTAAGTTTTTTATTCATCATTCTCTACTCTACAGTAACGACTTTGCTAATCATTTTTCACTTCACCTTTCTCTAGAACGCGAACGTGGGTGGTAATTCTTTTCGTAGAAAACTCCGTAAAAATGTTATTCTATATTATCTTTCCGATAGAACTTGTAAGGAAATATCAAGAGGTATGCATATGCATCGTTAGCAAAATAGGTTACACCTTCATGCTTTTAATAATCCAAAGATTCTAATAATTTGAAGAGTTCCGGGAATATGTTATTTGAGAATGGTCAAACTGTCAAAACCCGACAGTTTTCACATTGAAGTGCTAATATTCTAAACGTATCTTTTTTTACTGTTGTTTTATGCACAAGTGACGATACAAATAAGGTGGGACCGATGAATAACAACAATGCAAAATTAAAAGTTTCAATTGCAAATTCCTTTGCGGCAAATCAGTTTAATTTTTTTCTCAACTGAAGTGGCACTTATGCTTGCATAGTATTCGGTGGTAGGATAATTGTAATACCAATACCAACTGTAGACTGCTCTTCCAGACGGGCTCTTGAGCAAAGCTCTGTTTTGTTGCTGTTGAACTTTTTAGTCGTATTAAAAGATTCTACGTTTTCTTCGCATGAATAATTCATTTAACGCGTTTAATTGAGCTAATTGTCCGTATTAGGTAACTTGCTGTCTGGAAGAATAGTTGACGTCATCTTCGTAAGAATGTCATTCAGAACAATAACTAAGTCTTCAATGGAAACAGATACATTATATATACCTACATACTAATTATATTAATTATTATTTTGTTACCACTTGAAATGTGATTCTCGGGTTCGGAAATTTCATTACACATGGGGCAAAATTATTTTGATGAAATAATTGACTTTAATAAATGTTGTTATGTCAACCTTTAGACGTGGTTTTGTGGTCGAGGGAATTTTGCAACATCATACTGTAAAATGAGGCAAGTTCGGGTACCTATTTATAATATTGTATGGGTTCTGTATATATTGTGTATCTAAATTTTTATGTCTAAACCTATAAGTATTCTAAAACTCTAACCGAGACGTCCTGGACATTGACGATATCGTACGTTACGTTATTTCTAATTGTCGATTATTCATTTCACTGGTAGCTTTAATGAGTTTATGTTTGAACAGCTATAATCTGCACATCATCTGCCAATTGTGCAATCATAAAAGTAACAGATCATCGTTTGTCTATTCACCTAGACTGAGTAAAACGTGTCAGTTTACGTTTATCTGGCCTAATTTAATTACCTGTGCCAAGATTGAGGTCATTGTATCGAGGGCACCGCCGCACGTTGAACTAGCTTCGCAGTTAATGACAAATTCATTACTAACATCATCAGTAGAATCAGTGGTATTACCTACATTATTTCAGTTGATGGCGCGAGGTCAATGTCATTAATTTATTTAACCATTTCAGTGAGATAGGGCAATTTAGGCATACAAAAATGAAGCTCAACCTGATCCAAAACGAAAAAACTTTTGTTTAGCATACGTTAATTAATTGTAGTTACTTTCTTTGATATAGTAAGAGATGTAAAAATGTTACCTCATAAAATTGAGATCACAATAATTTTATTAGTTTCCGAAGTAGTTACACGAGCTCTTGAAAAGAAAAACCTACCTACTGTCGAGTCTCGGCAAGACCTTTTAAAATTCATGATGTTCCTAAAAGAAAACTTCCCGTATATCATACAATATGCACACAATTTGGCGCAAGTGAGATATTATAACGCCTCATTCAAGTCTCGGAGTAGAGAAAACAACTTACATAATGCCATCGAGAAGTTAGGTACAGAGCTTGTTGCGAAGCGATCAAGTATAACACTTACTAAAGCCGAATGAGTGGAACTTGCATTGCCCCATCATCACCATCAGCCTGTATCAGCCTACTGGTAGACATAGGCGTCACCCAAGTTATGCCATTGAAAGCGGTCTTCGGCTCGTCACATTCAACTACTGAGAGCCACTCGGCGCAAGTCGTCGCTCCACATAGTCCACATACGTTCAAGTTTTCCATGTAGCGGTCTCCACAAAGGACACGAATACCCCAACGGCTGTCGGTTCCATTGCTCCATAAAATTTAATAATATCTCTTATGACTTATGAATGTGACGCCTAGAAACAAAACAGCTAAAACGCAAAACGTCTAGGACACAATGTTCTGTAACGGTTTGTAGTAATGGGATAATGTGTAAGAATATTAGTTGTTACAATGAAACGGACCAGATTGTCGTGCCCAAAGTGCGATGGCACTGCCGTCTGCGTCCGCATAACTCGGTATGAGACCTAGATTCCGGAGGTAGTCATCACGCACGCCATTTACTTGCAATTTTCATGAGTTCTAAAATTAACTCGCGACGGGAGGGGCTCGACGCGGGCGTGGTTTGATGGTTTCCCTAACCTCGTACCGACTGCATCTATGGACTAATGAGGTTCGCCAACAAAAGAAACTATGCTTAGGAGCTTTATTTTATCTGAAGACGCGAAGATCAGATATAATGTGTTTTTATGTTAAGGAGATGAATAATGTGTAATGCTTTCAGTGAAATTACAGGGCATAAAGAGATATATCATCTGATATCCCTGGGTAACGAGCGCTGTTTAGGATTTAGAACTGTTGGAGATCAAAATTCCGAATGGCACTGTAATGTATCTTGCTTGTCTCGTCACTCGGGTTACATAAAAAAAAGATATTCCTTGTCGAAACACTACTCTCCCTGACCTACCGCTGTCCGCTACTGCCAGCACTCGTTTTCCTGTTTGAAAACAACGTTTCGTCAGCCTCCCTTTAGTTTATGCTCAACTTGACTTCCCCTAGAGTTTTCTTTTCTTTGAACTTTTATAACATTGTAGCAGTTTCTCGGAAATATGTTATGAAAGTAGTGTACATAATAGTACATATTTTCTGCAGTGGAAATTGATAGTGTTTGTTGTTTGTTACAGGTCGAAGCACACAGAAATGTTTATAGACGAGAATGAAACGTGAGTATGCAACAACAATAGACATTACATTCTTCAGAATAAACGCACACAGAACATACGACAACAGCAAAACACAGAACAAAAAATTTTTTTATCATTATCATTACATTTTGCTTTACGCATTAGTTATGGGCTCCATATGAAACGCTTTTCTTGCTTTAGTTACTTATGTTCAAAATCATCTTGTGTGCAGCTGTCTATCACCCGAAATTAATAATCGATCCTGATCCGTTATCCAAGGTTTTTGATTGATATGTCATGTCATAATATGTCATTTTAGTAATAATCTGTTAAGTCCTAGTACTAAAATGACATTATGACATGACATATCGATCCCAAACCGCGGATAACGGATCCAGATAGATTATTAATTTCGGACATATGTGTTGAGGTAGGTTATGAGCAAACATATCCAACAGCGCAATAAGAAAATACCTCAATAAAATTAAATTGGAATTGAAGGAAACTGGACTATTTTCCATATTGAAATCTTATTACCGCCGAGCGCTTCCATCAGGTGTCCGGAAATTTCTCCACGGAGCAATATTTTCCTAGTGTAAAATAATATAAAAGTATTAATGTACTTTCAAACAGTATTTTAAGTGTCTAGACTTTACCTTTACGGCGAGTTGAGTATTATTTTTATAAAAGTAACTATCATCGTCAGGTTATAATATAGGAACTCTTCTGGGACTCGGGCCTTCCTTATGAGAGATACTATTCTTATTGATTTCTTCCGTGTCTGGATGTTTGTGTGGGTAGATTACCCACAGCCCACGCAGTCTCTTTACTGTGATCTTACACTTTATATGAAACGTTATCTGGGCCTCTGTGAATTAATAACTGTTTTAATTGTATTTTTTAACCTTCAACCCCCATCGCTAGCACTAATCAAGAGGGCCTTGATGCTCGGACATGGATACGTCTGCTATGTCCGTAATAAAATTCTTCCATATGTCTTTATTAACTCTACTTATGAAATCCTAACTGCCCTTAACCTTTATTTTATTTGTATGAGCTTGTTTTTAGCCTTCAATATCGCACATTTATGTATCTCCTTTGTATTTATACTATCCATTTTCATAGTGACAATTTTCTCAAGAATCTCTAGACATCTTGGCTCGCGGCCAGTTGACGAATTGACGCAGTTTTTTTTTCGCCTGAAGGTTTTTGTGTTATTCTGACTGCAGTTTTTGTTATTATTCGTGGTTTGACCGCAATATCGTCGATGGAAAGCGATGAAACTGTTGACTAATGAGTGAAACTTATACGGCATAAGGAAATTGAAAAAGTCATTTTCAACCATTATCGTTAATGATCCGAATTAATGGAAATGATTGCTGTTCTGCAAAAGCCTGTCTTATTAATTCTAGTACCCATACCATTCTCAAGACTCAAGTAGGAGAGGTACTGCAACAAACACCGAGTCAAGTTTTTGCCCGGCAAGTACTTGTTGACATTTTAGTACAAGTTACCGAAGCGTCAGCTCGCGCCCTCCACGGTCTACTAGTCAACCAAGATGTTGCGCAACCTATCGTCCTCACAAACAGCACTGCAACGGGCCACTGACCATCCAACGAGTTCTACATCTATAATTCCTTAAAATATTTCGAATACATATGTAAAACAAAAATGTATTAGAAAAAATTCTGGTGCCAATAGTGGAATATCAATGCTCTGACATTTCAAGCGGCTGAATGCCAATTACCATCTATAGGATGGCAGATGTAAGTGACAGATGCATTTATTAGATTTTGCTGGATAGCGTTGTACCGCAAGACACCTGATGATAAGTGGCAATGAGTTCGAAGGAGGCGCCGCGCTTTGTCTGGGTTGAGAACTGGCTCTCAATGATTTTTGAATTGACGGCATTTATTGTATGTAGGTATGCCCTTTCCGATGGTAGGAAAATTTAGCAAAGATTAAAATAAATTGTCTGGATTAAATATAGTGGAAAAAGGTAGATTTTTATCTGTCATTTTGTACATACACTATTAGTTCGAATCGTAAATTAACAAGATAATAAGATGATGTCATCAAGGCGGATGTTTTCTTTCAACACAAGGAATGATATTCCGTTATCGAGTAATCTTATCAGCATTAGAAAATTGCAGGAAAACGTGCAAACTTAGTGCATGCAAATATAATACCCAGTGCAACATTAATATATACGAATCTTACGATGCATTGTTACAATGGAAACAACGCAATAAACATAAATGAAAATTAACGGACAAGTTCCTTCCATAATAAAAGTATATTAATGTAATGAACTTCATTCTAGTTCCTCTTGTATTAGATATCGTATGTCAGATTCTGAGATCTTCATCTGCCTACAGGTAAATTTATCAACGGAAAACGGGGAAACAAAAAAGGGATTTTACTTCCACGAATATTGAGGTGATCTAATATAAAAGAGATATTGCGGACAAATAGGAACCAAACAGCTTTTTCATTTAAGAGGGTTATATATTTCGGTTCTTGCTTTCACCAACAGACGGATGCCGTTAAAAAAGGTTTTGCGAAATAATGTCAGTTAGCCAGTATCAAAAGAAGGCCTGTGTCCTATCCGAAGGAACGCTAATGATGGTGAGGTATCAGAAGTTCAAGGACGAAATAATACTTATTTCCAAGAATAAAAAGACCACACCAAAGATTTTTGTCTGAACATAACGTATCAGATAAACTTTTTTCTGGCACTAAGCATTGGTGTGTTCTGGATTGACAAATGGGGCTGGGTATAATGGGTGTAAGTTGCCTGCCCCACTTCAGCAGTACTGTTCGCAGGGGAAGTTTAGTGGGTTCTAGCGCCATATACCCTTTTTCCGTCACCTGCGCGGCCAAAGGGAAATGAGAGGGTGTTTTTGCCGGTAAAGTAACAGGTATATGACGCTCACCATCATCACCAATACTTAAAGGTAAGAGACGCAATGCAGTGCCACGTAGGGCATGTCGCCATTATCGTCTGATAAAGGTGCGTGATCTGATAACTACTGTAATAAGCTGGCCACCTTATCAATCGGTTAGGACTTAGGCCTTAGGCATTTAGTAGTTAGTAGCAAAGATATGACGGCCATATAAAGTTTATCTGTTTAATCCTACTGAACAGTTCGCTGCGATCATTGTCGACGGTAGCTTGTGCAGGCTCATGTTCTAGTGTCAAGTGAAGTGGTTCTATTATGGGACTCTTATATCTAGACAGGTGAGTCAGTTTTGATTTTGAAGGTCCTAGGATTCGATGAGAGATATCCATTAAGTATCCATTAGTCGATAAAGTTTCGGGCTTATTGATTTTTATAAATGGCCCTAACACCGGTTTGCACTCTATTAGATACCAGTTCCTGTTATTTGACATAGGTATCAAAGCTATTGAAGGAGTATCGCATATTTAGCCCTTAATGACGCATGGTCAACTTATTCTAATCAAACTTGTGAAATTGGTTGTAGACAGGATTGCGCGAGATCAGTCGCAAGAACCTTGCGCGAGATCCAGAGGTGGTGTCTATTATTATCGGAGGTCAAGAACTCAAGACTCACTTTGGGTCGTTGCGCCATCTCAGCTAGTTTGTAATGTTTTCTTTCTGTGAGGGTTGTAATAACAATTTATGTTTCCAACTAAAGCTAACATGTATGAGTGATGAACGGTAATTGCCTTTAGTCTTACTTCTTGACTTCCACTTTGGTTTTGTTGATTCGCCCATATACCTTGTGTTCTGCGATTCGCCTCTCCCTGTACATACTGTATACACTTAGCGAACCAACCGCTTTCGCTGAACCCGACTGGTTATTCGACTCGTCCTGTAGACGTTATGCAAGTGCTATTTTCATTACATACAAGTTCATACAACCCAGTAACCAGTAAATGTTTTGTGTTGATAATTTTGTGGCGGACCTAATTACGTAAGCGCGTACATTATTGCTTGCATTTTGGTTATAAATGTAGCATGTAACAAAACCACAATGCACCGAGGTGAATTGAAAGGTAATACATTAAGTTCGACAAAGGATTTTCTATCTATTTATAATGATGAATACTCAATACTCAATTATTACTTATTTATTGCAGCATAATTATATGTTAGTATACACGAGATCTTAATGTTTAAAATTATTGAATATATGGGACCCGAAGAGGGTTTATAAAGCAATGTAGGAGCGGACCGATCCATTCTTATCCATACTTGTCATTTCGCGATGTTGTCATTGAGGATGTTATTAATGCTGTAGTAGCATTTTATCGAAATCAACACTTGTTTTTGAAAAATTTGCTAGTCTCTCAAAAGTCTGGTGATAATAGCAGCTCCAAAAAAGATGTAGGTATGTACCGATTTTGATTGAGTTTTATTATTTACTTGATCGCGAGTGTTCTGTGCTATGGATGTCGGGGGTTTTATTATACTTTAATTTATGTTAACTGTGAAAGATTTTTTTGAATCGGGATCCGTACCCCGTATATCCTCCTGAATCCAAACCCAGAAACATTACCTGTTTTTTTATATTAGTAAACATAGGTATATGTTATTCAACTCTTCCACGATTCCAATTGGTAGGCAATACGTCACGCAGACGTGTTGGGTCGTCCATAAATTCTATTTATGCTTTGAATATGGTGAATACGTCATAGTTGATTACAGTCCACATCTGACAATTATCCTCTGTAAAAATTATAAGCACTTTATTGGTTTAACAAATTAGAAGTTATTATTCCATTTGATTTCCATAAGAGATAGTTTTCAAAAAATCCTTTCTTGGTACACCAACCACACTTTCTATTATATACTACACAAAACAATTTACTATGTTTTAATTCATAGAATAAAAAATATATTTCCAGCTATATTGTTTTGAGTAGTTATTCCAAGTTTTATGTCTATGTCTATCTATCCTAAGTTGTTCTATTTTCTGTCGTTGTGGTGAAACAAGCGTTATCTATCTATGTATCTATCTGTCCATCTATCCATTCAAGTTACATAAAAGACAAATCTTACTCACCTCCCGATGTTCGAGTCAGGTAGTAGATAATCCTGCCCTTACAGGGATCCTTCGCTTCCAGATATTCAATTATTCGGGGATTTGTCTCTGTCATATTGTTTTAGGCTTTTTCCTTTGCTTGCAGAAAAGGTCTGTTGATCTGGTAATAAATCAATGTGAGATATTTACTGTCATGATGTAGAAGTAAGAAAACGTCTAACACAGAGGGTGTTATAATTCTAACGTGTCTATCAGTGGCATCGTACCTCCCAAACTTATGAACCGATTTGATTTAGTTTTTTTATTATTTGAAAGGTGACTTGATCAAGAGTGTTTTTATGTACCACAGGACACAGCTAGCTATTTACATATTTTGTATAATAGGTAACTATCACAATTTAAAAAATACTCGATCAGGCTCGTGAAATCTTTTCCTCAAGGCAATATAAGCGAAGTTTTTCCGCGAACATCGGTCCGTCCTAGAAAAATACGCAGACATTGAACCGGGTGCAAAGTACGGCCGGCAAGGTGTCCGTCTCTCAAGGTCTTCGCACCATTTATCTAGCAGGCGGCTGCTGAACTAATAACTTACGATAAATATATGTCGCAATGCTCACTTTGTACAAATACTGTATGTACACGTGCCTAACAAGGCGTTAATAGCGCGCTGTAAAGGAGTTATAGATTTCAAAGATGTCTACGATAGCTGCACCCCGCGGTTTTTTACAGGAACCTTTTTATGTACGGGATAAAAAAGTAGCCTATTTTTTAATCCAAGGTATAAGGTATTATTTACTTATCATCTACAGAGAAAAGTGGCTGGAGCTAACCTCAGTTTCCTGTTTGATTTTGAAATATTCTTGAAACGCGGTATTACGGTACCTAACCTACCTACTCAACATTTTCCGACCGCACTCACCGTATCATCAAAAGCTATTGTTGTACTTATTATTGTAATCATGGAAAAAGAAATACTGCCTTTATAGCATAACTGAACCGACTCGTAGCTTCGTCCGCGGTAAAGTTGACATTTTTCCGCACCCCATATAACACTCATTTACAGGATGAGTTCTCAAAACTCCTTTCTTTGCGAGCACTTAAAGTACCCAAGGAAAATACACGTCATGCCAAATTACAGCTTCAATCCTGCAGTTTTTGAGATAGATCCAAGATTACACTTTTACACACGATTCCACTACCTTATCTATTTCATAGTAATGCATGATTTGTAAAACTCCTAGATAACAAAGTGAGTAATCGAATGCATTACAACGGATTTTTATATCCTGTTGCTATCAGGAATTAAGGTAATAATTCAGGTCAGAAATGAAGAGTTTATGATTCAATAGCTTTAAATAATATTTTTATCTAATCGCAAGTAATCCTTACAATTAATGAATGGTGGTTCCTAAGCGTGGATCTCACGTGATATGGAGCCTTTTATTATTATAATAAATAGGCCTACGACGTTATTATTATTGCTAATTTTGTTATGTCTTCCGATTTTGTTCAACTTCCGACTTCGCGGAGGTCAGTATGAGACCTCCTTCTGACGACTCCTCCTTCGATGTACTATTTCCGGACATCCCTGTAACAGGACATCGTGTAATTTATTGAGAACGTAGTTTACCTCAGCTGATAAAATAGCTCGCCTTCTGTGGATTTCCTTCAAATTGCTCGCAGACGCGTTCACCTTGCGCCATCGTCGGGTTTCAAGTGAAAATGACGGTAGAATAATTTATTAATTAAATGATTATAAATTTAAAATATAATGAAATCGCTTCATCCATTCGCGAGCTACGGTGCCACAGACAGACAGACCCGTCAAACTTATAACACCCCTCTTTTTGCGTCGGGGGTAAAAAAGGATATTCATCCTTTATTACTGTTATAAACCGATATGCACATATTGCAAACATTTCTTCTAGACAAGTCCTTTCTGCCAATAGCTTGATGAACTTGACTCATTTTAGCAAGTTAGCAGTTAGCAAGTATAATATGACTGAGTTTTATTACAAAAAACATTAAACATGTTGAAGTATGTTGTTGTTTGTTTTGAATATAAAGAAACATGTTCTGTTACACTATACAAATAAGCTACTAGCTGTTCCCTGCGGTTTCACCCGCGTGGGTTACAGTTTATCGCGATAAAAAGTATCCTATGTCCTTTCCCAGGGCTCATACTATCTCTATACCAAATTTCATTTAAATCGGTTCAGAAGTTTAGGCGCGAAAGCGTATATATTCCGTATACTCCAAAATTATTCCCGCACTTCGGTGCCCCCTCACCGCGTTACCTGCTGTAGGTATTCATTATTCTATTTTTATACTAAGTTATTTTTTTTCGGACCGCGCGTTTGAGCCTCGCGGCTGAAGGTCTTCCTGGTCCACGACCGCACTTTACCTATTTAATAGATTCTCCCGGTGCCCCCCTCACCTCACCGCATTTCCCGCTGCGCTGCGGTGCAGCGGGTTTATTTTTCTACTACTACTTACATTTTTAAACTCGTGATATCTTTCGAATGGAATGTCCGAATTGAATAATTCAAAAATTTATATGAAGGAATTGAAGCACTTTTGAATGAGAAGTAATTTATTTTGATAAGGATAATACCAAGATACAAATAAAGAGCCTTTTCTAGCGGCGGCATGAAAATTAAATTTTTAAAATAAAAAACCCACTTATTGTGGCATAACTATAATAGTTAGACATATGCTCTCGAGGACTTTTTTGTAGATCTTAATGGGACCTACAAACCCGTGATACATTATTTCGTTCTATTGTCAATAGTTTTTGCAGCGCACGCAAAAATAGATTTTCGATTTCATACCTTGGGTTAAAAAATAGCAATTTTCTTACGGATCCCTAATTTTTTGGAAATAAAATATAGCCTATAGCCTTCCTCGATAAATGGACTATTTAACACTGAAAGAATTTTTCAAATCGGATCAGTAGTTCCTGAGATTAGCGCGTTCAAACAAACAAACAATCAAACAAACTCTGCAGCTTTATAATATTAGTATAGATAAGTATATTCTTCGGCATCTTTGTTGTAAAGAACTATTTCAAACGAAGCGCGAAGCGGTCTTCATTTCACTTGATTAGTTATATTTAAAACTTTCTATGCAACAAAGGAAAGGAAAGAGTGCATTTCATCTACAGTCGCATTTGAGTATTCTTTGACAAAGGCTTTGTTCTCGTCGCTATAAATAACCTGGTCCTTTGTGTCAAGGTTCACGAGAGATGCACTCTGCTTGAGCAAAAATTGCGAACGCTGTTTCAATAGCGTTTCGCAGTTCGCTCATACGGTTTCGATTGAGTTATATTGAAAAGCACTCGATATATACTGTATACGCATTACGCACCTACGTATAGAAATTTTCATCGACATATCAAACCTAATATATGTATCTGAACAGAGCGGTGGCGGCCGAACAGTGACACGTGCGCCTTACAAAGCTCCAAAGCCGAGTTCGAACCCCATCTCGGCACCGCAATTACGGATTTCCCATCGCTCAAAACAAAGAAGAAAAACCTCAACATTCATGGGCAATAATGGGCATGCAACATCTACCATTCCCTGAAGAAATGTCTTTAGCGACAAGCTCGCCCATTATAACACTTGTAACATTTGTTGTTATTTTCGTTTTGTAATCGCTTTACGGTGTGTGCAATAAATCGTTTATATTATCCATCTATAGATGTATTGAAATACTTATGTTATCAGTTAAGTATCGGATATCGAATCGCTTTGTTTCACTTGTTTGTTTTGTTTCATCGTCCGATTCTGATCTTCCGAGAGACATATAATATGGTCAGCAAGCTCCCACTTCGTCTAGCTAGTGTTCTCAAAGGGCAGTCTAGTATAACATCATTGAAGAAGCACGGCGGTCGCAGCCCGGATGTCCCGGCGCATGCGTGCCCTTCCACCCGGCCGGGTCACGGCCGCCCGCACTGCTATCAACAGATGCATCCGTTCCCGATGCCACTCTCTTTATCTCGAGTCTCGCCGCATAATAATGTCACGAACATTTCATACTAACCCATTTTATCGACGACCAAAGGTCGCACTCAATTAGAGGCTGCGCTGCTCATTTGTTGCTGCAGCAATCCCCTTTTAGCTTCAGAATTTAGCTATCTTTATAAACTTGGGTTGGTATCTTTGGTCCTTCAAAATTGTAGAGTCATTCGATTTCGCTGGATAGTCGAGCCAGTCCCTGAAGTTTGATAGTTTTCGAGAAAAGTTTGTGATTGCACCCGCGTTGTTGGGTTTTCATGATGATCCTGAGCATATTTCATCATCATCACTACCTACTACATCTGAATGTTATGGTTCTTGGACATGCCTTTTTCCTTTCAACGTTTTTCTTCACCGTTTTTGGCGATAGCAATTCCGCACTAGAGCCGAGATAGGATACGTATAGGCGACTTCGGTGACCATCCCGTTTCGTCTTCATTAGCCAAAAATAAAACTAAAAGTAGGTAATAAACGTGCAGCACGAGTACGAACAATGATGATGATGAAGCATATGAAAATGATTCCTGCATGTTTCTTTGTGATGTATCTGAACAAAGAACGCAGTAAATGCATCGAGTTATCTGAAAAGGTTTCAGTGTACGCTAGATTTTAATTTACGACCGCAGCGCACGGCCTCGAATGTCGATGCCAGGTTAACTATCGACATGCGTTATATCAGATCGGATTGTTGGATAAAATAGGTAGGCATGACTTCACCGGCAGAGATTTTTAGATGGTCCAGATCCGTAGGTACAATTATAATAAATCTGAGAGAGCTTAGTCGTATCGTGTAACGGGCATCGCTAGGGTCGTGTTTTGACCTTCATTAGGTTTAATTCAGGTACTGCATATATAACTACAAGCTTGTGCGTATAGTTAATGAAGTATTCTAGTAGCTAGGATATCATTTAGTCTAAATAAATTGAAGAATAGGTTTTGTTTTTGTCGTTTCTCTACTATTTTAGAGACGACAACTTATTCTAATTTAATCACTAAAAAAATAAGGCATATATATATATAGCATATCAGTGTCCTGCGGTGTCACCCGCGTTATAACTCAGAGATAGTGTATACCTAGGTTTCTAACAGATAAATAAATTTATTTATCAAAATTGGATCAGTAGTTCTAGAGATTATTACCGTCAAACGCGCAAACCTTACCTCTTCTTAATAGTGTTAAATACATATTGTAATTGGGGTATTCTAGCTCCATTACCTTCCTAACCGAAATTCATTACAGTATTCCACGTACAGTCAACAACAAAACTCGCTGAACATGAACAGCCTTTCGATTTTCTTTAGCATATTAAACACCAAAATTGTTTGATCTAGTACACATTTCCTTTCCTATCTGTGTGTTACGGCAGCCTAACTTGAGAGGCCAGTTCCCAACACAGGTGTTGTTTGGAGCTTCCTTCGACCACATCGCTAATTAACATCAGGTGACTTGATGTCTAATCTAACGCTACCCTGAAAATAAAAATAAATTGGAAAATCGAGTATGATCTATCTACTTTTGTTCCTTACTGTACCACCTTCCAAAGGGTCGTACAACCAAACGTTATTAAAGCTAGTAGCTACTAATGAAAGCCAATTTAGTTTCCTTTACCTAAATGGAGGGCATTACTAGATCTATATTCTACACTGCTGAGGGAGATACGAGTGGTTTATCCTTACTTTGTAGGCAGGTTATCAAGGCAAATAACTCGGCTTGTGTGCCTTGAGGTACTCCAATTAGCCACGTTCTGGTTACGTGCTTCTGGGTATCCTTGCGAAACATCGAGTTGTCTCGATTATATTTATCTCGATTAAGTATGTTTTTATGCGTTTGACCGCCATCCCGCCCGTTGCTAAGCGATGATGCGGTCGACGGTGTGTCGCGCATACCTAGAAGGTACCTGTCCACTCTTGCCTTGAAGATTCCCAAATTACAGCGATCGGGAAACACATACTCTGGCAAGGAGTTCCACTCCTTAGCGGTACGCATGATGAAAGTGGAAGTAAAACCTTTCGTGCGAACAGGTGGAATATCCACCATATACCGATAGCGTTTCGCCGTTTTTTTGGATGTCCGATGATGTAATGGGAATGAAAGAATTAAATTGGGCATACTCCCCGAAATGATCTGATGTTGAATGACGATGTGGTTGAATTTGGCGATGTATCACGCCTGGATTGGGAACTGGCTCTCAAGTAACAAATTTAATCAATAGCGTTGCTTGGACATATTCTTTAGTAACTAAAAAAATTAAAGGTGATTGACTATTAATTTGGTAGCCGTTGAAAGTTGCCGCAAATATTTACCGAAGGCATAGGATTGAAACTAGCAATAACGCCGAAGGTCGAGTCCGTCATAACTTTTACGAGTTGACTCAGATATCTGTTTACATTCTGGGGAATATTTACGCGAAGATTGCAGTCGTCAAGGCAGCAAATCAGGGGTCAGTCATTTCAATGAATATAATTTATGTTCACTTCAAATCGGAATACTACCGATTGCTATTGATTGGCATCTGAATAATATATGGATCGGTTACCTGGACATACCCTAAGGAGATACTCCTGTTCTTTAGCTTTTGGGTAGATATTTTTGACTTGGACATCATTCAGCTTCGTCTTCATCGTCGCTTATCATCAGGTGATTTGCGGTAAAACTACTGCAAGAACTAAAAATGAAATAGAAATATAAAATCATTTCTTCCTGACAAAAGACAATAATTTTGTGAATGTGACTAGAGTATATAAAATATTCTTCTGTAGTATTTTATTTGCAAACTGCCAGTTGCCACGATTCGAGTTGTTTTGTTTTTACTTGAAAAGCTCGGTTGCGATCTGCTGAAATTATTGCAACATCTAAAAAGTCTTTCCTGTCCAGCAGAACCGAACGTAGTATTCTGAGCATGAATCAGTTTTAATCTTCATCATCAGCCTATTACGTAGTGCTGTGACTCTATAGTTATTTAGATAGTTTAAGTTTAAACATGTGGCCTGTCCTCTTTCCAGACCAGAGTCATGGTGGGTGTCGGTGGTGTTGAAGACCATCCGCGCGGTGGCGCTGGTGTTTGATGTCATCACCTTCCCCGTCCACATCATACTGCAGAGGCCATGGAAAAAGCGCGAGCTCTCAAGACGGATCAAGGTAAGCATCCTCCTTTCTTATATAACCTTTTTGCACAAACTTATGTGATGGAACCCTTCTATCGTCATCAGCCTATTACGTCTCCACTGTTGAGGCACAGGCCTTCCTGCAGATAGAGAGCGGCAGTATAATTTGTAATCTACCGCGCTGTCCCAGTGCAGGTTGGTAGTTGCAACATGTCTTTCAATTTTTCAATTTCTTATATAGAGCATCTTTCTTCTTCTTATCTTTATTGTTGTCAGTAACGTTCATGTTTCTCCCACTATGTCCAAAACTTCTTGATTGGTAGTCTCTTCTGTTCAGCTGATTCTCTCCTTACGTCGCCAATAATATATTATCATAAATGCTTCTGATCTGTTCATGTTCGTTATTGACACGTTTCGCTCTAAACCTTAGAGAACTTCTCCAAACATAAATCTTTAGAAACTTTAGAGACCTAAAAAAACTGACGAGTATGATGGCTTGAGAAATCGTTTATTTTTACAACCCATTGACGTCAGCGATATACGAGTGATGCATTATAAACGCACAGCTTATACGGTAAAGGACACTAAAGCGAGGAAAACGAGCACTTTGAAGTTTGAACTTAACATGGTAGTGGTTTACTTAGTTGCCTCAAGTTTTAACCAAGTCTTGCAAACACGGATAAGTTAGCGAACTTTGCCAATACGGCTGTCATCACAATAGCGGGAGTGTCTTCAAGGCAGACGCAGTTTCGATCACATCATCAAAAACTTTGTGTAAAGGCTCTCTATTAATATAAGGAGTACATTGAGTTAGCAAGCTGCCGGGCAAATTGCTGACTTTTGCTTAGCTGATCAGACAAATGCTCAGACTGTAGTGATGTGCCATATGTTTGAGATTACGAAGAATTCGAAGTTCTCCTTCTATAGTAACCTCAAATTCTGTTGCCGATTAGGTACCACTTGCCCTTAGCCTCTTGAAGACCACAGACCCGACTAAACAAAACAAAAACGACGTGACTGGTTTTTGCGGTCCCTAACAATTAAAAGTCAAATAGCGTAAAAAGGCATATTGCCTCGAACCCTACATTGAGGAGCCCATTTGTGTAGGGTATTGTTATTTTCGGTTGACCTGTTTTAAATTCAATGCTCATTGCTCGAGGGCACCCACGTGGATATTGTGACCATTCCGCCCGACTGTCGGTGAAGTTAGTTTAATTCTACTATACCAGCTGTTCCCCGCAGTTTCACCAGCGTGGACTATATTTTATCGCGATAAAAAGTATGCCATGTCCTTCCTCGGGATATAATCTATCTCGTCGCCAAATGTCATTACGATCCGTTCAGTCGTTAGTCGTGAAAAGGTAACAAACAAACGTACAGAGTTACTTTCATTCGCATTTATAAATATAAGGTAATGTTATTATGGACTACAGTAACCCTAACATCTAAATAAAAAAATGTTACACCAATATTATGTATGGTCATAATCATAAGTCATCTGAATAACATGGTTCACCATTCATCTACTCAAATCAAGTTTAGCAAGTTAATCAACAAAGTTTTCGAGGTAAACTAGATCAGGTTCAAACATATTTACTGATAATGTTTGGAAAATACTATACAGAAATTCTGCGAGTGATTCTGATTTCAACACAGATTCGATACGATGATTGATCGCTTCGTAACGACTACACACTATTGTGTATTTCGACTTATATTCTAACGACTTGGAAATACATCCGCTTCTTCGTCTGATATCTATAAAATGTTTCTATTGACTGATTAACTAAATTATCGACGCAAAGCCAAAACTGTTTCTTCTACATGAAACTTTAAAATAGATTTACTTGCCTGTTCTTTTGGCGGCGCAAGGAGGTTCTCCTTACGCCGCCAAAAGAACGGGCAAGAAACGCCCGGCAGGTAATTATTTCGGTGCTATCACATCGTCAATTTTAATCTAAAAAATAATTGATTGAATTGGAGCAACTTCACTACAATCCCAAGGTTTTTCTAAATAGTCGCTGTTTGTCCCCGTAGGCCCGTATAATCAGCTCGACGGAGAACAGCATCACTGTGGAGTCTGTGTCGGAGCCGGGCGAGCTGCACCTGCGGCTGGTGCGCGAGGGCGTCACCTCCATGGAGAGCATGCTGCGCGCCGCCGCCGCGCGCTGGGGCGCCCGCGCCTGTCTCGGCACGCGCGCCGTGCTGGGCGAGGAGGACGAGCCGCAGCCCAACGGACGCGTCTTCAAGAAGGTACGCGCCCAGCAGTCGTTAGCCAGCTAGATCGAGGCCTCGCTTTGTTGTGTTGTTTGAACACGCTAGTTAAGGAAGGCGCGACGGGCCCTGAGTTCGGATTCATATAAATTCAGAAGGGCCAACGCCCCAACGGCCGCTTTCTAACACGTCTCCCAAGTAACAAAGATCAATTTAAAAAAAAACTATTACCAGCAGCTTTTTTCAGACACAGGCTTTCTTTAAGAGAGAGAGAGAGAGTATGGACTTTGGTCCATACTACATATTGGGGATATTGAACCCCAATCGTCGGTAACCAGACTTGAGAGCAAGGTCCCAATTCAAGTGTAAATCAGTAGCGTAGTGCCTCCTTCGACCACATCCTTACCTATCATAAGGTGTCTTGTGAAAATTGTAACAAGTCCATTGTTCGGTATTGTTACCGAACACCTTACTCAGCAACATCCGCGTGACGCACTTACCTCATGACGGTCAATTACATTGACCGTCAGTGCACCTTTGATCACCGCGTCATTCGGATGCATTCACAACATTCAACATTCATAACATTTTAACATAAACATTCAAATAAAATAGTAATTATAACAATAAATTAGTGAAGTGAAGAAACAATCTTTTAATCTAAACAAATCACTGCAATTCTAAAACCGTACCCCTACATATTGGTCCTTCGAGAGGTCCTCGTGCGTCGCGTAATCCGTTTTTCGTTTTTCGTGTTCGGACGAGGTTGAACAAGCAAACAATAACATTAGTGTGGGTGTATCAGTGAAAGGATTGCAGTGACAACATTAACGAGGAGCAGGAGCAGCAGCAGCAGCAGCAGGCTGAGTAGTATCATATAAGTCTATATACTTTCAACATCTTAACAATCAAACATGGCCGAAAGAGAAGCAGGATCTAGCTTCCAAAGGCAGCAACAGAAAACATCATTAAAATCAAACAACAAGTTAGACGAGTTGCTGCGTCGCCAATACGCTAATTTTAAAGCTTTTGTGCGGACAGCAGCTAACATAAATGTAGAGTTAATAACAGAAAAGTGGGAGTTTGAAGACGCCTTAAAATCCTTAACAGCGAGGTGGTCGGCAATCGACCAGCTTCATTGGGAAATTGAGAGCGAGTTAGAGGAAGAAAACAAAACATACAGCAACATTTTTGACAGACACGAACAGGAGTTTCTTCATTTAAAAAAGGCCATCAACACTAAAATGTGGTCAGTTCAACATAGGGAAAAGTCAACCCCTCAATTATATATCCCATTCTTTAACGGAAATCATCATCAATGGGTATCCTTTAAAGATTTATTTATAGAGGTTATACACAGTAACCCATCTTTATCAAACGGCCAGAAAATGCAACATCTGAAGAGTAGAGTTCGCGGAGAAGCTGAAAAGCTCATTCAACATTTGCAGATAAGTACAGATAATTATCTAGTGTGCTGGGACATTCTGACTCGCCGCTATGATAATAAAAAACTTATCTTTACATCGCACATGAACATTCTTTTAGGCCTACCTAACATACAACAACAAGCGGCACAACAACTTAAAAGAATGCATGACACAACAATAGAATGTATGAACGCCATCAAAAATCTAGGAATTGACATAACATCTTGGGACCCGATGATTGTACACATCTTGAGTCAAAAATTAGACACCGACTCGTACTCTGATTATGTAAGTTCGTTGAAAAATGCGAAAGATCTTCCAATTTTAAACGACTTCCTCCAATTCCTAGAAATAAAATTTACAGCATTAGAAACAGCACGCCGAAGACAAGATAGTGGGACGCCGAGACCTACGATGAGTAATAATTATCCTCATCCATCATCTAGTATAAGAAAACAGCATTATAATAATTCATTCAAAAACAGCAACAATTACAACACCAACGGAAGTGAAAATAGGTCACTTGCGAAATCAATGCACGTGTCAATTATAAAATGCCCCCTCTGCAATAACCAACATGGCATTTATAATTGCAAGAATTTTCTAGTTATGAATGACGAACAAAAAGTAAAAACTGCTAACAACTTGAAACTTTGCACTAATTGTTTATTTAGCCACAATGGCAATCCGTGCACTTCAACACAAACATGTCGAAAATGCCTACAACATCACAACACAATTTTACACGAGGCTTTTATGAAAACAGCGTCATCAACAAATTTACCAAGCAGCGAATATGTTGCGCAACAAACAACAGGTCATTCACCTATAACAGGAACCTCACATGCGTCTCAGGGAGAAAACGCAGAAGTTTTGCTTGCGACAGCGTTGGTGAGGGTGAAAACATCAGATGGGTCATATAACAACATGCGAGCCTTGATTGATCAAGGTTCGCAGATAACATTAATAACAGAAAGAGCAGCGCAGTCGTTAGGTATTAAGAGACAAAGATGCCAAGGAGTTGTTTTTGGAGTCGGAGAGAAGGAGAACAGTTGTAAAGGGAGAATAACAATAGAGTGTGCTTCTATGTACAATGACTACGAGTTCCAATCAGAAGCTCTTATTATGAACGATCTCATTAAGAGTTTACCGAACAAAACATTCGGTAAACCTTCATGGTCACATCTAGAAAACATCCAGCTAGCTGATCCTGAATTTTACAACAGTCGCTCAGTAGACTTATTGCTGGGAGCAGACGTTTACGCAAACATAATTTTAGGAGGAGTCATAAAAGGAGACAGTATACACCAGCCCATCGTCCAACAAACACAATTGGGATGGTTGTTATGTGGTGGTGTAAAAACATACAAGTGCAACGTAGTACTTAACAACATAGAAGAAATACACAAATTTTGGGAAGTAGAGGAGATTACGGAGCAGTCTAATTTGTCAGAAGAAGAGCAACAGTGTGTCCAATTTTATTTAACAACAACAAAACGCAACAAAGATGGTCGCTATCAAGTGCGAATACCACTTAAACATGAAATAACACACAAATTAGGATTGTCAAAACCTATGGCAATTGCGCAACTAAGAAACTTAGAACGCAAGTTTGCGAAACAAGAAGCTTTAGCTCAACAATACAAATCCTTTATGCATGAATATTATACTTTAAATCACATGAAACCAGAAGAAAAACAAAAAAGTAACGCGACACTTGAATGTTATTTACCACATCACAGCGTTCAGCGTGAATCACTAACATGTTCCTTAAGGGTGGTTTTTAATGCCTCGGCCCCCACTACAGGAGCTAAATTAAGTTTAAACGACATTATGCATAAAGGACCCAATCTACAAAAGGACTTACAATCCTTAATCCTACATTGGAGACAATATCCCTACGCCTTCACAGCAGATATTGAGAAAATGTACCGACAAGTTTTAATTGATAACATTGACCAACATCTTCAAAAGATTGTGTGGCGAGAGTCGCCAGAACAAGATATCCAGACGTTCCAGTTAACAACAATAACATACGGCACAAAAGCCGCACCGTTCTTAGCAATGATGACCTTAAAAAAGTTAGCATCGGATGAGCGAAAGAGATACCCGGAAGCTGCTGAAGTCTTGGAAGGATCATTCTACATGGATGATTTGGTACATGGCTGCTATAACATAGAACAAGGAAAACAATTAATTAACGATCTAATCCTATTAATGAAATCAGGCGGATTCAATTTACGGAAATGGTCGTCAAATAATCAGGAACTGCTGGACAACATACAAACAACAGATGATAACAGTGTTTACACTTTTAAAAACGAAGTCACGACAAAAACATTAGGCATGAGTTGGAATTCAAAAGAAGATCAGTTTACATTTCTAAGCAATTTTGACAAACAAACAACAAAACTAACAAAACGAAACTTGCTATCTGAAATTTCCAAATTATTTGATCCTTTGGGATTACTGACACCCCTATCAACAAAATTAAAACTATTATTCCAAAAGCTATGGAAAAACCACCTACAGTGGGACGATGAAGTGTCAGATGACATCCATAAAGAGTGGATTAAAGTAATGGCGGAAATTGATAACATCAATGACTGTGTGATACCTAGATGGATACTATGTCAAGAAAATGACGTCATAGAACTGCACGGCTTTTCTGATGCCTCTATACAGTGTTACGCAGCAACAGTTTACGCACGAGCAAAAAACCAACAAAAACCAGTACTGGTAGCAGCAAAATCGAAGTTGGTGCCAGACCGAAAAACATTAACACTACCACGAATTGAACTCAGTGGAGCTCATTTACTATCTAAACTAATGAACAAAATAAAACAGAATCTAACATGCAAAGTTGAAGTCTATGGATGGTGTGACTCTATGGTGGTATTAGGATGGCTCCAAGGAGATCCAAGCCGCTGGAAGCCATTTGTAGCTAACAGAGTCAGCGCAATAAAACAGATTATGCCCGCCGAAAGCTGGCGTTACGTAAAATCAAGTGATAATGCAGCCGATTGTGCGAGCCGCGGATTAACAGCGGAGCAACTATTAAAACACCCTCTATGGTGGCAAGGACCTTCTTGGTTACAGAGCTTTAGCATAGAGAAGGAACAAGAACAACCACAACCAATTTATAAAACAGAAGAGGAAAAGAAAACAACAAAATTAGTTAACATCGTACAAACAACCAATAATAACATCGTAGACGATTTATTACAAAAACATAGCACGATTCAAAAGGTAACTCGAGTATTAGCATGGATACTGAGGACATTGACACCTATATCACAACGTAAGCATTTACCTAACTACCTAACAGTATATGAATTACGTAAAGCTAAGTCAGCAATAATAAAGCATATACAACGTACAGAATTTAAAACAGAAATCGAACATTTGAAAAAACATAACAAGGTGACAACAAACAGCAAATTGTTAACATTGAACCCCTTCATCTGTGAAGACGGTTTTATGAGAGTAGGAGGTCGTTTAAGACACGCAGTCATGAGTGACGAAATGAAACACCCAAAACTTATTCCAAACAAAAGCCGTTTGGCAGAACTGCTGATAACAGAAGCACACCACTTAACTTTTCATGGTGGACCTCGACTGACCTTAGCTACACTCAGGCAACACTACTGGCTAACCAATGGATACAACACTACAAAAGCACAGTTGAGAAATTGTGTAGTTTGTAGAAAACATGAAGCAAGGAAACAGTACCAGCTAATGGGCGACCTTCCAGCAGCTAGGAGTAACCCAGCCCCTCCATTCTATCATACTGGAGTGGACTATACAGGCTTTGTGGACATCAAAGCTAACAGAGGGAGATGTGCTAGAACATTCAAGGGCTATGTAGCCGTATTCGTATGTATGGTCACGAAAGCAGTTCACTTAGAATTGGTATCCGATCTTACCAGTTCAGCATTTTTAGCGGCACTACGAAGAATGGCAGCTAGACGATCAGCACCAAGGCATTGCTATAGTGATCAGGGGACAAATTTTGTAGGTGCCAACAGAATATTGCAAGAGGAATACAACCAAATGCAAGATATTTTCAAAGACAGTTTTCTAGCAGAAGTTGCAGAAATGAACATTGAGTGGCATTTTAACGCACCATCTTGGCCAAGTGCCGGAGGGTTGTGGGAAAGAGCAGTACGTAGTTTAAAAAATGGTTTAAAAAAAGTGGTTGGTTCACAAAAATTAACATTTGAAGAATACACAACAGTCCTAACACAGCTGGAAGCGTGCCTTAATTCAAGACCGTTGTGTTCTCTAACAGAAAACGTAGATGATTTGAATTATTTAACACCAGCTCATTTCCTAACAGGGAGACCTGGATTAACAATTATAGAAACAAAAGAAGATGCTAGAACAAGGTGGCATTTAACAAATAATATTTTCAAACAAATTTGGCGGAAGTGGAAATTAGAATACCTAACACAATTAACAGCGAGAGAAAAATGGGTGAAACCACAAAGAAACATGAAAGTAGGAGACATGGTAGTAGTGCATGAAGATAACATTCCTGCAGGAAAGTGGCTAATGGGTAGAGTAATAGAGGTGTTTCCAGGAATAGACGGTTTTGTGAGAGTCGTGTCGTTAAAAACAAAAAATGGAATTATTAAAAGACCCATAGTTAAACTTTCACTACTGCCGATTGAAACAGCTGATCAGAACTAAAAACATTACATACAAAACAAAATATAAACAAGGAATGCAAGCAACATGTAAAACAATAAACACCGAACAATGTAACATGATCCTGTCACAGCTGATTCACGAGAGCAGTGAACTAAAATACAATAATAAACTTTTGATGACACAACAACCATCAAGACAGCGACAAAGAAATTGGCTACGTAGTGAAACGAGAAACATCGCGCTGGCAGCTAGCGCGCTGCTCTGCCGGCGGTGGCCAGGCAGCGCGCGCCGCGCTCTCATCACCACGGACATCGAGCTGCAACCCATCCGTAAAGTTAGTGAAGTAAACGTGAGTGCCAGTGCGCGTCCGAACATGGCTAACCGTCAGCCTAGTGCCCGCCATATTTATGGCGTTATAAACAATGGAGTGAACAATTCGCGTTCTCCCCAACATAACAGTGTAAACATTTAGAGACATTTACGTAATCATAGACTTATAAACTAACATTTATGGCATCATCTTGTAAACATCGCACATCCATTTCATTTTACTAACATTACATTTATACATTCATTCCAGCATCCTCATCTTTGGTGCCCCGGAATATGTTCGGTATTGTTACCGAACACCTTACTCAGCAACATCCGCGTGACGCACTTACCTCATGACGGTCAATTACATTGACCGTCAGTGCACCTTTGATCACCGCGTCATTCGGATGCATTCACAACATTCAACATTCATAACATTTTAACATAAACATTCAAATAAAATAGTAATTATAACAATAAATTAGTGAAGTGAAGAAACAATCTTTTAATCTAAACAAATCACTGCAATTCTAAAACCGTACCCCTACATCCATCGTTGTTTACCAATTTTGTCTTTACCCCTCAGTTCAACATGGGCACGTACGGCTGGCGCTCGTACACGGAGGTGGAGCGCGAGGCGGCGCAGTTCGGCGCGGGGCTGCGCGAGCTGGGCTGCCGCCCGCGGGAGAACGTCGTCATGTTCGCAGAGACGCGCGCCGAGTGGATGCTGGCGGCGCACGGCTGCTTCAAGCAGAGCATTCCAGGTACCTACCTACTACCTCATAATGTCCTGTTCAGGTCTGTAGTGCCACCTACTGGGCCATTTGTCCTGCTGCGCTGTTCAAGAGATAACCAATATAAAAATGTATTTCTACTTGCTGTTCCCCGCGGTTTCAACAGCGTGGACTACAGTTTGTCGCGATAAAAAGTATGTCCTTTCCAGGGCTCAGACTGTCTCTATGCCAAATTTCATCAAGATCCTATTCGACGGTTTAGACGTGAAAGGGTCAGACAGAGATGGTTACTTTTGCATGATGTTATACTAGCTGCACCCCGCCGTTCCACCCTCGTGGAGTGTCGTGGACTAACCTTTACCACGATAAAAATCCTACGTTCTTATCCAGGGTTTGACCTACCTCCACACCAAATTAATTGGCTCAGTAGTTTTTGCGTGACAGATTCATCCAACCATCCATTCATCCATCCTCACAAAACCTAACATTTATAAGAAGGTTCAGTAATATGTTTTTTGGCTATAGAAAAAACATCCCAACAGCAATAAAAAGATCACCACCCAACTTTAACTCTTGCCCCACCCAACAGTGGTGACAATCTACGCGACCCTCGGCGATGAAGCCATCGCGCACGGCATCAACGAGACAGAGGTGTCTACCGTGATCACGTCGCACGACCTCCTGCCCAAGTTCAAGAAGATCCTCGCCAAGACCCCCAGGGTGGACACCATCATCTACATGGAGGACCAGCTCAAGGTCACGGAGAAGACAGGCTTCAAGGAGGGCACCAAGATCGTCGCGTACAAGGAAGTCGTAGAGATGGGAACTAACTCTAAGATTGGTGAGTATAGCTTGGATTATTATCATCGAGTATTGTCTATCAGCTTTTCACGTTTTCACTGCTGGGATCCAAGCTAAGGCCGGTATTCCAGAATGACGCTCAAGCAGAAATCTCTGCTTAAGCACAGATTTGACGCTGTCATTTTATACAAACACTAGCTGTTCCCCGCGGTTTCACCCGCGTGGGCTACAGCTTTATGCATGCAAAGTCTCAGCCCGATCGGTTTAAAATCGTCAAAGTTTCATACAAACTTTCATCCCCTATTTTATCCCCTTGAGGGTAGTTCGAATTCGCATATCGGCCCTCCTCTAGGGCGACCTACCTGCAGCAGTGGACGTGTTCCGGCTGATGATGATGACTCAAAACAAACTTGGTTTCCCCCCCACAGAGAGCGTCCCCCCCACCCCGGCGGACACGGCCATCATCATGTACACGTCAGGCTCGACCGGCGTGCCCAAGGGCGTCATCCTGTCACACCGCAACATGCTCGCCACCCTGAAGGCGTTCTCCGACGCGATGCCCATCTACGACGGCGACGTGCTCATGGGCTTCCTGCCGCTAGCGCACGTGTTCGAGCTGCTCGCCGAGAGCCTGTGCCTCTTCGGGGGCGTCCCTATAGGGTACTCGACGCCCCTCACCATGCTCGACTCGTCCAGCAAGATCATGAAGGTGCACAACCAAGAGAAATCTTATTAGTAAAGCTTTTCGTGAAATATAGGACTGTTTATAGATTGTAGCGATGATGGTAGTGACGTCGGCTTGCGTTCCGTAGGACGTGGGTTCGAATCCTACAATGAGGTTGAGCTTTCGGTGAAGGAAAATATAGCTTGGTGGTAGGGTATTTTCTAGTATGTACTCAACTGGCTAGCTCCCCTCATATTAAGAATCTGTCGCCAAGCGCTCATCGATGTGTTCCGGCAGTCTCACTTGAGAGCCAGTTCCCAATACAGGTGTAGCGTGACGCTATCTTTGGCCACATCGTCACTTAACATCAGGTGACTTGTGGTCAAACGCTAGCCTGCAAGTAGTAAAAAAAATTACAAAGCTTGGGATTATATTGAACTTGCTGCAATTCAATCAATTAAGATTAAAATTGTAAATGTGATCGCGTTCAAAAAATTACTTGCCGGGCATTTCTTGTCTGTACTTTTGCCAGCGTAAGGAGGTTGGGACAGGCGTAGCTGGTCCTAATCCTAAGTTTGACGTTTAAAATGATAATATTATGTATCCCAAAAAAATAGAAATAAAGAACTAAACTAACTAACTGAGATGGCGCAACGACCCAAAGTGAGTGTTGGCCTCCGATAAAGAAAGAAGCATCTTCGGTCTGTCCTGCGCCACCTGCTAGTTCTCCACCTTGATGGAGTTTTGTTCTCGCAGGGCACCAAGGGTGACGCGACGACGCTGCGGCCCACGTGCATCACGACGGTGCCGCTGATCATGGACCGCATCAGCAAGGGCATCACGGAGCGCGTGGCGCGCAGCGGCGAGCTCGCCAGCGCCTTCTTCAAGTGGGCCTACAGCTACAAGCAGGCCTGGATGCGCCGCGGGTACGACACGCCGGTGCTCAATACCATTGTAAGTACGAGCTCTTGTGAGTTGGGGACTGTTGTTTGTTGTGTTGTGATATAAAGTGTCGTATGTCTTTCTATAGGGTGCCAATTATGCCCATACCTACCAATTTTATGAGGATTTGTTTAGCTGTTTAGGCGTGAGAAGGGACTGACTAACTGATTGACTAATGCATTAAGAATTTTTGTCAATTTTTCCTCAGCGAGAACTGTGGGCTGGATTGCTAGTTAGTCCATTTTATATTGAGATGACGTAGTATTCATTCAGATTTACCTATTTAGGTATTGACGTCAAGATCGCGGGAAAGTCTGACACGCAGCACGGTCTAATGTTGGACGAGCTGCATGTTCAGTTCATACATGATGGGCGGTAGTTGTCTACCCGCGTGGGGCGACGGTGGCCACCCACCGCACCTTGCACAGTACCGTCTAGTTGTAGATATTTAGCCGCGTGCGCTGCACGACAGCTGACGGCTCTAACACCCTCGCGCGGTTTAGTTCATGATAGACGATAGTTATAGCTGCGCGCGCTGCTAAGTCGTGGCAGGCTCGACACGCAGCACGCTCTAATGTCGGGTGGGCTGCACGTTCAACACATACATGTTGGGGGGCCTCAAACAGGGACGTGTGCCGGCAGGTGTTCAGTCGCGTGCGGCAGCTGCTGGGCGGCATGATCGCTGGCGGCTGTAACACCCTCGCGCAGTTCATTCATGTTAGTCGATAGTTGTAGCCGCGCGCGCTGCAAGGTCTCAGGCGGCTCCGACACGCAGCTCGCAGTAATGTCGGGCGGGCCGCACGTACAGTACATACAATATGTCGCTCCACCTTGCACAGTATCATCTTCTGGTGGAATGTGTGCGGAGCCAGACAATGAGAGCACACATGCTCACTCAGTATGGTTCCAATTTTGTCGAGGTCGGAGTAGTTCAGGGTGTTTTGTCTGCTCCATTGAGTGGAGCCGCCAAGACACTTTACAAAATATTGTACGATTTGTTATGTAGGTAGAAAAATTGAATGGATACAATGGAGCTGTAATAATCGCTGCGCGATTCAATGCTCCTAAAAAAAATTAAGATTAAAAAAAAAAAAACCTTGCACAGTAACGTAATATAGCTGCAGGTGTTAGCCTTGCGCGCTACAAGGTCGCGGGCGGCTTGGACCCGCAGCACGCTCTAACGTCGGGCGGGCTGCACGTACAGTGCATACCCTGACAGTGTCCCGTCCCGCAGGTGTTCAGCCGCGTGCGGGCGCTGCTGGGCGGGCGCGTGCGCTGCATGATCGCGGGCGGCGCGCCGCTGGCGCCGGACACGCACGCGCAGGTGCGCACGTGCGTGTGCTGCGCCGTGGTGGCCGGCTACGGGCTCACGGAGACCACCTCCTGCGCCACCGTCATGCACCCGCGCGACCGCTCCACCGGCCGCGTCGGCGCGCCCACCACCGGCACCAGGGTGCGCCTGCAGGACTGGGAGGAGGGCCACTACCGCGTCACCAACAAGCCCTACCCGCAGGTAACCCTCCCGCGGCACCAACGAGCCCTACCCGCAGGTAACCCTCCCGCGGCACCAACGAGCCCTACCCGCAGGTAACCCTCCCGCGGCACCAACGAGCCCTACCCGCAGGTAACCCTCCCGCGGCACCAACGAGCCCTACCCGCAGGTAACCCTCCCGCGGCACCAACGAGCCCTACCCGCAGGTAACCCTCCCGCGGCACCAACGAGCCCTACCCGCAGGTAACCCTCCCGCGGCACCAACGAGCCCTACCCGCAGGTAACCCTCCCGCGGCACCAACGAGCCCTACCCGCAGGTAACCCTCCCGCGGCACCAACGAGCCCTACCCGCAGGTAACCCTCCCGCGGCACCAACGAGCCCTACCCGCAGGTAACCCTCCCGCGGCACCAACGAGCCCTACCCGCAGGTAACCCTCCCGCGGCACCAACGAGCCCTACCCGCAGGTAACCCTCCCGCGGCACCAACGAGCCCTACCCGCAGGTAACCCTCCCGCGGCACCAACGAGCCCTACCCGCAGGTAACCCCCCCGCGGCACCAACGAGCCCTACCCGCAGGTAACCCTCCCGCGGCACCAACGAGCCCTACCCGCAGGTAACCCTCCCGCGGCACCAACGAGCCCTACCCGCAGGTGAAGGACCCTCCCGCGGCACCAACAAGCGCGACCGCTGCACCGGCCGCGTCCATAGGCAACGGTGACCGCTTCGCATCTGGCGGGACGTCTACCCTTTTGCTACTACTAAAAACAAAAAACTTGCTTCTACAGTGACGAGACGAGCGAGTGGATCGCCTGATGTTAGGATCACGTTTGCCTATTACAGTTCAGTGCCACCCAGAATTTTGGCGACTCGGCAGCGCGTTGCGCTCGTCACCCTGAAATATTCTCTCCGATCTTAATACTCATTAATTTCGCCTTCCATTCAGAACACAATAATGTTTGACTATTTGGATAGGAGCTGAATAAATAGTAAAAATGCCTTCGAGCAACTTCTCTGTGTTCCAGTCTGAAGGTTTGGGTGCAAGTGAAACACCAAGATGGATTGGATCCTCGCTTAGGAACAATCATATGCATTTAAAAAAAGCACTAGTACCTATCAGTTTTTTTCGTGTCTGGATCTTATGAATCGACATAGATCTAGATCCAGGGATATGTGTATTTTGTGGACGTTAGGTATGTATTAATGAAACCTCCCCCCGCCGCAGGGTGAGATCGTGATCGGCGGCGAGTGTGTGGCGGAGGGCTACTACCGCAACCCCGAGAAGACGCGCGAGGAGTTCCTCGACGTGGAGGGGCGGCGCTGGTTCAAGTCGGGGGACATCGGCGAGCTGCACGACGACGGCTGCATCAAGATTATCGGTATGTACTCCTGCATCCAAAAAAACACTTTATGCTTTAACAAATTCAAGGGTATGCGATGTCTACCAACCCGCACTGGGGCAGCGCGGTAGATTACGGTCCATACTCTCTCTGAGAGAAGGTTAGAGTCCCAGCAGTGGGAACGTAAAGGCTGATGATGATGACACCTTAATCCGTAAGGTCACCTTTAACAAACAATAAAATCTCGTGATGAGTGAGTGAATGGTATTTGGTCACATAGGTCTTTTTATTTCTTATGTTCTCTTAATAATTACATCCCGCGGCTATCTCTTCTCCCTGAACGAAATGTGGCTCAGTGGGAAAGTTCTGAGAACGGCCTCTCAAGTGAAACTTCAAAACCCCAATATTCACGGTGCCGGATGTGAGCAAACTGTATCGTACGATTGCAGACCGCAAGAAGGACCTGGTGAAGCTGCAGGCGGGCGAGTACGTGTCGCTGGGCAAGGTGGAGGCGGAGCTGAAGACGTGCCCCATCGTGGAGAACATCTGCGTGTACGGAGACAGCAGCAAGTCCTTCACCGTGGCGCTGCTCGTGCCCAACCCGCACCACCTGCGCGAGCTGGCGCGCCGCCTCGCGCTGCCGGGGGACTTCGCCGCGCTCTGCCGCAGCGCCGCGCTGGAGAAGGCGGTCGTCAAGGAGCTGGCGGACCACGCCAGGAAGTGTAAGGACTAGTTGTCTAGCTTCCCTGACGTGCATTGTAAATGGAAGCGCAAGCATTTGCTTCGATTGTAGGTGTTCATAAAAAAAAAACGTTATAGTTTTGGCGCATGTGTCATTTATGTTGACATTTTTGTATTAACTTCTTTGGTAATATTGTCTGTAATTTTTAGGCCACAATCTCATTTAGAATTTTTATTTTTGCGATTTTTCTCTACCTCGTAGCGTTTGACTACAAATCCCCGGATGTTAAGTGACAATGGTCCTATTATCGTAATCATTGACTCGATTAAATAACTACGCTGTCTGATAGATGAAAAAAAAAAAACAAAAACATAAATGTTCTGACCGCTCTGCTTGTCCCTGCAGGCGGGCTGGAGAAGTTCGAAGTGCCGGCTGCGGTGAAGCTGTGCACGGAGGTGTGGTCCCCGGACATGGGGCTGGTGACGGCCGCCTTCAAGATCAAGCGGAAAGACATCCAGGAGCGGTACAAGGAGGACATCAAGCGGATGTACGCCTCGTGAGCTGTCCCCAGCCGACGGGACCCGAACCGTTTCGCATTTACATTTTTGTTGTACTAGGGGGTGTCCATTCATTATGTGAGTCGATTTTGGGGATTTTTTCGACCCCCTTTGCTCCTTTGGTGAGATTTTACTCGACCAGCCCTTCCCTAATCTCGCGTGAGATTTTTCTGAATGCGTGTTGTTAGTGTAAACAAAAATTGTTTTCATAATTTAACACTTTTCCTCGCATTTTTACGGTTTTTTTGGGGAAAAAGAATTTCGTGTTATTTGCTAAGACCCTTCTCTCCCTCACGTGATATTGGGTGAGAGTCGGCTCGACCCCCATTCCCCCCTAAACGCCTCACGTAATTAATGGATGACCTCACAGATTCCGGTGTGAAATAGTGTGATAGCCCGCGCCGCGCCGGCTCGCGGCTCTCGAGAGCTCTCTGTACATCGAGCACATCACACGTGCGACCGCGCTCGCAACAAATCAATCTGAAGCATCGATCGGTTCTAAGTTCGTAATGATTTTTGATAAATCCTGTACATATTTATTAATTTTCGTCTCTAATTTAATGTAGTTCGTATTACGGAAATGATTACTCGTTTGCATGCGGAGGGATGCTCTTTTTATTATAGATGTATAAAGTGAGTTTGTTTGTTCAAAATTTGTAACGTTAGTCTTGTGTAAAAAAAGAAAAACTTATAGATCTGACTTTTGGACGGTATTCGCGGATGAATGGTTCGTGTGACTGACATTGTAATACTTTCGGAAGTCGTGTAGATGTAGGCCTAGCGTCGTGTGCAGCGGTCGGCCGCTCGGATGCCCGCCGTCTCGTTCGTAGCACCCAAAAGACAACGTGTAACGTGTTTCCTGGAGCGCTGTACGCATACTCGGTAGGATAAGTTATCGTTTAGTACTTAGAGGAATATGGGGTAGAGTTTGCCAACGTTTTAATAATTTCTGCAATAACATAGTTTGTTTAGTTTATTTGTGTAACTTAATGCGAGAGTTCGAGTGATGGGGCCACTGCATAATCTTGTAACCAAATGGTTTGTTTAATTTGTTCTTGTATTAGGTACGGGGTACCGTTGCCACTGCGCCTCGTCTGTCATTCGAAAAGTCACCGTGAAGCGCGGTGGCGGATTTACACGTTTTCCAAGTATAGGCTGTTACATTTTTACCGCCTTTACCTCTACAATTATTATTGTTAGTACCTAGTTTATTTTTGTACTTCAGCAATTTAGTTGAAAATGTATAATAATAGTTTTTAGGTATATATCTGAGCTAATGACAGTGAGTTGAACTTTCGTGAGCCAAGTGACGCTATCATTAGTACCAAGGATTAGGTCGCTTGCCGCCCTAGGTTCGAGCCTACTTATCCTCATGGTAAATCCGCCACTAGTGAAAGGTGATGCCTGTACATCTATTCCAGTTTCATCAACTGCGTCTACAGTCTAGTATCGTAAGATATTTTTTATTAAAACCAGCGCACCTGTCGGTCACTATATTTAGGTTGTTTTTCTAGGTAAAAAATATTTTTATGTTTTTTTACGCAAACAAGCATACGGCGGCGACAATTCGGACTGGAGTTGATAGTACAATTTTCATACAAAAAATTTCGATATCGAGTACTGTTGGTGAAACTGGAAATAAGAGTATACCCACTCTGTTACTTTTCTGTGATAATATTTGTATATTTCTCGGCCGATTACTCAGTAGGCGAGCTCAGTGGCAACGCTACCGAAGCGGATTATAAAATTGTTGATTAGTTTTATTCGTAAATCATGGGCTATATTATACTATAGTGGAGCGTCTCTGGTAACAAGAGCGCAAGGCTAGTCAGAGTTACTTCGAATGTTAATTCCATCATTTATTAAAGCATTTCATATTTCCGGCCGCATTTTGCTGAGCATTTATATCCCGATTGTATCAATTTGAATGTATTCTTCTGTAATTCAATCGATGAAGTGAATGTTTAATGTATAAATTCCATAGATGTATTTAAATATTGGTAAATGTATGTTACTGTATCGAGTAGCAACATATTTTTCGATGTCATAGTTTTGGAACATAGTGTAATTACTGATTGCAGTTGGTAGTCTCTGTAGGTGTTCTTTGCTCAGTTAATGTGACTGTATTTTGTTTTTTTTTTTTGTTTTGAATTCTTAAAATTGCAATTGAAAACCAATTTTGTATTATTTATTCAATAAATGTTAATAAAATCAGTGCGCATTGTTTCATTCATTTTGTACTAGTTGTTCCTGCGGTGTCACACACGTGAAGTATCCTATGTCCTTCCCCAGGGTTCAAACTATCTCAATTATAAATTTGATCAAGGTCGGTTTGGGCGTTACTTTCACATTATCACACTTTTGTGTCACGTGATGTTAAGTGCCGATTTGGTCGAAGATGGCGCCACGCTACTCCTGTACTAGTAACCGACCCCAAGTGAGGCTGTTGGAACACCGACAGGTTCATGAGCTAAGTAGTTGTCGGGCGAGCACTAAAATGCTTTAACATGCAATATTATCTTTCCCGAAAGCTTAGTTCTTGCAGAATTCTCATGTGACCACCAAACCGGTCATTACCACATGGCTATACTTATATTTACTACCACGAATTAGTGTCCTGGTGAGAGCACAAGGACTTTCTGTAAGCACCATGTTTCGCTTGTCACTCGTTTATTGTAGCAACCAACTATTAAGCATACCTACTTCAAGTTTTCGTATAGATCTAGTAATATTACCTACTGATAGTACCTATCATCACGCTAGCTCGAAAACTGAATAGTACCTAACCTAAAGTTGACATTACTGTAGAGAAAATAAAATACGAGGCTGGGTAAAGAAATTTGTTTATTTGTCAATTATGCTAATTAACTACATTTTTACATACATACTAGCAGTTTATAAGTTACACATGAATACAAAATTATCTCCATAATTTCATAAACATACATATTCTTACAAATATTTAACACCTTTATATTATGTACATAACAAAAAGGAGCTAGCGGATCGCGGGAACTGAAAGATAAAGGATACATCTGTATACATAACGTAGCGCTCGGAGGCTCCCCACTAGGCGGTGCTCATCTTGCAGAGATGGCGCAGCTGCATGATCTTGATGTCGTCCGTGCCGAACTTGACGACGCCCTCCTGGTTCTCGATGGAGATGAGGTGGCCCACCGCCTCGCGGTCCTCGCCCGCGATGACCTTGACGCGGTCCCCGGCGGCGGGCACGGCCGGCTCCAGCAGGTCGGCGGGCACCGACACCACGCGCTCCTCGGCCGGCACGTACAGCGCCACGGAGCCCGCCGACACGCCGCGCACCACGCCCGCCTGCCCGCCCGCCGGCGCCTCCGCCCCGCCGCGCACGCGCACCTCCAGCTCGGCGCTCGCCCACTCGCCCTCCGCGGCGGCCGGCGAGCGCGGCGAGTACCCGCCCGGGGACGGCGTGCCCGGGTACCCGCCGCCGTACCCGGCCGGCGACGGCGACGGCCGGTACGGGCTGTACGTGTGGTCCGAGCCGTACATGGTGCCCGGCGTGGCCGGCGTGAACGGGCCCGAGCCGTAGCCGCCGGCCGGCTCGTACCCGGGGCTGGGCTCCGCGTCGTACTCGAAGTCGGGCGCGCGCGCCGGCGTGGCGGAGGCGGAGGGGTCCCAGGCGCCGTGCGCGGGCGTGCGCGCGCCGTCGTGCGAGGGCGTGGCGGACCCGTAGTGCGGCGTGCGGTTGCCCACGTCGTAGATGGGCGTCTGCGAGCCGTGCATCGGCGTCTTGATGCCCGTGTCGCGGTACGTGGGCGTCTGCGCGCCCAGCGTGGGCGTCCGCGCCGGCGTGCGCGAGTAGAAGGACGAGCCGCCGTCGCGCGCCTGCCCGCCCGCGCCCGCGATGTGCCCGCGGTCCACCGAGATGGTCTGGCACGCCGAGTGCAGCTCCACGCGCGCCGTGCTGCCGGTGGCGTCCTTCACGATGCCCACGTTGCCCTTGTAGGGCCCGCCGGTGATCTTGATGGTCTGGCCGATGAGGTCGCGGTCGCGCGCGGCGCCCCCGCCCCGGCCGGCGCCGCGGCCGCGGCCGCGCGGGGAGGCGCCGCCGCGCGCCGGGTGCGGCGACTGGATGCGCGGCGACATGAAGCCGAGCGCCGGGCCGGCGGCGGCGCCGGGCGCGCGCGAGCCGCCCGCCAGCTGCAGGTGGCGCGTCTTGCACACGAACACGCCGCCGTTGTCGAGGTACATGCGCGACTGCAGGAACGCGAAGTTCCGGTACAGGTGCTTGATCTCCCCGTTGCGGCCGGCGTGCGGCCCGTCGATCACCTTCACGATGTCGCGCTTCTGGATCGTGTTGTGCTCCGAGTCGAGCGCCATCGTGAAGCGCGTCTCGCGGCGCTTCTGCAGCGCCTGCGGCTTGCACTCGATCACCTTGCCCTGCATGCCGAGCACGTGGAAGTTCTCCTTCTCGAGGCGCACGATGACGCCGACGGTCTGCGGGTCCAGCTGCACCATGTCTCCCCACTGGAAGTGCCCCAGCGAGTCGACCCCGGTGGCCATGTCGGAGCACAGCTGCAGGTCCCGCGGCAGCACCTCCAGCTCGTGCATGGTGAGGTCGGAGACCAGCACGGCGCGCTGCGGCTCCACGCGCACCACGAGCCCGGTGTCCCCCTCGTAGCGGCCGGCCACCACCTTCACGTGGTCGCCCTGCTTGAAGTACTTGCGCAGCTCGTTGGGCTTAAACATGAGCGGGTCCTTGAGCGCGTCGTGCTTGGGCATGACCGTGATCATGGACTCGTCGATGGCCACGATGCGCGCCTGCAGGTTGGCGAGGTCCCCGGAGCACACCTCCACGTTGTCCCCCATGGAGAAGGAGTGCAGCGCTGCGGGGTCGTCCCGGGAGGGCGCGGCCAGCTCGATGTCGATGCCTTCCGGCTGCTCCTCGAACCGCTCCAGCTCCGTGAGCGAGGGCTTGACGCCCTCCACGAGGATGGCCGACATCGTGAAGTTCTTGTACAGGAAGCCCTTGCGCGAGTACCGGTTGCCTTCGAATATGAGGAAGTCGCCGTCGGAGGTCACCTCGCCGCCGATGGCACGGATGGCTTCGGGGTCGAACGGCTTTGCAGGCGGCCGCCGTTTCTTTTTTCTTTTGGCCGCTTCGTTCTCGCTCTGGACCGTTCTGAGCGCTCCCCTGAGTCTGGTGTAGTCTATTCTAGGTAGCAGCTTCAAGTGAACCTGATTCTGAGCTAAATCTACGTAGTCCACTTGAGCTATGTCATCTTTGTACAGACCTCTTTTTAACCTAACCCACTGCTTCGGTTTCAAACCGGACTGTTCCTTGACCACTCGCAGTACATCTGTCATTTCTTTGATGGGAACCATCTCCTGTTTCCAAACACCCATTCTCAATGTGCCTACGTTGTTAATGAGATTTTTAACATGTGTTTGTTTGTAAGCCTCTATGTAAATGTAGCCCTTGACACCTTCCGGTGCCACTACAGATTTTATTAGGAAAGGTTCTTCTGAGAATTGATACGCTATAAACTTCCTCATGAGAAGGAGTACTGTTGCTTTTTCTTCGCCGATCCTGCATTTGACCATCCATAGATTAGGATCCTTGATGCCAGGTAATAATGTTTGTTGTGTGATTTCATCTGACATCTCTTCGCCACCTTCCCCAAAGTGCCTGAGAGCTGCAGACTCATCTGCATATTTATTTCTAAGATATTCTTCAATCTCTTCCTCTTTCTGTGAGTCCCATAAATTCGTACCTCTCCTGCGGCCCTCAATTTCTCTAGCAGTGGGACCGATCTCATCCACTTCATTGCCCACTATGCCCATCTCTTGGGCACCTTCCTCCCATTCATCATCTTCGTCTACTTCATCATCCACCTGCAAAACAATGCATAATATTGAGGAAATGTTATGGCAAATGTATGAACAGTAGAGATGGTCAATGGCACCACTTTGAAAGTGCAATAAAACACTGGAAGTGTACTTTTTACCACCCAAATTAACCCAAAGAAGAGGTGGTCAAATTTTATTACCATAACCCAACATTTTTTTTTTGAGACACAGATCTTTTTGAGATTCTTTGAGATACAGGCAGTAACAATTTCCGTGTGTCTAAAAACTATACACAAATTAGAGAAATGCATACCTCAGCTTCGTCAATAATAAAACCACCGTAGCGGCTATCCTTCTTTCTTTTCTTTCTCAGTCTTTCTTCTTCCTCATCTTCTTCATACTCTTCAGAGTCCACCAAATCCTCTCCTTCTGGTTCTTGCTCATCCTGTGAAGAATGTTATTATATTCATCAAGAACAATAATATTCAGAGAATTTAGTTTTGTATTTAGATATTGTAGAGTACCTCAACTTCTTCATCGCCGGAGGCTTCTTTAGCTTCATCATCTTTATTGCGGCTGCCATCGGACGCGGCAGAGCGGCTCCTGCCACGAGACAATAACATGTTAGCATAATAAATCAAGTAGCCATCGAAAAACGGTTATCCGTGGACATACCGGGACCTAGATCTTGAACGGGCACGCGAGCGCGATCTTGAACGTGACCGCGAGGGACTTCTTGAAGGGCTGCGGCTGCCGGACCGCGATCGGGAGCCCGAACGGGATCGGGAGCCTGAACGCGACCTCGCGGACCCTTTAGATGCAGCGCTCCGCCGAGAGCGGTTCGAAGCGGCACTTCCAGCCTCGGAACCGCTCCCTGAAAAATTACTGGCTTCCGAGTCGGACATTGGAACAATTTACTGGATTATGTCAGCGATTTTGAGCCATTTAGAAAATATTTTTATCCCAAACAGCAGCACGTAGCAAACGTCCAAACGTCACTGTCTTATTTATTTATTTCCATAGATGTAAAATATCTAAACGATCAGTTCATTGTTGTCTATGCCTTTGTATCAACAAACTGTGAAGTTTCTAATCATTAATCGACTAAAATCAGTCACAGTTTCTGAGGAAGAGCAGCACTAAATGATGCATATTGATATTGTTCTATTTTGTCTTTGACATTTTTCTTTTCTTGTAAGAAAAATAAATTGTCTATTGATTCGTCGTCGTTTTGCCCCACCGAATAGTAAAATTTTTACAAAAAAAATCACTAATTTGTGATTTAGCTGTGTGAAATTTCGTACAAATATAAATCAAATGAATCCGAGGAACTCGTGTTACAAGTTGAAATAAGTAAACAAATATTCGGTAGCGTCAGGGGGCCGATCGTAGCAAAAGCTCAAGTCGATCGCTAGATTTGCTAGCTTTCGATCAAGGGTTTCGCATTTCTCGCTGTAAACAATCGTAGCGGTGCATCGGTGCAGCTGATCGATCGCGCAGCAGGCGCGAGTGCAGTGCAGTGCAGCGTGCGAGTGGGTGGGCGCGATGTGCTAGTGAGCTAGCGAGTGCAGCGGCGGCGGCGAAGGGTGACCCAGGGTTCCCTTGCTGGGGGTGTCATGCTGGAGACGCGGTCGGCGCGCGCCGCAGACTCGGTGTGGGCGAACAAGCCGCTGCCGGCGCCGCACGCCATGGCCAACACCAGGCACGGGAAGAATGCCCAGGTGATCACATCATCTCTCCCCACAGCCACCACCCACAGCTTCGTACTCCCTGCTTTAACAACAAATCTCTACCTAGTTTAGGTAGCCCAGACAACTGACCAAATTGTTAGCTTCATTATGTATGTAGCTGTAGGTTCCAATTAGGATATCCTGTAGTCACTTCCTTTTCACTAACTCTTTAACTAATACCGCCTTGTTGTATACACAGTTAGCACAATAAAATATATTCTTATTCTAACTTACAACAATAGCCAAGTTGATTCACTGCAGAGCAGAATCTACTACAAATATTTCTGTGTCGTTATTTGGAATATCTGAAACAATAGCTTAGGTATGTAGTGAATTGTAGTGTCTGTTGAGATGATGGCTTAGAAATGAAAATGAAAATATCTTTATTTACCAAAATAGTACATACTGCGTTGAACAAGTATTAGAAGATTGAACAATTATTAATAAAACATATACGAATAAACAGCGAGTCCCAAACTAAGCAAATAGCCTGTGTCTTGGGACTCAGAGATGCGATTAGCAATTAGAATATGGTTTTCTTATATTAGCATTTTTAGTTCTACAGCAAAATGAACTTATGAACAGAAGTTTTGGTTGACATGTATACAAAACTAACATAGAAAGTACTAATTTTAATTAAGCTTGAAATAAAATAAAAAGAAGTACATAAATGTTAAAAGATAAAGTTAAATAACTATTGATTTAGTGTGTTTTATAAAAAACTTAATAATAGCACAAAGTAAAGTGAACTGACTGAATATTGTATTGTATTGTAGAAAGGTGACTAATAATTGAAAACCTGCTCTAGGAAAATTTCTCATATAATAATATTTACCTATTACAAATGACTAGGCTAAGATCCTGTTAAAACTCCTTTAGAAATTATATGAGGTTGAATTGCAACTCTAATTATATCAATAAATGCATTGTGCTAAATGAATTATCAAAATAAAGTGGTCACAGAGCAAGTACAGGTATCTTAGCCATATGTTTTGTAGCTTCTGGTTGATAGTACATGGCTTTAACCTCCATGATCCACCCACTACAACTAGTCACTTCTGGTGAATGCATGACCCCCCTCTCCCTCATACTTTTACCTTGAAATCTACAATGGCATGGTTGGAAACAATTATAATAAAAGAAATCATACTGACCATAGTCAGCGTACTTTAGGCTATGACCATACTTGCATTATTTCACCTCTAGTTAAATTGAAAATAATTGCCAGCAATTGTAGGTAATTTACATATTAAATGATAGGTATTTTGGGTCAGTGCTGTAATACAGTGATGAAAAAAACTATTTCTAATTTATGTTCAACATTTTAAGATAATAAAGTAATTTAGTATTTAGTAATAGGCAATCAGCTTGAGGCTGATGTACCTGGCTGTAAAATAGAAATAAACTTAAATATATATACAGAAGTTGTATAATTATGTCTGGTTGGTAACAAATATTAAGTAGCACTTGAATCCATATTCTCCAGGAAAACCTAACTTACTGAGTTATCTACGGTCCTTTGATGTCTTCTTAACCCACACTTGTGGTATATCATAATTCCAGGATGACGTCTGCTATGTGGTAGCAAAGTACGACTACGCAGCCCAGGGCGGCCAGGAGCTGGATCTCCGTAAGAATGAGCGGTACCTATTGCTGGACGATTCAAAACACTGGTGGCGCGTGCAGAACGCTCGCAGCCAGTCTGGTTACGTGCCCAGTAATTATGTCAAAAAGGAGAAACCTTCCTTGTTTGACAGGTGAGCTGACACAACACTTTTTAAAATCTATTAAAAATTTATCAAAAAAAAACTGATATCAAAGGTTTTCACATGGATGCCATTGTCAGAACTGGACCAAATTGAAATGGGACACGGGAAGCTCCAGCTTTCAAAGAAAAAAAGATCCACCAAAATCAGTTCACCCAGTCGAAAGTACTGAGGAAACAAACAAATAAACATATGAGCCCAAACTCGAGGGGTTTAATAGTAGCCACTGCAGAGATCCTCTACCCACCTTCCGGTTGCATCATCAGACCCTCGTCACCAATTTCAATCTATTGGACGCATCAAGACGATTCATATGAGCCCAAACACGAGGGGTTTACTAGTAACCACTGCAGAGATCCCCTACCAACCTTCCGGTTGCATCATCAGACCCTCGTCACCAAGTCCAATCCATTGTACTCATCAAGACGATTCATATGAGCCCAAACACGAGGGGTTTACTAGTAGCCAGCGAAGAGATGCCCTACCCACCTTCCGGCTGCATCATCAGATCAGGTCGATGATACCAAATTATTGCATTGTCACCGAGATTACATACACATACAAAGTTTCAAGTCGATACGACAATTAGAAGTAGGTGAAAATTGACTTCTAAGATTTGATTACATTGTTAGTTAGTTAGTTAGTTACAAGTCAAGCTAATAAAAGTGTTTTAAAAAATACAGTCGAATTGAGATCCTCCTCCTTTTTTGTAGTCAGTTAAATACTAGGAAAGTTAGCATGGTTACGACGTAATTATCTTACTTTGCAGCATTAAAAAGAAGGTGAAGAAAGGCTCCGGATCGAAGACCCTCCCATCGAACAGCTCGCCGGTCCGCGGCGGCGGCGGGGGCCCGGACTCGCCCAGCGCCCGCCGCGGCGGCCCGGCCGAGCCCACGGAAGCCCTGGGCACTGCGGTGGTCAAGTACAACTACCAGGCACAGCAACCTGATGAGCTGTCGCTCACGAAGGGCACAAGGATCTTGATATTGGAGAAGAGCAATGACGGCTGGTGGAGGGGGCAGTACCAAGGCCATACTGGATGGTAAGTCTCAAGAAGTTTGCTTTGACTTATTTTTTTATGTAATACTAGCTATTCCCCGCGATTTCACCTATGTGGGCTACAGTTTATTTATTTATTTATTTGGTAATAGGCGAGCAGCCCGCAGGCTGATGTGCCTATATCATGCTGTGTTGAATTATAGCAATGTCCAAAAGTGCAGAGAGAAGTCAATTCTGTAGCAAGGAAGCATTGTTCGTTCGCAACCACTTGTCCAGTCTGTTTTTAAAGGAATTCACTGAAGGAGCTGACACAACGACTTCTGGCAGTCTATTCCAGTTGTGCACCACTCTAGAAGCCAAGAAGTGGTGCGCAGTGTTTGATTTAGATGGTGTGCGTACTATCTGCATATTATTTCCTCTTGAAGATTTCATGCTCTCCTTGCATATGTACAGGTTGTGGATGTCTGGTAGGTTAACCATGATAAAAAGTAGTCTATGTCCGTTCTCAGGCTCTAGAGTACTCTAGACTATCTTTGTACCAAATTTCATTTAAATTAGTATAGTACGTACAATTTATCTTGGCAGCTCTGAAGTTCGCGCTGATTCCTGCGCAGTAGCATATTTTAGGAACCAAATGGTGACAAGAGGCGGGGTGCGCGGGGCGGTGGTATAGGCTAGAGACGCGCCTTACGTAAAACCAATTAATCCTATAGACGATCAAGTAATGTAATCGATTAGTTACATTTCGAGTTCATCCATTTTAATGTATAGAAGATATTTAACTAAGTAAATTTACTATGAAATGAATTTTATCGTTAATAATTGAGCTTAAGTCTTTAATTATAAAAGAAATGTGAACATAATATATTGTTTTTTCTGTTAAAAAGTCATTTACTTAAATTTTAGATATCTAATAAAGATTTCTAGAGTAACGACTGTTTGAGAACATTTATTATAAAATCGAATGAAAATGTCTTTTTCTTACTTAATTTCAATCGATTCGGATAATAATCGATTAAACAACACCCACACGCACGCACATTGCACATCTCTTTTTGTTAACTTCGCAAACTTCGTGATTGTTCGGCAATACTCGGTACGAGGTATTATGTCTCACTCACACTTCAGCATTGTTTTGGTTCTATCTCTGTCTGAGCACAGTCGGTTACAAAAAGGTTTTGGTTGTGTTTATTTTTCGTTATTATTAATTATTATTGTTGATAGTTATTATTGGTATTAAGTTTTTTGTTTAAGTGTTAAGTTAATTTTAATTGCTTATTTTCAAGTGTTAGTGGGTACTTATTTCGCCAAATATGCCGCCAAAGCATAGTATATATATATAGTTTTAAATTGCCAGGCGAGAAAATATGTTTATGATTTGAACTCTTTGAACTCTTTGAACTCTTGATGAACTCAGTACATGAAAGACGAGAAAGGCAAAGGCGTAAAAGATGTAGATTTATAAGAGAGAACGTTTATAAGAGTTGCTAACGCAACTGGTGTGTCTCAACGCACAATACATCGGATCGCAAAGGAGAGCAATGCTTTGGGATTAATTTCAATTTTCCGCACGCCTGATAAAAAAATGTTTATTTCAAGAACTAATGTAGATAATTTTGACCAAGATGTAATATAATATATAAAGATGCATTCACAACTTCCACACCTCACATGGTATGGAAGGGGCCGACGAGTTTATGTTTGGGATTTCCCCCATCAGCGACAGTGATTAGTTACAGTGTTATTTATTTTAAACTTTATGATATAGTTTAAAAACTATATTGTATAAATACGTAAATAATGCCTGCGTTTGGGTTATCAAATCTGTTATCGAAATGCGTTTTCTGATTGTATATTTGTTTATCTGGCAATATAACTTTTCTTCGCGAGTGTACATGCGCAAAAATTCACAGAGCCTATGTTCAGAGCTGCCAAGATAAATTGTACGTACTATAATTGGTAGTTAAGGCGTGAAAGTAACAGACATACAGATTAAACAGATTTATTTTTGCATTTATAATATTAGTTGGGAGAGTGACAAAAAGGCTGACGGCCTGATGATGTGCGGCCGTGGTATATATTTATGGATCAAAAACCGGGTCGACAAATTTCTTGTAAATTTCATAGTAGCATTAAAGGAATTACCTTAATATATAATAAAACATAAGAAATATAAGAATTCAGCAGTTATATTATTGTCCTTCCATCGACAAATATGTCTATACAGTTGTCTTAATAATCATAATAAAAGAAAGCATTCATAAAGAAGGTATATTCCTGTCGCGAGATAAGGTAGCAAATTCGAAAAGAGGTGTATACCGAGAGCTAGAATTGTTAGAGAGATTTCGCTGAATAATTTGATACTGTCTGCTCAGTGCATCAATAGAATATGAATAACAAGTAACATCTGTTACGGTTTGTCTCCTAAATAATTCTTTTATCTCATTATTATTATTACCACAAATCCTTTAAAAACCCCAAGGCCAAGAAATATTTGTTAATTAAGAAAGATCATTTAATTTTATTGTGAGCTTAGACTACAAATCCATACAAATTCTTTCAACAAATATTATTGTACACATACAAATCGTTAAGTGAAAAGAAAACGCGTCATCTTTTAAAGGTATGTGTTAAGTTAATTACTGCTTTTGTATATTAATTATCATTTATTTGAAAGAAAAAATATGCATGGGATAGTGTTGTAATGGACGAGATTCAAATTAGTAATGAAATATACCATACAATCAATTCATTTTTAATTCATATTTGTTTCAACGAACATAAACAGCTTACAAAAGCGTAGCGTATTTGTTAGGATCATCAAATATTATCCATCGAAAGATAGAATACATCCTACTAATATTATAAACGCGAAAGTTTGTGAGTTGTATGTATGTATGTATGTTTGTTGCTCGTTCACGCTCAAACCGCTGAACGGATTTGGATGTAATTTGGAATACAGATAGATAGCTTACACCCTGGGTTAGCACATAGGATACTTTTTATCCCGGAAAATGTAAAATGAACGGGAAAACCGCGGGTATAAACGCGGGGCGCAGCTAGTAATGATTTTTTCCTATACCACATGTATTTATATAATCTTCATTTGTGTTGCCAGGTTCCCATCCAACTACACCAGTGAAGAAGGCGATGCTGAGGACCCTGTTCACACCTACGCCATGGCTGAAAATGTTCTCGACATCGTGGTAAGTTCACAAACATAATTTTTGGTAGATTGTAAAAAAAATAACTGCAATTTTTGTTATTTGCCTTTCAAAATTTATTTTCCTCTGTTTTGTGGTACAGTCAACGACAAAAGTAGCTGATCATACTCGATTTCCCAAATGATTACTAAATCAGTAACGTTTGTTTTTTACTAACAACTTACAAGGTAGCGTTTGACCACAACACAAAACACCTGATTTTAGGTGATGATTCAGTCGAAGGTTGGTATTTAAGTTGATAAAGTAAATCTGAAAATGTGCTAATGTACAGCGACTTTTGTCGTTGACTGTACTCATAAAACATTTTTTAAAGTTCATGTTCAATTGAATAATTGTGTAGTACAGATTTTTTTTTTTAATTATTGCGTACAATTTGCACAGTAAATTGTTTAAATTATTTTTGTAGTTTTAGGCTGGCTTGCACAACGCGTTAAACCTTGTTTAAATCTGGATCTTAGTAAATTTACCAGACGATTTGACAAGTGAATGTCGTTAAATTAAATTGATATTTAAATCGGTGGTGCACGTGGGCTTTAGTATTTTTCTTACTCAAGATTGAAAGTTTACAGTTAACTCGGTTATTAAATAATTAGACATGTTGATAAGAGCCCGCATCACGTAAACCAGTAACGTAGTAATATCAACTTTTCTTTCCTGAAAACTTTTAATTAAGTACTGATACTGACTAATATACATGATTGATGTGAAAAATAAAATTATAAATAACAAGTCCAATATTTTTTATCTTCTTACTTCTTTCGTGATGCGGACTGGAAATCGTCTTTTGAACTTCTGAGATCTCCTTTTCGGGAATGATTAAAGAAAGTGATTTAACTTTCATCAAAATTAGGGCGATATTATTTACGAGATTTTTATCCAGTCGAATAGTAACCAAACAAGCGGTTATTTAATTTAGGAAGTTAATCCATTACGGCTCTTTAATCACCTTAACATCAGGTGACTTTTGGTCTAACGCTACCTTGGAAGATGTAAAAAAGAAATAAAACCAGGACCGACAGCTTAACGTGTCTTTCGAAGCACGGTAGCGCTCAGTTGAAAATTTGTTATGTTAGGAGACATCAGAAGTTCACATAGGGGCCATCTATAAATCACGTCACACGTAAAGGGGGGAGGGGATCGAAGAAATGTGACGGGCTGGGAGGGACGACACATTCATGATGTCACATTTCAAAATCCCGACTAATATTATACATGCGAAAATAACTCTGTCTGTCTCGCTTCTATGCCTAACTACTGAACCGATTTAAATGAAATTTGAAACAGAGATAGTTCGTTAGTTACTTAGGAAGGATAACTGGAACAGGAACAGGCGTAGCTAGTTTTAAGTTGACGTTTTAAAGTGATCACAATGTATCCTATTAAATAAAAAAGTTTTGAGTTTTGAGTTTTGAGGATATAGGATACTTTTCATCGCGATAAAGTGTAGCCCACGCGGGTGAAACCGCGGGGAACAGCTAGTCTAATATAATTCTAAAGCTAATTTATACAAAAAATTGTTTTATCTAGTACTTATTTCGCAACTGCTGTTTTAATCCTACATGCAAAATTGCAAAAATAATGTGACATCACACGATAGACGGGGGAGTCTTACAACTGTGACCACGGGGAGAGGGGGGGTCATGAAATTCGTGTGACTTAATTTATAGATGGCCCTTTTAATATAATCCATATTTATAACCACTATGTAAACAATTTTATAAATCAAACAGTTATCCAGAACTTGTGTAACTGGGGCTTAGACTCCAATAATGTTCCAGGTGGCCCTCTACTCGTTCACGTCGAACAACGAGCAGGAGCTCTCGTTCGAGAAGGGGGACCGGCTGGAGATCATCGAGCGGCCGCCCTCCGACCCCGAGTGGTACCGCGCCAGGGACGCGCGGGGCAACGTGGGCCTCGTGCCCAGGAACTATCTGCAGGAGCTGGCCGACTACCTGTCTATGCCGTGAGTGTTTCATATATCCTACTTTAATATAGCTACTTTTATAAATTTACTACTATATAGCGATGATGGCTCAGAGGTAGAGACGTCGGCTTGCGATCCGTAGGACGTGGGTTCGAATCCTACAATGAGCTTGAGCTTTCGGTGAAGGAAAACATCGTGATGAAACCATAGCTTGGTGGTAGGGTATTTTCTAGTACTAGCCTGGCTAGCTACCACCCTCTTGTTAAGAATCTGTCGCCAAGCACCTATCGGTGTGTTCCGGCAGCCGCACTTGAGAGCCAGTTCCCAGTCCAGGTGTAGCGTGGCGCCACCTTCGACCACATCGTCACTTAACATCAGGTGACTTGTGGTCAAACGCTACCCTGTAAATAGTAAAAAAAAAAATATTACGTGAGAGTTAGCGAGTATGGATGGATGGATGTTACTCTTTCACGCAAAAACTACTGAACGGATCTGATTGAAATTTGGAATGGAGATAGTTTATACCCTGGATTAACACATAGGCTTTATTTTTTTTTGCCTTTTCTTTATTATTATTATTATTGGTTTAGCTTAGATATTTTAAGTATGTGTGTATGTATTTTTATAACTTAATATGTTACGTTATTATTATTATTTTGTGTATTTTATGTCAGTAATTATGTAAGTAGGTATATCTAGTATGTATGCTTCTTTTATTATATTTTTATTTAATTTATGCTGTATACCACCGTCCATATAGTAGTTTCGTACTATTCCTCTGCTTTTGGGTTGTCTGGAAGAGATCGCTCTGAGCGATAAGACCGCCCTTTGTGACACTTACCATTAAGTTCTTTGTCTTAAATTTAATTTCTCTGTATTGTGGTGTACCTATAAAGAGTTAATCTATCTATCTATAGGCTGTGAAATTGTCCCGTCTTTTTTTTTTGACGTCTGTCACTTTGCCGCTTGTTCCGGTGTTGCAGCGGCGGCGCGGCCCCGGCGCCCGGCGTGGCGGGCCGCGCGTGGTACTTCGGCGCCATCACGCGCACGCACTGCGACACGCTGCTCAACCAGCACGGACACGACGGGGACTTCCTCATACGGGACTCCGAGACCAACGTCAGTACATACAGGGGCCAGGACTGGCTGCTCCCCGCGGTTTCACCCGCGTGGGCACAGCTTTATGCATGCAAAGCCTCGGTGCGATCGGTTTAAAATTGACGAAGTTTCCTACTAACTTTCATCCCCTATTTTATCCCCATGGGGGTAGAATTAATCAAAATCCTTTCTTAGCGGATGCCTACGTCGTAACATCTACCTGCATGCCAAATTTCAGCTCGATCCGTCCAGTGGTTTGGGCTGTGCGTTGATACATCACTATGTCAGTCAGTCAGGCACCTTTGAGTTATATTTATTTAGATTTCTCTTGGCTGGTTGTGCACATTGTTGAATATGGAAACACAACAACGAGTTACGGGATCACAACCAAAGCAAACCAGATCCCACAAGCAGCACCCGTTCACGAGTTCATGTGCCAGTTTTATAGCGATGATGGCTCAGTGGTAGCGACGTCGGCTTGCGATCCGTAGGACGCGGGTTCGAATCCAACAATGAGCTTGAGCTTTCGGTAAAGGAAAACGTCATTGTGATGAAATAATAGCTTGGTGGTGAGGGTATTTTCTAGTACCCGCCTGGCTAGCTACCACCCTCACCCCTGTTAAGAATTTGTTGCCTGGTGTGTTCCGGCAACCTCACTTGAGAGCCAGTTCCCAGGTCCAAGTGTAGCGTGAAGCCACCTTCGACCACATCGTCACTTAACATCAGGTGACTTCTGGTCAAACGCTAACCTGTAAGTAATAATAAAAAATAAAAAAGTCATGCCCTGCGACAAGGTGGAGCGACGACTTGCGCCGAAGGACTGGCAGTAGTTGGATGAGAAGAGCCGAAGACCGGGCTCAGAGGCGTACCTCGGGAGAGGCCTATGTCCAGCAGTGGACTGACACAGGCTGATGATGATGATGATGATGATGAAAAAAAGTCATCGCTCTCCCCAACCATACTATAGGGAAGAGAGAAAACGAGCGCTTTCCGAGCACAATCCTCGTATCAGTCCGCCTCTCACGTGCGCAGGTGGGCGACTTCTCCGTGTCGCTGAAGGCGCCGGGCCGCAACAAGCACTTCCGCGTGCACGTGGAGGGCGCCCTCTACTGCATCGGGCAGCGCAAGTTCACCTCGCTCGACCAGCTGGTGCAGCACTACCAGCGGGCGCCCATCTACACCAACAAGCAGGTGCGCACACACACACACACACACGCACACACACACACACACACACACACACACACACACACACACACACACACACACACACACACACACACACTCACACTCACCTCATACTGCGTTTCTTGCCTATTCTTTTGCCGGCGTAAGGAGGTTGGAACAGGCGTGGCTAGTTTTTAGTTTGACGTTTTAAAGTGATCACAATGAATAAATGATCCTATTGAACTATTTTTTTTTCCTATATGTTTTTTATGTGAACCTATTGAATAAAGTACTATTGACTTTGACTTTACTCCCACGAACACTCCACACACACATAGACACACTCCAAACACATACACACACACACCTCATACTCCCACACACACACTCCACAACCTCATAGTCAATAGTCAATAGTTATTTTTTTTTTATATATTAGTATGCTGGCAGCTGTTTGGTGGGGAGAGCGGAGGAGCCGAATATTGGATCGGTGGCGAAGTTTGTCAATAGTCAATTTATTCAATAGGATACATTGTGATCACTTTAACACGTCAAACTTAAAACTGGCTACGCCTGTTCCAACCTCCTTACGCCGGCAAAAGAACAGGCAAGAAACGCCACGTATACATACGCACCCCACACTCAAATAGGCACACTTCACGCTCAGACACGCACTCCATACTCCCTCTCACATCTACACACACACACACACACGTTCACCTCATACACACACACGCATGCACCACATACTCCCACTTCATAATCGCAATCGCAATCTGTTCTGTGGTTCGCTTCCATCGGTAGCTCACCCAAGCACAGGTTTCGACCTATTTGGGTGGCTATTAGTCATAACACCATAATGTTTTTTAACTAGTATTTACAAGTCTTAGGGACACATGCGCGGCATCCCCTTGTAAAAGGTGTAAACTAGACTGTGTTTTTTGAATAAATAAATAAATAATCTCACGCACACACTCATAATTATATACTGTGGAGAACTGAGGTGCTGCTGTGCATCCAGTAGAAAAACATGCGCACCGTTGGCTGACGCATTTTTGCAGCGATAAAGGACGTGAGAAAAATTCAACCAATAGGATAGCTTCACTGCCCTATCACGTCATAATCAAGCGTTCTGATTGGAGCAGTTATTTTTTTGTTGACTGCTTTCGTGCCACCAACGGTTTGTTTCTCCTGCGCAGGGCGAGAAGCTGTACCTGGTGCGGCCCCTGCCGCGCCACGAGCCGCCGTGCTGAGCCGCCGCCCCCGCGCCCGCCCCCGCCGCACCGCGATTATGACGTCACTACTGCACAAGATCTCGTGATTAACGTTACTCACGGAATATGTACGACCTATTGTGAGTATTATGTTCTGGAGCCGAGATGTCGGTAATTCAAAATGTAATACTTGTGGTAAATTAATATATGCCGCTAGTAATATTGGTTTCTAGTGTAGCGAGATGCGATTCGACGGCACCACCTACCCTTTTTCGTTTTCACCCCACGCGTTAAATGTGTTTGAGATTATTGTCATTCTTTTACGATTTCGAGTTTTGTTGTGTGAACACACAGATTAATTTGATTATTATTTTCAGCGCATTAAGTTTAATGTAATAGGCAAGCGTGACCATCCATCCTTTCTTGTCGTTACTCAGTTACATAAAATCTCTATTAATAAACGAGACTCGCAAATCGTAATTTCTCAAAACATTTATGTTAGCGTTCTGTATTAATCGTAGTAAAGGAAAATTTGACGTTTTTGCCGGTAACAATTAATACAGCAACTATGAAAGATCAATTAGGCTACATTAGGTCAAGAATTTGTTTGAATTGAACAGATTCCAACTATGCAATTAGCGGACAATGGGCAATTTTCTGGCAGGCAATTAAAGAAACAGTTCATAAATATCCGGTAGATGGCGTTCATGAAACATGGTTAGGAAGGTTTTGCAAGAGCACCTCAAGCAAGATCAATAAAAAAACTTTAATTTCTTCAATCTGTCTCTCTTCTTTTTCTATCTCTTGTACCTTGCTTTTGTAAAAAACAAAAGAACACAAGAAGAACCTTTTGCCTCATAAAGATACACGAAGTGACGAAGTTGGTAGCGAATAAAGTGGCTGACAGTTAAATAGGTATTTTGCTAATCTTTTGAAAAAAAAACCGTGTTCGTCTGTAGACTTCGATCCTTTTGCTTTTTTATTGAACAAATGCGATCAAAAATAAACATGTCTCGTCAGCGCCATCTATCTATGGTTTTAGAACTTAGTTTCTTCAGCTGTCAGAAAACTTTCCATTGTGCTAAAATGACAGTTATTAAAATAAAAGTTATTAATTTAAATGATAGTAATCATTTATGTAAAGACAGCTTGTTTCGAGCTCAGTTTTTGTACTAAGAAAAGCTTTATTCAATTGTGTAAAGAATCTGTTCAGCTTCAAAGTAACCCCTATAGCATACTCGTATGTCTAGTGTAATTCGGCATTGATGCAATGCCCAATTTATTGTAATTATTATATTAAATAAACAATAATAATAATAAACCAAAAATTGGCTTCTTTCGATGCATCTTTGTAATTTTATTGTATAAGAGCAATTTCTACATACTTATATATTATTTTAGAGCCCAGTAAGTAGTAATTTAAAAAAATATGTTTTTTTTTGTAGTTAAATCTTATAGATATCTTTAATTATATCAATGAAGTTAACGGCATTTCTTGTAACAGTGCGAAGTGTGTGTGGAAACGATTATTTTATAGTTCGAATGCTTGTTACCTGCAAGATGGAAATAGGGTGCGTAATGATCAACACTCATTAATTGGATCGTCCAGATAATTATACTATCAGCTTTTGCTACAGACAACCGATGAGGCGCAATGGCAGAACAGCCGACTGCGTAGCGTGAGGTCGCGGGTTCGATACATGACAAAAATTTGTGCGTAGAAAAGAAAAGCGCAAGGATTTGTCCCGTATCTCCACATAGTATCTGATACCTCGGGGAATCCTTGGGCGTTATTATTTGTATTTATTATCAGTAATTCTAGAAAATTAGTCAATAATGCCATAACCTACCGATTATTTATTTCTCGATTGATTTTCGCGAGACAGTAAGTTATTGATTTACAGCTGATTTACTTTCCTATCACCTATCTATTTACGGTTTTTCCTACTAGACCTATGTACATCGGGCATAGAAATTTGACATTTCTTTTTGTACCTAGCGCTTGTGTTAAATAACTATCTTTATTAGGATATATTAATTAAACACGTTCTTCACTTTTTTTTCTTAAATATCACGCTGTTACCGTTTCTCAAGAGTTCGCTTACAGACAACAGGTTGTTTTTAGGCTTGGCACACAGCACATTTTTAATTGTTACATCATAACTACGATCTGTTGTAATTTCCACATTTCCAGAGCACACAACTTGCACTTTTGACTCATTCGCTACAATTATTTCTTGCATATTCTGCGAATAATCTGGATTTTTAATCCAATCCCTGTTTGCTGTCATATGTGCACTTGCTCCTGAGTCAATATAAAATTCTGTTTTCTTGTACTTCCCGCTCAAAAAAACTGCACTAAATGCATTTTGACTTTTCTTTATTGATGGACACTGGTTTCTGTAGTGGCCAGGGGATCGGCACTTATAGCAGAGTTGCGCAGTGGAAGCGTGCTGGGCCCATAACCTAAATTAAACATGTTTTTCACTTTGACAACTGACAGTTTTATTATACTTTTTTTATAATCTACATTTTGATACATATTGTTGCCATATCTACTAATAGGATAAACCGTGGATAGATAGATTGTTGAAACTGGCCGCTATTCGCTTTGAAGTAAGATGAAAAAGCTGCGCGTTTTCGATTAATGAGTGTAACGGTTCATTGACCCCCGATTGAGGTTACAATAACATATATACATAAATAAATGTACACCGGTATACATATATGTTGTGATGTTTGGCTATGTAAGTTAATATAAGTCATTTTCATGGATTATCGTGGATTGTCTTAGACGGACAGTGTTTTTCAACATACTTGAATCATTCATGACCGTTTTACTACTATTAAAAAAACCTTGGCGTTTTTGAAATCACTGGCATAAGGACTATGTTGGTGATTTAACTATGACGTATTTAATTTTGTTTCCATTGGGACTATATAAAGCAAGGTAGTCGCGGGGAATGAGATTATCTTCCCCGCGCTACCCCCAAGTGAGACTTAGCGACCTCCGCGGGTCGCGGTCCACAGTTTGAAAAACACTGGTCTAACGCATGGAGTAAAAGTGGGAATTTTTACATTTTTATAGTCGGATATCACGGTTTTTATATTATTATCATGATATGAAGCGTGATAGAACCATTTTTACATGTTTAAAGTCTGACTAGTGTGAGAGCGTGTAGTCTTTTTTATTGTTCCTTGTGGACACTAACTTCCTAAATGTGTAGTCTATTTGACAACGAATTAGGTATCCCATGTATGCGAGGATACGGCTGAAGGTTAAATGGCATTTGCTGCACTCATTTTTTATATGACAACGGTGCCGATATGTGCATTTCCTAAAACTAAACTAGAATGACAGGTCTAATAGTATTGCTGTCCTTAACAGATCACCGAAATAAAGGCTAGCATTATTTTTAGACCCGTCAAACCTAGATTAGTTTTAAAAAAGCACGTCAGAATCTGCACCATTAATGATGATCTAAAACAGGAGTTACCAACCAGGAGGGAATAGGGAGATGTCAAGGGGGGCGGAAAGCGTTTGCATTTTATTTTTATTTTTTATACCACTAAGGTGGCAATACCAGCCAACTGGTATAGAACATGCAATCTCAAGTGTCTCATTAGTACCTACTCTCAGTTTATTAATGTGCGTTTTTTTTGTGTTTATTGAACAAGTAAGGGGAAGGGGGCAAGTAAATATTATTAATAGTTCGGGGAGCCTCAACAAAAAAAAGATTGGGAAACCCTGATCTAAAACTAACACTGCTTTGATTCGATTCTGATGGTCTAACACTCATACTGTCCTTTTCTTACTTCGGTGGTCAGTAAAAGACAGCGTTACTTTAAGTTTAAGAGAATGCATATTAAAAAATCAACATCGATCTGACAACGAACAACCATTTTTCTACTAGAAATTTTCTATGAGTACAATGATGGCTCAGTGGTAGCGACGTGGGTAGGTTTGAACGCCGCAATGTGGTGTTAAGGCATTCTCTAGTTCACGCCTGGCTAACCACCTTTAAGTTCTTGTAGCCATCTGTGTTCCGGCAGCCTCACTTGAGAGCCATAGTTTCCAATCTCGGACTAACGTGACTTGTGCTCAAACGCAACTAGGTAAAAAAAAAGATTGACTCTACAAAGGAATGTAAAATTAATAATTTGTTAGTAAAGTTGATGTTTTCAAATCCCGGAGGTGGTATTCTTAATATTCAAAAGATCTCGTAATAAGACAAACTTTAGATATAAATAATTTACATACGTGAAGGTGCCATTTAATCTTTGGCCGTAGGTATGGAATCTCATATTGCTCGATTTCCACTGATGTGACAATCGCTAGTCATAATACGCCGGCATCACAAGAGCTTTCGCTTTTTTTTATCTATTCGCGCAATCAGATTTATTTACCCAGTATATAGGGGGCGTCTCGATAATGCTTGTCTGTCCGTTTGTCTATGAACAGATCAAATCCACCGATTTTAGGGACACCTGGAGCGACGCGAATTGACGCAATCCTCGTAAGTTATTACCTGCAAATATGGATTATGGATAAAATGATCTTACAGTCAATGTTAAGGTTTGTAGTGAATTTTCATTGAATGAGATTGGACCGAAACAAAATTGTAGAGTTATGAGCTATAATTTTGTTTCATTTTCTAATTCAAACGGAATTACTTGTGTGCGTCAATTTGCTTCATCGCTCCTGGTCACTCCTGGAGCTTTATGTGACGGATTTGACGTTAGATAATTGTATAGAAGGGGTGAATCACAGATTTATAATCATTGTATCATATAGAGAGGTCGCAACGAAACCGTACGATTCCCATAAATGAATTTATACTAATGAATCGATGATTTCAAAACATGACAACCCTGACGTTTGTGTGAATTGTACGGTGTTCACATGAATTAAGATTATAGTTGTGAAATAATAACATATGGCAGCTGATTTGTTGTTATTTTTACCTATATTTATTGTTTTTTTTTACGTAGAAACAATATAAAACTAAACGCGAATCATATTGTTTTTTTTTGTTTTAACTATTTTGTGTTACTTTTTTGTTGTTGTTAGCTCTATGTTTATAGCATTTCGAACAAAACTACCGTCTCGTTGCCTTTTCGACTCCCTGAATGCGGAAACTAGAATACATCGTCCAAGAATTTTTGTTCTGAAAAAATAAGACACTCCATTACGAAGATTGAAAGTAGGTTTTTGAACGAAACGCTTTATTTTTGTACGGACATATTTTGTTTTGTAACGCCAGCAGTTTTGATGCACCAAGTAGGTTTTTATATGCAGAATTTAGCTGGTAAGGTATTACACAGTGTATCGGGGGTGTTTTCCATACTAATTAAACTAACTATAATATCATTGTATTCTCACTTGCATTTATATGTGTTATTGCTACGTTTATCTTCGACAATGTTTCATATTGCATTCCCTTGCATTTTGCGTTACTTTTTACTACTGTTATCAAAATGCTATTCAAAGGAAAACACCCGTGAAGTGTTGTCAATGGCATTATACGCGCACCACAATCAATTACTGTATGTGATTTTTGAGATATGACCTTTTTTTACGTCACCGTGAAAATTTCACTCTGAAAATGTTAAAATTTTGAAAGAACTGTTGCCTAAGCCGAGTCGTTGCTCCGTTTGTTCGGAACAATTCATGTGACGGTTGAGGACGAACGAAACGTCAAATGGTAACTTCGGGACCGAAGAACGTGTAATGATACGTATCGCACGGAATTTCGTATCGAAAATTTAGAATTGTGTTTCACGGTTGGCCTACTGTAACCCTAGTGTGAGTTTTTCGGAGACACGCGTAAAACAGTTAGCGCGCTCTTTCTGTATCTGAAAGCGCCTCTAGCGGCGAGTTTATGAACCAAATTTTCTTCATACAAAGAAAGAGTTTACGCGCTCGCTGTTAAACGCGTTAACGTCTCGGAAAAACACAAACTAGGGCCACAGTTCTCGAAAATTGAATATTTTAGCGTAGTTTACTAAGATAAGTACCTAAATGTTAATAAACGTCATATCTCAAAGCGCATTTCGTAAGTTACGAGACCTTTTTGATGTATTTAATACGTTTTATACTCATGTAATTAGAATTAAATGCGAGGCAGAGTCAGCGTAGTGTAGACATAATTTAGGCGTAAATGCCGCCCACAATTATCGTTGTACAATTACGTTTTCTAGTGTTCCTGTACGCGTGTTAGATCTCGGAAAGACAGTTACCGCATACAAAGCTTGTTACTATTAAACTGCAATAGATGTATTATTTCGATGTCTTCCGAAATATTGAAAAGGCAGGTCGGGAAAGTTATGCGAGGCCACAAGCAGCCCCGCGTTATGATAGTAAGTAACGGTTGATGGGATTATCGAATGTTAAAATCTAATTTAATTCCAACTTCAACAACTTCAGTAAGCGAGCTGCGCCTCGCGTTGGATTAAAATGGTTTTCTTTGGACGCCCGTGCGAATGTCCAAATGAAACCGTTTGTGGTCCAGTCCATACACAGGAGCTTGCTGGTGGGCTCATTTTGAACCGATGTAGGCCCCCATTAGATAGAACCGGACCGAGACAGACCGGAGTCGAAGGGTCGTGAACGTGGAGTCCTAACTAGACGCGTCCAGTGTGCTCGTTTAAATTACTTCACATTGTATCACGGACACACTGTACAGCCACATCAAAAGTGACATGATTCTTAAATTAACATAGACTAGGAAGCCCGTGTACCAAACAGGTACTTTTATCACGTCACTTTTGGTGCTGTCTAACGATACTATAAAGAAAATAATTATTCAATTGTAAAAACGGAGCGTCTGTTGTGAATTTTGTATTGTACCTCGATTTTCGGCTAAATGGATGTATAAATATGTGGATGCACCTACTAATTGTAATGTAAAAGCTTTACTTATCAAATTAAACATTGCCAAACTTAGTAAAACGAGAGCGGACTTACATTCCTGGCTTGACGGAGACATTGCTAACCGGTACCAACGTACCGACTTGGAAGCTTTCCTAAATTGACTAAACTACATTGTATTTCGTTTGATAGAATAGTTTAGACTTATAGAGTGATTCGGTTTTTTATTTTTATATTGCTCAAAGTGTAATAATTATATAATTTGTATGGTAACCATGTGTTTGAAAGTTTTCGTGTATATTCTCTGGTGTAACGAGCATGATATTATGATACCAATGTAAGTCCAAGTGTATAATATTTAACAATATAATTTATTTATTAATTTGCTATTGGCAGTTTTATTTGTGTGTCATCATCGTAAATGTCGTAATCAGGATCTTAATCTCGTCTGGACATCCTCTGCTGTCAATGTAGGCAACTGAGCCCGATCTTTGGCTTCTCTCATCCAATCGCTGCAGCGATGGCTAACGTAACCTTGAATATATATTTTTTCTCATTTGTGTATAATAATAAATAATAAAGCTAAGGCTTCGGGGCCCATACAGCCAAACAGTTTAGCGGCAGACAGAAGGCCGTAAATAAACAAATATTGTTTGTCAGCCGCGTCATTTGCCACCAACCAACTATCACTTCACAAGTTCACAGCCCAAAGAGTCACTCACTCCTAAATGAAATAAAATAAATATAGACTGCTTACTAGTGCTTACATACTCTATCACTAACGCCATCTATCTGAGTTTCTTGATGTATTTTAAATTGTATGTCGGAAAACCTCCCATTAGAATAAAAATTAGGTTACCTATTTGGTATGAGTTATCACAGCAAATAGTTACATATACTATGATTTTAAAAGAATAACAGTCACAATAAGGTTAATAAAGTTGTTATAAATAATACGTTAATCTCGGAAACTACCCATCAGATTCTGAAAACTGTCAGAAAATTACCCTATCCTCATAAGAAACACATAAGTAAATAATTTTATGCTATGCTATCCTTGTACCTATTTTATTGTAAGTAATAAAAATTATTACAAATACTGTAGGTACCCCGCGGGTGAGTCCGCAACCGCATGGACAGATAATATAATCAATGATAATGTCAGCTGCAGCGCCATGATGAGCATTGAATGTGGTTGGTACGGCGATGAAATACAACTCAACAGCAATCTGCTACATCGACTCACATTTTAGTTCTCAAAACGAAACTAGATGGCGTTACAAAACGAGCTCACGCCGGCTGAATCGCGGTGACGAGATTCTCCGCGATGACACAACCATCTGAGAGTTTGCTCTTACCGGTATCGCTTCTCGGCCTTTTGGCTAAGATCAAAGTGTAGTATCTGTTCTTTTCAGCTTAATATCTGAAAGTTCCCTCATTGAGGGACCAGTATATTAATCTGATTTTTTTAACTCGACGGGATGTTCGGGGCTCGCTCCACTCCCGTCACGGGTCGGCCCGGCATTGCAGTGCCGCCGGGATCGGCCCACCATTAAACAATGTCATAGGGATTATAATATAATGCCTAAATAATGTAATGATAATGAAACACATTCTTTACCACGGAATGTGCATACTGCATTGCATTTGAGCATGTGCAGTGCTTCTGTCTGCGTCTGCCCCTTGATTTGATTCTGCCGTATTTACACTACCTACTATCCCGCAGGAATCTATAATCTATCCGTCTTCCGTTTACAAACATCATTATACATTTATGCTACATGTACCATGTAGGTATATTGTTTTGTTAATTTCCTCCAGTTCTCTCCTTTTTGAAATATATGTCTAAAATATTTCAAACCCTGGACAAACCGGCATCAATATCCGGTACTCTAAGTAACTCTAGCAACGTTTATTGATATAACAGTACGTAGTGCTTTATTGTAGTGAACAAGTGTTCGTGATATTTGCAATTTAAAAATAGATTTGCGATGTTGTCGCGACGCGATAAGTTACTGGTTCAACCGTGGGAAGATAGGAGGTTCAGGGACCATCGCTCTAAGGTATTTTACTAGTTTTATTAGTCGATTCATAAGAGAAATGGGAATGTTTTTTCAGTAGAATTGATTGATTTGCTTTATAATTTCAATTCAAATTGAAATGCAACTAGTATTTCTGACTTCCCAAAACAATGAGCAGGCCTAGGCAATGGCTGGTACAAACTGGTATTCTAGAACCACGCTCAAGCGATTATCACTACTTAAGCACAGATTTGAGTCTGTCATTTCATAAATGTCACATAGCAGATTCGCGAACCTATTCCGCATAGAACAGGTTAATCGCTGCTCAAGTATTGATCAACACTTGAGTGTCATATTAGAATGGGAACACTTACAAAACGAAAGCCACTGACGAACTAACGAATTCTATTGATGTTATTGTCTAGCAAGCTATTTTAGCACTGCCATTATTTGAGCGAAAGTTCGGAAGAAAATGCCAGCGCGGTGCATTGATTTAATGATAAAAGTAAATTCTCGCCTGAGAACGTGTAGCCAGGCAAATTCCTATGTATCATTAATTCATTAAGAGTAACAAACGAGCCCTTCCAAGGTCCGGTCGGCCCTCCCCGCCATCGACGACCGCACGCCGCCCGCGCGGCCCCACGTGGTGTTGAAGCTGAAGAAGTGCCAGCGCGAGCTGGACCGGAAGAACAAGATCCAGAGCGACAACTACAGCCTGCTGCAGCGGCTCGGCGCCATCATGAGGGTCAACCGGCTAGACAATCACTGGACGAAGCCTCTGCCCAAGTTAGTTTTTTGATCTCACCCGATGGAAACCGACGATGTAGTCGAAAGTGCAGCACGCTTGTCCAGTAAATACCTATTTACTCTTGACATGAACACTCCCGGGTTGTACTTTTCGAGAAACACCGACCGTGGCAAGGCATTCTACTCTTTTGAAAAAGGTTGACCCAAAACATCATGGTATTAACACCATGAAAGGATGGCGGTTATCGGAAGATCTGATCGTTCTGTAGTGGAATGGTGTTGGGGAATAAGGTCGTGCATGTACCTTAGAAAATACTGCAATTTGTTATCTGCACTTGAAAAATCTAGTCTTGAAAAATCAAAAAGTTTTAAGAAATCCGCGAAAGTTATAAGCTAAGAATATTCTCAATCAAGTCTCCTTTCAAACATATAAACTAAATCAAAATCGGTTAATTTTTCGTGAAACATGAAATGCAGATAGCTTATACCCTGGATTAACACATACGGTACTTTTTATCCCGTAAAATAGTTCCTGCAGGGCAGTTTGTCTTGTCTTAAAATGCTTTCGCCTATTTATTGCAGCTTCCAGCATAAAGTGGGCTTGTTCTACGACGCGGAGTCCCTGAACAGCAAGCTGACCGCGCGCTCGGGCCCGGAGGACTCCCCCGACGAGACCTACTCCAACGTCAAGTGCTACGCTTGCGACCTGAAGAAAGTAAGTTACGCGAGCGAAACAAAATACCTAGTAGGTATACCTAAAATTGTTAAACTTTCTTCTAATTACTAAAATTACAGACCTTAACCTGTTTATTGTGCTATGGTGTCATTTCGCACACCCTTGATATCAAGTACAGTTGATGACACTTATTTACTGAACAATAAGTCCCAGACAGTGTTATAGAAAAAAACCAAGTCTAAAAAGTGGTCATACAGTTTATACGAACTAGAATTATACCCCTAGTACAGGTTTTGATAGTTTACAAAAACTATAAAAGTTTTCGTTTCCATCCATACATATTTTTTTCAGCGAATCTTACCGAGACTTGGAGGAACTGAAATCGTTAATACGGGTTATAATCATATTCCAACAATGTTATTGAGTTACTTTTTGAATGTCGAGTTGCCACTTTGACAAGTCGGCGGTGGTAAACGTCGACGTTTACGAAAACTTTTATCGTTTTCAAAACTTGTACTAGGGGTACTGATGAAAAACTAAACTTAATTTTACAAGTTTACTTATTGCTGGCCTTTCCGACCAAGGAGAGAAAAGGACAGTATTATTTTTATATCGGTCTACTTAGTTCAACATTAAGTGCATTTTTTTTAAATGCTCATCTAAATCAACACTAAATGAAATTACAATACCTATTCCTTTCCAGAAAAAGTACGGGTTGAACATAAAGATCTGCGGAGACTCCCTGCCGTCCATCTACTCGAGCGGAACCGTGTGATTGTTGAATAAAACATCAGTTTAATAATGGACAGAATTTATTGGTAGTATAGATACAAACGGGCTCAATGTCAGAACATAATTCCATCTAGAGGAACGCGTTCAGTCGCGACCGCGTCGTAGTTGCACTCGAGTTAAAAACGAAACATAAATACTATGTTATAGTTAGGTATATCAAAGCGTCGATCTGTAAGCGGAGTACTAACGCATACGTTCCGCGCGCGGCGCTTAACGAAAGCTACCCACATACATCGTCCTTCGTCTAAATTCAATACGTAAACTAGCGATGCCCGATCATTCCATTTGAATCGATCTTTTGGAACGTTAACCGTTGAATCGATCCACAATCTCGATCGCGCGGGTTTGAAAGTTTGAATAGATCTCGCAAAGGCCTCAAAGATTGTTTATAATAAATAACGTATCCGCGCGGTCTCTCTGTAACGTACTTAATTGAAAATAGATTACAATATTTGTAATTCTTTGTCCTAAATTTTTTACGTTTGCCATTACATACATATACTAACTATAACAAACATAGCTTAACAATATAAAACATTAAAAACAATTTTTTCCCTTCTTCTAGGCATTCAATTCGATCCGCGCATTGAGGTGAATCGTTTCAAAAATCGAAGATCGCACTACTTATCGAGCAATCTTTCAAAAGATCGATTCAGATCGGGCATCCTTAACGTAAATAAGTGAACAAATTTGAAACATCACAATGGAGCCGCTTCCGGCGAGGCGGCGGCGCTGCCTCGCGCCGACTGTCAACGATTTCGTATATTTATAGTAGGAGCCGCCGCGGCTAGAACCGGAAGCCCTCGTGCGGCGCGCCGCCGGCCGCCTCGAACTGGAACCCGGCCGCCGCCGCCGCGGGCACCAGCGACGCGTCCTCCTCCTGCGGCGAACAAGCAACACGTTAAACATGCACCACTACAAGAGAATGGCTCTGTTTGTTGCTTTATTTGTGTTGGCATCCCTCGATTAGTGTATTTTCCAGTCATCGCTATCATCATCATCAGCCGGAAGAAGTCCACTGCTTAATATAGGCCTCTCCCTTGAACTTATATTAGCCCTCTACGGATACGGCCAGTGTCAAGTATCAAATACATCAAACTCGTAGCGTATCAAATTAATGATGAGATGATGGGACCCAGCTACAGGCCGGCTCAAAGAGGATACCCCCCTGGTTAAGTGTAGTTTTGGAGCGATGACGGCTCAGTGTCGTCGGCTTGCGATCAGTAGGACGTGGGTTGGACTCCTACTATGAGCTTGAGCTTTCGGTGAAGGAAAACATAGCCATAGCTTGGTGGTGAGGCATTTTCTAGTGCTCGCCTGGCTAACTACTACCCTCAAGAATCTGTCGCCAAGCTCTTATCAGTGTGTCCCCACATGAGAGCCAGTTCCCGATCCAGGTGTAGCGTGGAGACATCGTCACTTAACATTTGTGGTCAAACGCTACCCTGTAAATAGTAAAAAAAAGTCCACTAGGGGTACAGGTAGCTATGTTAGCGTTATGTCATCTCACCTCTCCCGCGAAGTACTGCTCGATGATGTCGTACGCCAGCTTGTATATGTCGACCTTCTCGTGGCTCTGCAGCGCCTCGATCTTGTCGATGCCGCCGCACTCCTCGATCATGTTGGCCACCTGCTCCACGTTCTCGCCGGCCATCTTCAGCATGTTGCTGAGCCCGTCCAGTATCACCTGCAGGAGAGTAATGAACTATTGAAGCAATCATAACGAACTATTGAAGCGATCATAACGAACTATGATAAAATATCGGACTATTTATATGACAAAAAAGCTTGGGATTGTAGTGAACTTGCTCCAATTCAATCAATTAGTAGTAAGAATAAAATTGTAACCGTGTTCGCGCCCAAAAATTACCTGCCGGGCGTTTCTTGCCTGTTCTTTTGCCGGCGTAAGGAGGTTGGTATAGGCGTAGCTAGTCTTAAGTTTGACGTTTTAAAGTGATCATAATATGTATCCTATTAGATAAAGAATTTTGAGTTTGAACTATTAAAGCAATCATAATAACGAACTATTAACGCAATCATAACGAACTATTGAAGTGATCATCATCATCACCTCCGACGCAAAAGCGACAGTGTTATAAGTTTGACGAGTCTGTCTGTGGCATCGTAGCTTCTTAACAGATGAATCGCAGTTTCTGCTTTGGTTTTTTGTTTGATAGGTGACTTAGTCGGATCAGAAGTGTTCTTAAACTATGTTTGATGAAAATCAGTCCATACTGTCGAGGGTTTTTATTATTTTCTGTTTTCTGTCCTTATTTCTTGTATTCCTTTTTCTTGGCGCCGATACCGAGTTTGAATCCTCTCAGCCCCGCACCTATGACTTAATAAGTTATGTAAGGATTTACCATCGCTCAAAACGATGAAGGAAAACATAGCGAGGTAACCGGCATTATCTAAGCACCACAACATTCAAGGGCATGCAACATCCACCAACCCGCACTGGGCCAGCGTGTTAGATAACGGGTCTCACTCTCTGTCTGTGAGAGAAGTCCTGTGTGTCCCAGCAGTGGGAACGTAATAGGCTGATAATGATGATGATGAATGTAATTGGTTCAGTGGAAGTTCGCAACCCGTGGGAGGTGGTTTCGAATCCTACAATGAGCTTGAGCTTTCAGTGAAGCAAAACATTGTGATGAAACTATATCTTGGTAGGGCATTTAAGTAGGCAGTGAATTTGTTTTCTCTTTCGAGTGTTTAATTGGTTCGATTTGATTGCAATTTAAGACTCTTTTAGACCAAAATGTTGCCAATTCAATTACGTTGCCTGCGACTTTCGTACGGCAATATTTTGTGTAGGTGTTGAGACGGGCATTCATTTCAGTAAATGTGAAATAGTTTGGGCTGGAATGACGCCAAAGTAACATTGCGGGAGTGTTACGCAGTGATGTACGAGTCTACTTTGGTCAGCTGAGTTTGGTATAATGGGGACGAAGTGACAACAGGCAGAGTTTGAACAAATCACATCAGAGGTCTGTGTTAACGAAAATATCAAGCTGTCTTTATGAGGCTAATCCACGCAAAAGCAAATACAGAAAGGCTTCTGCGCACTTATTAACTGTACAATAATAACTAGAGTATTTCTTAGTTTCTTAATTTTCTTGATAACATAGAACTCATATCGGCTTGCTCTACGAGTCTGTTGTTGAGGAAACATGAGGAACACCCAGCTATGACAATATATATTTTATTCCATTGTCTACATTGAAACCAGGAAAACGACTTTGTAAATAGGTCTAAATACCAGATAAACCTACAAAAGATGAAGTAAATTATGTATACAATCAATCATTAATATCAGACTATTTACATGACAAAAAAGCAATTAGCAATATGAATAAAATTGTCAATGTGATTGCGCCGAAAAAATTACCTGCCGGGCGTTTCTTGCCTTTTCTTTTGCCGTCGAAAGGAGTTTGGAACAGGCGTAGCTGGTTTCAAGTTTGACGTTTTAAAATGATCACGTCATGTTGTATCTTACTGAATAAACATATTGAAGTTAAAAGATTGACTAAACTTACTCCATACTGAATACTTACAGAGATAACTTGCGCATCCTTGCAACTAAGCAGATTGCAGAAGGGCGGTATGACTCCGCAGCTGATGAGCGTGCCGACCTGCTCCTTGGTGCCGCTTATACTCAGGTTGGAGACGGCCCACGCGGCTTCCTTCTGCGTCTGAAACTCGCCCCGGGTGAGGTTCTCCACCACCTTGGGCAGGAGGCCTGCATCGATCACCGCTTGAACTTGATACTTGTTGCCGGCTGTGATGTTTGATAAGAACCACACTGCTTCTTTGCAAATCTTTTCTTTCTGCAAGAGAGATTATAGCCGTTTTGAAGGTATGGATATAACTCACAGATTTGAGTCTGTCATTTCATACAAAATTGTCACTTGATCAGTCAGTACTCAAGTATTGATCAACACTTAAGCATTGTTTAGAATACCAGCCTCGATTCTAGCTGTGAAATACTGTATTATAAACTTTGTAATATTAAAAGATTCTTAAAAAACTTTGTATGATATTTTGATTTTACTGCTTCTATTTACAACATCAAGCTACAAATTATCTTTTTGTCATTGAACAAATAAACATGGAAAATATCAGCAAAAAAAACAGAGATAACATATTATGATATCAACTAGAAAACTATTTTGAGACATTCATATTAACAGATATGTACTTTATTTATTTATTCATTTAGTAATAGGCAAGCTGCTTGAGGCCTATATCATGCTGTGTTGAATTAGAGCATGTCCAAAAATGCAGTGACAAGTCAATTCTGTAGCAAAGGAAGCATTGTTTGTTTGCAACAACATGACCAGCTTGTTTTTAAAGGAATTCACTGAAGGTGCCGACACAATGTCTTCTGGTAGCCTGTTCCAGTTGTGCACCACTCTAGAAGCACAGTATTCAATTTAGATGGTGCAGGTATTATTTGCATCTCGTTTCCTCTGGAGGATTAAGCTCTCCATATTATGTACAAGTTGTGGATGTCTGGTAGGTTGTAGAAGCCCTTAAAACTTGAGAGAGTGAGGGGTAATGTGCAGCCTGTACTCAAGAGATTTTCGTCTTCGTGGTATACTGGCAGCCCTTTGCTTCGCTTCTGTAAGGTTTTTGCAGAAGTAAGGACTCCAGCAATGGTCTCAGACGGCTCTTCAAGACTACTTTGATTTTCATTTCTTGGTAGGATCTGCATATCACATACCTACATACATTTTGAGTAACACCCTAATGATTTCAAGATTATACTACAGTACAGAGTATGGCATTTTGACTGCAAGACTGACAGATTGTGATGGCCACTGGTCGCACCACAAACTAGAATCTATAATATACACGAAGAGAGCATTGGTTGATTGAAATAATGTACAAGTATACTTCATTCAACACTGACTTTGAACAACATAAAAAACAAATGCGCAGATTGATTTTTGGCTAGTAACAATACACACAGTATATGATTATACAAATAAATACTTACTGGATGCGACAATAAATCTGGGAAGTGTGAGAGAGCATCACAGTTGAGCACAACCTGCGTCTGTTCATCTGTTCCAGTGACAATGTTCCCGACCGCTCGGAGGGCTGCGGTCTGCACTTTGACATCCTTGTGGGACAGAAGGGGGATGAGCTTCGGGACAATGCCGGATTCTATCACCATCTGGATCTGCTCGTTGCCTCCATCTGTTAGGTAGCTGATTGCCCAAACTGTGTCTACTAGAACCTGGAACAATTGCAAATGAAACAAATTGAAAACTGTTACTAGCTGTTAGGTCAACGGCTGATAGCAACAGTGCAAAAAATTTGGCAAATAAACAGTGTTATCTCTTGACATAATTATTTATCATTAAGAACACTTAGAATATGAGTAGCTATAAAAATAATTGTAAAATATAGTTTGTAATATGCAAGTTAGTCATACCATAGCCGTGAAGATGTCAACTGGAGATACAATGTCGGAGCATTTGTGACTTCTAAAGGGTACTTACATTTATATCAGTATGCATGATGAGAACATTGAGAGCCGGGAGTATTTCTTGGATAGTCTTGACTGGTGGGGGTGGGTCTTTACTCCTGCACAGGTTGACAATAACCCATGTGACGTTACGAAGAAAGCCGATGGGGATTTCGGGCTTGATAAAGTTCAACAGTGGCTTCACCACTCCTAGCTCAATGGCAAGGTCTCGCAGCACTGGTCCATCCCCGATGATGTTTCCGAGGGCCCAGACAGCTTGCTCGCACACATTCTCGTGAGGAGACATGAGAAGTTGGAGGAAGACAGGGACTGCACCAGCGTGGACCACTTTGTTAGTCTGTGCGGAGGTGCCTGACGCAATATTAGTGAGCGCCCAGGCGGTGTCAAACTGTAGTGTGGGGTTGTCAGCGCGAGAGAGGCACTGCACAAGGATGGGGAGGATGCCGGTGGCGATGAGCTCATCGATCGGCGGGTTCTTGTCGGAGGAGAGCAACTTGCGGCACTGCTGCACCGCCGCCAGCTGCACCTCAGGCTCAGCCGCGTTTGCCGCGTTCATCACAAGCTCCTTCAGGTCGGTGGACGCGAGCGTTCTCTCGATCTCCTCCTCGTCTGTCGAGTAGCTGATCGGGACATTGCGCCGTTTCTGAAGTGTTTCTTCCCTTTTATTTTTCCTCAATTCTACGGTCACTTCATTCCTACGTCTACGCATTTCCTGAAAAATAAGAAATAAAATGAAAACATTTTGTCATCAACATCCAATAGAATTAGTATGAACATGATCACAATAACACATTAGCGAACAGATGCGGTCAGTGCGCCATATCTGGCGATGATTACATCGGTACAACGTTCGGGAAGTGAATTCTGGTATAACAATACTTACGTCGACATCTTTGCCTGTGTTCTTGAAGACATGCATGCGGTTTTTCGCTTGATCAGTCGCCATTTTATTTTCGTTCTTTCCGTGGAAGTTTGTACGTGGTAATTACACAACGAAACAAAGGTTTAAAATAAAATAACGCACGAACAAACTAATTGAACATGTTTCAGCGACACTGCGAACGTTGCTGATTCATTAACCTCGTTTTTCACAGAATATTCTATATCACCAAGACACGAAATTGTCCGTTTCCTCCTCGAATTTCTTCTTTTCTTTGATTTTTTTTTCTGTCTGACAGAATCCAGAGACAATTTATTCTACAATGTTACCATGCTGATAACTTTATTAGATATTATATTAGGGCGGCACTGAAGAGCGAATAAGCGAGTAAGCTGTTAATCGACTAAATTTCTAATCGATTTTCAAATAAATATTGCCATATTCATAATTTCAATACACATTTTTACATTTGGCAGCATGGAATTTATTGATTGAGTTTCAGTTCTTCGGTTGGGTTTCCGTTCCGCCATCAGCAAAAGTCCGCATTCATCAGAAATTAGTCGACATCAGAAATTGTCGTTTGGAAAATTATAAAATCGTGTCTGTGAGACCTAGTGCGAAGGTACCATGACTTACCTGTCGAAACCCAGTTTAATAGTGAACAAAAAACCCCTAATAAACGAAAAATGTGACGAGGTATGGTATATTTTTTTATTTGAATATAATATATTTTTGCCTTATAGCCACATACAATAATATTTATTGATTTCGGTTCTATTGTTTAGAGGATTTTAAATTAACTTGTGTTTAATATATGTCTGATAAAACATTTTTTTAATACATCAATGTAGTACATATAGGTACCTACAGGTACATAAGCTTATTGTACTTATCAATCACACTCTTGTACTTTTCTGAAGTAGGCTATGACTTGCATGGAAGTGCAGGTGCCTATTGATAAAACTAGCGGGTACATAATATTATGTTCGTAGCAAGCCACTCCCGAGTCTAGCTACGGCATTGTCTGTTTTATTGATTTCCAGACAGCTTATTTCTAGGCAAGAGCGACTTGGGTAAATCTAGATCACGCGATATTTTGAGCTAGACCCTAAAACAGAGAATGGTGTAAGGTTCGAAGTTCGAACACTAATATATTAGATTCGTCGTGTGGGCTCTAACACTCTCAATCGAGCTACGACGTAGCTAATGTTAAAGAGCTAAGAGATAAGGTTCTAAATATTCGCTCACTATTCGCTCAACAACTGGCAACAGTGAAAACATGAATTTACAAATTATTATCAACTAGTTTCACCCGCGTTGTCCCGTTATCCCGCAGGAACCTTTTTCCGGGATAAAAAGCCTATATGTTAATCCAGGATAAAACATATCTCCATTCCAAATTTCGTCAAAATCGGTTTAGTAACAAATAATAATAGTAATATGTCATTTCAGTACTAAGGTTTGACGTATTGCTACTAAAATGACATGAGATATCGATCCAAAACCGCGGATAACGGATCAGGATCGATTATTGATTTCGGGCGATAGTAGATCAAGGCTCTTTGAAAACAAAAAAATTAGTTTAGTTCTTTTTGCTACCGCACACTTTTTTCGGCACTGATTGTCGCGGGTGCGCTTGCGCAGGAGGCGGCGGTGGCGGCGGCGCTGGCCGAAGAGGTGTACTGGGGGGGGCGCATGCGGATGCGGCTGTCGCTGTGCTCGCTCATCTGCATCTGCTTCGTCGCGTTCGTGGTGATGATGCTCGGCCTGCTCACCACCGTCCTGATGTTCAAGCAGTACATGCGCAACGACTCCGGCACCCGCTACCACGGCTACTGCACCATCCCCATTGAAATCAAGGTAAGTGCCATCCGCACGATCTATTATTACACTAAGTTCAACTGGAAATTCAATCAGTTGAACTAATGGGACGTAAATATTCACATTATTTCAACTTTGTAATTTATTTTAAAAGTGGAAACATTAAAATAATTTTAATTAATGTTAATATTAAAAAAATAATTAATTAATAAATAAAAATAATAAAAAAAAAATGTTATTAATTAATTTAAATTAAATTTATTATTTATTTTAACTAAAATAATTTTAATTTTATAATTTTTAACAAAAAAATAACCGACTTCCCTTTCTCCTCGATTGCTTTGGGACACCATCATCGGATCTTGGTTTTGCCACGAGGTTTACATTAGGTATAGTACCTACCTACTTAATGCTGTATTATGGTCATCTTGATCATCATCATCATCATTAGCCGGAAGATATCCACTGCTGAACCCCTTCACACGTTATTTACGACGACGCGGTAGCCGAGTTGGTAGTATCCCTGCCTGCGAAGCTAGCGGTCCCAGGTTCGAATCCCGGTAAGGATAAATACATGTGTGATGAGCACAAATATTTGTACCTGAGTCTTGGATATTTCTATTTATATAAGTATTTAAGTTTCTATATATAAGTATGTATATCGTTGTCTAGTACTCATAACACAAGTTTCGAGCTTAATTTGGGGCTAGGGCAATATGTGTGCAATTGTCTTCAATATTTATATTTATTATTTATTTATAGTATCGTAAATAGCTTAGACACCTACGATTCTAATTCACTCGGAAAGATTCCGTGTCGGATTCGACGTCACTTTCGCTTCACGGTAACATTTTCCGAGAGCTGCTGGTGTGCCAATTAAATGTTAGTTTCCGAATTCAGATTAATGAATTGCGTCTAAAAATGATCAAGGAAACTTTTCCGAATCCGTGGTGCGAAGTTTCCGTGTGAATTAGAATCGCACTGGTTGCTGCGACGCGACGGTTGGATGAGAGAAGCTGAAGGTCGGGCTCAGTGGCGTACTTTGGGAGAGGCCTATGTCCAGCAGTGGTCTGAAACAGACTGATTTATGACGATAACTAACTAAACTAACTGAAATGGCGCAACGACGCCAAAGTGAGTCTTGGCCTCCGATAACAAAAGACGCCACTTCGGTCTGTCCTGCGCCACCTCCTGCCAGTCCTCCACCTGGAGCTCGCGCAAATCCTTCGATTTATGACGATGATGATAATTATTGAAGTCAGATAGGAACTACATACCTGCCTCAAAGTAGGTAGTTAGATCATAAATAGTGTACCGATCAGATTGCCCTTACCAATTGACCTGGGAGACCCGTGACCTAATAAAGACCCTCGCGGCCAATTATACGAGCGTAGATTGTTCTATTTCTGCTGCGCCGAGGGGGGGCCGGTCGATACCTACCTCCTGACCTAGCTGGCCTAGATTGCACGCTACCTAGGTGACCTAGATTGCACGTTACCTAGGACTTGCTTCATAGAAGAGATGCATCACTGCGCTTGCGTGGTCCATGACCCATGTAATAAGGAGCTGTAATTACGTCACATGTAATGGGGGGAAGGGGGTAGACGAAGTGTGACATTATGGGACAGGGAGTGGGACGCAGCTTCGTGACGTTACTTTCTTTTTGAGATGTCAGGAGTGTTAAAAAACTTAACTCAGCGAAAAACTTAATACTTATATTTGCAAATCATCCTACTAATATTATACCTAAACGTGAAAGTTACTCTTTTACGCAAAAACTATTGAACTATAGAGCGATGGTGGACGAACGGTTAGGCGGGTAACTTACAAGACGCCGACACCGAGTTCGAATCCTCTCTGCCCCGCACCTATAACTTAATAAGTTATGTGCGGATTTGCCATCGCTCAAAACGGTGAAGGAAAACATCGTGAGGAAACCGGCATGTCCAAGAACTGCAACATTCAAGGGCATGCGACATCTACCAACCCGCACTGGGCCAGCGTGGTAGATTACAGCACATACTTTCTCTCTGAGAGAAGGCCGGAGTCCCAGCAATGGGAACGTGAAAGGCTGATAATGATGATGTTGACAATGTGCACTTAGAATTTAAAAACGGCTGGACCGATTATTATGATGATGATGATGATGTTTGATTTGTTGAATTTGTCTCCGCTCCGAGTAGCAGAATACCTAAACATTAAGAAACAATGGAAAATTGAATAGAAAAAAAAGGAAGCAAATTCATTGTGTCACACAGTTTGTATGGAACGTCAACTATATTAACGGGACATTCACTGGCAGATAGCTAATGTTATAATGGCTAACTTAATTTTAGAAAAAGAAAAAGTAAGGTTCCTTGCAAAAAAACTAATAAGTCGATCGATCCTGATCCGTTTTTCGCGCTTTTGGAACGATATGTCAATCAATATGTCAAGCTTTACCTACTACTAAAATGTCATAATATGAGATGACATGACATATCAATCCAAAACACGAAAAACGGATCAGAATCGATTATTAACTTCGGGCGTATACCTCCTTATCGCAGCAAACTGTAGTCCACACGGGTAAAACCGCGGGGCACAGCTATTTTATAATATTAGTAGGATATTCTCTGACCTCCATACATGATTCTACCTTTAAAAACAAACCTCTGTTACTCCAGGACCAGTACTACCAGTTCAGTCGCGCGTTCCCTCTGCGTTGGTCCTCTGAGCCGGACGTGCAGGTGTTCAGCACCGTCGCCGAGGACACCTCCGACGAGCTGGTGAACACGATCCGTGAGCAGCTGGACATCGGGGAGGGCGTCGAGAAGATCTCCGTGGTGGACAACGGTCGCCATGTCAACTTCATACATGATTTTGAGGCTAATGTCACCGGTGAGTTGCCCTAACTAAAAAAATAACTAACTGCCATCGCAACGACTCAAAGTGAGTCTTGGCCTCCGATAACAAAAGACGCCACTTCGGTCTGTCCTGCGCCACCTCCCGCCAGTCCTCCACCTGGAGTGAGCGCAAATCCTTCGTGACTTCGTCTTTCCAGTGATATCTGGGACGGCCGACAGAGCGACGGCCACTCGGCCGTCCACTGTATGCTCCTTTGACCGCACGATCCTCTCCCATTCTTTCAAGGTGGCCGAGCCAGTGAAGTTTGTGCGCTTTCATCTCGCCGATGACATTCGGCTCGGCCATCAGTTCTTCGATTTCACGGTCGTTCTCTTCTGTCCTAATACGTCATTTTAGTACTAGGGCTTTACAGATTACTACTATAATGACATATTAGGATATTATGACATATCAATCCAAAACCGCGCTAACGGATCGGATCGATAATTAATTTCGGGCTTAAGTCGAATTCGCGTAATTCGAGGTCCAACTTTGAATACGTACCTAATAGAACTTTTTTTTACTACTAACACAAGCGTTTGACCACAAGTCACCTGGGCCCGTAGCTAAGATGCATTCTGTAATCGTTGACGCTAATAGAAAACAAGAAAAAAGTATTGGTTTGACATATTTCAACGCTAAGTCACGTGGTCAGAAATATGTCAAACCTATACTTTTTTTTGTTTTGTATTAGCATCAACGATTGCAGAATGCATCTTGGCTACGGGCCCTGATGTTAAGTGACGATGTGGTCGAGAGTGGCATCACGCTACACCCGGCTTGGGGACTGGCTCTCAAGTGAGGCTGCCGAACCGGTCCGAATCGAATGACACGAGTGTGGCGGGCACGGTTGCAGGCATCGTGGACGCGGAGCGCTGCTTCAGCATGGAGCTGGACCCGGCGCTGGTGCTGGCGCCGGACGTGTTCGTGCTGGGCATCCAGGCCGGCGCCGACTTCGACGTCTCGCACGTGCGCTCCACCGTGCGGGCCGCCCTGCCGGCGCTGCAGCAGCTAGCCGGCGCCGCGCGGGACCTGTGCCTCGACAAGCCGGCCTACCAGCTGCTCAAGGAGGAGGGCGTCATCAGTGAGTATCCACCCTCGTGTGGCGAGCAGGGACCTGTGCCTCGACAAGCCGGCCTACCAGCTGCTCAAGGAGGAGGGCGTCATCAGTGAGTATCCACCCTCGTGTGGCGAGCAGGGACCTGTGCCTCGACAAGCCGGCCTCCCAGCTGCTCAAGGAGGAGGGCGTCATCAGTGAGTATCCACCCTCGTGTGGCGAGCAGGGACCTGTGCCTCGACAAGCCGGCCTACCAGCTGCTCAAAGGGGCGTTATCAGTGAGTTTTTAAAGCGATGATCTCAGCTCGGGTAGTGACGTCAGCTTGGCGAGGGTTCGAATGCTACAATGAGCTTGAGCTTTCGGTGATGCCATAGCTTGGTGGTAACGTATTTTCTAGTACTCCCCTGGCTAGTTACCATCCTCAAGTTAAGAATCTATGCCGTGCACCTATCGGTGTGTTCCGGCAGCCTCACTTGAGAGCCAGTTCCCAATCCAGGTGTAGCGTGGTGCCACCTTCGACCATTTCGTCACTTAACATCACGTGACCTGTAGTCATAGATAGGTGCTTGGCGACAGGTTCTAAATAAATAAAAGCTGCAAGTTTAGTTCTTTAAAAATCTACTAAAGAATATAACCTCATATACTTACCTATGGATCTTCGATATCCATTTTTTACGATTTCATCTACGAAGACCTCGAAGCCACAATTTTTAAATGAAACACCTTCCAAATATGACATCATCATCAGTCTTCACGTTCCCACTGCTGGGACTCTGGCCTTCTCTCTGAGAGAGAGAGTATGGGCCGTAATTTACCACGCTGAGACTTGATTTAACTTCCCTGCTAGTTCTAAACTCCCACCCTTGTCGTGTTCCAGTCCGCAAGCGCGGCGTGGACGCCCCTCCGCACGACTACATCCAGTTCGCCGGCCGCCACGTGCAGGAGATAGAAATCTCCAACCTGGCCGACCTGCTGCAGCACGAGCAGGCGCAACGGAAGAAGTAAGCGGCCCTGGAGGCTGCAGGGGGGAGGGGAGGGGGGGCGGGCTACAGATCGTTTTAACTAAAGTTACGTGGCAGATGCCGCACTGAGCCCCAAAGATACGCGTCTGCGAATGATGCAGTCATTCATCACTAATCGAATGATGAATACCAATGTTAGTAATAACTAATCTTAGCCCAGTCGGATTAGACGATAGAAGACCTCCACATTGCATTGATTCCCATCACGAGAGTTATTGCCTCAACCTTAAAGCGGGAGTCTAAATTCAAAATGGCGACCAACCTTGACTCCGACTTTAGCCGCCATCTTGGTTTTAAGGGAGTAAGAAACATTTTTCGTTAATAACTTGGCCAGAGAAAAAGTCGCCCTACTAAAGGTTGATGCAATAGTTGTCGGGATGGGCATTAATGCAATTTGAAATTCAGACTGGGCTATCTGTCGACTCGATAACCACAAGTCACCGTTCAGGCAGCAACCAATCGGCAAGTTCCGCTGAATGGCCGAGTCAACTCGTAGGCCTCGTGACACCTCTGGCCCAGTCCGTACGACCGACAAAGTTGGTTCCATTAGTTACTGATTTCAGGCAGTCGTTCGAATGATTTATATAAAGTCGAGTAATTCGAATGGAACCATTCATAGTCCCGCATTGCAACGTTACTATACTTACGACGATCTTTAAGTAATTGCTCTGATCATTCGATCCTATCTTTACGTGCGCAAACGAAAAGCTCACTTAGTCCATTTACATTTACGTGTGATTTTAGTTGTACACGATCTCTGCCATCATGGTTACACTGGAGGGGCGGTGCAATGGTTTTGGTGTCACACTGGAAGATGTCTTCAGTTGGGCAAATTGTATGATGGGTTATGTTTACATTTTCGCACGTTTTAGGAAAACTATGCGATCTGTACCTATCTATTCTTAGCTTGGAATTGATAGCAACAAACTCTTTCACGTTTGCTTATTCTAACACCTTTCCAAGACGTTTGGAACTGTTCAGGTTTCTCGCGCTAGGAGTAGGTGGTACTGATGGTTTTGACTCGGGGTAAATGCCACCTCTGCCCATAACCAATAATTTGTATTCCGTGCGACCTTGCACTTATTCAACACCTTGATTTATCGATTAAATGAATCTAAAGCGAGTTCATCCCCAAATGTGACACAGCTTTTAGTCGATTTAGGTGTTAGGTCGAAAAGAAAGACAGAACAGAGTCTAATCTAACGGCAAATCTTATAAAAATATCCCAAAGTTGGTTGGATTGCTGATGCTAACAAACTTTAAGATATCCTCAAAAGAAATAGTAAAATCCTATTAAAGTTGGGATTAATAAGTGTTAATACCGATTTGATGCCGACTTTAGTCGTTTTAACTTTCCGAATGAAGGAAGCATTTGATGAGAGCAGTTCCCTCCCGCACCCGCTCCGTGGTAAATACAACTTTACGTCTAAATGTTAGTGTTCAGATTCATAGTTGTTAAGCACTTAATAATAATAATCAATTCACTATGTAAATCTAGGTTTGAAAAACATTTACTAGAGATGTGACAGTGGTTTCGGATCGCGCAATGTAACTCAATTTGTCATGAGAGATTGGTGTTGGACCTAGTATTTGGTAGTTTTTCCTTGTGAAGAATTTAAGGTCGGGAAGAGGGGGGATAGGGGGTTAAGATATAAAACATCTAAATGTAAGAGATTGGTTAAAGGATTTTATGTGTAGACCAACTTTATGCCCTACCAATCTGGATTTCAAAGCGCAGCAAAAACTTTAAGTTGAAAAGTCTGGTCCCGGGAATTTAACCGGAAAGCAGTGATTGTATTTCTTAGAGTAGGTACTTATCCATATAATATAAAATACTCAAATTTCTCAATCTATAAATACGTATTCTTTAGTTTAGTCTCATATTATGTGATGTTAATTTTGATCTTAGTGAGATCATTTCAAAATTAAACTTATATTATAGTTATGTTTTATTATTAATCACTTGATGTTAATATGTGCCACATTATTGCGCACTATAGTTCTTAGTACGTACACAATTAACGGAAGTATTACAAAACCAAAGTTTGAAGTAAGATCTCATTGTTTTATAGCATTCTATTCGATCTAGAATTAAAATATCGAATCGATTTTAGTTAATTAAGTTTATTTATGTTTTCTGTTCCTATGCTGACAGACAACTTTTCTGGGAAATGAAAATCACGTTTCTATAAAAGAAAATTAAGCACTCGGCTGTTCTGTATTCTATTTTAAGTTTAGGGTACTTATATTTAAATAATTAGTATTAATTCACTAACGACCCTAGTTTCATGTCCGTTTTATTCACGAATAAAGTGTGCAACGTCATTGGCGTTTTATTTATTTTATTTATTTCCTCATTTTATTAACCCCTTTGGGTCGTTTTTAGGAATGAATTATGAGTAGTTATAGAGTATGAGTATGAGTTTAGTTTATGAGCTTGGCTAGGAATCTATACCACAAATATGGTGACACTAGCTGTTCCCCGCGGTTTCACCCGCGCGGGCTACAGCTTTATGCATGCAAAGTCTCGGCCCGATCGGTTTAAAAATTGACAAAGTTTCATACAAACTTTCATCTCCTATTTTATCCCCTTGCGGGTAGAATTAATCAAAATCCTTTCTTTGCGGATGCCTACGTCATAACATCTACCTGCATGCCAAATTTCAGCCCGATCCGTCCAGTGATTTGGGCTGCACGTTGATAGATCACTACGTCAGTCAGTCAGCCCGCTTTGAGTTATATATATTTAGATTTCAGTTTTGAATAACTAAATAGGTAGGTATGCACTAATTAAACTTAAGTTTGCAGGAAAACTTTTTTAGTACTCGGTTCTTTCTTACATGCTACTTAAAGGGTATCGTTTGACCACAAGACCTGATGTTAGTGACGATGTGGACGAAGGTGCCACGATACACCTGGATTGGGAACTGGCTCTCAAGTGAGGCTGCTGGAACGCACCGATAGGTGCTATAAGGACAGCACTTTACCACCAAGCTATGGTTTCATCACGAAGTTTTCCTTAACTGATAACTCGAGCTTATTGCAGGATTCGAATCCACGAACTACGGGTCACAAGTCGACGTCACCGCTGAGCTATCATCGCTTTAAAATTATGACTTTTACTTATACATTGGTAAATAATATAATTCGTATTTGAGAGAAGGCTTGCCTACCATCAGCAGATAATAATAGGGTGATGAACCGATGATGATTCCGAAAATAAGTCCAGTGAGTGAGTGAGTGCAAGACAGTACGTCTTAATCTTCAGGTGTAGCGTGGCGCCATCTTCGACTATGTACATCTTCACTAAGAACCATTTGATTTGTGGTCAAAAGCTACCTTGTAAGTAGTAAAAAAAACGCGGTTGTGAATTTACACGGACTTTCTTGGATGACTAGAACTGTTACATTTAATATAACAATGTGGGTAAGTATCCTATTCTTTGTATCTAACATTATTGCCAACTTAGGGCTGGTTTTTTTTTATTTTGTTATGGCGTCACACGGTTAGTGTATTTGCCAGTGTCAAGTAGGTATAAAATTTTTCAACCTCAGTGAGTTGAATCAAGTTTTAAATGACGATGATGATGAAATGATAGGATGGGAATAGTGTTTAAGTAAAGTAGTGGTGGTTTACTTAAACTTTACACGGACTTTTTTGGAGCAACTAGAAAAGTCACTTTCACAACTTTATTTCAATTTCCCACACTTGTACACATAATGGTTAATAATCCACCTACATTACACATTATCACTCGAAGAAACACAAGATTTGGAAATAAAAACAAAATTTTCACGTTGACAATTCGATTGCCGCCAAAAAAGTCAGGGCTGGTTTTATAAACGTCCGTTGGTTGAATGTTATGCCAAATTTCGGCAAATTTGATCCTATTGTCAAATTTGACATGTGACGTTGTAATTTTGTGTAACATGTGTATATTTGATTTTTATAAAACCGACCCTCAGATAGATAAGCTTATTTTGATGTCAAAAACATCAATCGAGAACGGAATTGAATCGAGTTGAAACACACCCATACAAAGATTGCTCAATTTAGATAAATTTATTTGGAACCTTTCAAGTCCGCCCTAATCGGATAGGTATATCTAAATAGTCCGATAAACCGGCACATGTAGGTATATACCTATATGAAATGGCAACCATTCGCTATTTATCAGGCTGGAAAGTCGGACATACAATGTAATAAAAGCGTGTTCGCTCTGACAATTTAGGAATTCGATTAATCAATGACTCCATTCGACTACATGCGTCACAGCCTTTATATAATACATACCTACATACGTTATAAGTGTTGATAGCTGATAGCTTAGTGGTAGTGACGTTAGCTTGCGATACGTAGGTAAGTTGTGTGTTCGATCCTACAACAAAAAAAAAACACTTTAAAAACGCACTCAAAAATATAAAATAATTAAATTGACTTGTATTAGTTACGATATAATGGTTAATTCAAAAAGTGTGGAGCGCTTTTTAATTGTGTGTACTTTTATTTACCCAGTAAAAGAAGCGCTCCACACTTTTTGAATTAACCATTATATCGTAACTAATACAAGTCAATTTAATTATTTTATATTTTTGAGTGCGTTTTTAAAGTGTTTTTTTTTAGTTTTTTAAACTATATATTTTTATTTTTTTACTTTTTAGTCTTTTGTTACCAAGTTCAATCTATCGGACTCATCAAAAGGAATCATATGAGCCCAAACTCGAGGGGTGTACTAGTAGCCACTGCAGAGATCCCCTACCCACCTTCTGGCTGCATCATCAGACCCTCGTCACCAAGTTCAATCTATTGGACTCATCAACACGAATCATATGAGCCCAAACACGAGGGGTTCACTAGTAGCCAGCGCAGAGATGCCCTACCCACCTTCCGGCTGCATCATCAGATCAGGTCGAAGATACCAAATTATTGCATTGTCACCGAGATTACATACACATACAAAGTTTCAAGTCGATACGACAATTAGAAGTAGGTGAAAATTGACTTCTAAGATTTGATTACATTGTTAGTTAGTTAGTTAGTTAGTTAGTTAGTTAGTTAGTTACAAGTCAAGCTAATAAAAGTGTTTTAAAAACAATAAAAACATCGTGACGAAACCATATCTTAGTGGTAGGACATTTCATAGTGCTCGCCTGGCTACCTACCACGCTCAAGTTAATGTCACTAAGTCACCAAACACCTATCGGTGTGCTCCGGCAGCCGCACTTGAGAGCTAGTACCTAATCCAGGTGTAGAGTGGCGCCTCTTTCGAGCATCCTGTTCTTACAGAGTACACTCTTACAGTAAAATAATAATTAAGAACTTATTATCAACCTATCATTCTCTAATAAAATTATGGTATAATAATATAGAAAAAAATATTGTCAAGCGAAAACATGTAAAAACAATAAAACGTAAATCTTTGTTTCTCTCTTTAGTAAATGCAAAGATTCAAAGACGATCTTATAAATACTGCCACATACTTTTGTTACTAAATACAAAACTCATCCGCTTCGTAAATTAAAGTCAGTAAGTAATAAAACACACACAAAAAATGTCGAGTCGCATCGCATGTAACATTAATTTTAATAAAGTACAAGTAGGTACAAATTTCTCTATAGCATCGCCATAGCGGCATCGGCACGACAAAATCTCCGGAATAGTGTTGTGTAGATCCCGAACGAACTAGGTCGTCAAAGCGCTCCTACAGTCGAACTAGGCGAACTAAATAGTTCCCAGATTCCTCGCTCCTTAGTTCGTTAGCTCGTTCGATACGACTCACTTGTAATAGCGAGAGCGAGTCGATTATTTATCAAAAGGTTATCATTATCTAAAATGGGGAGTTACATTTACCTATTGCACCAATTGCTATACATTTAGAATATTTCTTTATAGCGATGATGGCTCAGTTGTAGTGACGTCGGCTTGCGATCCGTAGGATGTGGGTTCGAATCCTACAATGAGCTTGAGCTTTCGGTGAAGGAAAACATCGTGATGAAACCATAGCTTGGTGGTAGGGTATTTTCTAGTACTCGCCTAGCTACCACCCTCTTGTTAAGAATCTGTCGCCAAGCACCTATCGGTGTATTCCGGCAGCCTCACTTGAGAGCCAGTTCCCAGTCCAGGTGTAGCGTGGCGCCATCTTCGATCACATCGTCACTTAACATCAGGTGACTTGTGGTCAAATGCTACCCTGTAAATTGTAAAAAAAAAAAAAAAATCTGTATTGACAAAAAAAAAATAATAATAATAAGGATACCTTAGAAGCAGTAAAAAATTTTTACTAGAAAATAGCTATGCTTGCACGAGCAGTTGCAAAGGGAGCAAACTATCTCTGCCTTTCTTTGGTTCAAGACGGAAACTGGTGTCGATTTGCATTCTCTAAAACTAAACTAAGTTTGACAGGTCTAATAGTATTGCTGTCTTTTTCTGACCACTGAAGTAAAAAAGGACAGCATTTCTATTAGACCTGTGAAACTTAGTTTAGTTTTAGAGAATGCAAAACCGAATCGACGCCATTGAGGGCCTAAAAGAGCGACCTAATTCGCTATGGAGCAGCGAACTAAACTGAGCGCTCCGGCCGCGAACTACTATGCGCTAGACTACTGCAGAATATAATACATATAACCGCGCTTTCTTCCGTTTTTGAGTTTTATAGAAAACGCGCGCACATTGGCACAGCGCGGCATTCACTCGCGCACATGCCCGCTTGCATCGACTATTGTGTGCGACGTGAATGGGACCTCATTTTGATGTTTCCTCCTGAATTTCCCGATCCCGTTTTTGTCATAGAGGTTACAAACTACTCGTTGTTATTACCTAGCCTCACTATACTAGTCTGATTTGGAGTGTAAGTAGATAATATTAATTAATTTTTCTATGTCAATAAAAATGAAATGGAGTTCGTTGGTACACGCATCACTTGCGAACCACCCAACAGATTTAGCAATTTCTCTAAAACGCTCACAATAATATCAATAACGTTTTTAGGAAAAGAAACATTGGAAACGTTAGCCAGAGAGTCCAAAAATAACGAAAGTGAAAAGTGAAAGTGTTTTTTCCTGTAGGATTCTTGTTCGAACACATCAACTATTTATATTCGCCTACTCTAAACAGGTCTGGATGTGGTGTGGAGATAGTTATGGACACAAGTACTTTTTATATCAATAAACTGTACCCCGTCTCTAGTCCTAAGTGAAACTGCGAAAACAGATAATATATTATGAACATTTACGCTTGGGTGTAACCGCGATCAATATGTTAATCGTCCATCACGCGTCATCTACCTATCTCCAGACACGTTACTCCGTAGCTTTCATCCCGGATCAAGCCTTAAATCTACACAGTAAACACTAACAGCCCGCTAAGAGGCGCTCCATTTACATATTTCAACAATTACACAGCACCGGATCCATTATAATTAATCTGTAATTCGATTCGCATCCTCATCCCTAGCTCGTAGCTTGTTTGTCTAACCGTACAGCTCTAGCGGCAAAGCGCGTTCAGTGATGCCAAGTTAGCCCTTTCGGTGGCTAGATCTAGCTCTTTTTCAGCTTGCTTAGCTCAATTGATAATTTAGTCCCAGTCACAAATCTAGCCTCCATCCATCAAAACTAGAATTCTGTATCTTATGTGTGTTTTGTATTTTGTTTCTTGTGTTTTCAAAAACTTGTGTTAGTGCGAGTGTTATATGGGTTTTAATAATCGTGATGTGTTTGAAAAGTGAATGAGTGATAACCATGTTTTTTTTTAAATGTATTGTAATATATTGTGATTATCAATGAATAATCTTGCCAAAAATTATGTGTTTGATTTGTCAACTAGCTGTTGCCCTTGGCTTTATCCACGTGGACATCAACTTATTGCTATAAAACAAAACCTATGCCCTTCTCCAGGGATTAAACAATCTCTATACCGAATTTAACAAGTTCTGTTTAGTGGTTAGGTGTGAAAATGTAATAAACAAACAGACAGACAGTAAGAATTACTCACACATTTATATTATTAAGTATGCATCTACACAGTAAGTGGTTACCTAATCAGTTCCATATTAAACTTTAGTTTCTTACTTGGCAATTTCGCCCATTTTTATTTTTCGGGCTAAAGTAGGTAACCCTTTTTAATTCGACTTAGCTGAAAACTTCCTACCGAGCTGGCAACACTGAGCGTGTTGTTTATTCTGCCAATATTAGTAGGTATCGGAAGTTCGGTTACTCGTATACAACGCGAAGTGTTTCAGGCCGCGCATTAAGATATGCAAATGTTATTACGAGTCGGCATTATCTTTTAACTGGTGCTGCGATACGATGTTTTCCCGTTTATAAGCTCTTGTATCGGAGATCATTCGAGATAATGCCGTCATTAACGTTTACTTGGAGGCTGCGTGCCCTGGAGTCGACCTACTTACTTACCTGGTTACTGCTGTAATCAACTACAGGGGGTTTAGAAAAAAAATTGTCTATGTCTATTTGAGCCTATATTTACTAATTTATCGATTAACGAAGTATCGTTAATTATTATAATTATTCGATTCTTGATTTTGAAATTGATAACTTTACTTTTTATGATTTTTTTCTATTTTGTTTCTATTTTTGTACCTATAACGCAATTGACAAAAGATGGTAACAAAAAAAAAATGTGATCGTGTACATAATATTATGTAAGTCACACATTACTTAATTTTATATTCTAAAGAGAAAAATAACTTTTCTTCTGCCTCTAGTTTGAAAAAATCAAATATTCTTGTTCCGATCCACTTTCAAATTACGAGTTACGAGTTCCATTTTCAAACAGGCTAGTGATGTGCATGCGGATGGCTTGCAAGATCGGTCAATTACCGGTTCAGTTTGAGAGTATGTGCCGTTAATATCGCTTCCTAATTTAACATCCGAGCTAACGTTCCCGCCAAGATACTGGCCATTCATTTTCTATTCTGGAAGAGAACGCAAATTGAGACTAATTACAACCTTTTTTCTCTGTTACTAGGATAGTAGTACAATACCTACATAGCAAAACGAAGAAGAAAAAATGTGTTTATAAATTGAAAAAAAACATATTATGTAAAGAGCCTCCTTTTTTAAAATTGTGACCTTTTTTTTTAGATCCAACGACAGAGACTTAATAGTATGTATGTACAGTCAGCGACAAAAGTAGCTGATCGTTCTCGACTTTCCAAATGTGTTTCAAATCAGTAATTAGTATTGTTGTTTTTTTTTACATTTTACATGGTATCATTTTGTCCACAACATAACACACCTGATTTTAGGTGACGATGAGGTCAAAAATTGATGTCTAAGATGATGAGGATAATAGAAAAAAGTGTTATTGTTCAGCGACTTTTGTCGTTGATTGTACTACCGACATTAAAAAATACAATACCCAGAGGGCTTGAGGCAATATACAAAAAAAAAACTACGTTGAAATATATTTTTATCGTTTTTTTTACGTTTGGGTTACTTTCAAATCGGCATGAGGTACGTATCGTATCGCTTGTGGGGTCATACGCGCTAGTCTAGTCTACGTCCTATGCCTACTGTATATTATGACAGTGTTGCGCCAGTAACGCACAAGTGCAGTAATTTAGTAGGTACTGGCGGCGTCATAACTGTTAGTCTATGATGTCTACTTCTACCTAATCTTGCACGGCACTTTGTGTTGGTAACATGCACTAAACTTATACTCTCGGCAAGGTATCTTAGCTTAATCCTAGTAAACTCTGGTGTTTGCGATTTACCTAACTACGCAGGTATACCGGCAATGTAGGTATGCTTAAGCTATATTAGAGAGAGAGAGTGAGAGAGTGAGAGATAGAGAGAGAAAGAAAAACTTTATTTATTTATTTATTGATCACCGTCAATGTACACCGTTGCAATTATAATAAAGAGACAATTCAGACAAGTAAGGCTAAGTATCATTACATTTATAGGTGAAGACAACATGCGTCATAAAATAGCGAGACAATTTAGAGAACAGATTTTTTTTTATGAAAAAATAAAGAAACGCACAAAAAACAGTAACATTAGATTGTACATAAGCTATTAGTAATATAGGTCATACAATGAATCGACTAAGCTACTATAATGGGGATGATTGCTCATCAAACGCCAACCTTCTTATGCTGGGGCCACACTGTAGAGTCTAGAGCTAGTTGCATAATAGGCATGTTTCCACTAAGAACAAATATAATGGATTGAATGGTCTAAAATTTTATTTCTGTATTTAGATAGAGAAAAATAAATTAATTCAATGAAATATTAAAAGATTGTTGACATTTTCACGAAACAAATTATGGAAATTTAAGCATTAAGTCACGTGACATTGAACACCAATCATGAAGCGTTACGTCATCCCGTGCAAAATACCATTGTTGCTGTTGAAATTTTCGTACATATGAGCGTCAGTAATTAGTAATTATTGTTTCACGGTTATATCTTTAGTTTTATTTAGTTATTCAAAGCATTATATAGAAAGAGAACATCATGGAATCTGGATTTTTGAAAGGAAACAGCAATAACTTGCCCAGAATTGACGTTGCTAGGCTTGGCTAGTTTTTCGCATCAAACAGGGACTTATGCTCAAATTAAATGTCATTTCTTTATATACAAATTATAAATTGAAAATCAATATATTTTCAAAAAAATATATTTAGAATAGAATAGAATAGAATAGCCTATTATAGTCTGTGATTAAAGATGATGCAACTACTCTATGGTAGATAAAGGGTTCGAATCCTACAATGAGCTTTCGGTGAAGGAAAACATCGTGAGGAAACCATAGCTTGGTGGTTGGGTATTTTCTAGTACTCGCCTGGTTAGCTACCATCCTCAAGTTAAGAATTTGTCGCCAAGCACCTATCGCTGTGTTCCGGCAGCGGCAACGCTATCCTGAAAGAAAAAAAAACATTGCTCTCAGAGTTGAAGTGACCGATGGGGATATCATTCATCATCATCATCATCAGCCGGAAGAAGCCCACTGCTGAACATAGGCCTCCCCCTTTGAACGCTTCCATAAACGGCTGTTAGCCATCATCGACTCCCTCCACTTACAATGTCATCGGTCCACCCAGTGGGGGGCCTACCTACTTATTGTCTTCCGGTTCGTGGTGACCACTCGAGAACTTTTCATCATTATCATCATCATCATCAGCCTGTATCAGTCCACTGCTGGACATAGGCCTCACCCAAGGTACGCCACTGAGCCCGGTCTTCGGCTCTTCTCATCCAACTACTGCCAGCCACTCGGCGCAAGTCGTCGCTCCACCTTGTCGCAGGGCGTCCTACACCACGTCTGCCAAGTTGCGGTCTCAACTTTTCATGAATGAATGTATTTTGATTTTATTCAGTAAAACTTGACGACGCCTTATTAAGTAATTAGGTATGGTCCTTAGTAGAGTTTACCTTCGATCTAATTTCTTCCTCGAGCCAGGGACGGGCAGGAAAGGGCGCTCAGTCAGATGTAAGTTATGCAAACCGTTCGATCGACCCGGCAGAGAGTTGCCCTTGCCCCGTGAGCCAGCCGGGCTAAGCTCCCTGGATAAACTGTTAGATTTGATGGATAACGGGAGAGCTAACGGCTGCTGCTTCATGAATAGGTTAGGACCTTTGTAATGGTACTAGATATGCAGCCTGTTTTAAGGCCGATTTCAATAACCGATCTATCCACGGTTTTGTCATACTACGGATAGAAATTTGACATAAGTCCATATTGCCCTAAAATTAATTAGTTAAGTAAGTACATAACTGGAACATAATAATAATGTGTGTATAATGTGTTAGAGTGTTAATAAGGGCCAGGGGACAATTGCACACAAGTTGACCTAGCCCCAAATTAAGCTCGAAACATGTGTTATGGGTACTAGACAACGACATACATACATATATAGAGAAATAAATACTTATATAGATAGAAATATCCAAAACTCAGGTACAAATATTCGTGCTCATCACACATATAATTGCCCTTACCGGGATTCGAACCCGGGACCGTTAGCTTCAATAAAATGTTTCTTTTTTTAATTTCTTTATAAGCTTCATAAAAGTACTGTCATATTTCTATCTCTAGGAGTACAAACCGTGGATATATCGGTTAATGAAACCGGCCCTTTGTGGTACTTTGCAGATATATAAAAAGTATCTACCTACCATTACTATTAAGTTTTATTATGTACTCAGTAGTACGATCAGTGGTAGTGACGTCGGCTTGCGATCCGTAGGTCGTGGGTTCATATCCTACAAGGAGCTTGAGCTTTCGGCGAAGGAAAACATCGCAATTAAACCATAGCTTGGTGATAGGGTATTTTCAAGTGCTCGTTTCGCTAGTTACCCTCAAGTTACATTCTGTCGCCAATCACCTATCGGTGTGTTCCGGCAGACCCACTTGAGAGCCAGTTCCCAATGCAGATGTAGCGTGGCGCCATTTTCGACCACAACAGATGAAACTATCGATAGTTTTACTATAGATTTGCCCATGCCTTAAACACCTCGTAACATGTATCCGCGCCCTACCAACTGTTTGTTTGTAATAAGCACCTCCACTATGTAACTGTTTGCTCCATACATACAGAACTGATTAGTGTTGTATGTATATATATATATATGTGGATAACATCCGGCCAATCGCGTGGTAACCAGATAACAAATACAGTATTGTTGTAATGTAACTTCTACAACATTTTTCTGATAGTGACTGCTCTCAGGCTTCGCTCTGCACACATCCCATCCAATAAGTTCGCATACCTTATGAAAAAAACACCATCTCCCATTTGCATTGCACCGAGTGCGGAGTTCTTGAAGACGTACAATATATTTTGTTGGAGTGTGTGCGGAATGAAACCCAATGAAGATTGTGGCTTAGCTCTAATCATGTTTTTGAAGTCGGGTTTTGTAATTGTGTTTTGTCAAACCCTATGTCGGATCAGGCCATAATTTTATATAAATTGGCGGACTTGTGTTTAATTAAGTGACGTTGTGATTTTTGTTTTTCTTACTGGTGGTGTGGTCGCTCAGCGACAAAAGCCCTCCAAAATAAATAAATAAAAAAAAAAAACATTTTTCTGCGTTGTATTACGTCAAAATTATTGCCTGACGAAAAATTGTTTGACTGTCATCTTCTATCCCAGAATATCTCCCGCGTAGTCTACTCAATAATTATAATAGTTAGTTATTCAGCAATTTTTTTGGTACCATTTGACGACAAGTCACTTGAGTGACGATGTGGTCAAAGAAGGCGACACGCTACCTGGATTGAGAATTGACTCTCACACATCTATAGGTACAGTCATCCACAAAAGTAGCTTAAATTTTACAAGGTAGCGCTCTGACCACAACACAACTGATTTTAAGTGATGATGTGGTCAAAGGTTGGTTGGTTTAAGATGATACCAGTAATCGGACATTGTGTTATTGTTGAGCGACTTTTGTTGTTGATTGTACTTGCCTACAGTTTCTTAACTTGAGATTAGTTGCTATCCAGTCGAGCAGTAGAGAATGCCCTACCACCAAGCTATGGTTTCATCGCGATGTTTTCCTTATACGGTATCTACGGTGATCTCTAGAAGCAGTAAGTATTTATATTTCACTAAACACATTCCCGTCAAAGTTTGTTACTAGCACCTGTAATAAGGCTATATATACACTCACCTACCGTTTACCAACTGCACATAGACTTCCCATGCCAAGTTCCCACGATGTCGCCTGTCGCCAAGTCCATGTAATTTAAGCGGCAACTTGCAAGGCATTCGCCTGTTTAGGGACTCAAGCTTTCGCTTAGAGTGAATCTAGTTGTACCAAGTTTAGTACTACGAGTAGACTGTGGTAGGACATAATACAGAGTGTCCTGTAATTAAGTGATATATCGTATATGCAAGTGTATTAAAACAGATATGAGTTGCAGGGATTGGTAATGTTTAAGAACCACACGGAGTTTTCCAGAGTTCCGTTTATTCCCAAGGTTATTCCAAAGTGCTGCATAAAAGCAACCGCCATATCTATGAGTAAAGGTCTATAAAGGTGTTGCCACGTATTCCCTTAGTAGCTGCCAGTCTAATGTTATCCTATCAATATTAGTTGTTATCGAAGTATTTATTTAAGCACTACTACTTACTTTACTTATAATTAGGTACACTTTTTGGAACTTATGTTTGTAAGAATACTCTTGGCAATAGTTTCAAACATTACAAATTATTTCAAATAAATTGGATTTAGGTACTTTATTGCTATAAAAAGTTTTCCTAGCGCACAGAATAGATAAAGTACTACGCCCAGATTATCTCAATAACAAACGTCATCTAAACCGGTGAAGCTACCTAAAAGATACAGAGAGAGAGTGACTTTCGCGTTTTCAATATTAGGGTGAATTTATCTATATAAATATTGGTGGTCGCCGCGAGGTAACCCTTCCCTCTCCAACATAGACTGCCTCCTTCAATGGTCCTGTAGATTTCCTATCTCACGCGTGAAGGGATGAAATTCGTCGCGTCGTGTCGCCGAGATGCTTCCATATATATAGCTATCTATACAGTGCTACATTGCAAGTCCCAGGATGATATTCCGCCGGCACGTGTTGCGTTCTGCCGTGTGTCGATTTCATTTACATATCTTAATCCGGTGATGTCGGCCGTCTCCCCTGGGCTTGCTCAGTAATACACATGCGAGATTACTAGCAAGTAGTTGGCGGGTCGCTCTAATATGATGGAATCAGAATAGACAACCCTTGAGGCTTGGGTGGACGAAATTGACGACACCGTGGAAAATAAATAATAATAATAATAATAATGCCCGCACAATCACATACATAGGCTCTGACCCCTAACTAGGTTTCCCTGTATCTAGGGTATCAGAAACTACGAGGATCGGGGATCCACAACACCCAGACACAGAACAAATACTTGCGCTTTTTTTTTCAATGCACAAATAGAATAGAATAGAATAGAATAGAAAACTTTATTTGCTAAAAATGTGAAAACAACACATATACCAATTGAATGGCATGCAAAAATTTAACAATTACAAATTATATAAAAAGTAACATGCACCTGAAAAAAGCTTAGTAGATTCACATTCACATTCAATATTTGTCGTGTAGCGGGAATCGAACCCGCGACCTCACGCTTCACAGTCGGCTATCCGCCCATTGCGCCATATCGGTCGTCAAGTTAATAGTCTATAGATCAATCAGTAAAATCCCTACTAATTTCTTAAATGCGAAAGTAACTCTGTCTGTCTGTATCGCTTTCACGCCTTACTTACTGAACCGATTTAAATGAAATTTGGCAGATAGATAGTCTGGAGCCGGAGAAAGGACATAGGCTACTTCTTATCGCGACAAACTGTAGCCCACGCGGGTGAGACCCCGGGATGCAGGTAGTTGTTTAATTGCTAGATTTTATTTCACAAGTCTTACAGCGATACACACTAACTTGTTAATAATATGGGATCAATATTATCATAATCATCATCATCATCAGCCTTGCACGTTCCGACTGCTGGGACTCTGGCCTTCTCTCAGAGACAGAGTAATCTACCACGCTGGCCCAGTGCGGGTTGGATGTCGCATGCCCTTGAATGTTGCAGTTCTTGGACACGCCGGTTTCCTCACGATGTTTTCCTTCACCGTTTTGAGCGATGGTAAACCCGCACATTAAGTCATAGTCATAGGGCCGAGAGGATTCGAACTCCGTGTCGGCGCCTTGGAAGTTGCACGCGTTACCGTTCGGCCACCATCGTGCAATATTATACTCATCACCATCAGCCTTTTACGTTCCTTCGGCCGAGACAGCGGTCATCGTAGCCTATAGACCAGCCACTCTATTGCATGAAAAAAAAACCGTAATAGAAGAGACCGTAAACCCAAATATTTGACATCATCATATCAACTTGATACCTCAACGCGTTTTTTAGAAAAAGGGTCTTGACAGACAGATAGATAGACAGATGGACAACAAAGTGATTCTATAAGGGTTCCGTTTTCTTTTTTGAGGTACGGAACCCTAAAAATTATCCATCCAAATTCATGTTGCCGCTACCCGTACGCCCGGCCCGTACGTAGCGTTATATATACTAACCTTATATCTTGTTCACGCATTTATCTCATTTAAAATCCCACTCAGCAAAAGAACTTCATAATATGTTTCAGTTCTACGTGACGCTCTTTACATGAAATGAAAGTTCCTTCACGCTGACGTAAAATATAGCAATGTCTCCCGCGAATAAGCAACTCGTGAGAGCTTGTTCTAGAACTTTCCGCAGCGCTAATAAACATGTCTGCTGGGCTGCGTCGTATTATGAGCCCGACGAGGCGCAACTATTTTAATCTAACTTGCCCTTTCGGCCCTCTTGTAAAATTCGAGACGAGTACGCTTTAACGTTTCTTAATAAATAACCAAGTTTATCCCCCGCGTTAATAGCCCTTATCTTAACGGTGTACGGCCTATATTCCCGTGCTGTTCCCGACAAACGTTGGCCTACTGAAAGTCTAAAAGTTTGCACGTCGTCGTTATTGAGTTTTGCTACTTCGAAATAAGCTCTATGACGACCCGACCGGATACTGCGAAGGTGATTTTTGAAGGCGCGTTACTTAAATTAGGTAGAGCAGGTAAAGTGGAAAACTTAGGAAACAAATGGTCTATCGAGGTGAGGTAGGTTAGTGTTTTTGACCGTTTGGTGAATGGCAAACAGCTGGACACCCTATTGGATATCCGTTACAGCAGAAGTTGTGAACTTAGAGTTTTCGAAAACCACTTTAACAGGAATGGGGTGATAATAATAAGTCATCGCTAATTAATTACTAAGGTCACTAACAACGAAAGCATTAAATAATTGAGTAAGTATTGAGTATTAAGTCATTATTAATGAGGTTTTCTAATTGAACATTTTTAGTACGTTTGGAAAATAACCTTCTGCGAAAGGTGTTGACTCAAGTGTTTAGGGCTGCACATTTTTATTATTGTATTTTAGATAATTTGTAAGTTCCGGTAGCAGTCCTCAAGAATGAGTCTCATTCTAGACTTAGCTTCTTTACCATCTTCGCCAAGGCAAAAAATAACATCGCACCATTATCAAATATCTCGTTACCAAGTAAGGTACCTAAACATTTAAAATTTTCCAATTAAACTACAAAGAAACCCGAAAAGGACAACAAAAATCCTTTGTGAGTTTGTATAACTGTAAAACATGACGTAATGCAACATAACGGATTAGGTTTCCAACAGGATGAGTTTCCGCACTTCTGTTCAGGAAGTGTATAGGGTACACAATTAAACTTTATATAGCAGGTAGTGTAACGCAACCGAATCTACTGAATAACTAGTTGTGAGGTACAACGGGTTGCAGCTGTATACAGCCAGCTATCTAAGATAAATTCTGCACAGATGTGGCGCGGCTTTAGTGACTAGCTGTATTACAGCCACTGTTGTAACTAAGTTATTAGGTCGATGATTTTATAGATAATCACAATTCACATAAAAAACGGTCAAGTGCGAGTCGGACGCGCGCACCAAGAGTTCCGTACCATTATCTATAAAAAAGGCAAAAAAAAAAATATATTCTGTTTCGGAGTTGTAACAGGAGCAACAGAAATACATGAAAATTACAACAGTCTATCACGGTTCATGAGATACAGCCTGGTGACAGACGGACGGACCGCAGAGTCTCAGTAATAGGGTCCCGTTTTAACCTTTAGGTACGGAACCTCAAAAACTGAGATTTATCATTTTCATAATATAGACCTAAGCTATGAAAAATCTATTGACGTTTTTGTATCCATTATAAAGACAGAACTGTACCAAAACACCTGGTTATTTTACCCACAATTCGTGTTAATCCGATCTCTAGGTATAATGTTTGACTTACGCCACGTCCAAACACATCGGAATGGGCCCTTGATTTCACACATCAGGGCCCTCGCAAATTCTTGGGTCGCCGCCTCCAGTCGACCTTTCCTCCCCCCCGCACCTTGCTCCGACCCTCCGCGATTGATATGTGATGTACTTATTGAGAGGACTAAGCATTTTGATTACACTGCTCGGCGAGCCTTCATGGTCAAATGCTTCGATCTAATCTCCATTCTCGGAATTTTGACACCCTTAAATTACATGCTTAAAATCAAGACGACTGACATGGCGCAGTGGGCGAGTAGCTGCCACATTACAAATATTTGTACATTGAAAAAAAAACGCAAGTATTTGTTCTGTGTCTGGGTGATGTGGATCCCTGATCCGCGAAGTTTCTGATACCCTAGATACAGGGAATCTTAGTTAGGGGTCAGAACTATGTACGTGATTGTGTGGGTGTTATTTATTATTTACTAGTTGCGCTCCGCGGTTTCACCCGCGTCTTCCCGTAATCCCGCAGGAACCTTTTTCCGGGTTAAAAAGCCTATGTGTTAATCCAGGCTATAAGCTAAATCCATTCCAAGTTTCATCAAAATCGGTTTAGTAGTTACGGTGATACATGGTTACAAACATTCACACACACACAAATTTCGCATTTATAATATTGTAGGATAGGATTAAGATTCCGTATTTTCTACTCCCGGAAATGTTTTCATCATGGATATTTTGTTTTACTGGCGTTATTAAAGTATTTTTATAAGTCTGCTTCTTGACAGCTTGCATCAGGAGGCACTTTTCATGAAGCACCAGGTGAGGCGAGTATAAAAATGTACTCGTATAGCCTAGGCTGTGGGTACCCGTAAAAAATATACTGCGATCATATTTTGAGTGCGCCGCGACGTTTGCTACAATCATAAACAGAAATGTTTTACGGAAAAGAAACGGGAGTTGGGCGAGTGAAGAATATACGAAACAAAGTTCCATAGGAGCGTCGCAAGTGGGCAGGCATGTCTCTGCAACCCTTTAAAATTGCATTCGTTCTGCGGAGGCACTTCCGCCGCTCAAGTTTTAATGACATCCTGCGCAACATGCAGCGACCCATATCTTTGCAAATAGCCTCATAGCCTCCACTGCCCGCGACAGTTACTGTCCTGCCCCATATTGAATTTATTAAATTCCTCTTTATTTCTCATGTATGACGGGAACACGTCCTGAATATTCGGACTCGGAGTTTCGAGAGCTCGACAAAATGTGAACTCTATGAAATGTGGATAATATTAAAATGTTCAGAAGATAGGAGGGAAATATGTAAATTGTATCGAGCCGCCCGCCGGTCCCCCGGCGTTGTTATATCATCTACGTCTTCGAGTTTAATGTAGTTAGAGGTTTACAAATTGTGCGAGAGGGTTGCCGTTCGATTATTATGTAAGCAATTTGAAATGTTCACGGATTATTTTTATGTGGCTATGAAATATTTTATGTAAACGATATGTTATTGAAATGATGCGCTCGTCGCTTTCCGAGATTTACGGATTTCATGATTTTTTTTTATCACGGCGCGGTGGTCATTACAATACAACAATAAATAAATGCCTTCCGATCCACGGCATTATTCCGATCACGAACAAAACGGTCGTATACAAACGGGCTGCTGTACCAGTACTATCTAGACGATCACAATATATACGGACGTGACTTTAAAAAGCTATTTAAAGCGATTTAATTAATATCTCTGCAACTGAACCTACCAACATATAATATAAACAGCGCCTCCATATACGCCACAATGCTCTGAAAACACGACAATTCATCACAGCTGCGATTTTAAAGTTATCTGAGAGCGCATTATGATATTTTCTCCGTCGCTTTACAAACATTTAGTTGATAATATTTTGAACAAAGCGTGTGGAGCGGTGGCGGTGCATTGAATGCAGCCATGCGGCCATGCGTGCATCCAGGCGGGCATTGTTAATTCTATAAGACACGGCCGCGCCGCGGCATGCGAGCCAGCGCGCCCGATGCGATGCGCTCTGAGGAAGCATAAAAATAATTTATATGTCGCACACTGTCACCGTTCCGCTACGTTTGTCCTCCCTACAGTTTTATTTGTTTCGCTGCAATTAGGCGGAGTACATGTGTACGGAGCGAACATGAAACTATTCTAAAAGTAACAAGTAGCTCCCAGCTCCAATCTCTTAAATTGATGAGCTCTTTTTACGCCGTAGAAAGTAAGGAGTAGGCACTTTTCCCGAAGGAGGAAGAATAGAACTAGAATATATAACATTTCTTACAAACCGATTTTAAGCTTGAGAGCATTTCACGAGCCAAGGGTTCCGTAAACATGCCGGAATTTGGCTCCTTAAGAAAATGATTTCTTTGAAAAGGTCAGGAATTATTTGGCTTTTTATGAAAATTACGCGAAGCAAATAATATTGCAAACCGATGTGTTTTTCGAAAAATTGTTTGGGATCTTAAGGGTTTCTACATGGCCGAGTTTCCCTTTGTTTGCAGGGAAAGTAGAAAGGGTAAGGTGGTTAGGAACAATGGATCTCGTAGCCTCTATTTCTTAAATCAGGATCTGATGATCAGAAACTATTATAATTGGGCCTTACGCATGTTAAGAACCTCCTCCTCCTACGAATTACAGCCTCATCAGATAACTAAACTGCGTTTCCGACCGAAACCTATCCAGACCAAGTTTATACGAGCCATAACTTCGACATTTGATGAGCTTGCTACAGCAGACCTTACAATCAAACCACATAATGGGATGTAATGAATTATATTACCTGAAGTCACGTGTTAGATATTGCTAATTGAGCAGGAACCGCTACAGGCGAACGGTAACCCGTGCGCCTTACGAGTCACTCATACAGAATTCGAATTCCAACCCCCATCAATTGCTCAAAAACAGTAAGGAACATGAGAAAACTGGCATGCCCAAGAACCACAAAATTCAAGGGCACGTGACCAACCCGCACTGGGCCAGCTTGATAAATTACCGCCCATATGTCCCCAAAGCCCCTAACGTACAAAGTTGTACACATATTTTTAAAGTGGTACCTAGTTGAAAAAATCTTCAAGTCGTTTCGTTTTTGAAGAAGAAAATGGGACTACTTACTAATCAGCCCACAGTACCCAGTGCACAGTGTTTAGGCTCTCCCTCAGCATCTGATCGTAACATCAGACAGCAATGCATTCCAAAAATAAGTTCTATAATTAACTATGCTTGGAAGTGAGATGATTATTAGGTTGGTTATCCAAAGCTGCCACGTACAAACACATTCACACAGTTGTCTGTGAATGAGCGCACGGTATGACGTCACACTGCACAGTACACACACAACATGAAAAGTCTTTTTATCTCCCTCGCACACGGTTGTGAGCAATTGAGCATGACAGGGATTGTTATGTTTTTGTTTTTACAACTAAATTAATGAAATTTCTTCAGCGTGAGTACTGTGAAAGTGCCAGATTTAGATACTGTTCTGGGCGAGTGTTTATCTACATAGCACACACACACAGAGACAGGGTGGCAATCCCACAGGTAAGTAATTGGGGAGCGTTAATTGGCAGGCCGTCGACATCGGATCAAGATACCGTCGATACTGTCCTATACCTACCTACCGTACTGCACTTACGTGTCGTAATTAATGAGAGCGGATACGATTGTCGACATTCGATCCTAATTGCAGCAGAAAAAGAGATGATTTGCCTTTGATTGGGTCGAGAGGGGTTGTTTGTTGAGCAAGGGTTTCGGCCTGAGGCAAACATGGAATGGGCACATAATGATTGTTATATTCATCTCTAACTATCATAGAAGAGGGGTCTGTTGACTGAATCATTCCTTACTCCATTCAAGAAAAAATGTAATAAAACATAAAAGTAGTTGCAATAGTACACATAAATACAAAGCAGTGCTAATAATATCTGCACAAAGTTTCAACTCAATCGGATGAACAATATATAGGGGCATAGGGGACAAATGAGAAGTTCTTTTTTATGTATTATTTACTAGTAACCCGCCACAGTTTGGGAGCTTCACATAGGTAAACCAATATAAATAGTTAATGATAAAAGTTGCATAGAAAAAGCATTTTCTATTTTTAAAATTTTTCCAAGTAACTTATCCCAGTTTTTTCTCTCTAAAAACCTTATTGAAACAATTACAAACATTTGAAAAAAAATATGCCAAATCGGTCGAGCAAATCTCAAGAGATGCGCTTACTAACGAACAGCATTTCATTTATTATTACCTACTAGCATTTTCTGTATCTAGAGTACCAGATACTACGTCAATCAAGGATCCACAACAATCGGACACAGAATAAATACTTGTCTTATCTTATTCTTATTTTCAAATTTTAGTACGAAAAATTTGACAAAAAGTTCAACTTTACTGTAATTTGGTATGACTTTTAACTGACGGACGTTTATAAATCCGGCGCTAAGAATAAACTTAACGACAGGTAGTATTGTAAGGTTGCAAGTGCCGTGCCTGAGATACATTGCCGTAGGATTGCGTTATAAATCAGCCTAAAGTTTGCGTTTCCAGCTAATCCTCTGCAATAATCCAGTGATCGGTTATCGGTGTTGGATTACGCAGCATTGTCTCACAAACGGCAGAGCTGTCGGGACGCCACGATCAATGCACTAAGCCCCTTATCGGCTGAATACCTATCAATACACAACAAAGTGTATTTCAACTGATAGAGGTCTGTATAGAGGTGTGATTGAAGAATAACAACGTTAAGTCGGAGTATATTTTGAAGCAATTATAGCTTAGTGTTGTCGATTTTCGACCCCCGGGTCGTGAGTTTCAATTCTGCAATAAACCGCTGTGAAATTGTGGAACTAAGTCAAACTCAACACATATTTTATTTATTAGGATACAATATGTAATTACATTAAAACGTGAAACTTAAAACTGTCTAAGTACTATCACTTATCCAACTTCTTAAATTTCAATATACTGTTTTGAACTACCATGGTCAATAACATTAGAATTAGTAACATGGTAATTATCCCGTTATTAAACCTAATTCTAATTCTTAAATTTCATCAACATCTTCTTTGCAGTTTACGCGTAAAATAGTAACAAACAAAAATAGAACGAAAAAGAGAGCTACTTTTACATTTCTAATATTAAGAATGAATGGACTTCATCACATAACACGTAACTCATAAAAGTGACGGCTCCTTCAGGTCACATTTTGTAAATAATACTTTTGATGTATTTTTCTTGCACTTTCACTGAATAAATTAACCCAGGTCGTCTAATGTTGGTACGCAATGGTAAAACTTCCCCCTAGCGGTTTGCCGTAGTGTTTGCCGCAAGCGTCGCCGGAATGTGAGACAATGGCGTGGCTGAGGCTCCCGTGGTATGTGCTAGCTTCTTGATAGTCTTGTGTAGTTCACGAACGAACTACCGAACTAGCTCGTAAGAGCGCTCCCAGAGATGAACTACGCGAACTAGTTCCTAGATCTCAAAGTCAAAAACTTATGATACAACATTAAGACCACTTTAAAACCTCAAACTTAAAATATGCTACGCCTTTCCCGACTTCCTTATGCCGGCAAAAGAACAGGTAAAGTGGTTTTTTGGGCACGATCAAATTTAAAAAAAAAATTAAAAATTTACTATTTGAATGAATTTGGGTAATCTCGCTCATTCTCATTTGATAAGACCGACTTATAATAGCGAAAGAAAAAGCAAGAGCACAGCACCCACCTTAGCTAGCCACGACACTACAATTACCTATACTTTTTATTTATACAATATACAAGTTAAAGTTACTGTTTACACACTTAGGATAAATATTTTTATATTGAACTTACATGTGAACTTACTTACACAAACAATAAAACACCTGTATAAGCAGGTAGCAAAGCGACCGTACGATCTGCTTTTCTCTGGTTTGAGACGGGAGCTGACGAACTTAAAGAGCGACATAGTTCGCTAAGGAGCTGCGAACTAAACTAAGCGCTCCGGTCGCGAACTACTATGCGCAAGACTACGTCTCGAGTTCAGACTACGGCAATCGATTCATAGACCTTCGCCTCTACTTATGTTCTGCATGTATGCATGTTGGTGTATGGTGTATTGAGTAATGAAATACGAACCATATACAATAGACTATGCATGCTGTGCCTATAAATTTACTGTTCACACAGTAATTTCAAACTGTAAATTAAAGTACAGTCTGAATGTAGTTTTTAGGGGAAACATATTGAAAATTCGGGACAAATTAAAGGTGCCTTTCTATATTAAGCTATCTGTAATTCCACATTTCATCGAGATCTATTTAGCAGTTTTTGCGTGAAAGTATAACAAACATCCATAAACCCGTACTCACAAACTTTCACGCTTATAATATTAGTAGAAATTTACTGAGCTAGAGATAGGAGCGGATATCACAACATCGCTACATGTTCGTAGGCTTAACTCTGCGTAACGTATCGTGCAATTATTGCGTACAAGCACCGCGTCGTGACCTGAATACATGACCGTTCATGTATTTATTTGCCATTAAACGCTGAGTGCGCGTATCAGGTGCTGTGTATGAGACAGTAACCAAAATACTTCCTCCCTTTTTGTAGCCGCAGTGGCGTAGGAGGGGGAACAGCCTTTCAAATTGTGACGAGCAATGTGACGCAGCTAACTGCAAATACCGCTTGGGACAAAATAAATGTTAATGCAAAGAAAAAAAGATCAAGGATTTCTTATTTTTACTTTCCACCGGGTAGTGTTTGAAGGCGACGTCTCGCTAGACTGGGATTGGGAACTGGCTCTCATGTGGGGCTGCCAGAACATACCGATAAATGCTTAGCGACAGATTCTTAACCAAAGGATGGTAGCCAGGCGAGCACAAGAAAATGCAATGATTTTATCACGATGTTTTCCTTCATCGAAAGCTCAAGCTCGTAGTAGGATTCAAACCCACGAGCTATGATTCGTAACCCAAAGTCTCTACCACTCAGTCATCATCACTTCAAAAAGAAGAACAAATAACAAGTTGAAGAATCGGGTGACCGAATTAGATATCTACTCGAATATCCATGAATAAATAGGTGTCGGAGCAATTTATAAAATGAAATATGAAAGTGCTCAAACATCGAATCTATTCTCGCCAGCATCCTCTGCAGGTATATAAGTGGGGTAAGCGTCCAATAGTGGTCAGTAATTATATCACCGGTCGCTATTGTGCGGCCACAATGTAATAATTATTGGGGCGGGCGGCGCGCCAGCGGCGGCGGTCGCGGCGCATCGCCTTCCTCCCGGACTGAGCCGCTCTCATTGTGTCGAGGAATCTAATTTATTTCTATGAATAGAGTGAGCCCTTTTATGTAATATGCTCATTATGAACCCCCAGAGTACATTTAATAGGGTTGCTCACAATGAAATTCTAGATGGATAAGTACGATTCCTCTTTAACGATACCCCGCACCTTTTTGTATATTTCGCCTCGAATTATTCACGTCAATATCTCACGGAATACGAATAATGTGGGTCGTTTGTTTCACGAGTGTATCATAAATATCGCTATTGTAACGAGCTCGGAAAATGCCTTGTATAAGTTCGGCGAAGCGTTGTAATTCGCTACAAATTAATTGTGACTAGAGTTTGCGAGCCGTCCAATAAAGCAACAAGCAAAAACCTTGAAGGCTCTTGTCGTGGATGATAGGCTCATTAGTGTGAGTATTCAGGTGGTCCATCAGTTCCGTCATAGCGGTTGACAGCCCTGGGCGAAGTAACGAGGGCCATCCGCGCATTAGCGGCGCGCGGCGACGTGTGCCGCACAATGTTGTGCCCTACGTGCGAGATTATTCTACTAATGTTGCTTTTGTTTAATAACGAGCGAGCAAATTGTTTCGGAGCCTCCCTTTGTGCGCGAAGGAACTTTAGTTTGACAGCGGATTTCAATATATCCCACGCGGTTATTAAAGCTCGCGGAGCGGAAATGTTGGGGAGTAAAGTGGTTTTGTGTCAGTTTTTTTCCGTCAATTCGAACAACAAGTAATGTGGAAATATCTTTTTTGAGGGAGATTACTATAATATATAAATATAGGATACTTATTTTATTGAACAGATATAGAGGATATATTTCAGAATATTGCCTCATACTTGTTTTTTAAATTTTCAAATGTTGGCCATTTACCACATGATGTTAAGTGACGATGTGGTCGAAAATAGCACTCTACGTCTGTATAGCGAACTGGCTCTCAAGTAAGGCTACCGGTACACACTGATAGGTATTTGGCGACAGATCAACTAGAGAGCGGTAGCTAGACAGGCGAGCACTAGAAAATGCCCTACCACCAACCTATAGTTTCATCGCGATGTTTTCCTTCACCTAACTTAAAGCTCATTTTAGGATTCAACAAACTTCTTAGAAGAGTAACGTATTGAAAGATTTCTAACAAACCTTTTCCCTGTTTTACAGGGAAAGGAAGTCAGAGTCACTACCATCAATCACTAAGTACTTGACGAAACCCAAATAAAACATCGTACGATTAAATAATAAGAACTCGTGCTTCGTAGCTACCAGCTATTGTTGGCTACTCGTTTCCAGCTCCCATCTCCCAGCTCCTGGTTCCTGTCTCCCATCTCCCGGCTCCCAGCTCCCTGTTGACTGTTACCGAGCCGGTTGCCTGATTGATTACTCAGATAAAAACAGGAGCGGTGCGTTTTAATTTGATTGGCTTTGAGGCCATAATGAATAGGCCCAGAGGATACGCTTGATATATTGGTGGCTAACATGTAGTCTCTGTAGCAGTTACAAAGTTATTTTCTGCTAATTTGAGTTAGTTACAATTGCTTGAACATCGTGAAAAAACCATAGCTTGGTGGTAGGTAATTTTCTAGTGCTCGCCTGGCTAGCTACTAACCTCAAGTTAAAATCTGTTTCCAAACACCTATCGGTATGCTCTGGCAGCCTCACTTGAGAGCTCCTAATCCAGGTGTAGCGTGGCGCTACCTTCGACCACATCGTCACAGGTGACTTGTGGTCAAACACTACCATGTAAAAAAAAAATCAAACCATAACTTCTGCACTAAGGAAAAGGAAAAATAAAAGAAAAAAAAAACAAACCATAATTTCTGCACTAATGAAAAGGAAAAAAAAAATCAAACCATACTTTCTGCACTAAGGAAAAGGAAAAATAAAAGAAAAAAAAAGCAAACCATAATTTCTGCACTAAGGAAAAGGAGAAATAAAAGAAAGTCATCAAAATTTCATTAGAATTAATTCCTAATGTAATATTAATGTCATTTCATAACTTCATACATACAGATTATGTTTTGCGCTGTTTTCTGGGAAAGAATTTATATTAGCTTGTTACGCATCAAAAGCAAGCGTCATCCAATCAGAAACTTATTACTGCCGTATATGATAAGTAACTATTCATATAAATATTGGCCGAGAGTAAGGCTTTCCGCACACGAGTCGTTAGACTCGTAAAGACGCACACGAGTGCGAGATCTGCAGAATTCTACACACGAATCGCACCTTAGGCGTATTGTTTGGATCACAGCTAGGGAAAAATAATACAAACATGCGAAAAAGTATTTTCTACGCTTGCTTTTTACGCCAGTGCGCTACAACAATAGTAATGACAATGAAAATTTTCTACACTTCTCTGCAACAACGCCTCGTCTGCGGACTTGTTTGAACATGTACGACCTCGTATTGCTCTCGTACTACGCGCGTATTACGATACGCTTAAGCTACAACGCCGTGTGCGGAGGGGGTAACAGAAATAATTCTTCCAAATGACACAATTTGTATTACGCACAACCAATAACTTGTAAGACGAGTGCCAGCAATCACTATACGGCGTGTGTTTATTTCCAGGCGGCGTATCTTCATAATGTTTTTATTATGAGTGTAGTACGTATACAGGGTGTTGTCCCGGTGGCCGGCCGCCCGCTCGTTATTGCCGGAACGGCCTCCATTATACCGCAAACTACTTCACTAAATAATAGGATCTGGTGGCCCGCACTACACAGCACCCTGTATATAGCATTGTGTTTAACACTAATAGTAATGCATGGGGATATAAAAATGTTGCCTTCAGAGTTAAGTGGGGCGGAGGTGCCCGTACAGTTTACCTATAGAAGCACGGCTCAGAAAGAACACGTAAAATATTGTATTAAAATTTCATGTAAAATGTGGCATTATTATGAAAATTTATAGGTGACGGGACAAGCGAATGGCCCGTCCACCTGATGGTTTGCGGCAACCATATTCTATAAAAAACGTTCGTACGTCCACTTAGTACGTCCCTAGGGTTATTGGAAAACTACCAATATTTTTATAGCGATGATGGCTCAGTGGTAGTGACGTCGGCTTGCGTTCCGTAGGACGTGGGTTCGAATCCTACAATGAGCTTGAGCTTTCGGTGAAGGAAAACATCGTGATGAAACCATAGCTTGGTGGTAGGGTATTTTCTGTACTCGCCTGGCTAGCTACCACCCTCATGTTAAGAATCTGTCGCCAAGCACCTATCGGTGTGTTCCGGCAGCCTCACTTGAGAGCCAGTTCCCAGTCCAGGTGTAGCGTGGCGCCATCTTCGACCACATCGTCACTTAACATCAGGTGACTTGTGGTCAAACGCTACCCTGTAAAGAGTAAAAAAATAAAAAAATAATAATTACTTATAAGCAACTTCTGTACGTCATAAAGTCACAAAAAACTTTTTTATAACAATGTCCATAGGCGACGGTGACCACTTATCATGAGGCGGGCCGTCTGATTTTTTGCCACTCTGTCAACCATACTAATATTATAAATGCGAAAGTAACTCTCTTTCTGTGTTACGTTTTCACGATTAACTGCTGAACCGATCTTGAAGAAATTTGGTGTGGAGACAGTCTATGAGTTCTATGTCCCGGAAAAGGACATAGAACTTTTTATCGCGATGAAGTGTAGTTCACGCAGGTGAAACCGTGGAGTGAAGTTGGTTACATATAAAAAAAAATCCAGATCCACTCAAAGTCTTTAAGAGTTATGTAGTAATTTCAATTGACTTAATTTTATTACCCTTTATTTTGTCTGTATACCAACTTCTCATTAGTCACAGAATAAACAATACGTTTTACAAACCATTATGTAAGTATTATTTAGGTTTTTTTTGTGCCATGTTCTTATAATAATTATTAATGTGAAATTCTGTAATTGGCCTTACAATGTCTAACATTCTACAAGCAATATTATTATATACGCTATCCAAATCTATACTAATATTATAAAGCTGCAGAGTTTGTTTGTTTGTTTGATTGTTTGTTTGATTGTTTGTTTGTTTGTTTGAACGCGCTAATCTCAGGAACTACTGGTCCGATTTGAAAAATTCTTTCAGTGTTGGATAGATATATTTTATTTCCAAAAAAATTAGGGATCCGTGAGAAAATTGCTATTTTGCAACCCAAGGTGTGAAATCGAAAATATATTTTTGCGTGCGCTGCAAAAACTATTGACACTAGACCAAAACAATGTATTACGGGTTTGTAGGTCTCATTAAGATCTACAAAAAAGTCCGCAAGAGCATATGTCTAACTATTACAGTTATGCCACAATAAGTGATCTTTTGTTTAAAAATTTTAATTTTTAATGCCACTGCTAGAAAAGGCTCTTTATTTGTATCTTGGTATTAATCCTTATCAAAATAAATTACTTCTTATTCAAAACTGCTTCAATGCCTTTATATAACTTTTTAAATCATTCAATTCGGACATTCCATTCGAAAGATATTACGAGTTTAAAAATGTAAGTAGTAGTAGAAAAATAAAACCGCCGCACCGCAGCGCAGCGGGGGGCACCGGGAGAATCTATGAAATAGGTAAAGTGCGGTCGCGGATCAGCACGGTCGCGGGGCACCGAAGTGCGGGAATAATTTTGGAGTATACGGAATACATACGCTTTCGCGCCTAAACTACTGAACCGATTTAAATGAAATTTGGTATAGAGATAATTTGAGCCCCGGGGAAGGGACATAGGATACTTTTTATCGCGATAAACTGTAGCCCACGCGGGTGAAACCGCAGGGAACAGGTAGTGAAAAAATAAAATGAGATTATTTCTGTGTTGTGACTTTTGACATAGATCTAACGCTACCTTACAAAATGTACTTGGTACGTTATTTTTCTTATGCTAGTAATAACTACAACCTATCCACTCCATCTGGGAAGATACCACCTGCTTTCATCTCGGAAAAATAAGGAATAATAAATGAAGAACTTCCATCTCTAACCAACTCGCACTGTAAATGTAGAAAGAACCAAACCGAGAAGCTAATAAATCTTTATACCAATCGCTAGAAGCAATACTTTTTTCCACGAATCATATTATTACGATCATTATAGAAATAATAAGTCAGCAGTCACAGTCAGCGACAAAAGTTGGTGATCAGACTCGATTTCCCAAATGTCTTTCAGATCAGTAATGTTTGGGTTTTCTTTACAACTTACAGGGTAGCTTTGACCACAACACAACACACCTAATGTTAAGTGATTTTGCCATCGCTCAAAACGGTGAAGGAAAACATCGTGAGGAAACCGGCATGCCCAAGAACTGCAACATTCAAGGGCATGCGACATCTACCAACCCGCACTGGGCCAGCGTGGTAGATTACAGCCCATACTCTCTCTCTGAGAGAAGGCCAGAGTCCCAGCAGTGGGAACGTGAAAGGCTGATAATGATGATGCGATCAAAGGTTGGTGTTTAAGATGATGCCGGTAATCGGGTTTTTAAATAATTTTTTTTTCAGTGACTTGTGTCGTTGACTGTACCAGATGCCTATTTATAATCAAAAAACATTATACTCTAATATTACAGCAAAATCAACCCCAATCTAGATAAAACAAATACATTTTTCCTCTTACGTGTAGGTTTTTCGAATCATTATCGTTTATTTGCTAGAATACGTCATGTCATGTAAATATAGATAGATCTTAAATATTAGTTGTAGACACACTGTATTTAATCTGCAAGCAGACTTGTAAATATTTATTTACAAACAAGCGACCCACTCCGGCTTCGCACGGGTAAAGAAATAAAACAGGTCTTGAGTTTATACAATATTCCTACAGAAAAAATCTTTCTTATTATTTTTTTACTCTCTAACGTTTGGCCATAAGGCACATGATTTTTAGTGACGATGTGGTCGAAGTTGGCGCACGCGCCTGGATTGGAAACTGGCTCTCGAGATAGGTGGTTAACGATAGATACTTAACTTGCAGGTGATAGCTAGCCAGGCGAGCACTAGAAAATGCCCTACCATCATGATATTTTCCTTCACTGAAAGCTCAATTTCATTGTAGGATTCGAACAACGGGCCTAATAACAAATAACATAAACCTTGTCCAGCCGAACTGGTCGAGCCGTTTTCAAGTGATGCTCTCTCATATTTGTGACAGTTGATTTTATTTATATGTAGAAATATCTAATAAAAAAAAAACAAATAATAATTAATTAATTGTAATTATACCTTTGACACAAATTTTTTTTTGTAAATTATTATTTATTGGCTTTGATTCTTAAGACTGTCAAGTCGCTCGCCTGAAGATAACCACTTTAATCTTCCTTAACAAGGCAAATATTTCTGAAATGTTAAAAAGCGAGTTAGCCAAAGATTTTTTATTTTTGATACCTTTTAATATAAAAAAACCATTTAACAAAAAATAAATTGAAGAGAAAGCTTACTAGCGCCCGTGGAAACGGGGCTCGGGACCTATTTAGTTTTAAAAGTAGCCATCTATTTAACGAATCGCCTCTCCCGTAGGCACCTGCGTCTTTACGTACAGTCAGCGGCAAAAGTCGCTGATTATTATACTCGAGTATAGTCAAGTGATGTAATGTTTGCTTGTTAGGGCTCCGCACTCAATGGGTAAAACAGGACCCTATTACTATGCGCCGGTTTTATAAACGTCCGTAAGTTAAAACGTCATACCAAATATACCAAATTTCAGTACATTTAAACTTTTTGTCAAACTTAAGTATTGAAAATTTAGGATCGATTATTAATTTCGGGCATAAGATGATAAAGGAAACCGAAAACTTGTAATTGTTCAGTGACTTTAGTCGGTGACCGTACTCTATGGAGCTTGTTATTCCATTCAGTAGGTGCTTTATGTATTTGAAGAAACCTCGCGTTGCTCGCTACTAGGGGCTGATGAGGGTACTCCAATACAGAGCCGAGGTGAGGAAGTTTCGACAATTGTTATGTTTGATGTACTTACGTAGAATGAATACCAGTTTTAGGGTGTTAATACTCGTAGTCGTTTGGTAGTTTGTTCTGAATTATTAAGCGCTTAGGTAGGGATGCGATTTGAAATCGATTAATCAAAGAATCGATTTTATTTGATGTATACCAATCGGTCCCGTAAATCGCTATCAGAAACTCGAAAATTGAGATTCGATTTTTTTCTGTTTTGGTATGCATAAAAGGTTGAAATAATATTTACAACTAGCTGTTCCCCGCGGTGTCACCCGCATGGACTACAGTTTACCGCGATAAAAAGTATCCTATGTCCTTTTTCAGGGTTCAAACTCTCTCCGTACGAAATTTCATTTAAATCGATCAGTAGTTAAGGCGTGGAAGCGAGACAGACAGAGTTACTTTCGCATTTATAATATTAGTAGGTAATAATTTTTAGTCATTTAAAGTTAGCTTTGTAAGGCCGAGTGGCCGTCGCCCTGTCGGCCGTCCCAGGTTTCGCTGGAAAGACGAAGTCACGAAGGGCTTGCGTTCACTCCAGGTGGAGGACTGGCAGGAGGTGGCGCAGGACAGACCGAAGTGGCGTCTTTTGTTATCGGAGGCCAAGACTCACTTTGAGTCATTGCGCCATTTCAGTTAGTTTACGAAGAATCCCCATTAAAAAACACGGAACGCAACAAAAAACACATGGTTTATTCAGCCTTTCATATTTTATCTGCGGTATTCGAACTGAATATTTAAAGGTTTAAACGGCTCGGTTTAAAATTCAAAAATGAGAATAAAAGGCGGCAAGTCGCGTTGCACCGACTTCGGTCGTTAGCGGTCGGCGCCAAATAAAATTATATCCGCATAATTGATGGCAGCATTCGATCAATTAATTCTGTACATTAATATTCACGCGCTCGGGCGAAAGGATGGAAACGGAAAAAAGTGGAGGCATTTGCATTGAAAGCCTTACGAGTTTGTGACTTGGAACTGTCTAGGCCTGTGTACTAATATTTAGGTGGTCGACATCGCTCGGAATGTATGGACATCGCAATTGTATCGATGTCTTTGAAATGCAATTCGACCGAATTGCAAAGGCTATGAAGACGTACACGTACGCGATATCGAATTGATAATCGACCCGATATCGCTCAAGTTGCATCGTATCACTCCATACGAATATACATGCAATGTGAATCGATAATAATCAACTCGATATAGCTCAAGTTGCATCGTATCACTCCAAAAGAACATACATGCAATGTGAATCGATAATAATCAACTCGATATCGCTCAAATTGCATCGTATCACTCGATAAAAACGTACATGCAATGTGAATCGATAATAATTGACTCGATATCGCTCAAATTGCATCGTATCACTCGATAAAAACGTACATGCAATGTGAATCGATAATAATTGACTCGATATCGTTCGAATTCATTGCATCACTCGATAAAAACATACATGCAATGTAAATCGATATTAATCGAGTAGATATCGCTCAAATTGCATCGTATCACTTCATAAGAACATACACGCAATGTGAATCTGTAATAATTAACTCGATATCGCTCAAATTGCATCGCATCGCTCTATGACGTATTCGACAATCGACTCGCATCGCATCGCGTCATGAGAAAAGTCCCCTAAGAGCTGACCGTCAAGAACGCATTACGTAGCACTAGCTAAGAACTCGTAGGGCTCCGTAGCTCTACGCGGCTACATTATGTAGCGCAATCATCCGATTGGTTTGTTTGCATGGCGCAATAGAAAATGTTGGTATTACCGGAAGTCGGCCCTCGGGGGACCGCCGTGTACCCGTGTACGGGGCGGCGGAACCAAATGTACACGGCTAGACAAAAACATTGGAACAATAGCTTAATTTTATTGTAATAATACCTTTAATACAAGTTTTTCCAGATGCTCAAATGAAAACTTAATTTTCATTATTATTTTAATGCATGTCCTCACCTGTCAATGCTGTGACATTTGGTTCTAAGCTTCTAAGAATTGTTATTAATCGGCGAATGTATGAGTGTACCGTGTGTCGGCGAGCTAATAAATAAATGAAATAAAATTAAATCAGACGATCCTCGAATTTACGTCAAAAGTCGAGTATTCAGTATAGTCAGACCGCCAGTGTACAAGCAAGCAGGAACTATTGCAAGCTATGGCTCTATTGGACAGCTTGTTTGGTTAGGTCGCGCCGGCTCCGCAAATATCATTTGCCACCGCATTCTACTCTAATAGATTTTTATTGGTACTGTTCTAAACTAACCATTCTGGCTCGACGTTCTGGCAGCCGTGTTATTGTAAACGAAGGCTTTAACTGTCAACTTAACTCATAAATGTTAGGTAAATATCTACATTTTGTTTCTCTTTATTAGTTGATATGGGGATGGATTTTATGGTTAACTAGCGGCCCATTCCGGCTTCGCACGGGTGGACAATTATCAATTTTTTTCTAGTCTAAATATATATAACACAAAAGTGACTGATTGACATAGCGATAGATCGCTAGATCGTTGATAGATCAACGCACAGCCACAGCACTGGACGGATCGGGCTGAAATTTGGCATGCAGGTAGATGTTATGACGAAGGCATCCGCTAAGAAAGGATTTTGATTAATTCTACCCCAAGGGGATAAAATAGGGGATGAAAGTTTGTATGAAACTTTGTCAATTTTAAACCGATCGGGCTGAGACTTTGCATGCATGAAGCTGTAGCCCACGCGGGTGAAACCGCGGGGAACAGCTAGTTATTAATATAACAGTAACACTTATGTTACTCAAGGATAATGTAGCATTCTAATGGTAAAAGAATTTTAGAAATCGGTTCAGTAGTTTTTAAGTTTATTCGTAACAAACATATAACTCAACATAACATATCCCATTCCAACCCATATAGGGAGTGATTTTCAAAAAGGTACCGTGAAAATTTCTCGTTTCATTCGTCTCTGGCTTAGGCAGTGCATGACCAACGGTATATATTCAGACATATAGCTCTATTATCTTGGCTTAGTGTTTCTGCATTACAACTATTTAAACTAAGTGTAGTCTAGACTCTATAAGTAAGGAGACTTTCACAACTTAGAATTACGTATCCACTTGAAGTTGAAAGAGGGATTGTTATTTCACTTTAAACTTGAGTAGCAAGCAGTCTTCATTGAAAATGTCTTTACGTCAGCCATTTTGTGTGGGTTAAATTAATTAAGCATACTAATCTCATTTTAATTTGGAAACTTTTTTTTTTGTTTTGTTATGGCGTCACACGATTAGTGTATTTGCCAGTGTCAAGTATAAAAGATTTCAAACTCAGAGTTGAATCAAGTTTAAATGATGATGGTGATGATGATGATGGGATGAGGATAGTGTTTAAGTAAAGTAGTGGTGCTTTACTTAAACTTTACACGGACTTTTTTGGAGCAACTTGAAAAGTCACTTTCACAACTTTATTTCATTTTCCCATACTCGTACACATTAACGAACACATAATGGTTAATAATCCACCAATATTACACATTATAACTCGAAGAAACACAAGTTTTGGAAATAAAAACAAAATTTTCACGTTGACAACTCAATTGCCGCCAAAAAAGTCCAATTTGGAAACTTTCCCCTGACTTTTGTGATCTTACAAAAGTCAATTTAACCTCAGTATTTCTTCATTAATCCTTTCATTTAGCGCCAATTAGCGAAGTATCGATGTTTAGGTAAGAACAAAAGTTCCGCCTTGCCTCGGGCGTCCTAAACACACAGCCGGGCCGGACCGCTCGCCAACAATAAAGCATAACTGTCGAATAGTCAATAATGTTGTGTTTGGCTACTTCCGATGTAAGTTGTGTGTGTGTGAGCAGACTTTCTGTTTTTAGACCCGCAAGTTCACAACTTGGGTCCGCAAACAAACTTTCCAATTTATATAATTAGTAGCGACCCGCCCCGTGGCTTCGGTCGCGGGTAATTTATCAATTGTCCATTCCAACTTAACACCTATTCAACGAAGAGGATGATTTTTTTATATATCCTTTTTTTAATCACGTAGGAGCCTTATATACGTTGTAGAACGCACATACAGAATTTCAGCTTTTTTTTTACTATTTACAGGGTAGCCTTTGACCACAAGTCACCTAATGTTAGGTGACGATGTGGCCGAAGGTGGCGCCACGCTACACCTGGATTGGGAACTGGCTCTCAAGTGAGGCTACCGGAACACACCGATCGGTGCTTGGCGACAGATTCTTAACAAGAGGGGGGTGGTGGCTAGCCAGGCGAGTACTAGAAAATACCCTACCACCAAGCTATGGTTTCATCACGATGTTTTCCTTCACCGATAGCTCAAGCTCATTGTAGGATTCGAACCCACGTCCTATATCCTATATAATCACGAGTCTTGTAGTTTTCGAGATTTATTCCTTAATCGAGTCAGTGGTATTTCTATTTCTGTTTTAAAAACTGTTTTTTTATAAGTTGTGATAATGTTTTTTTAATTTTTCAGTGAAGTGTCAAAAACACTGAAAACAACTGAAAAGCTGCAAAACGTGCCGCACTGTTTACATTTTTAAATGATTTTTTCTCGATGCTATTTTCCTGTGTAAATTTTCGAACGAAAATATGTCAGTTTTGCTGACACCCAAATACGACCACTATCATCGTTCCACACCTAAAACTGATAAAATCTCCTTTATTTTTGTTAAGCAGGGAGTCACACCACTGTTTTCGTTTCCCGAAAAAGATTTCGGCTAACCCAGGACGAGGCATAGATTGAGCTGTCTCATCCGAGAGGTCCTAAATAAGCAGCCGCTTGGGAAAATACAGTCCAGTGACAACGAAACTGAGATACCTCCCACTTGTGTATGGAAATTACAGGAAAACAGGCTCGATTGTGTTCGGATCGTCGGGGCTTTTAGTAAATTGATCTGCGGTGAAATATTGATGAGGTCGGTTATGCCGTCGCCTTTGTGCCCTGTGTAGTTTAACTCTACTTAATAAACTATCGACGAACTCATTTTCTCATGTCTTACGAATAAGTAATTTGTTTAAATGTTTAATAGAAACACAATACAGGTTGCATTGCTGTCACTTGTTCTATTTTTTTTTCATCTTACTGGGTAGCATTTGACAACAGATCACTTGATGCTAAGTGACAATATTTTTACATACTAGAAAATAACTAAGAGTTTAAGTTGTAAAAAAAAATGTATTCTAATCCCATGTAAATTTATAACCCCATACAGAAAATAAAAGGAAGCTAGGCAGGTTTGTAAACACTATGAGGAACTAAAAATTTGACTAAAACAAACAGTTTCTAAAGCATCGACCTACATTTCTAGTTAAAAAGTTAGTAATCAATGAAATTTGCTCTCCCCCAATTCCCGCGCAAGCGTTAAAACGATGGCTGGCTTTTCAAAAATTGATTTAATTTTCGGCTTCGTTAAATTAAAATAAGAGCGGTAATCGCGGGACAGCACAATAACAGGCATCATAAACAATACCCGTTCATTCGCACGCTAACCGCATCGCAGGCCGCATGGTACAACCAAACAAGAGAAATCTTATTATTAGTAAAGCTAAATAAAAAATATCGGACTATTAGATGACAAAAAAAAAAAGCTTGGGATTTTAGTGAACTTGCTCCAATTCAATCAATTAGTAATAAGAATAAAATTGTCAATGTGATCGCGCCAAAAAAATTACCTGCCGGGCGTTTCTTGCCTGTTCTTTTGCCGGCGTAAGGAGGTTGGAACAGGCGTAGCTAGTTTTAAGTTGACGTTTTAAAGTGATCACAATGTATCCTATTGAATAAACATATTTTTGATTTTGATTTTGATTTTGAGCGACGCCCGGGAAATAAAAAGCTATGGTCGTGCCGCGACAGATGGCGCTGCAAGTGTTGTATTGTAACTCTTGACAGTTTATAGCTGCGGGCCTAGACAATGTCACATTCTCCTAGCGTTAACGAATGTAGAAAAGTATACAAATGTATGGGAATGACATAAGTTATTGCTAAGTCACGTGATCATCTTTCTATTCCGTGAAACGAAACGCTTAGTTACGCGTATGTCTCGCGAAAAACGAAACCCGTCATACAAATGCCTAGCCAAGTGACACATTTGACAGGCGATTACGCTTGCTAATCGATAATCACTTACGACGAAGCGTTAGCGATCGGAGAAAACGAAACGCTTAGAATCTGTTGCATGTTGTCTTGGCCCACTGTTGTAACTTAGAAATCGGATATTCGTATCATTCGGCCACACCGTTGACCTATCGGATGAGATCGTCGTCAAAGAATAGCCAAGTCAGTTGAAAAAGTAGCCAAGTGCGAGTTTGACACGCACACCGAGGGATCCGTACAAACTTGTTTATTTTGTTATTGAACTAAATATATACGTATTTCAAACTTTCTCCTTTACATGCGCTGTGAGACCTTCATGCCAAATTTCATGACTCTAAGTCAACAAGAAGTACCATAGGTTTTGATTCAAACTCAAACTCAAACTCAAAAATATGTTTATTCAATAGGATACATTGTGATCACTTTAAAACGTCAACTTAAAACTAGCTACGCCTGTTCCAACCTCCTTACGCCGGCAAAAGAACAGGCAAGAAACGCCCGGCAGGTAATTTTTTTGGCGCGATCACATTGACAATTTTATTCTTATTACTAATTGATTGAATTGGAGCAAGTTCACTAAAATCCCAAGCTTTTTTTTTTGTCATCTAATAGTCCGATATTTTTTATTTAACTTTACTAATAAGAAGATTTCTCTTGTTTGGTTGTACACATTGGGATATGGGAACATGAATATTAACGAGTTGCGGGATCACAACCAAAGCAGACCAGACCCCACAAGCAGCACCCGTTCACGAGTTGACGCATGTGCCAGCCATCGCTCTCCTCGACCATATGAGAGGGAAGAGGGCGACCCGACACATGACGCCGCTGCAAGCAAAGTCACTTTCGTGAGCATGACTGTTTTGGCTGTTTACCGAACATGGTTAGAATAGGGGAAATAGGGAGAATAGATAGATAGAAAGAAAGATAGATAGATTAACTACAATCCCAAGCTTGTTTGTCATCTAGATAGTCCGATATTTTATAATAAGCTTTACTAATGAGATTTCTCTTTATACGAATTTGAAATTTTGTTATAGACAAGTCTTGAATTTCACTTGGGATTTTGTTGAAAAAGCGTACACATTGACCTTTGAACGAGTTGCTATTCGATATTCGATATTCGATTCCCTTGTGAAATCGCAAAATATGTGTAATTAAGCGACATAAACGGTCATATCTTTTGATCCCGTTGACTTATAAGTTTGTTTTTTTCACAGCTGAAAGAAACCGTTGAGCCGAGTATTTGATATAAATTTCAACTTGATACCTCAACGCATTCTTGAGAAAAAGGGTCTTGACAGACATACATTTTTTTAGCGATGATGGCTCAGTGGTAGTGACGTCGGTTTGCGATCCGTAGGACGTGAGTTCGAATCCTACAATGAGCTTGAGCTTTAGGTGAAGGAAAACATCGTGATGAAACCATAGCTTGGTGGTAGGGTATTTTCTAGTACTCGCCTGGCTGGCCTCTTGTTAAGAATCTGTCGCCAAGCACCTATCGGCGTGTTCCAGCAGCCTCACTTGAGAGCCAGTTCCCAGTCCAGGTGTAGCGTGGCGCCATCTTAGACCACATCGTCACTTAACATCAGGTGACTTGTGGTCAAACGCTACCCTGTAAAAAGTAAAAAAAAATAAAAAATACAGATGGATCTTTTTGAGATACGGAACCCTAGTTTTTAGATGCTTATTTACCTAAGTTTAGGTTTTTATTTCTTACTAGCCGCACTCCCTTCTTGGAAGACTGCAAAACTCTAAAACTAAACTAAGTTTGACAGGTCTAAAAGTCTGTCCTTTTTTTACTACAGTGGTTAGAAAAAGACTATCAAACTTAGTTTAGTTTTGGAGAATGCAAAACCGAATCGACACCACTGTCTTGCTTCTATTCCACTAAACACAAATCCATTTTATTGACAGGGCTATTTCTTACAGACCTCTGTATAACTGATATTTGTAAGGCTCGGGTAACAAAACACCGAGCTAGATATATTTTAGGCATCACGCGGGTAACGAAATGGACTGAAATAAATGTTGTCCATTCAAGCTATTGGTCACGGTGAAGAATAAATTGGCTCACTACTATATACAGCGAAAATATCAGTCAAGTATTCGTTCGAAGTACTTTCATATCTTAGAGCGATGGTGGCTGAATGGTAACGCGTGCGACTTACAAGACGCCGCCACCGAGTTCGAATCCTCTCGGCCTTGCACCTATGACTTGATAAGTTATGTGCGGATTTACCATCGCTCAAAACGGTGAAAGAAAACATCGTGAGGAAACCAGCATGTCCAAGAACTGCAACATTCAAGGGCATGCGACATCTACCAATCCGCACTGGGCCAGCGTGGTAGATTACGGCCCATACTCTCTCTCTGAGAGAAGGCCAGATTCCCAGCAGTGGGAACGTGAAAGGCTGATGATGATGATGACTTTTATCTCTTACTAGCTTCCTGGTATCCCACAGGAATCCTTTTCTGGGATAAAAAGTAGCATAATAATATGTGTTAATCCACGGTATAAAAGCTATCGACATTGTAAATTTCATCAAAATCGCTTTAGTAGTTGCGGTGATACGTGGTGACAAACATTCACATACACACTGTTTGTGTTTGTTACTGTTTTTTGTGCGTTTCTTTCTTTGTTATTGTGTGCAGTTTTTTTTTCCCAAATAAAGTTCTCTCTCTGTCTTAGAAAAATATAGGTTTTAATTTACCGCAATTTTCAGCTTGTACCCGAAACCAGTGATATACATTGAAGCTGAATTGAAAAGTGAACAGATATACTCGTATTACTCGTACCTAATATTCCTGATCGACTTCCTTCTGGTTTTGACAAATTTTATGGCCACTGAATTTTTATATGACAAACCCATAAAACTGTCATCTAAACTTTCATAATTTATTTGTCGCATGCCTATCAAACGCAGACGCGCACGCCATCATATAAATATATTTTTTATTCGGCAATCGCCATAACTCTCCAAATGCACCGGACTGCCGATGACGCGGCTGTCGTAAACCGCCCCAGAGCTGGGCGTCGATGCCGTATAAATAAACAAGTGGTACGCGCCCGACTTTGTGCATCTTATTATATAGCGATGATAGCTCAGTGGTAGTGACGTTGGCTTGCGGTCGACGTGGGTTCGAACCCTACAATGAGCTTGAGCTTTCGGTTAAAGAAAACATCGTAGTGAAACTATAGCTTGGTGGTAGGGTATTTTCTAGTACTGGCCTCAAGTAAAGAATCCGTTGCCAAGCACCTATCGGTGTGTTTCGGGAGCCTCACTTGAGAGCTAGTCCCCAATCCAGGTGTTGCGTGCCGCCACCTTCAACCGCATCATCACTTAACATCAGGTGACTTGTGGTCAAAAAATTTTACACTCAAACTACTCCATTTTTTGTTGTAATAAAAACTTCAATATTTCTGATAGTACTTACAACAATAGTCATTTGAAATGAAGATAGCAGCGATGGGATTGGCAGGAGTCAGGGCGCACTCGGTGTGAACAATGAATAATGTATATGTTTCGAATGCATTCATCTGGTGACACATCAGGAGCACGAAAAATGTGACGTTGTTTCTGCAATTGTTTTTGTCACTTTTACTTTCATTTCATACATGAGGCTTTGTTAATGTAATTGTGCCAAAATATGAACAAATAACACAGTGTTGTTGTTGTGATGTTGTTTTGTTTTAATCAATTCCAACTTAAAAATATTTTTTAAGACTTCGACTAAATATGGGAAGTGTTCTATATGCTAATTTATATCTGTTGTACGATTATGTCAAGCTTTAAATTAATTTACAACTAGTTTTCGACTGTACCTAGATTATTTCTGCACCAATTATGCACCTTGATTTGAAATAATATCTGTCAACTACAAGTCTATTTGATTGGTCTACAACGAATCTTTGAAAATGACAACTACAGCTTGACACAAAGTCGTAAACAAGGTACAGTCACTCATTGCGCCATCTACAAAACGACTATCAAGCATCTTTTGAACGAAAACCCAGATGTGACAGTGACAGTGACTTTTGCCTTAGGTGAGTTTGCTCTCAGTGTGCTGCAGCCCTCGCTGCATGCTGGTAGCGAGCATCTCCAGCAGTTAACCCTTTAACTATTCATGCTTTAATCTCGCCTACGTTTTGCAATATCGCGTGCGCTTTGTTTCTTTGATGTCGTGGCGTTTGTTTTGGGTATTGTGTACTATGCCTTGTTTTAAAGAAAAAACAATTTATAATTTTCATTAACATTACAAACGTACAGAAGGGGAAATTGTTTAATTGAAAATAAGCTTTTTAGTGTCTGAATAGAGCGAATAAAATAACTTTCGGTCAGCTCTATGACGCCAACTTGGGTTTAAACCCTTCAATGCCTTTAGTGAAGGAAAATATCGTGATAAAACCACGACCAACAATAGCAAGATCATCACGTGAGATGTGGTCAGACACATGAAAATAAAAAAACACAAGAAATGTTTTTTTACGTTACGAGAAATATTTTCTTTGAGCGTATTGTATTGTGTTTATAGAATGATTTCTTTGATCCTTTAGCAAACCAACGAAGTACTAACTATTAACGAAAACATGACTATTCATTTTAACAACTCATCGAAGGGCAAGACTAATAAAAGAAGGCAACTGCTCTCATTATTAGTTGCCATCGACACCGAATGTTGTGTTGTCTTCAAACAACAATGTTGTGATACCGCCGCCGCGGGACTGCAAGTTTTTATTTGTCCAGTTGCGAACAGGGAGACAAGTTTCTTAAGGGATGAAGATGTATGATGAGATGCAGGTGTGGATACAGGGGGACACTGGGTGCGATTGCCCCCCCCCCCCCCGTTGAAAAAATATATAAAATGTAGAAATACTATATATGTATTTTGTTACAAAGTTCAACTTTATATCGCGACAGTAACTGAACTACACTGGCCTGCAAAAATAAGTACTATACATTAAAAAAAATATTTTTTCTAAAGTATAGAACTTGGAGAATTAAAATAAAAAACGTTTTTGAATAAATTATACTTTAGTAACATTTATAAATCCAAAAAATAGATATAATAATAAAAATACCCATTTTTAGCTTAGTGTTATAAAACTCAATTAACATTTAGGTACAAGTATGTTTTACTTAATAATAAATAATAATAATAATGCCCGCACAATCACATACATAGGCTCTGACCTCTAACTAGGTTTCCCTGTATCTAGGGTATCAGAAACTACGCGGATCGGGGATCCACAACACCCAGACACAGAACAAATACTTGCGGTTTTTTTTAATGCACTTGTTATTTATTTTTTAATAACTGGTATTGCCTCCTCGGGCTCTACGCTGCTCGTACTTTGCAGGCCAGTGTATTTGGCTTCCATATTATGTAGGACAGTTTTTCTGAAAGATAAGTTATCAGGTTATCACACAAGAAACGCCCTCCTGAATGTAATCCTAGATCCGCATCTGGTGTGATGCGGTCATAGGTACCTATTTACGTATGTGACATCGATGTGTTTTGTTTGATTGATGATTTTCGTGTAGCTTGGTGGATTTTAACATGTTTATTGGAACTTACTGCGGGGAGCCAATGGATGCAAATGGCCAATAGCCGTTCATAGTGGCTAGTTGTGCCCTGTGTGGGTACGTGTACAAAAGTATTTTATGTCCTTACCCAGGATTTAAAAAGAAAACTGAGTTCTAAAAAAAGATTTTTATCTAAGTCCAGTTTAATCACATGCAATAAGCATGTAGCTACGAATTTAGGTATAACATAATTTAAAATGTAGATCAATTGAAACGTTCACTCAACTAGAAAATAATTCAAAGCTCCACTAATAATTCTTCTCCAGAACTGATGCCATAAAATTCCTGCAAACCAATAAAAGATATATTAATCTTGGAAACTTCCGAAGCACCTCGAGCTGCAGCTGTTTACAACTCACTCCAGTGAGATAACGGCACTGGGCGGCGGTGGACAGTGAGCGCAGGGCGGCGGTGAACAGCGGGAGCAGGGCGGCGGTGGACAGTGGTGGACAACGAGCGCAGGGCGGGCGGCGGACAGCGTGCGCAAGGCGGCGGTGGACAGCGGGCGGGCGCGAGCCGTCGCCGACTCATTCAGAATTATGATTGCTTGCGCCGACAGCTCGGCTTAAACTTGGACAAGTTTGCTGCTTGAACTGAAGAGCTCACGAGGAACTATGTTGTAGTGAAACACGTGTAGTTTTTTATTGCTGGTTATTTTATTGTTCGCTTTTTTCTAGGTTGCACACGATGACGTCGCAAAGGTTGCTGGAAAGCATTGGTCTAGAACTGCTAGGAATAAGCAATATTGAGTGGTCCTTACACTTACAAAAAAATAGGAAACTCTGTATTTAATATTAATGAGTGTAATGAACAACTAAAAGTTTTATTATTGACTAGCTGTTCCCTACGGTTTACCCGCGTGAGCTGCAGTTTATCGCGATAAAAAGTAGCCTATGTCCTTTCTCAGGCTCTAGACTATCTCTGTACCAAATTTCATTTAAATCGGTTCTGTAGATTAGGCGTGAAGCGTAACATACAGACAGAGTTACTTACGAATTTATAATATTGTGTGTCAAAGGTTATGTTTCATTATGACACAATGCCCGTAGGAATCTGCACGTACACGAACAACTACGGGACCCAGCTAGTACAGTCAGCGACAAAAGTAGCTGATCGTTCTCGATTTTCCAAATGTGTTTCAATCAGTAATTATTATTGTTTTTGTACATTTTAGAAAAAAGATAATAGGAAAATGAGTGATTGTTCAGCGACTTTTGTCGTTGACTGTACTACTTACTATAATAAACGCACGTACAATATGCTTTTGATTAAAGTTGTTGTTTCAAAACCAATTTTGTAACAAAGTTCCCAGCTGCTATTAATGTTTAATTAGTGGCAAGCACAGCCATTCACTGAGCTAATGCTCCATTGAGCATGTAATGTGGATGATTGGAGGCAAATGTGTCACTCCCATTCGTGGCTTATTGTGTTCACCGCACCGGTGCTTGACAACAGGTGAGGTGGCTTTTTTTGCAACTGACTAGAGCAGCGTTGAACCACGATCTGTCACGGTGGGAAGCGACGCTGCGGTTGAAGGTGTAGTACGCGTTTCTAGTAAATACTAAAGCGTGACTCCGAATGTTCTGGTCACTCGGATAATCTAATACTGACTGCTAATTTTTATATTCGATTTGAATTTACGTGACCATTAATCACTAAGTTACCAGCTGCACATAATCTTCAAACACCTTACCCATATGCTATGGTTTATCGTCGACCACATCGTAAATTCACATCAGACTTTTGGTCAAACACTACTAAGTAGTAAAAAAAAAAGAAAATCATCACGATGTTTTCTTTCACCGAAACCTCAAACTCACTGTAGGACGTCACTACCTTTGAGCTATCATCGCTTCAAAATATTTTTCAAGTCACACTCGCACTCGTTTCGTAATCGGCTCAATTCTCAACAAAACGTCTGTCTACACATCCGTTTGAGGAAATCAAGAAAAGAAACAGAATCCGTAATAAAGCCTCATCCACTCCACCCAAAAGAACGATCCATTACGAGGTCTGAAAGGCAACAATTCAATGTCGGTTCGATTTATTTTAATTCACTCTGTACTCTCGAAATTTCCTGCATTTTTCCTCGGTCGCTTCATTGTGTCCTGTTGGCTGCGACAAAGTCGCGTTTGCTCGCGCCCCGCTGCGCAGATGGGACTCTGTGGGACGAAGTGCCGGAAGTGCATTACTTAGGCTCCTTCCTTCGCAGATTTTAATGTAATATTCCGAGTTTCCTCTGAAATGTTGTGTTTGAGCATTTTCTCCGTCGTGTTTAATTATGTCCCGGCGCTCGGTCCCCGCGACTATAGTTGAAGGCGTTTAATGCCCTCCTGCTTCAACGTTTCTTTTAAACGCTCGGACATCGGGAAACTGAAATATTTTCTGAATAATTAAAAAGTTACCATTGCCTGGGAAGAGTTGCCGTGAGCGTCCCTAATTTAAATAAAACGAGGGATGTACCTTTTGGTTTAAAATGGACGCTACTCCGAGCATAATGATCGTGATGAAAAAGCGAACTCGCGTTAGAAAGCTTATTATATTTATATTTATTTATGAGGTTGGAAGTTGAATCAGAAAATATAGTGTTTTATTACAAACGGGTGCATAAATAGGTACTTTCAAAGGTGCAATGAACCTGGGACGATTGAATTTGGGATTTGAGTGAAATGTTAAAAGTGAATATTATGTATTTTGTAGGCGAACATGCTCTAAGTGGACAACAGGTTAAATTTTTAAGATTAAACAAATCTTTTACTGTCTGCAAACGGCAACTCATTGGCTACACCCCTAGAGTTGCAAATGTTAATAGACGATGGTGGCCGTACACCAAAAGGCTGGCCATCTGACTGTCTGCCACACTATTTCATAAAAAAAAGAAAAGATTAATATTTCATTTACCAAAAAGATTAATTAAATTATTTTTCAAACTATCATCATCATCATGACAACATCATCATCAGCCTTTCACGTTCCCACTGCTGGGACTCTGGCCTTCTCTCAGAGAGAGAGAGAGAGAGAGAGAGTATCATGACAATGCATGGGTCAAAACTATCACAGTGCACTCGCGGCTAAATCAAGCATCTACTGAATTCCATTTTTGCACCTTACAAGCCACTTCAGCTCTCCGTCAAGCCACTGCGACACCTCCCGTAAAGAGTCATTCCTATCCGAGTTACACAATCGCCCCCCTGTTTGTTTGCAAGCGCAGCATTTAAATCATTGTTGTAAGATGGCAGCGTGACAGCAGGGCTACACTCCTGCTGTCTGCACCCCGCCAGGTTGCATCTCACCAGGCAATTATGAAAGCTTATAAAATAACCGTGCTAATTAAGATGCACTTTAGTGTGGATGAAGCTGTTGTGATTTATAGCTGAATCGTTTGGTGTCTTGGATAAAACAGCATCTGTAAAATAATATGTATAATTGTTTAAAAGGATGGGAATAAAAATACTAGGAGCTTCATGCACTTGATGCGATGTTAGCTCAGTGGTAATGGCTTAGGGGTAGCGACCTTCTACCGAGCTATAATTTAATGAAGTTTGTTTTTGTTTTTTTTATTTAATAGTATTGCTAGTGCTAATCTGGCTAGCCACGAACATGAATTAAAGAATATATTGTCAAGTATCGGTAGGTACGTTCCAAGTTCAACATCCAGGTGTGGCGTGGCGCCACTTTCAACCTTTAGATGAAATAAGTAACAACTGTTGATGATACCTGCTTTAGTAATTACGACATTAAAACACAAAAAAATTGAAAACTGAGGAGTTGTAATTAAATACAAGTTGAAGCAGAAATATTATTGATGAAAATTAAAGCGATATTATAAAAGTGCTAAATAACGATAACCGAAAAACATCTAGTCTAGAATCTAGTGAACCTACACTATCTAACAGCTTCCAACATATTAATAAGCGTTATTTCGTTAGCTAAATTTCATAAATCCATTAATTATTTTAACGATAACATATCTTTACACTAGCTGTTCCCTGCGGTTTCACCCGCGTGGGCTACAGTTTATCGCAATAAAAAGTATCCTATGTCCTTCCCCAGGGCTCAAACTATCACTATACCAAATTTCATTTAAATCCGTTCAGTAGTTTAGGCGCGAAAGCGTATATATTCCGTATACTCCAAAATTATTCCCGCACTTCGGTGCCCCTCACCGCGTTACCTGCTGTATCCATTATCCTATTTTAATTCTAATTTTTTTTGACCGTGCGTTTGAACCGCGCAGCTAAAGGTCTTCCTGGTTCGCAAATTGCGACCGCAGTTTACCTATTTCATAGAATGTTCTCCCGCCTTCGGTCCCCCCTCACCTCACCGCGTTTCCCGCGGCACTGCGGTGCAGCGGGTTTATTTTTCTACTTCTACTTACATTTTTAAACTCGTGATATCTTTCGAATGGAATGTCCGAATTGAATAATTCAAAAAGTTATATGAAGGAATTGAAGCAGTTTTAAATATAAAGTAATTTATTTTGATAAGGATTAATATCAAGATACAAATAAAGAGCCTTTTCTAGCGGCGGCATTAAAATTAAAATTTTAAAACAAAAAAAAACACTTATTGTGGCATAACTATAATAGTTAGACATATGCTCTCGCGGACTTTTTTGTAGATCTTAATAGGACCTACAAACCCGTAATACATTGTTTCGTTCTATTGTCCATAGTTTTTGCAGCGCACGCAAAAATAGGTTTTCGATTTCATACCTTGGGTTAAAAAAATAGCAATTTTCTTACGGATCCCTAATTTTTTTGAAAATAAAATATAGCCTATAGCCTTCCTCGATAAATGGACTATCCAACACTGAAAGAATTTTTCAAATCGGATCAGTAGTTCCTGAGATTAGCGCGTTCAAACAAACAAACAAACAAACAAACTCTGCAGCTTTATAATATTATATTATAGTATAGATTTAAGCCACCAAACAAAACCGTTAGAACTTTAAAAAACGTTAAAAAAAGCTGTATTAAAGCGGCCCCGTTCAACGCAACGGCTAATTGCCATTTTTTGGTCGTTTTTTGCCGTCTCGAAATAATACTTTTGGCGAAAACCCGTTGCTTTTTGCTGGAATATCTGCGACCTTTGTGTTTGTGGATTTATTATGATCATACACGCTCGTAGCGGGCGTAATAAGAAAAAACTAGCGAAAGCTTTAAAAATACGAGTGCGGGAAACAATGAATGTCGCCCGTTATAAGCTAGCTGTAACGCCCGCCGTTGCCCGCCCGGGCGGGACGCTGTTGGGCGAGTTTAATGGGGACTAAAGGTTTGAGTTTTTAATTGATGTTTAGTGTAACAACCACAATATTAATATGATGTAATTTTATATCAGTACTTTAACCTGAGCATGGTTTGCCTGGTAGATAAATAGGGAAACATGGCGATTTGTTCCATTCCTTCGCAGTTCGCATTATAAATGTAGTAGAGAAGCGCTTTGTGCGCACCAAGGGATTGTCAACCACATACGCCTGTCTTGTACTTACGTCATGTTGTCTGATGGTGAAAAGGAGATGGTGGATTCAGGTTACACGTCAAAGAATGGTAGCTTTCCAAAGAATTAGTCCTAATTCATAAGATTGTATTCACATATTATATGATGAGGAAACAAAAGGTGTTTCAAAAGTTTTATAAAGTTTACGCATGCTTACTCCTGTCTAGCTTTACAAAGAAGCTAACGTGTTAGACTAAGTAGCACAGACACTAAAGTTTCAAATAAATTCATGCAGAATTTCGTCCGTGGAGGAGATGCGAGCGGGCGGGAAGCGTGTTCAACTAAAATTGAATTCTTTCTGGCGTCGATAAAGCAGTTTATGGCCCCCATGAGCCCGTTATGGCTTTACGACTGCTTGAATGTCGTTCAGACTATTCGAAAGTACCGCGAGTTTATATACAATTACATTGTGGCCGGAGGTGAAATAGCAGTGCGCGACTACGCAGGATTTCATTCGAATTATTCGAGTGACTTCCAAACAACGGTGTCAAGAAGCCATTGTTTTTTTTACATCTAGTAGGGTAACATGTTTTGAGCACAAGTCAATTGAACGTCTCTATTAGGACTATTGGCTCTCAAGGAAGGCTGCTGGAACTCAAGGTGCTTCTATTGATTGCTATAGGTACTTAGTAGTTTTTGCACTAAAAAAAGTGAAAGGAAACTATGCGAATTTTTGAAAGGCGACATCTTTTATCAACCAACATTTTTGTTCGATGAATACTTATTTTCTTTTTTTTGGGCCCCTAGTCGATGCGAGGCCCCTAGGCAGTAGCCTATTTTGCCTAATGGTTAATCCGGCCCTGTTTCGGAGGAACTCCTTGGTGACAGGTTCTTAAACAGGACAGGACTTTTTAAATACACCTAGCAATAAGCCTAATGCATTTTTTTTGCCCTTTCCACTGCATTTGCTCTGCGTAGTTTGATCTTGACAAGTAAAACTAACTCCCCGATGTAGCTGCGATACAGCCAACCAAAAGGGGGTTTGAGCGGAATTTATCGTAAATTTTATTGGACCATAACTGGTTTAATGGCTGAGCTGTATCGCCTAATGAGAGATAAGCGAGTCTTTACTGCCGACTGATTGTAGATAAACCCTTGTGCTTAGCTCCCGTGGCTTGCTGGCTTTATTTTCTGAAGATATTACAATCATAACCGCGGGGCGGTTGGATTTGTAAGGGGATGTAAGGTTGAATTTAATGTCCGTCTTCGAATCGTCAATTGCTGTGGTGGTGGTAAAGTGACAAAACAATGTAGAAGATAATGCAGTCCTTCAAGGTGGGTGTGAAACAGAATTCTTGAGATTCGGCAACGCATTGGCAACGTTTAGCGGCCCCTAGTGTTGCAAATGTCCGTAGGTGACGGTGCGTGTATGTTTGCCACTCATTACATACTAAAACCAAAACAAATAATGGCAACTAGCATCATTAATACAGTGTAAACTCTATATACCGACACTGAAGGGACTGTGCATTTTATGGCGTTATAGAGAGTTGTCGTTAAATGGAGAGAAGAAACATCAGAATTAGAAAAAGAAAAAGTTTATTTCCGACTATTGTTAGTAGTTATGTGCATAAAAAGTGTTTTAAAAAAGAATGTTACTTGAACGCTATTGCGTATAGTCTGTTATTTTTGTCTGAAGTCTTTTGCTGCACCAGTAATTTTGTTGTATTTTTTTACTTATTTTATTCATATTTAGCAATATTGAGGCATCTTGGTTATAAAGGAAGTATTTTTCCAATAATTTAGCTGCTTCCAGAGCTTCTTTAATGTAAAACTTTTTCGTCAATACACAGTGATTTTCTTTTATTAGCCATGTTTACAGTTTGAAAGTTTGTTAGCAACTAAGAATATGATAAGGTATAGATAATACATGACTCCTACTTATGAGTCATGGTCAACAACAGTCTACACGTACAAGCAATCCCAATTTGTAAACAAAAGAACGAATTTCTTAGAAAGTTCGGTATGCATGATGCCGACAGTCGAGTTTATTGCGGGCTAGGATAATAAAGCGACAATAGATCGTACACAGCTGCGCAGTTTTTACTAATTTTAGCAACTTAAAAGGTACTTTTTATTACTCAATTGTTGTCGTTATTGAGAGTGGGTGTAATGCTATGTAGAGTGAAACATTGTATGAAAGACAAGCTAAACCAACCAAAGCCAATTGATTTCGACGCTTAAGGGAGTTTGTCGTTAAATAGAGTGACGTTACATGGAGTTTACACTGTACTTTAAATTATAAAGATATGTAATTGCATCATAATTAATTTTATCTGCAAAAACAGTTTTCATTATTAGAATATAGATAGATTACTACCGACCCATACCGCGACTTCTCTCGCAGAAAAGTTGACATTATCCCATACGAACTCTATCAACCATATATTTAAACTAACTCCTATACAAAATTTCATATGTCTAGAATCGCAGGTTTAGGATTTGCGTTGTGTATTTCCAAAATGTTCAATTGTGTTACGTCATTCGTCTCGACAATGAAAAATAGGTGTACTATGTAAAACCTACGCAGTATTAGGCAACACGAAGAGGTACTAGGTACCTAGATATATATAGCTCGTTTTGCACTTTTGCCGTGGAATGTGCGAGTTCAATCGCCGACTAATTTTCCCTCCCACCTTTTGTGTGAAGCAACTTTTGTGTCAACCTTTTCATTTCCAATCAAGAATTTAATCATAGTCGGTATGGAAAAGGCATTTGTTACCACATTCGGTTCGGCGTAGTAATCTAGGCATTCTATTCGGGTTAGGCTACCTGAAAATCCTAATTCCGAATTTGTCGGATCCCATTTAGAGCGGTATTAGTGCGCCGGACATTAATTAAAATCTGCATTATGCTAAAACCTGTTTGGTTCAAGACCCGTATGTTACTGCGGTATCTATTGGAAACGTATTAGTGAGTATTACGGTGATATTAACGTTTGAAATCGACGACTGTAATTTTAATTAATGGGATTTATGGCAATGGGAGAACAAGCCCAAGAACTAAGTTCACCGGCTTTCAGCTTTCAGAATTTGCAAGTTGAAGTGACAGTGAGGAGGCGACATCGCTCGACGAACCGATAACCGATGGGGAAGAAAGGTTCCCGAGTGGCGACTTCGAACCGGAAGACGTCCTGTAGGCCCTCCACTAGGTGGACCGACGACAAGAGTCGCAGAGAGCCGAAGGATGCAAATGGCTAATAACCGTTCGTGGCGTTTAAAGGGGGAGGCCTATGTTCAGCAGTAGACTTTTTCCGGATGATGATGATAAATGGGAGAACAAAAATCAATTAATTTTTATTTTGCAAAAGAGTACGAACCAAGTTTAGTATCGTCATCAGCTATTACGTTGCTGCTGGGACCCTGGCCTTCTCTTAGAGAAAGCATGGGCCGTAATCTACGTGAGAGCCCAGTGTGGGTTGGTAGGTATCAGCATGCCTTTGAATGTTGTGGTTCGTGGTCACGTTGATTCCACAATGTTACCGATTTCAGCGATGGTTTCGTATATTGAGGGCCATCTTTTTCGTCTCTCAATTTTCTTGAGTTGTTGCAATAAAAAATCTATCTAACAAAAAGTTAACTACGTCTTTGAGGCAGTAAAAAGCTAAGTATTTTAGACTATTACGTCGAATGGCATAAAGTCTTCACCTCTAAAACAAACTATCAAAAAGTTGGAATCCATCCTTCGCTCTAAAATTTGGTCCATCGTTTCAGAGTAAAATGGAGTTAGTCGAACGATTTATCTGCTTAAGTGTTATCAGTTACTATGGTTCGGGGCCTTCCTTCTATACTGCCAGATGGTTGTTATTCGTACTGTTCCGTGTGGTCTAATTAGCCATCCTTAAGCTTTGGTAATAGTATTAATTCAATACAATTAACTAGGTGCACCCCATAGCGTCGTCTGCGTTTCTTTATACAATTTTGCCAAAATATTTTTCTTTGATCGTTTTTGAACGATGGTAAATCCACACATAACTTATTAAGTCATAGGTACGAGACGAGAGGATTCAAACTGTCTATTGGCGCCTTGTACAGCGCACGCGTTACCGCTCGGCAACCATTGCTCATTTGTATTTTGTATTACTATTGTATATTTCTATTTTAACTTAAAAATCTTGCCCCTGTGATGTCCTACCCTGTAGGAGCTGCAGCAACAATGGCTGGCTGCTGTCCCGGCGAGCGTCCCGGGAATTATTTATGTCTCGCAAACAGTCTGTTCGTTCTAGGACTCGACTCTACTGAATACACTCGCTTAAAATCTTATTGGTACTGATAGAATGGAAGTTTCAGTATTCTATCCTCTTTTTTAAATGGTTGGGAGTTTATCTTTTCTGATTGACACACGATCGAGTTTACGCTATGAAGGACTGTTTATCGCAGTAAAAAGTATCCTGTGTCCTTCTACAGGTTCTATAAGTATCTCCATACAAAATTTCATCCAGATCTGTTCAGCCGTTTAAGCGTGAGAGGTAACTTGCGGACAGAGGGATGGAGAGAGTCACTTTCGCGTTTGTAATATTAAGTATGGATTAGTTCCAAAATGAATAATCACTTATCAGCTTACAAAGCTGCTTCTGCGAATTAGTAAAATTGACAATGTGATCGCGCCGAAAATTACCTGCTGGGCCTTTCTTGCCTGTTTTCTTGCCGGCGTAAGGAGGTACGAATAGGCGTAGCTAGTTTTAAGTTTGACGTTTTAAAGTGATCACATATATCCTAGTAAATAAAATATTTGAGTTAGAGTTTGAACATAGGGCTCTCGTTTTAAACACCGCAGCCATTTGCGTCCATCGGCTGCCCGCGACTCTCACGATGTCGTCGGTCTACCAATACTTACCTCTTCTATAATGCCACAATATCTGATTTTCATCCCAGCATAAGTAACAACAGTTTTTAATCATCCGCGCGTCCGTCCCCAAGCGTAGAGATTACGGTGACTTCATAACGGCACCAGCTGATAAGTTATCAGTATTAGCGCACCGGCGATATGTAAATCAGGCATTAACTGAATTATGTTAAGCCGGGATCCGTGGCGGCTTCATTATTTCCATTTATTTCTGAGACCGCACACTCCTTGCATAAAATATTTTAATTTCTTTCTGAATGCAAGACTGCCCGCTTGCGCGCGTAATTGATTGTTTTGGCTTTTTAAACTGTATAATGGATTTTTAATTAGAGTTCGTTAGTTATATTTGTGTTATGAAAGATTGCTTTAGGCGCAATTAGGTTAGTGAAGCGATGCATTGCAGTAAGGAAAGTAAAGTGGTAAAGGTTTGGGACCCACATACTAGTGATGTAATTAAGACCAACATATACCAACATATAGACTTGTTTGCTGACAATCTAAGCATAGTTTGTAAGAATTTTATGATATATATAAGCCATATTTAAAATAGTTAGCGTGCTGGTGTTTAACTGTAACATCTATTTGTTTTTTTTATAAATAAATAAATAATATTAATAATAAATAAGGGTTTTGTGTAATCGGTTTACTTGGTGTATTTAATTGATTGATATAGCTCTATGCTTAAAATTATCTTAAATTTACGTAACGAGCCGTACGTAGCTGTCAAGCAGTATAATATGTTCCAGTGAAATTACAGGTAAAGATTTAACATCTTATATCTCAGAGTGATGAGCACAGTGCATTTTCGCGCAATATTTTGAACATTGACAAGCCCATACATAAAATAAACCAACCTGTAATTGGTAAATAAATTCACCTTAATATACCTTGTGTAATAATGATCAATGTTATGTAAACCAATAATAAATGAAGATAAAGATTTATTAGTCCTTTATTTTCCTTTACGATCCAAAAAGTACCAATTAATAAGATTGAATTAGATTGCATTGGCTCCTCCACGTCTATCAACGACATAAAACAATCGAATCCTAAACGACGAATTTAAAATGGCCTTTCACTAGATAAAGCAGTCGAAGCTGCTTCAATAAATCTGTGGGAGAGATGGCCCGACCGCAGCCGGCCCTTAATTAAATTTATTGCAAAACAGCGGCCGAGCACAGGCTATTTTTAATTAACAATACCTAGAGGGTTCTGTTTCGTTGACAGTTTAAGGAGCTACCTTTTTGCGATGATGAAGAGTGCTGAAGTGGTAAGGCGTGTATAATCTTCTCACTTCTTTGGTAGGGAACATTGTAAGGAGGGCGATTCTGCCTTAATTAAATCTATTTTCGATTCAGGAAAAAAATTAATCGTTTTTTCTTAAAAAACGTCGTTGAATTTTAAAGTAAAACGAAATTACTAGAGACCGCTTTGATAATTTTGGTTTCTTGAATACAAGTATTTTTTATATCTACATAATTATCTTATGTCATTTATAAGAAATGTAACCTAAAGACATAGTGCAGTACTAGAGGCATAACTTGTCTGACCCTTATACCTCTCCCAGAAATAAATTCATGATCCGCCTTTGCCCAATCTTTATCATCTGCTATCTACACATGAAGTTGAAAAGTACAGCTTACATATTACTAAAAAAACGTATTAAAACTCGAAAAAAATGCAACGAAATCGCAACAATTTTAACGATCCCTAACATCTTTTTAAACCTTTTTAAAAGCAGCGCTTTATGCAAATGAAATGTACCACTCCAGAAGTTATTATCCCTCGCGGCAGTCAGACATAGGGCGCCGCCCAAAGCTATGGGTATCAAAGGCGACATTAGAGCTAGAGGAAGCTCATTGCACATGTTTCCGGTAGCTAATCACTTCCGGTTGCCGCAGACGCTGAATACTTATTACTGGGAAACCGAAGGCCTGGTAATGGCTTTGCAGACGTTACAACTTCACGTTTTTATATTGTTCGACGAGGTTTCGGTGATAAAGTTATTTTTAGGGGAAGTGTTAAAAAGTTAGTGCGCTTTTAGGTAAGGCCTATTTAAAGTGTTATAATCATAAACTTTTATGTGTTAATCTAGATTTATTCTTTAAAAAAATATAAATACATCCCGTGGTCTTGTGATTCTGAGATGCAAACATACAAACAGAAATTATAAATAGTTACATACAAAAGACAAAGTGCGGTGCAATTAATAGTTACAAATTCAAAAATGACCAATTTCGTAGATGAATAACTAGCAAAGTTGTTCAATTAAAATTAATATGAATGGGTGGTGAATACATTATTAACTGAAGAACACAATGTTTGCGAGCATTAAAAAATAACTCTTCGTAGTTTATGTACTAAATACTAGGTTATATAGTATCTGCAATGTTTATGTAGACCTAAATTTTAAGATACGAAATAATCTACCGACATTTTCTATTGAATTTCCGTTTACGACGATATTAATATGAGCAGGTAGGGGTATATAAAACAGATAGATAACATAACTTTGCCTAAAATTCGTATTAAACACACCTGCTCCTGAAATTTGTGAGTCGAAGCCATCGTTATAGATGCGGATTTGTCTAGAAATGCTCGAAACTTTGCATATTTATTACTTAACCCGCGGGAGGCCACTTGGGGTCAGCGCGACCGCGCATTTGTCTTGCGTTCATAGTTGGACGAGTGGGTCTTATGGTGAAATATGGCAGCGTGTTTCCTTTCTGTTTTGATAGTTGCGATATATAATGTCTTGTGTGCTGTTTTCTCTCGATACAGTTTTATGCAGAACTAGTTGTTTTTTTTTGTTGTTTTTACCCGCGTGAATTACAGTTTATCACTATAAAACTATGTTACCTATGTCCTTCTTTAGTGTTCAAACTATTTCCATAACAAGTTTCATTCAGCGGTTTATGCGTGAAAAGGTAACAAACACAGACTTTTTTTTTATATGTTTAAGACATAATAACAACATAATGAAAATGCCTACTGCTGTAATTTGTTAGTTAAATTCGTGATTGCATAGAACATTCCATCTAAATTTTGTCTGTAATAAATGAACAGCAAATACACAAACAGAAAATCTGTCACCATTAGAAATACAGAATTTCAAAACGGAATTAATGAAATCTTATAAATTATTTCATAACTTTTTCCCGGCAAGCGTTGATTGTTTTATATTTTTTGTGTTTATTTTCGAACGACAAGCTTCGGGAACCGACGACCCGCGCGTTCATCTGCATATTTAAGGCTTGGGTCTCAATTCTCATTAGCAACTCCTGCGGATCTGGGAGAAAAAGAACGTGAAAAAATGCAATAAATAACATTAATAATCAATGCTATAACAACAATAACTTGATTTTTCTGAGTAATGTATTTTTAAGTTTATTTATTATACTAACAAGTTTCTGCTAGTGATAGAACAGGAAAAAAATAAGTTTTTGTAGCGAAGGTCCTGTGAAAATAATCATGTACTTAATTTATTTTTATTTTAGTTATTTGTCCTGTTACAGTTACAAAAAAAAATGGTTGTAATTAACTCCAATTTCCACCTCGATTTTGCAACCTCCACCTTACGAGAGCCGCGAGCGATAGAGGGTTGATCATCGTAACTAGCGTAAAGGGAACTTTACTTTAAATTAATTAATTTGCGTCGGCCGCGGCGGAGTAATGGCTCTCATACGACGTCGATCGCAGCCGGCTTGCTTTCACTAGTTTCGCAATAATTATGCGCAATTTCATATCTTCACTGTTACCTAGAAGACGTGTTAAAAGCAGTCGGAGAAAATTTAAAGATAAACAAATTTACCAATGGTGTAGTTTAACCGTAAATACACAAGACACTGCACCAGAAGATATTTTTGATTAGCCATGTCCACTAATATTTTTAATCCCCGACAAAAAAGAGGGGTACACTGAGAAAATATTCCTGACATTCCTTCCAAGACCGATTCCTTCCAAAATGTAATCATTTCTTTTCTTATTTTACCTTAGTATTCCTTCTGAGCCAAAAGTCCTTCCCTTTTGACTTCAAAGGAAAATATATCTCGGAAAGTCTTTTTTTTCCGTGCATATATTTGTAATGTTTGTCTGTGTGTCTACCTGTGGCGTTGAAGCTTTTAAATAAATAAAAAACAAAGAAAACAACAAAAAGCTTTAACAAAACAATAAGATTTTGAATTAGTTTTTTTTATGTACAGGGTAGCGTTTGACCACAAGTGTCCTGATGATGCTAAGTTACGATGTGGTCGTGGCATTATTAATCATCACTATCAGTTTTTTTTTATTTCAAAGGGAACTTGATGAAGAGTTTTCTTGTAAGAGCTATAGCAACCACTTGCATCTGTCAAGTTGCCATTAGCTTTAAGTGGCCGGGCACCGAAATAGTATGCCAATTGTCAATACGATCGTACTACATTTTCATTACTATTTTGTCCATCAATGCGTTTATTGTTTGTGAATGATTTACTATATTTTTGCTATCAGTTGCCAACTGGACATGTTAACCGTTGACTTTACAAGCAGTCAAAAGGAAAATCCTTGTTATATGCTAAAGTTATTTATGGCATAAAGTAACCGTGTTCACTGAAACATCCAAGATTTATAAGGTCATAAAAAGCTTTCAGCACTCAATCATTGGCGATGTATTACGGCCACAGGCGGATCCCTTTTTTCTAAAATCAATAGACGGACGGACAAAATGTACACTATTACCCGCCGTACAATATTTCATTGTGTGTTTAGTCGAGTTACCTAAATCAACATTTGTTCACGTGAATTTAACGCGCCTACCTACAGCTGAGCTCTTATAACTCGGAATTAATTAACAAATTGTGCGTCATTACATAAATGGAGTGTATTGTATTGTACGAAGCCTCAGATATCAAGCTGTATAAATAAGCAATGCTTTACGATTGTACAATGAAAGTGGAGTGGAAATTAACGAAATAAAATAAGCGCATAGCGTGTGGGCCGTTGTGCATTTTATAATCACGCTGATATTTGAAATGCGAAAGTTTGTGAGTGAGTTTGTATTTACATATTACTCTGAAATGATTCAACGGGTTGGAGTTATTGGAGCCTTATTTAAAAATGGAAAACTTAAACTTTATCACATATCCAATTTGGCATTTATGGTATTAATATATGCTTTTTTATGTTTGTTCGCGGATAACTTAGTCGTTTATGAACCGATTTTGATGATTGTTTTTTTGTTAGAAAGGAGATATCCCAAGGGATACCATGATAAAAAACCAGGATCTGATGATGGCATCCCAGAGAAATTGAGGGGAAAAAGAAGTCGGTTATTTTTTTTGTTCTAAAATTAGATTGTATAGCAAATGAGCTATTAACTCTTTTAGTATGGACATAGCTTATAATCTGGATTAACACGTAGGGTAATTTTAATCCCAAAAAAAAAACGTTCCTGCGGGATAAAAAACGCTAGAGGCAAGGCGCAGCCCAATAATCGTGAGTTAGACTATTTGCGAAAGTTGATTTTACACTCGAAAACGAATTAAAACTAATTTGAATTTGTGAAACGAGCGGTTATTAAAGTTAGTGCTCTTTTATATGAAGAAACATTAGCATATTGTGCAACGTAATGCGTTTGAGGTTTATTTTGATACGGTTGGCTTGCTCCAGATTTATAGACTCTTATTTTATCAGCAAAATGAGTAAAAAAGGCTGGATTGTTCAGTCACCCTGACTGGCACTATGACGTCACGCCATAATGTCTGTAATAACATATAGTGCGAGGTTACCGAAGCTGTAACGTTAGGTTTATCTTTCCGGTACATTTGTCGGGAGCCGGTCGGCGGTTCGCTGATCCGACAAAAATGTCCCCTGATGTACCCGACGGTACCCGAAGTGTCCCGATTTGCGCTCATTGTCCCGGCTCGAATGGGACCCGGGTGGGATTGTCCCGGACCGTTATTGCCATCCGCGCAGCCCATCACTATGGAACGGGTTAATTCAATATTTTTTTAAATTAGAAATTAAAATTTGTTTTCCAACTTTTATTGTACATAGAATATAATTTCTTAGCACATTTTGTTAACATCTTATATGTAAAAATGACTTGCTGTTCGATAATCTTGCTAAAACTCGAGAAAGGCTGGACCAATTTGGCTAATTTTGATATTGAAATGTTTGCGGGCGTTCAGGGAAGGTTTAAAAGGTGACTTTTATTGGCGATACGAAGTTCGCCAGGGCAGCTAGTTTTTAAAAAAATAACAACATTCTATGTGGAGTATGGTTAATAATTACATTGTATAGTAAAATTAAGGTTCGATAGCTATACCTAAGTAGATATAATTAATAATGGCGTCTGTTACGAGTAGTTAATTACTGCAAGGTTAGGGTTGGTTTGAAAATGCTATCATTAAATCGTCCATAGAAGACCTGCATGCCGTTCGTTTCTTGCCTGTTCTTCTCACGGTGCAAGGAGGTGCAAGTTTGACGCATAAAAGTTTTGTATGTGTTGTTTTGTATGTTGTATCCTACCAAGGAAACGTATCTTGAGTGTGAGTTTGAATCTTCTGAAATAACTTTCATATACATAGAGAATATTGTCAGGTTTTCGCAGACTTTTATCTGTTTTCTCCGTGTATTTTTTTATGATTCCATTAGCTTTTGATGAATGTTGTTTATTTATGGCTTAAAGCTTATTGATGTGGGAATATATTGTAAGAGTTTTCTGAATACGGCTGTAATGTACTATTACAGACGTGTGAAGAGAAATAAATCGATGAGAAATTGACCTTACAATAATAAAATGGAAATAACACCCACACTATGAAGTACATAGCTCTGACCGTTTACTAGGATTTTTTGTATCTAGGGTAAACATACACAATACACATAGGTACACATTACACAAACACACACATATTACACATTTTAGCAATATATTTTGTCCTGTAGCGGGAATCAAACCTCACATGTTGCAGTCGGCTATTTAGTTATCTACTACACTCGCCCAGTGTGTGTTGGTAGAAATGTCACATGCCCTTGAACAAGCAGCCCGTCGGGTAGAATCCAATAGATATTTTACATAAAGATGCGTAATACAAAATTGAATCAGAGAACAGGATAAGCCCGAACATTGACAAATAAATACATACAAACCAATTGTTAATTAACAAAACTCGCATGCTGTAACAAAAAACGCAAAACGCAGCCGAACAGTTGGCTCGTTAACACGGAAATAGTAAAAACAATCGAATCCTAACTCGCATTACAATTTCGCAAACAAAACAGAGCAGAAACAAACAGGCACAAGGGAGGTCGTTGTAAAAGAAACAAGTGAGTACGCGCGAAGCGTAGCCTTCAGCACTGCCCGGAGTGGACTCGCCTCGTGTGTGTAAGACCTTATTCTGGTGGACAGAATGTTTAAAGTACAACTTTACATACCTAGTATAAAATGAAGGCGCTTCCGCTGTCTGTTCACTTACATCTTTTAAACTATTCAACGGATTTTAATACAGTTTCAGCAATAGAGAGAGTGATTCAAGAAGGTTTATACATGTATAATACATACATTTTATAGCACAGAAAAGCCGAAAAAATCTAAATACTGCCCCATATAAACTGCGGCCCTGTCGGCCGTCCCAGATATCGCTGGAAAGACGAAGTCACGAGGGTTTGCGCTCACTCCTGGTGGAGGACTGGCAGGAGATGGCGCAGGACAGACCGAAGTACAAGGCCAAGAAGACTCACTTTGGGTCGATGCGTCATCTCAGTTAGTTAATTAGTTTATTAGTAACTACATTGCACCCGTGCGAAGTCGGGGCGGCTCGCTTGTTACTTATAAAAATTACACAGCGGTTGAGTAATTCCACAAAAAACGCCCGAATGAAACAAACGGATGAGGTATAAAATTCTAAAGGTATTTTTTGTGTTTTACTTTTTACAGTGCAGCGTTTGACCACAAGTCACCTGGTGTTAAGTGATGATGCTACGCTTGGACTGGAAACTGGCTCACAAGTGATGCTGCCAGAATGTGCTAATTGGTGTTTAGCGACGGATTCTTTACCTTGAGGCGATAGCTAGCCAGGCGAGCATGTCGACTTCACTACCATAAAGTTATCAATAGCTTTAAAATGTATATCAATATGATGTTGATGAGGTATTTCGCAACGTCTTAGCCCTGTTTCTATGAGAAATTCCGATGAGTACCTACTTAGGTATATTTTTGGTAATAAGCTATTCCATTGCAAATATACTTCTACCAGCTTCTTATGACATAATATATGACTTCCATAAGCCACTGAAATCTCTTTTCCAATTCAATTATATTTATTATATACTAGACTGTTAATGTAATTATGATAGATATAACAAAATTTGTGTGTTATTTAGAATCAACCTCATTCCCGGCAGTGCGCATTTAATTATAAATTTAATGTATCCATTAATAATCGAGGGTAAAACTCATTATAATTTTAACTATTTACACCACAGTAGAGTTTTAGTAGCTTATGTCGCCCGGATCATAACGAACCGATTGACACCTTGTTCATCAAAATTGGGTGAGTAGTTTAGGCGCTACGGTGGAACATATTATATATTTACGCGTTTTCCACGTCGTCAGTTATGTTTGCGTAAACGCGCGTCGTACGCGGAAAAAGTCGGCGAGTGTAAACGAACCACTGCATTTCAATCTAGTCTCCACACGGCTGGTAGAACTGAAACAAACGGTTTCATAATACATTTTAATGGTCGCAGATAAAGCTTAAAGCAATCGAAGAGCGATAGATCAGAATAAGCGCAGAGCGCGCGCGAGGCGGACGAAGCGCGTTCACCGTGCCGTTTTTGTTCGCCGGACATTTATTGTTTTAATGGTGCACTCTACTCATATTTCTCCCGGCTCTTTGTTAGTTTTTACTTATTACCACGTCGCTGCAGCGGTTGTATGAATAAATTCCGTACTACCGTTGGTGTTAGCGCCGCGATCATTTCAGATTAAATTTTCATTTGGCTTTTGGCCTTTTGGCCGTGGATGTGCCCTCTTTCCGGCGGTCGCGGTCGCGCGGGCGCGGCGGTCGCGCCAGACGCAAGGAAATGCAATATTCATAATATAGTCGAGGCAGATCTCCATTTATGTTTATTTTCTAGTTTTGATAGTTGTGGCATACGGCCGAGTTTCGCTCTTTTAAGATAGAACTATAATATTTAGATAACCTGCGTATTTATTTAGGCGGAGTGATATTAGAAGAGGCTTGGTGGATAGAAGCTCTGGAAAAATGACAAAAACAGCAAATTTATAAAATAGCCTAAATGCCATCATAGTTGGTTCTGCATTGGGAATGGAATCAGCACTAATCTAACAAAGCTAAAGGCTTTATTTTACACAACAAGAACAGCACAGATAAAAAAAAACTCTTAAACAATTTATCATACAAGAGCTATCAACAACGATAGCGACCCGCTCCTGCCTCGCACAGGTAGGTAAAGACTTTTCATCTCATTCTTCTCGAACTGGTTTTACAAATATCGTGATTGCTAACTGAAAATTCAACTTTATCAAAATAAAATCTAACCTATGATACTCCAGGATAATGTACCTTCGTATTAGTGAAAGAATTTTCGGAATCGGACCAGTAGTTTAGGAGATAGGAAGTATAGATAGATACACAAGTAAAAGAGGATAAGAGTAAATTTTTAAACATTCTTTAAGTCCCCAACATTTTTCATCTAACCTCTGTGCAGGTAACAAAAGCTCGCAATTTAAAGGTGGGGTTCCGTAGCCAAGTGTGTACAGTTTTTGCCAAACGGTCGTTGTAATAGGCGCGGTTCTGAAAGGATAATAACTGCAAAAAGTCGTACTTACCTACGTTACGTTACTTACCTACGTTTCAAATGTAACGTCTTTACCTCACCATAGCTCAGTGTATAGGTAAGGGTTGAAGCATACTTAGGTCCGTATTCTAGAATGACCACAGAACACTATTACTCCTAACGGAGAGAATGACGCTCAAGCGATGATCTGGTACCTGAGCACAGATTTGACGCTGTCAGTTCATACAAATACGTCACTTAATCGCTACTCAAGCATTTGCAGCCCGGTGAAGTTGTTGAAGGTTAACTTGATCAACAGCGGTAATCCCATCAAAAAAAAAACTCAAGCAATAATCAACACTTGAGCGTCATTCTTCGACGATGCGGTAGCCGAGTTAGTATCCCTGCCTGCGAAGCTAGCGGTCCCGGGTTCGAATCCCGGTAAGGGCAAATATATGTGTGATGAGCACGAATATTTGTACCTGAGTCTTGGATATTTCTATCTATATAAGTATTTATTTCTCTATATGTATGTATATCGTTGTCTAGTACCCATAGCACAAGTTTCGAGCTTAATTTGGGGCTCAACATTTACATATATTTATTTATTTATTTATTCTAGAACACGGGCCTTTGAGAGTGAGAAAGTGTGTGAAATGAAAATTTTGTTCAGAAATCGCACTTGACTTATATGGTACTTGAAGGAAGTTGCCAATCTAGGTGCTGCGTGGCGCCGCCATCGAAAACATCGTTAATTAACATCAGGACGTTTAGTCAAATGCTATCCTGAAAAAAAAAAAAAAAAATAATTCTATTTACGTTGCATTTTTAAAGACAGCCCCAGTAAGGAAACATATTTTAGTCACATTTCTACAAATAAAAGCTTGTTAACAAGACGTGGACATGAGACGATAATTTCCGAAGACAATTTTTTTCAAGTAGATTTTCCCAGTCGTCGCCATAACTAATTTCCGCTGATTGGTTCTCTCAGTGGGCCCCCGGCCGGCCGGCTGTGCCCTAATTACCGGCCATTTATAACGCGCGGACGGTCCTTGGCGATTTTACACTTTTTGTGCTCCCACCCGTTATATTTTAAAGAAAATCTCATATTACAAGCTGCACTTTGCCGGCCGCAGCCGCGCTACCTGCGTGGGAAATTTAATAATCGCGGGAGAAAGAGAAGTTTACACTCGTGTCTTTGTTTTACTGTGGTCATAAATTTAGTATCGTTACTTAGTGGGAACAAATTGTTTCACGGCGATGTGCACGTAAGCAAGCAACCTCAAATGGAGGCAGTATGCTTCCTTGGCGAGGGTCACATATAAGCTTCGTTTGGAGTTGAAACTCTTGGTCCGTGAGGTCCTGATTGCAATTAAATTTCTCATTCTTCATAAGAAACCTAAAATTACTAACTCTTAACTCCTTCAATTTAAATCCACGAATATCTAAGCAAGCTTAACCACATTCTCAGCTTCCATTTTCACAGTGTAATAATGTAGGTAAGTCCGCTGACGCTAAGAAAACTTTACAATGATTATTATAGGATTAGGCAGCAAGGTATCTCCAAGCCACCAAAAGAGGAGTTGCGTCATTACTATAAAGGCACACGGGCCCCGGGCCCCCGGCCTTATGGGGCCCCCGGCTTCATGGGGCCCCCAAAGTGAAATGAAATGTATTTGAAATATTTTTTTTTCATCACATTAAGAACAAACACACATCATATGATTTCAATGATGACATATTTGTTTACACGGTATAAAGATAGGCTCTGCATGAAGATTAGCTGCAAAAGTAGTACCTGCACACATAACAGCAATTTATTTTCACGCATACGTCATGTTACGCGGGAAATCTGTTTTTGAATTTCCCGATACTTATTTGACAGAAGTGTATTTGTTTGTTTTTATAATCTTGTTATTTTATTTTCTTTTTTGGGCCCTGCATGCCTTAGACGGCCCTGCGAAGGAGCAAATGTCGCGTCGCGTATCTTTGCCAATTTTCTGCTTCTTAGTTGAATTCCGCAGTCAGCTCCTCTCCTCTCATTCTAATCCGGAGCGGAGTTTTTGCTAATTATAATTTCGCTCGCCCTTAGTTGGAGATTAGTTTTTGCTGATTTCTTGTAATTAACTGAGGTATGCTTCAGATGATTCAGGTAGCGAACTTTAGGGTTTCGTTCTTAAAGTAAGATAATTCACATATTTTCGAGAGATTATTTTTATTTGCCTTAAACATTTTTTTATAAATCTAAGCTCATAAATCTAGGAATTATTATTTCAGTCAGACAGTTTTGATAAGTTAGCGAAATAGCGTGGAAACTAAATGAATATTAATTACATTCATTATGTTTATATCTCGTCTGTTAGTTTTATACCAATCAAAAGTAAATGGACTCAAACTAATGACTGCTATATTGTTTTAAATAAAAGACAGAGAAATAGAGTTTGTGAGAAAATAAAAACTTTCTTGAATTGACGAGGCACAGTGGTGCAGTGATAGTGATCTTGAGTTTAGTGAGACAGTTTTGGATCCTACCGGGCGGGGCAAACATTTATAAATGTTTGATTTCGGGTCTTGGGTGTCACTTTTTTTCTATTCTCTTTAATATTCAAGTGTAATCCCCACAAATGTTGTTTCTGTTGTTATCCCAATCCACTATAAATTTGGTGCCTTATCTAAATAACCGAAGGCGTGTTTCGGGACAGGCCTATGTCCAGCAGTGCACTGAAATAGGTTGAACTGAAATATGGTGAACTAAAAAACTCCCTGAAAACTTTATTTTTCTATTTCTCTTTCTCTCTCTAATAACTCTAAACTGGGATGAAATTGCTCAGGATAGGGAGGAGTGGCGCTCTCTTGTTTTGCAGGCCAAAACGCACTTTGGGCCGCTGAGCCATCGGAGTCATTTTTTTTACTAATTAGCAGTTACTCATTTCCTAATAGTTCTTTAAACCTCACTTAAGGCTGGCCCTGCGTGGTGGATTATGGCCCTCTCTCCGAGGGAAGAGTATCAATCACGGTCGGACGCCATATAGGCTGATGGTTATCAATTGATTGGAGGTTGTCAAAAATGTACCTTCTGTGATTTAAAAAATCTATAAATAAGTACAACAATATCAAGTGCATATTTCCTTCGACATTTTGCCTTAGGAACGTCAACATCGGAGACCATTTCGCTGGAAAGCCGGATTAAACAGCCAGTGCATTTGAAATGAAGGTTTCAACACCCGCCGAATAGACAACCGACTTACGCTGCATTAAAAGCAGTTAATGCCGACAGAAAGGATGCTGCAGATATACACAGCGGACTGTCGCGTATCACTTAGGTGGCGTATCGCTGCTCAGCGTGGCGTATCGTCTTTCAGCATGCATATTTGCGGGATGTCGCTTATCGTATCACGTCGGATTGTTGGATTAAGGCAAAGTAAGGACTTGTTCTAAGCTGGATTCCATAGTAGTCAAGTCGCTAAGACATACAAAGATAAGTTTTAATATTAGGTATCCAATGAATGTTTATGTTCCACACAAAAAACACATATTTACCTACCTACCTGGTCGAGGACCTGTTTGGATAAAAATATTAGTACTTTGATATTCGTTAACTCTACGTAATGCTGAAAATAGACCTTTATCAGAGTTAACAAAGGGATTTTAAAAATCCCTCGTGAATATCCTAATCCTAAGTCCATAAAATAAATATAAAACTCATATAAAAACGTAAGAGAAAAAGGAAGTTTGGGCAAAATAGTTCTGGCTCGAAGATCAGTATAAAAAGATTATAAAACTGTAAGGTAAAAAAAAAAAACAGGAAAAAGCATTTAGGGTTTTCAATACAGGCTATTTAAGCCCCCAATAGGTATAACTAAGTAAAGAAGTTACCCGAAACGTTTAATTTACCGCTCTAATATATCTGTCAAAGGCCCGCGACGCCCCGACGATGTCCCCTCAATATAAAGCCGCTTCATTTCCCTCCTTAAACAATTTAAGTGGTAAACATCATAAACAAAATAACGCTGGCGGAAAAAAGTGCACTTTTCCCGCCAAGAAAATAAACCGTTGCCCGTTCATGGGTACCCCTAAAAGGGAAAATGTCAGCTTTAAAACCATTAGTGAGATAAATTATAACGGGCCTGGTGCCCCGGTGCCCCCAGCTAGCGATGCCCCCGGTGCCTTAGTACCACCACGGACTCCGGTGCCTTCTAATCCCCGGATAAAGATTTTATTTTTGGTGTAAAATGAAGAGACATCTTTTTGCGTGTGGACTATGTGACGGAATTTTCCTCATGGAATTTAACATAGTAATATCTGCGAGTATATAGGTTTTATGCATTGTAGGATTTTTCTAATTAAAGAGGTGGAATTTAAAAAGGCGCTATTCGTGTGTAGTTTTTTATTATTGCAGGAATAGATGAAAGTTCTTGTATGTATATATTAGACTAGCTGTTCCCTACGGTTTCACCTGCGTGGGCTACAGTTTATCGCGATAAAAAGGAGCCTATGTCCTTTTTAGGTTCTACACTATTTCTGTACCAAATTTCATAGTTTTCATAGTAGTTTAGGCGTGAAAGCCGTACAGACAGACAGAGTTACTTTCGCATTGATAATAATAATAGGGATTAAAGAGATGCATTTTAATGAGGGAATGGAGGAAAGAGCTTGTCTATATTAGATTTAAAATTCATCGGTAACGTAGCGTCTATTGATGTGTTCCGGCAGTCTCATTTGAGAGCCAGTTCCCAATTCGGATGTAGATTGGCTCCACCTTCAACCACAATATCAAGTAACTTGTTAAACACTACCCTGTAAGAAATTAGATTAGAAAAAACAAGTCTCTGAATTAGTTAGAAATGTTTCAGTAAAACCGCTCTCGCCTTTAGCTCACACCAGCTAGCAGTGTCGCGCGGGTTTTCTCCAAAGCCTGGCTCGTACCAATATGATTTAAGGCTCGCAAGCCAACGGCGCAGGCCTGGTTAAGTACCCATTACCTAGTGCTAGGTAATTCAGATTTTTATGGTGATTGTTAAGTTTTTCAGACTCGAGAGTTATTGATTTTGTTTAATATATGAAAAATATTTTTTAGAGGGGATTTTTTGAAAAATATCCTTTAGGAGTATCTCGCGTAGCACCTACCGGTGTGCTTTGACGGCCTTATTAAGGAGTCAGTTCTCAATCCAGGTTTGGCTTGACACTACCTTCGACCATATCATCACTTAACATGAGGTAGGTATATACGGTGTGGTTAAAAACTACCTTGAAAGACATGAAAAAGATAGGGTGTTAAAGTTTGTATACAATGATAACTTTTCCGATGATTCTGTGGAATGGGTCGCTATAGTAAAAACATAAAAAAGATGAAACTTAGTTATGAAATGCAAAAGATCAGATCAATGTCTGCCTGTTGTTCATAAAAATACGTTCATGTTGTGTTCTCCTATGACAGAATAATTTTATTTATATCATCAAATCCTGTTACATTTTCCGCTCCTCCCCATCGTTATTATTTTCTGCGAATATCCCATAAAGTTATCCATAAACATAAGAATTATTAACAAGATAGATAACAAGGACGGTATTCCGATTGTAAAGCGTCTTCGTCATTAAATCCTATACAAAACTTTATGATGCCCCGAAGGAGCCGGCAACGGAGTCGTTAGCGGAAAGACAAAGAAAGTTAAACTATGGAATATAAAATATTATTAGCATATCTGCATTAAGCTCTCAGTTAATCTTCATAAAACTCTTAATACTCTCTGGTTTTAATTAACTAGGGATGGCTCGCGGCTGTGCCTGCCCGCAACTTTAATGTTTTCCCTCGGGTATTCTGAGTTTTATCGCATGAAAAGTATGTTGTTATTTATGGAGATATATGTATTTACATATAACACATGAGCAAACTTAAAAAAACTTAAAAAAATAAGATACTTACTTCCGTAATCACGCTAGCCCAGTGCGGATTGGATGTAGCCTGCCCTTGAATGTTACGGATCTTGGACATGCTGGCTTCCTCAAGATTTTTCCTTCATCAGTACTACCGGTACTTGTCAATATTTGTCACCATGTCATAGTTAACTTGTGACTCGTGAGTGATGTACAGACGATAACCTGTTTACTTCTATCTTTGCCACATGTTACTACAAAAAAGGTAACAAACAAACACAAAAACTTTCCTTTTCTATTATTAGTAACAAAGTAGAGATACTCGGGTCCCTAGATAGACTGTCACTGTAGTATTTACTTAGGCTAAAAGAGTAGGTACCTAGTTAGGTCTTTACTCGTATACCGGTTTGTGATTTTATAGCTGTTTGAAGTGTCTTTGCTTGAAAATGTTTAATTTTATGTGACAAGTCTGACAGTCTCTTTATAGGCTGATAGTTTTTTTTAGAAAACATTTGAAAATAAATGCGAAATTTTGTGAAAAAGTGTGGTTATTCTCTCTTCACGCCGCCGTAACGGCTGAACGGGTTTGAATGAAATTCGGAATGGAGATAGCTTAAGCGCTGGATTAATACAATGGGTAGAAAAAGGTTCCTGTGGGATAGCAGGAAAACCGCGGGTGTAGCTGATTATTAGTGGTAGAGACGTCAGCTTGACTTTTTTATGAAAAGTGGTAATGTAGGACGGGAGTGAGCCATGTTTTACTTATAGTCGATACATTTAAATAAGTATTAAAGAAGACACAAAATTTTTGTAAGCACACCCTGTACACTACGTAGGCACGTATACCAGTACAACAGAATCACTTAGCACTAAATCACCGATGTTTTCCTTAAATTAACGTCCTGGGAGAACTCGCGCCGGTTTTAAATTCAAGCTGCCTGCCCTTGATTTTCTTGAGATCCAAAAAAGGCGGGGAAAACGGTTCGGGCGATTACTGAGATAAATTACTGGTGCCGCGAATTTCTTGGTAAACCTCCCCCCTCTCAGTAATCCTCTTAAGGTAAGTACTTTGGGGGAAAATACGAAATGCTGTCCTCTGTTTGTTGCGATGAGGTGTTCTGTCAATCGTTTGTCTGCTCACTTGTTGATGGGACTTGACGAGAGGGAATATGTTTGTGCCGTTTTTTATTGCGTGATGCAAGCCCAGTTCAGCTGAGAAATATTTACTCGTTTTTAGGAGGCTGTGGAATAGAGATGTGCTAAATTGTTAGTAAGATATTAATTACGTTGCAAAAAACCAATTGGTTAAAAAGGCACCACGTGTCACAAGGATGGTGTTATCACTTGATTACGACAAATCTGACCATCTACAACCTAGTTTCCAGGCCGTCCTTTTACGGCTAAGCCGACTGCAAAGAACGAAAAAAATCACAAAGTCACTTTACAAAACAAAAAAACTATTCTGCTCTGCTCGGCTTAATTAGGTTAATTAATTAATCTTTTAATTAATTTCGAAGTTGAGTTTGATTGTTAAATGTTATAAAAAGCGTTGTTTTTTAAGTAGGTAGTATTTAACTAAATATAGAAAAGTCACAGTTTACGTGATAGTTACTTCGTCGTAAGTACCTAATTAGGAGAGGATATAAAAATATATACAGTAAGATGTCTTTTAGCAGCGGTATAGCTAGGCTGACTGAGGGATTAATTAATACTTCGACTCAGTCGTGTGCTAACTGTAATTTGGTTTTATATTGACGTTACTAGACACGCGTATAGGCAAAGGCCGCATTTTAATTTCAGTTTTGCCTTCATTATATTAATATTTTAAACAACCGTGTGCCGGATATATCTCAATCCCCGATATGTAAACCAGATTGACGTACAAAGCTTTAATAACATCCATTATTTCCAGCCCCTACATCATTTTAATGGAATTTATTACCGCAGCGCAGGCTCTTTTTGTGAAATACTCGTTAATTTCGCTGGAATATTCTTTTCATGTTTGCAGCGATTTTTCTTCGAAATTCACTAATTTGAATGCATTCGGCGTCGCCGCGCCGAGTCAATCGCGCGCCGCCATCTTATCGGCGGCCGCTGATAACTTTTATATCAATCTAAAGGAATGGGAATGGATTTAAAATATTCGGCTTTTAACAAATCAGGCGAGAGCGATAAATATTCATAATATCACGTCAAGTTCGTTTATTTTATTCTCAGTCAGACAGCTCCATCACATTTGAATAACTGAAAATCGGGTTTTAAAGTGCCTTTCTATTTTAAACTGGTGGTGAGGGTTGCCGTAAGTATTTTATTTTAATATGTTATCCAAAAAGGTCATTTGACTCTAAGCTCTCTCAGCTTAGAGTCAAATGACCTTTTCGTAATAGTTTAAATTTTCTGTCAGATTCAATTAAGCAGTGAACTGATTTATAAAAATTCAAATTAATTTTACCTAACTCCAGACAATTCCTTTCAAATAGAATAAGAACACTGTTTCGCAGTAATAGTAAAAACTATGCGATACCGCACACTTAGAACTCGTTTGTAGGCAAATCGAAAACTGAATATTTCAGGATTTTCAGGAGTCGCATTCCTCCATGCATGTAGTTTGCATACAGACAAGATAGCTGGCGTAATTCGCACCTGGCGCCCGCGACAAGAACAAATCATTCCAGACCTTGCTGTATTACGAGGTCTACGAACATGTTGAATAGTGAAGATAACATCTTTGGAGTTCTTCTCCTTTGTAAAGAAAGTCGTGTTAGTTACACTATTTATAACTCAAGAACGGCTGAACCGATTTGGCTGAAAATTAGTGGGGAGGTATCTTAGAACCAGGAGACAGACATAGGATAGACTTTTATACCGGAAAAGGTTCCTACGGGATACGGGAAGACGCGGGTGAAACCGCGGGGCCCAGCTAGTTAGGAATTAAAATAAATACCGTATACTAGTTGGAGTTATGTTATATCACATTAAGTAATTTTATTTTAATAATATTTGCATTCCTAATTATATATGGCGATATGAAAAAACAAACTAACTAACACCTGTAATGTACCCATTTATACTGGAAAATAAATGCTTTGATTTGATTTATTCAGGTAACAATATATTAATAACTAATTAGAAGAAGCTTTAGGAAAGCTTTTAGGAAGATCTCGCTTCTTGGAAGCAAGTTGTTATATTAAAACATCAAATAACAATATGAACAATAATTAATTAATATAAATATCTTGCTCCAAGCAAGATTCCAGGAAGACGACGCTTTCTCAAAGCAAGTTCGTCTAAATGATTATCGATTTGTGAGCGTTCAAACTTTCTTACCAGAAATAAGACAACAAACCAAGCGAACTACGTTTTAAGTTATGTGTTATATACAGAATAATTAATAAGTTAAAACCTTCTCTGAGTATTATTTTGCAGGAAACAAATGGCTTTACGGTGATCAACTTCATTATTAGATAGCCTTCAAAAGTGTTATTGTTTTGTTAAATGGAGTGAAATTTTGAAGTGTTTTCTAAGGACCACACTAATATTAATTAATGCGAAATTTTGTCAGCGAGGGAGTGAGTGTGTATATCTGTGACTTCACACGCTGAAACAACTTAATACTTAAACTTGTATGAAGTTAAGAAAGAAGATAGCTTTTATCCTGAATTATCACATAGGGTACTTTTTATCCCGGAAAAGTGTTTCTGTGGAATAACGAAAAACCCACGAACGTAGTCAACTCCCCTAGTGTTGCACATAGTCCATAGGCGACGGTGACCGCTTTCCATCAAGCGGGCCGTCTTCTTGTTTGCCACTCTGTACATAAAAAAAACGTCTGAATGGATTTAAGTGAAATTAGGAATGGAGATAGCTTAAGGGTATAAGCTACTTTTTATTAATGAAAATGTTGTCTGCAGGATGGCGGGTAAATCGTGGATTAATAATTATAGAAAACAAATATATATGTGCTTATAACGTTCTCTAACCACAATAATAGTTACTCGTAATTCCGTCGAAAATCTATAAGAAACAACAATAGCAAACAGTTAATACGCAATTACGTCTGTTTGTTCTATTCCAAACTATAAGCAATGAGCTGTTCCAATCCGATCTCCAGTTGCCCAATCACGAAGCTACTAAGACTACTAACAAAAAGGGTCTTGTTAAACGATACAGAAATACAATAAAGCCGGTGTACGTGCCTCAACATTTACGATCGCGAGTAACGACAATTTAACAATCCGGCTACAGTTTATGCTTTCCCTTTTCTGAATCAATGCGGGGCGGCCCGCTCGCTGATGTTCATTTGTTTATTCGAACAAGACCACTGCAATCATCACTTGGAGCTTAACCCTGAACCAAGTCGAAGAGAAAGAGGTCTATGTCTTCTTCTTATATATAAAAATCAATTGCTGTTCGTCAGTCTCGCTTTAACTCGAAAATGGCTGGACCGATTGGGCTAATTTTGATCTTGAAATGTTTGTGGGAGTTCAGGGAAGGTTTAAAAGGTGACTTTTATTGGCGATACGTAGCTCGCCGGGTAAGCTAGTAACGCAAAATAAGTTTAATTACATATCCAGGAAACAGATATATTAAACCATATAACAAGAAGTGACTCAATCGTGCTCTTTTTATTCATATTGACGTGAGAGACGTGGTGACCCTTCTTCCCTACTTCCCTACTAATATTATATATGCGAAGGTAACTCTGTCTATCTGTCCGGTACAATTTCACGCCTAAAGTACTGAACCGATTTAAATGAAATTTGGTACAGATATAGTATAAACCCAGCAAAAGGAGATAGGATACTTTTTATTGCGTTAATCTGGAGCCCACGCGGGTGAAACCACGGGGAACTAGTGTTTTATAACGTGTCCATAATCCGTAGGCATTCTAATGCAAAAAATGCGAAATCTACCAACCCGCACTGGACCAGCATGGTAGATTACAGCCCCTCTCTCTCTTTGCGAGAAAGGCTAGAGTCCCAGCAGTGGGAACGTAATCGGCTGATGATGATGAACCCGTAGACATTCTAGAATCACTTCTAGCCCGTGGTACATGTGTGATAGTCCTGTTGACCAGACCATGGTTAAAATGATTTAGGTAGAACAGTTGACCGGACATGCGTTAATTTTTACTAAATGTACTACAATAATGATTGCATCGCTCACTCACTGAATGCTCATTTTGAGCCTTCAGTACAAATAGCGCCACGTATCTCCTATACAAACTTGTTATTAATCTGACGCGCATTATCGTGGGTACTTTGTAATTCATCCGTTGTAGTAATCCTTATCTGAGTAAAGTTTACAGTCCCGAAGCGGAACGGTAATCGTGGAACGGAATGGGAGATTACGGAGGCCTACAGCCAGGGGTGGATCTAAAGGAGAAGGACTAACAGAAAGGGGTAAGGGGAAAGATGAGAAATCGGGACAGTTTCGTGAATAATTAAAATCATACTTAATACGTCCGTTAGCTTTATTACACACACACTCAGTTTTAGTTTTAATTATATGTCTTAGAGACACAGAAAAAAAAACAACCTCACCAATATATATGTATTTCAGGGTAAAAACTGCATTCGTTTTTTTATGTTTGTTCGTTATTAATTACTCTCATGCCAGTAATGTCACCTACAAAGGCTTCAACGGAAGATCAACGCTTAGTTGAGATCTATAGTGAGGCCGGTATTAAATATTTCTGTGTAATTTGTTGCTAATCATTGTTTCTCATTCTTATTAAGTACAAGTGGATCACTATTATCACTATTCGAGCATTTTCAGTCTGTTTTTTCAAGAACACATCACTCAAAAGCTACTTACTCTAAGGGTGATATTTTTTTGAAAATTATTCGTAACCTAGATTGAGGTATCAAATACATAGGTCAAAGACCCTACATGGGGTCTACAAATTATGATTAGTAGGCAGACCAAAATGCCGGCTCATAAATAGCTCTCATAAAAGTAATAAACCCTTAATCACCATATTTAACATATTAACGGAAAACCAAAATTGAGGAAAGCTTATTTATTAGTTAGAATATAATTTAATACATATTACAGGGTAGCGTTTAATTACAAGTCACGTGATGTTAAGTGACTATGCAGTCGAAGGTGACGCCACGCTACCCCTAGACTGCGGAGAAAAAAGACCTTCCGAAACACCGTTTTTCCTTCTGAGTCAATAGAGAAGGACTTGTGATTCAGAAGGAAAACTAAGGTAAAATAAGGAAGGAATCGGTCTTGGAAGGTAAAGACTCAGAAGGAAAGTCAGAATTTTTTTCTCTGTGTGGGAAGCCGGAACAAATCGGTAGGTGCTTGGTAACAGATTCTTAAATTGAAGATATGTCACCAAGCTATGGTTCCATCACGATTAAAATATTCTCATAAAAGTAATATGCCAACAAACCAGATGTAGAGTGATGCCTTCATCGATCGTCATTAAACAACAGGTGGCTTGTGGTTAAATCCTAGCCTTTATAAAGTACGAAAAAGTCACTAAGTTTAAGACATGAAAGGAATAGTTGAATTGAAAAAAGCAATGAAAAGAGGGAATGCATTTTCTGCAAAGCGTGAAGAGGCAAGTATCTCATTAGGTAGTAAGTAAGGGGGCCCATTAGTGGCCGCCACTGTCCGCATGTGGCCTCCGGCTATAAATTCCTCACCATCCACAGTTAAGCCCTCTGCGGTAACATAAAGGGCTAATTTGTGGCGGGTATAATAGTTTTGAGCGGTAAAAAGCAGGCAGCGTGTCCGGACGGTATTCCAGCACAGGTCGGACACTCGGGGATAATGTTTTGAAGCTAGGAGACTCTAATTGCCCACCTACTAGTCTCTAGTAGTCTTTACTTAGACTCCACTAAAATAAAATAAATAAATATCGGGGACAATTGCACATAAATTGACCTAGCCCCAAATTAAGCTCGAAACTTGTGTTATGGGTAGTACCCATAGACAACGATATACACACTTATATAGAGGAATAAATACTTATATAGATAGAAATATCCAAGACTCAGGTACAACGGTAAGGTAAGGTAAGTCACTAGTGCTCATCACACATATATTACTAGACACTCACATGTATGACTTTTATGTAAAAAAAACATAGTACCAGTAAAGATAGATTTTTATTTAAACGAGTCTTTTCAGTCAGTGTAAGAGGTCAAAAATTGGTGTCTAAGATGATGAGGATAATAGAAAAAAGTGTGATTGTTCAGCGACTTTTGTCGTTGACTGTACGTTCGTTACTTTAGTAACATACTAGGTGCGCCCGCGGTTATGCTCGCGGACGTTTTGTTATTCTACAGTAATGATTATTAATTATGTAGGTATATTTACATTATTTTTAGGGTACCGTACTTCCACGAGAAAAACGAAACTCTTGTGGGATCATTTTGTTGTCCCTATGTCTTTGAGCTGTGAAAATATCAAACTGCTGTGGCAAGAGCAACTGTCACTGGTTTAATTTTAAACTTGTAATTTAACGACATGCGGCCCCTGCCATACTAGAGATAGAATTTCTATCTCAAGGAGGGCAAACCGTGGATAGACCAGTTATTGGGAACGGCCGATAAACGATCAAAAGACATTACCACTTGTATCGCTTATTTTCGCATATTTTGTGATTTAACAGGGGCATCAAATGTTGCGTAGTTTTATAACAAAAAACTAGTTTGTACGGAATGTTTATAAGAGACGGTGACCGCTTACCACCAGGCGGGCCGTCTATTTGCGACTCTATTACAAAACAAGTGTGTTAATTCAAGTACAGGCCTGCGAGTCCACCCCTGTGCTAGGGAGGCACCGCCCTCGGAGTGCGCTGATATTTTACTTGCGCTAATGGCTTCAAAACTGAGCACCACCTCTGTACTCCTTAAAGCTTTTTACTTATCCTCGTTAGTTTGGCAATCACTTGTTTATTTTGTATTAGCAACCCGACACGTCTTCGTATGGCTGGGCAAATATGAATTGTTGATGTGTACATACACAAACCCCACTGAAAATGGGGCTTTTAGTTTTTCTCGAATTTTCGACACATATTGTTAGAGAATAACAACCTATTAAAAAAAATGTGGGTACTAAAACTTTCTAACTTTCTAGTCGTGTTTACCAAAGAACACCATTTCATTTATATTTAAGATAGATATACCTACTATAGTCTATCGCAATAAATTGTAGCCTATACCCTTTTTCAGGCTTTAAAATCACTCTGTGCCAAATGTCCCTTAAATCGGTTCAGTAGTTTAGGCGTGAAAGCGTAACTGACAGACAGATCTACTTTTGCATTTATAATATTAATATTATATTATTAGGGATACTATAAATTCATTCGAACGTAACTCTTTCTGACTCATCTTCATCTTCCACAGAACAAATCTTGATGAAATTTGGCAAGGAGATAGTTTAAATCCAAGAGACACACGGGTGAAACTGCAGGACACAGCTAGTAGTATTTACGCGTTGTAGAAACTTTCTTTATCGATATATAGCTTAATCAAAATTTTATAAACGTCTGTATTCAGTAAGCTGTATCAAAAGCTCCTTAAAAAAACACACACAAAGCTCATCAAAGCTTACCCAAATAGACTGGCGCGACTCGTCGCGTTCTTCCCTAAAACCGCACCAGTATGAGTCACGATGGTCGCACGACTTGTTTACAAATCGCGCGATCATCGCCGCGTCGCCGCCTTTATAGCCGGCAGTAAAACAATTACGATGTCTTACGGGGAGACGTGGCGGAGATTAAATATCGCGCAGCTAACAAGTCAACACTGCGAGCTACTAATTTGCATTTCTTGTTTCAGGAAACCTGCGCAGTGTAACAGATAAATCAGCATCAAGGCTGCCAAGCATTCATTGTTGCAAAACAATTAAAAAGTATTTTAATACTATTTTAAAACACTTTTATTTTATGTTTCTACTGGGTGGGCTGTTGTTGGGCTATTCTAGTGCTTACAAAGTTAAGAATCTGTTGCCAAGCACCTATCGGTGTGTTCCGGCAACCTCACTTGAGAGCCACTCAAGGTGTAGCGTGGCGCTACCTTCGACCATAGCGTCACTTAACATCAGGTGACTTGTGGTCAGTGACGATGTGTAGACAATATCATAAATGCGAAAGGTAACGTGCTAAAAGTTAATTGGCAAAATTAACGCAATTATTTTTTTCTATTATACACCTAAAACAGAAAACAAATGATAGTTTTTACCTCCTAACTTTTGTGTAATAACATGTGACATAGTTCATATTTTTCTCCAACAAACCCTTAGCTTGTTTTATTCTTAACCCTTTCGCTATACGCCGCCCCAGCAGCGCACAACATCAAATGTTTTACTTTGAATAAACTCGAGATGCGACCAAGGGCGGATCTAGAACTTATTTTTGGGCACACGAGCCTGATAAGTAAGGAGTCTCCCCCTAGTTATAAGTGGCATACAATAAATAACAAAAAATATTTGACCACTTCATTGCATCACGCGTATATTGGATTTCTAGAAACGGACCAGATGTTTCAGTCACGTTTTTTCTCAAATTTCAATTTGTTTATAAAAGTATTTTTAGACGTAAGATTTTAAAACGTCAAACCAAAAACTAGCAACGCCTCTTCCAACTTCTTTATAGTGGCAAAAGAACAGGCAAGAAGGTGCAATCACATTCACATGTTTTCTTATTACCAACTGATAGAATTGTAGTAAGTCTGTCCATGTTAATTGTATAATGGATTAAGCAATTTACAATTTGGTCTTAGACTTGTGAAAAAGAAACGAATGTTATCAAAGCAGTAGAGTTTGAAAAAGCAGTTTAATTTGAACCATCTAGGAGAAGGGGAGGGGGGAGGCTGCCCGTGGGCTCCTTCCCAGGATCCCTTCTTGGATGCGGCGGTCGGAGCCGGAATCCCGGATACATCACTTCGCAGACGGTTCCCGGTACGCACCGCGGTTGAATGGCTAATGAACACCCGCCAGGGTAATGACTATCCAGGTACTTTTGCTATGCACAAGGACACGTTTAGTTTTACATCGGCAATGAATGACTGAATTATTTTTTACTGAGCGTGTTACACCCGCGTTTACACTGACGCTTTTACTGCAGGAACTTTTTCCAGGATAATAGTAGCCTGTTAATCCAGGATATAAACTATCACTAAACCAACTGTGTCAGCGTGAAAAACAAACGCACACAAAAAAACAAACTCACTCACAAACTTTCACATTTGAATTATTAATGTAAGTGTTCAATATTTGATGTCCTTAGCAGAACCTCAAAAGCCTGCTGCTGATGCCTCACCCTAAAAGACAGTGCAAGGTACAGTCGGCTAGTCGAATAGATTAAATATAACCCGCCATGTGACAAACGGCGGAATGGCGCCACTGTCACGTTGTGTGTTATTGCGGGAACGGGGCTGTCTCTTGCGTCTGTAAAATTGTGGTTTTATCATGGTTCTAGTGACGCTAGGGTTGTCAACAAGAAATAATAAAAATAACAATAATAATAATGCCCGCACAATCACATACATAGCTTCTGACCCCTAACTAGGTTTCCCTATATATCTAGGGTATCTGAAACTACGAGGATCGGGGATCCACAACACCCAGACACAGAACAAATACTTGCACTTTTTTTTTTCAATGCACAAATTTTTGTCCTGTAGGGGCAATCAAACCCGCGACCTCACGCTTTACAGTCGGCTATCCGCCCATTGCGCCACATCGGTCGTTAATACACATATACTCTCTAAAACAGCAGCAGTATCGAATCGAATAGATTAAAAATAACCCGCCACGTGACAAACGGCGGAATGGCACCACTGTCACGTTGTGTGTTATTGCGGAAACAGGGCTGTCTCTCGCGTCTATAAAATTGTTGTTTTATAATGATGTGTGGTGCTAGGTTTGTCAACAAGAATACATAAAAAATAAACACATACTTTCTGATACTGCAGCAGTATAAGCTAAGCTAGGAATGTTACATGAACGAGTTTTTATTGGCAGTGCAGCAAAATTATGCTTGCTTGGTGGTAGGGCATTTTTAGTACTAGTTTGGCCGGCTACCACCCTCAAGTTAAGAATTGGTTGCCAAGTACTTAGCGGTGTATTTTGGCAGCTTCACTTGAGAGCCAGTTTCCAATATAAACGTAGCATGGCGTCACTGATAAAAACATTACGATAAACGGTGGTAGAAATTGACCGTTCTAAATACCTGTAATTAACAATGATGAGAAAAATATAGTTTACATCTTCGTCTTACTAAAGAACTACGTCATACTTAGGGATTTTAAAATAATTCTTGTAAACCTAAATTAAAACTGTTTTTTTTTTAAATTTCGTCAATGTTGTCAATTGCAGTGGTGGATTTAGCAGCAGGCTGAGTAGGCTGGAGCCTAGGGCGGCAGATTTTAGGGGCGGCAAATTTAGTGTCAATTAAAAAAAAATGTTTTCATGATATTAAAAGAGTCGTATATGTGTATTTAAATATTATTACGTGCACATAAACAATTAAGCATTGTTCACCACTTGGTTTTTCTTCAATTTTTGTCTGATGCATAAAAAAATGACACATTTAAAAAAGGAAAGGCAGAGGCCGCAGAGGTTGTAGTCTATAACCTCTATAACTTATAGAGGTTGGTAGGGGCGGCAAAATTTAAATACTTAGCCTACTGGCGGCAAATGTGTAAATTCGCCACTGGTCAATTGCTTGACAACCCTATGTTCCTTTACGAAATTAGCCTCTGCATATCGTTCGTTGAGAAGTAAGGAGTCTCCAGTCGACTATTGACACGTCGGCCGGGTATAACTCCGCCAGTTCACGCCTCGGCCTGGCTACCAGTTACCACACCTGCAATATGCAGACGGTATGTGGGATACTAGAATAACTAGAATTCAATATCCTAATGCTCCACTTGACTTTGGCATGTAAACAAATATAAGTTATTGGGTACAGTCGTGTTTAGTTAGGACAGCGAAGTTGGGAACAATTGCTTCGCGTGTTTACTTCTATGGTTTTATGAAACGGGAAGATGCGGTACCTTCTCACAGTGTTTATTAAACGTCTGGGTCCTTTGCAGCTACACGAGAAAATGCACCATACATCAAGTCGCGTGCAATATGATAAATAAATAAAATAAATAATGCGTAATCCATCTCCTACATAGTGGTTTTAGAAACTACGTGGATGAGAGAACAATTTACTTGTAGAGTTTTCTTTTAAAACACAAAATTTATTTTCCGTAACCCAGATTCGAACCCGTCATGCTTTGCACTCAGCCGTTTGCACTGCAACACATTGGTCGTCAATGTAATCAACTAATCAACAATGATGTAGGATTTATACATCGGGTGTTCCCGTGTCAACGCCAGTCGGACTATGACTAAGGGAAGCGAGACTGATTTAAGCCTATTTAAAGCGATCCATGCCCGAGAAACCAAGCCAGTAACCCATCTTCCCTTTTGGATATATTTATGGTATACTTTTCAAAATTTCTTTCAATAATTTGGAAATATCTACTAAGCCAGGTAGGTGGTGGTTATGATTTAAATTTTCCGAGATGAAAAGTATAATGTTATTCTATTACGTATTGCTCTTAGACTTGAATTGTGATAAATATAAAAGGTTGGGTTAGATACCTCGTTACTCGTACAGCAGTCGTGGCCGAGTGGTTAAGGCGTCTGACTCGAAATCAGATTCCCTCTGGGAGCGTAGGTTCGAATCCTACCGGCTGCGAATATTTTGTTGTTTTCATTTAAAACTTTGAACAAATATGATTCGCAATGCATCATCGCTTGGCATCAGGCAAACAACAGATTAAACTTTGATTTAGTCGCAATTAAAATGATAGTTTTTCATGTAGTAGGATGGTTGAGAAGCAGACGGCACGCCTAATGATTAGCGGTTACCGTCGTTTATTTGCAACAATATGGGGGCGATGGCGATGCATTGTCGACCTGGAGTACTGGATTTGAAGCACTGCGGAAAAACTTGTGGATGGCCTCCTTTCATATTTTGCAAGAACCTATGTGGGATATAGGAGCGCAGTAATCGAGCTAATGCTTTATTCAAATTACTACATATCTATTTAATTTATTCTGGCTTATATTTTGGACAAAGAATAAGCTTTGCTATTCAGCGAGGCAATGCCGCCAGCATTTTGGCTTTGTCGGACATCAAAGATCGTTTGAACTATTTTTAGAACTTCTTTAGTTAGCAATAAGGTACCTCAATACTTACATAAATGAACGCATAATTTTTGCATAGGTTGTAGTTTCAATTGTTAAGTTTGTTTTTTTTTTGTTTTGTTTGTTAAGTTTAATGTTAGTTTTATTTTATATTTTAGTTTAGTTAAGTTAGCTATTTCTTTTTATTTAAGTTTATTAACCAGACAATAAATAAAAATTAAGTTAGTTATACATTTATTTAGTTCCTAGAATTTATTTAGTCACCAGAATTGTGATTTCAGGTAGAAAACAATTTCTCCGCTGTCTAAACAAAGAGCATGGTCCATTTCATTATGCCAACAGCTCGCAGGTACGACTATGAACTCGGCTTTACTGACAACGTAACCAATAAGATTTCTTCTCATGTCCAATTCTTATTGCATAATTTTCGAGACACCGCGCGGTCGTTATTGACAGCGGGACGTAAAATATAACGATAATGGCTAAGCGATACGCGTTACCATAACATGTCGCTACAAATAACTGGTATCGGTACTGCTACAAATATCGGGTATCGATACTGCCACTCGTTTCGGATACTTGTTGCCAATGCGCGCTTTTAATATTATGTGGATAGTGGACCTTTCACTTGAATAACGCTGGAATATTAGAAAAATACTAGGGCTATATTTTTTTTTCTAATTTTGAGTTGCGAAGTAAAAAGGTTTGTATTTAGTTATTAGATAAAAATATCAAAAAAGTCATACGGTGTGATTCTAGGTTACGTTGCGGCGGGGTTTATTATAATAAGTATAATATAATATGTAATCATGTGTACACCATATTGTTATTTAGTATATAATACATCAAAAATATATTTTTGATATTTTCCGTGTATTTTTTCATATTTTTCTATAACGCATGACAAGATTTAGCGCGGGCAACATCTTAGGTACGAAGTCAAGGCGGGTCACTAGTCTACAGATAAGGGTTATCGCTAGTTGTTTGTAGGGTTGTGCCGGCTAATGGCCTATTATTTTATGTGCGTAGTTTGAGAAACACTCGCCCAAGGGTGAAATAGCTAATTTTTCGCTTTTTGAACATCTGAACGAAACTCTACGGGTATGATGTAAGTATTAAAGCTTTTAACAAACACATGTTGGGAAAATAAATACAATACATGTAGTATTTTTTTTTACTTTCTCTGTTTTCTTATTTAGCAAAAACAATTGAATGACAAATCAGTCTTAGTGACGTTAGTTTCCGATCCGTATGTCGCGGGTTCGAATTCTACAATGAGCTACTAGGGCTGAGTTTTCAGGAAAACCTCGTGATGAAACTTCAGCTTGGTAGGGTATTTTCTAGTGCTCGTCCGGCAAGCTACCATCCTTTAGTTAAGAATCTATCACCAAGCACCTATCGGTGTGGCCCGGCAGCCCCATTTGAGAACCAGCTCTTAATCTAACGATAATTTAGAATTCGGTGTTACACATGTGTCAAACATATTAATCTCTAAAAACGAAACGCTTCGAAAACGGCTATATTTATAAATAAACCGAGTTCACACGCGGGATAATACGCCACGTGTCGCAGTGACACGTCAATTGCGGCTCTCACCTGCAATCGACAGTGCATACCGGGCTTATAGCATACTTCGTTCAAGCCTCGCTCTCAATCTACACAGCTAATACGAGTATATCCAACATCATTGACGTAGGTAGAGATGGACGTCGGGTCTTTCACTCAAAAAACGTCCGAACCAAATGTGGTCTAAATCGCAAGAAGAGAGCAAATCACACGCCAGTCTCCAATTGGCTTAAGTGACACGACCAGTCGAAACTGCGCAAGCTGATACATTGTCGCAAGCTGAATATAGTGTAATTAAAATGTATTAGTTCCTAGAAACCTCGTTTGTAAGATCATTACTAAACTCGTTCATTTCTTATTGATGCATAGAATCAAATGTTTTCGCACCCTTTTTGTAGATAAATTGATTGAACTGTTATTTTGCGGAGATATTATTGCGGAGATGTACATAGTAAAAAACTTATGCTCGCGACTGTGTACACTCTCAGCCACTTTCCTCGCCACGTTTACATTGAACCCGACGTCCATAGTCCTTTGTACGTCAATGCCCAAAATACATAACTTGGGGTAATCTGGTTACATTACATGGTGTTTTGTGAGTAAGCCCGCGTTCTCACGAGCGGCGTGACACGCGTTTCGGTGACACGTTGATGTAAACACAGCGGATGAAATGCGGCGCCCACCTGCCGTCGACAGTGCGTCCTGGGGTTTATAGCCTGTCGCCCCCGCCTTGACTCGACTTATGGGACTAATATGTAAAGTTGTGTGGTGTTTGTCTTGTTTACGTTACATTGAGGTGTGGCCGCCATTTTACCTGTGTATTTTCCTCTTAGTTTAAGAATGTAGGTGGAAGAGAGGGACTGATTTTCTTTTTTTTTTCTTTTACTTTTTAAAGGGTAGCTCACAGATTGTGCAAGCTGAAGTGGTTTATAGGTAAGCCACAGAACCGATGACCATTGCGGTAGACGAGTTCTTGAGTGGAGATCGCGTCTTGGCAAACGTAGTGTAGGACACCCTGCGACAAGGTGGAGCGACGACTTGCGCCGAGTGGCTGGCAGTAGTTGGATAAGAAGAGCCGAAGACCGGAGTGGCGTACCTTGAGAGAGGCCTATGTCCAGCAACGGACAGATACAGGCTGATGATGATGATGATTATGATGATGATGACAGGGTAACGTTTGACCTCAAGTCACCTTTAATGTTGAGTCGCGATGAAGTCGAATGTGGCGCTACGTTATATCGGGATTGGGAGCTGACTTCTGTCGCCAAGCATCTATCGGTGTGTTTTAGCAGCCCAACTTGAGAGTCAGTTTTCAATCTGGGAGTAGCGTGACGCCTTAAAGCAAGCCGTCACTTAGCATCAGGTGACTTCCGGTCAAATACAACCCAGTAAAGAGAAAATTAATTAGTAGTTGGTGAGAATAATTATGTAGATAAGTTTTATGTAATAATAATAAAGCGTAAAATTAATAATCACTCTAGTCGTTCACTAAATTAATCAAGTTACTAGGTTAGGATAATGTCTGCGACTTTTTACAGCCGCCCTCATTAATCTAATTCCAATTAGAGGTAATTAATTTGTTCTCGATAATGAATTAGGCGAGTTCTCGTTACTTTAATTGATGGTTAATTGAAATGTCAGTTTAAAGATCAAGGGTTACTTGCTTATGGAACCTGACTTCATGTTTGTTTTGACCTGAGACATTAGCAAATATTTCAGTAGTGCATGACAGGTTTCAACGCCATCTTGCGATGTACGTAAAGTAACAAAACAACTAAAGTATAATCATTAATCATGGTAGAAAATTATGTGTGAACTAGTTGCGGCCCACGGTTTCACCCGCGTCTTCCTGTTATCCCGCAGGAACCTTTTTCCGGGATAAAAAGTAGCCCATGTGTTAATCCAGGGTATAAGCTATCTGCATTCCAAACATTCAGATCCTTTCAGTAGTTTTTGCGTGAAAGAGTAACAAACATCCATCCATACTCACAAACTTTCACGTTTATTATATTAGAAAGTATATATAGCGATATGGCTCAGTGGTAGTGACGTCGGCTTGCGATCCGTAGGACGTGGGTTCGAATCCTACAATGAGCTTGAGCTTTCGGTGAAGGAAAACATCGTGATGAAACCATAGCTTGGTGGTAGGGTATTTTCTAGTACTCGCCTGGCTAGCTACCACCCTCTTGTTAAGAATCTGTCGCCAAGCACCTATCGGTGTGTTCCGGCAGTCTCACTTGAGAGCCAGTTCCCAGTCCAGGTATAGCGTGGCGCCATCTTCGACCACATCGTCACTTAGTATCAGGAGACTTGTGGTCAAACGCTACCCTGTAAATAGTAAAAAAAAAAAAAAAAAGTAGGATAACTAAAATATGACCATGCTAAAAATTAATTTGTTCTATCAAAGGTCCATTTTTTAAATTAAAATTTGATTATGTTGCCATTGCGTCGAGGGATCCGTTTTTCATCGGATGTTTGGAACCATAAAAAGGCGCGTTTCGGATAAGTGGCTTCCAACCCTACCGTTTTTATCATCGATTCCAATCGAATAATTGAAAGGGTCATCTCAATCGATAGATTAATTGCATTCCCAAATTACTGGAGGCCGATTACAAAAGAAAATATGACAAAGGTTCCTCGTTAAGGTTAATGGTCGACGCCGACGCCCCTTCCTAGTCCATTTGATTAAAAAATCTCGTTTTCCGTGGCGATTGATTTTCTTTTACCTATTGTTAAACATCTGCTTTTCTTTTAAACCTTATCGCCTTAGAAATAAAGACCAGATTCAGAATTATTTCAGTGCCGGATTTAAACTTGTAATTCGAAGGCAGACCTCTTCATTTGGAACGACATTACGATAAAAGAAAAGGCTTCAATGACTATTAAAATTTTCCTCTCTATTGTTGCTTCTTTAAGTATTTAATTTATGCTGGCTTTTTGAGAATTATAAGGATAATAGCGTTTTTTTTGTACTTGAAAGACAAAGGAATAATCGAGCGTCATCATCGTCAGCCTGTGTCAATAGACCTCTCGCAAGACACCCCCCACTAAGCCCAGTCTTCAGCTTCACTTTTTCAACTGCTGATGTTTCCCGGCAGCCTCACTTGAGAGTCAGTTCCCAGTCCAGGCGTAGCGTGGCGTCACGTTCAATGTGAGTGTTCAAAAGCTATAACTGTAAAAAAAACTGCTGCCAACCTTGCGTCACTTTATCTAGCCTGAGGGCTTGTCTTACGTTGAAACCTAAGCAGAAAAGTAGCAAATGCAAAGTGTAATCTATAGTTACCGCGCTTATATAATCGGGCTAGATTAAACGTCAAATAAAGTATTTTCCGTCGAAGCTAAAAGGCGAACGCTGCGCTTGCTTCCCCTTTACATTAAAATATAGCCACACTGAAACGTGACCCGATTTCCGCATCCCTGCACCTAAATGCATATTCCTTACACCCTTTCACATTTCGCATTTTACACGCGGCGGTTAATTTGCTGCGATCAATTTGCACTTGTGTAAAATTTTAGAGCTACGCTGATGTGATAAGACGGGAAATGTGAGTGCTACGCGATGAGTTCGTGGGTGGTTTGTAGATGGTTCGTAGCGAGTCGTAGACTGCTACGACAGTGACAACGATGTCAGAGTGTATAAAAAAATTAGGTTTGTAAAAATAAGTAGCGCGTTTTGTCTATGCGAAAACGCCGAGGAGATTATGGGCACACGTTAGCCTATGTATTTTTTACATATTACAGGTTAGCGTTGGACCACAAATCTCCTGATGTTAGGCGATGATGTGGTCGAAGGTATATCGTAGTAAACTGGCTTTTAAATAAGGCTGCTCAAACTCACTAATATATATGTGATCTTATTTTGCAGGTGGGAGCTAAACAGGCGCGCATTAGTCAGTATACCTTTCTGCAAGCTCAACCTCATTGCTGAATTCAAAGCCACGAACTACGAGTCAAATTTATATTGAAATATATGTTTATTTCGTAGGATGTGGTTACTTTAAAACTAACAATGCAATTTCCTTATACCGGCAAAATAGTAGGCAAGAAGGTGACATGCCGACGTCACTCCAGCTAAGCTCTCATCGCTTCCTGCATAAAAACGCTAATCCAAGCCCTTGGCCTTGCAACATCTGCGATTGAGTGTTGCACCAAGCGATGACGTAATACGACTTGAAGACACTGTTGATTGTCTCAACAGCTACGCATTATTACTTCGTTCAATAAACAAGTCTTACTGCGAAAGTAACCACCGTTATATTTCCTTGTTTGCTCGCGGTGAGATACGAGGGGCGCGCGCCCAACGGTAGTGATTGGAGGGCGGATCGGTCTTCACTGTTTATATTGCAGGCATTGTAAAAATTGCCTAGCCGTTCTTTCAAATGGTAAACTTAGTGAAGTAAAGCTTTTTGATAACCCGTAGTTGTTTCATCATCAGCCTAGTACGCTGCTCCGCATTTCTTCATAAAGCGAACTGAACAACCACGACACAACTAGGTACAAACATAAATTAGAGATACCACCATCAAAATTAAATATACACAGCTCCGGACCAAATATAATGTCAATAAAAATATACAATAAACTACCAGACAAATTGAAAACTGAAGAAAAAGATAATTTATTTCTAAATCACTTGAAAACGTTTTTAATCGACAAATGTTACTACAAGATAAATGACTTCCTCAACGACGGCTTCTAGAAATGACTAGAATGGATCGGTCCGCTCATGCATTGCTATACCCTATTCGGGTTATCCAACCTTAACCTCTAAGATCTCATGTAACATAAAATATGAGTGCAATAAATGATTGAAATTGAAATTGCTAGGACAAACGCCTTCTCTCAGAGAGAGAGAGAGAGAAATTATGTAACATAATCCACCACGTGGGTTCAGTGTGGGTTTCCGGATAGGCTCCGAAATAATCTAACAACTGTTAACGTAAGACAACATCCAGGACAAGTTTGACGCTTACCACCAGGCGAGTAACTCAGTAGCATATTTTAAAAAACCGAATGTTTTTTTAAAGGTAGTTTTTGGGTACAATAATGAGCAACATAGCAGATTTGGATAATAAAAACATTATTTTAGCAATGTGAATATTTATTCTGGACATACTGCAGAAGTCCAAACTACACAGACTACCAGTAGCATATCGAGTAGCAATGATGGCGAGATAAACAGCTTTTGTGAGTCATAACGACCGTTTGATATCTGTGGGAATTCTCTCGGAGTTATTATTAGCCGATATGTTTCTTCAGGAAACTCAAGTTTATGCATCCGCACCCCAACCGAGATCAAGGTCAATTCATTACTTACTCAGTAGCGTTTGACTACAAGTCACCTGCTGTTAAGTGACGAAGCGGTCGAAGGTGGTATCTGAACATGATAGTCTTGGATTGAGAACTGGCTCTCAAGTGAGGGTGCCGAAACACACCGATAGGTTCTCGGTGACTGATTTTAAACTATAATTGTACATCTTGATAAAACTGTCAGAGTGTATGCAAATCATTTATTTTATTCCAAACGAGGTCGTTATCATTATAAACAACATAAAATATCATATCTATTAAACAGTATCATCAACATCATAATTAGCCCACCTCAGTCCACTGCTGGACATAAGCCTCTCCCAAAGTACGCCACTGAGCCCGGTCTTCGGCCATTTGCTGCCAGCCATTTTACGTAAATTATTAGGAAGCGTACAAAAATAGATGATGTTACATTAAAGATAAGAAAACTGAAATGGACATGGACAGGCCACATTATAAGAGGTATAGAAAAATGGAACAAAAGCATTTTATTTTGGTATCCTAGGAACAATAAAAGGAAACGAGGAAGACAGATTCGAAGGTGGGAAGATGACATAATGACAGCAGCAGGTAAAACATGGACCAGAACAGCGCTAAACAGGATGGAGTGGAAAGAGATGGAGGAGGCCTTTGCCAATGTTGGGCAAACAGACCAAGTCGTCGATGTCGACAATCTAGATAGATAGATAACGCTTTATTGTTTCACTACAACAACAGAAATGAAAACAACATATAAAAAAAAAATACGAGTTTACATATTAGTGAATAACTTGATAAAACTGTCAGAGTGTATGCAAATCATTTATTTTATTCCAAACGAGGTCGTTATCATTATAAACAACATAAAATATCATATCTATTAAACAGTATCATCAACATCATAATTAGCCCACCTCAGTCCACTGCTGGACATAAGCCTCTCCCAAAGTACGCCACTGAGCCCGGTCTTCGGCCATTTGCTGCCAGCCATTTTACGTAAATTATTAGGAAGCGTACAAAAATAGATGATGTTACATTAAAGATAAGAAAACTGAAATGGACATGGACAGGCCACATTTTAAGAGGTATAGAAAAATGGAACAAAAGCATTTTATTTTGGTATCCTAGGAACAATAAAAGGAAACGAGGAAGACAGATTCGAAGGTGGGAAGATGACATAATGACAGCAGCAGGTAAAACATGGACCAGAACAGCGCTAAACAGGATGGAGTGGAAAGAGATGGAGGAGGCCTTTGCCAATGTTGGGCAAACAGACCAAGTCGTCGATGTCGACAATCTAGATAGATAGATAACGCTTTATTGTTTCACTACAACAACAGAAATGAAAACAACATATAAAAAAAAAATACGAGTTTACATATCTATACATATAATAAATCTGTAACTCATCACTGTCTGTACATTGAAGATAAATGAGAAAAACTTTTACTGGGGGCCTTTATTAACGCAATAGAACCCAAAACAATGATTTTTAGAATTTTTGTCTGTTTGTCTGTATGTCTGTTTGTCTGTTTGTCTGTTTGTTTGTGCGCGCTAATCTCAGAAACGGCTTAACCGATTTGAATGCGGTTTTCATTAATATATTGTGGTTTTCTCCACTTAACATTTAGTGTTTGTTTTATTTCAATCGGTTCATAAATAAAAAAGTTATATCAGTTTAAAGCATCACGTCGGAAATTTGGTCGAGTCGATTAGATTATTGTAGCCCGGATAGCATATAGGTTCCTTTTTAACCCAGAAAAAGATTCTTGCGGGATAGTAGGGAATACCATGGGTGTAAACGCGAACCGCAGCTACCCCTATCACCATCCCCATCCCCACATTTATGTAAATGCGAAAGTGTGTTTTTCTGTTGGTTTGTTCGGCTTTCACGGCCTAACAAAACAACGAATCAGGGTATTATTTTGCATAAAGATAGTTTATGCGCCGGAGAGTAATATAGGCTACTTTTATCCCGGAATAATGCATGGGTTCCGTGGGAAAATCTAATATAACGAAATTTTTCGAAATCTTTTACATGGTTGCTAGGCATCATTCTGTTGAATTGTTTACATGTCAGGAAGAATATTATTGGCATGACAATTATTGGTGTGGATACACACGTAACAATTTATCGTAGCGATGTATCTGTTCTAATTGATAACCGATCTCCGGTTATATCGAAAGTGTGCCTGAAAAATCGTTGTAGAATTTCTGGTTTGCGCAGATGAGCGACGGCAGTAACATTTTCTGTTCGATAAATCATTGTTGATCGACTTGACCGTATTTGCATAATTTTGATGGTAGCGTGTGTTTTGCTGCAATAAAACTGACGTCGGACACGCGCAAACAAAAAGGACCTCTTTGTAAGACGCGTCCGCACGAAAATTGAAAGAAGAAAAATATTAGAACATTTTATACAAAGCTACAAAAACGATAATCAAAAGATGATTGTGATTAGTGATCTTCGAAATCAAAAATCAACACACTGTAATAAAATAATATAGAGCTATCTATTTAATCCTAAGTTAGTGATTACACTATACGCCCTAATCAAACCCAAGACGTTTAAATTTGTAACGATACATCGTTACGTGTGTAGCAGACATGATCTTATTATACCTTATTTACTTAGAACTACTTGGTATTGACGTTGATGTTGCGGGCTACAATAAGAGTAAGCGTATGTTGAGACGCAGGCGACGGAAGCGCATGGCATAGTCCATGAGCGATGCTGTAAATTACACAGATACACTGTAATAAAGTACAAAAAACTGGTATCAAGAACAGTATTTGTGCCTACTGTATTAGGCAGTATTGATTTGGCCGTTCTAATAAACGCACGCGTCTCTGGAAATTGCATTTCAATACTCCACACCAACACAGACCCATATAAGCAAGCGCTCGGTAACGAGAGAGCGCACACTGGTGACCCCGACGTGATGCGAGTGTGCGCTCTCTCATCCTGCGAATATAGAGTTTGGTTTGTGGTTACTTGGGCAGATAACAGGAAGTGCAGGTGTATAAATTAGTACCCTAAATTCGTTAAAGTATAAAGCTCAATTTTTTTATATCTTCTTCGGGATAACTTCAGAAATTCATCTGGCTGAAATTTGGTACAGGAATAGATAATAGGACGGAATAATATATAGGATACTTTTTATTCCTGGAATAGGTTCTCATGGGTTGCGGGAACTGGATCAAAATTTCTTGATTACTTTTGGTCGCGATAACCGACATCCACGCGGGCGAAGCTGCGGGCACCAGCTAGTTAGTGAATAATTGTGTATAATGTAAATGTCTGAATAAAGGCTTATATTATTATTATATTTTACGTATATCATTATACGGTATGATTAATATTATTTACCTAATGAAAAAGTCTCTCTGTCCTTTTGTCTGTTTGTTATCTTTTCACGCTGAAATACGAGTAGCTCAACGGATTTAAGTAAAACTGGCAAATGGTTTGCTAAGCAAGCGAGCTACACCTTTGACCACTTCGTCACTTTCCATCGGGTGACATCGTGGTCAAACGCTAGACTAGTCAGCGGAAAAGGAAAGAAAAATTTGTATTTCAGCTTGTGCTTTGTAATAACACATATTTTACTACTTTTTTATCCTGGAAAACAGTTCCTGCGGGATATCGGAAAATACCACAGGTAGTGTTTTATAGTGATGAAAATGTACACGCGGGTGAAACCCCTGGGAACAGCTAGTTTTATAATAAAAGGCCGCGCGGACGATTCAAAAGTCATTACCCATCGCACCTCGCGTAATTCGAGAATGATTGTGTGTAATATTTCGGCAATACTCGCGTAATATTGCGGAAATATCAGGCTTGAGGAAAATGTATTGATATTTCCTTATAAACTTATCGATACAAATATCATCGATATTAGTTATTATTTTTAATCGCGATGTATCGATAAATTGATATTAGTTTTAGTGTACAGTTAATGACAAAAGTCGCTGAATAATGACGAATTTTCCGATTTTCTTATCATCATAAACACCAACTTTTGACCGAATCATCACTTAACATCAGGTGTTCTATGTTATGGTCAAACGCTACCTGGTCATTTGTAAGAAAAAACAATAATTACTGATCTAATACGCATTTGACAAATTCAATATGATCAGCTGCTTTTGTCGCTGACTGTACCAAATTCATATTAATTTCAATAGATTCTAACGCAAGTCTGGTTTCGTAATTAATGTTTACGGAAGTGCGTCATAACAGACACAGAAACAGATGTCAAAAGTGATAATTGTGTCAGCGGAAACGGAAGTGTAAATGTTAGAAGAAAACCAGCTGATGACTCGTTACTGTTTAAAAATATCGATACCATAAATATCGTAGGTTAGTATTTTTTTTTCAATTGCCCATCCCTATGTAATATTTTGGTAACATTACGGTAATGGCATGGTTATAGCTGAGGTGAGTTTTTACAACCATGTTTTATTTCGTGTGTGAATATTTATTCGTACTGCAATTTGTGCAGTCCGAAATGTTTGCAAGAAAAATGTATGCGTGAGGAGTGGCCGGTACTTTACTGCCTGGAAGCACGGACCCGGAATGATATGCAATGAAAATGTGCAAAGTGCTATTACTTACATTTTGAGTTATGTACGGCAGCAACTTTTTTTTATTTTACATTACTTTTCTGTGGCGATGACCGAAGCGCAGTGTTGTAAACCCAAAGGTCTAGGATTGTCTGTTGGTACAATATTCATTGTTCGCTACCACTGACTTAAAGTCAAGAATATGTTGATTTAGTAGGATACAGTAGCATTCATAGCGATGATGGCGCAGCGGTAGTGTCGTTGGCATGCGATTCGTAGGAAGTTGGAGCGAATCTTACAATGAGCCAGTTTTCGTTTTTTCCATATTTCAATATTTTCCTGGCAACTTTTAAAATTTATCTCTACATATTTCTGACATCTCGCAATGTCGTACCTGTTTTATGTGTGATTGTTACTTTTGTACTTATCGATATTGTGTGTAACAGAAATAAATGTATTTTCATTGTGTCGAAGGAAATAATTTTTAAATTTTCTCTTTTATTTCCAAAGAATTCAATCAATTTCAAAACAATTATTGTTATCGTTAGTCTACGTCTTTTCCATAACAATTCCATTTGATCCCGCAGTAAACCTGCTGCGTATAAGTCCATTAGTTTTGATACGGGTTCCGATGTCAGCCGTATTGTCCCCGCTCTATTGTGACCACAGAAAATATATATTTAAAGACGGAGCAAGTCAGTAGGTTTTTGGGATGAAGGTTAAGCATGTTCATGAGAAAGATATTCGTTTTTTTTTGTACTATTAATGGAGTGAGTTGAAAAGGTCGCGGTTAAGAGAACGAATATGATTTGTAAGTAAGAGCTCTTCATAAATTGTTTTTGGTTAGCATTTTTAACTGAAAAAAATTATAATTTCACATTTTTTGCGGTTTTTTGTACATAAAGCTTCAAAATGAAAAGAGTTTACCACTCATTTATAATTAGGAACAAATACAAAATCGCTGCACACACTACTAGGCTCAATAAACCACCCTCAAGTTAAGAATCTGTCGCCAAGCACCTATCGGTGTGTTCCGGCAGCTTCACTTGAGAGCCAGTTCTCAGTCGAGATGTAGCGTGGTACCACTTTCGACCACATCGTCATTAATTCCCGAAATTAATAATCGATCCGATCCGTTATCCGCGGTTTTGGATCGATATTTCATGTCTTAATATGTCATTTTAGTACTAGGGCTTGACAGATTACTACTAAAATAACATATCCAAAACCACAGATAACGGATCAGGATCGATTATTAATTTCTGGCGTTAATAGTCGTTTTTATCACAATAAACTAATTTATTTTTAATTTATTTAATTTAATTTAATCAGATGACTTGTGGTCAAAAGCTACTATGTAGATATTAAAAAACGATATAAAATTATGATTCGTAATTATTGCCGAAAAAATCCGTATTTTCATTGCTATTTCACCATTACAAATGTATCTACCGAACTCTGTATAATTTTAATGAAATGCTGATAATTTTTGAATCCCACATGCCTCAAACAAGGATCGCCCTTCATTCAACTCACACTCAAACAAAATGAAACACTGTTAGCTTTAAATCGGATATCTCTCGTTAAGGTAGTGATTTTAAGATGATAACAAAAATTGGGATTATTTTTCTCTGCAATTGTAATCAAAGCAAGAAACGCAAGTTGATATTCAGGACATAAAACAGAACTAAGAAATTTAAAAAAATTAAGTAGTGGTCACACCAAAAAAAATAAGATAAAATTATGCATCGACAGTAAACCAAGTATCTCGTTTAAAGTAAACTTACGAGTCATTTAAAAAAAAATATTTCTAGTGATGGTTTCAATTTCAACCGTTTATTAATAAGGACTTTTCACTGTCATATTTATACTCAAAAGTACAATACTCAGAAGGCCCTTAGTTAAATATATGTCGAAAGGAGGCCAAGACTATCGCCATCTTTCGACTACATTGTGGAATGCTAAATCACTAACGATATGGGGGTGGATTTCCAAATGACAACTCGTGATTACAACAGTTGTTTTGATAATCACAAAATACTTCTTGAAAACTATTACAATGACCCACAACTGAAAACGTAACTTAGGTAACTCATTTAGTTTGAGGCAAACGATCAGTCGGAGAACCGCCAAGTGCGTCCGGCAAAAGCCACAAGCAGACTGTCGCTCGTGGGCCGGCTCCGACGTTTCGTCAGCGTGCGATACAACCGCCGCCTCTTCCGGCGACTTGCACACTTTGCCATCAAACAGTCTAGTAATTTTCATCGTTTTAAATCAACCACGCCGACATATAAATTTAATACATTTTTTGGCCTTATTTTGAAGATTTTGAAACAGTTTAGGAAATGATTTATTAAACATTGACCAAGAAAATATTCAAAATTGTAATATTGCGATCGGTGCGGTCGTAAGAAAACGGACGGGTCGATGACTTCAATGTTTGACGTTCAGTAGACGTTGACGTTTAGCTGACGGTGTTTGGCTTTTGGCCTGAACATTGATTTTATACCTAAATTGGCATGACATGACAGTCGCTTGCGGCACGGAGCTACTGGAACCTGGACCTTAACTCCGATTGACGAGAATGACAGACAGACGAGCCGATTGTTGTCTGTAATGGGGGTTGTATCGCGAGAAATGTTTTATTTGTACAATGGAGATTGTTTTAATTGGCGCCGGTTTATAGAAGCTTATCTGGACGAGGGGATTTGATTCTGGTTACTTATTGTAGCACAACGGAATTGACGGGGGAAGCGCTGTGCTGTTTATATTTTTGTACTAGCTGTTCCCCGCGGCTTCACTCGCGTGGGCTACAGTTTATCGCGATAAAAGGTATTTTATGTCCTTTCTCAGGCTCTAGACTATCTCTGTACCAAGTTTCGTTTAAATTGGTTCAGAAGTTTAGGCGTGAAAGCGAGACAGGCAGACAGAGTTACATAGTATATGCGAAAGTAACTCTGTAGCATACTTCAAGTCACGCATCAAATTTCGCCAAGATTTCAGGCTTGTCGATATCAATATTTGAAGAAAAATCTTATTAGCAAAGCTTATTATAAAATATCGGACTGTTTTGATGATAATAAAACTTGAGATTGTAGTGAATTGTAGTGAACTCAATTCAATCAATTAGTAAGAAGAATATAGTTGTAAACGTCAAAAGATTACCTACCGGGTGTTTATTGCCTGTTCTTTTGCCGGCGTAAGAAGGTTAGAACAGGCGTAGCTAGTTGTATGCTACTAAATAAATATCTTTAGATTTGATTTGAGCCATCATCGCTCCATTAGACATCTCATTACAGTTAAGATTTTCTCTTAATTAGCGAAGAAGTCAAAGAACCTTCAAAATATAATCCGCGTATCCTCAAAAGATGAGTGAAGATACACATCTGAGTGAAATGTCAATTTACCTTGTATCGGAAGGTGTGTTCGTGAATCAAGTCCCAACTTTTGTTATTTGCACGTAAATTAATTTGATTTCTTGTTTGCCAAGAATTTTAAGCCAACGAAGGTAAGCCCTCGCTATATTACATTTTGCGAGCAAGTATTTCCATAATTATTTTAAGTTACATTCCCGGAAATTTATTATTCAGTTCTTTTATAAATACTTTATCGTATCTTTATGGTTTCTAAGTAGAAGTATCAAGTGAGAGAGATTTTTTTACTATGATAAAATTTTCGTGTCGCTGAGTTACTAAGGACCGGTTTCTTGATCCGTAGTCAAAAGTCAAAGGTCAAAATATATTTATTAAGTATGATCATATTCCGATCTCCTTATGCCGGCAAAAGAACAGGCAAGAAATGTCCCGCAGGTAATTATCAAAAATTTAATTAATGGAGACCATAGAGTCACTATCACAATATTTCATGAAAATTGAAACAACCTTGGTACCTTGGTACGAGCGATTACTCCGGTCACCTCTAGCGTCGATATTTTCGTTATTAGAGTTCCGTTCCGAAAGGGTAAAACGGGAGCCTATTACTAAGACTCAGCTGTTCGTCCGTTCGTTCCACTGTCTGTCCGTCTGTCAACAGGCTGTCCCATGAACCGCGATAGTTAGACAGTTGAAATTTTCACAGAATTAAATAATGTATTTCGGTTGCCACTATAACAAAAAATACTAAAAACAGAATAAAATTGATATTTATGGGGGCTCCCATAAACAAACGTGATTTTTTGCCGTTTTCATAGATCCAACTCGCACTTGGCTGGTTTTTATACTAACGAAAAGGAAGTCCCTTCGGACGGGATTCCAGGGATGTTTCTTTTAAAGAGAAATTAAAAAAGTTTGTGTGAGTTTTGGCCCATCCTTGCGAACTCCAGCAGGGTGGATTGGTCGATGACAGACCAGGAAGACGTTAGGGAAAATTCGTTTAATTTATTCATATATTCTGATTATGCTATTAACAACTCGTTAATATTCATGTTCCCATATCCCAATGTGTACAACCAAACAAGAGAAATCTTATTAGTAAAGCTAATTAAAAAACATCGGACTATTAGATGACAAAAAAAGCTTGGGATTTTAGTGAACTTGTTCCAATTCAATCAATTAGTGATAAGAATAAAATTGTCAATGTGATTGCGCCAAAAACATTACCTGCCGGGCGTTTCTTGCCTGTTCTTTTGCCGGCGTAAGGAGGTTGGAACAGGCGTAGCTAGTTTTAAGTTGACGTTTTAAAGTGATCACAATGTATCCTATTGAATAAAAATTATTGAATTTTGAATTTTGAACAGTTTTAACGATTTTAATTGAAATTGGATTTACACTTCTAATTTTTACAGCACAATTTTTTGGCTTATTGTAAGTTCTGCGCACCGCATTGTTGGTGTTTCCTGTAGGAGGGTTTATTAGGTAAAGTAATCATGCTCCATCATCGTCCGCATCGTCACTTACCATCAGGTGGTATTATGATATTTTCTAGTACTCGCCTGGCTCGTTAACGTTCAAGTTAAGAATATTTCACCAAGCACTTATTAGTATGATCCAGTACCCCCACTTGAAATCCAGTTTCCAATCCCGGTATAACGTGGTGTCACCTTCAATTGCATCGTCACTTGACATCTGATGACTTGTCATCAAACGGGTAGCGTTTGTTAGAAAAAGGGTTTTCCTTTTGTTTAATTTTCCTAAAAGCAACATCTTTTAATACACTTTTTACCCTTTATTCAATTTCCCGGAGAATTCGCTACAAATATTCTATTTTAATTCGAGTTCGATTCCCGGGAGGCCATTCCTGAGACGTTACAATGAAGATGTTTAAATTAAAGGTATGCCTCCCCCCTTGCCCCTCCATGGGTATCATTCCGATAATTTCCCTTAGGTACTACATATCGGGAATAACGTAGAAATACATTTCTAGATAATATTTATGTACTTAAGATTTTTTATGTTATGAGGAAGGATGAAAGTAAAAGTCATGTTGATGGATGAAAGGGATGATATGAATGAAAGAGTGGTGAATGAAGCGCTGACGGATAATAAGGAAGAGTGGAAGGAAAATACTTACAGTGCCTGAACCCGAAAATATGGGAGTCAGACAAGAAGAAGAACGAAAAAGCCTTGGGAATACCGAATGTGTTTTCTCTATATTGGGAGACAAGATAACATCGTTGATGTTATATTTATTTGAGCTAGACCAAACTTTTTGAGGTAGAAACTTTTTCTGACGAAACACAAGTATTTTTATACAATCTCTCCATTGAGAAGAAGTAAGGCAAGAGGAAGTCACACAAAGCTAGTTATTTCGAAGTGTGTGCGGAGTGTAGTTCCGGCCAGATCTAGAGCTCTTCAATCTTCGACCGTTATTGACTTATGAAATTGTTGCACAGTTGCGAAATTCCGACAATTCATCACATCTGCCCCGAGCCGGCGAGCTCCATTCCGATATCCCGGTCTATCGCCTCCCTAATACGAAGTAAATGTGTGTTTTTACTAGCTCTGCCCTGCGGTTTCACTCGCTTGGACTACACTTTATCGCTATATAAAGTAATCTATGTATAGTATCTATTCCTCAAGGCTTAAGCTATATTCATAACAAATTTAGTCAATGTGTTTTAATTATTTTGCGTGGCACCCCAAAACTTTTTCTCGTTCTGAAATAAAATTATTCTTTTTTCTAATAACATCAGCTATAGGCTACAGCAAGTCCCGTCAAATCGGTCCAGCCGTTTCGGAAATTAGCTGGACCAAACAGACAGACAGACAAACAAATTAAAATAGTATATTATTTGTTATTAGTATTGTATATACTATGTTTTGTGGCAGGGCATTTTCTGGTACTCGCCGGACTAGCCACAGCTACTCGCGGGTTGTCTGGAAGGAGACCGCCCTTTGTGACATGTTGCTTTAATTTTAAATTTTCTGTAATATGGTGTACAAAAAAGCAAATCTTCCTATCTCTCTTTCTATATTATACTAGCTGTTCCCCGCGGTTTCACTCGCGTGGACTACAGCTTTATGCATGCAAAATCTCAGCCCGATCGGTTTAAAATTGACAAAGTTTCATACAAACTTTCATCCCCTATTTTATCCCCTTGGGGGTAGAATTAATCAAAGCCCTTTTTTAAGGAATGCCTACGTCATTACATCTACCTGCACGCCAAATTTCAGCCCAATCCGTTCAGTGGTTTGGGCTGTGCGTTGATAGATCACTATGTCAGTCAGTCACCTTTGAGTTATATATATTTAGATTTATCACGAGAGTCCCTTTACTCGTCAGCAGGAATTGCCATCACGAACGTTTGACGCAAAATGACGTAAACAATTTCGTTCTTATTTTTATTACTTTTCTTCTTAACTTTCTCGAAATGCCTCGTTTTGGTCCATAACAAGCGACCAGGCGGGGGCGGCTCAAACATGCACGCGGAGTGGTCCGCGAGGCACGCTTATTGCATTTTTGAGGGCCCCTCGTCCCCCGCGATGTATTCAGACTCATTTACAGAACGCGACAAGACATCGAAAAAGAAGGAAGGGAGAAAGGAAGGAAATTTGGAAGGTAATTTTGTCAGAATGCTTGAAGTACTGCGAGGTTCTAATTTTATTTTGTTATGACATTAAATATTGACACTTGGGCTAATACACCCCGAAGGCATAATTATCATGTGGTGGTTAATGTGTACGAGAGTAGGAACCCTTATAGGAAAACGGAACCCCCCCTACTTCTAATAGAAAAACGGAACCCTTAAAGGATCACTTTGTTCTCCATCTGTCGATCTGTCTGCCTTTCTAGTGGAATGAAGCAAGGTCACAACACATGTGAAAGAAAAAGTTCGAAAACCGTAACCCGTGATCCGTAGGACGTGAGTTTGAATACAATAGCTTGAGCTTTCGGTGAACAAAAACATCGTGATGAAACCATAGCTTGGTGGTAGGGTATTGTCTAGTACTCGCCTGGCTAGCTACCACCCTCTTGTTAAGAATCTGTCGCCAGTTCGCAGTCCAGGTGTAGATAGCGCCATCTTAGGCCACATCGTCACTTAACATCAGGCGACTTGTGGTCAAACGCTAACATGTAAATAGTAAAAAAAATAAGAAAAAAAGCAAAGTTTATACGGAACCCTCGGTGTGCGAGTCCGACTCGCACTTGGCCGATTTTTTTTTTTTTTATTATTTTCTTTAGCGTCGCATCGTACTCTGTAAGGAGGGTCTCAGCTGCAGCCACGCCGTCACCGTCTTACGTAGACTTGTTCTTGTATAGTTCCAGCGCGTGTGCAAGTTGCCTTGTATTTCATACACATGACCGGTTAGGGACGAGTGTGGGAGATATGGCTGGATGCAGCCCGCTAGCCGCCGTACGGGAGTAAGGGGCTTTTTACTGGAACGTAACAGGAAGTTGTATGGACTTTGGGAGATGTTGCGAAGGGTACTTAGTGTGTAGTAATTGAAAAAAGTGGATGTGATATCAACATGCGGTGAGAATTTTTTGGGATGGGTAAGAAATGTTCTACTCCCGTCAGGACACGTGACCTGATCAAAAATTCGTAAGACGGCGGGAGAGTAGACCGCTGGCGCGGCGTAGGAGAGGAAGTAATAACCCCCTCTCTTTCTACCGAGCAGCGAAAATGTATGTCTGCTCCTGCGCGCAGGATCGCAAGCTGCGCGAAGAGCCCTTGCAGTTTTCACTTCTCCCGTTTTTTTACATATAGGTACAGACTACAAGTCACCTGATGTTAAGCAACGATGTAGTCGAAGGTGGCGCCACACTACACCTGGACTGGGAACTAGCTCTCAAGTGAGACCGGCGGAACACACCGATAGGTGCCTGGCAACAGATTCTAAATTTGAGGGTGGCTAGCCAGATGAGCACTAGAAAATGCGCTGCCACCAAGCTATGGTTTCATCACGATGTCACCGAACGCTCAAGCTCATTGTAGGATTCGAACCTACGACCTATGGATCGCAAGCTGACGTCACTACTACTGAACCATTATCATTTCAAAATTGTAATGGGAATTTACTGAAGTGTTTTGATTTTGGATATGGATCCTTTAGCTGTTATAGAATATTTGCAAAGCCTTACTTTGTCTACTTCTATCACGTTATCTTTCGTGCCAACAAAAATAAGACGGAGATATATTTGAACGTTTTTTTTTTACTATTTACAGTTTAAACGGTAGCGTTGGACCACAAGTCACCTGATGTTAGAGACAAAGTGGTCGAAGATGGCGCAACGCTACACCTGGACTAGGAACTTTCTCTCAAGTGAGACCGTTGGAACACACTCATAGGTTTGATGAAACGTTTGGTTCTTTAATCGACAAAAATAGGAGGTAATTGTCAACTCGAAGCGTTGCGCGGGTTATTGCTATGCAAAGTTTAGAGTGCTTATTTGCTTATTTGTTATAGCTTAAATAAACATAAAGATGGAAATTGAAAGAAAGTTGCGAGTAAAGCGCTTCGTTTGAAGTTGGACTTTTCTCTTCCTGATATTTGACGACATAAGCCGTTTACCCCCAAGCATTGCTGACAAACATTTTCATAACCCCGTTGTAGGTGGAAACTTTGGGAGAAATTAAAATTGGAAACGCGAGGAAATTTTTAACAAGATAACGAAACACGTTCTGGTCTTCTGGATACTTTTATTTGGATGTTGAGTTTTTAAATGGTTTCTATGTTTAGAATATACGTGTGTACATGTGCGTGTGTGTTTTGTTTGGTTGGTTTTGCGTGATGCTTTTGAACATTACCTATATTTTCAATGAGTATAAACATAAAAAGTGACGACTTAAGGAATTTTGGGGGATGCCTTGTTCTGTAGAGGCTGATGTTATGTTGTTAAAAAAAGATAGTTTAAGCGACTGCTTATTGCCACACGGAGAAAAAAGACCTTCCAAAATACCGTTTTCCTTCTGAGTCAAAAGGGAAGGATTTGTTATTCAGAAGGAAATCTAAGGTAAAATAAGGAAGGAATCGGTCTTGGAAGGTAAGGCTCAGAAGGAAAGTCCGAATTTTTTTCTCAGTGCAACTAACTAAATAATAAAATAAATATATTTTATACATACTTACTTACGTCTTACAGGGTAGCGTTTGTCCACAAGTCACCTGATGTTAAGTCGTGGTCGTTTATTTCATGGTAACTTTGGTATTTAAATCATAAAGGCTTTGTTATACAACATGTATTCAATATATCACAGGAATACAATGAATCCTATCACCAAAGTCAACAACCTTATCAAATAATCATAAAAAGTTTTGAGGAATTCAAACAAATACAATACAATGAGAGAAAATAAATTCAAAGTTTTGCTTGGAATAGTAAAAACAATAAATTTAGCAGAGACGTATAACTTTAACAACACAAACACAAACAATCTCTTTGTTGAATAAAAGCAAAATCTTAATTAGCGAAGAAATAGAATGAATTTCAACCGGAGATAGAGACGAGTGGTTGCTGGCCTTTTATTGTCCCTCAAAAGCAATGCACGTAATCGTTCACCTAACACCTGCTTTATTGGTAAATGAATTGTAACAATTTGCTATTACTGTGTAAGTAGTTTGTCAAATAAATGAATATAAATAAAAGTATAATCATGATCTGTTGTAGCGTAAACTTTAATTGTGATTGACTTCCGGCCAGTAGCTCATCATGGCAGTCGGGAGCTGACAGTCGTAGGTAATGCACCTCTCCTCCCAGCGTATATTGGATTTAATGACGCATCGTGGCTTGCGATTAGTAAATATAAATCTTTTATTTATGAGCACTAAATTTTAATATTACGCCTGAGTTAATGATAATTAAAGGTTATTACTTATTTTATTTTACATTGCCCTATCTCACTGCAAATGCAATATGCATGCAAATTATTTAATTATCAGAGTACCAAAACCAACTACCCAATTATTAGTATTGTTTACATGTCAAAATTATAAATAGATAGATAATAGATGAATACAAATAAAATTAACAACACCTAAACTACAAGTACTTATCATTTTTATTCTTCATACTAAATATAATAGCTTCAACACTTACAGGGATGTATGCGATGATAAGTTTGTAACAAAAAACAGTTCCCTAGCCACAGAGGTTAAAGTGTGTTTTTCGCTGTTCTAGTGTCAGTTCTACATATTTTATTAGACAGCCTCATGAGTCTTGATCTCATTTTTGCATCTTCTCAATCCCCAGTCTTGCAGTCTCGCTTGTGCCCGTCACTAGCAAGTGTTCAGAGAGGCGTGCAGTGCGCCGTGGAGACAGCGGACGGCGTTTATTGCAGTTCAGAACTAAACACTGCCCACACGCAGCTTGCCTGTTTATAATTAAAACTTTAAGCTTTTAACACATGAGAGGAAATGGATATTAATGAGTAGGTACAGCAGATTTGACCCGTGTAACGTACTACGTTACTTACCTTAATTTTTGCTTTAAAAACATACTAATTTGGCAACATCATACATGTACATCATTCCTCATGATTACAACCTGGGTTTATCGGCAGCTTTAGCAACAATTATGCGCTTTTTTAATTGTTTTTACACAGAAATAGTTTTATCAAAACAAAATAGCAATGAATGATAGTTTGAGTTTAGAGTTCGGTGACATAACAGATGTCAACTTGAAAGGTGAAGTTGACAGATGTTTCGGGACACTGACATAATGCTAGTCTAGAGCATAGACTCATGTGTCTGATAGGAATCTTGTAGATTGGAACGTAAACAATACGACAAATATTTTGGACACAATTTTATTTTACAACTAAACACATTTTTCGAGAGAATAACATTATAGTTTTGAATAGGGAAACGAACAACATTCTCACGTGACTGAATAATTAAATTGGGAATAAAATCAAAATATAATTTTACGCGACGAATGCATTGTGAACTGCGTACATCGGAGCGTGGAATGATCGACGTCTACATGATCTATGAGTTAAATTCGTGACATTCTTGGTAATCTTGGTGAAAAAAGATGACGAGGCTTTTCGCTAAAGAACCTTCGTCCGAGACGCTGCGTAGGCGGCGATCTCTATTCGACATTTTGATAAAGTGCTTCAAAAGAACCCGTAAAAAGGTAATCATTTTAATTTTATTGGCAATCCTCGAAAAAGCAATTTGGAATTCCATCCTATTGCGTCAGCCAGTTGACAGCTATGAGAATCCCAATGTAACACGCTGTTTAATTCTTTCACAGCGGGTTCTTTTTCTCGGGATAACCTCTCCGCCCAAGCCAAGCCAAGCCAAGCCAAGCCAAGCCTTTCGAGATCCTGCGCGCTAATTTTGACACCGAACCGAAGTCCCCTCGGGGCTCGATCTCATCTTCGTACGGCAACCCGCCGCTTGGACCAGACCACGTCATAGCACGGTATCCTTTCTTTTCGTTTTTTCCCTGGAATATTATCCACGGTTATAGGCAAGGTTTCTTAGCCTTTGTTGCGAGGCGCACTTTAATCGACATAGTTTCGGCATTCCCGGTCCACTTCACTTAAGCCCCGTCGGAAAATACAGTTTATTAAATTTAGGTTCTATGTTGGATCTACCTTTGTAATTTTAGATCGTGTTTTATGTAACTTAGCATTATCTAGATCTTAGTAATTTAGTCTAAGCTTGGAATCTCAATTAGAGATCTTAATTAGAGATTTAGATAGATATTTCTGGAACCGCTCATCTATGTACTAGATTATTCAATAAAATATAAGCTCTATTCTGATACTAAATCTAAACGTTTTATTTATATTCACAATCACAACACAACAGCTCAGTCCGCTGGCACGGCCCTCGAACCAAAAGTCCTTCCGTTGTGCCGGCTTGATCTATCCAGGTACTTTCTCCTACCCTCATTCCCAACCATCCATCCCAATTACCAACTATAGTTTTTACAATGTTACACCCGTTGGGCAAACGTGTTCTTGAGTGGAGACCTTATATCGGCAAACATAGTGGAGCGACGATATACGCAAATGGCTGGCAGCGGTTGGATGAGAGGAGCCAAAGATCGGGCTCAGTGGCGTACTTTGGGAGAGGCCTATGTCCAGCAGTGGACTGAAACAGGTTAATTATGATGATGATGATAACAGCAGACTTGATGGTTCCAGTGGAACGGCATGTCCAGGAACCACAACATTCATGGGCAAGCGACATCTACCAACTCGCACTGGTCCAGCGTGATAGATTATTCTCTCTCTGAGAGAAAGCCTGTGTTTTAGCAGAGGTAGGTAATGAAATAGGCTGATGATGATGATCTCTCTCATTACAGTTCAGTGCCAATCAGAGTTTAAAAACTTCTATACAGTTCAAAATGCTACGCGGCACTGCCCTCGTCACCTTAAGATATTACAATGATAAATCTCGTTTTCAATGTTAAGAAAAAAACAGTATCAATCTTTATAATGTTACACTTGTTGCGCTCCGCGGTTTCACCCGCGTCTTCCCGTTATCCCGCAGGAACCTTTTTCCAGGATAAAAAGTATAGCCTATGTGTTAATCCAGGGTATAAGCTATCTATTCCAAATTTCATTCAGATCCGTTCAGTAGTTTTTGCGTGAAAGAGTAACAAACATCCATCCATCCATCCATACTCAGTAACTTTCACGTTTATAATATTACATAGTAGGATAGGATGTGAGTAAAAAAAAAGATAATTAAATGTGATCCACAATATTGTCAACAAATGACTAAATCATTGAACATACATTAAACACACGTCGTCGACCACACATCTTTATGCCTATGCCTAATTCTTTTTTTTTTTTGTTAGCGTGTTTGTGTTTTTGTGAGAGGGATGTATGAATGTATGTGTAAATTTGTTAATTTTAATAATTTTATTTTCGTGTATTTATATTTTTATTTATGTATATTTGTTGTCCTGTATTCCTGTTTTTGCTTGTTTTATGTTTTATGTAATGATTAATGTTTTGTGTTTTTAATTAATTAATGTAATTGGTTTTTTTACCGTTTTAATTAAATAAATAAATTCACTAGAAACTTTGCCGCTATACTTTTACAGGCAAGCGCAAGGCCTAACTCCACTGGCTGGTTGTAAAATATTAAAATCGGCAGCCAGCTAGTTGGTAATTAATTTGTTGTTGCACTTCGTATGAGAGCCGTGGCAGTGAATCCCGCATTCGCGCGAGAGCACACGTAGCGCTTACAGAAATAAAACGTTTTATTTGTGAAGGAGAAAGTTTTTAATACTCTTTGTGGGATATGATTGCTTTAATTATTGTGTATTAGAGTTTTATTTGTATAAATACAAAATCTCTATGCGCTTGCTTAGCTAAGATTCAAACGTTTCGTATGTAATTCTACAATCGAGTTGGCGGTGCGTGACTATGAATTCCATTCGAATTAGAAATATCAATTTCAATCTATTACCTAATATTTATTTAGTAGCAAACTTAAACTAGGTACGCCTGTTCTAACTACATTGAACCGGTAAATTAACAGGTAAGAAATGTCCGGCAGATCATTTTAGGACGCGATCACATTTTGAATTTTTTTCTTAATAGTTACAGACTGAGTCATTCCAATGACAGCAATTAGTCGCTAGCTCTTGCTTGATTGATACTGCCCACTAGGCCCGAGTCAGCGGAGTCTCCACAAGATCCACGAGTCATCAACTTGGCTATTCTGCCTGAAATGCCTACTCGTTCAGAAGCGAGAGGCAACCGGTAACTGTAAAGTCGACTGATTAGTAATTATTAACATTAGTCCTCATTATTCTGCAAACTATTCAAGTTGAACGTGAAAATTAGTACCTACAGTAAAACCGTCAGACCAACAGGAGCTCACTATATAAAAGTTGAAGAGACAGGGCAAACATTAGATTGACATTTTAACTTTTGTTTTAATGAATAATTTATTTAGAAAGGGGTTTGTTCAGTAAATAAATCAATAAGACTCTTGTAAATTGATCTTAATTGAAACAACTCAAACAACAGGTTGAAACTTTCTAAAATTTCATCGCTTTGAGTTCTAGTGTCTAGTTACAAATAAATTGATCATTTAACGAAGAGCAAAGGTATTTCTGTATTCTGTTTAATTTCGCCAGTTATTTTGTAACTTTCCTTAAAATAGAGTCTTATTTAGATTAGTTCTACGTTTGTCTTATTTTACACTAGCTGTTCCCCGCGGTTTTGCCTGCGTGGGCTACAGTTTATCGCGATAAAAAGTAGCCCATGTCCTTTATTAAGCTGTACACTATCTTTGTACCAAATTGCATTTAAATTGGTTCAGTAGTCTATGGACATACAGACAGATAGAGTTGCTTTCGCATTTAACATAGTCAGTTCCTAAACCAAGTGTAACGCCATCTTTATAACATCGTCACTTAACATCAGATGACCTGTGAACCTTATGGTCAATTGTGAAAAAGGTCAAGTTATAGGAAAAATGAACGAAAAGCCCTTATTTCAAATTTCCACGTTTATGTCAAGGATGTGAGGAAAAATCATGTCAAACGTTATGAATAATGCATGTCAAGATAACACCATCTACCACCCCTCGAGCAGTGGCACTGCCAACTTTTTATTAAAACTTCACAACTCTCGGATGGGGTGTCTTAAAGCAGTGCCGTAGCAATGCCAATGCAACCAATGCGGTCGCATGGGGCCCCTCATTCAGAGGGCCCTAGCGGGTCACAAACATATTTTCATTGAAGTTTAGAAAGTACCGTAAGAAATAAGTGTCCTATTCCGCACACGCGATTTAAAATTCATTATTTTTTACAAACACTACGGGGAATACGATCGTACGGTTAACTCCAAAATTCGCTGAAAAATTAACAAATTTTCCCATTTTCTGTATCATTTTAAATACCAACCTTCGACCGAATTATCACTTAACATTAGGTGTTTTATGTTGTGGTCAAACGCTACCTTGTAAGTTGTAAGAAAAAAACAAACATTACTGATCTAATAAAAAGTAGTATAAGTTTGAAAGCTGTCTCTGACCACGTCCGTTTTCATTATAGGCAAAAGAGGGGACTTCCATGTTTTACATTGGGGCCCGAAATGGCTAGTTACGGCCCTGTCTTAAAGAATGTAAAGAGGCGAGGTACACAGGAACCGTTTCAGAAGGCACTGCCGCACCGCCGCCGTCTCTCACGCATCCCTCACAGAATATTCATGCCACAAGTTACCAGTTGCCACTCGAGAACTATATTTTTTTTACAAAGTGAAAAGTTTGATTCGCCCGACTTTGGTGAAGTATTTTGAAATTTTAATTTTTACATTAAAATGTGAAGGCTATTACGAAAGTTTGCGATTTGATTTTTTTTTGATCTCATCTATTTACATAAAGACGATTGACATTGCAAAGATTATTCTTACTTTTAAAGGATAAAGTAATTCTGAATTGAATTTGATATATTACTTTAAATTTTATAATATCCTACTCTAAATCTTTCGCCAAGCACATGAAGGTGTGTTCTCCTTGACCTTTCCTTGGTGGTAGGGTGTTTTCTAGTACTCGCCTGGCTAGCTCTTGTTAAGAATCTGTCGCCAAGCATCTATCGGTGTGTTCCGGCAGCCTCACTTGAAAGCCAGTTCCCAGTCCAGGTGTAGCGTGCCGCCATCTTCGACATCGTCACTTATCATCAGGTGACTTGTGGTCAAACGCTACCCTGCATGTGTAAAATACTATCCAAAAAAGTAAAGTAATACAAGACATGATTTGATTTTCGATGTTTCGAGATTTTTTTTGATGTTTCGAGTTCATTTTGGGGCTAGGTAAATTTGTGTGCAATGGTCCCCCGATATTTATTTATTTATTTGAACTTCCAAGTTCACATTATGTTTAAAAGTTATATAAAATACGTCTTTTAGTTGAATCTAGAAACGTAACAACAAAACACAGATCGTTGATAAAGCCTCGTAAACTCGTAACGCGTAAATCTGAGTAGAGTTTTGTTAAACAAATTACCCGTAAAGCTTTCGCGAGTCGATCGGATAGTTGGGCGGGCAGGTTGCCCAAACCGGGATCGGATAAAGCTGGCCAACTTTGAGCCAGCTTGGCGTAATACAGTTGGGAGTCAGTGATTTGTTTCTGAACAAACAACCGGTTGGTTTATCAAAGGTATACGCATAGTAAACTAACTATGCCCCAAGGTTTGATGGATACATTGTAGTCTAAACGGGTGTGTCAACTACAGTTTATTGCGGTGAAAAAAGTCCTTTCCCTGGGTACAAAATGTCTCCATTTCAAATTGAATTAGGATCGTTTTCGTGGTTTAGGCGTGAAGAGGTAACAAACAAACTGAGTGGCAGAGAGAGTTCCCTTGCACTTAATAAACGAGTACTAAGGAGTAAAAATAAAAGTATAGTAGATACTTATGGATTAAAAATGAAGATTCATGAGCCATCTAGATTTTTTTTACTATTTACAGAGCAGCGTTTGACCACAAGTCACCTGATGTTAAGTGACGATGTGGTCGAAGATGGCGCCACGCTACACCTGGACTGGGAACTGGCTCTCAAGTGAGGCTGCCGGAACACACGACAGGTGCTTGACAACAGATTCTTAACAAGAGGGTGGTAGCTAGCCAGGCGAGTACTAGAAAATACCCTACCACCAAGCTATGGTTTCATCACAAAAACACCCTACCACCAAACCGTGGTTTTTTTGCATGAGCAATCAGGTTTAAAGTCGAATATTATGGAAGAGAATTTCACTGACTCATTAGGTAATTAATTGGTGTCCTTACAAAATTAAACTGTAACGAACCCTCTGAATATTTTAACAACTCAGATCGAGACGTCTTTATTATTAAAAACCTATTACGTTCCCACTGCTGGGACTCTGGTCTTCTTTCAAAGATAAAGTATGGGTCATAATCAGAAACGTAGTACTTTACATACTGCCCAGATAAATACAGTGTAATTCCAAGCAACTACAGGGCAAGACCCATGCAAGTTTGCGGCGCACCCCCTCTGTTGATTCTGTCTCCGCGGAACTTTAATTGCTCAAGAAGTGGGGACTCCGGGGTCGGCCAATTGATACCATTTGATATAAGGATGATCGATGTTGCAAAAATGAACATCGATACTCGATTCACAAAACATCTATGTCAGCCAACATCGTCTTTTTTGCAAACACCGTCATCAAGAAATGAAACAACCATGCAATCACACGATTTTATTAACTCGGAAAAAAAAAATTAAGTTACAGATATCAGGGCATAGGAATGGGAACAAATTATAAGTTACCATACTTTTTTAAAATTTGTTTCCATAGTTTTTCTTAATTTTCTATGAATTAACGGTACTAACTTCGCAAATAAACGGCAGTCCACAGACGAGAGCGAACGAGACTAAGGTTATTTGTGTTTTGTTTGCATTCAGAATTTGATATGTGTGGAAGCGTTCATAGAATTCGATTATGTATGCGTTACGTCTTCGTCCAAATTTTGGTTATTTGTCCGTGACATCGATGATCATCGAACATCCCTAATTTGATACTATTTGCGGCGCGATGCAAGTTCTGAGAGTAAAATTACAAGGTGCTGAGTCTTGTTACAAGGCGCTGGGATTGCGTTCGTTAGACAGATGTGAGACTGGCCGGCCACGGACATTGGTTTTGTTATTCTTGTATTCTTGTTACTAAATTGTTTACGAAGAGCTTGACAGTAAGTCCTATCAATGCGTGTTGATTCATTACGGTCAGTGACACAAAATGAAAAGAGGTCATTTTTTTTTTGTTTATAATAGCGCTTGTTTAGTCCACTGGTTGTCTACAACCAGCCTGTGCCCTTATTCCATCAAAATTCTTTGCCAATAACGTGTGACGTCATTACGTGCTTTAGCAGCCATTTCACGCAGACAACATAACGCGCCCGCGTTACGTGCTTAGACGGTCGTAGCGAATAAGGGCCCTAGTGCCTGCAGTGGGACCAAACTGTCTGTATCACAAGTCACCAAGTACCAGAATTGAAACAAAAAATATTAACAGACAACCCCAACTCAAAACCAAACGATTCTATTAATTTACCCACTCACTTACCCACATTAGCTAGACAATATCACAAAGGTGCGCGGATGATATCAAGAATTCTTAATTATCCTTCGTCGAGCTCGCGGAGTTTAATATTTCGCCGGAGAAGTATTAATTAGAGCCTCAGTGTAAATATTTGAGTAGCGGGTCCCTTTGCAGACTCTCGCCTCCTTTACACAGCGCTGTCGGGTCAGGGAGGTTTTAATTTATACCCGGAAATAAAATGTGCGATGACGAAAACCACCCCTGTGGAAGGCGGTTACGTTTCGTCGGAGAACTGAACAATTGCATATTAGAAACAATAAGAACTTTCTGTAACTGTTTATTCTTTGCATACATTTGTCGAATCTTTAGTGATTTTTTCGAGTGGCAAGACATGTCTTCGGCTGGCATCTGACAGCTGACATTCGCTTGCTCTGTCACAACTACGGGTGCTAGTAGGGCGCCTGTGTACGATAGTCCATTTTTCCTCCAAGGTACGATATGAGGCTTGCAGGCGGTTGCAGGGGTTTACATTTTTGGACAGCTTGAGACATGTCTTGCCACTCGAAAATCACCGAAGCACCGACACAATTTTATTTTCTAAATACATAGTTTATACATTTCTTTGAATGTAGGCATACAAAATGATCCAATCACTCAATAGATTCCATCAATATTTCACTAATAAGTAGCTACTAGCTACGTTATCCCTGAAGCCATAAGCAATGTCTTATCTGATAAAGAAGAGTTTTCAATAAGATATCACGATATTTGTAAAACAAGTCGGAGAAGAAAGATACGACTGGCTGCTATATCAGACCTTACATATAACATGTATCTACACGGAGAGAAAAGACCTTCCGAAATACCGTTTTCCTTCTGAGTCAAAAGGGAAGGATTTGTGATTCAGAAGGAAAACTAATATAAAATAAGGAAGGAATCGGTGTTGGAAGGTAAAGACTCAGAAGAAAAGTCAGATTTTTTTCTCAGTGTTTAAGTACTTATAATGGAAGAACGACCAAAAAGTTTTTCCGATGATGAGACTTTGCTGATCAGCAGATTAAAGATACAAGTCTTCTAATCAGTGATTCTCCATACAAGAGTAATTATATAGTTTTCTGCTAAAACGATAAAGAAACGCAAACGGCATAATAAAATAGTACCAAACCTAAATATGCTCGCAAATGAAGCACATTATTTTCTCTTCTAAAAAGGTATGGAACAAAAAAGGCCTAATACTAATAAAGTCCCGTTAAAATATCTCCGGCTTAATTAAAACTAGAGGAATTTAATAAAATCGTCTGTGAATACAGATTATGCAAAAAATAAATAGCGTCCATTTTTCATAACGCTGAATTGGATAATTTGTGCGCATTATTTTATTTCGTTGGCAGTATGACTGGCGCTTACTGTCATAAGTCATAATATAGACACACACACATAACATACATTAACATATTGTGGTAGTTAAATAAATATTTGGAGAGAACAAAAGCCAGAATTTGTGTAGTATATTTCTGATTAAAACCTTATTCGACGTACGGACAAACATTATTTTAGACACGTATTTTAATGCCAACAATGAAACTGAATTGCGAACGTAAATAAAGAAAAACTGAACACACAGACTACGTTTGTAATGGATCATAAAAATTGAGTTTGTTTTTAATCAGAAACTATTCTTGCCATTACATTTCCAATTGTTTACTCACAGTTGATATTTTTATAATAACAAAAGATTTGTTGGCATATTACTGTGTACATACACAATCGGTCTGAAAGCTTTTAAGTGTAATACGATACAGACTAAAAACGCTTTTGGAAAGTTATTAACAAAACCTTTTTCAGTATTTTTTTCCAGTAAATGCTAGCGAGCTTTAAGAGCTTTAATTAAATAGCGTAGCCAAAACTTTCCTAATAGAAAGTTTGTATATATAAGATACACAGGGTATCACTCAGCCCTTGAGAGGGTACCAAACAACCTAAGAAGCCAAGGACATAACAATGTAACTTCATCAGAGGCATCAAACATCTGTAAACTCGATTGGCAAAGACAAAACAGAGTTCCTCAGTCCGTTGCTAAGCCCCAAGTGAGCTTTCCAAATGCTCCAATTTGCGGGTTCCGTAGTGAAAAGGGGCCAATTTGCTGACCAGGCGGGGCCAGTTCTCGAAGCGGCCATAATGAATTTATTGTCTTTGGCACTGCTCCTTGTAAATTAATTGAGTTTCTTTACTCCCAGGTCCAGGTAATGGTAATGTAAAATTAAGTTTTTAATGTGATGTATAACAGAGACGGGACTAAATCTGGTGCTGTTTAGCGTGCAGCGACGCACTTCACTCTCATGGTAATGAAGCTGTTATCAGAATGAGACAGTTATAGTTTTGGCAGGATGTCCAATTGCAAGGTTGTACACTATTTCATGAATCTGCAACCTCTTTGGCTATCGGCCATGGCGGTGGTCACGTATGCAATTTGGTAGGGTGATGGTAGCCACTGCTTACCAGGTGGCCTTCTACGCTTTACGCAGGTTGTGATGTTTTCTAATATGTTTTGGTTATTTTTAGGGTTCCGTACCTTAAAAGGAACCCTTATAAGATCACTTTGGTGTCTGTCATGCTGGGGCCACACTAACGGGAAATGCCGTTAAATAGCGTGATGATTGACGTTTGACATGAATGTGGCCACGACATTTGACAACGGCACTCACATTGGCGTTTGACATTAGCCGATAACTCAAGTGCATTCACGTTGACCTTTCAAGTGTAGCCACTCACATAATTGCTAGGCATTGACATTTGACGTCATCAAAAGATACGACTGTTTATGACGCATATTTTTGCATATTTTGTGATTTTACAAGGAAAACAAAACCAAGCAATAAAGGACGATTTCGACGACCGATGTGGCGCAATGGGCGGATAGCCGACTGCGAAGTGTGAGGTCGCGGGTTCGATTCCCGCTACAGGACAAATATTTGTGCATTAAAAAAAAAAATGCAAGTATTTGTTCTGTGTCTGGGTGTTGTGGATCCCCGATCCTCGTAGTTTCTGATACCCTAGATACAGGGAAACCTAGTTAGGGGTCAGAGCCTATGTATGTGATTGTGCGGGCATTATTATTATAAAAAAGCAATGTCTTACAGCACATGTCCGAAAAAAGTCCAAAAACCGTAAATATGTAGATAAATAATACAGTGAAAACTTATTTTTCTATCATACATAGGTAATAGAGAGGCGCCCCTAATATTTGAGTTTACAAATATTAGGTACACCTCTATTACCTAAGTATCTAGCAAAGTCCATACGGGATATCCTGCTCTGCAATTTAGTTATTAACACAAGTTATTCTGATGGTTCACATGAACACTTTCCTGTCAGTGGCTAGCTGGACCTACTTCCGGTGGGAAGTTTGTAGTCATTTCCGGTTACCTTCGAGTAATAATATGGCTCTAGCTAAAATTGGGGCTATCTTTTGCGCACGGCTCTGCCCCCTATTATCATAATGTTGCCCATGTAAAAATAAAGGATGACGTGATGATGACGTGAGTGAGGATGAGGTATCATCGTCATCACCCTATTACGTCCATACTCCTGGGATGCGGGCCTTCTCTCATGCCCAAGCCACACTAACAACGTCAAGGTAAATGTCAATGCCTATCATCGCGATAAATATTGCGTTAATTTATTAACGCTATTATGTGACTGGCTACACTTGAACGGTCAACGTGAATGCACTTGAGTTATCGGGTAACGTCAAACGTCAATGTGAATGCCGTTGTCAAATGTCGTGGCCACACTTATGTCACACGTCAATCATCGCGCTATTAAACGGCGTTTCCCGTAAGTTCGGCCCCAGCATCAGAGAAAGATTACGTACATAGAGTTATTATACTTCTATGATTACGTACATTTTATTGAAAGCAGTTTTTCATAATTTAAAAAAGCACTGCCTAAATAGTTGCTTCAAATGGTTTTTTGCCTGTTCTTTTGACGGCATGAGGAGGTTGGAAAGGGCGTAGCTAGTTTAAAGTTTGACATTTTAAGGTGATTACATGTGTCCTTTTAAAGTAGCCTATTAGATTAACATATATTGACTTTGACTTTAGTGCTTGAAGACAGATTCTAAATTGATCATTCGCTCCTATTTCAATTCATTCAATCAAATAGTAATAAGAATAAAATTATCAATGTAATCGCGCCAAAACAAATTCCCTGCCGGGAGTTTCTTGCCTGTTCTTTTGCCGGCGTGAGGAGGTTGGAACAGGCGTAGCTAGTTTTAAGTTTGACGTTTTAAAGTGATCACAATGTATCCTATTAAATAAAAAACATTTGATTTGGACTTTGACATTCTGACTGATTGTCAATTTACCTCCAGTCAGTCTTTCGCCGAGAGGCTAGGTGAAGCGGGTTACATGGAATTGAGAATATAATAAACAACGTAACAACAACACAATGTGTAATAGAACTAGTTGTCGACCCGACACAGAACACTCGACTGGAGTTCACTCGCCGTGGGTGGCTACCCGCTAAATTAACCCTCCAAATACAAACTTTGGCCACACGTAATCTGTGCGATACTATTTCACAATGATTAATCAACAAACTATGTTTACCTTTTGCTTTCCGGATGTTTGCTACCACGACATAAACCTTCACCCGATAACTTCGCCATGGCAACATACATTGCTACTTCAACTACAAGTTACACTTTGTTGCAGCAGTGCTAGCCAGCAATGGTGGAGGATTTAGCGGTGAAAACGTTAGTGCAAGCTTGGAAAGTAGGGTAAACATCCCCACCTATTGTTATCAAACCGCCTTTTTATGTTAGCGCTCCGCGCGTCTTTCTGTTTGTTTGTACTTTTCAATTTGCCTTAGCGAATTTAACTCGTTACAATGCTGGAATTTTTGTATCTTTGTGAGGATGGAGTGTGCGCTTTTTCACATGCCTGTATTTTTCGATAGAAACGAAGGAACGAAACGAGCGGGATGTTATTTTATCAATTCACATTCACATACGAGTAGTTTCTGATTCCCTAGATACAAGGAATGTTTTATATACTACTTGTTATAAAGTGACTTTATTTAACACATAATTATGTAGCGGTATACTATTCAAACACAATTTCATCAAAAACGTTGCAGTTTTATTGAAATTAACATTTAACTTTCATTTTGTTACATTAGTTGATAAAAATATATTTATTTGTGCTATATATATAAATTTTGATATAACATTGAATTACTTAACTAAACTAAAATATACAAAAAGAAACCAAGCCTACAATTACTTATAAATATACGTTTATATATATAGGCACATATATTGGATCGTTTGAACTAACTTAAGAAAGTCTATAGATAGTTCAAACGATCCTTGATGTCTGGCAACGTGCCCAGAATGCTGGCGGCATTGCCTCGCTGAATAGCGAGGCTTATTCTTTGTCCAAAATATAGGCCAGCATTCTGGTCACGTGTCGTCGTTACATTAGTAGGGTTGTGACATAAAAAAACTGTTATAAATAAATTTAGAGGTTAATTAAACATCGCGAGGAAACCGGCATGTCCAAGAACCGCAACATTCAAGGGCATGCGACATCTACCAACCCGCACTGGGCCCGCGTGGTAGATTACGGCCCACACTCTCTCTCTGAGTCTGATGAGTGTTGTTGTTGCAAATAAACGTAAATTCTATTCTATTCTGAGAGAAGGCCAGGGTCCCAGCACTGGAAACTTAATAGGCTGATGACGACGAAATAAAAAAAGGTAATTATGCTGAAGAAGAATGCTGTAGTTTAAAATTTAAAATGTTAAGTTGTTGGTGATACAAATCAGCTGAGAAACTGCAACGCACGCAACAGTTAATTAAGTAAATAATTTTGAGCCCCGCTCGTTTGAAATTCCAAATAGCCCCAGAGTTGGTTATGTAAAGGCCCGCCAGTGCTGGTTTCACTGGCTAAGCCGAAATTCATAGAATACAAAATTTAATAACGCTTAACGATAATCCCGTTATCTGGAGCCCCGCTTATATTTAGCGTTAAATTTGAGAATAACCCTTAAGGGCGAAATTAAAATGACAAATGTCTGCGCCCTGCCCTTATTTAGCTGGAATAATATTTTTGTTGTTTTTGGAGATGGTTTCTGTGGAGTTTTAATTTTTGTTGTTGCTAAGTTTCACGTTTCAATTACTTGCCGTGTTCCGTTTTAATTCGTGGAAAGCTTTTACTTTATCAAATTGTGCTAAGGGAAATTTTGATGTATTAATTTGGAACAACCTTATTTTAGGACTAGCGACCCGCCCCTTCTTTGCACATCATCACCAGCCAGAAGACGTCTACTGCTGAACAAAGGCCTTTGAATGCCACATTGAATGGTTATTAGCCATTTGCATCCATCGGCTCCCTAAGAATCTCACTAAGTCGTCGGGCCTACCTACAGAACGTCTTCCGGTTCGTGGTCGCCACTCGAGAACCTTTCTTCCCCATCGGTTATCGGTTCGTCAAGTGATGTGGCCTGCCACTTCTACATGCAAATTCTGAGAGCTCTGTCTGCTTCGCATGGGTAATACTAATCATAAATCTTTAGCCAAATGACTTAAGACGGATTGGAAAAACTGTCAGAAAAAATAAAAAATAAAAATGTTGATTCAATCGCTACTAAACGCGGCCAAACGCATTTAGAACTAAACTGACTAATTTCTTGTCAAAATTAAACTGGAAACTATAACTTTAAAACAGTTTAATTTGAGCCCTCGATCACTTTGCGGCAAAGACATTAAACGAGGTGTATCGAGCCTGCATCGGTCGGCACCCACCGATACCATCTGCCTGCTATATCAACTGCGGCGCAGATTAGCTCATACTCACCACTCGCCACGTACCTGTGCCGTTAATAATGAGGCGGGATCGCTGATTAGGTGGTAACAGCTGCTTTACACGGGCGTTATAGACGTTGAGATTAGCGTTTTATATTTTTTATCCTTCGGCTGAGTGTCTTAGCGGATTTGCCATCGATCAAAAAGGGTGAAAAAAACCCCGCCCAAGTGCGATTTGAACTCGCGCACCGAGGGTTCCGCACTGACCAGTTTTTTTTAATATTTTAAATTTAGAAAAATGCTGGACATCATTTTGGCCAAAGACTAATCATTGCCATTCAACGGGCCATGCTGCCAGAATTTTGGGAACATTGCTAACTGGTAGCGGTTTACTAGATTAGGTACACTGAGAAAAAAAATCTGACTTTCCTTCTGAGTCTTATCTTCCTTATCCGTGTAGTTATAATGTTTAGTTTGATAGGTAGTTTTATTTTAAGGTTTAGTATAGTTATTCATTTACTAAACCGTGTGAAAACAGCCCTTCAATATTCCCACCATCCCGTGTTCTATAGCCCGACCAGCGATGGCATCGCGATCGCGATACAGCGCGACTTATAGGCGATCCGCACGCGAATGCGGATCCGCCGCGGCAGTGAAATTGATATAGAGCATTGTTTTAGAAGGTGTGAATTGATTACGCCGCATTAATTTTAGCTATGACAAATGCCGTATTAACTGTGGAGTGCGAGCTTTGCGTCAAGTTAACGCGTTCGAGCGCGTTTTTTGAGGTCGAAGATGGTGCCACGCTACACCTGGATTGGGAACTGGCTCTCAAGTGCAAAAGGCAAAAGGACAGGCGAGAACTTTTTTTGAGAAATTTTCTTGGGGCGATCGTATTTACGATTATATTGTTATTACTAATCTTATTTATATCGATTTGAAAATGCCCTTCCACCAAGCGATGGTTTCATTATATACGCTTCATTATATGAAGTTTCATTATATGAACGCTTTAAATATGTGGTTCTCAAACGCTACCCTGTAAGATTTAAATGATAGAAACCACTTTTTATAACCTACCCTTACTGAATCAAAATCATCAATACAACTGACCCAGTTCCAAAAATATCTGTGACGAGATGCATCGTAAGGCGGCGTACACACGGGGGCTGGCGGCCACAATGTCACTCGTTACCGCAAATTATGCGAACGCGGCTTTAGCTCTGCCACCTTTGCTACAACCAATACGACATGGACGGATGTGAACTAGATGTTTCGAATAAAAGTTAGTGTTTTTTTTGATATTCATATTTCTACCCTCAGTATTAAAGTAACGTTAAGGACAGAAAACCTCGGCTAGTCTAAAGTTAGGCAATTAACTAGCAATACCTCTGGTAAAAAGCGGAATCTTTTAATATGTTTGAAAGGATGAAAAAATACCCCTGGATTCTCAATCATCATCACCATTTCCATCATTTTCCAAAATGAAACACTTTTCTATAAGCAGTATCGGTGTGTTCCGGCAGCCTCACTTGAGAGCCAGTTCCCAGTCCAGGTGTAGCGTGGCGCCATCTTCGACCACATCGTCACTTCACATCAGGTGACTTGTGGTCAAACGCTACCCTGTAAAGAGTAAAAAAAAAAAAAAAAAGTAAAGAGATTAAATAGTTACGTTTTTGACGGCCGTTTTGGTGCAACGCCATTGGCGAACAGCCGACTGCAAAGCGTGAGGTTGTGGGTTCGATTCCCGCAACAGGACAAATATTTGTGTATTCAAAAACGCAAATATTTGTTCTGTGTCTGGGTGTTGTGGAGAGAAACCTAATCAGGGGTCAGACCTCTATGTAACCGTATAATTGTGAGGGCGTTATCATAATGACAAAGAAAAATGGATGTAATTACCCAAACTTACAGTTTGATATTGAAATCTCCGCTTTAACATCAGATAGGCTCCCCAAGCTTCTTGTTTGTAACTTAAATTATATAAATAAGCCGTTTTCCCCCTCTTTCCGCTACAGGAAGAATGCCTTTTCTATGCGAGTGAACAAATCCCCTGACAATGTTCAAAGCATTGTACTATTAACTATTTTATATTTCAGCTGAATTCCTTTCATGCATTCCGTGCATGGAACTGCATGTTCATCTCGCTCCAACTTATAGCGAGAATGCGTCAAATACATTATATTATGTAAATTCCTCTTGACGTAAAGTAAGTGACTTCATAAAAGCGGTACTTTCATCTAGAACACTTACATGAGTTACATGTGAGCGTTTTACAACCGACCGACGGTTATTTTTTGTTGCGTATAAGTACAAAAACCACTTTCGTTCTCTTTTTTATTTCTGAAAAGGATTTCTCGGGTGTATTTGTTGAGAGCAAATAGTGGGACTGCTCAATTTTGGCGGTCAAGGGTTGAAGGTTTCGCATTGGAGCAGACTATCGGCTGTACCGATCGTCAATCGGCGGGATTTGTCAATCGTGCTATACAAATGCAAACGCAGCGCGTCTCGGGAGAGGCGCTCGGTGGCACTCGCTCCGGCGTCTACTCGGCGCTTTGCCACTTCGGGTGATTGCAAATTGATTATGCCGTGTATAGCGAGCTTTACTGAGATTTGAGGCGTACTTTGAGAACTTTAAAATGAAATTGCGGCAAGGTTTTGCGTTTCGTTTTGTTGTATTTTTTTTTTAGATTTGAAATTTTTGTTTTATAATTCCACAGTGACGGGTACATAGTTTGACGTTTCAAAGTGATTTATAGTTGTATGAAATTTGAATCCAATTTCCGAAACTTTGAAGAGACGGTAGCTTTGGTATCAACGTCCGCTTGCGATCCGTAGGTTGTAAGTTACAATTCAACAATGAAATTGAGCTTTCGATGAAAGAAAACATTGTGATGAAATAAATTAGTGGTTGGTCATTTCGCCTGGCTAGCTACCAAGTTAAGAATCTGACGCCAAGTATCTATCGGTGATGTCGACTTGTGAGTCAGTCCCCAATATATAGCGGGGCGCCACCGACGATCGCATAACTTGTAGCGGGAGCGTAAGAAGTAAAAAAACTTAAATATCATTTTTATTTTATTTTATTTTAATTGGACAACCAAACAGCTTTCTTGCGAACTAAATTTAGACAAAACAGATGATAGATATAAATTAAGCCAAAAACAGGTGTCACTAATAAAAGTAATAAGGTAGGTGAAAATCAAAAAAATAGAAACGTAACATAACAACAACAATAGACTAGAAAGGAAAGAATGAAGGATACAAAATTCATAGGTAAATAAAAACAATAATACTCGTATCATAAGTCATATAAATATAAGTGAATGAAAGAAGTCAATATAATAAAAAATAACTACATGCAATTAATTACAGTCTATTTTAGCATCGATAACGCAATTATAGGCCCAATGATCCAAATAAATTGAAGATCCAAACTAACCAGCTTTAAAGCGAAACAAAACAGAATCAGAACAAAACAAATCTCCAGCAAGGAATCCGGATTGCAGCGAGTAAATTCAGTTCCCTTGCTTCGCCGAGAAGCACATATTTTTCACTAAACGACTAGTGCGTCGAAAATGGATAGCTCGTTTTCTTTTTAATAGGCATTTTGTTTCATGAAACTGGTACATTTTGTTTAATTTACGGCTGTGAAGATAGTAAATGGCATAATTAAAGAAATGTAATTATTCTTAGGGCTCGTGTTGCGGGACGAAGAACGAATAGGCGTTCTTAATCGATCAACTGGGTTAAGCAACGTTCTCCGCGGTCACTACTTGGATGGGTGACCACTAGAGGTATATACAACTAAGCGTTTCGTGCTTCGGAGGGTCCCGGTTCGTATTTACTAAAACTAGTTACACCTTTCCATATTTTAGGTAATAAAATATATTAGTCGATAAAAATGTTCATAAATGGGTGTGAGCCAATATTGACACAACTGATCCATCAAAGTAGGTAAACGTTGAACCAATTTGAATTAACAATTTTGTAATAAGTAAATATTATGACTATAGATTCGTAGCTATATTGTATTATATATTGTATAATTATGCAAACAAATGTGAAGCCAAACAATGAAATGCCGTTGTGTTACATTCTCCTATCATCTGATCTACCAAATCTTATAGGTTTTCGCGAACATCGAGTAAATCCACATTTAGTATCATTGACTTCCCAACTATAAATTCCTGACACTACCTTCAACAAAGCGATCCTGCTTCAAAGTCCTTATAAAGAAATAACTACAATTTATAGCTTTAGTAGCCCTTGCAATTTTGGATGCGTCATTCATAGCAGTCGTGGCCGAGTGGTTAAGGCGTCTGACTCGAAATCAGATTCCCTCTGGGAGCGTAGGTTCGAATCCTACCGGCTGCGGACATTTTTACTTAGTTTTGTATTACAAATATTTATTTTACTAATAGCTTGATGGTTTTGTATACATGTATATAAAATAAAAACCAATAGGGATGTTAACACTTATTACAAAATAATGTTTTATCTTACTTTTATGTTAGTTTGTATTATTAGGATATCGAAAAACATATTTTTGTATTTAAATATAACTTAATAATTTAAATAAAAATGATTTTAAATGCTATATTTATAATTTTTTGTCACGTGACTGCAAACACCAAAAAGAGCTTCTTACGTCACTAACCACTCAGGCGATTTGTGCTTCGATGGTTGCCCGCGCGTCGGTAGCCGCGGGTCGGCGTCGGGGGTCGGCGCGGTGGTATGGTTACGAATCGCGACCATCGTGTTTTTCGGTCAGTGACGTCATGTCAGTCACGTGACAGTTGTTAGTGTTTTGGCGGAAAAATTCATAATTACTCTAATTTTGTATATTTTCTCATCGAAAATACTAATAATTTTATATTAAATTTTTTTTTTATGGTACACAAGAGTCAATCTTTAAAATAAAAGCAATTCCGAAAAATGGTTAACATCCCTATTATCGTACGTTAGTCTCGCAAGAACTCGAAAACGGCTCGACCAATTTGTTATTTTTTTGTATGCACTATTATTGTAGTAGGTACAGTCAGCGACAAAAGTAGCTGATCGTTCTCGATTTTCCAAATGTGTTTCAAATCAGTAATTATTATTGTTTTTTTCACATTTTACATGGTATCATTTTGACCACAACATAACACAGGTAATGATGAGGTCAAAAATTGGTGTCTAAGATGATGAGGATAATAGAAAAAAGTGTGATTGTTCAGCGACTTTTGTCGTTGACTGTACAAGGTTGAACATTCGTAAATTCGGGACCCCATCACATTATTACATTTTCATTATTATTGCCCATTCGTGCAAAACCGGGGCGGGTCACTAGTAAATATAAAAAAAGTTACGCTTTTATCATCATCATCTCAGCCTATTACAAATTTAACACAAAAAAAAATGTGTTACCGTCAAATAATATTAGCACGAGCCGATTGTCCTTCCACTAGGATAATCCGTGCAAAAAGTTCGCAGTCGGTAGGATTCGAACCTACGCTCCCAGAGGGAATCTGATTTCTAGTCAGACGCCTTAACCGCTCGGCCACGACTGCCGTGCTGAGAATATCAAATAACGAAACGTTTAGCATAGATAGGTTCTGAACTCTTTATAGTTGCCTTATTTTTATAGGGAAAGTAAAACCACGTTTATTCCTTTCCTTTTGGGTTTCATTTCCCTAGGTGTAGTGTGGAGCCACCTTCAGCCAAATAATTAATTATTAACTTAAATATTCAGGTGACTTGTGACCAAACGCTACACAGTTAAATTAAAAGAGGAAATATATAAATCCAATTTTTAGTTACTAGTATTAATTTTATTACATCTAACAAATACAGGAAAAGTTACATAAAGCCTTTGGCATATTTCAAATTCGATAACAGTGATATTTCCATTAATAAAGCAACCGTTTCTTTAAAACATCACACAGCGCGCCACTGCTGTATCAAAAATTGTGACATTCAAATTACGCTAACCTACATTTGGTATTGCTGCGCTAACCTACATTTCTACTGTTAAATCCACACAAAACCAAGGTTGAAACGGCGGAAATGCGCAAAAGGAAACGCGAGAAAAGCGGAAAAACAACGTGTGACGATTTCCGCTACGAAGCGTGGCAAGGTACTTCCGCCCGCCAAACGGCTCCCCCCGACGGTCCGAGCGCCTCTGTAATAACTTCGTAAACAGTTCAAAGGGTGGCTTTAACCCTGAGAACCGAAGATTTTTCTGTACACTGACCCTTCGGCAAACTTACAAAGTTTGCTTTCCGGAGTAAGGTCCGAAGTTTCGATACAGTCAGCAGCTTTTTGATATATTGATGCTTAACATATTTTTGAGTTGGAATCATAAGAAGATCACTTCAGAGTGAGTTCTCAATCCAGATGTACCGTGGCGCCACAATCGACCACATAGTCACTTAACATTATGTGCAGCATTGTTAGTTAGTTACAAGTGAAGTTAATAAAAATATTTTAAAAATAGGACAGCTTCTATATGAATAATTTTACCATCGTAGAATATACAACATATTATTGAAATAACACATAACTTTGCTTATATGACATGTTAAATAACGAACAACACAACCTGTTCATCCGGTAATTAAATTATTAATTTCACAATGCTGTCCCCAGTTTCACCTTTGACAAACAAAACTTTTAATTGATTACATCGTACGTCCCAGGTAACGTTAAAGTTACAACTCCCTGCGGCTAAATGCGAGCACAAAGAGCAAACAAGCACCCTCGCCATCACAGGGTTATGCCGAACTATAATTTACTATAGTGCACTCTATGAGGGCTATATGTACCTATTATATACAACTATATACGCATAATAATAATAACTCGTGAGCGATGGTGGCCGAACGGTAACGCGTGCGCCGTACATGGCGCTGACACCGAGTTCGAATCCTCTCGGCGCCACACCTATGACAGGTTATGTGTAGACTTGCCATCGCTCGTAACGGTGAAGGAAAACAACGTCAGGAAACCGGTATGTCAAAGAACATTCAAGGGCATGTGACATCTACCAACCCGCACTGGGCCCGTGTGGTAGATTACAGCCCATACTTTCTCTCTCTGAGAGAAAGCCCGAGTCCCAGCAGTGGGACCGTAATAGGCTGTTGAAGATGACTAATAACTCCCACACAATCCAAGCCAATTGTCGTAGCAGAGTCAGCTTGGGAATGTACACCCTCAAGTTAAAAATCTGTCGCCAAACACCTATCGTGTGTTCCAGCAGCCTCACTTGAGGGCCAAGTTCCCAATCCAGGTGGAGCGTAACACCACCTTTGACCACATCGTTCAAAATCATTAAAAACGATGACGGCACAGTGGTAGTGAGGTCGGCTTGCGATCAGCCAAAACATTATCTAGTGCTCGCCTTCAAGTTAAGAACCACTCTTGGAGCTTAGATTCTTAGCTCTTGCAACTTTATTCCTGGCAAGCCAGAGGTTAAGTACGGTTAAGGTACGCCCCAGCAAGTGTTTCGGAGTACGCGGTGTTGACGGCACGTCACAAGAAATCCTTGCATCTGTGCAAGAAGAGGGGTGTTATACGTTTGATGTCGATGTCTGTCTGTCTGTAGCATCGTAGTTCTCAAACGGATGGACCGATTTCGATGCGGTTTTTTCATTTGAAAGCTAGTTTCTTGCGATGGTTCTTAGCTATGTTTGGGGTTAATATCGGTCTCGAAGTGTAAGAGTACCAGCTCTTTTTAACCGACTTTAAAAAAGGAGGAGGTTTCTCAATTCGACCGTATATGCTTATTTAATGTTTGTTCGCGGATAACTTCGTCGTTTATGAACCGATTTTGATGATTCTTTTTTTGTTGGAAAGAAGATATTTCAAAGGTTGTGCCATGATAAGGAAATCAGGGTTTGATGATGGCATACCAGAAAAATCGAGGGGAACCTGAAGTCGGTTTTTTTTGCTAAAAAATCATACATGTTATTCCTAACCGATGAACGGCATTTTTAGGTATGTTTGATGTTTTAAATTTTAAAATTTAATGTATAAAATACTATTTAGATTAAGCGCTTAATCCCAGCTCCATCACGTGCACAGCTCCGTTGTTAAAGTGCGAAATGTCCGATATTGTATTCGTTCGTGGGACCAAATAACAAGCTAACAACTGTCATTAGGCCGGAGCCGAACGCTAATTACGAATGTTGATACACAAGTTTGTTGGAAGTTGTTCGTATTTACAGGGATTTATTGCTGGAAATATACAATAACCTTGTTGTCTTTCAAAATATTACTTTTGCTTTTTAGTTGTCTTGCCGCACTCAAAGACGACAATTAATGCCAATTAGCATTGAATTATGCTAAAATCCATACAAAATAATGATTTAATGCTAGTTAAAAGTTACATGATGTCTCTGAGCTGTGCTCTGAATAAGGCAGTCAGTTAAATAAGAATAAAACTTTTTTTCATTTTAAACTAGTTGCACCCCGCGGTTTCACTCGCGTCTTCCCGTTATCCCGCAGGAACAAAGGTTCCGGGATAAAAAGTAGCCTATGTTTTAATCCAGTATATAAACTATCTTCATTCCGAATTTCATTCAGATTTGTTCAGCAGTTTTTGCGTGAAAGAGTCCATCCATCCATCCATACTCACAAACTTTCACGTTTAAAATATTAGTAGGATTAGTAGGAAGTTTTACCCAAAATCTACATTGTTGTAAATAACATCAAAACCATATGTGGACTAGCTCTTGTGGACTATAGTACTATACTACTTAGTAGATGTGTAACTCAATAGAAAAAATGACCAGCCAGTCATATTGTACCTCGTTGCTACCATTTTTCCATAGTAATATTCCTAACGAGTCACATTAGCGGCATTATTGTGACTCGTTGGGAATATAAGTGGCACTATTATGACTCTTTGGGAATTTTACTAGAAAAAAGGTAGCCCTAAAAGTAGGTAGGTGGTAGGTAGGTGGTAAATAGGTAGGCAGGTAGTAGAAGGGTTAGGAATTAATTCCCGACGAGTTACAGTGTAAACTTCAGTTGTTACAAATTGACAAACCCACCAACAGATACCTAATACTAAAACACTATATTCCTATACACAGAGTGATGTATCTATCTGCCCTAACTCCTAGCTAAGCGTTTACTACGAGATCCCATTTCTTACCCTAACTAAGACGCAGCGCCGGCAATAGATCTAAAACGGTAAGCGCTCTTTGATACCGCCTCACGAGTCGGCCTATTCCCCGTATTTACGGCGCCCGTTACCCAAAGGACAATGTACAGATTATTGCCGCTATAGCCGTTACGTTATAACGGCCTGAGATAAGTAGTTTCTGAGCATTCCCCTTTATGTTACCGCCCTGACTTTTCCTCGTTGTTATTTGTTATTTTTTCGCAGTTAGTAACAATTGTGGATGTTATTTTTGCTCTGCAGAGGGAAATGGAAGAGGTTCATTTACCTTTGCGCCAGTGACGTCTTCAAAAAGGGCGTCATCGAAGACCAGCGGTGATCAAACGACCAGCACAACGCTGAGTTGAGGCCGGATCGCATGTTATATCCTACTAAATAAAATTAAATGTAATTTCATTTGATTTGAAAAGACAAGGGTTTTTTTCTCTACCACAAATAGTATCTTATGACAGTTATAGCACAACACATTTAATCTCATAAAAACATATAAAAAAAACATAAAACACACTTGAAATACATCCGCCCTATGAACAGGTCAATATCGTGACGTACGCAAGGTCCGGATGCTCCACTACCTGACCGGTCGCCCTCCTGGCACCTCCCCGTCCCGGATAACCGGCCGGTTACTGGATAATTGAGTAATCCGGTTAGACACGACATGTCAACGGGTACAAAACTGTCCCAATATTGAAGGCTGTGTAGGTATTGACAACAGGTAAACGGGATTTGGTGCGAACCAAGGTCACCGACATAGCTTTCAGAATTTACAAGTTGAAATGGCAATGGCCACAATGTTTGACGAATCGATAATCGAAAGAAGGTTCTCGAGTGGCGACCAGGAACCGGAAGACGCTCTGTAAGTTAAAGTTTAAAGAATTAGGAATTCTCACTGCACCCAGCCTATACATTTTACTTATTTTAACGAATTTAGTCAAAAATTTAAAAAACTTTGAGACAGAGGCGGATAGACAATTGAGAGAAGTAACGCGTAGGAAAGATTTAAAAAGTGATTTCTTCCCCACTTTGCAAGTTGTTGGTCACTGCACTGAGGTCCAGGCTGTCAAGTTGTACAACAGGCTACCCATCCTATTTAAATCTATCCATAACATTAATGAGTTCAAAACTAAACTGAAACATTTCTTGTTGGAAAAGTGTTATTACTCCATAGAGGAATACTTGTGTGACCGTGGCAGCGGCCATTAAATTTATGACATTAAATTTTTTTTTTTTTTTTTTGTAATGACTTGTCTATTTTATGTGTAATATTATAATTTATGAATGTTAATTTCCAATATAAAATTTATTTGTTTTGGAATAAAAAAAAAAAAAAAAAAAAAAAAGTAGGCCCCCTACTAGGTGGACCGATGACATTGTAAGAGTCGCAGGGAGCCTATGGACGCAAATGGTTAATAGCCGTTCACGGTGGCGTCCAAAGGGGGGGGGGGGGGGGGGCTTTGTTCAACAGTGGACTGATGAACGCCTGCACAATCACATACCTAGCTCCGACCCCTTATTAGGATTCCCTGTAACAAAGTAACAATATATTGGAAAACCTATCGGTGTGTTCCGGCAGTATCACTTGAGAGCCAGCCTGTCCAGGTGTAGCGTGGCGCTACCTTCGACCACATCGTTACTTAACATTAAAGGACTTGTGATCAAACGCTATTGTAGGTATAAGAAAATAAAGAAAAAAAGAGCAATGGTTAAATGGAATAAGTACATTAATGGTGTCGATTCGGTTTTGCATTCTCTAAAACTAAACTAAGTTTGACAGGTCTAAGAGTAATGCTGTCGTTTTTACTTCAGTGGTTAGAAAAAGACAGCAATACTATTAGACCTGTCAAACTTAGTTTAGTTTTAGAGAATGCAAAACCGAATCGAGACCAATATCATACCAAATTTCGGTAAATTTTATCTCTTTGTCAATTTTCTAAAATTTCAACTTAAGATCAAACTTACCGAAATTTGGTATGACATTTAAGTTACAGACGTTTATAAAACCGGCCCTTACCTATGCTAGTGACAGAACATCCCGGCACTGCCGTACAAATGTATTCAGCAGGTGTTTGCATCGCTGATTGTCCGTCTGTTTGTCCACCACCGACGCGCTGCCTGCCGTGGCGTGGCGAGCCGCGTCGGCGACAAACACTAGTTTTGCGGAACATCATTGGCGGACGGGGTTGGGCTGCGGATAGTGTTGTGTGGTGAGGTGATCAAGGTTAGACGTTTGAAGCTTAGGCTTTTTGAACCTTTATGCTACCACATGCTAGTTTTTAAGCGTAGTTTTTAGGCGTAGCTAGTAAGTACAGTCAGCAACAAAAGTAGCTGATCATACTCGATTTTCCAAATACTTATTAGATCAGTACTGTTTGTTTTTTCCTTACAACTTACAAGGTTGGGTTTGACCATAGCACAACGCACATGATGTTAAGTGATGATTCAGTCGAAGGTTGGTGTTTAAGATTGTGAAGTGAATCGGAAAATTTGATTTTGTTCAGCTAATTTTGTCGCTGACTGTACTAAGTTTGACGTTTTAAGCGATGATAGCTCAGTGGCCGTAACGTCGGCTTGCGACTCGTAGGTCTTGGGTACGAATCCTACAATGAGCTTGAGCTTTTTTATTAGTGTTTTATATGGGTCTACAAGTACAGCCTTCTCCCGGTTGCCCATGATTATGTAACCTTCACTTATACTTGCATACTCTTTTAATATTGACCTCCTTACAGAGATGTGCTCTCATTTGCGAAGTGGTAATTACCTTTCACTATCACATGTAGTACGCCAATCGATACAAACCAGTTTGTTAAAAAGAGAAAGGTTCTGCTAGAAGCTGTGGTGATCTTGAGAAGAGATTGTATGTGGCAGTCGTGGCCGAGCGGTTAAGGCGTCTGACTAGAAATCAGATTCCCTCTGGGAGCGTAGGTTCGAATCCTACCGACTGCGAATAATTTTGACTAAAAAAACTGACTTTACTATTTTTTTACGCCGTTAAGGGCCGGATTTTTAAACGTCCGTAAGTTAAAAAAATAAATAATGTACATACCATATTTCGGTTAATTTGATCTAATTTTTCCGTGCTATAAAAATCCGTTCGTTTAATTTCGGTAACATTTTACGGACGCTCTTTACCGATGGAGATGGTAGCGGTTTGAGCTTACGAATAGTCTAATTTGACGTTTTAAATTTCCATTGCCGTGGAAATTTAAAACGTCAAATTAGACAACGTATGGTGTCACACGATTAGTGTATTTGCCAGTGTCAAGTATAAAATATTTCAAACTCAGAGAGTTGAATCAAGTTTCAATGATGACGATGATGATGATGAGATGATGGGATGAGGATAGTGGGATGAGTAAAGTAGTGGAGCTTTACTTAAACTTTACACGGACTTTTTTGGAGCAACTAGAAAAGTCACTTTCACAACTTTATTTCAATTTCCCACACTCGTACACATTAACGAACACATAATGGTTAATAATCCACCAATATTTCATTATCACATTATCACTCGAAGAAACACAAGTTTTGGAAATAAAAACAAAATCTTCATGTTGACAGTTCAATTGCCGCCAAAAAAAGTCATTTCACAGTAGACAATAAAATAACAAGTGGCCATAGACAATTCACGTAAAATTTTCCTTTCACTTACGGACAGTTAAAATGCGTTTATAATACCACAATCAGTAAAAAATACTAACGTATCATTTACGAGTCATAATGTTAATAATGAGTTAATGAAAAAAGGTACTTTGTTTATGAAAGGGCCGCCGGTTTTACTAAAGATAGAATATTGACTTAAGCTCCATGATATAAGTAATGTCAAATTTCTATCTCTGGTAGGACAAACCGTGGATAGATTGGTTAATGAAACTGGTCTTTAGCAAACCATGATAGGACTCGTAATTCTTCACAATAAGACTTAGTAATGGAATCTTTAGACACCACGAGAGTTCAAGACTCGACTAGAAGTCGAGTATTTCACATCACTAGTTCTAGGTATTTGCTTAGAGTGGAAATTCCTCGTGCAAAGATGCAAACGCTGAGCTCAGAGCTAATTCGTTTTCGGAAGTACGGTATGAGCTACAGCCGGCGCTGTGGTTGGGCAAAACTTTACTTGTTGTTAAAAAAACTAGGACAAAGCAATGCAGATGCAGTAGTACAGCAGTTTACTACCTTGTAGTTGGACCTCTTTATAATATGCATATTCTACCAACAGAGATATTATATATACTTCTATTACCTATTATACCTACTATAAATTCATATTATGTACACGGAGAAAAAAGACCGAAATACCGTTTTCCTTCTGAGTCAAAAGGGAAGGATTTGTTATTCAGAAGGAAATCTAAGGTAAAAAAGGAAGGAATCGGTCTTGAAAGGTAAGGCTCAGAAGGAAAGTCCGAATGTTTTTCTCAGTGTAGAAGTACAATTTCTTTGTTTGGATGTAGGGGGTAATCTTCATAACTACAGGTCTGATTCCAAAAGTTCATTCACTAAGAGAAAGCTCTATTATTATTATTATTTTTTTTTTACTCTTTACAGGGTAGCGTTTGACCACAAGTCACCTGATGTTAAGTGATATACTAGTTGCGCCCGCGGTTTCACCCGCGTCTTCCCGTTATCCCGCAAGACTTTTTTCGGGATAGTAGGTAGCCTATGTGTTAATCCATTCCAAATCTCATTCAGATACTTTCAGTATTTTTTCGTGAAAGAGTAACAAACATCCATCCATCCATACTCACAAACTTTCACGTTTATAATATTAGTAGGATAAATCTCTTTTATTTTTGTTGTAAAATCTTGCTATCGCCGTTTTTGCCTGCCTGTATAAATTTAGTTATGTTTAAATTACGAGAAAAGTGTATATTTATTTACAGTTATAGAATAATAAGAATTAAAATCGTTAATGTGCAACAAATTATATGAACATAATAATATTAAAAATAAGTGCATTATTTATTACCTATATATACATACTATGTTTTGTTGCCAATCGGCCTCGACTCCGCGATGTGCTGGTCGTTGGAGCAGTGCTGGTCTTCCGTTGAAGCCGTATGCAATGTCATTATGCGGGCAACACCCCATCATATAATAGGGCTGAAAGATTGCAGTAGACTAAAAAAGCTGAACTATGCTTATAAAAAAGAAAAAGAATTTAAAACGTCAGCCGTTAAAGCAATTGCTTTTGCGGCGTGTCGTATATGAACTGCTTTTTTTGTTTTTTCTATTTTGCTTCGCTCGGTTGTGACATTGGACCAAAGTCAGGGTGTCAACTTGACAGTTAGATGAAATATTGCCCTTAAGTGAACGTCAGAATGGCAGGCGAATGAGTTAGACAAAACGCAAAAGTGTCTTTGTCGGATTTTTACTTTGTCCTTTATTCACTCAGCAAGGGAGTAACTAACGGATTGACGTGATAGGGCATTGAGAAGAAAAAAAACACAAAATATATTTTTTTTTAAATGCGCCACCTTGTTTTAAAGCCACAACCATTTTTTTCGAATCTGTAAATAACAAAGACATGTTATTACCACAATTTTGTAAAACAGTACAATACCCATGAAGCTATTTTTGGAAAATATTGCCTGTATTATTTTCAGCGAACGTTTTTAAATTTCAACGTTTTCTTTACTCCCAGATCGACATCTGCGATCTGCGGGGTGAGGCTGTGGATAGCACGGCCTTAATCATGTCTTGTCGGTTCTTTTGCCGCCGTAAGGAGGTTAGAACATGTGTAGCTAGTTTTAAGTTTGACTTTACACATGGCGTCATCATCAGCCTTTACGTTCCCACTGCTAGGACCCTGGCTTTCTCTCAGAGAGAGAGTATGGGCCGTTATCAAACACGCTGGCCCAGTGCGGGTTGGTAGATGTCGCATGCCCTTGAATGTTGTGATTTGTTGGACATGCCGGTTTCCTCACGATCTTTTCCTTCACCGTTTTGAGCGATGGTGGATCCGCACATAACTTAATCGTGAGGCCGAGAGGATTCGAACTCGGAGAGCGGTGCGTTGTAAAGCGTACGCCGTTACCTTTCGGCGACCGTCACCATGCTGTATCCTTTTTCCTTTACTTTTTTAAATTATAAATGTTTTAAAATTTATGTAAAATTTAGTGCTAGCGTCCCCAACATCATTAATTCCATTACCTGAACGCCGGCGGGCGCGTTCCTCCATCATGTCCCATTATCCGAGTGGTATAAAATCCCGCTGACTGGCGTCCACCGGATCACTCGATTATCTGGCCGAAGAGAGCGGCTCCTTTCGTTTCCAATTAGATTCTCCAATTCGATTCCACCTTTTTGAACAATTACAGGAAAAGTGCGAAAGCTGCTATTGGAGCATTTGATTGCCGATTGGCTATGATACGGGGGATGTTGGTAAATAGACGTGGGTAGGTGTTGATACGGAAAGGTAAACCATTTTCTCTTTGCTTTGTTTTTATGATATACTAGGTGTTCCCCGCGGTTTCACCCGCGTGGGCTACAGCTTATCGCGATAAAAAGTAGCCTATGTCCTTTCTCAGGTTGTAGACTATCTCTGTACCAAATTTCATTTAAATCGATTCTGTAGTTTAGGCGTGAAAGACAAACAGACAGAGAGAGTTACTTTCGCATGTATAATATTAGGAGGTTCTATGTTCGTTAATGTTGTACCTTTATGTTTCTTTATAGGTATGTTCATCGTTCACTTATTTTATGACCGATTATGAAATATTTTTTTGCTTGAACTGGTATAATAATGTGGTCCAATAGTCGTCGAATCGTCTAACAATTGACCTCAAAAACAACAAGTGAAAAATAAACAGGTATAGTTTCAGAAGTTGTTTTATGATATTTATAGTATGCCAACGACTTCAAAAAGTTTGGAGTTGCTGCAAGAAATACAAGAGATGGGTAAGTCACCTGCAAAAAAGAGTTGAAAGTTTGTTTGTGGTGTGAATTTTCCCAATCATCATCCCGCTAAATGATTCCTGTCCTGCACCCCGCCCGCGCCGCCGCTGCACCCCACAATCAGCGACGGCGTCCCCAGTAATCCGATGAGCGCGCACTAATCACGCGCTCATTTACATACAATTCATTTGTTTTCCACCCGCGCCCTCCAATTGACACCAATTGTTTGATCGCGCGGTCGTATTGGTTTTAGATGCCAAGTCAGACCTCATTTCGTTGATTGGATCGCGATCATTTCAACATTAACAGCGGCGAATCAAGTATTTTGTAGGGTACTTCGACATTGGCGATTTGAATTTAGAAAGCTTTCAGCTCGGACTTTATTGGAAGTGAAAGAGTCTCGTGCGTTTCTGAGACATGAACGTACAGCAGTCGTGGCCGAGCGGTTAAGGCGTCTGACTAGAAATCAGATTCCCTCTGGGAGCGTAGGTTCGAATCCTACCGACTGCGAACTGTTTTGTAGTTTTTGCTATGATTTCAGATTTTTTAAATTGATTTTGGCAAGAAGCCGAATTCATTTACGTATCTCTTTAAAATTACTCTCTGATGACGTCACAACTGTACGTAGTAATCTGATGTTTTTTTGTGTTTACCTCTATCTCATTATATAAATTTTCCCTGCGGCTTTGTCTGTCTGGAATTTAAAACTAGGTTCTCATTTCAAGGTTTTATATCGCTCTCCCAGAAACCTTACGCAAATGAGCCGATCCCAAATGTCCCACATTAGTAGTCCTGTGCTACCAAGTGACATAATTCCGACAGTAAACTGTACGAAATTATTTTTAAACACTCTCCGTGGGATATTCAGAGACGCACCCTTGGTAATAAGGGTGTCCACTTAAAAAATATATCGATACTTATATTCGATGTCAAACATCGGATCTCAGCATCGATGTTTATCGACATATCGCTAGAAAACATCGATATTTTTTCACTATCGAATGTAATATCTGCAAAAGTTCAATACAATCGACCTTTTACCAGTGAGACGCGCAAAGTTTGTGGTCCTTGATTTTGTATGTGTGTGTAACATAGCAAAATTAGTAGTGTAATTACTTAATAATAATGATTTTCTATGAGTGTTACTTGAATAGAATTGTACTAATAACATAGTGGTGAGATGATTGAGATGAGTTATACCTACATTATTTTGTAAGTGAAACAAAAACGACTAGAATTTAATAGATGTAATTAAGCTCGTCACTCACAGATGTCACTTTCTTAATGAACCTTATTTGAAATTGAAGTCATCATGTAGTGTTATAATTATTTAGTTTTATAACAGATTAGACAAATAAAAATATAAAAAAACATATGTTCGATGTTTCTATAAATATACGTTACGTATATCGATATATCGAAGAAATTAAATATTAGTCAAAACATCGAATCAATCCGATATATCGTAAGGGAAACATCGATTACGTTCGGTATATAAAATCCCTACTCGGTAAAGTATACTCAGGGCTTAGAAAAACCAGCGCAATTGTGGGGCTAAAAAAATAAATCGGCTCTACCCTTTTGCCGTAGGAAAACGTGCCATATTTTTTCAAGCTTTGTTACATACACTGATTCACGTAGCGACATATTCGTTTTCATTGAACCCGCTGCGCCGGGACGTGGATACATCTATTTTTATTTCTATACTGTCGTTTATTATCGCGAAACATTTACTATCGCAAAGCAACTAGGCTTGTGCTTTTGATTAATTCGAGTTACATTTTTTGTGAATTTATATTCTAACTAGATGTTTCCAGTGGTGCCACGATGCAACTGGATTGGGAACTGGCTTTCAAGTGAGGCTGGCGAAAGATCAATAACTGTGTTTGGTGACAGATTCTTAACTTGAGGTTATATAGTAGCTAACTAGGCGAGCCTTGATTACATCGCGATGTTTTACTTCACCGAAAGCACAAACTTTTTACAGGTTTCGTGAGCCTAAATCCTGGAATGGAAACTGAATCTCAAATAAGGCTGCTGGAAAATCAGTGCAGGTGCTTGGTGACAGATTCTTAACTTGAGGCTGGTAGCTAGCCAGGCGAGCAATAGAAAATGCTCCACCTTCAAGCTATGATTTTTCCCTTACCGAAAGTTCAAACTTATTATGTACATGGTTTCGAGAACCTGCGACTTTCGGGCCGCAAGTCGACATCGCTACCACTGGGCCATCATCGCTTCTAAACTTTCAATTAAACAAGTTAAACTTGGCAAACAGATTCTTCAGACAGTTTTGTCGGTAGTTTTCAGTACTACATTGACCTTCAAAGTTCAGTGGTTCCGTGAGGCGGCCAATTTGGCAACAATAACGATTAGTTAGACACGTTAGCGGTTCACGGTTGTCAGTTCCCAAGTTTTAATTCACTTTTCAGTTCCCGTTTCAATGGTTTCTTATTACTGAAAACTACTTTGATTTGGTTCAAAATATCTGGCGTTTCACGTTGTATTTACTAACATTACTTTCAAGTTTTTTTTTACATGTTGCAAGATAGCATTTCACCGCAAGTCACCTAATGTTAAGTGACGAATAGCTTTTCCCAAATATCCAATTTTCCAGGTAGCTTAAGTACATTTTACTGTAAAAGACTACTCATACATTGAACAAAAATTTGCTATATTCGTCCAGTCGTTCTACCTATTTAATTTTTATTCAAATTGAAATTACAAAACATTTTTATATTGTAGGTTACAAGATCTCATCATTTTAAAACCTACGGCTATTCCATCGACAAGATAGTACGCCCAGCAGGTATTTTTTTAGGTTCAATAAATATATATCGCCCAAATAACTAGGTAACTGCTACAACCCCCAAGATCATGGCTCAGTTCCTCACAGCTGGGACGCTCGTGTCTATGGCTCCCCCATTATTTGAGCAGCTACTTAATGAGTCCTTTTGATGTTCTTTTGTTTGAGTTTTCGGAGCAGACGTCACGGCTTTCGCAGCTTACTGCGTCGTCGCTCGGTAATTACCAATACGAGGGGGGCAGGAAGGGGGGGGGTATGTTATGCTCAATTACTTCTGTTTTGGAACTCCAAGTATTCTATTGACGGAAGTTCTAGGTGCTGTTTGATTTTGAATAGAACAGTTTGAAGTGAAGTTTTAGATCGCGTCGTGTTGAAATCGTTCAACAAATCACGATAAGTACCTAATATTATAAGTAATGCGAAGATAGGTAACGCTTTATTGCATCATCACAATAACTGAATAATAGAACAACATCAAAGGAAAGATCTTAGAGTTAATGTTACAATGGGCGGTCATGACGCTAAGTTTTGTGAGTGAGTGGTATGTTTGTTATTACTTCTAATGCTATTATTTTCTTCGTACAGGGTAGTGTTTGCCCACAAGTCACCTGATGTTAAGTGACGTTGTGGTTGAAGGTTACACGCCACACCTGGATTAGGAACTGGTTCTCAATTGGGTCTGACAGAACACACCGATTGGTACCTACTAAAAAAGTTCTAGATTTGAGTTACATTTGAAATAGATAAAGCTTACCCTGAATTAATACATAGGCACATACTTCTTATCCCGGAAAAATATTCCTGTGGAATAATGGACAAGCGAATTTAACCGCGGGACGCTGCTAGTTGTTCGCTAATTATAACAATACACAATTTAAATTAAACGTCTATTCTATTCAAAGGTTGTATAAATAAAGCTGTCCCAGTAGTCAAAATGTTTACCCTACACAAAATTTACCCTCTTTCATTTATCACAAATAAAACGTTTATAAACTAAATAACAAGTGCCTTATTTACGTAGAACCTAACTAGAGTTTATACAAAGCGCAGCTAGGGTGAAAATAACGATAGCCTACAAATTCCAGAAATAGAAATACCTTTTCAATGCAATGCTGCGCTTGTTAGCCGCTCCAGCCGAGCGCCACTCTATCCACCTCTACCTACCGATGAAATGTCAACTGAACACAAATAACTTTATCTGCTCCTTCCACTCGCTACCATCCGTCAAAAGGCAATAAAAACAAACAAAATCCTCAAGAATTAGCCGGCTCGGGAGACGCGAGCCGAACCGGAGGGATCAGCAAGTTTAATTGCCGCCTACCCACATTAACCCTTGCCAATTCGGAGCGCAGATAGCTGTAGTCAATTCTTTAAACTTCGGCAATGGCTTACGGCCCGGAGACAATCTACGCCAATTATCTTGAGCTTAGTGCTTGTGGTTCGAGTTTCTGAATGTTCGCTGAACGGGATTCGATTTTAATTGTTCGGGGCTGTTTCGAGTTGATGGATAGAGAGGAGACCGCTCTAATCCGCCACTACTCCGCCCTCGGTGCTGTCGTGCAGATGGGCGGCGCTAGGGATGTACTCTAGTACCTCGTTTGCTTTAACTCCTTAACTCGGGGTTGAGCTGGATTTGATGAAGGATCGGAAAGTTTTAAATCTTTTCATTTTAAGTTTAGAAGCTCGTTTGTTGTCTGACCTTTAGGTTTAGATCGAGTAGGGGATCATGAAGAATTTGATTAAAGTTTGTCGTATTTTTGTCGCGTTGTCCTGTTAGCGTGGGTGGATATTATAATGGATCGAAATAGCGTGACAATATTAATATTATATTTGCAAATTAAAAATATATTTGAAATACCTAACATACCTTTTAACCTAAAAAAGAAAAAGAAAAAAAATGTATAATTGACTTAAACTCACTCAGTGGCTGTAATAAAATAAATGTTCAAACATTATCTCGCACTGTTTCGTGTAATACAACCGAACATAATTATATCCAAACACGGTGAATGTTTGCCCATTCGTCTAACTTTCCACGAAGTTCTATCGGCCGTCCCCAGAGGGCACTCTACAAATATTAGCGATATAGGTAATATTAATAATAAAAATCACCTTGTCTGAGGCAAACTGGAAGGAATCACTCAGCCCCCGGGAGCATCAATATATTCCTTATCAGGGCCTCCCAGGAGTTAAGCCAAGGACACATGTTCTGTTTTGCTTGCGTTGGACGACATACACTTGACTCGCAATACTTTTAGGTAAAGTGCGACGGCAATAATATTGCAACGCTGGCTGGACTTCTGTGTTTCAATTGAAGCAGTCGGAACAAAGACAGCTAAGTGCATTACAGATTTCATTCCAGTTGGGCCTTTTTTCTTTTAAAGTCAACTGTACTGTTGGAATTTTCAGGTTGCCCGTCATGACTTTACGACTAATACAGCTTAACGTGCCCTTGGTGCCCTCCAAATCACGGTAGCGCTCAGGAAATGTCACCATACGGCCTCCCATCCAAATGATGGCCATGCTGGTAAGTGTTGCTGCTCTCCAGTGGAGCTGCTGGAAACAACGATAGGTGCTTGGCGACAGGTAATATATCTGTTTGGGCGGCGTTATTATGATTTTCATTCATATTTTTCTATAGAATACTAAAAAACAACACTTTATCTCGCAGATGAATGATGTATCTTTACCATTATCGTTATTGCGGGTGTTTATGTCAGTAGGTTTTTCCACTGGGTGCCTAGACAAGGTTACAGACATAGCTCCACGTACTACGAGTCTCGTTTTTTTATGCTCTCACCCTTATTGCCTCTCCGAGTCGTGAAAAAATGTGAGGCGCGTTCTGACGATTTTTCAAGATGTTTTGGGAGTTTAATAAGGTTCCTCGCAGACTCGCAGGTAATTGGACGAGATGTTCGTGATAAGTAGGAAGTGTTGCGAATTAAAAAACTTAACAAACGAGCTCGCGATTTATGTAGGTCAGCGATTTATGTCGCCAGAGACAGACACAGACATAAAAACAAAACACAAAGATAGTCGTAACACAGAAAGTAATTGCATAGTTTTTGTTTTCACCAAAACTACTTCTAACTCAACATAATGCGGGACAACCAGCGCTGGTCTTCCTCCAGAATCGGGTAATGACGTAACCTACAAGTAACCACCGTAGCATGAGTATTATTAATAACAAAAATGTATTAGTATTTTAATTTTTGCGGAACTGAGATCAGCAGACCGGACGTGCAGTGTGCAGAAAGTCACCATCTGCTGTCGACTATTTGTTGCGAAGTTGAGTGCTACGAATAAGAAATGGTCTTGGAATACCGAATCAAATTTAAACAGAACAAGCAAAATATATTATTCAGCAAAAACTGGTATAAAGTCGAGTACAGGCGCTATTTATACCCATCCCAACACCTAAGAGTTTGAGGAGATTAAATAAAAGAGGAACAAAAAATCGGCACCTCCGAGGCGGGTGGGGCGCCGCCCCGGCCGGGGCGAACTTCGAGAGCCCCATCACATGTATCAACACTGTTTGAAACTTTTAAACTTCTTTGAATTCAGCTCTTACTGGAAAAATGTTCAGATTTATTCGGATCTCGCCCTGCGAGGTAAGGTGACGACGAGACAAGTATTTTGAGATTTTTCATTCACAATTCGACATGCTTTGTAGAAGAAAACCGGTCAACTCGCGGCGAAAGGTGTTCCCTACCATTCTGTTTTTCGTGAAAACTTTAAGATTTTTGTAAACCATTTAAGGTTTTAGGCTCAGCAGTTTCAGTTTAATAGATAGAAAAGAGGAAGGGGGAAAAGTGAAGGGAGAAGTGTCTTGATTTTCGTATATAATATTATATGTCACATGGTGTAATAAAGATTATACGAGTATGCCTTGTATGTATAAACAAAACTTCAACCTTATCGTTTAGCTAGTAGATTAGAAGAAAATAAGTCGAGATAAACAGACAGACAGTTCCTATACGAGTTCCGTCTCTTCATCAAATTTACAGGACCCTAAATAAAAATAAAAGATATGCGCTTTTCTTTCGATTTTGATTCTATGAAAAGTCCAACAAAGAAGTATAAAGAAGAGTAGAACTTCTATTTATCTGTCTTTTATCCTCAGTCGGGATAAACCCGTGGCTCCTCCAGGTATCTCACTGTATGAGGTAGGTTTATTGCAACAAATCAAAACTTCTCGCCGCCCGCTCGTGAATACATGAGCGCTGCAGCGCTGGAATAAATCATGCGTAGTGGACGAGAGCGCTTCAGAGCTGTTAGGTACAAATACCAGGGGCCATTTCAGTTTGGTGAGTCTGCGCTACTGTAGTCTTCGTCATTTATGTATCATCTGTGATGAATCGGAATCTAATTGTTTATTGAATTAAAAAGAGACGTGGCACAGTATAGATGTGTTCCAGTTTTCTTCATTAGTTACTCTTTCTATCTATCTCTTACACATTTTCTCTTTATTCCCCTGAAATTTGAGGAATCTAAATATATATTCATCATTATCATCATCATCAGCCGGAACAAGTCCACTGCTAAACATCGAATTCAATTAATTAGTAATATGAATAAAATTGACAATGTGATCTCGCCGAAAAAATACCTGCCGGGTGTTTCTTGCCTGTTCTTTTGCCGGCGTAAGGAGGTTGGAATAGGCGTAGCTAGTTTTAAGTTTGACGTTTTAAAGTAATCACAATGTATCCTATTGAATAAAAAACTATTGATTTTGATTTTATTTATATCTTACACTCTTTCTCTTTATTCCCCTGGAATTTGAGGAATGTATGTTATGTCTATCAATTTTTTTTTTATTTTTTATTTTATTTATTTAGGTAATCCAACAGCGTTTTAATTATAAAAGTAGACAAACATTTGTTATACATTAAGGCCAAAATAGGATTACACAAATTACAATAAAATCTAAATTAAGGGTAGGTAAGTAATAAAAAATGCACGAAAGCGTTTTGTGTATCAATAACTCACAAACTGATTGACTCGCTGATTCTGTTGCGCAGTTAAATGGAAACAATAGAACAACGATTCAAATGGTAGCGTTTTACCGCAAGACATCTGATGTTATATGTCGTAGTGGTTGCAGCTGGCGCCACGCTACACCTGGACTGAATACTGTCTCTCTAGTGAGGCTGCCAGAACACACCAAAAATGGTGACAAATTCTTCCAGGCGAGCAAAAGAAAATGCATTACAACCAAGCTATTGGTTCCTTCACTGAAAGCACATTATAAGGTAATTATAATTGAAAAATCTGAACTAAAATCTGTCCGACTCTTACAATTGAGTCATTAGCGATATTCTCCTTAGAGAAGAACAAAGTGTCTTGAAAGTGTACCTATTGAAAAGTTGCTTTTAAAAATTAACTTGGTTGCCAAGTTACGAGCTAAATGGGTGTTAATTGTTGGAATTTTCCCGGAACTCCCTGTAGGCAGAACTTCTGGCGTTGTAGGTAGGAAATATTGTATCACGGTAGCATTGATCGGATGTTGAAATTTTACATAAGTCACTAGTATTAATGAACAAGACAAGAACCACAACATTCAAAGGGCATGCGACATCTACCAACCCGCACCATACAAGCTTGGTAGATATAACAGAGTCCCAGCAGTGGGAACGTAATAGGCTAATGACGTTAGTGGACGATGCAGTCGAAGGTGGCTCTAAATTGAGGCTACTGGATCACGCCCACATGTGCTTATTGACTAATGCTGGCAGGTGGTAGCTAGTCAGGCAAGCACTATCACATTGGTTCTTCAAGCGTTTAGTTTCATCTGTCATCAAACTAAATTCAAATGGATATTTTTTTCTCAGAAATTTTTAAAAACAATAGGCCCTTTGTCAGTTAGCAAATTTACTAATGGCAACTATTCACAAGTAGCTGTTTTTTTTGATGGTCCACAAAACTAGAAAAATAACAAGATGTTCGTACTCAAACTAAGTATGCTTACAATCTAAGCTGCTTTCTTCTCAAAGTAATGCCTATCTATCTTATTTTATCTCAACTACATATTATAAAATGCCTAGCATTCCTGATAATGATATTATAGCAAAATTACATTAATGTAAATCACATCACACTGAAAAAACTTAAACGATATTTTATACTAGACAGTTTATTTTCCGACGATTACTTTTTGCATATTTATAGCTTCCAATAAAGGATTATTTTCGTATCGAAAAACAATAAACAAAGTTATGGCTATGATATTGGTCGATCGGTTCACGTAGGGCCACGAAACGTAGGTAGAATTTAATACCAGCTTCAAATTTTTTCATTAAGCTTATCACGTTCAAAGCCGCTATCGCGTCGATTGCAGATGTCTGTAAACACGAATAGATAGATACATAGACGTTGTTAACGATTAGTGGTCTATGTGAATCCACCACAGCAACGCGTCACGTCAGCAACGGAGGTTGTCATCACGTTCTTTTAACAATTCATGCGCGGCACGTCGTCGCGTCCGTTACGGGCGCCGGCGATCGACGTCATCACTCTTCGGGGGTAGTGTAACACTCATGAGGGGTAGCGTATCACTCCTCGGGGGTAGCGCATCATTCCTCGGGGGTAGCGCATCAATCTCGATTTCACGTGAGCCCATGCTCTTTCGTTCCCGTCCCCAGGCTCACTGCGCCTTCCTAAGACGCGGCACAGTGGTTATGGTCAAAGTATTAGTATCACGATAAGAAGCGCTGGTTTCGTAGCCCGTCACAAGACAGACAACAGGCGCGGCACGTCGTCGCGTCCGTCACGGGAACCGGCGATCGACGTCATCACTCCTCGGGGGTAGCGCATTTGTCGTTCGCCAGCGATGGATGGGGAGGTTCGGTGCTTAGATGATAGACGCTGTTGATGAGTTTTCAATGGAGAATGTTCCGCTGATGGAAAACCGTGCTTTAGCGTACTATGCACAAAGAGCTTTTGGACTAGTTTTGCAGGGTATTTAGTTTGATGTCCTATCTCTATCTACGTATCAACCGGTTTGAAAGGAGTGAGCTGACTTATTTTCACAGTGAACGAATTATTTATTGACTATGATTTATATTAGTGACTCTTACAGTAAAGTTATCGCAATTAATATATTCTTGAGTCCTTTTCTAGGATTCAAACTATCTCCATACCAAATTTCATGAAGGTCTGGTCAGCGGTTTAGATGTGAAAAGATAACCAACAGATAGTAGGACAGGGTGAGTTACTTTTGTATCATGTAGTATGAATAATGTGAAATATAGGTTAAAAATAAGAGCTGTAAAGAAAAATATTCTCATTTGAGGAGCGGTGGCCTGAGGTTGCGGGGGATAGAGATATCTGGAAAAAAATGGGACCTTTGCCCAGCAGTGGGACGGTATAGGTTAAAAAAAATACTAGTGAGTAAATTATTTTATTTAAACTCAAATGGAGGTCACTGTTTGTTTTACAGGCACTTAAAGCATATACTTAAAGCTTACAGCGGTTCTGCTGGGTGTGACAAGACTTTTGGAAAATCTAAAATAATAGGTACCTATCTATTTAGAGCGATGAACTGCAGGGCGTAAAATTTAAATACACCGCTCGAGAGCTAAAATTGTCTCATCTTCCACTTACTGTCACTTTCAGAACTAAAGTTACCTTAAATATATTTCCAGAACTTCAACAATAAAATAAGGCAACGAGTCAGAATCCGGGGCGAGTCTTGCAACTATTCTACCTTATTAGAGTACCTGAGAGGACACTCCTGCCGGCGTCTAATAAAGCTGGACGGGCTATAACCCAGCGCTTGTCTACACCCAATTTGCGAGTCTGGACGCTTGTAAAGTGCTGAATGGACGGGATAAACTAGCTTTCCTTTACAGTTTCCTGTGGAGTGGACCTCTAAACTTGCTCGCGCCAATCGCTTCGCTTCTGCATTCATCGCGCGGCGGGGAAGTTGTTCAACTGCTGAATATGTTTGTTTTACAGTCAATTTGGGGGATTTTTTACTACATTTTTTAATTTATTGATTTTTGTGATGCGCATTGTTTTTCAATTGATCTGGATGATTTATATTACTACATCTACATCATCGGCCTATCATGTTCCCATTGCAGAAACTCTGGTCTTCTCTCTGAGAGATATAATGGGCCGTAATCTACCACGCTGGCCCAGTTTGCGTTGGTAGATGTCGCATTAACTACAAACATGAAAATATTTTGTTATATTTTTTTCAGAAGTATTAAAGAAGCATACATTAAGAATATGATAATCATTTAAAATTCCGTTTATGTATCAAGGCCGTTCCTGCTTGTTACAAGCAGTTGAGACACAGACAGAAAACACAAACAACCACATCTATAAACTTGTACATAAAAGACAGGAAGTAGAAAGTATTTGTTTGAAGTTACAGTAGTAAAAGTTGCCAGTAAAATGAGTAACAAAATCAGAAATGAATCTCGCTACAAAATTCAATTTTATAGAAGATTTGTAATTAATTTGAAGCAAGCAGTTTCTCAGCGCGACGCGGGCGCGGCAAAGCGTAAGTGAAGTGATTGGAAAAGAATTCGTGCCGCGGGAAGTTACAGAGGGAGTTTTTAATATTTTGAGAGCGAACAGCGGTTGCTTCCGAATAAAAGGTTCAGGCAACAAATAAACGAGGTAATTGTTTTACATTTTGATTTACAAAATAAGCTTTTCCTATAGTATTGTATACTATACCTCCTTACCACCTGCCTGTCCTTATATGAAATTACCTTACAATTTTTGCAGCTTATCGGCTGTTCCAGCCACCGCCATCAGCCTAGTATTGAGGAAACAAAACATAAAATGATAAAGTCATATCGTTAAGCGGTACAGCATTATTTAGGGTACGTCTGGCTATTAGCTACCACCACCTTCAAGAAATCTGTCGCAGAGCACCGCTATAACATTGATCCGGTCGACAGCCTCACTTGAGAGCCAGTTCCTAGTCTGGGCGTAGCGTGGCGACCACATTGTCACTAAAGATCACGTAACCTGTGTTCAAAGGCTACTCTGTAAGATGTGAAAACCCAATCCTAATTTGCTACCACCAACTAAAACACCGTTTTCTCAAAACAAAACTGAACGTTCAAGAAAGAAAGGTAAGGTATAATTTTGTCCAACAGGACAAAAAATAGCCTCTCCTTCTTTAGCAAAAGTTATTTCACCTTCAATTACATGCGTAAATAAATCTTCCGCGACAACTGGAACAAATGCTTTGATGGTAGAGTGTAGTAGAGTACGGTAAAGTACGGTAGAGCAAGGCCTGGGTGCGAGAAGTTGAGAATGCAAACTGTAGACTACTATAGACTTCCGGCCCCGAGCCGACACACAAATCAAAAGTTCACTTGTAGAGTTGGACTGGAAACGCACTGAGCGCTAATGAGGCGATGAAAATTACAGTAGAGTCTGCTGGACAGATTCTTAACTTGAACTTTGTAGATAGCCAGACGAGCACGAGAAAATTGCCTTCTACCAAGCCAAGGCTGGTAGCAGTGGTGGCCGAATGGTTGAATCCTCTTGGCCTCTGTGACTTAATAGGTCATGTGTGGATTTACCATCGCTCAAAACGGTGAAGGAAAACATCGTTATGAAACCGGCATGTCCTAGAATCGCAACATTTAAAGGCATGCGACGTCTACCAACCATCACTGAGCCAGTGTGGTAGATTACTGTCCATACTCTCTCTCTGAGAGAAGGCCAGAGTCCCTACAGTGGGAACGTAAAAGGCTGATGCAAAATGTCTTTCACCGAAAGCTCAAGCTCAAGCATTGCAAATTCAACGTCACAACCACTGAGCCATCATCGCTAGAACTTACTAGCAAAACTAATCTAGTTCTAGGTAATCCATTGAAGCTACGTTAACGTGACGTAATCAAATAGACACTGCTTGAACGCTGACAGACTAGTACGTTCTAGGAAACTTTGATTGCTCGTTACACCACGTGAAACGTAGGCATTAGGGCTGCCATCGCTTTAGGGAGATATATATACACGGTCAAAATGCAAAACAACGTTGTAATTAAGAGATGAATATAGAAGAATCCTTCACATATTTGGTTTAAAAATCATATTTTCAAAATGATTAAAGCTGTATTGGTATTATCCTATGGGGGAATAGCAGCGCTGCACCTGATCTTTTTATCATTCAGAAAAAACTTATTCGTATTATAGCCAATATAAACCAGTTAGACAGCTGTAAACATTATTTTGTTCAGTTTAAAATTTTAACAATGGCTTCATTATACATTTTCGAAATTTGTAAATTTGTAAGAAATAATAATAATCTACAAGGAAACCGGTTGGTGCTACCTAAATCACGACTGAAGATGCACTCTTCTAGTACATTGGTAATGGCTGTAACTATTATATATATAATAAGCTACCACAAGAATTAACAACTTTACAAAAAGACAGGAAATTTATGCGTAGATTAAAAAAAAAATTATATGACAAAGCCTATTATTCTATTGACGAATATTTAAATGAAATTAATAACTAAGAATTGTATTGTATTGACTATTTAATTTTATGATTTATGACATTAGGGAATGAAACGCCCTCCTCCCTTCTAATTTGTGCTGTGCCCGACGGGGCCCATACGGACTAAATGTACCCAAAAAAAATGTACCCGGATGTAATGTATGTGTAATGTATGTGTGTATGTGTACTGTAATGTTCAAATTTATAGTTTTTTTAAGTTTTAAGTTCTTTTGTACACAGTATGGATGCAAATAAAATATGAATGAATGAATGAAAAAAAGCTAAAAATGAGGTAGCTCTCCTACCTAATTGTAATACATTGGTGTCGATTCGGTTTTGCATTCTCTAAAACTAAACTTAGTTTGACAGCTCTAAAAGTAATGCTGTCCTTTTTTTACTTTAGTGGTTAGACAAAGACAGCAATACTATTAGACCTGTCAAACTTAGTTTAGTTTTAGAAAATGCAAAATCGACACCATTGTCAAAAAATGAGATAACTGTTCACCGTATACATATGAAACTTATACGAAATGAAAGATAATTTTATATATTACAATGGTAGTTTTTGTTTTTTTGATGTTTTTTCAAATAATAATTTACTAATGGAAAAATAAAGTACGTCTTTTCAGCGGTAAACGGCGTTCGTACTTTTCTACTTGTTTCATGCAGCGCCATAACGAGAGATAGAGAGAGAAATAGAGGACAATCTGCAAATTTATTTGACTTGAGTTTGGCCCATAAATACATTACGAGTTTTGATGACGGTACGGGTGCCACGTGTTTTTTAGTTACGTCGTATTTACCTGAGATATCTTGACAGCCTTTTAAGATTCGTGGGTCTTGGGCAGTTTGGAAGTAGTTCTTAGGAATTGCTAATGGATAAATTTCTTTTATTACTGTTGAAGATATTGAAGTGATGTTGAGGTGTGCTCTGAGCGGAGGTGACTGAATGGTTACACGTGCGCTTTACAAGGACTGATACTGAGCTCGAATCATATTTCAGCTTATAATGCGAATAGCGAAGGAACACTCTGCTAATATCTCAATAAGTATAATTTGGGAGCCAAATCGAAAGTGAATAGGTATCTTCTAAGCAAGCATGTTCCATCTACGACCTCGTCATCACTTACCTTCAGGCGGTGTTCAAGTGTCTAGTTATTTAGCTTCACCTGGTTTTCATTTTTAACCTCATCATCATCATCAGCCTGTATCAGTCCACTGCTAGACATAGACCTCTTCCAAGGTACGCCACTCAGACCAGTCTTTTCTTCTCATCCAACTACTGGCAGCCCCTCGATGCAAGTCCTCGCTCCACCTTATCAGGGCGTCCTACATCCTATTCATATAATAGAAGCAGTTGTTTATAGCAGTTGCTAGCTGTCTTAAGAGAACCCAATCACCATAATGCAGTTCCCACAACTCCGCATGAAATAACGGAGTTAGTAATAGACAGTAATATCCGTTACAATAACGGTTATAGCACTTTCGTCGAACGTTATAAAATCGAAGCACCCGACTTGCGCCACTCCTGCTGGAACCAAAGCCGTATTAATTCCAATAGCTGCCACATTAAGAGTTGCAGTTTAATCTTTGATCATATGAATATGTAAGGGAGAATAAAGGCAGAGTTGAGGAAAAATTTACTAGTTTATATATTTTTAATACTCAAAAAGGGTTTTTCTTTTTTGTTTCCTACATATATAGCGATCGACCTCAGGTCACTTTATGTTAAGTGACGATCAAAGGTGGCGCCATGCTACACCTGGATTGGGAACTGGCTCTCAAGTAGGGCTGCCCGAACACACCGATAGGTGCTTGGTTTGTACCAGGCAGGTAGGTGGCTTTCTGTAATTTTTTTGCCAGACATTGCAGTATTTTTGTGACTAAATAAATCACAAATAAGCTTGGAATATTAGTGGACTTGCTCCAATTTAATCAGTAAAAAATCACAAAAAAGAAAATTGAAAACGTAATCGCACCTAAAAATTACTTGCCAGACTTTCCTTGGCCTAGCTACAAAACGAACATATTTTTAATTGGTCGAAAGTGGCGCCACTGGACTAGAAACTGGTATTGTGTAGGTATAGTTAATTACTCATTTTGTCATAAACTGCCCTTGTCTGCCTCCTTGCTCATTAGAATAAAGAAACCTCTACTATTGCATGCACCTATCAGTGTCTCCCACAAAGAGATTGTTAAATTGTTTGTAAATTGGGTTTATCCGGCACCCTCTATCCTTGAGACGCAACACGCTGTGTAAGCAATCCGGGTAGTGCAGCTGAAGTGCCAATTGCAAGGAACCGCAGGAATCCTGAGCTAGTTTAGGGTTCTTTATTTTAGAAAAGCAAATGATACGAATTGTACCGAGAATCCCTCTCGGTACAATTCGTCGTATCATTAAAAAACTTTTTTTAAATAATAATGTAATGCACTGAGTCATCATCGCTATAAATAAATAATATAATAAAGAGCAATAATAATAAAATAATATAATGCATTTGATTGTGTGTGTGTTTGAGAAAATTCACTGCACCACAAAATCAAGTCTATTTATAACTCAAAAAAATGCAGCAATTGAGCACCCTACACTCCATTGCGAGTGACCATCCGTTCACACATTCAGTAAGAGGATCGTCTTGCAGCCACAATGAACCCGCTCGGATCAAGCACCCAGGAGAAGGTGCAAACTGCTTCGTTTTGGAAATCTTGAGATATATGTCGTTATATCATTTCAACTCTTTGAGCTTTAAGCGAGTTTATTTTGGGACTGAATAACACAGTTTTCATGTGTGGGTTTTTAAAATTTCTTTTTAATTTTTACGGGGTAACGTTTGACCACATGTTCTGATGACGGCCAGTGTGAGTGCCACGCTCGCTGCACTTGGATTGAAAACTGGTTATCTAATGACGTCACACTCACAGTTTTTTTTTTTTTTTTTTTTTTTTTATTGCTAATAGGTGTGCGTTTGACCGCCATCCCGCTTGTTGCCAAGCGATGATGCGGTCGACGGTGTAGCACGCACACCCAGAAGGTACCTGTTCACTCTTGCCTTGAAGATCCCCAAATTATAGCGATCGGGAAAAACAGACTCTGGCAAGGAGTTCCACGCCTTAGCGGTACGCATGATGAAGGTAGAAGCAAAACGCTTCGTGCGAACAGTTCTCAGACCAAAGCAATTTCATTATATTATACTAGTAAAAACATAACAAAATAACAACCATTGTAAAAAGTATCCTATGTCTTTTCTGCTAGGGTTCAAACTATTACCATTTACCATATCTATTCAGTGGTTTCGGTGTCTGATAGTAACAAACATACCAAAAGCGACGCGACGGAGGAAAATTTATAATACTATGACTGTGGTTTCACCCGCTACAGTTTCCTTCTGCAGGGCTTGAACTATCTCTACACAAAATTTCATTGCGATCCATTCAGCCGTTTAGTTTTAAAAAGTAACAAACAAACAGTTACTTTCAATACCTATACCTAAGAATAAACAACTTCCAATCGCATCAAAGCTACCTAGATAAGCTAGCCCATGAATATCATATTCTACAAAACGCGAACGTCTTCAAGTCTATTAGATACTTTCCAAAGAATGTTCTATTCAATCTAGCTCAACCCGTCCGCGGCAGCACTCGCGAGGTCCGTTTAGAGCACAATGGGGTGCATGCATCCCCTAGCGCAAGATATATGGACGTCAATACAGTGGAGGCATGATGGATCGAACAGCGTCCGCTATTGTGGATCGCCTTACAATCCACCGTTTAGTGAGTGGATACAGTTTTGAAGCTTAAGGTTTGCACGTTTTCTTTCAACATATTTTACAATTGTTTTCATATATACGATTGGCTTTTTGGCTCTTCATCATTATTAGCCGGAAGGCGTCCACTGTTGGACATAATTATGCATTAGGCCTCCAGGCTAACGGTCACGCGTGCGCCTAACATTGTACTGACACCGAGTTCGAATCCTCTCGACCCGCACCTATGTGTGGATTTACCATCTAACAATGAAGGCAAACATCGTGAGCGTTTTTATTTATTTAGAACTACATCATCTAAGTACCGAGCACTGACGTAAAGCAATACATATATTGGTAAAATGGCGTAGTCAGCAGCCGCGTGTCAGAGCCGGCGCTGGCTCCGGGCGCTTCATTACGTGCTTGGAGTGCTGACTGGCCGGACACACGGCTCGACTTAATGGCTAACACTGAACTCAAAATGACTAAAACATTCAATTCCTCATAGAAACATGTAACAACATGTAGGCTTAGATCTCGCTAAATAACTAGACTTAAAATTACACCCTGCGCATGTATAGCTCACTCGACGTTTCAACTTGTGTTCATAGTTATGTGGGCCGTGTCGCTATTGGTCAGCGTAGTGATGAGCCGTGTTTCTACTGGTCCACGCGATGCCGTGCCATGTTGGTATTGGTCCGCGCGGAGCTATCATCCATACCCTTATATCTCACCTTTAATCAAACTTAAAAAGGGATCACTCCATAAGTTCTAATTATGTGTTCCACTAGCCACCCACCCGTGGTTTTGTAAAGTAGTTTTACGAGGTTAGCAATATCCGTACCAATCAGAATTTCAACCAGATCGATCCAGCCGTTTGGCATGATCAAAAAACAAGCCTCCAAACCTGAATAGATGTCGTTGAAGGTGTCCACCACATCGACACATAACGTCAAATGACTTGTAGTCAAACACTGTCATGAAAGAAGTGAAAAATAACAGTTGTTTCTTTTTAATATATCAGTATGATACAGAAGATGGCCGCCGGAGGCCCTAGACACCGCGGTGGTTGCGGACCTACGCGAACTCCAGAATCTAAACTGAGCTGAAATCGCTTAGGATAGAGTGGGGAGGCGCTCTCTCGTTTTGGAGGCCAAGAAACACTTTTGCTCGCTGAGCCATCGGAGTTATAGAAGTAGAGATTTTATTAAAAAAGTAAGCTTGTGAAATATGTTATTTGCCGAACAAAGCGCTAGTGTATCCCGGCCAGTTTGCCAAAAGTCTGAGGACTGGCTAGTGTCAACGCAGCTGACGGAATGACTACAGCTGAAGGCTGTAGAGGAGTCGAGGGTAGTGGACATAGTCACGTTACTACTACCTGCTCTTTGATGTTGACTTAGGTACTAGCTTTTTCTTACAATGCTGCCCGTGCTGTGATTACAATTTCCCAGTCAACATACCACTTGTAATGCGTTGTTGAGATGAGGAATATTGTAGTTTTCAGAAGACAAAGTGCGGTGGAAGCTACGTAAAATTTAAAGTTATTGAACTCTGAAATTCGTATTAAAATTAATCCAGTACTTTAGGTTTTATGAGATAAAGATAAATGTCCAATAGTTTTGCTCGGTGGTAGGGTATTTTCTAGTACTCGCCTGGCTAGCTACCACCCTCTTGTTAAGAATATATCGCCAAGCACCTATCGGTGTGTTCCGGCAGCCTCACTTGAGAGCCAGTTCCCAGTCCAGGTGTAGCGTGGCGCCATCTTCGACCACATCGTCACTTAACATCAGGTGACTTGTGCTCAAACGCTACCCTGTAATTAGTAAAAAAAAAAGTTAAAAAAGATCAAAACCAATAGTTAGATAATTATGTGGGAATTCTGATTTATCGATCCTAGTTAAATAATTTACGGCTAATTTGTTGCTAATTTACAGTGTTACCTTTTAAAAAAATAGAGTAGTAACATCGCGCCTTTTTAACCGACTTTAAAAAAAAGAAGGAGGTTTCTTAATTCGACCGTAGGTATATATTTTTTTTTTTATATGTGTTTGCGAATAACTTCGTCGTTTATGAACCGATTTTGATTATTCTAATTTGTTGGAAAGGAGATATCCCAAGGGTGGTACCATGATAAGGAAACCAGGATCTATCGCAGAGAAATATAGGGGAAACGGAAGTCGGCTTTTTTTGTAAAAAATTATACTTGTTGATTTATATTGGGGATTTTTAAATTGAGTTTATATGTATAGTCTGTATTGTGGTGTACCAATAAAGAGTTTATCTATCTTAGACTTTAGTTCGAATCCCGATCCAACTGTAAGTTTGCCTTACATCTCTTGATCAAGACCATCCATCCATACATCAATATGTACATCGTATGTACACACTTCATCACATTACGGCAGACGTACTCGTCAGGATTAGCGTGATTGTCTCCCGGCACACGTACAGTCAGCGACTAAAGCAGCTAAACAGTAACACATTTTCCGATAACCTTCACAATTTTGACAGCATTATCATTTGACATCAGGTGGGTTGTGTTGTGTTCAAACGTTCCCTTTCAAGTTGTAAAAAAACCAAACGTTAGTGATCTCAAATTAGGTTTTGGAACGGCATAGTTACCATATTTTATTTTGTTTGATATTTCGAAAAAAAGCACTTGTCTTGTTGATACCGTGAGTTTTGTGTGTCTAGATTTGAATCGAGTAGCGAGTGACTTGGGTGAAAATGGTAATGCCATCGTACGTAAAAACCGTGAGAGGAAGCGAGTAGACAGATATGTCTGCCCGTTATAACATCAACGATCCTACCCGCAGAAACTTTTAGTATTCTCATAATCATGGCGCTTGCAACAGTGCCGAAATATCGAGAACTAAAACAAAAAACATGGCAATTATTCCGTTTCAAAGCCTAATTCTAATGTTATTGACCACGGTAGTTTAACGCCTGAAATTAATAATCGATCCCGATCCGTTATTCACGGTTTTGGATCGATATGGCATGTCATAATATGTCACCTTAGTAGTAGGTAATATGTCAAGCTAAAATGACATAACATCCAAAACCGCGGATAAAGGATCAGGATCGTTTTTTTTTACTAATAAGATACCGTTGAGAACTTTTATCGAGCAACTCTAGGCTACGTATCAAAAACAATATTTCGAATGCAGAAAAACAAAATATAAATTCAAAACATAAAAAGTATAAAAAGGTCGTAAACGAATTGCGGTGCTGGCCGCCAACAGATACGCATTTGGAAAATCGAGTACAAGCAGGTACTTTTGTCGCTGACTGTACCCGAGCACACAAGCGGCACATCGCGCAATAACCACATTCATCAGCGCTCCGCTAACAACCTAATCTGGCTGCGTGAACTAAAACATTCCACGTGCTGGAATTACATTCATTTGAATAAACAAATGCGATCACAATACGCCCACTGGAACGGTACATAAGCTCGGTAAATCTAGAATGAGTAACGCGAACGCGCACGCGTAGAACTACCGCGGGCGCGTTTGACGAGCGATGTGGCGCGATAGGCGATCAAAGCCCGAAATTAATAATCGATCCAAAACCACGGATAACGGACCAGGATCGATTATTAATTTCGGGCGTATATAAGTAAACAGGCAAGATAGGCCTGGCAGGTAATTTTTTGGGTGCGAAAGCATTTACAAATTTATTCTTATTACTAAAGCTGAATGAATTGGAGCAAGTTATATTAAATTATGTTATATCTGTTGTCTGTGAAGCAGGTATTGATTTGAAAACGTAAACCAGTCATCTAAGAGAGCGTACCATATAAAGGAACAGTAACCTATCCCACTGCTTTCCGTGCTAAATTGCGCGTCAAAACTCAAATTTGATTTCCATTACAATTTATAACAAGGCCAAACGTACTGTTTGCAGGAAGTTAAGCTTCTGGCATAAAGTTTATACTGTTGTGTAATTTACAGTACGCAACCTCTAGACATTGTTAAATAATTAAATATAATGAAGTATTCGCCGCTGTAACGAGAGAAGTGATGAGTGGTAACTTTTTAATAGAGTTGATGAGTATAACTAACTTTGTTTGTAAACTTGTTTCTACAAAACAAAATTTACGAGTATGTTTTCTTTTTTTAACCTGCTCTTTAATATAGCTGATGAGTTAGCTAACTTTGATAAAATTAACTTGTCTATATAAAAAATAAAAACTCATTTTTAACCTGCTTTTTTTTTGCTCTTCCGTCCCATTGCTGGGTCTCCTCCGAAAATAATAAAACCAATTTATTGCCACAAAAAGTAAAGGATTTCACATTTCTTTAGAAACTATTCTGCTTTAACTTTAACGTTAATTACAGTTGCTTTAGCAAATACTTAAATTTGAGACCAAAGTACATACTTAATTAAAATCTGTCCATAAACATGTCATAAAGAATAAAATTAAGGTAAAAAGCGGAATTTTATATTACTTAAAAATGGCTACAGCCTCAAATTAAAATCTGGCATCCCCAGATTTTAATTTGATTATGAAAATCTATAAGTGTTAGAATAGTAAAAGAATTCTAAAGAAATCTTTAAATTTTTGTAAGCCTGAAAATGAAGGTAATTACTACGCTAAAAGGTTATTTAAAACAAGTTAGAAACATATTTTAGCATTTTTTATCAATTTGATTGAATATAAAATCTACGTTATTTTGTGTAGTTAAGGTTTGTTTTTATTTGCTCCTTATTTCTATAAAACGATGAAAGCGTGATGAATCAAATAAATTTTAATTGGACTTGTGAAGTAGGTATCCGTTAATAGTAAAAAACACACCTACATGGCATCGTTTTGGAACCAGCACCTAATCCAGGTCTAGCGTGGCGACTAAATCATCACTTAGCATCAGATGACGCTTCCACATAAAAAAATACCTATACATTGAAATCCAATCGTTCACAATATAAACAGAAAAGTCACTTGAAAAATATAACAAGAACCTCTAAGTACATGTGACAAGTACACTCGCGCACACAATCAGCTCGCGCATTTTTAGGTGTCGTCGCGACAGTACCAGATTTTCTTTGACGGAATTTACATATATTCCCCCTTTTCATTTCCTATACCTACACGTTTGCGTGCGGTCTCAGCTTTGATCTCCGAATGCCGAAGCGTTGCAAACAAAATATTAATACGATTTTTGTTATTATACCGAAGTACGGCTGGGTGCTTCTGCGTATTGTGTTTCGTTTCACATGGAGGCTTTTGTCACAGAGATCGTATCGTTTTTGATTATAGTGTAAATAAATATGTGTGTGCACAAAAGAAGCTACTCTTCCGGCCTGGAAATTCAAAGTTTGTACTCCCGCTATGTTGATTTTGTCTGTATCTCTTAGATCCTGTATCTTAGAGGCGAGCATCACCACCGTCAACCTCGCCTTGACTTACAGGTCAAGGCGAGGTTGAGACTGTGGCTAAATGCCTTTTACAATCATTAAAATCCCCTGTTTTGTTGGTAGTATGGACACACTGATGATACTCTTGAAAAAACACACAATCTGTTTAGTGATTTATTATTTAGGTCACATAAGAATCTTAAGATTAGCACGCAAGCACTGCGTCAAGATGTCATCGTTCATTATTACATATTTTTTAGTTTGTGTACCTACTACCTATACTAAAATAATTACAAATAAGTTTATAGAGGCAGTGCCCCCAGTGTTGGTCTGCAGTCTGCTTGTTTGCGCACTCTATCACATTCAAAATCCAAAACTGTTTTTAGAAGTTATGAAACCACTTCAAATAAGTTTCAACCGAGAGTCACTTTGTTATGTTTCCAGATAAGTACGTAATTTTAATTAAAGCATACCTATATACATTTCACGTCACATGACTCTTCAACTATTCGCCCTTTGGTGAAAGAGTTAGAATACAATACAACGTAAGGATAGGGTTGACATGCTATTTTAATTTATTAAAACATTGTTTTTGATTGGTGGTGGCCGATCGGAAACACGTGGCCTTACAAGGTGTCGATCATCATCAGCCGGAAGAAGTCCACAGCTGAACATAGGCCTCGCCCCTTGAACGCCACCACGAACGGCAATTAGCCATTTGCGGCTCGGCTCCCTGCGACTCTTACAATGTCGTCGGTCCACCTAGTGGGGGGTCTACCAACAGAATGTCTCCCGGCTCGTGGTCGCCACTTGAGAACTTTTCTTCCCTACGGCGATACTGAGTTGGAATTCCCACGTGAACAGGTGCTGCTTGTGGGGTCTGGTCTGCTTTGGTTGTGATCCCGCAACTCATTAATATTCATGTTCCCATATCCCAATGTGTACAAGCAAACAAGAGAAATCTTATTAGTAAAGCGAATTAAAAAATATCGGACTATTAGATGACAAAAAGAGCTTGGGATTTTAGTGAACTTGCTCCAATTCAATCAATTAGTAACAAGAATGTATTAGGCTCAGTAAATAAAACGATAGTAGTTTTATCTTGTACACTTTTACACTTTATATTTCGCCAAACATCAGTACGAAGACTCCACTATAATTATTTTACACTGGCTTATATAGGATTGTCGACGCCTCCCACCCCACCATCTTTACCACGTCATCGGAGTGAAGTTAGCCTTTTGCCAAGATGGCGACATTTCCGTTTTTAAGTCACCATGGAAATGTCAAGTTTGACGTTGACACTTCCATAGATTCCCAAACTCGGTACTGTCAGTGAATCTACTTGTCATTTGTAAAGGTAAACACTAGTTGACGGTTACAGCTCGGCCATCCTATCTACGACGAGTCCTCTCGTTGGGCGTATTTATTATTTACAATATTTTCGCACTTAGCAATTAATTTTATTTAAATGCGTTGATGATTATTTTATACATTATCATTTTACCAATTTACAATTTTATTGTTAATATAATATTCTAGTCATATATCAACACATCATAATCTTAAATTTAATAGTATTTAAGTCCATTCTTACTTTATAAATCTAGACATTTACAATTAGTTACACATCCTGAATATCATGTATATAAGACATCTGACGACAACCAAGTACACCCTGAATTTTATGTACAAGGTCAAATGCAATGACGCGTGGGATTTTAAGTGTAAGTACCCCCTGAATATTATGTACATACACATAAAAACATTATGCAATACGTGGGATCATTATGTAAGTACACCCTGAATATTATGTACATACACATACAAACATTATGCAATACGTGGGATCATTATGTAAGTACACCCTGAATATTATGTACATACACATACAAACATTATGCAATACGTGGGATCATTATGTAAGTACACCCTGAATATTATGTACATACACATACAAACATTATGCAATACGTGGGATCAATATGTAAGTACACCCTGAATATTATGTACATACACATACAAACATTATGCAATACGTGGGATCAATATGTAAGTACACCCTGAATATGATGTACATACACATACAAACATTATGCAATACGTGGGATCAATATGTAAGTACACCCTGAATATTATGTACATACACATACAAACATTATGCAATACGTGGGATCATTATGTAAGTACACCCTGAATATTATGTACATACACATACAAACATTATGCAATACGTGGGATCAATATGTAAGTACACCCTGAATATTATGTACATACACATACAAACATTATGCAATACGTGGGATCAATATGTAAGTACACCCTGAATATTATGTACATACACATACAAACATTACGCAATACGTGGGATCAATATGTAAGTACACCCTGAATATTATGTACATACACATACAAACATTATGCAATACGTGGGATCAATATGTAAGTACACCCTGAATATTATGTACATACTGGTGTTCGTCTGCTGAGGATATATGGGTTACCATCACTCTTAAAAGTAAAAACAGTTGTTCTCAAAATATACACTTTTGCACTATTTATCTGTGTAGTGAAAAACTAGGTAACTCATTTAATTTACAGCTTAGTAATTTTCTAGAAATAATGTCAATCATAGTTAACTCATGTCCGAATGATTCATTTATTATTATGGGCGATTTTAACTTAAGTAACATTCATTGGACGCTTGACTGTAATGACGCTTGACGCAGTACACGGGTATTTCAGGTGAAACGCAGGTATGTTTTTTGATACATTATCAGAATGTAACTTAACACAGTATAACTTTTGTCGAAACATTAATAATAGAATTTTGGACCTAGTGTTGAGTAATTTTATTGACATAAAGGTATCTGCCTGTGATGACCCCTTAGTAGGTGAAGATGTTCATCATAAATCTTTGCTGATTACTTTAACCTTTACCAATTCCGACCTGTTAAGAGTAAATCCTAGAGAAAAATATTTTTATGAATCAGGTGATTATGAAAACATCAAATTATCATTGGATGAGATAAGCTGGGATGACTGTTTACGTGAGACTCCATTAGATGAAGCTATCAACTATTTTTATAAAATCTTGCGTGACGTAATAGAAAAATATATACCCCACAAATTGATTACTCGTAAATCCTTTCCACCATGGTATAACTCCTCTTTAAAGAAGGTTTTAAAAGAAAAGTTTAAGTTCTTTCAGAAATATAGTAAGTATGGGAATAAAGCTGATTACGATACCTTTTCTTTATTACGTAAAAGAGCCAAGCTTTTGGAAGCTGATTGCTATAGGTTGTACTTATTAAAGTGTGAAGAGGCTATAGTGAAGAACCCAAAACTGTTTTGGTCATTTATTAAGTCCAATAAAAATAGCTCTAACGCTATTCCCTCCTCTCTCATACATGGAAGGCAGTCAGCAGATTCAGGAGAAGATATTTGTCACCTTTTTGCAACCTATTTTCAGTCAACTTTTCTTTCTCCCTCTACTAGCCGCGGTCCTGAATTTGAAATACCTCCTTCACGGTTTAACGACGGTGTCGTCGTAGGTGATGTTGAAGTTGTCCCCAAAACGGTGAATAGATTGCTAAAAACACTTGATCTGACCAAAGGGGCTGGACCTGATCACATCACGGCTTTATTTATTACGAAATGTGCTGATAGCTTGACGATTCCATTAACAATATTGTTCAAACGTTCTTTACGCGAAGGTGTTGTACCCAAAATTTGGAAGTCTGCTTTTATAACTCCAATCCACAAAAGTGGTGCTAGAAATGATATTAAAAATTATAGACCCATTTCAAAATTATGTATTTTCGCTAAAATATTTGAACGTGTATAATCAAGTCTACAACAGTTTATCGGCTACCTTTATCCCCGAGCAACATGGCTTTCTCAAAAATCGTTCGACAACTTCTAATTTGCTATTATTTACCGACTTCACAACTTACAACATGGATGCTGGTGGACAGGTGGACGCCATCTTTACTGATTACAGTAAAGCATTTGATCGTATTGACCACGTTATACTTTTAAAAAAAAGCTTCTCTATGCCGGCATTCATGGCAATCTGTACAGATGGTTTACATCGTACATTAAAAACAGATCCCAAGCTGTTGTGCTCAATGGTTATTCTTCTTCATGGAATCATGTACCCTCTGGGGTATCTCAAGGTTCTTTATTAGGGCCCCTGCTCTTTAACATTTTTGTTAATGACATAGCGACTTGTTTCAAACACTCTAAATTTCTCCTCTATGCTGATGATATGAAGGTTTTTAAACAAATTATTAGTATTAACGACAGTCAGCTTCTTCAACAAGATCTAACCAGATTTGAAAAATACTGCAGTCTCAATAAACTAGATCTTAATGTTGCTAAATGTCACTCCATAACTTTTACACGTAAATCTAAAACTACGAATTTTATATACACTCTTAAAGGGCAAGAACTGGAAGCCGTAGAAGAAGTAAGGGACTTAGGTATAATTCACGATTCTAAACTAACATATGATAAACATGTTGATTACATTGCCAAAAAAAAACCAACAAGTCCATGGGATTTATAATAAGATCCAGTTCTCAATTTTCCTAGTATTAAAATATTGAAAACCCTCTTCTGTTCATACGTGCGTAGTACCCTCGAGTATTGCTCGCAAATTTGGAACCCTCAATATGATATTTATATTAATAGACTAGAATCTATTCAACGTAGATTTATGATGCACCTGCAATATAGGTGCAATAGATATGACAATGATTACGAATCAAGGTGTAAGAGACAGCATATGCTGCCTCTCTATGAAAGACGCAGATTAGCAGACATTATATTGTTGACTAAAATAGCACAATGTAAAGTGGATTCTCCTCAACTACTTTCTAAAATAGGTCTGAGAGTACCTACAAGGTCTGTTAGACTTCCTATATGTCTACATGCTCCGCATAGCTATACTAATTATAGACAAAACTCTTTTTTCGTCAGATCAGCGAAACAAATAAATGAGTTGAATAACATTCCTGATTTTGACATATTCAATTCATCCCCAAGCGCATTGAAGTACAATCTAGCTAAGAATTGGTTTGGTGTGGGTCCTGGACTGTCTGGATAGGGTTCCACTGAATTTATTATCCAAGTGGCACATTTAATTTAATTTTGTTACAAATAACAATATTTTTTTTCATTCTAAATTGTTTAAGTTTACTATATTTTATATATTTATTTAGGTACATAACATATTTACATTTATTTCTTTAGGCAAACAAGTTTATATAGAATCAATATGCGAAAACGTTTTAAATGGTGTGCATGTTTGTATATATAGTTATTTAATTAGTCATAACACTATGTTTTCAATAAAAATAAAATAAAATACACATATAAACATTATGTAATACGCGAGATCAATGTGTAAGTACACCCTGAATATCATGTACATACACATACAAACATTATGTAATACGCGAGATCAATGTGTAAGTACACCCTGAATATTATGTACATACACATACAATTTTTTTTCTTTTAGCTTTTAAATAATCGAAGGTCTTTAACCTTTAATATTAACTCGTATAAACCTTTTCATCATTTACAATTTTATATTTTAAATTTTACATCTATTCATTTTATATAAACGGAATGATATTAGAATAATCACTACTTATTATAAAGCAAAGTTCACGCGCCGCGTCTGTCTGTCTGTCTGTCTATTATAGTTATGCCACAATAAGTGATATTTTATTTTAAGAACTAATTTTTTAATGCCGCCTCTAGAAAAGGCTCTTTATTTGTATCTTGGCATTAATCCTTATCAAAATGAATTACTTCTTATTGAAAACTGCTTCAATACCTTTATAAAACTTTTTGAATCATTCAATTCGGACATTCCATTCGAAAGATATCACGAGTTTAAAAATGTAAGTAGTAGTAGAAAGAAAAATAAACCTGCCGCATCACAGCGCAGCGGGAAACGCGGCGAGGTGAGGGAGAATCTCATTCTAGATGAACCGCCTCGCTTCTGAAGCAGCCCTTTGAGATCGATGCGGTGAATCTGCTGGAGTTCTCACCGAAGAGCTTCTCAAGCACCGCTTGCCGCTCACGGGGCTCTCTCTGCTACGACTTTGTCTTGAAACTTCTCTCATTTTAGGCATTCTGGAACTTGTAAACATAATATGTCTTACTACCTCGAAATAAGAATTCAACATGAGGAGTTTTAGAATCTCCAGAGGGTAGCCCTAACAAGGCTTAGTAGAGTTAAGAGATCTACAGGTACTAAACCTAGCATAGCTTAGTTGATTCAAAGAACCTCCAGGGAGTAGCCCTGGCAAGGCTCAGTCAAGTCGAAGAGCCTCCAGGGAGTAGTCCTGGCGAAAGCTCAATCATGTCTAAGAACCTCCAGGGAGTAGCCCTGGCAAGGCCCAGTCAAGTCTAAGAACCTCCAGGGAGTAGCCCTGGCAAGGCTCAGTCAAGTCTAAGAGCCTCCAGGGAGTTGCCCTGGCAAGGCTCAGTCAAGTCAGCTTCGTAACGGTCAGGTCAACACAGTTTAAAACAAGTAAAAGCTCAAAAAAAGAGAAAAATTAAACAAACAACGTAATATGGCGGTTAGTACCCTCAACAAAATTTCAATTGCAAAGGAAAAATACAAAAAGAAAATAATTCAGGAATTTTTAATAAATAATTGTTTGCGTTACTTACGTTTTTATTTATCCTCTTTTCCTTGTTAATTTCCACTTGTGGACGTGCGGTGCGAAACTAGTTTGTTTCGTTCTCAATATCCCTCTTCTGAGTTATTAGGCTCAGTAAATAAAACGATAGTAGTTTTATCTTGTACACTTTTACACTTTATATTTCGCCAAACATCAGTACGAAGACTCCACTATAATTATTTTACACTGGCTTATATAGGATTGTCGACGCCTCCCACCCCACCATCTTTACCACGTCATCGGAGTGAAGTTAGCCTTTTGCCAAGATGGCGACATTTCCGTTTTTAAGTCACCATGGAAATGTCAAGTTTGACGTTGACACTTCCATAGATTCCCAAACTCGGTACTGTCAGTGAATCTACTTGTCATTTGTAAAGGTAAACACTAGTTGACGGTTACAAATGAAATTGTCAATGTGATCGCGCCAAAAAAATTACCTGCCGGGCGTTTCTCGCCTGTTCTTTTGCCGGCGTAAGGAGGTTGGAACAGGCGTAGCTAGTTTTAAGTTTGACGTTTTAAAGTGATCACAATGTATCCTATTGAATAAATAAAAATTGACTTTTGACTTTTTTACGATACTTTTGTACGATATGCCAGTGTGGGTTGGTAGATATTGCATGCTCTTAATTGTTGTGGTTCTTTGACATAGCAGTTTCCTCACGATGTTTCTTTCACCGTTTGGAGCGCGAACCGAGATGGGATTGAAACTCGGTATCGGCGTCTTGCACCAACACCAAGACTCCCAAGTTATGTGTATAGGAATAACGATTACTTATCATACTTTTAATATTTTAAATGCGAAGTTGTGAGTATAGTGTATGTTTGCTATTTCTTCACGGTCTGCAACGACTCAACGGATTTCAGTGAAATTTGGAATGAAGATGCTTTATATCCAGTTTTAACACATGGGTTACTTTTTATTCAAGAAAACGGGAAAACTGCGGACGTAACTGCATCACCCGCGTCTTCCCGTTATCCCGCGGGAACCTTTTTCCATGTTAATCCAGGGTATAAGCTATTTCCATTCCAAATTTCATCAAAATTGGTTCACACACACAAACTTTTGCTTTTATAATATGAGTATGTTATTAAGATATTATTGTTGAAGCAGATTATTATCAGCCCTAGTGCACAATCTGTCACATTGCAAGAGTTCGGTTTCAAAGGTTGTAGCGGTGACGCTGCGGCATCTTTTGTCAAAGTTGGAGTCACTCCATTTCGGCTACTTCTGTGAAGGGCGCGAAACTGTTAATGCAAATAAGATACTTTGTGAGAGCCGTTGAGACTTCAAACAAAACGAATATGATGAGATTCTTCAGTTAAACGCCCTCGAGGCAAGTTTCAAGACGATCTTTTTAGCAAGTATGTTGGTTTTCTGCCTTGCGAATTGAGAGCTCGTGATTTTATATAGGTACTCAGTATTTTGAAAAATGTGCTGAAGAATTCCTGTAATTTTTTTCTTATTGTCACTGAAACTTATTTTTATCAATTTAATTAATAATATAATTTAGAAATGTCTTGCACTTTGCATCGAGGGAATTGAGATGTCTCTGATGACCAAAACAGGAGGATTCTAAATACTGACTGCACGAGCGTAGCCACGGAAAAAAGCTAGTCGCCAAACAAATAAGAAACAAATAGAGTCGTTCTCTTAGCCGTTTCAAAAAACAATTTTCCAGAGCACGTGCGTAGTATCACGAATGCTTCTTTAACCTTAAACTCCAGACAGAAACTAAAAAGCTACCATCCAGCCCCCTTACATTTTGCAATAAAGTACTCTAGTAAGTGCGTGCGAGCGTTAACCGAGCGGCTATAACGTGTCGGCCGGAGTTGTGTGCGGCTCTCCGGGGACGCATACACTGAGGAGACACACTTATCCCGACATTCCCGACACTTTTGTAGCTGTGATTCACATGGCGACTGACACGCTGCGTTTGGTGAGCGGGCGATGCGCCCAGGAAGATGCGTGTGACTTACGCCTGCACTACATAACGACAGAAACATCTGCCGACGTGAAGACAGGGGCTACATTTGGTCATTTGTGATAGGTTGCTGAATAAATAATAGTGGCTGCTACTATTCCCACATCCATTTTTGCAGCATGACTTTCGTCTTCCAAGGTTGAACACAGACTGAAAGACTCACTCACGGATGTGTGGATGGATCGTTTTATCTGCGGAGACGTTTGCTGATCCAACTGCTGATGCTGTCGATATGTAGTGCAGGCATGTAATGGAATGCATATACTGAAGAGATACACTTGCCCCGACATTCCCGACACTTTTGTCACTGCGATTCACAAGACGACTGACACGCTGCATTTGGTGAGCGTGCGATGATCGGTGTCCTAAGAAGATGTGTGTGGCTTACATGGGATGCATACACTGAAGAGACACACTTGTCTGGACATTGCCGACACTTTTGTTGCCACGCGACTGAATCGCGCGTTTGGTGAGCTACCATGAGAAACGGTGAAAAAATTAGCAATGTATCACCACAGTTTTATACGTGAAACGCTGCGTCTCGTCACCTAGTGCGCAACACATATAAGTAGTGAGTACCGCTAACTTTTGCCGCCGAAGCGATTTACGGTAATAGAAATTTGAGTTATTAACTTTGTGCCGGCGGCGTCGGCGTCGCCTTATCTTTACGATTGTACTCGCAATGATCTCGCAGAGATATCTCGATAAAGATTTTACTGCCAGCCTCGAGCGGGAACAAACGGTTCTTTGGCAATAATAACTTTGAGGGGGAAGGGGGGTAACTAGAGTCTGCCTAATGGTGTTCCGATTATGATGTTTATCGATCTAGGAAACCATGTTAGGAAGCTGTAGTGAAGAAATGATTGGTGATCTTCAAGCATGCATATTACGTTTCAAAGGAAGCACGTTTGAACTGAAAGTTTACAAGATGGAACGCTTCAGGAAAGCTTTTGTAACAGACAAATATTGTATATTATGTTTTTAGTTTTTACATTTTGTTATTATTTGTTATTCGAGAATTGATTTCATTTTTATGTTTGTATATCTAAACTATGCGCCATAATGCCAGTATCAAGAGATAAAGCATAGTATTTATTTGGTCTATGTTACGTAAAACAATATTTTAGGAAAAAAAAATTCATGAAGAAGTACAGCATAAAGAGCTCCGAACGTTCGTACAGTCCGCTCAAATTAGAAAAAAAAAACTTTCGGTTTCATGGCAGTCACAGCATCGTAATAAACTTTCCTTACATAACTGACTTCCATAGTATATTTGATGTAAAATTTATTTAAAAGGAAAACTGTATCTTCGTTCATTTGTAAATGTGCAATGAAAAAGAGTCCTACCAAAAACGAACTAAAAGAAACTTTTTTAATAACTTACCGTTCTCCAATTCTGTCACATATCACCGAAACATACATACAACATACGCGCCTGTACGTACTCACATACATTCAGCCTCTCCGAAGTTGGAGGCTTGTTGATTAAAATAACATTTTCGTGCGTTCCCGCAATTTTTCTCCTCGAACTTGCCGAAGTTACCCAAACTTTGCAGTCACCCGAAAACTGAAAGCGGGTTTTTATAGACGATTACGCGTTTACACAACGCACACTTTGAGTTTGGCAACATTGCCCTTTAAGGAATGCAGGGATCAGAGTTTTATTCAAGAATTCAATTACACAAGTCGTTGTGGCTTTTGATGTGGCGATAAATGGTTTTTGTGTGGATTTTTTGGTTCTATTTATTTCGTTTTATTCTTCTTTATTTTTTGTACTGAGCACAGCTGGTGGGTTAGAATGGATATTGGAATATTTGAAACCAGCCACTGTTGACACAACCAATGAATACATTGTTAACTATACTAATCTATGTTGTTGGAGCCGGCGTCATCATCCTACTAACATTAGAAACGTGAAAGTTTGTGAGTATGGATGTTTGTTACTCTTTCAACGCAAAAACTACTGAACGGATTTGAGTGAAATTTGAAATAGAGATAGCTTATACTTTGAATTAACACATAGATTTTTTCATCCCGAAAAAGCGGGATAACGAAAAGATGCGGGTGAAACCGCGGGGCGCAGCTAGTGTGATGTAAAGGTAAATTAGAGCGCTTAACTACTCAGGTACACAGTTGCTAACCCTTTACTAGGATTCCTTGTATGTAGGGTTATCAAAAACGCAAATCCACAACACCCAGACACAGAACAAATACTTGCGCTTTTCCTTAGATATACTCGTAGGAGATATATTTTAACCCTTTTTCTGCGACTTCATCCCTTTCTACTTTTATCTCGTCTCAAAAACTCAGCTCACATATCCAAACAACCACTTTGATTCACTATTCCCTCCCCGAAGAAACGATAGCAGCTAAAACTGCATTTTCCTAACAAAATTGAAAGGCCGCGCTGTATACTTTTCTATTTATTTGTGGGTTTCTTGGAATGAGTCCAAGTTCACGTTTCCATTCCTGCAGCAAGGAAGCATTAATTCAGGAAAGCCACAAGATTGATTGGCACTGGTTTCTGCCTGTCTTGAATAAAAAACGGAGTAGTTTTTTAGAAACCTCGCTCATTGACTTTCTGCGAGCAAGATGGATAGTTGCGAAGATCAAGTTTTACTCGTAGTTTGTGTAGCGGCTAGGAGCCACTAGTGTTGTGGACTCAAATTGAAAGAGTTACTTGGGATGAAATTACATAGCAATAGTTCGGGTTCTGACGTGAAAAGAAATGTTTAATCAGGTGAATAAATATTCATTTTCTTTCTGGTTTCTTTTTAGGTTTTGCTCCAATTCAATCACTTAGCAATAAGAATAAAATTGTCAATGTGATCGCGCCAAAAAATTACCTGCCAGGCGTTTCTTGCCTGTTCTTTTGCCGGCGTAAGGAGGTTGGAACAGGCGTAACTAGATTTAAGTTTGACGTTTTAAAGTGATCACAATTATTATTAGGTATAGGTTAGCATTGGGCCACAAGTCACCAGATGTTAAGTGACGATGTGGTCGAGGTAGTGCCCATGCTAAACTTGGATCGATGAAAACAGCATTGATACTATCGAGTATCGATAGCTTGACACGCGACAGTGACGGAGTGCAGATTGATAGTGTTGCTGATCTTCAATTTTCAATAAACCATGTTTGGGCGATCATAGATTAGGGAGGGGTCGATGATAACTCCCATAAGTGTATATGTAATAACACTTATAACAGTTCATCATCATCAGCCGGAGGATGTCCACTGCTGAACATAGACCTCCTCTTTAGAACGGCACCATGAACGGCTACTAGCCATTTGTATCCTCTGGCTCCCTGCGACGATTACAATGTCGTCGGTCCACCTTAGTGGGGGCCTACCCACAGAACGTCTTCCGGTTCGTGGTCGCCACTCGAGAACCTTTCTTCCCCATCGGTTATCGGTTCGTCGAGTGATGTGGCCTGCCCATTGCCATTTCAACTTGGACATTCCTAGTCATGTTGGTGATTTTGGCTTATAGGGATTTCATTACGCAAAGAAACTCCAAGCATGCCTGATAACAGTTACAAAATCTAAAAAAATCATGAAAGAATAGCTCTAGCTTCTACTTTGCTCGTTGAAAAAACAATATTACTAAAGAATTTTTCGTCATCAACTTCTACAATTTGCTAAGTACAATAATAAATTATTATTGAGACAAAAGCGGATAAAACAATGTTATTACTGTATCAATTTTCATTTGTATTTTCAAAGAAAGCAATTTAGATATTTCGGATAGCTTCGGGAAATAGACTACCTAAATACCTACTGCGTATGTTCACGAATATTAGGCACTAGAATAATAATGAAGGTTTTATTGCTTCACTGGAATTATATGAACGGTATGTTTCACTAAAGTTTGATAATAGCTATTATAAATTCCATTTATATGTAAACGAACGGTAAAACCGTTTTGTTCGAATTTGATAGTTGACATTTTTCTGTGCTTATAAACTCTAACACACTACAATTTGCAACTGTCTTTCTTGTTACTTTCGTCTGATAAAGATTTAACATTTATCGTAATTATATCAGAGTGACAAGTGCAGGCCACCTCTGCGCAGGGTTTTAATCTGATATAGTTCAAAATTCCGTGCGACACTATACTGTAATGGGCAATTAGTGTTCGCTTACCATCAAGCTAGTGACCTTCTCGTCTCGTCCAAAGTAGTACGAGTATAAACATTTTTTTTTTACATTTTCACACCCGGAAACACACACCACCACAAAAGTACTTCCCAAACTTACAACTTATGTATTTATTACCTATTTACTTTTGTAACGGTCGCTTCCCGCCGTCAACGTTTCCCGCCATTTGTGGCGGCGCGGCGCTCACGCGCCCGGCGGAAAACCGAGGCCAATCAGTGGTCTAAGCGTCGCCTCGCGAACCGCACGAAAAACGAGCGCGTCTCAAATATCTCTTATAGTTTCTTATAACTCTCGGTTTCTCCTCCCGACTCTATGTGATTTATGTTTTATATGTTTTTGTCTATAATAAACGTGTTACAACCATATTTTTTCTGTGCCGTTTCACTTTGTATACATTTCATAAGAAATTCTTTTGTAACGCTGATCGAATTTCTAATAAAATAAATATCACATTATTATCATAATAATTTTAAATTCCATAGTTTTGAAGCATTTCCTTGCATATCATGGAATTCCATATCTCCGCTTATATGCCAAATATCCGTTTGAGCGGAGTAACGTGACATGACAGCGCTCCGGGCTCATTTCCTCCCCATGATAAATGGTGGTGACGACATCCCCCTGTCGGCGAATGACTGCACTATTTTTTACTACATTCTGTTGGTATTACGACATAGCTACGGAGCGATGGTGGCCGAACGGTAACGTGTGCGCCTTACAAAACGCCTATACCGATTTCGAATCCTCTCGGCCTGCACCTATGACTTAATATAATAAGTTAAGTTTGGATTTGCCATCGCTCAAAACGGCGAAAGAAAACATCGCGAGGAAACCGGAATTTCCAAAAACCACAACATTCAAGGGCATGCGACATCTACCAACCCGCACTGACTGGGCCAGCGTGGTAGATTACAGCCTATAGTCTCTCTCTCTCTGAGATAACTCCAGTGTCCCAGCAGTGGGAAAGTAATAGGCTGATGATGATGATTATTGGTAGAAGCATTGCCCAGCTTACATGAATTATGTTTTCAATATAGTCACCATTTTTTTTCGCCAAACACCTATCTGTGTGTTTCGTCAGCCTCACTTGACACTCGGTTCCCAGTCCAAGTGAAGTGTGATACCACCTTCGTCAATTAACACCAGGTGACTTGTGGTCAAACGCTACCCTTTAAGAATTGTCATTATTGCCTCAAAAAATCTTGAAGGGGTGAAATAGGGGTTGAAAATTTGTATAGGCAATCCATAATGGTAAGAAATACATATATAATTATGTGTTTCAACGGTTTTGCAAAATCATACAAAGGAGGAAAGTGGTTACAATTAAGAAGTACTACATATTTAGATGCATATATTACTGCTAAAATGTCATATTATGACATGACATATCGATCCAAAACCGCAGATAACGGATCAGGATCGATTATTATTAATTTCGGGCGTTAGACATTCACGCAAAAACTACTGAACGGACTCGTAGGAATAGACCCTACCAAAAACAAATTATTCTATCATTTCATTGCGATGAAATGTAGTCAATGCGGGTGTAATCGCGGGTAACAGTTAGTTTGCTATAAAAGAAACCAATAAAGAAGTAGGTACTAAGACAAATTGGCCTAATTTTAGCCAGTTATTGGGCAACAACCCGAGCGTGCCTACTAACAAGTTAGAAGGTAATATTCGCAATATCCAGTTCAATAAGCTGAGGAACAAGGCGATCCGTAATTAGGTCGAAGCCCAAGTATTAATATTCAACGCGAGGAACTATTGAAGTGCATTACTAATAGTATTATTTTCCAGGAAAAGTTATTTCGTTTGAGCCAGAAATAGGGCGGCCAATATAACGGACGGGAGACACGGCGGTGTTAGAATTAATAAACGGTATTCTTTATCTTGGATGCAAATGGCTAATAGCCGTTCCTGGTGGCGTTCAAGGGGGGAGGCCTATGTCCAGCAGTGGACTTCTTCCGGCTGATGATGATGATGATGATTCTTTATCTTTATTTTTTATTCGTTACTCTTATCCATATTTATATTATAAATGCGAAAGTAACTTTGTTAACTTTTCACACCTAAACCGCTAAACCGTTCTTGATGAATTATTATTATTATTATTATTTATTTATTTATTTATTTATTTATTTATTAGCTCACCAACACAGTGTACACTCATACATTCGCAGATTTATAACAATTCATATAAGCTTAAAACCAAATGTCACAGCATTGACAGGTGAGGACAGCATGCATTAAAATAATAATTAAAATTAATTTTTCATTTGAGCGAGTAACAAAGAATGTGGGTTGTTAAAATAGTTAATACAGCGGATATAAAAATTACAACAAAAAAAAAAAATATAATTATTTTAAAGCTGACTTAGTAGAAATTAGATTGAATTTAGATTATGAATATATTATACATACTATGAATTACAAAAAAAAAAGTTATATAAAATGTTATTTTAAAACAAAACATTTCTCTCTTAAAACGATGAATTTTGTCGACAAAAATGTCGACTTCTTTAGTTTTAGAGATGGCGTTGTATTGTCGTACCAACCTAGTCAAAGGAGCGTTATGGCCAAGATTAGAGCGAGAACCCGTAACAAAAAATACATTGAATCGTGAGGCTCTAGGTAATTTGTTAGGCGCGGAGATGAACAATTCTGAAAGCAATTTTGGAGTGTCCAATATTCCATGTAAGATTTTAAAGAGAAATATACTATCTAAAGTTTGTCTGCGGTGTTCAAGCGATACCATTTTGAAAAAGAATAATCTATCCTCATAATTCTCTAGTCTTTTTCCAAGATAACAAGAGTAGGTCAAATGCCATAGAAACCGCTTTTGTATACTTTCTAGTCTCTTGCTATGTACCTCATAGAAAGGGTTCCATGCGACGCTGCAATACTCCAGTCCACTTCGAACCAGTGAGTTATAAAGCATTATCTTAGTACTGGCAGACTTAAAATCCTTGCAATTACGCAGAACAAAACCAAGACATTTAAACCCTTTTGCAGCGATATTGTCAACATGAATGTTAAAACGCAGTTTGCTGTCTAACGTAACACCTAGGTCACGTATTTGCTCGACATTTACCAGAGGGGATGCATTTCAAAAAATCCTTTCTTAGTACATCCCCATGCATCAAGACAAACATACCTCCAAATTTCAAGTTTCTACGACCACAGCGGTTTAGGCTGTACGTTGATATCAGTTCGTCACGACTTTGATTCCTATATATATAGAAGACTAGCTGTTCCCCGCGGTTTCACCCGCGTGGGCTACAGCTTTATGCATGCAAAGTCCCAGCCCGATCGGTTTCAAATTGACAAAGTTTCATACAAACTTTCATCCCCTATTTTATCCCTTTGGGGGTAGAATTAATCAAAATCCTTTCTTAGCGGATGCCTACGTCATAACATCTACCTGCATGCCAAATTTCAGCCCGATCCGTCCAGTGGTTTGGGCTGTGCGTTGATAGATCACTATGTCAGTCAGTCACCTTTGAGTTATATTTATTTAGAAGATAGATAACTTGTGGTCCAACACTACCCCTTTATAAGCATGTGTGTGTCATGTTGATGAAATACAGGATGTGATGTACAATACAAACACACTAATATGCCTCCTGGAAAAATCACATGAAACACTTAACCTCTCTCTACATTCGTGGGTTGATTATATGTTATTGAGAGCTACACACTAAATTAATTAACGAACTTAGGGAAATTTCAACATCATATTTTATAGAGATAATTATATTTCTGAGAGTATTCATTACTATCTGGGAAATGTTAAGAGAATACTAAAACTTCCTAGAAGTTTTCTGTTAAATTCGGTGGTGCAGAGACTTGAGAGCTGGTTTAGATCAAACGGCTTGGCGCTGAATAGGGAGAAAACCTGCTATATGACCATCAATCTTAATGGTAAAACAGGACAACCTTATAAGGTGACCATAGGCGATACAGTACTTAGCCAGGTCCACAGTACGAGGTTGCTCGGCTTCCACATTGATAGCGCCCTTAAGTGGGATACTCATATAGACGAGCTGTGCGGGAAGCTGGGCCGCTCATGCTTCGCTTTGCGCCGGCTCTCGAACACCGCATCCCGCGGCGTGGTGAGGTCGTGCTACTTCGCGACCGTTCACAGCGCCCTCACCTACGGCGTGGAGCTTTGGGGACGCGCCGCGGATACTCACAGAGCGTTCGTGATGCAAAAGCGTGCCATGCGCGCTATAGTTGGGGCCTCGGACGACGTATCCTGCAGAGACCTCTTCAGGGAGCTCGAAGTCCTCACATTGCCTAGCGAACTGATTTACCAGGTAGCCCTTTTCACGCATACGCACCTGCACTTATTTCAGCGTAGGGGCACGAACTCGTCTCGGCCCCTCCGTAGCGATAAATATAAAGATCGCCTAGTGACGCCTTCGCACAGACTCGCAAAAACTAAAAGGTCCGTCTATATAATGGGCCCCGCTGTATATAACAGGCTCCCTGCCATCGTTCGTGGTGCACCCTCCACCGGGGCTTTCAAAACGCGCTTGCGTAAATGGTTAGTGGAAAAAATGTTTTACCATTTGAATGTATTTCTCAATTTACCAGAGGTAGCATAGGTATTATAAATTATGATATCAAATTTATTATTATTGTGAATTGATTTTTAATGTGAAATAATAGTAACTGACTTGTAACAAAGGTGTTATGAATAAATAATTTGTATTTGTATTTGTATTTGTTAGAGTAATTATTACTTCAAGAATACCTAGCGATTTTATTAATAATATCTTTATCGATACTTCTTCATCTACTATCTTTGTATTGGTACTAATATAGACAATAATTTTATTTGTAGCAAAAAACAAGTGAAAAAAACAAATAGTACATAAACTTACACAAACAGAACAGTCATTTAAAATATAAATACACGAACTAATATATACAAATAATAACTGTTTTTTGCCACAAACCAAGGTAAAATTTGTTTTTTTACAAGTTTACTAGCTGACCCGGCGAACTGCGTTCCGCTTACACCATGACAGTTGCGTTTTGTTATACCATTTAAAACAAATGAACGGTTAATTTAAAAAAAAAGAAACAATTTTAATTGCCACTTTAACACAGACATCAAATTGTTTCAGTGTGTTTGTGTGTTTGTTGCGTTGATTTCATTGTTGATGAAAGTCATATTTTAATAGTTATTATCCAATTCGGATGAAGACAAATCCAAAAAGATAAAAGTCATAAAAATCGGTCCAGACGTTCTCGAGTTATGAGTGTTGTAACCAATACGACTTTGTTATATTCGTTCGGAGTAGTAGTGTCCTAAACTACTGTACCGATTCCGAAAATTATTTTACCAGCAGGAACATTATCCCATCAAAGGCTGTGTTGTATTCTGATAAAGTAGAGTTTTCATTTTCCTATCGCTACTCTGTAAAATCTAAAAAAATACCATAAAATTCTTTATCTGTCGCTTTGAAACTTAACCTGGATACTATTTATTACGATCCAAAACCGCGGATAACGGATCAGGATCGATTATTAATTTCAGGCGTAAGATAAAAATACACGGAATTTGTACAGTATGTAGAGGGAGTCAGTATTTCAAAGATCAAACGCAATAAGAAGCTTATCTTTAATTGTTTTTTCGTTTATAAATTAGCCCTTCTGTCGCGTTTGGTTCTGTATCCAAATCGCAATGTATATCTTCTATTTAACATTTATTTTAAGCACAATCCAAAAAGAGTATTTCATAATAAGAACAAGCGTTTTGATGTTTTTTTCTCCGGGATTAACGCCCTAAGCCCGGATATAGGAAATTGGAAAATTGTAAGCACAGAAAATAATACGGCATTACTCCGTTGTACTCAGAGTTTATTACGAGAGCGAAGGGAGGCTTGAATTTGATGAGGCTGTTGAAAAATCAATCAATTTGGGGGTTAAGCGAGGTTACGACTCTGTACTAAATGGGTTACCGCTTCAGAAGTGGGTAAAGTCATTGTGCCGACTTCAAGATTCGTGTTCGTTCACTCATAAATCCTATTTTACATCCTCGCTTGCATATTGATTCGGTTACAGATTTTTCCGATCAACATTGTATAACAAATCATTCTTGGAGCTGATCTTAGTCTTTGTAGTGTCAAGTTATCAGACCGCCCGATGAGCTTCGACATAGCTTAACGACTAATTTTCGTACCTTCCGAAGCACGAGAGCGCTCAATCGAAAATGCCCAAACGGTCACCCATCAAGTGATGGCCGTGCTGTGTGTTGCTTAACTCGGTTGATCTGTTACGACCAACTGGACCAGCTATGCTAACAGATGGAGCAACAAAATCCCAAGTGAAATTCAAGACTTGTCTATAACAAAATTTCAAGTCCGTATAAAGAGAAATCTCATTAGTAAAGCTTATTATAAAATATCGGACTATCTAGATGACAAACAAGCTTGGGATTGTAGTTAATCTATCTATCTTTCTTTCTATCTATCTATTCTCCCTATTTCCCCTATTCTAACCATTTTCGGTAAACAGCCAAAACAGTCATGCTCACGAAAGTGACTTTGCTTGCAGCGGCGTCATGTGTCGGGTCGCCCTCTTCCCTCTCATATGGTCGAGGAGAGCGATGGCTGGCACATGCGTCAACTCGTGAACGGGTGCTGCTTGTGGGGTCTGGTCTGCTTTGGTTGTGATCCCGCAACTCGTTAATATTCATGTTCCCATATCCCAATGTGTACAACCAAACAAGAGAAATCTTCTTATTAGTAAAGCTAAATAAAAAATATCGATTAGATGACAAAAAAAAAAAGCTTGGGATTTTAGTGAACTTGCTCCAATTCAATCAATTAGTAATAAGAATAAAATTGTCAATGTGATCGCGCCAAAAAAATTAGCTGCCGGGCGTTTCTTGCCTGTTCTTTTGCCGGCGTAAGGAGGTTGGAACAGGCGTAGCTAGTTTTAAGTTGACGTTTTAAAGTGATCACAATGTATCCTATTAAATAAAAAAGTTTTTGATTTTGATTTGATTTGATTTGAGCTGATGACCAAATTGTAGGTTTGTGTGCAGTTAGCTAGCATGACAAGCACTAGAAAATGCTCTCTTTTGAAGGCTTACAGTGTAGTGCTTGACCACAAGTCACCAAATGCTAAGTGACAACTGACAATTTGATCGAAGGTGGCACTATGTTGGTCCTGAATTGGGAACTGACTCAGGCAACCGGAATACACCGATAGGTGTTGGGCGACAGATTCTTAACTTAAGCGAGCTCTTGAAAATGCCCTACCACCAAGCTCACGATGTTTTCCTTCAGCAAAAGCTCAAGCTCATTGTAGGATTTGAAACCACGACGTCATTACCATTGATCCATCATCGCTACAAATCGAAAAACCAACACACCAGCAAAGACACTTTTGCATATAAGTATACGGACTGCTTTCTAAAAATAAACAGAATTCCCCGGTATAATTTGTAACTATTTTCAATTACCAACCTTTACAACTCTCGATATTCCCCAACAACGGAGGCTAATGGTAGCTTATGACAGTGACAGTGACAGGTGACCTTATCAACGCGGTTTGACTGGAGCGGCGAGCTGATTAAAACATTTGGACAGCGCGCTGAATGTATTGGAATTGTTGATGTGAAAATCGAATGAATTATTTCTCATTCGTTTATAAACTTTATACTAGTGAAAATTTTACCGGTACAGTCAGCGACAAAAATAGGTGATCATGCACGATTTTCCGAATGTGTTATATATCAGGAATGTTTGGGTTAGCGTTTGAACAGAATGCAACACACTTGACGTTAAAGTGATGATACGGAATCGGAAAATATGTTATTGTGCAGTGACTTTTGTCGTTGAATGTACTGCGTCTTTTGGCTCTTCATAACTAGGTACTTTGTATAACACCGTCCATATAGTTTTGTAATATTTTTCTGCGTTTGGGTTACCTGATAGAGATCGCTTTGAGCGATAAGACCGCTCTTTGTGACCGTACTATTAAGTTTTATTTTTTTGACGCGAAAGTTTGTGATTAAGTGAGTGTATATGTTTGTTACTATAGCACACTGCAACGGCTCAACGGATTTGAGTAAAATTTGGAATAGATATAGCTTTACATTAACACTTATAGAATACTTTTAGCAGGATAGCAGGAGTACCGTGAGCGCAGCTATAACCATTATTAAGACATACATTCTGTAACGTAATACTTGAGGCAAAATCACAACAAGAGAGATCCGTACCAGAGATACTCTTGCAATGCTTTAATAACCCCAAGTTTAAACGCTTCCACAGACAATGTGCCCGAAGTCCTGAGCTGAGCACGGCAAACAGCCTCCTTTCTACGAGAGCACACTAATTTTTCATTCATCGCGACAGGTAGCCTTATCTCTGTTTGCATCCTATTTAAAACTCCCTCGGACAGTTAAAAGGAGTCAAAGAAAAGCCTATCTTTTCCGTTTACACGTTTGCACTGGCGACTTCTCCGGCGACCCGACTGACGCCCAGGCGACTACTGTCCGTGTGTGTGTGCGCGCGGTATTTGCAGCGCTGCATGTACGTGTGTCGCTTTCACCCAGGGATGTCACTGCCCCAGTTTCGAGTTTTTCATAAAGGTTGTTTGTGGAGGCTTTCAGGTGCTAATTAGGCTTGCGATCGATACGACTTTTCTTTATAAAAAAGTTTAACGGCAAAGTTAAATGTGGTTAAGTTTTCGGCAAGCGGTGCAGATTGGTTTTGAGTCATTAATGGAACGGTTTTTGGTATGTCGACGGGAGTAGAAACAAATGCGTAACTGACGTTTCTGTTTTTAAAATGTTTTAGTTTAGCTTGCTTTATTGCCAAGGAATACTAATAAAAATGTATATAATGTACTCGTATATGCAATCATAACATTTAGTTTAGTATATCCACGTAAAGAAAGTCAATATTCTTTGCGGTGCGGACAATTTTGTTTAAATATAGATAATAGTCATGTACGTAACAAGGGTGTGTTTAGTAATTATATGTCTTTTTATAAAAAAAAAACTCACCTATTTTGTAAACAATTTCGAAGAAGGTTGGGGTAAATAGCTATAATTTATAAACAATACCTTGTCTAGTCAACAATATTGTTAAAGTAAAAAGGGTATGTCGCGGCGTTAATAAAATACACAGAGAAACAAACACAAAACCAGCGCCACTTTCCATAGCCTCCCAGTTTTTAAATATTTTGACGTTTCACTCTGATCACCTGATGTGATGATCTTCTGACACCTGATGATCTTCAAGCGTATTCAGGTGTAGCGTGGTGCCATCTTCAACCACATCGTCACTTAACATCAGGTCACTTGTGGTCAAAAGCTACCCTGTAAGAAGTAAAAAAAATAATGAGTGTTAGATAACCCTATAGATCTTAGCAAAAGATACGTCAAAACAAATAGGTGTAGTGCGTTGCATGTGTGCTTGGCGACTAATGTAAGTTGTCGTCGGTACCCGCGAGATGTCAGTGTGCAGGCTGGAGTCATAAAAATTTCATTTGACAATCTGCAAGTACGGTCGGCAACTGCACTTTGTATAGAAACTTTGGTTAAGAGAGACAATGAGAGTGTATCATGTTTATTCTTCACGTCTTACGTACTAAGCGACATCTAGCAACCGGCACCGGGTGCGCGTGGTAGATTACGGCCCATACTCGCTCTCTGAGAAAGGCCAGAGTCCCAGCAGTGGGAATGTAATAGGCTGATGATGACTGAGCCATCAACACTTACGATCCGTAGGTCGTGGACTGGCATAATGAGTTTAAGCTTTCGGTGAAGGAAAACATCGTGATGTAACCGTAGCTTGCTGGTACTCTCAGGTTTTTTTTTAAATTTAAGTCATGCTGTTTGTCCTCAGACAACAATGTCCAAAGTCTTTCGTCAGCTGATGACACACCTTGGTATTACCAATTTAATCTATTTAATACTGCTCCAAATTTAGAAAAATTTGGAGGTGGAGAGAGGGGAGCAGTGGGAAGACGGGGAATGGGAGGGAAAAGGCATCCTCAGGTTACGAATCTGTCGCCAAGCACCTGTCGGTGTGTTCCGGCAGTCTCACTTGAGCCCATTCCCAGTCCAAGTGTAGCGTGGCGCCACCTACGACCACTTTGACTTGTGGCAAAACGCTACGCTGTAAGTAGTAAAAATAATAATAACGTTTTGCTAGACCCAGATTGCCGCTTTTGTAACTCATTTTCTCGGCGATAATTGGTCCGAGCACAGAGGTAGTTTGACAACAGCGCTGCACTCATATAATTATTACGTGAATGTGCCATAATTACGCTGAATTTACCCCTACTGCCCTATTGTTAAATATAATAGGTAACTACCTACCTTCTATATTAGGATTATTTATAGTGACAGTAAATTGTTTTCGTATTTTCTATTTAATTCTGTTTACATTGAAAATTTTATCGATGCCTGGATTGGAAACTGGCTCTCAAATGAGACAAACAATTCCTAATTTGAAGTTAGTTGCTAGTCAGACCAGCTCTAGGAAATGCCCTACCACCAAGTTTCATCACGATGTTATACTTTCGGACTTTTTGCTTCGTCGGTAGCTCGAGCTTATTGCAGGATTTGAACCCACGAACGCAAGGAACGTCACTGCCACTGAGATATAATAGCTATAAAAACTCATTATTTCTAAAGAGGAAGTGATGATATAATGCTTCATCATCATCTTATCATACTTTCCCACTGCAAGTAAAAAAGCCACAGAGAGAAACTTCTGATCTAATTCTAATTATACAAAATATATTTATACAAAAGGTCCATAGGAAAACGCACATTCAGTTTCATCCAAAAATACCAATTTCCCGGCTAAAATTTCCCTAGAAACCTAATTTGGACTATTACAAACATTTCAAAAAAACAATTAGCAAAATCGATCCAGCTTTTCTTAAATAATGCGCTTAGCAACGAATACCATTTCATTTCCATTTATTTATACCTATAGGTAGATAATAATATAATAGTATTATTGTATTCTATTGTTTGTAACATAAAAACCAGGAACTGTTGAACGGGTTTGATGGCTTAAATTTCAACTTAAAAACTGAGTCACGTATCATTGCGCTGTGACATCGGATGGTTGAGATATTCTTGAGAAACCGCAAGAATTCGCGTGGGAAATGCTGAGAAGATGATTCTAATTGCGTGGGAGAGCCGCGATCCTTAGCTACTTGTTTATATATCTTAATAACCAAAAACTAACGTCTTTGTACTGTTAATTGAATGATGTCAATTGAAATGTAACTCTGAAAGTATCTCTCCCTACTTCTATTATATTCACGGCTAACGGTTCTGAGCTATCGCTCTACAAGACTTAATTAAAATCTAAACCAAACACAAGATATAATAAACATCAAAGGAACATCTAATTTCGTAGCTTATTTACTGAAGATACTAAAGGCTTCACCACTAATCAGAATTAAACATCAAACCTTGACACATCTCAAATAATCACGTCAAATTCTTACAAGTCTACAGAGCGCAATGGGTGAATTTTCTTTCACAGGTCCCGCAGAGGCTTGCGCGGCGCGAGCCTCCAGCGTTCAGTAGTGGCCGTGACTTGGTGTCGAGCGGACGTGTCGCGCGCGCTCTGTCTGCTGCCATACCGCAATCGCATCGAGCGAACAGTGAAACCTAATTTTTCTAAAAATATCTAACTCAGTGACAGTGCAAGTGTCAGTGTGTGAGTCGCAAATGCATTGTGAATGACGTGTGCCATGAACGTGGATTGAACCACTCAGGTACAGTGATTTCGTTCATTTGACGCCTAGAGTTTGCGTCCCGGTTTCAAGGTAGGTGCAATTTCCTTATTTAGTTTAGTCAGTTTAGATAAGACATTGTGTTAAATGTTAATCATTTTGATAGAATTAATATTTATACTTAGACGGGTATGCAATTATAGGGAATGGAAGTTCGATTGTTTGCCGATTCCTATTAAAGTATCACGGTGAGTGTGCGTGTTTTCTATCGAGCATGTTAATAATCAAACTACTTTCTAATTTACGCAAATGGGAAAAATATCGAGTTATTGATTAGACTCTCGTGGTCGGGCGCTTAAATTTTCCATACCACGTTGGGCGCCAATTTTATATTAGTACTAGGATTTATAGACGTTAATAATTTAAAGATTGCACTCAAAATATTACCGTTAAAACTTATAGTTTCGTAGAATGAATTGAAGGTGGGAAATAACGTCTGAACAAAATATCTTACTATGAAAATCAGAAGCTATATTAATCTAAAACATATCCATCTATAGAATATCGTACACGGACAGAAATTACGACCAATGTGAATAATTTCCCCTTTTCGTTGTAAAAATGCTGTAATTAAAATGCTAAATGTAACTCAGCGTTTTGTTAGAGTTATGTTAGGTAGGGAAATATTTCGTAAACGAACGAACAAACCTTTCAGGCGTAATATTATATTATATACATAAAAACGCACTATCAAATTGTGTACCTGACAACATTTTAAATACTTATTCAAACGCGACTTTGAGTCTCTCATCGCTTTCAAAAGGAAAAAAAAATGCTGAAAGAGAATATTGCAAAGAGGATGCCATGAAAGTGTCTATGACATAATTAATTTAATATTTACTTTGTCAGTTTTCTTTTTGCCGTATTCCTATCCAAATATTTTACATTATTACGGATTTATTCAAAATTAAAATATATCCATAATATTGATACGAGTAATATGATTTGATTACCTTAAAACGTCAAACTTGTGTATATAAGCCTGTTTCTACCTCTTGATACCGGCAAAAGAAAAGGCAAAAAGCCTTTTTTCTTATTACTAAATGATTGAATTGGAGTGGAGCAAGACGTTCATTACGATTCCAAGCTTTTTTGTCACCTAAATATTCCGATTTTTTATTATAAGCTTTCCTAATTAGATTTCGGTTTCTAAGGTTTAGTAGTCAACAAGGCTTGAATTTTATCTTTAGAGGGGTTTCCAGTTTTATGGAGCCTACCTAGTCAGTAGTGGTAGAACAATTTTATTTTGCTCCATCTGTGAAACATTAATTCTGAAAAATTGGTGGCACGTGTAATCGTCTTAAATTTTCACTAAGTAGTTTTTAGACTGAATACAGTAGTATGTCTACAATTAAAATTATATGTATGTCCCGCATTGACGTGACATGTATTCTAGCAAATAAAAAAATGATTTTACATTAAACCCTGGAACAGGACGTAGGATGCTCTAGATGCCAGGAAAATGTATATTTCGGGATAACGGGAAACCAGGGATTTAACCGCAGGGCATAAGTATATTTTATTTTAAAGAGAAAATAACAAAATAAGAAAAAATGTGGCCAAACAATGACCTGCCAGGCTTTTTTTGCCTGTTCTTTTGCTGGTGTAAGGAGGTTGAAACATGCGTAACTATTTTTGAGATTGACGTTTAAAATCATCACATATTGTATCTTACTAAATTAAATATACATAGTTTTGACTTTCTTTAAGCACCAATCACATTTAAACGTGAAATTTTATGAGTGAGGGAGTGTGTATGTTTGTTACTTCTTCACGCTGAAATGGCTCAACAGATTTAGATAAAACTTGGAATGGAGATAGATTATACTTTGAATTGACACAAAGGCTACTTTTCAATTTCAATTTCAATTTATTTATTTATTCAATAGGATACATTGTGATCACTTTAAAACGTCAAACTTAAAACTAGCTACGCCTGTTCCAACCTCCTTACGCCGGCAAAAGAACAGGCAAGAAACGCCCGGCAGGTAATTTTTTTGGCGCGATCACATTGACAATTTTATTCTTATTACTAATTGATTGAATTGGAGCAAGTTCACTAAAATCCCAAGCTTTTTTTGTCATCTAATGGTCCGATATTTTTTAATTAGCTTTACTAATAAGATTTCTCTTGTTTGGTTGTACACATTGGGATATGGGAATATGAATATTAATGAGTTGCGGGATCACAACCAAAGCAGACCAGACCCCACAAGCAGCACCCGTTCACGAGTTGACGCATGTGCCAGCCATCGCTTTTCATCTCACTAAATGTGGAATAGCGGAAAAATCACGGGTGTACCTGCGGGACGTAACTAGTTTAATCATATACATGGCATCGTTTGCAAACTCTCCCTAAATTTGAACTTTCACTGTGAACTTGGAAACTGTTAATCGAAAGCATGTTACATATAAATTGTAAGCATGTTAAGGAATCTAGTTTTCAAGTTACACTCATGTTTGTAATCAATGATTAATTGGATGCTGGCGGCGACACTCCCAACTAAGTAATTTACTTATATACTTGGCGCGTGTAAGGAGCTTGCTTGCCGAACTCTTAGCTAATTCCGTCACACTACAAAATGCTTAGAAGCTCTAAGTGGGTTACCAGTTCTTTTCTTAGAAAATCGGCTTTCTTTTCGAAAAGCCATTTGATTAAAAAAATAAAAATTTAATAACCCCCGACGTCTTGGACTGATTGTTATCAAACATAGAAACTACCGCAAGAAAACTGGCTTACAAATGAAAAAAAACCGCATCGAAATCGGTCCATCCGTTTGAGAGCTTCGATCCCACAAACACAAACACAGACAGACAGACATCGACGTCAAACTTATAATACCCCACTTTTTGGGTCGGGGGTTCAAAATAAATGTTTTATTACTACTCTGCGGCTGCGCCGGAGCCCTCTAATGGTGAGTTAAAGAAAGTGGATAGCGTAAAAATCTTCCCTTTCAAAATATTTTTTCCATCTATCTAAACTAATATCCAAAGAGAAAAGATCTGATTATTTGTTTGATCCGGATAAGCTTAAAAAAATGAATTGATTTTGTATGGAGATAAATAATTTAAACCCTGGGGATAGACAAAGGGTACTTTTATTGCGATAAACTGTAGTCCACGCGGGTGACACCGTGGGGAACAGCTAGTATAGTATATGTTATATTACAACTTTTAAAGAAATCGGTGAAGATCTTTCGGGATTTGAATTCGCCTGGATTAAGATTGATGTCTAACGTTATATTTTTATATGCACTCACCTTATGATATTAGAAATAAAGGTGCCGAGTGGTTGGCAGTATTTGGATGAGAAGAGCCGAAGACTGGGCTCAGTTGCGCACCTTGGGAGAGGTCTATGTCCAGCAGTGGACTGATACAGGCTAATGATAAAAAAAGAGAGAAATAAATACGCTACAAAACAATTATTCACTGCAAAATGCAAAAATAGTTTCCCTGCAAAACTCTTAGTTTAAAAAACATTCAGATGTTATTATAATGGAAGAAAAATATATACGAAATAGCATACGAAATAAGTTTCAGTAATTACCAACGCTTTGCCTTGTAGATAATGAAGAAACTTTGCTATTTTAAACCGTACCTTGAGAAGATACACCCAGCTAGCTAGAATTAATGTGTTGCAAGTTAAGAGAGGAAGAGTTGATGAGGGAATTTCTTGTAGGTTAGTAAAATTAGTTTATAATAACCAAAATAGATGGAATTATAATCTAAAAGATATATCGATTCATTCTATTCTAACAACCTGATGTATTAAAAAAAACCTTAGATTGTCATTAAAGATCTATAGTTAATAGACCCTAGTCAGTTTTTCAAAGACATTTTATTTATTTATTTAATACACAAGACAAATTACAATCAATTTCTTAAACAAAATATAACATAGACAAAATCTGAACTGGATTACAACTCAAAATATGTGTATACATAAAAACAAGGTAAAGGAGTATCGAGGCGAGTGAGATGAAAGTACCTACCCATCCACAGAGCATGGAACTATGCAGATGGGCACCCCAACACGGTACAATCAATTTTGCTTACAAACTAAATACTATCATCTATGGGATGGACTGTTTGGACGCTGATATGTCCATATTATATAAGAATTATGCCGATACAGTTTTATAATATAAGCCACCGATAATATAGCCAAAAGTGGTGCCACGACACGACACTCTGGACAGGGAACTGGCTTTTACGTGATGCTGCTAGAACACACTAATAGGTGCATGGCCATAAATTTGGACGTTCCTAGACAGGCGAGAAAGATAATGCCTTACCACCAAGCCATGGTTTCGTCACAATGTTTTCCATTTACCAAAAGCTCAAACTTATTTCAAATCCACAGCCTACTAGTAGCAACTTGACGTCACCACCACTGATCTATAATCGCTACAAAAGCTTAAATAAAAGGTTTAAAAGGCATACGACCCCTTCAATTTGTACTAAAGCTAGCTAGGACCAAACTTTACAAAAACTGACAGTCTAAACCCTGGATTATGTCGAAAATATCTGTTGAGCTTTCACCGTAATCCAGGTTTTCGGCGTATATGTTACGGGTATCATTTTACTTGTTATAACTTTAGCAAGTTTTAATTGGGAAAAAGCGCGGCGTGCGGGCATCGACGCGTTAGGTACGAAGTTAGAAAAATAATTATTGGAAAATAGGACGTGGGGGAAGTTGGTCCCTGTCGTCCGGAACGGGCGCTGTTTTTGTCCAAGTTCTCCTTAGCTTAATTACTGTTGTTTAATACTGCTAGATTGTCTGGAGACTCTATTTCCGCCTTTAAAGCTTTCTTTATCGTTAATAAGGGTGATTTTAACTGTAGGTTGTGTTTCTGTAAGCTTGAGAGCTTTCAGTGAAGGAAAACGTCGTGATAGGTATTATAGTACAGCGGCCCACATAAGAGGCATCGAGCTGTTTTTTTTTCAATAAACAGCTTTCTACCTTTGCTATGTTACCTCCTTGGTTGCCATGTTTCGGAGTAAAAATCATTCCATTTTTAAATTACACGACAGGTATGACTTTACTATGTAATTTACTTGGCCGTTAAACACGACAGATATAGATTTTCACACAACTTTTGCCGGCCGCTGCTCGCATGTATTTGGCCTGTGCAGCAACTTCGATTTATTTCGAAGAAGTTTGTCAAAATAATGCTCTTATTTCCAAGCATGTTTGAGAAAAATAAGCTTAATATTACAGAATAGATAATCATTTCTCCTCATTACGCCCCTCTCTCCTTAAGTAGGTACCCACTTGCCAAGTATCTGGCGTGTTAGGCAATCTGCCGTGAGAGTTCCTTCGCGACGAACAATGGTTCCGTATGATTTACGCCAAAAGCGGCTTCGCTAATTATCGCTTAACACCCTGTCATCAATTACCCGCCTTTATGTACCGTAAAACTGTCAAATTTGGCCAAGTTTGGCACAATGGAGGATCGAGGATGGGCCACAGTTCGGTTTTTGAGAGTGATATGCTGTTGGTAAACTAAAGTGTGTGAAACGTCACTTAAATGACATTATGTGTTCTTCGTGCTTCGTAGTCGTAGTCAGTACTATAATGCATGCCAGTTAGCGGTAGATATCATTTTTCCAACATAAAAAAATACAATTAAAAAAAAAATGTTTAAGTGCTAGTTAAACTCGCGCAGAAAGGGTTCCGGAGCATTTGCTTGTTACATCGAAAAAAAGCTTGTATCAGCACCGTATAATAATTGTCCCACACTAGCTTATTTGTAGTGTTCAGCGCATAACCAGTGCCGTGTAAAACATCGCGTGAGCCATGTTAGGGGCTATCTAACGACACATCGCTTCATCGGCATGCAATACTGAACTTTACATACTCGTAACACTACACACATTGAGTTACGATATATTATCGTGTTAGAGATAAAATGTTACGTTGCATTATTATTGTATTATATCACTAGATGTATTTCTGCTGTTTTTGACGGGTTGCTTGATATGAGATTTTTTTTTGTTGAATTTTCTATCCCGCTGTATATATTTGGTTGTTTTCTTGTTATCCCTACTTAATAGCTATATATCTGCTGTATTAACAATTTTAACAACACACAATGGTGTCGATTCGGTTTTGCATTCTCTATAACTAAACTAAGTTTGACAGGTCTAATAGTAATGCTGTCCCTTTTTTACTTCAGTGGTTAGAAAAAGACAGCAATACTATTAGACCTGTCAAACTTAGTTTAGTTTTAGAGAATGCAAAACCGAATCGACACCATTGTTTGTTACTCGCTGAAATGAAAACTTAATTTTCATTATTATTGTAATGCATGCTGTCGTCACCTATCAATGCTGTGACATTTGGTTCTAAGCTTCTAAAAAATGTTATTAATCTGTGAATGTATGAGTGTACACTTTGCTTTGTCTAATTAATAAATAAAAATTATAAATGCGAAAGTAGCTCTGTCTGTCTTTCACGCTTAAGCTACTGGACCGATTTAAATGAAATTTTGTACAGAGATAGTCTAGAACCTCAGAAAGGACATGGGTTACTTTTTATCGCGATAAACAGCTAGTATAATTTATGAATCAAAAATACAATACTGATCAAAAAATTCAGTAGCAATTGACTTTGTATAGTTGAATTCAAGAAAACATCACAATTCTGAGTCTCAAAGAAAGTCTTCATCAAGAAATTAGGTTAACATAGAGCTTCTTTGAGATATATTCACAAAAGCTCTCCAATCAAATATTCACTGAAACAAAACTGAAACCTGTACTCATTCCTGAACAATCACCAGGACCAAAAGCTGTATTCTTGAAGCTTGCTTAGATCGGGAGTCGGCACTTAAGTGACACTTTAAGTGACAAACTGATCTCTAATTTATTAGTCTATCTTTAAGATTCAACTTGTAGTCTGCAGGGCCATTTGTATCAAGACTAAATTGAATTTCAAACTTTGAGGATCCCAAATAGCTTTTAGTCTTGAAGGCTTCAATTTATTGTAAAAAGTTCTTTATATTATAATCTATGTACATATATATAAATCAATTGCTATTTGTTAGTCTTGCTAAAACTCGAGATCGGCTAGACCGATTTGGCTAATTTTGGTCTTGAAATGTTCATGAAGGTCTAGGGAAGGTTTAAAAGGTGAGAAAAATTTGAATAATTGCCAGGAAAACCCTAAATACAGCGCTTTCCTTTTTCCCCATATAAACGTTTTCTAAATAAAATGTAGAGTCAATTTGAACTTTATTGCTGTTTAATAAAGATGATTGATTTTTTGATTTCTCGATTGAGGCAGTACGAAGTCTGCTGGGTCAGCTAGTACATTATATATATCGTGCCGGTTTTAGTGTGTAACACTTTAGAGTAACAAAGCGTGTTCTTACACGTCTGTCAATTAAAGATAGTTTGAAGCAATGATGGCTCAAGCCCAGTTCCAATAACCTATCTACGGTTTGTCCAACTAGAGATAGAAATTTGACATTACTTTTATGGAGCTTACGTCAGACGTTAGTCAGTGGCAGTGTCATCGGTTTGCGATCCGTAGGTAGTGGGTTCGAAGCTTACAACGAGCGAGCTTTCGGTTTCGGAAAACATCACGATAAAATCATAGCTTGGTGGTAGGACTGGAAGGGCATATTTTTCTATCCTGACTACCTTTCTCGATCTAAAAGACTGGTGGGATTTTCCAGCCCCAAATAGCAGCTTAAGGTTAGCAAGTAAAAGCGTCATAATACTCGTGTAAGCTGGGAAACATTAATTATATCCAAGTGTTTTCGGATAGTTGCGCTCGTGCCCTAACCAGCTCCCACTGACCCTTTTTACTATTAAGCCCCCGTGGGTATTAAAGGCCCTAATTGGGCAGACATAAACGCGGCACAATGGTATACATTTCTAAAATCATATAATGTTAACCCGAACACTGACCCAGTAATTAAATCTATCACGAATTATAAACATTGGAGCCACGTGTCTACTATTTGCTTAACCTCGTACAGTCGGCAACAAAAGTAGTTGATCATACTCAATTTTACAAATGCTTATTACATCAGCAGTGCGATTCTAATTCACACGGAAACTCTTCCGACCACGGATTCGGAAAGGACGCTTCAGATTTTTTAGACACGAATTCGGAAACTGATATTTAATTTGACAAACCAGCTGCTTAATCACGGAAAAGTTTCCGCCACCTATTTGCTCTCGGAAAACGTTTCCGTGAAGCAAAAGTGACGTCGAATCCGAAACGGAAACTTTCCGAGTGAATTAAAATCGCACTACGGTAATGTTTGTTTTTTTTACAATTCCCAGAGCAGCGTTTGACAAAACGCCTAATGTTAAATGATGACTCATTCGAAGATTGGTGTTTAAGATGTTAAGAGAATTGTAAAAATTGTCTTTGTTCAGCGACTTTTGTCGTTGACTGTACCATTAAGGCTCTGGGTTCAGTAGGTTCAGGAAAAATGCTGATGGTATTAATTAATCTTTGTTATTTATAGATCAGGAGAAAATAATCGTTACTTTAATAAAAAGATCTTTGCACATTTTTTCAATATACAAAATGTTTTTTTTTCATGTTTCTTAAAATCATAGTTACAGAGAAAAATGGTTTTAAGTTACTCCGATTTGAGATAGATTGATTAACTATCTATTATTCTGTCTAAGTATTTATTTCTCTATATAAGTATGTATATCGTTGCCTAGTACCCATAACACAAGTTTCGAGCTTCATTTAGGGGCTAGGTCAATTTGTGTGCAATTGTCCCCGATATTTATTTATTTATATATTGGTACACTACGATACAGATAAGTGTAAAATTAGAGGAACAGTATAACTTAGTGTTAAGAGGCGGTATAATCGCTCAAAACGATGTCTCCTAGATAACACAAGAACAAAGCAGATTTTGAGTTTGATTTTGTAGTCATCGCCTTAAAGCGTTAAATTAATTCATTATACCTCATTATTTGAAAAGGGTTAGGGGAAAGCTGTGTATTTTCATATTACAATACTGAAAGGTACGAGTAACGAGTATACATCGCTTGACCGGCACGGAGGGGGAGTCCCGGAGGCATTCCGTCCAGTATCTTTATGAATGTAAGTTATGACCACATCCGTTTCTATCTTATGACCTTTGGAATGATCAGATAGCGCACGAGCCCGCCGGACGCAGTAAACACATAATAAAGATTTGAGCGAGGGCTCGTTTGGCCCCACCTTACTGACTCATTGCGCTGAGATTTTCGATTGCCAGTTGAAGGGTTGAAGTCAGGTGATTCCGAACAGTGAGCAATTTTTGTTGATTAAATTTGGTAGGATTATTTTATTAATTGCTATATGATACTGGCTTCCGTGTATCCAATGTTTCACGTGGTATTAAATGGTGATGTGGAAAAATTGAAAATACGTTAACCTTTATGCTGCGGCCACGCATAGTTTTTTACTTTGGGTCCAAGTTCAAGCGACCAATAGGTGGAGCGGAAAACGACGTTGAACCCAAAGGGCTCGCACGCACTGCCACTTCTTTCCACTCACCTGAACCTGTCAAAAAAAAAATGACAGTTGGAGTAGGAAATTAGACGCAAAGTTGATGCACACGTTAGTGTATGGACTCCAACGCCAATTGAACTGACTTTCCAGAACTGCTGCAGCTGTGCTAAGAGTGTTAGGTGAAATATTTTAGACTCCAGGGAGGTAACTAGCTAGGCGATCACTAGAAAGTACCCAGTGGGGATGTAAGCAGAAACTTCGTTGTAGTACTGTGCTGTACTGTAGGATGCTTAGAACGACAAATAACGAACCATGCCGGGTTTTATGGTCCAAGCGTATTATAAGGAAAAACTCGTATAACAAAGGCGATGGCCCTGACCATGGCCCTACCCTCATAAATCGCGATAAAGGCTTATTTCAATCTGGAACATTCCAGGCCCGGATTGGAATTCCCAATTTGTAAATTGCAGAAATAATTTCATATTATCTCGTTTCGTGCAGCAAAAAGGTATTATTTTCACGTAGAAATAAGGCCGCAAAGGGCGGCAAGGAATGTGCCATTAATTAAAAGTTCGCTCGGTTCCGCCAGAACATGTAATTGCCGAAAAACATCAAAGGATTTTTAACCTAAGTAATGAGAATACCATTATTTTAGCTTTTTATGTGTGGTCTGGAATTTACCACTAAACAATAAATGGGTAAATTATAGTTCTAGCAAAAGTATAGTCTATACTTTACCCTAGTACCAATTTATCTGAATTATAGTAGCTAGATTTAAGTGTCGAGCTTGTTCAATGCCATCGAAGCAATGGCACATAACGTCTAATCATAGCACCATTGAATCAAAAAGAAATTCCGAGGGAATTCTTAGAATAACAGACATGTGGCTGACAAATTCCATATAAATCATATTCTTTCTGAACCTTACAAGCTACTGGGAAGAAACTTCAAAGCAGCAAGTAAGGTAACACGTCTCGCCCGTCAAAAGAAACATTTGAGGACCTTAACATCTCTGAGCTTTACGTCCACGAAATCTCTTTAAAAATATTACACAATTTTCTGTAGCTCACCTCTCGCTAGACTTCATTCTGAATGCGTCAACGAGAGGGCATTCTCGTTACCTCCTTTACGGAGGCACGGGTAGCGAGAGGGAGGGTAGTACGTGAGCTACTGGACGGTCTGTTCACTCAATGGTCCAGAAATCCTGTCCATCCCAAATGTTCTGCCAAGTTTATGAACACGTTTATAGTTGGTAAGTTTTGAAGATTACTGGATAATTTCTTTTATGAGGATACTTAATTATATCCCGGGTTAAGAGACCAACAATGTAAAAGAAAATAATACGTAATTTTTATAGAATAATATTACGTAAAAATTACCAACAAATTGTTATTTCGCCAGTCTCTCTTAAAAGCTAGTTCCCAAGCCGAGTATAGCGTGGCGCCACCTTCGACCACATCTTCACTCAGAATCAGGTGAATCGTGGTCGAATACTACTGTACCTAAACGATGTAATTTAAAAAAAAATCTAACCTCTATATGTATATTTGTTTGTTTTAAGTTTAAATTTCCACCTTCTAAAAATAATAAGCTTAAAAATTTGAAGATATAAAATAGAGCCATCCCACTCGGTATAAACATATCCATCTGCTCTTGTCCTAGCATATGACGTTTAGTATGCGTGTCGTACGCCACACGCCCGAACCAGCTGATGCTGTTCTGCCGTTGCACATTCTGTCAGGGCGGGAATTACGCCCTTTACATTTGCCGGAGATGGCAGCTTTGTCGGAGCTCGGATCAGATCATACCGGTGAACCAGATTACCAAGCCACGGTAGGGGATAACATCTGTGTTTTCGTTTGTATGGGTTGCTAGTGAACTGTGGCTTTGCCTAGTGGATGTTGGTATGTTTATCCGCACTAACATAGTTGAATTTTCTTTTACAGGGTAGGGTTTTACCACAAGTCACCTGATGTTAAGTGACGATGACGATGATTCAAGCTGGGCTGCCGGAACACACCGATAGTTCTTTAGCGACAGATTTTTAACTTTTTTTTGCAATTAAGAAAAAAGTGGCTTTAGACGGATGCACATTTCCGACCTTATGACACTGTGGAGTCGACAATTGTTTTCTATACTAGGCTTGCCGTCTATTATAATATTCTCCTTTACCGCCACAGTGTGTGGTAACCATTAGGTAGGTACCTAATAGTTCTTCGAAGCTGTCACCTTAATTGTTCCATTGTGGGTGTATCGAGGGCGCGAACGGGAATGGTAGACGGTAGGTGACACCTGGTATTTAACAAGTAATGGGTAATCATCGAAGGACTTAAAGTAAATGTGATGTTCAATAATTCTTGTATTGCTTTGATGATACAACAAAAACCTACGATGAAAGTTGAAGTTGGAAACCGATTTAAAGAAAAATGGCTAAGATGAAAAAAACCATTTTGAAATTCCAATTCAATCTTTCTCTGGGGTCAAATTGAAAACCTACTAGCTGCGCCCCGCGGTTTCACCCGTGGATTTCACGCAGTAACTTTTTTCTAGGAAAAGAGGAGCCTATGCGTTAATCCAGGATAAAAGCAAGTAACAAACATACTCGCAAACTTTTTGCATTTATAACATTAAGTAGGATGTGTAATTAGACAAAAATCTATGTCTTTACAGTTTTTTTTTCAACATTTAATCATTGACCATCTGTTTTGTTGTAGTTCTGCTTAAAATTATAATAAATTTGGCAACTTACTACAAACGAATTTGTTGTTATAAGAAGTCCCAACTGTTCTAAAGCATCTAATTAATATTTACTAGAAATTCAAATCGGCAGTATTTATTCAAAAATGCCCAAGCTGCGCAACCTTCCCGATTCCCAAGCTTTCCGCCCAACTTCTCCGTAACTTGATTAATTACCCCACAAATCAGTTAGGTATAAACTTCGCGAGTTCCCACGGTCACTGTAAATACTGTAAGTAGGTGAAAATGGAAGGTCAAAAGAGCAATAATTCAGGGTGGTCGCGGTACATTTGTAAACAGAATTCAAAACTCTGTCGTTTTGACGTAATCCTACTTGCGCGTACTTTGTGTTACATACAAAAACTTCTTTTATGGTCTTTCTCTTCAAATTGATTCGAAGTAAAGAGTTAATTAGGCTATCACACTTATATTATAAATGCGAGAGTTTTAAATAAAACCGTAGGTGGAAATAGTGAAACATAATTTTCAAGAAATAGTTTTCTTAATTGATGCTCAGTTGTACATGCTTGTGTGATGATTTCAATAATAGGTAACACGTAAAATTTTTAACAAATTCATTTTTTTAATTCAGTAAATAAACTAGCATGCCTTAATGTAAAAAGGCTAACTTATAACTCAATACAATAAGGTTTTTTTGCTGGCGATTGGAACAGGCTTAGCTATAGCTTTATGTTTGACTATTTAATGTTATCACATTCTGTATTTATTTATTCTATTTATTAACTTACTAACACAGCTTACACTCTTACATTCACAAATTAAAAACAAATAGAAACGTAGAACCTAATAAATACTACATAAATAAAATTTTAAGTTTTGCAACAGACAGCAGAGCTCTACTACTGTTTCCAAGTCTACTACGGCACTCTGATGAACAGTTCGCGTGCGTCCACAAGTACCGGGCGATCCATTACAATAAGCTTTCTTCGCTCCGCGGGTAGTTCGCAACTGTCTACAATTCTACATTCGATAGCCAATACGTGCTAGTGTAGCTCGGAGACGCCAGATTTGTGAGTTGGAAGATACAGTGGCTAGAAACGAGCTTTTATAGCGGCTACTTACGACTGTAAATTCTTTGAGAAGTTTGTAGAGATTGTTCGCTGTTCTCGATGGTTTTTGCTAGGGCTTCGCACTTTAAAAGGAGTATGAAACTATAAAATAACTTCGTTAGCCGACTGTCTGTCTGTCAAGACTCTTTTTATGAATGATTCTCTTTTAAAAATCTAAAAAATATATATGTACTAGTTGCACCCCGCGTGTCTTCCCCTTATCCCGCAGGAACCGGGATAAAATGTAGCCAAAAAATTCAAAATTCAAAATTCAATAATGTTTATTTAATAGGATACATTGTGATCACTTTAAAACGTCAACTTAAAACTAGCTACGCCTGTTCCAACCTCCTTACGCCGGCAAAAGAACAGGCAAGAAACGCCCGGCAGGTAATTTTTTTGGCGCGATCACATTGACAATTTTATTCTTATTACTAATTGATTGAATTGGAGCAAGTTCACTAAAATCCCAAGCTTTTTTTTTTGTCATCTAATAGTCCGATATTTTTTATTTAGCTTTACTAATAAGAAGATTTCTCTTGTTTGGTTGTACACATTGGGATATGGGAACATGAATATTAACGAGTTGCGGGATCACAACCAAAGCAGACCAGACCCCACAAGCAGCACCCGTTCACGAGTTGACGCATGTGCCAGCCATCGCTCTCCTCGACCATATGAGAGGGAAGAGGGCGACCCGACACATGACGCCGCTGCAAGCAAAGTCACTTTCGTGAGCATGACTGTTTTGGCTGTTTACCGAGAATGGTTAGAATAGGGGAAATAGGGAGAATAGATAGATAGAAAGAAAGATAGATAGATTAACTACAATCCCAAGCTTGTTTGTCATCTAGATAGTCCGATATTTTATAATAAGCTTTACTAATGAGATTTCTCTTTATACGAATTTGAAATTTTGTTATAGACAAGTCTTGAATTTCACTTGGGATTTTGTTGAAAAAGCGTACACATTGACCTTTGAACGAGTTGCTAACTTTATGGAGCCTAGTGGTGGGTACAGCAATTTTATCTTTGTTTCTAGTATTAAAATTGTGATAATCACTTCTCTTTTTGAAGCTATTTAAATTTTTCCGTATGTACATTACATTTTCATAAATATATTGACAAATAACTGTCATTATTTTGGTTTCTTTAAACTTAATTCTTAAAGATTCTCTGGGGCCCATGTTATAAATCGCACGAACAGCTCTCTTCTGCAATACAAATATGGTGTTAATATCAGCAGCGTTTCCCCACAGCAATATTCCATAGGACATAATGCTGTGAAAATAGCTGAAATAGACTAGTCTGGCTGTATCAACGTCAGTAAGGTGACGGATCTTCTTTACAGCATATGCTGCAGAGCTAAGTCTGCTCGATAGACTGACAACATGTGGACCCCATTGCAATTTGTGATCTAAAGTTATGCCTAAGAATACTGTAGTCTTGACAAGGTCCAATTCTTCGTCCTTAATTTTTACATTTGTTGGTACTTCTTTAACATTGGGCAGCACAAATCTCAAGCATTTTGTCTTTTTTCCATTTAACATCAAATTGTTCGCATCAAACCAGTCTGTAACTTTGGAGAGAGCATTGTTCACGTCGTCAGAAATGTTATGTTGTCGCTTTAACTTAAATAAAAGCGACGTATCATCAGCAAACAATACTATTTCGTGATTGTCACTAACAAGGCTGGGCAAATGATTGATGTAAACTAAAAACAGAAAAGGTCCGAGTATTGAACCCTGCGGAACTCCCATTGTGACTACTGACCCCGAGGATCGCTTCCCGTTCACGTCAACTCTCTGAATCCTATCACTAAGGTATGAGGTTACAAGGTCCAGAGGAACACCTCGAATACCATAGTGCCGGAGCTTCCTGATCAGTGTCTCGTGGTGAACACAATCAAATGCCTTGGACAAGTCACAGAACACGCCTAGAGCGTCCCGTGACTCCTCCCAGGCATCATAGATGTGAGTTAATAACTCAACACCAGCATCAGTAGTAGAGCGACCACGCGTAAAGCCAAACTGTTTTTGATTAAGTAATTTGTTTGCTGAGAAATGTCTTTGCAATTGATTTAGAATAAGTTTTTCGAATATTTTACTAAATGTTGGTAATACTGATATTGGTCTAAAGTTAGTAGGGTCAGTCGTTGTACCCGATTTAAACAAGGGTGTTATCTTACTATGTTTCATCAGATCAGGAAACACGCCGTCGTCAATACATTTGTTAAATATTAGGGCTAATTCGGGTGCAATCATTTCAATTAATGGCTTAACAACGGTCACGGATATACCCCAGAGGTCAGTAGTTTTCTTGACATTAATCATATTAAAAGCTTTTACTACATCTTTGCAACTAACATAGTCAAATTGAAAAGGAATTTCGCACTCTGGTACATTTGTTTTTAACATAGATTCTGCAATGGTGTGCGATGAGTTTAAGAACTTAGTAGTAGAGACTGGAATGTCAGTGAAAAAGGTTTCAAATGCTTTAGCTACTTCAATGTCAGTCTTGACACTGGTATCGCCAATATTTAGGTTGTAATCATTAGCTTGAGACCTGACTTTTCCAGTCTCACTATTTATAATTTTCCAAGTTGCTTTAATTTTGTCATTACTATTTTTAAGCTTAGAACTTATATAACGAGACTTTGCAATATGACAGACCGTCTTAAAAATTTTTGAGTATGTTTTTACAGTTTCTTTAAACTCATTACTAGTATTATATTGTTTTTCACTGTAGAGATCGTACAGCTTTTGCCTGCTTTTGTGAATACCAACTGTAGCCCACTCCGTAAAATTAGGTCTATCAGAAACCATGATCGTTTTTGGAGTAAATATCGTGTTGAAAGCTTTGCTAAATACGCTGAAAAAAGAGTTGTATAAATCATCAGCATTTCTACGATCCGGTAAAAAAGGAAGTTCATCGATCAGCTTTAATTTTATTTTCTCCATCCGATCAACGGTCTCTGGTACATATGTGACAGATTTTTTTCCATTAATTTTTATTTTATTTTTAATTGCAATTAATTGACCACAATGGTCTGAATCTAATTTACTTATTACACTTTGACTAATTACATTCACATCTGTAAAAATATTATCTAAACAAGTAGCCGTAGTGGCAGTTATCCTTGTAGGCTCCATAAACAAATTTCTCAAATTAAATGATTTAAATAAATTAGTTATTCTCGTACTTACAGTAGAAACATCCAAAAGGTTTACATTGAAATCTCCACAGATAATAATTTGTTTATTTAACTTGGATATTTTGAAAAGAACTTCCTCCATTAACTTTTCAAAATCATCATATGAACTAGTTGGAGGCCTGTACACACTTAAAATAATGAACTGCTCCAATTCTACACAAGCTATTTCGATTATTCGCTCAGCTGAGTAGTGGACGATATCTTTGCGTTCTTTGAATTTAATTTTTTTATTTAATAGTATTAATGAACCACCATGAATTGCATTAACTCTGCTGAACGCACTACCAACTTGGTGATTGTTAAAACTAAATATGTGTTCATGATTTTTGAGCCAATGCTCAGTAATGCAAAGAATGTCAATGTTATTGTGATTCATGAACAACTCAATTTCTAAACATTTGCCCTTCATCCCTTGAATATTCTGGTGGACCAGGTTGAATTTATTTACATTTTCGTTAACTGTGATTTGTGATTTTGGGCAAGATTTGTAAACAATATTTTTTGATATAATTGGGCTAGAGACTTCCTCTATTGTCATGCCACTATGTTTAAATTATTTGGAATTGTTTCCAACTGTTGAATAGTGTTGTCAAGACAGTACTCAATAGAGCACATTTGTTTAGCCAAGTTATTGGCTGTCTTATTAAAATAATAAGATAGCGAATTTGCTACCCGTTGTTTAGAGTAATTTTTAAGACAATAACTGTCTTTGGTCAAAAAATATTTTTTACCAACAATATTGTTAGTGTCAATCAGATTAATTTTATTATAATTACATGACAATTCATGTAAAGTCAAATTTAACTTATACCTAAGGTTGTTTTCTGCTTGTGACAAACTGTGACTATAGGGGAAGGTAAACAATATAATTTCATTTACTTGTAATAATCTTAACGTTTTAACATATTCATTTAGCTCATTTTCATTGACATTTCCTCTATTCCCAATTAAAATTATCAGATTTGAGTTGTGGTTATATTTATATTTTTCTATTTTTGGCATCAACTCACGCAGACTAGAATTGGGCATACAATTATTTATGAGCCGGCATCCAGTGTTCATACCTACTCTTGAACCCATATGCTTACCAATTTCATCGCTGAACATAACATAATTTGTTTCATTTACACTATCACCAGACAAGACATTCAAACTGTCTGACATTTCTGGTAATGATGAAGCTGTACAAACCGGCATTGGCTGTTTTGTGAGTTGACAGTCACATGCTGTGTCAATATTTGACTCAACACACTCTAGGTTGCTGTGGCTCAATTTGAGCAATTCATCCATCGCCAATATATACTCCTTCATCATGTACTGAGACTGTTCATAACGGCCACTGATAGTAATTAGTGAAGTCTCAAGGCTGGTGATTTTTGTTTGCAGGTCCTTTATTTCAGATTGATATGTTATGCTGGTAGTTTGCAACTCTAGTTGATACATTTTAATGTTATCTAATAAAGCAATTTTATTTCTTTTGTTTTTTATTGACTTCACTAAATTTTTTTGGCTCTTTAACAATTTTTTTGTTTTATTGATAAGCCTATGTGTTAATCCAAGGTATAAGCTATCTCCATTTCAAATTGCATAAAAATCGGTTTAGTAGTTACGTGGTAACATACATTCACACGCACACACACAAACTTTCGCATTTATAATATTAAAGTAGGTTAATAGGATTAGTAGGATAAAAGCTTGTAAAAAAGTGTACTTAGTGTGTCCCCTTTTTAAAAGTTACAACCATTTTTCTCCAGATCTTTAAATCAAAAAGACTTGTTAGTACCACCAATATATTAAAAAAACAAAATACCCAGAGAACTCTCAAGTCACAATTTGAAAAAACTGCCTTGACTATTTTTAGGTTTATGTTACTCGCAGATCGACATGACTCAGTTGCCTGCGGGGGAAGAGAGTAGATAGCAGAGCCTTAATTCTCTCCTCAAGGGCTGGTGTAACAGGCTCATGTATTGTACGTAGGACGTAGGTACTGCGGCTAGATAATATATACTATTATACATATATTATACCAGTGGGATGTTTGGAGTTGAATTTCCCAATAGGATCCATGCGATGAATAGGTAATTTATTGGAAACTGGAAGTTGTTAGAGTAAACAATGTGCTGGGTGAAGTTATTTGAGTGTTTTATGAATTGTTAAGATGCTATAAAATGTAGTCCACGCCGGCAAAACCGCGGGCAGCAGCTTTTTGGTTCCTAAGAAATTTGACCAAAAATCATATTAATACCTATATTGTTTTTGCCTCTAGAAATTATCCCATCAAAATCAATCATACAAAGTAATTTTAAGTTTAGATCACTTAGGACTTGCTGCTATCTATATAGAGTTCATTCGATTTATCAAAATAAATGTAGCAGTGAATTTTGAACTCGGATTGCGCCCTCGAATAAATTTACCGTAGGCGGTTTTTAATATTGCCCTATAGAGAGCAATCTGGTTTAGGCTTGGGCTAAAATATCGATATATATCGATTCTATTCGATTCTATTCGATTCTATATCGATATATCGATATTTGATCATAAAATTGCCGTTATTATATCATCAATATTTTTATTCAAAATCTATCATTTGTCTTCTTTTATTTTCCATATTTATTTTAGAGTATCAAATTAGTATCAATTTTGGTATAGTTAAACTTTGAATCGTCGTAGCTCTGGTTTCGTATTTAATGTTAGTAGTTATGCAACGAAAGTGTCTTAACAGAAGTAGGCTCCGAATCAATGTCATACATATTTTATTTGCTGAAGCAGACAGGGAAGTGTAAATACTACCTGTTTATATAATAGAATGGCAAACAAACAAACGGCCCGTCGCGTTGCCGATTCGCTGCCGACTCTTGAGAACTATTTTTACACCCATCTTGAAAAACGGCAATTTATAGGTCTTCAGAAATACTAAAGAAGTAATGAAATGTAAGATAAGACTTAATTGACTGACAAAAAATTAAGTTTATGTTTATATTTTTCACTCGATTACTTATCGATTTAAAAATATCGATACGATGTATGTCGATATGTTTTTTTTACTTGGACAACCCTAATCTGATTGTTCCGACGATTGCAGGTGCGGATGACTTTTCGCAGCCGCTGAGTGGCAGGAACCACTTTACGCGACAAGGGGTGGTGAGGTGAGGTGAGGTGAGATGCCAAAATGAGATGCGTAGAGAAATAGCCGAGTAGATTTTCCCATGTCGCAATTCCAAGGCACAAAGAGGTCATGTTTATAAGACAAACAGCTCGTGTCTATTTGTGGAGAAATTATAGATGACTGATACGGCATAAAGGGTAAATAGCGGACTTGGAAGCGTGAGGTATCAGGTTCAATTCCCAACACGAAGAAAATATTTTTGTGATGAAAAAACAGACGCAGGTACGTATTTGTTTTGTGTTTGGATGTTGTGGATCCTCGGTTCATGTAGTTTCTGGTACCATAAATACAAAGAATCGTAGTCAAAGGTCAGAGCTATGTTTGTGATTGAGTGGGTGTTATTGTTATAAGTATTTTGGTAAGCCGAGACGTTTTGATCAAGTTGTTTATATCTGTGGTCACGTTAAGAATGCCTCCTTAGTTCTTATATATAAATACGTCTAGGTTACGCTGTTTTGATATTAATTAGTGTATTAATAAAATAGTAGCTATTGTCTTTTCAACGTGAATTCGATTGGCACATTATGTTTGAGAAGGGCTAAAACTTGAAAATTATTTCATCTCACGGCTTCACTAAAACATTCCTGAAATATAATAAAACGATAACTAACAACAGCTTTTTAGTTTTGTTGCTAAAGTACCGTTTTCGGCATCACTTACGTAAAAACTGAAATTATTTGACCCACTCGGAAGATGATTTTCACACCAAGGTTTTTCATGTTTCTAAGACTTGACGTTTAGACTGTATACAGTCTCTGAGTTAGAGTTTTTTAAGTAGATAAGGAGATTGGTCCAAAAATCTGTAAGCTCGGTGTATAAGCCCACTTTTTTCCAGATAGACACAAAGTCAACGTGGCACGACAAGGAGGCAGTGTTTTTCCCCAGGAAGTGGACGTCACGTTCAATAAAAACATTCGTGTTTGCCCAAAAACCTCCTATTTGTATAGGTGGGGCAATCAACTCGTTCCAATTCGATTTGTCAATTGAATTTGCCTGGAATTTATTGTTTGGCACATCGTTAAAAGTTTTCATTTGTTGTTCTGTCAACGGGTAATAAGTAAATGGATTTTTGCGTTCTTTATGCGGTGATAAATATTGATAGGCTTTGGCAGTTTTATTATGTTTTTAAAAATGTTTTATTACTTACCATTTTCACGGATTTGTACTATCTTATTGTTTGGCGTTTAGATTGGTAAACCTTTTCGTATGATATTTTAATTACCTAAGTATTTTTGTACACAAAACAAATTATTTTAATCAAAGGTGGTAACACACAAATAAACCAAAAAAGTTCGCTTGCTCTGTAAATACATCGTATTAATTATTAAGTAGAGCTATATAACTAGGTTTATTTCACGAGCTGTACTAGTCCTACCATCGCGTACCAAATTAAATCACAAATTACTTCATCTTTTATTAATCACATTTCTCGTAGTAATTGCTAAAAAGATAACCAAATTACCATACTTTTATCGCGTCTCTTAATTCTATTAAAATCTCTATTCCCCTCACTTTCATACGACAACTTCAAAGGGCCCCATGAAATTATTAAAATTTGTTTGCAAAACGTCTTTGTCTTAAAAATTTCTAAGTCTCCAACCCTCGCTACATTCAAAGGGCTTATCAGCGATTGTCCTTCAGGATCCGGCCATTTTTTTGCTTTTACCGGCACTTCCCTTACCGCGGGTCCACCTGCACTAGCCCCTCGGTTTTACTCGCAATTTTCTTAATTAAACTGTTCGAAAGTACCCAAGAATTAAGGCGGAGACCGCGCGTTATTTTAAAAAGTTCCCATTTCATAACTTCTTTAATTTTAGTCCCGGGGATTACGCGGCGTCCTGTTGAATATTCCATCTGGACTTTATGCAGGTACGAATAAAAGTTTCATCCCTTTAAGAGTTCCGCTTGGACGGACATCTTTTTAGTTCTGTCCGCGTTGGACGGAGCCGTGTTCTTTTTAAGACTGCGGGGCTGTGGGCGTATTTAAATTGCGGATAATTGATTTTCGCGATTAATTCAGACTTGCCGTTATTTATGCATTAACTTTGTCTTTTCCTTAGTTTGAAAAGGCTCTTTGTTGCTTTTATGAAATGTGCGGCTATTGTAAACTTATTTTACAGGTTGTTCATTATAATGGTCACTTCAGAGCCAGTTACGAGTCCAAGCGTATAGCGTGGCGCCTCTTTCAACACATCGTCAGTTATAAAGTGACTTGTGGTCGAACTCTACCCGGTAAGAAGTAAAAAAAAAACTACTGCTGCGAACTACTGCTAACTCTTGGATAATCTATGTCTCAGATATATGGAAAAATCACAATATAGGTATTATTCTGTATAGCGGTTGACAGTTGTGCCTAACTTCCACCGCATTTCGTTAACGGACATAAATATACATAACACAATTAAGCTGTTCATTTGTCGACCGCGTCGACATTCAATTACTCAAGTTTGTCATATCAGCTTATTGCAGCTTAGTTCGACTTATTTTTAGACATCACTGGACGTTACAGAGGTCACAACTGGTGACGTCATGGCTATTTCTAAGACCGTATTTTCGGTAGGAAGCGCTGAGCGGAAGCGAAATGAAGCACCCGCTTGTAATTTCCGCTCTCTACTAAAAAAATCACGATTCTTCTTTTCCGCCATCCAACGTGTATAGGTTAGCCCGAACCAGGCTAGAAACCCAGGTTCCACGGTTGGTCGACTGGTCTGGCGCGGCTTGATTTGTTGGGAAATCAAACGAGCACGCACAACGTCAGACGGTCACAGGCAACTGTATTCAACATGCGCCGTGCGGTCTGATCTGTTGAAAGGCAAGCCGTCGGCCCGCAACTTAACTCTAAGACAGAAAGATGATGAATGATTTTCTTGACTGATACTACCACTAATTCGAAACTAATAAATGGCAAAAAAGAGACTATATTATAGTAGATGAAACAAAAGCTTCCGCAACTGTAACAATAACCGTTCACCATTCTCCCACTATAAAGACATCAGACACTACCGTAATGCGTTTATCGATCACAATCACCATATTTATGGCACTCGACGTCATAAATATGACGTCATAACCATCCCCGCGCGTTTAGAATGTAAATGGCGCGCACTTATCCCACTTTTTGCCAAATATCCAAACAAATTTATTCAGAAAAAAAGACGAGGTAGAACAAACGATGGCGGGACAAAAACGATGTCGGTATTTCGGAGTCTTCGATGTGGATGGACAGTCGAACCTTAGGGAGCGGGTCCGCATCTAGGTCAATAGTCTAGGCTACATCTAGGTCATGCTATTCAATTTTGAGAGGTAAACCAACCTCCTATACATGTAAACTTTTCTATTTCGAATTGAGATCGGAACCAATCTGGTTTTAGAACTGAAAATGTCAGTATCAACTTATCATTTTACTGAAATTTTCATAGAAATGTTATTATACACGATATCGAGTACAGTTGAAGCTCGTAATAGGCGTACTGTTGTCACAATTATTGTCATAAGTCATTATTATAGTGATCGATATATTCAAGGCTTAAGTGCCCCTAGTAACTAAATAGCTTTGTATAAATAAACAGTTGGACACGCTATTTTTTGTTTCCATCAGGCCTATTTATAGTCCAGACGGTCTAGTCTATCGATGTTATAACAACTCTATTTATAATCTCAATTCTCCAGCTTAGCGACGTAATCTCAACTCTAGCCATTCAGTATGCTATTCGTATTGGTATCTAGAATTGCAATGCGTAATTCAAAATTGCAGCATTAACAGCGAATAACATGGAATTTATTTTATTTTAAAAAATATTAGCGATTCTTACGAAAATTGTAGTATGTAAAAATTAACGCTGGTCCGGTCGACTGTACTACCGAAAATATTTTTAACCATGGTCCGGTCAACCGGACTATCGCGACTGTACCACGGGCAAGAAGTGTAATAATGTTACCCAGGGTACCAAAAAATTACCTTTATACCGTAACCATTGTGCTAGTTACATAAATATCATGAAAAAGCGTCTTATGAGAGAAAATATTTACAAACACGATTGTTCACATCCATCAACAAGGTCAAATCACGCCCCAACCGGCGCCGTTCTAAATGATAAATCACAAGGATTTGCTCGAAAAAACTGACTGTGACAGATATTAAAAATCATCTCTGTCAATCCGGGACCCCGGAAATCACGGAGTCGGGCGTAACACGATAAACAAGCATTACGAGACAGACTAGGTGGGAAGACGAACGGGAGAGAATTCGTAAGAATTCGAGACATAATCGAGTTATGAGAGAATTGGCAGATTTGGATGTTTTGTAGAAATAAGCTGGGAGTGGAACTTTGTTATAAGTACTTGTTGCTACACAGAGATAGAAGCGAACGATACGGCAGGTTGAATAAACCTGTCTTAATAATGTTATCGCGCCATCAGTTTATTTAGCCACTCGTTATAATAACAACGCATTGAAGAAGTAAAATATGATTTTGTGATGAATAAACATCAAGTACCTAAGATTTTCCCCAAGAGATATCAATAAAATCGTAGCATAAAATGTTACTTGGAGTAGGCTCATTTCTTAAGAAAGTAATTTTCACCCGAAATTTGTGAGTTATTATTTGAGACGCATAGCTTTTTTAGTCATAAAATAATATATTTAAATAGAGCGTAAAAACAAAACGGCTGTTAAAAATAATGGAATAAATTCTCCGTTGATTTAATTTTCTGAAGACACTTCCGCCTTCTGATTTATGAAACTTGAAAGTATGCGATCGTTCATTCTATCGCTACATCTGCTTAACTTTAATCGAAATTATCCGAATGAACTCGTTCCTAAAATCGATTTCGTATCGAGTCGGATGACCTGGCCGGGAGAATGCAAAGCTGGGTTGCGATTTGAGAGATAGCGAAAATTTATCTTTGAAAGTTTGAGCATAACACGGATTTATGTCGGGGTACTCAATATTCAGTCGTTTATTGCAAAGATTATGATTTTTACATGCAGAATGTATTAATTGTACGCCTACATAATTACCCTGCTGTCTTATATAGTTATGTGATGAGTACCTAACTACTTACTGTATTGTTTAGCAGAACTTTTACAGCCCACATTTACTATAAAATATACTATGATAGATACAACATGATATAGAGGTCAAGTTTGTGAGTTTGGATATAGGTAGCAGGTAATCTTCGGAACCACTGCTCTGATTTTGAAAATTCTTTCACTATTGGTAAGCTACATTATCCATGAGTATTATAGACTATAAACACTTTGTAGGAATATACCACCATGCGGGTGAAACTGTGGGGCACAGCCTAGTCTCCAATATACAGATTGTAGCTTCTTCTTTTATAAGTATGGTTAGCGGAAAACTTTTTCCCCAAGTAAGTTATGAATATGAGAAAAGCCAACCAAGTTTTGTGTGATAACGTTTTCAAAAGAAAATCGTAATACCAAGTGACATGGAAACGATAGTGTCACGTGTGCGATGGCGAAGATATGGAATTGTGTCACGCTATACGTGTGGCGTGACAAGATTTCTTATACAAACGTGTCATTGGATAGTACACTTGCACAATTACCTGCTTCACTAATGGGATTAATTATGTAGAGATTCTGATATCAAGACTTTTAACTCTACATATCGTACATTATAAACGTGAAAGTTTGTGAGTATGGATGGATAGATTTTGTTACTCTTTCACGCAAAAACCCTGGTACCCTGGATCAACACATAGGCTACTTTTCGTTTCGGAAAAGGGTTCCTGCGGGAAACGGGAAGACGTGGGTGAAACCGCGGGGCGCAACTAGTATCATATAAAAAATATTTTTAAAGGCTTTTACGTTCCCTTAACATACATATGTAAACATGTTATGGCTTACGGCAAAGTATTTGTGCCGTAATAATATTTAGCTCTTGAAAATGACGGACATACATAATATAACTACGTTTAAAGGCGGGCAATCTATAGCAAGACATAAATAGGAACCGACAAATGTCACAAGACTTAGGGGTCTAAACTAGAGAGGCCTAGGAGGGCTTGAACCATCTATTGGTGTTATATCGAGCTCTAGTGACGTGGTGGAAGGCATAAACTTTGCAAACATAATTACTTCATAAGAATTTTCGAAGAATTTTCTTTCAAACATTGTAACAACAAGATTTGCATAAATTTAGAACAATTATGCCTAAAGTTTTATACTTTTGGAATTAAATTATTGCCATAAAAAGTTTTAAGAGAAACTGCCGCACTCATAAAACCTTCGCTAAATTAGCTTTGACTCTCTTGATTACCTAAATATAACGAAACAAGTTAGTCATAATTCATTGCGAGTCGTTAATTACAGGTGTGATACTACTCCGAATTAGTATTCGTCAGTCGTGTTGGAAATACTAGTAGTAAATCGATTACGAATCGATTAAAGAAAATTATGGCTATTAGAAAAAAGTAAGACAAACCTTCAACAAAATGAGCTTTTTATCACTATGATTGATTAAAAATGAATAGATCTGAATATCTGGTTTCAATAGCATAGTTTTGCTGGCATATAAACTTAGGTAATGGATATTAAAGATGATAAAAGTGTTTACTTTTTATACGGACCCAAACTGTTGGGCCCCTGCATGTTGTAAAACGGCCCAGGCATGGGCCAAACATGAGTCTATTGCACACATTAATGGGAGAAGAATCTGGAACACAGTTACCACTAGTTTGGGAACTGAAAGCTTCATTATTGCTATGTTTTATTTTTTTTAATGGAAGTCACTCGCTCTGCTCTTACGCCTTGGACCACATCCGAGGAGTATCTCAGGCACAGTGGTCGGCTCAGCTCGAGCAGTCTTGATTCAATATATTATTCCATGATAAATTGCCATCTAAACACTCGGATATTCCCGCTTTGTTCCAGAATCTTCCTAGATCCTGCTCTTTGTTCCTGGATATATTTTCTGTATGGAATTCCGCCGGACAAGGGGTCTCGGGAATGCTCGAAGGTCTCTTTTAATAAGAATATCTTTGGTTTTATAGATCTTGGAGATACTTTGCTGTTTTGTTGTGAGGAACGTCTTCGGTTTGGTATTTTCTAGCTTTTTAGGGTTCCGTACCCAAGGGGTAAAACGGGACCCTATTACTAAGACTCTGCTGTCTGTCCGTCTGTCACCAGGCTGTGTCTCATGAACCGTGATAGTTAGACTGTTGAAATTTTCACAGATGATGTATTTAAAAAAAAAAACAGAATAAAATAAATGTTTAACAACAAGCTCCCATCAAACGTGTTTTTTTGTCGTTTTTATTACAGAACACGGAACCCTTCATTCGCGAGTTCAACTCGCACTGGTCCGGTTTTTCTACTAATAAGTTTATATTTGATTTTGTGGAGACCGCGACTTGGTAAACGTAGTGTAGACAACAAGGTGGAGCGACGACTTACGCCGAGAGGTTGGCAGCTAAATATAGTGTCAAAAAAAACTGACCACAATATACTCTTAATTAAAATCAAATTTCACGTAGCAGGAAAGTTCAATTAATCAAATCGTTACAATAAGAAAAAGTTTGTTAAACAATCGAAATGCATCCAAATCACAACAATTCAAATAACACGTCTTCCACGTTCAAGCACGTCTTTATTACGTGGCCAAAGCACTCGCGTGGCCTTCCGGGGGCCCTCGCCGGGCCTCGCAAATCGAATCAGGCCCCGATGGCCCTTGAGGACGTAATTCTCACTATATAGTGGGCAAGTTATAGACGAAGGACAAGTTCCTTGTGAGAGTATAATCCTAATAGTTTTTAGTTTGCTAATGGTAGATAGATTTGAGTGTTAGATATAAGAGAAATATATAAAAACTAGCTGTTCCCCGCGGTTTCACCCGCGTGGGCTACAGCTTTATGCATGCAAAACAGCCCGGTCGGTTTAAAATTGACAAAGTTTCATACAAACTTTCATCCCCTATTTTATCCCCTTGGGGGTAGAATTGATCAAAATCCGTTCTTAGCGGATGCCTACGTCATAACATCTACCTGCATGTCAAATTTCAGCCCGATCCGTCCAGTGGTTTGGGCTGTGGGTTGATAGATCACTATGTCAGTTAGTCAGTCACCTTTGAGTTATATATATTTAGACTAGCAGCGCCCCGCGGTTTTCCCGCAAGAACCTTTTATGTAAAAAGTAGTTGCGCTTTTTCCGGGATAAAAAGTAGCCTATGTGTTATTCCAGGTTATAAGCTACCTCCATTCCAAACTTCACTCAAATTCGTTCAGTAGTTTTTGCGTGAAAGAGTAACAAACATCCATACATCCATACTCACAAACTTTTACGTTTGTAATATTAGTAGGAAGTAGGATTTTATTCGATAAAATACGTGTCTATCATTCAGAAAAATGATCACTACATGATCTTATGTAAATTTGAGAAATCTAAAACTACAAGTGACAGTATAACACAGTGTCCAAAACCAATTCCAATAAAACAGAAATCTGTTTTAATATTGATTGGGACTTTGGGAGCGGATAAAACCGGAAAAGGGACTGGTATGGAAAAACCCGGGTGCCACCATCAAAGATAAGTAAATCTACTGAATTTGGAGCAATTCTGTTACACAAGCGATTGAGTCGAGGTCAATTCATTAGGGAATATCGAGAGCTCACCTTTTTCAAGCGATAAAACAAATCCGCACTTCAAGGGTATTGTTAACTTTTCATTTTAAAAACTACCAGCGACCCTCTTCGGCTTCGCAAGGGTAGGTAAAGATTTTAACAACCAAAAATGTTCCTAAAACCATTAAAAACCCGATAAAAATAAAAGCTAGATGTTTCATGTCACGGAATTTTGTCTAAAGTTTTAGACCCACTGGAAACCTACATTTCTTTCTTACATTACATCAACTGTAACCAAACAGTTTAGCCAGCGTAAGCTGATAAAGCAGTCAGCTGTCTCATTTTCCCGCGACTTATTTTACAAATATCGTGGTTTCATAAAGAAAACTTTGCTTTATCAAAATAAAACATCGCCTAATAACATTCAAGGATAATATAGCTTCTTTTTACTGAAAGGATTTTGAAATCAAACCAATAGTCTGAGATTCAATTACACGTGACATCCAAACAAGGAAAAAAGGTACCTATCTTCAATATTGGTTATAGAATTCTAGATAGTATAGAAAAGAGACAAAGGTCTGAGATTTCTGTTAGAACGAAACGTTGCTAGGAGGTAGCCTTTTAACGTTTAATTCTATTGAAACTTTTGATGATTATCAATTTTCTTTAATTAAAATTAATAACTCGAACCTCTGTTTATAGTAGGTAAGTCGTAATTAAGCAGTATTTAGCATTTTGTATTTGAAAACTAGCACAAAGTTTTTCAATATTTAAATACACTATGACTTCGAAAAAAAAAAAAAAAAAAATACCTAATCCCACTAACTAATGTAACTTGATGTTTAATCTGCAAAAAAAAAAACGAAACTAATTGTAAAAAGATCCACTAAGACTTACAAAATGTGTGAACATGTCCACAGTTCCTATCATAGATAATACTAGCTGCTCGCCGCGGTTTCACCCATGTGAGCTATAGTTTATCGCTATTAAAGGTATTATTTATCCTTCTAGAGAGTCCAAACTATAAGCTTTGTCCAAACATAACACATTTCATAAAGAGATCGGTTCAGTGGTTTAATCATGAAAAGGTAACACACAAAAAGAGTTATTTTAGCACTTAGAGGTAACAAGTAGACAGGGACAAAGATCATTACTTTGTGTAGAGTATGTATTGAGTTAAATGTAAAATATGCACTACAGCTGTTCCCCGCAGTTTCACCCGCGTACGCAACAGTTTATCGCGATAAAAAATAGCCTATGTCCTCTTTCAGGCTCTAGACCATCTCTAAACCAAATTTCATTTAAATCATTTCAATTGTTTAGGCATGAAAGCGACACAGGCAGACAGACAGAGTTACTTTCGCATTTATAATATTAAAAAAGTAGGGATTATACTGAATACATCATAATATGTTTAAACGGTCGATAGCGGCAAGGCCGCAGCAATTACTGCACAAGATTACAGTAAAGTTAGTTCTAATGTTAAGCTTTCATTATATTAATCCGTCCTGGTGGAACCCGGGCCGCCGCGTTATTATCTATCCGCGACTATTAAATCCCGGTCTTGAAACTTCCCCATTCACAACTTGTTTAATTTCACAGCGAAGATCTCGGAGCAGCGTTCCCGTAATATGTTCCCGGTGAATATTTTATCCCGGGACTAGCGCAGGTACGCCAACTTTACCCCTTCTTTATGCCACTTGTTCGCGCTAACTCGCGACTTTTAATATTGCGCGGGATTTTTACACGAAGGAGGTTTTACGGCGAACCTTAGGGTAACGGCGTTTCGGTGGCTGAGAGCGCTAACAAAAAGTTTTTGTTTCCTTACGAATGCATATGAGATGGGCGGAGTTGGGACGTGAACGGAACATGAAAGAGTGATTGTGATATTATATTCAACATATAACCATAGTAAAGGAGTAATAGTTCAGCTTCATATAAATCGACCGTCGCCGGTTTGAATGAATGCGTGAGTAGCGGCACCGTGTACGCACGCACACAATCACATAAACGAAAGGAGGCGGCCGGGGCCGCGGCCATGCACTCAGTACGGAACGCGCCGCCTATGCGTCACCGCAAGAGTAGGCAATTAACTCGTCGAGCGGCCTTAGCTAACCTACTGTTCTTTATATACTGTGATATAACTGAGATGACGCAACGACCTAAAGTGAGTCCTGTAGTGCTATTCTGCGTTGTAACTAATTTGCGTGAAAGCGGAGTGAGCGCTGAACTCGCGGCGAGATGTCAAATTCGTATTCTGACAAAACCGTCAGCGCCACCAGCGCCACCCGAATGATGGCGCAAGGGCAAGGAACTACACACAAGTGATCACGCTCGGTTTGTCGAGCAAATCGGCATTCTAACAACACAATAGTCGCTTCACGCGGGTGTCATTTCGCTTACGATCTCGATTTGAAATGTCAAAATAAAAGTTAGTATTTTACTGATGAGGCGTAAGTGAGTTATTAAAACAGTCTACAAAACAATTTATTTTATTATATTCCGAGTGTATATATAGTTAACTTGTTTTATTTCCCTTGTATTTATTATAGTTTTTAACATGTTTATTGTCATAATATTTATTTTATACTAGTTGCGCTCCGCGGTTTCACCCGCGTCTTCTCGTTATCCCGCAGGAACATTTTTCCGGGATAAAAAGTGCCTATTTGTTAATCCAGGATATAAGCTATCGCCATTCCAAATTTCGTCAATATCGGTTTAGTAGTTACGGTGATACATGGTAACAAACATTCACACACACACACACACACAAAGTTTCGCATCTATAATATTAGTAGGATAATAGGATTTGACATTTACTGTTGTCTATATTAGGAAGTAATTAAATAGATTACCTACCTAATATTTTTGGGATGCAGAAGCAAATAAAACCTCACTTTTTTTATGCAATCTTCTATTGTTCTCTTATTTTACTGTTGATCCCCATATCAAATTATCAGAAATACAAGTACCAATAAGAAAATAGGTTTAACAGGCAATCTTATCGTTAAAAAAAAGAAATCTTTTACAGAGATTTTTTATAATATTAAGTAACAGTTAAAACTAACATTTTTTATAAAATACATACAGGTTTCACGATATACAGTTGTAAATATTAATTATTTTGCTATCAACTTTAAAATTATAATATGACCTAGAAAGTCTAAAAATGATAATTAAATCCAATCGTATAACAAAAATGATGATATTATGGTAATTAAAATTCCAATTTAATCATAGATTAAATTTGCATCGCATAAGGCTGTAACACCGTCTCCAAAAGTTTTTAAGGCTTCAGCCATAATTTCATTATGCTCAGCCATCCTATTACCTACATTGGTGAGGGCCTCTAATAATGCATGCTCTCTCTGAGATGAGCGTTCTAAAACAGCTTGCATGAGAGATGCCTTGTTTTCCTCTAAATTCATGCGGCGTTCTTCCAGCCTCACGAATCTTTTCGGTTCGAGCAAACTGACTCTGTCTCGGTGGTGGCTCTGAGCCCCGAATCCTAGTTCTGCGTCTTCTTGGAGCTGTATAAGAAAAAATAATTTTGATTATTATTATAGCAGTTTCTTTTAATGTGAAAATAGTTCTACCTTATACCTTGTCAAGTACTAGAATATTAATACTAAATAAAAAGAATATTGCATTAGCCATAACTTAAAGTGATCAGAATTTTAAATACAATAAGCTATTTTTGGTTTAGTTGAAAAGATGCAAACATAACCCAGACAACAATTACATTGTGTTCACTTGAACAACCTAGACATATCCCAATTCTTGCCCAGTCTTGTTTACTGAGAGAAAAGAATAAAGGGCAAGTACCTATGTCCTGCTGCCTGCTATGCCTGATAGATAGCTAATTAGGTACATGGTAGTCTGGCTGAAATTAAGATGCAAACTATTGTAAATGCATGTAATAAGTTGTAGTTCATTATTAGCCGTACATGGTACCAAATAGAATTAGAATCAAACTAGAATAAGCTCTATGTAACTAGATACAGTTTCAACTTACCTCATGTTCAACTATAAGAATCGTCTAAACGGCCGACGGCAACGTGCATGCGCACCACCCCACGAATTTGGTATATGTAACTTTTTTTTTTGTTTTGTTATGGCGTCACACGATTAGTGTATTTGCCAGTGTCAAGTATAAAATATTTCAAACTCAGAAGTTGAATCAAGTTAAATGATGATGGTGATGATGATGATGAGATGATGGAATGAGGATAGTGTTTAAGTAAAGTAGTGGCGCTTTACTTAAACTTTACACGGACTTTTTTGGAGCAACTTGAAAAGTCACTTTCACAACTTTATTTCAATTTCCCACACTCGTACACATTAACGAACATATAATAGTTAATAATCCACCAATATTACACATTATCACTCGAAGAAACACAAGTTATGCAAATAAAAATAAAATTTTCACGTTGACAACTCAATTGCCGCCAAAAAAGTCGTAACACTTGTTACTTCGCGCTACAGAGCCGTTGGTTTCCCGAAGCGTTGCTATCTCGAGAACCCCAGCATGTGGGGTCTTAACATTCCGTCATAACTCGATAGTTTCTGTGGCATTAGGTTTTTGTAGTCTCAAAGTTCAAGTTTAAACTCAAAACACAAAAAAATACTCCGAAATATTACAACTTCAACTTGTTTTGTTTTGTTTACGAAACGAGACTTGCTAGTGACTAGGGATGCAAACGATACATCGATGTTTTAAAACATCGAGGTATCGTTCAGAAACATCGATCTTAAAAAATCGATGTTGAACTACAAGAAAACATCGATACATCGTTAAATTAAGAACGATGTTTTATTGCATCGAGCTGCGAGCACCATCTCTTTGTATGTACGTAACTATCGTCTGTCAAGTGTCAAGTGACGTGACGAGAGAAAGAAAGAGCGCATGTGACTTAAGTCGCGCCATTTCTTTCTCACCTCGCGCGGCTCGCGTGCTTTCAACACCGATAAAGTTTAGTTTGAGATTAGTTTGTTTTTTTTTAAGTTTAGTTGATAAAGTTTAGTCGTTCTACCACTGTTCATATTGTCAGATATTATTACTAAAATAAATGTATAATTATTTTTATTTTAGAAATCGTCTTTTCTCTGTATTTTAAGTCTGTATTTGGCAACCCTGCTAGTATATAAAAAACATCAAAAAAAAAATCAATATATCGTTCATAAACATCGATATTTTTAACATCGATGTTTCAATTTCAAAAACATCGATATTTTGATATCGATGTTTTTTATGAACGATGTTGCATCCCTACTAGTGACACCTTGTCATTGTCAACAAACTATTTTTTTTGGTGCGGTCGCCGGCTCTGGCTATAGACGTTCACTTCATTCTGCCCAACAATATTGTAAAATCATTTTCTATATGTTTTGCGCATTTTGTCAGACCAAATTTGTAACGTGTTATTTATTACTTTTTGTCAATGTTATACCATAATTTCACTAAATTAACTATTAATAAGCTCTAAATACGAAATTATTAAAAACCGATAATACCGATTCGAAACAAAACGGTGTGCGGCACTCCCTAGTAAACTCACTGAGCGCTCATTGGTCATATTCACTTCGCTGCGATATTCTCAGCACGCGGAATGCCGATTTGCGTGAAAGGGAACGTCGAAATGAGTGCGGTTCACGTAATCGAATTCGCCTAGTGAGATACAATTTGCAGAATCGCATTGCTGGCCTCTGATAACAAAAGACGCCACTTCGGTCTGTCCTGCGCCACCTCCTGTAGCTCGCGCAAGTCTTTCGTGACTCCGTCTTTTCAGTGACTCTTTGGACGGCTGACTGGCAGTTTAAAATGAACATAATATATAAAGGGATATAATCCTACTTCGATGTATCGGATAGGAAGCGATAATAGCGCATTAGTAGGTAGGTACGGTCGTCGACTTGCAACCCTAACTCGTGAGTTCAAATACAATGAGCTTGAGCTGTCGGTGAAAAAAGCATCGTGATGAAACCATAGCTTGCTGGTAGAACATTTTCTAGAAACTGTTCTTAATCAGTTGAACATATTGAAATAGACCGTGAAACGTACCTAAGGTAAAATTTAATACTAGTTTTCTTTTTCACCAGCGAGGGAGAAACTTCAAGATATAGTTTGCAATTCGCAATCAAGACCACGGTACCGTTCGTGAAACTAAACCGATGAAAAGATCAAATAGAATAACGAAAACTGACTTTTTGAACTAACAAATCCTGCTCCGGCCAAGCTTGAACACATCAAAGGCACTGACTCCCGAAAAGGTAGACAATACGTTAAAAAGATTAATCCCCAAGTTTCCTCAGATATCTTTTCCTTGGAATATAACTCAACGGTTGTGACGCATTCGGGTCCGCCCGGGTGAAGCTGGAGACGCGGGACCGTACACCTGACCGTTGACCTGGTAACAATGTGAGTTTATCCGCAAGAACAAATAGAATCAATAAAAGCATCGACTTATGAAATATGTATATGTCCAATTGTCCATTATAGAAGGCAATATGTTTTTGAATGCTTGCCAAATTGACGTAGGTTGACTTTTTGGCAAAATATCATATTTTTCTGAACTTCCTTTTGTTCTTGAATGGGCATTTACATAAATGATATTATGACGGGAGGTATCACGTATATTACGCACACTGTTTTGTGGCGTCTGGTTTGGAAACCTTTAATAATAAAGTATGAATTTTTAGTTTTTATTTTTATTACTCACAAGTTTTTTTTTTACTTTGGTAGTGTTGCATTTGATCACTGGCGACACACACACACGTGAGGCCGCAGGAACATACCGTTAGGTGCTTGTTGACAGATTTTTAACTTGAGCGTGTTACTTCTAGACAAAATAATTATATTTGCTTTGTTGATCTCTTAAAACTCAACCTCAAAATGTGTTTATTTAGTAGGATACAACAAGTGATCACTTGAAAACGTCAAACTTATACTATTTATACGCTTGCTCTACCATCCGTACACCGGCAAAAGAAAAGACAAGAAACGGAAGGCAGGTCATATTCTGGCAACGATCACGATCACATTTACCATTTTTTTTCCTACTGTTAACGGATTGAGCCATTTAATTCTTCGCGAATCCCAATCACCTGCAGCTTATCAGAAATAACATCTGCAAGCAAATTTCCTGATATCGACCACTAAGTACATGATATATTCCATTCACACTCTACCACATTTCGACGCCGTATCTCGACCAATTTATCAGCCTTCGCGATAAAGTAAAATACACGTCAAAATCGAGTTTACGTCTAAAAACCAATTTGGATTATCTGATTTGCGAGTTTATATAAAAATGGTTTCTCTGATACGTTGTTCGTGACCGTGTTTATTTATTTCGTTGATCTTCTACATTGTTTTGCCGACGCCGTGTTCTGTTGTGTCGACGATCTGTTGTGTGTCGTCGTGATTATTATCAATTTTGGTTTATACACGCCACTGTTTTCGTTGTTCTGGTACCGATACGTGATGTACATGTCTTTATTTTTTAGCTGTGTCATTTTGCGTTTTAGATTTATATCAATTGATCAATCAAAAATATTTATTGTCACAAGAAATTGTAGCATGGTAATTAAGAAGCTCCCAGTCTGTTTTTTAGGAACCATATTTTTCTCCTATTCATTTGTGCAGTTTATATGTCAATAGGGATGTACAACAGTATACATATTGAATAAGACCTAAGGTAACACTTTCTTATATCTAATACCTACTTACAGTTTTGATATCTGCTGTAAGACGTTTTTTAAGTTTTTTTTTGCTCATAAGTCGGATCACTTCCACGTTCGTGTTATTTTGTTCAGAATAACCTTTTTAGAATAATCTTTATAATTCTCATTGTTAAAATCATCAAAAAAAAACATTTGTAGAATAATTATTGTTAATAATTATTATTTATTTCTCTATATAAGTATGTATATCGTTGTCTAGTACCCATAACACAAGTTTCGAGCTTAATTTGGGGCTAGGTCAATTTGTGTGCAATTGTCCCCGATATTTATTTATTTATTTAATTATACTAGAGATGAATATTTAAAAAATACTATTGATTATGAATTACTGCTAATATTTACATATTGCTTTTACTATGTACGTAAGTAATTAAAACACACAAATATAAATAACTGAAAACTTCATTTTCAATTACTCTATTTACGTCACGGTTTAAACTAGTGTTTGTGAAATAAACTCTGTTCTTGAAGGTAATAATATAAAAAGTCGACTAAACATTTCTGTATCTGTAGCGATCACAATCGTTTTTCGAGAAACGTTTCACGGTATCGGGAAGTTTACTGATAAGGGTTGCCTGACATACTTTTTAGACGTAGAGAAAGAAAAATAGAAAAAGTTTCTACTTGTTGTGTATTTACATCAGGTACCTTGGCGTATTTCGGTGGCATAACATAAGGTAGTTTCCCTTTTATTTTATATCTACCAAGGTAGCATTTGACCACAAGTCACCAGCGCCCTTAGCCAAGATGCGTTCTACAATCATTAACGTTAATAAAAAACAAGAAAATGTATGAGGATGACATTTGTCAACGTTAAGTCAACGAACAAACGTGTTCTTGAGTGGAGACCGCGTCTCGGCAAACGTAGCGTGGGACATCCTCCGTCTAGGTGGAGCGACGATACACGCAAAATGGCTGGCAGCGGTTGGATGAGAGGAGCCGAAGATTGGGCTCAGTGGCGTGCTTTGGGAAAGGCCTATGTCAAGCAGTGGACTGAAATAGGCTGATTATGATAATGCAACTGCATCCCATACACAATGGTAGCCAAGATGCATTTTGACAAGCTCAAACGTAACGTCACAGCAAGGCGAAATCATTCATCATCAATTATTTAATGTAAGTTTATGATGTACAGTTTTTCATAGTCTGTAGTTGTATAAGTAACTTTCGCGTGAAAACAAAACAAACTGCTCGTTAAGATGTTGTACCTAATATGAGAAAAAAATGTATTAACTCTAAGCTCTCTCACTTTATAATGCGAACACATGCCATTACAAGAAGTAACTTTGAAACAGCAGCAAAGCCAATTTAAAATTACCTATCAACCCTAGCAAATCCAAAATGTCTTGATATTTCGTTTTTAATACCCGCGCGTATCAACCCAGGTCACGTATCGCGTATCTTTGCCCGCTCCGCGTATCGCTCGCGATCGCTTACCGCGATTGACTTAGTTTTATGGAACGGTATCATTAACGCCGGCACGACTTGGAGAATCTTTAGTAACTGCTTGTTTGTACGTGACGCGAAGAGTATGGAGATGGCAGCGGGATTGGTTCGTGCTACTATATGTGTTATTTCTTTACACGTAAGTATTTCTTTTGGATGAACATGTTTATCTGTAGTTTATGTTTGTGTTTATTGGGTTTCATTGAAAAGTGAGGTTAGATTGCATTGTATGTCGTCGTAAACTACATTGATTTTTCTATTTTCTGTAATCTGCTTACTTGAAAGTGACATCTTGCCGGTTTTTTTTTTTTTTTTTTTTACTATTTACAGGGTAGCGTTTGACCACAAGTCACCTGATGTTAAGTGACGATGTGGTCGAAGATGGCGCCACGCTACACCTGGACTGGGAACTGGCTCTCAAGTGAGGCTGCCGGAACACACCGATAGGTGCTTGGCGACAGATTCTTAACAAGAGGGTGGTAGCTAGCCAGGCGAGTACTAGAAAATACCCTACCACCAAGCTATGGTTTCATCACGATGTTTTCCTTCACCGAAAGCTCAAGCTCATTGTAGGATTCGAACTCACGTCCTACGGATCGCAAGCCGACGTCACTACCACTGAGCCATCATCGCTATATCGCCGGTCTTGAAAACTGGAAGTTTGGTGCGTTTTTTTTTGTTTTTCTAATATTTGAGATCTGTGTTTACATAATTTATATGAAATGATTATTGATTGATTGATTCCCGGTTGTTATTTTAGAATAGTAGTTGTTAGACTATGTCGGAGGCCTTCGAAAACTCGGACAAGACTAAGGCTGGTTCCTAGCCTATCAGTCAACACGCAATGGGCCCGCGTGTTGGATTATGACCCATAGTCTCCCAATCATTAAAAGCCTATTGCGTTCTCACTGCTGGGACTCTGACCTTCTCACAGAGAGAAAGAGATTATGGGCTGTTATCTACCGTTCAGGCCCTCCATCACCACCGCAATCCAATAATCTACCAAAAAAACAAACACCACAAACTCTGCTAATCTTAACTTCCACACTGCTCATTATTTGTCTGCTCACAGCCCACTCATTAATGATAACGTTTAAAGAACGCATTTACCTAATTAAGAGGAGACCATTAATTACGCCCCACAAGCATCACTTCTAAGTGTCTAACCCAATTCTCTGTAACAAGATCAAAAATAACGCTTTCGAGATCCAGTAAAGCAGGGTTGTCTCAGTGAGGTGGACAAACGATAAATTTGGAACAAAAGCGAGAAAATCCGCGGCCGGGGCGGTCTCCGGCCCACAGTGCAGATAAACATCGATGAGGGTAGAGTGACCCTGCCGCGGTGTAAGACAGTTCGTAAGCTCACTCCCACTGACTGGATTAGGAGGTAACGCTGTTTGAACGTGATAAACAAGCTGTCAAATGAAGATCGTTGTCACTTTTATTTCGTTCGTTCTAAAGTGACGCAAGGAGCATATAGACGACTCCAAAACGTGAGCTGGTTTGATTGCCTATTACGAACAGTGCGTGAAAAAAAGCGCATGTACTAGTTCCGTGTCCGGGAGTTGTAGATCAGATTCACATAACAATATTTAGCATATCATATATTATATTGCCTGCGTATAATAATAATATTTAACATTTTTTATTTGTCTTGTAAGTATAGATTTTCAGAAATTTTCGTTTTTAAACCAAATAACTATACAAAACCAAATCTTGATGAAATTTTATATGAAGATAGTTTGAACCCTTGGACATAATAATTATGTTTAGTAATCAACGGAGGTGAAGCTGCGGGCATAGTTAGTAATATTGTAAAAATATGGATATCAATCCCATTGTACATGTGAAAAAAGATATAGATAATAGAGTATAAGTTTAGGTACTGCAAACAAGTACATCGATAGGGTCAATGTGGGCTCGCAGTTTACGGTGGAACGCAGGACTTTAAATTGGTGAATAATTGCTTGGGATAAAGAACCGGGGGACGGAATTGTGTTACTGGATATTCTGAGATGTAGCTATTGTCTGGCAGTTGTATATACGTTGGCTAGAGTTGGGAAAAAGAGCATGTGACGTCCGCCAAGTCAAGTCAATGTAAACAGTGTATTTATTTACTAGGACTACTTTTTTTTGTTAATACAGGTTATCATGTGACCACAAGTCATCTGATGTTAAGTGACGTTGTGGTCGAAGGTGGTGCCACGCTACACCTGGGTTGAGACTACTTCGAGGTTAAGCTCAAAGTTGGGACTGATTACAACCATATTTCTCCATTTATCCAGGTGTATCACAGTCTTTGACCTTTCACTTTACATCAGGTGTATTGTGGTCAAAGTATTCGTGGTTTTTAAAATCAGATTTTTGGCGAAAGAGAGACTTCTACCAACAGACCAAAATACCTGTTACCAATATTTATTTTTATCGTGAACATTAAATATATTATTATGTCATCCACATGATGTTTTCAATTAAACCGTTCCCTTTGTATTTTCTTTATTCGGACGGATAATTACGCCAATGAACTTTCAGTGGGAGGATCAATTCCTGTTTTATTTGTTGTCCCTAAACAGAGTGGCTTTGACCTTATTTAGTTAAACGCCTACCCGTTACGGGGACGCGTCTTTGTAATATATACTGTCGCTCAAATTTTTTTAGTACTCGGATACTAAGTTAATACTCTGATATCCTCAGCCTCACTCCGTAGGCGACAGAAGATGTGTCTCATGTTGATTTGAGGTAACGAAAACGTTAGCTAGTAGCTAGTTTTAAGTTTGACGTTTTAAAGTGATCACAATGTATCCTATTGAATAAATAAATAAATTGAATTGAATTGAATTGAATTGTTAAAAATGATCGCTAAAATAATTAAGGCAATATTTTCAAAAACTAGCTTCATAGCCCTCTGAGTATAGTTTTTGTTATTTTAAGGTACCGGAAAAAAATGATTGTCTCTTCAAGAAATAGGGGCAATTTCTTTGAATTTTTACATAATATAGATAACGTACACCACAAAGATCAACAATATCACTTTTTTCTGAGAATATAAGAAATTTCAACGGGAAAACAGTGGGTGTGAACCTCGGGCGGTTTGCTAGGAATATAATATATTACCTATTTTCTATAATAGCAACTGGAGCAATGTTATTGTTTACCACAGCTCGTAGCGAATCTCGATTTTGTTTTTACAAAATTAATAATGAACATGTTTATTTTCCCAAACTCTACTTCCATTTAATAGGTTTCGCATTACAAAATTTTTTTGTAAACTAATACAAAATTCAAGTAATAAATCACATTGGTTTGATCATCATCAGCTTTTCACGTTCCCACTGCTGGGACTGGCCTTCTCTCAGAGAGAGAGTATGGGCCGTAATTTACCACGCTGGCCCAGTGCGGGTTGATAGATGTCGCATGCCCTTGAATGTTGCAGTTCTTGGACATGCCGGTTTTCTCACAATGTTTACCTTCACCGTTTCGGTTAATTCTTCAACGCATTCTCGAGAAAAAATCTTGACAGATAGACAAAAAAATTGACAAAAAAGTGATCTTATAAGGGTTCCATTTTTCCATTTGAGGTACGCAAACCTAAAAATAAAGTAGATGAAAAACTTTATCAAAAATATATAAAGTACATCATTTCCTGCGAGTACCACCTAATAATCGTCTTTAAAAAGAATGCTCATTGATTTCCTTAGTCATGACTCCTTCCGTGCCATTGACCAGATTATTTATATTCCGATGCTCGATCTTTATTAGGGTACTTCCTTTTGTTATAATTCCTTTTTTCTCTCTGTAACATCATCGCTATCCGGATCGAGTGCGGCTCGTTCCTTTATAATGGATTGCTGATTAAGACTTGTTTGCTTTTCTCGGATCAGTTAAGAGAAATGGCGGAAAGCGGTTTTTTTTTTCATGCAAACGTAGCCCCCTTTTTTCTTACCACATTTTATTGCTGGAGCACCTTTTTTTAGCTGTCAATATTTATTACCATAAAGTCAGAACGTTTTGATTTTTTTGGAATATAGAATGCTACATATTCTCCCCGGTTTCAAACTATCCCATACCACATCAAGATCGGCTCAGCGGTTTGTGGTAACAAAAAAACATATAGATAGATTTACTTTCGTGTTACAATCCTACTAATATTATGAATGCGAAAGTTTGTGTGTGTGTGAATGTTTGTTACCACGTGTCACCATAACTACCTAACCGATTTTGATGAAATTGAAAATGGAGATAGCTATACCCTGGAAAAAGGTTCCTACGGGATAACGGGAAGACGCGGGTGAAACCACGGGGTGCAACTAGTATCTAATATTGATACGATCCTCCGTTTTGAATGCCGTCTTCAGACGTCTCATTTTCAAAATCAGTGCATTTTTTATTTTATTTTGTTAAGTAAAATCATACGGCGCACTCCAATTATCCCTTTTGTTCAGCTTTATTTCACGGCACAATCATAATAAATTAAAAAACCTATTACCAAATTTCTCACCCTGAAAATGAATTTTGAAAAACATTTTCTTATCTGACCCCTACCCTTATTATTATTATATATTATATATATTAAAGCCTTTTATATGTATAGAAGATAGATAATAGTGTCGAGGTAATGCTGTCCTTTTTTACTTCAGTGGTTAGAAAAAGACAGCAATACTGTTAGACCTGTCAAACTTAGTTTAGTATTAGAGAATGCAAAACCGAATCGACACCAATACCTATGTACCTTGTACTCAGCGTATCTATCGTGGTCTACCATGCTGACCCAAGTTCAACTTGAAATGGTTCTTCAAAGAGTGGAGCTCTCCTTTATCTCTGAATGCCTATTTAGGATTTAAATTGTCCTCAACCCGAATAAAAGTTATTTGCGTTAAGGAATTTGAATATCTAAAGATTGGAAGGCTCTCGTGATTCTAGAAAATTCTCCGGCTTTGTGCTTCATAGATTACAAAGATTATCTTTGTTGATTTGCAAAAGGAACTTGTCTGTTTGTACAAAACAATAAGTATAAATTGTATCTTGATATACTTAATAAGTTTTTGGAAAGTAAGTAGATGAGTGTAAGCTGGTACTTGAACTTTAGACCGACATTAAACGTATTTCTGTATATACAATTATATATAACTCAAAGGTGACTGACTGACATAGTGATCTGCCAACACACAGCCCAAACCACTGGACGGATCGGGCTGAAATTTGGCATGCAGGTAGATGTTGTGACGTAAGCATCCGCTAAGAAAGGATTTTGATTAATTCTACCCCCAAGGGGATAAAATAGGGGATGAAAGCTTGTCACTTACCAAAGTCCATCATATCATAATGATGACGTCATTGCGGTCCACTGCAGCCGACAGCCCTGTAGCCGACATCTGCGCTGCAAACAAATATTGAAACACGAACTTTAAATGGAATTTTGATTCGATTTCTTAGCGGAAAATTATAATTTCAAATAAGTGTGGAGATGAAAAATCCGGATCGGACCATCAAACTTTTGGACTTTTCAGAGGGAGGCGGTGGAGGGGGCGGGGGTTCTCAAATACTTTGTGCCGGAATCGCTCCAACTGACTTTTAATGTAGGTAACGTTAAGTTTTAATGTAATACATATTTGTGTGGGCGTCATTTTACGATGGACTTTCCTAATTTACTTATTGACACAGAGTTGGTAATGAGTTTTGTGTCGACAGCGACGTTCGATCGCTCTAATTGAAATATATTTAGGAACAAACTTGTTTCTATGAAAGTTTCAAAAAAGATGTTTGCAATAATTTTTAATCAAATTATCATCAGCCTATTTCTTTTCCATTGCTGGGACTCTGGCTTTCTCTAAGAGAGAGGGTATGTCAGATGTCAGATGCCCTTGAATGTCGTGGGTCTTGGACATGCCGGTTTCCTCACGATGTTTTCGTTCACGGTTTTGAGCGATGGTAAATCAATACATAACTTATTAATTCATAGGAGATCGAGAGGAATCGAACTCGATGTCGGTGTGTTTAATTAAATACTTAGGTTCAAATAGATTTTGAATTTATATCAAAATTGCGAGCATTCAGCTTACCAGCTGCCCTTTAAAATACATCGAGCGATGCTTTACAATTTTCAGCTTGGTTCTAAACTGGGCTTATCTTCCATATCTGTACCGCGTCATACAAAATGCACGACCGACTGGGGAGCGATCCACACTTTTTAAATTTTATTTTTCGGAGTTGGATGGACTCTAATATTTATGTGTAGATTATGAATGTTTGATTGCTGGGTCGATATCTCGTGAGCTTATTTAGTTTGAATCATTTCAGAATTTAGGTCAAAAACCTTCATCTATTGGTACTCATACGATAGAGGTAATTTTTTTGGATTTAGGGGATAATCTTCTATACTACTGACCCGGTGTCAATTATTATTTCACTAAAACATAGTTACATTATCCCTGAGTGGTTATGTTTTTTTCTAAGATATTTGTAAAACAAGTCGGAAAACTGCTGCTGCTTTATCGGCCGGCGCTGGCTGAATGATTTATTGATTAGAGTTGATTAAATGTATGAAAAAACCGATTAATTTAATGGTTTTGATAAAGACTCTGACTGTCTCAATATTGGCCTACACGTAGTAGGTACGAAGCGAGGCCGGTCGCTAGTAATAATTATGTTGGTTGGTTTATTTTACTAATTACCTATTTCGAAACACAAGGCAAGTTCAGACAAGCCGTGTCTTTTAATAGAAGGCTGAAGTCTTTTGAAATATCTTTTTGACTTATTAACAGACACGCTGTCAGTCGATTTACCGAGATTCTCTTTCAAGTTCGTAGTTGAAGACTCAAACAAGCAAAATTTACTGAAAAATACAGGCAAAGGAAAATTTTCTTACTCAAAAATATACTTCAAGAAGGTGAGGTTAAAATAAAACATTCTCATTTTCAATTTATTCAAACACTTAAAATACAGCCGGAGTCTTCGTTCTCCATTGTACTACTTCCCAACTTTAACAATAGCCACATTTTAATCAAGCCAAAGCGGAACCAAATGAAACAATTAAGATCGACTTCTCAACTTTCGAGTGGATTTGCTATCCTCTGAACGAAGCCCATCAAATTCTTCGAAACAATTCGCGAGATGGCCGACTTGGCCGACATTTCTGAATTTGCCAAAAGTTGTCGAGGTTGGCCGAAATCGCAAACAATCAATTCGAGATACGCTAATTAGTGGAAATCGAAACCTTTGTTGTCTAATGGTAGCGACTTGACTCACTACTATCTCATTCCATATAAAGCCATAGGGAATTCCTTCATAATTCTATTTGATTAATAAATTAGCTGTTCCCCGCGATTTCACCCGCGTGGGCTACAGTTTATCGCGATAAAAAGTAGCCTGAGTCCTTTCTCAGGCTCTAGACTATCTCTGTTCAGTAGTTAAGGCGTGAAAGCGAGACAGACAGAGTTAGGTACTTTAGCAATACAAGCTTAGCTACCTATTGTACAACCAAACAAGAGAAATCTTATTAGTAAAGTAATTAAAAAATATCGGATGACAAAAAAAGCTTGGGATTCTAGTGAACTTGCTCCAATTCAATCAATTAGTAATAAGAATAAAATTGTCAATGTGATCGCGCCAAAAAAATTACCTGCCGGGCGTTTCTTGCCTGTTCTTTTGTCGGCGTAAGGAGGTTGGAACAGGCGTAGCTAGTTTTAAGTTTGACGTTTTAAAGTGATCACAATGTATCTAAATAAAAATTGACTTGACTTTTATTTGTGCTTACGTAACTTGCAATCAATGAGGAAGTTGTAAGAAAAAATTGTAATCCAATAAAAATGATCTGCCGGGCGTTTCTTTCCTATTCTTTTGCCAGGAGGTTGGAACAGGCGAAGCTAGTTTTAAGTATCTTTAATTAATTGGGTTTTTATTTATTGAAATTGTTTTTAATTTTGTAGAAATAGTTATGTGCTATAGCTAAGTGTCTCCTAACTCCCACAAGCACCTATCGGTGTGTTTCGGCAGCTCAACATGAAAGCCAGTTCCCAATCCAGGTGTAGCGTAGCACTACCTTCAACCACATAATCGCTTAGTATAAAGTGACTTGTTTCCAAATCCTGTAAGAAGTAATAAAAACCTACTCCACTATTTTGAGACATGAAAGAACATTTTAACAAACGTTTATTTCATTTGATTTTATTCCCTAAGCCAATAAGTCCATTCCGTCACAAACAGGATGGCGAAATTATATTACATAATCTTTTAACGAATAAATATCAGAAAACAAAAAAGATGAAACGTGTAAATACAAATAAGGCTATTACGCCACTGTTTGCTTTGCATTCAACAAAGTCCTTATCTCTTGCTTATACACAAGTAGGTACACATTCACAAAAACATTGCTTTACATAGCCGTTTTCATTTTCCTATAAAATATTCCAGAGAAACATGCGATGTAATGCAGCTTGTTTGTTTTGTTCCCGTTTGTTAACGGTAGTCAGAATGTGCCTACGGGTAAAAGAAGTAACTCAAGTTGATACAAAAAGCTTAGCTTCACTACTGCACGCGCAGCGCATGCATTTATAATCAGAATATTGCACTAAGACCTAACTGTTAACATGACATATAGGTGGTATATTAATATTAAAAATGTGGAAGTGACTGTCTGTTTATCTGATAATACCTTTTACGTCCATAAACGGTATTTAGCAACATTTTTAAAGCCTTCTTTTAAGAAATAACATATAGGTATTCTTATGCTGAATACTTTTTGTTAATTTTATTATTTTTCCTATTTATCGACATCAGTTTTATCAGTGGCTACGAAGACGTGTTTTTTAATGAAAGATGGCCCTCTGATTAGGTTGTTAATAAAGTTATATAATATTACACCCTATATCATGAAGATTGTTTGAACCCTAGGGAAGGATTTTGAATAATTTCCAATTGCAATAAATGCGAGTGAAAGCAGAATACACCCACAATACTTCTACTTTACATAGATCACTTGAATGGGGTATGTGACAGATAGAATTTATATAAAAGATAATATAAAAAAGATTAAAAACAAAAAAATAAAACAATAAACAATAGCTAAAAACATGTTAAATATTCTTTCTTACAAAAGAAATTAAATCTAAATCGGCTCATCCGCTTGGGAGCTACTATAGATCGAACGAAAGAACCTTTATCACGAAGTTGAGCTACTGTTTGTATTCCCATACGTTAGTATGATTTGTTCCCCAGGAAACTTGCATGTAGCTAACTTGATAAATAGTAGATTACGTTCTGCATCGCGGTCATTAAAATGTTTTAGTAAAAACTCTGCTAATTTGTTTTTAATCACTGCTTGCCTCTGGTGAGGTTTATTTGCTATTAGTAGGTCGTGCCACCTGTTCTTCTTTGACTTAACATTTGAATGATATAATAAAATTGTCTTTTTATTTTCTTTTTGTGTCTTTTTAGTTTGTGTCGACTTTTTTAAAATGACAATTTTTCTTCCCAGAAAGCTTGAGGTTGATTGCAGGATTCGAACCCACAACCTACTACCTACAACTACGGATAAAAATCAAAGTCAAAATCAATATATATTTATTTAGTAGGATACAATATGTGATCCCTTTAAAACCAGCTGCGCCTATTCTAACTTATTCAACGGCAAAAGAACAGGCAAAAAACGCCCGTCAGTTAATCTTTTAGGCGCAATCACATTAAAAATTTAATTCTATTATTAAGTGATTGCATTAGACTCTAATCCCTTAACTTAAGGGATTGCAAGCTGACGTCACTACCGCTATCATCGTACATGGTTTACTTCATTTTGTTCCCTACCCATGTCTCAACATGACAACGGAACAAAATGTCAACGACAGTCAAATTCAGCGAAACTTTCAGGTTGTCACAAAACAATGAAGACTAAACTTTAAATAAATAAATATCGGGGACTATCGGACACAAATTGACCTAGCCCCAAATTAAGCTCGAACTTGTGTTATGGGTACTAGACAACGATATACATACTTATATAGAGAAATAAATACTTATATAGAGAGAAATATCCAAGACTCAGGTACAAATATTCGTGCTTATCACACACATATTTGCCCTTACCGGGATTCGAACCCGGGACCGCTAGGTTCGTAGGCAGGGTCACTACCACACGGAGAAAAAATACCTTCCGAAATACCGTTTTCCTTCTGATTCAAAAGGGAAGGACTTGTGATTCAGAAGGAAAACTAAGGTAAAATAAGGAAGAAAACGGTCTTGGAGGGTAAAGACTCAGAAGGAAAGTCAGAATTTCTTTCTCAGTGCAACTCGGCTACCGCGTCGTCAAATGAAACAACGTATCGATTACAGATCATCTCTTTCTCCGCTCACAGTACCGTATTTAAAATACCCCGAATTCACCCCTTAGAGCGCCAGAAACATTTTTTGTACGTACCTACCTCTTTTTATTTTGCTCGTGGGAATTCCTGATTACGCTAATCCCAAAGCTTTGTACTTTTCTTTCACATTTTTAAACGATACCGTTGGAATTTTTTTGTGATAATACAATTACATTTTCGAGCAGGCTTTATTAACATTTCATGTCTGTTTATTCGGCGGAGAGTAAATATGCTGCCTTTGGGTACAAATAAAATTGGAATTTATTTCATAATATTCCATTAGCTAAAATTTTAGCAAGTTTTTGCGTAATAGGTATTAGGAACAAGATGATCTTTGTAATAGAGGTATTAGTAGAGAGAGCATTGGATAAAATTAGGAGTAGCTTTGTACCAATTTAGACCTTTTTTATTTTTTGTTTGATAAAAAATGTAGGTATCATTGCTGATAGTACAGTATTATAACCTTGCCATAGCTATCCTTGCCGGCACATATATTTTAACTACACTTTTTTTTTATAAAATTCTCCTTTTTGATTATGATCATTCGTAATGAAAAGTGGAAGCCAAAGTTGGCAATTATTCTAATTTTGAAGCGATGATAGCTCAGTGGCTTGCAGCTTGCGACCAATAGGTAGATCGTGGGTTGGAAATTAGAATCCTGCAAGGCGATTGAGCTTTCGCGATCAGAAATTACTGTAGGGTATTTTCCATGGGTAACCTAAAGTCAACAGTCTGTCCCCAAGCGTTTATGTGTTCTGTCAATTTCTGAAAATACGGAGTTGAATCAAAAATTCTGATTCTTCACTAGTTGCGCCCCACGGTTTCACCAGCGTCTTCACGTTACCCGCAGGAACCTATTTCCGGGATAAAAAGGGTATCTATCTTCATTCCAAATTTTATCAAAATCGGTTTAGTAGTTACGGTGATACGTGGTAAGAAACATTCACACACACATACATTTTCGCAATTATAATATTAGTAGGATTCTAGAGTACCTACCAGACGATGAAAAAAAAAATATTAATTAGATATCTTGATGCAAGTGAAAACACGGTGCACAGCTATAGAAAATAAAAAGACATACAATTACATACATACCTACATAATCTATATGAGTAATCGTTCTATGCTCTGAGCCTGTACTCCGAATAGCTCAGTTTGATTCAGCGCGGCTATATAATAATTCAAACCGCTTTGTTCCATTTCATACGTCCATTTCCTGCCAAATATGAACACAACATCAGCCATTGGTGCAAAAAAAAAAAACAAGACAAGTGCGAGTTGGACTCGAACGCCCAGGGTTCCGTACGTGTTTTTTTTTTTTGTTATTCAACTAAATATTTACGGTTTTCAGACTTTTTACTTAACATGTGCTGTAAGACCTTGCTTCATGCCGAATTTTGTGACTCAACATGAGAAGTTACCCTATAGGTTTTGATTTTCTTCTAAAATCGCGAAATACGCGATAATATGCGACATTAACGGTCATATCTTTTGATCCCGTTGACAAAGTTTAATTTTTGTAAAGCTGAAAGAAATCGTAGAGCCGAGCATTTGATATCAATTTCAAATTGATAACTCAACGCGTTCTTGAGAAAAAGGGTCTTGACAGACAGACAGACAGACAAAGTTATCCTATAATGGCCAGTTTAAATAACCTACTAGACTATTTCTACCTTACTAGAGATAGAAATTTGACAAATTCTATAGAGCTTGGGTCAAATTTCCAGTAGGGACGTAAAAGGGTTCCGTTTTTTTTTGCGGTACGGAACCCTACAAATCTAAAGCACAGTTTGGAAACAGCTGAAAGTCGAAGCTGCTGGCTTTAGCGAGTTACCACGATCATATCCGCAGCCGACACGAAGGGCGCGGCACGCCACCTCGCGCCCTCGCCTCACCGCAGCCGACGATATGATACCGTACACAAATATATTAATATATACATTATATTCGAATATACACTAGTAGATACAACAGATAAAAGAGTCTAGCGTGTCTATAAAATAAAAAAGTAGGTGGTGAAATTTTTAGTCTAGCTCATAAAAGTAGTGTAGCTTGTTGTAAACAATAACTAGCTGTTCCCCGTGGTATGAAAAGTATCTTATGTCCTACCTTAGAGTTCAAACTATCTCCATACTAAATTTCATCTTGATCGGTTCAGCTGTTTTGGCGTGATTACGTAGCATCCGCCCTGCGGCAAGGTGGAGGGACTTGCGCCGAGGGGCTGCCAGTAGTTGGATGAGAAGAGCCGAAGACCGGGCTCAGTGGCGTACCTTGGGAGAGGTCTATGTCCAGCAGTGGACAGGCTGATGATGAAGTAGTATCAAAGCAATGATGAAGCGATGTCGGCTGAATGGTAACGCGTGCACCTTAGAAGCCGCTGATACCGAGATCGAATCCTCACGGCCCCGAACCTCTGAACTAATCAGCTATGAGCAGATTCACCATCGCTCAAAACAGTGAGGGAAAGTATCGTGAGGAAACCGGCATGTCCAAGAACCGCAACATTCAAGGGCATGTGACATCTACCAACCCGCGTGGTATATAGAATATGATTTACGGCCCATACTTTCTCTGAGAGAATGCCAGAGTTCCAGCACTGGGAACGTAAACGTAACGGCTGATGATGATGATAATGATGACTACATGTTATCGTAATGAAAAGTATTCTATGACCTTTCTTAGGGTTCAAGCTATATCTGTACTAAATTTCATCAAGATTGGTTCAGCTGTTTTGACGTGAATTGGTAACAACGAAACAAACAGACAGAGTCGTTTTTTTTTTTGGGAACTTTGCTGATTTTTAATACTTAATAATACTACTTGCTTTTTTTTAATAACAACAATAATTTACAATAACAATAATTTGTGTGACTGTAACTAATTAATTAATGTTGACATGAGTCTCTGTTACTCGAAATAAATGATAATATTATTATTAATAAGCGTCATAGATAATATTAATACAACCAAGAAATGTACGCCTATACACTAGACAGGATGCTAAAAATATTCCTAGACTCCACTTTAGTATGTCATAGTATACATGTTTAGTATATACATTTTCAATTTTGCAACTGATCACGCAAATTAATTTTGATAACCTTTTCCAAAAGTGGCTCAAGCGGCTATAGATTACGGTAAATTGATTCGTAATTTTCCGAGAAGCCCGACCACTTCCAAAGTACCGTTGATTAAAATTGATGAGCGAAGTTGTGGCTACTTTGTTCAATGAAACATGGACATGCTGTCCGCTATCAAGGGCGCCATTTTGTACCATTATTTTTCTGAAAATACGACGTCATTATCCAGATTAATACTAGAACTTTTCTAAACTCTGCCAATTGTAATGTTTTGGGTGGAAATTAAAATAAACGAGTGCAAAAAGTTTCGCAGTCGGTAGGATTCGAACCTACGCTCCCAGAGGGAATCTGATTTCTAGTCAGACGCCTTAACCGCTCGGCCACGACTGCTTTGAAAGTGGTGTCAAAATTTACACCTGGTATCTATTGATAGATAAAACAGGATTTAGATATTATGAAATCCTACCTACGCGCCGCGATTTCACCCGCTTGGACTTTATCGCGATTATAAAAAAACTGGCAAGGCCACCTTTAACATAAAAAAGGTATTATAAGAAAAAAAAAATTATCGTAAAAAAAAATAGCCATCAACTAATTTAGTTTCATTCAAGCATGTTCCAAGAAATAAAAACGCTATCCAACAAAAAAAAAATTAACGAACTCATCTTTTGAAAAAACTTTTGCACTATATCTTCGCGTTCAAACAACTTTTCACGAAATATGAAAGTTGTTCCCAACCCCTGATTCCCCCAGTTTGTCCAAAAGGGGCACAATAAGGGTTAATAAAGCGGCCCTTGGTCTAGATTTATTGCGCCGGCCCTCCCACCGGCCGTGATAAGAATCCGGTTATGAGATACATTATCAGATATTATATTTTGTGCGGAATTAGGCGCTATAAATACAACGCGGTGCAATTTTTGGGACTGCAAATTGTGGGACACAACCCTTATATAAATCTTATTAATAAGGCATCTGGACTATTTAGATGACAAAAAAGCTTGGGATTGTAGTAAACTTGCTCCAATTCAATCAATCAGTAATAACAATGAAATTGTCAACGTGATCGCGCCCAAAAAACGACCTGCTGGGCGTTTCTTGCCTGTTCATTTGCCGGCGTAAGGAGGTTGGAAAAGGCGCAGCTAGTTTTAAGTTTGACTTTTTAAAGTAATCACATGTTGTAATCCTAATAAATAAACATTTTTGACTTTTGACTCTTTATGACGATTTTTATAACAATACTACTAATGCTGGGGCCACACTAAGGTCAACGTCAAGGGAAATGTCAATGTCTATCTTCGCGATAAATATTGCGTTACTTATTAACGCTTATATGTGACACTTGAACGGTCAATGCACTTGAATTATCGGCTAACGTCAAACGCCAATGTGAATGCCGTTGTCCAATGTCGTGGCCACACTTATGTCAAACGTCAATCATAGCGCTATTGAACGGCCCGTTAGTGTGGCCCCAGCATTGTAATAACAATCAGTTCCTATACCTACTTATTCTATATAATTTTTATCACTATGAATAAGTACATATTTTTGTTTGTCTCTATGTTTATTTGTTCTGTTGCGGAAATCATAACCTTACGCTCCGAATAAATTGAAAAGTGCCTCCTTTCCAATTACAGCATTTCGTAGCAATTTCTACATTTAGCCTTTTCTATAAATAACAAAGACTTGACAATTCAATCAGTACCTAAATATAAAAATACAATACTCAAAAGGCCTTCGAGCTATTTGACGCAAATATTGTCTTGATTATTTTCAGCAAATTTTCGTTATTGTCAGAGTGATAAGAGGTATTTAGGCTTTCGTAAATAAATACTGTAAGTACGCACGATGTAAGAAAATATGTAATGGCATTGAAACTAACGTAATTTACATACTTATAAACGTAGGCGTAAAACACATTATTACTGAAATTGGGGGCAAAAATAAAGTGTAAGTTGGAAAGAAAATCAGCGCAGCAGTAAAGCCCGACGCGACAAATATCAGCCTTGAAGGTTTTCTAGGCCACCTAACTTATAACTAAGGGCCTAATACTCGCTTTCCGGTTGTTCACCTAAATTACAATAATCATGGAAAATGCGCAAGTTTGCCACTGTATATGTTTGTACTGCTTTAAGCTGATATGACTTAAAAGGTTTGAGTGACATTTGAAATGTTGGTAGCTGGATTGATGGTATCAATTGCCAGACGTCCCGATTTTTAATTCAAAATTAAAAGTCAAACGCGGGATAGGCCCTTTCCCGCTTTTCGGGGATAACTCGACCGTGCGTGCAGCGTGCTGAGGAAGCGCGGGCGGGTAGCACAGAAAAGTGTAAACTATTTAACGATGGGATAAATCTGATTTAAAATATCATATTTATGCTATCTATTGTCACGTTAACATAATTGGAACTCAAATAAAGAGACACATATTTCAAAACTTCAACACCTGTTCTGATTATATACGTTTTTTTACTATGTCCCGCTTTCGACGTCAGCGCTTTTTTCATTCAAATAGTTCCAAAATCCCGACTTGGCAGAAAATATCTGGCAACGCTGATTGACACACATAGGCTGTTAAAGATTCCTGGGGGATAACACGAAAACCGTGAGTACAATTATAGGATGCAGCCAGTATTGTAAATGCGAAAGTTTGTGCTACTTTTGATCCCGGTAAAATTTTATTTTGCGAAACACCCTGGATGTAACCACGCGGCGTTGCTAGTTCTTAATATTGTGAAGTTACCCGCGCGGAAATTATTTCCTCACAGCCAAAAGAAGAAGGATCTAAGTAACTTATAAAAAAGGCAGGAAAGTTAAGCCTTTTATCACTAGCAGAACGATTTATTAAGGCCAATATTCATAGCAGGGATTTATTAACCCTTTGTGATAGCCGAAATAGCGGCGGTGGTCTGATGGGCATGGGGGTGGATTTATGAGCTGAGGTCGCGGGTTCGAGGCTCGGACACGATAAAATATTGCTAAAGAGGATATTGCTTTACATAAATTCATTTTTGAAATTTTGATTCCATTTTCTTTGAATGAGAAATAGCGCTCGGTAGCGCTGTAGCCATCTTTTCATCATCATCCATCAGTTCTGCGGTTTATTCGCGAAAAGGTAAAAAACAAACTAAAAAAAACTACTACTTTTGCATTTATACTATAGTAGTTGCACCCGCGCCTTCCCGTTATCCCGAAGGAACCTTTTCCTGATAAAAGTAGGCTATGTGTTAATCCAGGATATTAGCTATCTCCAATCCAAATTTCATTCAGATCCGTTCAGTAGTTTTTGCGTGAAACAGTAACAAACATCCATCCATCCATCCATACTCACACTTTCACGTTTATAATATTCAGTAGGATAAACGAATCACTGCTACCACTATTTCCACAAACAATGCAATGTCAATATCTATTATTTTTCCATTTGAAAATGCAAACCCACGATGAAAATATCGAAAGACTGCGGGCAGAGGAACCGATTGAAAGCCGCTATCAATGACAAAGGAAATGTGACTTGGTCGTTCTGTTCTGTTTCGCCACTACAGAGAAACCTGTGGAATATTCCGAAGCAAATCCGATATAAGCATAAACACACAAAGAACTCAAAGGAAAAATAACGATGAAACGCAATCTCTCCGCAATATCGCGTATCCGTATATTTGATACGCTCTCGATTAGTGATGCCATGGTAATTCGGATGCGGATGTATAAACTCGCAATCATAGCATACTTTGTATCGGAATATAGCCGAAATTCCCCTTGGAATATCCCCGAGGGGAATTTTGAGACTTTCAACCCCCTTTGGACCTAAAAATGCAAGCTTTGACACTTAAGTCTCAAAACATTCCTTAAGTGACAATGTATCTCTACTGATAGAAACGAATTGAATTTGTCTTTATTTATGAAAATCGACCTTTACAGTTTTAAAATGGGCCATTTTTATTCATTAATTATTATTTACTCTTTTTCTATCTGTCTATCTCTTTGCATTTCTTTCTCTCTCTCTCTACATAATAGGCCGATGATGATAATAATAAACTACGTCGACCTAAACACTGGACATAATCATGTATTTTACCATCTTATCTGTTTCTAAATCAACTATAGAGTCGAAAATTACTTTACAGATTCCGCTGCAGTATCCAGGTTCAGTACTGACAATTTCGGCATGTTATTGTGCGTGGATGGAGCTGCGTAGAAAAGCTATATAGTTTATGCCTGTGAAACTCAGAGGAAAAATACAACCCTGGTCCCTAGAGCTCTTTAAAGTGAGACCAACTCGCGGGGAGGCGTGGGTATATACAGCAAGTGGCATTCTCATCCTAATTTGGTAGAGTTCTCTACAAAGGCTCTACTTGAAAGTGTTTCCGCTTATTTCTCGTACAATTTTATTGGTTTCCGATCTCCTTGAGCTTTTGTTTTCATCCTTTATTAATGAAAAAAGTCTGCGCTCTATATATTCATACCGGGTTCGGGTCATACTTTTTACATATTAGAAAAAGTACGTAACATATATATTTGAGCGAAATGAAAACGGCTGTACCCAATTTGTTGATAAATGGACGATTTATTATTAGGATTATCGAGTGTGCGTGATATTGTTATTATTAAAAAAACAGGGAATTATTAAATTCTATTCTAAGCAAACATAATAATATGTAAGCATTTACCTACTTGCGCTGAGTGGCTGGCTGTGGTTGGACAAGAAATGCCGAAGACCAGGCTCAGCCACAGACGCAGAAAAGAGTATGTCGCACCGCTTCCTTTGCGGACTTGCTTGAAGATGTACGTGCTCGTATTGCTCTCGTACTACGCGCGTCTTACGATACGCTAGCTAAGACGCCGTGTGCGGCGAAGATAACTATGGAAGTATTTCTTCGGTAAAAATAAAGACTAATCCCGCGTCACGCTCAACCCCATATTGTTATATTGATGGTCCGTTGAAAGCCATAGAAATTTAAAAATACCGATATGATAACACATTCATGTCCATCTCGCCGTTTCCCTGTCAGGTTGAACCGCCAATATCCAACCGGCAATAACCGGAATCTATCGGACACGCCGGATCGCCTGTGACGGACTTTAATTAAACGAAACTCAATGCGCGCTGATACATGCTGGTTGATGGATTCATCTCAAACGCGCACCATAATATTGGGGGATCGATTGCTTTGGGTCAATTTTCGGGGATTAATGGATTTGGTGAACAACTTTTTCTTGGACGAGGACTTCGGAATATGTTTCTGTGATGCTAGACCTTATTACTCGACCTTATTTTACATCTTAAGGGGTAGCGTTTGACTAGAAGTCTTTAGATGTTAAGCGAGAAAATGGTCGGAGGGGAGTCAAATAAGGTTGCCAGAACAGACATACCTTGCAACAACGCCCACTGAAACGTGAAACCAGTTTTTTTTTTGCGAGATTAAAGGGCACAAATTTTGCTGGCTCGGCTAGCTTGAAAGAGGATCGTGCGGTCAAACGAGCATACATTGGACGGCCGCGTAGCCGTTGCCTAGACAGCCGTCCTAGGTATTGCAGGAAATACGAAGTCACGAAGGACTTGAGCGAGCTCCAGGTGGAGAACTGGCAGGAGGTGGCGTATTTTGTTCGTTATGCCATATCAGTTAGTTATAACATTTAGTAAAGTGCGGTAATTACATTCAAAAGACTACACTAGTGAGTAAACTTGCGGAATGTGCTCGGGATGGCCGCCGCCCCTGATGCAGTCTCTCAATAAAAGTCACATTTATTACAACGGCTATAACGTACCGCCACCGTTGCGAGCTTAACTACATTTTGTGAAGACAGCTCACATTGATAGCCTTGAGTCCTAGGACTCTCTAGTCTCTAGGAGACACTAAGACAAGCTATATATACAGACTCACAAATTATCCTGCTTGAAATAATTCTAACTTGAAATCGGAAGCAGGGCAGGTGAGCACTAGAAAGTGCCCTACCACCAAGTAATAGTTTCATCGTGACGTTTTCTTTCACCGAAAGCTCAATCTCAATGTAGGAACTCCAACGGGTCGCAAGGCGACGTCACTACCACTGAGTCATCATAGCTTTAAAATACATACTATAGTTTTCTTTTTAATATAGTTGAGTTACAATGTAGTCGAAGGTGGCGCTACGTTATGCCTGACTTGAAAACTGACTCTCAAATGAGCCTGCTGGAAAACACGACAGGTGCTTGGCAAAAAATTCTTAACTTGAGCTAGCCAGGCGAGCACTAGAGAATGCGCTACCACCAAACTAAACCAATATCCTAAAAAAATCCAGCTAAACTTTGACCGACATGAATGTGAAACTATATTCTATTCACCCCATTCCTACACGCATCGATATCCCGTCAATAAAGGCTCAAACAAGGGTCAGTACCGACCGAGGCCAGAATTGTTAACACAGCAATTTCCATATCAGAATGTCCGAACAAATTCCCATCGATGTTATATTTTGACATCCATGACGTGTTAAAGTAGATACAATTCAGGTATGAATAGACAAGCTTTCTTTAGACGAACCATGCAGGACGAACTATGCAGGTTGAAGGTAGCTGGACAGTAATTTATTTTAATATCATGCTTTGAGACTTTTAGTGATAAAGTTTCGTCAGCTGGATTTACCAGTTCTAAGAAGATTATGACCCAACGAGTATCAAATTCCCTCTCCGAGAGGAATTTTAACATTAAGCCACTTTTAAGTATCAAAAACCCCTTTTTAACTAACCATATTCTCACACACGTGTACATAATTTACACAGTGTAAGAAAAAGATAAAAACACAAATAACTACTGAAAAAATAAAAATGTAGCAAATGTACGTCGGCTTGCGATCCGTAGGACGTGGGTTCGAATCCTGCAATGAGCTTGAGCTTTCGGTGAAGGAAAACATCGTGATGAAACCATAGCTTGGTGGTAGGGTATTTTCTAGTATTCGCCTGGCTAGCTACCACCCTCTCGTTAAGAATCTGTCGCCAAACACCTATCGGTGTGTTCCGGCAGCCTCACTTGAGAGCCAGTTCCCAGTCCAGGTGTAGCGTGACGCCATCTTCGACCGCATCGTCACTTAACATCAGGCGACTTGTGGTCAAACGCTACCCTGTAAGTAGTAAAAAAAAAAAAATAAGATGTTATACATATGCCACCGTCATCACTTCAGCTGTAGAGTTTAAGCAAACTGAGATAAGCTGTTAGCTATCAAACTCATCTAATCGAGAACTTTTAGGCCTATGAAAGCTCTTAAAAAATCAAGCACTTCTAAAATAACACTTAATGAAGATTGAAGTAAAGCTCTCAGGTTTCTCGGAAAACTTTTAGTTGCCTTTTATATGACTTGTTTATCTTGTTCCACACTGTAACCTATACCAAACTAATCTTAGGTACTGAGGCCTTATAACAGTTCTAACTATTCACTTTGAGTGTCCGTCACTCATAATCTTCTGTTATACCAGCATTCTCTTTGGTACTTGCACACCTCTGACTGGACTGACTCAGCTCGTGTGCTTTATTGAGTTTCGCTGAATACTGAGGATATACTGAGTGATTTCATTTCGGGCTATTCTCAGAGTTTCTCTTAATGATCGAATCATATCACGAAGTTATCCGACAGAGAACCAAGGTCATATAAGCCTATAGGATCAACAAATAGAAGTGGTAATTAATAGGCTGGACACTTGAGTCGTAGAACCGGTAACAGTTGTGGCAAATGTTTTCTTGAGCGGAGACCTTGACTAAACACAGAAACTGGCAACGAGTTCTACTCCTTAGCGTTACGCATGATGAATGTGGCAACCGCTTGGTGCGTATAGGTGGAATATTCAATACATATCTACTGTTCAGTTAGCGTCTTGCCCTTTGCTCGTTTGAAAAAGAGTAGGGTCACACAATACCCATCACACTAATTATCAGGGCCGGATCACAGTATAAGCTATCTTCACTCCAAATTTCACTCTAATCTGTTTGGTAGTTTTTGCGTAAAAGAGTAACAAACAAACATACATACTGACAAACTTTCACGTTTATAATGTTAGTGGGATGAGAAAGTTTAATTTGTTACTGTTTCACGCTCTAACGGCTTAACGGATTTGGATAAAATTTGGAACATAGATAACTCATACCCTGGTTTATAAACTACTTTTTATCCCTGAATATGTGAAATGACGGGAAAACAGCGAGTGTAAGCGCGGGGTGCAACATGTTCTTATACAGGGTGCTATACAAGTCTGCTTCAAACCCCGACAGAGTTCGACCTTACTGGCTTCCTGTCCTCCAATGTAGTACTGAAAGCTGCATTAAAGAGAAATATCGACAGAATGCTGCTCCGCCGGCGCTAGGGTTGTAGCTAATGGAGCAAGTATGTCGACAAATTGGACACATTATTCCAGCATCGAATGATTAGCGCTTGCAGCGGGATTTGTAAATTAAAGTGCTGCTATCGATCTTGTAGAGCTGTTGGTTATTGGGTGTTGGAAAATTATATTGGATATGTAATATGTAAAAATTGATTGTGACCTCTATTATCTATGCTAATAAGGGACTTAATTTAATTTAAGTACTTACCACTTTGGTTGTTTGTCTGTTTCGGCACAGTTTTAAGAATTAAATTAACTCAACTTATTAGTAACTAAATATTTTTTTAAATAAGGAGCAGAAAAGAAGATTATTATTATTATTGGAGTCTAGTCTAGTCGTAACAGCAAAAGTTTTAAAATATTTTTTTTGTTACAATCACCTAATCCTATAAATGCGAAAGATTGTGAGCGAGATTGTATGTTTGTTACTCTTTCGCGCTTAAACCTGAACTGATTTGCATGAAATTTGGGATACAGATAGCTTATACCCTGGATTAACACAATGGATACTTTTTATCCCAAATGTTGAAAACTCTGTAGGTAGTTCCTAAAAAGTAAATTAAAACAAAACAATACATAATAAAACATCGTAAAATTTACTGCCCTTTTCGCTACCCTACTTACAGGATCTTTTCCTTCGAGCAATAAATTACCTTCAGCGTTATTGCATTCTTAAAAAGGTCACAGCTGCATCTCCAGCATTAATTTACTATAAAAGCCTTGCATAAAGCTTGTCCTATTTGCGCAATATAATCGATACAGATGAGCGACGATGGCCGAACGGTAACGGCGCCTTGTAGGGCGCACGCGAGTTTGAATCCTCTCGGCCCGCATCTATGACTTAATAAGTTATGTGTGGATCTACCATCGCTCTTAACGGTGAAGGAAAACATCGAGAAGAAACCGGCATGTCCAAGAACAGCAACGTTCAAGGGCGTGCGACATCTACTACCCCACAGTGGGCCCGCGTGGTAGATTACAGCCGCATACTCCAGAAGGCCAGATTCCCGGCAGTGGAACGTAAAAGACTGATGATAATAATATAAAAATCAATAGAGGGGCAGCCCTGGCGTGGTACTATTCTGGCAACACTAAACGCCAGTTAGTCCCCGCTACATAAAGTGGCATGCGATGCTAGCTCACCCGGTTATTTTGTAGCTAGACACACGTTGTTTGTGATATGATACTATTTTATATTGAAATCTAGTTGCCAGCCGCGGTTGCACTTTTTTTCCGTCATCCTACTCACTTACTAGTCTAACTACTACTACTTTTAATACTTTTTTGACCCGGATAAGGTCATGTAAGTTTTGTTTTTACTTCTTCAATGTAGCGTTTGACCGCAAGTCACTCAAAGATAGTGCTACATTACGACTGAATTGAAAACTAGCTGTCAAGTGCCTGCTGTGTTGCAACTTTGTAACAAGTAATGAAGAAGTGACGCTACCGGAAAAAACCGATTGGTGCTTGGCAATAGATTTATAGCGTGTAGGCGAGCACTAGAAAATGCCCAACCACAATTGACCACCACGCTATTATTTCATCATGATGTTTTCCTGAGCCAAGGCTAAAGGTCAAGCTCATTGTATGATTCGGGTTGCGATCTACGGGTCATGCAATAATGATATTGCTTTCGTACAGTCAACGACAAATGAAGATGAACAAACTTTCCGATTACGTTCATCACCTTGAACACCAACTTTTGATTGCATTATCACTTAAAATAAGATGTGTTTTGTTGTGGTCAAACACTAGGCTTGTATGTTGTAGAAAAAACGAATATTGTTGACCTAAAACACCTTTGGAAATTCGAGAATCGATCACGCGTACCGCTAAGGCGTGGAACTCCTTGCCTGAGTCTGTTTTTCACGATTGCTTCAATTTGGAGATCTTCAAGGCAAGAGTGAACAGGTACCTTCTGGGTGTGCGTGCTGCAACGTCGACCGTATCAGCGCTTGGCAACAGGCGGGATGGCGACCAAACGCATACCTAGTAGCAATAAAAAATAAAATAAAAGTATGATCACCTACTTTTGTCGTTGACTGTACGCAGACGTGCCGGCTTTAGGTAACCAAAATATATATCGTACTCGTAATTAAGTTACAAAAACCTTTATGGAACCAATGCATAGTATATACCACCCGCTACACAAACTTGCATGCCTTGTAGCTAGCACCGCCGCTCTGCTTCGTAGCCGCCTATTTGCGATACAGTTTTATGTTGCCAACTTATAATTTATGTGGAATATAAAACAGGAAACCGGGGTTACAGTTTTAGTAGCAGGAAGTGGCTTTGGAAACGTTACGTGAGACGGAGTTGGAAATGAATTGGCTTGTAATACCTAGTAATACCCCGTATATGACTGGTGAGCCACCCCGGCTTCGCACGTCTAAGAAATGTTTTTTCAAAAATGATTTTAAATGACAATAGTATCAGTCGTGGATTTTATTATTCAGACGCCTTCATTTATTCAATCTTTCGACAGCGTGTGCTGATGAAGCAGCCAATTGTCTAATTTTTTTCGGACTTGTTTATTAATATCGTGATTTCTTTATTCTAATCAACCAGTAGACTTTATATCGCTATAGAACAAAATCTTCACATTTACACCCACACAAGATTCCCTGGCGTATCAGAGATATTTTAGAGATCGGTTATACACAATACCCAGAAAAAGCAGATACTTGCACTTTGTACTGTAGAAGAATCGAACCCGTGACTTCACACTTTGCAGTCGGCTATTCACCCATTCACGCGTCAAAAAACTTTTGACCTATTAGTTTAGCTATTAAAGCGTATTTATTCAAAGCATAATTTATAACTTTCATTAATTTAGTTAAGTGACAGTTCATCGTTATTTATTCCCTTTTATTAAACGTTATTCTCTGCGTAGTAACAAAAACAACGTCCATCGGAACAACCCGCAGCGGCTCCGAATCCTAAACACACGTTGTACATGAATTCCCCTCACAACAATATTTACACGTCCAGATAAAACATTTATTAGCGGTGTTCGGAGCGCTCACTATAACCACTGCTTTAATTATGGCACGCGCAAAATATCTCAACAAACGTGTAGAGATGTAACTGCAGCTGTTTTAGCCGGAAAACTCACCGACAAAAACTGCTCTCTGCAATAAATACGGTATTTGAAGTGTTCGTGAACTTGGCAGGCCATTTCCCGGTAGATCACAGACAAAAGTTTGTTCTATTCGTAGGCTATCGAGTTCTATAGATTCAGACACTAGTATTTACCTACAAAAACAATTAAAACAAACATGAAATGCTCTGACAAATACCCGTAGCAGAATATTTTGCAGCAAATCTAAAATAAAAAAGAGCTATATTCGCATTCAGATAAGTTCTACAGTTCCTGATTAAACAGCTATATGATTTTTATTGACTTGTTAAAGTGAAAAATTGAAAAAGGCTTTCTTTTCATTAAAATTGGTATTTTTAAGTTATATTTATTCTGGCAAACCGTCCGATTGTAAACACTACGCTGGTTTAATAAAATAGAACCTTGCATTTCAAAGCTCTGCAAGGCGTGGTACCTCTAATTTAAAAGTAAAATATATGTTAACAGTAGTTTATAAAATAACATAGTAAAAACTGGCCGGATACCTTCCCATCACTAAGCGTACTACTTTCCATCGCAACCTACGAAATTCACAAAATGAATAAAACAACGCAATTTTCCAGTAAAGACTTATTTTCATGCGAAACATTTCCTCAGGCTCGTTTGAAATAATAACTGTATTCTGGGAAATCTCGCTGAAAGCTGGATTGAGGCCGCCGTCATATATAAGCGACATGGATTTTCATCACCTTAGCAGTTCAGATATTAAACAACTTAATATATAAATAGGTATTCTATAATTGGGTAAATCTTAAAACTTGGAACTTTTTGACGGATTCATTATCTTTTTTAGCGATACAAAAATAGTGATAACTTCGAAGCGATTATGATTCAGAGTATTTCAGAGGGGGGAGGTCATTCCGTAGGTCGTAAGTTTGATTCCCGCAATGAGTTTGAGCTTGCGGAGAAGAAAAACATCGTGATGACACCAGAACTTGGTGTTAAAGCAATATCTAGTGCTCGCCTAGCAAGCCATCCAACTCAAGTAAGTGATGTCATCAGCCACCAAGCACCTATTTAGTGTGTTCCAGCAGCCTCAACTAAGAGTTAATTCTCAATCCAGTCTCTACGTCGCCCACATTCAAACACATCGCAAGTAAACATATGGAACAAATGAACTAGCAAGCAAAACATACGTAACTACACAATATGCGGAAGCAGTAAGACAAAATAATTACAAGCACAGTAAAGCTATTCATTTTAGCGAACATAAAAATAGTTCACGTAACTTTATTTACAGCAAAGCATCCCTCCGGACGTCGCAACCACAATGTTTAGGATAAGATAGCGCAATAAAGCATTAAAAGCACTGGGCAGCAGTAAACCAACTCTATGTAAACTGCCCTGTACCAAGGAACGTCATAATACATTGCTGTCCCACGACCGACCGTAGAGATGGTTAAAATAGCGCTTAGCACTGTACAATAGCGTGCTATTTTTACTCAACGTATAGCGCTTGCTAATGTGGGTCTCGCTTCGCTCTTCAAAATTCACGCCGCTAATATCGTTTACGTATACCTAGCGTTGAATCGTGATTCGCGTGCGAAGGCGGGAATTGTGTTTAGGAATTTAGCGTGGCAGACCGCAAGAGACGTAGTGGAGCGGCTGGTAGTCATCGCGTGCTAATCGCTGCTATTAGATGCGTCACGTTTGTGTATGAATAGAGCATGAACTCGGCTTACTCAAGCCCGCGCAAGTTTAATAATCACCATTCTTTTTATTACGCTATTGCTACCGAGTAAAAATTATGCGTTTATAAAATAGCAAATAAGCACGCTAATACCATGTATAGCAGTTTTGAGCACCGTTACTAAAATAAAATGTTGATTACTTTAAATTTTTTGAAAAGAAGAACCCCTCCGTATTAAGTAAATAAACATTTATTTTATCAGTTACTCTTTCAATTACAATCATAAAGAACTACGGTTATAATTAACCCCAATGTCCAATCTAATTACCGACTCTACCTCAAAATTGAGCATACATCGCTGTCCAAAGCCGAAACGAGTTTAAGCTTTGTCATTGCGAGCCATCGCACTAAAGAGAGCGGAGTGGTTTTAACTGTCATTATAATACGACGCGAGACAGTTCCCGGGGGAGAAATTTATTCATGGAGGTAATAAAATCTGTCGTGGTGTCCATGGAGCTTGGCCAGGTTAATTCCTTTTTGAAATTTCTCTCCGCCTCTCCGGACTGTAAAGGAGTTTTATTGCTAGCAGCGGCGCACTGAAATACGAAGTGGTTAGCGTGCTATTGCATTAGTGTTAAACTGACTCTTTGGTAGCATAATATTATAGTTAAAATGGTGGACGTGACGAGAACTACGTTTAGTTATATTTATTACACTAGCTGTTCCTTTCATGTGTGTGAACTACAGTTATCACTATAAAAGTATCCTTTGTCCTTCCCCAGGGTTCAAACTATCTCCATACCAAATTTCATTAAGATCGGTCTAGTAGTTTTGGAGCCTATTTCATACAAACAAACAATAAATCTTATCTATTTTTAAAATATTAGTATAGATAATTAAAAGTTTTTTCTTTCTTTTCGTGATTGAAACCTGTGTTTGATGGTAGAACGCTTTTTTGAGGTCGCCCGACCACCCTGCATTTTATAATTTATCTCTAAGCTTATATCTGTGTTTTTCAGCAGCCTCATTTTGTGCGTAGCTCTAAAACTAAGTAATTTTCAAGTAATTGCCAGTACAGATGAATTAACGTCCATTTTGTTACAGAGCTTTTCAAAAAGTCACAACAAAGTACTCGTTTTTGAGTACCGCTAATTACAGGTCGCGATCCGAACAAACTCGACACTAAACTCGATTTCACGTTTAAGTAACTCACTTAAGAGTTAACGAAACTAAATTAACAAGCACTGCTATCATCTAGATCTTAAAGTTTCAAGTATTTTGTATTTCTTTTGTTACTTAAACATCCACTTTTAGTTTAAGTGGAAACTTAAACTTAAAGTGTAGTTATTTAAGTTTTAGTACAGTCAACGACAAAAATCGCTCACAATAACGGATTTTCCGATTACTTTAATCATCTTAAACACCAACCATTGACCGCTTCACCGCTTAAAATCAGCAGTGCGATTCTAATTCACTCGGAAACTCTTCCGACCACGGATTCGGAAAAGTTTACGCGAAAATTTTTTAGACGCGATCCATTAATCTGAATTCGGAAACCGATATTTAATTTAACAAACCAGCTGTTCAATCACGGAAAAGTTTCCGCCACCTATTTGCTCTCGGAAAACGTTTCCGTGAAGCGATAGTGACGTCGAATCCGATACGGTTACTTTCTGAGTGAATTAGAATCGCAACACTGGTGTGTTGTCTTGTGGTCAAACACTACCTTGTCAGTTGTAAGAAAACCCCAAACATTACTGATATAAAAGACATTTGAAAGAATCAAGTATGAGTATGCTATTAGTTTTGACGCTGGCAGTACCTACCTGCTGAGTTAAGAGCTTATCTTTGATTGGTGGTAAAGAATTTCCTTAATACTTGCCTGGCTAGCTAGCTTCATGCTAAGAATCAATCGCCAAGTATATATCGGTGTGTTCTGGCAGCCTCACTTTAGAGCCAGTTCCCTATCCAGGGATAGCATACTGTCACCTTTGAACACTTCGTTCCTTAACATCAGATGACTTGTGGTCAAAAGTTACCCAGTAAGAGCTAAAAAAAAAGGTTCCGTCCATCTGATGAAAAAACAAAACCTTTATAGGATCACTCTCGTGTCTGTCTATCTGTCCGTCAATCATAGCTTATTTTCACTGAAATTTCCGAACGAAAAATGTTGAAAATTGGTACATTTATAGAGTTACCCATCACGGACATAGTGTATAGTGTAAATCAACGAGTTCTAATCATGGGGGTTAATTTTAGGTTCAACGTAGATAGATATTTTTTTATATTCTAATCGGATCGACAATTTTCGAGACGGACGGCAATTGTTTAATATACAGGAAGGATTTATTTAAATGCATCGAGTACGAGAGCACTCTCTCCTTGCAGGGATGCAATTTCCGTCGTGTTTAATTGCTGTTCACTGCAGTTTCGCCCACGTGAACTACACGTGTACAGTGCTATGGTATAAGTTTCTCGAGATCCTCACTCCTCGTCAACGGCTTCACTTCTCAAAAGCAGTCTCTCTTGTTCCAGGGTGATGCCCCGACGGCGCAGCGGGCGCGCCCCCGCGGACACGTGACCCCGCCGCCGCACCATGGCGCCCGCGCCGCTGGCACTGTTCCTTATACTGTGCCTGGTGCACGGGGACACCAAGCAGGTGCTGCAGGACAAACTAGGTGAGTGGAGCTATGTCACCGTGCAGAGGGTAGCGAATAATTGATGAAGTTTTAAATCGATTCAATGGACCAATCTGAGACACTCAAAATCAGGATTCGATTATTTCTGTTTTGGTAAGAATGCTACTATGTTACCTATAAATAGTATTAACAATTAGTTGAAGGCACTTAAACATTTAAAAAGATGGTATTTTTTTCGTCAATTAATTATTACTCAACCAATTCAATAGATTGAGGAAATACCTACTGGTTTTATACTGGCTTTAATAAGGCTAATGCTATGAAATTAGTGATATAACAACTAAATGTATAAACTATTGTTATGTTCGAAAATAAAATCGATTTTAGAGTAATCTATCGACTAATAAAAAGCATATTTAACCTAACCAGTAATTTAATTAATCCCCTACAATAAATGTAAATAAAGTCGACTTCAGGTTTCTAAGCGCGGCAAAGAATAAAAGCAAAAAGTAAAAACAGAGCGTCCACGCTAAGATATTGCGGCCATTATTCGCCTACTGCTTAATGAGCCGCTTCGTCGCTTCTCTGCACTTTGTTTTAGCTTACTACTGCATTAGGCGGAAATACTTTTTTAAACTAGCCACGCGGAAAAATTGTCCCGTTTGTATTTTTAGACTGAAGCTTTTATGGGTATAAACTATAAACCCATGCACAATAATGTGCTAATCAAATTATAGTTAGCACATGCCTTGAGGACGCGTGATATCTTGTTAACATCATTACTAGATGATGGATGATGTCATAGCTAAGGACCTCTGCGTCTATATACAACTTCTTCAAAGGTCACTGGTTATGCTTTTTTAACAAAATCCCAAGTTAAATCCACAACTTGTCGATAAGTACTTCGCTAAATTTCTAATCCATTTAAAATGTTAGTTTATTATTAAATAACAGACAATTTAGATGATAAAAAAGTTTAAGATTATTATAAACTTGCTTCACTTCAATCAGTTATCTTTTAAGCAGTAATACGACAACAACAGTTTAACATGAATGTGCCCATAAATTTATACGTATTTTTCTTACTTGGTCTTTTGTCAGTGTAAAGAAAGAGGAAGTGAACACAATGTATCCTGTTAAAAAAAAAATCATATAAAAATACTTTTTTGATTTTAGGGTTGACGCAAGAGGCGTAGCCAGTTTTAGACTTGACTTTTTAGAGTAACCACAAATTGTATGCTCCTAAATAAACATGATGTTTTTGACTTTGTACTAGCATCGTGTTTTACTGCCACAACATATACAAATTTCACAAAACATAAAAAAGTTTCGTAATAAAGCTGCATCTCAAGGCAGTGAATCATTCCACTGTTGGTTCTAATAGGTATTTAAACTGCCAGGAAGCGGTTAAAAGCCATAAAAAGGCCGCTCGTGACGGTTTCGTGCGAACGATCAAAGCCTAACATACAGATCTACGTTTTTTTCGAACCAGGGCAGAAACTTGATGGGACACCCCTAGCTCCAACATTTGAGATAAATTACTTAAAAAAACTCACATATATAAATAATGGTTTTCATTTTTCGTGAATGGGCAAGAAGAAGTTGTAGTAAGCAATAATTGTAAATGTAATCGCGCCCGAAAAATTACCAGCCGAGTGTTTCTTGCCTGTTCATTTGCCGGTGTAAGGAGGTTGGAACAGGCATAGCCAGTCTTAAGTTTGACATTTTAAAGTGATCACTTTTTTTTGATCATAGAATTTTGAAGTTGAAGTTGAAGAACCTTTTCATAGATATGTGCTAGGCGCTTCGCTTAGCAAGTTTTTTTATTTTAACCATAGTATATTATGATTTTGGCGCCCCCTGAACCCCCTCCCCCCCTTGATCCGGGGCTGCTAGCACATCACATGTAGATATTGTGCCTATATATGCCATACAGGAAAATGCACTCGTAGCGAAGCTTGCCTTGTAGTTCTTATCCGATCAACTGGGTTAAGCAACGTTCCCTGCGGTCTCTACTTGGATGGGTGACCAATAGTGGTATTTACAACGGAATGCTTTCGTGCATCGGCACTTTAAACCTTCGGTTCCGGTTGTTGTCTTAGGATAGAAGTCATTAGTCCATTGCGGAGTTCTATAAGTGTTCTGGGTTGGCCTCTAGCCTATCCGTCAACCCGCACTGAGCCCGCGTGGTGGATTATGGCCCATAGTTCTCTAATGCTAGGGCCACACTAAGGTCAAAGTCAAAGGAAATTACAATGCCTATCATTGCGATAAATATTGCGTTAATAATTTACTATTAACGCAATTATGTGAGTGGCTACACTTGAACGGTCAACGTGAAATGAATGCACTTGAATTATCGACTAACGTCAAACGCCAATGTGAATGATGTTGTCAGATGTCGCGGCCACACTTATGTCAAACGTCAATCATCGCGCTATTGGCCCCAGAATGAGAGAGGGCTTGTGTGCTTCTGTCACAACAATTCAAGACTCACACAAGATGTCAAAAATATTTTTCTGTCTACTACTAAGTATGCGTTTATTACAAGAAATTATAATCATGACATAAAAATCATGTGGTTGATATAAAACAGTAGGAACTCTTTTACAAACTGGAAAAACAAAAACAACTATTGGTATTCAAAAAGTCTCAGGTATATGCTTGCACAAATTCCTTGATCCCTTCTAAGCCAACCGTATATTCCTAAAAATATCATGTTACATTTTCCATTTCCGAAACACACGTATTCAAATGCAGTAGTTCGTAATCGCGTAGAGAAATATGATCGACATTATCTATTCTAGACATCTATTCTAGAATATCTATTTATGTTCAGTGCTTAGATTCGGAGGCTAGGACTTGTCAAGACACGGCCGAGGAAGACGAAGAAGAATAGAAGTCGTTTCCCTGTCACCTAGACTGTTCAATTTGTCCATTCACTTATAGATTCACTTTATATGATTCATCGGGGTTTGGACATATTACTCTACTTTGATATCCGGGACTTAGGCCTCAGTCACAGTACATCATATCTGTTGTACCGCGTTATTTTGGAATTTTAAGTCTATTAGATTAATTGGTAGCATTCCTTAGTTTGGCTTTCAAATGCATGTATACTTGGCAGTTTACGTGGGTAGATTAAATAGCTTTGATGTAATTTCTCAATCCAGTGAGGGTAGTTTATAGTTGTATAACCGCTCGCTGGTTCACCCGCCAGTCTCAACCTGACGTCTGCCTTGTGGTGCACTTTGAACCATAATTTTAAAATAGCCGCCGAGATATAATGAATGTGACTGAAAGTTTGATGTGTCTGAAGCCTCTTCAGCATCAAAGGCAGCGCTGAGTAATCCAAACATTGCGGCTCGCAGCGGAACTAGCGTTTAAAGTTCCGAACTAATAATTCAGTGGAATACGTGCATACGATATGCATCTAGATCCCGATCATAAGCCTCACTGGCTCCGAACTGGGTCACGGCTCGGAAAAATTCAATTTCTCAGTCAATAAAATTAATCTGTAGAAGAATATCAAGAGAACGATTCCAAAGATAAAGTTATTGCCCCGTACGGGGCTCTAAACGGAATATAAAGCAGATGGCGCAGCGCGTTATAAAGCCGGGCTCGAAAAAAAATTTGAAACTTAAAATACGATTTTCGATGTTCGAGTTTTATTGCAGGCTAAATGCGTTCGCCGCAATAACGCAATCGTTTTACGAGCCAAAGCTATGTTCTTGAATTTCGTATAGTATTTCACTTGGAGCTCATTTCGTAATAAAAAGTGGCTTTTATTGCTTCTCTTTTTGAGTTTTTATGTTAAAGACGCTTCGCTGTAAAACGTTGTCAGTAGACATCTGTAAAGTAGTGAGTTATATTCGCGTTCGTTTTGACGACCTCGGTTGTTACGTGGCCTCCATTTTAAGCTCGCTTTATGACGGCTCTATTGAAAATGAGACCTTGTTATGGCATGTTTCTATTTTTTTAAACATATAAAAAAAGTGTTTTAATAAATGAGGTTTTCAGGTCAACACGTATTTTTTTTAAAACATGCTTCTTTTAACGTCTGATGTAGCTGTCACCTTCGCTTAGGGAAATTTGCAACACGAGAGGCTGTCGACCCTTAAGAGCTCTTTTCAAACTCATCATGTTTTCTTTAACATCTAATATTAAAGAAAATGTATCATCATTATTTTGTAAGCTTTTATTATGAAGCGTTTTTACCTCATTAATTGTTACATTCCAGTACACAAATCCTCCGCATTTGGGCCCACGACACAAATTTACAATTTTCTGCATAAAATCCGTTACATTTTGCTGCAACAATAAAATAAAATGCATAAATTCCATTAAAATTATGCATCAGTAACGATCGAGTCGCGTGCCGGAACTCGCTTTATAGTTATCGGCAAAAACCTGAAGATATGCTAGTTTTTTTGTTAAACTTGTTAGCTGTCTATTTGATTACATTAAGGAACTAATTGTTTATTCATAAATAAATATTGATTGAAAAGTATGATGCTATTCTGCAATTAGGTGCATATTTGATATCTGCTTCTACATGCAATTGTAGGTATACTTAAGGCTTTTTAAAGTCTTCTTAAGAAAAAAAATCTTATGTAACGGCTATTGACAAAAAAAAACGCTAAGTGCTTCGCTTCTACTTCGATTAAATACTACGCTATAAGAAGTTTAAACCTAAAAACCTAAAAATGTAAGTAAACGGTAACTTTACTGTCAGACCAGTCACAAAAATCACTTAGATTGACAGATACGCATTTCGATTTATTTCCCGAAAGATAACCATAATATAATAGTAGAAAAACAAACCAAACTTTAACTTGGCTCAAAATACTAGTTGGTATTCAATAGATCCAGAGTATTCCACAGAGTTACAGAGTATTGTGATTTCGAACGTCAAACTTGTCTGCACAACAAGGTGGGCCACATTCCGTTCCCAGTCGTATTTTTCGCAAAAAAAAAATCTACGAGTTACTTTTCACCGCCATTAATAAAAAAGTTGTACATACAAATACTGTGGACTGAGAATTCCTTTTATTTCTAGCTGTACAGTGGCGACGATAAAAAGACGAATTGATTATGCATTGCTTGTAAAGTTATGTTTTTTCAATGAAGTTGTTGCTTGCAGCAGAGTATTTATTCTGTTGTTTTAAAGCTTTCTTTACACTTCTACTAATATGATAAAAATATAACATTTGTTTGTTTGGATGTACTTAGAGGGTAATGCCGTTCAATAGCGCTATGATTGACGTTTGACATAAGTGTGGCCACGACATTGGACAACGGCATTCACATTGGCGTTTGACGTTAGCTGATAATTCAAGTGCATTGACGTTACCGTTCAAGTGTAGCCACTCACATAATAGCGTTAATAATTAACGCAATACATATTTATCGCGAAGATAGGCATTGAAAATTCCCCTGACGTTGACCTTAGTGTGGCCCGGGCATTACGACCCGTTCCAATAACCGATCTATCCACGGTTAGCCCTACTGGAGATAGAAATTTGACACAAGCTCCATAGAAGTAATGTCAAATATTCAAGCTGTGGACAGATCGGTTATTGGGAACGGCCGTTAAACTATATATCCGATAAAAATGTTACATGTTAAATAATACAAAGCTACATTATCATTGAGTGTCATAAGTTATGATCACGATATTTGTTAAACAAGTTAAAGATATAGACAACTAGGTGCTTATTAATTTTTTTTGGTGTATTTTTTAAGAATGTAATATTTTAAATTACGGCAAAAATCCATCTCGTAGTCGTTTTAAACTTTGTTAAACCAATTCATAAGTTTAAGCACCAGAGTCAGAGATTTTCAATTTGCCTTTTTATTTAAGTTTAAAGTTTCCTGTAGAAGTAAATTGGACTAAAAAACTTATTTTTAATTCTCACAGGGTAGAGTTTGAACTCCAGTCACTATTGCATGTCAAACGAGGATGTAGTTAAAGGTGGCGCCACGCTGGACCGGGAACTGGCCTCACTTAGGCCTGCTTAGTACATAGCCAGGCAAGTCCTAGAAAATGCCCTTTACCAAAAGCTCAAGTTCTACTACGCGGGCCCAGTGCGGGTTGGTAGATGACGTCATAATCAGCCCACTTCAGTCCACTGCTGGACATAGGCCTCTCCCAAAGCACGCCACTGAGCCCGATCTTCGGCTTCTCTCATCCAACCGCTGCCAGCCATTTTGCGTATGTCATCACTCCACCTAGCCGGAGGGCGTCCCACACTACGCTTGCCGAGACGCGGTCTCCACTCGAGAACACGTTTTCCCCAACGGTTGTCGGTTCTTCGGCTAATATGTCCAGCCCATTGCCACTTCAGCTTGCTGATCCTATAGGCTATGTCGGTTACCTTGGTTCTCTGTCGGATCACTTCATTCCTGATACGATCCTTGAGAGAAACTCCAAGCATAGCCCTTTCCATAGCCCGCTGAGCGACTTTAAATTTGTGGACTAGACGTACCGTGAGTGTCCACGTCTCGGCTCCGTATGTCATGACAGGTAGGACGCACTGGTTGAAAACTTTCGTTTTCAAGCTTTGCGGTATAGGCGACGAAAAGACTCGACGAATCTTCCCAAATGCTGCCCAGCCCAGCTGTATTCTTCTGTTGGCTTCTCTCTCAAAGTTGTTTTTCCCTAGTTGGAGCGTCTGCCCTAGGTACACATAGTGGCGAACAACTTCGAGAGCAGCCCCATCAACAGCGATCGGTTCCGGCATGACAAGGTCATTGAACATTACCTTGGTTTTGTCCAAGTTCATCCGGAGACCGATGCGTTGAGAAGAATCAGCTAGGCCATCCAGCATCTGTTGTAGGTCCTGCAGCGATTCAGCCAGGATGACGATGTCATCGGCAAATCGCAAATGTGAAATGTACTGGCCATTGATGTTGATGCCACGTCCTTTCCAGTCCAGAGTCTTAAAAACATCCTCCAGTGCGTTGGAGAACAGTTTGGGGGAAATAACATCCCCCTGTCTCACACCTCGACGCAGGTGGATATTTTTAGTCTGCTGGTTCTGTACTTGGACGGTCATTGTTGCGGCGTCGTATAGACATTTCAACACTTGGATGTATCGCCAGTCGACTTGGCACCGCTGCAGGGACTCCAGAACAGACCAGGTCTCAACAGAGTCGAAAGCCTTCTCATAGTCCACAAACGCTAAGCACAGGGGCTGATTATACTCTTCCGCCTTCTGTATAATCTGCCGCACTGTGTGGATGTGGTCTATGGTGCTATACCCTCCTCGAAACCCAGCCTGTTCCGGGGGTTGGAATTCGTCGAGTCTTCGCGCAAGACGATTCGTGACGACTCTGGAAAACAGCTTATAGACATGACTCAGAAGCGAAATAGGTCGATAGTTTTTCAAAAGGGTCTTATCCCCTTTTTTGAAAAACAAAACGACCACACTTCTGTGCCATGCCTTTGGAGTTCTCCCAGAGAAGAGGACAGAATTAAAGATGCGCTGAAGCTGTATAAGCGCAGAGGTACCTCCCGCTTTCAGGAGCTCCGTTGTAATTCCATCCTCACCTGGGGCTTTTCCATTCTTAAGCTGTCTCAGAGCCGACTCGATTTCGTCTAGGCTGACTTCTGGCAGATCTTCAGTAAAGTGGCGGGTCAGAGTAGCTCTGGAATCCTCTTTGTCGGGTTCTGGGTGAGATTCGTGAGATGCGTATAACTGGCCGTAGAAGTCTTCGATTTCCGCAAGAATCTCTGGCTTAGAAGTAACGACTTTTCCGCTTAATGTGGTCAACTTCGTCAGGTGGCTTCTTCCTAGCTGCTGAACAAAGACTTTGGACCCCCGATTTTGCTCGATCGCCTCTTCAATAGTGCGTGTGTTGGAGCTTCGGAGGTCTCGTCTTACTAGCTTTCTAATTATTTTATTCAAAGCCCGCTGTTCTGACGAAGTGACTGCCGGATCATCACGTCGCTTCTGTATCAAGTCCAGAGATTCCTTCGAAAGTTTAGACTTCCTGCCCCCACGACGCACCTCACAGAATTTGGTCCCTTCCTCCCGGAGGACTCCTACTACCTGGTCCAGTTCTTGGTCAACATTATCGTCAATTGTGGTTTCCAAGGCAGCAAATCGGTTCTCCAGTTTCAACTGGAATGCTTCAGATCCTACCACGGCTTGGAGCAAATTAGGTCGGAGCGTAGACTTCATCAAGCGGACTCGTTCGAGCTTATAGTCGATATTCAAAGTGCCTCGGACAAGTCGGTGATCACTTCCGGTTTTGAACCTGGTGATCACTGAGACATCTCTGAATATACGCCTTTTGTCCGCTATGATGAAGTCGATCTCGTTTTTCGTCCTACCATCGGGGCTTTGCCACGTCCACTTCCGTTGAGGCTGTTTCTTAAAAAACGAGTTCATTAAGAAAAGCCCCTCTTTTTCTAGGAAGTTGACGAGCATTTGCCCCCTATGATTTCTGCTTCCAAAACCGTGTGATCCTACTACCGATTCGCTGCATGAATGTACTCCCACTTTAGCGTTGAAGTCCCCCATGACAACGTTGAAGTGAGCCTTTGAGGTGGTATGCAAGGCTTTGGATATATCCTCGTACATATCCTCTACCTCATCATCCGAGTATGTCGATGTCGGTGCGTACACTTGTATAACCTTGAGGCTATACCTCTCGGTTAGCTTGATGACAAGGTACGCAACCCTTGTCGACACACTGGAGATTTCAACAACGTTGTCAATAAGACGCATGCTCTTGAATGTTGTGGTTCTTGGACATGCCGGTTTCCTCATGATGTTTTCCTTCCTGTTTTGAGCGGTGGCAAATCCAAACATAACTTATTATGTAGGGGCCGAGAGGATTTGAACTCGATTTCGCCGCCTTGTAAATCTCACGCGTCACCATCACTCATTTAGATAACAAGAAGGCTTCAATCTCACGACCATCGAGTTGCCAGCCACTACCACTGAGTTATCATCGCCCCAATAATGTTCGAAGCCGTAATATCAATTTGAGTAAAGCAGGTGCCAATACCTAACCGACTATAAACTCTTTAAAAAGTGCTTACCTCAATATTGGATATTACATCATTCGACCAAATCGCTTGCGCGGAATCGAAATCCTGTTCACGGACATTTCGGCCCCGGGGGAGTATTCTGGCGTCAGAAAACATCACAATATCGCCCGCCGCGCGGAAAATTTGCTGACAACGCTCGCGTCGGTCTACCCTATCGCAGTTCGATATGCAGTAAAGTTGACTGGCTGTACTGCCGAATGAACTGTCGATTTCGGGAATAGTCACGCAGTTTGGAGTTATTCGTTCACTCTTTAAAGTCAGTGTCGAATCTCTATTTTTACAAGTAAATGTAAAATATATGGGTTGGGGTAGACGCGTTTTTGAGTGGAGACCGAGACTCGGCAAACGTAGTGTATAGGACGCCCTGCAACTAGGTGGAGCGAAGACTTTTGCCGAGTGACTGCCAGTAGTTGGGTGAGAAGAGCCGAAGACCGCGCTCAGTGGCGTATCTTGGAAAATTTACGTTAATAAAATCTTAGTAAATTTAATTTATACAGTATTAGTTTTACCTATACTCTCGGATTTGACTATCCAAGCCAAGTTGAAAAATTCCCCCTGTACATTTTTTAATGCGGCCCGACATAGCACGCATTGCCCATTAGCGATTCATAACGTAAGTACTCATTAAACTTTGTAAGCGTCCATGTTAGATGCTAATTTTTATACTCCACTCCACATCCTGTGCAAATGGTCATTAGTTTACTTTGTGCATTCATTGCGTTGTTTAAATAAATATACCATAAAGAGGAATTAGCTAACATCACGCAAGAGCAGTCGGTTAAAACTACAATGTTAAGAACAACGCTTGTGTGCGCTAGCGGCTAGCTTTGGTGGAGTTCGGATCTTTGAACACAGCTACAAATTCGCCAGCTTCTCTGTCTTCTATAGATTATATTTCGGAGAGTTTACGATGGAGCTACATAACCTCATTTCACCATCGTCACTCCACCATGGGACATCAAGACGTACAGAAACACGTCATCCATATATGGTTGAAATTCCTCCAATCCTCACAAAACACTTCGCTCACATTTAAAATGCGAACCGCGGAGTAGTGAAACACCCTGCCAGCGTCGTCCTCGTTTTTCGATAAGTATACTTTGGAACCCTAAAACTCTTCATTTAGGAAAAAATCACCATGTCCCTGAAATGTTTTAGTTAATTCAACAAGTCATTTAGACTAGGCAATTTCTTTGGGAGACCTAGTAAAACGATCGACTAACCTACTTTTTGTAATTTTGTACTTACAATTTCACGTGGAACCAGAACTGTTCTAACAACTTAATACAAGGGTTGCAGCTTAAAAAGCAGTTTCATAATTACACGTTTTAAATTAGCCAATTATAAAAGCCACTTATTAAGTTGGCTAACAACAGTAATCGTTTTTGAGTAAGGTTTACACAAGCGGCCATTTTCTAATTAATTTTATGGAAGTCGGGGAAAATCGAAGTGCTTGCAGACCTTCGTAAGCTGCTAAGATACCTTTTCATGCTTCCTCTAAGCTGCTGCACTCTTGGCAGAGCGGTCGTAGTTGTTGTTTCTTTTGGTTGGTAGCATGTTTAACTTTCCATCGCCATTATTTCTACACTACTACCCTTTTTTGTAAAAGTGGAGCAAACCAGCAGACTGAGATCTGAGGGTAAGCGATGAATGCACAATTAGATATTTTCTATGTAAATAAATATCAAATACTGTTCGTCAGTAATCACTTGAAATCTTTTTAAAAGTTCGTCATAATCTGATTAAGGATTTGATGGTAACAAAAATTGTAAAATTTATTCGGAAAAATTGTGAAGAACTGAGTGTTATTTTATAAGAGATTTCTGTATGAATACATTAATTAGCTATTAATTAATGTTTGATTGAATTGGGTCAAATACCTCAACCACGTATCGTATCGTAATGCAAACAGCTACAAAAAAAAACTCAAATCAGAACGCGCCTTCCCTAAAAGAAGGTGTGCGACATTCGAATCCGTCACACGTTCTTTCGTTTCACCATGTTTTGATTCTTTACCCCAAAGCACCCTCCAAAAGTGGCAACATCAATATTAAATTACCCCAAAACATTTCACCTTAAGTGGTTTCAGTAACTTTGCAATTGTTGATTACGGCCGGGTCGATTACAGTCTGTAATTACACTCGGCACGCCATTACATGTAGCCTCACTCACTAGTACATTATCTGTGGCGTTTGAGGCTTCACTTATACAAACTTCTGCATTGTCTGTGACTCTGTCTGTACTAACTGTGATCTTATCTGCGCTTTCGAATGTAGACTATTGCCTAATTTGTGGTTTTATCAGTAGAAACTGTTGGCCGATCTGTGTGTTCGGCTGTAGTAACTATGCCCCAAGTCGTGGTGTGGGCTGTAATCGGGCGATCTATTTGCCTTTCCGTGCTATGCTCTCTGTTCGCTTGAAACACCGTTCCCGATACCCTATGTTCTAGATTTTCACTGGTTAGTTGTTCTGGGTTGCTATTCTTCCAAATACAAGGCAAGCCACTCACCTTGAAACCGTTGAACCGCCAAGTGGACTGTATAGCCGGCCGGAACCGTCCCTTCGATGATCCTGGACACCCGGGTGCAGGTGAAAGTCTAATTTTGCACAACAGCACAGTTAGTAGTCCTAAGGTACCAAAAATACACCGCTATGAACCGTTCACGCTTGAAGTCCGAGGTGCACTGAAGGTCGTCAACGACTACCCTCGGTTTCTCCGGTAAATCGCCGACCGCGTTCGTTGGAATCTCGGCTTGTGACCTACCCGACATTTAAAAGAATAACAACGCCTGAACATCCCCCCGCCTAACCAAGCCCGCCTTGGTTCCTAAGCGTCAATAGGTAATCGACATAACTTTGAAACTGGTCTCAGAAGGGTACCATTCTGAGTTCTTACTTCTGAAACCCGAATTATTCCATCCGAACCGGGTAGTAATTTGACAATCCGTCCGCGTTTCCAATGAAGAGGAGGCGTGTTATCTTCTTTTATCAAAACCAAGTCACCTAGCTTAGGAGGTTCCGTTTGTGAGGTCCATTTATACCGCTGCTGAAGTGTATGAAGATATTCATTTCTCCATCGAGACCAAAAATGCTGAGTCAATTTTTGAATCTGTTGATACCGAGATAGCCGAGTCATTTTAATGTCTGAATAAGGATATTCCGGCAGTGCAACCAGAGGTTGCCCGATCAAAAAGTGGCCCGGTGTCAGGACTTCTAAGTCAGCTGGATCCGTGCTTACCGGGCACAAAGGCCGAGAATTCATAACCGCTTCTACCTTAGTGAAAAATGTAGTTAGTTCTTCAAACGTAAGCCGAGTATCACCTAATACGCGCCGTGCGTGCGTTTTCGCTGATTTGACTGCTGCTTCAAATAGACCGCCGTGATTGGGACTAGCCGGTGCGTTAAATAACCATGTTACATTCTGCATGGTTAATTTGCGTTCAATATCAGATTGATTATTACGTAAGAAAATATACAATTCCTTTAAAAATTTATCCGAGCCCGTATAGTTGGTTCCACAATCAGATCTTACTAGAGATGGAAGACCTCGTCGTGAGATAAACCGCGTAAAGGTTGCAATAAACGCTTCAACCGATAGATCCGAAACGATTTCTAAGTGCACCGCTTTTGTAGACAAGCAGACAAAAACGCATAAATAACATTTTTGGATTTTTGCATTCCGTAATGAACTCGTTTTAATGTAAAAAGGACCCGCGAAATCTGTACCGACGCCGAGAAAGGGACGCACGCCTCTTACGCGGTCTGGTGGCAGGTCTGCCATGTAGGGTTGCGTTGGCCGTGCTTGTGACCGATAACATTGAATGCAGCGAAAGGTTATAAGTCGAGTGATCCGCCGCGCCGAGACTATCCAATAAAACCGAGATAAAATAGCCGCTAGGGTATTTGCACCGACATGACAGTAGATCTTATGATAATATGTTACTAATAATTCCGTAAACCGACATCTACCTGGTAACAAAATTTGATGCCGAGCATCATAAGGTAAGTTTGATGCTTTGATTCTACCACCGACCCGAAGTATGTTATCTTTGTCAATAAATAAATTTAATCTCCGTAATGAGCTTTTAATAGGTTTTCCTAATTTTAAAGCCGTGAGTTCTTCTTCAAAATAATTGCATTGAATATGTTTTATTAGGTGAGTTATTGCATTTTTTCGTTCCGAAACCGTAATATTTCCATGCGTTCTAATTTTTAGTTTGCAGTTTTTAACAAACCGCAATATATATGAGGTTATATTCACTAATTTTTCGAACGAACTATACCTCTGCATCAAGTCAAATTCCGATTCTACCGTAGAAACGTTAACGCTTATAGCTTTTAGACCGGGTAGGTCCGCAGGGACTTCCGTACAATCCCTCGGCCACCGCTCCGAGGGTTCATGCAGCCACTGTGGGTCCCACCACAACCGATGCTGCAATAACTCCGCCGCACTCGTTCCGCGTGACGCCACGTCCGCGCAGTTCATCTCACTAGGAACGTATCTCCAGTTAATCCGAGCCACAGATGAATTTATTTGAGATACTCGATTGCCCTCAAATACTTGTAATTTATGTGGTGGCGTCCGAAGCCACGCTAATACAATAGTACTGTCACACCAGCCGACAATCTCGTCAACTACAATATCGTGTTCCATTGCCGAAACGACACAATTGAAAAGTGTAGTCAAAAGTGCCGCGCCACTTAGTTCTAATTTGGGAATGGTCCGATTTGTTTTAAGTGGGGATACTCTGGACTTTGCCATGAGTAGCCGCAAAAGCACCGTTCCGTCAGATTGTTGTGCCCGTAGATATATTGCCGCCGCAAACCCCACAGAAGAACCATCGCAAAATCCGTGCAACGAGTATTGTGCATTTTTTACCGGTTTTAGACACCGCGGTATAGAGAGCCGTTCTAGATAAGGCAAGTCCGAGATAATGCTTAGCCATTGCCGAACGATGTTGTCGGCCGCTGGGGCGTCCCAGTCGATTTTCCGTGCATTATCGACGCTGCTAAGCAGGGCTTGTAGTAAAAGCTTTATTTTAAAGACCACAGGACTGATCCATCCGAGAGGATCATACAACCGAGCTGCCAGTGACAGGATGTTTCTTCGAGTAACCGTCTGTTCAGGGGGTAAATTAAGCCGATACGTAAAACAGTCCGTTTTTGGGTCCCACTGAATACCTAAAACCTTAATATAACCGTGTTCGTCCGAGTGTTCTTCAAATATCCGAGGGGTTTCCAAGTGATCCGGGGGCAAGTCGTTTAACAATGCCGGATGGTTAGATGACCACTTCCGTAACTCATAACCCGCCGTGTCCATGAGTGCTACCAGTTCATCCTTAAGTTTACGGGCTCCGCTTAGTGTGTCATCACCGCCACTCAAATCGTCTACATACGAATTCCTGAGTACTAGCTGCGCCGCCCGTGGGTATTTATGTTGTTCATCATGAGCTAACTGATGAAGACACCGATTTGATATAAACGGACTGGACTTTAAACCGTAGGTGTTAGTCGTCAATTCATAAATCTGTAACGGGTCCGTGGGAGATTCTCGCCAAAAAATAAGCTGATACTTTCGATCATCAGGATGAATCCACGTTTGCCGAAACATCATCCGCACATCCGTCGTGAATACAACGCGTGGCCACCGAAAGTTTAGAATGATCACCGTGATATCATTCTGTAACCGCTCGCCGGAGTATAAACAATCATTAAGGGCCACCCCCGACGACGTCCGGAGGCTTCCGTCGTACACCACACGAATTTTCCCAACATCTCCAGATTTTTTAAAAACACCGTGATGAGCTAGGAAATAGTGTTCACCTTCCGAAGTTATATTTCTGTTTGATAGCGTCATGTGACCGAGATTAATATATTCGTTCATGAAGTTTACATATTTATCCCGAAATTCCGGCTGTCTTTTCATTCTCCGTTCAACAGACAAAAAACGCTGCAACGCCGCCTCTCTTGAATCACCTAATCGCTTGTGATCTGGTAAAAGTGGCAACCGAACCGTATATTTACCATCCGCACCCCGAGTAGTGGTCGATGTAAACAATGTTTCACATTCTATATCCGCCGGATCCTTAATTTTAATTTTCGGTGGCTCCTCCGAACGCCAAAACCGCTCAACCGCTTCAACAAGAGTTACCAAACCGTTATAATTTTCATCTGATTCATTTATACTTTCCGAAGCCGGACCGAAGATGACAAAATCAAAAATAGTTTCTAAACCGTATGGTCCTTCCGTACCTAAACTGACCGCGTGACTAAATATTTTACCTAATATATCACAACCGAAAATTATATCTACTTGCGAATTATTCCAAGAGCCTTCATCCGAAATCCGTAAGTTACAACAAGTAGTTCCTAACCTACGAGCCAAATAAGCTGTAGGATTTTTTAACACCGCCGCCGTAGCCAATAATAAAGGTTTACCTGTCCGTTCAGGTCTAAAATCAATAGATACAACATATTTACTGCCACCTGCTTGTGTACCGCCGATACCTACCAATGGTATGTGAGTGTAATATCGCTTCAATCTCAAACTTGTGGCAAAGTCGCTTCTAATAAATGTTAATTGAGCGCCGAAATCCAACAAGGCTCTTGCCCGAATAAAATCACCGCTTGCATTTTTTACTTCAATAATAACCGTTGGTAAAATAACATTATTAGCTAACTTAGGTAAAGAAGCGATATTACTCGATTGCCTTAATTGCTATTGCGAATTATCCTGACGACGGGCAACCGGCGGGCTAGAAGCGCGGTTGTCACGCTCATGGTGCCCGTGTGCACCGTTCCCGTGATGCTGGTTGTCCGTTTTATTGTCGTTATCATTACGCCGCTGCCGATAATAACTACGCTGCGCTCGCGTTGGTGATGGCGATGCGCGCTGCTCATAATAACCGCGTAAAATACTAGCACTGCGCCGTGACTCACAGGGAGACCGCCTACCACTACCGTTGTCATAAGCGACATTTTCGTTCGCAACGTTTGCGTGCCGAGTTCGCTGCCTATCATTCACCGGACTCGTCGGCCGCGCATTGAATGTGCAGATTAACTCATTATGTCCCGAGTTCCCGCACCGACTGCACGGAACAGACACCCGGCATGAGGCAGCCGAATGACTTCCAAAGCATTTATAGCAAAAACCGTTTATTTGAATCCAACCCTTACGATCACGGTTTGTTAAATTAGCAAACTTGAAACAATCCGAAATAGTATGACCCGACATTTGACAATAACAACATTGTTTATAATTAGCGCGATCTTGAGTTCGGTTACCGTCTTGTGTTAAATGCACATTTCGCTTATCAGTTCTACGCGCCCGCTCCGCATAAGAAACCGGTTCCGAAGCCGATGCTGCCGTATCTATGAATCTACATTCATTTTGTAAAAATTCGAGAAGTTCATCGAATGTAGGTAAATTCATGCTATTTCCGCCGAACTTTTGTTCAAACCGTGTTTTTATTTCTATAGGTAACTTTGATAGACCGATATATAGCAATATATAGCTCCACTGATCCGTAGGTAATCCTAAATTTTTCAATGCCCGTGTAGATTCTAATAATGGATTTAATATTTTTGTTCTAAGCTCTGAAACTCGTGTTAGAACCGGTAAATGTAAGATACGATATATATGAGAATCCGTCAACAGCCGTTTATTTTCAAATCTAGCCTTAAGTATATCCAAGGCCGTATCTAACGAAACATCTATCATTGGTAAATGTTTTATCAATGTCCGGGGTTCTCCTTCAACGTGAGAAAATAAATAATGGAACTTTTCCGTTTTAGATATGTCCTTCCGGGATAACACCAACGAATTAAAGAGGCTAATAAAGCTACTCCATGAATAAAGATCGCCATCGAAGGTCGACAAATCAATTCGTGGCAGCCGGGCCGTCGGCGCGCTTTCCGTAGGCGCATAGGTGCCGTCTACGTTTGGGTAGCCTGCCGAGATAGCCTCCAACTTGTTATATATTTCCGTGGCTTCCCTATACTTCAAATCGTATTCCTTAACAACCGAATCATCGTCCGTCTCCGTACAAACATTCAAAATTGACTCATAGGCTTCCGTTAAAAGTATATAATATCCTTCTAGTTTTCGTAACCGAGAAGATATTACGCCCGAATTTTGAGACTTCGAACTAATTAATTCCAAAGAGTAGATGAACCAATCATACTTGATTTTAAATTTATTTTCAAACACTTTAGACATTATGGAATTTGAACCAGATCCTCAAAAGATAGACTATAATATTATAAACCGAACCGATACAGAATAAAAACCGAAGATTATTAAATTACTACCAAATTAGACAAATCCCGAATAAATTTACAAATGTCTATAGGACGTTACCGCCGTTTTTTTTTTTTTTTATATATAACAACGTAATATACTGAAACACCCTACCAGTTATTACGAAAATCTAATCCGGCTCGATGGGCCAATTTATGTTCGCTTGAAACACCGTTCCCGATACCCTATGTTCTAGATTTTCACTGGTTAGTTGTTCTGGGTTGCTATTCTTCCAAATACAAGGCAAGCCACTCACCTTGAAACCGTTGAACCGCCAAGTGGACTGTATAGCCGGCCGGAACCGTCCCTTCGATGATCCTGGACACCCGGGTGCAGGTGAAAGTCTAATTTTGCACAACAGCACAGTTAGTAGTCCTAAGGTACCAAAAATACACCGCTATGAACCGTTCACGCTTGAAGTCCGAGGTGCACTGAAGGTCGTCAACGACTACCCTCGGTTTCTCCGGTAAATCGCCGACCGCGTTCGTTGGAATCTCGGCTTGTGACCTACCCGACATTTAAAAGAATAACAACGCCTGAACACTCTCTGGGCAGGCATAGTTTATACCGTTTTATCTTTCGTATGTAAATAGGGCATTCGTCTTTTTGGAATTATGGTGTTAATGGTGTAATTACACGCTTCGTGCTTTAATGCATTGATTTTAGCTGTAGACGTGGATAAATAATTATGAAGTAGATTTATGTATCAATTAAATTAAATGTTTACTTAATCTAAGAACCAAGCAAAGTGGTGTTTTTGGTGAACAGTCAACTACGAAGCGCGTAGTCTTGAGTTTGATTCTTTTTCATGCCAAGTTCGATGTATTTTTATCGCAACTCTGGCTTGGTAATTAATTTAACTAGTCGAGATGCAACGTGTCATAAAAGAAGCGGACGCAAAAACAGATATCAAAAGTGTTTTTAGTGGAAGCGGAAACGAAAGTGTAAATACTATGCAAAAAAATCATCTTACAGCTCGACAAAAACATCGATATTTCTTTATCTCTTACTCGATAACTATCTATTTATCGCTAACATTTAAAGAATATCGATGTTTGTTTCACTTGCCCATCCCTACTAAATACATAGCCTAAGGGAACAGGGTCCACCCTTCATATTGCAGATAAAAGACTGCAACCATTTCAATATAACTTCCAATAATCCATGCGAACGTTTCCCCGAGCCCCATAAAGCGCGCCTACTACCCTAGATTGACACGGAATCACACCCTTCCTGGAGAATGCTCGCTATAATTAAGATTGATACCGACAGGTGCGAAGAGTGATTTGCAGATCGGCCTTGTAGGTGCCGGTGTTGCGACTCATAGCCGGCGACGATGGCGGGGATTTTTGTCAAATGATCTTTAGCAGACGCTTTTTTAGGAATGGGAACTGACAGCTTGATTTTTGTAGGACATTTTTAGGACTTTGTACGAGTATATCCAATGAAGAGGAGAGAAGAGCTGAGGACTGGACTCAGTGGCCTGGCTGGGAGAGCCAGCCATTTTTTACTACTTACGGGGTGTCGTTTGACCATAGGTCACCTGATGTTCAGTGACGATGTGGTCGAAGATGGCGCAACTGGGAACTGGCTCTCAAGTGAGGCTGACGGCATAAACCGATAGGTGTTTGGCGACAGATTCTAAACTTGATAGCTAGCCAGGCGAGCACTAAAAATGCTCTACCAGGCCTTGGTTTCATCGCGATGTTTTCCTTCGCCGACAGCTCAATCTTATTGTAGAATTCGATTCCACGTCTACGGATCGCAAGCCAACGTCACTACCACTAAGCCATCATTGCTGTAAAATAATTGCTAGACTTAGGCCCACTCCCTTCTCTGTAACTCTGTGATGATTATGATTATGATGATTTAGTTTTTTAGTTTATTTACTTTTCGGCTTACAATTAATCTTATTGCTGACAAAAATGAGTGCTGATTAATTATCGCGTTTTATTTTTGTTTTTCCTCAAAGACCACTTCAGTTTCAAGCTGACTGTCCGCATCCTAATTACTGTTTAACATAGTCCTTATATTCATCATACGGTATGTATGTTAAGCCAATAAACCACTTAACGCGATTATGAAATGCGTCGGTTAACACAATGTTGCCCTCTTTTTTTTTAAGTACGAGCATTATTTAAATCCTGTTAATTTCCCTACTCATTTGCTGTGAATATTAATAACGGCCTCACAATCACGTACCCGCATCTACTATGTACCTAACGACGACACAGTAGCCGAGTTGGGAGTGACCCTGCCTACGAAGCTAGCGGTCCCGGGTTCGAATCCCGGTAAGGGCAAATATATGAGTGATGAACACAAACATGGAATAATTTGGTATAGATTTGGAGATCCCACTGGAATTCACAATAGCAACAAATCCCAGACACGAAGCCAATGCTTGTGCTTTTTTTAATACAAATATTTGTCCCGTAGCGGGAATCAATCCCGTGAAATCTCACTGCGCAGTCGGACATTGCGCCACATCGGTTGTCGAAACGGCTGAAAAACCTTCGAAGCAAAATTAAATATAACACGGAGTTTTTACAACAAAAAGGCTTAGCTTAAGACGTAAAAGCGTCCCGAGCCGCCTTTACAAGGTGCATTACCTTTCAATGGAACAAACAACAATGTCGTCGAATTGAAAACAATGTGATTCTGAAAAATGGTCTCCGCTCAAAATGTGAACAGATTACAAAGATTGAAAACGAGAGAAACGAATACAACAACAAAAGGGGCAAGAGCGCAAAACTGTCCCGGACAATGCATATTGCTGGGTGGCCTATAGGCTTGTGTAGTTCGCGGCCGAACTAGCTTGTAAGAGCGCTCACAGCTCACATAGACGAACGCGAACTAGTTCTCAGATCTCTCATTCGTTCTCTAGGATATTAAGACCAGTATTTTTGCACGATATACAAGTTTACACACCTAGTATCCATACACATTTAGCCTACTAAATAAGATATGTTCTATGTTAAACGAAACATATTTCATCATTAGAAAACTAGAAGTCCAAATAATGTAAAGTAGAAAAAAACAGCAAAATAGTCTCAAAATCAAAATCAAAATCAAAAATATGTTTATTCAATAGGATACATTGTGATCACTTTAAAACGTCAACTTAAAACTAGCTACGCCTGTTCCAACCTCCTTACGCCGGCAAAAGAACAGGCAAGAAACGCCCGGCAGGTAATTTTTTTGGCGCGATCACATTGACAATTTTATTCTTATTACTAATTGATTGAATTGGAGCAAGTTCACTAAAATCCCAAGCTTTTTTTTTTTGTCATCTAATAGTCCGATATTTTTTATTTAGCTTTACTAATAATAAGATTTCTCTTGTTTGGTTGTACACATTGGGATATGGGAACATGAATATTAACGAGTTGCGGGATCACAACCAAAGCAGACCAGACCCCACAAGCAGCACCCGTTCACGAGTTGACGCATGTGCCAGCCATCGCTCTCCTCGACCATATGAGAGGGAAGAGGGCGACCCGACACATGACGCCGCTGCAAGCAAAGTCACTTTCGTGAGCATGACTGTTTTGGCTGTTTACCGAAAATGGTTAGAATAGGGGAAATAGGGAGAATAGATAGATAGAAAGAAAGATAGATAGATTAACTACAATCCCAAGCTTGTTTGTCATCTAGATAGTCCGATATTTTATAATAAGCTTTACTAATGAGATTTCTCTTTATACGAATTTGAAATTTTGTTATAGACAAGTCTTGAATTTCACTTGGGATTTTGTTGAAAAAGCGTACACATTGACCTTTGAACGAGTTGCTAACTTTATGGAGCCTAGTGGTGGGTACAGCAATTTTATCTTTGTTTCTAGTATTAAAATTGTGATAATCACTTCTCTTTTTGAAGCTATTTAAATTTTTCCGTATGTACATTACATTTTCATAAATATATTGACAAATAACTGTCATTATTTTGGTTTCTTTAAACTTAATTCTTAAAGATTCTCTGGGGCCCATGTTATAAATCGCACGAACAGCTCTCTTCTGCAATACAAATATGGTGTTAATATCAGCAGCGTTTCCCCACAGCAATATTCCATAGGACATAATGCTGTGAAAATAGCTGAAATAGACTAGTCTGGCTGTATCAACGTCAGTAAGGTGACGGATCTTCTTTACAGCATATGCTGCAGAGCTAAGTCTGCTCGATAGACTGACAATATGTGGACCCCATTGCAATTTGTGATCTAAAGTTATGCCTAAGAATACTGTAGTCTTGACAAGGTCCAATTCTTCGTCCTTAATTTTTACATTTGTTGGTACTTCTTTAACATTGGGCAGCACAAATCTCAAGCATTTTGTCTTTTTTCCATTTAACATCAAATTGTTCGCATCAAACCAGTCTGTAACTTTGGAGAGAGCATTGTTCACGTCGTCAGAAATGTTATGTTGTCGCTTTAACTTAAATAAAAGCGACGTATCATCAGCAAACAATACTATTTCGTGATTGTCACTAACAAGGCTGGGCAAATCATTGATGTAAACTAAAAACAGAAAAGGTCCGAGTATTGAACCCTGCGGAACTCCCATTGTGACTACTGACCCCGAGGATCGCTTCCCGTTCACGTCAACTCTCTGAATCCTATCACTAAGGTATGAGGTTACAAGGTCCAGAGGAACACCTCGAATACCATAGTGCCGGAGCTTCCTGATCAGTGTCTCGTGGTGAACACAATCAAATGCCTTGGACAAGTCACAGAACACGCCTAGAGCGTCCCGTGACTCCTCCCAGGCATCATAGATGTGAGTTAATAACTCGACACCAGCATCAGTAGTAGAGCGACCACGCGTAAAGCCAAACTGTTTTTGATTAAGTAATTTGTTTGCTGAGAAATGTCTTTGCAATTGATTTAGAATAAGTTTTTCGAATATTTTACTAAATGTTGGTAATACTGATATTGGTCTAAAGTTAGTAGGGTCAGTCGTTGTACCCGATTTAAACAAGGGTGTTATCTTACTATGTTTCATCAGATCAGGAAACACGCCGTCGTCAATACATTTGTTAAATATTAGGGCTAATTCGGGTGCAATCATTTCAATTAATGGCTTAACAACGGTCACGGATATACCCCAGAGGTCAGTAGTTTTCTTGACATTAATCATATTAAAAGCTTTTACTACATCTTTGCAACTAACATAGTCAAATTGAAAAGGAATTTCGCACTCTGGTACATTTGTTTTTAACATAGATTCTGCAATGGTGTGCGATGAGTTTAAGAACTTAGTAGTAGAGACTGGAATGTCAGTGAAAAAGGTTTCAAATGCTTTAGCTACTTCAATGTCAGTCTTGACACTGGTATCGCCAATATTTAGGTTGTAATTATTAGCTTGAGACCTGACTTTGCCAGTCTCACTATTTATAATTTTCCAAGTTGCTTTAATTTTGTCATTACTATTTTTAAGCTTAGAACTTATATAACGAGACTTTGCAATGTGACAGACCGTCTTAAAAATTTTTGAGTATGTTTTTACAGTTTCTTTAAACTCATTACTAGTATTATATTGTTTTTCACTGTAGAGATCGTACAGCTTTTGCCTGCTTTTGTGAATACCAACTGTAGCCCACTCCGTAAAATTAGGTCTATCAGAAACCATGATCGTTTTTGGAGTAAATATCGTGTTGAAAGCTTTGCTAAATACGCTGAAAAAAGAGTTGTATAAATCATCAGCATTTCTACGATCCGGTAAAAAAGGAAGTTCATCGATCAGCTTTAATTTTATTTTCTCCATCCGATCAACGGTCTCTGGTACATATGTGACAGATTTTTTTCCATTAATTTTTATTTTATTTTTAATTGTAATTAATTGACCACAATGGTCTGAATCTAATTTACTTATTACACTTTGACTAATTACATTCACATCTGTAAAAATATTATCTAAACAAGTAGCCGTAGTGGCAGTTATCCTTGTAGGCTCCATAAACAAATTTCTCAAATTAAATGATTTAAATAAATTAGTTATTAAATCTCGATTCTGATATGCATTATATGAAGATTAATTAAACTTTTCGACGGAAGTAAGACTGCATTATTTTAAGAGCTGTCAAATAAACTTTAATTTTCGAGAATGCACATCAGATTTGACACCAATTACTACTTTTTTAAATAAATGAACGCGTGCAGAAGCAGTAGCAATACGAGTGAATGATCTGCCTTGCGAAGCTGGTGAACTAAAAGAGCGACCTAGTTCGCTAAGGGAGCTGACGAGCTGAAAGAGCAACCTAGCTCGCTTCGGAGCTGCGAACTAAACGGAGAGCTCCAGCTCGCGAACTATATACACAAGACTAGAGCGAGCCCGGAGACGGGCGGCCGTCTCGGGCACTCCGGGCAGGAATTCGCATCGCTTCGCCTAACGAAATTGCACTTTGATTGTACCCAGCCATCTTACACGTGGTTGAATACAATTATTTGACATTATTACTTTTCATTACGGAGCGAATGTCACCGCGTTCCAATTCGCGCTTGTAATTTGAATGTTTCGTGTTTCATCTCGGATTCTGTTCCGCTTGTGTCGCGTTATTGATGTTGAGGATTTTAACCTTTTTGGCTGCGCGGAATTCTTGCCGATTCCGCCAGGCGGAGATGTGACATTGGTATCCGGATGGCTATATCCCTTTAAATATTTAATGTACTTATATAATATGTATAATAATTACATTATGTTAGTAGCTGTTCCACGCGGCTGAACACGCGTAACATGTATCGTAACATGTCTTTATATAAGGGTTCAAACTGTCTCCATATGAAATATCATAATTTCATAAGGTAAACGAAAGAGTGACTTTCGAATTTATAACATTAGAATGGGTTTTCATCAGGGTTTTTTTTTATGTTTGGCACCATCTGATAGTAAGTAATCACCGTCATGTATGAACATTTGCAACATTAGGGGCCGATGCGTTGTCTATCCTTAAAAACTCTTTTCACACCCATCTTGAAGGACTGCATTTTGTAGCAATTCAGAAAGACTTGTGGAGGGATCTCGTTTCACATTTTCCACGTATGGGAGAAACGAAAAGTGTGATACATAAAACCTGCGTGAGCTCCAAGTCGATAGACCGACAGAAGTTTTAGCTAGAGGGCAAGACAAATTTTTGGTCACTTCGGCATCCTAGTTAGCAAGTTAGTTCCTCGCAGTAGGTGTTAAGGCAAAGTAGACAAAATCTTAGACGAGAACTAATTACATGCATTTAGATCGTTCTTAAACAAGTTAAGAACATCGAGTTCATTAGGAATTTAGGCCGGGTACAGTCGACGGTAAGTGGCTAAGTTTGTAACTTACTGATGGTAATTTGCACTAACTTTTAATATTGCCTTGTAGCGCTCTCTCTCGTTTTAACGAGCAAAACTGAATCCAGTTTCGATGTAATTTGGTTAATTTCAAAAGGATTCCCCTTTCTATAGCTTTGCTTACTGCTTTTGACTATCGGTTTGTTTTGAGGATCAATTTTATTAGCTTACTACGTGCAAGTTAGCTCATTACATATTGTGTCAGTACTTACTATACTTAGCAAAAAAAAACAGATTTCTTTCCTCCCTCATCATTACCATCATCAGCCTATCACGTCCCCGCTGCTGGAACTCTGGTCTTCTCTCACAGAGAGAGAGTATATGGTAATCTTCCACGTGGCCTCAATGTAGGTTGGTAAATATCGCATGCCCTTCAATGTTGTGGTTCTTGGAAATACTGGTTTCTTCACGAGGAAAAAGGAAGGAAAATCCTTCACCGTTTTGAGAGATGGCAAATTCAAACATAACATAAAAATGTTTTGTTGGGAGAAATAAATACATTTATTATTATTATTATTATATAGGTTTGGGCCGAGAGGATTCAAACTCGGTGTCGGCTCCTTGTAAGACCATCGCTAGTTTCAACGTAGTCATTTTAAAATCCCGGACAAACTGTCTTGCCGTAACCCTGGAGGCATTGCTATATTATTAACAACCCCAAAATATTCACCTGAGTCCGATCCTGGTTACAACACTCATATACTAAACTAGGCTTCATCACTCATGTTAGTTGCTAACAACAACTAAGCACAAACTGCAGCTCCGCCAGTGATGGCATCGCATGTATTCCACAAACACGCCGGTGCATAACGCTGAATATTATCCAGGGTACACCCGGATATAGCCGGCGCTTAGTCCGCATATAGCCGGGGCTGGCATGTTGTCTGGGTGTACCCGGGACATGGCTTATGTTGACACGCTAGCCCAGACTTACCTGTCCGGATTCCGTGAATAGCGGTAGATAATTTAGCTGCTGGATTTTGGGGAATTAATTATCTTGGAGTTATTGTTTGGATAGTTTTTTCATAACGGATATATCATTTTTTGTCAATAACTGTTGACTATTTTTTCGGTAAGTACTTTAAAAATAGTACATAAAACGCTGCCTACTTTCAGGTCTTTTTTAAGGTGGTAAGAAAGCTGACGGCCCACCAGTTGGTCACTGTCGCAACAACAGAGGCGTTATCGGTGCGTTACCGATCTTTAAGAACTCTTTTCACTTTGAAACCTTGACATTGAGCTTTTTATTCTACTTGAAAGAACAACAATGCATTTTGCTGATATTGAAGGTTTTTTTTTGCTTTTACATACATCACGTGTATAATATAGTCAAACACTACCAGCTCTACAGGTAATGGGAAATATTTCTTACACTATTATTTTTTCTTATTTGTTACAGATTACATTGTTTAGGTATTTAGTATCATAACTACGAGTCTAAAGGTTTGCTATTGCGAAGAAGAGCTTTCTACCAGATTAATTTGTGTCGCCCACAACGTAACAGTAGCAATTTAATATTCAGCTCTAACTTCTACAACACTTTTAATCGAAAGATGTAGGCGCCAACAAACAAAATATGTAAGTAATTTATGACAAGTTTACAATAAAACCGACCCTTCATCAAAAATAGAACAAAGTCTAAATAAATAAAGGCCCACCCACACACAGCGCGGACAGAACGCGTAAATACAAAAAGCGGCCCCTCAATAAAACAAGCAAGGGAATCCGAAGAGAGCGCGACCCGACAATCATTTATTTACCTTACACCCGACACCGTAAAATGGAACAAAAGCACGCATCCGCTCGCAACAGTGCAAATGTGAGCAAATAAATAATAAATCGCATTTGTCCGGCGCATAAAAGATCGGACGGAGCCAGTGGCGTATTCCAAGATTCAGCGCCCCAGGCCTGTAGGGTTTGCCGCCCCATTAATTAACGGGAAAAAAGAAAAACTTCTCATCTATACAAATAAATAAAATTGAAATATCTGTTTGTAATATCAAAATTAACAGCGTTTCACTAATATAATACGGTACTTAAGTCAATTGTTTGTCTTTCTGTTTGTACCGGCTAATCTCTGAAACGGCTGGACCGATTTTGACAGAATTCTTACTCGCAGACAGCTTATGTTATAAAGAGTAAAGTAAGTAACTAAGGCTACTTTTTGTCTTGGAAATTTTAACCCTGGGGAAGGTCATAGGATACTTTTTATCGCGATAAACTAATTTTCTCGTGGGTAAAACCGCGGGGAACAGCTAGTCATAAAATAAAATATCAAACTTATAACCAAATGATTTATAGATTTTTTTTATTAAGTAGGCTTTTTTAATTTCATCAGGCATATTAAGTAAGAAAGAAGGTGCACAGTGCGTGGTACACATACACATATACAGCTCGCGCTGCCTCTGGCAGCCTGCCGCCCAGGGCCATGGCCCTTTTGGCCCTAGGGTAAATACGCCCCTGGACGGAGCTATGAATAAGAATAAACAGATGGCATAACAATATTGCTGGGTTTAATACGCGCGCCGGCCGTCGGTCCGCTCGACCGAGACAGAGGCGGCAGCGGGAGCGGGAGCGGAAGCGGACGAGGCAGAATTAGAGGAAGTCATTGTGAAGTGTCGTTTGAATTACTACCTCAAATGTATGGCTGGCCCGTGTTCGAAAAGTTTTCTCGGTAGATTTATTTCGTTGTTACACTTTCGTTGTCAGATTTTATTGTTATTAGAGATTTGCATCGATTTAAAATAATCTTTTTCTCATATACCTACTCATCATTTCGAACTCTTTCGTTACGTCAACATCTTTTGAAATAAATCACTCAAAATGATCGGAACTCTAGTTCCCAATCCAGGTGTAGCGTGGTACCTCGAAGGAGGTACATTTGGAGCTCTTCTTCCACCTCTTTCTTACCCTGTAAGAAGTAAGGACCTGTTAAAAGACTGTACAAAGTACATTACAGTATTTATCATCATCAGCCTATGTCACAGTCCACTGCTAGACATATGCCTCTCTCAAAGTAAGCAACTGAGCCTGGTTTCGGCTCTTCTTATCCAACATTATCAAGTCGTCGCTCCGTCGTCGGAGGGTGACCGAAACTACGTACCTATGCCAAGTCGCGGTCTCCACTCGAAAACACGGTGGATGGTCCTGCGGCTTCTATGACCAGCCTACTGCCACTTCAGCTAGCTAACTCTTTGGGCTACGTCGGTAACTTTAGTTAGTTAGTTCTCTGTCGGACCAACGCATTTCTGATGCCATCCTTTAGAGAAGCTCCTAACATCGCCCTTTCGCTCGCTGAGCAACTTTAAATCGGTGGACTAGTCGTAACGTGTATTACATAATAACATTTTCAAAAATGAAAGCCAGCGATTCGTCCGCGAGCTTCAGCGGCGCGGCGCACGGTCCGCTGGCGTGCTTCCGGGCATCTAGACCCCTACAATGGTCGTCCCAGATTCTGTTACAAACATTTTACAACATAATATCATGAGCGTATTTCAATTTAGTTTTATTTCTGTCTCTGTAAAAGTATTTTGCTGTGGACCGACAAATGCTACGTGTTGAAAGAGGAAATGTGATGTAGGTATTTTTCGGTTTTAGTTCATGCAAGATAGAATTTGATTTCAAGTCACCTGCTGTTTAACGATGGTGCTATGCTATATTAGGTGACCTACCAGCATCATTCATTGCGATTCAGCTTCAGCTGAAAAGTACCGCAACAATTTTCATAATTTGTGGGAGAAAAAAAACTATTCTTGAACTGTCACTAGAAGTGATGCAGGATGGGCATCTAGACTAGGAACTGGCACTCATCAGAAACTACCGAATTAAAATGACAGGAGCTTGGCGATCGAGTATCTTGAAAGTGGTAAAGCTAGCCAGTCAAGCACACGTCGTTTTACTTGCTTTTTCTCACTTCAGTACCTAGAGTATGAAGCAACAGCTACTTTTCTTGAAAGTTTCTAGTAACTGGTAACACTACTCCACTATAGAAAACACCACCATATGACGGCGGGTTCTTAGAACGCATCAGCACTTCTATTTAGACACACCTGCGTTTACTGTCATGGGAATTCTTAGGAAAAATAAACATTCTTGATCTTTATACAATGCTTTTAAGCAAAAAATATAAACATTTCAGCCCCTTATTTATCCTTAAACCAAATGCAATCATTTATTTTCTAAATTTAATTAATTATTTATGTTGAAAAGCACGTCATCATGTAAATAAAGTAGACCTTATTAATTTGCCAAAAGAAATGAGAAAAGTCATTGGTCCACCTTGTGGGGGTCTACATACACGTCGTTTTCCAGTCCGTAGTTGCCACTTGAAAACGTTTCTTCGTTAGTCGTCATTATAATTACTGGCTAATATTTTAGTATCTTTAGATACCTATAATTTTGTAAATCGATATGCTCTTAGTATAAGTAAACATTCCTTTTGTACAATAATGTAGTCTCGTCACTTACTATGTAATATACAATGGCATATTTAGTGCTCCGAGCATTTACCGGCATTGTATAGACCATTGTGAGCGTATAAAGTATTTGTATTACAGATAACATTGTGTGTTATATAAGAATATAGTACCAATAGAGTTTCACTTAGCCGAGTGCTTTTTCAACATTGTATTGCGTAGGTACCTACCTACTCGTTATGTACTAGTGATTTCACTCACATGATATTAGAAAAGCTGTGATGAAATGAGACGAAAGATATGCCAAAGTTCTTTTTTACATTGTAAAGGGCGTTTGAACACAAGTCTCCGTATGCCTGTATAGGGAACTGGCTCCGAAGTTTGTCTGCCAGAAAACACTGATAAATGTTTGCAAGTGCGTGCACGCGAACCCTAGAAAATGTCTAAGTTTGTTGTAGGAGCCGATGGATGCAAATGGTTAAAGGCCATTAATTGTGGCGTTCAAAGGTCAATGCCTATGTTCAGCAGTGGCCTTTTTCCGGCTGATGATGGGGATGGTGGATTCATCATCAAGCTAAAAGTTACAATTTGCTGATAGAAAAAAAGTCAACCTCCACGCAAGCAAAGCTACAGAACAGATCGCTGGTTCCTCTACAAAAGCAATTCACATAATACCTGCATCGATAACCTATCATATACGAGCAGACACCGTATAGGACTGTGTCGGATCTAGAACAATAACAACAAAAGACATGTCGACATGATCCACGAGGGCAAGGAGACAATAAGCGTGGCGCGTGTACTGTGACAAGGGACCAGTCTGCACAATTCCTAGGTAGGTACCTAAGAGGCAGTATTTCCACTTACGATTTTGGTTTTACCCTAGTTTTTCTGAACAATGTTTCATGAATTAAATACCTAAAAAAAAACTTTGAAATCCCTACGTTTTTTTAATACTAATTAAATTTTTTTCAGTAAATTACATTGACAAAAATAAAACTAAGGAGTAAAAAACTAAATCGGTTCTAAATACTTTTGTAATGCCGATTATAAACTTTGAGAGTTACCACTTTAGGTTCGATTATACCCCACATTTCCCTAAATCCCTGTCAAAATACATAAAACTAGTCGTTTTTCCCTAAAATCGTGTCGTTTCTCTAGAAATGGAAACACTACGGCTAAGAGGAGGCCACGAATGCCATGATGAAATCGTTTGCCTATCCTCTCGACCGAAGCTAGGCAGCTAACTAGAATGGTTCAGTAAGTTGGAACGTTGAGGTTCAAATTCGTAGACACTGTTTGACTTGGCGTGCAGTGAACGGGCTACAATAGCCAGAGACAGGAGCTTGGAATTACAAAGTGTAGCTCCAAATAAGCTGTGACAGTACAGAATATATAATTAGTACTTTAGAGCTGCGCCCCGTGGTTTTGCCCACGTAGACTTCACTTTGTCGTAATAAACCCATGTGCTTCTCCAGGGTTCGAACTATCTCAACAACAAATTTCACCAAAATCGGTTCAGCGGTTAGACGTAAAAAGGTAAGAAACAAAAAAGTTACTTTTGCATTTATAAAATTTTAGTAGGTATGGATAGCAATTCTAGTAAAGGAAATGTTGAAGTATGTATTTGGCTAAGTATAAATATTGAAAACAACATATAAAAAATATTTTTATCAAAGGTTTTAAAATTTGTACTGAAATGGTATATTTTAATTCTAGTTTGATTTCTCGATATTTCGGCTCTGTTGCAAGCGTCGAGAACTCAAACAAAAACCTGGTAAATGTATGTACCGTTTCAAAACCAAAATACGAACATGAGAGTTTTAAAAACTACCTGTCTATACAGTTTTTAAAGATTTTTTAGTGACATGCCTTTGAGACTTATGCTAAACGATGAGGCGTTCGACGGTGTAGTACGTTGCCTAGAAGGTGCCTGTCTACTCTCAACTTGAAGATTCCGAAATTATAAACGAATAGCGATACAGACTCTGGACTTCTTCCAATTTTTCCAACGCGTACTCGATAAGCGATTTTCAGCAATATTTCGTAGCATCTCAATCACGAATCTGCAATAATATGCAGACAAACAACCCTGAAGTACTTCAATACACATTCAGCATCGGCATAACATTTGAATATCGCCATAACCGCAAGTTGCTAATATCTAAACAATAATAATTAATATTCAATAATAACAGCACTAACATCAGAACTGACTAATTTCGACTATTTCCGAATAATTTGGACTATTCTCGATGATAATCACGCGATGCTAATATATCGGCGAGTGTAACCGGGTGCGATTAAATCCTCACATCGGAATGTATGCGCGGTCACGACGCGGATATTATACTAAAATAACAGCAACAAAGTGAAATTGACTCTATTATGTATAGACATAGGATTGGACGTTGGGTGGCTGGCGGCTGACTGCAGTGCACCGCAGCATCAGGCATTGGCTTTTCAATACGAGACAACGCAATAATTATCGGTTGTACAGCTCGCCGCACACGGGACGCTTGTTTTACCTTTCACGAGAGATGGGATACGCTTTTTGGGTACCTATGACGCTTGTAAAAAAATACAATTTACTGGCACTATATAGAGAGACGTGTCCTAGGTTCCAGTTACTTATATAGATAAAAATTAATTGTAGTTATTTAAATATTCTCACTTGCATTGAAAAGAGTTCATGTGGGTTTGGCCTGGATTTATTAGGTGAAGCGTTAGATTAAGTTCATGTAAAGTTTTTTTAGGGTTCCGTGGCGCAAAAGAAAAAGATGTTATGACGTAGGCATCTGCTAAGAGATTTTGATTAATTCTACCTCCAAGGGGATAAAATAGAGGATGAAAGCTTGAATGAAACTTTGTCAACTTTAAACCGATCGGGCTAAGACTTTGCATGTATAAAGCTGTAGCCCACGTGGATGAAACCGCGGGGAACAGCTAGTTTTAGAAATAAAAAACAAAACTAGTATGGAACCCTCGCTGCATGAGTCGAACTCGCACTTGACAGTTATTTTTTCAGTTCGTATGGGCAACGTCACTTAATTTTAAGCTTGATTAGAAATATACAGAAAAGAAGCTGCATACAATTTCATTGTATGTACAAATCGAAACGCGCCCTAACTACCTTCATGGATTGTACAGTTTTCACTTTAACGATGCTCGTATTTCTCAAACAATGGCACATCTTCTGAAGCAGCAACTAATTGCGAACACAATACGTCGTGCAATGCTACGTCGAAAATCTTATAATAGGATACGCGGCAGTAATGACATACTGCAGCTAGGGATTGCATCCAGCTCCAATTTTAATCCGGCCGGATTCAGCCGGAATTCTATCGATCCAACCGGATCCGGCTGGATTAGTCACCTCTACATTGAATTAACATAAGTGAGTAGATACTGTATATATTACAATGTTCATAAAAAAAAACGCTTCTTTCTTATGAAGTTAAACTGTTGTAACCAACTAAGGTCACGAATTAATAGTTAAATTTTAGTATAGTGTGTCGCGGGGAGCCAATTGTTTCCCGATTGTTCTTGGTGGCGTGCAAAGAAGGAGGCTTATGTTCAGCAGTGCAGTGGACTTCTTCCGCTGAGTGTGATCATCGTACGAAATTTAACGTTTTTTTTTAATTTACCGAATCCAGTGACCGGATCCGGCCAATTCGCGCCGGATTACCGGATCCAGTTTTCTGGAGTGCAATCCTTTACTGCAGCTTTACTATCGTAACAGAATAGAGCTTTAAGTTATTTATATCGCAAGAATCGTTATAACTTATATGTCTTGTATGTTACGATTTCTATCGAACAGTTTTGAATAAACAAATGTTTGTCTCAATATTTAAGTTAATATAATAGAATACCTTGCGATGTGCACGGCAATAGATTGTTTTCAAACTGAAAGATTTGTCAGTGAATGCTTGAAATAACTTAAACAATGTCTACACATTTGACAGAAAAAAAAGCAAAACGTCAAACGATACCCTGTAAAAAATGTCATTTGTTTTTGTAGGTACCTTTTCCGGGCAAACCGGAATTTGAGAAATATCGTACGTAACAGTTGTCATCTCTACAGATGCAATCTTCATTTCAAATAAGAATAACCTTCACTTTTGTATTAGGTACAGCGTCGTAACGTTTCCGGAACGAGGTTCTTTGTCGTCGGATATTTGAGACGTCATGCAATTATGCTTTGCCGTTGCAATATTCGGAGCATTTGATATTTTGTCTCGATGGCGCAGCGGAGAGGCAAATTGGAAGTTAATAGGTAAGAAGAAAGCCAAGCTGCTTGTCCTATTGTGATTTGTTGCTGAGACTGACGTATAATGAGGTTGCCGGCAGTAGTCGAGATGCTATTGTTGAATTGTTTTCTCGTTGATGGTCGAGCTATTTATTATTCTCGAGTGATACACAGATATCTAGGTGAACCGACAACATTGTAAAAGTCGCAGGGAGCTGACGGATGCAAGCGGCTAATAGCCGTTCATGGTGGCGTTCAAAGGGGGATATATAGAAGCAATGTTGGTTCAGTGGCAGTGATTTAGGACTTGGGTTCGAAACCTACATTAAGCTTGAGCTTTTGGTGAACGAAAACATCGTGATGATACCATAGCTTGATGGTAGGGCTTTTTTACGTACTCGCCTGGGTAGCTACTACTGAAAAAAAATCGTATCTGTCGCCAAGCACCTATTCGTGTGTTCCGACAGCCTCACTTGAGAACCAGTTCCTAGTCTAATCGTAGCAAAACACCATCTTCGGCTACTTCGTCATCAGGCACCTAGTGGTCAAACACAATGTTATATAGCTTATCTTGCAGTTTCTACTTTCTACCTAACAAGAAATTTACTTTCTTTTGATCCAGTTGACAGAAGAACTATTTTCATTGTTTAAACCGGACCATAACCTCAACCGCCGCGCGCCGGTCGCCAGCAAAACACTTCCATAGCACGTTATCTGTGCTCATTTAAATATTCCTTCTGTGTTCCGTATCTCGCTGGGAAAGGAAAGAATGTGTGTTGTTTACAGGCGCCACTAGTTTGTTTTTATGAGCGGTGTGATAAAGCGATGAGTTATGGACGGGCTCGCCGCGGTACGAATGTGCTGGTTTGAATGTGGAAAAATGAACTCTTGGAGTCAAAATCAATGTTGCAACTGTTTCCTTTTGTTAATTATTATTATTAACCAGCTAGCTAGCTTTTAGACTAGTTGGAGCCACGTTTTGTGCCGAGTGGCTGGCAGTAGTTGGATTAAAAGAGCTGAAGACCGGGCTGAGTGGCGTACCTTGGGAGAGGCCTATGTCTATCAGTGGACTGATACATGCTGATAAAGAGCTGTTCCCGCGGTTTCAACCAAATGGATCACTTTATCGCGATAAAAAGTGGGCATTGTCTTGCCCCAGAGTTCAAGTTATCTCCCTACCAAATTTTATCAAAATTGGTTAAGGTATTTAAGAGTTACTTTCTCACTTATAATATTAGTATGGAAAAACTGCGCCCAGCGGTCATTTTTCCATTATTCTATCAAAAAGGAAAACAATTGCCTTCGCTAACAACAAACGGGAAATTGCATCAATTTATAAATTATTACTTCCTGATTGATTCTTATATTTATTTATATAGCTATTTACGTAGGTCGTGGGTTCGAATCGTGCAATGAGCTCGAGGTAGTGCAAAAATGTATGATGAAACTATAGCTTGGTGGTAGGACATATTCTTGTGCTCATCTCTCTAGCTTAATATTAGTGTTTTTTGTGCGTTTCTTAATGTTTTGTTTCGTTATTGTATGCAGTTTTTTTCAGATAAAGTCTTTCTCTCTCTCTCTCTCTCTCTCTCTCTTAAGAACCACCTATCGTGTGTGTGTTCCGGCAGGTTCATTTGAGAGCCTACGAACTGGCTCCTCCAGGTGGAGTGTGGTTCCAACTGACCATATCATCGCTTGACACAAGATGGTTCTGGCAACACTCCTAAAATAAGTTAATCATAAATTGTTACCATAATTTAATAGATTTATTTTATCTTTGTTGCAGGTAAGGGTCAAACGAAAAATGTTGACTAGAGGCTTAAAGCTTTAGCTTTATAAGGATTCAAACTCATCTGAATGTTACCAAACAGCGTCCAACAGTGGCCTCCAGGGAGGCCCGGCTCATAACCTGTAATGTGACAGGTAAGGCGCCCTACACCGAGATAGGGCCTCTCACGGGTTGATACGAGACGTAACGTATGGTGTCGGCTTATTGCAGGCAACGCTGCTCTCCCGAGATCTGTAGGTTAAATGGCAGGATTTCCTCCTTACAAGCCTCTAATGGAGATTTGTATCTTTGAAGATTGAGTACCTACTGTGTTAGCTGCGATGTGGTTGTCATGGGGGAAATGGTGGTTGATTTGACTTTTTTATGTTTTTCTTTAGTTTATACCAGGAACAGTCAGCTGTTCCTCGTGGTTTCAACCCCGTGGTCTATTGTTTATCATAATAAAAAGTCTCATACCCTGCTAAATAGTTCAAACTATATCTGTACCGGAGTTCATCAGTAGTTCAGTGGTTTAGCCGTTAAAAGTAACAAATACACAGACAGACAGTGCTACTCTAACATTTAATTTTATAATACTAGTATGGAATAGTACAATCGGAGATACATTTTATTAGAAGAACGAGAACACAGGTACGAGTATAGATAGTTGCTAAGCTAGAGATCTCAGCATTCTTAAAGGGCATATTATTCGATATGAATAACATTGGATAGTATTTTCATTGAATCGAAACGGGAAAGTTCCCTTTAGTTGTCAAGTTCGCTCCAAAGGAGAACAATCCCAAAAGTTTGAGTATCGGACTCGAGTCACGCGTGTCCTCTCACCTCATCGTCGATGCATAAACGATACAAACAAAGTAGTTCCACGAGGCCCCGGCAGAGGGCGCACAAAACGCCCCGACGTTTCCGCTCTCGATAAAACTTGATAAGTGGATAAAAATTCGCGAACGGAATAAATATCAGCGAATACTTTTTGCTCCGTCCTCGTCGTTATTTATTATTTATGGAAATAGACCTGGGAACTCCATCGGGGAAGGTCGTCATATTTTTCTTAAAAAAAGTAATGTCCCTTCGCTGCGGGCGCACGTTTGTCATGCAAATTTATGCGATCTGTTTTTAAACCGATCGCGATTTCTAGAATATTCAATCGGGAATAAAAAAGAGTTTTTTATAAACGGTATTAATGCGGAAGTTATGTTTGTTGGTCACGACACTCGTGGCTGTTGCGAATTAGAATCGATAGGCTGCGATAGCCCGCGGCGTGTTCGATGGAGCAACGGTTGAGTGGAAAACAAATATCCGAGTATTTATATTTTAAATTGAGCTATAATTTTTATATAATGTTACACTTTTAATAAACATAAATTCGCTCTAATCTAATCCATAAAAATATGAACTATAAAAATACGAAAGTTGGTGAGTGATTGTGGTATGTTTGTTACTTATTTACGCTAAAAAGACTCGACAGACTGAAAGTAAAATTTGAGAGCCAATCTTTAGATCATCAGATATCCCTGCTGGTGATCCTGTGAAGTTTGGTAGCGATCGGATACACAGTTTATTTTTGATAATGTCATGTTAAAAATTGTTTTTTTTTAGCAATTTTTTTTTCGATTTCGTTTAAAAACTACTACCCGTGCGAAGCCAGGGTATGGCACTAGTCATTTGATAAAAGAAATAAAAACATGAGATAAAAAAAGAGAGATAATAAAAATGCAATGCAATAACCACCCGATGTGCAGTATGTTTTGTTTCGACTGACACAAAGCTTGAGTTTATGGCTGACAAAAAGCTTGAGTCTCCCTCAAGTTTGGAGTCGAGTTGAGCCGTGAGTTCATTCGCGAGTCGTTTGTCACTGTAATGTTACGAAGTGTCAGTGTGTCGTGTAGATCGTTTAGTAAGTGGAGTAGCGGGACGGGGCAGCCGCGCCCGCCGAGTTATGAAGCGATGCCATTTATGCATCACCGTTTGTTTAGTTTCTTTGACAACCTTTTGGGAAAATGAGACAGTGTTTGTTCTTTGACGGCCGATGTGGCGAGAAAGAACTGTAAAGCGTGAGATCGCAGGTTTTATTCGTGGGACTAATATGTATGTTTTATGTATACCTTATTGTTTATTAAAAAAGGGCAAGTATTTTATCCATGTCAAGGTGTTGTGGATTTGCGTAGTTTCTGGTGCCCTAATTACATACTTTTAAATTTTGTATTCTAAACAGTCGTTGTTGTGGTTGGAATACATGAAGAATGCATTGTTTAGTTTAAATATTTATCTCTTCCATTTTAAAAATGCTTTTCCCTCCGGTACACAAATACAATTCCGAAGTCTTTTACGTTATAACACTTCCAAGTTCGAAGCGCACACCAGTGCCTCTGTATTTCCCTGAAACTCCGCAAGTAGTATGAAATCGTACAGCCGTAGTAAAGATAAGTGAATAAGTAATATTAGAGGCTGCACCGAGATTCTCATGTGAAGTGTGAGCCAAGGAAAAGCTACTGGCGGTTTGTGAATAGGTGTTTGAAAAGATGATAAATATGTTGATGAAATCCTTTTTAGTTAATGTTTTTTTAGTGAAAGAAATAGATGTAAAAGTAAATATAATTATGTAGGTGAACTTTTTTATGTATGTAACACGTAGGTAAGTGAGCATAAATAGGTTAGTAAAAATAAAAATCTCGGCAACAATATCTGTGAGATTTCAATCATTTAAATCTACAAAAGGTAGCAAAAATATGTGATGATTCCATGCATTTAATAAGGAATGTTGTCAAGTTGATTTCATACCATTGTAATTCTTTTTATTCTTACAATATTACAATATTAATTAACTTTGATTTGTTTCAATTTGTTTACGTGGACCGCAAAAGTGGGAAAAAGTGCTAAAAGATTAGTTCTTCACCATTTTAAGTGCATAAAGGTAATCATTATATACTTCGCCACCATAGTGTGTACAGTATATTATGATAATCGTATCCTGCGTCAACTGATTGAAAATGTTGACAGAAAATTGGTTTGTTCATTTCAAAATTTTAATTAACTAAAATGTTGATGCCTCTGAATTTTGTCAATGAGATACACAATCAATGTTTTAATTAACATCAATGCCGATGCAGCGAAACAAAATTTGGAGGTAAATAAATTAAAATTCGAAAGCTACCACCGAGTGGACTTGGCGCAGGGAAACTTTAAGCCTCGTCCACACTACGGGCGCACTACCAAACATCATGCACCTAAAGTTTAAAAAAGATGTAACGCATTGCGGTGCGGCCCGGCCTAATGTCCGCAAGCCATTACTGCGTATCCACTGTTAGAACTAAGGCTTTCATCCAGAGAGAGACTTTGGGCGGTCATCTACCACGCTCGCCAAGTGTGTGTTGGTAGATGTCGCTAGCCCTTGAATGTTTGGTTCTTAGACATGCTTCACATACGAGACTGATGTAGGATTTCAGCTGGGTATTTGTAACAATCAAGGCGCACACTACAGTTCAATTATCACCACTCCTTGTTGATTGACTGTATATTTCGAAATCAATAAATAAGCTGTCATTATAGAATAAGACTTTTTTTGTTCAGTATTATATTATTTATTGTATCCGAAGCAAAAATGGCTTAGTGTCGTTGACTTGCAACCTGTAGGTCGTAGGTTAAAATCCTGCAATGCAGGAAAACATCGCAATGAAAAAGCAGCGCTGGGTAGCGTCGCACCTAACATCAGCTGAGTTGAGTTAACATGTAAATTAAAACAAACCGTATTTCGAAATCCCTTCTCATGTATTGTGAACTCCACTATCAATCTGTCAAACAGTATGGCTCAGTAAAAACACTTCCCGTTTCATCCGCACCGTCCCACGTCGCAGATCGCTAACATCCGCGTGAGTACCGACAGCTCCCAACTCGACTCCTCGACGAGGGTCACCAGCTCCCGCCCGCCCACCGCAGCCGCCCTAATGCGAAAATGAATTATGACCCGCGGTAATAGCACTTGTTATTAAATCATCCGTTTGACTGTCGGGTTACGTTCGCTGAATCAACAACGTTTTTGTGATATTGTTGGAGAATAATTGTTTTAAAATGGAATTCTCTTTTTTGTAGGCTGTTGTTAGTGCCTGAGGGTGGGAAAACCATTTTCTTTGCAATTGTTAGGTATTTCATGGTGTTTAATTTTTATTATTACTTCTTACTGGGTAGCGTTTAGCCGTAAGTTACTTGATGTTAAGAAATGATGTGGTCAAAAGTAGCATCACGCCAAACCTAGTTTTGAAACTAGCTTTCGAGTGAAGCTAGCTGTGATGATAGATTTTTAACTGGCCCGTTGTTAGTCAGGCGAGCACTAGGAAATGCCCTACCACCAAGTTATGAATTCAACAAGATGTGTTCCTTCATCGAAAGCTGAAGCAACGCACCTGTCGGTCTATTTCGGCAGCCTCACTTGAGCACCAGTTTCCAATCCAGGCATAGTATACAGCAACTTTCGAACAAATCGTCACTTAACATCAGGTGACAACGCTACCCTATAAAATGTAAAAAGTGATTTAAATCCTTGACCTACTATTTGCAAGTCGATGTCACACTGCCACTGAGCCATCGTCGCTTTTAACAATAATCAGCTTCACATAACCCTTCCAGTTGTTTATTACAAAGTTCAGTAATATAGACTCTCTAGACCTCGTGAACTGTTCCGTGAAACAAAGCGCGACGTCTGCAGCTTAACAATGCCAACAATAGAAAGCTCTATTGTATTGTGAACTTTAAATAGAGTTTTATTGAAACGGAAAATATGAATTAAGCTCTTTCTTTCATAAACAAGGAAATCAGTTCAAATGTTTTCATTGAGTTACGTTTCGTAATATAGGTCGGTATCTAAAGCTGGCACGTTCACCTTACTCACACCAAAGTAATTTAATTACAGAGTAGTAACAACAAAGCAATAACAATCTCTGTTATGCTCATAACCTTGAGCGCGTGCGAGAGAGACAACGATACTTTTCATTATGCGTACATATGCAGTGCAACGTCACGCCGTGCGCTCATTCACAGACAAATGTATGAATGTGTTTTGTTCTTGACAGCTTTAGATAAGCAACCTATAGCAAGCTTTAGTCAGAAGTTGGTAATGCCAAAGTATCACTTGATAAATTTGCAAAATGGGATAAATTTTTCCGTTGTCTAAATCAAATGAAACATGGGTGCGGTGTGTTTATCCCTGTAGCGATGGGCGTCGCACAGACACCTAGTTCACACAAACAAGCATGTCATTGTAAAAGTGAAATAAAAGGTTACAAAAAACGATCCCGTATCCGTCCGAGCGAGCAATTAACAAACAGCTTTACTAATTCAATCGCTTTGACTCCAGTTTGAAGTTCTTTCGACAAAGAACACGCTACCGGACGTTTATTAATGGATTCCGTGAAACGGAACGTTACTCTAAGTCAAAAGGTTTGGTAAAAAGAACGTAGAGTTCGTAGTTGATACTTGAAAAGCGCTTTTGCCGTTCCTTGTTCTCAAGATTACATCGAAATGTAAGTCAAATCGGTTTTTGCCAAGTCTGGGGTGGTGCCAACATCTCTGCTTTGGTCTGTCGCAAAGCTGTGCAGTCGAGAAAGGAAATACAGGTTTTTGTTGAAACTTTATTTCTATTTTTTGATTCCTTATCTTACTTCTTGTCCGTGGTACAGTCGTGATAGTCCTGTTGACCGGACCAGCGTTAAGATTTACTTACCGTGGCTTGATTTGTGTAGTTTCTTATACCCAAGATACCGCACAGATGTGGGTATGACGTTGTATAAATTTTTTGTTACTTAAATCTAATTTACACATCAATTTAGAGTTTTGGCAATTTATTAAGTTTCACAGTCATCTTTGTAAATGTAAAAAAAAAAGTTTTTCTATGAAATTCGTAACTTATAAAAAGTTATAGCTGGGATGATTTGAAAATTAAATGTCGTTAAATGTCATTTCTAAGTCGTTAGAAACATCTTATATTTTATTCTAAAAGAGTGTTTAACTTTGAGTGAATTCTAAGAAGTTTTATGTGTAATAATAGTAGTAGTAATATAGTGTATTAATTACTTTACACATTAAAATATTAAAAACATGATAAAGTTCTACTTGAAAAATGTAGAGGGTCATTTTATTTGGAGATGGTAATATCATTATATGTTATTGATTTTCTGTTGAACCTTGAAATGCTCTTTACCTTAGTAGAACGTGAAACAGAAAATAAAAAAACATAATTATACATGTGCTTTAAAACAACTCGATTAGGTACAGTCAACGACAAAATTTGCTGAACAATTTCCAAGTGTATACCAAATCAACCAAATGTGGTGTCTGAAACTCTTAACGAAATTAGAAAAATTGGCATGTTCAACCACTTTAGTCGTTGACTGTACTGCTGATGCTGTTTTTGTTTGAAACCAAAAGGAAATGTGCAAATGTGATTTACTTCATGGAGCTTATTTGCGCCACAGATTTATTAAATTAAAGCTAGAGCTTGTAAAAAAAGACTGAATTAATAGATTTGAACCACTCGAGCCCATATCAGCCGAAACGGCAAATGTAATACTTGATCCCTTTTACGTAAGGCGTTGAGTCGATTTGAAAACGAGCTCGCGTCAATTCTCGCACCGGGCTTATGTATTTGTATGATCTGCGAGTACCTTTGTATGTCAAGAGGGTGTATTGAGATCAGGCCCTCGTGTATTTGTGCTGATATTGGAAAATGTGAAGTAGTCTTTTATCGGATACGTTTGGGCGAGTGTGCCCGAACGAGTTTTCATCATCGGATGACAGGAAAAATGGCAATACTGAAAACGCCATCGTTATGTGAGTTGACTTCTACCTTTAAGTGTTTCCTCATTCCTCTTCAATTGTCAAGTCAAGTGTCTTTCAATTGTTACATCTAGAGAACTAGTGTTGGAGTTGTCAGACCAAACAGCAGCACTCCTAAAACAGCATTCCGGCAGATTTACGAAACTCCGAAGCACGGAAGCGCTCAGTTGTAAATACCACTAGTGGTCACCCATCCAAGTAGTGACCGCAGAGAACGTTGCTTAACCTAGTTGATCGGTTAAGAACGATTGTTATGCAAGCTCCATTACAATTGCCTTACTGTATACTAGCGGCCCATTCGCATGTGTGGACATTTATTTAGTAAACATTTTGTTTATAGCCTATGTTACTCAAGGATAATGTAGAATTATAATGGTTAAAGAGTTTTTGGAATCGGCCCTGTAGTTTTGGAGTTTATTCGTTACAAACATACAAAAAAACAAATCTTTCCTCTGCATAGTATTGTGTAAATAGTTACATAGTGTAGGTTATGTTGCTCAATTTCACTAATCGTCGTATTACCAGGAATGTAACCTAAGTCGATTACACATTTCTGTAAAAAGGTGTGACCAGTATGTAATTTTAACCTAAGAACTTTGCCGATGTAAAATGCAAAAGAGAACCGTCCCACCCTGCTTCTACCCCTAAATGTAGATCAATACATCGCGCTCCCGTATTTACTAAGAACATTGTCCGTACGAGGCCCTGTTCCAAACACGAAAGCGCATTCCATCCTTGCTTGTTTTCAAACCGTACCGTCAGGAGGGAACCGGCCACAGAAACTACAGTAGGGAAAGTAGACACAGAAGCTAGCTAGTAGTCGTTTTTTTTGCGTAACTTCCTATGGCGTGTATGGCGCTGTCCGCCTTCTACCGTACCAGTAGGAACCCATGTCTGCAGTGCTGTATGCTAGCGTGTGCGGTGCGGTGCGCCTTTCCCGTACCGTGGGACCCTACCATTATTCAACTAATGTCCGTTCTCAGCTGGATAGGACTCTCCCATGAAATCTTTTGAGACTTTAAATCTTTTCATTGGTAGCAGACACTTGTTGCTTCATCTATTTGATACCGGAATAGCACCCTATATTTATGTACCAATTTGCGACCATTTTAAAGCGTACAATGCGTTAGAGTTCAAAATATTTTCTCGTATCAATCTTTTAAAAAGTCGATATTGTCTTCGAGTAAATTGACAGTGTCAGAAAGATACCTATGCATTTTAAAATTTTAACAATGTTTAAATAATAATGTATTATTAATATGTTATCTTTGTAATTATTTTTTCTGGCTATGTATACATGTATTTTGTGTATTTGAAGCTCTATCAAATTATAAAACAATGACCTTTTTTTCCTTATTGTAATGTATATTGCTCTCACTTGTTAATAGTTAAACACTGTGTCATTTTGGTTCAATACATATTAAAACCTTGATTGCATAAGTATACAGTGTACACAATGGTGAGTTGATAAATCAACTAGCAAATTTCTTGACTCTTATTGGCACCCGTGCGTTAGTGTGAGTGTGGTACAACAGAACCATTATAGTTTATCTATTGCAGCGTAAGTGAACTATGGTATCTTAGCTCTTATTTGTATAGACGCGTACACTAGTGTGCGTGGGCACAATAGCCTCACTGTAGTTTCTCTGCTGCAGTGTTCGTTTACTGTGGCTCCACAGGCCGGTTGTCGCGGTCCAATTTGCGTCGGTAATTGTCGCCAGGGGTGCTTTGACGTCGAATCACTTCTCACGAGGGATAATTAAACGTCGGGTACGGGATAATGAAACGATAGGTTTAATATAGATAGTGCTCCGACTCGGTCCGGTCGAGATTGGTGCGGTAATGAGTGGAGCGAAAATAGGTGCCGGGCTTATGCATGTGAAATATCCTGAGATAATAATATCGTCAATAGATGTTTGAGCTTCACTGCTGAAATTTGTTGAGAGAATTTCGTTTGAGGTTGGGCTAGAATAATTATAGTTAAAAGAACGCTGAGCGATGGTGGCCGAACGCACCTAGGACCTAAAAAGTTATTTGTGGATTTACCATCGCTCAAAACGGTAATGGTAAACATCGTGAGGAAACCGGCTTGTCCAAGAACAACAACATTCAAGCGATACCAAGGCATATACCAACCCACACTGGGCCCGCGTGGTAGATTACGGCCCATACTCTCTCTGAGAGAATGCCAGAGTCCCAGCAATGGAAACGTAAAAGGCTAATTATTATCGTGATGAATAATTATAATCAACGGCCATTTAACAGCGATCTCTTCAATATATCAACTCAATGTTGAGCCACAAGTTATTTATGGTACCACGAGTTTGTACCTCCTGTTTAATCCAGAACAACTCAACCAAGTTCCTTTGTAAGCGAAGGGATAATTCCGTTATGACTTTTATGAGAAACTATGTAAATCCAACCTCTCGTGTTCTGATTTACATTGCTAATGCTGACCGACTGTGGTGTGCTCTAGTCGACAATGACGGCTGGGCAGAAAGTTGGGGCGTTAGGACGGGATAGGTCATGTTATTAGGCTAAAAATTAACTTTGTATAAGCTGGAGGGTTACTCTGTCAGACCCCGAAGGCCTCCAATAAGGCTTAGTGACTAGTGAAAACTAAAAGGTGTGTATATCCTACTAATATATTAAACGTGAAAGTTTGTAAGCATGGATGTATGGATGTATGAATGTGTTTTACTCTTTCATGCAAAAACTACTGAACGTATCTGGATGAAATCCGACTTATCCTACTAATATTATAAACGCGAAATATTTGTGTGTGTGAATGTTTGTTACCACGAATCACCGTAACTACTAAACCGATTTTGATGAAATTTGGATTTGAGATAGATTACCTGGAGTAACACCTGTGCTAATTTAGATCCCAAAAAAAGTTCTTGCGAGATAACAGGAAGGTGCGGGTGAAACCGCGGGGCGCGACTAGTTTGAAATAAAGATAGCTTACACCCTGAATTAAAACATAGGCTATTTTTTATCGGAAAGACGCGAGCGAAACCGCGGGGCGCAGCTAGTGTTCTATAAATTGCACGTAGAAACCTTGTTATAAGCTTGAGCGCTCGGGGGAGCTTGCCTAGACTTTTTTAACTTACCACGGTCACTACTTGAAGGGCCATTAGATGAATGATGCTCAAGTTATAATCACTACTTCAGCACAGATTTGTCATTTCATACAAATATGTCATCAAATCTGTACTTAAGTAGTGATTGTGGCTTGAGCGTCATTCTTGAATACCAGTCTTAGGGTAGCAGTCGTTAGACTAGGTCGGAGGCTTTCAGGCGGTCAGAAAACCACCATAGCATGAACGAAAATGAAATAAACGTTTTTTATTCACATAGAAATTGCTTGCTCCTATTGGAGCGCCATCTATCGGAATTTTTTAAAACTATTTTTATTAATTGCCTGTCGCAAAACCTCCCGTTAAAACATCGCTACAAAAGATAATAATAGATCCCGCTAAAAATAACTCTCGCATCAAAAATTTCACCCGAAGCCAAATTGCTCGAGACTTTTTCATGTAAATTTATTCCATCAACTCTGCGATTATTTATAACATAAAAAGAACTCTTCTTTGGCTACACTGACTGCATCTTGAAAATTGGATTCGGTTTTTTTATTTTCAACTAGCTGTACGCGTGGTTTCACCCGCGTAGAGTTTATCGTGATAAAAAGTTATCTGTGTCTCCAGAACTTAAACTATCTCCATACCAAATTTCATCAATAGGTTTTAAGTTTTTGGGCGCAACTCTCAGACCCATATTTTAGAATGTCGCTCAAGCGATAATTACTGCTTAAGCACAGATTTGACGCTGTCAGTTCATACAGATACATCATTTGACGCTGTCAGTTCATACAGATACGTCATTTGACGCTGTCAGTTCATACAGATACGTCATTTAATCGCTACTCAAGCATTGATCGACTTGAACACTTCACTTCTAGAATACAGGCCTAAATTTATCCTTTTTTAATCATAAAAGTAGCCCAAATTACTCCTTATAACATCAACAATGTGCCAGGGAGCGTCTCGTCAAAATCGGTACAGCCGTTTCTGAGTTTAGCCGTAATCAAATAAATGTTTTTGGTAAATATAGTATGCACTGTATATACGTGTACCTTTATATCAATGTAGGAAAACCTGTTATTTTGACATTACAAGAATTAACTTCAATTTTAGTTATCTGCATATACGTATAGATAGATGTGAGTGAAATAGAATGTCGTAAAAGGTTTATGTTGACATCAGTTCACTTTCCACGAATGTTTTCATTTTGAAAATGCCCGAGTGAGTAATACACACTGATTGGTTTCATTCAGAGTGGAGGGCTTTCAACTGCGCTAGTTATTTATTTTACTCTATTATTAAATTTGTGTTCGGCTGGGACTTGTATTTTCAGTGTTAATTGTGAGATTAGTTTCAATAAAGCACTGTGAATTGTTATTTCTGATTTGAATTAAGCTCTCGTTTAGTTATGACTTGATGAGAGCGCTTGCTAGCAGCAGGTAGGTATTTTTTTTACATTTAAACGGTTACGTTTCAACTCAGGTCTCATCTGGGCCCTTATTCGCTATGACCATCTAAGCATAATATTGACTTAATAAGTTTTGTCCGGATTTACCATCGCTCAAGATGGAAGGAAAACATCGTGAGGAAACTGGCATGTCCAAAAATCACAACATTCAAGGGCATTCGACATCTACCAACCCGCACTGGGCCAGCGTGGTAGATAACGGCCCGTACCTCTCTCTCTGAGAGAATGCCAGAGTCCCAGCAGTGGGAACGTAAAGGCTGATTATGATGATCTAAGCATATAATGCGCCCGCGTTACGTTATCTGCGTGGAATGAGTGCTAAAGCACGTAATGACGTCACACGTTATTGGCAAGGAATCTTGATGGTCATAGCGAACAAAGGCCCTGATGTTAAGGGACGATAATAGTGGCGTCACGTTACGCCTGGATTGGGAGCTAGCTCTCATGTGAGTTATGCCGGACACCGATAGTAATATTTTTTATACAGCTAGGTGAGCACTAGAAATGATTTCATCGCGATTTTTGTCTTCACCAAAAGCTTAAGTTCGTTGCAGGTTCGATCCTAAAGCGCCTGTTGATTGATTTGTCTATAATTTCAAAGCGGCTGAACCGATTTTGCTTCAATTTGATTTATAGATGAACTGCTTTTTCCGGGTAAAATACATAGAATAATACAGGTTTCTAGTGTTAATATAAACCGTGATCTAAGCTACTGTGTACAGAATGAAGTGATCAGTTACTTAGACCGGGATCTGACAAGTCGGGACTGAGCGATCGGGCCTCCGGGGGCGCCTTGTCTAAGTTTTACCTTGACAACACTGGAAGGAAGTTTTATGAAAAACTGTCCTTGCTTTTTCATTCATGTCATCCATGTGGGGATAAGTAGCTGTCTAACAAAGAAAACATTTTCTAAATTGGATCAGTAGTTTCGCATTCAAGCAAACTTATTCGCTATACCTTGTCAATTTTACTACACTAGTAAGTTTTTTAATTCTAGCTGAGTAATTTTTTTTTTTCGGTTTGAATCCTACAACGAGATTTAGCTATAGGTGACGGAAAACATGGTAATGAAACCATAACTCAGTAGGGCGTATTCTAGTGCTCGCTTGGCTAGCTACCCTTATTCGCCAAACACCTGGTTGTATGTCCCAGCAATCTCACTTGTGGGCAAGATCCCAATCTAGGTAGCGTGATGGCACTTTCGACCACCTCGTCACTTTATATCAGGTGGCCAAAAGCTACACCGCAAAATTTCAAAAAGGCTACCCGGTAACATATAGAAAAAGAGTTTCAAATATAAACAGGCTGTATTAGTATCAGTTGCTTTTCACGAATATTTCTAAGAAAGCTATTACTTGCGTCGCGCCTCAACCCATCAATCTTAATTATAGGAAGCCAATATCTGCCAGCTGACGATCAATCTGCGGCGGGGTAGGTACAGTGTTTCGAGACATATTTGGGTTTGAAAAAAAAAATACTCGCTCCATTTAAGAATCGAACATTACTTCTATGGAGCTTAATTCAATTTTCTATCTCCAATAGGACAAATCGTGGATTGATCGGTTATTGAAACCGGCCGTTAGTACACTCCTTCGCTTCATTCAAACACGCAGAATCACAGAACACACAGAATCTGTCGCCAAGCGCCTATCGGTGTGTTCCGGCAGCCTCACTTGAGAGCCAGTTCCCAGTCCAGGTGTAACGTGGCGCCATCTTCGACCACATCGTCACTTAACATATTCAGGTGACTTGTGGTCAAACGCTACCATGTAAATAGTTAAAAAAAAAAAAAAAAAAAAATTGGTTCATCTGTTTGGGAGCTATACTACGATGCTTCAGACAAACACACACATACTCACATACATACACGTCAAACTTATATAATAAAACCCCGTCGTTTTTGCGTCGCGGATTAATAACGTTAAAAATAATATAGTCAAGGCAGTATTTTCAAAAAATAGCCTAGTATGTTAGGGCTTTTTGACGTGACAACGTCTTTTAATTCGATAGAGCCGGCTGCACGCACGAAAAAACATGACTCATGCGGCGTTACCTCGCTTTGCGGCGTTACCTCGCTCTGCAGCGTTACCTCGATCTGAGGCGTTCCATGTAAGGCTTGAAGTGCAAGCGAGAGCGCGGAACGAGCGACAAAGAAGCACAATCGGCCAATCGACGTTGTCACGTTCAACTATCGTCAGTAAACCGACTTTACAGACAACCAATTTTTTGGTGCTCGCCTGGTTAGCAACTACCCTTAAGTTAAATCTATCGCCTGGCACTTCTCGATGTGTTCCGGCAACCTCACTTGACACGTAGTTCCTTATCCAGGTGTTGTGACACCTCCAGCGATCATGCACTTCGTCAGGTAGACTTGCAATCGAACGCGTCTCTGTATGAGATGTATATAATAACATAAAATATAGTGTTTCAATGAAATACCGATGTGGCTTCCGAATAATTCCGACAGATTTTAACTTTAAACTGATTTCCTGTCAAATTAATATTCGTTTTACGGAACCGCAAAATAAACACGGTAAATTTATTTCTTATTTACTCCCCGCTTCACATTTTAATTATAAACATTTGCAACTACTGTATGTAGGTACAGTCAGCGAGAAAAGTAGCTGATCGTTCTCGATTTTCCAAATGTGTTTGAAATCAGTATTTATTATTGTTTTTTTTTACATTTTACATGGTATCATTTTGACCACAACATAATTTTAGGTGATGATGAGATCAAAAATTGGTGTCTGAGATGATGAGGACATTATAAAAAAATGTGATTGTTCAGCGACTTTTGTCGTTGACTGTACAAAATGGATTGTCTTGATTGACTCATCATATCATATACTTTTGACTAAATTCTTACTGGCAATATATAATACGAGTACAATTGAATAGAATAGCGATGACATACGCAAAATGGCTGGCAGCAGTTGGATGAGAGTAGCCGAAGATGGGGCTCAGTGGCGCACTTTGGGCAAGGCCTTTGTCCAGCAGTAGACTGAAGTGGGCTGATTATGATGATGATGATGATGAATGAAACAAACATCAAATTCTGTAAAAACAAAGCTGTTTTTTAAATAAAACTCTGCGGAGTCTGTGATATTTTATATCCGCGCTGATTCACCATAATACTGATTGGATTAAAGATACACTTGTTTCCGAGTACGAGCTGCCAACCGTTACATTTGTGTCGAGTCTCGCGTTAACATTCTATTTATTGAAACATAAACAGAAAACCCCAAAAAACCTCATTCACAACATTCCGTGGGCGCTGCGCCGCGGCGATAGCACGCATCACTAAACCTGTTTTACAGACTTGATATACTTTGTTACCATTTCAATGAATCGTCATTTCCTATCTCCTCGCTTTTACACGACTGTTGGATAAATGGTTGTAACCAAAAGCAACTTCTGTAAACGTCTAGGGCTGGCCACTATCCGCCAACACTACTAGGCTCCTTATAGTCAGCAACTCTTTCAAAAGTACGTTTATTCAACAAAATCCCAAGTGGAATTCAAGATTTATCGATGGCAAAATTTTGAGTCCGTATTAAGAGAAATCCCTATCCCTATCCCTACTAATATATAAATGCGAATGTTACTCTGTCTGTCTGTCTGTCTGTTACGCTTTCACGCCTAAACTACTGAACCGATTTATATGAAATTTGGTACAGGGATAGTTCAAGCCCTGGAGAAGAATATAGAATACTTTTTATCGCAATAAAGTGTAGTCCGTGGTGAAACCACGGGGCACAGCTAGTATTATTATAAAATATCAGACTAATTTAGATGACAAAAAATCTTGGGATTGTAGTGAACTTGCTCCAACTGAATTAAATAGCACTAAGAATGAAATTGTAAATGTGATCGCATCCAAAAAATACCTGCCGGGCGTTTTTTGCCTGTTCTTTTGCCGGTGTAAGGAGGTTGGAACAGGCGTAGCTAATCTTAAGTTTGACGTTTTAAAGTGATCATATTATGTATCCTAAATTTGAACTTGACTACGCACTAGGCCCGCGTGGTGGAGTATGGCCATACACACAGATCAATATTTATGTTGTTATTACTAACTGTTTCACTCACATTTTTAGCAAATACAGTTTCTATTCTATTCTATTCTACACTTTCTCTCTGCATACACACACTTTCTCTCTCTCTCTCTCTCTCTCTAAGTGAAGGACGCCTTAGCAGTATGTCTGCAGCAGGCTGATGCTAATGAACTTCTGTAAATATTTTTTTAAATATGAATAAGAATAATAAATGTATATTTATTTGCTGGAACATAAGTTACATTGTCGATTTGTATAGTTAAATAAAACTCTTCACTAGCTCGTAGCCGTAGAGGGAGCGTTTGCCTACGCTCACGACGTATCGTAGCATTGTAGACGTTTTTTAGTGCTACGAGTTATATGCTACGCTAAAATAGTCGTAGTGAAGAAGATCTATCAATTTCAATTTATTTATTTATTCAATAGGATACATTGTGATCACTTTAAAACGTCAAACTTAAAACTAGCTACGCCTGTTCCAACCTCCTTACGCCGGCAAAAGAACAGGCAAGAAACGCCCGGCAGGTAATTTTTTTGGCGCGATCACATTGACAATTTTATTCTTATTACTAATTGATTGAATTGGAGCAAGTTCACTAAAATCCCAAGCTTTTTTTTTGTCATCTAATGGTCCGATATTTTTTAATTAGCTTTACTAATAAGATTTCTCTTGTTTGGTTGTACACATTGGGATATGGGAACATGAATATTAATGAGTTGCGGGATCACAACCAAAGCAGACCAGACCCCACAAGCAGCACCCGTTCACGAGTTGAAGTATCTTTACCTTTAGCAGGCAGCTCAAAGATTATCAACATAAAATATTAGATTAATTCAAATTCATATTTCACCACACTAGCACTATCTGCAACCTGCGTTTTTCCCGCAGGATTATTTTTCCAGACTAAAAAGTATCCTATGTAGGTACTACTCCAGGGTATAAACTATCTTCAGTCAAAACGTCACTCAAATCCGATAAGCCAATTCAGCGTGAGGAAGTAACAAATACATTTTTAATTAATTTTATTTTCTTTAAATATTGTTGACTAACATTATTCAATAAGGAAATTTGTATAATTTGAATAAATATACAAATTTGTACGCCAGTTCTGGTGTGTATTTGACAGTACGCACTCAAACTGTTGACAGTGATGTTTGCTAAAGGGGTTGCTCTCGGGATCAACTTGAAGTTGTAGTATTTACTACTCGGAGATGTTTGAATACTTCAAGCTTTATATATGTCAAGAGAGAAGCGGCAAAGTTCTTTATTTTTGTATATTTCGTCATTTTGGGTGTTTGGTCGTTTATCTAAAGCTGACACGTACTGTTCTCACTATAAATCAATTTTATTAAACAGTAGTAAAAACAAAACAATAACTATCTTTGTCATGCTCATAAATAAAACCACGTGCGAGAGAGACAAAACATCTTTTCATACAGTCATACCTTATATAGACAAAGTGTAAATGTGTCGTACGTGCCAGTTTTGGATAACCAACTGCTTTTAACTCTGCATTTAATTTATTAGCTAAAATCTTTATAACAACTGATGTGACGCAATGAAATGAAATTTGTGGTTCAATTCACGCTGCTGGCGAAAATAAAAAATTGAACATACATAGCGTGGCACCACCTTTGACCACATCGTAATTTAACATCAAGCAACTTGTGATTATACGCTGTCCTGTAAGATATAAAAAAGCAATGTGAGCCATTACGCACGTGTACTTAGCTTCGCTTTGTATGAATGCAAAATACATCTGCTCTCAGTTTGAACGAGCCTACCGTTCTCGTATTTGTCTGTATAGTCACCAACAAAAATGTTTTTTAAACCCTACTGACACGGTTTGAATCATCTGTCATAGACGTCTTAGGCTATGTATGTATGAAAATGTATGCGGAATCATCTACTATGATATCACGGCCACACTACGCTACGGATGTGAACCACTGCAGTTTTTGTGACTACATCAGAAATTACTTCACGTTTATCCCATCAATGTACCTGACCCGCTCTCGCCTCTAACTTCCGCCATTACTCCCAAACCACCCAACTACACAGTTAACTTGACATTCATCCGCTTCGGAACGTTCCTACTATGTCAGTACATGAGCTCTCACCTTTAAAATAACCAATAAAATTGTGTTAAAGTAAATTTCACCTTTACACTGTTTTGCTGTAGATCTGTAAACATATAATTATTTATTACAAAAGTTTTCAAGTCTACCGTAAACGCTGTAATACTTCCATTGAAATAACGGATTATTACATCATTGCACTCAATGTGCAATTTAAGAGGACGCCGTGATAAACAATGAATCTGAAATCAGCTCCATACAAAAACGCAAGCGAGCAGACTAATGCCGTAAGTTCGTATGCGCCAAAAAAGGGTTTTTTTCGTTTTAAAATGAAAACTATCGTTAATTTTATAAAACTAAATCTGTAGTTCTTTGAAGAATGAGTATATATACCATACAAAAAAGTTTCAACTCTTAAATCGGTTTTGTATGCCTGTAAAATAAAAATCTTTTGTTTTAGAGGGCAGTTTTTGATCATTGTTTGTCTGCTATGAAAGTTAACAAATCGTGTTATCCTTCCGACAATTTGATATCAAAGACATGATCTTTAATGTACATAAATATTAGCTCTGTATGTTTTGTAATTGCTGAGAAAAAAGGAAATCCCTGCAGCCAATATTGCCAATTCCTCGTCTTAATCGGTGAGCCTGTTTCCAGGCGTAGCGTGGCGCCACCTTTAGCTAAATTGGTACTTAACATCAAGGGAGTTGTGGTTAAACGCAGTTGCGTTCAGGATAATATAAGACGTAAATAAATAAAATGAAATATTTTGTGTAAGTTAGTGGAACGCCCTTTAGGCGTTCCCGCTACAAAACAAATAGGTAGTTGTGAATGAAAAAAAAGTGTAAGTAAGTGTTTATTTCATGGCTGGGTGTTGTGGATCTAATATCTACATAGTTTCTGACACCCAAAATACAGAGAATTTCAGTTAGGGGCGAGATAGCTATGGTGATATGCCAAGCATTGCGGTTGTTATTTCAATGGGCGCGCTTGTGTGCGTGCTCCAAATAAACCCCAGTGCAAGCTCCACCGCCGCCGTCCACCGTTACTTTCTCATGCAAATGGCGCGACCACGAATAGCGTTGTTTCCGAAACGCGGCCAAACGGCTCTTTCGCCTTGTTTCCGTAATACGCACGTTTTGTTACCCCTCCGCGTGGAATCCGTGCTTTACGGCCAACTCGGGTTGTAAAGTGGTTAATCTTTTTGTACGAATAAGTTTGAATTGCCCCTAAAAAGGAAGCACTGAAGATTTGTACCAGGTTTTTCTGTCCAGCTATAAAACGTTAAGGAAGTTTCAGACAACTGAGTAAGCAACCTTTTATTGGTGCTTTGTGCTATTGGTATTAAATTTTGAAACTCTTACTCTAATTTAAAATCTTTGCTTAACTTTGTAACGACATTAAGTACTTAACAAGAGCACAAGGTTTTACTTGTTACGACATTTAGTACTTAACAAGGCTTTTTTTTTGTTAAAGTTAAACTAAGTAACAATTATAAGTAAGGAGGTAATAGGACGGTTAAACCTGGCACCAATGCAATTTCATTGTTCGGTAGTAATGACAAAACAATAACAATCTCTGTCATGCCTATATTCCTTGACCTCGTGCGAGAGAGACAAAGATACTTTTCACAATGCTTATGCAGTGCTGTCAAAATCTTTACAAAAATAATGCTAGTTAATTGTCAATTGACGTCTCTGAGAACGGTGGTTAGTATTCTGTGTTACGACCTTCTTGGCTCTACGTTTCTGCCAAGTGAAGTTTCACGCACGCTACGGGCTGCACTGCAAATTATCTTGCATCTCTGTCAATAATTTAATGTTTGAAAGAGATGCAGCAACGCATTACGGCGTGGCACCCTTTTGTGTATATGTCCTAGGAGCACAATTTCAAGGAACATAGGTGCTTTCATTAATGTAGTCCTTACTCCGTATGTATACAATTATACATAAGTACCATTCCAGTTTATAGGCGTCAGTCAGTGTAAAGGTTAACGTCACTTGGGGTTATTTATGTACATTTTGCCTTTCCTGGTAAAATAATGTAAAAAATAACGCTAGCTCTCTTGAGACATTTTTTGGTACGGTGTTTATAAAAATAAAGCGACCTGTACCGGTTTTGCGAGGGTAAGCAAAGAATTAGACAACCGGAAGTTTTCTCGAAACCGTTATATATGAAAGCTTCAAAAAAATCCGCGACATTTAATGAAATGTTACGGACTTTTTCCTATACCTAAGGGAAGGTCGCATTGCATTCACACACACAATGATTTTGCTTTATTATTATCTCTCTCCATGCAAAAACGATTTAGAATTCAAATAGTAATTTTACATTTAAATACCTCACTTTATGTATATTGCTTTGTAAATAATGCAGGTGAAGTTACTCGTGCGAGTATATCAAAGGAATAAACCGTTCTACTTTACCTACCCCGTATTTAACTTAAAGCTTCCATTTCCGAGCTTAATCCCGTTCAAAACTCTCCCTCTATCCCGTTTGTTAGACAGGAATTGGCTAAAACGAGCCTAGGGTCAGCTTACTACTCACATATCTGTAGAGTACAGACATTCTCAAACGGCGAGATTAAAGCCTTCCTTGTAAAGGGTGATTCATCAAAATGGATCAATAAGGGGAAATCGGAAACTAAGAGAGAAAGAAAAAATCGTGTCAAATGGACCATGTAGTCAATTTCAGAGTAAAAAACTTTGTTTGTAGGTTTTTGGTGTGCATTAAATAAATTTGAATCTGACTCAGAACTGCGATGTTGCTGATGTTAAGCGACGATGTGATTGAAGGTGGCGCCACGCTACATCTAGATTGAGCTGGCTCTCAAGTTTGGTTGCCGGAATACACCGGTAGGTGCTTGGCGACCGATTCTTAAAAAAGGTTTGTCTATTCAAGCAAAATGAATAGACAAACCTTTTTTAAATTAAAACAAAAAGTAATTGAAGGAATTTTTCGATCTTTTATTATAGAAAATCCCTGTGTATGTGTGCGCGTAGCTCTTTTCCTAAATGGCCTGATGTTGATGAAATTTAGTATGGAGATAGCTCAAGCCGTGGAAAAGGGTATAAAATACTTTTTATTATGATAAATACTAATAATAGCAAGTTTCATATAGTTATAGACATTCCCATATTGGCTCGATCGTCTTAATGGATCACCCGGTATACCAACAGCTAACGAGGAGAGTAAAGCCGCGGGCTCCACACTAACTTGTACATTTGGGGACGTAGTTATTTGCGTTAACCCCGTTATTGTCATGCGCCTTACTCGGCCTAACGATGTGTTAAGGGTTGCAATTGATGGGAGAGTGGCGGTGGAAGGTTGGTTTCCTGTCATCATATAATTTTTTACTGGGTCGCGTTTTAAAAAAAGTCTGCTGATGTCCCAATGTGCACAACCAACCAAGATAAATCCTAAAAGTATAGCTCATTATAAAATATCGGACTATTTATACTATGACAAAAAAGCTTGGGATTTTAGTGACCTTGCTCCAATTCAATCAATTTGTAATAAAATTAAACCTGTCAATGTGATCGCGCCAATAAAATTACGATGTTATTTCCACGAGCTCTTTCATTGCTATTGTTTTGCTATGTAGCCTGTCTGCCTGTCTGTTCTATCAATGTCTTTTGTACTCTGTTTCCAGGAACCAAACACCTTTATGTACTTCACATACTCTGTGTCTCCAAGCCCTAGACAATTTAGATGTACTAACCTGATAACCTTGGGCGTACACGAGCAGAATACATTTTCATTACGCATATCTAGCTACCAGATCACACGCTTATCTCCTCCAACTTGCACTTCATTATCTAAAGTGAAAACAGCAATACCGTTACACGGGACATTGAACCCCACTTCGCTAGGAATTAGGATCACTTTAGCTTCGAGCCTGTTACAGGGCGGGGATCTTGTATCATTATAATACTTCAGAATGTATACGCTTTGGGATGGAAATTAGCCGTCGTCATACATGAAGTTGTATGAATGTTTAATTGTGTGAGGAATGCGGTAATGAGCTGGTGAAATTATACATCTCTGTGGTTATGCAAGCCTGGTACTGTAGGGTAGGAGACGTTGCAACTGTTTACAGTTTTCAACTGCTTTTCTCAATCTAATCAGCAGTTCCACCTTAGAACTGTGTGTGTTTTTTATTTTTTTCTATAAAAAGTATGTGTTTTTTAATGGCACTAAATTGATTTTATTATTTATTAATATTATTAAAAGAGGTCATCATGCGTCTTTCAGTGCCCGGTGAACACTTAAGAACATTTTCTTTTCCGGTAGGATGCTATAAAGTGAGTTATTTCGAGTAGATGGTAGTGGTAATAATAATATGAACGCCTATACAGTCGCGTTCATAGCTTTGATTAGAATTTACTATACCTATCTATGGCGTCTGAAACTATGCGGCTAGGGACTCATAACACCCGGGCGCGTAACAAATACCTGTGCTTATTATTCAATACACATATAGATTTCCTGTTCTGTTTGTGATTGATCCATTTGGTAGGGTCACTACCATGCTCCTCCAAATTGATCTTTAAAAGCTATCTATTTGCTACACCGTTAACCCTCGCCACACACGGACCACGCGCTTTACCCACAAAACGACGCCCACTGAAGTTGGAAGCGGTTACTTCGTAGCGGAACACGCGACAGCCACTTGTGGTCGGTGGCCGCCACAAGCGATTAGTGGCCGCACCTTTTTTAATGTCTTTCTCAAGTCATCGCAGCTCCCAAACAGATGAAACAATTTTGAATCAGTAAATTTTTCTCAAAACTGAAAAACAAGGATTTTTTAAATTTTTGATATCGTTTCTTGCCATAACCTTTTGGTATTTATCACTCGAGTGGTGAGTAAACAGCGTCTGGTGTCGGTGTTTTTCAGTCGGTGGCGGCCACATGAAGCGAGAAGCTTAGTTGCATGTAGCAACCATTGACTACAACCGTGAGCGGCGAGTTCTATAAAATGTACGAAAATTGTAGTCCGCAGCTCAGAGGCGACGATTTGTGGTCCGTGTGCGGTGACCGTGTGTTTTAATAGGGCTGGCTCCGTTGACCCGTGTTTAATGAGTATTAACCCAGTCATTATTTTATTTTTGTACCGTTTAAAGTGCAACAGTTTTCAGATTCTGTAAACAAACTTGAACTTTAAAGAGGCTCATGGCACGTGGATGTCACACGTGTTTTATAAAGTTCAACTCACTTATAAAATGACGCAACGTTCCTTTGACCTAAAAAGACATAAAAATGTGACTCCTACTTGTTTATGGAGTTTTTAATGTTAGAACCAAATTTTTCGCGAGAATAAACACATTCGCAGAATCCGTTACGCTAATTAATGTTGAACTTTTCAAATGCACGTGTCTCAAGTTCATTCGATGCCCGGGAGAACTTTACAATTAAGTACGCAGAAATGTATGGAGTTTTATTTAATAATTGAAATATTTCAAAGGGTATTTAGCTTTTCAAATGCGAGCGCCTTGTCATTTTGAGCGTAGGTACAATTTAACTTTTACCAAATAAAATAATAAAGTAAGAATAGTTGAAAGATTAACGTGAGTTCCAAGTAATTATATTAAAATCGCGCTTTTATCACATACAATGTACCTTGTATTAGAAGAAAATAAATATTTGTATTATCACAATAATCGCTTCTCTAATACGTTTTTTACTACTTACTACTTACTTATCGTTTAATCACAAGACGTAATACTCAATGACGTTTGTTAAAAGATAAGCAACGATTATTTCAGAAAGAAGAAAACAGTTTATTTTAGTTTAAATCAAAAATGCTTTGAAATTGCAAGTTCTATTTTCGTTAGTGAATATTTTTGAAGTGCTAACGCTTTTGCAGGTGTGTCGTCCCATGACGCCGAAAACATTACTCACCCCGTCACTCTTTCGGTTTGTTTGTCATTCGAGAATAGAATATCAGTCCGACCCGGCTGCAGTCGGTGGTTGCGCTTGGAATAGCTCGTTCCAGCTGGGAATTCAAAGATACTGCTCTTGTACTTTCGGTCATAGTTAGTTTCGTGTGCACCTACCTTACAAGACGCCGACGCCAAGTTCAAATCCTCTCGGCTCCACACCTACAACTTAATAAGTTATGTGCGGATTTACCATCGCTCAAAACGGTGAAGGAAAACATCATGAGGAAATGAACGTGTCCACGTCGAAGAACCACAACATTCAAGGGCATGCGACATCGGCCAACCCGCACTGGGCCCGCGTGGTAGATTACGGCACATACTTGCTTTCTGAGAGAAGGCCAGAGTCCCAGCAGTGGGAACGTAATAGGCTGCTGATGATCCCTTATGATGGAATTGGAACATCGACCATTTCATCTTCACTCAGTTGTCTAACAAAGCACATTTCAATCAAATTTACGAAAACTGCTTCGAATACCTAGCGAATACCTACTTGATATCTAAGTAGTAGGTACTAATGCTTAAATAATATTAAATTGTTTTACTGAGAACTGTTCAAGAAGGTATGTACTAAAATAGAACCAAATAAGGGTAAAGGTTTCAACATTCAACATTCTAGATCAAATAACAGAATATTTCCACGTAGTATGTATGTATACCATTTAGTCGGACCGAATCATTTTACCCAGTAATTTAACAATCCGTACCGCTGTGGACCACAAAGGAGCTGTCAATTGCACTAACAGAGACGTGGGGGCCTGCATGGGTAAGTGTGCGGACCGGACAGTACGTAAATCTGTGCGGTAATAGATGAATTATCTAAAGCTGGCACGTTCACAGTACTCACACAAAAGCAATTTCATTATACAGTAGTAGAAACAGAACAATAGCGATCTTTGTCTCGCTCATAACCATGACCGCGTGCGAGAGAGAAAAAGAGACTTTTCACGGCGCGTATGCAGTGCGACGTCATGCCGTGCGCTCATTCACAGACAGAATGTGTGAATGTGTTGTACGTGCCAGTTTTAGATGACTGGATATTCACAAATACTTGGGCCACAGATTATTTAATAGGTACAGAATCTGGACCTTAGAAGCAATTAACCCGGTAAATTCTGCTCGTAATAATATTAATGCAGTATGCTATTATTAGGAGAAGATTGTAACTGCTCGCCTCGCTCTTGCTTGTATTACCTGGACTGAAAACTTGCTACGGCGTGGTGCCACATCTGGCCACATCGTTACTAAACATCAGGTGACTTGTGGTCATACGATACTCTGTAAGAAATAAGAAAATAGCTATCACCTGCCTATAGCGTAAGAAGGTACTCTAAAACTAGTTTATGACCCTTGTCCTTACGTCTGATGCATATAAACGTATGCACATGAGTTGCGCGTGTGTGTGTGTGTGAATCTCAACGAAGCACAATGAAGATTACAGACTGTTTTACAAAGTTCAAGTGTCAGAGGTGTGGAGTGAAGAGTCTTCTAATTCCGCACAAAGCCACGGCAATTATGCAGCTGTGGCAATTGACTCAGACTGAGTGCGGGTTCGACGCCGGCACAGTACCTGTGTAATTAAACACTTCGGCTTACACGGGGCGTGCGAGTTGTTCCCTGTGAGTAGTGCCTTATGTCTAATGGGCATATTTGAATTTTATTTTACTTGGTTGGTTGAGCATTTTCTAGCACTCGCCTGTGGCTAGCTTTGAAGCCAACCAGTGTGTTCCGGCATCCACACTTGAGAGCCAGTTCCGACTTCAGGCGTAGAGCTCATCAAATTGACACAAAACATCAGGTGACTTGAGGTCAAACGCTACTCAGTAAGATGTTAATAAAAACTTTTCTTTTACACATATTCTATGAAATTCAAACATTTGCTAAAACTGTAATGAATATTTTATCCTAAAAATGCCTAGTTCTTTAAGAAATACGCACGAAAAAGAGGACCACGAGTATTGAAATGTTTGTAAAAGATATGAATGTGACCATATATTTTCCCAACTTTACCATATAAATACAAATAAACCCACATTTCCTGTATACAATTTCTTAATTACCCCCTAGGTAGCATGATAATTATCTATACTAATTCATTACGGTGACTAATCAAAGGCAGTGCGCTGGCGCGGCGGTGAGGTGGCGACATCTCAACCACTTCGTATTTTCTCGTTAGCCACCGACACTAACTAATTCCAAGTTATTGTAGGATACGATTAAATTGATTACAATAAGTTTTTTTTTTACCTATTTCGATAGAAATTAAAATTTAATAAAACCAATTTACACAAAACTTGTAAGAACTAAAATGACTCGCGACTTATCCGAAATCTTGTTAAGCTTTTGCCAGTCTGAAGCTCAAACGTTGCTGTTTACTCTTCGTTTGTTGGCTCCACGGCTCTCGTATTTATTTATTTACTAGCTTTAGCGCGCGACTTCGCTGGCGGAGCGATTAGAATTCCCGTAAGCATTACTAACTTCGTACGCGTTAGGGAAAGCTCAGCTGTCACAGCTTAATGAATCATCGCTTGGTTTTTGAGTTGAGATATAAACTTCTACCTTTACCAATATATAATATTCAATCCAACACACCGTTATACAGTTGACATATACACATACACACACATATTACACATGGACACACATATTACATATGGGTATTTTAGTCCATTGAAATGTTACATGAGCTTTGCATTTATTAGAGGATGCAATTTTATTTTTGGGGCATATGTGGGCGGTCAATAGAAGCTTAACCTCAAGTTTGTGGGGCCGCCCTTGTCCCCCGGCCACCATCTTGGAAAAAGGGGTGCAAACACCTTTTTGGTGATATCTCGAAAATTGTACGTCGTACAAAAATTCGTTAAGACATTATTTGTAGCAAATCGCTTTTTTTCATCCCCTAACCGGTTCATTTGTTTTGTGATAGACTGGCAAACAAGCAGACAGCCCGCCTGTTATGAAGCGGTCACCGTCGCCTATGGACATTGGCAACACCAGAGGCGTTTCCGATGCGTTGTCTATGTCTATCCTTAAAAACTCTCTTCACCCATCTAAAGGACTGCATTTTGTAGCACTGTGGAAAGACTCGAGGAACCCCTTCCACATTTTTCCGAGTCCATTAACAAACAAACAATTTCAGTAACACTTTTATATGTAACTGTTTGATGATTCTTTTTTTTATGTTTCTGTGATAAATGGGTCAGTCGGTGAAGATTTTTGTATGTAAATGGTATGATTTATAGATACCATTTGGAATTAATCGGTCACGCATTATGAGCGGCACGCATGCGACGGAAATGGTTTAAGTAAGCCATATTTCATGAAACCACCGTGTGGTTTTAATGTATTTTAATGTACGTGTACATTTTTAGAATTCCATTAGCTTTATCAGAGTTACTCTTCAAAGCCTGAGCGGCCATAACACATTGTGGATACAAAAGCACACTAACTAACTGAGATGGCGCAACGACCCAAAGTGAGTCCTGGCCTCCGATAACAAAAAACGCCACTTCGGTCTGTCCTGTACCACCTCCTGCCAGTCCTTCACCTGGAGCTCGCGCAAATCCTTCGTGACTTCGTCTTTCCAGCGATATGGGACGGCCACTCGGCCTTCCACTGTATGCTCGTTTGACCGCACGATCCTCCCCCATTCTCTCAAGTTGGCCGAGCCAGCGAAGTTTGTGCGATTTCATCTCGCCGATGACATACAAAAGCACAACCTTCACAAAAATATCTTCCCGTCCCATTTAATTCCTTTAGGAGATGGGTATTCAAAAATCCTTTCTTAGCTAATAGTAAAGTAGTAACAGTAGTTTAGTGGAAAATAAATGTAATTGTGTATGCCAAATTTCAGCTTTGTAGGTCTTATAGTTTTTGAGATTAATCAGTCAGTCAGTCAGTGGTACTTTGCATTTGTATGAAATAATATATCACTGAACATAGTTTATTTCCTCTTACATTTCTCTCTATGAAGGCACGTTAGATCTTCAGTATTCCCCGGACTGTTACAAAAATACAACAAACAAAAGCCGACATTCCGTGCGTTATAGCCCTTCGGCCGCCCTAGATCCAGGCTTCGAGGGCAAGGGCCGGACTGAAGGGCCATCGATAGGGAACCGACAATGCTCCCTCCACCCCGAGGACCAGAGAGCCGCCACTGAATGTACCAAAATGGCGCTTTTAAATGACACTTGGACTTTCGATTATACCTGAGGGTTTTTAGGAGCTGCCATTTTGGAATTTCGGCTTTTGAAAGCGTTTTATGCTACTGGGCTGCGATGAAATGGCGAGAACACACTTTTTTAAATTTAACTTAATTGTTCCGCTTTTTTATTTGGTAAGTTTGAAACTATGTCGTTTTTGGTACAGTTTAGTGTTTTTAATAGTATTGTAAACTAATAGCTATGCTTCACGGTTACATTAGCATTTTATAGCGATGATGGCTCAGTGGTAGTGACGTCGGCTTGCGATCCGTAGGACGTGGGTTCGAATCCTACAATGAGCTTGAGCTTTCGGTGAAGGAAAACATCGTGATGAAACCATAGCTTGGTGGTAGGGTATTTTCTAGTACTCGCCTGGCTAGCTACCACCCTCTTGTTAAGAATCTGTCGCCAAGCACCTATCGGTATGTTCCGGCAGCCTCACTTGAGAGCCAGTTCCCAGTCCAGGTGAAGCGTGGCGCCATCTTCGACCACATCGTCACTTAACATCAGGTGACTTATGGTCAAACGCTACCCTGTAAATATTAAAAAAAACATACACGGATTTTTCGTCCTCAGGAAACGTTTTCCTTGATAAAAAAGCAATATGTGTCAATCTAGTGTATATCGACTGTCAAGTGTCTATTGTCAAGTATAGAGTGTGAATGTGGTGTGAGTATGGGACTCTTGAATAACACATAAGCTATATTTATTATCCCGCAAAAAGTTACTGCGGGACAAAGCCGCTTGCACTGAGAAAAAATTCCTGACTTTCCTTCTGAGTCTTTACCTTCCAAGACCGATTCCTTCCTTATTTTACCTTAGTTTTCCTTCTGAATCACAAATCCTTCCCTTTTGACTCAGAAGGAAAACGGTATTTCGGAAGGTCTTTTATCTCCGTGTGTGTAACAGCGGGACGCAGCTTGTAAAAAGTTAAACGTCAATTGAAATGCCTCAAAGCGCCATGTGGAGTACAAATCATAGAGTGCGTGATGCCCACAGGAATGTCATCTACCAATTAAAGTGGGGATGCGTGTCACCGCTTAAATCTAGGTTTACATAATTGAAAAACCAGCATTATTATCCATAATGACTGCTATTAAATCAGACAACTTGGTATTTTTGTGATTAATGGCAGCAGGCGACATGTCAACGTAAACTTGCTTTATTTAAAGTCGTCAAACTAACGATCTGTCTCGTAACTTATTAGCGAATATTTTTGCCCAAACAATGATCTTTAAATTCTTTGATACTATAAAAGAGCTACTTAAAAGCCAGTCATTAAAATTATTTTTAAATTGATTACAAGCTTAATACTATTTGGTATGTCATTATAAATAGATCTACACATGCTTACATTTTTTAAAAGTAAAATTAAAATCAAAATCAAAATCAAAACTTTTTTATTTAATAGGATACATTGTGATCACTTTAAAACGTCAACTTAAAACTAGCTACGCCTGTTCCAACCTCCTTACGCCGGCAAAAGAACAGGCAAGAAACGCCCGGCAGGTAATTTTTTTGGCGCGATCACATTGACAATTTTATTCTTATTACTAATTGATTGAATTGGAGCAAGTTCACTAAAATCCCAAGCTTTTTTTTTTTGTCATCTAATCGATATTTTTTATTTAGCTTTACTAATAAGAAGATTTCTCTTGTTTGGTTGTACACATTGGGATATGGGAACATGAATATTAACGAGTTGCGGGATCACAACCAAAGCAGACCAGACCCCACAAGCAGAAAAGAAAAAATGAAAATGAAAGTAAAAATGTTTGTTATGTATCTACTTGATATTATAAACGTGAAAGTTTGTGAGTATGGATGGATGGATGTTTGTTCGTTACTCTGTCACGCAAAAACTACTGAATGGATCTGAATGAAATTTAGAATGGAAATAGCTTATACCCTGGATTAACACATAGGCTACTTTTTATCCCGGAAAAAGGCTCCTGCGGGACAACGGGAAGACGCGGGTGAAACCGCGGGGCGCAACTGGTCTTTTATAAAAGAAGGTTGAATACATCAAATTCACAAATTTTATTATTTTTTGTTGGGTAAGAATTAACTAATGTGAAGCTTCGAATCTTGAAAGCGATATATTCGTCTCAGTGGCAAATAAACAAAGATAGTCAATTAGTTCAGATGAAGGTTTTACATTGTTATATTATGATGTGACCTAATTACCGCCACTTGATAGTTTTCTCCCATTGTGATCCCGCCGCGTTCCTCCGACCGTGCTCTATCGCAGCACTCGACTGATCCACTCGGTGCGTGGGACCCTATCGCTATAACTAAACATGTAGAGTTGTGAAGAGTTGAACTAGAGTACTGGAATGATATGGGTGTTAAATACTTTCCTCCTAAGTATTTGTAAAATAAAAAATTGGAAACTGCTATGTAATTGTGGGTGTGGGGAATTGAGGTTTCTATTAGACACACACTCAAAATGTTTGGGTTATAAAAGCACAAACAAGGATTAGGTGGATTATGTGTTAGGTATGTATTACTTATCTCGCTCACACATATCGACATTTTATAAGATGCAAAATTAATGTTTTGGTTAATAGAAAAAAAAAATATTTCTTTGAGTTCGACGTAGATAGAAAAAACGGACAAAATATTAGCCAAGTTTTTCTTGTTTACTTTGTCAGACTGAAATAATTAATAAATTACTAAAGTGTGAGTTCATCTAAAACATCCTATAATATTATGTTATTATCTAAATACAACATTAATTTACGAAAACAAAGCCTTTTGAAATGTTAAATGTGCGAGAGAGAACAAACAGACTTAAAGAGTTTATAAGCATTGAAAACTATTCACAAAGTAAATTTCCGCTCGGATTAATTTAAAACAAAAACAACAGTTACATTTCAGAAAACATCTTAATTAAATTCAACAATTCTCTTAACAAAATTATCGGCCCATCATCCGCAACACCGCTCGCAAATCACAAAGCGCGTCATTATCAAACGTCTGAAAGGTTCGAAAATCATTATAAATAACAGTTCTTTGAGCATAATTATTCAAGCGGGGTGAGATCGTAATTATTTAGGGTTTTGTTTGCGCGGTCACAAACAGTCGGCGAGGCGCTAATGGTCTATTTCAATAAATAATCACAAAGGAAGCGAGACAATGGGACAATGCCGGCGTATTGTTCCACTCCGCAGTACCGGACGCGGCGAACTTGAGACATGGGACCACACTCGCGCGCCAGTCGACCGTGCGAGATAAGTGACGCAGATCTGTGCGACCGTTGCCATTGTTGTTTCTATCTGTTGTGCCTACAGTGGGAAGTGCCGCAGCTGAAACTCAATTCTCGGTTCAATGGCGTCATGGTTCGTGAGCTGGAAATAACTTGAAGATTATGTCAAAAGTGACAGCGTTTGAGGAGACTGCCACATTCGACTTTTTGGTCATTTAAATAATTGTACACATTGTGCTCAAACGTCAAGCAATCATGGTTTAGTGGTGACGTTGAATTACAACCTGTAGGTTATGGATTCGAATCCTGTAATAAGCTTGAGCTTTGTTGAAATTGGAATTATTGAACTGACCTTAACAAAACGTCGCAATGGAACCATATCTTGGTGATTGTCTGGCTAGCTAAAACCCTTTTGTTAAAAATCTGTCTCGAAGCCCATTGGTGTGTTCTGGCAGCCTTGCTTGAAAGGCCAGTTCTCAGGGCGTAGCGTGGCTACCATTGCCCACTTAACACCAGGTGACTTGTGGACAAACGGAAAAACTTTATCTGTAGCTTGACAGGTTCGGTCAAAGTTGTAGCTTTTAAAAAGTATAAGAGAAATCACGTCACCACGTAATCTCCATTAATCCACCTCCCGCCGTAACATACATGTCGCCCGGGCGCGTTATCAGCAGTCTATCAGATTGATTGACACCGGCCTCGCCCAAACGAAGAAAAATATGGCTTTCAAGGGAACATTAAGATTGATGGCGGCGTGCTGGTTTGGAAGCACCCTTCGCGATTATGGCGCCGTCATTATTTGTTCTGGGTTATGGTGCAGGTGTTTTAGCGGACGAATTGTACACAAACCTTTTACTATTGTGTTATATTTTAGTATTGTGTAACAGTTGTTAATGACCCCTGACCCTTTGGTCAGTATTTTTAGGAAACAGTCTTTAGATTCCGTGTATATGCTGCTAGCCATGCGGTTTCACTCGGGCAGACTATAGTTATCGCAATTAAAAGTATCTTTTGTCCTGTCCCATCGCTCAAGCTATCTGTATACCTAATTTCATCAATATTCATCTAGCGGTTTAGGCGTTTGTTGCCTACAAACAAACATGGCAGACAGAGCAACAAAACGAATGCCCGAAAAGTCACATAAGCTGAAAAATACACGGGCTTTCAATATCTAAGCGGATGAAACCGCACAGTTAATATGTTAATAATAAGCTTCGAATGTTAGTGACGAGCCAGATCCAAAACTTTTCCTCACAACAGGAAGAACCATCTGTAATCCGAAGTCAAAATCTCGAAACTCGACGCGATAATTTATGCGGCTCTCAGAGATGTACCGCAAGTTTCGTGCACCTCGATCGAGTCTCGGAACATCTTATCGATACGGCTATAAATTGTTTCAGCTTTTTAACACTGAGACCGACACGGGGCGTCGTGTTTCTTTGCGTACAGCTTGACTGCGTTGAGTAATTCGTACGAAATGCATTCGTATCTGAGTGATTCGTCTTTTTTTTTTTTAATATTTTAACTCTTTCTCTCTTTCTGCGTTTTTATTTGGATTTTTGTTACTATACCTTACATTATATCACATATGTAAAAGAGAGATCAATAATCACATGATAGATACATAGATTAACTCTTTATTTGTACACCACAATACAGAGAAATTTCAAACTAGAACAACAGTAGAACTAAATGGTAATGGTGGTTAAATATATCATAATGCGAAACTTTGTGAGTGTGTGTGTATGTTTGTTACTTCTTCACGCAGTAACGGCTCAACAGATTTGGATGAAATTTGGAATAGAGATAGCCTATACACTGGCAAACACATAAAAAAACCATTAAAGTAATAATTATTGTTAAATTAAATAATTTTATTTTCGTTTATTTATCTTTTTATTTATGTGTATTTGTTGTCATGTATTCCTGATTTCTTTGTTTTTGCTTGTTGTATGTTTTATGTAATGATTATTGTTTTGTGCTCGTAATTGGTATTTACCGTTCTAAATAAATAAATAAATAATAAAAACTTAACTAATATGTATAAAATACTTTCGTATTACGACACATCATGCCAGCGTGAACAAGCTGTATGTACCCACAGCTCATACCGAGTCGTGTCACCCTTCGGAAAGGAAAGTTTTGTGATGTTTTTCAGCAAAATTATGCTTCGGTGTTTCCCGTGAGTTGTGATACGACATCGGGATGACAGACGCCTGTTGTTCTTACTTGAGTATAAATGACACAATGTCATTCCAACTTTTGGCTTATTGTTTGTTCATGGGTATTCTTTTTTGAGGAGGGATTTTGGAAGTTTATTTTTTACATTCTACACGGGCACCGACACGGGTTTTTCAATGCAACTAAGTGTGATAAGACCACTGCTTGTATGTTGTGTTGTCACAGTGCAAAATCTTCCGTGGCAATGCACTGCCTCGATATATTAATTAGACGATAAATCTTTTTATGCGCTGTAATTTCATTGATTAGGTTAGCGTTTGATGATACATCACCTGATGTTAGGTAAGTGACTATGTGGTTGAAGGTGGTGGAGCTCCGCTGCACCTGTACTGGGAACTGGCTTTAAAATGAGGCTGCCGAAGCATGCAGAATAAAAGGTGCTTGGCGACAGATTCTTAACTTGTGATTGAGGAGGCGAGCGGTTGAAAATGTAATATTACACCAATATATGGTTTCCCTCATTATGGTGTTTTTCTTTTACCGAAACTTCAAACTCATCGCAGCATTCGAACGTAAAATTGCAAGTCTACGTCACTACCAATTATTAAATAAACCATCATAAATAGTTTAGTCAGTTAAATTCTAATAAGCCCGCAGCTTCATCATAAGCTCTGCTACCTATAAAAACACTAGAGAAGCTTGTAATCACTACAACCGTGCCATATTATCAAGGACTTTGATTCAACCAAATGGGCCGTGAAAAGTTGGGACTTTCAGCGGGTCATCGACACGTGAAATTAAAAGTACATAAAGGGTAGTTTGTCCGAACGGGGTAGTTTATCCGGACGGGGTGCTCTGGACTGATAGCCGGCCGCGCAGTGCCGCGTGTAATCTGTAAGTAGTAGAAAGGGATGCCTGAGTGGTAGTTACGGATAAATATAAGTGAAAAACCTATTTGTTAGTTTTTTGAAATTTTTGCCTCGTCAAAATGGCCAGATTGATTTTGTAGACTACTTATACACACGGACGTACCAATGTTTTGTCAGAAAAATGCCGCAGGGTATGACAATGTGTTGGGACAAGTCTGAGTTCAGTAGTAGATTAATACAAGCGACTCGACCATTTTGCATCCAATTTTACAGGGTAATTAGTGTCAAGCATAAGTTGTAGTGCTAGAGGCATAGCTGTACCGGTTGATCAAACGGCTGACACTTGGATGGGTAAGTTAGTGTCATTTCAATCGACCGCTGTCGTACTTTGGAGGACATGTTAAGCTGTCAGTTACAGCTGTATAACGGTTTCAAAACCCATCTGTCCGTGGATAGATCGGTTATTGAAAACGGCATTCAGTCGTAAAGTCACGTTGGAGGTCTGACTTCAAAACTACAGTTGGCTACTAGCTCATTCTAAAGAAGGTAGAATCACAAGTCAAGTATCTATTTTGTCGTGCCATTTGTCTCAGTACTACTCCAGTCCAGCCTAGTAGAGACGTGAAATTTGAAGCAAATATATTCGTGTAGGTATTTCCAGTTCTGGTATGCCCCCCCCCCCCCCTCCTACTATGTTTGCCTGGCTCACGGCTCACTGACTTGCTGCAGCCTCTAAAATTAAGCTCAGCAATTATTTGCCTCCTCTGCGGTCATTTTATACTCCACCAAGATTATTTTGTGTTTGTGATCACGTTACTGAGAGTTGGACGTACATATTGAGCGTGTTGAGCATAGTAAAATACATAGCTTAAAAACTAAAAAAACACTTTGAAAACACACTTGTTTTTTTTTTGTTTTTTTTTTAGATATATATATTATTTTACTGCGATGGTGGCCGAACGGTTAGGCGTGCGACTTACAAGACGCCGACACCGAGTTCGAATCCTCTCGGCCCCGCACCTATGACTTAATAAGTTATGTGCGGATTTGCCATCGCTCAAAACGGTGAAGGAAAACATCGTGAGGAAACCGGCATGTCCAAGAACTGCAACATTCAAGGGCATGCGACATCTACCAACCCGCACTGGGCCAGCGTGGTAGATTACAGCCCATACTCTCTCTCTGAGAGAAGGCCGGAGTCCCAGCAGTGGGAACGTGAAAGGCTGATAATGATGATGATGATGATGATGATGATGATGATTATTTTATTTTTTACTTTTTTGTCTATGCAACCAAGCCTAATCTATTGGACTCGTCAAAACGAATCAAACTCGAGGGGTTTCCTAGTAGCCACTGAAAAGTTCCTCTATCCTCCTCCTGGCTTCATCATCACACCCTCGTAACTAAACCCATCCTAATGAACTCGTCAAAACGAATCAAATGAGCCCAAATTCGATGGGTTTACTAGTAGCCATTGAAGAGTTCCACCATCCATCTTCTAGATACATCATGAGATCAGGTCCATGATATCAAATTATTGCATTGTCATCAGGATTACATACACATACCAATTTTCAAGTCGATACAACAATTAGAAGTAGGTTAAAATTGTCTTCTAAGATTTGATTACATTGTTAGTTAGTTGTGTTTAGTTTTAAGTGTTTTAAAAAGATTCAATAGAGTTCCTAACTCCACAATTCGCTCCAAAACGGGCATTGCAGATGTAGGGCACAAGACTGCTATACTAAAGTGGGACTGGGCGGGACACGTAAGCCGGATGCACCCGGATCGCTGGGCAAGGATCATCACGGAGTGGGTAACTGAGGACGGGCGACGTCACCGAGGCAGGCGCCGAAAAAAAATGGCGTGATGATCTTGACTCATTTGAAGAGCGGTGGCCTGAGGTTGGACCGGCCAAGTGCGAGTTGAGGGTTCCGAACTAGCTGGTTTCAGGTTGTTATTAAACCACATAATTACGGTTTTTAGACTTTTTCCTTTACACGTGCTGTAAGACCTTGCTTCGTGCTAAATTTCGCGATGACTTTAGGTCAACTGGAATTACCCTATTGATTTTGATTCCATTGTGAAATCGAAAAAATATCCTACTAATATTTTACATGCGAAAGTATGTGTATGTGTGTGAATGTTTGTTATCACGTATCACCGTAACTACTAAACCAATTTTGATGAAATTGATTTTTTTTTTATCTCTTTATAAGAAAATGTTCCTGCGAGACAACGGGATGAGGCGGGTGAAACCACGAGGCGCAACTATTGCGACATGTTTTTAGATCGCGTTGACTTACAAGTTCAGGACTGAAAGAAACTATTTGGTACCGATTTCAATATGATACCTCAACGTGTTTTTGAGAAAAAAGGTCTTGATATACAGACAAACAGACGGACAACAAAGTGTTCCTATAAGGTTTCCGTTTTTCCTTTTGCAGTACGAAACCCCAAAAACGCCGTCTTTTGTTATCTATACAGGAAAACGATAAAATTCCTGCCTTTTTGGTAGAGAAAAACATAATTAATTCCAGTCCCTACGCCGATGAGATAACTAAAGTAAAATTCCACCCAGCTCTCCCGCGTTATGCTTATTACATACGTGACGTTGCAAAAACACTCTACATTACGAAACTAGTTACATTTGCTCTACCTCGCCCACTACCCACTAATTTTAATAACTACGACAATAATATGCTGCTCTACATTGTACAGAGCTCATATTATTCGCGGTTCGTTACATGAAGCCTCGTATCTACTACTCTACCTACTCTACTCTATGTCACAGTGCACTTAGCGTTAGAAAGGCAATTATATCTGCTTTAAGAATGTAAAGAGGTATAGTCTGTGTCTAGTCCACCGATTTAAGGTTGCTCAGCGCGCTATGGAAAGTGCTATGCTTGGGGTTTCACTGAGGGATCGAATCAGAAATGAGGTGATCCATCAGAGAACTAAAGTCACCAACATAGCTCATAGAATCAGCAAGCTGAAGTAGCAGTGGGCTGGTCATATAAGCCGCAGAAACGATAACTGTTGGGGTAGACGTGTTCTCGAGTGGAGACCGCGACTTGGCAAACGTAGCGTAGGACGCCCTGCGACAAGGTGGAGCGACGACATGCGCCGAGTGGCTGGCAGTAGTTGGATGAGAAGAGCCGAAGACCGGACTCAGTGGACTGATACAGGCTGTTAATGATGATGATGATGATAGTTCGTGAGTTTAGATGTAGGAGTACTACTGGTCCGATTTTGAAAAATTTTTCACAGTTTGAAAGCTGCATTATTTCTGAGTGGCATGAGCTAAGTTTGGTTGTGATAAATATTCTGTGGTAATCACTTCGCGGGTGAAATCGTAGGACACAGCTAGTCTGCTGGATTTACTATCTGATTTCAAACATTCTTTCATTGTTGGAATGTTACATAATGTAGGTTCATAGTCTCATTGTTTAAGCATGCAATTAAAGAAACAAAGAAAGAAAAGCAAAGAATTTTTTTTTTTTGCTCAATCATTGCGATTTTCTTAGATTTATTACTTCCAAAAAAACAGTTTATACTTATCACGAGTTTTCAAATTTTTTGAGAAACTTTTAATGTTTAGTATTGGAAAACTTGTACAAAAACACAACCATAATCAGCATCAGCCTTTATCAGTCCACTGCTGGACATAGGCCCCTCCCAAGAAACACAAAAAGACAATGATACCAATAAATAAAATACAACTTGTGCCTACATCAGTACAACCAAACAAATAACACTGCAATTATGACGTGACATATGCGTGAGATGGACTGTCACGCCGTGCACCGAGCATGACGTTGTTTCCACGTCCCTTTGTGTGGCCACGTCTGTCACGGTCAGGGAAATGCGCATTGTTGCGTGGTTTAACTGAACAACGGAAATCTTTAATGTCAGAGGCAAGTTTCGTTCATCACGACCAGATTTCAAAATGTGTGCAGATCAGAGATGGAAATTTAACTTTTCTTGCCAAAAAAATTAACCATTATATAAAGATATAAAAAAAAAATAAAAAGATATAAAGGTACCATTAACTACCGAAGGTATCTATCACCATGGCAAGGGGTAAAATGGTACCTAATTACATTGTAAATACATATTACAAATCAATCAATTCAACATACATGTTTAGTTTTGTAATCAAGACGTGTTTTTTAGTTTTATTAACTACATATTTTTTTATTGTGAATATTTGAAGTCCCCGCGGGTAAAGTCGAAAAACACAGCTAATATTAGAGTAGAGTAGAGTCTGATTAAAGGCTCCGATATACAGTGCGTACGGTGCTGACAGATAAGCGACCACATTTACATTTTTACTACAAAAACTCTTCCGCAACTTTTCTAAACAAAGCCGACCAAACCATAAGACTGAAATTTCCACCACCTGCCAATAAAGTGCGTCGTTAAACAACAACAAAATTAATCAACGCCCAATGAGTTATACTCAATTACCAAGAAACAATGGGCCCATTAATGGGCGAGGAAAATCGCGATATCATAGAGCGGTTAAGATAAACCGCTGCGTCTTTACAGCGATTATGAATTTATTAATTACAGTTGCTGAGACACAGCTCGGGGAAACAAATGGGGCACTCGAGTGGTATCTCTTTTCGAACCTAAACGGTAAAGTTAGTAGTTGAATATTTTAGTAGGAAATTTAAAACAGTTGGTAGTTTTTAAGAACATAAACAAAAGAAATCAATATAAAATAGTAAAAACCTTACGGTTTTAAAGTAGATTATGTAATTATTCTAAGTATAACCTATCTCTATTCCAAATTTCACACAAATCCGTTGAGCCGTATCAGTGTATAGAAGTAGCAAACATTGACACTCACTCACTTACACACTTTCCTATTTAAAATATAGCATGCAACGCAGATGCATCAATGAGTCAATGCATCTCTTCACTACTTTACATGCAGTAACTGTAGGCATCAGACAGTGTGTAAGCAAGAACGCCTATCATGCTATCTCATTCCCACCTCCCGCGCACCTTCCGCTCGCTGTCCCTGGATGGCGCAGCTGCAGTGTCGTGTCATTGACCTTTAGAGTGTTCATATTTTCTCGAAATTACTTTGCAAAGTGTAATAACATTTTAATGGATGTCTCTAACTGTTATGAATTTAGAATTACTTTTAAGACTCCAGTACGACATTGTGTTTGAATATTGCACTGTTCACGTCGCCATGCTATATCAACTTGATGTTAATACTTATACCCATTACGTATTGTAGTTGTAGAACTCATCTGCAGATACTGCTTGAGAAAGTACCACAACTAAGCTAGTAATTCAACCGCCAATCAGTATAGTCTTAAATAATTACTGTGTTCTGGATTGAAAGATAAAAAAAAAGAAAGGAAATGTTTCCAGTGAAATTACTACAAGGCATAAAAATATTTAATATCTGATATCTCAGAGTGACAAGCCCAGTGCAGTTCATGTTCAAACGTTACGACTTGGCAAACGTACTGTAGTTCGCCCTGCGACTAGGTGGAGCGACAACTTGCACTGAGTGGCTGGCAGTAGTTGGATAAGAAAGGCCGAAGACCGGGCTCAGTGACTAACATTGGGAGAGGCCCAAGTCCAGCAGTGAACTGATATAGGTTGATGATGATGAGTTCAATATTCTGGGTATCGCTGCACTCTAATAGGCAAGGGTGACAATTCAACTATACCTGTACGCAGACGTCTCTTGTATCGAAAAAGGTTACTTCTTTGTGAAGTACAAATATAACCTTTTAGCTTGTTTGCCTTTTGTGCTTTAGGCATAATAGCACAGCCACTGTTGCAAACTAAGCCTGTAGAGGCAGATGGCCCAATCTTGTAAGTATTGCGGAAATCGAGCGTCTAACGTAGCGGTACGTAATGTGGGGTGCGAAAAGATTGCACGTATACACTGTTATGGGCGAAAACAATGCAATTTTTTTTTTTCTTACTGTGTAGCTGTGTTTGTCCACACATCATCACCTAATGTTAAGTGACGATGATTAGAAATTTTCAGTTACATATTGTTGAACTTTTTTGAATTGAATTAGAGGAAGTTTAGAGGAATTAGAGGAAGTATGAAAGTAGCACCAGTGACAGATAAGTTGAAAGGGAATCGTTTGGCTTGGTATGGACATGTTATGAGGAGGGATGATAGTCATATTACAAAAAAGTGATGGATATGAATGTTGATGGATGGAAGGGAAGAGGAAGACCAAAGAAAAGATGGATGGATTGTGTGAGGGTTGATATGAATGGAAGGGGAGTGAATGAAGCGATGACGGCTGATAGGGGAGAGTGGAAGAAGAATACATGCTGCGCCAACCCCAAATAGATGGGACCAGGGCAAGAAGAAGATATTGTTGAACTTTTTAAATTAATTTATTCCGGATAGGCCAGCTTTACTTCCCGTCGGATATATAGTTATCAACAAAGTTGCGGGGTAGCTCGATTAGCTATCTTCCGCAAGAATCTCACCGTAAATTTTGAAATACTCTGCGGTTAAAAAGGTTTCACACGCTTTAGAATACAGATCAACTGATAACTTAAAACATTCCGTAGCATCGTACATTTACTAGCGTTTGGCTATGTTTGGTATTACTACTAAAATTACATTATTATGACATGACATATCGATCCAAAACTGCGGATAGCGAATCAGGAACGATTATTAATTTCGGGCGTTATAGTAGAGATTTCATCCAGATCCGTTTAGAGCGTGAAAGAGTTCATAGATCCATATTCACAAGTAGGATAGGATTTTCTTGTGCTAAGAAAAGCCAAAAAAATGCCTCAATAAAGTAGAAGCTTCTAGCTAGTTAGACGTAAAATAGATATCAGAACCGATTCGCATTATCGCAGGGTGTCCCATAAAGTACGAGTGCCCATAAATATATTAGGCAGCGTCTTATGGCGGCTGTAAAAGCACCCGCGTAATGAAGACGGATGGCGGGCGCAGATCATCCGTTGCAGTGAAGACATAGTGTATGTGACACCAGTGGGACAACTTAAGAAAAATAAACAAACATATTATTTGTACTAGCTATTACCCCCGGTTTCACCAGCTACAATTTATCACGATTAGAAAATTTAATAGCCTATGTACTTTCTCAGGCTCTAGACTCTCTCTGTATCAAATTTCATTTAAATTGATTCAGTAGTTTAGGCGTAACAGACAGACATACAGAATTACTTTCGCATTAATAATATTATTAGGGATAGTAGGGATTTTGCTTCTACATTCATCATGCGTACCGCTAAGGTGTGGAACTCCTTGCCAGAGTCTGTTTTTCACGATCACTACAATTTGGGGATCGTCAAGGCAAGAGTGAACAGGTACTTTCTAGTTACGCGTGCTAAACTGTCGACAGCATCTACGCTTGGCAACAGGGGTCGATTATTATCTAAAGCTGGCACGTAGGTACAACATTATTCACTCATTACACTTATGTAGTAGTAGCCTCGTTGTATAAGTTGGCCAGGTGAAGACTTGAAAATGTCACATCACCAAACTACGAATTCAACATAATTAACGAAACTCCACAAATTTAATTTATCTGTTATCCAAATACGTCGCACTAAACAACCACACGAATCATTTGATTGATTACCCCGTGTATCAGTAGTAGGGATCGCAATATCGATACCATTTTTCAATACCGGTATTTTCGATATCGCCATTTTTTCAATTCCGGAATCCCGGGATTTTCGATATTTTCGATATTTTTACAAAAATTTTGTCTTGCTTAACATAAATCCGTTTAAACGTAAAACAAGTGTCAAGCATAAATGTTTACGATAGTTTTCGACATAAATGTCATACGAATATTAACCCTTGGTGTTAAGAAGTTAAAAGTAATTCAAAATACTAATGAAAACGACAGGAAAGTGTGGAAAAGGTAAAATAACATAAATCTGTATTCTTCACATTGTTTATTAATTTGAATTAACATCAACCTCTGCTATCAAACTAAAATAAATTATACAGGTGATCAATCCAAATGGGTCAGTAGGGAGAAGTCAGAAACTATGAGAGATAGCGAAATCTGTTCTTAAGAACCATGGCTTCGATTTTGGATTTAATAATAATGGCATTCAAACTTTTTTTAATCTCTCATACATAACCGGGAATCGAACCTGTCAATATTCCTTATGTAATCGCGTGCAGTAATTGTTTGTCTAGTTGATCCTAAAAGTATAAGGAACAAATTTTGCTATGAAATCTTATGTAAACATTAGACTGAAATGCCGACAGATGAAATAATTTGCAAAATTTCGTCATTAATATGATTCCGGTCATCATTATAAATCACTTTATCTGAATAGACCACTTATGCATATCTTATCTGCAACGATACTAAGAATTACAAATTGCTATTACATATTTGAAATTAGAACGCATTCGTTCAGCGGGCGTGCCAACTAATTTAAAATTTGAAAATGGACCTTTCCTTTTCTTGGAATGAATGTTGTGTTTTGAATCAATCCTTTTCAAAACCGCTTTGTGTTAATTTTAGATAGCTTAAAATAACAGCGTCAAGTCACGCATAAGAAATTACTTCAACATTTACCATCAGTTTTCTGTGAGAGGGTTCTATGGTGGCTAACAATCCCGGTTCGCGACTGTACCATCAACAATAACAATGAAAAATCTTTCAGATTTACAGCGATTCCCGGTTATGTAAGAGAGATTTAAAAAAAGTTTGAATGCCATTATTATTAAATTGAAAATCGAAGCCATGGTTCGTAGGAACGGATTTCGCTATCTCTCATAGTTTCTGACTTCCCCTACTGACCCATTTGGATTGATCACCCTGTATAATCAACAATTGAAACGAAAACAGACCTTCTAAGAATTATATATTATAGAACAATCCAAAATAGGTTTATAAATTTAAATAGTGACTCATAATAGGACTCCATAACACCCCAATGGATTTGAAGGTCAAAAAATATATCTCATAGTCCTTAAAGGCCAGACACAGGTGCTGGTTATACTCTTAGGCTCTGTATAATCTGACGTATTATGTGAATTGGGTGTATGGTACCATATATATCTTCCTCGAATCGAGATGTGCTTCGATGGTTAGTATTCGTCAAACCTACGGACGAGAAGAGTTTACAGCAGGAGAATAGGATAGGTCAATAGTTTGCAAAAGATTAATCTTCTCTATTGAAAAACAAAACGACCCATACTTTTCGAGATCTCACAGAAAAGAGGACATTAAAGAATTAATTAAGGTAAATTCAGCAGCCACTTCAAAATAGATAGCTAGATAGATAACGCTTACTTTTATACTCATTTTATAAGAATGAACAAATTTGCCCTAGACAAAAAATATACAATAATATTATTATATAATATTTATGTGAGATTTTGGTCAATGCTTTACTGCCGTGTTGTTAATACAGCAGTTGCTGACGTTGCTGTTCTTCCTTGCAACTTATTTTTATACACTCCTTACCAAAAGGTACTGGATTACTGAATAAAATTACGTCGACCCGGCTAGTCCAGCATCTCGTATTGAAGTTGGAAGCTAGAACGCTGTCCACATACCTGTATTTTATGCAGTTTTGGACTGACTGGCCTTCTTTTAATGTTTGTTTATCGTTAAATTAGGAAACGATTTGATCAAGTTTTTAAATTATGCAATATCGAAAATATCGAAAATCTCGATATCGCTAAATTCAATCCCGGTATTTCAGATCGACCAAAATCGTCCGATATTCCGGTAATTTCGATAGTCGATATTCCGGTTTGCGAACCCTAATCAGTAGAGGTTGATTCATTAACTTGTCATTCTGTTGCGTCTCTGCACTGTGTTATGTTCTAATGGATACGCAGACGGTAGAATAATGTTATAATGTTTTTGTTCGGATATTATAGTTTGTTTTTCTTGAAGAAGAAATTAAGCATTTGTCACAAAAAGTGTTTAATTGCGGTAAATACTATTATTAAACACCACAATTTTTCTTTTAGGCTGTGTTGGTACACTTGTGAATCAATCAAGACTTTCAAGTTGTATGTATAACTAGCGACCGCACCATAGCATTGGTGTGAAAATATAAATTTTAAAAAAGACCCTTTTTTCTATTCCTCGTTCTAAAGTAATGAGCTTACCAACGAACAACATCTTAAATTTGATTGTACAAACATATAACACTATTACTAATCCAAAAACTTACTAGAATGGAATGTTAAAAAGCTGTTTGAATACATAACTAGAACTAGAACAAACCAAATCAAACTTGATAACCACTCAACTTCACACCTACGTACTAAACCCCCCAATATTCCGCCGGCGGATCGCAATCCAAAATTAATAAACAGGATCACGTCAGACTTCAAACGGATACCACTCGATGTATTGATCCCGGTGCATTGGCAGCCCTGAATGGATTACCCCTCAATAGTTCCAGGAGCATCGCTCGGCGCGTCATCCATGGCTACTCGCGTACGTTGCGGTCCGAAACTGTCACATAATATTTGCGCAATAGGTGCCGCATGTATGATTCCAGCCGTTAGTATTGCGGGTGTCAGGTCGCGAGTGAAACGATATTGGGCAATAATTAAAATGTAAATATAGGGACAGTACCCATGTAGTGGGTAGGCCACAGCACATTCCACTCGTAGTTAAAAAACAATTAATAACTAAATGTTTACTGATAGTTTTTAGGATAAGAATGTATTTATTTTAATATTTTGTTATATAAAGTTACCTTCATGACAGTAATGTCATCAAAAACGGGTTCAACGGAAGACCAGCGACCAGCACAACGCAACAATACATGTTATGTAGTTACTGGATAATGTATTTTGTTTTAAGTATTTCTGTATAATTTGTTGCAAATAAATGATGCTTATTTTATTATTCTTATTTTTCTGTTTTTTTTATCACTATTCTCCGTTAAATAGTGGTGTGGTCGAAGGTGGCGCTAAATTAAACCTAGATTGAGAGCAGAATCTCGAGTAAGTATACCAAAACACACCGATAGCAGTGCTAACACACAAACTTTCGTATTTATAATGTTAATAGGTTTCTGGTTTCTTGGAAAAAGGATGTTCATTGGTTATCACAATGCGACAGGTTATTGAGACTTCGATACTTGATAATTCAATTTTGCTTATTGTTAAGAATTGTATGTTGGAAACGATGTGGTACCTAAACAAGTTAATGTCTCTATAGTGTATTTCCATGGACCATCAGCAGGAATATTATAATAAAATTATAATAATAAGGTATCAGAGACAGAGTCAATCTTTTACGCCATTGTCACATTTACAGATCGGTAATCTAAAGCTGGCACGTGCACATCACTCACACCGAAGCAATTTCATGATACAGTAGTCAAAACAAAATAATAACTGTCTCTGTCACGTTCATAACTTTAACTGCGTGCGAGGGAGACAAAAACTTTTCTTATAGTGTGACGTCATGATATACGTTCATTCACAGACAAATGTGTGAATGTGTTTTACGTGCCAGCTTTAGATAATAATTGATGCGCTCGTGACTCGTGATTCTGATGAACAAGAAAGTGTAATCGCCCTTTATTTCGCTACTTGCATGGCTGCTCGTGTAAACCCGCGAGTGTGTAATCGATAGCGCATCACACAAACAAGTGGCCACAAAACAGGAGATGTATGTACTCAACAAACCGCGCACAAATACCCAAACAAACCTGACTCCCGGAACTCGTCTCATTAATGCATTACCTATTCAATCCTGCATACATTACGCGCGCCGGCGCACCTCCCCTGTAATCCGGTGGACAATTATTGGCCAGTAATTAAAAGCTTGCCGTCTGGTCGGTAATTGTACGCGAGTGGACGGACACTGGCCACTGAATATTTATTAGGACGGATTCGGTGAGGTGATCAGAGGTGGCGTGTTTTAGAATTGGTTTATTAGGTGGCGTCTTTTGGGTTAATTTGCCCTTCGAGATTTTGTAAAATTTAATGACAAATAATACACCAATCCACAGTCTCCCCCCGCAAATAGTAGAGCGACGACTTGTGCCCAGTAGCTGGCAGTAGTTGGATGAGAAAAGCCAAAGAATGGGCTCAGTGGCGTACCTTGGGAGATGCCTATGTCCAGCAGTGGACTAATGTAGGTTGATGATGATAGATGGTAGGAAGCTTAAATGTGTATCTAATTATTAATCATGATTTACGTCAATATGTGTGCAAAACAATTTGGATAATCAAACACTCTGTTTATATATTGATTTAATCTGAAAATGATATTTATTTTAAAATTATTTTAGCGTTCCGGAATTGTAATAAAATGAATATAGAATCTGTTTGTGCTCGGATTACAGCAGCCGTGTAGCTACGCAATGTGTAGAATGTATAAGCTCGTGTGTTGTTGTTATTAAAATTAATGGAAATTGCTCGATATTGCATTTATAGAAGTAGAATAATAGCTGTAATAAATTAATATTAATTAGTAAAATTTTACTTTATTATAAAGTCTGTGGTTTCGAACAAGAATTTTATTTAAAATTGCAGCTTAAGTCCCAGCAGTGCTTATTGCTCTCCAAGTGTCACAATATCACATAATTAAATGTTGTGCATAATGTTGTGCAAAGTCACAAAAGTACGATATAAAAACCAACAAATTTTTGTTTGGTAAAAACGTCAAAAGTTCATAAATAAATTACTTATAATATGTACAAACCGTAAGGCGTAAATAAAATTAAACTGATTTCATCTGCCTCTAATTGAAACTAAAACTCTGAAAGGAAATGATTACTCAACAAAATGATCAGTTTTTGATGTCGGTGCCAAGTAGAACGTTATTGATGTCATTTCTTAACAATTTGCGACCATTAAAATGTCATATCAACGGACGGTGCCGAGTGACAGCCCTACAGGGCACACTCTTAGGGCTGGTAGGTACACCAGAGAGGCTGACAAAAAACTCGTAATTTTTTTTAGTTTTATTCAAATAGCTTTGTCTTTGTAGACTACAATTTATTGTGATAAAAAGTATACCATATCCTTCCCCTAGATTTAAACTATCTCTGTGCAAAATTTCATCAAAATCTGTTCAGTGGATTAAGTGTGAGAAGGTAACAAACAGACACATGACAAAGAGAGATAGTACTTTAGCATTTATAACATAAACACAGATAGCTTATTTTCATTGAGAAGCATTCTGAGTATATTGTCGGTCTAACAACGCCATCACCCTGCATCTGAAGGTGATGTCACTTTTGAATAGTGAGTATGTCATTACATAACTCTAATTAAAAAAAAAAACAATTGCAGATCGATCGGTACAGAAATAGGTTCTGTTTATGTATGTATACAATTATTTATTTATTGTTACATAATGTATAAGTAACGCATATTATTATGGAATGTATATAAAATAGAAATCAATGACTATCCAATTTCGGTATAGCGTAGCGCTACTTTTGACCGCATCGCCACTCAACATCGGGTGATTTGTAGTCAAGCGGTATATTATACAAAAAAAATTATTAAAATTTAATAATATAAATGTGCCATCCTCTGGTTTCAGAATAAATATTGAACACAAATACAAAAAGCAAACGGAGTGGTGAGTCAATAAAGCATAAATAAAATTTTAATGCATACACGTACATTGTAGTAATGTTAATTATTTCACAACATTAATAATTTCGCTTTAACTTAAAAGCAGGAATCATTTTCCGGATAGTTCACGTATAGCATACACCATGTTGGATTACAAGCAAAATATATTTCATAAAATTAATTAAGAACCAACCAAAGGGTAGTGGAATATTTTTTTTTATATAACTTTTAATTGAAACGTAAGGCATTTTATTGTTGAAAGCTTTATCACACGAGAAACATCCCCGTGCTAAATTGGCATTTGGTGAAAGAGAATCCTTTACTTAAATTTGGCACCATAATAGCGATGGTGATGTAATGCAGAGTGACAGCCCTATTGCCTCATACAGCTAAGCAGGGCTGTGCCAAACTGGAGAAAGATTTAATAAATGGATAAATTTATTATTGTACTTTTTGTTAATAGATAAAACATATATAATCTAAACAATGACATATTAAAATAATTAGTTTTCTTAGTGTACATTTCTGCATTAGTCTCATGTAATATTTTTACTCAAATCATATATAAACGTAAGAAGCGTAAATGTTTAGCCAAGCGCGATTCATCCGTGTTCGTAATTGGCAATTGATATCGTTAAGTCATAAATGAAAGACATCCTTTCGTACAATTTGCGCCCGAGAGCGGCGCGTGACATAACTCAGTATGACAGCCCTACAGCCTTCTCATTAGGGCTACAAATTCGGTGATCGCTCACCGCCTCCGCAGGGGTGGCAGGACGGCTGAAACAGATAGGATTTTTCCCGTTTATGAATGAAAAAGTTATGATGTCATGTCCAAAAAAAAAGTTTATTTTCAAATATTTATTTTTCCACCACCCAGTCACATAGATAGCTTAGACCCTTAACTAAGTTTTTCTGTCTCTAAGATATCAGATACTAAAATATCGAGGATCCACAACACCCAGACATAGAACTAATACTTGCGTCTGTTTAATGCACAAATATTTGTACTGTAGCGGGAATCGAACCACGACCTCACGCTTCGCAGTCGACGTTGCGCCGTAGCGGTCGTCGGTAGATTTGATAACTTTGATGTTAATCCAAAATTATTTGACAATGACAATTGTCACATTTTATGATACCGCCCGAAGGGTTCTAGAGTGGCGACCACGAACCGGAAGACGCTTGGTAGGTATACCCCCCCACCATGTCGACTGACAACATTGTAACAGTCGCAGGGAGCTGATGGATGCAAATGGCTAATAGACGTTCAAGGGGGGAGGGCTATGTTCAGCAGTGGACTTCTTCCGACTGATGATGATGATGATGATACAGTCCACTCTGCAAAGTCCAATCTTCCCACAGTGCCAGTACAGTAAGACTTTTCACTTCAATTCCTTTCATCATTATCAGTCTTTCACGTTCCCACTGCTGGGACTCTGGCCTTCTCTCCGAGAGAGAGTATGGGCCGTAATCTACCACGCGGGCCCAGTGCGGGTTAGTAGATGTCGCATGCCCTTGAATGTTGCAGTTCTTGGGCATGCCGGTTTCCTCTCGATGTTTTTCTTCACCGTTTTGAGCGATGGCAAATCCGCACATAACTTATTAAGTCCAATTCCTTTACAACACTACAATTATTGGCAAGCTAAATCCTATCGTCCTATAATATATCAAGACGCTTCCCTGGTAAATTACACTGACAAAGCCGTGAGTAATTAGTCCAAATTCAACCATTCACAGCTTACGTACATAATTATCTAATACCTAATATTCCTAGCATTCAGACTGGTTGGTAAGACCATTCATTGCGACTAATCCTGTACCTGAGTGGTGTCCTGTCGTATCCCGGGAGCTCCTAGACGAGCTTTCAGCTATTGTAGGTACAGCCAACGACAAAAGTCACTCAACAATAACACAATTTCCGATTACCGACATCCTCTTACACACCAACCTTTGACCACATCATCACTTAAAATCAGGTGTGTTATGTTGCGGTCAGAGCGCTACCTTGTTATATATAAAAATACCCACGCCATACTGATCTAAAACACGTTTAGGAAATCTAGTAAGTTCAGATACTTTTGTTACTGAATGTACAGTTGGATAACATTAAGGGAATATGCACGGTCTAATCGCAAAAACCTTTGAATAAAAAGATAAATAGAGACGAAGAATCCTTTCACAAATTTGTTCTAACAAAAAATGTAGTTTATCAAACATCGTGAAAATCAGATAAGGCCTTTAAAAAAAGTGGTCCTCCTATCTGCCGGAACACACCGATAGATGCTGGGTGACAGATTTTTAACTTGATAACTGTAGCTAGCCAGGCGAGCACTAGAAAATACCCTACCACCGAGTTGTATAGATTTATAACAAGCTTAATATATTTTAAAATTATGACGTTCAATTGGTTTTTCTTATGATATTAATTGAAGAATACCATATACGTAGTAAAATAATATGTGTCGATTCGGTTTTGCATTCTATAAAACTAAACTAAGTTTGACAGGTCTAAAAGTAATGTTTTCTTTTTAAAACACTTTTTTTTTATCATACTTCAGTGGTTAAAAAAAGACAGCAATAAATACTATTAGACCTGTCAAACTTAGCAAAATCGAATCCACACCATTATCGTCATACTTGCATGTGGTCAAACGACACATAAGCACATTCAGTCATACATATATGTTGTTCAACAACTACAACAACAACAACACGTTACGTCCACAACCTCATTCTAAAGTTAAGTAATAACCTTATACAGAACATGCTCCTCGTATTTCGGAGTATCATTAGTCACTTCTGAAACAACACGACTCTGAGGTCCAGATATCTCAAGAGAAGTGCAAATGTCCGAAGTTGCGGCGAGCGGTCCCTGCAGTCTTGAAGTTAAGCGCTTCCTATCTTGTAGCCAGTAATGGGTGTCCGGGGAGTGTATAGAAGCAGACTTTGAGATTAAAATGACATTTGGGGTTAACCACTTCACTATATAGTTCTGTAGTTGTAACTAAAAAAGGCTTTTACTATAAAACATTATATCACAACACAAAAATTTTACATTTTGTCCATTTTTATTAGCACCTATTAATTCGTTCCTTAGGTAAGCCCGCTACTAGGAAGACCGACGACATTGTAAGAGTTGTGGGGGGCCGATGGATACAAATGGCTAATAGCCGTTTATTGTGGCCTATATTCAGCAGTGGATGATGATGATGATTAATTCTTGCCTGTTCTTTTGCCGGCGTAAGGAGGTTGGAACAGGCGTAGCTAGTTTTAAGTGTTACGTTTTAAAGTGATCACAGTCAGGTATATACTTATCCTAAGACTTTTTTCAAATAAAAACAATTTTTGACTTTGTATTCAAAGTCCTATTAATCAGTCAATCCAGTCGAGTTGTTACTTTTATTATCTCAGGGGGTCACTGAGCTATTTCAGGTGATTTATTCATATTCTTCGATACACTCAAAAGACCGAACAACGGTTCAAGTACTGACAGTCAAACTTGCAAGTTGTAACGCGTGTGCTTGTTCCAGCTGGCGTGAGGACCGTGGACGTGCAGGCCGTGGAAGGGATGGTAGCGCAGTTCCCCTGTGACCTCGGCACCGCTGCCAACGACAAGGTCTACATGGTGTTCTGGTTCCGAGACGACGCCGGCATCCCCCTATACAGGTATGTGGTCTCTACCTCTCCATGGTGCCTACCATTCCATCACCGAACGATCAGGTGTTCCGGCAAGCGTCATCCTTTCATGGTGGAAATACCACCGATACGCACGAACCGTTTTGGGTCAACTTTTTGTTGAGAACTGCAAAAGAGTGGAATGCCCTGCCATGGTCGGTGTTTCCTGAAAAGTTCAACCCGGGGATGTGCAAGTCAAGAGTGAATAGGTACTGGGCATGTGTTCTACATCTTCGATCACATTGTCACTGAACATCAGATGGTTTTTCTTTAGTTTTAAACTAGGTGCGCCCCGCGGTTTCACCCGCGTCTACCTGTTAACCCGCAGGAACTTCTACTATGTGTTAATCCAGAGTATAAGCTATCTTCATTCCAAGTTTCACTCAAATCCGTTCAGTAGTTTTTGCGTGAAAGAGCAACAAACATACGCGTTTATAATTTTAGTATTGAAATCCATACTAATATTATAAAGCTGCAGAGTTTGTTTGTTTGTTTGTTTGTTTGTTTGTTTGAACGCGCTCATCTCAGAAAGTACTGATCCGATTTGAAAAATTCTTTCAGTGTTAGATAACCCATTTATCGAGGAAGGCTATAGGCTATATTTTATTTCCAAAAAAATTAGGGATCCGTAAGAAAATTGCTATTTTGCAACCCAAGATGTGCAATCGAAAACCTATTTTTGCGTGCGCTGCAAAAACTATTGACACTAGAACAAAATAATGTATTACGGGTTTGTAGGTCTCATTAAGATCTACAAAAAAGTCCGCGAGAGCATATGTCTAACTATTATAGTTATGCCGCAATAAGTGATATTTTACATAAAAAATTGCCGCCTCTAGAAAAGGCTCTTTATTTGTATTTTGGTATTAATCCTTATCAAAATAAATTACTTTTTATGCAAAACTGCTTCAATACCTTTATAAAACTTTTTGAATCATTCAATTCGGACATTCCATTCGAAAGATATCACGAGTTTAAAAATGTAAGTAGTAGTAGTAGAAAAATAAACCCGCCGCACCCCAGCGCAGCGGGAAACGCGGCGAGGTGAGGGAGAATCTATGAAATAGGTAAAGTGCGGTCGCGGACCAGGAAGACCTTTAACAACACGATTCAAACGCGTGGTCCGAAAAAAAAATAACCTAGAATTAAAATAGGATAATGGATACCTACAGCAGGTAACGCGGTGAGGGTGCACCGTAGTGCGAGAATAATTTTGGAGTATACGGAATATATACGCTTTCGCGCCTAAACTACTGAACCGATTTAAATGAAATTTGGTATAGAGATAATTTGAGCCCCGGGGAAGGGACATAGGATACTTTTTATCGCGATAACCTGTAGCCCACGCGGGTGAAACCGCAGGGAACAGCTAGTAATTACATAAGTTCATGAATTGTCTAAGTTTCATAGTGCGTTTAGAAAGCAGAATTAGCGCATAAATTCTATGTCTATGTGTATATTCTAAGTATTCAATACATACAAAACGAACACACAGTTCTCTCGGCAGACCCTCATTACACCACTCATGAAAGTGAAGAACTGTTATTATTCAAGCACACAGCCTCCATCGGAGAGTTGCGATAATTGCTGCTCCACCGGCAAGTTTTCGTACAAGCGAGTTTCATCTGAGAACTAAGTTAGGTTGTGTTCGCTGTGAGAGGTGGGAGCGGAGATCGCTTACGTTTCGTCAAGACTTTTTCTTAATTTTTTTAACAAAAACCGTCTTTGATGTGGTTGAAGCTGTACTCAGTACATAATTTAACTATAATAAATCACGTAAGGTCGCGAGTTTGTGTTCCGCTAATATAGGACAAATATTGCCATTGCATTGCTAATTCCTATCAGGCGAGCCGTCTCAAGAATTGGTCCCGCGTTGTAGATCACCGATTTGTGAATTTTTCATATTATCTTTAGATACTAGGAATCCCAGTTTGGGGTCAGAGTTACAAAGTTATGTTGATGTATTAGTATTTTTTAATTTTAATTTTTTTAATATGTACGAATGGGCCTGCGCTTCATCACATCTCACCTGGTGGTAAGTGATGATGCAATCAAGGGTGAATCACGCTGGCCCAAGAGGTGCCTATTAAATAAAAGGCAAAAAAAATGTAAATTGGAAGCATGTATGCTATGCTAGTATGCTTTCTCAAAAATTAAAAGTTCAAATATTTTATCGCTACATCGACTCCACAAAGTCACCCCCTAAACGTTCGCGACACTAAACTCCCATATCTAGAGAAACAAGAGCTTTTGTAGAGCAATAATTAATTCATACTTGTCGGGCGCGACACGGCGCTCGACTTGCAACTTGTCGCAGCGACCGCCTCCAGGCGTCGGATTTCCATTCACGACCGGCGGTAACGTCTATATTTAGAGAAACTTGGGTTTTGTGGGATAATAATTAAAGACGAGACGTGTTGCTGTTTGTGCATTTGCCGTTTTACAGTGAAACTTACGTTTTGTCGTAGGTTTTTTCTGTTACATTTAGCTAGAAAGTGTCTTAAAGTTAAAGGGTAGCGTTGGGCCAAGTCACCTGATGCTAAGTGATGATGTGATCGAAGGTGGCGTCATCTGGTAATGGGCTGATGATGATGATGATTTCAAAAGTAATCATTTTTACGGCAAAAGTTTTTATATTCCATTTCAACGTTATCATCATTAAAAACCTTTTACAACCATAAAAATGTGCGTAACAATATTTTTAGTGCTGAATATTATTTTTTCATACCGTAACGTTCCTTTTTTGTTATTTCGCTTAGAAGTGGACGTGTCTATGAACAATAAACGCGCCTTGGAAGCGCCTCCACAGGCACTGGTCGGTCGGAGGAACGCACGTTTGTATTAAAACATCCGCGCTATTTGAGCAACGTAAACCGAGTTTAAACAAATAAAAAGCCGTCATCCCTTTTAATTTATTCAAGGGTACATATTTCATTCCTCTAACGAGTTCATTGTCTAACTTTATGATTCCATATTTCCGTATTTACGAAAGTCACCCCCTCGCCTCTCGGCGAGAGAGTGGCGAGGTGTGTCGCCTCTTCATTATAAGCGCGTATTTATATTAAGGACAATAAGGGCTCGTCGGCTCAGCGAACTTTAGGAATTAATTAAAAAGCTGGCTTTAGACTCACGTCGGCGCCTCGACCTCGACCCGCTGACTCTCAGAACTTGCAGGCTTCGAATATGTTTTTACGCAGTATAGTTGAATATGCAAAGGGCAATGATCAGGGTAATATTTTCAGGCGAAAAAAGATAACATCAAATATTGCAGAGGGACGAGCGCAGTGCATTGCCACGCAGGATTTTGAACTGTTGAAGTCTATAATATTGGGCGGCACTGAATTGTACCTATTAATAGGCAAGTGTGACGCTTACCATCACAAGCAACTGGCACGCCTCGTCTCTTAGTTACATAAGTACCTACAAAGTTGTGTTCCGGCACTCTCACTTGAAAGCCTATTTCTAAACCAACCACTTTGTTGCTCCTCTTTGACTTAAACAACGTTAACATCACGTGACTTGTGATCTTTTAGGCACAGCTAGACAGAAATATGGCTAAACGGCTGATAGAAAATATGTCATTTTTTTTATTTTACCCTATTTTTCATGCGACCATGAGTTGATGAGAACCCCCTCACTCTTGATATCAAAACTTTCAGATTATATTTTTCGTAGGTCGGACGGAGGTCGCATTACTAGAGATGTTTTTGTTTTCTGTGGTTATTAGGGATAGTTGAACGAAATCCTCACGTGTCACAAGACCCATGACCGAGTGGCTGCATGACCCACTTCACTGCCGTACACACTGCAGACCCGTGTCAGATCTGCGAGTCAAATTAACTCGTGTGTTAAAACTTCAGCTTGATCACTGACTCGCACAGTGCTGGCTACCACCTCTTATCGTCTCCACATCTACAAGGTCCGACTAAACTTTAATACGGTTTAAAACTTCCCGAATATTTCACTGTTTTAGCCGCATAAGACAAATTGCTCGGCGTTTAAGGGTTTTTTTTTTCTCTCGAAAGTCTGCGCCGCAATTTCACCGTTCGTTGGTTCATTGCCGGCGGGCGCGCGGCTCCAGCGGCGCGGCTGCCTCGGATTGGTCGAACTAACTGATTGCTCTTCATTGCGATGTTAATAGGAATCTTGCATTTGATGGACTAGACCTTTTTGGGTGGAAAAAAACGAACAGTTTTATGTTTGTATGTTTTATAATTCAGAGTTCAATTTAAAGTCGAATTTCTGAAATATTGTTAAGCAGGATGCGAGAATTACATTTAACACAACAATGAATTTCTGAAATATGGTTAAGCTCGACTTACATATTACACCTATTAGACAATAATTCATTATTCTCAGTATGTAACAATAAAATTCATCTTAGTAATGATTGTAACATAAAGATTATTCATATCGAGTGAAATACAAGAAAAGTAAGGAAAAATGAAATTCTGCGATGGTAACAAGACTATTTTGTCTCACTACCAGATCTATCAGCAAGCGTCAATGTTCCAGTCTCATTTGAGAACTAGCTTCTAAACAAAGAGTAGTGTGGCGCCCATTCGAACCCATCATTACTGAACATCAGGTAACTTGTGGTCAAACACTAAAAAATATTGACAAACTGTTTGTTGACCCCAACCTAATTGCCTATCTTTATTTTGGCACTATTGTAAGCGCTACGTTCACGAAGATATCCCGTTTCAAAATCAAAATCTAAACATTCAAAGATTTCTTGACCCCAATTGACCTTTACTTGTGTAACTTCAAACAAAAGTGCCTTCTAATAGAATTGGCTTCACTACTTTCAGTCCGGCAGTATGCTCGGATTTATCCATCGTCCCAGAGCAGGCAAAAATTCAACTAACCCCGATGGCTAGTGGCCCGAGGTAACCGCTGGGCGTTCCAATCGCGCCCTTGAAGCTTAATTAATAGGTTTAGGGATTAACCCTAAGTCCGACAGAGGGTCGGCGGGCGAAGTGGTGACAATTAGTTAAATTGTTTTCTGTGACTTGCTTCCGATATGGGTGCGGGGTTGGATTTGGCTTTCGTCGCTGGGAATTTTCTTACCCAGTGCAACAGTTTTTAGGCACATTAGAATTATTTAAAACATACTAGCTGTTGTCCGCGGGTTCACCCGCGTGGACTAAAGTTTATCGCAGTAAAAAGTATTCTATGTCCTTCCCCAGGGTTCAAATTATCTCAATATCAAATTGCATCAAGATCTCTTCAATAGTTTTTAAGGTTATCCGGAACAAACAAACAATCAAATATTTTCCTACACAAATATTGAGTATAGATATGGATAAATACAATCATAAGAGCGATGATAGCCGAACGGTTAGGCGTGCGACTTACAAGACGCCGACACCAAGTTCGAATCCTCTCGGCCTATGACTTAATAGGTTATGTGCGGATTTGCCATCGCTCAAAACGGTGAAGGAAAACATCGTGAGGAAACCGGCATGTCCAAGAATGCAACATTCAAGGGCATGCGACATCTACCAACCCGCACTGAGCCAGTGTGGTAGATTACAGCCCATACACTCTCTCTCTCTGAGAGAAGGCCAGAGTCCCAGCAGTGGGAACGTGAAAAGCTGATGATGATGACAATCATAATCTAAGGAGCAGAGAAAAACTACATCAACCAATAACTCAACTATATTGTAAAAGTACAGAAACAGGGAATATACATTAAGGCATCATTAGACATTAGACATAAACTTATGTAGCGTTTGACCACAAGTCACCTGATGTTAACTGACTATTTGGAAGGCTACACCAGGATCGGGAACTGTCCATCAAGTAAGGCTACCGGAACACACTACGGAGATCGAATCACGGGATTGATCCACTAATTCTGATCGATTTTATAATTCATTTTCTTGACCAGTAAAATCGTTTCTTTGGTCAATTGATCTCAGATCAGGATTCCTGATAATCTAGTGAGCATTAGAAAAGTGCTACCGCCAAGCATAGGGATGTGACGAGTTAGCCCTTTTTTCGTTAACAAACAAACTACTTAAAAATTAAACTTCCTACTTAATTTAAAAGTTAAATTAAAAGGATACAATACATTAGATCGCCAAGTATAGTGGCCAAAAGCTGGCGACATTACCTCGTCGAACAGCCAAGTTAATTCGCTGGCCGAGGCATGTGCCAGCTCTGCCACTGTTTATTGGAAACAAATAACTGCATAATTACTTTTCAAAGTAAATAATATGGTACAACTTTAACCAGGATATCTCAGTAGTCGTGGGCTTGAGTTCAGCAATAAGCTTGAGCTTTTGGTGAAGAAAAACATCGTGATGAATCCATAGCTTGGTATTAGGGCATTTCCCAGTGTTTGCCTGTCTAGCTACCATCTTCATGTTAAGAATCGTATCACCAAGCACCTTGTGTGTTATGGCAGTCTCGTTTGGGTTCCTAGTCCAGTTTACATTCAAAATCAAATTCTAAAATTCTTTATTTAGGATAGGATACTTATTATGAACACTTTGAAACGTCAAACAAGACTGTTCGAGCGCTATCGGCCTGAAGCGCGGCGCGGGGGGTCTCCTCATTCATCGCACCGCCACCGACGGCACCAGTCGCGCTGATTCGCTCTCTCTTTGTCACACCTTTTATAAATTTCGTACTCTCTCTTTGTCACACCTTTTATAAATTTCGTACATAATCATAATAAACCAGTTTCTACAGTCCACTATTGTTTATATTTTGAAGACCTACAATAGTTAGGTCCCTAACAAAGACTAGCTACGCCTGTTCCAATCTCCTTACGCCGGCTAAAGTACTGGCAAGAAACGTCCGCAGGTAACTTTTTGAGCGCAATCTATTTACAATTACACTTCGACGTTGCATTCTCGATATTTATTCACTTTGTAGTTTCCTATTTATTGCACAGGGCGTTGCACATAATTTTTAGAGCTGTAAAAATAAAAATCAAATCACAAAAATATAAAGTTCACTGTTTCTGAACGATACCTTCCATGTCATAGGCAGTGCTGTCATCTCCGTCATACTTCATTTCCTTTTTATGTGCGGGCGTCGCAGCTTCGACTTATCGATTAAATTCGTTATTTTATTGGAAATTTTGTGAAAAAGTTAGTTGAAAGCAGTGTTATGGAGAAAAGATCGTCATACGTCCAAATAATGACGAAAAATAACATGTTGGGAACGCAAGATACGAAACTCGCCAACTAGTTCGGACGATCAAGGTTAGTTCGTGGTCATTAACTGTGTGTTAGTTTTATCTGTAAATTTGCCTTTGTCCCTTCCTTTTTAGGGAAAAGGCGCATACTTTGGAAAATAACTGATATTTTTTCCTCATGATTTTTGCGTAGTTTTTCTTTTCTAACTACCCACATAATTCATGATTTTTTCCATTCTTTTTTCTTGCATGATGCTCGGCTGATAATGAGTTACTCCGGTGGCGTATTGTAACCTTCAACACTGCACATGCTGCTTGCTGAATCATATAGTCTAGAGTCGTACCATGAGTGCGTACCATGACTTTAAATCATACAGTCATAGGATGTAACGTGAGTGCGTACCATGAGTGCGTATCATGACTTTAAATCATACAGTCATAGGACGTAACGTGAGTGCGTACCATGAGTGCATACCATGACATACAGTCTAGAGGCGTAACGTGATTGCGTACAATGACTTTAAATCATACAGTCTAGAGACGCAACGTGAGTGCGTACCATGACTTTAAATCATACAGTCTGGAGGCGTAACGTGAGTGCGTACCATGACTTCAAAAACCTTCAATACTGCACATGCAGTTTATGGAATCATACAGTCTAGAGGAGTAACGCGAGTGCGTACAATGACTTTAAAAACCTTCAATACTGCACATGCAGTTTATGGAATCATACAGTCTAGAGGAGTAACGCGAGTGCGTACAATGACTTTAAAAACCTTCAATACTGCACACGCATTTTATTGAATTATACAGTCTAAAGGAGTAACGCGAGTGCGTACAATAACTTTAAAAACCTTCAATACTGCACACGCAGCTTGTTGAATCATACAGCCAAGAGGCGTAACGTGAGTACGGACAATGACTTTAAAACCTTCAATACTGCACATGCAGCTGGTTGAATCAAATAGTCTATAGGTGAAGCGTGAATACGTACAAAACCTGATATGGCGCTGGATCTTCTTGACCAGACAAATCTCGACCATAATCATCCAAGGTCACCGACACCAGACCCGCGACAATGGTCTTCTGATGATGATAACCGGGTTAGATCCCGTACATTCATTCCGACAGGTCTAGGTACAGATACTGCAGATGCAGCTAGCATGTCCCAGCTCAAGCGAAAAGCCAATGTCTGCCGCACCAGAGTTTTTATAACCAAAATGCATTCATAGATCCAGTACGGAAAGATGAATTATTTGGTGGGCGATTTATGATAAGGTATCTAAACGTTGGGGTAGAATCCTAGTGTAAATGGTAAAGGCAGAAGAAACCACGATAAAGGAAACCCTAATACCTGAAGACCTAGCTTACGGAGGGCACCAAGGTTCAACTTAGAATTTTCTGCAGTCTTATACACGAACTTAAAGAGTCGGGATAAACTCCTTATAAAGGCTAAAACAAGCCAGTCATTTTCTAGACTTATATCTGTGGGACATAAATCATAAACAAAAAACAAGAACACAAAACACTTGTCTTTTATTATATAACAACAAAACAACGAAATATATACAGTTGGATAGAAATTTGAAATAAATGCTAAAAACTAAACTTCTTACAAAGAAAAAATTTGAGAAAGCTCTGGCCTTCATTCAAAGTTTAGCAAGGCTGGCGTTCTACCTACATCTCTAGACATCAGGTTCATTTTGAATATGAAGGACAATAACAACTGAAGACTTTAAAATGGAAGATATCCACACAGCTAATATTTACCAAGTAAGGTTTTTTATATACATTATGTCCACATCAAGGAACCGTAATTTTAAGTTCCTATCCATAATTTAAAACTTCAAGATAACCTACGATTTTCAATGACTTCCTTTGGTTTGTCATTGGCTTCTGTACCAGTTGGTAATTATCTTAGAAACCGAGATCTGTTGTTACTTGTGTGTTATTTTGATGTCTTACTACACATTAATGACCATAATTTAAAATTTGCATAGAGGGTTCATTAAACTTTCTCAAAAGGTTAAGATTTGTGTTAAAACAAGCAAAAATGTATTTTGATTTGGAACAAAAAACACACACATCTCGGCATTGAAATACTACATATTTACAGAAAAGTCATTATATGTGTTTAAAGTTTACAAAAAAGAAACTTAAAAATACCTGACGAAACAAAATATTTTTCCAGATTAAGCAGATTGACAATCAGGGCCTTTTTACCTTTTTAACCTTTGTACCTTAGGTTACTTTTCTCAGCCTACCCTGCAGTTTTCTTTGTATAGAAAGAAAAATTACAAACTGCATAACATTACGAATGATTTATATGAGAAATGTATCAAACTCGAAGTCAGAGTCGTCTTGGGAAAAATAATGTTTTAACTCAGTGGTAAGTACCTTCTAGAAATCTTCATAGGTGCCTCCCTTATTGGGCGGGGTGTTTTTTTGTAACGTGAGTTTTTTGTTTTGGGATCACACAATCACAACTAGCATACTTTATTATTAGAATTGAAATCAGCTTACATTGGCCTTCAATGCTTTGCTAAGGATTAACAGAATAAACATGGGCAGAGTACCGCTGTTGTCTGCATTAATGAAGATGTCTAATATACTCTCAGAGATATCTTGCACTAGCTTAAGCAAAGATAGCTTAATATACGTACAAAATAATATATATTAATTAATAAAGGACCAAAACATTGAATGGGACCTGGCTTCAGGTGCCTGTGATCTATCATGATCATAATCACGAACTGTTTTTTGGAGTCCCTAAATTGATGTTTATGTACAAGAATATTTGTGCGAAGCATATAATATTAAAAAAAAAAAAAAAAAACTTACATCATTAAAAAACTAAGCAGATGATTATATTTACTTATGCATGTTATACACTTTCTTATAATTCATTAAATTTCAGATTCATTCACAGAACTGGGCACCCATTTAGACCACAATTGTTTTGTATGTGAAGTTGACAACCAAACATACCATCACAATATTGAACTTGTCTCACTTTTTTCACATTTATGTTTTAGATGGTATATACATATTATTACGGATAAGAGATCCTTTGGCATAGCCTGACCTTATGGACCCTATGGTCAATGCATTCATTGGATTGGGAAACTCATTTATTTTACGTCTTCCTTCTATTCTAGTTTATCTGTATTTTTAAGAAATATTATTTTGATCAAGCCACTGCACGGGAGTCATGGTCAGCTAATAGGCCTAAGAAGGCCTTTAGTTACTCTTATTATTTTTATTTTTCCAAAGAAGATTGATCCATTTCACCCTCTCTGGTAGCATTATATCCTGGTTTCGAAGGTATTATCAACCAAACATAGTTATATTTCCAAGGGGTATCAAAATTAATTATAATTTAAACTTAGACTAAAAAAAAAAAATAATAATAATAATTTCAGAAATAATAATAATTGGATATCAATAATTTCAATAAGAACTCAGATAACTTTTTAGCATTGTTGTAATAGTACACTTCACCCTTAGCGTGGCCTCTTAGCTTTGGCTACGGCTCCGCCAATGCCTAATAAAGGTCCGGGCAAAGACCCGAGAATAAAGCCACATGGGATAATAATAATAATTCAAAGTATTACCATATTTTTTCCTATTTTCTCAAATAGGATTCAAATTCTCGTCTCTAAATATCATTCAGGTACAGACTCGCCGTTCGGCTTCTGTTTTAATATCAGGTAAATGTGTTATTTAGATGACCAAACTATAAGATTCACACAAGAAGTTTACGGAATTAAACTTTGCTATTCAAAATACGTATCTACATGAGATCCTAGTACGCAATCACTTGTAGTAATTTTATCCAAACGAGAGTTAAGCTTTTGATTCCATATCCAAAAAGTTTGTGCCTTTCCTCGCGTTGTCAACTATACAACGAGTGCGAAATTAAAGTAAGTCGCACGAATGGAAATCAATATTTGGCTAGAAGCACTTACTAGAAATAGACTAATTACTGATTTCGCCTACAAATACTTTGGTGCCTAATCTAGTTATACTTTTTTACCTCACAGAGAAAACATATATCCAGAGAGAGTATTATCATTTTAGATAGATGCCATGGCACCTAAGAGCTACCTCCATCAAAGAAATTAATTCATACATCTAAGAGATAATCCATTGCTCCTACTACAAGTCACATATACATTAGACATATTATTTACATTTATAGTTTGGTGCAAATACTGGTATTTGCGGCACATAGTAGCCGTTACACTTCTACCTCGGCTAGTTATAAGGAGTTCTGTCCATGTTATAAAATGAACAACAGGATGGTCAGGAAGCTTATTAGTATTGCATTCACAAAGGTAATTCATAATATATTCAAGCAAGAATGCTAATAACGGTAATTGGGCTTACATTATCAATTGACTTATTGGTTTTAGGTTGAACGTAAGGTTCATAATAATGTGGATAATCACTCCACTTTTTTCGTTTATATGTGTTAATGTATCTTTTTATTTTTCTATCTAGAATCCTGCCTGCCTATCTCGTTTGTGTGAAAGCGCTAAACATCTACAAAGTGAATAAATATCGAGAATGCAACGTCGAAGTGTAATTAATGGTTAAACGAACTTACCTTAAGTGATGTTCGACCATAATTATACTAGACGTTGCATTCGAAGATATTTATAGTCCCACCCGAACCCAGCTACTAAAGCCCATACAACTAACAAACGAGATAAGTGTCTCTGAAAGAATGAAGTATGACGGAGATGACAGCACTGCCTATGACATGGAAGGTATCGTTCAGAAACAGTGAACTTTATATTTTTGTGATTTGATTTTTATTTTTACAGCTCTAAAAATTATGTGCAACGCCCTGTGCAATAAATAGGAAACTACAAAGTGAATAAATATCTTCGAATGCAACGTCTAGTATAATTATGGTCGAACATCACTTAAGGTAAGTTCGTTTAACCATTAATTTTATTCTTAGCGTTCCGCCACCTTCAACCACACCTGACTTACATCAAACGCTAGCAAGAATAAAATAATATATAGTTTAAAAAACTAAAAAAAACACTTTAAAATGCACTCAAAAATATAAAATAATTAAATTGACTTGTATTAGTTACGATATAATGGTTAATTCAAAAAGTGTGGAGCTCTTTTTGGTTGTGTGTACTTTTATTTACCCAGTAAAAGAAGCGCTCCACACTTTTTGAATTAACCATTATATCGTAACTAATACAAGTCAATTTAATTATTTTATATTTTTGAGTGCATTTTAAAGTGTTTTTTTTAGTTTTTTAAACTATATATTATTATTTTTAAACTTTTTAGTCTTTTGTTACCAAGTCCAATCTGTCGGACTCATTTAAAGGAATCATATGAGCCCAAACTCGAGGGGTTTACTAGTAGCCACTGCAGAGATCCTCTACCCACCTTCCGGTTGCATCATCAGACCCTCGTCACCAAGTTCAATCTATTGGACTCACCAAGACGATTCATATGAGCCCAAACTCGAGGGGTTTACTATCAATGACTGCAGAGATCCCCTACCCACCTTCCGGTTGCATCATCAGACCCTCGTCACCAAGTCCAATCTATTGTACTCATCAAGACGATTCATATGAGCCCAAACACGAGGGGTTTACTAGTAGCCAGCGAAGAGATGCCCTACCCACCTTCCGGCTGCATCATCAGATCAGGTCGATGATACCAAATTATTGCATTGTCACCGAGATTCCATACACATACAAAGTTTCAAGTCGATACGACAATTAGAAGTAGGTGAAAATTGTCTTCTAAGATTTGATTACATTGTTAGTTAGTTAGTTAGTTAGTTAGTTAGTTAGTTAGTTAGTTAGTTAGTTAGTTAGTTAGTTAGTTAGTTAGTTAGTTAGTTAGTTACAAGTCAAGCTAATAAAAGTGTTTTAAAAAAGAGCAGCAATCATTTTTTGAGAATTTTTTTCAGAATCACCACGTTGATATTGATACCCACTGGGAAGGCGCCAAAAAGCTGCGACCAAATAACATAGTACAAGTGAATTAAGCAAGTAAGCACGTTATCTGAGACGGCGCGGTCCAGCCACCCGGAGCGGATTATGTTAATGCTGACTACAGATAACTGTGGTAACAGCCGCCACTGTATTTGGATTTAGGTAATGTCTGTAGACAACGACATCCTTAGCAATGAACCATAATACTCGTATATATGCATATAAGTAGATGATAACTAAGTCTATCCTACTAATATTATAAACGCGAAAGTTTGTGAGTATGTATGTATTTTTGTTGCTCTTTAACGCAAAAACTACTAAACGGATTTGAGTGAAATTTGGAATGGAGATAGCTTATACCCTGCATTAACACATAAACTCCTTTTCATATTTTCATGTCCTAAAAGTCCCCTTACCCTTTCGACGATTTAGGACATTAGAGATGACGTCATCTTCTTACTAACTTCTTTAACTTCTATAGTTGACCACTTTTACAAAGGACAACTTCTTTCTTTAATAATGTTAACTCCAGAAACTCTACTTTTATATATTTCACTAGTGACGCCCTGCGGTTACACCCGTAGTTCTCGTTTTTCCGTAGAAATTCTGCATTGTCCGAAAATAGTGATATATGTGTTGCTCTAAAGGATTTTATCTATCATGAGCTTTGGTACTGTTTGCCGCCATAAAAGTCACCGCATTAGTTTTTTTGACATTTGTTTCGGGGTTCTCGCACCTGCCACACACTCGCGCCTGACATTTGACCGCAGCTGTCAATTGCTGTCAAATGTCACAGCCGTCGATGAGTCGATAGCGCGGGAGATTTGAATGACGCGAAATTGTGGCAACCCCGCAGTGGCCATTTACAAAAAAGTTGAAGTTGGAGTTGATTTGAATGACCTCTGTACACCTCGTTACATAATTTATTTTTATCCATTTTTACGGTAACAGACACATTACGTTTTCTATCGAGAAAAACCAAGGCTAGGCTGATAAATTTGATTCAATGTGTAACTTTAAAATTAACTCTATGGCATAAACACAACACAACCCGACGCGTCTATAAGTGATGGTGCCTACAAAGGAGCAAGGAAACGGGTCCAACAATCATGGATCTTTACAATGTATGCAGAGGGAGTTACTCTAATAAATAACTGTCAAGATGCTTGGCCAAGTTAGGTCAAGTAAGGGAATGTTGTTTATAACATTAGGAAATTACACTCGTGGTAAGTAGCGGGCTTTTGTCTCGCTGAAAGCTGGTATCGCACTAATATTATAAATGCAAAAGTTTGTGAGTGAATGTATGTGTGTTTGTTACTTCTTTACGCTGAAACGGCTAAATGTATTTGAGTGAAATTTGGAATAGAGACAGCTTGTAACTATTTTGTCGGAATGCTTGGATTTTTGCGAGAAGAGTGTGTAAGGTAGTTTTGTGACTGTGATTGTGATTTGTGACAGTATTATGTTGACTTTTTTATTTAATTTTATATTTTTCTTTGACATTGTATGAATTGTTGTTGTTGTTGTTTTGAATTTTTATTTTTGTTTTGTTTTCTGCCTTTTATTTATTACTATTGTTAATTTTATTTTTCTATTATTATTGTTTAATATTTTTTTATTTTTTTTGAATGTTTAAAATTATTTAGGTAACTGGCTTTCGCCGTCTAAAATAATGTAAATAAATAAATAAATAAATAAATTCAATTAATCTATAGTCTACTTCATCCTTGAAAAAAAACCGGCCAAGTGCGAGTTGGGCTCGCGCACTGAAGGTTCCGTAAAAGCTTGTTTTTTTGTTGTTGTTATTGAACTACGTATTACGGTTCTCAGACATTATCCTTTACTTGTGCTATATAACCTTGCTTCATGCCAAATATCATGATTCGGTCAATGAGAAGTTCCCCATAGGTTTTGATTTCCTTGTAAAATCTCAAAAATATGCGAACATATGCAACATAAACGGTCATATCTTTTGATCGCGTCAAGTTACAAGTTCGATAATTTCACAGCTAAATGATATTGTAAAGATGAAAAATAATGATAAAAATTGTGATTTTGATCTTAATTGTGTTTGATAAAAATTTCAACTTGATACATCAACGTATTCTTGAGAAAAAGGGTCAAAACTCAAACTCAAAACTTTTTTATTTAATAGGATACATTGTGATCACTTTAAAACGTCAACTTAAAACTAGCTACGCCTGTTCCAACCTCCTTACGCCGGCAAAAGAACAGGCAAGAAACGCCCGGCAGGTAATTTTTTTGGCGCGATCACATTGACAATTTTATTCTTATTACTAATTGATTGAATTGGAGCAAGTTCACTAAAATCCCAAGCTTTTTTTTTGTCATCTAATCGATATTTTTTTATTTAGCTTTACTAATAAGAAGATTTATCTTGTTTGGTTGTACACATTGGGATATGGGAACATGAATATTAACGAGTTGCGGGATCACAACCAAAGCAGACCAGACCCCACCCCAGGTCTTAACAGACAGACATACAGACGGGCAACAAAGTGATCCTATAAGGGTTCCATTGTTCCTTTCAAGGTACGGAATCCTAAAAAAACTTTAGGGATGGCGAAAAACCCGCAGGGTGCAGGTGACATAGTTTTACGATGCTAAAGCCGGGACCGTGCCTGGAAGCACTCGGTGGAAAGTGCCACCCGGCCAAGCGATTACCGTGCTAAGTGCACTCGATTTTTTATGATCGATCGGACAAACTACGCTATTGCACGAGCGCATCTAATATAAAGTATTGACAACAGCTCAGCAGTGAACTACTTGTTCAACAAAACTATGCTTTTGAAGTAAACTTGCTGCGGTTGCATGCGTAGTTTTCTTTTTACTGGCTGGAAACTTTATTTTTAGTTATAGGTATTTTATTTGGCGGAAGACAGAGAAGGGGAAGAAAAAGCTTACGATAGCAAGGTGAGATAAAAAGTGTAGGTATAAGAAATACAATCATACATACAGTTTATTATATAACATGGATACCGAGAAGAAGAAATAATCGATTTTTACATTATATGAAATCTTTCAGAGAGAAAAGTGCTTCTTAGGATAAAAAAAAGACTATGTATTAATCCAAGGTCTAAGCTATCTCCATTCCAAATTTCACTTAAATCCGTTGCGCCGTTTCAGCGTAAAGGTGTAACAGACAGAAGCTTATTGCAATAAAAAGTATCCCATGTCCTTTTTCGGTGTACAAACTATCTCTATTCCAAATTTCACTCAAATCCGTTGAGCCAATTCGTGGTAAAGAAGTAACAAACTTACTAGTACCTACACGCTTACTCACTCACAAACTTTTACATTTATATTAGTGTGATGTGATATTCTTGAGAGGAAAAAATATTTAGGTAAGTACTTGTGAAATAATAACAAACTTCGTGGACAGTTCCTTAGCGAGCTACTTGGGCCAGCTGATAGCGTGCTCGTCGTGAGTTGGACGAGGGCCCATCGAGATAGAGTCCAAGACAAAGTTGACATTTCCGCTACAAGGTGGCAGTCAAATGTTCAGTGCAGGCGCTTCCGCCACCGGAAGTGACGTCATTATCAGCACTCGCCGTTCTTTTCCCCCATTTCCGGTGCTGAAAGCGTACCATGGATTTCTATTAAATATATCCCGTGACCCGACGGCCGATAATTTACTTTGGAGATAATTTGCACAAATGTTATAGAGTGAACGAAATGTGGGCAGAGATAAAAATGTCATAAAGTGTTAGTGGCTTCAAATATTTTCTTTAATTACTTGTCAGACTTAATCACACTACTATTATAAAAGCAAAAAAGTGAGTGTGTGAGTGTGTTTGTAACTTCTCCACGCTGAAACGATTCAACAGATTTGAGTGAAATTAGGAATGGAGACAGCTGAATAAATGCAAAAGCTTTTTTATTTTGGAAAATGGTTTCAGCATGATAGTGGGAAAACCATGGGTAATTACCGTGAAGTATATCTAGATCAGTTCTAAAGGTTACTACAAACAGACTGATAAAGATACTTTCGCCTTTATACAAGTACGAGTGGTATGGATTATTTGTTAATTACTGTAATTGCTGCGCAGGCAGAGCCATACGAGCGAAATCCTCTAAGTAATAAGTTTCGCTTGTGACACTACAGTATAATGAGAATGACTCCGAGATTAAACTGATAATTGTGCCTTATTACAACCATTTCTGTCTTTGATTATATAATAAAAATACTTGTTAATCTACATAATACACAGCACCTAAACAAGTAAATATACAAAAAATATATATACCTACTTAAAAAAATTTTTTGAAGTGCAAAGTGCCACCTTCTTTTGAAGCTACAATCATTTTTCTCCGGACCTATATACAGGCTGCTCGGCAGAACGTTGAACATACAAAAGTGGCAGATAAGTGGGGTCGTCTGCTATCTAACCAGCCCAAATTATTTGACCTCCGCTTCATAAATTTTTTGTATTGTTTTTTTTTAATTACTGGTTTTCATGAGTTTGAAAACTTTGAAGTCCTATTACTTTATGAAGGATAGACGAAACTGGCAACACTTTTTTGTTTTTGTCGCGACTGTTGGTAGAAATACTGCTTTGATTATTTTTAGCGATCATTTATAACGTCAGATCGGCATGAGTTACCCCCTCTGTCGCCAACGGGGTGAGGCTATGAATCGCAGGGCCTTAATACAGCAAGCTGCATTATCTAAACACTTCCCGACTCGAAGAGTGGAAGTAATACAATAACACTCTGTTCAATTCACTGCATTGTTTGCTTCGAAATTTTCAATTGAACTCGCTTCTAATGTCTGCCGCTTTGTGCCGGGACAATGCTCCGCCTTGCGTCGGATTATTATTGTACTGGTCATGTAGGACATTCTAAGCTTCTTAGTACATTTATGGTACATTCTCATGAGCACATACATGATAAAGGAGGAAGGGAGTGTATCAAAGAACACAAGTCTATATTTAAAAAAGAATGTCGTGTTAGTTACACTATTTATATCTCAAGAACGGCTGAACCGATTTGGCTGAAAATTGGTGGGGAGGTAGCTTATGACCAGGAAACGGACATAGGATACAGATAACGGGAAGATGCGGGTGAAACCGCGGGGCGCAGCTAGTAACAAATAAAGAATAATGTAAGCGTTGAAATAATCTCAGGTTCTAGTGAAGTTACAGAGCGTAGAGAGAAGTAACATCTAAAGGCCAGCGGCCCGATCGCACTAAAAAATTACAGCTGAACCGCTACTGAACCTCAGCCGTTTCTTAACTTTTTGAACATTTCGTATCGCGCTAATGATTTTATCGTAAGTTGAGCCGTAGTGTAGTTAGAGTTGGAACGTTAACGCTGTCAAACGAACGGTTGTGATGAAGTAGGAAAATATCAACTTTTTTACGATCGTTGTGCGGTGCTTTACCACTTTTAGACAAAATTATACAACAAAAACAGCAAAAACTTAGGTAAAATGTATGCGTACATGGATTAATTGGAAAGGGCACATGAATTAGATGTAGCGGCGGCTCGGAACCTTGCGAGGAAGAAAAATACAAGTGCAAAGACTTAGTGCTTTTGATATGAGTGATAGGCAGTTTGTAAAATGTTATAGACTGTCTAAGGAGTTAACTCGCCAAGTAATAACAGAGTTAATCCCTCATAAGCCACCCACGCTTCGTTGTGATGCTTTGGATATTGAAACCAAGGTAAGGTTATGTTATGATAATTCTGCAATATAGCCATCAAAATCTTACTTTGTCTCTCCTTAGTGGTCTGTGAATAAGCGAAATATGGATAGGCTTTAAATTATAGCGCCAGCGATAGGCAAAACTTTACATTATGTTTGTACCTACATTGTTTTTTCATGTTAACAAAATTAAGTTTCTTGACAATAAAATTGTTCTAGTTTTTGGGGCATTCTATGCCACTAGATCATATCAGATGATTGTAGGAGATAGTCAGGACATTGTGTGTCACAGGCTGTGTATCAAAAGCCATTCAGCAAGTTACAATAGCCATATACATAAGTCAATTGTAATAAATAAAGCCTTCCCATTTAGACAATGTAAGAGGGAACATGATAAAAGAGATTAAGTACATAAATCAACTAATATAATTACAAAGAATACATAATAAACATGTATACCTACTAAAATAAAATTACATTGCTTTGGTTCACAAACCACCAAGTAACGCAGGCTATAAAATATCCTCTTACTATTAAAATAAACTCATTGGTATGTGCCTAATTATGTGGTCCACTAGATAACCTACCGTAGGCTAGGCTATAACGTTATTGTGATTATTTACTAGGAACAATGCCAGAAACAAAAAAACAATTATCTTTTTTCGTTTTTCAGAATGGTTAAAACGCCTGGATTACTGCATTGTATCGATGGGGTGTGTGCTCTGCTAAGAACATAGAACGGTATTTTAATAGAAATTGGATACCATTCCCTTAATATTCTGATAGTAAGTAGTGTATTATATTTTACTCTTGCCAATTGGTCATGTTATGGGAACAACCCTTGTAATTCCTACCCCTTTCTTTCAGATAAAATAAATAAATAAATAAGTAAATATATGCCACAAATTTAAATATATTATGAGTAGATGCATGTTACCCTGGGGCCACACATGACAGGGTTGTGTGGTCCAACTATCCAATGAATGGTTATATTGAACGGCTTCACACCATCACTGCATATGATTTGTAAATTTTGGGTATGTATAAACTAATCTAGATTTTATGTTGTTACTAGTTCTTTACTGGGCAAGTATGCTACACCTTTGACCACATCATCACTTTTCATCGGGTGAGATTATGGTCAAACGCTAGCCTAGCCTCTGTTGTAAAAAAAAATATGTGATGTGTCATTTTTCTTGAGATTAAATTTTTTATGTTCTTGTTATTTTAGGATATCCATTGAGGAGTTGAGACCCACAATTAGGACACCTATCTCAGACTCAGACCCAGGCTGAGGGCTGACATTATCAAGATAGATGCTTGAAAACTAGAAATGTTGCTGAACATTGTTGAAGTGTTTTAAAGCTTGTTTCAGGTATAATTTAATCATGTAATAAACAAAACATAGCATTTAATAAAATAATAAATGTATTTTAGGTTATTCTTATATTTAAATTAATAAAAGTGTTGTAAAAAAGGTATTTCATTGCTGGTTTTTGGTTGACACGATGTTAAATAATTCATCGATAGCTGTGCAAAGTATTGTGTCATTTCATTAGATTAACTACTAGGTTTATCCCTTAGTTAATTATTCTGCTAAATAATTTTATATGATAAGTTAATAATATATGAGTAATGTGTGAATATTTTAAGAGGAATTTGAAGCAAGATAAAATACTTAAGGTACAATAAAAAATACTTTACATAAAACATGTTTTTATTCTGAGATAAAATAATATAGTTATAAGGTTATAACTATTTTTCATCTTCCGACTTCACAGGATGACTTGGGGTTGTGGGCCTTGTGGTGGTTGACAATAGGTACTGAAACAACAGATAACAGATAGTGAGTTCCATGAGTATCAATATTTGAAAGGCAGATTTATGATAGGAAGGATACTGCTGGTTATTTTACTACATAATTTATGTAGGTACACTAAAACAATAAATTTGAGTATCATCATAGAGCTGTGCGAGATGTGTTTGTGGTGCTAGGGTTAGCTACCACCCACAAGTTCAAAAAAAAATCAGTCGCCAGCCTCTGTTTTCAAAGGTTAGGCCGATTTAGGCCATCATTAATCATGAGCTGCGGTCAAACTATGTAATATAAAAAGACATGACAGCTTGGATATTTGTTTATACAGCTTCTGCCTGCATTTCATAACTGCGGAGGATCATCACCCTTACAATGTAGTTGAGCAAGGTACTGTCTGTCTATCCTTAGGCTTTCTCATCCATGTCAGACTGTTTTTGTTGATAACATTTACATCACAAGAATTGGTATAATAAAGTAAAGTATTATGTGCACAAAAATTTGACTATGACAAATATACTTACATCATAATTTAAGGTAAATTGATTCTGTTTCACATCAAGCAGAAGGCCAATATCTAAGTAGTACAGTAGGGATATTGCTGGGTCCAAGCTGGCTAGCATTTACGCTCATCATTTTTCCCTGGCTCTGCATTTGTGGTCTTCCACATATCCAACAATATTTTCTTTGCATCTATGCAAAGTTACTGTTACCGTGTTGTTGTTACTTCTAAGTAACTAGGTAAATAATACCTTCGCCCATTCTTTCCCTCTTCTGGCAGGACCTTCCGCATTGATATGACCCTCGGCGCATGCTTGCCATATTTGTGCCGCAACTGCAAGAGCCTCTTTGGACCGTACCCGTCCCAGAGCAAGGTGGTGGTGGCTTCCCAGGAATTCTATCAGTAGCAGCTATGCATCAGCAGCGCTCTTCCATTTCCAAAGTCCAATGTGTTCACAATCACAAATAGGTGAAATACTGTGCCTATTATGCATAAAATTTGTCAGTATCGGCACAAAAATATACTTCATCACAGCACCAACCAAATACTTGATGCGGAAGTTCATTAACTCAGTTTTTAATAGTTAAAATACTTGTAAAAGTAGGAAAAACTTTCCTCAAACTATTATTATTTTACATTCATTGACCTATAATATCTCAATGTTTTACATTAGTCAACGAAATGTCGCCTGTCGCGCTGTCATCTCAGCATCTGTCAAACAAAACTAGAGTAGTGAAAGTCAAATTTTCTGTGCAATTAGTCGATTATAGCAGTCTAATAGCACAAATATTTGCTAATATGTCTCATCTCTAACAACGATCGCTGAAGCGCTACGGTCCAGTTACGGTGCATCTCAAGTTGGCTTTTAAACTTTAACGCAATACCGAATTCCATATTAACTGGAACGGAATTGAACCCCAAGCGCACCGTTACTACAGCTGGAACTGAGACGTTCGTAGTTGTTTAAAATTAGCGCGATCGGGCCGCAGCTTCTATAACCTAACTAATATCGGTTTGTCCTACTAGAGATAGAAAGAACAATGGCCAAAACGAACCCGAGGTCGTATGAAAACGATGTATATACGATAAAAGAAATAATTTTTTGCCTATTAAGATTATACAAACGATATTCTAAAGTGTAGAAAAAAAGATATTGATTTTTTTAACTTCGGAGTTTCTTAAGACATTTTTTAACTTAACGCACTCCACATTTTCTTTTTCATTACGTTTCACGCTTTGGATGTCGGCCCTACTTAAATTAAGTCATTGAAATCACATTATTTACCACATATGAACAAAAACTAATCTTTTTAATCTATGTACTAGCAAATTGATTGTCACTGTCAAGTGACATTGACAGAAACGAAAATTTTTATACAAAATATATTGCGTTCATGTCCAGGGCAGTATGAAAATTGGCCAATGTTCTTTGACGTTACTTCTATCTATTGGTGGTATTTTCTAGTACTCGCCTGGTTAGCTACCACCCTCTTGTTAAGAATCTGTCGCCAAGCACCTATCGGTGTATTCCGGCACGCTCACTTGAGAGCCCAGTCCAGGTGTAGCGTGGCGCTATCTTCGACCGAGATCGTCACTTAACATCAGGTGACGTGTGGTCAAACGCTACCCTGTAAATAGTAAAAAAAAATGGAGCTTGTTAGGTTGACGAGCTCAGTGCATTGTCGCATAAGATTTTCAGATCAAAATTCAGGGTGGCATTGAACTCTAATGGGCAAGCAGGTAAAAGACTTGCTCGTGTCATCCAACAGTTGCATTTTTTCATACTTATTTGCTGAGAACTATTTTAGTACAATCGCTTGGTGTTAAATGACACACCTGGATAGGAAAATGAAAAACATGTGGAAAATGTTCTATGTGTCTTCTGTCTGGGTATTGTCTAAACCCGATCCATTCAGTTTCTGATACCCTAGACCCTAATTACTGGTCCGAGAGCTATGTATGTGATTGTGTCGGTATTATCATTATTATTATTATTAAAAGATATTCGCTAGAGAAGGAAATCACGAGATGCTGACATTGTTTGATGTACTTAGCTTTGTCTTCGAGCCAAAAGTGATCTGTCTACAAGAAAATTCTCGCTGAAATAACGATAGTGGGCCTTGCGAGAGAATAGAAAGTCACTTAGGGAAAGGTAAAATTACCACTTCGGTTGTTTGATCAATGTTCAATACATTACCTTGAGATGACGTAATCGTCATATGACGTGGGTAATGAAGAAAATGAAAACATTACGGAATTAAATAGATATATTAACTTTTTATTCATTAAAATGAGTCTTGACAGACAGACAGACAACAAAGTGATCGTATAAGGGTTCCGTTTTTTCTTTTGAAGGTACGGAACCCTAAACACTATATTACGTGTCTATAGAAAGGACCGTCTTATTGGTCTTATTGGTAATAGACTAACCTCTTCCAGACCAAAAGCAAAAGAATAGTATAAAGAAATAAAATCCTGTTTGTAGACATAGTTTTCATTTGCATATGATTTTTCATAAAGTTCAAACTCGTAAAGAAACACGTATAAAGGTGCTGTGGGACTATTATCAAAACAGGTACAGTTAAAATGTTACAGAAGTCTCTTACAACATTTCTAAAAGAAATTCTTTTATTGCTTCACATTCACTCTGAAATATCTACTATTGATAAAATTGTATCGCTGCTACACCTGGTGCCTAGCCTCACTTCACAGAATAAAACAATTTAGAGTAAAGTCTAAGGCACAAAGACTGACTCCACGTAGTCCTGTGGATTAACTCCATAAAGTCGTGAATAGGCTTCCTTCAAAGGCACGGGTGAAAGGAATATGAAACCAATTAAATTTCCCCGATGCATTTTCTCCCTCGAGATTGTGAGGAGAGAATTGGTGACTTTTGTAAGATTTGGTTTTGAAATGTAGTAGTAGTACGTACAAAACGGACCTCCTCCCCAAAAACAGTGGTCGATGAAAGGTATCAATATTTGGGGCTGGTCAAACGTGCTGTGACATGATGATATCTAAATGTCGTCAAATCAAATTGTAAGTATAAAATAAATAAATAAAATATAATTATTATGGAAACCTAAGCAACATGAATTGTAAAATGAACTGGTAAAAACATGTGACATTTTCTGACAGCTGAAGAATCAAAATTTAAAACCCTAAATAAAAAAGCTGACTTTTTTCCGCCTTTGTTAAAAACAACACTGGTGCCTGCACATGACATTAAAGATTCATCATTAAAAAAATAATTAAAACGTAATTTTAACAGAACAAAAAGAATAAAAATCAGAAAGGACACCTCAGATTTAATTTTACCGTCCACTTGCAATAAACGATCTCCGTCGCTTTCATAAAATTCCAATCAGACCCGTTAATTAAGCTGCGTGTGTACGTTAATGACGTTATCGTATCAGTCGCAATCGACAAAGCTCATTATTTTGAGTAAACAGCCAAGGTGAGCGCTCATCAATTGAGCGATTGCGATTCGCGAATATGACGCAGAGAAGGTGAAACAGTAAGTCTACTCTCACGTACAAGAGCGAGAGAGCGATAGAAAGAAAGAGAGAGAAGTAGATATTTTAGATTTGAGTGAGCATGATTTGCTTTGGGCTCTCTGAATCAGCAGGATAGCTTCAAACTTCAAGAAGTCTCAAGTGATGATTTCAATAGATTTTCTATAGAATAGGTAGCAGATGTTCCAACTGTTCTTATTCCACTGCAATCTATGATAACTTTTTCATTTTTTTTCTTTGAAATGCCCTTTTTTAGAGATAATTTATTAAAAAGGGCGCTTTTCAAGATGACGTCACGTCCGGGCAGTGAGAATGGATCGTGGCGGGGCCCGCGAGGGGTACGCCTCGGCGCCCGCGTCGCGCGCCTGCCCCTCACTCTTCGGACTCCTCTCGTGACGCTAGGAATAGACGGACGTTGTACTTGTATACTTACTTGCCTACCTATTTGTACTTTTATTTTGTTGGAATACCACTTATTTGAAACAGTTGATTGTAGTTTCTAATTCCTTATTTATAAAGTGACTGTCTGATAAACCGATTTCGCTTTGAATATGTTTTTTCTACTTCTGCATGACGCGTGACATAACACGACGGAAAGACAATTTTTTACTATAGAGAAGGATTTTTCGGACTGTAACTACCGTACTTAGGGACGTCAAAAATAAAAGTCCAGTGAAGTACAAACTTGAAACTAACAAACTTTCTTAGATTTGTTTACTCCGTTGAAGGTTGACCTCCTGCTTCACCTCCTCTGTGCCACCGCACCACTCCAGCAGGTAATGAATACACAACCGTGAATAATGAACACTGAATAATGAACAATGCGATTGGAGCCAACAATTCGGTAGGTAGAAGCGATCGGGGCAGGCGTCGCGTAGGATTGTCACCTCTGCCTCTGCGGAGATTACTCATCTTTGATTTGTACTGCTCAAAAAGATTAATGTCTATGTATGTAAAAATGTATGCATGTATTGTGTGTATGTTTCAGGCAAAATTCTGGCAATAGATTAGCCCAGCAAGTAAACATGTGGAGTTTAAAAGCCATCGAATTAACAGTTTTTCTCCCTTGGCAATTTTGTGTCATATTTTCCCTACTCACTAAAATAACATCCATCCACCAGAAGTCACCTGGCTATAGTAAACTTGTGCTACCCATGCAAAGCCAAGGGCGACTCGCTTGTTAAGTACAAAAACCGAGTATTTTACATATAGTACTAGTTCGCGGTTTCACCCGCGTCTTCCCGTTATCCCGCAGGAACCTTTTTCCGGGATAAAAAGTAGCCTATGTGGTAATCCAGGGTATAAGCTATCTCTATTCAAAATTTCATTCAGATCTGTTCAGTAGTTTTTGCGTGAAAGTGTAACAAACATCCATCCATACTCGCACACTTTCTCGTATATAATATTAGTAGCATAAGTAGGAAGTAATTTTATATATCCACAAGTGAGTAAGGAAATATAAAACTCGTCGCATTAAATCACGAGTTCTTCTCGGAACGCTTACGTTTCCTGTCGCAGGCAAACAAAGCGCCCCATTCACGCCCGAACAGCTCCGGTTTAACAAGATTTGAACACCAACTTGTACGTCGAGCGAGTTTGTACTGGAACACTGGAACCGTTTGGGCGTGCTGTAGGGACGGAGGCGATGCTGGTTTGGGCGGCTGGAGGACCAATCTAGGAACGATAAAGATGTGGCTCACGTGCAGAGATGTGAATGGAAAAGATTCAAAGAGAGTAATATAAGTAACGCGAAAATGTTTTTTTGTACATAACATAATTACTTCCGTATAGATAGTCTGGATGTCAACATTTACAATAGGAACTAATTGCTGCTTTGCAATTGCGGCACGACACTTCATCTGAACAGGTGTATAACATAACATAACATAGGGATAGGATAGAATACAAGTTTATTTATTTGCCACAATAAATCAAAAAAATAAAAAAAATTTGCGGCAATAGAAGAGAGAACAAGATATGAAGAATTAATAATGTATGTATGTAAAAGATGATTTATTTTGCAATTTTAAAACTTTCTTGGCAAGCCCGATGTATCCCTAATATACCTTATTTATGTGGGTGTTTGTTATTTAAAGAAGCTTGTTAGATTTTGTATATCTATGAAACATAACATGAGGAACGAGCCCCATCACAAATTTTCTCACAGTGCTACAAAATGCAGTCCTTCAAAATGGTGTCAAAAGATCACGACCACCAATGCATAGGCAACGTCCCTAGTTGCAATGCGATGGCGAACGCTCTATATAAGGCAGGCCTTCTGCTTGTTTGCTACTACAATAAAAAAGAACAAAAAAGTTCACCATTTGATCCGTACAGATAAAAGTGTCCGGACGAGCCGTAATTTGAAAATGGCCGGATGACAACTACATAACTGGCGTATTCCGCATTTTATACGCGAATTACGCGCGACAAGCTAACCCTTGGTTAAGCTCCATTGATTTATTTATTAACTAAACTTTGCTCGTGGATTTGCGGCGGCTTTTGTGCGGCCTGAGCCCCCAGATATTGAAACCAATAAATTTGTGGCAAAGTAAATAATGTAGATTAGTATGTAAATACAATTATCAACTTCTTTAGTACCCCTGTTTATTTTATTAAAATCGGACAAGTTTGAGTCTGGCTTGCCCACCGGTTCCGTACAAACTTGTGTACCTGTCTATATAAAAATACTAGTTGTGACCCGCGTCTTCCCGTTATCCCACAGGAACCTTTTTCCAAAATAAAAAGTAGTCTTGTATGTTAATCCAGGGTATAAGCTATCTCCATTCCAAATTTCATTCAGATCCGTTCAGCAGTTTTTGTGTGAAAGAGTAACAAACATCCATCAATCCATCCATACTAACATACTTTCATGTTTATATTAGTAAGATTAATTAGAATTTTTCTTGTGATTTTACCTAAAATTAAATATGTAAACTGTATTCTTGTCAGGTTTCATGATTCGAAGTCTACAGAAAGTACTTTGTAATATTGATTTATTTGTAAGTGACAATGTATGTGGTTGACTAGGACTGAAGCTTCTTTTTTACAGTTTCAAAAAAAATAGAAATAAGCGGCGAACGAAAGCATTTGTTGTGGTTAGATAAGTATCGCGTGTAGACAAGCTCTTACACTCAAAAACTAATTTCATTATCGTTATAACTGTTATAAGACATTTGACTCCACGAGCGCGACTGAAGTAGGAAGGAACACAGCGACTAGTTTTGATGTTCTCAAGTTTAAAGGCACCCTAAAATCCTGAATTTAATTTTATAATTAAAATCGTCTCCGTTTCTTAGGCTGGTATTCTAAAATGGCGCTCAAGCGATAATCATATTTTGAGTCATTTCGTATCTACAAATATGTCACCCAATAGCTACTTAAGTATTGATCAACACTTGAGCATCATTCCAGAATACCAACCTTAAAGTTTCTCTGTAGAAGTAATCAAAGGTCTACAGCATCTACTCGTAGACACGAAAAACAAATGCACTTATATTTCATTACTAGTTGTGCTCCGCAATCTATCGCGATAAAAAGTATTCCACGTCATTCTCTAGGGTTCAATCTATCTCCATATCAAATTTCATCCATATCTGTGTACGCAACAAAAAACACAAAAAGAAACAGATACTTTTACAGTTATAATAGTAGTAGTAAGGATGAAGAAAGATTTGTTCTGTATCGGGAATTGAACCTTCAGCCTCACGTGGAACTTCTTTTTACCCTCTTGCCGTTTGCCGTTTGTTTATTTATTTATTTATTTATAATAATGCACACCAACATAATAAACAATATATCATCAATTTACGAAGATCACGCTACAGTCAGCTCAATTCCAATTGTTATTACAATTATAGGCGTAGACTACATGCATTTGGCAGATTCTAATCACTAGTCAGGCAGCCAATGTCTTCGAGTACCAACTTAGAAACAAGTTAGTGTTACAGAGCATCTACTTAAGTTATAATTGAGCTGCGCAACTTCTTCGCACAATACCTTCGGGTGCTCTGGAACAAGTCAGCGGCAAAGTTAGTGCAACTAGTGTCTAACTCTAGCCCGTTACAACCTGCTATCGATTTTAATACAATAACATGCTGTTAAGGACTTGGTCTCAATAAATTCAACCCGCAGGCGACTGAGATAGGTAAAACTGCAAAAAACAATCAAGGATCAGCTAGAACTGCTATCGAGTTTAATACAATGGCATGCTCTTGCATGCTGACATAGCCTATAGGATCAGCAAGCTGAAATGGCAATGGGCTGGACATATTAGTCGAAGAACCGATAGTCATTGGGGCAAAAGTGTTCTTGAGTGCAGGCCGCGTCTCGGCTAGGTGGAGCGATGATATACGCAAAATGGCTGGCAGCGGTTTGATGGGAGAAGCCGAAGACCGGGCTCAGTGGTGTGGACTGAAATGGGCTTATTACTATGATGAACATGCTGAGGACTGGGTCTCAATAGCTTCAACCCGCAGGCGACTGAGGTAGGTACCTCATGGCACCAAGCTTGGAGTCTTGGAGTACCAAGCACATTAAAGATTACCTTGAAACCTCAATGCGTTCCTGAGGGTTTCGACAGACAGACAACAAAGTTATCATATAAGGGTTCCGTTTTTTCTTTTGAGGTACGGAACCCTAAAAATACTAAAGTAATCAACGATTACCGTTGTGGCACAGTGGGTGAATAGCCCACTGCGAAGCGTGAGGTCGCGAGTTTGATTGTCGCTACAGTACAAATATTTGTGCATAAAATATAGCTATATTTGTTCTGTGTTTGGCTTTAGTGGATGCCCAATCTCCGTAGTACCTATCTGATACTCTATGAATCCGAGTGAAGGGTTAAACCTATGTGGGCGTTATTATTAAAATGAAATTTCCAAAATAAATAAGTCTCACTAGTGGATCAAAGTAGTGGATCCACGAAGACACAACCCTTCTAACCTCGGGCTTCCTAAATTGTATAAACTCAGCTAACTTGTAGCGTATTGCAAGTTGAAGTAGAAACTACTTGCTTACTAGATGGGGCCTGGTGATATTCGTTCAGTGACCACTAACTTACGAACTACTTCAATCACATAGGTACTTACTTACTATATTTAGGGGTGTCAAATTATGAAAATGCTAGTGAAAATTCTTTTTTCATAGAAATTCGTCCATCGTCTTCACTATTCACACTTTTCCGCTTCAGATATAACGTATAGGTAAGCTGATTAGGTATAATATAAGCTCATGTCTTGATACATTAGTAATGATGGCTGAGTGGGACCAAATGCCAAGTCTATTCAAACGATATATCTCCCCTCCCCAGAAATTTACACAAACATGCATAACCATCATCATCATCAGCCTGTATCAGTCCACTGCTGGACATAGGCCTCTCCCAAAGTACGCCACTGAGCCCGATCTGGGGCTCCTCTCTTCCCACCGCTGTCAGCCATTTGTCACTTGATAAGATACAAAAATATTATTAATTATAATTTATTGCACTATACATGTTAGATATAAACGTGAAATGCCTTATAAGTCATACTGTTACAACAAATACCTAATTATTTTTTTCTTTTGTGGAACGCTGTCGGATATCTGAATCTATCTAAATCCACACACAATTCACCAAAGCCAAAAAAACTCATCATTACCAATTATTACAGTGTAACCTAATGCTCAAAATTAATATAATCGATCCTGATCCATTATTTGCGGTTTTGGATCGATATGTCATTTTAGTACTAGGGCTTGACATATTACTACTAAATTGACACATTATGACATGACATATTGATCCAAAATCGCGGATAACGGATCAGGATCAATTATTACTTTCGGGCGTAAATATGCCGGTTGTTCAATACCGAGCGTCTCTAATAGCAACCGTACGCAGCAGCTAGCTACAGCTCTCAGCCAATCCGAATGTTCGCGTTCGAGCCGCAAGTTTAATTGGGGAGCGAGAGCAATCGCAGCCAGCGTTAATTCCAAGCAAACGTTAATTCGAAGTAAACACGACATCGCAATATCGACTTGTGAGCAGTAACTCAACTAGCAACATTGACATTCAACTCACCCTTATCTTCTATCTTCTATATAGGTAAGAATCAAAGTCCTGACTGACTGATTTCACGCACAGCCTAAACCGTAGCTAGTACATAATAGAAGAGTAACTATTGCCTAATCTATAGGTACCGAACGGTTTGTTTACAAAAATTGACGTGTGTCTGCATGCATAGCTGGGGCATTTTACCCTTATTGGATAAACATCTAAAAAATACTATTCCTGTATAAAAACTACTTCAATATCGGCTTATTTTAATTAATGGAGAACGTAAACATACAAAACTACACTATACTATACACCACACTATACACTCTTCATAGATTGAAGGCTAAAGAATATTTTCACAGAACTTCTTGTATATTTCGTGTATCTACTGGAAGTCATAGAAAAGCATACTTACGAGTATAAGCTAAATTTCGACATCAATTTCCGTCTTCAAATATTTTTTTTATCTGTGTTTTAATTCAAGCGTCTTACCGTTTAGTTGTTTGTACGTAACTGCGTTACTGTTTATACGTTTCGCACCGGAACTGTTCAGGTGTAAGCTCCGGTGTCGCGATGATTAAAACGTCGTACTTATGTACAATCTCAACAGAGTGATTACTTACCGACGCGTTTTAAATTTCCGCTCTAATGAGACACTTCGTTTAACTTTCATGGAATTCTTAGAGACGGACATGCTTTTGAATTGCTTCCGAATTTAAATGTTTTTAACTATGAGGGTACTTGTAATGAATGAGTAGAGTTAGTAAGAAAGTGCTCATGTTTAGACAATATTTGGAAGGTATGGAAACGTCTATAGACTTTCAGAGAATATAAAGTTCACAAATCGGTTAGATTTTATTTCCTGGGCTGTTTCAAGTCATAATTTTCCGTATAGAAATGTTATAATTTCAAGATTTTTTGTGAAGTGTCGATGGCTCAGTTGTAGTGACGTCGGCTTGTGACCGGGTTGTGGGTTCGAATCCTTCAATGAGCTTGAGATTTTGGCGAAGGAAAGGTAGGTATTTTCTAGTGCTTGCCTACCAATCCAGGCAAAAGGTAAAAGTAAGGTAAGTTAGGTTAGTTAGGTAGGTAAGTTATAAGGTATTGTCATTTACCATCAGGTGATTTGTGATCAAACGCTACAGACAGAAAATAAAATGCTTAATGGGGTTCAAAAAGTAGCTACTTCCCTGTGAATAATTAATATGATATCCATCCCTTAAGCTTGGCAGTATCACTAGTACCACCATAATTACACTGTTAATCTAATCCATGACTAAGCAAGTTTACACTACTAGATGTCAGTAATGCAGTACAATGACGTCATTACCATGCGGGCAGTTCCGTCCATCGGAAGTTGTTTAGCACTCCTTCCGGAGGGCGATACAAACGTGTCGCCTACGAACGTTTGTTGCTATTTTTGGGACACGCGGAGTTACAAGGTCTTTCATCAATATCAAAATTGTAACGAGGTCATTTTAGTATATTTTGAAACAAGAAAGCAATCAGATGTATATACCACTAGGTGATCAACTGATCGATAAAGTTATGGTGGCCGAAAGGTAACGCGTGCGCATTACAAGGTACCGACTTCGAATCCTCTCGGCCCCAACCTATGACTTGATAAGTTATGTCTGGATTTACCTTCGCTCAAAACGGTGAAGGAAACCGGCATGTCCAAGAACCATAACATTCAAGGGCATACGACCAACCCGCACTAGGCCAGCGTGGTAAGATTACGACTCACACTCTCTCTTTGAGAAAAGACCAGAGTCCCAGCAGTGGGAACGTAATATGCTGATGATGATGATCAACTGATCACCCATAATACAAATAATGACCGCAGAGAGCGTTGCTTAACCTAGTTGATCAGACCTGATGTATGTGACGAGCCTTATGATAAAGTCTGCGTTCACACCGCACAGCAATGGTTGTCAATTTACAAACGCCACAAAAAGCTATCAAAATACCCTCTATTGTGTTCTCAAAGTTAATTCAAGCTCCCCATTAACTCAATTCCCAATTTGTTGAACGAACTCCAATAACAATCCATATTGGAACTAGCCCCGTAACCGTTTAGATTGCGGGCCCAAAAACAGAAGTCAATAGGGCGGGGCGGGGGCGGGATTAATGAAATAAAATGGTGATATCGGTGGAGAGTACCAACCCTAATTAAGATAACAACTGGTTAGATTTGGGAGTGTGCTGTCCAATTTGTAGGGTGACCACTCAAAGTTGTTGATGACAAAAATGCTTGGGATTGCAGTAGGTAAACTTGCTTCAATTCAATCAGTGAAGTGAAAGAAGAAATGATGATAAAGATGAAGATATCATCTGTAGATCGTGGACTTGAATCTTACAATGAGCTTGAGCTTTTGGTGAAGAAAAACATGACTTGGTGGAAGGGCATTTTCTAGTGCTCGTCTGGCAAGTTAACAATCTGTCGCCAAGCACCTATTTATGTGTTCTGGCAACCCCATTTGAGAGTGTGTTCCCAAACCAGTTTTGCATTCCACCACATCGTCAATTAGCATCCGATGACTTGTGGCAAACACTACCCAGTAAATAATATAAGAGATCTTATTTGATTTTATTTTACAGCTGAGCCTTATTCTGGGAAGCAATACTGCCATCTTATTTTCACCATTAAGCAGCATGATGTGTTTTAGTTTTGAAAGTTAGGGTTACCAGTAAGTTATAGATACTTGGATATCACTACCGATGCCTCAAAAAGATGGACGCAATTCAGTGTCACATAGAGGATTCTATATATTGACATGACCTATGAGCTGATGCGTTGTTATGGGCGATATTGACTTGACGCTTAAAAATAAAAACCAACAGAAAAAACGTATTAAAAAGAGTTCTATTAATATGCTAATAGGGATAACTTTAGCCTGTGCAGCGTTCACGAAGCACTGTTTTTCAAATAATTCCGACGGTCGGACAGATTTTCACCGAAAAATTTGGTAACATCAGGTGGGACATCGGCTTGTTCTGTTATTTTGTTATTTATAAAAAATGTTGAGAGTAAATCGGAACGCGTCAGTAATGGATAACGTATTGACGCCATGTGGCCACCGATGGTGACTTACAAACTTTGCCTCGCCAATGCTTCACTTGTAGTTAGAAGACATTATTCCATCACACTTCCCCACTTTCCATTTCTCATTTCACTTTTACCACTTCCCTATTCCTACTTTCCACTTCAAACTTACCATTTCACTTTCTTATTTTCCTGTTCCCATTTCCCACATCCCCATTTCCCACTTTCTTATTCCCACTTCTCACTTTCCACTTATTAGATTGATACACGAATATAGCTGACCAGATAAAGATAAACCATGGTACAGAGATCACTGGTTTAAGACAGACGCTACATTTCATTTCAAAATACCCAATGCTAAAAATAGATGTAACAAGTAAGTAGATTTTGAAATACCATCTACAAATCTCAAAATAAGATCCCTTCACACCATTCCTGGCGCGTAAGCAACAAAGGAATGGATCTTGCGGCCGGCGTCCATTACAGGTACAGGACGCGCACCGAAAGCTATTTCAAATTCGGATCCAAACACTTACGAAATACCTTTCCAAATTCCTACATAAATATTATATGTGCCAACCCTAGCTGCGAATGTACAGAATTATCGTAAACTACGAGACCGACCGATACACGCGATACGTGACTCCGTGGCTGCCTTACGAACTGCCATTAGCTGACTAAAGTGGACTTTAAGCTAGGAAAAATAAGGTGCACGCGGAGTGCAAATGTGAGTTTGTAGTTGTAACTATCAGAATTATTTACAGGGCTTATAAAGTGCGACGCTGTAAAGTGGGAACGATTCCGCTTGAGAGCATCTTTTTAACACAGAAGTTTAACATACCTACATTGTTTTAAAATATTGTGCATCAGTATGAACTGGCTCAAAGTATTTACTCTGGTGACAGTTGCAGTTAATTGCGAATTGGATTGAACGTCACTTTAGGTTTATTATCTACAAGCTTACGACCCGCCCCGGCTTTGTACGAGTAGGCAAAGTATTTAGTTTTTGACTAGCGGAAGTTTTGTCAAAACCATTGAAAACCTGTTAATGTAGAACTTTAAGGATTGGATCAGTAGTTTAGGAGTTTAATCCCTAATACATCCAAACAGACATTGTAACTCTTTATGCTATTAGTAGATTGTAGTCTATAGATTGTAGTCTATCAAAATGCCAAATTTACCTACTCATGGCGCTAACAAAGCGATAGAAACTATGTTGGAACAAAGCTTCAGACAGAATGCATTGAAATTTCTGTTTTTCGCTGCTTTGCAGATTGGATCAGCAGATTCCGGGAAGCTCGTACTAAAGCTATTGAAGTATTTGACCCAATTTCGAATGCATTTTCCAATAGAGAAATTTTGCTGACTATTCGTGACTTTGTTTTTGGTAATTATATAATTACTAGCTGTGCCCCGCGGATGCACTCGTGACTTTCCCATTATCCCACAGGAAACCGGATAAAAGTTTCGAATTCCACTTTTTTTCTTTTTTTTTACTATTTACAGGGTATCGTTTGACCACAAGTCACCTGATGTTTAGTGACGAATTGACGATGTGTTCAATGCGATTCTGCAAATTGTATCTCACTAGGCGAATTCGATCAAAGAGAATGTAAGGTTAAATTCGATTACGTGAACCGCACTCATTTCGACGTTCATCTCCCTTTCACGCAAATCGGCATTCCGCGTGCTGAGAATATCCAGCGAAGTGAATTTATGACCAATGAGCGCTCAGTGAGTTTACTAGGGAGTGCCGCACACCGTTTTGTTTCGAATCGGTATTATCGATTTTTAATAATTTCGTATTTAGAGCGTATTAATAGTTAATTTAGTGAAATTATGGTATAAACATTGACAAAAAGTAATAACACGTTACAAATTTGGTCTGACAAAATGCGCAAAACTTAGAGAAAATGATTTTACAATATTGTTGGGCAGAATGAAGTGAACGTCTATAGCCAGAGCCGGCCACCGCACCAAAAAAATAGTTTGTTGACAATGACAAGGTGTCACTAGTAGGGATGCAACATCGTTCATAAAAAACATCGATATCAAAATATCGATGTTTTTGAAATTGAAACATCGATGTTAAAAATATCGATGTTTATGAACGATATATCAATTTTTTTTCGATGTTTCTTATATACTAGCAGGGTTGCCAAATACAGACTTAAAATACAGAGAAAAGACGATTTCTAAAATAAAAATAATTATACATTTATTTTACTAATGATATCTGTCAAACAGTTGGTAATAATATGAACAGTGGTAGAACGACTAAACTTTATCAAACTAAACTTAAAAAAAACAAACTAAACTCAAACTAAACTTTATCGGTGTCGAAAGCACGCGAGCCGCGCGAGGTGAGAAAGAAATGGCGCGACTTAAGTCACATGCGCTATTTCTTTCTCTCGTCACTAGAGGTGGGCGTTTAAACGAAAAGCGGTTTAAAAACGCCGCTTTTAAAAATAAGCACTAAAGCGGGCTTATTAAAATAAGCAGACTCCGTTTAAACGTTGACGGTTTTTTTCCAAAGTACAAACAAATGCAAACCTTATTCCAATACGGATACAACTGAAAATCGTCGCTCTTCAAAATAAGCGCATAAGCGGGGCGCGGGCTGATGAAAATAAGCCGACTCCGTTTAAACGTAGACGACTTTTTTCCAAAGTCCAAACAAATGCAAACCTTATTCCGATAGGTATACATTATTTTCAAAATAAAACCTGATTGTTATAAGCGTAAGACTCAAAATAAATATTTATAATTGGTTTGGAGTCACATTATTTCAACCTTATTTCTATGCACTGAAGGCGCAATATTAATTGAATTAGATGTCATATTACGCGGCTAAATTACGTTCTGCTTATTTACGTAATATTTGTGGGAGACTGGCAACGCCTTGTGTTTGGTTGGTTAGTGTTTTACAACCAAACCGAAATGTTCCTCCGAAACCCAGTGATTAATGGATTGATAATTCATTTCAGACAGTGGCCTGATAAGTACGAAGGGAAGTTCATTAATTCATAAATATTGTTACTTTGTAGTCTAAAGTATTTATTTAGTAAGATAGAAGATAAAAAATATTAAAAATAAAATATAAAAAAACTATTCCAAATTACAACATAATAATAACAAATTTCTTTAAGCTAGTAACAACACTAGCAAAGCCACGAATCATTAAACGCTTTTTTCAACTATCGGCGTTTGTCACTAGTCGCTAGTCGCTATTAAACATGTCTCCATTGTTTCCGTTTAAATACAACAAAAAGCAAATAAGCCTTCGACGACTTTTTTAAGCAGCTTAATAATATAAGCGGAACGCTTTAAGCGTATTGTCAATTTTAAGCAGTTCGTCACATCTTTACTCGTCACGTCACTTGACACTTGACAGACGATAGTTACGTACATACAAAGAGATGGTGCTCGCAGCTCGATGCAATAAAACATCGTTATTAATTAACGATGTATCGATATTTTCTTGTAGTTCAAAATCGATGTTTCTGAACGATACCTCGATGTTTTAAAACATCGATGTATCGTTTGCATCCCTAGTCACTAGCAAGAGTAGCATTCGGACTTTTTTGGCGGCAATCGAATTGTCAACGTGAAAATTTTGTTTTTATTTCCAAAACTTGTGTTTCTTCGAGTGATAATGTGTAATATTGGTGGATTATTAACCATTATGTGTTCGTTAATGTGTACGAGTGTAGGAAATTGAAATAAAGTTGTGCAAGTGACTTTTCTAGTTGCTCCAAAAAAGTCCGTGTAAAGTTTAAGTAAAGCTCCACTATTTTACTTAAACACTATCCTCATCCCATCATCTCATCGTCATCATCATCAACATCATCATTTAAACTTGATTCAACTCTCTGAGTTTGAAATATTTTATACGTGACACTGGCAAATACACTAATCGTGTGACGCCATAACAAAAAAAAAAAAAAAAAAAAAAGAGTAGCATTCGTAAACAAAACAAAACAAGTTGAAGTTGTTATATTTCGGAGTATTTTTTGTGTTTAGAGTTTAAACTTGAACTTTGAGACTACAAAAACCTAATGCCACAGAAACTATCGAGTTATGACGGAATGTTAAGACCCCACATGCTGGGGTTCTCGAGATAGCAACGCTTCGGGAAACCAACGCCTCGGTAGCGCGAAGTAACAAGTGTTACCTAAACCAAATTCGTGGGTGGTGCGCATGCACGTTGCCGTCGGCCGTTTAGACGATTCTTATAGTTGAAGATGAGGTAAGTTGAAACTGTATCTAGTTACATAGAGCTTATTCTAGTTTGATTCTAATTCTATTTGGTACCATGTACGGCTAATAATGAACTACAACTTATTACATGCATTTACAATAGTTTGCATCTTAATTTCAGCCAGACTACCATGTACCTAATTAGCTATCTATCAGGCATAGCAGGCAGCAGGACATAGGTACTTGCCCTTTATTCTTTTCTCTGAGTAAACAAGACTGGGCAAGAATTGGGATAATATGTCTAGGTTGTTCAAGTGAACACAATGTAATTGTTGTCTGGGTTATGTTTGCATCTTTCCAACTAAACCAAAAATACCTTATTGTATTTAAAATTCTGATCACTTTAACTTATGGCTAATGCAATATTATTTTTTATAGATTGAGGCGTTCTCTTCTGTTGCAGACACCGACACTGCCACTGCTAGTACGTATCAGTGTCATTAGTTTAATGATTTACAAACAACATAATAAGTAGCCTAACTAGAATAGGACAGTAGTTTTAATATTCTAGTACTTGACAAGGTATAAGGTAGAACTATTTTCACATAATTATTAAAAGAAACTGCTATAATAATAATCAAAATTATTTTTTCTTACCACCGAAAGATTCGTGAGGCTGGAAGAACGCCGCATGAATTAAAAGGAAAACAATCATCTCTCATGCAAGCTGTTTGAGAACGCTCATCTCAGAGAGAGCATGCATTATTAGAGGCCCTCACCAATGTAGGTAATAGGATGGCTGAGCATAATGAAATTATGGCTGAAGCCTTAAAAACTTTTGGAGACGGTGTTACAGCCTTATACGATGCAAATTTAATCTATGATTAAATTGGAATTTTAATTACCATACTATCATCATTTTTGTTATACGATTGGATTTAATTATCATTTTTAGACTTTCTAGGTCATATAATTTTAAAGTTGATAGCAAAATAATTAATATTTAACTGTTTGTATTTACAACTGTATATCGTGAAACCTGTATGTATCTTATAAAAAATATTAGTTTTAACTGTTACTTAATATTATAAAAAATCTCTGTAAAAGATTTCATTTTTTTAACTATAAGACTGCCTGTTAAACCTATTTTCTTAGTGGTACTTGTAATTCTGATAATTTGATATGGGGATCAACAGTAAAATAAGATAACAATAGAAGGTTGCATAAAAAAAGTGAGGTTTTATTTGCTTCTTCATCCCATAAATATTAGGTAATCTATTTAATTACTTCCTAATATAGACAACAGTAAATGTCAAATCCTATTATCCTACTAATATTATAAATGCGAAATTTTGTGTGTGTGTGTGTGTGAATGTTTGTTACCACGTATCACCGTAACTACTAAACCGATATTGACGAAATTTGGAATGGCGATAGCTTATATCCTGGATTAACAAATAGGCACTTTTTATCCCTGAAAAATGCGGGATAACGAGAAGACGCGGGTGAAACCGCGGAGCGCAACTAGTATAAAATAAATATTATGACAATAAACATGTTAAAAACTATAATAAATACAAGGGAAATAAAACAAGTTAACTATAATTAATATTATACACTCGGAATATAATAAAATAAATTGTTTTGTAGACTGTTTCAATAACTCACTTACGCCTCATCAGTAAATAAAATACTAACTTTTATTTTGACATTTCAAATCGAGATCGTAAGCGAAATGACACCCGCGTGAAGCGACTATTGTGTTGTCAGAATGCCGATTTGCTCGACAAACCGAGCGTGATCACTTGTGTGTAGTTCCTTGCCCTTGCGCCATCATTCGGGTGGCGCTGGTGGCGCTGACGGTTTTGTCAGAATACGAATTTGACATCTCGCCGCGAGTTCAGCGCTCACTCCGCTTTCACGCAAATTAGTTACAATACAACGCAGAATAGCAGTACTGGACTGGGAACTGGCTCTCAAGTGAGGCTGCCGGAACACACCGATAGGAGCTTGTCGACAGATTCTTAACAAGAGGGTGGTAGCTAGCCAGGCGAGTACTAAAGAAAATACCCTACCACTAAGCCACTTAATTCAATTGAGGTGTTTGAACGTGAAGGAGTAACAAACATTCATAAATAATCATTTACAAAGTTTTGCATCTGTAATATTAAAGTGTGATAAAATGTTATGTTCTTTTTGATATGTCACTTTTGAGTTTAGTGCATAAACTACTTATTTACATAATAATAATATGTTTAGAATGCGTCAGCGTACATATTTTGACCATGTCCATTATTTGTAACAAATCATTGACGTAACTACGCTAAATAATATGGTAGCGCTACACAGTTGGCTCGACAAAACAATTATTTCCCGTCACATTTGTGGTTTCATTCAAATTCATCAGTATTCGCTGGACGAGTACATTAGCTGTTATGAGTTAACACAACACATTCATATCACACTAGTATACAATATAATGTATGTCAAAGTTTGTGAATGTGTAGGTATGTTTGTCACTACTTCACGTTGAAACGGCTCAACGGATTTGAGTGCAATTTGACATGGATTTAGCTTACACCCTGCATTAACAAATAGGCATTGTAATTATTTATTTTCTTAAATTCAGTTATTATATTTTACTGTATATGTATAATAATAACAATAATAATGCCCGCAAAATCACATACATAGGCTCTGACCCCTAACTAGGTTTCCCTGTATCTAGGGTATCAGAAACTACGAGGATCGGGGATCCACAAGACCCAGACACAGAACAAATACTTGCGCTTTTTTTTCAATGCACAAATATTTGTCCTGTAGCTGGAATCAAACCCGCGACCTCACGCTTCACAGTCGGCTATCAACCAATCGCGCCATATCGGTCGTCGTATATTTCTTTTATGAACAGGAATTTACACGACCAACCGCATTTTATTTCTTACTGTTTCTGTCCATCCAAAGGTTGTCTGGTAGAAATCGCTCTAAGCGATAAGACCGCCCATTGTAGCACTAGCTCTAAGATCTCTCCTTTTATGTTGTTCTATTTTTCTGTTGTTGTGGTGAAACAATAAAGCGTTTTCTATCTAGGTATCTATCTATCTTATCTTATCTATATATCTCTAATTTTCAGTCCGGAAAAAGATTCCGGCGAGATAAGTGGAGGTGTAACCACGGCGCTCAGCTAGTTCATTATTATGATTGATGAATACCTATTGAAGTATACTCGTAATATATAGATGAATGTGGGGAAAATTTCAATAGACTGACTATTTATAGATTTTTATTTATGTCGCAGCTAATTCAATGACTCTGTTTTGAATGGCTTTAAATTATGTGTTTTTTATATGCCCCATTCATTCTATGATATCAACTCACTGGCACTTTGATATCTAACATTTGGGCCCCGATTTAGGCCTGTTTTTTGTTCGCAGAATGAACATTTCTTTCTGATTTTGTAGTTCAGAGTAAAGTTAAGCATAGAAATGAGAAAGTTTTTCAAGGCAATGTCAAACTTTCATCAATTTCTAAGTTTTATATGTTAGTAAATACCTTAGCACTAAGTGCTTCTCACCACTCTATTTGTATTTTTACTACGATATTTTTACTTATATTTTCTTATTTTTAATGTGATTTAAAGTAATTACTCGATACACGATTTGACTTTACTTTTTATAAGCTGTGTGAATTTTCTTTTAATAATAACTTTAAAGATACTAAAAGCTGCAAAGTCACTTTGCAATGTCTTAAAAGTCTATCAAAATTACACGATCGAGATTTTTTTATGTTACCATGTATAGACCAGCAAGTCACGAAGAGCTGTATCATCATCTCACGGTGATGAATAGTGATGATACATCTCTTAAGCCATGTCATCTACTTCACTGGAAACATTGTCTTTCCATCTGGAACACAATAATGTAACTATGCCGTTTTCAGTAAACTTCAATGACATCACTTATTCGCGGCACACGTGTCCATTATATCATATTACAGCATTACACTGAAGTAGGAAGGTGAAGTGACATAATTTGATAATGACAGGTCAACTTACGTCCACTCGACGGTAAGTGGCGATAACAGCTTTGTCATCAAGTGCTCGCTTGTTTGTTTATCTACAGATCTATGAATAGCTTGTTGGGGGAGGCTTCAGTTACAACTTTGAAGCCGACATGTTTTAGTTATTTGCTTGTCAAATGTATACATATCTGTCGCCAAGAACCTATCGATGTGTTCTGGCAGCCCCACTTGAGAGCCAGTTCCCAGTCCAGTTGTAGCGTGGCGCCATCTTCAACCACATCGTTACTTAATTTCAGGTGACTTGTGGTCAAAAGTTACCCTGTAAGAAGAAAAACAATGGAATATTGATTGTTTTATGTCCATTTGTATTAAAAATCTTCTTCTAATGAAATAAACTAACATCGCTACTCGTACTGTAAATGCCAAATGTAATGTCTGTCTGTCTGTCTGCCTGTTTGTCTTTCACGCCTAAACACTACAGAACCGATTAAAATGAAATTTGGTACAGAAATAATCTATAACCTGAGAAAGGACATAACCTGAGAAGGGATATAGGCTACTTTTTATCGCGATAAACTGTAGCCCACGCGGGTGAAACCGCAGGGAACAGCTAGTTTACAAATTAAAGTACGTCCCGGTAACGTTGACAACTTATTTCCTCTCACTTAACCTCAGAACAATGAGCAGTGAACATTTCCCTTCGTTCTGAGAGGAGGGGAAATAAGGAACAAAAAGCAATAAGCGAAAACGTAAGCAGTGAGGTATGAGAGATATTCTCGGGAACGCCGTGATGGTTAGTGGTGCAAATACATGCCTATACGGGCCGATGAATCAGATACAGAATTTGAAAGGTTCACGTGATCACATTTTGGAAAAAAATTGTCTAGGTGATATGTATAATATTAGGTTAACCGTGTTAGGTGAAGGCTCATGGTTTTTAGTGGGTCCGGTGACCTTTTTGGCAGAAAAGAAGTGCGTGGCATTTTCTCCTCTAAAAAAGGGTACGGCAGGTCTGTCATGTCATGTAGTAAAAGCCTTTAAACAAACTGCAAATGAAAAAAAAAACAGGGGTAGCGTGGGGCCACCTACGACTTCATCGTCACTAACATTAGACGCATTATAATTTTTTTTTAAATGTGTGAAAACTTGGGTCTCATAAAAGGAAGTGTAGAATACTGGCTGTTAATAAGATAGCGCTATAAATGCTTAATATGTAATCTATTCGTTGTTTCGTGCCCATATTTGTAAAACAATCATTGGCACCATTCTCACACATTTCCGTGTCCCGTTTCGCAACAAAACGCCATCGTAATATGCAATGATGTGTTCACGTTCTTATTCCGTCAGTAATACTTCTGTCGGATGTCTCCTCATTGTGCTGGTAATAAAGGCGCGGAGAGCGCGGCTGCGGGGCGGCGACGAGCGCGTCCCTAAAGAAATAAATTCGGCGAGGCGTGCGCGGGGCGGTTCCTTCACATGCAAATTATTATTATTGTGCCAGTTCGGGTATTAGTGGGCTTTTTATTGCTAAAACCCCGGCGCTAGTGTTGCCAACGCAGATTTTCCGCTGGAACTGGCGGTTTACTCCGTGGGCTAAAATTACGTCTTGTGGGTTTTTTTTTTTGGTGGGTACTGGGGAGTCTATTGTGAAAATAAGTTTTTTTTGTAGTTAAATTGTTTTCTTCTTTATATGACACATTTTTTGCAAAGCGTCTGCCAAAAGTATTAATTATATACCAAACTCAATTAAGTAACAAAATCAACAATTTGGAGACTACATACCGGTACATTTCTTTTATTTTCCGCTGAATTGTGAAAGTCATTATACATTTTTTCAAAACTATTAAACTAACTAACTAACTAACTATTAACTTATTTTTTTAAAAAAAAAAAAAAAGCGCAAGTATTTGTTCTGCGTCTGGGTGTTGTGGATCCCCGATCCTCGTAGTTTCTGATACCCTAGATACAGGGAAACCTAGTTAGGGGTCAGAGCCTATGTATGTGATTGTGCGGGCATTATTATTATTATTATAATTTTGTGTGATTTCTATTCTAAAACTGTCATCATTTTAAGTTATCACTACTGAGACACTGGCTTTCTCTCAGAGAGAGAGAGACAGTATGGGCCGTATACCACGCCGGCCCAGTGCGGGTTGGTAGATGTTGCATGCCCTTAAATGTTGTGGTTCTTAGAACTGCTGGTTTCCTTACAAAAAAGTGTAGTATCTGGTGGGAATTATTTATGTTTTAGATAATCAATAAATAACTGAATGTTGTTCTGGTTGTCCGTCGGATTTAGTAAAAAAAATATAGTAAATCATATGGCAACACTGCCCGGCACTTTCTCCCCCTTTCGCGGCCCGACGCCGCTGTATTCCGCACTTTCGGCGCCTCCATCGTTTTGACGTCATCATTCGACTTTCGTCGGGTCGACAGACTAGAATGGCTATTTTGATGGAGCCTGCCCACTTGGGCAGTTCTCAGCTGGGTCAGGTTTTATTGAAACGGTTCGGAAAGGGTTATCGTTGAGTGAATATTTTTCTTGGAGTTTTCAGTTTTATCGCGGGGCGTGTCCGCTTTGCTGCTGACGGTTTATTGTCTGGGTGCGGGTTTGTTCAGGTTCCGAGTTCCTCTATGAGCTTTTATAGCGTCGTTTACATAAATATTCAGTTTAAATAGGATTTAAAAACAAAAATCTGGACGTGAAATGAGGTAAAATGAAAATCCGAGCCACCAAGCCAAATGTTTCGGATTGAAAGGCAATGTTTCCAGTGAAAGTATAATAAGGCGTAAAGAGATTTTAGATATAATGTCTCAAAGTGACAAGCGCAGTGCATTGCAGAGTAAGATATTGAATGGTTGAAGTTAAATATTCTAGGAAGCGATGATAGCTCAATGGTAGTGACGTCGACTTGCAACCCGTAGGTTGTGATCACCCTCAAGTTAAGAATCTGTCGCCAAGCACCTATTGGTGTGACCAGCAATCTCCCATGAGAGCCAACAGTACAGTTAATTATCTTTCGTTATTCATAAAACTGGGCCACCGAGCCACCGTGGTGGAATATGGCCAATAAAATTCACTCTCTAAGACAAAACTTGAGCCTCAGAAGTGGGAGTCGATCATCTGTATAGGCAGATCTATAATGATGATGAAAAAACATTCCTAGCTAAAATAACGACAGATAAATTAATTATCCTAACCTGCCTGTTATATATAAAACGGGGATGCAATGATTAATGACTCTCATTAGTTTACTGAAATCATATCAAGTCACGCTACGATTGTCCATACAAACAACATTAGTGGAACGCGCTGTGAACGGCAATTATGTGCGCTGAGCAAATGTAGCGCTTTTCCACAAGAATGCGCTAATTACAGCGCTGAATACTAAGCGCTTCATGTCACGACTCTGCCAGGTATTATCATAGCAAGTGTTCATTTTAAATATGTCTAACCCGAGGTAGTTGACAAAACTAGTGTTATTTGGTACGTACATGGCCTTGAGCTACCAGAAAGTTGCCTGTTTTGGCCAAGTGTAAGGCTCGTGTCCTAAAATAACACACAAAAGTTGTTCACTACTTGAGTCACGAGTTCAATAATCTCGCATCTCGACTGACTCGAGTAACAATGATAATCGACTCGAGTCAAATTGACTCGATGACTCGCGGCACTAAGCGAGTTACTTGTAATTCTGTCATTTGTCGCGCGCATAACGGAACAATTACGGAACGAGTCACGTTCACTCTAGTTATGTTAATCGGTACTCGAGTAAAGTCGTTATCAGACTGACTCGAGTAAATTGAGTAAAATCCGATCATCTCGTCATCGGAACAAAGCTCATCCACACATTATCAAGTCTTGGAAATCCCACACCTCGCGATTTATGCGCTCCTTTCTCCCGCATACTTGCAAAATGTGGAATGAGCTTCCCCCACAAGTGTTTCCGCTGTGCTACAGATTGCAATCCTTCAAGATGGGTGTAAAAAGAGTTCTTAAAGGTCGGCAACGCATCGGCAACTCCCCTGGTGTTGCAGATGTCCATAGGCGACGGTGACCGCTTTCCATCAGGCGGGCCGTCAGCTTGTTTGCTAATCTATTACATAAAAAAAAAAAATTACTCAACTTGTAGCAAGTAGTTTTTGAGCTTATTCTCAATTAGTTATTACTATTTCAAACTGATTCTAAAAAGTCACCTCAGAGTCTATGTACATTTGATTAGCTTTTGGACTCCGGAAAAGGCCTATGTCCAACAGAGAACTGAATCAGGCCGATTAATGTTTGCTGAATACATGTTTTTGCACTCGAAAGCTAACAATGAATGCTAACAATAAACACAACCACTGAAGTTTAACTGATATTTTGTTTTACTTTATTTTATTTCATATTGAAAACAAAAGCTTTTTATTGATGTTACGGATACACGGATTATGGAAACTGAAAATTCATAAACACTCGAGCCCTGCCCCGGTACCCGCTACCCGCTTTAGGTTTTGATCTTTTATAGTATTTTTGTTTTGTTCTACAAAGTCCTGAGAAGTTTTGTAGCAATCAGCTAACCTATTATTATTTTTTTGGTTATTTTTTCATCCACCAAAAGTTTTGGGGCCGAGTGAATTCGAAGCAAGTGGCCAGAAATAAAATAAATACTGTAAATTTTATTAAAACCTTCATAATCACATATAGCCTAATTAGGCTTTCCTAGGGTATCTAGAAACTACGTGGACTGGAGTTAAACAGAAACATAATTATAGCATTTATAATTACGAGAAGAGAAATAAAATGACAGGTAGCAATCAAAGCCTTACAGATTCACAAGTTACGAAAGAACGTAGATAGAAGAGAATTGTTAATTAATTAAAAATTTGAATTAATTTTGCCTCGCCATAAACAGAGCTGCAATCCGGAAACAACAAATATTGGCTCATAAATATTGAAATAACGTGCAATTTAGTTTATCGCCGCCAACGTTGCAGCTTTTTGTGTTGTTTCGCAGACCGCTTGAATTTCATTAGCAACATCAGATCGCGAGTGTAGTTATCTAAAATTCGTGAACATTGTTGTCCAACAATCTGTTGCGAGCGGTTTCGGCTTGTTTGCAGCAATAGCAGGCAGACGACACCGAACTATTTATGTGATACAATAACATCATTTCACCGTGCTGTCGATGTTCACACTTTTAGGTGGGAATTTAATTTTGTAAACTGATATTGTCACTGTTCTATGCTATTGAAATAAGTGCGTGGTTTTGGTTAGGTATCTGTTTGATTACTCGGTTGTTTGAATATTTGCAATGCGGGAATACGACACTGCTCGTTTAGCGCTAAAAATTTGACATAATGTGCTGATAGCCCCTTTCTTTGTTGAGATATTTTTTTATATGTCAATGCATGCGTATTATATAAGTACATAAATTAGTTTGACATGTTAGTTGATATTCATTTTTAAAAGCACATCACTTGAGAAGATGTACAGATTCAGCTACGATTTTAAAATAGACCAAATAAGTTTTATAAAGATAAATCTGGAAAAATTACTCAGAAATTGGGAAAACTGAACGTACTTTTTCCTATAGGATTTTTGTATGAACTTCTATCAGATACTTGTTATTGAGCGGGGCACATCTAGTAGTCAATACAAACTTATGTTATAAATACGCTATACCGTCAAAACAGACTTCAGCGGTGACCCGTCCACGCTATTTCGCTGCAGTGTTAATTTCGCATGATATTTCGTTATTAATTAACGTTTGCAGCACTCATCGCTAAACGTCACTGTGTTTATTCAGCGTTACAACCGCTGCACCATCACTGATGCGGTCAATTTGAAACTATTGTCAGTCCCTGCTTTATTGACCTTCTATAGATATGAAAACTAATATGCTATTATACTAATTAGTCACACTCATCCACTGCTGGACATAGACCTCGCCTTTTGAACGCCACAATAAACGGCTATTAGCCATTTGCAACCATCGGCTCCCTGTGACTCTTACAATGTCGTCGGACCTAGTGCGGGGCCTACATACAAAGCGTCTTCCGGTTCGTGGGCACTCGAGAACCTTTCTTTCCCATAGGGTATCGGTTCGTCGAGTGATGTGGCCTACCCATTGCCACTTTAACGTGCATATATTGACCACTATGTCGGTGAATTTGTTTTTTCGGTGAATTTGCACATCTAGACACACAACATAGTAAGTTTTTTGTAATAAAAAAAAAACAAAATATTTCATAGATTTTTTTCTAAATTACATTCGTGCGTAGCCGTGCGGGTTGCTACTTTATAATAATATTTAACGTCAAAATCATTGCCTACCCGTGCAAAGCCGTACACTACATAATATATTTTAACAAATACATGGTAAATATCTCGTTTCTGAACCAAATTCTAAGTTATCCACAGATAATACACATCCAAGCTCAAGTTACGCGTTCATCGTCCGAAGAGCGGCCGCCGCAGGTCGACCGCCGGCCAAAGTTCACAAACGTAGCGTGCAGGTCGTCCAAGTATACTCTAGACACTGCACATCTCAGATTCTCCTTCAGTTTCTATTCAACAGATAGTTGGAAGTGCTCGGAGGTCTTTTGTTTGTAGTTATTGGAATTGAGAGTACTGCAGAGATGATATTGAATTGATTGAGCGCAGATTCGATCGGACCGGATCTTTTATGTATAGTTATTGGCTATAATAAGAAGTAAGCGAGCTTAAGACTTTTATAACTTGTTAGGGTAGGTTCTCCCTATGAGGAAAGTATTAACTTAATTTAGTTTTTAAAAATGAGTAAAAGTAACAACGGCCACATTGATTTGTATATTTAATTTTTTTTATTTATTCAAACACTTTGCAAATACAAATTCAAATTCAAAATCATTTTTATTTAATAGGATACATTGTGATCACTTTAAAACGTCAACTTAAAACTAGCTACACCTGACAATTTTGTTCGATAACGTAAAGCTCAATATTTTTTTATGAAACACTACAGCGTCGAGGCCCGTACTGTTGTCAACAAATTACATTTCTTGGTTATTTCGCGTTTAAATATAATTACAGAGCTCGATTTTGGGGTTATTAATAAATAAAGATTTGTTATTATCTCAGTTTAGCTCTAGCAGCAGCGTCTCCGTATTTTCAGCTAATAAATATTTTACAGAAACTAAACTACCGTTAACATTGCCCAAAAATACAAACCGGCACACTGCTGGATTCATTTATGCTAATAGCGGCACATTAAAGCGCCCGAGCTCTGCTCCTAAACACACGACTGTGCTCCGACACCAGCCTGTATATTCAACAACGCCATAGAATAGTTCCTCTCAGTTCCCCTCTAAAGGCGGACATAAAAGCGAAAACTTGCTCCTACAAACCTTTACCGCATCCAACTTCCCAAACGCAATACAACGGCAATTTATCATCCATTGCTTTTCAAGTCTTAGTCTCGACTAAACGTTGCTGCAACTAGCGAGTAATATAAAGCGCACACGGAGATAATGACGTCACACTGCAGATACTGTACGCTACAGCGTCTCTTAAAGACACTAGCTACTTAAAACTCGTTGTTGTTTGTAGTGTATTGTTTAAAACAAACCACATTGCTTGCTGAGTGGGGGTCTCTCTTTCGCCAAAGGTGGTGAGGCGACAATGTATGCTGAGGAAGAGGAAAGTGATTGTAGAAGTGGTGTGTGTCATTTTGATGTGTCGCAACGAAGGGCTGGTTTATCTACAGAGGCCACTTGACGTTAATAATGGGGTTATGTGTCGCCTGTTGTAATTAAATACCCATCGCAGAGGCGATTCCTGAAAGAATTTGAGTAAGAGCTCGTCGCAACTACCTCAATTATGTCATTTGTAAATCGTAACTGGCATTTAAATCTCTACATTTTTAATGAGGGATATTACTCACAACGCTGAGCAGTCGATTTTTTGTGATAGTTGACAGATAAAATGAGTTATAGCTTTTTTGGAAAATGTTTTATTAAGAGTAGGTACAAAGATACAGTGTCTAAAAAACTCTCTAGTCGTCTCAATGTCAAAGTAATTTTAATTTTGCAGTCGTTATACTCGTAGGTTACTCTAATACATTATTAGATACTTGAATTGCACATGTATTATTTATCCAAACATTCAAATCATTATCAATAATGATAGATGTAAGGGAAACGTGAGTAACAATAAGCTCACAATTAAAAGAAAAAAATATCAAAAAACAATTAAATTGAGATTACCTTTTACTAACAAAATATCAAGCAAATAAACTCGTTACTTTAAATACCTCACTATGAAGTGTACAGGTACCATTTATAGAATAAAAGAAGTGCAATCAAAGCGGTGCCGGTGCACGGCGATATTTACACTGCGGCGCTACGTGCCTGGACAATGGTGGACGTGCCCGACCACCGACGCATGTGCTATTGTTTTAACATAAAAGCACCCCCTGCTGTTTATTTAACCAATTGTGAGCCGGTTTAGGGGACCTAGTTCAATTGTATATCTTAAAATCAACAACGCGCGACAAATCAAACCTGAACTCTCTTTGAATGCTAGACTCGTGTTTCTATGTTTTATATTAAACTTGCATATAAACACTGTTTTGGTGTTTTCTTTTTAGTGAAGTTTTTGTGATTTTTTCCCTGAGCTAAATCAAGAGAAAAGATTAAGAGCGATGGTGGCCGGACGGTTTGGCGTGGGACTTACAAGACGCCGACACCAAGTTCGAATCCTCTCGGCCCCGCACCTATGACTTAATAAGTTATGTGCGGATTTGCCATCGCTCAGAACGGTGAAGGAAAACATCGTGAGGAAACCGGCAAGAACTGCAACATTTTCAAGGGCATGTGACATCTACTATCCCGCACTGGGCCAGCGTGGTAGATTATAGCCCATACTCTCTCTCTGAGAGCAGGCCAGAGTCCCAGCAGTGGGAACGTGGAAGGCTGATAATGAAATCTTACTAAACTTATCGTGAAAATAAAAGATGATTTATGTTCTAGTACCGAACTTTAGTGTTAGTTATATTGAAATCTAGTTCTCAGTTAGTTTTGGTTGCATCCGGGAAGTTCTACGAGTACTACATACTTTTGCTTATTTTATTTCGTTTGGATTAATTTTATTATTTAATACTAATTTTTTGCGACGTGTACTATAGTTATAATTATTAAAACAAATTAGATCAATAGTTACCTTGCTTCATTATTTTAGTGCGAGTTTCTGATGTTAAATTCACATTTTTGTCGGCAAAATAGTTGTAAAGGTCAAGAACCAGTGTGACCTGTGTGACCCATTGAAGCTATTAATGTGAAAAATGTATTTTGATTTAGTTCTTACCATAAAACAAAAAGAGAAGGTCAAATTGATACAATAAAAGCAACACCTTTAAGTGTAATAGACGCATGATGTCAGAAACCTCAAAACCTTGACACCATAGCGTTGGCTACCAACCAATATGTAATCAAATATATTAGGTTTGGATCCTGTAATGGTCTTGAGCTTTCGGTGAAGGATATCATCGTTTTGAAACCATAGCTGCGTGGTGGGGCATTTTCTAGTGCTTGCCTAGCTAGACCACCAAAAACCGCAAAAAAAAACTAACGCGTTGAAAACCATACCATCTAATGAGCTCCTCACAATTCGTTTAGCATCATATCATACCTAGGTACTAATGTCAACAAAGTCCCGTTCCAAAATTTCATTAATCGCGGATTTCGTTCCGGGAAGTCCCAGCGTCCCCTGTGGCCCCGGGACTGGGAGCGGGACGCGGGACGTTGCAATTATAGCTAATGGATGTGCTAAGCATACGCGGTTTTGGCCGTCCACGAATTATAATGGATGGGTTGTGTATTAGCGGACATTTTAGCCGCGCGAGTATTATGTATGTTTAAGCTTTCGTACTGATCCACTAGGTTAAACAACCGTTCTCTATTTGGATGGGCGACCACTGGTGTTTACAAATGAGCGCTTCCATGCTTTTGAGGGCACTAAGCTAAGTTAAAGGCATTTAGGAGATCAGAAAACTCAGACACTACTAGGGCTGGCCTGTTCGCCAACCTGCACTGGGCCTAAGTGGTGGATTACGGCCCATTGGTGTGTTCCTGCAGTTTCACTTGAAAGCCAGTTCCCAATCCAGGTGTTATGATATAACCATAGCTTGGTAGTAGGAATTTTTTATGTGCTCGCCTGACTAACTAGTCAAATCTATCGCTAAGCACCTATTGGTGTATTCCAGCAGCCCCACTTGCGAGCGTGCAGCGTTCGACCACATCGTCACTTAACATCAGGTGACTTGTGGTCAAACGCTACCCTGTAAGTAGTAAAAAAATACTCTCTCTCTCTCTCTCTCTCTCTCTCTCTCTCTCTCTTAGATAAGTTAATAGATAAACAAATATATTTTACTAAATACAATTTTAATACTATCGCAACAAAAAATGTTGCGTCTATTGTTAGAACAATTTGTTAGCAACTGAATGCAGTTATCAAAGCGCAGTTCAATCTGCGATTGCATGTCGTCTAGTGTCATTATACGTCACAATGCGATAACGACGCGGGACCGACGTGGGTGACGTAGGCATCAGATAACGGGCTCGTGAAACTTTTGAGTTTTAACAATGTGACGGTAACGTCGCGTCGCGCAGGAAATAGGAAAGCCTTTTTTGTAACCTCTTTCAAGGATTTTATTTCTTCAAGTATAAGAATCATTCATGCAACTAATAAAATAAAACAAGGAGAGCCATTTTCCGATCTAGATGTAGTGTGGCACCATCTCGACTGTATTGTCATTTAAAATCTGGTGAGTTGTGGTTAAAAACTACACTGCATGATGATTAATATTAAAATTCACTCAATTATTTTGATTCAACGACTAAATAAGACATAAAATAAATAAAGATAATAAAAAAAACATATTCTTAAACCATATCAAATCAAATCATTAATTTGGTAGCATAAATTATGTCAAAAAGATGTCAAATACCGTACTCAGTCTGCAAGGAGACGTGAAAGTGTTTTAAATAAATTTATTCGTTTTAAATTATTGGTAGGTACAACATTCATAACAAACGACTGCATAGAAAATCGGCTCTGAGACAAAAAGTCATCAAAAAGATACCTTTTAAGGTGGATGATCCCAGAGCTCATCACGCTATGTTGTCAAGAGATGGCGCTGATGTCATTTTTTACCTAAATTATTTTTTTACGTCGAAAATAACAATCTTATTCGAACCAAACACTAAAGCGCGCGTTCTATAGCGTTACTCAATTGTAAATTACCCAAATCTTCATTAAATAAACTAATAAATTACTCGTAACGCTTCTCTTACTGCTGGTGTCACAAATTTACGTACTTACACACGCACACGTAGACATAAAGTATGTCATTAGAACGCATCTAAGGTGGTTGCTTGCGGTCCGCCTAGCAGCCCAGCGTCAATAGATGGTGTTGTTTCTAATTAACGCATCTTATTTTATTATGAATGAACAGGTGCATATTATTTTAATAATAATTATGTTTACCGGTAATGGCGTAATATGTTTTATGTATCCAACAATATTTCAGATGTGTTTTAGTTTTCAAAACACTTTTATTTGTGCCAAACAATATCGCGGCGGTAGTGGTGTATGGCAGCGATCTATTCACGCACACATAGAAAATGGTCTTGTTGTACACGAAACCATTTGCTAATTTCGTTCTTTCGTTTACTGTATAGGTTAGACCAGTGGTCAAACCTCTCAGTAGTTCTTTACTAATAACGAGGTTCAGAGTTCGATCCCTGCCTCAGATTTTTGGTAATTTTCTTTGATTTGGATGAAATTTAGAATGGAGATGGCCTATACCCTTTATTACCTATACTCTCTACTCTCCTACCAATAAAGAAATTGGCTATTGTAATACTTTATTATGAAACAATCAGGATTATTTATTATATATGTACATAGTATCAAAATAAAAAACAGTCAATCACCAATAGTCTTTTTATTTACACATTCTTAAAATATTCAATAATTCACAATTCTTCGTCAATATAAAGTCCTGCTGGTCGCACAGTTTTTTTCATTTTTTCCATGAACTATGTTCTGGCCACAGACTCATTGTGTTGGCCATATGCCATGTTATTGGTCAGAACATTGTTTTTATACAAAATTCTTTTGACGCGGTTGTGGCATGGTGTTATCGCTTTTCGTTTACATATCTGCAACAAAGCTATAATTAAAGTATATTCTAATTTGTATCCCAACCTGGCCATACGAAAACCACGGATTTATGTCTACTAAACACTACTAAAGAAACAAACATGACTTTGAAAAACTAACCATTCCAAATCGGCTGGCTGGCCTGTCGCATTTATATGTAGTGTAAACATCATTTTCATGTTGCCCTATGGTCAGAAGTTCAATTCCTTTTATTTCCTCCGTTGTTTTTTGGAAGTCTCGAATTTTCGAGAGACATGCTTCTTTCAAATCTGTTTCCACAATTGGTTCATTTGGTTTAGTGGTTACGTTGATACGTGGTAACAAACATTCACACGCACAAATTTTTGCATTTATAATATTAGTAGAATAAAATTTCGTTTATTTCAAGGTGTCATTTACGAAGTAAATAAGCGTAGGAAAATTATATGTCATCATATTGTTTATTTCAAAGGTATTTGAATACACTTTCAGCAAGGGCAGTTGTAGAACAACGTCCTTGATCCTCCGAAAATTAGATTTGTGTGACAGCCAGCCAGCAGGGCTTTTCCGGTTATACAAAGGTACTCTGTGGCAGGGCTGTTGCTGGCCTCAGCTGGCGTAGTGGTGCACGATTGTATCTGCTGATTTCCATCAATAATTTTCCAACGTTGATCAACCTTTTTTACAGAGTAAAACTATAAACAACAACTTGCCTAGCAACGTAGCAACTAGTCAAAAATGCATTTTACGTGAATGACGTAACCAAAAAACTCATAGAACAGTCTGATTAGTTTATACTAGCTGCACCCCGCAGTTTCACCCGCGTGTCCTACAGTTTAACGATATTTTTTTTTATAAAACTATTGTAGTAAAAGAAACACTAAATATTAAGTGAAGCTTACCACTTACCACACATACACATACATTAGTGAAAACCGCCCCCTAATCGGTTAAGCCGTTTCTGGAATTAGCGCGCACAAACGCACAGACAAACAGACATACAGTCAAACAGACAAAAATTCCATTTATCATTGTTTTGGGTTCTATTGCGTTGATGATAAAGACCCCCAATAATAGCTTTTCTCATTTATCTTTCACTAGTTTTCAGCCGCGGTTTCACCCGCGTCTTCCCGTTATCCCGCAGGAACCTTTTTCCGGGATAAAAAGTAGCTATAAGCAATTTCCATTCCAGTAGTTACGGTGATAAGTGGCAATAAACATTCACACACACAAACTTTCGCATTTATAATATTAGTAGGATAGGATAGGATGTACAGACAGCGATCAGTCACAGTTTTATTATATGTATAGGTAAATAAATTTTTATTGTAAATGTGGATGTGGATTTGGATTCCGTCTTCTTTACCGCTTAGACTGTTTTATTGAAAAATATACCTTATTCCGTTTGATAACAATATGTATTGTATAGTATTACATTGATAGATATCGGTTGATTTCGGTTTTTTCTTTGACGTTTATGATTTGAAGCGATGATAGCTCAATCGGTTGCGCATTGAACTTCCGTGCTGGACAGCACATGTTCAAATACCAACAATAGGTATGAGGTTTCGGTGAAGAAAAATATCGTGCCAAACCACAACATGGTGGCTTATTATGTAATATTTGAGACTTTAGATCAGATACCTAGTACCTACCTAGTAGATAAGACACTCATTAGCCCAGTAACTTCGCTAGCTACTTATGTTGTAGTTAGTACCTTACCTACCATACCTTTACCTACCAAATATTTATTTGATAATGCGGTAGTGCGGTACCAACACACTGGGTATCAAATATAGGGGTGTGACTTGAAAGGGAAAAAATCGATTAAGAAATAATCGATTTTTATCTCTTTAGATTAAATCGATTTGTAAAAACGATTCGATTATTTTTTACTTAATAATCGATTTTTTACAAATCGATTATTTTTCGATTTTGTACAAATAGAATATTGTTTGAATTTTTACTAAGCGATTGTTTTTATTTATATAATCGATTTGTAAAAAACAATTATTTAATTAAAAATAATCGATTTGTAATATAATCATCGACTTTTTAAAAATCGATAAAAAAAGATCGATTAATATAAAAATCGATTATTTTGTTCACATCCCTAAACTATTTAAGCTAAGTAGGTACATACCTACCACCGTGGTAGGCGACCTCTTGCAAGGGCGATCTACCATTTCTAGTTCTACCGCCAAGTACCTAACTAACTATTTTATCAATAGTAGGTATCTATCTACGTAGACCGTATGTATTTAGATTTACGTTCTAATGTAAGTATGTTGTCAGCTGCCTGGTTACCATAATACATACAAGTCGGATGGCCGTGTGAGAAACTATCGCAAGATATATATTTACTTTACTTATTTATTAACTTATTTTCCTACTTTGATTACCTGGGCGAAATTCTATCACTTAGGTTATCAAAGTGGATTAGACCTCCACGACCTTGACTACCAACCCGTTTCGATTTACGTCTTCGGAACGGAAAGTAAAAATTGCCCCAAAATCAACAAAATCGTTCATGCACGACTTGGCAAGTCGAAATATCGTGGCGAGCGAGACAGAAAATCATTCTTCACTAGTCACGCCCGATCTTGCAACGTCGCATAATTTTTAGCTATTGACAAACTATAATTTCTTCTGTGACGCTTCAACGTTGTCGTATGCCACCATTCGCTCACTGCACAAGGTCTACATCTAAATAGTTCATCGAAATTCAGATAGATGGCAGGTTAAAATCACCTAATTCAAGTCCGTCAACTTCAGTGCCACTCACGCATACATGTGTATAAAAATACGATTTTTCCGATGTAAAATTACATGGAAAACATAATTTTTGTAAGAGAAACTGATAGTTCGCGAATGGGTAATTAATTGAACAATTTAAGAAAATTTTCAAACTTCATTAGAATAGTTCGCGTGATCCATATCGCCCTTCTTGAGTTTGTATGGGAAATTGCACGAGCCCATTCACCTTAATTGGAACGGACGAAGCGTAAACATTTCGCGTTAAACTTCCACGTCACATTAAAATCGTCACTGATTCCGTTCCGCCGTGGAGAGGTTATTCATTTTACACTCATCCGTAGGTATCAGTGTAGGTTCAGCGCAAATTGGCACTTATTTCGTTTCATTGCGGTTGCTCTTTTCGCTCACTTCGCTCACTTCGCTTCAGGGAACCGAGTTAATGTCGGAACCGCCGCGTCGCCCAATCACGGAACGTTTAATTATTCCCATATTTTGTTCGCGCACTCAAAACACCAACGCGAATAACCTTCTGGGTAAATATACGCTGCTTTCACACTAATTATCATCATTAATGACACTATGTTATGTATTAGATTCTGTTTATTGAAATGGTAATTTTTAAAGTAAATGTTAGGCTCTCTAAATTTAGTCGAATAAATATTTTAATTTATTTGTATTAATTTGATCCTAATTAGTTCAATTGAAAATTTCAGCGCAATACAGTTAGCAACAGTGTGATGTTCACGAAAAAAAAAGCCTAAAAAATTTGCGAGGCCCGCATAAAATTTTATTACAATTTTTTCAAACAAACTTTAACACATCTAAAGACATACAATCTTACAGATAAGGCTGTGCGCTGTGTATAAGTACAAAACAGAAGAAGATCAATTGTACTCCATAACGGCGTGTTCGATGTTACCCGCCGCCCTATAAATCTTCGTAGAATTTGTAGACTGCGGCGCTACGGCGTAACGGAGCTACGGCATAGCACACAAGTCGTAGTGGAGAAGCACATAAAATATTGCTGCAATTGCTGAAGTCGTAACGATACCACTTACCTACTTATTGCTCATCGTAACCAGAACAAATGGCCGTACATTTTGTATCGTGTTTTTAATACAATGTCGATTTTCCAGTTGGTTTGTTCAGTGTTTCAATTGAAGGTGACATGTGATCAATTAAAAAAAGACTAGTAAGCAGTCAATTGGATGAATTCAAAATTTTTTTTTAAATAGTTTTGAGAAAATCCGATAGATGGCGTTAACGACACATGGAGCAAGCAAATTGCACATAGAAAGACTTTAATTTTGTTTCTTCATTCTGTCAGGCCTGTTTTTATAGTTGTGTCCAGGTGTAGCGTGGCGCCAACATCAACCTCATTCCACTTAGCATCAAGTGACTTGTGCAATTATACTCTACCCTGCCAAAAATAAAAATTTTGACACTTTTTTTAACTGTCAATCAAAGTGACAGTTCGTTTGTAGCAAACATCGTGGCCAGTCTTCCGCCGCTGAACTGTGTTTGTTTGTATGTCTGGCTTTTTTCATTAAACCAATGCAAAAGATAGTATTCATGTATCGTTAGCGCCATCTACCTATGTTTTAGGAACTATGGGAAAAAATCTCGCATTTCCGTCAAAAACGGTTGCAGAGCTCCATATTTCGAAGAAACGAATTCATTTCTCTGATATTATTATAAAATCTCAACGCTTTTCAGTTAAAACGAGATTGAGGCAGGAATGCAGGGCAAGTGTAGCGGTGGCGGGCGGTAACCGCCCAGTGGGCGCCGGTAATTGAATGTCACGCCATAATAGAGCCGCTTTTATTATTTCCTTTAGAAACTTGGATTTTCCAGCGCTTAGCGTATGTGAATGGAGAAGGAAAATAGTCAGGGAAGTTATAATTGAATCTAGGATTCGAAACTTTTTAGTAAAAATGAACTGGGATTACGGCTCTACTGTAACATTGCTACGCGAAGACGCTATGCCAAGTGAAGAGTCTTTTAACAATTATAACACAATAGGTTAACCGATTTCTCAGCAAATACTATTTATTTTCCCTTGAATGTTGTGGTTCTTGGACATGCCGGCTATCTGACGATGTTCAAGGGCGACATCTACCAATTCGCACTGGGGCAGTGCGGTAGATTATGGCCCATACTCTCTCTCTGAGAGAAGGTTATAGTCCCACCAGTAGGAACGTAATAGGCTGATGATGATGACCATTTTATTTATTAACTTTAATTAAAACGCTATGACACCAAGTACTTATTTTACATTTTGCAGGATAGCGTTTGACCACAAGTCACCTGATGTTAAGTGACAATGACAAAAATTAAAATTCAAAATAATATCTTTATTTAATAGGATACATGATGATGACGCCTGTTCCAACCTCCTTACACCAGCAAAAGAACAGGAAAGAAACGCCCGGCAGGTAATTTTTTGGCACGATAAAGATAAAGCTGACTCTGAAAAATAATGTCTGAAATTCTGAACAAAATATAATATTAATAATATAAATTCTCCCGCGGCATGGCGTGCTTCGATAATAATGCCTTCTTACCTAAACACAGGCCGCTGGCTCCTCCAGTGTGCCATTACCAGCGAATTACACTTCGTGGAACTTGCTACTGATGTTGTGGTAACTCGATTTAATTTAATTTTCAATGTTCACTTACCTTGCATTTCAATGAGACGTAGTATGAAAATATTTCTTTCTTTTAATACTTTTTGCATCATCATCATCATTATCGGCCTTTCACGTTCCCACTGCTGGGACTAAATCCAGGTATATTGTGGCGCCGCTATTGGCCACATCGTCACTTAACATCAGGTGACTTGTGGTCAAACGCTACACAGTAAGCAGCATCAGCTAAAGCAAAATCAGTATATTTGTCAAACGTATTAAAAAATAATGAAGCTTTACATACAAAACGTAATGCTTAAACGATCTCCTGTAAGTACCCACATATGAACGCATGTGGAGTGCGCCCACTGCAGCTTTACAAATGTCGAACGCGACCAATTTAAACAGGTGCCTTAACATACGAGCATGTTAACTCCGACCGGACACGCGACCTCGGCCGCTTTATAGCCGATTCAGCTAAATTGCAGTCCTTTCACATCGCCCCAGTGCTCGGAAATTCTCCACAAACGTATGAAAAATGCAAATTTTTCACCACATAGTAATTTTATGCCGTAAACGATTTCTTCGTTTGAGGAAAATTTTGCTAATGGTACGGTGTTGCCGAAAATGTGAAATATCATGACTTGCAAAGGTTGGTGTAGAATGTACAGTACTTATTAACAAAGCTGTTTAAAAACTATGTCTTTACAGATTTCAGCACTTTTGGTAGGTTTGGTTTATTTGGTTATGGCTCAATGATAGAGACGTCAACTTGCAAATCGAAGGATCGAATTTTGTAACGGGTTTGCTCCTTTGATGGAAATAAAAACATAATATTAATGTATATTAGGAAATTTTCTAATGCTCGCCTGACTAAATAGTCAAGTTAAAAACCTATCGCTAATCAACTATCAGTGTATTCCGGCAGACCCACTTGAGAGCCAGTTCTAAATCCAGGTGTAGCGTGGCGCCATCTTCGACCACATCGTCATTTAACATCAGGTGACATGTGACAACGCTACCCTGTAAAAAGTTTTTAAAAAATCAAATGAGCAAACCGTACATATTAGTACATCGAAGCCAAACTCAATATCAGTTATTATAAATCGGTTATCGTTATCCAAACCGATACATAGTTTCGTTATTACGAAATTCGCATACCGACCCACTTCTACTGGTAGTCGTAAACTATTTATAAGACATAAACAAAGAACGCTAATTATAAATATTCAAATGATATCGTCAGCATATCTGCCAGTACCCGCCCCCACCCACGCCGCGAACTTCCAAAACAGTGTTATGTAAACGCCTACATCATACCTAATTAATTTAATCACCGCCACTCACGGACGCGTCTCGGAACATGTCTTCTGGTAATTTCTCATCCGGAACTCGGATTAATCCGTATTCTAAGAGTTTAATTAGAATTCACAACAAAGAACCGAGTCGGGGTACTGCGGAATATGAGTACGTTGACGAACGGCACTGCGAGTTTCAGGAACAACTTTTCGCGAAGTCTGCTGGTATTGTCAAAAATAGAACTGAGTTTGCTTTGAGACGCTAATAGGTTTTACAAGTCTGTGACGTTGATTTTAAAACAATTTTATTATTACACATCCTCTGGCCGGGCCCAACAACGGGAACTGGCTCTCAAGTGCCGAAACACACCAATTGTGTTGGAATGTAGTAAAGAAGTCAGGCGGTATGCAGTAGTAAAATATGAGTATGTCATACTCTATGAGTGAGTGTGTGGAGTATGAGTGTGTCATTAAAAGTATCTACTTATAGTTAAATACAAATTCATTAACCTAACATCATATATCGTTCATCAATCATTAATAGCAGGAACCGATTGAGTAGGACACTAACCAAAAACGAACTAACCATCGAAATATGAAACAAACATTTTCTATTTTGTCTATTAATTATTTTGTAACTAAATTAATAAGATTAGTTCAGTAGCAATTTAATTAGGCAATAAGGGTAGGTTTCTCTAAATTACAGATTCACTTTCATCTCTATCTCCAGAGTCGGAGGGAATTCTTTTCGCTGTCAGTAATAAGACAAATATTAATTAGTAGAGGAACCTCCTCAGGTGGTACAAGGGACGGAAGCTTCACTCACTCGGAGAGACTCGAGTCGTTTCTGATTCATTAACTGTTCATCGGATAATGAGTGATGCTTCGGAATTTTAGAATCTTTGATGTATTTTATTTATAATTGATTCTGTTTATAAAACAGATGTTTGAAAGCGAGCTCAGTGGTAGTGATGATGGCTTACGACCCGTAGTAGGTTCGAATCCCAAATGAGCCTGAGCTTAGAATGAACGAAAAATCGCAATGAAACCATAGCTTGGTGGTAGGGTATTTTCTAAGGCTTGCCTGATTGGCTACCAGCCTAAATTAAACAATCTGTCGCCAAGCATCAATTGGCGTATTCCGCCAGCCTCACAAAATATGTAAAAAAAAATTAATTAAACTGCTATAATAAATTTTGAATTTTTCCTGGGCCACTTTCTCTACCTGTGTTTGTTCAGAACTCATCACTGTTTCTCACGACTCACATAAAACCATTGCAAATACTAATGAAACAGCCAAAACAAACGTGCTATATTAAAAAGATAATAAGATTTTGATGCTTTAATAAAATTGTCGAAGCCTTTTTTATTTCCAAATTGTATTCGAAAAGCTTACTTGCAGAATACAATATGAAGGTAACATCTGCTCCTGCCAGTCATCACTCAGCCGAGTCTGCCGTACACCCAATCTGCTTCAAAATTTCAACCTAATAAAGGCACGATTGGGATGAAACAGTGCTAGAGCTCGCACGATTCTTGAAAAACGGGTCTACGTGCAAAAAGAAAATGAAACTGCATCCTACTCACACCTATTAAATAAACAAAGATATATAAAACTAATTGAAACAACTCCTGACAACAAACAACGCTCTTGATTAAGTCACCTTTCAAGCCTTTTGAAGACTAATCTCATCAAGGAATACTTAGCTACTTAAATGTGTGATTAAAATTGAAAAACTGTGATCGAGTGAGATGTACCTCACGTTGACGAGCGCATTACCACCCAAACTTTTGAACTCTTTTTGTTCAAAATTTTGGATGACACTGAATTTTAATTGGCAAACGTGATGCTTACCATCATCCAGCGACTTACTCGTCTCTGTACTCAGTTTTGTTTTGAGCTAGAAGATCGCCTTCTGGGAGATAACTGTAAAGTTTTGTAGTTTTTAAGGTCTCTATGCCAATAATATACATGCCACCTAGTAGTTGGCGTTGGGCAATGGGCACGCACTGTTTTACACGCATGCATCTATATAATAGTACTCCACACACTAAATACAAACACGCGCGTGTGCGTGCCATCTTTCTTATACAGAGTCATCATCATCATCGTTCTCATCCAACTGCTGCCAGCCTGCGTATATCATCGCATCACCAAGCCGGAGGGCGTCCTACACTACGTTTGCCGAGACGCAGTCTCCACTCGAGAACACGTTTGCCCCAACGGTTATCAGTTCTTCGGCTAATATGTCCAGCCCATTGCCACTTCAGCTTGTTGATCCTATGGGCTATGTCGGTTCTCTGTCGGATCACTTTATTTCTGATTCGATCCTTGAGAGAAACTCCTTCCATAGCCCGCTGAGCGACTTTAAATTTATGGACTAGACGAGTGTCCACGTCTGGGCTCCGTATGTCATGACAGGTAAGACACTGGTACAGTACTGACTGAGTTTAGGTACTGATTTTTCTGCTGCGCGTTATAAACGCACGTAAAATGAAAAAATCCTTGACGTCGAGCGCTGAACATGAACGAAATTAAGTGTCAGGCGCAGTGTATAAATGTTATCGGAGCGCGTCGCGATCTTAAACAATCGTGTCGGAGAGTACAGCGGTATGTATAGAGCGACAACAGCTACGGTCGCTCAGCAACACGAGCTATAGTGGGTAGACTGGAAGCTGCTCCGAGGGGTAGATAAAGTGTCGCGTCCGTCGCGTACTTGTCGTTTTGTTACTGTAACGAGAGTTGCACTCGGATGCATTTAATGGTCAAAAGGTTGGCAAAATATACAGAACTAGCTGCTCACTACAGTTTTACTCCCACAGAATTTTTATAAAATATAGCCTTCGATTCTCAAAGATAGGGTAGTTTTGTAACTGTGAAAGAATTTCCAAAATTGAATGAGTAGTTTTGGAGATAAGCAGTAACCTACTTGTACAATAATCTTTACCGCTTTTAACTAGCGACCAGACCCGTGGCTTTGCTTGTGTTCTGCGTAGATGTTGACTTTTTCCATACAAACTTTTAAGTCTTTCCATAGTGCTACAGAATGCAGTCCTTCAAGATAAATAAACAAATATCGGGGACAATTGCACACAAATTGACCTAGCCCCAAATTGAGCTCGAAAATTGTGTCATTGGTACTAGACAACGATATACATACTTATATAGAGAAATAAATACTTATATAGATAGAAATATCCAAGACTCAGGTTCAAATATTCGTGCTCACCACAAATATATTTGCCCTTACCAAAATTTGAACCCGGGACCGCTAGCTTCATAGGCAGGGTCACTACTAACTCAGCTACCGCGTTGCCTAGATGATCTTTTTTCCAATATATAAACTTTAAAGTCTTTCCATAGGGCTACAGAATGCATTCTTTTAAGATGATGGGTGTAAAGAGTTCTTCAGGGTCGTGTGCGTATCAGCCACTAGTGTTGCTAATATCTTTAGATGACGGTGACTGCATGCTATCAGGCCATCTCCTTATTTGCCACTCGACTAAGCTAAAAAAACACAATAAGATATAGAAGAAGAAATTTTACTAACAAAGTCTGATTTTGCTAAAACAATTTTCTAGTCAAATTTCATGTTGTTATTTTCCGTTCCATACTGGGCCAGTAACAAAAATGTTGTAATCCCCATCGTAACAATAATAATATCCGTCAACAACTAGTCTTGAAATATCACTTGATAAAATACTTGGATATTGCGATTGAGAAGCGCTTTATTGAATCGCGAGTATTTCGGTCGGAAATATTATTTCCGAAGCGGTTCGTAAGCAAATCAGCTCGATTGAATTGAGTGCTCTAGACTCAGGAGATGAAGATTACTTGTGTTTGATACAGTTTTTCAGAGAGAAGTGTAGCTCTCATGGCATAGCTGGTCTGGTGGGTCGTAATTATAATAGGTCAACCAGGTTATGCAACACTTAGTACGGTACTTGGATGGGTGACCGTTTAGTGGCATCTTCAATATCTGTCCCGCCTCTATCATTCATGAAGTCATATGGAGGAAAATGGGTAGTATTAAAACCTTGGCAATGGAAACGCCGAAACTGAGGAAATGATTTTGATGAGATTTGGTATATTTTTTGGTAGATTAAATAATATCTATAGATTGTTAGTACCCTGGGGAAGGACATACTATCCTACTACTCGTAATACATATTATAAATGCGAAAATTTGTGTTTGTGTGAGTGTTTGCTACCACGTATCACCGCAACTACTAAACCGATTTTGATGAAAATCAGAATGGAGATAGTTTATACATGGCTACTTTTCATCCCGGGAAAAGGTTCCTGCGGGATAACGGGAAGACGCGGGTGAAATCGCGGGGCGCAACTAGAACGATACTAATTTTTGTTGCTATAATATGCAGTGAACTCGAGTGAAACCGCGGGGAACAGTTAGTAAATAAGTAAACAAAGAAAATTGAAGTTTTAAAACTAAATCCAAACAGTGACAGCAATGGCGTGAACAAACAAGTCCACTAATCAACCAAACCATCAGCCGTTGATTCCAGTAATCGCGTTACCAGTTGATTACTGCATGTTTGCACATTTGTTTGGCGTTATTCATACCAACAGACGGACAAACAACACGCTAATTACATGCTGGTAATGTGCTGACAAACACGCGGAGGAAAATGTGATCAAATAGTCGTGCACACAAATATTTATCCTGCAAGAAATGTTAGAGTTTTGAAGTCAGTGGTAGTATCGTTAGCTTGCGACTCGTAGTTCTAGGGTTCGAATCCTAAAGCGAACTTAAGCTTTTGGTGAAGCAAAACATCGTGGTGAAACCATAGCTGGGTGCTAGAGCATTTGCTAATTTAGGTGAAGCGTGACGCCACCTTTGACCACGTCGTCACTTAATATTAGATGACTCCTGGTTAAACGCCACGCATCTTGTCCGTGGTACAATTATCCAGTAAGTAAAAAGACGAATACAATATAACTGTAATTAGAAAAGTACTTGAGCGCAATCACATTTACAATGTTGTTATTTTTTTTGGCAGTGGTTATCTTCTGTCTAATGATGATGATGATTAAATAGTATGTAATTAGCTTACATTATTATGATCTACTCTTTACTGAGACTGTTTTGAAGAAGCACATTTTGTGGTCCCTGCATCTACTGTGCAACTTGCGGCTTTATATGTACCTACGCAAGGTACAAAACTTTATTTTTACACATTTGCTAAAATCACGTCGTATTCCATACTGCAACGTGAAAATTGCCCAAAATCTAAACATGTAAGTGCACGTCCGCGTATCCTTTGCGGAATTCTTGTCGCGTTGCGACAAGCGAGCCTCGGATTCATTGAATTATCGCCGCGCCACGGCGGGGTCGCGCTGCGTTGCATTGCAACTTTGCTAACTGTGCGGCTGCACTGCGAGCGACGAGCGGAGCGGACACAAATGACGCTGTTTTCTTAAAAATAAATGTTATTTACGGAGTACTAGATGGCGTTATCTATATCTATCATCATCATTATCATCATCATCAACCTGTATCAGTCTACTGCTGGACATATGCCTCTCTCAAGGTACGCCACTGAGCCCGGTCTTCGGCTTTTCTCACCCAACTACTGCCAGCCACTCGGCGCAAGTCGTCGCTCCACCTTGTCGCAGGACGTCCCACACTACGATAAATATCTATATCTACACTAATATATAAAAAGAAAAGATTTCATTGTTGTTTTGTCCCGGATAAATTTTAAAACGATTGATACAATCTTGATGAAAGGTATGAAGATAATTTGAAACCAGGGGAAGGACAAGACTATTTGTTGTGATAAATTGTTTAATATGCAATAAATTATACTTATCGGGAAACAGACGCAGGTAGGGTTTTTTAAATTTATTACAGGGTAGTATTTTACCAGAAGTCACCTGATGTTAAGTGACGATAATATTGTCGTAGATGGTGCCTAGATTGGGATCTGTCTCGCAGTTTGGGCTGCCGGAACACACCGATAGGTGCTTGGCGATAGATTCTTAAAAAAAAAACTAACAAAACCTTATACGATGATATACCGCTCTCAGTAGCGTGGCGCCTTCTTCGACCACATCGTCACTTAACATCAGGTGACTTGTGGTCAAACGCTACCCTGTCAATAGTAAAAAAAAAAAAAAAAGGAGCACCAACTCCTTACCCACCACGTGTTACATACGACTTCGTGTACAAAATAAATTGTGTTCCAACAATCGGCAGGTTTCACCTCCGTCGTGCCAGCTTATAATATAAGCGGCGACGGTTGACATGTCAGTTTATTCATTACCTTCGGATCGGCAGACCAGCCCGTGCAACCTTTCGTTTTAACCTCTATATTGGTATTGTCTGGAGGTCGTGTCAGATTGAAGGGTTGTTTTGGGGTGCTGTCATTATTGACGTATAGAGGTCTCGGTCATAGGCGAAGATAGTGGACATTGAATTTAGGTACTCTTCATTGAAACTGAGTTGAGTTGATTTTTTGCCCAGTTTTTATGTGTCTGCGATCTGATATTTGACATGCGACGATGATTTGATGATGCGGCCCAATGGGCGAGTAGCTGACCGCAAAGCGTGAGGTCGTGGAGGTCGCGGGTTCAATACCCAATCCAGTACAAATATTTGTGCATTAAAAAAAGCGCCAGTATCTATTCTTTGTCCGGTGTTATGGATTCCTGATCCGCGTAGTACTTATCTGATATCGTGGACACAGGGAATCCTAGTTACGATTCAGCGTTGTGTATTAGATTTTGTGGCTGTTATTATGGTATTGATTTTATTAAGTTATTCTTGGTCTACTATTTTTAAATACATCGAGGTCATCAGTCCTAGAGGCCTTCTCTCAAAGAGAGTTACGCCATAATCTACCACGCTGGCCTACTGCAAGTTGGTTGATCCATGCCTTTGAACGTTGTTGTTTTTTTTTCTGTCTCCATTTTCGGAATCAAAAGTTGCCAGCGACTTATTACATATACATATATGTGTAAAACTTGATAGAATCAGCCCAAAGTCCTCTTGAGCTTCATGAGATAATAGAATTCTTATGAATCTAAGCCATCAAGCATCCAATATGTCCCTCACATCATGGAGCCCGAGTCACAATTCATTTGGTGGGTTACGACGCCGGCGCCAGCAGTAACACTTTGTAATGAAATAATAATCGGGAGCCAGCTGCGAGCTTATTTGTCAAAAGACAATGTTGTGAAGAATTTGTTGGGTTATTCACTCCCGTCGTGCAATATATTTTTCATTCACTTTTTATTAAGTTACTTGAAAGGATTCAAGGGAAGTTACTTATAAAGTCTCATCGATTTTTTTACACTGCGCTTTCCACGGACGGATATTGAAAAAATTCCGGGAAAGACTAGCGCAAGATGGAGAGGAATTGCGTGTGAGTATAATAAAACAAAGAGCTTCCTTCACAAATACTTAGCTATAGCGATTTTCTTCTTACTAGGCATATAAATGTGTCCTCTTCGATACCAAAAGCCCAACTAAAGTTAAGTTTTACAGTGATCATTTTATGTATCCTATTAAATAAAGAATTTTGAACTTTCAACTAAACGACGATATGACAATCGTAAGGTCTGGTTTGACAGTCTTTAAACAATGTACTTGATTCGAGTTTTGACATTATGATACTGCCGTATATTTTGTGTAAGGTATTACCTACTTATTTCCTCACTGATACCTGTACTGGAAAAAAAATTCATACGTAAAACTAGCAACACCGGTGCGCGTGTCTCTCATTGGCTAACTGTATCAAACCCCACAATCACTACAACGTCTGTAGCCTGTACCATAACATCTGCGCCTTCACAAAGACAGTTTATACATCAAAGACAGTGAATGATTTACGAGGAATTATTACGAATAATCCCCGGACTTGCCAGTTCTCGGATCGGTTTGAAGTTACGAATGCGGGGATTTATCGCCCAGGTGCGCGTAAATTATGACCAACAACTTTTATATTTAAACCATTTTGTGTATAAAAAAATGGCTGTTCTGTAACTGAGATGAACAGAGATTATTAAGACTTAACACTTCACATTAAGAACAGGTCTAATTGAAAAGTCTAATAAATTATTATGAACATTTTACTTTGAAGTTTTTGCATTTTTTCAGACGAATAGAATTAGTTAGCCGGAAAAACTAGGTTTCTAAAGTGCTACGTTATTATATTGAATTTTAAATTGATAATTTTGCACTTTATTTTTATTAAATATCGATCTTATATATTATACTTTATCTACAATAGTAATTGAAATTTTGTAGTTTGTATACCTCCCTAAAGTCTCGTATTAACTTGATTATATTTGATTAAAAACTAGATCATTGAGAATAGTAATACTTATTATATCAGATTGTAATTATTAGCATGTTAGACCGACTACACTAAAACTAAGCAACTCAATATGCCAAATATATATTGGATTGGTTCTTAATATATTATTATGAAGATTTAAAAAGAGCACTTTCAATCTTTCAATCAATAATTACATGAAACATGAATTATTATTTTCTGAAGTAATATCTTGTCATTTTGTATTATTATGAAAGAATAAGTACAAAAAGTCGGTGTGGTTTGAATATAGCTGAGTTACGAAACGAGGTCACTTGTCACCCAGAATTTTAACTTTCAATACAAAATAGCATATCTAAGCATCTTCGGGAGTAAAACAAGGTACCAACACCACACGATCTCATTTCCAAGCGAACCATTATTCATAATTCCAGGAGTCCGATAAATTTAATTAAAAGTCACGCCCCATCACTGTTCTACCTTCGACGTCAACTTAATATATAATTCTCCGGGAATATATAAGTCTCACTGTGGACTTATAATTTATTAATGGTACACCATCGGCTTCCATCCATTAGCCATAATTTACGTGTCCGTCTATTACAACAGCCACTGTCAAAGTTATTTATAGAAATTATATATGGACGATGGTCCTTTTTTTAATTTGATTAGCACGCAGGTAATTTTATCAAATCAAAAATATGTTTCTATAGTAGGATATGTCATGCGATAACTTTAAAACTTCAAATTTTATAACTAGCTATATATGCCTGTTTCAATCTCCTAACACCGGCAAAAAACAGGCAAAAAATGCCAATGCCAATGCCGGGCAGCAAATTTTTTTGATGCGATCTTTTCCCTACTAATGATAAAATGTTATAAATGCGAAAGTAATTTCGTTTGTCTGTCTGTCTGTTCCGCTTTCACTCTTAACTACTGAACTGATTCAAATGAAATTCGGTACAGAGATAGTCTAGAGCCTGAGCCTGAGCCTGAGAAAGGACATAGTCTACTTTTTATCAAATAAATAGACATAAATATCGGGGACAATTGCACGCAAATTGAGCTAGCCCCAAATTAAGCTCGAAACGTGTGTTATGAGTACTAGACAACGATATACATACTTATATTACTTATATAGAGAAGTAAATACCGCGATAAACTGTAGCACACGGGAGTGAAACCAATGGGAACAGCTAGTTTCCAAAATTTTTCTTATTACTGATTGAATTGAAGCAAGTTAACAACGATCCTGTTTTTTTGTCATAATACTATTTTCCAAAAGCACAAATACATTATTTCAAAAGAGATCCAACATTTTCAATATCCATCTCCACACATCCCATTTTTTCCCATGTCATGTGAGGGTAACGCAGTCACCATCACTCTGCCGCTTATCAGCTGACCACTGCCGCGTCACTATGATTAACGACGTGCGTCCCGAGACAAAGCCAGCCTTGGAGCGCGCACTGAAAATATATATCATACGTCTTGCCACTATTCCACTTTGTCTGGCTTTTGTGTTTCGGTGGACCTACCTTTTGTTGCGGCTGTTGATGTTTTACTTGCCATCTTAAATTTTTTTGTTACTCACAAAAGTGTTTTCTTTTTTCGTACGCTGTTAACTTACCTCATTATTTTCTTGTTTCAGGTAAAATGGTGAAGCTTCTGCAACAGTAAGCAATAAGCGTATGAATAAAACAATTTTTATTGGTGCCGATACCCGGGATTCGAAATCCCCATTTTCAATATAAATCACGTCCGCAAACATGGTTGCATCAAAACCAGATTAATTTTAATAGAGCAACTGGACAAAGGCCAACATAAAATATTGCCAACTATAAATCGCCGCGTCAAACAAAAGAACGGCCGCCCAGCTGCCCGGCCGCCCAGTCGCCGAGCCGCCCAGGCGGCTGACGACGATGCGACGGCGACCGTCTCCAACACAATCGGATCCGAAAGGAGCTTATTCTAAATTAATGACCAGCATAATCCTCGGATGAACAAACTCTCAAATTCCTCTGTTCAAATCTTCCGGAGATAACTTTCCAAGTTTCGGATAAATCCTGAGCTTCATAATCCGAGATCGGAACTAATTTATAGGCGGCCATGCCGTGACCCCTTGGTAAAATATTAACGCGGCGGACACCATCCACAATGGGGTTTAAGTTATCAGCGATGGGAATCTGAGGGTGAGGATGGAAATTAACTCGCAAGTTAAATATTCTCGTAAGAGCGAAGTTTCGATGGCTCTGTCCAAGTTCAATACGAAGAGAAGTACTTAGGAACAGTTTGGTTTGCTTTTAAAAATGTTTGAGCAGATTGTGTGGGGGAAAATGTACCTTCGCATATATTAGTTATTGGTACGCGCATAGTTTTGGTATTTAAGTTTTGGCTGCGAATTCTAAGATTTAAAAAAATCTAAGAATCAATTATAACAACAAAAAAATATTAACCACAAATGCAATTACATAGTTTTCTGATCGGGGATCCCCGATCCACGTTTATTGTAGATCTACAATACCCAAACACAAAACAAATATTAAAGATTTTTTCCATGCACAAACATTGCTTTGTCTTGAATCGACCCAAAGACTCGACCAGAGACATTTTGCTTCATCAGTCGTGTGTATCACCGACATTTGAGGTTATACCGACTTTTGATGTTCCATAGGTGTCACAAACAAACCGCCAGTTACTGAAACCCAATAACATCTCAATTATAGTTCGATAACAGCCCTAGAGACTTGACGGCCCAACCCTAAGCCCGGGCGTTAGTGGCGCGATCCAATGATGAAACACCCACAGACGGAGGTACTTTGATAAGTCATCTGCGTAGTTCGACGCAAGCGTCATAAAGTTTTATTGGCGTTAATAAAGTTTAAGTTCGGTCGGCCCTCAAGAAATTTCGGCTTTCGGCCATAATTCGTTATTCATATTCCGGGACACGCGTCCGGAATGTTAACGACACTAAGCCTTAATTTCGCACGAAACAGTCTGATTTCGGATTTGTTCGGCATTTTGATTATGTTGTTACAGCATTAGGGTGTCAACACTGTTCGACTCAGTGCTTAGGGCTGTGCTTTGTTCACGTTAATCCGTGTCATGACATTTCGAAAGCCTTTTTTGCTGCACAGTGTAAATTTAACATTGTTTCAATATTGTTACTCAACAGGTTTATTGATTTAAGATTTGAATATTCTATTTTGTATGAGCCAGCCAACTCCTTAAAGTGTTCAGGCCGGCCGAAGGTGGCCGACATGGTTTTAGGACTGCTTTAGCCGGGATGTACACTGTACAAGTGTACAGCCCTTTAAAGCACTGTAGCGCTGAATTGAAAATATCATTAAACGGTCACCCATCTAAGTGATGGCCGCACTAAATGGTTTGACTGTTACGACCAACTGGATCAACTATGCCACGAACGCTGTTATATATGATTTTAATATAAATACTCAATACTAAAGCAATATAGTTGGAAAACTTACAAGCAATATTAAAAACCAATATGGACTTTTGTATCCAATAAAATAAACTGAAGTGTTATTTGATGTTTTCATTTCAAGATAATATTCAACCTTGAATATTCTCTTGAACTGCAAATATCACTAAAGACTTGAATTTAAGAGGCGGGTTGGTATTCGAATTCGTAATATCAAAACTAGGTATGTATTGGTTGAGATACCGATCATGAGTTTTGAAAAAAAAGTATATATTTAATAACTATGTTTGTGGTAACTAATATTGAGCTTTGTTTCCACTAACATCTGTAGCGGCAAGGATGGCTCATGGAGGGTTTTTTAGCAGTTCTCATTTGGCTGATAATGCATAATTAGAATACTGCCCGATATTCGAATACGCTGGCTGTATCACGCATTGGGTTCAGTCGCGTTTGCGGCGATAAATAACTATCGAATACCGAATTTCAGATATTATACCAATACATAGTTATTGAAACTATTTGCGGTTTGTAACGACCATCGCTACTTGAATAGACTTTGGAAATTGATACTTACATAATATTTCAATATTTCTTTCTAAAGCTTTTATAAAATGAAGCCTCATTCACTTAGTGTCTGGGAGAGTAACGCACTAAGATGGATGACGCGGTGGACAGGTTTAGAGAAGATGGATTTAAGGTCTATGGAGCTAAACATAATATTATTAACGTTAAAACTTGCCGACTTTTTTTGTGAAAATATAAAGACTTAGTGAAAATGTTACGACCTCGGAAACCTTTTTATTATTAGTGTTGGTATACCTTTAGTACCTTTTTATTATTAGAGTACCTGTTACAGCTAAAAAATATATACTTACTATAAAGTAGGTACTTATTTTTATATTCATTATGGGTAAATTGTATTTTACAGGATTTAAGGCGTAGATAGATAACTAAATAGGTACAAAAAACGTCGTGTCGCTGACTAATTGACTGACAATCAACGTACAGTGAAAACTTTTTTTATTAGGTAACTGCAAAATTGGTGAAGAATATTTGAGATTTATCGAAGTTTTCTTTTGGCTTTGTTCAAAATTGATATGTTAAACTTTACATCGGTATAATTACAACTTTGAAGATTTGAACCTCCATCATTCAAAATACAACCTCGATACTCTACACCGCCAAGCACGTACCTAGTCCTGCACCGTGGAACAAATCTTAACACTTCTCATTTTATTTCAGCTCTAAAATTTACTCTCTCACATATCCACACAAACACAACAACACACTGTCCCCTTTAATTAAATCAACACATCGGAGTATGTCAAAGCTCTCTCATTTATTGCTCAGTTTACGAGCACCGTCGGATCTCCGCAGAAGATCTTCCGTTAAACAGAATGTGACGATAAATCCCGACTAGTGGTGGTTAACATATTGTAAAGCAACAAAAAGCACCGTGCTTGTTATACATATCAAATAGCAAATGCTATCGCACGCTTTCTCTCTCTCTCTTTCTATTATTTATTGGTCCGTCGCGCATCGCAAGATTCGCAAGTCGCAATACTCGCAGACTGGCACTTGCAGTCGCAGTTGCAACGAAAAGAATTCAGGGGCGGCCGGCAGCGGCCAGTTGTCGCATGCTAGCGATTGTTATCTCTCACGCGCATCATCGTTTTACGCATGCTATTCAATAGCACGAAAAACAACATGCTAGCAAGAAAAGCATGTTAAGCAACTTTGAACAGTACTAATCCCGACGCGGACTCTCACACGGACATCTCCGTTGTCGCAATGGAGTAAACTGCGGCTGCGGTCGCGAGTTATCATGCGCATCATTTTTGTTTCGATACCACAACAGAGATTTGAGTTATTGTACTCAAGTGTGCTACCAGCTGGGAGCGGGGATCTGTAGGGTGGTTTAGAGAACTTAGATGGGAATGGGTCTGCGCTTTATTTTGACATTTGAACTCTATAATAGACTTCTATCTGTTGTGAAATTGTCTCTTAGCTTGAATACCATTATTCTTGAACCCATCAAATGACTGAAACTCAGTAGTTTTACATAACTTGGTATTGTCTCTGGCGGTAACGGTAAAATGACTTTATGACCATTTTGAAACGTCAATTGAAACCGAGAGCAACTCACCTTACGTTTCGCTTCACTAGCTAGGGCTTTGCGCACTATGCAAACTGTTTGAAATTTATTTTATATCCCGACGTCAAAATATTAAGTTCCCAAACAAGGCCGGTCAATAACACCTGAATTTATTTCACACTGGCACGAAAAACGTTAGATAAATAAAGAACTAGATACGTTACCGATTTTCCTTTCCTTATCTTTTCATTATTGGGTCATGAATATTTTTGAAATATTTTTACACAATTTGCTGCGAGAATGGAGCCTGCACATTCACTTTAAATTAGCCTACTTAATCAAGATGACAATGCAAAAGTTTACTTTAAACATAGCTAATATAGCTGGATGTTCGTGTAACATACTCGCTTGCCCATTACAGGTCTTTGCTATTCAGAATGTTGAACTTCATCGGTTCAAAATGCGCTCGTCACCTTGAGATATTAAATCTTTTTACGCCCTGTAGTTTCACTGGCGACATCGCCCTTCAATCCGGAACACCCCGCGACGTTTCTCGGTCCGCAACCGAAGGGCACCGGCCTATTTTAATTTGTAATCTTTCTCTCTTGTGTGACTTCTATGAAATTGTGAATATAACTGTGTTAGTTTTGAACCCAGTGTATTCAATTACTGCGCCCATCACCGTTAGGAGGACCGAACCACATGCCCGACGGCCACATCTTCTATTTTGATATATCAAAGCTAAAGGTCTTGCGAAGTTAGTCCATTCCTACATCCAACAATAGGTAGGTATAGTAACAGAACGTAACAGTTTCAACTGCAGCTCAATGGCGTGGGTGAGCACCATAATCGTAAACCATCACAGGGGAGGGGGTGGAGGGGAGGATTCATAAACTAGGGCCGGTTTGGTTGCAGTTTTGAACCGCTGAGTTGTTGCTGTTATGATAGACGCGGTGGAAAATTGTGAAGTTTTTGCTGTATATTTCAATGCGCATTTTATCTGTAACTATTATTGCCCCACGGTTTCATCCGCGTATATGACGATAAAAAGTAATCTATGTAATTTCCCAGAGCCTAAACTATCTCCACACAAAATAACATCAATTTTATTTTTGCGCGATATTCTGTTTTATTTTCCAAATGAAGTTGCCTTAGTTACCACTCATAATATTAGCAATCCGCCAGTGAAAGTCCCGTCAAAATGTTAGTTACCATTCTATACAAAACGTATGACAAAACGAATTTTCAGTTAAAAAAAATTTTAGTAGTTTTCTGAAGTTAATTCTTATTTTGCTATTTGTTGTAGAGACAATTCCAATAAGTTAAAGATTAAACAAATTAAATCAGTCATTCTAGACTTTTAAATAGGATAATTAACCCGACTTTGTTTCATATAGATTAGAACTATTGTGTGACCGTTTAGTGGTATTTTGAGCTGAGCGCTACCGTGCTTCACAGTGCACGTTAATCTGTCAGTCCAGCTGTATCACTCGTACAGCCATGTCAGAAACTCCACGAAGAAGTTACCCACTATTATCAACTTAGCAAAAATGACTTCTTTCTGTAACTTCACAAGACCTGAAATTCAATAAACGCAACTCCGGTAACGAACAAACAAAAATCACAACTTAATTAGTGAGCGCGCTCCGAACTTGTGTAATGTTTTAATTCCTTTCATCATGATTTAATGCCGTTTCGTATAATAACGTTAACAACTTGGTTAAAACAATCACGCAGTCTTATTTTGTAAATTGAAACCTCATTTCGTAAATTAAACCTCCCGGCGGTATGAGGAGGGAAATGGAAAATAAAGAAAAACTGGGCGGTAATTGGAAGAATTTACTTTTTGCCTTGTTTTTAATTTTATTTTAATATATTTTTTGTAATGCTCGGCTGTCTGATAAGTCTTCATTTGATATAAGACTTATATGTTTACATCATTTTATAAGTCAATACAAAAAAACGATATTTTACAAGGCAAATTACAAAAGAGTCAGTAAAATGATTCGTTATTACACCACTAATACGGCTAATTACCAATGTAACGAATTACACTATCACACATATATTATTATAGATAAGAAAGTTTGTAAGTGTGTACGTTTCTTACTTCTTTACGCCGCAACGGCTCAACACATTCGAATGCCATTTGCTATGGAGATAGCTTATAATCTGGATAACACATAAGCTACTTGCTATCCCGGGAAAATGTGGAGTAACGGGAAATACACGCATGAAACCACGGGACGCAGCTAGAATCTAAACATTATCTGTCCTGTCATTCTCAAGTAAGCCATTTAATAACGAACACCATTTCAATTTAATTCATGTAGATATCATTTTAAATTCAAAGTTAACAAACTTCATATTTCAACACATTAATTGCTAGGAAGTACTTCTCACTTTCCCGGTTTAATCGGCTAAAAGCCGAAAGGAGTGACGTCACACATTCTCCGCCGCGACTACAACTCGATGACGTATTCTGTCAACTGGGACATCAGTTACAACTTATAGTTTTCCGGACGGTCTATTTTAGGCGAAGAGACGACAGCTTGGAAACTCTGTGTTATTTGTATCTACAACTGTGAGAGAAAAGTTGAAAAACATAAGAAATACGATCGCATTTTTCTCCTGGCTTGTGTTTTTTCATGGAGTAGCCATCAGTGTTGTGAGCTTTTTTTTAAAACAAATAATAAACGTGTGATGGTAAAAAAAAAAAAAAAACTGATCAAAGTCGAATACACGAATGAATGAAATATCTGTCAAAGAAAGTTTTGTACGTATATTTTTCTTGATAGACGCTTTTTGTAGCCACTCATGTTAAACATCTAGAGATCTAGCTTTATGCAAAAAGTGAATGGAATAAGATGAATGAAATTGTCGTTGTGAAATCCTAGCTTGGTTGTAGGTCATTTCCTAAAACTCACCATCAAGTTATAAGCTATCGGTGTATTTCGGCAGTCTCACTTAAGCATCCAATACAGGCGGCACCTTCGACCACTTAACATCAGGCGACTCTCAGTGAAACGCTACCCTGTATAATTATAAAAACTATAAAAAAATACCTTGTAAAATTAGTACACCGGCTCCTAGACGAAACACGACAGGTTCAAAGAAGGGGGAGGGGTAGTTTAAGTTGTCGACAAGTTGTCAGCGATAAATACCCGCAAGTTGCTGTCGAAAGCGCGAAACACTATAAAGGGACTTGTTTACTGGACTAGTGATTTTATGACCTATTCTAACATAGTAGAGTAGATAGTGGACATAAAATACTTAGTCTCGTGGCTAAGTGCAGGTGTTAATCTCTTTCAAGACTATACAGATAAATAGATTAACTCTTTTTTGATTTAAGGCCGGTTTCAATAACCTATCTTTCTACGGATTGCCCTACTAAAGATAGAAACTTGACACAAGCTCCATAGAAGTAATGTCAAATTTAGATCATTAATAGCGCAAACAGTGGATAGATAGGTTATTGAAACTGGCCTATATACTACAATACAGCAGACAATTTTACAACTAGGACAATTTAACCTTTTAGCATATTATTATGACCACCTGGTGTTATGTGACGATGTGGTCCAAGGTGGTGCTACACTACGCCTGGACTGAGTCTTAAGTCATTCTGCTGGAATACACCGATAGCTGCTTGCCGCCAGATACTTAACTTTAGTGTAGTAGCTAGCCAGGCAAGCACTAGAAAATCCCCTAACACCAAGCTATGGTTTCATCACCGAAAGTTCAAGCTCATTGTAGGCCTTCTCTTAAAAAAGGGAGTATGGGACATAATCTACCACACGGGCCGTGCAGACTGGTGGAAAGGCCAGTGGACAGCCTTAGTAACAGATTTTTTAGGCCTCTAACATATTCTAATGATATCTTCAGACAACAACCGAGATCAACGATTTAGCGTGAATCTCGAAGCACAGAAGTGCTCAGCTCTAAGTAGTGGTCACCCATCCAAGTAGTGACCGCGGAGCATGTTGCTTAACCTAGTTGAGCGGTTAAGAACGACTAAGCAAGCTCCACTACGAGCACGAGCTATTTGAGTGTGTGGGCGTTTTTATCGCTATTATTCGCTAAGGAACGCTTTTAGGTTAGCAATTAGTGTGTGCCTAGTAAGCCACCTTTGACCACATCAACCAGGTGAAATAAAGTTCAAACGCAAGCTTATTAACTTGCATAAAAGTCTAAAAATAAATGTAAAGACACGTGAAAACGCCAGTCACCTGTCGTCTCACTAATGTACCCACATAATATCTCACAATAATACATGTGCCGTAAATCGCGGCTGCCATAAACCCCTCTTTACGGGGATTCGATAGAGTGCGCTGTCTATACACCACTCGTTCTCCTTTTTATAGGGCCTCAGTAAGGATTTATCGAAAGAGATTAGTCTTGAGCAGTTCGCGAACGAATTAATTCAAAAGAGCGCTCCCACAGACGAACTAAGCGAACTAGTTCACAGATCTCTCTCTCCTTAATAAGACCGACATGTAATTAATGCATTTAGAATAAACACGTCTGAATATTTTATAAACCAAAATAAATCAACAATTTAAGTTTGGACAGTATTAAATTGCTATGTTGCTATGAGTACGATGTAGGTTCATTAAAAAATAAAAGCAGTAGCAACGCGAGCGAAAGATCTGCTATTCGCTCGAGACGGGAACTGACGAACTAACAGAGCGACATAGTTCGCAAAGAAGCTGCGAACTAAACAGAGCGCGAACTATTCTGCACAAGACTAAGAGAGGTGTTACTTCAATGAAAAGTTGTTTAAAAATGTTGAGTGTGTTTGGAAAATGATCAGAAATTCATGCAAAAACCTCTCTTACAAAGTTTTAACCTCAAACTTTAGACTGAATGTTGTCGTTTGTTTTTTACTTATGTTAAGTTTTGTTACTTCTTCACGCTAATACGCCTCAACCGATTTGAGTAGAATTTGGAATGGAGATAGTTTATATTCTGGATTAACACAAAGGCTATTTTTATCCTGGTTTCTACCCGATAACGGGAATAGCCGCGGGGCACATCTAGCGAAACATACGTGATATGCAGAGTGCGAGGTGCGATCCCGAGCGCTTTAAGTTAAAGGACAGATTTACCAATTTCTGAACGCGATAATAAAATATAAATAAAGAGGTATCACAGTACACACTACTTTGATGCTTGCTCTCCGCATTTCCCATAAGGAAAAGGAAATAAAACAAATACATAGTACGTTAAGAAGACACGTATTAGGTCAATATATGACTGTTTTTCCTTATTGATGTAACACAGAGATAATATTGAGAATAATCACTCGTATTGGAAATTATTATAATATTAAACAAGGTTCTTTAGTGGGTGGTATGAAGCAGCTTTTTGCCCTAGTTTAGTTTTTTTTCTTTGATAGCAAACAATATTTAAAGAAAGTAATGAGAAAAAAATAGTTAATAAGTGAGTGAGTGTTTAAATAAATAGGTACAAACATACACTGCTGAAGAATTAACCAGTCCGGTGATAAACAACAGCCAAGTGCGAGTTGGACTCGTACTGAGGGTTCCGTACAAACTGGTTTGTTTTTATGATTAAACTATAAACATATTTGAGACCTTGCTTCATGACCTTCAAGACCTTGCTTCATGCCAAATTTCATGACTCTAGGTTAACAGGAAGTGCCCTATAGGTTTTGATTCCCTTGTGAAATTGCAAAATATGCAACAGTTTGGTTTTTTTACAGCTGAAAGATACCGTAGTGCCGAGTATTTTTGACATAAATTTCAACTTGATACCTAAATGCGTTGTTGAGAAAAAGGGCCGCGACAGGCAGACAGACAGATAAAAAAGTGAAGGGGGAGGAGTGCTACAAGGGTTCTATTTTTCCATTTGCGGTACTCAACGCTAAAAATGATAAGCAAGCAACCAAATAGTCTCAAATCCCAGCTCCAACGAGGTCGGATCGGATATTCGCAGAAAGTTGTATGAAAAAAGTTGTCTAGTTACGTCGTTGTGTACAAAGTGGCGTCGCCAGTTTGTTGCAGCGTGATCTATATGCAGGCCGTCACGAGCTGCCGGGGCAGTGAACTTTGGTAAGTGGTGAGCGACAAGAATAACTATACAGTTGGCTAACCAACTGGGGAAATGGTGAAAAGAATAGTTATATGTAGTTATAGTGAAGAGCGCGTCCTGCGACGAGGTGGAGCGACGACTTGCGCCGAGTGGCTGGCAGTAGTTGGATGAGAAGAGCCGAAGACCGGGCTCAGTGGAGGCCTTAGTTTAGCAGTGGACTTATACAGGTTGATGATGATGATGATAGCGATGATGGCTCAGTGGTAGTGACTGGCTTGCTATCTGTAGGACGTGGGTTCGAATTCTATACAATGATGAGCTTTCAGTGAAGGAAAGCATCGTGATGACACCATAGCTTGGTGATAGGGTATTTTCTAGTTCGTACTCGCCTAGCTAAGTAAGAAAGCTATTGCCAAGCATCTAGCTAATTATAACAATTTTTCTCTTCTTAAGATAATAAAAAAAAATCTAATAAAAAAACTGTAATAGCAAAAATTTTGAAAAGAAAAAAGATAATTTTTCAGTGCAAAGTGTTTTTGAAGCTAGATTTTTTTTTCTCTTCTTGAAAATATTGCCTTTAATTTTAGCGATCGCGTTAACGTTTGCGTTACTCCAAGATCGACATGAGTTACCCCTCTGTCGCCTGCGGGGGGAGGCTGCAGATAGCAGGGCCTTAACAGGTAAACTTAGATCGCAGCTGTCAAACGGCAAATTAAATGTCCGGAACAAACTCGAGGCAGTAAACCAACAATGTTGATCACACTGCACGAGACCGGCTACTAAACGTAATGCTAATTCGGGTACTTCTTCCTTTACTGGCTGTAACGTTGGAAGGTGATCTGCATACTTTGTCTTCTGTGCGCTGTGGCTTGTTTATAGAAGGGATGTGCCCTACGGCGTTGCTACAATGCTTTTGAAGCGATGATGGCTCAGTGGTAGTTACATCGGCTTGCGCTCCGTAGGCTGCTTGAAGGAAAACATCGCGATGAAACTATAGCTTGGTGGTGGGGCGTAATCTAGTGCTTGTCTGGCTAGCTGCCACTTACAACTTTCAGGAATCTATCACCAAACACCTATTGGTGTGTTCTGGCAACCTCACTTGAGAGCCAGTTCCAAATCCAGGTGTGGCGTGGCACCATCTTCGACCACATCGTCACTTAATATTAGACTTGCGTTTAAAACGCTACCCTGTAAGTGTAAAAACAAAAAAAAAATCAATAGTTTATGGAGTAAACTTGTTAGATACTCCTGCTTGGGCTCATCTCATCATGCTTAGCTTTCGAAAAATGAGGTTATGATTGAGACATTTTTTTAAATCAATCTTATGAAATTATGATGATAAAACTCAACTTATCGCCGTGCAATTTGCATCGATTGCTTCCTTTTCTTATCATCAAACACTTTCAGTAGGTACATCGTTATCTGTACTGGATATGATATTAGCCAGACAGCTGTAGAGATAACAAAGTTCTCGCTGCACAGAGCAGAGCTGAGCTCAAAACCCTATCGAACTAATAAACTACGAGTATAAATCTTGCCACAATACGTGGGTATTGGTAAAGTTGCTCGCGCCGTAGATTAGGTCATAGTTTGTACTTGCTAGGGTCACACGTGACTTTGCGAGGAGATCTCCGTCAAATTTGTTTGTTTGAAGAGATTTTACAGTAATATTCTTTTATCTAGCCGTCACAACCAAAAAAGATGGGTGTGTGCTTACTGGTAAGGTGTGGATTTGTTTGGCAATCGTTATTATCATCAGCTTAATAATTTCTCATTACTGGGACTTAGACCTTATTTTACAGAGAGAGAGAGAGAGTGTATGGGATGTAATCTACCATGCTGGTCCAGTGGGGCTTAGTGGATTTCACATTACGTTGAATGATGTAGTTTTTGGACATGTCGGTTTCCTCAAGATATTTTCTTTCGCCATTTTGAGTGATGGCAAATCTTAACTTATTAAAAATGTAACTTATTAAAAATATCGACGAGATTTCTATCTAGTATCGACGCCTATAAAGACGCACATAGTACTCGTTCGGCCACCATCGCTGTGTTGCTGCGTTGAATTTCCATTTAATATAACGACAAAATACCACGAGTAAACTAACATGATTGTACCTACTGCTCAGAACGTTTCCGAACGAACCTGCTCGGGAAGTTACCAAAGGTCGGTACACCCGGTGGAATGCGTACCGTGCAAAGAGGCAGTAACGTTTAAAAGTGGCGAGAGAGTCTTCAATTCGGCCATAACACTCCGCCGTCACAATAAAACTGAAATAGGCCCGTAAACCGGCGGTTAAGCGCGACACGTCTTTATTCTACTATGTAAGCAGAAACGCCGCTCCCGAGCCAAGCCAGGCCGTTACTTCCTTACCAAGGGCGGATTTAGAATATATATCTAGGGGGCACTAGGGCCAGTCAAGTAAGGAGTGTTCAGTGTTCACCATAGTATTGATCTATGTTTTTGGGATTAATTCTCTATTAATTAACTAATAAATTTTCGACTCGGTGAACTTCGCACCACTTCTGCACCTCACTGCATCGCACGCAATAAACGGACAAAACTTTTACACTCACTTTTTTTTTATCGATATATCGTCTTAGCTTCTTGTTCTATTTGAATCGCCTCGCCTAAGCCGTGCCCCTGTGTCTCTATCCTGGGTCTGCCCCTGTCAGTTACTATGTTATTTTTACGTCCAAGTCCAAATGAACGCCTTTTAAAAGATAAATTTAGAGGGTAGAAAGGAGTAAATTACCCTTATTCCAGTTATACCCCTCAATTTAAAAATAAACCTTGTTAATAAATGGTGGCCGGTAGAACTAAGTAATGTACCTGTTTTCTTTTAGCAGTTCTGTAAAAAGAATTGTTACCTTAACAAAGTAATAATCGAACATATTTTTTTATTATTCTGCTTTTTGACAAAGATGTTTCTTCATTTATTTATCTGTAATATCTGTACCATAACATAAAATAAAGGTATTCATTCGAAAAAAACTCTAGATAGTCCAGATAGACAGATAGACAAGCAGCCAGACATGCAGATTGTATATCTGAGACTGTATAACAGATGTTGCTGAAATTTAGTCTAGAGATAGTTTGAACCATAGGATAATTTTTGTCGTGATGCACTGTATGTAGTCCACGCGAATGAAAATTTCTAATATAACAAATTCAACGTTTTGACTGTTCCCAAAAATTCTCACCTAACAATGCATAGCTTCAACCATTAGTCAAGTTTGGAGGGTAGGTCCCTTAGATGGTTTAGGGGTGCACTAAAGAGGTAAAGGGTGCACTATCTACTTTCACACGACCGAAGTGGCAAGGCAGGCGACAAGTGGTTTAAAGCGATGATGGCTCAGTGTGACGTCGGCTTGCGATCCGTAGGACGTGGGTTCGAATCCTACAATGAGCTTGAGCTTTCGCTGAAGGCAACTTCGTGACGAAACCATAGCTTGGTGGTAGGATATTTACTAGTACTCGAATGTTTTAAAAAATCTGTCGCCGTGCACCTATCTGGGTGTTCCGGCAGCCTCACTTGAGAGCCAGTTCCCGATCCAGTTGTAGCGTGCCACTATATTCGACCACATCGTCACTTAACGTCAGGTGACTTATAGGAAATAAAAATAAAAAAGTTTTGTAACTATCGAATAGTTTTTGGAAAAAAAAATACTAAGCAATTTTCATACGGATACATTTTACCACGTGACGTAATGACGTGATCATTTTACGTGACAATATCCCGCGTAATCTCTACTAAAACCTGTCTAACGATGAGTCGTTACAACTAGCGTATGTCGTTATACTACCTTCACTTACTTATGTGACTGTTAGCGCTCGTAAAAGGGCTCGTAAAGAGAGAGGCTTCACTCCTCAGCGCATGTGTTGATGAGGTGATGTTAACTGATGCTACTTGATGAGATATGGTGTCGAATCATTCTACTATCGAAAGCGTAGAAAACTGTTTACGTAATTAAAATGCGAAAGCTGCTATTTGTTTGTTTGTTACCTTTTCACGCCTACACTACTGAACGGATCTTGATGAATTTAGTATGGAGATAGTGTGCGTAATGGCAAAGAACGATAGTTCAAGTGGGTGAAACCACGGGGAGTATTTAGTTTATAATGTTACTGTGAGTAAATATTGAAATGGTTTTAATATACAATGCAAGTATAGTCTATGGTGTTCAAGCGTTTGTCATCGCACCTGTCAACCTGTCAACTGTCAGATGTCATTGCACTTCATCTGTTATCTTGGTTCGCTCACACACTCTTGTTTTTACAACTGCTCCGTACCATTGCAAAATTATAAATTTTCTGTAGGTCTGGTTTACATTTAATTAACATCAAAATACAACAATCTTGTTAGCATTTGGTTGTTAAATATACTAGATTAAAAAAAACCCAAAATAGTTAAATAATTTCCATATTTTACTTTTAAATTGAAAATAATTACTTAATTAATCCCAGTAACGTTTATACAATTAAAAACTTTTCGGTTGTCGCATTGCTGACAGTTTGGGTCCTGTTTGCTCTTGTTTGAATAGGTCCTATTTGAATTTAGGACCTAAATAGGTCCAAGTTTAATTCTAGTGTTAACTACTAACATATTTTCAGACTAGTGGAGATAATTGGGTAACGCGGCCTGAATCCGAACAGTTCATTTACGTGAAATATCAAAGGTTTAAAATAAATAGCTCTGCTGGCTGCCATGTCGGTTATAATTTAATTATTCTGGTAAGTTAAGTAAACTTTCACTTGAAAGCGTGAGGACGCGGCGCGGGTTCGATTCTCGCCACGGGAGACATATTAAATGTAACCTCACAATCACGCACATTGCTACTACTAGTTTACTACTAGGATTCCTTGTATTTAAGGTATCAAAAGTTATGAAAATCTAAGATCTATAACACCTACAAATAGTACTTATTTAGTAGACAAAGATATTATTAATATTAAAATATATTTTAACGGGTGCATATAAAAATAATTATCAAAAAAAAACAGCGTTGCTACAAAATTCAAACCACAATCAAATGAGACCAAAACAAAACAAAAATCAAGTACCTTCCACGAAGCGCACGAAAAGATCCTAATGTACCTACTTAAAACCAACACTTTCCTTCATCAGTACTTTGATAAAACAAAACAGAATATTTTACAAAACGAGATGCGTCCCGGAAGCGTTACACCCTTGTACCCCAAGGAAGCACAGGTCATTTATCCTAAAATAAAAAGTCACCATAAAGAAAATTATAGACACACGAGTCCCTTCCATCCAAAGGTTGTTTGGTGAAATCAGTAATAAGCCAGATAAATTTATAACAGTTATGTGTATGTGGTGTGTTATGTTGTGTGTATATATAACTAAACAAATAATACTAATCTCTATAATTAATGGACACTAAATCTATCCAGATAATTCAAAAACGCAGTCAAATCAGTCGCAGATTTTCTATCGGTGTCTTCCAGCAGCCTCACTTGAGAACCAGTTCTAAATCCGCCCGTAATGTGGCACCACCTTTGACCAGATCGTCGCTTACTAATAGTGGACTTGTGATCAAACCCTACCCTGTTAGAAGTAAACAAAGTAAAGTAAATAGTATAAATATTAAAAGTTACATTCACTTTTTCTACATTGCTACGCAACGAAAGGATATGATTCTACGTTGCTAAGTAACGAAAAGATATCATTCTACATTGCTAAGTAACGAAAAGATATGATTAGACATTGCTACGCAACGACTGCAATCTCACCCTCAGTGATTAGGCAAAAACAAAACAAAGCATTACCAAAAAGGTATTTACTAAATCCCTCATAGTGAACGTGAAACATCCCCCATGGAAAGTGTTGATAAAACAAAGCATTAGGGACATTGCGGCGGGTGGTAACGGTGGAGGTAGCGGATATCTTAACGGCCAGTTATTGCGGGCGGCAGGTATCATATTGCAGCCGGAAGCCGCGATGGGTGGAGGCACGAAGGCTGCGGGGACGTGGAAGGATTTGGAGAATTACTGGCTTGAGGGACACTTAGGAATTCTAGAGCTTGCTTTTGCTGTTTGGGTTTGGTATGAGTGATACACATCTATTGGTAAACATCGTGTCGGTATCTGCACTACTTAATGAAATTGATAGCACATAACATCATTTCCTTTTTTTATTTCTATCAGGGAAGCGCTTGACACTAGTCTGTGGTCGAAGGTGGGGGCACGCTACACATGTATTGGGAACTGGTTCTCCAGTGGGGCTGGTGGAAGACACTGTTAGGCGTTTGGCGACAGATTCTTAACTTCAGGGTGGTAGCTGGACGGGGTACAGTTTACTTTGTTTTATTTAATAACTTAACGAGGTTTTAAAATGACAAAAGCAGCGACATACAATACCAAATTAGAATATTAAATTTGTAGTAATGTACACTCAGCTTGAATTCTGAGTAGAACCGGTAGGCAATCACTATCACTGGCATAATTTACAACATTTTAGTAGGTATTCATATTCATATTCAATCGTTTATTGCATTCATATGTTAGTATACAAGAGATCTTAGTGGTTAAGATTAGCGAACATATGGACCCGAATAGGGTATAGCAATGTAGGAGCGGACCGATCCATTCTAATCATTTCGAGAAGTCGTCGTTGAGGAATTCATCTAGGCTGTAGTAGCATTTGTCGATTAAAAACGTTTTTAAGTTATTTAAAAATACGTGATTTTTTTCTTCGGATTTTAATTCGTCGGGTAGTTTATTAAATATTTTTATAGACATTATGTTTGGTCCGGAACTGTGTAATTTTAATTTTGACGGTGGTAATTCTAGTTTATACATAAACCTGGTTGCGTAGCGTCGTGATTGGTCAGCTTGTTTTATGAAGAACTGCGGATATTTTCTCACAAATTTACTTATTTCCAATATGTATAGTGATGTCAACGTTAATATTCTAAAATTTATGAAGTGTGGTCTACATGTTTCTGGCTCTTTGATGTTTCCTAGTATGCGAACGCATTTTTTTTGGTAAATAAATAAATCTGGTGCGTCTACACTATTGCCCCACAGTAATATGCCATACGTGAGCCATGCATTTACGTACGCGTAGTACGCAGACATAGCAGTTTTTAGATCGGTGGCCCTACGCAGTTCTCTTAGCGCGTACGTAAAACTTGACATTTTTGTTTTCAACTTTTTTATGTGCGTCTTCCAATTTATACTTGAGTCTATATCTAAGGTATAGGTTTCATAGAAAAAGAGACGTTTAAAATAATACTTTTAAAGTTCATTTTAAATTTGTTAGTTAGTTTTTGACAACAACGATTGTTCTCCTACGTTTTTGAACACAGAGAAATTAACAAAAAAAACGTGGAACATCCGGTTCATTATTTGATCAGTGTATGTGACAAACCCCGGAAACTACTTAGCAATAACACGCCATTTCAGGAGGCAATTTTCATTAAGTCACCAACTAGAGCAGTAACTGCCGACAGAAACACCACTAGAGGCACCAATCGGTTTAATCTGCGTCGCCGCAACCACAGTTTCAAATCTCAGAATATTTTCCAAACTTCATTATAAGCACGGAACTTGCACGAATAAAGGAAAAATATCGCCGCTACAGAGCAGTTTTGAAAGGTGAAATAGTGTACAGTGCAGTTTCAGCGAACTTTTTGTGCAAAACTCTTGAGTAAGAAATGATGTAGGGCATTGTGGAGCAACGTGCTCGTAACATTGCTACATTTGCTATTTTTGTGCTCGTGCCGGCGGAAATGCTTGTTATTTTCGTTGAAATCCTTGACTATGGCTTAGAATAAAAACGATGATAGCTAAGACTGAGCTACCACTGAGTAGTGATTTCGACTTGCGATTCGTAGGTTTTAGCATGAGCTTTAGGTAAAGGATAAAATCGCGGTGAAACCATAGCTCGGTGGTAGGGTTTCCTAGTTTCCTGGCTAGCTTCTAGCACCCCAAAGTTAAGAATCTGTCGCTAAGTACCGTTTTCTGTTTTCCGGCAGCCTCACTTGAGACCCAGTTAGCAATCCAGGCGTAACGTAGCCTTGTAGATGACCAGCGGTCAACTGCTTAACACTGCTGTATAAAACGAATATCTACCATTGATGGTGTGGTACTGGAATTCGATATTTCTATGACAAAAAATAATAAATAGTGCAATTTTCTAAAATAAAAAAAAAACATCATAACGTGTATAAAATTTTAACTCAATACTGTTCAAATAAGAAAATACTTACCAAATGAAATGCAACAAGATGTGACCATCTCAAAAAAACTATAGCAAAACAGTTACTGTAGTACCAAACTTGAATTTGCATACCTACAACTTGTACAGTCAAAAAGCGCGTATCTTTTTAGAACTGACTCGAATTCGTACCACTTCGCGAGTTTATTAGCAAAGAGTAGACATGACGCATCCAGAGGGACACAAAGGCGAGGCGGCGGGACGCTCGCTGCTGCGCTGCCCACTCGTGTATAACAATCCGTTTTGTCGTCACGTCGCACCGCCTTTTTGTGAGATGCTGGGATTTGTGCGACGTGGGACTTTAAATTTAACAGATTTCAGGATTTTTGAGAATAATCTAAATGTGACTTATTATAACTAAAAAATAGGGCTAAGACCTTGCTCCCTACAGCTTTTCCCGGCAATAGAGAAGAGACATATTATATTCTAAAAAAAACTTTGAAAAAGTCGCTTGAAACAATCAAAGCAGTATTTTCAAAAAATAACGTGCAGGCCCTTTTCGTATCTTTTATTATGTTGATGGTGACTCTTTGTTAATTATAGATCTGGAGAAAACGGTCTCTATGGGCAATTTGCATATATTTTTTGCGATATAGAAATATTTTTATTTAGATTTTTTATTATAATGATCATAGAGAAAAATGATTGTAATTAGCCGTAACTTTCAGCTTAATTTTAGAGTCATCCTTTTAAGTCGCCGTGTCTGTCTAATTAATAACGAATCTAGTTAACCCATTTACCTACGTTGCAGGTAACAAAAGATATTTTATAACAGTCACGATTTGTTTGCATTTTATTTCGCTTATTTTTGAAAAATATTTGCACGGAACACGCTACTAACGAACCTTTATAACTGTTTAATTGTAAATCCTGTCGTTAAAATTAGAATCTCAATTACAGAGGCCTGTAAATGCGAGCGGCGGCGAAGCGTGATTGGCGTCACTAAATCACGCCAGTGACGTGAATATTGGATCTCACTGCCGCTTGTAAAACTTTATAGCTCTATCCTATGATTTTACCGAAGGCAAAGATGAGTTACCATCTCACAGCGATCATTTGACCACTGATCCTGTCAAAGTTCAAAAGTTCAGAGTTCAAATAGATTTATTTAGTAGGATGTGATCACATTAAAACTAGCTACGCCTGTTCCAATATGCTTACATAATAAGCAGCTTAAAAGTATTTTTTTGGGTGCGACCTTTACCATTCGCTAGTAAATACACGTAAACTTACTCTCACAGGTACATTGTATTTTTTGAGCAATGTAATCAACAGAGATCAAGAAAGACGTAACAAAGTGTGTAGTGAGACGGAAAAAGCAACTTTATTTGCGTGAATAATTATTATTAGATCATGTGCATTCCGCTTAGTAGGCATGCAAAACTTCAAAAATATAAATGTTATTAAATACATACATACTATAAATATATATGATATTAAATAGTGGTAGATATCAAATACATAGAATACAAACGCTATTTTTACTGTGACTAAGGCAGGTTAACCTAATTAAGCCTAATTTGTTTCGCCTACCCACTAAAATGGGTAACCTTTAACCTATTTATACCTTTTGGTTATATCTATCGCTCTATCATTATTTTTACAGCAATGAAGTGTATTTACGACTTTATGTTTATAACTTAAGGTTTAAATTTAAAGTTTTTTATTCATATAGTAGATGGAATATGGTAGTAAATCTGGACGTATGCATTAAAATCCTTTGCATTTTTAATGCAGGTAACCAGGATTATGGGGATTTTTACGCGCATTACATATTAATGATGCAGGTGTGCGGGTATTTTGTACTTTGCGGATGCAAGATGGTAACTAGTGTTGTAAGGTTTAGATAAGTGTTTTGTTATGTATGTTTGTTATGTAAGTTTCTATAAAATCATAAATAAGATTAGGTAGTTGCGCCCCGCGGTTACACCCGCGTCTTTCCGTTATCATGCAGGAACCCTTTTCTGGGATAAAAAGTAGCCTATATGTTAATCCAGGGTATATATAAGCTATCCCCATTCCAAATTTCATCAAAATGGTTTTAGAGGTTAAAGTGATACGTGGTAACAAACATTCTCACACACACACCCACGCACACACACAAACATTCGCATTTATAATATCAGTAGGATTATAACTTTAGTTTACTGTGTTGTAGTAAGTGATAGAGTTATTAGGATATTAAAAGTTCAGATATAATATTAAAAAAACGTACTCATTGACCTTGAAAGAGTTGTTTTATGGAGCCTAGTAGTGGGTACAGCAATTTTATCTTTGTTGCTAGTATTAAAACTGTGATAATCACTTCTGTTTTTGAAAATAATAACTTTTTTTGCGTCTGTACATTAGATGTTTACAAATATATTGACAAACCAACGGATAACAACCGCAACTCATTTGTCATTAACCTAATAGCAAGCTAAGTAAAGGTTACTACAAAGGCTGTATCCCCCTCTAATACACCGTTACTCAAGTTAAAGAATATGTAGAAAGTAAACCGCATATCGTGGCGAGCGTTCTAAGGGCAGCGCCCTAATGGAGCGTATTACTCACGCCCTGATTGACCCAAATTGATTGGAGCCCGAGAGCCGATGAGCGGACGCTTCTTGCCGATTGTGTGGCCGGACCTTTATTGCCGCCCATTTTTGTTATGTGAAACAAACTGAATATGTTTAGGTTTTTGTTCGGCGAGGTAAGTTAATGCGATTAGGTGAAGTCGATGCTCTCTCTTGGGTCTCCATTCTCTCTACTCATTTAAGGTTACCTTGTTAGGGTTCCAATTTAATTTGGCAGTGGTGGCTGATCGTTTTGGTAATCTGTATCAAAACCTTTAAAAGTAATCATTGCTTTAAATAAGATGCTGATACCGATTTGAATCCCATCTCGGTCCATGATATTAATAAATTATGTGCTGATTTGCCATCGCTCAAAACGGTGAAGAAAAACATCGTGTCCAAGCGAAAATCTCAGGGCATATAATATCTGCCAACCCGCACTGGATGGCGTGATAGATTATGGCCCATAGTCTCTCTCAAGTAACCAAGAAGTTTTGAACATAGTGGATGTAAAAAGAGCGCTACTAACAACAGTAGCAACCAGTAGCATCAACCCGCACTGGGCCAGCGTGGTAGGTTATAGTCCATACTCTCTCTCTGAGAGAATGCCTGTGACCCAGAAGTATATTAGCAGTAGTGTAGTCCACGCAGGTGAAACTGCGGGGCACAGTAATATTACAAACCCTGGCCATCCCTCTGTCTGGTTGTTACCCTTTCACATCTAAACTGCGAAACATATAAAAAAACATAAACATATCATAGTGATGAAACATAAACATATCATAGTGATGAAACATAAACATAATTATCATGATGAAACATAAACATATAATGATGAAACATAAACATATCATGATGAAACATAAACATATCATGATGAAACATAAACATATTTATCATGATGAAATTCGGTATGGACATAGTTTGAACCCTGAAAAAAGATACAGAGCCATTTTTATCACGATTAACCGTAGTCCACGCAGGCGAAACAACGTTGCACAGTAGTGTTTTATTAGTACTTATAATAAATGTTTATACATATAACAATTGCACTTAAAACAAGGTTAATTCTTCGCTTTATTTCCCTCCTTAATGACATTGCAAAGATCCCATACTCCAACAAGTCTAGACGAATTACCGCTAGACAAACAAATGTGTTCGTTACAGTAAACATTCACATTAACGGTAATGGAGTCCGTATCAACATTACGCAGTAAAACAGCCAACGTGACTATGGCGAAGGAATTAAACAAGATAACTTAAGTTACTTTAACTTTTTCCAGCCACGGTTAATACGAAATCTCAAAATCAAAATCAAGATACACATATTTATTTCATCATCATCAGCCTTTACGTTCCCACTGCTGGGACTCTGGCCTTCTCTCAGAGAGAGAGTATGGACTATAACCTACCACGCTGGCCCAGTGCGGGTTGATGCTACTGGTTGCTACTGTTGTTAGTAGCGCTCTTTTTACATCCACTATGTTCAAAACTTCTTGGTTGATTTTCTTTTCTGTCCAGCTGATTCTCTCCATAGGTCGCCAACATCAAAGCTAAAATGCCTCCAATGTCTCCCTGACTAAATAAAGACAGATTGGAGGCATTTGATAGGATTGAATGTAACCAAATAATAATATTAAATATCTGTTACAAAATAAAATTAATTTCAAAGTTGCTGAGCCCGCTTGACAGAGCGCTGTTTCACAATATTGACTTAACCACCGTCAAGCGGCCGGCGGCCACGCGCACGGTTAAGCACTTAACCACCGGCCGTCGGTTAAACACGTCGGCTCATTAGATTTACGAGCGGCAATTGATTAATAATAGCCCGTGGAAAGAATAGATAGCGCTGTTTTCGCTTGCATAGGATATAAACATCGTTTTGTATTCCAGGATATTGTTTGTTGCCGTTAATTTATTTAAAAGCTTAGCCACGCTGTTATTCCACCAGTCATCCATATTTTATTTATTTTATTCGATTTGTGGGGTTTACAGGTAACTCTGCAGAGCAATAACAAAATAATTTTGGAGGGGAATATTTTGCCAGGCCTGCATTTGGCCTACAATATCATCATTATCCTTCAAAAAAATTAAATACTTAACTTACTGACTGCCTTATTTTATTTGAAGTATTAGATAAGAATGATATCCTAATCATGGCGAGCGGGAAACACAAACTCTATGCCAAAGAGTACCATTCCTTATTTGGGAAGTCAATAAAATATTTACATAAGTATCAAAGTAATCTTTTCATGAAATGCATCCCCAATGCAGTCAGCCCAATCATAACGAAATCTCCTCGGAAGCCTTTCGCAATATTTTAATTTACTTTCTAGCCATCGACCGCATCACCGCACTGCGCGGATATCCGCTGGAAATTAATCAAGTTCTGCATTAATAAAGTCAATTGGAAAAATAAACTCAAACAAACGGTTTATTGGAAACTTAATATCCTGGTTGTTCCGCGCCGCTGGAGTTATACTACTATACTCAGTTTGTAGTTGGGGAGACTTGTGACTCGTTTTGTTACTGCAGGTTTGATATCAAACTGATTAACCGATTTTTGGTCGTTTTAAATACTACAAAAGTTGCTGCTGCAACTTTTCTTAAATTTATAAATACCATTAGCCGTGAATTTCCTAACCTTCCGTAGAAACTACGACTGTTTGAAATGAAAAGTACACAATGACGTGTTACTATAAAATGTATTTAGGTATTAGAAGTATCGGCGTCATTAGGTAACATATAAACGCATTGATTCGATTCCCTTGTGATTCCCTTGTGAAATAACAAAACATGCAACAATATATGTCATAAACGGTCATATCTATTAATCGCCTTGACTTACAACTTGGATTTTATCACAACTGAAAGGAACCGTAAAGCCAAGTATTTTTGATATAAATTTCAATTTGATACCTCAACGCGTTTTCGAGAAAAAGGGTCTTGACAGTCAGACAAACGGACAACAAAGTGCTTCTAATAAGGTTTCCGTTTTTATTTTTGAAGTAAGGAATCCTAAAAAAAATGATCTATCTGCCTTTGAAGGTATACGTCGAAGATATGATCATTTTACTTTCAAAGTTGAAACCTGTACAAACAGTTTGTCATAATCTAAATGTTAAGCGAGACAAGTAATCCCTAACCTCTTTCCGTCGATTTTTGATCGCAAGAACTCATCCAATCTCACCTTAAGTGCCGTTTGTTGTGGCTCGTTCATCCTGAAGAGAGTTCTTGAACAAACTCATTCAGAGCTCGCTCGAATGAAGCCGACACACGAAAGTATTTCGATAGTAGCTCCGCAGTGTTGCAGTGTTGCTGAATCTGTGCTGTTGAACCGCGCGCCCCCGAGCTAGGGATGCCCGAGAAGAAGATCGATGTCACGGACACGTAATCAAAATTTGATCGCGAACGCACCAAAACACGAAAAAAAACCTTTGTCTCGTTTTTTCTGATCTGTGGACTATGTTGTCTGAATTGTTTATTTGTGACGTGTTTACCGTTTTTCCATTGAAAATAAAAAAAAGTATTCGAACTGATAATGTTTTCCTACGCCTGATCTCTCCAATTTAATAATTTCTTTGTTGAATAAATAATTGAAATGTGGTTTTATGGTTGTTTCATTTCTTGATGACATCGATGTTTTTTACTCGATGAATATCGAGTATCGATGTCATCATCGATGTTTTTGCAACATCGATCATCCCTACCCCTTGCGAACTTTTGTGCTCTAAGCCGGGATCCGCGCAATCCCCTTGCATGCGTCGCCAGCTGAATATGATTCGCCGCATCTTGTATTGTGCCGTGTCTATGAATAAATTGCTTTGTGAAAGTTTACCTTGTTTTTGTTATTTTTGTTTCAAAGTGAATCTGTATCTGGGAGAGTTCAGGAAAGATTCGAAAGCTTATTTTTGGTCTACTTTATAAGTTCAACGGAACTATTCAAATTTTGTTTCTATTTATTTGAATGAAACTGTTGGAAGAAGTGGTAATAAATTATTTTTGTTGCACTAACATCCTATATGCAACAGTTTGTATGTACGTGGTATATTTGTTACTTCTTCACGTTAAAACAGCTTAACAGATTTCGGTGAAATCTTGAAGGGATATAGTTTAAGTCCAGTACTATCACATAGGGTACTTTTTGAGCTGGAAAAATTGCTTGTGTAATCAAGGGGGCACAGAAAATTTAAAAATATTGTGGAAGTATTTTTTTGAAGATATTAGACAAAATATAACAGAATCAAACTTGCATTAAACGTCTCCAAGTGCTAAACCACGAAGCTGCCAACAAAAATTTAATAGTCTTTCTTTCAGCATAGTTCATAATGGGTTTGTTAACGATGAAGCCCAGCGCCGAGATGGAAAGTTTCCCTTGAGAAGGTTGCCTATCCTAAACTTTAACTGGAGCACGTCTGTTAAGCTCGCACACGACCGGAATAATGTTACCTTTATAGCGGCCCTCTGATTATACCGACGCAAAGTTTACTTTTAATCATTTCAGCTAATCACTTTCGTGAAATTATTATATTTAGGTCTTAGACCTTCATCTAAACTTTTGATTGTAAAGGAATGGGATAAAGTAGTAGGCATTACCCAACTTTGGGGAAACCCTTATTTTTAGTTACAAGGCAGCGGCAGCGTTTGGACCTTAAGGCATCTGACGTTAAGTTATGATGAGGTCAATGTTGGCGCTAAGCTATACCTGGATTGGGATTGGCTCTCATGTGGAGCTGCCGAAATGAAACGCACCCGGGGCCCGTATTCGCTATGACCATCATGATTCTTTGCCAATAACGTGTGACGTCACTACGGGCTTTAGCAGTCATTCCAAGCAGATAACGCGCCCGAGTTACATGCTTAGATGTGCTCGTCTTTCGTCAAACCATATGCGCAGTAAAAATTGTTCATTCGTACTTTTTTGTTCATCCATCTGTACTAATAGACAAGTTAGAACCTAAAACTATCACGTGTCGCAGTACTTGAAGCATTTCCGGGTACTACATAGACAGAAATACTTTAAACTTGTGCCGGGAACTTAGTCCGCGGCGCACTCGCTCCGCCGTCTTTTATTCAGGGACAAGGAACTTATAGCTGCTTATATGTCGCTGTTGAACGCTTGAGTTCACTTGACGTTTAAAAAATGTTTTGACGATATTTGGCTTTTGACAAACGATGTGTTGTGGGGCAACAGCCGAACAGCCATTCGATTCCTGCTACGGGCCAAATGTTTGTGTGTTCACAAAATCTTCTGAACAACGCCCAAATGTCCAATTTGACATAATATGTATATTGAACAAAAAACATAGCTCATAAAACACGTTTTAGAAAAATTGGGTTCGATCAGCAACTTTTGTCCATGCCTGTACAGAGAAAACATGATAAAATGTTAATTTTGCAAACTAAAAATTTCAATTTGATTTTTCCACTTATTATTATGTCCCACTAGCTTTGCGCTGCTGTTTCACCCATGTCTTCCCGTTATCCCGCAATAACCTTTTTCCGGGTTAAAAAGTAGCCCATATTTTAATCCACTACCTCGATTTTAAATTTCACATAAACAAATTCGTTGCCTTTCAAGTAGTTCATCAATAAGGGATTCAAAATGAATTAAACTCAAATACACGTCGTGTATTTATAGCACTGTTGTCAGTGCTAACATTTCTGTGCTAGTCCGTATTAAATGGAGGTTAGCTCAGCTGTTCAAGCACTGTGAAGCACGCGGCGCATCAATGCGTAGAGTGCCGTAGAGTATGTATTTATAGCAATAAAGGTAAACTCTGCTAGCTCTTGTCATGCTCTTTCCGCCCACCTACAGAGTAAGGATGTCGATCAATTAATAGATCGATTTTTAAGAGGTTATTTTTTTAATCGAACGCTAGGTTCGATTCGAATCGATTCAAAAAAATTTGGCGCCACATCTGATCACATCACGTAACTTCCTTTTTTACTAACGGGCTATGCCCCGCGGTTTTACCCGCACAGACTACAATTTATCACGATAAAAAGTATCATATGTCCTTCTCTAAGATCCCATCTATCTCCTTGCTAAATTTAATTACGATCCGTTCCACCGTTCAGTCGCAAAATGGAAACAAACAAACAAACGCCAATTACGATACAAGGTTATGTTGCTCTAAAAAAATACCCAAGCAATTGTACTGATATTAGATGATTGTATATATAAAAATAAACTGTAATGTGGCTCAAAAATATGTTCATATCGTATTTCGGCGGGCCCCCGCCCCCGCGCTCGGCCCACACACGGTTCGTGCTCGGAGATTGTTAAGGCCCCAATGGTCTGTTATTTGTTCCCATATTACGTCGCTACTAACTTTATTGTTGCTAATGAATCGCGCGATGTAAACGGCCCCTATACATGACACGGTGGTACGTTACCATCGGCATTGCCCGTGATTTTATGGCATCCGCGATGGGTTTACGGCTTGTTTTGTGAAAACGTATGACGAGCCTTCCGGTAGGTACCGTGATGTACGTGCGTGGGTGCCGGGGAGTTTGAGTGCTTCATTTGTACTTAGTGTGTTTTGGACTTGTGTTACAGTATCGTTGTAGTTTACAACGCTTTGCGTTTTTGTTTAGTTTATACAGCTTTTGACCGCAAGTCCTGGTCAAAAATAGCGGCACGCTTCATAGAGATGTTTTTCTTTACTGAAAGCTCAAGTTCATTACAGGATTTGAACCTACGACCTGCAGGTTCCAAACTGACGTCTCTTCGGTTTCAAAATAATTGGGTACAATTATTATTGGGTTTCTTTGGTCAAACTCTAGTGATGTAATGGTACCTCATCTCTCTGATGTCACAAGACGATGAGACATGCCTCACCATTAAAGTTGAAACTTGAACTACCTATCTCATTTTCCGTATAGAAGTTTCTGTGTCTATAAGTAACAAACAAAATGTTTAAATTACTATATTTGGGATGTCTCTGTATTACCAAATGTACTCGTAGTTACAAGTTACGTTTCCGTTCCCACCCGGTGCGTTTCGTCATAAAGCTTAGTTTTTTGTTTCAACTCGGTGCCGTTTCGTGTTTTTTTATGCCTTTTCGCTTAGTTCGTGCCTTTCCGTGCATTTTGACGCACCATTGTCCACCGCCCGGATTAAGCGCCGATCTCGATGCGGACATTTGCTTTGTCGACGGAATCCCGACAGCGCAGCTTCCAAATGCTTTGTTGGAAAACATTTTAAGAGTATTGTGTCCTCGGGAGAGATCTGCTCATTGCGAGGAATCCATGTAGAGCTAAGTACGGAGCTGGATCGCTGCGACAAACGGGAGACGGGCAAGTTGGGCAAGTTAAATAGTTTCCGAGTGCAGGACTTGTTCGTACATATTTGGATTCGCGAGACGGAACTGAGGCTCGGGACTAATTCCATTTTGTTAGTGCTCTTTGTTTACTGTGTTTTTATCAGGAATAGTTTTAACCGCGGAGATTTTACTTTTGGTTTTGGAAAGAGTTGCGTTTACTGAGGTTTTTCTAGTAGGTTTACTAGCCTCGTAGCTTTGTCCGTGTGGAACTTGGTATTTTACTACTTTGGAAAGCCATTTTCAAAAATTATTGTACATGAATAAAGAAAACCTTGAACATATAATTTCTTTAACACCAGTGGTTCAGGCTTAAAGTTAAAGAGTCTGTGAGTGGACAAAGCTTAGATTTTCATTTAAAAATATGATATTAATAAGGACCACATAATCGCATAGCTCTGACCCGTAACAATTTATTTGTTTATTAACAATGATTCCTTGTATCTATTCCTTTATCAAAAACTATACGGAATGAAGTAAAAACCTTTATTTCGTATCTTGATTGTGATCATTTTAAACTTGCGGTTTACTTTTCGACTTTTCTCTTCTTTTGCACAAATATTTGCCTAGTAGCGAAAATCAAAACATTTTTGGTACAACAGTAGATGTTTTCTTCTTGAATATGACTTTCATTTGGCTATATCGCGTCTAATGAAAACTGTATATGAGGTTGAAGGCGAGTCTCACTATCCCTGAAATCATTTTTGCTCGAATACAGTCAAAGTCTGGAGCCAGACACATTTGTTATTTCTAGCAAAGAAAATATTTTATACCAATTTTCCGCAAGTTGCGTACCGTTTAAATAAGTAACAACATTACGAAGTAGGCTGAGAGGCCTAAAAGAGCTTACAAAACTTTTTTTGAGAAGTAAAACAAGTACAAAAGTGGGAAATCTCTGTGATTTTCTTAACTTGAGTGTGAATCGCTCTACAACCGTTTTATTTTTATGCTCCATTTGACTTTTATGTTTTGTTGGTGTCACTGCATAAATACAATTTATTTTTATTTATTTTTAGAGTGATTTCACAAGGTTGGATTTGGTCTCACTAGTTCAAATTTTGATTAAAAAAAATGATAAAAACGTCATATAAAATATCTTTTCGACGTTTTAATTTATCCAAGAAATTAATGAATTTATGTCTTTTACCATCTCCGTCTCTGTTAATCTGTGGAGCAAAAGCCCTCTCCCCTCCGCATCCGCCTCTGCTTTCGCTAAGAACGCTTCCTCTACAACTCCACTAGCCACTATTGGAGTGAGCTCGCCTTACTCACAGTGACCACCTGGGCGGCGGCGGCGGCGCGGTCCTACACCACGGAAGTTGCACCACCGCACCACGACGGTCGCCTCGTTACCGCCTAGACCCGCACGACAGACGCCGCGCCGCCGCCCAGGCCCGCACGACAATCGCCGCGCCGCCGCGCCGCCCGCTATGATTCATGGCTGCGCCACATCCGACGCGCCGGATTTATGCCCCTCGCAACATTTGCTTACAAACACCCGCCACGTACGCTGTCCTTTTTATATGTTAATTGATGGCCTTGTTTAAATGCAAATCATTAGGGTGCGGCTGTGTACGGAATTAGACTATTTATTCTTATGGGGACGATTACAACTGTTGCTTTTGTAACGACACCATTATTAGGAACTTTTTACGTCAAAGCCATACGTGTTCTATTTATTACGAAACATCGACTGATCTATTTGAAATTTCAAAATGAGCTAGCTAAGCCTATTCCGACCTCCTTACATTGGCTAATGAACAGGCAAGCAACGCCCGGCAAATCATTCTTTGACCGCGACCTCAATCACATTTTTTTTTTGTTACTGACTGATTGAATTGGCACAAGTTCTCTACAATCCTATTTTAGGCATCTAAATGTAATACTTTGTAATAAAATTTTGTTAAATAAGGTCTTGAAATTTAGCTATCGATAAGTCTTGGATGTCACTTGTGATATTGTTGAAAAAATAACAAGCGTGCAATTTTAAAATCCTTCTTTTCTTATTTATCAAAAGAGAATCTTAACAATTGGTGTACCGTTTAAGTCACAAAAAGAGGAAAAGCGCAAAACGATACCAGAATTTATTAAAAGCTCAAATATCCAATCACCAAAACATCGGAGCATCATTCGAAGGCGTCGCGAAAACGAGTATTTTTCCGCTTTCTCGCGTTGTAACAGCAAATGAGGTATCAGAAATCAGTAATCTCCGCCGTCCCGCGGCGGGGCGGGCGGGCCGCGCCTCGACCGTGGCCGCGCCGCTGAGGGCTGAATTAAATATATCAGGGGCTCGAGCAGCGATGGGTATTGGACGATTTGTTTATGTCGTTTTTTGAGATGGAGGCGTTTTGTTGAGAGATCCGGGATCTAAACGATGTTGTTTTACGAATCGCAGGTGGTAAAACGCGTATCTAAAAACCTGTTCCAGATAAAAACTATACCTTACTTTTCCACCCTTGTTTGTCCCATTTTTTATACAAACTCTATATTATTCTGAGATGAAGCAGTAGCTCAATACGAGTATATGTTATATTCTAAAGTATAATCTATCTCTGCACCAAATTTAATTACAATCCATTCACCCAATTTAGCGTGATGTCAAACTTTCACTATGTGATATATACAGTACAGCGTCAATATGATTATAATCAATCGCACTATCGTTACAAGTAATATTCTCTTTAGCCAAGTCTCTTTTACATAAATTTGTCAAAAATTGAAAAAAAAACAACACTCTTCTGGCAAAATGACCAGGATAAAAACGCACGGCAGATTTTTTTACATTTACTGGGCATGACCACATTGACAACTTTATCTTTTATTACTATCTAATTAAATTGGAGCAAGAATTAATCACTACCTACTGAACTATCATTCTTCGAAACCAACCATCCTAAACTAACGGACCAGTCGTCGTTCGCAACTGATATCCTCGTTTCAAGCAGGTATAACACGAATCAGTGTTCTCAAAATTATAAATGCAAAAGCTTAATAACTTGGAACATACATAGAGGGAACTATACGAGTTAAACTCCAGAACTGTTCATATAGTATTAGATACGGCTCCAACTTTGGCAATATGTTGGAAGTTAGATATCGCAGATTGGGAGTCCCCGGGTATGAACTAGATTGAACATGCCCCATTTACACAAAATCGGTTTTATCCGTACCTATTCAATCTGTGGATACCTGTGTTTGACATATCAAACATCTTTGGGGCTACATTCCGAGTAATGTATTTTCGTAGAAGCAGTACCGCTGAGTGTGCCACATTATACAAATAACAATAATAACAACATCGCTTCAAAGTGGCGAAGGAAAACATTGTGAGAAAACCAGCATTTCCAAGAATCATAATATCCAAGGGCATCCGATATCTACCAACCCGCACTGAGCCCGTGTGGTGGATTATGGCCTTCGCTTTCCCTGAGAGACGGCCGGTGTTCCTGCAGTGGGAACGTAATAGGCTGATGATGATGTATAATAACACCCGCATAATTGTATACATAGCTCTGGAAAAAACGTGGATCGCGAAACCTCTACAAATACATACCTCTTTTGTTTTTCAAAAACAAAAGAGGTAAGTATATCTGTTGATGTCATCCAAAATTAAAATACATATAAAATTTGGCCAGCGATTTTTTTTGTCACAATTTACTTGTAAAAAATAAGATTGAAACAATGAATATATAGATATGGACTTATCATTTTTGGACAAACAATAAACATATCAATCATTCCGTTTGTCACAATTCCAGCAACATTAAAACAACTGCCTTCCATCGTTCCATTGTGCTCCGAACGGATAATGTATCAAAGGGCCTACGTCAAATAAATAATATTCGGTCTTTTCATACATTTGTCATTCTACTCTCTACGGCGTAGGTCGTAGGCGTTCTACGCCACTGCTCTACGCCGTAGACGCGCTTTTCTTTTGACGATTTCGGCGAAGCGATTTCTGTATGAACGCGGGTTAGAATTATTCATTTTTATTTGTACACAATATAGGGGCGCAGCTGCGTCGCGATGTTTAATTCTACTTTCATCATATTTGTCTGGGGGTTGATTTATGTACGAGAATGTGCCTGGATTTATTTCGTACATATTTTGTAGGTGCTGATATGGACTGATTTATATGAACGCTGAAGCTATTTTAAGCCCGTACATCAGTAATGACAGGGAAAATTGCAAACGCGTTAAGCTTTTTTTATTTTGTTAATTTGTATTGATTAGTCGTTAATCATTACCTACTTACTCCATTCTGGTAGAAAACGTAAATTTGCTGGTATGAACTTAGTTTTCTGTTAAAGATAAAGATAAAGATGTTTTATTTGCAAACATGTTCTGGTACAACATGTTTTGCCTAATTAGGCGTACAAATAGAGCGAGATGGCCGCTAATTACTGTTGATAAGAAAAGTGAAAACATTTTAGTCCACAAAAAAACTCCTGCTGCGGGAGCAAACCTGTGACTTTATAGTGTATCTACCAAACTGCTGCAGTATCAAGGCTGTCAGTATAAAAGGCAATGGCTCAGCTCAGACGATTGAATAGAATTACTCAATTCAGCGAAAGGTTACACGATACTACTCAATTTCATCTTTCTGCCATTTACTTGAGCCATTTCAGGCTCGGAGTATAAACAAAACAATCAATTTCCAAGGGCGAACATGTAAGACGATAAGGCTCAATAGAAGGCGTAGAATTACTCAATTTAGCAAAGCGTTATTACGAATTGCTTTGGTAATGTGGCAGCCCTGGGGCCGAAGCCTCTCATGTTTACAACAACATAGTGGTTCAGATTTATTTATAAATTACCTCCACTACAAAATGGAACACCAATCTTTTGATAAAATGAAGATAAAAACCGGCCGAGTTGGAGTTGGACTCGCTAGCCGACGGTTCCGTACAAACTTTCTTTTTTTGTTGCTATTAAAAAGCAAGATGCCAAAGAAGTAAGGGCGGATTTTTGATCTGTATAATCAAAGTTCACTATTGTCAAAGTTAGTATATAGTCGCAGTTCTTTCACTTAGGGTCGGTGTTTTGATTAGGTATCTGAATGAAATTGTCTGCTTTATTAGCATTTCATATGTTTAGTCGGATTTATGGTATTCAAGGGGTTAATCTACATAATTATATACGGAGTGTCCTGTAAGACCCTGCTTCATGCGAAATTTCATGACTCTAGGCTAACAGAAAGTATCCTATAGGTTTTGATTCTTCTATGAATTCGCAAAATATGCAACATTATACGGTCAACATTTTTGACCACGTCGACTTACAAGTTCGATATAAATTTCAACTTGAATACCTCAACGCATTTTTGAGAAAAAGGGTCTCGACAGACAGTCGGACAACAAAGTGATCTTATAAGGGTTCCGTTTTTCTTTTGAGGTACGGAACCCTAAAAACTAGAAACATATAAACTTACGTCGTAATTTTTTTTTACTATGAAAAGGGTATTCTTAGACGGTTTGTTTTATACATTGCCACATCTAAGGATTATACAATGTTTGCCTGGATTGAATTCAAGTTCAACATTGGTAACTCCAAAAGAGCGCGATGGCTACCTTTCGATCGTCTTTTTTACGTTTGACCAAATGTCACCTGATGCTAAGTGATGATGTGGTAGAAGTTGGTGTAAAAGTAAAATTAAAATAATTAAGAAATATAATAAACTGATTTTTACTTTGAGGAGGTTCTCATGTCGACACGTATTTCTTTTACAACTAATTGTTTCATGATCTAGTTACTAAACAGAGACAACACACACACAGATTGGCAATCCAATCTGTAACCCTCAGCACTCGTCACAACAAAAGAGTAAACTATGACTCTATGCATCTGTAAGTAACTCCGAGATAAAACTTATCAGCGAAATTTCAACGCAGCGTACGTACATTTAAACGAAAATACTGCAGACGTGAACCACCATATCTCAGCGTGGAATCCGTGGAAGCTCACCTTAAGTGAGTAGTCACGAGGGAAGGCCTCTGCGATGAGATGACGTCATGTTTAAATTTGCAATTCAACGAGTGTACCTCCGCCCTAACTACGGATGTGACACCGCCCGCCACCGCTCGTATATCCGCGCGGACAGTCTCCAAGGTTTTACGTTACTTGCGCATATGGCTCCCCTTGTTTTGATGGATTACTTTGATCAGAGTGCTCAGGGTGTTACTGATGGGCTATACAATGTGCCAATCGATATACATGTACCTAGAGATTTACTCTGTGACAAAAGATGCGGTGCCTATTTTCTACTGCTCATTCGGATCGCAGTCTTCTTTCTTTATCTTTTTCGTATGAGCCATTAGCCAAATCTATTGTCGGGTGCCCGAAGGACCGACTGCTCAACGTACCCTCCGAAGCACGGCAGTGCTGAGTTGAAAATTTCAGTAAATGGTCACCCATGCAAGATACTAATTTCGCAATTAGCATATGTATTTTTTTAAAACTATCTTATATACGTTGCGCCCTGCAGATACACTTGTAGTTTTCCCGTTACCTAATCCTTATGACGTTTTATGCGAAATAAAGTAACACCTATGTGTTAGTCCAGGATACAAGCAATCTTCATTCCAAATTTCACTCAAATCCGTTGAACTGTTTCAGCGTGAACAAGCAACAAACACAAAGTCTCACTCGCAAACATTCTCATCCATATTAATAAAAGAACAGAGCGTTTTACACAATCACGATACAGCCGAAACCGCTGAACGTAGATACTTGAAATTTGGAACCAATATTCCTTAAATGGTCTAGGCGAACACAAAAACGGATTTTTCAAAATTCCACCCCTAAGTCGATCAAACAGGGTGTCAAAGTTTGTATGAAAAAAAATAATAATTTTAGTGTAAGTTTTTGAAATTTTGTCAGTATAGGTACTCAGCAAATGAAATAAAGAAACACATGTCTCACGGTTTTTTGAATTTATAATATTAGTGTGAATATGTATAATGTAAATCCTTTACTGGTCGTTAAATAAATGAAGTAGGAATTTCCTGTGAATTTTTGTGAGATACATAAAATAAAGTGAAACTGCATGTAGATCACGTACTGCTTCACATGGTGTCCACAGAATACAAGAATTTAAACCGGAATGCATAATGGATCAATTTATAACCGTCACCATCACCACCAAGATCAAGGCTACTGGAACAGTTGTGCCAGCCACCACAGCTGTCCTGCATAAATGAGATGTTATCACTTAGGTAGAGGCTAGGGGAGGGAGCACTGTACCTATTACACCTCAAACAGCACATCGCACCGCCTTGTTTGAAAAACAAATTAATAGTGTGCCATTATGACTAATTGCCATAATCGAGATATTTACTAATAACTTATACTGATAATAATCGATAATAACGTAACTTACAAATTTTCATAATGGAATAAACGTTACTAGTTTCTGATACTAATTGGATAAAAGTTTTACTCCCGTCTAATGATGTGGGTAAGTCGCCGTACCATAAGCTTCTTAGAGTGTCAAGTAAATGTTAACAAATTGATCATGAAATTAGTAATTGCTAATCAATCAATCGATCTAAAGCATTTATTGACAGAAGAAATTTTAGCATAGTAATTGTGAAACCTCCGGTTCCCGAACAAGCTGTTTTTCAAGATCCAGATTCTTCAACCATTAATCTGTGCAATTTACATTTTTCTACTATGTGATTATGTTTCCTATATAATCGAGATATCTCGAATCGAATAATTCCATTATTATATCTCATAAAGAAAAACAATATCCCTCCTACGTCAAGCAACTGTCTGAATAAAAGAAAGTAACTGATGGAGGTCACAATGCTAGATCGAACATCCTCAAAACTGAGTGTGAGGTTGCGGGTTCGATTCACGCTACAGAAAAATATTTTTGCGTTGAAAAAACGCGCAAGTATTTTTTCTGTGACTGGCTTTTGTGGATCCTCGATCGGCGTAGTATCTGATACCCAGATAGTCCAGATACAGGAAATCCTAGTTCGGGGTCAGAGCTATGTATGTGTGGGTGTTATTTACTTACTTACCTGGTTAGAGCATCGAACCTCCGAATATACATTACGCCGATTCATGTTGTCATAAATAACATTAATAATTCGGTTATTGTGGGATCAGCGGTGCAGGATAATGGGAATTTACATTGTTAATGTGTTAAGGAATTGCGGTCTCATAACAAATTATTGAGGTCTTCTTCCGAAGTAACGGAAACACCGATCGGTGTGTTCCGGCAACCTTGCTTGAGAGCCAGTCCAGTTGTAGCGTGGCGCCACCTTCGACCACAGCGTCACTGGTGACTTGTGATGAAATGGAAACGCCCTGTAAAACAGACATTACAGAAGTCTATGATAGTTATATCGTAAACTAGAAGCGCCCCGCGGCAACACCTGCGGTTCTCCCATTATAGGGAAATTCTTTAAGAATAAAAATCCAAAATATGAGCTACTTTCATTCTAAATTTAACTACTATCCATTGGGTCGTTTTAGCGTTAAGACTCACTCATTCACAAACTTTCGCATGTAATAAATCACAAGCACTTAACAAATTAGTAGATATAAATGTTTTTAATTTTAGAATGCACAGTCGAAGCCAGAACACACTGTCAACGCTTACTTGTCACCTAATATAAACAATATCGGTTCACTTAAACTATACCTCCATTTCGAATGAATGTTTCATTAGTTCGGGACGACGTGACAAAAAAAAGCTACGCCACTAACAAACAACACGCGTGTTCCCGCAGCGAGCGTCACGTCATGAGTCGCGTCACGTATCGTCATATCTGCGTATTGTCACGCAATGGAGTATTATTTAAACTGTCACGGTGTAGCGTTAGCACTACACAGGGTGATTTCAAAGAGTTGTAGAGGTTCCATGACGATATAAAATCTTTTTCAACGACTTTCCTCGATGCCTTCTTTCCTTCGCCTACGCATAAAGTAGGTAGATACTTAACCTGGGAGTTGACGTCGTTGACTTTTTGTTGTTAGATAAACCACGGATTTAGCTTCTCATCAGCAATATAAGTCGTACAGGCTTTCAGTGACATGACGCGTGAGCGTTCAAGTCAGGATTTATCACCGCGACAACACAACACACATTTTTATTTTCCACCCTTTCAGTCACTTAGCCGCGACAGATCCCGACCCCGGCATTTACATCGCAATAAAGTCTAGGCTTGTTAGACGTCAAGTGCCGTCAGCTTAGTCAGCCACTTGAGGCGACAGTGTAGGGAAGTACACGAGGAATGGCAGAGGGTCCGCGGCCCGCACGCACACGCTGGCATAAACTATCGTCTCACAAATTGAGAATGTATGGTGGTTTAGCCGCGCGCCTCATTCTATTTTCATTTTTAATATCTTAGCGTTTGACCACAAGCTACCTTAAGGTGGCATAAAGCGGGAACTGGCTGTCAAGTGAAGCTGCCGGAACACACAGATAGCGGTAACTTAAATGTTGAATCTTACAAAACGAGCACTAAATAACTCACTTGCTATGACTTCGTCGCGGCGTTTTCCTTTAACAAAAGCTCACGGTAATTGCAGGATTTAAGTATTTATTCCTATGTTCAATTAGCTTCAGGTATTTCTCGATGAAATCAAATATTTCTCGTTACCATTTTATCAAAATTTGAGTGAAATAGCGTTAGGGTTGCTTGAGAAAACCCTAATACTAAAACAACTTCCAATCAAAAATAAGTCCTGTCAAAGCAGCTCTATCTATATGAGTAGGTACATAAACGTTGACGATTTGCAATTAAACATCACATGCTTTATCTAGCTTATCAAACGATGGCCGTTCATTCGTGACACGGTACCTATTTCTAAAAGAGTCGACATGAAGTACTGTGGAAGCGAGTGTGCTGGCGCGCGGGTGCGGTGCGACGGCAGGCGGGACGCGCGCCGGTTGAATATGCGATGAGCCGCGGACCTCCGGGGGAAAGAAAAACAACACGATCCGATGGAAAATATGAATCGTGACGAGTTACAAATGATTACGGCGATGACACTTGTATTACCACTGGATAAAATGAAATTTGTCGACGATCATTGGGAATACCGAAACAATGCAGGCCGTTAAAAAGGACAGCGATTATGGTTCAGTTCAGTGACGTCGTTGGACGTTTTTTAGTTTTTTTTTTCACTATTAACAGGATAGTATTAGCCACAAGTCACCTGATGTAAAGTGACGATGTGGTCGAAGATGGCACCACGCTACACCAGGACACAGACTCGCCCTCAAGTTAAGAATCTGTCACCAAAATTGCTATCTATGTCTTTAGGCAGACTGACTCACTTTAGAGCCAGTTTCCGGACCAGGTGTAGCGTGACGCCACCTTCGAACACAACGTCACTTAACATCAGGTGACTTGTAGTCAAAAGCTATCCTGTAAGTAGTAAAAAAAGAACAATGTTTCTACAGTAATGAAGCTGCCTGTATAATCAAAATTAGCTCTGGCATTTTTTTTCTTTCCGCCCTGCGGTGGGCGGCAAATAATGCCAACAATTTTCATCACAACTTCTGCAAGCAAGACTTTCATCAGGGAGAAACATAGCTTAGAAACAAATTACGATCCGTAGACGTTGAATATTAATTTTTAAGATACGGGCTCGTGGCTGAATATTCCGCGTTTAGTAACCCAGTGATTACGTATTTAACAGTGGGTAGCGTATATATCTGACACGCTGGTGGCAGTGCCATTGAATTTCTTGAGCCAAGCCTAAAATTGCTGTGCCCAGTGGTTTCGATCGGGTAAACTTTAGTTTATGGCAAAAAAGCATCAAATTAAATTAAATCAAAATGCGTCAATTTAGTGGGATACAACATGTGATCACTTTAATACTTCCAATTTAAAACTAGCTACGTCTGTCTCAATTTCCTTACAATAGCAGGAACAAATAGCAGTCGTTTCGGGGAAAAAAATCTGGTTTATACATTTTATTTCATAAAATAGAGCTAAGAGTCAGGTCGAAAGTCACGGGAGAAAGCTTCTAAATAACATTCTTAGCCGTTTCTATCTCAAATCTTTGAAAACCCGACTTCGAAACTAAATGAGATTCGCGCTAAAATCTGTTTTTATTAAAATCATTTAGCAAGTGAACTGAAACTTTGTGAAAACAAGCGCGACCTCTTTAAAATGTTGCGACAATTTCGCGAGAATATATTAATATTCCATGAGACGATAAGCAGAAAGACGATTAGGAAATGCTCTAACTAAAATAAAAAGTACATAACGTTTCGAGTTTAAGGGTACAGTATACACTAGTAAATTACCTGTTTTCTTTTTCATATTATCGTAAGTTTTAACATAATTACGTTCAGGAAGATCAATTAATAAGTGTCTAAACTCACGTAAAAGTTTGTTATTTTTATAGGCACTTATTATCAGTTTTATTTTTATTTTAACGTCGTCTTTATTTCAAATCGTTTATTATTAATTTATAAAAAACAAATAGTAGCTTACGGCTTACACCAACACGCTAACTATTTTTAATGTGGCTTATATATTCTTACAAACTATGCTTTTGGGTTAGTTCTTATTGATCAGGAGCTCAAAGTGCATAAATCCCCACTTAAAGGACTCCCTGTATCTAGGGTATCAGATATTACGCGGATCGAGGATCCACAACTCACAAACAAACACACACAAACACTTGCGCCTACACTACTACTTATGCATAGAGAGTTGTACAGAATTTGGAATACCATTTCCATGGCACAGTTTCCGGTCAATAGCAAAACTACAAAGGGACGGTTGCCGCGGCGTGCGGTCTGCGGCGGCGGTGACCATCGCCACGCGGCCTGCTTGATGATGCTGAAATATCCGCCGGCATTGTGCGCGATCGCTGCACATAAAATGAAGCGGTACCATTGTTAAATAGTACTTTGTATATTATGGTGTATTCTGATACCAAAAAGTGATGCCACAGTCATTAAAAGCTGTGAGCCCCACATGTTTTGCCTTTCCACTGGGACTCTAGTTTTAGAGCTTTGATAGTAAATAAAAGTCAATTTTAGACTTTGACTTTGATATTTTATTTTGATTGATTGATTTAATTGATTTTTATTTGTACACTACAACACAAAGACAATTAAAACTATAGCAAACATTATTAATCCCTACTTAATATTATAAATGCGAAAGTAACTCTGCCTGTCTGTCTGTCCATCTCGCTTTCACGCCACTACTGAACCGATATATAAGAAATTGCGTACGGAGATAGTTTGAACCCTGAGGAAGGACATAGCGACGGTGACCGCTTTCCATCAGGCCTGCCTGTTTGCTAATCTTTTACATAAAAAAAAAACATAGGATACTTTCTATCGCCCACGCGGGTGAAACCGCGGAAAAAAGATAGTAATCAAAAAATATGAATTATCAAACAATTACGAAATAACGTCTTAACATTTGTATGTGAATTTAAAGATTAGTTGATTCTTGATTTTAAATAGTGTTGCCTTTTTGGCTACGCCTTGTCTTGTTGCGAATCTCCATAAGCAACGGTGACCGATTACCGGTGACCGATTATCATCAGGCGGACCGCTAGTTTGTTTGCAATTCTATCACATAAACAAAAAAATTATGCTCCCAAAACGCTACCCGTACGTACTGTTTGTTCGGTTAGGCCGCGCGGGCCATCGACCGTTTTATTGGCGGACAGAATGGCCAGGTTTAGTCAGATTAAACTATGTTTGTGCTCTCTTGCTGCTTGTTTTTTGGGGTTAGTTTGCGCGGCCAATAGAGGCATATAAAATAATGCTTCATGAAATGGCCAATAGTATATTCAATTTGCTGGAATTCATTTAATAAGTTCGTTTTTTTTCTTTTTTCTGCCTGCGTTTTGTAGCTTTCTTCAGTTTTAGGGCAATTAAAAAGGTGCCGCATCTTTCTTCATACCGTACTACGATGGAATAAAACATTAAAAATTGTATGCTTAGTTAATCAAGATAATGTTGTGTCCTGAAAACAGCTCGAAGAATTATATTTTTGCATTATTTGTTTTTTTAACAAGTTATATATAGAGTAGGAGATAAATATAATGAAACCAGTCTGTATGCCCTTTTCGATTATTTTTAAAGAAATGTAAATACACAATAAAAAACCCTGTCCATTTAGTGGGAAAGTAAAATCTCAGTAAATCCATAATGGATCTAATGAATAGATGTAACGGTCGCTTCCCGCCGTCAACGTTTCCCGCCATTCGTGGCGGCGCGGCGCTCGCGCGCGCGGACGGAAAGCCGAGGCAAATCAGTCAGTCAGTCAGTGGTCCAAGCGTCGCCTCTTGAACCGCACGCAAAACGAGCGCGTCTCAAATATCTCTAGGTTCTTGTAACTCCCGGTTTTCTCCCTTATGTTTTATGTTTTTATATGTTTTTGTCTCTAATAAACGTGTGAGAACCATATACGTCTATTACAAGTGGCTGCCCAAGTTGTGGCTTCGAACTTACGTAAAGTGTTTAGGTATAACTCGCGATGCCAAGATTAACGCGAGCTTCACAAGTTTTGTAAGAAAACCGACGAAATTATGAGTGACGACGCAAGCGGCCCCGAGGAAAGGTACGCTTCGGCGGCGGAGTCGCGCGCCCACGGCGAACGCCGCCAGCCCCAGTGCTTCTACGAGCGTGGACACCGAAAGATTGTTTGCTGGCGCTATGGAAGCGTTCGCCAGAATGTAGGCGGAGACGAACAGGACCCTCATCGAGACATTGAGAACGTTATCTGCAACGCCGGCGCCGTCGGCGAACTCGCCCGTCCCCGCCGCGCCCCGCGGAGGCAGCGGAAACTTCGCGAAGTGCACGGCGCGGTTCGACGGTGAATCGCGGGACGCCGAGGTGCTCGAGGCGTTCATAGACGCTGTCGAGGTCTACAAGGAGTGTGCGGATGTGACCGACGAGCACGCGCTGCGCGGCCTCCCCATGTTGCTAGTGGGCGAAGCCGCCGTGTGGTGGCGCGGCGCCCGAGCCTGCGTCGCGACGTGGGAGGAAGCAGTCGCGCGCCTGCGCGCCGTATACGGTATTCAACAACCGGCATATAAGGTACTGCGAGATATTTTTGCTAATGAACAAAAAGATAGTGAGCGCGGTGATGTGTTTGTGTGTAAAGTGCGTTCCCTCCTAGTAAAGTTACCGTATAAAGTCCCTATTCCCATGCAAATAGACATTATTCACGGGTTATTGCATCGTAGAATAAGAAAACGATTGTCTAGAGACCTAATTAGCGATAGTATTAATTCTTTGTTAGAGAAAGCGAGAGTTACGGAAGATTCGATATCTGAAATCGAACATACGCCGCATTCTAGCTCGAATAATAATAATTCGCGCGCTGCGCCGAGCCCCGATCACGTGGCGCGCGAGTCGTGCGAACGGGGTGCTACCGCGAAAGCGAGCGTTGCTACCCGCGCGGACTTCCCTTCTAACTCGAACGAACATTTGAAACGTGGTAGTCGCGTTCGTTGTTCGTTCTGCAAGTTTTACGGTCATGTTGTTGCCGATTGCCGTAACTTAAAGAATAATAATAAGAATACTGAAAACGCGGTAAATAATAAACTCGAGAATGAGGTGAATTCGAATAGCGGTAAAGCCGGGTCGAGTACGTTGTTATGGATGTGGTCAACCCGGGGTAGTACGGTCGAGATGTGAAACTTGTCTAAGTAAAAAGGGGCCTACTACGAAACCGTCGGAATTCAACATAGTTACCAATGATAGTGTACAGGTGATGACGTCATCGATCCCTACGTTAAGCGTTGTTATTGCGCAGAGGGAAGGCGTTGCAATCGTCGACAACGTTTCCCGCCATTTGTGGCGGCGCGGCGCTCGCGCGCGCGGACGGAAAGCCGAGGCAAATCAGTGGTCCAAGCGTCGGCGTCGCCTCGTGAACCGCACGCAAAACGAGCGCGTCTCAAATATCTCTAGGTTCTTGTAACTCCCGGTTTTCTCCCTTATGTTTTATGTTTTTATATGTTTTTGTCTCTAATAAACGTGTGAGAACCATATACGTTTATTACATAGATCAATAGATAGAACCCATTTTAACACATTACATTCTTGTGCATCTCTCATATTTTTTCAACTTAGTATACTTAAAGTTATCCCATTTTTAAACTTAATCTTGTTATCTGCACCGTAATGCTACAAAATGATGTTTCATACATTGTTTGCGAATCTAACATAATATTAAACACAAACGAAATGAAATTCTTGATATTCATTCTGCGCGAGAATAATATTAGTTCATTACTTTTAAGGAGAAAATAATACTGTTGGATACAATCTGCTTCCTGGAAATTGTTTCAATAATGCCTGTAATATTTATAAGTAGGTACCTAAATGATGCCAACGTGCCGGCGCCGGCGGCCGGTCTCTTTAAATTGTATGGGTAATCCGCAATTGTTTCGTATGTTGTAATGTTGGGTATCAGCTGTTCCGCTAAATCTTTATAAGGCTTTGTCCTGAGAGACTTACTGACTGATAGACAACGTATCGCCTGAGTCACTATAGTTACTTACAGCATTTATTTAACTTTTTAGGTGTATGTAAATTTTTGACAGTTAAGTTGAAGTTATACAAAATTACTATAAAAAGTGGGGCAGGACTCGAGCTACCGGTAGTTAGGGCTGCAGAGTGAAGAACCGCCTGATAATCGTGGCACCGCAATTACTGCTAGTGCCTACAATCATGTATTTATAATAGACTATATTGTTCATCATCATAATAAGGTTCATCATAAGGTTGTCTGGTAGAAATCGCTCTAAGCGATAAGACCGCCCATTGTAACACTAGCTCTAAGATCTCTCCTTTTATGTTGTTTTATTTTTCTGTTGTTGTGGTGAAACAATAAAGCGTTATCTATCTATCTATCTATCATCATTATCAGCCTGTTTCACTCCCTTGGATGCATACCACTGAGCCCGGTCTTCGGCTCTTCTCATCCAACTGCCAGCCACTTGGCGCAAGTCGTCGCTCCACCTAATTTACTATTATTATTATTTTTTAATCCCTACAAATATGATAAATGCGCAATTAACTCTGCCGTCTGTCTGTCTCGCTTTCACGCTCAATTTACTAAACCGATTAAAATGAAATTTGGTACGTAGATAGTTTGAACTCTAAGGAAGGATATAGGATACTTTTTATCATGACAAACTGAAGTCTACGCGGGTGAAACCACGGGGAACAGCTAGTTACATATATGTCTGATTGTTCCAGCTTCGACGTCCGTGGCAAGCACCTGTCGGAGGCCCGCCACTGGTCGGCGCCCGAGGTGTTCGGGCCGCGCGCCCACTTCGCGACGTCGCCGCCGCCCGCGGCGCTGCTGGTGCGCGACGTGAAGCGCCGCGACGAGGGCGTCTACCGCTGCCGGGTCGACTTCCGCAACACGCAGACCACCAGCTTCAGATACAACCTCACTGTTGTTGGTGAGTGTTTGTTGTTAAGGTAGTACAGTTAAAAGTAGCTGATCATACATACTCGATTTTCCAAATGCGTATTAGATCGACTTTTGTCGTTGACCGTACAGTGAGAAATCAAAATCAATTTTTTTTTTTATATTATTTTAGCAGGATACAATTTAGGATTACTTTAAAATGTCAAACTAGCCACGACCGCCTTACGCCGGTAAAAGAGCAGGCAAAAACGCACGGTAGGTTTTTGGACGCGATTACATTTACAACTTTATTTTTATAACAATCCCTAGCTTTTCTCAACTAAATCTGGATACAAATAGGGGAAACTTTTGCCTAGCAGGGGGAAAATATATTTTTTTTTCAATAAATCTTTAATAAATTTAGGAACAAATCTCTTTGTTTACTTTTTCAAAATAAATTTTGTTTCCGTGTCAATGGCGTCAATTTTACCGAATAGAATGTTTCAAACGAGCCCCCGCAGCGGCGGCGCAAGCCATACAAACCATCAATCAATCGAATCTAATCATTGAGCCGCTCATACGTATTCATAAAGTGTGTTCTCCTTAATTGTTCCATTTCGGCGCAGTGGAAAGCAGTGACGGAGCTTCAGGTTTATCATTATCTCACCTTGAGCCGCGTGTAAACATAAAATATGGCAACACATATTGAAGCAGAAACATGTTAAGAAATGTTTATTTTAATATGGTAACAATACTTGTATGTTTTTTTTTAATTCACAATTTAACATAGATTTAAGGACGAGCATAGATTTCATGTTTTTTAAATAACGACAGTCATTATAAATGTATTATAAAGTCGTTGAAAAAGCATTTTATGTAAATTCAATTTAAAAATATGTTAATTTAGTAGAATACAACATTCAACATATCTCTAAGACGTCAAACTTTTTACACTGACAAAAGAACCGGCATCAACGCCCGGCAGGTCATTTCTTGAGCACAATCACATTAACAATTTTTCTTTACTAATAAGATTTAATTTACTTAAAATTTTACTACCGGCAAATATTTATATCTGAGCTTAGGTACTGCGATCCACACCATGCGGTTTCCCTGTTGTGTTTGTACCGTGTAGGTAGAGGCGGTGCCAGCGGTATTGTGCTGGCGACAGATATACGGGCCGGGGAACAAGCCGCCCGTGTACTGAGGAGCCCTAACTCACTGGAGCCCTAACTCACGGCAGTCTTACAAGCCAGTCTTACGGGGGTTTATTGCGCAGCAGCCACCACACGTGTCACGGCATGACGTCACTAATCTGCTTCCAGCGCTATTGGAGTATTGTAACTAGTTTATGTTATTAGTTCGGTTCGTTACTGTTGAATAATAGGTTGTGGGTTCGAATCCTATAATGAGTTTGATCTTTCGGTGCAGGAAAGCATTGTGATGAAACCACAGCTTGGTGGTAGGGCATTTTCAAGCTCAAGCTCATAAAGTAAAAAATTAAAAAATATGTTATTATGTTTTTCTCAAATTATATATAGTTTATTCAGTATTGTAACTAACTCTGTTTGTTACCTTTTCACGATTACTAAATAAATCCCTCCTGACCAAAATGGAGATATTTCGAATCTTGGTGAAAGACAGGATAGTTTTATCACGATAAACTGTAGTCCGCGCGGATTAAACTATTGGGAAAAGTGAGTTACAAAAAAAAAACTTTCTATCTGAACCAGAATTTTTGACAAAAATTACTGCAAGGTTGACACAATTCTCTTTAGATCTATTCGTATACTTCCTTTCAATATTATACACAGCTCGATTAGTTCCAGTAAATAGTGTGCTCATACTTCACTCCGTGGAGTGATCGAACATACCGTCATGAATATATGCATGCGATACATCATTTTAACTAAATCAGTTACCGCAGCCAATAATCTCCATAAATATGCAAGCGGGGCAGACAGCGCGCGCGAGACACAAATTAAAGGGATGCTGTACAATCAGCTCGTTACATGCACTTACATAGCTTGTGTAGAGGTGTAAACCTGTAATAAAACATTACATTTACAAAAAAAATGGCCAAGTGCGAGTTGGACTTGCACACCGAGGGTTCCGTACTAACGTGTTTTTGTTTTGTAACAATACAACAATAAATATACGGTTTTCAAACTTTTTCTTACATGTGCTGTAAGAGCTTACTTCAATTCAAGAAAAGGCACGAAAGAGCACATTCAGATTTTCCCAAATTTTAAATTTTTTTGTGCATTTTTCAAGTTTTTTTGTTTCCTATAATCCTAATTTGATATTGTATCAACGAATGGACTTTAATATTTATTTCTATAGGAAGATTTATGATATAGTTAAATAGTTGCTCAGATATTATATTCAGGCGTAGCGTGGTGACGTCATCGTCGCCTAAAATCAGGTAAGTTTCAGTCTTTCAGTTTAGTCACTTGAAAATATTCATACATGTATAAAATATGATGGTTTTCCTTTCCCTCATAATATTATGATGTTGCATAAACTCATGAACCTTACCTCTAAAATTTCAATCAATTAAAATATTTTTCGAATTCAATCCCATAAAGCTCAAATTCCTATTTCTAACCTATCCCAAAGTGTTCTGTGTGCCCAAAGAGCCGCGCAAGCGGGTGCAAGCGACTTTGGCGTTTGAGCTATTTTCGCGGCGGCCGCTTCACGGCTGAGTCGCGGTGTGATGGGCCGCACTAATTACGCGCGCCCGATGAGCGAGAATCGTTATGTATTTGCCTCTGTGAGCGTTTTATGGAGCTTTCGGTTAATGGAACAATTGAAAATATGCTTAATTGATTGGTTAATTTTTTTAAATTAATTGCTTCCTAAGATTAATTAGTCTATAACATAGTCTTATTACTTTTGATAAACATCATCATTGACGGTATCGTCACAAATCCTACTTCATTTGTCTCTCTATAACCAACGAAAGAAAAGGCGATGAAGTCGGCGAGTTTTTTTGAGCTTGAATTGTAAAATCTGTAGTTATTACTAATATAAATGCAAATAAATGCAATGTGTTGCTTACCATATGGTAGCCGAAATTCGGTTTCAATTTCGGCTAAAATCTAGTTTCGGTCGGTCACTAATCATTTGCGTAAATACTCCACAGAGTGTGTGTATAAAGAAAGCCAAGTGCTGAGTGTGCGACAGCTTTTTATTTTAAAATCATTTTTATCAACGTATAAAAAGTTATTTCCTCGGATAACTACGATGTTTTGCTAAAGCGTAGACTATACAAACTTCCTAAATCCTTAGTTACTACAAAATTTTCTCAACGTTTTGGTGAATTCGTTAAAACTCATATATACAACATGGTCATCAAATATTCTGACAAAAACCTTAAATATTTAACTGTCCGTCAGGCTAAACCTCTGCTACAGAAGTGGTTATCTACATTAAACTATGATGAGACTGAAAGAATTGTAAAAGTTGTATGATAGTCCATGTTTTATGACTTATTAGTTAAAAATTTCGCTATTTATGTTATTTATATTTGTTTGTTTATTTATTTATTTATTTTTTAGTTTTTTTATAATATGTATTTATATTGTTATAATTTTATTTGTTACATTTGTATTGTTAGAAATTATTATTGTATTATCTATATTTAATATATGCTTGTCAGCTGAGGTCTAATATAACTTTAGTGAACCGGATCCAGGTCTCCACGATACAGGCTGAGCCTAGTGTGGGGATCACCAGACATATGTGTAAACGTGTTTAAATCTCTCTGCATAAATTCATAGAATAATTTATTATGTATTCTTAGTTAAGCCTAAAACTGTTTTTTATGCAGCAAATAAATAATTTTCATTTTCATTTTCAAAAAACCAGTATTTAAATGTAAGATCATTTAATCTCAACGAGGTCAATACGATTTTAAGCTATATCGATCGCTTTATTGAATCAAAGCTGCTGCTGTTGAGCTGGCCACTAAACATAGTAAAGAAAACAGATTTTTTATTTCGAATCTGAATTGAGTACCTACCTACATATAATAATAAAATAGCAGCAAAGTATTGTATAACCGGGATTGAATCCTGAATGGATTCCACCATCTCCACAGTTCCCGGAAAAAACAATAAAGCTCTTACGCTCATATAAAAATAAGGGAAAAATATGAAGTAAAGTTCGACGCAAACAATTGACCTTACGTAGAAATGCCATGGAAATGCTAATCGCACTGTTCCTCGCACTTGTTAAGGTGAGAGGTGCAGATAAAATGTCAGGTATCACGCCTACGGGTATATATCCGGTGGATAAGGAGGTAATAGGCGACGGAATTTGATCTTGGCCTTTATTTGACATATAAGTTCAAAGGAATTACGTAAAGACGATGCTCAACGAGTTATTTGCTAAATCTGTGAGGAAATTTAATTAAGTCATCGACATATACTGAGATGGTATTAAAATAACCTAGATAAGATGATCTTACATTTAATAGTGGTTACAAATGTTTAGTGTCCAACCGAAACCAGATTTCAACCGAAACTGAAAACGAATTTCGGCTTTTATTATGGTTGCAGCTGAAATTGAAACCGAAACTTTCATCTTTATAAGACTATTACATATTCCGATTAATAGATTCGATCGAGATCCCTTGTAAAAAAACTATTAGTAGCGTGTTTAAAAAATTAAATGCTTACATTATTTTTAATTATGCGCGTGTCTTTTACACTCATTAATCACATTGTTAGTGGCGGGTAAATTGGAGGTCAGCCGGCGAAAGCATACTTTTCCGAAATAAACCGAACGTGGTTCGAGAATACACTAACGTAAGTTTCGGTGCGGCCGAAGATTCGGCTGGTTTATGGCCGAAATGGAACCTACCACTTTCAGCCAAAACTGGCCGAAACCGAAACCTCGTTCGGTCACTACAAATATTGTGTCTATAAGAATCGCGCGCGAAACGTGAGGAATGAAATATGATTTAGGTATTATTTTAGGGTTCTCTAGAAACGATATTATCATAAATGTGATTCTAGGATAAAATAATCACATAGTACTTAAGTGTATGAGGTCACAGCGCAGCGTGGGTAACGCACTGGTTTCCAGCCGAGGCGAGGGTTGCGGGTAGACTAATACTGATTTGCTAATTTTACAGAAATCAAGCTAAAATAACCTAGTTATCTCTGTTATGTGTGGGATTGTATATAAACAGTTTCAAGTCTGTGCTAGTACTAGCTTTGGCCCACGGTTATACCCGTAGTTTTCCCGTGACAACACGTAGGAACTTTTTACCAGAATAAAAAGTAGCCAAAGTATAAGCTTTCGCATTTATAATACTATCTGTGCCTCGCGGTTTCGCCCACGTGAGCTACAGCTTAGAGCGATAGAAAGTATCATATGCTCTTGCTCAGGGTTCAAGCTATATGCACACCAAATATCATCGAGATAGGTTCGGTTTTTTTATATACTACTCACAGGGTAGCGTTCAGAAGGTTAGTCGTGAAAAGGTAACAAACAAACAGACAGACAGATAAGAGTTATTTCACATTTATAATAATTATTATGGAAGTGTGATTAATGTGAAAAATTCCAATAGGTAAGTATCGCATAATCCTAACAAGCGCTTTAGAAAATAAGATTTTTAATGTAAAAGCAATTTGACATAAACGAATTCAAGGAATTCACCCAATAAGGTCACGATTGGCGGTCTAATGAAATGTATTTTTACTCGTCCCGAATTCCCGTCGACAGCCGCCCGCCGCGGCCGCCGTCGCCGGTCCCGTGGCCGGCCCATGTAATTGCGTGGCCGACTAGCCACATTAATTGGATGGCTCCCGGGAGGCCGACGGTGGCCCATGGATACGCTATGCCCTTCTGACGTGTATCTGCTATTAATATCTTGCACTAAAAGGAAAGGAAAAGCATCGTATGGAAACCGGCATGTCCAAGAAACAAAACATTCAAGGGCATGCGACATCTATTAACCCGCACTGGGCCAGCGTACAGAGATCCAGCTCATACTCTCACTCTGAGAGAGCCAGAGTCCCAGCAGTGGTCTGATAATGATAATGACTTTTGGAAAGTATGTTTTACTTTTCATCGTAAGGGAACGGATTGTTATTTGTATGATCCTCCACAAAATCTTTCAAGTTGGTTAAATAATAATAATTTTTTGAATATACTTTGCCATTAAAAAGTCTCTAATTCACAGTGTTTAATAGGATAGAAATCGGAAAAATAGAGTGAGTGTGTAAATCTAACAGAGTTAGAGATCGGTGCGCTAATTGCTCTTCAAATCACACATCACACACACACACACACACACATCGTCACTTAACATCAGGTGACTTGTGGGTCAAACGCTACCCTGTAAATAGTAAAAAAAAAAAAAAATTACGCGTGGACCTCAGTTTATCAATAAAAAAGTTTGCTACGTCTTTCAATCTATCTCCATATCAAATTCCGTCAAGTATCTTTTCAACGCAGAAGGTTAAAATGCAATCAAACAGAAGAGCAGTGGGAGTTACTCTGCATTTACAATTTCAGTATGGATTTTTAGTCCCAGTAGTTTCACTCACGTACAGTACAGTTTAGAAGTATCCTCAGTCCTTTTTTAGCGTTCAAACTCCAAATTTTATCAAGATCTTCGCAGTGATATATACATATAGCCAAGTTATTTTCGCATCTATAGTATTTGTTGATTTGTCTAAAGCTGAACAAAATTAAACAGTATTGTATACAAATCCACCTTTTGAAAGCTACTCTTGTTTTCGCTACGACGCCGACGCTTTGAATGTTGTCTCATCCGGTTCTGAGCCCCATCGACCCAATCAGCCGACACAATCGAGTTTAAAACTTTAAATCACTTCGCAGCCCATCAGTGCCGATCTGATTACCTTGTTGTCTTTCTATTACCGCATCGTGTCCGGCTCTCTCTGCTATTTCAATGCTCGTATTATGCTTTCACTTGCCACCAACGTGGGATGGTTAATATTCAATTGATTTCTAGAGATTAATCTAATCGGCTTTGAGTGTTCTCTGAAATCAGTATATTGGTGACTCTAGGCAAGCGAGCTGAATAGTACAGCTAATATGTGTTCTGTAATGCCATATTAACTCTGTACACGCTCAGCCGCTTCTCTCGTCACGTTTGCATTAGACCCGAAATCCATATGGCTTGAATTTCTATATTGTGTGAAAAACAAGAAACTGAAATCAGTTTTCTAAATAATTGACGGACTAAACTGCAAATATAGCAGCTGTTGTTTTACATACGTTGTTGGATTTGAAGAAAACTTCATGTAGAAAGGAATTTCTCTATAGTGTGGTGTGTGGTGGTGATCTATACAAATTCAAGGCAGCTGTCGTTTTTCTTACTTTTTTGGATTTGAAGGAAGCTTTTAGTGGAAAGGTAGTGTGAGCCAGTAAAGAGTTAATCTATATAAGAAGCTGCATTTTAACGAGTGCGCCGCGACTGAGGCCAAATTGGACGCTTCCACGTCCAATGTAAAACCCAATTGGGCTTTGATGCTTTAAACGGAATCGAGCAATACCCTAACGTGCGGCCTCAGTATCGACAACCGACCTGCGTAGACGAACGCACAACTCTTGACTCTATTTCGGTGCGGTAACGCGCGCGGAGGTGTACGGATACGGCGGTATTGTTCCCAAGCCCGATGCTAATCGGAGGGAGGTAGCTGTTAGCAATCACCTACGTTGTATTCTGCTGATTAATTGCGATCTGTTTGGGAGCTCTCGGATATTGTTTTAATTAATTGAATCTTCTAGACGTAGTGGGTATCTCGGCGGCGGCGCGCAAGATTATTGGTGATGAATAATGATGTACAGATTCGATGGAAGTGCTCGTGGTTAATTATATACCTCTCGGAGCGTTTGCGCTTTTAGTCGTGTCACGTTACACAATCAAAGTGACAGGATTACCAAATTATTTGATACTAGCGACCTTTCCTTGCTTCGGCCTACCTATTGGAGGTAAACATTTTGACCGCTCATTCGCGTTTTGTGAAAACATCTTGCAACATTAAAAATGTTGCTTTATTTTTAATGGATCTACAAAAAACGCTTCTTAAGAATTTTGTTATTATTTTTTAACTTTCCTGTATTTTTTTTAAGATTTTGGAAAGGGACACAGAATACTTTCATCTTGAAAAAAAATGTAACCCCGTAGCGCTGCTTTTGCCTGGTGGTATTTTGTAGTGCTTGCTTGGCTAGTTAGTTACCTCATGTTAAGAATCTGGCAACAAGTACATACCCACTGCGTTCCAGTTCTTAATCCTAAAAAAATAAACTAACTAGCTTGTTTATTTCTTGCGGAGTAGCGTTTGAATACAAGTCACCTGATGTTAGTAATGATGTGGTCAAAGATGGCGCCACGCTACACCTGCACAGGGAACTGGCTCTCAAGTGAGGCTTCCGGAACACCATAATATATATTTTTTTACTTCTCTGCTACCACCCAACCAAGCTTGAGGTGGTCCCCACTGAGCCCATGTTCTTCTTCCAGTGCCCCCCGAGAAGCCAGTGGTGGTCGACCGATGGGGGCGCGTCATCAACAGCACCACGCTCGGCCCGCACGAGGAGGGGGACGACGTGCTGCTCACCTGCAGAGTTCTGGGCGGTAAGTTTTGACCCTTCATATATTAGAACGGTATGTTGGTAAAGCTCTAAAAGGTCTGGTCTTAAATCAAATCAAACAATATTTATTTAGTAGAACCCAAAATGTGATTACATTAAAACGTTAAAATTAAAACTAGTTACGCCTGTTCCATCCTCCTTACAACGGCAAAAGAACAGGCAAGAAATGCCCGGCAGGTAATTTTTTTGACCGCGATCACACACTCACACACACGCACACATACACACATGTCACATTTTATTGTTACTAATAATTGATTGAATTGGAGCACGTTAACTTAAATCTGAATGAATCTTTTTGTCATCTAAGTAGTCTGATATTTTATAGTAAGAGCTCATCGACACGAAAGTAACTCGTGTCTATATGTTACCTTTTCACGACTAAACCACTGAACCAATCTTGCTAAAAAAGGAGTGTAGATAGTTCAAACTATCTCCAATCCAAATTAGTATCTACTGTCGCTAGCCAGACTTCAGCCTATTTTTATAAATAACTCTGTGTACAGTTTAGTATCGCTAATCACCAACAGTGACGGATCATCAGTTAATAACGATCCCGCAATCAAAGCGATAGTGCTTCATTACGAAGTCATCGCGCAATCGCGTTGCAATCACGCGATCAGACACATTCTGAGTAAATCAATTTGATATGAGCCTGTGCTCTCATACCGGGAGCCATTGTCGGATTATGATTCATTAGATTGTAACTGAGATGTGTCAAGGAGAGAGGGAGTGATGGCATTGAAGATAATTCAATTACTAGCTTTTGCCCTCCAACTTGGAATTATATCTTGATCGTTAGATAAAAATATAATGTTACAATTTTTTCCTTCTTAAGTGGTTTTTGTGTATTTTTTTAGAGAATTTACAATAATAAATACATGTAGCTATTAAATACATTATTAAAATTCGGTTTGTAGTGTAGCAAAAGAGTTTTAATCAAATACTCATTTAAAATTTGATTTCACCCACGTGAATAGTTCACGTTCATTTTATTCAGTTCATTTTATCGCTATTAAAAGTATTGCATGTCTTTAAGTAAGATTCAAACTATCTCCATACAAAATTTCACAAAGATCTGTCGAGTGGTTTAGGTGTGAAGAGGTAACTTACAGACAAGGACTGAGAGTGTATGTTTGGTGTTATACGAAATCATTTATTTTCTTAATAGTGAAGGTAGTGTGTTTTGTGTGTGTATGTACGGTGTGTGTATCAGTTTACACTATTTAAATCATTACATATAGAAAGGGATGGACTTTTCCTCGGGAAATTGAGATGTTAATTATGTTCTATTATGGACGCCAGTTACTTCATGTCCAAGATTCAGCCTTAATTAGTTTCCGATATCAAATTACACGTACGCTAGCAATTACTTCATTCGATATAACACAATTAGTAACTGCGGTATTGTTTCACACAATGCTGTACGTAATAGGTATTTGTAGGCGCTGCACAAATACCTACGTACCTAATGTGTGTTGCGCTAACGCTAATTGTAGAGATGTACCACATCCGGTCAGTGTCCGCTACCCGGCCACTCACCGTCTGATAACAGACGCCATCTTGCCAAAATCGAAAGTCTTTGAATCTGTTCCAAAAGTAGACAAGCGAAGATAGAGGTATAGACGATGACTTGCGAGACATAAGTCGTTAAGTCGTGAGTTCAAATTCTACAATGAACTTGAGCATTCGGCGAAGGAAAATATTGTGGTAAAATAGTGGGAGAAGTTTTCATAGTGCTTGTAAATATTGCAATCTGTCTTGAGAGGCTTGCCCATCTAGCCAAGGCGTAGCGGGCCACCGCTTTCTATTATTGCTTAACATCAGGTGCCTTCTAGTCAAAAGCTACCAGTAGCAAGCTGATAGCACTACCACTGAGTACCTCTGTCTGTTCCTTACCTTTTCTTGCCTAAACTGCTGAACCGATATTGATGAAATTATTGATTGAACCCCCGAAAGGGACATGATTTTTATTGCCGTAAAATGTGGTCTACGAAGGTGATCATTTTTTTACAAGTTATTTCGTATGTTTAAAATATGACTCAGTGAAATAAATGACGAGCAATATTTTGTCCGGATGTCCGTCTTTACTCTCACCTGGTATCCGGCTTCCAGAGTTCCAGCCCCATTGAAATGTTGCAAGTTCCCCCGGCAGCTAGCTAGTTAACTACGCGTTATTCCTCGTTACGGCTAATTAAGATATAATGAGGCTGTGGAAGTGCTACTGTCGAAAGGCTTTTGACTGCTGACTGTGGCTTGATTTGTAGCACAACATAAAACACTAATGAAAGACATGAAAACGGTGAAGGAAAACATCGTGAGGAAACCGGAATGTCCCTGAACCGCAACATTCAAGGCCTTGGGACGTTTACCAACCCGCACTGGGCCAGCGTGGTAGACTCTGCCCTTGAGAGAAGGCATGTGTTCCAGTAGTGGAAACGTGATAGGCTGATGATGATGATGATTAGTCACCGGACATTAAAATTGGCTAGCAGTTCCAAGAAAATGCAATAATGCATATCAATGTAGAAGTTGGTTACACTAATACACTACTAGCTGCGCCCCGTGGCTACACCCACGATTTCCTGTTATCCCGCAAGAACTTTGGGTCTCTCCGAGATAAAACGTATGCTATGGTCTTCGAGTATAATAAAGTAACACATATACGAGTATACCAAACGAGTGACCAGCATTGCTATGTTCCAAGCGTAGAGGTTTTTTTTCCATACAAAATTTCATACCCATTAGATTAGACACACATAAGAAGTGATTTTCCAAAAATCCTTTCCTATAGCACCCCTACACTACCACAGGAAATTACTCTTACGTGGTAGTGCGGCAACGCACTACACATCACAAGATATCAAATTTCAGATTAATTTATGCTCTCCAATTTTTTTGGTACCTAAGCTCTTTTTCAATAAAAATTTGTCAAACGTTTATACGCCTATGTCTAAAAAGCCAATAGCAAACCCTAGAAGACAGTAGGATGTCCCCTGGACGTGAAAGTCGATACATTCCCCAGCGCTGGACACAGCAGCGCCCGCCCGCCCACGGCGGCGCCCGCCTCAGATGCAACTGTTTACCGTCGCCGACACAGGAACGCTTTTATCTTAAAATCGAATGCTCTTTAGATTCGTTTTTCCTTGAAGATTTCTAACAGACTTCGCAAAGAAGGTTATCTTGTTGTCTGTACATTTTGTTTCTATTTTTATCTTCTCAAAACTAAACAGCTGTTTACTATTCAATGATTTGCATAACTTATTTCTAACTAGTCCTTAAGTGTGTGTGTGCGTGTGTGTATGTTTGTGTGAGTATGTTTCTGACTAAATACCTAATTCATAACAAATTGAATGATAATAAAAATAGACTGCCTGTATCTAAGGTATCAGAAAATACGCGGATCGTGAATCCACAATACCCAGAAGCATAAAATTGCCCTATTATGGGAATCAAACCTGTAATCTCACGTGTTATGGTTGAATGTTTACCTGTTGCCACATCATCATTTTGTAGACTTTGAAAATACAACACAAAAATCGCTTTACACACATGTACAGCGTCGGTAAAACATTATTAGAAAAAAAGGCTCTAAAAAGACTACATTTGACTCCATATTTAAAATTATATGATTGTAAAACAAGTAACTTTTCAATAGAGCTATACGCACAGAAACACAATCAACTCTGATCATAGTCCTCGATCTCAATCCAATATCTTTACGTGTCGCCGACTAAATCCGAAGATCTTAAACATCCGAGGAGCGTACAAAATGCAATAAGAGTACATTTTTCTTCCCCAGACTCCCACCCCCCATCTCCCACCCACGTCCGGTTTGAGACACAGAAACGCTCTCACCGACAGAACACAATCCATCGGATACAACACACCACTCGACGCCGCCGATACGTTTGTGTCGATCGCGTGTAATGTGCCCCAGTTATTATTGGGAGCTGCGCCATTTGTTGATGAAATTGTAGAGGGTACAAAGTAAAGCTTTTAAGTCATCTCCGAGTGATTGTGAGGTTTGATGAAATACCAAATGTGCTCTTTGCCTCATTCGAAGACGTAACATAATGATACCTACGACATTACTCGTCTGCTTGACAACACTCAGTAATTGCGAGAGTATTTTGAAGACATCAGCTTACCACAAAACAGGAAATAAAAGGTCGGAGGCGAAATCCCCAACGTTTACCGAACGAATCATGTTCAAATCAAGTAATTAAAAGCCTACAGAATGAAGGAAAGCGTAAACGTCGTTAAAAAGAGTCACGAAGTCAAAATTACGCGATCCCAATCAAAAAGGATCGCGTCCGATTACCCCCTCCCCGCCCCTCTCCATCGCGTCCCCTTCCCGCGCCCCGGTTTGTACCTACAGAGCCAAATTTGAATTGACGGCAGGCCACCTTATTTGCATAATCGAGAAATTGATTGAAGCGTATTCCCCGAAAATACGGAGAGAAAAATTCAATTCTCTCGAACGCAGATGCCTTTCTAATGACGGGGGCTCAGGGCGCTCTGTTTTCTCACTTTTTATGAAGACGAGAGCCTGTTGCTCGGATTGAGACGTCGCGTCGGCGCTGAGCCGCGGCCGACGCTCACCATTATGCAGCTCCCACAGCCAAATGGGGTGAATACATTTACAGCGGAATTATGTTTCAATTTAGTGTTCAAGGTTCTGTGAAGGAATTCAACACAAAAATGAGGGGCTAATTTCGTAATGTGAATCACTGTTACACGTTTGTCTGCCAAAATTAAGTAACAGTATTCTGTATGTGCAAATACAGCATTTTGGTTACCATCCGTTTCCATCATAGAAACAGTGAAAACAGCAAACAACGGAAAACGTTTTCCACAATAAACGTTTTGTTTACCAAGTCGACAAACATCCGCTGTTTTGGATTAGGAGCACAAAAACAATTGATTGCTTCATTACAACAATCCCTCTAAATCAAATAAATCTTAATTCCGGGTCGACAGCGTTCTGTTTATTAACCAAACAAAAACCAATACAAAGAAGCGGCGATGTTGTTTATCAAAGGGAAACAGCAAAACAATAAGTCGGAAGCGGCCGCGGCCTCCGATACGCACCGCCCGCCCTCGCCGCGCCCGCCCGGAGCACACCGCGCGGTGACGACTGTCAATTAGGCCGCAGCTTTCACTACAACAACCCGCCGACCCACTTCCGTGATTATGAAAAAGTGAACAAAACGTCGAATCAATTCAACAGACACCGCAATTTACACCGACTCCGGCGAGTTTCGGAAATTCCGAGTACTCAGTCAGCACACAAATCCAAATTAAATCCATTGACATACAGAATTAGATCTTGCCGTGGCACTCGAGAGCTGAACTAATTCAATTTGGCTAAAGTGGATGGAAGGATAGTGGAGCAGCGAGCGGCCCGGGGCTGAACAAAAGCGCACATAGTGGCCGACAAATAAACAAGCAAACAAAGGACAAAGGGCTGCCGATGGAAGAGAATGCCCTGTTGAATTTTATTTACGCGCGGACACAGGGCGGCTCGAGGACGTGGGAATTGCGTTTGTCGAAGGATCATTACGAGATGTGCTCCTTTGTCTCGTACCTGTACATTGTTAGGTTACCACCGCGGAAGACAAATGACCGCAGCCTGGCGTCGGCACCGAGACTGGCTCTTATTCAGTTTGTGCTGCGTGTACTTCGCCGCGGTACAACTGTGAACTAGGAAGGAGGAGTCGTGTTTCCGCTTGATACAAATCATGTTTAAGATATTCTGTTGTAGTTCTGTTCCGTTTCTGGTTTGTTTTCTTTAAAGCACGCTATATATTGTTTTGCTATATAGCGAACTATGGCTCAGTACAGTTAACCATACTTAATTAACACACACGTCAAAGAGGCCCTACTATAAATAAAGTCACAGACAAATGTCGCTGATTTTCTTAATTCAGAATTTCTTAATAGTGGGGGGTATCACTACATTATCTGATTACATAACCCAGGTCGTCCGGAGCCGTCGGTGCGGTGGCTCGTGAACGGCGTGCTGGTGGACGAGGAGTACGAGCACAACACCGGTGACGTCATCGAGAACCGGCTGCTGTGGCCGGCCATCCGGCGCGGGGACTACGCGGCCGTGTTCACCTGCCAGGCCGCCAACTCGCACCTGGTGCCGCCCAAGGAGGTGTCGCTAGTGCTCGATATGTTCCGTGAGTATTGCAGACCGTCAAGCATGAATAAAAATTCAGTTTATTGACCGGTTTTTAGTCACCGACACAGGTCTTAGAATTAGCAAGTTGAAGTGGTAAGCAGGCAGGCCACATCGCTCGACGAACCGATAACCGATGGGGAAGAACGGTTCTCGAGTGGCGACCACGAACCGGAAGACGTTCTGTAGGTAGGCGACTAGGTGGACCGACGACATTGTAAGAGTCGCAGGGAGCCGATGGAAGCAAATGGCTAAAAGCCGTTTATGGTGGCGTTCAAGAGAGGAAGCCTATGTTCAGCAGTGGACTTCTTCCAGCTGATGATGATGATGATGACCGGTTTTTACTAAATTCGTCGCGTTGATTTGCAAACACTGTTTTTAAGGTTCCGGATCCAAAAGATCCGGATCCATATAACAACAAATATCTACTATTAAAAAAAAAAAAATTTAAGGGGGAACACCTACAACAAACGTGATTATTGCCGTTTTTATAGATATTTTATAGAACCCTTCTTGCGCGAGTCTGACTCGCACTCGGCTGGTTTTTTTTGTAAGCTTTCTATTGTGTAGCGTTTGACCATAATTCGCCCTGAGGCCCTATAATATGTAACGATGAGGTTGAAGGTGGTGCCACGCTACATCTATATTAGAAACGGGCTCTCAGGCTACCAGAACACACTGATAGGTACTTGGTTGCTGATTAAGAATAAGCGATGGTTTCATCACGATGTTTTTTTTTTCACCGAAAGCTCAAGCTGATTGTAAGATTGACGTCACTAACGCCGAGCCCCATCATCGCTTCTACACTTAACTATCAGCTGTTCGCCTGCTGCGCATCCTCACAGAGCATCCTGTCCTCCACAGTGCGGCCACTAACAGTGGAGATCAAGAAGCCCGGCTCGCTGGGCGAGGGCGGCGTGCTGACGGCGGAGCGCCGGTACGAGGTGGCGTGCCAGTCCGCCGGCAGCCGCCCGCCCGCCGCCCTCGCCTGGCACAAGGGCAAGAGGCAGCTCAAGAGGATACAGGTCAGTCATGATATTTTGATCCTTCGTAATTGCTCAAATACGAGTAAATGAAGAATAGCTATATAGCTGGTAAATTAAGCTGGGGTCCCACGGTCCGTTTTTCCAATGGATCAGACCACTCCACACCGAATGATGCACTGTGAATACACCCCGCTTGTGGTCGTGTGAAGAAGTGCGTACTCACCTGATGAAAATCAAAATGAAACAGTATTTATTTAGCAGAACACATGTGATCACTTTAAAACGTCAAACTTAAAACTAGCTCCGCCTGTTTCCATCTGCTTAAGTTGGCAAAATAACAGGCTCGGCAGTTAGTTTTATGGCACAATCACATTTACAATTTGCGATCAATTCTACAGACCGGACGACGCACCGTGGGAACACTTTCTTACCTAATTTTTGACGTAGCTCATCGTCGTGGTTATATAGAAATAGGTTAAAAAAATATACTTACTAAAGGTCACTCATTCAAGTGGTAACCGTGCTTGGTAAAGAACGACTAAGCAAGCTCGACTTCGTTCATGTTCCCGGCCGCTTCGAGCACTTATACCTATCACTAACCAGCATCAACTACCATCGTTTTAGAACGATACCTCATTAACACAAATAACAAATGAACATACACACAGCCAGTAAGTTCTCCAGGCAACTTCCGTCGCGGCTCACTGGCCACTAATTGCCGTGCGGTTCCCCCGGGCCCAGGTTATTGCGTTAGAGACGCGTATCTACCTGCTGACGGGACGACGTATTATGAGCGGTAATCCTATCAACTGACGACGTTAGGTAAATCAGATTTATGATCTACTTATATGACATCAAGGACTGTTGTTGTGATCTCTGAGGGATACAAAGGCTTAGCCGAGTGCCGATCGGCCACTCGTTAGTGGTTGTTACTTTTTATTTTGGTTGATAAACAAGATAGAATTATAGAATTACTATCTGTTCCCCGCGGTTGCAAATACGTGCGCTACAGTTTTATCGCGATAAAAAGTAGCCTATGTCCTTCTTCAGGCTCTAGGCTATCTCTGTACAAAATTTCATTAACACACTAAATAATCAATATATCAAGTAATAATATTTTTGTGAATTTTCACCTCTGACTGCTCCTGGAAAATAATGTTAAAGCTATACAAAAAAAGTTGCACAGATCACTGTGCAATTCAGTGGAACATAGTGAGTGTTCGGATCAAGAAATCTAGTACGAAGTACATGTACTCGTAGATCACTGTACAACCTAAAAAAAATTGAAGTAAGCGATATGAAATAAACAAATAATAACAGTAAATCAGTTCTCAACTCCGCACGAGCGCCTAACTATAAAGTGTAGTGTGTTGCCAGCGCACAAAGTTTCCCCTTCACCGCTCATTTTATATCTGTGGAAGTTTGGTGCGATAACGCGCAACACGGCGCGGCGGAACCCGCTAATTGGCGGATCGGCGCGAGGCACCGCGCGGCTACACCCGGCTACACCCGGCTAAGCCACTCGGCCGTAATCCGCGCCTGATAGCGCCATAACTAATAGCCGGCTAATAAACACCGGCAAACTTAGCCGAGTTTTTCTTTACAAAGTTTTTCCTTTTTCTCCGTATTTTATAGCTGAGAAATAGTACCTGGGTGATGGTATACAACTTGTTTCGTAGAAAAATGCGGTTAGTTATTTTTTTCGACCAGTTTTCAAAGTAAAAAGGTTTGTGGGTAGGGGATTTAATTATACGATGGGCTTTGAAAGCAAAAAAGCAGGCGATTATAATAATACATTTTACAATAACAAATGTTAGCCATCATTGTGTACTTGATATACCAAGCCTAAGCTCGTCGTGTAATTAAATAATGATACCATTATGAAATGAGGAGTATCTATATTCTGCCAGACCCTTTTTACATTTTTGTGGGGGTATACAAAGCCTTTTTCTCCCGCAGCCTGTTTACTACCAACAGTTCAAAGTAGTGCAAAAAATTGCCCTCCTTTTAACCTTTCTTGTTTATCTTTTTATACGCATTCGGGTAAAAAAAATAATTTACGCTGACGATGGTATTGTACATAAATATGTTTGTATTTAAACTCTGTATTTGTTTTAATACATGAGCTAATTTGCTTAAGCTTTTGGTGAAGGTGAACATTGTGATGAAAGCAGAGGTTCATGGTAGGGCATTTTCTAGTGCCGGCCTGCCTAGCTAGCCCACAAGTTAAGAATCTGTAACCAACCAACAATCGATGTGTTCCGGCAGCCCCACTTAGAGCGAGTTCCCAACTTAACATCAGGTGACTTGTGGGCAACGCTAACCTGTAAGAAGTTAAAACCAGGATTAGATGTAGGTACATAAGATACAAAGTTTCACTTTTAAATTAGAAATAGGTTAAAATTGACTTCTACGATTTCATTGTTTGTTAGGAAGTTAGTTACAAGTGAAGGTAATATAAGTGTTTTAAAAATATTTATCTGCAGCGATCGACTCTGGCAACATTATTGGATTACAGCCAGACAGTGTCCGCAGTGTACAGGACAGAGGCTGTGAGGCGTCCATCACAGGCACCAATTACCGTCTAAGCACGCCTCGTAAGGACAGGTGGCTGTAAACCCACATGCCGCAGTGTAGGCGATGCCAGAAGGGCAACAACCACTTCTTAATACCTTAGAGAAACGTATAATTGTATATGTGCTATTTCCAAATGGAAATATATAAATAAGCATGTATAAATATACTACATCCCAGTATGCTGCAAGATTTTGTAATCTTTAATTTTTTGTAAAATAAATATTATGTTTATGGGTATTTATTGGTTAGAGCATACTTTCTGAAAGATAATGGACTTAATATTGTAATTATTGTCATCTTAAACACAACGCAATTCATCGCTTACTATAATTTATGACATATTTATTAAAGAGTATAGGAACTTAGCAGTAAAAGTTTCTTAATTTTATCAGCCTATTAATATCCTACAGCTGGAACACAGGCTTTCTCTGAGAAAGAGAGTAGATACTATAATCTTCCACGCTGGCCCACTACGGGTTGGTAGATGTCACAATACATGACTTTGAATTTTGTGGTTCTTGGATATTCCGGTTTCCTCACGACGTTTTCCTTCACCGATTTGAGCGATGGTGAATCCCATGGTTATTCCGATGAAATGCAATTTATAGCGACGATCCATCTAAAGAGGTTCCCATGGAGACATTCCATTAAATAACTTTGCTTATATCACCAGTTGGAAAGGGTGTAGAAAAAAGAAACTAGATGTTCAATATTATTTTAAATATTAACAATTTTTTTTTCATATTTTCATACCTACCATAAAAAAATAGTAACAAGAAATTTGACTCATTTTAATGGCACTTCCTGTTACAGCAAAAAAAATAAATTTCAATGAACCTGTACTTACCTAGCAATGTGTTGTCCACTCGCATCCAGCTGGTAGCCCATAAAGTGCAGTGAGCTCGATTACCTTCGATTGTCATTATTCGCCGTCTTGTTACGCGCCCGTACCAATATATCCTGCCGCAATGATCACGCTGCGGCGTCATTCCCGTAACTCAGGCACTCGGGCAGTTTGCCGTGCGTGAGGGCGCGGCGTCCATACATTGGACGGCATAATCTACGATTGACTCCGCAGCTATTCACGGTTTCCGGTTATTGGATGAAATACCTGATGAGGGTCGGGACGTGATCAATTATGGTATTAGTCGCATCGGGGTAGCTAGGTGATGGAGTTGACATTAGTTTCTAATGTAGTTATGTTTTACCAGCCGTGCCCCATGTTTTCACTCGCGTGGATTACAGTTTTTTAGCGTGTTTTTCTTACATTTAAAATATCCTATGTCTTTCCCCAGGGTTCGAACTATTTCCATACGAAATTTCAGTAACATCTGTTGACCGGTTTAGGCGTGAAAATGTAAACGACAGAGGGTCAATGAAAGTGAGGTACTTATATAGATAGTAATTTTAAATGTACTGTAGTAGACATCACATTTTTATGTAAAAAGTGACACTGACGTTTAAACGAGCAAGATGTGTGCACAGTAACTACTCAACCTCTGACTCTAACAAACAGACGTGTAGCAAAGTGGCATCCTTTTATATTGTATACTGGAACTACCACTCGACAGACGCAAGCCTTTGCCTCATTATTTATTGTTAGAACTGCAAAGGAGTGGAGCTGTTTGACGTCGTCTGTGTTCTTTGAAGTTTATTACCTCAAGTGTTCAAGTCGATTGTAAATAGTTTGTTAATAAATGTGCTACGCCTTCGACCGCATAGTCACCTGCCATCAAATCCATGTAAAACGCTGATCTAGTCCAATGTAAATAATATAACCACTAAGCAGTTGTGTGTAAACATTACTGTACCTATTGCAGATTGAGAGGCAATATTTTCAGTGAAATTACAGTACATAAAGAGATTTCACATCTAATATCTCTGAGAGCCAAGCGCAGTGCATTGTTGCGTAAGATTTAGAGCTGTTAAAGTTAAAAATTCTAAGTGGTACTGAACTGTAATGGGCAAGCTTACCATCAGGCGAGTGATATGCTCGAGTCGTTGCACAATTTTTTTGTAAAAAAAGTTTAGCAGAATACCTTTTTTAAGCCAACAGAACAAACTCAAACCAAACTCCGTCAAAACGCTGTAGCACACAAAATGAATAAGATTTTCATCTCATGCAAAATATTTTTATCGCGTAACAGCAATATGCAAAATATGACATCGATAATATCAGAGCCACAATAGCGCTCCGGAGAGGGCGATGGGTGGTCTTCCGCGAACCGTCGCCTATCGAGTGCTGGACAAGTATCGACTCGTATTCAAATCGAATCCAATAAAAGTTGTATCGATTTCGGCGACCGATGTCTCGGCCGTCTCGACCAGCGCAGCGGGAGTACGCGAGAGCTGGAACAACGCCAGATACGAGACTAGTATAATGCATATTTTGTTATTATTACGTGGAATTATTATTGGGACAGAATTTTTGTAGGAAAATACGGAAATGCAACGCAAACGTTGCTTGCTCGAAGCTGCACTCTAAAGGCTTGTGGTTTCAGCAAAAAATAAAACACAAGGCTCTTATAGTCTACTTATGTTGACTTTATATCACATCACATAATACTTTTTTAAATATAAATGCACAAGTGTCGGTTTGTCTTTTTATTCTCACGCAGGAACAAACCAAGGCATTGACTTCAATTTTCCATTGAGCTAGTTTGTGGGCCGAACAGTGATATAGTCACATAGCTACTTACCTTTCATAGAGACAACTCTTTTTTCCTTCTCTTGAAGCTCTCCAAGCTGATAATTTAACGGAAATTCTCGTGGTGGAAAGTCAGTCACGCTTGAAACGTCACAAAACGTAGGTAGCAGAAGAATGTCAGTGCCATGGTCCGTGGAATATTCTCCTCCCGTACTTCAGTGCCGTGTCTAAATTAGCGTCAGTCTGTTCAATCACGACAAATGCTCAAGTTTGATCTATTCTTGGCCAACCAGTGCTAATGCACTGTGTAATGAGTTAAATCGTGGCGGACAGCTCTATAAATACACCGAGAGTTGTTAAGCGACAGTCTTATTAGTTTAAACTTTGAATGGAAGTTATAATTGAGTCGTACAACGCCGCTAAATAATGTACACAAATTTTATTTAGTTTATTTTATAAATCTGTTGAGAACTAGCACATGCATTGTAATATGGATATTTGTAACATAGTGGTAGGTAAGTGTTACTACAATTATTTATCAAGTCTATATGCAAGATATGATTTTACTAGCGAGAATTAAAATTAAATAAGCGAGCCGTTTAGAGCATTTGTGAGCATCTTAAACATAAATAAAAATAAAAAATAAAATAAAATAAAATTAACCTTTATTGCTGTAAAACTTACAAAACATTGATTTTTACTAATTAATCTTATATTGCTTATATTTAAGTTTGTGTATCGGCGTCCGGTTCAATAACAGCTTGTCTTTCGACATAGGCCTCCTCGAAAGATTTCCAATTCTCCCTGTTTTTTGCTACTCGGATCCATTCTGGGCCAGACACTTTTCTGATGTCATCCTCCCATTTTAAACATATGCTTTTTCAAATATTTTTTTACTTTTTAGACAAATAGAAACGATTATGCGTAATAAAAAAGAGTTTAAGAGTTATTTATCCTCTTCTAGTTGAAGATTTTAGTTTAGAGATTGCTGTTCTCCCCTACACTCCACTAAGTAGTCTGAATTGTTAATATTTACCTGAACTTGTCGCTCGTGACGTTATTGACCGAACTGTCAAACTGTCCATTGCACCCAAACAGGTCAATATCCCAAATCATCTCGTTTCAAAATGTCGTCGAGTCCGATGGACGCTATAACAAAGTGATTATGTACCTAAAGTGATTTTATGTTTAGTTGATAAGTCAAATTTAGCCGAAATCACTGTTTACCAAATGGCAAATGACGCGCCAATGAGCCGACGGATGCAAATAGCTAATAGTTGTTCAAGTTCAAAGAAGGAGACCTATGTTCATCAGCGGCCTTCTTCTAATGATGATGATGATAGAAGGACGTGATAGATAGACATTTTTTTTCTTTTCTTGACCTTGGTCCATGTTTGCTCTCCAATGCTTTTTTCTTTTTTATTGAACAAATACGACAATGTCTTGACAGCACCACTGGTTCATGGTATTTTAAATAAACTTCTTCAATTGCTAGAAAACTTCCCATTATATGAAACGTGATCGTATAAGGCTGGTTTTCACTGTAAGTGGCGCTAAAAACGTAGCTTTATTTAGTCGAGACACAGTACTGACTAACTCTATTATGTATCAGTGGAGAGATATCCTTATCCAACTAAAAGCTGCAGTCGGCAAAGCCGCAACCACTTGGGTTCCGTGCATTGTTCGGGGGACTTCAAAGTTTTAGGGATCCGCAACAAAATAAGTAATGGCTCTGAGAGCAACGAATAGTTACCAACGGTTACCACTACAAGTTAGTTAGTAACGGTTGCTGCTAGATATAGGCCGGTTTCAAGGTACGCCACTGAGCCCGGTCTTCAGCTCTCCTTGTCCAACTACTGCCAGCCACTCGGCGCAAATCATCACTCCACCTTCTCGCAGGGCGTCCTCCACTACGCTTGCCATGTCACGGTCTCCACTCAAAAACACGTCTACCCCATCGATTGTCGATTCTACGGCTTATGTGACCAGCCCACTGCCACTTCAGCTTGCTAATTCTGTGGGCTATGTCGGTGACTTTATTTATCTGACGGATCACCTCATTTCTGATTCGATCCCTCAGAGAAAACCCAAGCATAGCCCTTTCCATAGCTTACTGAGCAACTTTAAATCGGTGGACTAGTCGTGCCGTGAGTGTCCGTGACTCAGTTCCGTATGTCATAACAGGTAAGACGCACTGGTTGAAGTACATCTAATAAGTCTAAATTTAAATGATCCATTCATAAATGTACGTACTATGTAGGTATGTATAAGGTGAACCTCTATACTTACTGTTAACCTAATTCCACGTCACCCGGTGCATTATGTACTGAACCCTCCGCTCCTGTCCCACATGTCTTCACACAAAAGGCGGGGGGTGCAGACGTGAGGCGGGGGAGGGTGCTGGCGCGGTGCCAGCCTTCACATAATTATCCCTTATTAATCTCTCCAAATTGTTATTGAACCCGTCGTTAAAAAAGCGATAGAAGTTGATACACGAAACAATTTACGAGCGTTTTCTTTTAAATAGAATCTACTCGTATTATTGTAAAAACAATCTTGTGTTTTGTAACTTTGAGGGAATAATTGGTTGAGTATCTGACTTAGTAGTCATTGTTGCAATTCTTAGCGATACTACGAGTACACCGAATATGTAATACACTTTGCTTGATGCAGTACACTAACACCCATGTAGTTGTGTCAGATTGAGGGAACGTCAGCTGTCAGACAACAGATGACAGAATTACAGTGAAGCAATCCTTGCCATTCTGAAAAATCATCAAAACGCTGACAAACATATTTGAAGTGACTTGAATTGAATTGTGTTATTATTATTATCTTTTCCTTTTTGTCTTGTTTGTTAATCTCGCTACAACTCAAAAACAACTTGACCGATTTTAATAAAAAAAACTGTTGTGCACGTAGTTGTCATGACAAGTTTTTCATGAAAGATTTTTTTTTGTAAATCCACCAAAAAATTAGATAATACAGCAAAAAATTAAAGTGCTTTTTTACGTGATTTTTGTATTAACTCAAGACCCGCCATTATTATAATTAAATTAAGCCTACCCGTGCAAAACCGGGGCGGGTCACTAGTTATATATATATATAAATATGCGTACAAAAGGCACCGCTAGCCCTAGCAAGGCCCGGCCGCTCTAGTTGGTAAACAGTGCCGTAATAACTCATCCGCGCCGGATGTAGAAACATATAACATTATCCGGACGAGTGCGCCCGCGCGCCGCCGCCCGCCCGCGCATGCCATCACACGGCTGGGCGGGCAACGTTACTACAACACTGGAATCATTTCGCACCGATACAATCAACTTTATATTGAGAAAGCAGGCTATATTTAGATTTATTGTTAACTATTAAAATTGTAACTGCTATAAATGGTAAGGTTTAAACGGTAAGTAAAGGTTCCTGCGGGATAACGGGAAGACGCGGGTGAAACCGCGGTGCGCAAGTCGTTTAAAATAATTTCATAGCTAAAAGCTCTTCAGTGTAGGTAGAGTAAAAGTGCCTTTGGAAGTTGAAATTGCACATGAAAGCCTGCCTACATAATTATTTTGATACGATAAATAATACATTTCTCCTTAGTTGACACCTAAAACATACCTGCAAATTGCTCTTTGAAATGCAAATGAAAGTGAACCGGAAAAAACGTATAAATAAAAACTTACAGAGTCACAACTCTTCACCCGAAGTTAGAAGTGCCTAAACCTGAAGCTCTAGCGGTTATTATGTATTACTAAAGTTTTAATTAAACTTTCTAATTAGAAACAATCGCCGCAAACAAAACTTTGTATACAATTTTACAGCCAAAACCAATTCAATACACTCGCGTTACAAGCTACGCGGCTGCGGCTTCCGCTACGGAACCGTAGCACCTCCAGGGCCCTATTTCACCAAGTTAAAATTGTCAATGACATATGTCTGCTGATAAGCCGACAATTGTCAAGTAATAATAGCCTTGTCCATACCATAATGTATGGTCAATTATGTTGTGAAGCAATGTCAATTTTTCCAAGTCGACATATTAGTAGATTTGTCGGTAATTATCGGCATGAGATTAGAGCTGTGTCAGGCTTGCGCTACAATGTAGCACGTATGTATGCATGCATGTATGTGTTTTGTGTTTTCACGGCATATAGACTGAAAAAAAATCCAAAAAAACCGTTCTCGTTTATTGAAAATAGGGTGTATAATCATTTGTTGAGCAATCGATAAAATTGCCGGAACCGACAACCCAGGATAGGACAACCTGGCGCAAACAAGTGAGGAGACCCGACCCCAAATAATGGGACATGAAAGGAAGATGAGAGCAATCGATTAAAATAAATAAAAATTAGTTTGGACACTCCCAAAGTTTGGAGACATAATTATCGTTACATTTGGAGTCCAAACTAATGTAATAATTGTTGTTGTATAATTTAGACAATGGTCGCCCTTGTCTAGCTTGGTGAAATAGGGGCCTGGTTACTACGAGCGTCTCTACGCTTCTACGGCCGCTCGTCCCGAATGTTGCGCCGCGCTCTACGAATTATGCAGTGTCTAAGAAATGTTTTATGGGGTCCGAAGAAAAAGTTCACAACGAAACGTTATCTTATTCAAGGCGCCGGCAATGTTTAATGTTTTATTTCCAACTTGGAAGCGGGACGAGCAACGGAACAAGTTTAACAGGTGAAACGTGCTGAATTGAAACGTTTACTTTTTAATTTCTATAAAATTATTTAGGATTCTATTCTGCAACAGTTTTAAAACTCATTAGTTTGTTATATTGTACTTTCTTTTGGTTGGGATTGAGCACATTTCACCTGATGTTAGTCGAATATACGGTCGATGATTTAGAAAATTTCCTTAGAAAATACATAAACAATTTTGTTTTGAAGAATTCGAAATGATAGCATGTAACGGGAAATATAGACAGACTCTGCCAGGGAGTTCTTTAGCATTACGAAATGGGTACGAAAGATATTGATGTCGAAGAAAAACTTCTTCATATTGCTCTGATGTGTACCCATAAGTAAATATCTATACATATAATAAATCTGTAACTCATCACTGTCTGTACATTGAAGATAAATGAGAAAAACTTTTACTGGGGACCTTTATTAACGCAATAGAACCCAAAACAATGGTTTTTAGAATTTTTGTCTGTTTGTCTGTATGTCTGTTTGTCTGTTTGTTTGTGCGCGCTAATCTCAGAAACGGCTTAACCGATTTGAATGCGGTTTTCATTATTATATTGTGGTTTTCTCCACTTAACATATAGTGTTTGTTTTATTTCAATCGGTTCATAAATAAAAAAGTTATATCAGTTTAAAGCATCACGTCGGAAATTTGGTCGAGTCGATTAGATTATTGTAGCCCGGATAGCATATAGGTTCCTTTTTAAATAAATTCATCTGGCTGAAATTTGGTACAGGAATAGATAATAGGACGGAATAATATATAGTATACTTTTTATTCCTGGAATAGGTTCTCATGGGTTGCGGGAACTGGATCAAAATTACTTTTGGTCGCGATAACCGACATCCACGCGGGCGAAGCTGCGGGCACCAGCTAGTAAATACATATGTACATTTCTTTTGTTCCAACATCGCCTGCAAGTTGACAAAGCCTTAGGAAAACTAGCTATCGAATGTTGATACAGTCCGACCAATCGACTGTCAGTAAAGTACCTGCTGGCAAATTGTTTTCACCGCCCGCCGCCGTCTCCTTTCATTCGGATAGAACGAACGAGATCTGTCACCGACGATATCGGGAGTACCTGCGAATGTTCTAGAAGCCTACCTACCACCCACCGTGGAGATACCGTGAATGAAAAAACTACTTTTATTATATCAGCTGCCTTTTTTCTACGGAGTAGTGTACAAGACATCTGATGTAAAGTGATGGTGTGGTAACTAGCTCTCAAATGAGACTGCCAAATTACACTGATAGAGGGAGAGAGGGAGAGAGAGAGATAGCACACAATAACAAGTGTAAAGACACAGAAATAAACAGTAACATTAAGCATTATGTGATGGTGCGGACACTACAAGATAGGCTGATAGGTGTCGAGCCACAGAGTCTAATAAAAGAAAGAAAGAATATGTGTTTATTTGCAACAACAACACTCTTGGTACAAATTATAGAGAAAAAAAAGAAACAATATTACTGTAACAGAACTCAATGACAGTACACATAAATGTCAGTGTCGCAAATCGGCCCCAACTCAGCAAAATACTATATAATACGTCATTTCACTAATCACATAAATGTAAGTTTGTAAGTGAGTGTGATGTTTGTTACTTCTTGACGCTAAAAGGCTCAAAGGATTTGAGTGAAATTTGGAGTGAAGATAGTTGACATTCTTGATTAATACATGGAATACTTTTTATTCCGGAAAAACATTCTAGCGGGATAGCAAAAAAGCTGCTCGGCATAAGTAGTTTTAATTACGAGTATTATTTAAAAAAACACACACATGATCAGTTAGCGCAGCGCTGCCTAGAGTACAAAGGTTTTTTTTCCAGCAAGATTATACACACATTTTACCTAACGCATTTCTTATCCACCCAGGCCAATAAACTCCATGAATTAATAATGGTCATGTAAAAATTCGCCTACTTCCGCTGTACGTACCTCCGGCGGGGAATATTACATCTATTGACGAGCCTCTCCATTCAGCCCTGACGAGCATTCGTTTTGATAAGCCCTTATCTCCGCGACTCTCGGAGCCGTGCGGATTGGACGCCATAGTTTCCGAGCGACGGCACACGGCGACCGAGCTTTGTTACCATTGGAAGTTGACATGATGATGCCGTTTTGTTTTTTAGTTGACTTTATACAAAAGGGATTTGTTCAATAGATCCGTTCGTGGTGGTGGAGCGACAGACTGGAAATAACTGGGTGTATGCATACCTTAATAGGCATTATAATTGAATCAGTTTTTGAGCAATTACAATACCCAAAATGAATAATAATCAATACACCTACTAAAAGCCTTCAAACTATATCAAATCAAATCCATTGTTGTCAAACTGTGTGGGCACTACATTTAGCTTTGTCCAGACTAATAGATGTATAACGTACAGCTTTAACCGTTTGACGTAAAGACTTGGAATTTGGAGGGTAGATTCATATGTATGGTAATAATAAGACAGGATTTTTTGAAAATAAGGATCATATGGCATACAAAAATTGGTGAGGAAAAACTTCAACGCAGCCAAAGCCACGCAGTAGGTTCAATACATACGTTACCTATAGCATTAAAAATTCATGTTATGTGCCTTTTTGCTGTCATTCAAAAAACGGGGTAGGAAAATATCAAACAAAATGGACACATGTTTTCCGCGGACCTTCGAGTGGCAAGAAGAACAAAGAGCAAGTGTGAATACTTTAAAATTTGCTAAAATAGATGATACTAGCTAGCTGTTTCCCGTGGCTACATCCGTGGTTTTTCCGATTTCAAGAGCGTTTCCTAGGATAAAAAGTAACTGATATAAACTATATTCGTTAAGAATTTTGCTCAATCTGTTGTGCCATTTAAGCGCGAAGATTTAACAAACATACATTTGTGGGATGTAAAAATATATTTGGCTTCGGCCCGTGCCAATTTTAGTCTCCTGTTGTGGGAGAGAAACGTACACGTCAAATAATAATAATGCCCACACAATCACATACATAGGCTCTGACCCCTAACTAGGATGGATTAAAGCAAATTTTCTTAAGTAGAACATCCGCTCAATTGGGCTGAGTGCATGAGCCAGCTCCTCAGCAATATGGCTATTAATTACGAGGCATAATATCAGCGCGCCTGGTGGGCATCGATTCCGCACTATCGCGTCACGTCGCTGCCGACAGCTGGCGCTGCTGGCGACGCGCCAGCCTGGCCAGCAGATCGCTGATAACCCGCCACTCTCGCCTGGGAGCCTGCGTCTGCTACAACTTGTGCCTATTAAAACCATACACTACCACTAGTTAATATTATAGTCCTCCTGATGATGCGATTCCAAAAACTATAATGTTGTAGCGTGAGCACTAATATGGATCACTAAACCGAACTTGGTTTTAAATACACACATAATAGAGCATGTGTAGCAGAGTTTTCTGTCCAAGCGTAGCGTGATGTCATCTTTAACCATATCGTCAGTTATAAACAGATAACTTGTAGTGAACGCTACCCTATAAGATGTAAAAAAAGTTAGACTGATTTTAAGCGTTTGGCGCTTTTTGTTCAGTGTTATCCAAACGGTTGAAAAGTGTTTCCAAAGACAATAATAACACGGTTTGGTTACATGAATTTCAAACAATAAATGTACAACCACGTCCATCTATATAATATGTATATATCACGAAAGAAAATATGTTCGTATTCATAACAAGTACTGTCCATTACGGGAAGCATGCAGCACGAGAATTCGTGAGAATAATTCCACAATAACTCAACATCCACACAATACACAGAACAGGTACGAGGTACTCGAAGCCTTTTGTACAAAAACGAGTACAGTACACACGACGCAGTATGTTCTCAAAGGGAAAAGGCGCTTTATCATCGGAAAATCCATCAGAATGGCGTCCTAAAAACAAACGATGAGGCAACGAGAACCGTCCGAAATAAGCCAAGGACGTGTCGGGAGCGGCGGAGGGCCAATACTGTGAGGCAGATCCCGGCTTACACAATATCTGGGCGGGTTAGGCATGCGCTACGTCCTGGTTCCCAGCACAGGATAGGTACTTGTTTGTAATATTTTTCACATTCAGCCAGTGACTGACTTCCATAAATCAATGACAAATCGATTTTTCCTTTTGGCAATCTATGAAATGCTGCGTCTGTCAGCTGTCAGGTCTGTCAATGTCTTGTTAAAGCATTTGTCAATGTCGTAGAATAGTACATGACTGTGTTTATCCCAAGGTGCATTCTGTATAGAGAAAATCGCCGCCAAAAGTTTCTAATCGGGCCCTGTTTTTCAAATGTGTGTTTGGTGTTCAAGATACTTTTGTTGATGGAACCGAGTGATGACACAAGCAAGCAGGCGGCAGGACTGATGGTAAACAACACACTTGATCATTACAGTTAAGTGCCACCCAGAATTTCGAAGTGGAATAGTTCAAATAGTTGTCTGAGTTATTAAATGGTAAATCTCTTTACTGAAAACATTGCCTTTCAATCCGCTACACAGAAGTACACGGTATTATTTCCACACTACTGCTTGGTGGTTGGATAACTGTACCTAATGGAATTGGAGAACTGCGCGTGTTCAGCGACTTGTTTGGGTGATCGTACCATTTTAGTAGAAGTGTTGCAATCTAGAGCGCTGGCTCAGCCAGTACTCTGCGTCGGGACGGAGGGAAGGAGGCAAACGAGGTCATTGTTGCGATGTACAGTGTAAAAATAAGAGGAGGCGAGCCGTGAGAAGCCCCCGGTGGTCGCTTAATTGAATTACTGCATCACATTTCGCTGTGTACATAATTTTTTGAATTTTCTAATGATTTTTTCTAAACTGATAGGTGGCTGTGTTTGAATGATAATGATTTGTCGTTTTGCTTCATGAATAACAACAATATTTCAGATTGTATTACTTCTGGTGTTATCTTTGTTTGATTTCATCATTGATGAGATATATTTTATGAATAATATTAATTTACAAAGTCTATTTTCTTTCATACTTTACGTTTTACCTTTCATTACTAGATCTGTGTTACCTGCGTATGTAAAAATGTAACTGTAATTTATTTCTAATCTGCATAAGTCATTCACCATAAATATTAGATAAAGAGTGAGACCAAATACAATGCCCTGTGAAACACCAAATCTTATTGATTTATAGTTACTATAATAACAAATTACTTTTATGTACTGACTTTTAAGAAAGTCTCTAAATAAATATGACGCTATCCCTCTCGTCTAATTTTTTCAAGTTTTAGTAATAGAATGTCAATTGAGATGGATTCGAATGCCTTTGACAGGTATAAAAATATTATTTTTTACTTGTATTTGACGGCAGATTTTTGACAACGCAGTGAGTTGAAGCAAACACTGCTTATTGATTGTTCTCATCACATTATCCCACACAGTCTGTATGTCACACGTCCACACATGTCATTTTGTTGCTACAACTATTGCCACTTTGTACCTAAATACGAGATATCAATGTCACCCGTCCAATACTCGCGCACAGAATAGCGTGAACCTACGTCGGTAGTAAACTTTATGACAGCTGTCAATTTCCCCGGGGGCATGTGCTCGCATAAACAGCGTCTCAAACAACTGTTCTGTCGTGTCTAATAACTGAAGTGTCCAACTTGCCGAGTATCAGCAAACGGGAGTAGTGACGCGAATCAATCCGCCGCCGCGCTGTCGATGGAGGGTGCGGAAACGGAAACGTATTGTTCAAACAGAGACGAGCTCTACAACAATTTATCATGAGGTTTGGACCCGACGCGGCGCTACAATTGTAACAAGGAAACGAGACTAGGCCATACCAACAAAGACTCAAACGACATCGTAATAAAACAACGGCTAAATTTAATTGCGCAAAGGATGAATTTCATCTCCAACTCGAAAAGGGATAGAATCTAATAGACTGTCAACTTACCTACTTCATAACTTCATTGCGAACCTCGCGTTTTCCATTACAAGCGAGACACGGCGTCGACGCGATACGATTGTAAGCAAAATCTATGCAAATTCAGCGCCGGCGGCGACAATGGGCCCTGTGTCGTCTGGTTAAAAAGCATTCCATACATTTGCATAATATCCGCGGCCAGCAACAACGCGCCTCCGTAAATGGAAAATGTTTGATGAATACAGGAGCCAGTGTTACAGAAACGCTAAGCTGTTCCTAGGCTGGCGTATCGTGTGAGGAAACGATCACGGTGAAGGGATGCGAGTCGGCGAATCCAATTCATCGACAACCTTTTTGATTACCTTATCGATATAAGGTACGTTTTTTGATCCACCTGAAATCGCAAATTGGATTACAGATAACGTTACTGATACTTCATCAATTTAAGGGCTCGGAGGTTTGAGGTGCGGAGCCGCCTTTGTGCTTAATTCCCTTTGATGACAAGTTCTGTCAAAACTTTATTGTCATTTCATTGTGTTCAATCCTGTAGCTGTTCTCGTATATTATTATCTGCTAGCGAAGTTTCAATAGCCGGATAAAACGTATCTAACTAATATGTTCTATTGTAATCCACTTGATTTAAAAAGTCAATTGAATTGCCTATTTTTCTTACACCATTCACGATTTGTACTTTGTGTTTTGTTTTATTGGATAGATAACTTTTAACTGTGGATTATAAGATTGCATCTTAACCTTTTGTATGGTTTAAAGGTGATTCTATATAATAATATGGTACAGTGCGCAATACTGCGCAACCACTGGCCAAACATTCTTATAGCAAATGATTCAATAAGCGTTTATTTTCTTAATTTTTGTACATCCCTATTCTCTAAATATTAAATTGATTTCATAATGGTTGCAAAATCAACTACAAATTAAAACAGTGGCTTCTTAGGGTCGGTTTTGATCCGCAGACAAAGTTTACTGTAGTTAAAATGACTATGGATCAAAAAACCGGCAGTTAGTGAAATGTCCAAACTCTTTTCCGGAACAAAATTTGTTGCCATTAGACAGAATCGTCAGAAATTAATCAATTATTCACTCTTGTGTTGACCTTTACCAAGTTCTCGCAGTGTTTGCATCAGATAGAGTAATTGTTATTTCCGGTTTCATCCGCGTGGTCGACGATAATGACATCGGGCGTTTCGTGGTTCGGTTATTTTCTTATTAAATTCATTAGAATGAGACGCTTATTTCCCGAGAGGCTCGGCTCTGAGGTCACTTGATTGTTCTAACGAAGACGGCGGCTGCTCGGATCGATAGACGCAGAGATAGGGTTAAGGAGATATCTCGTCAAAGGTTCACGTAGTCCAGACAGTAATTTTTTGTAGTTTCTGGCCTGTCTCCGATTTCAAATAAAACGTATTAAAGAGAAACTCGTCAAACGAATCATAAAAAAACATTTTTTCTTTTACGATACAATATTTACCACTAATTTTTTGACGATCTCTTGTTATTTCCTTAATTCTGACGTGGTGCTGGCTTCGACCACATCTTTATTGAACATCAAGTAAATTGTGGTCATTGTGCAACAAAGTTCCAAGCCTCTGGTGTTACGTGTGGATTTACCATCGAACAAAACGGTGAAGAAAACATCGTGTCAACTGGCATCTCCAAGAACCACAACATTCAAGGGCTTGCGAAATCTACCAACCCACACTGGGCTAGTGTGGTACGGCCCATACTCTCTCTGAGAGAAGTTCAGAGTAGGAACGTAATAGGCTGATGATGCGAAATTGTTCTTCTTTTGATTCTTATGAGGTGATTTATCTATTCCGCGTCTGACGGTAGTACCATCGCAGCAGCAGCGCGGCATGCTGAGAGCTAACCCTTGGTTATAAAGTACATCGCTTCATTAGAACCCGCTCATTAATTGTGGGAAAGTTGCTCTTTCTAATCCATTAGCAGTGACTGTCTGCCAATCAATAGAGCGAGTCGAGCGCATGTTTAATCACATGATGAACTTCCGCCCGGAAACGTACCGGAAGTGGGCCGGATGCGATTATACGGAACTGTTGTTCGGGTGGAAAATATTGGATCATTTTAGTCGATATTATTTTTACCCCTGATGAAAAAGCGAGAATTTTGTAGTGTAGCATCGTAGCTTCCAAACTAATGAACCAATTTTTAAGAAGTTATTTTTATTTCAGGGTGATTTATTTGATCGAGAGTGTTAATTTAAGTTAGGTTATAAAATTATGCATACGAAATATATCAAAGAAAACAATATTTTTCAATGAAAGCACTAAAATTTAATTACCCTTCACTGTTATAGCAAGTTAGTTCCCTGGATAAGCAAATCAACGCATTAATTTATTCTGTACTCGACTTGACTGGCCAAAATCAATTATGCACTAGCAGGCACAAGCGTTCTATTTTTACATATTTAGGTCTACAATCTGTTCTGGCTCATTAACTAAAATACTAAGCCCAAAAACAATCGATAAAGGCATGCCTCTGCCACTTTCGACCTCGGCCGTGGTCCGTGAGGTCACAGGTCGCAGCAATTAGGGCTGGCACTCGTCACGTGGCCGCGATTGAAACCGACCGAACAGCATCGACACAATTTATGTTATTCCTTATTTACGAACGGTGCGTGCCGGCCCTGCGCCGTTAGCGCCGTTAGTCATCGAACGGCGCGGACTGGCCGCCAGCCAATTTCGTTAACTATTAAGTAGGTTGGGCCGGTTAACCCACTATATTTAGTGGTACATGGCCCTAGAATCATAATGTGCAGTTTAACTTTTTGGAGCTTCGTGTTAGGGATCGTGCAGATCGTTGAATGAGCTCAGTGCATTAAAGAACTAAACGTACCGTTTTTAAGATCGTAACTAATATAACAATAGGTAACTAAACTTTTTGTTTATTCGTTTGGATATAAGGGATGATGTCCTAAACATCTAATCCGTTTCTAAAAATTCTCACACCAATATATAGATTCATTATCCTTGAATGCCATCGAGCATGTTATATTCTGATAAAGAAGATTTTTCAGTTAGAAATCACGATATTTATAAAACAAGTCTGAGAAAAATGAGACGAAATGTCTGCTTTATCAGCTAGCTAATCTGTCGTTAGAGTCAGTGTCAGCGAGTTGTTTGTATGAGTTAGTGTGCTGCAATGTCTGAAAGTAGGGTTTCAGTAGGTCTACAAAATAGTTTACATCATTAAATATCTGATCTTGATATTAAATGTTATTTTTTTTTCAAACATTTCTTGCAATTTTTTCTTGGATAGGTTTACAATTCGAAAAAAACTGAAAACCCTTTTTTGTGGGATTTTTGTATGACACATTTTGTTGCGATAACCTGCAGTCCACGGTTCACACAGCTAGGTACTCTAATAAAACGCTATCTCATTCAAAATGAATGACTTAGCTGGTATCGACAACCATCTGCCCCCGCCCGGGACAGCACTAGAGGTTGGTACGCCGAGTGCGGAGCGCAGTCAGCTCGCTGATCCTTCCCGAGCCTCATATCGACGGCTCGTCTAAATCCCGCCAGATCCCGCCAGTTATTCCAGGGCCATAGATTGTTCTAATGCCGCTACGATAGGCGTCGACGCGCTGCGCTTTATTAATACCGCGATATATCAACCAGGAAGCCAAGTCTGCTATTTACACTTCCATGTCCAGTGAAGATGTATGCTGAGTCGATGACATTGAGGCAACGCTTAAGTTTGATAGTTTGGTTGTTTACATGTATCTGAATCTATGGTACAGTCAGCGACAAAAGTAGCTGATAATACTCAATTTTCCAAAAGACGAAGAAAATCAGCAATGTTTGTTTTGTTTTACAACTCACAATGTAGCATTTTACCACAACACAGCACACCTGATGTGATGACAAAGAAAAGAAAAATTTAAAAAAATGTTTATGTAGGTATTTATAGTGCACACCAACATGATAAACAATATAACAATTTACAAAGTTCACGCAATTGTCAGCTCAATTGTTGTCTTGTTTAGCGTTTTTGTCGTGTACCGTACTTACTAGTACTTATTCTGTGACGGAACGGGAGATCATTTCTAGGAGGACGATTAAGCGCCGGTTTTATAAACGTCCGTAAGTTAAACTTCATACCTAATTTCAGTAAATTTAAACTTTTTGTCAAATTTTAGTGTGGGAAATTCGATAATAAGATCAAGTTTACCAAAATTTGGTGTCAAATATAACTTACGAACGTTTATAAAACCGGCGCTAGGAATTTAGTAGACTACCTAGTGTCAATATCGCCCATTACGGGCCGAGCATATAAAAGATTTGGTGCTTCCCGGTTCCGGGACGGTTGCTGGACGGCGCGCCGCGTGCGCTTGGTAAGGTGCCGGTTAGTCAATTAACCTAGACGTGACTTAACGCAGCTTAATTTACGACCTCGAAAGACTTCTATTAAGTGCTCTTAAAATGCAGTTTGACGATTGCAATGTCTGCTTGGAATCTAGAGTAGCCGAGAGTGACCTAGAATTTGAAGCTCGTGATGATTTTTCCGAAGAAAACACGAGCGAAATATAATATTTAGCTGAATAACACATACTTACGTCTGACTCCAGGTCCAGGTGACTATTGAGTGTTCATTGGAACTAAATCAGCAAATAAACGTAACCACCTCACTTTTTATATAAAAAAAACTAGCTGTTATCGGGCTTAACCAACGTGAACTTCAACTTATCGCGATAAAAAGTTAGGTGTGATAAGATAGAGTTACTTGCATATTCATAATAAATAATTTTACTAGCTGCTAGCCCACAGGTACCACATATATTTCCGGGATAAAAAGTAGCCCTCCAAGTGACATATCTCCATTCTTAATTTCGTTAAAATCTGTTCAGTCATTTATTTCTAAGTGAAGTAAAAACTAACACACTCACACAATTTTCACATTTAAAATATTAGTGTGATTAGTATGGAAACAAAGCCTTTCCTCTAACTTTCATCTCTTATGGAAAACAAAATTTAAAAAATCTCTCGCTATTAAAACTAGACTACTGAGCACGATGTTTTCCAAATGCACACTCAGTCTAGAGTTCACGTTAAATTAGTATAATTAACCTACAGTGTGTCTGCCACTCAATATCAACCCTTAAACTGTAGCCCATACAATCGATTTCAGTTTGAGCGCTCCTCAAAGATGTGCGCATTGAGGTGTGGTCCCACTTCCCGGCGCGTATGGAAGCACGCTCCACTATCGCTACCGGCTTTTTAATGTGCTGAGAGCGGAGTGCGGTAGTTACCTCTAACTATCTGCAGGTGTTAAACGGGGGCTTAATGGATTAGAGATCATTGTGTACAGGTTAAATGAGAAACGGTTACTGCGGCTCACAGGGCTGGGTAGTTAGCTGATATTCAATTAGTTTGATGCTCCCCCGGTAGATCGCGTACTATACTGCCTATGTGGTAAGCTGTGACGGAACTACGGGAACTTGGAACTGGCTACTATACTGTGGTCGTGGCAGATTACTCGTGGTCCATGTGATGTTCGTAGACTCTGAGAGGAAGCGCTTGGATATACTCATAAAGCATAAGGCTAGGTTTGATTCCCGTCGCGGGACTTTTTTTTAGGTGACAAGCTTGATGATGGTACATACATGCTTTTCTAGAAAATACTTATTCAATTTTGACTTGAAGACTCCCAAATTATACTTATCGGGGAACATAGACGCTGGGAAGGTGTTTCGCTCCTTCGCTGTTCGCGTTATTTATAAAATGTCGAAGCAAATCATTTGTGAATCGAAAAATTTCCTAGTATTTGTTTGTGCCGTTTCATTGTTTAAAACGTGACGACATGAATCAGTAGGTGACGAAAGCTGTCTCTCTGCTGAGCACTCGTATAAATACTCAAACAAACTACTCCACAATAGACATTAAGCCCAAATATAACTTAGAAAGCGGTATCACAAAGTTATGCTTGGACGTGCACAATCCGTTTTAATTCCGGTTTCAAAAGTCGGCCGGCTACCGCTACCACCGCCACCGGCCCGGCCCGGCCCCGGCTCCCGGGTGAAAGCTTCTGCTTATGAAGTTAATGCGAGATCTGTTAATACGTAGACTAGTTTTTCGTTTCGTAAACAGGTAGTGTTTTAAATTAGTTTTTGCAAATGATTCCCTCGTCGCGTTTCATTGAAAAATCCGAGCAAACATTGAACCTGCTGAGTTCAAACTTCATTTTTTGTTGACAAAAAAATAAAAAACTGACGAAACTCTTACGATATTCAATGAGTAATGCTGGGGCCACACTAAGTTTAACGTCAAAGGAAATGTCAATGCCTATCATCGAGAAAAATATTGCGTTGATTATTAACGCAATTATGCGAGTGGCAACACTTGAACGATCAACGTGAATGCACTTGAGTTATCGGCTAATTTCGAACGCCAATGTGAATGCCGTTATCAAATGTCGTGTATGTCAAACGTCAATCATCGCGCTATTTAACGGCATTTCCCGTTAGTGTAGCCCCAGCATAACCGAAATAACGGTAAAACAGTTAAACACCTCAGGGTGCCCAATGCAGCAGTAAATTGCCTCTCAGCGCCTTATAGCGTCCAAGTCTGGGCAGTGTTCGTAGCAACCCTATCAATAGCGGGCGCGCCTAGACAGCGCCCGTGGCAGCACTATCACCTGCCCTTAATTGCTGCGGGTGCAATTGGAGATGTCCAGATTGTACTCACGAGTTATTTCCAGAAAGTAGAGAGACTATTTTAAAGAGCAGCAACGGTAGAGCCACTGCAAATGCAACCTTATTGGAGATGGGATAACTTTTATACAAGTGATGACAGGTACCATTAATTGAGAGCGATGGTGACCGAACGGTAGCGACTAATAAGACGCCGACACCGAGTTCCAATCCTCTAGGCACCGCACCTACGACTTTAAGTTACGTGTGGATATACCATCGCTCAAAACGGTGAAGGAAAACATCGTGAGAAAACCGGCATATCCAAGAACCGCAACTTTCATAGGCATGCGACATCTACCAACCCGCACTGGGCCCGCGTGCTAGATTATGGCCCATGCTCTCTCTCTGAGACAAGGCCAGAGTCCCAGCAGTGGGCACGTAATAGGCTGATGATGATGATAATTAATGTCCTTATCCTTAGCTAATAACAAAGGTATTTCAAGAAAATTTGCGTCTAGCACCTACAGATGGCAGCCGACAGAGTCGACTAAAAATACACAGTGAAAGAGACGTTGTCAGTAAGTCAGTTTGGTCTGCAAACACGCCACCGGCTCCAGTCGTTGAGAGGAGACAATCGTACTGACTTTAGTTTCAATTTACTTTCACACGGTTTTAGTTTAGAATCAAGCATCTCAAAGTTTGGCTTGTTTGGGACGAGGAAGATGGTTTACAGCATTAAAAGAGATTCGCTGTTCTAACTGCAATCAAAGTAACAAACATAATGGTATAATTTGCTTTGCAACGCTGCAAAGAAAATGTTTGCAACATCTTTTTGACGCTAGCACTTTAAGGAGTATCTTCGTATCGTGGCGCTTGCTACAATACCGAATTATCGAGAACACAAACATACTATACAAACAAAATACTTATATTTTTACTTTCTACTGGATAGTGTTTGACCAAAAGTGACTTGACGAGAAACCTGTGTTGGGACAGTTGCCAATTTTAATGTTATAGACTACCAGGAAGTATTTAGTAGCGTAATTTTATGCCATGTTACATATAAAATCAGTCAACAGTTACATTAATGTTCTAAATTATACGAACATTTGTGTATTTGTTTGTTTATTCCTACTCTTTCTCAAGCAATGGAGCTAGTTTAATAATCTTGATCACAAAACAGGATGTTCCTTATTTAGCATGAAGCTTTTTACAAAGTAGAGGGAAAACCACGGGTGTAACGGCAGGGCACAACTAGTCGTATGTAAGATACTAAACCTAACTGCACTGAAGCGGAGCCACGTTCAGTCTCCGCATAGCGACTTATTATCGCATTCGACTGCACCTGAAAAGATTTCCTTACTCCCAAGCGAAGTTCGTCTCCATCATTCCAGCAAATAACGCGGAGATTGAAACGTATAAATTGAGCAGAAGTTCGTCAGCGGAACGAATGGAGTCGCGCTAATTGCCGCCTCGGCGCGGCGCGGGGCTAATGCGTTCGCTAAATACTCCGCAGATTTCAAATATCCCAACTATTCCCCATCGCCTGTCGTCTATTCTATGACTCGCGGGAACTCGGGCTTTTGGAGTAAGCCAGAGCTCGGCATTGGGAAACTCTCAAGTATTAGCGCGCGATACAGGACGCTGCGAGAAACTGCTTAACTTGTTTGCGGATTTCAATGGGTTGCAATTTGTAAGGCACTGCTGCTATTTATAGAGCTAATCGTTCTCTAAGCATCAGCTTCTGTCCTGGTCTTGTTACTAAAAAGGCTTTTCTCTATCTAGGTTTCTTAGCAAACTCTCAGTGTCTATTAATTTCCTTACACCAATAGATTTTTCTTCCTGGGGAAATGCAAGCAAGTTCCTTAATAGCATTTACGCTTAGGAAACCAACAAACTATGTTATCCAACTTTATCAAAGTGCAAACACGAAATTCATCTGAAGCCCACTTTATTTCACAGCCAGCAGTTCCATAACTTATCAGAGAGCAATCTACGCACTTGTCCAAACTAAAAGTAATTAAAACGAAAACCATCTCGAGTTCGACAAACTTATCCGACTGTCAGTTGTTTTGCGGCGACACTCGGGCGTCGGCATCGCCTCAAGAACTCCGACAGTACTTTAATTGAAAACGAGCAGAATCCGTCGCATCCAGACGGCCCCAGAGGGCTGCGGTGGCGGTGCTCGGCGCCGGCGGACGCGCAGCCCCTGGACCGGCATATAGTTCTAATTACAGAATTGAAATGGGAGTTTAACGTGGGGAGTTGATTACGGCGCAGTAAGTGTCGGCGTGTAATTTGGACATTCCGCGCGAGCCGCGCCGCTCGCCGCTCGCTGGAAGCGCGCCAAACTGCGCGCCACTGCATTACAGCTGCCGGGTGGCCTAGCAGCCACCTCCGCGCCTCCGTGCTGCCGAGCAATATGCATACTTGAAGATTATTATTATGTGTACCATGGCTGTAAGTTTTGAATGAGTCAGAACCTTCTGGTGAGGACGTGATACGCCGTCGAACTCATCACCGCTTGCTTATGGGCGGGATGGTGATCAAAAGCAGTTCTATTAGCAAATTGATACTCTAGCTTAATTTCTTCTGTTCTTCGCTAAGAAGCCTCAACATTCACTACACTGAGACGAGTGAGGGGGGGAATATGTTCCCGCGAGTTTTACTGCCGAGGAAACAGTTTATGGTTCTACAGCTTTGAGTAAATCGTCTGAAGTGTTTAAGTTGTACCCCCTGAATAGCTCTGACATAGAGAATTCATTAATGTTTACATATAAAAATTATATCAATTGAGCTGGTGGGGAAAATCGAGCCAACATTTTATGAATTTGTTGTAATATTTGGCAACATGTGTTGTGACTAACTTCCTTTGCCAGTAAGTGCCACCGCCGACATTTCCCTAATCCAGTCTGTTCTCGGCTCCACAAACGGCCAGTCTCAGCGTCTTTGCGAGCTAATTGTTATTGTCTCGGGTAATGTGCTGGAACGAATTTTATGTAGTTCTTAGCGGTGCTAATCGCGGCAGACCGCGGAATTATCAAATTTGAACATTCTTGGTGTCTACAAAGTTTATTTTGTTTCGATGTTTTATTGTTGTTTGTATATACATCTTCACGGTCGTGACTGCGTTATTATATGGATTGGTTTCTTAAAAAAGCACATTTACAATCCTATTCTTATTACTAATTCATTAAATTAGAGCAAGCACATTACAACACCAAGCTTTTTTGTTATCTAAATAGTTCGATATCTTTTATTAAGCTTTTAATCTTGTGACTCGTGGTCAAACGTTACCTTGTTAAATAAATTAATTGCTATACTTACCTATAACTGAACGAAGATCCACTTAATCATCCTTATATAATCGCAGAGATTTTGATCAATAGCAATTGAACCTAGAAGCAAGTTTCATCACTAACGTAGTACCAGCCGCTACAGCCACCCCCATTTTTATTCCAATCAAATGAGACCCACTCGGATACAATGACGGCGGACTTCCAATAGTTCGACGATAGTATCTACAAAATCGCTTTAGTAAGCTAACATTGGAAGGCATTATTGGTACACGGGGCGCACTCGGCCCGCAATCTAAGGCCTACAATAAAGTTAATTTCCTAAGCTAAACACTCGACGGAGCCGGGCGCGGGGCCGCCGCGCTCGACACGAGAGCTACTGGCAAACTTTGGATTTGTGTTGTATTGTATTGTTTCATAATACAAAAGGCACTTCTGGATTTACGCTCGAGTAAATTGTTTTAAGTCGGTTTTTATTTTTTATAGTTACATTCCCATTGTTTTATAATAGTTATTATGAATGAGATAAAAGCTTGTTGGATGAATCACGTCGTAGTATTTCATTTTAAGTTAAAAAAAGATGTGCAATTAAATCATTAGATAATTTCAAGTAGCAATTAGCTGATCGTTTTGCAAGCACATTGATTTAATGTCGATCTAGCTACATCCTCTCGCTTGGCCGTTACTAGTTCAAAGCAATACAATACTTGTTCGAGTTTCCCGATTTAATCATTTAGAGTAGCCCCCCTTTGCATTGGCTCTCGAGCGCGGACGACTCCGAGTGTGCCGACTTGCACTTGTGCGCACTTCTATGCACAAAGTTGTGTAGTTAGTTCTGTGCACTCGACTGTACACAAGTTCTGTGCAGCGGCGTACGATTTTTCGTGCAAATATGTCCTTGCCTTATCCATAGGTAATAGAAGTCTAGCATTATTAAAAGTTTCAATTCTTTGAATCTTGGAATGTTGAATAAATAAATATAGGGGACCATTGCACACAAATTGACCTAGCCCCAAATTAAGCTCGAAACTTGTGTTACTTGTGAATGATAACAATGTCAACTAGTAAGCCTGTTTATTCGCTGCATTTTTCTAATATAGGTACCTACCTGTAATAATAAGAGTGATGCTCTGAATTTGAGTTATCTACCGTGCTCTCTCACTTTATGAAGTGTTTAGTTCAAACGCCCGCCAATGCCACCATATTCAAAACTTCAAACACAACTTTATTAATGCACTCGAGAACAGCAAGCAACAATTTTACATATAATATAATATCTCATAATAACTCGACCAGCGCGCCGCAATGCTGGCGGCGCCAGCGGCGAGTCAACAGCAAACTTTGGCAACATCTATCAACGAATTGGCTTCAAGTCCAAATGTTTGAAAGTGGGCCCGCCGATGTCGACACTGTGGGTGGCGCAGCGCCACAGTGTCGAGTCGCGGCAGAAGGGTGGCTACAGTCGCCTCGGTCGCTTTCTATTGCACTCGGCGGACGGCACTGTCGGTGAGGCGAATGCACTAATCTTTAGGGATGACACATTTGATTTGGATGATTAAAATGGCTGTTGTACGCTATTGTAGTAAAAATGCTAGTTCACAGTGAGATATACCTATAGGAGAAGGTTATCTTCGATTGAATAAACATATTTATCATTTTTTTATGATTGATGATACTACCACACACAACATAATTCATGTTGTAATTTTTTTTTTATATCTTGGATTTTATCTAATACAAGTGTAACGTGGCGTGATCAACAATGTCCCTGTATAATGAAATAGAATAATACATTTTTCTACTATTTTTACTTTTGTTACATTATTTGAACTGCAAAACTGAATTCCCTCAACTTTAACGAACTCTAGTAATTGAAACAGTTTTCACTGCAAACTCATTGAAATAAATATTCACTTAAGATCAATACAGAAAGTACCTACATTAAAAAAAACAGCACAAAGACCATGAGGCCCTCATATTTATGCGCAAAACTCGTCTTAAAAAAACTCGTAATAGAAATAGCAGCTCAGGTGGCAACCATACAAGTGCAGTCCTCGATTACCGCTGTAAGTGCGCAACCTCTCTTTGTGCGAATTAAACTCGTCTTTGATATTTATTTTTAAATGTTCCCTCGGCGCTACTAGCTACCTACAGAACTTGTTTTTGTGCACTTTTTGTACGAGCAGTTTTGTTTAATTAGGACGGAATGAAACGTTGCTTTATTAATGAGAATCGGTTCGTGAATTCTCGTCTTTGCAAGCTCATTACCGTTTGAATTTAGTGTGTAGGAAATTTATGTACGAAGACGTTGTAATTTTTGGAAGGTACAAAGTCTGTTGCGTGGTTGTTCTCTAGACGTTGGCTAATATATTCACCTATGAGTGTGTATGAATTTTATTTAAAAAAATAAGCTATAGCTTGGTGGTAAGGTATTTTCTAGTAATCGCCTGGCTAGCTACCACCAAGGACCTATTGCCGTTTTGGTGTGTTCCGGCAGAAGAGAGGCCTCTTGAGAGTCAGTTCCCAATCCTGGTGTAGCGTGGCGCCACCTTCATCCACAATGTCACTTAACGTCAGGTGACCAGTGGTCAAACGCTACCCTGTAAGAAGTAAAAAACTAATGCGAGATTTTTAGCAAAAGTGAAAACCGCATGCGAATGCTGTTTCTAACCTGCGGTCCCGCTACAAGCAGCCCTAAGGGTCCTCGGGCACTCCACGTAACAATCCACCTAACGAGCCTACTGTATATATTTATACTGTAAACTACCACAATGGTAAAAAACTAAATTTTAACATGGATTACCAATAAATTTGCAGCGATGATGACTCAGAGGTAGTGACACCAACTTGTGACCCGTAGGTCATCGGTTCGAATCCCGCATGGAGCTTGAGCTTTCAGAGAAGGAAAACGTCTTGGTGGTAGAGCATTTTTTGTGGCCCCCTGGCTAATCATCTACCATCCAGTTCTGGCCTGCTTTACCACATCGTCTCTCAACATTATGTGACTTGTGATGTAGTAATAAGTATCTTCTAGACAAATATGCTTCAATTGCTCCATCATTTAGCATCAGATGAGACTAAGTTCTAAAGCAAAAAGTTATGGCTAATACCGAAAAAGTGACGTAATAAATACGTATCCTCCTAAAAATTATGTTCCTACCGAGCCAACTTATTCAAGATATTCTTCCGCAAGACTGCAAATGCCGCGTCGAGTGCTTATCTCGTCTCCGCTAACCCTGGCGGCGCCCTGAGAGCTCTCGGGCGCTCCTCGTAACGAGCCTACTCTATTTACTCACACTGTGGCGCTCCGCGGGCGCCCGCGGTGCGCGACGCGACAATCATGTAAAGAGGTGTAGCATCGTGCACTAATATTAACTTTCAATTTGCTAAGTTGCATTTAAATTTGTTTTAATTTACTTTTGCAGGCAAAACTTTTACTTTTTACGAGAATATCTTCTGATGCATTTAGTTCTCTTGCTACACGCCTTTCCAATTCACTATTCACGTTATATCCAAAAACATGTTCTGCCCCGCGGTGTTCCGTGCAAGTACTTGTACATTTTTCTGGGATAAAAAGTGTTCTACTTTTGTCGCTGACTGTACCTCAGTACACAGTCATAAACATAGTTAACCAACAAAAAAATGAGGAAATGGTTAAGCTAACGCGTTTTTTATGTTTGTCCGCGCATACGAGTACCTTTGTGTTTGTGTCCCTAGAAACGATTACGCTTATGTTCTTTGCAGCCAATAGTCTCAATCAGTGATCAGCAGCATTTTCAACCGACTCTTGCTGTACCACTTCCGTGCACTCCTTTCAAATAATTACCCTCAAACAATTCCTCAATGCACTCGGTGTTTGCTCGTGACTCCGTTCGCAATACTTTCCTACTGTTTGCCTCCCCCGCGCCCGCACCCCGCGCCGCCCCCGGTGTCCCGGACAAATAGAACGCTTCTAGGGAATTGCCTTACTCTTCCGCAAGTGTTTTCTTAAGGATTATTTATAATAAACCGAGACGGGCCCGGGCCGAGACACGTACATATTAGAAAATTGTTTTGTACTGCAGTAGATCTCTTCGACGCAGGACATCGTTTGGTCGCGTTCGCGTTCGTCATCATCATCATCATTGTCAGCAGCTCGTAGAAATCTATTGCTGAACATACGAACCCGTTTGAATGCATTTTCATCCATCGGCTCCCTGCTACTCTTACAATACCGTCGGTCCACCTAGTGGGAGGCTTGCCTTCAGAACGTCTTCTACTTTTTGTGGCAGCGTGCAATGTAAATCAGTAATCCAACACATGCTTTGCAAAGCTTGGGAGACAAACTAAGCAAACGAGGTCGGTCCCCTCAAGTTAAACGTGCTTATATTTGTAAGCCGTATCACGGTTCGGGCTCGGCTCGGAGCCGGCACGCTCGAGTGTAAGTTATGCTCACGTTGTTTGTCTGAGTGTTGGGTATTGGTGTGTGGAAGTTGTCGGGAAGGAATCACTCAAAGCGGCGCAGTGAGCTTCAGGCTTTGATGGCTTTGCATGTCACTTATTTAGAAAACTAACATAGGTTAGTCAACTGTACTGACTACTACTGAGCACGCCTTAAATTTCAAGATACGTAAAAATATTAAATCAAATTAAGCGTGTACATGACTAGAGATATTAGAGAGAGAGAGAGAGTAAAGTAAAAAAAAAATGCAGAAAAAAAGTATAACGTGTTCACTTTTAAAAGTCTAACAACAAGTAGCTACGCCTGTTTCAACATCATTACGCCGGCAAAAAAAAACAGGCAAGAAATGGCCGGCAGGTCAATTTTTGGGCGCGATCACATTTATTCTTTTATTTTTACTACTAATTGATTGAATTGGAGCAAGTTCACTACAATATTTATAAGCTTTTTTATCATCTAAATAGTCCGATATTTTATAGTAAGTTTTACTCATAAGATTTCGTTTTATACGGACTTGAAGTATCTATATTTATTTAGGTGTGCTCATAATAAAGTTTGAACAGGCCTTCAGAATTATGATTATCATAATAGAAACTTCCCACGTAATATTAATGAGCTCCAAATGACAAAGCCATAATGAATTAGTTTAGGTTTCAAAGAAGAAGATTAAATCGTCTCATTACACGATGAAAGGGTGTGTCTGTCTCTGTCTAGATTTCCACTAATCCTAATTAACTATAATCCTCGGTTAAAGCCGGCAGCCACTGCCCGCTCGAATTACTTTATTGTTCTTTGAACAAAGCTTAGTGAAGTTATAATGCCGTTGTTATTACCCTAGTAGGTGTAATGTGACTTCGTAATTATATTTTACAGCACTTTACACCGGGACAGCTGCTCTATTTGAACCGAGCACTGGTCTAGTCGTGTATGTAATACCTACTGTTCTCAACTCTGGGAGGTAACATTGAAAGACTGAAATGGGGGCCAAATTGAAGCGTTAAAGTTAATTGAGAGACGTGTCAAGAAGCTCATTGGCAACGATCAATTAAATGAAAAATTAAAGTACACATGCAGTTCCGGACCAAACATAATGTCGATAAAAATATGTAAGAAAACTAGATAAATTGAAACTAGAAGAAGAAAATTATGTACTTGAAAATTACTACAGCATAGATGACTTCCTCAATGACAACTTCTCATAATGACTAGAATGGATCGGTCCGCTCCTATAATAGACTTTGCTACATCCAAATTCGTGTCCATATTATGTTCGCTAATTTTAAACATTAAGATTTCATGACGAGTATACTGTAAATAATGACTGCAATAAATACTTAATTGAGTATTAAGCAAGGTAAAACGAACATTTATATCCAATTATTTATCAATTTCGTTACATGCCGACAACACAGATATAAATCCGGGAAACGTTTCTTTGGGTCGTAATGTTGACTCCAACACCACTCCATTCAGCTAATTAAATCCAGCCTAATGATACTCTTGTCTCTTGTCTAACTTGTCGTGCAGGGTCCGGTTGAAGGGAAAAGAGCCCGAGACCATTCTTCAACTCGCTGGGCTGATCTCATCAAAAAGGCCACTGACGCATCCATGACCCAATGCTCTCGTGACGCCAAAAATGGCGTCACATTGCCATCAGAGGTGCCCAAGCCTACAACGCATCACAGCAACCACGACCACTCTGACAAGAGTGTCCGACTTAGATAATAATAATGATACTCAGAATTTCAGCTATTTGTGATGGCGCCATAAAGCTAGCACGAGCAGGAGCAGGAATTTATTTTAAGAAAGGGAATATGTCAGTGTTGAGTTCATATTATCATCAGCCGAAAGAAGTTCACTGCTGAACATATTATACCTTTTCATATTGTAGAGCGTTGGAAAGTTGTAGGTACCATGCTGTATCCTTATAAAAGAGGAATGAGGATCACTAAAGCTTCGCGCACACAACGGGAAGGCCACACCGCAAACATCCAAAAATATGCACGCGCCTCTGTCGTCCATTAATGTTTGAAAGAGATGTAGGAATGCTTTGCGGAGCGGCCCAAATGTGCGAGAACCCTTAATGAATTCTGAAAGTTAATTTCTGCCGCTACATGTCGCGTAGAGTACATAAAGAGCTATTACCTAGAAGCAGAGTTAAAGTCACCCCGCCGCGCTGCCTGGCGGCGCGCCAAACGTGCACAATGTATTCATGGCCGAATATATTACAAACGCGTTCGCATTACCAACATTAAAAGTGTGAGTGCGCTGCACTCGTGCTGGAAGTTACCACTAGCACCGACCACCATAGTTCTAAGAAGAAGAGGTGAATGGGACGTCTCGTCTTTCTTAGATTAGTTATGTGTACGCTGCTAAGGCTGCCATTACACTCTCCGGTTGGACATCAGATCTACGTGCCGGACTAAGAGACTAAGCATATTGTTCAAGCCGTCCCGACAACTATTGAACCAAAAAGTACGACAAACTCAAACAGATGGCAGTAAACGAGGAGACGGAGGTGTTCGTCGGCGCGGGACAGCCCTAATTAAATTATATTTATTTTCAAGCGGCCGGGCGGATGTCTCCTAATGAAAACGGCCGCAATTTGGAGCTAGATAAAATGAAGCACCTTCGTGCATAATTTAAAACGTAATAAATCGCAATGAAACACGGCTAATTAGACAATAAAAACTGAGGCCGCGCTTTGTGACGTCTTGGGAGCCGGGAGCCGGGCCCGCCCCGTCCTAGCTCCCGGCCCGGCTCATATAGACAATGAGTTTAATTATTCACACGGGAATCGTCGCGCGCTTCAATTACAATTCTGTTTGTGGCTGCAGTAATGCTAACTAGCGACTCAGTTCGGCATACAGCGGAGAATTTTGGCGAAGTTTATGCGCTAATAAATTTTAATTAGTCTTGTTTATATGCAAACTCAAGTTATTACATAACAACATTGTCATATTTACTTTTACTTTGCCATTTTACTTCAGCCATAATAGAGTCAAGTAAGGTAACTTGGAGTGGAGAGAAGCAGGTCACTAGAAGATCTAAGTTAAGGATTCTGAGAGACAAAGAGAAATTGTCGCCATCGATATCGATGTGTTCCGGCAGCCTCACTTGAGAGTCAGTTTCCCATCCAGGTGTAGCGTGGCGCGATCTTCGACGACATCATCACTTGTAGACGAACGCTGCGTGCAAAATATAAAAAAAAAATGTTTGAGATTATACACCTGGGAGATAATTCTTGATTAATATAAAATGTGAACATATTTGCGTAGTCTAAAGATAATTACGCCCGAAACTAATAATCTAACCTAACCCGGTTGTGGATCGATATGTCATGTCATAATATGCCATTTTAGTAATAGGGCTTGACATATTACTACTAAAATGACATACTTATTATGACATGACATATGGATCCAAAACCGCGGATAACGGATCAGGATCGATTATTAATGTCGGGCGATAATGCACTTGTTCACAGCAATCCAACTCGTTAAGAATATCAGCCATAACCTAGCAGAGTTGTGAAAAGGCCTCTCATACGAATATGTAGGTACTATTAAACTTGTACTCAACTCGAACAACAGAGACTTAGAGTTGTCTATTTCCTTAAAGTCCAAGTCTGAAGTGGCAACTTCCAAAGTACCATGTGATTAGGTGAATGCGAATGTGGCAGCCACAATGGTGGCAGCACTGGCCGCGGGGGCGCGCAGGGCTCTGGCACTCAATGAGCGCTGATTGCGGCGCGGCGACTCGGCGCAAATTCAGCGCATAACTCGATTACCGATCGGCGTGTGTGCGATTAGCCTAAACTTGTGTTACTTGCGAGTTGCGTTGCGAGTACCATGTGTGATTGTCGACTAGTTTCGCAGGATTAGTTGTGTATTCTTCGACTTACGACTTAGTTTCCAATTGTTCTCGTTTCAAGCAATCGGAACGGAATAGTTAGTCAATAGATAGCGCAATCTTGAGTAACATTTAGTTTAGGTTAGTTCGCGTAGACCTAGCGATAATTTGCTGTGATAGCCTGATAGCCGCATAGTTTGTATTAGTTCATCAGGTTGTTTGGGTTGCGTCTTACACAAGAATGGTTTGTAGGTTAGGTATTGCGGTTTCTTCAAAAGTTTGTCTGTTTGGTTTGCAATGATGTTTGCTTTTTGTAACATATGATTAAGAATTATTAAGAGATGTTGACACCACCGAATACTACCTACATATCAAGTTTCGTTAGTAGCTTAAACAAATTTCAGAATTGCACTAGCATTAACTGAGATCCTGAATATTGAGTTGTTTTTGGGAAACTTATTCGACTAATAAAAAGTCCATGATATTTAATCGACGAATCACAAAAGTAGGAGCTTCAGTTTTTCAGTACGCTCTCGCCACAGTGCAGAGACGCAGTGAAACAACGAACCAGTAGTCACACACGCACTCGTATTTGTCCGGCTCGGCTTGAGGTCAGCAAACAAATTAGAGGCGCGTCCTCAGGTGCTCGGCGGACCAATTAGATTGTTTGCTTGTTTGTGTGCGTGCGGCGTGCCACAAACAGAGGTGTTTGTGCAGAGCCGCCGTAAGCAGATGTCGATCGAGATTGATATCGACCGCGATATGCGAGCCGTGTTTGCACTGTTGTGGGGACCTCCTTGCTTGCTCAGGCAAGAGCTATGAACAACACTAGGCCACGCCACCTACGCTCAGTGGTAGTGTCTGGTCGTCGCCGTCGTCAAGTACTCTCCTAGCTAGAGCTCACCTTTCACGAGGAAACTCTGTCACCAGAAATGTTGCGATTATTATTAATGTTTTTGAGACAGTTCTTGAGAGCCAGTCCTGTTTTAAACTTAGCGTGTAAAAGTAAATTAGTAAATTGCAAAACAAAGTTTACGTGATCAACAGATACCTATGGCCGTTTATGTCGCATACTTATTTACTCAAAATTTGCAATTTCACAAGGTACTTCCCGTTGAGCTAGTCGTGAGATTTGGCATGAGGCAAGGTCTTACAGCACATGTAAATGAAAAAAATTAAAAACCGTTAATATTCGACGGCACATGCACGACTCCGGTTTCTTTTAAACTTTATCTATTTTCGAAATGCGTTTTATGTTTAGTAATTTAATAATGCAATGTCCATCCCCACATACTAATTATTGCCGAAGGTGTGCCGTGAGCAGTAGCACTCACCACGTCATTACCTATTTACCTGGACACGTCGTAAAGTGTCGTCCCTCGCGGCTGCGTCGACCCTCGTAAAAGTTCCCAGTATCCCGGTTAATAAGACAATAAAACCCGGAGAAACGCGCGAATCCTTTAATTATTCACATCATTATATAAAATACCCATTAAACGCGCTACTCGTGGCTGTAAATTATAATCTAGCTTTTTTTTTCTTAAACGCCTCCGTAATTTCAGCGTTTAGCGAGTGAAATATTTGCGCGTAAAAACGGCACTGTTTTAATATTCAAATTTAATCTTTTACTCGTAACTTTATTTTTTAAATAATTAAGATGGAGTAGAATATTTTTTCTTAGGCTTCTGAAATAATTAAGGTCTACAATACTAATTTGCAAAACTATATTGTTACGTGTTATTATTCTGGCATAAAACAGACTGTTGTTTTTTATTCAGACTGTTTCGTCAGTTAGTAAAATTTTGGTGTACTTACCTACGTTCCTTCTTAATTGCCTTGCAAACATCTTACAGAATTACTACAAGAAATAGAAAATATTTTCAAGCTTATATAAATATTTTCAATTGTTCAATAACTTAACCATCATTCATACAAAAACGGCTTAGATTCAGTACAGGCGTGTAATAAGGCCATTCTGCAATCAGGGGCGCGTCACCGTCGTCCGTCCACCGCCCCCGTAACAAACACTCGCACAATTTAAAATGCAATTACCGCCGGGATCCGGCGCTAATTAAACGGAGATATTCGGTAATGGGCCGCTCGCCCTTGGCACAGGGCCTCTGAGAAGGGGGGACCCCCCACAGAGCTTTGCGTCCACGTCGCGTTCCCCGGAAACGACCCATCTGACCACCGTAACGGAGTGGCAGATCGGGCTCGGCTAAAGTTGCTCTGTACTCAAGACTGTTATAAATTGGATTGTGTTTTATGTGTTTTGGTTTGTTCCGTTCAGGTTGAGTCGCGGTCTGCTTCGATTATGTCCAAGCAGGCGCGCGATGCTTCAGGGAGGTTTGCTGCCTCCCTGGAGAACGTAGGGACGCCCGATTTGTTGGCGGCGGAGTCGACTTACGTCGAACCCACCTCCAACAGGGCAGCTTCGGGGGTGAGGCCTAAGGGCCCGCCCACGAAGCCAACGATGGAGGGATCCATGTCGGGCGCTGGAACCGCATCTGATGCGGGGACCGCCTCCGACATGGATCTCAGTAATGAGGGCGATGTTGGCCTGAAGCGGCCTCACTATTCTTCCTCGTTTTTCGTGCCTGGGTGCTTAGACTCAGACACGGAAAACGAGGGATCGATGATGGCCGCCAAGGTCACCACCGCGCAACGAGGGAGGAGGACTGTGAAGACAGTACCTAGAAGGGAGACCTTCTTGAAGCCGGCCTCGCCGGTCGACAAGGAGTTGGACGAAGCCCTACGCAATAGGGCTTACAGGAAGGGGGTGGGCGCAGCAGTCTCGGAGAGTGACTCGGATGTCACAACGTCCAGAGACGCGAGCCAAATGAACGCCCAGGAACTCAGGGCCCAAGCAGGAGAGGGCCTTGCTGCAATCTTGGAGGTAGCCCAGAAATCGGGTAACCTCAAGGGCGGGTACATTGCCCGCCTCAAGAGAGCCACCTCGGTCCTTCGGGACGTTGTGGACACGCTCGCAGGCAGGACGGAGGCAGAGGAGACGAGGCGTCTCCGTGCCGAGAACGCGAGATTGCTCTTGGAGGTTGACGCCTCCAAAGCCATGGTGAAGGCGCTGCGACAAGGGTACGCGGAGGCCACGGCGAAGACCAATCAGGCCGTCGCCGCAGCCACTGTCGCAGAAAACTCGGCGTCGAGAGGGCCTACCGCCGTCATACAGGGAGCGGAGTTAGTGGAGGAGCTGCGGCGCTCGCTGACCATCACGGTCGGCGAGATGATGAATGCCCGGCTCGAGGGACTCGAGAGCCGCCTCCTCCCGGCCCCAATTATGAGGCCGCCACTAAGGGCGGATGCAAAAAGGGCGACAGAGGGAGCGGCAGTGGTTGCCGCCCCACCCAGGCCGATACCAGCGCCGGCGCGCTACGCTGCGGTCGCAGCCAGGCCGGCCGCGCAGGCACCGAGGCCGGCGCGTTATGCTGCAGTCGCAGCCAGGCCGGCCGCGCAGGCACCGAGGCCGGCGCGTTACGCTGCAGTCGCAGCCAAGCCGGCCGCGCCGGCTCCAAGGCAGACAGCTGCAGCCCCGCCGACGACAGCTCCAAGGCCGTATGTTCCCCCGGCCATGAGGGGAACACAAGAGGCGAGAAGACCCGCCCCTCCCACTGCCCCCGTGGCTATTCCAGCTGCTGCCCTACAGGCAGATGATGCTTGGACCACGGTGGGAAAGAGGAAGCGCAAGAGAGGAGGAAGAAGAAACAGGAGGAGAGGAGGAGCTGCCCCCCCTGTAAATGGGACTGCCAGGCCCCAAGGCCCCGCGGTGGGGAATAGGGCCCCAAGGGTGGTTCAAAAGGCCCCCAAAACGGCAGCAGTCGTGCTGTCGCTGCAGCCCGACGCCGTCGAGAAGGGGGTCACCTATAAGACCCTCATCGACGAGGCGCAGACCAGGGTGGACCTGGAGGAGCTGGGTATTGACCAGCTCCGGTTCAGGACGACGGCCACGGGAGCCAGGCTCTTAGAGATAGCTGGCTCCGAACATGACGAGAAAGCAGACAGGCTCGCAGCCAAATTGCGGGAAGTCCTGCCTGACGTGGCCAGCGTTTCCAGGCCCGTGAAGGTCACGGACCTTAGGATAACGGGCCTGGATGACGCCGCCACCAAGGAGAAGGTGGCGACCGCCATAGCGCGAGCGGGGGGGTGCCCAGTGCACCTCGTCAGGCCTGGCGACATTCGCCAGGCCTGGAATGGCTCCTGGTCTTGCCTCGTGGCCTGCCCGATCCCGGCTGCTCAGCTGGTGTTGGAGAAGGGCAGAATCCTCATCGGCTGGAGCTCGGTGGGCGTTACGGCAATGGGGGCGCGCCCCATGCGATGCTATAGGTGCATGGGGCTGGGCCACACCCGCCCCCAGTGCCCCGCCGCAGCCAATCGGGGCGACCTGTGTTACAGGTGCGGGGAGGAGGGGCACAGATCCGCGAATTGCGGAAAGGTCGCGGCGCGCTGCGCGATCTGTGCCGAGGTCGGGAGGCCCTCTGGGCACATAATGGGGGGACGCAGCTGCGTCCCTCCCAAGACGAATGGGAAGGCGGCCAACACACGGACTGTGGCCGCCCCCGAGGCCCCACGAGTGGCCTCCCCGGCGGGCGTTCGCACATCGGCGAACGAGGTAGCTGCGATGTCTGACTAATGTCTTTAGTCAGCCATCACAGCTACCTTCAGACGAACCTCAACCACTGCGCCAGAGCTCAGGACTTGCTGATGCAGTCCCTGGCGCAGTGGCAAATTGATGTGGCCGTCGCCGCGGAGCCCTATTATGTCCCCCCCCAGCACCCTTGCTGGGCTGGGGACCTTGATGGCTCCGTGGCTATATTGAGCAGGCAGGATGGAACCCCCCCTCTCACAGTCATCGAGAGGGGCGCGGGATACGTGGTGGCCAATTGGGGGGAGTACGCCATAATGGGAGCGTACTTCTCCCCCAATAGAACCGTCGCGGAGCTGGAGGTGTTTGTTGACCTCCTGGCCGCGGCGGTGTTAAGGCAGGCGCCACGTCAGGTCCTCTTTATGGGGGACCTGAACGCGAAGGCCCGGGACTGGGGCAACCCCTCCACTGACGCTCGCGGTGAGCTTGTCGTGGAGTGGGCAGTTGCCTCCGGGCTGACCCTCCTAAATATAGGGTCGGCCCACACGTGCGTGCGGCAGCGTGGGGGGTCCGTGGTGGACCTCTCGTTCGCCACCCCAGCAGCCGCAGCGCGTGTCCGGGCCTGGAGGGTAGAATCGGAGGTGGAGACCCTCTCGGACCACAAATACATCAGGTTCGAGATGGGTCCCTCCGACCATCCGGGAGGGCCCCGCCGGGAGATGCGTGCGCACTTCCCGCGGTGGACGATGAGCCGCCTAGACGTCGAGTTGGCAGAGGAGGCGGCCGTCGTCCAGGCTTGGGTTGCGGGGCGCACGCACCCCGAGGCGGATGTCGCAGCAGGCCGTTTTAGAAATGCGTTAACGGCCATTTGCGACACCGCCATGCCGAGGGCCCGGCGCTACGAGGGGCGCCGCCAGGTCTATTGGTGGCGCCGGGAGCTCGCGGCGCTAAGGGAGGCCTGCTCAGCGGCACGGCGGCCGTATGTCCGCATCAGGAGATTGCGGCGCGGCCGCCCGGACGACCAGCTGTCAGAAGAGGAGCTGGCAGCTGAAGGCCAGCTGTATGAGGCGTACCGCGAGACGAGGCGGGCCCTACAGCTGGCGATAGGGGAGTCGAAGGCGAACTCCTGGGGCGAGGCCCTGGAGGGCCTCGATAGGGACCCGTGGGGGCGCCCGTACAAGGCGGCCCGGAAAAAGTTCCGGGGCCAAGCGCCCCCCGTAGCGGAGTCCCTTGAGCCGGAGGTCCTGGAGAGGGTGCTGGTGGGTCTGTTTCCAAACAGAGACCCAGACCACACCCCTCCAGTGATGTCGCCTATCCTCCCCGAGGAGGAGGAGGTGCCGGACCCGGACTCCATCCCCCCCGTCACGGAGGTGGAGATGGAGGTTGCCGTCGCTCGGATGCACGGCAAGAGGACGGCCCCGGGACCGGACGGGGTTCCAGGTGCAGTGCTGCGGATCGCCCTAAAGTCACTGGGCGGTCCGCTTCGGGAACTGTTCAACGTATGCATCACGTCTGGACAGTTCCCGAAGATATGGAAGGACGGCCGGTTGTGCCTGCTGCGGAAGGATGGTCGGGATGCCGAGACACCTTCCGCTTACAGGCCAATCGTGCTCTTGGACGACACGGGAAAGCTCCTCGAAAGAGTCGTAGCGTCCCGGGTCGTCCAGCACCTGGAGGGCACTGGGCCCGGATTGTCCGAGGCCCAGTATGGGTTCAGGGCGGGGCGGTCGACGATAGACGCCCTGCTCTGGCTCAAAGGATGGACGCAGGCCGCGGTCGGCGAGGGGGATAAGGCGTTGGCTGTCTCACTTGACATCGCCAACGCCTTCAACAGCCTCCCACACGCAACGATACAGGAGGCGCTCCGGTACCATGGAGTGCCCCTGTATCTGAGGAGGCTGCTGGCCGACTACCTCCACGACCGCGAGGTCCTGGTGGAGGGACGCGACGGCCTGAGGCGCCGTCGCGTGGCCTGCGGCGTTCCACAGGGGTCAGTGTTGGGACCCCTGCTGTGGAACGTCGGCTACGACTGGGTGCTCCGCGGCACGCTTCCCGCAAGTCTGCGGGTCGCCTGCTACGCGGACGACACCCTAGTCGTGGCCAGGGGGAGGGACCTGGGAGCGACGCTGCGGTTGGCCACGGTGGGGACAGCCCTGGTGGTCGACCGCATCCGCTCCCTAGGACTAGAGGTTGCCCTCTCCAAGACCGAGGCCCTGTTGTTTCACGGGCCTCGGGGGGGACCCCCTCCAGGCACTCAAGTCATCCTGGACGGGGTCCCGATCCGGGTGGGGACCCAGATGAAGTACCTGGGCCTCATCCTGGATGGGAGGTGGACCTTCGGGGCCCATTTTGCAAGTCTGGCCCCGAAGGTTGTAAGTGCCGCTGCCGCACTGGGGAGGCTGCTGCCCAACGTGGGCGGCCCTAGCGCCAACTGCCGCGGGCTATACTCCGCCGTCACCAGGAGTATGGCCTGCTACGGGGCGCCGGTCTGGGCGGACGCCCTCGGACGCGCCAATAAGGCCCTGCTGCGACGTCCGCAGCGGGTCATCGCGACGAGGGCGATACGCGGATACCGGACGGTGTCCTGGACGGCCGCATGCGCGCTTGCCGGAGACCCCCCCTGGGAGCTCCAAGCGGAGGTCCTCGCCGAGATTTACCATCTTGTCTCGGCTAGAAGGACCCGCGGAGAGCCCCCGGATTGGGAGGAGGTCACGCGCATGCGGAGGCAGGCGCAGGCCGCCCTAATAGGGCGGTGGACGGAGGACCTGGCCCCACCGGTGCCGGGTGCGTGGACGGTGGGGGCCATAAGACCGGTCCTCGGGGAGTGGCTGCGGCGGCGGCATGGGTCGCTCACCTACCGATTGGTGCAGGTGCTTTCCGGGCATGGATGCTTCGGAAAATACCTGCACCAGATCGCTAGACGTGAGCCGACCCCAGCCTGCCACCAATGTGGGGCGCCAGAAGACACGGCGCCCCACGTGCTGGGAGTGTGTGTCGCTCTATCAACACAGCGACACACACTCTCCGCACACATAGGGGTGGACCTGTCCCTGCCGAGCGTAATTCGTGCCATGCTCGGCAGCGACACGGCGTGGCAGGCTGTGGCCTCCTTCTGCGAATACGCAATCGCGCAGAAGGAGGCCGCGGAGCGGGTCAGGGAGGAAGATCCTCTCCTTGACCCGATCCGGCACAGGCGGAGGGGCGGTAGAAGGAGGCGTTTTGCCCGCCTCCTCCCGCCCCACTAGTAGAGGGTGTTTCCCCACTAGTTGGGCTTTTCTGGGCGGTAGCAGGAGGCGTCATTCCCGCCTCCTCCCGCCCATCTTGTGTTTCTTCTTTCTGGGCGGTAGAAGGAGGCGACTTTTCCGCCTCCTCCCGCCCATATAGTTTCAGGGTGAAGCGGCGGTAGAAGGAGGCGCCTGGATCGCCTCCTCCCGCCCCACCAGAAATGGTGTGGTGTTGTGTCGGGGGGTGTCGCTTCAAGCTGGACACCCCCCCTATTGCCTGGGTGTTATGGGGCCCGGAATGTTTGAGTTCCGGGCCTCTCCGTTGGGGCGGGTGGGTAGACTGTTACAGTGACCCCCACCCGTCCCGCCAAGACGGAGGACGAAGTTTAAAAAAAAAAAAAAAAAAAAAAGGGCCTCTGAGAAGAAGGGCAACTCGGGGCGCATGTTTATCATTCTCAGATGAACTCATTGTAAGGTGTACCTAACTTCAATATTCTGCGACACTGAATTTTCCGAGCGCGTCAGCATCACAATGAATTTGTAGTACTGTGCAGGGAATGTATGATCTGGTACCAGTATCTATATAATACAAGTCTGGTGGCTCTTACACCAAGAAATTTGAAATATTTTGAAATGGGTTTAGTCTTCGCGAAATTTAACAATACTGGGTGCCGTTATGTTAAAGTTTAGAAAATGAGTTGAGTACTCGTGTTTTAAATTACATTAAAGCAGAAAGACATCTTCACACAGCGTATCTTCTGGTTACACTGTGGTTGCGGAGAGCACGGATCCCCTTTCATTTGTAATCACGTAACCTTTACATGGAATGGACGGGACAACGAACAAACGGAATTAATGGGTGATTTCAAGCGCAAAAATCCATTTCACATTGTCATACACAACTTTTAAACACATACGACTTAGTAAAATACATATCACGGTAAGGAATAGAAGGCACAAATATGAAACACAGTCGTTTTAAACATTCTTGCTACTTGAATACACAATCTTAAATAATGCAGTCGCAGCTGCGAGGGAACAACAGCCACATTTTAAGCGACACTGTCATATAATAAAGTGTGGAATAAAGCGTGAGTGCAGCGGCGCTCGGCCGAGCGAAGCGAGCGGCGCGGCGAGCGCGGCGGAGCGAACGCGGGCGGCGGGCGGGCGAGCGAGCGATATGCGAGGTGATCGCTTAGTTTAATAAGCGCAGCAACACGCTTGGCCGGCCGCCAGCGCACCGCGCCCGCGAGTTATGGAGCTGCACCACACCGCGCGCGCCGCCTCACCCGTGATTAAGGTTTTTGCTGCTCCCGCGCCATCACCAGAATGGATGGGTCGACCCGTTTCTTGGAATCGCTTTTTACAAACTCTCCTTACATTTAGTTTTTTGACGTTATCTCGCTGGCGAAACGGAGCACCAACAATAATGCGCCCGTTTCATCGCGCGGCGAATGGAGGCGAGCGGCCGCACGTCACGGAGCGCAATAATGCCACGTTTTACCGTAGAGGTAAACCGTCCACGACGTTCTCTCGAACTTTGTCATTAGAAGGATTTTATTTCACACCTCCTTAAGTTTTCTCTCCGTTATATAGGTACGTTACTTGAAAATGGCCGCGATGAGTTTCGGTTCTAAGTTCTCATAAAATGACAACTTAATTGTTCATTATTGTTCTGCCGCAAATATAGTAATGGGTAAATGTTGTTTCCACATAAAAGAACTATAAGAATAATGGTTCACATTATAAGATCCATTGAAGGGGTTAGGTGAGGGCCGACGTTGCGGCGGCGGAGGGCGCGGGCGGGCGGCGAGAACGCGCGCTCATCAGATTTATCGCGCACACGTGACGGCTGCAGCGACGGGCGGCGGGCGGTGCGGCGCGGCGTGACGCGGCGCGGCGCGGCGTGACGCGGCGCGGGGGCGCTAAATCGCCGCGTTATTGATAATTTCAACGACACTCCAAACGCGACTTCCTCTCCACGCAGCGAGAAGACGGCTTTTAAGCTTTAGTAATCCCCGCGGTTCCGAGAGGATTTATATTAAAAATTGAGGTAAGAAAAACGTTCGGCGGCTGCGATTGGCGTTATAGAATAAATCTATAAGAAAATATATTTAGGCTCCTTCGTAAAATCCATACGGCGAGAGAAAATGTTTTGAATTTTCCTAATATCGGATTAGCAAAAGCGACACAGAAACGCTTAACTCAGTGTAGGTGTATAGGCTTAACAGATTCAAAACAATCGTGCAGTTTTAGTAGGTAGCACGCAACAAGCGACGTGTTTGATCGGTAAACGGCGTGCGTGTGTTTGCGGCGCGCGGCGGGCCGCCGGTGCGCGCGAGCGGTGATTGTTTGCTTATCGGCGTCTTGCCACCTGGTGACATTAATCTGCGCGATTTGCGTCGCTGCGGCTAACGACAGCCGCTTGGCAAACGATGCGTTAGGAAAACAGGAATTTATAGCGTGTGGCAAGGAGAGAGCCGCAGCGAGCCACAGCATATCACGTCGGCGCAGCGAGTGCGCCGCTCGGCTGGAATGGCGCATAAACAAATGCAAACTGCCGCTGCTGAGTTAGGTATCGCCGTAAACGAACGGTTGTGTTAATTATTATCGCGCTCGTTTAAGAGATTTGCCTGCTGAGATTAACTTTAAGGAGGTTATGCTATAGTGCATTTGCGTTTGTACAATTTGTACGTGTTGTAAAAGTAATGACTAAAACATTTCTATATAGAGATTTACATTTTGAGAGACCAACTGGGAATAGTTACGAGACGTTATTGGATTTTGAAAATTTTGTTTGTCCAATGGACTTGGAAACTACTGGAAGAAGTTGCTTCAATTTTCGCAGTTTCAAAGTCAAAGTCAAAACTTGTTTTATTTAATAGGATACATTGTGATCACTTTAAAACGTCAAACTTAAAACTAGCTACGCCTGTTCCCACCTCCTTACGCCGGCAAAAGAACAGGCAAGAAACGCCCGGCAGGTAATTTTTTTGGCTCGATCACATTGACAATTTAATTCTTATTACTGATTGATTGAATTGGAGCAAGTTCACTAAAATCTTAAGCTTTTTTTGTTCTTAGCTTAGTTTTATACTCGTACTTAAATAACGAAGTATGTTTTATCGTATTGTAACATTGGAATGCTAAGATATGACAAGTACAAAATTGTGTAGAAAATGTCAGAAAAGACATTCTAGTTAATCAAAAGCTAGTTTTTAACTAAATATTTTCTTCAACAGTACAAAAATACCCTTGGTCCCGATTGTGTGTCGTTCATCTAAATATTATCTAGATGTAGTTCGTCGCTTGTGATTCGTTTGACAATCCAATCAATATGGATAGCTGACTATAACAATAAGCAATAACGATTTTGATAAATCTATCGATAGAGGCGGGTTGGGCTCCTAGCTCCAGTCCCGGCCATAGAGTTTCACTTTATCCTATTACGATTTGGATATACGGAAAATTCGGGAATTGGATAAATGTCAATATCCATAGTAGTTTTATGAGAATAGTCGTGTGCGCCTGCAGTTCCATCCGTGGTTTTCCCATTTTTAACCAAAAAAGATGCATTTTTTTAGCACGCAAAATACTAAATGTACTACTTGAGGTCTTATTTAGGTGTCTACAAATTTACCTTAGTCCATTCAGCCCTTTTGGCAAACACAAACCAATCTAAATAAACATGCAAACTTTTTCATCTACATGTTTGCTAAATCTTAATAAGTGATAAGTGACTGAATAAGTGACTGCTGCCGCCATAGTTTGAATTTCGGTTCGCATCATTTGTTACCATATTTAATAAATACGGCTTGCACATGACCACTTCGTGTTTTATTTGCACCGAGTGCGACATATTCTTTCTAACGAAACAAGTAAGAATGTAGAAAAAAATCTTACATAAAATTGATTTTAATAAAATACTTCTTGTCATAAAATCTGGAAACCAGTGAGTCGCCTATAATCCGTGTTAAAAAAAGCAGCTGTGCAAGCAGTTCGTGAAGTGGCGGCGAGAGCTCTCGATAGTGCTTCACTGGACGGACGGTCGCCGCGCGGCCCCGTGCGGCGGCGGGCGGCGCGGGCGGCTTGTTGACGGAACACTCCGCTCTGTGCTTATTAACGAGGGACCGCCGGCTTGCGGACGCACCAGCTCAGCACGGGTTACCGTTGAGCCAACACTCGAGTGAGCTTGTCTGCACGTTCCTAAAAAGGAGAACTGAGTTGTGAAGTAATACTCGCTCGGTATACTTAAAAAAAAGTATATTTTGTTGTAGTCAGAGAAAACATTGACTGTTTTTAATAAAACAATAGATACTGTACCTACATCCCGCTGACATCTCGTAAACGTAACATCCATTTTAGTAGGTTCTGACTCAGTTCAAACCGACAAAAGTTTCTAACACGCACATGGATAAGGAATCCACTGTTTCACACGTACGAACAAATTTGCAACAGAAAACTTCTTATACATAATTGTTAAAATAAGCTGTTGTAATGTATATAATGGATACATTTAAATAAAAACTGTAGGAACTAGCATTTATGATAGTTCGTAATGTTGCTAGGCGCGATCATCCGAGCTTCGCCACTGCCGCCCGCGCACCCCGCCCCGCAGTGCCCGCTCGTGTCGCGCTGCGCCGGAGTCGGACAGTCGAGCGAGAGCGCACGCCGCGGTAATTGTTATAACCTCACTTTATTTGATTTCTTCCCTTTGTTGATCTGTTTTTGCGAATTTGCCAATATATACCACCTTCTTATGGACACACGGACTTTTTATTAGTGTACACTCCCAGTTCTCACGTCACAAAACATAATTCGCAAAAAGTTAACTCACGACGATGCACAAAACTTGAATCGTTTCGAGAAAATTCGCGCTGCCCCTACTCGCACGAAAGTTACGTACTAATAAATTATTCAACGGAGCGACGTTCATTAAGTGCTTGCAACAAGCTTAAGCTGAATAAATGAATTTGAATTCAAACAAAATACTGGCGGAGCGGCGGAGAGGAGCTGGAATCGGAGCCGAGTGCGTCGCGCCGCGTGTAAAGCGACGCGTGACGGGCATCGTGACGTCACCGCTCGCACGCCGCTCATCACACAAACAGATTGATACATAATCGGCGACGTAGCTAACGAACCGCCGCTCTATGACGCCGCGACACTTTTATTGTAGTGTGAAAATAATTGGCGGAAAACTCTGTTAGCGGAATAAGAGGATAACCATTTTATTTTAACGAAACTGCCGCGGGTGCAGTGTTGTTACACTGACAATAGCAATTACAGGATTTCATTGGATATGCTCTTGACTTAATTGCCCGTATAAAAAAGTTCTGTGTATATTATTGTAACATAAACTTTACAGGTTTACATGTAAAAGAAAAACTGATACATTTATTTTTGACGTGATTTTTTTGGTTTTTATTCGTGAGGATATGAACTCATGTGATGTTAAACCCCGTGCATTTTTTTTTCTTTTCACTTCTAAATGGCTATGAATTCAAAAGCAAAAGCTCATTCCACGACTAGAACCCACAGCCTACGAGTCGCTAACCGATGACACTAAAATATTAATTGAGCTATAGCTTTAAAATTCATCCTAATCAGTCTATTACGTTCCCACTGCTGGGACTCTGGCCTTCTCTCAGAGAGAGTATGGGCCGTAATCTACCCAACTGGCCCAGTGCGGGTTGGTAGATGTCGCATGCCCTTGAATGTTGCGGTTCTTGGACATTTCCCACTCTGTTTTGCTTTGAGATTAAATTAATAAAGTTAATTGTTGCAGGAGGAGCTTCGCGACAACCTGACCGTGTCGGTGATGAGCTTCGTGCCCACCCTGGACGATGACGGCAAGCCCATCACTTGCAGGGCCGAGAACCCCAACGTCACTACCCTGTTCATGGAGACGTCCTGGACTATCAACGTCGTTTGTGAGTATCCACTTGCTTTTATATTGAATTCAATTCCGTGGTAGTTTATACTACCAATTGCATGAAGTAGAGATTATATTGCAAGCATATAAAGACTTTATACGAGTACAGTCTGTCTAAAAGAGCCCTTAGGCAAGGGTATCGGGAAATTGGTAATAACCTCTCTGTACTTAAAAAACCATATTTGTTCTACGACTTTCAATAACTAGTATTAATTTTCTCGGGAAGTTCCATTTTGCCGCACCAAGCCGCCCAACTCGTTTTTCAACTGTTTTTAGGTCAGTAACGTTAGCGTTTAATTTACAACTTACAAGGTAGAGTTTGACTAACACATCACACATGATGTTAGGTGATGTTAAGAAATGTTGTTATTGTTCTGCGACTTTTGTCGTCGACTGTACAATCAGCAACAAAACTCACTGAACGGGACCAAACATTGCAGATCTAGTACACATTTGTAAAACATACGATCAGCTGCCGACCGACCGATGGGCAATGGGCGAATAGTCGACTGCGATGCGTGAGGTCACGGGTTCAATTCCCGCTACAGGACCAATATTTGTGCGAAAAAAGCGCAAGTGTTTGTTCGATCCGCGTAGTTTCTTATCCTAGATACAGGAAATCCTAGTTAGGGGTCAGAGCCTATGTGTGTGATTGTGTGAGCATTGTAGCTATATTTTTGGTAACGCTACGTACAGTATGTAGATCGTATGGTATCGGTGTGTTGTCCCGCAGACCCGCCGGTGGTGCGGCTGCGGCTCGGCAGCTCGCTGGCGGCGGGCGACATCAAGGAAGGCGACGACGTGTACTTCGAGTGCCACGTGCGCGCCAACCCGCCCGCCAGGAAGCTCTCCTGGCTGCACGACGTGAGTACAGCCTACTACTGCCACTGTGTGTACACGCGCGTTGACTGGGAACTTTAGTTTAGTTTTAAGCGATGATGCTACTCAGTGGTAGTAACGTCGGCATACGATCCGTAGGTCGTGAGCTTGAGCTTTCGGTGAAGGAAAACATCGTGATGAAACCATAGCTTCAAATAAGGCCGTAAATTAAAATTTAGAGAAGTATTCATGATGGTGGTGTATTCAAGTACTCGCCTGGCTAGCTACCACAGGTTAAGAATCTGTCGCCGAGCATCTATATCGGTATGTTCCGCCCCACTTGAGAGCCAGTTCCAATCCAGGTGTAGCGTGGCGCCACCTTGGACCACATCGTCACTTAACATAAGCTGACTTGCGGTCAAACGCTACCCTGTAAGGAGTAAAGAAAAGGTTCAAAATCAAACTTTGACCGATGCAGTTGCAAATACATAAATATAATTGTTCTATTCTATTTTACAAGTCCAATTTGTGGTTTGAGCTAAAATAACGCCACAATGCGAGCTGGGTCCCAGCGGCGGGCCCGGCCCCGGCCCGGCTGCCGGCGCGCCGTCACCGCGCACGGTCCGATAATCGTTTTGTCCCGCGTCCCGTTTTAATCAGTAATGTACAGACACGACATTTTTTTTTGTCCCTTTTCCCCCTTTCAGGGGTAATCAGTCGCGCGTTGTTACACGGATCGCGACACGCGTCGCCGCACCCGCCTCCACTCGTTTTTTCCCGTATTGTTTTCATATTTTAGGGTCCCGTACAGAAAGGGTCCAAACGGAACTCGTTTCTGAAGCATCGCTCTGTCTGTCGTAAGATAAATTACTTGGCCCAAATAATTAAATAAGTAGCTTAACCTTGACTGTTATTTTCAAATGACAAACTTGATATTATAATTATCATAAACAAATATGTACTTAAAGAAAAATTAATTTACCTAAATTTAATTAATACTAGGTAAAAACAATCTCGATCAAGTCACCCATTCAATAAAAAAAAACTATATCTAAATCGGCTCATCCGTTTGGGAGCTACAACGCCTCATACAAACACACACACACACGTTAAACTTAAAACACCTGTCTGTTTTCATTGCGTGTTAAAAATGGTGTTAACTCAAGTCAACACTCACTCAAGTGAGGAAAATTTGTACATATTAAGGCTGGTTGTATATTGCTATACATACGTAAAATCGTCCACCTACTTCTACAGTCGCTCCTACTTGATAGTGAATACACGATATAAGTCCTGTCGAGGGCCTCGATGCATGAGGTTTACACACACATGCATACAAACAACATGTATTTACATCAGTGCTCTCCGCAGTTTGCGGACAGTTCGCCGTTTCCACCCACGCCTTGTCCGATGTATTTATTACCGCTCAAAAACTTTGATGCGGAATCGAGTACGGCGGGCGGGCGGCGGGCGGGCGGCGCTCTCATCTGCATAGAATGTAGGCACTACGCGATATTCCCGCGCGCACAATTGTTACATTTTGTCGGTTTCGGTAACGACGCATCATGTTGTAATATGGCGCGCGGATTCCGTCGATGGATGTCCCAGTGTCACGCGGCCTCTCCCAGAGTTTTAATAAACTTTAATTGACGTTGTTTCTAGCACGTCGCGTCGCCAGCAATTTGCGTTTCAAAGAGGCGTACGTAATGGCGGTCGGTAATGGCGGCACATCTCGCAGGTCAGGCGGGGCCCGGCCTGCGGACGGAGCCCCGGCCCGCCGGGACCCTCTAAATTATTCAATATTAATGTTACTGCCCGTCCTGTTAAAACGGATTGACGACAGAATATATTATAATGTATCCAGGCCGATTTATGTAGGCGCGCGTCGGTAGTGAGTGATCCCGCTCCTTCTCAGTTTTAATTTGTGTTATGCAGATATTATGCCCGCTTTATAAAGATTATTTTGCGTAATATGTTAGAACCATAAATAATGCAAGTAGTATTATTGGACAGGAAAACGAACCGCCGCCGCGCCGTTTACAATTCAAAAGCTATTCTCGGAGCCATGAAACGGATATATATTTGTTCGGCACATTGCACACTGTTCATGAAGCAGCAGACACAAGATATATATTAATATGTAAGACTAGTGACCCGCCCGGCTTCACACGTATAGGTTACAATAGCCTAAAGTTGTCTGGTACTTATTATGGACCTAATAAAGACCGATCTTCTTGCAAAACCGTGTCACAATTTGGTCGGCGCACGCCAATATGGCATCCAATCAGCTCATATTTCTTCAACTTGATTTACAAACACTGTGATTACGGTCAACATGACATCTTATATGATACTCGCGGTCATATGGCAGCTTTATATTAGTAAAAAAAGCTTCACAATCAAATCAGTGGTTTCAGAGATATGTTACCTACCTACATACAAACAAACTTTCCCTCTTTATAATATTAGTGCCGATATGTTCGGGTGTGCTCGGTGACGCGTGCACCGGAGCCATGGGAAATCTGCGACTTGTCGCGCCCCGCCTTCTACGATCTACATATTGTATGATTCAGAAGGTATTTTTCTCAAAAGGTTACTTTTATTAGAAAAGCATTTTTAAACGATTTCATTCAGTTGGCCTCCTGACTTAGTGACTTATATTTTACAGACAATTATATAGGTAGTTGGTGATGAAAGCCATGACATGATGATAATGAAACGAAACGAACTTTTTCATTTCATACAGAGTAGTTAAGTGAAGATGTGATCGAATGTGGCGCCACGCTACGGCTGGGCTGTATCCAACAACACGAAAAGAAAAAATATGAAAACTGAACCCAGAGCTCCTATTTTCATATCGCGTCGTTACTAGCCCGTTATCTGGTGCTATAACGCCGCCCGCCCTCCGGAGGGCCGTTGCCAGAGAAACCTTCCCTCCAGCGCTGCATAATATTCCGCCCTAGAGAAGAACTTTTGTTTTCGGCATTATTTTTTTACTATAAATCATGTGGTAAAAGGAACAGAGGAGCTTGATAATAATTAACTAAAACGACAGAGACAATAATTACAACGTTAAAAGCACATAAGTAAACTTTGTTTACTTTGTGGCGACGTCGGCGCGCATTCGAGACGTGCGCACTGGTCGACGACGCGCAGCAGAATGGCGCGCGCATTCGCGCTCTTTATTTATATGAAACCGCGTAGATCGCGGTACAACATACTAATTACTAAAAATGTTTACCTATCCTTAATTCCTATCCCTATTCCGAATCCCTACCCCCACTACCATTGTTGGCGAGGCTTTCTCGTTACAACAAATGAACAAGATAACTTTTGCCCCTTGGTTTTTATCATACATCATACATCCCAAAACAGTGTGATGCTATTTCTGAAATTGCAAACTTAATATTTTCTATCTACATTAAGAAAATTGCACTTGGAGTTGATTCACGGACCAATATACTGAAAATAAATATTGACAAAAAGTTTCTCTGTGAGACTCGTCTGTGTGCAATAGCAGATCAAACACGCCGCGTACACATGAGATAAAATAGTAATAAATCCAAGAGAGTGGCAGCATGCTCCGTGCTTCTAAATTAGCTCAAATGAGCGTGATGCTGGGAGCCAGTTTATCTCAGGACAGTGCGCGAGGATCTCCCGCGGGGCGCGCCGCCCTACCTCCCTAATTACGTATACCTATACAAATAATAAGCCTACATAAACTATTATACAAGGAACCTATCCCGGCTTAGTAGCCCCAGAGATTACCTTCTACAAATATACAAACTCACGTTATCTTTACTTAGAGATTGACAAATTAATTTAATAATAAGTTAATTTAAAATGTTAACTAATGTAATATTGTTTGTTTAATTACATAAAAAAGCAAGTTTTTATTTCACGAAAAGTTACAAAATGCAATCTGTAAAAAAGGATAGATTTCATTCTGCTAAAAGTTTAACTAGCGCAAACGGGCCAAAATCTCCCTAGGGTATTTGGCAGTTTTTACAAAACTAGTGGCCCCCGGGCAACGAGTATTGTAGAAACTACTGACTGGAGTAGTGTGCGGCGCAGTAGTTGGGAGCTTTTGATTGGGCCGCGTTTTGATTGTGACAACGACAGTCTGAGCTACATCGTGTCTGCTGAATGTAGCCATAGCGGCTGAAAGGATCGCGCTCGAGCGGTGGCGGCGGCACAGCGGTGGTGACGCGGGTGGTGGCATAACGTCCACCAATCTCTTTAAGAGCTATTTCTCTTTTAATGTGAAGATACTGATTGAAAGTTAAGTAAAAACCGTTTGCTCTGATAAAATCTTCAGTTTTCGAACAAAGTGGCGTTGTATCTCGTAAATCGTTTTACTAAAAAGAGTATTTTAACTACAAATGATAACGATTTGAACTCCCTGGCTCCCTAATATGTAACAACTAATGAGCCTGTATCAAAGCCTGCCACAATCTCTAAGTGCAACATAATACATCGTTACGAGTTACCTAGATCATAATAGCAAATAGAATCACAATTCCCCTCATTACAAAAGGGCGTAGCGACGGTATGTATAACTGAAGTATGCCCGCGCCGCCACGAGGGCGCCCGGAGACGAGGACTAGTCATGTGAAGCTTGGATCGTATGTGGTGCCTGTAATAATAGCATAGGTTGGATAATTAATCGTTTCCTGTTCAATGGTGTGAAAATGTCAGTTCATACTTGGATATTGCAAAAGTAGTTGGTTATTGGAATTGAAACTAGGCCCAATCAGACAGTCTAATGAACTATATATTTTATAAATAATTCAATGTTGATTTTCTAGTCCTTTATTCAATCAGTTCATCAATCAACCTTTCAAAAGCTTAGGTATCGAACTAAATTGATTCAGACAACAACACCGACGGCGATTGTCGCTCGAAAGCGAGAGCTCATCTCGCGTCTATATAATTGACGTTTTTATATGTAAAGTTGGCCAGTAAACGGCGACGCGCGCCTCTACAGGTTAGGTGCAAGATGGCGCCCTCCTCAATCAGGCGAATATTAAAATTGAGAAAATGCGCACAGTGGCGGACGCACATCTCGCATCTGGGCGGTATATTACCATTCCTGCTCGCTCACTCGCATTCGACGATATTAAAACGAGTGCCCGGATACTCACACCGGAGGTTGTGCCGCGTGTATTAACTATCCCGCCAGCTGCCTTCAATTTAATCTAGATGTTACGATAAAAAAAAAACAGCTGCTCGTGTGCAGTCTATATTATGAACCGTAAATTAGAACGAGTACTCGCTTCATCATTATCATCATCAGCCGGAACAAGTCACTGCTGAACATAGGCCTTTGAACGCCTCCATCAACGGCTATTAGCCATTAGCATCCATCAGCTCCCTGCGACTCTGTCGTCGGTCAACCTAGTGGGGGCCTATACCTACAGAGCGTCTTCCGGTTCGTGGTAGTTCTCGCTTATCGCTTTGAAAATAGAGTTGGTTCGCAAAGCAAATAGACCTGCCTCGTATTATATCGAAATAAATGTTCATCATTAGAGAGTGAATTGATTGCTCTGTCAGTATCGGTACAGTTGATGCAGTGTGGACGGGCCCGCGGTCGCGGGCGCGCGTGTACACGGCTGCGGGCTCGGTGCCTCACAAACGTGCCAAATTACCGCCATCAATTACGCGGCAAGCAGCACCCTGCGCAATGACCTGTCAAAATAATAAGACGCAACATCAATTACACGTCTCGTGCTATCATAAATTCGAGGCAAAATATACCTATATTGTAATCTGAACAATCAGTCAGGCGGCGGAGTCGGTGAGCCGATGACTTATACCCGCCGCTTAGCGGGCAGCTGCCGGCGGCCCCCCTAATGCAAAATCATATTTTACGGCAGTAGATACAGCGGCGAACGGAATTAGTTAATTCTGATTATTAAATTAATGGTGCGCCGCCGCGGCGGGCTAATGACGGGTGCTCCGCCGCCCGCGCGCTGCCGCCCAAGGAGCTGTGACGCTGGCGGAATTTGAATGGATCCCTCGATATCGACAGCGCAAGGATTTGCGGACTTTAAACTAGTATCGGATCTCGGGCCCCACCCGCCCCGCCCCCGCCCCCACCGTACTCGGACCGCACTTATCTCCGGCTCTGCGATAACTCCGCACTAACTTTGACCGAATCTCATTTGGCTGTTATGACTGTCGACCGCCGTAATGGAGTTACATCGAACAATACACCTAATTTAAATGTAAACGGGGGAAGTAATGGCTGAGTTGTCGCGACAATGCCGAAGTGCCTCGTTCTAGTGTAGCTATTGTTTCGAATTAGTAGTTGCGAAAGACTTCGTAACTCTCATTGTTCGGCGGGCGAGGGCGCGTCCTATCCTTCCGTCCTCCCCGGCTTATAACCGCCTAAATTTGCGATGCTTGTTACAAAAAACAACCTCGTTACGTCTATAAACTAAACACAGAATATATAAATGGCGCTAGCGCGGAGTGTAGGTATACCCTCCGACGTTAACACACAATTGACTTTCACGATAGCGTTCCCGACGAGATAATGTATAAAGAGCAGCTCATTTTCTCACTCAGACGAGTCTAGTTAGGTTTTTTACGGAATATAAAAATAAGTGTAGTGATTGGAGCGGAGCAGGTGTCCGCGCGGGGGCGGCAGGGGTGCACTCATTACCTCCGCAAACTGAACATTTGCAGGGTGCTGAGTCATCCACTTCGTTATCGCGCCGCCGCCGGAACACCAAACCTGCTGACAGCTCCTGCACGGAACCACATCACCACCACACTATTATCTCTAACGTTCATTTAGAACCGGGTCTTCTCACTTAAACTTTAGTAGCGAGCTCAACAGCAATATCATTTTTCACATACGCTTCAAATAAACGTTCTCGGCGCACAATACTCGCATTGAATCCAATCCAATAACAAGAAATACGCGGATTCGTTCTTTCTGCGAGAGCGTACTGTTACCAGGTGGGAAACTCTCTTTATTCGCTAATGGCAGCTATTTCCAGAAGGTGAGGGAGGGGTGAGGCGCCACGCGGGGTGGAGGCGGGGAATGATCTCGAAGATTGTGCCCCAATGAAACTCGTCCTGCGATAATGGACAAGCGTGATTGAATCACTAGCACCCCATTCATGCCGGATTGATTTCGCGATCAAGATTTTTCCCTTCCTATAGTGTCGCCGAATAAATGGGGCGAGATACACATTATGCCGGAGACATGATCAGCAAAGTTATCAGCAACTTTTAATGAGGAAAATTGTGCCGGCAGTATGTTTGTCGGCGCGGCGTGTGGCCGCTGGGAGCCGCGGCATCTGTAATTACAAGCAGGACCGATTTCGGAACACACTCTTACGAACTTCTAACGGTCGTGACTCGTCGTCCAAGTGTTTGACTCTTTAGATTATTTCGAAGCATCTTTGACAAACCTTTATCTTTCTGTGACAAGGCTATATTGCTAACACACACAAACATACACATATAAACCTATCTTATCAGTATTAAATCAGACACTTTGAACTTTGCCGCTTTAAGCAAAAGTCAACATAAACAAATTTTAGCATCAAAAGCTTATTTAGCTATGTCAATCATAGTCTTGCTTACGAGACCAAACCCCGCAAATTACAGAGCTTCCTACAACTCTCAACAATCCCTCGAAACTGATACTCATCCCGCTGAAACAGTGACAGGATGTCGTTTGTAAATTCATCGCAATTTTATCCGTTTCCGCGCGCGTCATCGGTCCCGGCGCCAGCGCCGCCGCCACCTAGATCGTTATCCGGTGTTTGGGCGATGGCCCGTCACAGATGTCACTCGTCCGAACTCGCCCGCCCATAAACGTCCGTAATTTGTTATAGTGACGCCCTGAAATATGATTCGCGTGAGTCAGCGTTTAGTCAAACTTGGTGTTGGCTCTTGGTTCGGCGGGTACTTTAAATTTAATTCACACTCGTTGTTTAGGTTGAGTGCTAGGAGAGAGCAAGTTGTTCTCGTCGTTATACCAAGCGTCCTGTATCTTGCAATACTAATTATTTCCTTCTTTATTCTCCTTTTAAAATTATAAAAGTGATTTCAGTATATGCTTATGCATACATGGCTTTAGACGTCTATGATAGACGACTTAAACAGTGTCAGTGGGGTATTCGAACAAGTCTTTGCATTAGTTGGATTGCAATCGCTAACACGTCGTCTCGCTCTTCTTTCAGCAAGCCTGTTAAACCAGAAGCCTCTGACCTTCCCTAATGCGCCCATACTAGCATGGCAAGAACCACTCGGAAGCTACTTTTCCTCAAGTCTTCTTTACTACCAGTGTCATGCTTGTAAATTTCCAAAAACATTTTTTTATCGGGCCAAAAAGAAAATTTGTGGAAAAGTGCTGTGTATAACGACGCAAAAATGCTGTTTTAAAAGGGGGCCACAATTACCAGAATATATTTCCACAAAAGGGCTCGGCCATTACGCGCGCCCCTTTGAAGGGCCATCCGCGGACAAAGGTACTCGTTACGCTCCCGACGACTGATTATTATTATTCTGTTTGTAACAAAAGGATTCTTTCAGCATTAAAGTGCGTATATTTTGGGAGCTATTACATTTAACTGTGATATTTTTTGTCTTCATTCTGTAAACCTAATCTCGGGATGATCTTCGGAAGCGCCGACAAAGGGTACCTCCAGCCTGAAAGCTCCTTATCCAGACAAAGGATGCGTAGGTACTCGATATTGTTAATTTAATTACAGGGATCCACTTCCTTCGTCCCCTGAAGCTTTCAAGTTGTTAGCTTAAATTGAGATCTATTTTTGTTCTATTCGTGAATTCAGTACAAATTCCTAACATGATCAAAGCTTACGGAGGGGATTAACTATTGCCCTTTATGTAACTTACTGTCGCAGAGTTAGAGGGAAAGAGAGCATTATAGAATACAGTTTTCTAAAAAAAAAGTTATGGGTCTATACGTATAAAAGGTACGGTCCGATTTGCGCTCTAATCTCAAAAGCATACCACTCAAAATGATTTATTCAACACTAACAGGTAACAGCTGCACATCAAACTAACGTTAGAATAAAGTGCAGCGCGAACCTAAAAATATTGAACATTTTCAAAAGTGACACTTTTCAATTATATTTGCATGAAAAAAAATACTCTGAAAGATAACACAATTAGAGTAACAGAACGCCACTGTGTTACTTTTCCCTCCGGAAAAATATGATCTTTGTCTCAAATAAAATCAACAAAATGCAAAAAGGACAACAAAGTATCAATCGCGCGGACATTCCAACATCGATAAGCGTTAAAACACCGCAAAAAGAGCCGCAAAACAAAATGACAACAAGCTTTTGATCTCAGCCGGGGCCAGGGAAGCGCAACCTGCGGGGAAAAAGTTCGGAACACAAAAATCGCTTCAAACCGGTTTTAACCGCTTCAAACCGGTTCTATCCGGTCCCGCCCCGGGGCCGGATGGCGACGAGGTGACGCGTGATGCACAATTTCGTATCTACTAATAAAGACAACGAAAAAGACGCAAAAAAGCTGTTTACCTCTGATGACTGTGTTGTTTTGCTCGACACAAGGGTGGAATTAAAAAAGACGTTGAAGGCAATGAATATATTACGTATTCTGTGTAGCAACAACCGTAACAAATAGTTATTAAGAGAAAAGATTTTATTTTTTGTATATTTTTTTGTAATAAATAAACTCAAAAAACACTTGACCGATTTCAAAAACTATTTCAATTATAGAAATATATATTGTCAGTATGTAACATGGGCTATATTTTAATCTTCTTCTTGCCCTGGTCCCATTTATTTGGGGTCGGCGCAGCATGTTTTCTTCTTCCACTCTCCCCTATCAGCCGTCATCGCTTCATTCACTCCCTTTTCATTCATATCAACCCTCACACAATCCATCCATCTTTTCTTTGGTCTTCCTCTTCCCTTCCATCCATCAACATTCATATCCATCACTTTTTTTGTAATATGATTATCATCCCTCCTCATAACATGTCCATACCAAGCCAAACGATTCCCTTTCAACTTATCTGTCACTGGTGCTACTTTCATACTTCCTCTAATATACTCATTCCTTATTTTATCCATTCTCGTCACTCCACACATCCATCTCAACATTCTCATCTCCGCTGCATGGAGTTTCCTCTCATCCGTCTTCTTCACAGCCCAACATTCCGATCCATACATGGTGACAGGTCTTATGACGGATTTGTAAATTTTGCCCTTCAACTTGAGGGGCATCCGTGGATCGCAAGTTGTTGCTGTGACCTGTCGCCATTTCATCCATCCTGAGTTGATCCTATGCGCAACGTCCCGGTCGATCTCACCGTTCCCTTGCACGAGTGATCCGAGGTACCGAAAGTCGGAGCAGACCGGTAAGGACATTCCGGCAAGACTTATCGGCACAGGACTGGAGAGACCGCCGAAATCGCAGAACATGTATTCCGTTTTGGTTCTGCTTACTTTCAAGCCAACACTCTCCAGTCTATGCCGCCATTCCTCCAATCTGCTCTGGACCTCAAGACCACTCTCGGCAACTAGTACAATGTCGTCAGCGAACAGCATGCACCGGGGAGCCTCTTCCTGAATGTCCGCCGTGAGGGCGTCCATTATCACCAGGAAGAGATACGGGCTAAGAGCCGACCCTTGGTGCAAGCCTACAGCCACATTGAAACTAGGTGTAATGCCCACGGTGGATCGGACTTGGGTACTGCATCGACCGTACATTGCGCGAATCAATTCCACATACTTCACAGGTATACTTTTCTTCTTAAGGGCCCACCACAACACCTCACGGGGTACCCGGTCGTATGCCTTTTCGAGGTCAATGAAGACCATGTGCAAGTTCTTGTGTGCATACCTGTATTTCTCGCATAGTTGGCGGATAGCGAAAATGGCATCTGTTGTTCCCCGACCGGGCATGAAACCGAACTGGTTTTGTGAAATCTCACTCTCTTCTCTCAGTCGTCGCTCAATAACTTTCTCCCAAGTTTTCATACTGTGTGACATTAGCTTGATTCCTCTATAATTGTTGCACTCCAGCACATCACCCTTATTTTTAAAGATGGGCACCAGCGAACTGTTGCACCATTCGTCGGGTATAGCTTCTTCATGCAACAACTTATTGAAGAATAAAGCCAACCACTCCCATCCATCCACCTTTAATAACTTCCACACTTCAATAGGTATTTCATCCGGACCAACTGCTTTCCCATTCTTCATTCCATTTACAGCTCTTTTCACTTCTTCCACACTTACCTTCCTTACTAAGCCAACATTCAATGGTTCTTTCTCGAGCAAGCCACTCCAATCATTCTCTTCATTCAACAGTTTTTTAAAATAATTCATCCATCTATCTTTTATTTTCCTCTCATCTGAAAGAACCTCTCCTACTTCATCTCGCACACATTTAACTTTAGACACATCCCTCGTCTTTCTTTCTCTAGCCTTAGTGAGCCGGTAAAGATACTTCTGGCCTGCTGGAGTATCCAGACTATCGTACAGCTTATTCTGAGCTTTAGCTCTAGCTACAGCTACGGCTTTTTTGGCTTTTCTCTTACTTGCATCATATTCACTCTTCTTTTCTGCTTTCAAGCTTCTATTCTCCTGTTCCACACTCTGCCATTCTTTGAATCTCAGCTTCTTTTCCTTGAGTACATTTTGTATATCGTTCGACCACCACCATGTATCCTTATCTATCACGCCTTTTCCTTTTGATTCTCCCAAAATCTCTCTCGCTGCACTTCTAATACATCCTGCCATCTCATGCCAACATTCATTTACGTTTCGATCTTCCATATCTCTCATTCCTATCATCTTATCTACTACTCGCTCTCTGAACACTTTCGCACACTCTTCCTCTCCTAACATGTGCCATTTTATTTTGGGAGGGGGACGTTCTTTGGTTTTACTGAGGTTAAATTTGCAGACCAGATCCATTACTAAGAGTCTGTGTTGAGAAACCAAATCTTCCCCCGGTATAACTTTGCAGTTCCGAACTTGGTTGAGGCGATTGCGTCTGACCAGAAAATAATCAATTTGGGTGGTGTGGTTTCCACTTTTGTAGGTAATTAGGTGGTCGTCCTTTTTTTGAAACCATGTATTTGCAACTGCCAAGTCGAACGCACTGGCGGATTGTAGAAGAGTTTCTCCCTCATTGTTGCGGTCACCAAATCCCCACCCACCATGCACTCTATCATAAGTCCCATTCATTCTTCCGACATGTCCGTTGAAATCTCCCCCAACGTAAACTTCTTCGTGCGCTGGTATTGCCATCATAATTTCATCAAAATCCTCCCAAAACTTCTCTTTCAATCTGTCATCACATCCCACCTGGGGTGCATACGCACTAACAACATTCAACACCACATTCTCCATCATCACTTTCACACTTATCAACCTATCATTCATCCTTTTTACATCCATCACACATTCTTTCAGGTTACTATCTAATACTATTCCCACACCATTCCTTTTTCCATCACTTCCACAATAATAAAATTTGTATCCCTCACCAATTTCCCTAGCCTTTGTTCCCTTCCACCTCGTTTCCTGCAGACACGCCACATTTATTCTTCGTCTCTTTAATACATCCGCTAGCTCTCTGGCTCTTCCAGTCATCGTCCCAACATTCCAACTAGCATACCTCAGTCTTACTTCCCGAGCTAACTTCTTACGTTGCCCCCGCCCGGGGTGGCGCAACAACCCTCGTCCATTTCCCACATGGGCCGGGTGCTGCCCTTGCGCGTCGCCTACGGGGTACGCCCTAGCTCTATCGCGCATCAAATCATTTTTTCTTAACATACTGCAAATTGGGTTTGGCATAATGTTTTACGGTCGGCCGCCTGCCTGACACCAACCCGCCTTGGGAACGCTGTTGTAGGTGGTTTACCCGCCACCTCTCGGGTGACCCAAGGTGCGTTGTGGTGCGTGCACTGAGTCTCAACACTCCCTTAGTCGCCTTCTACGACACCCGCGGGATGAGATGGGTTAGCCCTATTCTAAGCCGGGAACTACACGGGCTATATTTTAATAAAGCACTCAATTTAAATTTTAATAATACATATAATATTATTAAGGTATAAAAAATAATCAACCCATACGAAACCGGGTACTATATTTGGTTACGGCTGAAGAATGAGAACACATGATTTGGTATTATATCTGTCAAGTTATCTTGCAGTATATAACTTACCAATATCGACAATTGACAAAAAAACGTAGATTATGACGTCACTTGTTAGTACAAATTTAATATCTAATAAAACAAATAATATCTAATAATACCACTAACGAAGGTGCTGACTGCACCTTCGTTAGTGGTATACTTTTGGATTTGGTGTACGAAATGTTTAATGGAAGGTAGTAAAGCTAGTAGTACCAACATATCATGTTTCTCGACTCCGTTCCTTCTCCCACGCACATCCCCCTAAATTGTATCGTCAGATAAATCACCAAACGTATTCTTGTTTACTGCTTACTTACTAATCATTTTGCTCAACATTTAGGACTACGTAGTACGTACTTTATTACATCAAATCTCATTAAATTTAGTTTACCTTCATTACGGCTACCCTTATTTCCCCCACCCTGTGTCAGTGTAGCCCTAATTCGTAAGTATATAGACACAGGAGGTTCCTTCCTACATATTGCTATCCATGTCTGAAGGTAAAACTGGATGGAACAATTTTACAAACGCTACCCATTGACCACAAGTCACCTGATGCTAGATGGCGATGCGGTCGAAGATGGCATCACGCTACACCTGGATTGGGCTCTCAAGTGGGGCTGCCGGGCCAAACCGATAGGCGCTTAGCGACAGATTCTTTATATGAGGGTGGTTGCTAGCGAGCACTAGACAATGCCCAACCACCAAGCTATGGTTTCATCGCGATTTTTTCCTTCAGCGAAACTGAAGCTCACTTTACGGATTGCAAATGAGGTCACTACAATTACTGAGCCATCATCGCTTAAAACCAGAACTAATTTTGCAGGCAGCTGTTCTCTCATTGCGCCACATAGATCGTCTAACTTACTATAGGCATGCTTTCAAATCCCTATCACGTTACTCATACAAGACGTTCGTAGGTGCTAAATTCACGGTCGGCTAGTAATGCGCTGCGACGGTTGAGCGATAGACCGTTACAAATGTAGATGATTTGTATTCAATCCCGCAAATCCGCGTTCCCTCCCTAGTTGCTATGAGGTGCGCGGCCGCGGCGAGCGCCATCACTCTCCGCCGCAGGTGAGGCAGACGTTTCATTACGCCCGCACTCCTCGCAAACATTATTAGCGGGTTTATAACAATCATGCTTGTTTGTCAATTGTTTACGCGCTCGCCCCACGCGCCACTTCTACACGGACATCTCTATTTACGCGTCTCCTAAACTTGCCCACGCAATCTGTAAGAGGAAACCATTTTCCGCGTCCACGTCTAAATAAGGAAAACTGCTCAACTAAAATAATTTGGTTTTGAGTCTTGCTGGCCTTCAGTCTAAGTGAAGTTCTAAGAAGAAAATATTCCAAAATGGATTTTATACATAAAAGAAAAACTATTTTTACACTTTGCATGAGTTTCTACATCCGAGCTTACGGATCACATTTCCGTAACACCCGCGTCCAGTTTGCCAAGAAGGAAGTTTGCCGGCACATCGAGTGGCCACATCCTGCTTTGATCGCACCCTTCTAACGGATTTCGAGTGTGGGGATCCCTTTGTGCAGTAATTAGTGGCCGGCGAGGGTTCGATATCGCCCACCACCTCGCGGACTGTGTCCTACTGACGAGTTAGCCGACGCACTAAACATTTATTACGTGGATTCTAAATTATGTAGGACACGGACGGTAATATACGGTAGAGTTATGCAAAAGCATTGTAGTCAATCCCAATTTTAGAAATAAAACGTTCGACACGGGTCGCAAGCCTTTTATGTACGTTCGCTTTAGAATGCGTAGGAAGCCGCTGATGAATCGCGTTGATCGCTTTCATTTGCTGAGTGTTTTATAACAAATATGCAGTCTCTTTACATGAAGGGTGTGCGAGCCCTGGCGCATGCCGCGCTAATTGTCGGGATATCGTGAGATGCGCCTCTTTGTATCGCCTCACCTTGTCCTTTTTAATGAGGCACTCTCTTTTGTTGTAAGCCGTATGAGCTCGCAGCTCACAACCCCATCACGTGAGAGAGGCTGTTACTTTTAGAGAAGGGAATTAGGTACGTTTTATAATGTTTTTTTGCATTGTTGACGCATAAGGTTTTTAAAATAACTTTTTAACTTTTCGACTGTAATTAAAAATCGTAATCATCTGCCACTGTTGAGACTCTGGTCACTGGTCTTCTCTCAGAGATAGAGAATGGACCACGTTGCCCCAGTGCGGGCTGGTAGATGTCGTATTATATGCATTTGAATGTGTCGGTTCTTGGACATGCCGGTTTCTTCACGACGTTTTCTTTCACCGTTTTGTGCGATGGCAAATCCACACATAACTTATGGTCATAGATGCGGGGCCGCGAGAGTTCAAATTCTGTGTGGGAACACGAAAGAGGGCATTTCCGAGTGATGTGTCTTTCACCACCTCCTCACCTCTTTTACAGTTAGAAGACAAACTCGACTGACACTTACCTGAATCACCTATTAACTTGTGTGTGTTCCCCAGGACCGAGCGCTGGCGCACAACGCGACGGCTCGAGTGTTCCACAGCAACCAGAGCCTGGTGCTGCAGAAGGTGACGCGCCACACCAGCGGCCGGTACGCCTGCTCCGCGCTCAACGCCGAGGGAGAGACCGTCTCCAACGAGCTGCACTTCAGGGTCAAGTGTAAGTGTCTCCGCACTACCAGTTAGGCACTGTGCCACACCCTTCATGATGAGTGATCGGGAATTATTTTTGTGGTAAAGTTTGTCCCTTACTTCTATCAAAATTCCATCTTCAAAACAGAGGCGTTTTGAGTTGCTATAGTACTACATCTAAGCGAAAAGATAAGTTCGTTTTCGAGGGCAAATATAAAATGTAATCCTTTAAAACTTTCAGGAGCTCAGTCTTCCAAACTAAACGAATATTGAGTGAGAAACTATATATATACCTTTACTTACTTTACGACCGTCCCATATTTCACCGCTGGGTATCACGGCCGCTTCCTGTATAACTTGCATTATAATATTGCCACTATCCAGGTGACCTTTCCTCGATGGAGAGCGTCCTCAAAATCTTTCCTTAGGCTGAAACATTTTTATTGCTTCCCCACGTCAGACCCTCACTCCATCTAAATGCAAAATGTACGCATCTAAACGCGCTCGGTCGGCTTCGCACCCGTATACATACAAATAAGTTCTCATCGCGTTGATAGTGTTTTGAATTCAGTGTTCCGCCACTAAATCTTGCGCTCCGCTCACTCATGCAGTATTCACGGGCTATTTAGATCGCGCCGTTCGCGTCAAACGTGATTGTGGACGGGATAAGCGCACTTAGTGGAATCCGTTGAATGTTACGAACGAGTTGGCGGCGACTTGGATGCTGCGACAACGTGACCGCCTCGACCGAGCGCCTCGCCCGCGCGGAACTACGCGCATAGTTGCCGCACCGCCATCGGCTTCGGTCAGCTGTGCCAACACTATGTCAAATTGAAATCGATTATCATAAAAAAATGCATTATTTGGAATCGCACTCTCCTCTGAGTTACATCTTAGTAGCGGGCGCATGAAACTAAATCGATCAAAGCAATCAAAGCAGGATTGTCGCTCGTTTATGCAAGAGCTGTTTCCATCGAACCCGGGTCGAATAAAGTTTGTGAAGCCTTCCCTGCGAGCTGTGTCACTCCAAGTGACTGTATCCGAACGGAAACATTTACGGTGCTATTCTTCGCTCGGATACAACACGTATTGATTTACCGCCGAGACGAGATCGCAAACTGAGAGTAATGTGCGCTCACTGCAACCTCGCCTTCTATTACCGTGATGCATCCGCGCGTTACTTTTATAAATATACCCTCATAAAAGTTTTACACGTTATAAATTAAATATAGCAGCGCGCAGGTGAAGCTGTAGTACGGCCGCGTGCTACAGGGGTGCGGGGCGGGCTGTTGCAGTGCGATACGTGCGCGGTGAAAATGTTTGCGGGCACTTCCGAAGATATATTATGACGGCGGTGTCATCATGGCTATGAGCAGTGTTCTAGGGACCTGTATTTGTTTGTTTGAATTTATTTAATCGTGTTGATCTACTGATCTTGGGATTTAACCTAACAGAGCGACACCGATCTCTGTCCAATACGTGTACCCACTAACAGTATATTCCCGGATAATACTCATCTATGACTAACAGCGCGCCCAGCTAACTTGGCTAATGCAAAATTATTACCGGCCGCCCCCGCCCGCCCCCACGCGGTCCCGCTAGTTCCTTCTGTCGTCTTGCCCCACACAGTTTTGTGGCCTGCCAAAGCCATATTTATGTTAACTTTTGAGCATCTTACAGCTTACAGCGGTATTCATTTGATGTCATTTTTTTAGCTTATTAATCTTTTTATTAGATTTAACGCTGTCGCAGGTGTCCGATAATTAGTAATTACATAGCATAGCACAGCATTGTAAGACTGCAAAGTAACTAGGAACGCATGAAACAGAAGTGCTCTAATTATGACTTTCAAAATAGCTCGCACCCTTTAGCCAAAGCTTCGTTCAGTCTTGACGTAGCGTCCATTCAAACTGCTGCTGTGCACAGTGCAGTGGAGAGTGTACCTCGAGAAGTGTCGGCGGCGGCTCGCGGTGCAAACAATCGGCGCGGCTCCGGACCGACCCGGCGCCGGCCCGCCCTCGGACCGCTCACGATACATTAATCGCCTACCGCGTGTCGCGCCGGTCCCGCACCGGTAGCCGGAGCCGGGCGCCGGGAAACTTTCCACTAATTGTTTTTCCGACATCTGCCTTGATGCCTTCTGAAAGGAAATACCCGGACTAAACTTCCTGTTTGCGATTTAAGATTAAATGCCGTTCAACTTCTTTTATTTTGTCGAACGATCCTTTTACTTAACAAGAGAATGTATCGCATCAAACAGATTTTTCTAATCTGCTATCTGTAATGAAAGTTTAAAATGTACCGTTTTAACAAGCGTCTTACTACTCTGTATACTCGTATACCTTATACCGTATACTATATGTTGAAAATAACGCCAGTGTTATGGGAATCTTATCTGTTATGAGAAATGCGATAAAGGTACAGAGACTACGTGACGGAGCCTTACTTGGGTTCTCAGCGCAGCACGGTACAATGGTAACCGAATATTTCACGGGGTTCAGGCAATTCTTCTCCTCACTCAAATTAATAGAGGCGCCTGAAACATCTCGAATAATAGTCAATTAGCTTGAATTGGATTGCCGTGATTAAACTCGTCTCGACGTCTGGGGGATAAATAGAGGATCGGGTTTGTTGTGCTGCGCTGTGCAGCGGCTACGGCCGGCGTGGACTCTGTGAGCCGGCGGCGCTTACACTCGTTAGCATATATAACCTTCTTCGCCCCCGCGCCTATCCTCGCCCAGAAAAAATTGCTCCCAATTCATTTTGCCAATTATAAAACATAGTCGATTTACCAATAACTAAAAACTACGTTTTTAAATACCTCAGCTTAGAATCACCATATAAAGAGTATATTAATGGTTTCCTCATTAGTTTGATGAGCGCGCGCCTGATGACCCCTGGCAGGGCGGTGCCGCGACCCTTTGTATCGGTTCAATGGTCAACGACGGCTCATTAGCTGACCGCCTGCCACCTGGCGGCCGCGCCAGTTACACGGATCACTATTAATTAGGAAAGCAGTATTCAATAATGTTGATAGTAATTATCGTTATGTGTAGAACCCTTTTCTGCTACTATTAATTACTATTGGACCAATAAGTTTTCAGTTAAAACTCGATAAGGATGTTTTAGGCTGGTATTCTAGATTGACGCTCAAGTGTTGATTGAGCAGGCAGCGATTGAGTGACATGTTTGTATGAGATTGAGCAGGCAGCGGTTGAGTGACATGTTTGTATGAGATTGAGCAGGCAGCGGTTGAGTGACATGTTTGTATGAGATTGAGCAGGCAGCGGTTGAGTGACATGTTTGTATGAGATTGAGCAGGCAGCGGTTGAGTGACATGTTTGTATGAGATTGAGTAGGCAGCGGTTGAGTGACATGTTTGTATGAGATTGAGTAGGCAGCGGTTGAGTGACATGTTTGTATGAGATTGAGTAGGCAGCGATTGAGTGACATGCTTGTGTGAGATTGAGTAGGCAGCGATTGAGTGGCATGTTTGTATGAAATGAAAGAAACAAATCTGTGTTTAAGTGGTGATTGTCGCTTCAGCGTCGTTCTAAAATACGAGCCGTAGAATTGATCGTAATATGAAGCTTATTGTTACGCAAATTGAATACATACTGATATCCACTCTACTATATCTATTGACAAAATTATAGTAGGTACGACATGTAGAAGGTACACATATATCGTACAAGGCACGCAGTAGCCATCGCCGCTCGGAGTCGCGCGTACAATTTCACGGCCAATTAGCCGCCGTAGGTATAAACGACGGAGACGCGCCGCCCGCCGCCGACACGCGTCGGAGAGACCACGTCGCGCCCACGCACATACTATGCAATAGATTTTATTCCACACCAACAAATTGATAAAACTGTATTTATGAACGAAATTTATTTCACACAAAAATCTAATTAAGTAACAAGTACACAAGTTTTATAGCGACGATGGCTCAGTGGTAGTTACGTCGGCTTGCGATCCGTAGGACGCGGGTCCAAATCCTACAATGAGCTTAAGCTTACGGTGAAGATAAACATCGTGATGAAACCATAGCTTGATGGTAGGTTATTTTCTAGTACATGCCTGGCTCGATACCACTCTCAAGTTAAGAATCTGTCGCCAAGCACCTATCGATGTGTGCCGGCAACCTTACTTGAAAGCCAGTTCGCAATTCAGGTGTAGCGTGACGCTATCTTCGACCGCATCTCCACTCAATGTGACAGCTGATATTTTTATATTTTGTGGTTCAAGTAGTAAAGAAACACTTTTTGCAAATCGATCTATCGCGTATGTGATCCGCGTCAGACATGCAATGGCTAATGGAAGTTCATCGGTAAGGATGTGTCCAATACCGTATTTATAAATTGGATGGTGAGTAAGTTGTAAAGGACGCATCACATCGCGCATTGAGGCTCACGGACGCCGGGCCCGGACCGGCCCGGGCCGGGTTGGCACGTAGCGCCGGCCGCGGGATTGTATTATGGAATGGACCCCACTTAATACACTGGCGATATCACGCGTGTCAACATTATATTCTAATTCTATTCATATTGCAAGAGCATTGAAGCTACTCGTAGCTTCCTTTTCAAAGAACTACCATGAACATATTGTAAACATTTACTGATTATCTATCAGCCATATGAATTGTTGTCCAAAGGCTTCCATCAAAGTGATTACATTTAATTAGGTATCTTTTTAGAAATGACAATATTATTTTTGTATTGTGGCAACTGTTACTGGTTACCAACACAGTGCTACAATACACAGTACAGCGTGGTTGTGTTGCCAGTTCCCAGTCCAGTATATATAGCGTGGCACCTCCTTTGTCCAATTCATCACTTGACATCATGTGACTTGTGGTCAAACAGAGGAAGCTGGAACAGGCGCAGCTAGTTTTAACTTTGACGTTTTTTGTCGACTATTAGCCATTTGTATCCATCGGCTCCCTGCGAATCTTACAATGTCTTCTGTCCTCCTAATGTGAGACCTACCTACAGAACGTTTTAAAAAATGTACTATTGACTAGTGAGTTCAAAGCAGAGCTCCCCACCTAACCAGTTGCACCGCTTGCAGACTCGCCGTCGTGCCGGACGGGCGGCGTGGCGGTGGTGGGCGCGGCGCGCGGGGAGTCCGTGGTGATCGTGTGCGAGGTGGACGCCGACCCGCCCGCCGCCGTCTTCAAGTGGAAGTTCAACAACTCGGGAGAGACGATAGACGTCGCCGCCGACCGGTACACCTCCAACGGAAGCGCCTCCAGTCTCAAGTTAGTATGGGACATTGAAGTCAGTTCAGGGCTTTCAACTTTATTAGTATGTATTATTCTATTGCTGCTGCTGACTAAAAAGGTGCATATGCCAGTTTTTATATACGCCTCTTGATTACAAGCTTTACTCACTCAGTTTCTGCTAAGTAACTACTTCTCAAGTCTCGTAAAGAGCTTATATACACATCGGGCTCAGAATGAGTCAATTGTTCTAATACTTTTACTAAGTTTGAAGCGATGATTGTCCAGTGGTAGTGACATCGGCTTGTGACCCGCAAGTCGTGGGTTCCTACAATGAGTTTTCGGTGAAAGAAGTCATCGAGATGAAACCATAACTTGGTGGTAGGGCTAGTGCTCGTCTGGCTAGCTATTTCCCTTAAGTTAAGAATCTGTCACCACGCATCTATCGGTGTGCTCCTGCAGTCACACTTGAGAGTCAGTCCCCAGTCCATCTTTGACCACCTGTGGTCAAATGCTAAACACACTTTCTGTTCCAGATATACCCCAGTAGCAGACCTCGACTACGGGACCCTGTCATGTTCCGCGTCCAACGAGGTCGGAACTCAGCTAATGCCTTGTGTCTTCCAAATGGTGGTTGCAGGTATGTCTGCTTGGTACACTTCTTCTGAATCAAAGAGGAACATAAAATCACAATTTTAGAGCGCATGCAATTTTCGGTGACCATGTTAAGATGGCCAGGTCTATCTCGAATTTTCTGTAACGTCCCGCTTCTGAAAATCATTTGCGCCGTCTGACGTTCCATGATGATGCCCTTGATGATAAACGATGGGGAAGAAAGGTTTTCGAGTATCGACCACGAACCGGAAGACGCTCTGTAGGTAGGCCCGGCGCTACTAGGTGGAACGATGTGTTTGTTAAAGTTGCAGGGAGCCAATGGATTCAAATGGCTAATAGTCGTTCATGGTGGCGCTCAAAGAGGGAGGCCTATGTTCAGCAGTGAACTTCTAATGATGATGATGATAATTTAAAGATTCAAGTTGTGTTGTTCTTCCCCTAGGCAAGCCGCACGCGCCGCGGAACTGCTCGCTGTGGAACCAGACGGCGGAGTCGGTGGAGGTGTCGTGCGTGGCCGGCTTCGACGGCGGCCTGCCGCAGCACTTCCTGCTGCAGGTGTACAACGCGGACGGCGCCGCGCTGCGGTGAGTCTCCTTCGACGGCGGCCTGCCGCAGCACTTCCTGCTGCAGGTGTACAACGCGGACGGCGCCGCGCTGCGGTGAGTCTCCTTCGACGGCGGCCTGCCGCAGCACTTCCTGCTGCAGGTGTACAACGCGGACGGCGCCGCGCTGCGGTGAGTCTCCTTCGACGGCGGCCTGCCGCAGCACTTCCTGCTGCAGGTGTACAACGCGGACGGCGCCGCGCTGCGGTGAGTCTCCTTCGACGGCGGCCTGCCGCAGCACTTCCTGCTGCAGGTGTACAACGCGGACGGCGCCGCGCTGCGGTGAGTCTCCTTCGACGGCGGCCTGCCGCAGCACTTCCTGCTGCAGGTGTACAACGCGGACGGCGCCGCGCTGCGGTGAGTCTCCTTCGACGGCGGCCTGCCGCAGCACTTCCTGCTGCAGGTGTACAACGCGGACGGCGCCGCGCTGCGGTGAGTCTCCTTCGACGGCGGCCTGCCGCAGCACTTCCTGCTGCAGGTGTACAACGCGGACGGCGCCGCGCTGCGGTGAGTCTCCTTCGACGGCGGCCTGCCGCAGCACTTCCTGCTGCAGGTGTACAACGCGGACGGCGCCGCGCTGCGGTGAGTCTCCTTCGACGGCGGCCTGCCGCAGCACTTCCTGCTGCAGGTGTACAACGCGGACGGCGCCGCGCTGCGGTGAGTCTCCTTCGACGGCGGCCTGCCGCAGCACTTCCTGCTGCAGGTGTACAACGCGGACGGCGCCGCGCTGCGGTGAGTCTCCTTCGACGGCGGCCTGCCGCAGCACTTCCTGCTGCAGGTGTACAACGCGGACGGCGCCGCGCTGCGGTGAGTCTCCTTCGACGGCGGCCTGCCGCAGCACTTCCTGCTGCAGGTGTACAACGCGGACGGCGCCGCGCTGCGGTGAGTCTCCTTCGACGGCGGCCTGCCGCAGCACTTCCTGCTGCAGGTGTACAACGCGGACGGCGCCGCGCTGCGGTGAGTCTCCTTCGACGGCGGCCTGCCGCAGCACTTCCTGCTGCAGGTGTACAACGCGGACGGCGCCGCGCTGCGGTGAGTCTCCTTCGACGGCGGCCTGCCGCAGCACTTCCTGCTGCAGGTGTACAACGCGGACGGCGCCGCGCTGCGGTGAGTCTCCTTCGACGGCGGCCTGCCGCAGCACTTCCTGCTGCAGGTGTACAACGCGGACGGCGCCGCGCTGCGGTGAGTCTCCTTCGACGGCGGCCTGCCGCAGCACTTCCTGCTGCAGGTGTACAACGCGGACGGCGCCGCGCTGCGGTGAGTCTCCTTCGACGGCGGCCTGCCGCAGCACTTCCTGCTGCAGGTGTACAACGCGGACGGCGCCGCGCTGCGGTGAGTCTCCTTCGACGGCGGCCTGCCGCAGCACTTCCTGCTGCAGGTGTACAACGCGGACGGCGCCGCGCTGCGGTGAGTCTCCTTCGACGGCGGCCTGCCGCAGCACTTCCTGCTGCAGGTGTACAACGCGGACGGCGCCGCGCTGCGGTGAGTCTCCTTCGACGGCGGCCTGCCGCAGCACTTCCTGCTGCAGGTGTACAACGCGGACGGCGCCGCGCTGCGGTGAGTCTCCTTCGACGGCGGCCTGCCGCAGCACTTCCTGCTGCAGGTGTACAACGCGGACGGCGCCGCGCTGCGGTGAGTCTCCTTCGACGGCGGCCTGCCGCAGCACTTCCTGCTGCAGGTGTACAACGCGGACGGCGCCGCGCTGCGGTGAGTCTCCTTCGACGGCGGCCTGCCGCAGCACTTCCTGCTGCAGGTGTACAACGCGGACGGCGCCGCGCTGCGGTGAGTCTCCTTCGACGGCGGCCTGCCGCAGCACTTCCTGCTGCAGGTGTACAACGCGGACGGCGCCGCGCTGCGGTGAGTCTCCTTCGACGGCGGCCTGCCGCAGCACTTCCTGCTGCAGGTGTACAACGCGGACGGCGCCGCGCTGCGGTGAGTCTCCTGCGCGACTGTCGCCCACACGACAAACTGGCTTTTAAACCGGCGAACAACAAGGAAGAGGTTATGAAATTGACGTGTAACACACCTTTAAAAAGTCATATGTAAGGGTAAGAAACGCCCGGCAGGGGATTTTCGCGATCACATTTACAATTATTAATTTCTCTAACTGATTTATTCACTAGAATCCCAAGCTTTTTTGTTATATAAATAATCTGATATTTTACAATAAGCTCTACTGATAAGATTTCGTTTGAAATGGACTTAAAATTTTGCTATCGCCAAGTCTTGAGTTTCACCTGGAATTTTGTTGAAATAACGTAGGTACACGTTGACCATTGAAGGACTAACTTTACAGAGCCTAGTAGTAGTAGGCACATACATTTTATGTATGTTTTAAAACCAAATCAATTCCATAACCCAATGTTGAATATTACCAAACACGAAACAAATTTCATGTGATAAAAATAACAGAGCGAAACCGCCGTATTTTGACAAGAGCTCCGTCAGAATTAATGAGTTAAGAGCATCTTAAGCTAAAAGCACACTCAAATGTGGAGTTTATGGTTGTTATCTCGGCAAATAATGTGAATGTCATCAAAGAGAGTAAATCTTAAGGCAGCGTGTTTGCGCAAGCGAAGTGCTTACCGAGACACTTAACGGATTAGCTTCGATGCATCTCCGCGGCGCGCCCGACTCGCAGTAGTGTGAGCCACGCCGCACCGCCGTGACGCGGACAGGATTAAATAATATAATCTCATTTTATGTATTTTTCTTTTCTATTTTGTTCGCCTCAAATGTTAGGCATTTATAAAAACTCAATTCTGACATTTTAGTACGTAAGTTCATATCTGGCAAACCTTTTTTTAGCCTATTCTGGCCCACTGCTGGGTAAAAGTTTCCCCCAATAAACCAGCAAGAAAATAGAGAAATCTTTTAAACTTTTGAAATTGTTGCGACGTGCGTAATATTCTAGAATTCTTCGTTTTGGGTTTTGAATAACATTACGTTCTCAGGTTGTTTTGTGTGACAGAAAAGTATTCTACAAAATTACACGAGTCGCAACATTCTCAAAAGTTTTAAAACGCCTACCCTTTTCCCTTTTGGTTTATCGCAACAAATTAAGGTGTGAAGAGTCCCTTTCAATTGCACAATCCTCTCAGAGCGAAAATAAGTAGGCATGTAACGCTCCCAAGTACTTCCAGGTAGAGATCTCGGAGTGGGATTCCGTGTAAACATCGGGGTCTCATTAAAGTTTGCGAAACAACGTTAATTATGAATTACCGCGGGTGTGCCGGGCCCGCGCCGGGCCGCGCCGGTCCCGCGCCGGGCCCGTGCGTCATGAGTGTTTAGTATTCATGTATTTCATTAGCGATACGCCTATCAAGGCGTGATATGAGATCATGTAAACAGTGGCGGGGTACAGACAGGTGACAGGATCGGGTCGCGACATCACATGTTGTCATTTATTCAGAGGAACGCTGATTAAACCAGTTTAGTCGGAGCTTGTGAACGACGACCCCGTATTGAAAACATTCTGATAGAGAGCTAACGGACGCTTCTTTCAATGACCTTAAAGAAGTGGTCACAGTTAAAACTAAGTTAGATATATATTACTAGCTGTGCCTCACGGTTTTCCCCGCGTGGTGATTCCCACAGGAACCGCGCATTCACCGGGATGAAACGTAGCCAATGTTACTCTTGGGCCCGTAAACTATCTCTTTGCAAAAAGTCACATCGATCCGTTGTTACGTGTTTGTTACTGCGTGAAAGTACAAACCAACAAACAAATATAAATGAAAAAAAGCGTAAGCGTAAAGCGTTATCTATACCTTCTCATATATGTAACTTTGATGATAGAGTAATCGACAACTGAATAGAAAGTGATCAAATATAGATGGTAAAATGTAAACATTATTTAATAGACCATTATGTAAAATCGATCAACAAAAATGACCCTAAAAGTGGTTTCTGGTCAAGTATCGGCACGCATTACTCCTCGTTTAATTACTTGGCACCCTCCGCTCGGCATTACGACGGTGTAATTACACGATTTATGCGCGAACAAACTTAATTGGCGCGTGTTTTTATTGCGAACAACAATCAGATTCGTTTCGCTCATTAGCGGACGCTGCGGCCGACGGAGCCGCAGGTCGTGCGTCGCGGGTGCGTCGGGAATACTCTTTGCGTTTTGTTTCCGCCGGGGCTTAATTCAGACTGATGGTCGGGTTCATGCTTTACTTTTAATTCTGGCATTTATTAATCTTTCATGTTGAAGCCACAATCAAACTATACAGGCGACGGAATACCCAAATACTTAAAGCTGTCGATATGAAAATGTGTTTTTAATAAATTCGATAACACTTTATAATGTTGCCTGAAATATTGGTAACAGGAACGAGCTGGCCATTACAGTTGGGTGACGTTAATTAGTTGTCGGCGGGCGGCGGCACGGTGCGGCGCGGTGCGGCGCGGCGCGGTGCGGCGCGGCCGTGCCGCCCGCCTCGCGCACATAACGGACACCGCCGACGCGGCATAATTATTATTTAATACTTTATTGCGCATAAAAACCTACACAACCCCCGATTTCGATTCTAACAAGCATTTTATGACGTAATAAAATAGCGTAACATTTTCGCATTTTTCACCGCGCGCTCGCTAATGGGAAACTGAAAGCCATGATCGTATTTTATTAGAAGTTATTTAGGTTATTTTAATTACAAGTGACATTATGGAGCTATAAAGCGTATTGGTTACGACATTACTGCAAAACGCCGCCAGACTGTAACATTAGTTAAAGAATCAGCACTGAACAGCTGAGATCACTTACGGCATATATTGCAACCTAATTGTACATTCATTACTGTACAGTACCTACATCAAACTACTGGATTCTCATTGAAATATTAATTAACCTCTAACCTATCTAGATAGAGGTTCAGTGTAAGTCGTTACATAAGTATTTGCAACAGTTGTAGGATGTATCAACGAATTAGAGAGAAAGAGAGACGAGAGAGAGTCTGCTCATATACGTACGTGAAGATCATCCAACACAAGGCGATAGCTAAATTCGAAGTCCATTAGAAACGAAATCATATTAGAAAACTTGATAAACTTTACTAAAACTTTATAATATCCAGACTATTTAGAAGACAAAAAGTTTGGGATTGTAGTGAATTTGCTATCTTGATTCATGCGTGTCTTGCCTGTTCTTTTGCCCGTGTAAGGGTGTGGTCACAGGCAGAGCTAGTTTCAAGTTAGACGTTTTCACATCCTATTAAATAAATAAATCTAGAACCAATAAATTCTGAGCTCAGCATACCTAATTAGACCAAACTAAGTAAATCTAGACATATTTATGTAGTAGTTGTATGTGATGGTGTCCATAGTGAGCTGTATCCAGTGCGTGTGTATGTTGTGTCGTAGAATAAACCTGACGTCGGAGGAGCCGTCGTGGACGCTGCGCGGGCTCGAGTGGGACGTGCGCTTCCGGCTGCTGGCCGTGGCCGTCAACGGCAAGGGACGCTCGCCGCCCGCCGCCATCGACGACGTGCTGTTCCGGGACCCGGAGAAGCGGACGGGTGGGTCACTCCACCACCTTGCACGAACTTACTTATACTGCTTGCAGGGTAGCCTTTGACCATATGTTAGGTACCTGATGTTAAATGACGATGTGGTCGAAGGCTCCACGTTACACCTGGATTGGTCGCTGGCTTTCAAGTGGGGCACACGCATCGATAGGTGCTTGGTGATTCTGAACTTGATGGTGGTATAGCTTGCCAAGCAAGCACTAGAAATTGTCCTACCACCAAGCTATGGTTTCATCACGACGTTTTCCTTCACCGAAAGCTCAAGCTCATTGTGGGATTCTTAACCACCACCTACGGATTGCAAGCCAGCGTCACTACCACCGAGCCACCATCGCTACGATAACTGTCTTCACGTTCATCTATTCGAGTTGCACTCGTTTTGGTAATCATCGCGGTTAGTAATATTTCATATTGTATTTCTAAAATATTAATTGGGTAATACATAAGTACCTATGTAGTTTTATACTCAAAATGTATCATATTTCTTGTTATTTTAAACGGAATTTAAACTTGTATTCGCGCAGTGTAAGTGAGCCGCGACCGAGGAGGCTCTGAGCGCCGCCAGGACGCTTGCTATCATTAGGTGGTCATTGAGACGTAGGGCGCAGCTCTCTTCCATAACTAGTTTTTGTTCTAAATCACTCGACGAAACTCAATTTGTAGGGTAAAGGGAGGGTCCTGAGGGAGCGCCCGAGGGCCGGCGAGTAGGGCACACTAAGTGGCGGCAGAGCGGCCTTTATCCTCCGCGAATTATTAACCGAGGGAAAACATTAGCCGGGAGAAATATAACGCGGAAAAGTGGCGGTTAAGGCGCGAGATTGCGCTGAGCCTGACACGAGTGCGCCGTGATTCCTTCAGTTTGCGGCTTCGTGAGACGACCGCGGTGATCCCGGCCGCAGCGCCCTCCCCGGGATCGTCAGTACCTCCCGGATCAACGGTGGATTTGCTCAAGGGCTCTTAAACAAGGACATTTAGTTATTTCACCAAAAGTTTTTCTTCGCTCCCAATTATTGAACAATGCCGAAGTTCTAGCTTACTTTGTAGTTTTGTTGATAATTATATCGAAAGAGAAAAATCCATTGAAATTAGTCGTTTATAAGGGCGGGTGGAGTTGAGTCTCAATTTTTTTCTAGTTGGTTAGGTCCAAGTTCAATAGGTCAATTCAAAGGATCCAGCTATTAGCCCGCACTCGACAGTTTGACGCCAGTAATAGAATTCATAAAATTTTAGCCTAGCTTAAGTTTGTGCAGTACCAGTTTAGGTATTGGAGATGTGTGAGTGCAGATCCATAATTTGTTTGTATTCATTTCTTATACGAGTATATATATATTTTTTAAGCATTTGTTAGCAAGTATTATTGTCCACTTTACTGCTACCAGTGGAGACTTATAATTGACTTTTTTTGTTACCACTTAAGAGTAAGTTCAATTATTGTACGTCGTTAGTCTTCCTAAGAAAATAAAATAAAATAAAATAAAATAAAATAGGTCTCGTGAAATTTCAAAATAATCCCATTTTAATTCCACCCAACCGCCGCGCCGGCCGCCGCACCGCACCGCCGCGATGCCGCGTCGCTCATAAGAGATTCAACAAGAGAGCCCTCTAGTACGGCGTGACACACTGCGCACCTCTACCACATAAGACAGAGCGCAAATTAGCCGGTGCTAATTGAACCACTAAAAGATAAAATTCCTAAATTCTCAACTACTAACTACTACTAGAGAATATTTGTATACAATTGTCTCTAAAAATGGGAAAAATACTTGTTCTGACTTTGATCAATGTTAACTCTTATCTGTATCTATATGGAAGGGTTACAAACAGTCGTTGAGCTCAAAAAGTTAAAACTACCTCTAAAGTTTTCTAAGCGCATGTTGATAGTTGAAAGCTTATCATTAAGTAAGCTTTTAGTTTCCAGAGGCAGTCAATCGTTAGAGCCTAAAAAAGGCTTATAGAGATCCAAAGTCATCCAACAAATAAGAGGAATCAACGGAAATAAAATCCGTCAATACCGGTGAGAGAAATGTTGAGTACCGGTGGCGCGGCGGCCGGCGCGGGCGGGCGGCGGCAATTGACGCGTAAAAAAACTAATGCGTGTGCCGACATCGACATGCGGGACCCTCAATTTCTCGCCTGGCAGGGCGCGGACCCTTCGCAAAAGCTTTTTTAATATCGAACGTTTGATTTCGTTTGGCCACCCGCCTGCTGGCCGGCGGCCGCGACGGACCCAGATTTGGGGTAAATTGACAGAATCCACAAAGTTAACCCCTTTTAGGAATAGAGCTCCTAATATTTAATTGACAGGTTTTCTCAATGAGCTTTATTTAATTAATTGTAAGAATATCATACGCATTTTTTCATACACTGAAGCAAACTACAGCTAAGTCCTTAAAGGGTCCTTCTTGTTTTCTTCGATACAAAATTTCTCGGAAAGTCAAATTCAACCGACATACAATCCCGTTTAATCTATGATAGTGGCTTATTTAGTTCACTCGAGCTCACAGCCGGCGGAGGCGGGCGGAGGAGGCCGGGGCGCGGGGCGGGGGCGGGAGCGGGGGTGGAGGGTCCTCACACAAACAAATGGCAATAAGTTTAGAACGAAATTGAAAGTAAACAGCTCGATACGGGCGCCATCGCCATTAATAACGATGATATCTGCAGCCGAGCGGCTCTGGCGCCTAGCTTTGAAGTCCGCGCCTTTCTGAATAATGAAAGACATAATTACCTGTTCTACATCTGCCGACCCTCTGTTGTGCTCGCAGATAACAGCCCTGCTTAATAGTGATATCCGATCTCATTACAACTTCGAGAATAAACGATTAGCGCCCAACCAGCGCCGCGGAGGCATTAATGCTAATTAATTACAGTTTGGTATCAACACGGTATCATCGTGTTTCCGAAAACGAGTGAACCGAGAAACCGCGCTTGTTCTACTCGGGTACGCGCCACATTGAGTGTGAAATTATTACATTTCAATTTAAATTACTAATAGATAGTATTAACAGCTCGGGGGAGGAATGACCGCGAAGCATCTTCGCGGAGTGTTGCAGATAATAAACTGAAACACGGAACGGTATAATAAGGCGGTAATCACGAGCGGTACAAAGCAAACGTAGAGAGCCCCTGGCGGAGGAAGGGGATTACTTCGATCTATAGCTCCTCATTGAGGCGCCGCTGAAAGGACAACTGATGTAGTTGTACAGGTGGAGTAGTCCTCCACTCAGCTATTGAGATTGAAGCTCTGCGGCGGCAGTTTATAATCACCAATGTTGCGCTTTACAATCAGACGCAGAAACGTAATCTGCAGGTTTGCTTTGAGGCTTGATTCAAGGAAGCCGGGCAACCTCCGGCCAATATCTCACTCAATGTATTGACTATAGAAATACGTGTCTGACTATTATGATGAAATGTTGGTAATTTCAAAGAATGCTAGTTTGATTTCAGTTCAATTATAATATTGCCTGATTGTCTGTTAGTAAAATTAGGTACATTAATCTGCATTTTAGGCCTATTCAGAGATATAGTAAGATAGAAAGTGTTGTTTTGATCCACACAAACGGAATCGCGGAGAAAAGTGAGTTAAGGAATAATTACAGTGATAAAAAAATAACGATGAAAAGTCTTTAAATTATGGAGTAAGTACACAGACGTCAAAATCAAACCAACAAACAACTGAAATATATGATCTTTAACGATACTCGATACTTCCAAATACCAAGTGTCTATTCTAAAAACAGCAGAGCTATATATATGCTTCCAATAACAAACACAAGCAACGCTTTATTGTGATTTAAACGGCTCAAGCGTGGAACTAGGAACATGCACTGCTACAAAACGATGCCACAATGGAACGCAAAGTGCAATGCGAGCGGAACATAACGCACTCAATACCGTCACGGCACGCCGCCTCCGCCGCTTGCCAAGCGCTATCGTGTAACACGTAAATGTGCCGCGTCCCGCCCGCCCCCGCGGCGCGTTAGCGGGACGATAACGGGACGAGCGCGAGACCCGCACCGCTGCGCTGCACAACTTCACCAACGATGCACACACTGCACGCTCTTCCACGTGAAAACGAATGTCCGCCCGAGCAGAGTGCCAGCGCGATCATTACAATATCGATAATAAACGCTGCAAATGTTAACAGTAATCCTCGAACGCTTCCCATCTCATTAAAAAATAGTCGGCACACCACATACAAACGCTAAACACAGAAACGTTTATAGGAATAACTCTCGTCGTTTGTTTTGTGAATCCGCTATATTTCGGCTCAATCAGAGTAGTAAATAGCGCTTTTCCGACGATGGATTTGAATAAAAATTATTGTGGCAAACATATCATTTTTATTTGGTTGCCGTTCGGCCGGAGCTGCCATTTGTTAGGCGGCCGCTTGAGCCGTATTCAGTGTAGTGACGGCATAAATCAGCCGCTGAGTCGGGAGCCGCTCCACGCGCGCTGAAATATGATCGCGAGCGACTCTAATCCGGTATTGTTTTAACCATCGAGCCTTAGAACCTCGTCTCGCCTCTACTCGCCTCCGCTCGCCTCTACTCGCCTCCACTCGCCTCCGCTCGCCACGTCTCCGCCGCGCCGCGACCTTGTACCCTACATACGAGTGCGTCGTCTTTCACAAGCTCCTTGACTTCAAGTTGAAACATTTCAATAATGACGTTGCCAAAATTAATACAGAAAGTTTGTTTGCTCGCTGCGTTGAATTTTTTGTTCGCTGTGAAACAAAACAAAAAATCCTCAGTTTTTTCGGAACTTATGAGCTTATGCCTCTTTAAACAATACACGCTTTATTAATCATATGCGTGTATTCGTCCATCCATCTTTATAGTTTTTACAATTATGAATTGATACAAATTATATCACTATTTGCGTTTGAAATTAGATTTTTATACTTCCTGTTAAACTGTTGATCGCAAATGAAATGAGACGCCCTTAAAATTTCATCACCTAAAAGCTGGCTGCATTTTGAACGTAACTGTTCTTCATTAAGATATGAACCAGCTCTTGTGATAATGAGGTATCCTACTTACCCAGCAGAAGGCTAATTTCAGAGATGATGGAGCCAGCAACAGGCAATTTGTCGCGATGCGGCGCGGCTAAGTCGCGGCTAATTCAACAGTGCATTCTCTCTTCTAAGTTATCATGTTATATAAACTTATAGACCTATATGCCAGTAAAATATGAAACTAGCTGCCGAGTAAATATAACTTTGCTAAACGATGATTTGGTTTGGGGCGCTCTGCGACTAAGGAAGGTACGGTTGTCAGCCCGTTATGAGTGATTCTGTAAGTTTTCAACTAAAACGCATCAACAACGAACTCCATAAAACCAAATATTCATGTTGATGTCAATGAGAGACGATATTGCGAAAAATATAAAACACTTCTATTATTTTCTAATCTCGTATAAATTTGTGTTTCTTTTTCACAGTTGCCCAGTTTGCATTTTATGCCTCCGTGTTACACTTATATAAAATACTAGTTATGTCAACAGGCTTGGCCTGAGATAGAATTCTTAAGAATAACATTTAGAGCAATCCTTTCTGTAGAAACTTATAGAACCTATCAATAGAAAAATGCCAATCTAGTTTGGTTGTGTAATTGTCTTGAATGTGTCATTAGGTTTTATACTATGGACATACATAACATCATTAGATGAATTATTGCACTGTGTGCGCATTTGAATATATGTCGGTAGGTGACAGGGCCGGGAGGGCGCGCTCCCGCCACTACTCAGCTAAATTGAATCCGCAGCGGCTCCGCAAACATCCGCGCGCGGAGCTTCTCACATTATTGTGAATTTTAATCCTTTCACCGGCGCACTTCATGACACTGTTTGCTATCACTAATCTTGTTGGGATGTTTCAACAGAAATCGTGCTTACAAGTTTTCATAAAAGTTTACATTCAACATTTAAGTTATCCACATATCAGCGTCGTCAATAATCACATGCAGTTATCACTTACGACCGTGTTGTGAACGTATTCATATAGAGTCCCATAAAGCAGATCAGGATAAACGGAATGATGGTGTTCCGATAAATAAAATGTAATGTGTCGTGTGTCGGCGTCACACCGGCCGAGCGGACAATATTTTCGATCGAATTTGTCGGATTAATTACAAGCAGCGGAAAATACAATAACGTGGCTATAAATCATTGATAAACTGCAATGAATAATGATTATTCATTTCATCGTCTTTTTTACATATCGACGCGCGTGTCGCATGATTTATACTCGCATGTAGTGCAGCGGCCGCCCCGCCCGCCCCCGCCCTCTTCTGCTACAGAATAAATAAGTGCGTACGCCGCGTCGCCGCCGCGGTGCCGCCGACACCTTTACGAGCCACCTGCAACCGAGGCACGACAATTTTTATGACGACTGCGGACACCGCGCCAGTTTTAAACCACTGCAAAGTGAATGACCGCAAAACAGACGAGTGCGATATCGTAAGATTGATTCCGAGTTTTATTTCACGATCCGAATTTAGAGAAAAATGCCATGGTTACGACCGCTCGGTGCACACTCCTCGGATTACGATCAGTATAAACAAGTGTGGAAGTTGGAATGAGCCGACGTAGTTTCGGTAGTTTCGTGTTTTTGTATTCAAATTCATACGAATAACTTACGAAGTTGTAATCACGAGGGCGCTTGTTCCTTTGCATAGAACACGAGTAATAGAATATTATACAAGTAATTTGCAGCGGCGACCGTCGGTATCGGCGACATCGACGTACGACGAGCCTCGCGAGTGAATACATAGCGGCGTAGCGGCCGCGTAGCCGGCCCGCCACGGCGGCGTGGCGGCGTGCCGGCGCGGCGGGCGAGCGGGGCAGCCGTGGCCGAACTTTAATCATTAATACCGCCCTTATGATTAATATTTACATTAATTTCATGAAAATTGCCAGTTTGATGCAAATTTGAGGTTATTTACGAGCGACGCCGCCGCGGCTCGTTTCGGCCGCGTACGGAACAAAGTGGCCGACTGACCTGAGAGCCCCGCCTGCGTCATTGTATCTCACGCGCTCACTTGCTACTGTATAATATTAGAGCCACGTGGTACAGTTATGCGCTTTTATACAAGCAATTTAACTCTAGGAAAAGAATTAAACGCCAAGAAAAGAAACTTTCAAAAGTTTCGTAGTACATCTACCATTACTATTTACTATCTCGCTATTATCTAGGTGAAAACAAAACTAAATTTATGCCTTCATCCCATTTGTTAAACCCTGTAACAATCTTACTCAAAACTTGCGTTTCGTACACTATATTACCTCATACGTTTGATCTCGTTTGACAAACCATTATTGTTGTACGGTACAGTCAGGTTCTCGGCAATATTAGCACTTTTTTATAGTTCCGACAGGGTAGCGTATATAACCGCAAGTCAAAGATGTGGTCGAAGATAGCGCCAAGCCACACCTAGACTAGGAACTGCCTCTCAATTTAATAAGGCCGCCGGAAACACACCAAATTATTATAAATTAAAATGATAATTCGATTCTCTCGATGTGGCCTGTGTACCTGAGATGGTGCGAGTCGACGGTGGTCACGGAGGGTCGTTAGTGTTGGATCAGTCGGCGGCGGCTCACTCGGCGCACGTGACTCTTATTAACGTCTCAAGACGCGAGGGTTAACATAAGCTGCCGGATCGCGAACCGAAGCTATACCATCTGTACTGCTACCAAGCAGTTCTGCACCTTACTCAAATCAGTTTAAGGATCCATTTTGAATGCGATATCTAAATGGAAGAGATTGGTGGGCAATCGAGCCTAACCACGCGCGCGTGTCCCGTTGGTAACTTATTAATCAGCTCATTAATTATTCGATTGTAATCTGGTAGGAAATCACCGAAGCGAAGGCGATACTCTTCTCCCGTAGGAAGTTTGTCAAACTCGCAAGTTTCCTCGCGGCGGCGCGGCGGACGGGTGTCTACATAGAAAGATACGAGTAGGTGCGGAAATACCGGCGTTGTTTTTTGTTTTGGATATAAACTGGCACCGATACGTTTTATTTCAAACAATATAGCAGTTTTCCCAGCACGCGTGCCCTAGTTTTATATGCAGGAAATGTTCGTCGCTAGAACGACGCACAATAGCTCTCGCAACACAACTTGAACGTATGCAGATACAAGTGATGTATGCAAACTGAGTTTTCTTGTTCCTCGCGACACCTCGCGCCGTCCCGCGGCTGCACTCCCCGCGACCTGCTCCCGTCACGAGAACAGGGCACGTCCATAATGTTTAGTAAGCGCCCGTCGCTCCACGACAATACCGACGCTGTAATGGAATAAGATTACATTTTGCACAACGCAATAGTTTCTAATATTACCTGAGAGGAGGAGGCTGGCGCGAGCCGAGGGAACAAAGTACGCCCGTAAACAAGTGCGGGGCCGGCGCGCGAAAGTTCCTCTTTGAATAGCAGGCGACGAAGGCCGAAGAATTCTTCAAGTGTATTAATTTTAATTAGGTCCTTCGTAATTGGGTCCCCTTAATGGCGAGAGAGCGGCGCGGCGCCGACCCGATGAGATATTGCAGTTAGAGAGTGCGCGGAGAGTAAATCAGTTGTATTGTTGAAATAGCCGCCCCCCGAGCTGCGCCGACAGATGCTAACTTTCACTGGGGGCTCGAGTGGGACCTGCTGAATCACATATATCTTCGATATCTAATAGGCAAAATGTTTATTTGTAGCAAAATACAATACTTAGTTGTATAACTACTCAAATATAAAAATATTTGTATTTAAGTTAAACTTACGTTATATGCGTGACGATCGGAACCTTCCGAGTCTTCTGTCTTCTAATAATCTTTTGTGAACAAAAATGCTAATCTTTATCGACTTTCAGATTTCTTTGTAATTAGGATCAATGTTTTCCTCTCAGTTTTTTTGATTTTTCGTGGGAGCTCTGCTTTTACGGTAATAAAAAAGTACTTTAGTACGTCTCTTAGTAGATTTTGCCAAAATATATATCGTAGAGTTTGCCGCATAGATCTTGCAAAGTTGTCATACCGATAGATTCAGTCGTTTCGGCACGAGAGCTAGACAAACAAACAGACGTTTCGCAGTCTTCAATAGCAGGTATCGAGAAGGCATTTTCGGAGAAAAAGTGCAGGCAAGCCGTGAGTACTTGCTGCAGTAAGAGCACTTCGGTAGTAACTTTGACAATCGTTGAGTAGGTATTTACTCGTTCATAATAATGAAACGTAAGATGGGTGATAACATGCAGTGAACTAAATGTAGGTGCGGCCGCATCTGTGGCTCCCGGGTCGGTTTACTTAACAATGAGCGCAGATGTATTTCGGACTCTACCTAATACCATCTGTTGTAGATGTAAGCTATTTTTTATTGCTGTATGCCATCGTCTTTATAGTAGTTTCGTATTATTCCTCTGCTTTTGGGTTGTCTGGAAGAGATCGCTCTGAGCGATAAGACCGCCCTTTGGGACACTTACCATTAAGTACTTTGTTGTTTTTGTTTTAAATTGAATTTGTCTGTATTGCGGTGTGCCAATACAGAGTTAATGTATATATGTAAGCAGGCCGGTGTTGTGTTGCAGCGTCGGAGGCGCCGCTGGGCGTGGGCGGCGTGGTGGGCGCGGCGGGCGCGGCGGGCGGCGCGGCGTGCGCGCTGGTGGCGGGCGCGTGCGCCGTGTGGCTGCGCCGCCGCCGCCGCCCGCCGCGCGGCAAGCCGCCGCCCGCGCCGCCCGCGCCCGCCGCGCCCTGCAAGCCGCCCGACGCGCACGACGACGCCGAGCCGGACCTCATACCCAACCATTACTGTGAGTACAACTATACGAGACAACTATATTACACACAAATACATTTAATAGAAACTTTTTGAAAAAAATGTCATTGAATACATGTGTTCACTTAAAACTTACTCCGCTTGTTTCGACCTCCTTACGCCGACAATAGAACAATCAAGAAAAGCGGGTAATTTTTAGGGCGCGATCACATTTGCAATTTCATATTTATTACTAATTGATGGAATTGGAGCAAATTTACTTAATTTTTTATGGTAAAAAGATTTCGTTTTAAACAATCAATAAATTCAGTAAGCGACGAGTCCTAGATTTTACTTGGGATTTTATTGAAAAAACGTACAGTGACCTTTGAAGGAGTTGCTGACTTAATAGAGCCTACAACAATTTTATCCTGGTTCCTGGTATGAAAATTGTGATAATAACATTTGTCTTTAAATCCATTCTGTCTCTCTCGCCACTCTCCGTGCCCGGCCTCGTGTGTCGCTACCGCGGTCGCGTGATCGCAATAAATCAAAACGTTACGTCCCGGCCGCCGAACGTATGCATTAACTGCTTAAACGTTAATGACTACACGACTATGATTATTAGGTAAAAGTCGCATTAACTTTAGTAGCGTTGCATAATGAAGCGTGGTTACTTCGCGCAAACGAAATATAAAAAGGAATGGAGGAGCTAGAAGTCTTTTTTGAAATAATGCGTTCACGACAGCACTGTGACGGTTTCAATGTATGCGAAACGCGCACAACGCGATGTGGGGCCGCGCCCGGGCCCGGCGGCGGCCGCGGCCCCGCCACCAACGGAGGGCTTTTATTATTTACAGCGGTTCGAGGTATGCACAGAAGCCGGCGCATCAAAGGGTTAAGTCTCAGTTGAACCGTAGTACAAAGTATATACACTTATTAATATCTTGTCCATGTCGAACGCATAAATAATGAAGATGAAAACGAACTTGTAATATAACACCGGTTCGGTTGACTGGTACGTCGGAGCGCGAGGTGGATTCTCTGTATTATGTTCATTTCGGAGCACACAATGCGATCCGTATTCTGCACGGCGGCGGCAACAATAGCAGGAACGGCACTCGGTTCACAATAACCTGAACGTTTTGAATAGTATTTAACATTTGGAACGTGCATTACTGCTGAGAACAATGAGCGCTGAGCTTCCGAGGCGGCGACCATTCAAATATTAATATTAGGTACGTAACAAGGGAAAAAAGCGAAGGGTGTGCGGGGCGGGTCGCGGGGAGCGGGGGGCGGGGAGGACGTGAGAGGGGTTTAAAAAGCAATCCTCATAAAAGCTTAATATACGGCTGGAAGTGGAGCCCATGGAAATTGTGATAAAGCGACGTCACTCGGACCTAAACATCTTTCGTATAAATTAGTGAGGCGCTGAGCCTCGCGCGAGGGGACACCGGTGTCGTGCCTCACGTTTACGTGGTTCAAGAGAAGCTATAAACAACTATTTCATATTATCTTAATCTACAGTTTTCTTGTCCCATCAATGTGATCTTTAGTCGCGAGGGGAACATCAATCGATAAAGGAAATAGTAACTAAACATTTTTAAGTAAGTATTTGTCATTATTCGAACGTAACGGCAGTCTAAGTGGAGTAGGCCGCTGGCGAGCAGCCGCTCCACCACCGCCGACTCACGTGGTACCCGGGGCACTTATTACCCGCCATTACCAGGGTAATTAATTATAGTCTCGAGTTACTTGTATGTATTTTCAATAATTAAAATGTTGTTAGTACGAGGAAAAAACATGAGGAAAAATAATGTTCGACATTTATTCGACCTCGTACTTTTATAGAGGTAAACGCGCATTTTCCTCTTTGATAAATAATTCTACCGTTTATAGTAGAGGATAAAGAGCTACATTAGAGCTCGCGACCGAGAGACGTCGCTCGGACACCGGCCGGGCCCGGGCCGGTCGTCCATGGAGCAGCTGAAGTGGAAGCGACAATGCGATTACAGCCGCTTTGTGCACTGACACCAGCTTACTGCTTCAGCGTTACGTAGAAATTAATCAGGGTTTACCGTTGAACACGAATAATATATAGGTATTATAATACGCAAGAGTAACAAAATTAAAAAGTCAGTTTAAGGCCCTGCTACCCACAGCCTCACCGCGCAGGCGACAGAGGGTACAGTCAGCGACATAAGTCGCTACACGTGTCCACTTTTACAAAACCGCTGTACAAAAATTTTCACAAAATTCGCTGATTCCTCATTGAGACAAAATTCAATAGACGTCGTAATATTACAGAAGTCAGTGAACACCAATAAATTAAAAATCGGTAAACATTTTATAAATCGGAAAGTGAGCTGAGTGACCATCGAATTGTGGAAAAAAGTATGTTCAGGATGTTTTGTTGCGTATAGACTTATCGGTGATAAAGGTAGCAAACAAGTATTGGAAAACTTGATTTTATTAATAACTGTTGACAAAAAGTTGAGGTTTTCTATTTAACACGTATAATGTTTGTCAGTGATTCTAAATAAAATAAGTAAATGGTATTGTTGGCGCGAGCCGAGCGCCCGAACAAATATAAGGCGGTGCGGACGCGCTTTCGGCCCACTTCTCCACCGACCGTCGTCGAGGCAACACCTCCTACCTGACGTTTTTTTATTATTTGATGATGTCATCCTGTCAGTTTTGCATTTTGTTAAATTAATTGTTTTGGTTGTTTTTGTTCGTCGAGATTTGTTTTTAAAAAAAATAAATTCGTGTCAAAAATACAAATTCAGAAGTGGGATAGGATCTATGCGATTCTATCTTACTGTCCACTGTTTTTGTCATCTTTTTGTCGGTTAAAAATAGAAAAAAGTTAGACGGTGTATGCCACGGCGGTAGACATAAAAAAAAAGTAATCGTGAAAAAACGACGAAGCAGATGGCTGTGTTTGTGCGTTTAATTGTGTGTGTCTTAGTGAAAAGTGAAAATGTGTATGTCTTAGTGAAAAGTGAATAGATCGCCTTGCTCTCGGTCTCGTGAGAGACGCACACGAGGCCTGTGAGTCTGGGGCTGTCGTTCATTAAGCTGATCGCGTCACATTGCGATAGTCACCGCTGTTATTGCGACCGCTGCAATCGCAGCTATCGTGTGATCATAATTGCAAGCGAAATCACAACGGTGGTCGTGACCGCTGCAGCAGGCGCTTTCGTGCTTAGCCGGCGCCAGCGCTAGACCGGGAGGCGCCACCGCTTCCGCTCAACGACACAGTCGTCGCGTCCGCGTCGTGTCGGCGAGGCAGCCGTGCGTTTGGTTTGGATAACGCTGATGGGTAAAGCGTTGCAAGTTTGAACCTGTCTGAACCTATTACTGAGCCTGTACGTCGAGATGGTTTCGGGTGAGACTGTACGAGTCAACACTGCTATTTTGGTAAGATCAAACCATGTCTATTTCTAATTTCGATGTCTCAGGATGATGTTAATGTGTGATACAGTGATGTCATCATGTTCCTACGTGCAAATAAGTGTGACGATTGCCTACTTGCTTAACGCGCATAGGTAATTGCTGAAAAAGTGACTCATAGCTGTAGTTAAGTGAGTTTCGAATAACGATCGCAGCTGGTCTAGTATCAAACTCAAGTTCAAAGCGCTGTGATGGCATACGTAGTTTAGACATCGCGAATATTTTATTTGATGTTTAGAAAATCAATTCTGACAACTACCCTACATAGGTCGGTTGTGTCCGACGTTTTCTTTTTCGCTTACTCACGTATTGTTAACTAATGAAGTGATGAGTTCATGACGGTAACGGTTAGTGCATTACTGGTTTAATAATGCTCACATTCGTGAAGATGGTCTTGTAGACTTTTTGTCCATTAATGCGGAGTCTGCACAAATCACCCCGTTCCGTGCTGAGCTACGTTTTACGTAAGCCGCGTGCCTTTCCTAAGAATGGTGTTCAACTTAATTTAAACGTAAACATGAACCTGTTGATGTTATCAAGAATCCGATGATTTTATTTTGTTGATGTTGGATGGTGATTTAATGATGCTCGTTTCAAGTTCACGCGTCTGCCGTGTACGACAAGTTATTGCCGGATGATTTCGTATACTTTTGCGATTAACGGGAGGCCTGTACAAATTACGCTGGTTCGTGCCAGGCCACGTGGACCGTGGTATGTTTCAGATCTAGCACATAGGATGGACGATCAGTAATGGTCAGGTGAAGCCGAGCGGTGCATTGCTGATGCAGTGCTACCGCATTGCTGTTGTGGTGCTCCTGCATTGCTAATGTGGTACTTATGCATTACTGTTCCAGTGCTACTGTATTGCCAGAGAAGTTGCTGGCGTATCGCCTGCGTACTGCTGGCCCATGCCGGTGCAGTGCTGGCGCATAGCCGGAGTACTGCTGGCCCATGCCAGTGTAGTGCTGGTGTATCGACGCGTGCCGATGTGGCCGTGCTGATGCAGTGTGTCGATGCGGCATGCCTGCTGCGTGTGTGCGCTACTGCTGCGTGTGTGCGCTACTACTACTGCGTGTGTGCGCTACTCCTGCGTGCGTGCACCACTGCTGCGCTTGTGCGCTGTCGGCTGCGCATGTGCGCTGTCACTGCTGCGCTTGTGCGCTGCTACTGCCGCTGCTGCAGCGCTTGTGCGCTGCCACTGCTGCGCTGCCGCTGCTGCGCTTGTGTGCTGCCACTGCAGCGCTTGTGCGCTGTCGTTGCTGCTGCTGCATGCCGGTGCGCAGCCGATGGTGTGCTATCGCTGGTGTGCTGCCGATGGCTCCTGCGGCGAGTCAACAAGCCACGACGGAGCACATCCCGTGATGAAGGGAGTGGACTACTGGTATTGTTTGTAGTGTGTTGTGCAATTGTTGGAACACGCCTCACGTTGTGCCTTCCGCGCCACGTGCGTCGTCGTTCTTTAAATTGCAAATTGTGATGAGGATGTTAAAATAAGCGTCACGTCGTGCCTCTATCTTAGCATCCTGGCAGGTTACGCATCACGTAGTGCCTCTGTCCTTGTTTGTAATTGAGAGCGCGGATGCGTCGTGTCACTGTCATGATCTAAAGGGTGTCGGGGATACGCGTCACGTCGTGCCTCTGTCTCGGCACCTGGTTAAGTTAGGCATCACGTCGTGCCTCTGACTTGCCGTCAGGATATGTGACACGTCGTAGCCCTGTTCTGGGGGTGTTGAGAATGAGATACGCTTTATGTCGGGCCTCTTTCTCGGCACCCTGCCAAGTCATGCTCGTCATGCCTCTGACTTGATTAGGTGTGTTTCTTTCTGTAAACTTATCACACATGTTTGTATGTTTGCATACGTATTTGTGTGGCGGTTTTTTTCGTGTGTTCTGTGCAGATGAGAATAACAACGAGGAGGAGTCTATCTTGGAGCGCAGAGCTGTCTACAAAGTGAAGAGTCGCCGACCAAAGCTGCTGAGCTGTCTACAAGCGAGGAGCATCAGCCTGGTTCATCTGGGACGCAGAGACCTGCTGACGCCTACTTGAAGTGCAAGAGAACGCAGTTTCCATGAAAATGGAGGCTGATCTTCACGAGTTTATGGAGTCCGAGGACGGTCTCCTGTCAGGAGAGGCCGTGTTGGCGCGAGCCGAGCGCCCGAACAAATATAAGGCGGTGCGGACGCGCTTTCGGCCCACTTCTCCACCGACCGTCGTCGAGGCAACACCTCCTACCTGACGTTTTTTTATTATTTGATGATGTCATCCTGTCAGTTTTGCATTTTGTTAAATTAATTGTTTTGGTTGTTTTTGTTCGTCGAGATTTGTTTTTAAAAAAAATAAATTCGTGTCAAAAATACAAATGTATATATATTATGTGTGTTTTTCTTTTCACTCCTTGACGTTGTAGTTTTAGGCAGGTATCCTCATCATCATCAGCTCGTGTACTACACTGTTAGCTATGGACCATCATTATCATCACTGCCCTTTATGTCTTGCAGACCTTTCAAATAGTGTCGTGTATGATTTATACTATTATAATCAAATAGTTACCTATTACCTCATCATCAGCCGGAAGAAGTCCACTGCTGAACATTGGCCTCCCCCTTTGAACGCCACCATGAACGGCCTATTAGAGAGAGAGAGAGAGTCGTCGGTCCACCGTGGGACGCCTACCTACAGAGCGTCTTCCGGTTCGTGGTCGCCACTCGAGAACCTTTCTTCCCCATCGGTTATCGGTTCAACAAGTGATGTGGCCTGCCCTTTGCCACTTCCTACCTATTACCTATTACTATGATTATTAACCAATTTTGAATATGAATCGAAAAACCACACATAAAAGACTGATCTGATTTTACAAATCTTATAGGCATAAAAGTGGCTTAAAGAACATAACAAGGTGTTAAAATGCGTTTCCGTAGGATGCAGCCAGTGGCAGATCAGTAGACCTATAATAAGGAATTGTTATAAATGAAAATACACACTTAAGAAAAATAATATACGGGTGTTTTCACAAAATTACACTTCTTACAAAATTATTATTATTATTTAAGTAAATCAAATATGTCCGCTTCTGACTGTTTATTTTTTCAAAAAAGTTAGCAGGAAAAAAAAAAACAAAATTTAGTTGGATATTCCGGAATAATATTTTCAGCAATTTTTAGGAACTTACAAGGGTCCATATCAATTTTAGATTATGTTAGAGTAATAAATGTTAGTTCATTTGACTGGTCATATCGCTTAAATTGAAGAAATTCCCTAGCAGTGGTTTCATTTAGCGAAATTTTCTGGTATTGCATTGTGAGAACTTCGGTGCTTCGGTGCTTCCATTTATCTAATTAAAATTATTTTGACGTCCTACATACAATATTATAAATGTGTAAGTTTGTATGGATGGATGGATGTTTGTTACTCTTTCACGTAAAAACTACTGAACGGATCTGAATGAAATTTGGAATGGAGATAGCTTATACCCTGGAAAAATGTTCCTGCGTGAAAACGGAAAGACGCAGGTGAAACCGGGGGTGCAATTAGTATAACAATAATACTACGAGTATATCGTTTTAGTTAGATTCATTATTGTAATTGAATTGGAGCCTGTCCTGACTAGACTTCTAGTCCTCTACTAAATAACTTCCCCCCTGATTTAAAGCTGGATCCAGCCTTTCACGAGGATACCTAACCAAAAAAAAAAACTTCAATGTCAAGGAATGAAAAGAAAAACACAGTATACCATTTATATATTATTTATCATTTGTATTTATTTGTTTAAAATCACTGACAAACATTATACGTGTTAAATAGAAAACCTCAATTTTTTTGTCATCAGTTATTAATAAAATCATTTTTTCCAATACTTGTCTGCTACCTTTATCACCGACAAGTCTATACGCAACAAAACATCCTGAACATACTTTTTTTCCATAATTGGATGGTCACTCAGCTCACTTTTCGATTTATAAAATGTTTACCGATTTTTAATTTATGGGTGTTCACTGACTTCTGTAATATTACGACGTTTATTAAATTTTGTCTCAATGGGGAATCAGTGAATTTTGTAAAAAAATTTGTACAGCGGTTTTGTAAAAGTGGACACGTGTAGCGACTTATGTCGCTGACTGTACCTCATGTTGATTAAGCCAACATCTAAAAAAATAGCCAAAAGTCCTTATGGGTATTGTACTTTTTAATGTGTTGTGGTAATAACAAGTCTTTGTTATTTACAGAATTAGCCCCAATTATCAGCTTAATCTCGGAAACGTCCTCTCAACGAACACAGAAAAAATTGTGTATGCGCGTTCCCTCTCCGGTGCGTCGGCTCGGGGCGCGCTGAGCCGAGCCTTGCGCATTACTTCACTCGGATAATGTAATCAGAGATGATGCCGCGCGACGGAGCCCGCCGCCCCACGACGCGGCCCACCGCGCACATGCACGGGGAATCTGTGCTAATGCAACTAAATATCGACGCGAACACTGCTTAATATTGTAGGAAAAGTTAAATTGATACGTGTAGATTATTTATGTCATGACTCGTGTGTGATTGCCGCCAGTAAATCCGTTCAATGTGCGAACGCGACACGCTCTGTTGTTTGATGTGTTTCGGCGCTTGTTTATCTATTAACGCCTAAAATGAAATATTCCGCAACGATTCCGCGCAATCAGCGGGAAATTGTTTAATTGCATGCACGCGCGCGTCCCGCCGCGCGCGACGTGCCGCGGGTGACGTCACGAGACGCGGCTAGCGACGCACCTTTAGTGAAAGCTAATGTGGATCGGTACTTCTCGCACTACCCCATGAGGCCGCCTCGCGCCGCCGTGCGTCGCGATCGATCGCAAATTAAGTCGAGTGTCGCAGCACCGGCAGCGACAGCGCGGCACGGATTTAACGACATTTCGAACGCACGCCGCCGGCAGCGTCGCCGCTGCTGATTACACGTTTTTGTCTAAATCCCGAGGTTGACGGAGTATGTGCAAACTACGAGCGGATGGAAACTTAATGAGATATGGAAATTAGGTTAGCCTCGTCTTCGCAGCTCTCGTCGTCGCGTGATGAATTAGAACGCGAGCGAGTGAGGTAATTAGGCTCGTTCTACAAAGGAATTAGCGGCTGCGTCCACAATCGATTAATAAAAACGCTGCCTACATTATGAAGCAGCGCTAATGCGTAACGATTCGTTTGCGGAGGACAAATCCGTAATGCGTGTCCGCCGCCGCTCGCGCGCCCACTACATTACGAGACCTTCATGTCGCGCTGCTCTGGAACTCGTTACACCTTATTGTTCTCAAGCTCTCGAACCCCCATATTGTGAAAGTTTTGTCAGAAAGTTGTTTCCTTAAGTACAGCAAACAGTAATTATTATAATAGATTTCTGCCGAAGCTGAAACGACAAATGAGTAACTTGACAACAAGTAGGTATAATAAGGGACGTCCGCCCACTTGGATGGTTTGTCGAAACAGGAATCGCTTATGAAATTAATTCGGACTGTACCGAAGTGGATAGATGAAGAAATGATTTTGTATGCATGAGTGTCGTGTAGGGTACAGGCGTGGGCAGGCGGGGGCGGGCGCGGGCGGCTCGTTGCGAGCGGAGCTGGTGGCGTCATAAATCGCTAGGTAATGAATACCGTTCTCGCTTCAATAAAACTCTGCATTATATGATACAGGGCGGATTTATGCACAGGCCGCGTGGCCGCCGCCGTCCATTAAACCTCCCGGCGAAATGTTTTAATATCCAAAGTCGAGTGGAGTTCTAAGCCTTATTAACATGTAGCGGGCCCGCGGCGGAGCCCGAGGCGCCGCCGCGGCGCTGCAGCGCGGCCGCGCCCGCCGCTCCGCGGGTCGCTCGACCTGTCCTCGTCAACTGCTCACGGGTCTAGTTTATTGACTTAAACTTTGATATTAAATAACTTTCATCCGTCTTCCTTACCTGCTTTCGGAGGATATTTAATTAATGCTAAATCCGCACTGAATGTGGTTGATGGTGTAAGTTTTAAAGCTGTTACATTTGATCCTGTTTTAAGTGTGGGTTTCAAATTCGGTTTCGTAAAACGTCCCTCCGCGTGTACCTACTTTGTACAAGACGAGCATGTTAGCAGCGCGTATCTAACCAACATTGAATTTCCATTTTCTCGGCAGAAAGTAATTTGGCGTTAAAATTTATAAAGGAAATGCATAGATAGGAAGGTCAATCAGTCGAGCGGAAGCGATTCCCGACGGCGAAATTTATTAGATTTCCCTTTACAAAGACTGCCGCGGCGGCGGCGGCGCGCCTCGCTGCGGCGTAAAGTTATTGTTATTAACGCAAATAGAAGAGAACATGCCGCGGCGCTCCGCCACCAGCGCACGGTTTCCGTTTACCGGCTGCCACCAGGGAGACGTCCCCGTCGTCTCGGAAGTTAAACCCAACTATAGATTACATTTGCACTACAGCATCCATCGAGATCTGTTTTGAAAAATGTTTTCAAACGGAGTGTCGCGGCCGTGCGGTGCGAGCGAGGCCGCGGGGAGGTGCTACGTATATTCATGAATATTGATGCAGCTTCGTGAATATTCAGCGCGGTGACACTCGCAATTGAAAACACGCCACAAAGTGCGCCGGCCGAGGTGGCTGCGCGCCCGCCCGGCGGGATCTTAGGTGTCGCTTCTGCGCTTCGTTACTCTGTGATTTCACCAATACTCAATTCCTGACAAAGATTTGTTTTCATATTTGAGTCGTTCTTTCAGATGGCTCTGTATTCAAATTTATAGTTTTGCCGTGACTGAACTTGATTTTCGGTATCTATATGTACCAACAAGTTTTTAAATTTATTCGATATTTAATTCATTTTTTGTAAAAACTGTAGAGTATAAACTCCATGCAACGTAACATAAATAATATCCCGTAACTTTTAAAATAAAACTATGCTATACCTATAATACCTGTACGCGCTAATGCACAAAGTAGGATTTCTCAGAAGTGCAATAAAAAGACACGTCGAATATAAACGATACAAATAACGCTGATTACCTGTCGGGGCGCCTCGTACCGGCGGCGCGCTCCGCGGTGACACACGCGCCGACACATCCTACACACAACGGCATCTTTCGCAAATTGAACACACTCCTTTCGGTACCTACCACTTATTTGCATTGACAATAGCAAGTGTAACAAAACGAGAGTCGACGCCGCCCAATGGCGACGACGGTGACGTCGGTGGCGTCGCAACGCAGCGACGGACGCGCCGCCGGCACCTATTAATGAAGCCTATTTGAATAAACTCGGGCACACATCGGGGAGGGTACGGGCCGCGGGGTGGAGGCCGGGCAGGGGAGGGAGCGGTACGCGTGCCAATTAATTATTTCTTGTGTCCTGACTTACGCTCGCCTCCGTCTTTGAATGTAGTGATTAATCAGGTTTTTTCTCGGGGTCGGGATAAATCTCTGGCGGGCGATCTTCGAGCGAGGTGCGCGACGGGCGGAAGGTTTCGGGGCAGCAATCTCGCCGGTTATTTATGTGCACGCGGCGGCGGCGGGATGCACCGCCCGCCCAGAGCCACATCCTAGACGCGAGCCCACAAACAAGACCCGCTCGGATTATTAAAAACCTAGTGACCGCCGCCGCCACCCGCCCTGGACCATGAGCGCTAGGAAATTAGAAAATCCATGAAAAACGGTCCGCCCAATTTCAGTCAAGTTTATCCGGCGAGATTTATGCGAGCCGGGATTGAAATTGTAGCAGAGATCCAAACGTAATGCTCTTATATTTATGGAAGTCATTTTATACCGGTCTCGAAATAAAAAAACTTCGCGACTAAACATTTGGTTTTCGGAAACTCGAGAATCATAAAGTAAATAAGTAGATTTTATAACATCATGATTCTATATTGACATCGGAAAGTTCCTGCGCTAGGTGGAGACTTGGCGCTTGAATCTGTACAGTCGGACAAAAAATGCCATGATTCGTGAAGAAACCGACCAGTCCGCGCGGGGACGAACGAGATTAGCGCGTGTGGGCAATTAATGACACGCCGCTGTCGGCGGATTGATCACGACTATCTGCTGTCCCTTATCAATATAAACCTCGTTACGGCCCCACACCGCGATAAGCCAAATTGCAAAAACTACCGTCGCGCGTCGCTTCGATACTTAGGGTGGAGCTGGTATTGGTAGAGTGATTAGCATGTGGTACTGGCAGTACTGTGATATACTGGGTGTGTGGTTACAGGGTCACCTTTGGTTACAGAATAGGTAGGTGTGGTATACGTGTGTTCACCGCAGAGGATGGATGGCGAATGAGAAACTGTTTTTCTGATCTCTCCTCTTTATTGCAAACTGTCATGCTTATATACTAAATCTTAGGAGGTAATAATAATAATAGAAACATCCCAGGCTACCTCGCTCCCTTACCGTATAGAGACATAAATGAGTCATCAGACGCGTGGTACACGTGTAGCTAATGTTACCTCGGTCTACCGCTGCATACGCCACGACCGGCCGCTGCCGCTACATTGATATATCTGAATATCAAAAGAAGTGAAGGAAGTGGTCGCTCGGAACCTTTTCATTAATGACCCTTCTTTTACGCCAATACGCAAAATAGTGTTTACGTTTTCGTTTTCGTAAGCGCAGGCAGTTGGCAAGTAGTGAGCTCGTCCGGCCATCAATATTAAAGGTATACGTGTACGAGAACGTACTCCGTCCGTAGTACGCACGTGACCTTGCGCCCCGTCGGCACGCACGGCCGTTTGACCCCAGAGATGGTTTGACCTGAAGCCGGAAAGCAGAGCTTAGCTCGAAAAATATTTGTCCTCAAACCGAACCGACAGTAAGTTTAGGTCTTCATTGGATCGACTACGGCGTGACATAGTGTCCCCTTACTCTATTGCCATTATGAGCCACTGTTAGAATATGTACTTATAGACCATATTATAAATAAAGAAATATCTAAAATTAATTTTTACTCCGAGACAAAAACTCTTGAAACGACTTAGAACTCTGAGTTCAGTACTACAAAATGGGTGAAAAAAGTTTTTCAGAGTTACAACGCCCGCAGTTTTGCACATGTCCATTGTCCATAGGCAACGTTGTTTGCTTGTTTGCCAATTTATTATATAAAAAAAATAACCGACTGGACTGTAGGAGTTAATACGTAAAGCACATTGAAAGGTTTCCCGCATGCTCATGCCAGATTGAGCAATGCACTTTTATATGCAATTGATAAACACAAAATTCGATTTGGCGACGTCCGTCGGGCGGCGGCGGGCGCAGGCGGGCCGCGGCGGCGGCCTCGCGGGGTTTGTCCGCCACGGAAACGAGGCACGATTTACTTTAAACTTTTAAATGTACCTCGTATATATTTATACATATACTACTCGTATATATGCTACGTCTACGTGTATTGTTTTAATATTACTCCACAAAATGTTCAAATATCACCAGACATGTTTTACAATTTAAAAAGAGTGAGAGCCTGTGGTTTAAACGAAGTAGGTAGGTGACACACCCCTCCTTGTGTCTGTGCTTCTCTACCAGGTGCACGGTGGTTACGATATGCAACATTACTCGTAACTCTAAACAAATTATCTTTTTTTATCTAATATTTCTTCAGTTAAAACAGAAACCGAGTGACGAGACGAGCAAGTCACATGTCTGATGGTAAACATCACGCTTGCCACCACAGCTCTTGTGTGGCAATGCACTGCCCTCGTCACCCTAAGATGTCAGGGCCCGTAGCCAAGATGCATTCTGCAATCGTTGACGCTAGTAGAAAACGAGAAAAAAGTATTGGTTTGACATATTTCAACGCTAAGTTACGTGGTTAGAAATATGTCAAACCAATACTTTTTTCTTGTTTTCTATTAGCGTCAACGATTGCAGAATGCATCTTGGCTACGGGCCCTGATTATGCCGTTGTTGTTACCCCCTAGTAAGACAGCGGGTTGGTTGTTCACAGGTGAAGCGTCGAGCGCGCCGAGCCTGGCCGTGTCGTCGCCGGGCCGGACGGCGCCCGCGCCTCTCACCACACCGGTTAGTATCTAATCTAGTCATACATTTTCAGTTCTAAAAAGATATTAAAAAAACTTTTTGTGTTGGTCCAAGAGTCGCCGTCATGTGTTATACAAAAAGCGCTGCTGGTTGTCCAATCATTTCAAAGTTAACTCGTAGATAGGTTTTGGACGTGGCGCATCAGCCAGCCCGCTGCGATGGTGATTTGAGATCGATTAATCGAAGAGTCGTTTGTTTTTGGTCAAGAAGATCGTTTTTATTCTGTTTTGGTAAGAATGCAACTCATATACTACGAGTACCTACATAATATTGAAAAAAAAAAAATTGAAATTTTTTTTATTAAACAAACAAGAATTCAAGGTAGGTACATAAGGAAACTAAATACTAGTAAGTTTAAATTATCCTATAGCTACCCTCAGTGTATCAAATCAGTAGCCTTCACACTAGGCAGAGCCTGTATTTACTTTAATATTTACAAATAGTTGAACGTGCTTAAACAAGACCATAACTGAATTTTCTTACTCAATCAATTACTACAAACTCAATAGATGGCAATACTATTTTTATGTGATATTATTATATGTGTATATTATGTATTTACTTCTGTTCGACTCGATTAAAAAATCGATCTTTTTAGGAAAAATCGCCTTCTTACTGCTATATAGACCGCGCTCATTAGTAAGCGTCCTAATGAGGCATAGGTGTAGGATATCACTTTATTACCGTGAGTGCACGCGGCCTCACAGCGGTGGCGGCCCGCGCTGCCCGGACCCGGCCCGGTCCGTGAGACCGCGCCATTATACACCAGTTCTATTTAATTGAGAACTTTACTAATTACTTAATAATGAAATATATGTACCACATCAATAATTACAAGAGACACGTTATGGAAATAGTGCGTACGTTACATGCGGTGGCACTGATCCGCACCGTCCAGCTAGTCACTCAAGTGGCACCGAACCAACTGGCGTGAGTGCTGCACCCGGCGCGGGCCCGGCCCGCCGCCCTTCTCAACGGATTAGTGTTCAATGCTGGCGCCCTAATTTATATCGGTAGGCTACATCAGCCAGCCAATGTATCGGCAATAATGGCCTGAAATATATACTCTGATTCGGCTTTGCGAATATAAGCGGGTGTAAATTGTAGATAGACCCCATAATAATATTTCATAACCGTTTTTCGATTTAATAGCGCACCAGTAAAGTCGAAACGACCGTGAAAGCGGGCCGTGTACCGCATAAACTTCGCGAGTCCGTCTTATAGAGGAACTACGAGTTAGCGACATTTTATCCACTTACAGCTATCTGTCGTTTATTTTATGTGAGCGTTCGACGAGCCACTCAGTTTGTAAAGAACGCGCGGGGCGGGGGTGGGGGCGAGGCCGCGGGGCGGGCGGTCACTATTGTATCTTTATTACGGTTGATCTCAATAACCTCCGCTGGTTTACGTCCCGTCACAGATACAGGATCATATTTCTCGAAGACGCGAAAATCCCCCGGGCGCGCTTATAGCCTCCGTCGGCGGCCGCGGTGCGGTGCGGTGCGGTGCGGCGCGGTGCCAGCAGTAACGGCTCCCGCGGGGAGCGTCATCTCGGCGACGGATGCGACGACGGTCCGTCACACTCCATCACTACTTCAAGGCTGCGGAATATGTTACAGAGATAAAGTACTTCCTTACTAGCGCAAATTCTGTCCCTAAATAACAAAATTATAACTTGTTTGTGGTACATAACCAACAACGTTTTATAGTAAAGTTTTACATACAAATGTTAGTGTATTATTTTCCATTAGTCACGTCCTGTACCCGCGTGCCTGTAGCTACAGTTCGCGAGTTGTGAGTTCTTTGAGTAACCGCCGCTTCACACTCCGGATGAGTAGCCGAGTGCGGCGAGTGTGCGGCGCGCCCGGAGCGAAATATTTACGTATGGCAACATTGGAAACCGCATCGAACGCCTTCTCTGCAAACATTAAAACGCCCGAGACCTCTCCGCCGTTCAACTTCATTATTCAACAAGTATTTACACAAAAACTTTCATCGCGAATTTACTCTGCCGAGTCCTCGTCAAACAGAAACATGGAAGTTCATCTAACTGAGTTACGAACCGATCAACTAACGAACGAGTTGAATTTTAATTTTAGCGCGCGGGAAGATCGCGATTACTGCGGAGATCGATTTTCAAAGTGGGGAGGGAGATACCACTTACAAAACCTTAATTACCTTGAAGTAGAGAATCCGCCGCGACTAACTCCAGCACAGTAGGCGTCTGGTGGAATGAGATACCAGTTTGATTTGTGCGTCCAATTTTCAAGTTGGCGCCGCAGTAAAAAACATATTTTACCCGGCGCTCTTATTGTTCGGTAGATCACGCATCGAACCACACTTAAATGCATCTGCTCCGCGAATATTTTCTCGCTCGCATTAAGTTTTCTCTTATATCTCGGCGCGAGGACGGAGGCCACATTTCACACATTTAGTCCCGCGTGCGGAATATGGACGTCGGCGATAAGTTCGGTGAGACGTCTCGTGGGGCGGGCGCCGGGCAGGAATCATCTGTTAGCGTCAGTGTCGCGTCCGCGCCTCGCCCTGTCACCGGGGCGGGGGCGGCTTCGTTTGTCACGAGTCGCGTTATTCGGCGAAACCGGTCCGACTCGTAACCCTTCGTTAAATAACATAACCGTCATAAACGGGATAATTATGTAAAAGAGCAAGACAAAAGCGGAAAAGTCAAATAGGAAAAGGCTGGTTCGAGTAATAAATCGAGCCGCCCCAGCTGATTAACAGTACCGTGTTGTGTCACACTCCCTCATTGTCCGGCGCGGGCCGGCTCGCTTACAAGGGACGTTTTAATTAAGTCCCGTGATAGTTTTATCAGGGCGGCGTCCTTTTGTCGCGTCACCTCCGCCGCGCTCGCGCCCGCCCCGCCCGCCGCGTCGGCCCGCGCCGCCGACGATTAGTAGTCATTTAGCGTATTTATTTCGGTGTTGACAATGAGGTCCAGGAACACAAATATCAAACGATTTTTAACTTGAGCGTGGGGGCTGCAGTATCTCGCCATCAGGCGAGGAATGTGCCATCGTGCTGCCGAAAGCTGAAGAGAACTTGAATTCATTATCAACAGCCACCATCGCTTCAAAAATAAGAGAACATTTTAATGCTTTTGTTCTCTCGTCATTGCACTCTTCAACCGTGCCATAATAATGACATAATATTAAGCTATACCATGTGTTTGTCAGCAGGCGTGCAACGGCCCCGGCGCGTCGTGGACGTGGAGCGCGCGCGGGGCGGGGACGGGGGCGGGCGGGGCGGGGGCGGGGGCGGGCGGTGCGCTCGGCCGCAGCGCCTCCGCCACGCTGCGCGCCGCGCCCGACCTCAACGTCGACGCCATCAAGGAGAAGCTGCTGGACCACCGCATCCCCGAGTCCTGCGTGTAGCCGCCGCGGCGCGACCGTCTCCCTCCGCTACCTCTACTCTTGATATTGCTCCAAACCGTTCCATAATGTATCAACATCCTTTTACAATAAACTGAGGAAACTTCGGTGTAAAAAATAATTGTCGCAAAAAGTACAGAACTAGAACTGTAACATTTTTGCCCTTAGATTGGACGAGTAGTTTTTCTCGTAAAGTGTAAGATAACATTGAATAAAGTTTTGTTTCTCCGTTAGCTCCCGGTGTGCACAAAGGAGCCCGATGCTTCGCTTCATTGGAAAGCGAATATGTCTCGCAGAAGCATCTCGTCCTTAGTCATTAACGTACAAAGTTTTTAATAATATTATATAATACGTTATGTAACAGATGAGGACGACTCAACGTGGAACACTTTAGAGGCGAGTAGTGTCAGGGGTAGCGGGGGCGGCTTCACTGAAAATTACTTGAACGCGTTGTCGTAATGTAAATGTGGTAGGTAAACGTTCTCCTTGTCCCGGCGCCCGGGCCCGCCCCGGGACCGGAGCCGGGCCGGCAGGCTACCGGGCCGCGGCCGCCGCTAATTGCGCCTACTTTCTATAATTACCGCGATGAAAATTATAAAATATGCAGAACATTTTAATGCTTAGGTAAATGCAACCATTAAAGAAACTAGTTTAACGTTATTTCGAAATCTCATTCCGCTGAATAGCGGAAGTTTCTCTTTTATTCCCGGATGATATAATATTTACTCACAATACCCGGAGAGTGCGGCGCGGCGGCCGCGGCGCCCGCCTCTAGTGATAATAAAATAACTTAGTTAAACGAATTCTGTGATGTAAATAGTAGCCCGTAAGCGACTGAGTCTATCACTTTTTTACATGTCTACGAAACTAGATGATAAATCTATCATCGCATACGTGAATCCATCGTTAAATGTATAAATTCGATTTTAATAATGTAAATAGGTACTAATGTTTGTACTTGACCTCGAAGCGCGGCCGCTTCTCTAATGTACAGGTTGTTCAATAAACTCTCGTACTTGTAAGTTAGTATAGATCATCAGAATACTTCAGGTTCAGTTTGAAGCGAGCTATCTTGAAGTTGTATCGAGGTGAATCTCTGCCGGCGGCGCTGGGGGCGGGACGGAATTAAATACTACTTATAGTGGAAAACTAGTGCTTCCGCCTCTTCACTAATTAATGATTGGTGAGTGTTGGCGGCCGCGACGGAGTGGTGCGCCGTCTGACGATCGACCATCTAGCGCTTCGATATCAGAGCACCAAGAAACGCAAACTCAAAATCTCAAAATCAGACATGCCTTTTGAGTACTAAATTCCACCCTTTTGACGGCCTGCCTCCTGCCCTAGGTCGGAATTCACTCGAGCGTTATTTCATATATCAATGAACTGTTTTCAGTTAAAAGTTTATATCATACAAACATATCTTCAGGAACGGATCGTATCAATGAATACAAATATTCTTATATTGTAGATAGTTATAATATTTAATGTGATCGTTTCGCATCAATCACTATCACTATGATCACTTAATTAATTTTCTGACAGACTGCCATTCCTGACTTGTAAATATGATCACTATAAGGTAGTTAGGTATCCTTACTTGTAAGTAATAAGTGATTTGTTAATCGATTTAAATTAAAACAACTCAAAGAGTTCGCCCTACATACTGTTGACATTATTTATTTTGGACGAGAAATAAAGGTTGACTTGAAACTTACAATTGTATTTTATTTGGCAGTTTGCAAATATAGCAATGCCTCTCTAAAGAAAGACTGTAACAACGATAACGGAGTCGCCAGCATAGAGGTCGTGTCCCGTCTTGACGGAGCGATGATAGCTCAGTGGTAGTGACGGCTTGCAACTTGTAAGTCGCATGTTCAAATCCTGCAATGTACCTACTTGAGTTTTCGGTAAAGAATAAAACCGTGACGAAACCATAGCTTGCTGGTAGCTGGTAGGGCATTTTGTAGTGTTTGCCGGGTAGCTATCAGCCTCAAGTTCCAGTAGCCTCACTTATGAGGACCAGTACTCAAATCAGGCGGCGCTAATTTCAATTTGATCGTCACTTCTTGTAGTCAAACGCTACCCTAGTAAAGATGTAAAAAAAACTCGAGTACAGAGGCGAGTAAGGTAAAGCAACCGGTAAGGTACTCGTATGTATAAGAACCACAAATTCTAAAGCATGTGGCATTATGTTATCCTATCCAGACTGGGCCAAACGAACGTGGTATATGACGATCCCTAGGCACTGTCTGAGAAAAAACCTGAGAACTATATGTATAAGTATAGGGGATAACGATAAAATTCATAATAGTAATGAACTGTACTGGTGGCGCCATCTACTTATAAACGGGAGAAACGCGCTATCGTGAGGCATAGTATCACTCACCCTCGACACGTGATATCGTACGCCGAGTTCGAGACTGACCGTTCAGATGTCAGTTTCAGAAAGTTTTATTTAAAAAAAATATACCTATTTACCGTTCACGGAATATTATAATCCTGGCTATATTTTTCTCGTAACATTAAAGTAATGATGACCCGGCACGACGGCAACGATTTTATGTTCGGTTCTGTCCTGTTCTATTTTGTGTTATTTTCTATCTGTTCTGTTTTGTACTATGTAGTTGAACAATGTGTTTTACTAAGTATTGCATCTCTTCGCGTCGTCAAGACAAACAATCGCAACTCGTAAGAAGCTATTAGGCTAGCTATAAGAGATGTCTGTATGATGATCATAATTATCCTTGTGTCATTCTCCTTAATCAGGAAATGATTCTCATAAAAACGAACCTATATACATTTATATTCTGGTAAAAATAGCTACTAAAATACTTATTTTCTAAACAGTGCTTCCAATTATACAAAACTCTTGTCCCAACATGGCGAGGACTCTACAAAATGGGCGCAAACGAAATAATGGATTTGCGAAGTCAAAAACTGTCGTTGATGTTAGCGCTTTTAATTTATTAAACATAAATTAAAAGCGCTTATTTATTATATATTAAGCCGGTATTAACATCATGGTGTCTCCAAAAATACTATCTGCTAAACAAGTATTATTCTGGGCGTATTAGTAGATAATAGAGCCTATTTCCCGCGGGCGCGGGAGGCGCGGCGACGGTGGTTACCGCTGCGCGGATCTATCGCGAGACGCTACTTAGGATTACGAGGATTTGAAAACCGAGCCTCACCAACTTTAATTGAAACCGGCATCTTTTTCTTCGAAATGTTACGTAGATAGTACACAAGTATAATATCTATTACCTCCTACATGTAATTAATTAACAGAAGTTCGCTTACTTGTCCAATGTAGAAAATTGTTTACGTATTTGGAAAAAAAAACTGTACAAATTAGTGTTGATAATGTTCATGCCACTGCGGTTACAGAACTGAGAAGAGACAAAAACGAAGTTTGAGTAATGAGGAAGCAAGCATGAGTAAGTGTGTAAAACAGTAAGGGCGGTTACTACAATATTACAGAAGCTTCTGTGCGAAAATTCTATTTGTGTCCTAAAAATGTGACTTGTGTACCTACCTAACTTTAGTGGAACTAGGACGGCGCTGTCTTCACGAGGGTTTGAGCTGGACTCTGGGGCGTAGGCTTGCAACCTGATAAGGTCTCACTGTATTGGGATGAGCGTGACACTGAGCTGCCGCGAAGCACCCAGCGAGAGCACGGCGTCATGCTTCATGTTGTACGTGACACGTGTTGCCGTAGGCCTTGTATCTTAGAGCGAGCGACAAATAACGCATACATCCTCATGGTAGGTACTGTTAGCGGCGCGGCACGCCATACGTGATGCGCGTCACGTCCGGCGCACCTGCGTCCCGACGTGACGTGTAGTGCCAAAGTGGGCGGCGTGCTTCTAGTCTACTTTTTGTTTATTTTTTTACAACTTACAGCGTATGACCAAAAGTGACCTGATGTTCTGACGATGGTGTCACGCTACTCCTGGATTAGGAACTGGGTTCCAGTAGGGCTACCGGATCACACCGATAGATATTGGCGACAGATTCTTCTTGAGCACTCGTCTGGCTGCAATAGAAAAGGCCCCACCGCACCAAGCTGTGGTTTCATCACGATGTTTATGTTCACTGAATGCTCACTTCGTTAGTGTTAGCTTAATTCCAGTAAGAGGTTTCGCGAGTAAACAAAAACATTAGTTGCAATCATTCCCGTGTATGAACAAATACAAATGGCAATAACAAACAAATAGTAGCGGAGCTGCGTCCCGGACCAGGTAAACGTTAATAACATTGGGAGGAACCATCCATCTGCCGCGCGAGACGAGGCCACTCGATATTTCAATACTGAATAAATAACATTTTCCCTCCTGTCTATCACCTTCACGGATATCTATGATCACGTGATTCCCGCCCGCCCGCGCCGCCCGGTGATCCTAGTGAATCAAGCCGCGTGACTTCCCCCCCCCCCCCCCCTCTTGCATATATTTCCGACTCCATCTGTAGGAGTAGAGCAGCAGATTGTTTCCGAAAGCCTTCCTTGATACCTCGTGCAGTGGTGCGACCCTAGATGTCACCCATTCCATCACTATTTATTAAGATAACATGTCAGCTTGTTGAAGAAATCTAAAATGTACTCGTAGTAACGAATTGTTATACATTCATGATTTTTCTGAATGAGTGAAGTATCGTAGCTTCGCCTGATAGGAAACGTCACCTAGAATAATTTCAATAATTTCAAACTTCAACAGTTTAACCCGAGATTCTGAGTTGTTAGATGTTATAGGTCTACCAGGATCTGATGGCAAAAAAAAGTTTAATAAATAGCGATTTTCATATGGCAACGAAAAAAATGTCATCTGTCAACTGGAATTTCGAGGAATTGTTTATGGTTTGGCTTCAAATTAGTAGGAATGACAAGTCTTGATACTTTGGTTTATTGCATCTTTCGTGTGAACTGAAGAAGCTTTCTCTCGAATAGGGATCGATGAATGGCGAAAATCTTGTGAACATGTAATAAAAATTGAAAATCAGTTCATAGAACAAGATCTATTGAAATGCAGGAGGAAAGGTTTATCTTAGATACTGCGTCTTCCTCGTCTTCCTCTTCCGTTGAAGACTTTTTTATGGATGTGCAGTATTTTGAACCATTTTCAAGTTCTGATAGCCTTTTAATTAATTAATAAACTCATGGACAGAGTAATTGGAGTTTTCATCTAAATTTCGAACCCCACATTCGCCACAGTAAGATTATCAAAAATTATCCTTGATCATTGGATGTTTTTTTATATTTGCATGTATCACACAGAGAATCAGCCACTATAGGGAAAACAAGGATCAAAACGTTTTACTCCAATTTCCCCCAGTATTGCTAGCGTCAATTTCTATTTTCCCTTTTTGCCATCAGATTCTGGTAGACCTATAATTATATCCTGTTATTTCACCCAATATATTAAATTTGTCCTTCCCCAGGGTTTGAACTATCTCCATATTAAGTTTGGGCGTTACTTGCCTGTTCTTTTTCCGGCGTAAGGAGGTTGGAACAGGCGTAGCTAGTTTTAAGTACCGTGACGTTTTGAAGTGATCACAATGTATTCTATTGAATAAAATAATTGAATTAATATAGTTTATCCGGAACAATCAAACTATCAAATCTTCTCTATTTATATATTAGTATATAGATTTAGGTACACAATCAACACAAACTAACTCATAATAAGTCATTATATTTATTATTAGATAAATGATTGTAGTAGGTATTTATTTATAATCACATACAAAAGTATATTTTTGTACCGAGAGTGGTTAATAATAATGTATCATTACATATTGTGTTAAATAAAGTGTTATTTTTATCACAATCATAATAATGAGTTATTTATACGTGTTTTATAATAGGTACCTACACTAAAGGCACGACTCCACATGACAGGATCCCGAGTGCGCGTCTTAAATCCGACGTCTTCTTTTTTCAAGCTTATGTTTTTCAAAGGAAGATTTGATCACCAAAACGTTAAATCAATCATAGTTCCGGCGGGACGGGACTGCCACCGCCGCGTGCCGTGGCGACCAAATATGCTTAAAGAAACAAAAGATGAGCGCGTCGACTAATGCAATAATTTATCAGAAGACTCACTACAGAAGTCTCTGGACACTTTTTATTTATTATGTGTACTGTAAATTTGTATACATACAATAGCGCGTTCCTGAGAAACGCATAGTCTCCAAAAGTGTACGCGTAGCTGCAAGTATGGATATGGCGCTCCAGGACCCGTGTAACTCAGAAACGCGCTCTCCGTACGCAGCATGAGAGCGCTACCCAGCGTGAAAATAGTATTCGATACTACTCAATGTAGTTTGAAGAAGTTGCCCGCCTAGGTGGAGACGTGCCTGGTAACAATATGCCAATATCCTTATCTACACCAAAGTGTTATTCGAGGTATGTTGAAACAATTGGGTGGAGCGGTTGGTCAGTAGACCTCGACGCTCTCCTGGTGGTGCACGGTGTCCTGGCGGAACATCTCCACGTCCGCCTGGCTGTCCGCGTGGATCACCTTGCCGCGCCCCTCCTGCGGCACGGTTCGTACACTCTACTACGAGACTTGGTTACATAGCACTACTTGGCCAGTTACGATACAAGAACAATGTGATCAGTTGCAATGTTTGGGGGGAGCACCTAGTCTCCTAATGTTAATGTTCTTAAATGGAGGGTTATAACACATGGATAGGTGCTTGGCAACAGATTCTTAACTTGAGGATGGTAGCTAGACATCAGGCAAGCACTTGAAAATACCCTACCACCAAGCTTTCACCACGATGCTCTCCTTCACCGAAGCTTAAACTCATTGTAGAATTTGAAGTCACTACCACTGAGCCATCATCGCTTCAAAATCATTTCAAGTGACGCTTTAGAAATCTAGAATCACCATTAAAACCAGTATTCCACTCTTAGCATTATAATCAGCCTATTACGTTCCCACTGCTGGGACTCTGGCCTTCTCTCAGAGAGAGAGATGGGTCATGGTAGATACCACATTGCCCTGTGCTGCTGATTCTATTGATCACTGCAAACTCTTAGCATCATCACAATCAAGCAATAACAATGATGAACAGTTCGCCCGGTGCGGTACGCGAGGGCGGCTCTCCACACACTATGCTGGTACCTTGGGGTGCATCAGTATGAAGGGCAGCTCAGCCACCAGCTCCCCGCTGAGCGCGCCGAGGTAGAGCTTCACCTTGGCGCTGTAGTTCACTACGATGCCGAACGCGTCGCGCTGCTCCGGATCTAGCAGCCTGCCACAACAAACGTCTCAGCTGATCGCTCAGAATCGATTCTACAGGGTTTTTTTTCCTTTTTAGGTACGGTACAGGTAAATAGACAAATCTGACCGTGTGAAATGACGCACAGGTATAGTGTGTGTGTGTGTGTAAGATCCTGTGGTGTCTAGTGGTGACTCACAGGGTGGTGGAGGCGAGCGTGGTGTCGGTGCGCTTGAGCTGTCCGTCGAGCGCGATGCCGCGCTTGTCGCGGTTGGAGGCCAGCAGCGGCGTCAGGTGCACCACCTTCTGCAGGCTGGAGCCGGGCTGCAGCGGGCATCCATCCCTGCACACATACGTACTTGTGAATACATCGGTCAAAACATTCAGACTACACTCTGAACTTCCTGCACTTACCAACCTGCGAAGTTCCATACCTACTTAAAGATTGTGAGGATGGATATACGAGTATGGATGGATATTCGTTACATTTTCACGCAAAAGCTACAGAACGGATTTTGATGAAATTTGGTGTGGAGATAGTTTGAACCCTGGAGAGGTACTTTGAATACTTTATATTGCGATAAAGTTTAGTCCCGATAGGTCTCTCCCAAGGCTTTCGGCTCTTCTTATCGAACTCCTGGCTTCCACTCGGCGCAAGTTGTCGCTCCATCTAGCTAGAGGGCATCCTACACTGCGTTTGCCAAGTCGTGGTCTCCACTTAAGAACACGTCTACTCCAACGGTTGTCAGTTCTGCTGCTTAAATGACCAGCCTTCTGCCTTGAATGGCAATGCCCAATGCTTACTGCGTCTCGGCACTGGCGACCTCGTTCCGGTACTGTCCACTCTGGAACAGCATCACGTCCACGCCCTGCTGGATGCTCGCCTTGATCTTCTTCACCACCTTGTTGCTGTGGTTGCGCACGCAAATGTTTATCGCCACCGTCTCGCCGTGCATATACAACTGAAATCACACAGTTACTTACCTAATTACCTTATTTTAATTTTTACTCTAATAAATGAGAACGAGCATTACTTAAAATCAGGCAATGACTTGTCTGATAGACGTGTGTAGTTTTATCTTGAATACTCGAAACTTAGATAAAGGAATGCATTTTTTGGAGGGCAGTTTTGAAAGTTGAAATTTTTTTCGGTAAATTTTGCTCGTTCTAAATTTTTTGGAATTGATCGTAGGAATTCGACGGACGTGCCACAAACGGACAAACGCTTTGGACTAACAATATGGAAACTGAAGTTCCAAGTTGAGCTGCATCTTAGACGGCTCTATTGTATTTGTTGCTTATCATCTTCCCGTTTAGTTCAACATTTCTCAAGCGATAGGTTATGGTAAAGTGTCCAACAATGACCTGCTTGTCGAGTGTGAGCTCCAGCTCCAGCTGCCCCGGCGAGAGCACGAAGTCCTTGCGCACCACCGTGCACGGCTGCGGGCCCGGCTTGGACGGCGCGAACTGCACCTTGCGGATGCCGAGCGCGACCGTGCTCCTGCGGACACGGGCACGCTCAGCACGGGGGTACAGAAGAACGTATCGCTACTTGTCACTACTGTACGATGAGGACCCTACACTGTCACTGTAAATATTCAGCGTCATATCGCTCAATTTCATGACGACACTAAGATGAACGATCACCACATACCTACTTACCTACTTTTTTTTGCAGGGTAGCATTATACTCAAGTCATCCCGATGCAAAGCGACGACGTGTTTGAAAACGGCTTTCGTATTAAAAAATTATTCACAGGGGTCATTAGCATATTTTCATCACTAGTTTGCCAACCTCCTCCCGCTCTGCTAATCGCCATAAAAATACATTCCCTTTACGAAATGCTGTTTTGTTTTTATTATGAACTTTTCCATAGACGATCCAGAAATCCGAACATTCCAATAATCCATCACCCCCTAGTGAGTCTCTACTGTATAAACTGGCGAGGAGCGGAGTGTAAGCGCTTGCCTGCGATGCGAGCGGTCGATCTCGGAGTCCCCGACGAACAGCTTGACGTAGTAGTGCACGCCGCAGGGCTCGCCCTCGTCCTCCAGCCCCGGCTGCAGCGTCACGGAGCCGGGCGCGCCGGCCGGCACCGCCAGCCGGAACGGGAACGCGCTCTCGCCGAGCTTCTTAGTGAGCCGCTCCTGCGCACACCACGCACCTCTGTCACGCGATGTTCACAGGAAGTGGACACACTCAACAATATTTATTTAGCTATAGTTACCACATATTTTTATCAATCCTTTTCTTCCTTATCAGCGCCATGGGTGTACATTACCTGCGTCTTGGTGAGGTCGTAGTTCCTCTTCTCGGGCGGCGGGTAGATCTGCTCGGAGGCGAGGAACAGCTCCTTGTAGAAGTTGAGGCCCATGACCTCGTCCTCCTCGCGCCCGTACCGGAACGTGCACACCACCTGCCCGAACACCTTGCGCCCGCGCACGTACTCCTCGTCCAGCAGCACCACGCCGTCTGCAAGCACGGTTTCTACACGTCCACACATCTGCACGTGCAGCTACCAATGAACAACGTAAGTAGTACAGAATTCAAGCTTCTCAGGCCTGACCGGTCAAAACAAAATTTCATGGGCGGGCTTCATAAGACCATACATAGGAGCTTACTAGTCGGTTTGTCCTAAACCGGCGCGGTGCTGTGTAGGGCCCAATTTTATTGAATCGGGTTTAACTGACTGGTTTCAACCGGCCGTGTAGCTCCGACAATTTTTCTTTCTTATAAAATTATTAAACTACAAAGACGTCAAGTTTTAGATGCCCTTTTTTGAATTTTTGATATGGAAGTGTGACTCTGTAGACGTACAAAACAACTCATATGTAATTGAATTTAGAACCGTCGATATAACTAGCCAGCGCTACTTTATTCCTCGGATGATTACTTAAAGCATTTGCGTTCCCCCTACTTACGTAGAGTCGAGGTGATTACTATAAAACAGTCTCGGCGCAAAACCTCTATATTTATCCTTGCGAAGAAGGAACTTCATAAAGTTGCTTCCGCATGATTTATAGAAGTGCACGTTGTTGGAAATGCATAAAACGTAGCGTGAACTACTTGTTCACGTAACAGGTGAAACGGAGCTTTCAGCGCGCGGCTATTAAAGTCGTATCTATTAGAGTCAGGTACGCAACCGCGCAAGAACTTCCCCTCATTGCTCTTCGCCGACGGACGGCTGCGCGGGGAGTGTGGAGGGGGCAGGGGAGGGTAGGTAATGAAACCTGCTGATAGATGACTGCAGTTGTTCTGTGGCGCATCCAACTCCACCTAGCTAGCTGTCACTGGAGACACGACACTTTGCGCACACACCTATGGGCTCCACGAACGTGATGTGATCAACGAAGTCCCGCTTCCCCATGTAGAGCGTGATCTTGCCGTTGGGCGCACATTTCTTGAACACTTTGAAGTTGTACACCATGGTGGGTCCGTGCAGGGCTCGTGGACGGAGGGCGGGCGGCGAGTGCTGGCGGCGTGCGGCGGCCACCCGCTATATACGAGATTACTGGCCGCTGCGGCTTCTGAGCCGCGGGAATCCCATTAGGCTCATTAGAGAGCGCGGCGAACCACGCCGCCACGCCGATGTTGATAACTAATAACATTAGTACTTGGTTCACCTTGCTTCTCCCGTTCTCCTTACACCCCCAAATTTTCACGAAGATGGACCGAGTGCACAGAACGTGACTAGATCCATAAAATCCATGATCAGTAACTTTCACAAATTCCTTTAGACTTTAGAGCCGTTTCTCATTTTTAGCCTTACTATGTTATTTGTTTTTTATTACTGGGGGTAGCGCTCGACCACATGTCACCTGATATTAAGTGACGATGAGGCGCTACGCTACACCTAGATTAGTGAAAGCTATTATTTTATTGCGCATTCATGTTATGATAGTGCATATAATATTTAGTATTTTTTGTTTATAGTATATTAACTGTTCCCCGCGGTTTCGCCCACGTAGACTACAATTTCAAATTAAGCACACTATCTACAACAAACTTTGATCAAGATCCGTTTAGCTTTTAAGGCTTAAAAAACAAACCGTCACCTACTGAATTTTGTCACACGCTTGTGGAACTTGCGGAACAGGTAAGAACTATTTTTGTGTTTAAAGATAACAGTTCCTTAATATAAGTGATACATCTACTTCATTGAAGGAGAGCGTGGGGGCGGGGGAACAAATTCCCGATTTTCCAAACGTCTGCAGCGATGTTCTTACTCAGCTCGTCATTACCATTATTAAATTATCAGCTTAACCTTAGTCACTTGTTGAGTGCCGCAGTTCGGCGGCGCCTCGGGCCTGCTCGGAAGGTTAAATATTACTAATAATCCAATTTAGACACTTCCACTTCCAGGTATGCTCTAGAAATCGATTCAGCGCATCTCTTCAATATGTATAATTATGTTGAAGACGAGTCGACGAAGAAAATAAATGGAGGAGGAATAATGTGAAGTGTAGCCAACAAGAAACTTTACCGAAATAAGAGTAAGTTTTGAGAAGAATGAAAGTGAAATATACACATTTACAGAAGTTACAATTTCTTATACGAGTAACTGATACAGTTCTGATCAGGCAAACGATGTCTCTTTTGACATCGAATAACGAAATTTATCTTACATCGATTCTGTGAGTTTCATACATTATGTTGACTATACGAACATGATAAAAAAAAATAATAATAATGTAGTTGTAAGAGAGTGGCAAACAAGCAGGCAGCCCGTCTGATGGTAAGCTATCACCGTCACGCACATTTGCAACACTAGAGGCGATACCCTCCCTGACACTTGTGGACGTTTTACATTTTGATTTGTAGGATTTCCAGGGCTCGATTGCGTGTGAATAGCTTTATTCCGATTAGATTTACTGCAACGAACTGCTGGCATGGCATAGGTGATTACTTTAACATGACTATGAAATACAATAGGACTGCAAAGACGGCACGTTCCATCGCGATGCATCGCCCGGCGGCGGCGCGGGCGGCAGGGCGTCGACCCCGCGCTCGCGGTGCGTCTGCCTGCAGCGGTGCTTGTATCCGAAGAGTCGGCAGTCAGCACCTACCGCAGCCACGCTGCGTGGCTCCGTCAGTACCTACTAATACTTAAAAAATCAAAGTTCTCGCGTATTTGTCAACATATATTTCAACTTGCCCTGGATCGGAGATATCTATTATATTTGGTGCGCTGAGTCATCAGTTCATCAGATAGGCATCGTAAGTAATATACTAATATAACCTACTGTGTAATGTAAGTAAAGTTTCTAGTCTAAAACCAGAGACTCGCCCGCAGGCTAACCATTGAATGAAATAGCTGCGGATCTCCCCGTGTAGTAAACACGAGACATTCAGAAAGTTGCATGTGTGGTGACGTCACCGTCTCGACAGATCGGCTGGCGGCGCGCGCGCCTCCGCCGGTTCCGTTACATACCGGCCTCCCTCCCGCCGCGCCTCACTCCTCATCCTCACTCCGAGTGTTGACCTCGAGGAGTGAGCACTGTCCTTGCTTTGATTTTGCCTGACAAAGTGCGGAGTTTCATCTCTACCTTCATATTTAGTGCAGAGGCATCAGCTCACCGATTGCGGCGGATCGAGTGGCTCGTCATTGTGCGATTGTGTGGAGAAATCGAGTGTAAGGAATGCGGCGCTGTGCACCCGTGCATGTGCAGTGTTTGTTTACAGTGTCGGCCGGCGCCGCGCCTTGCTCGCTCCACTAGTCACTTGCTGCGGCTCCAATCTGCACCGTTACCTTATTTGTGTGAGTACAAAAATCAAAAATCAAAATCAAAAATATGTTTATTCAATAGGATACATTGTGATCACTTTAAAACGTCAACTTAAAACTAGCTACGCCTGTTCCAACCTCCTTACGCCGGCAAAAGAACAGGCAAGAAACGCCCGGCAGGTAATTTTTTTGGCGCGATCACATTGACAATTTTATTCTTATTACTAATTGATTGAATTGGAGCAAGTTCACTAAAATCCCAAGCTTTTTTTTTTTGTCATCTAATAGTCCGATATTTTTTATTTAGCTTTACTAATAATAAGATTTCTCTTGTTTGGTTGTACACATTGGGATATGGGAACATGAATATTAACGAGTTGCGGGATCACAACCAAAGCAGACCAGACCCCACAAGCAGCACCCGTTCACGAGTTGACGAGTTGACGTACTTTAACGTTACTCAATATGAAAGGCTAGGAAGGCTAGCTATGTCCGGCCGCGAGTCGTGCAGGAATGTTCTTGTTGACGATGATCAACTGATGAGTTGAGCACTCTGTACTCTGCAGGGCGCGAAGCGCAAGGTTGTTCGACGTCTATGTGTTGTGGATCCCCGATCCGCGTACTGTCTGATGCCCCAATATAGGGGATCTAGATAGAGGTAAGAGCTATGTACCTACTCGTATGTGATTTTGTGGGCGTAATTATTCATATATTTTATGACTATTTATTTACTTGCCTTATTTAATTAAATGTAACACTGTAATGGTAACATACTCTTATGTACCTACAATTGTAGAACGAACTTTAATAATTTTAAACTTAAAATGCACAAGTAGTTATTATTTATATTATTCACTTTTTTACAAGGGGTGCCACGCATGAGTCTTTAGACTTGTAAGTTGGTTACAAACATTATGGTGTTATGGCCAAGTTATATTGAAGTTATATACTTCTGTTTAATATTGACAGTGATACTGTGCTCAGTTCCAGATCAAATGCGCAGCTTGTAGAGGGAACGAGTGAGAGCCGCGCCGCGATGCAGGACAGCGCCGACCGCGACCGCGACCCGCACCCGCCGCCGGGTGAGTGAACTTGAGGGTTGATACTAATGTCAGATGAAACTGTTGCAAGGGTGTGTTTGCGCCAAGTGTGCGATGTGAGCGTGGTGGTGTTCCAGGCGTGGTGGAGCTGCGCGAGGACGTGCCGCTGAAGGCGGGCGGCGCGTGGAACGGCGGGGGCGACGCGCCGTGCTGCGCCGGCGGCCCCCGGCTCATCCTGGCGTGCTTCGCCGTGCTATCCGTCGCCATCACGCTGGCGCTCTTCACGCAGATCTACTACGGAGACTACGAGGTCGAGCCGCACTAACATACTTATTAATACCGGCGATTGTCAAGATGCAGAGTCTAAAAGTAACTATGTAAATCGTTGCGCAGGTGGTGCCGCACGGCAGCGTGTCGTCCTCGGCGGAGGAGTGCAGCCGCGCCGGCACGGACGCGCTGAAGGCGGGCGGGCGCGCGCTGGACGCCGCCGCCGCCGCCGCGCTCTGCCTCGCCGTGCTCGCGCCGCACGCCACCTCGCTGGACGCGTACGTACTGCGGCCTCTCCACTGCGCTGCACTCCACTCCACTCCTCCGAGCAGCGAGCACTGCTCGTTGCATATAGTCTTGGTGCTCTTGTGTCTCCCATATAACTGTAAATTTTTGCTATTGGTTAGCAAAGAAAACGATGCTGTACGCTTGAGATATTAAATAGGCTCAGTTTTAACGGCATTGCGAAAATTAATAAAAACTACCATCGCGTTTGCTTTGAACCTGGCGCCATCTGCACGCTTTACCTGACACTACGTGCGTACAATACTTACCAAGAATTAATTTGGATTAAAATTGTAAAGAACGCCATCTAGCGGCAAACGACTGAAACGAGGAAAGTGTTTCCAGGTTGAACCCACATAGAGCAGCTTTCAGGAAGGGTTTTTCTTTGATAGGATCACGACGCTGCATAATAAGTAAGCATTTTACGTGTAGAAGATAAAAGTCCTATATGATACTGATAACTGATGAAATAAATTTAGAGTACCGCGACATCTCCGTGGTAGGTACTCTAAATTTATTTCATCGGTTCTCCGGTACAAATATCGGCGTCGCGTCGCGTGACGTCACAAGTTACTGTGACGTAACTTGTGACGCACACGTCATAAGCCCATCACCGAGCGCAGGGCCTTTCTACAACTAGATGAAACAGCTGTTGCAATATTTGCATTTTGTAAATCTATCTTTGCAGGAGTGGTGCTCTATTGTACTGGGAGTATCGGCAGTCGCGCACGCAGAGCCCAATGTTGGCGGAGTGGGGTGGGGCGGAGGAGGCGGCGGAGGTAGGGGCGGCGGGGGCGGCGGCGGGGGCGGCGGGGGAGCGGCCGCCGCGGCTGGTGGCGGCGCTGGCCGCGCTGCACGCGGAGCTGGGCGCGCTGCCCTGGGCGCAGCTGCTGCAGCCCGCCATCAATTATGCGAGGTAGCTCACCCTAGTAGTCATTGCCGTTGGCTTCCTTACGACAGAAGTTGGGAATGTATTTGCAGACGGTTAGTTTTTCCGCCAACCTAAACATAAAATAATGCCCATTGTTATAAACGTGCAACCTGTTTGCCCAACGGATAGCCAACGACGGGCCTGATGTTACTATTCCTCCTATCTTTGTAGGGATTTAAGTTGTTATAACAACTTTGGGCAGCAGTGTAAAGTGCACTTTACACTGCTGCACCATTTGCACACTTAGATACTTCCGCGGGAGGCTGTGAGATTTTAAATTAGTAAGATAATCGGTCTGAAAGTCAGATCTAATTCTTTAACGTTTAAAAATGCTTATCGTCGCGTTTCAGAGACGGTTTCCTGGTATCAAAAGGGCTCGCGGCGGCGCTGGCGGCGCGCGCGGGGCCGGCGCCGCCGCCGAGCCCGGCGCCGCGCCTCGCCGCCTACCTCGAGACGCTGCAGCGCAACACTAGCGCCGGTAACTGACAATCGTTCAACTCCAGAAACATACTAAACGATAACATCATGGAGTAGATTACTTTCGCAATCTACTTCATCACCATCAGCTATTACGTTTCTACCGCTGAGATGCAGACTTCCGCTTGGAGAGTACGGGCCGGGCAGGGTGGGATAGCGGATAGGCTTCAACGGCGAGCCCCGACGTCGAAGTTTCCGAAGGCCTCCAACACGGCCTAACGACCGCTATCCTCGAAGCACGCAATGCGCTCTGCTATAAATATCACGAGAGGTCACCCAGCCTAGGGTTTAACTTAGTCCATAGGTTAGGAAAGAGCAGGCAAGCTCCGCTGCGAGCGCCTCACAACATACGTACGCGACATATTTGCAGAGCTCACGGCGGCGTGGACGGCGGCGGGCGCGGCGCCGGTGCGGCGCGGCGCGGCGCGCGCGCAGGCGGCCGGCGGCGCGCGCGTGCTGGCGGGCGGCGGGGGCGGCGCGGCCGCGCTGCGGGCGCTGGAGGCGGCGGCGCGCGCGCCTCCTCCCGCCGGGAGAGCCGACACCACGCGCCGGTAAACTGCTTCCTTTTTCTTTTCGTCGAGCTATGTTGCTCCCTTTTCCCTCTAATATGGCCGCTGACAACGTGCACTTAACCGAACCGCCTGACCCGCGTTCCTGCCCGCAGCGTGTTGGCCGCCCTGCAGCAGGAGGCGGCGGGGGGCAATACGACGGGCGCGGGAGGCGAAGTCGCCTCCGGGATCGCCGTCATCGACCGCCTGGACACCTACGTCGCGCTCGTCACGTGAGTACCTGGATCGTTTGCGTATCGCATCGTCGTCCACGTAAACTGTTTGAACTAAAAAACCGCTAGCGAACGCTCGGCTCGATACCGCAGCTTCACCGATCGATGTCGCGTCACCGAAACTTTTCCAGAGGTCTGTCGGCGCCGTTCGGATCGGGGCCAGCGGCGGCGGCGGGCTGGATGCGCGACGCGCCGGCGCCGCTGGGGCTGGCGCCCGCCATCATGCTGGACGAGCGCGTGTGCGGTGAGTGTCGCCGCGCCGCTGGGCCTGGCGCCCGCCACCGTGCTGGCCCGCCTGCAGCACGCCCCTGCTTGCAGGCACGCGGTACGTGCTGGGCGCGGAGTCGGCGGCGGCGCTGGCGCAGGTGGCGCTGGCGCTGGCGGCGGGCGGCGGCGCCGCCGCGGTGGAGCGGCCGCGGCTCTCCGTGCGGCCGGGCGGCGCGCTGGCCGCCGAGCCGGGCGCGCTGGGCGCCGGCCCGGATGGAGCGCCGGGCGCCGCGCCGGGCCCGGTGCCGCCGGCCGCGCCTTCGTTCGCCGCGGTGAACCTGGTGCAGCAGAGCGCGGACGCGCTGCTCTCGTACGCCGACAGCCGCGGCGGCGGTCGCTCTTCGCGCTTCTGAGTCCGACCACTACTCAATCATTGTACCTACTCGTTGTATAAGACAATATAAGACAGTTGTATCGATCATAAGCTTATGTATGATGAACACATTGAGAAGATTACTGCTAAGGCTTTGAAATCGCTAGGTTTTATATTTCGTATTACCAAGGACTTCAAGTCCATTAAAACACTGAAGATTCTGTACTGTTCGTTGGTTAGAAGTCATTTGGAATATGCATCACAGGTTTGGAACCCATGTTATGGGGTCTATATTGATATGTTGGAAAGGATACAAAAGAAATTTCTCAGATTTATTAACTTTAAGCATAAAATAGGCACTTCTGACTATACTGCTGATTGCAAGCGTCAACACCTCTTACCCCTTGTCAAACGCAGAGAAGCAGCTGATCTTACATTTCTACACAATATTATTTTAAATGTGGTCGACTGTCCTGACCTTCTTTCCTTGATTAAATTCAAAGCTCCCCTTCGCGCAGCTTGCCGTCGTAATTATTGTATCTATACCCCGCCCTGCTCCACCAATTACCGACAAAACTCATATCTCGTGCGCGTCGGTAGACTTTTTAATTCTGTTTACTCACCAAACTCAGATCTATTTATGATGAGGCATAATGGTTTTAAGTTTATTGTTAATAATGCTTTCTTTAATGAATCATAGTAGAAATTTATTATTGTTTTAAATGTATAATTTGGCAAAATTTCTTAAATATTTTTATTTATTATTTTTTTCCTGTTGCATTATCTCTATTTCTAGGCTGTATTATTTATTGTATTGTATTGTATTGTTACCTACTTCATTTGTATAAGTTTTCTTGTCTTTGGACATGAGCATAAATACATATATTCTATTTGTGAAAACTGTTAAAGGCCAATTGTATTCATTTCAAGTATTCTAACTTTGTTAATTAAGGCTGTTTGTTTTCCTGAAAAGTAAAAATAAAATAAAATATGTTATATAATTTATTAAAACTTTTATAAAATTTGAAACGGCTTTTTGTTATTCCTCCAGCAGTCGGTGCGCGACTCTTTCGCACAACTTAATTCCTTAATCCTCGCCGTGATCCTAAATAAAAGAAATTTAATATACTTATAACATTACCGCGTCTATAAAGGTATATAGGTACGAAATTTTATCCTGGTCTCGTGATTCCTGTCGTGGCGATGACCTGAGAAGGATAACGAATCGTAGAAACTAGAAACTAAAATATTAGACGGACGAGCATAAAACGTTCGAAACACTTCCAACTAAAGCTTCGATGTTTTCTTGATCTATCAGTCTATCAGTATCAGTGCCTTTCATTCAGACTTTATCCTAACTTCTTTTGTATAATTTTACCTCCATAATTTAAACCTGCAATAAACGTGAGTTCAGTGTAAGCAAAACAAGCAACAAAATAACTAGATACAAAAAGTACGTAGTAATAAGATGTTCCATTACCGTTACTAAAAAATAACTCCTACAACAAAAGACTTGAACGCGCTCCGTCATTGAAGGCAGCAGTCGGACGAAATTAATTCCAGCCAATCTCGGAGCACGCGGCGCGCACACCGGCGCGGCGGCGGCGGCGACCGCGCTCGCCTCTACACTACGGTATTACTATTATAATAGATCTTCTGACGCAGCTGCAACTCCATGCATCTATAATATATCTTTTATCTATCTTCCTTAGGGAACCCATTTATTGTACCCATAGGTTCTAAGGTGTAAACTAGACTGTAAGTGTTTTTTGAATAAATAAATAAATAAATAATAAATAAATATATCATCACATTATACAGTTTACCTCGTATGTTCATAATCGATGCCAAACTGTAGTACTCAATGGCTTTGCGTCGATCTCTTCTCCAATCCCTTCCGGAGTTCCGCAGGGATCGATTCTTGGCCCACTGCTTTTTGTACTATATATCAATGACGTGAATAAGTGCTTCTCATTCGGATTTCTTGCTGTATGCAGATGATATGAAAATTTTCAAAATCATTAATACTGATGATGATTTGAAGCTTCTTCAGCAGGATCTCATTTGCTTTAGTGATTACTGTGCTTTAAACAGGCTTGACCTCAATGTTGGGAAGTGCTCCTGCATAACATTTAGCCGGTCTCCAACTCCTTCACACTTTGTTTATAAAATCAATAGTCATGCACTTACTAGAACTAATTCTGTGTTAGATCTTGGAATTACTATCGATCACAAGCTTATGTATGATGAACACATTGAGAAGATTACTGCTAAGGCTTTGAAATCTCTAGGTTTTATATTTCGTATTACCAAGGACTTCAAGTCCATTAAAACATTGAAGATTCTGTACTGTTCGTTGGTCAGAAGTCATTTGGAATATGCATCACAGGTTTGGAATCCATGTTATGGGGTCTATATCGATATGTTGGAAAGGATACAAAAGAAATTTCTTAGATTTATTAACTTCAAGCATAAATTAGGCACTTCTGACTATACTGCTGATTGCAAGCGTCAACACCTCTTACCCCTTGTCAAACGCAGAGAAGCAGCTGATCTTACATTTCTACATAATATTATTTTAAATGTGGTCGATTGTCCTGACCTTCTATCCTTGATTAAATTCAAAGCTCCCCTTCGCGCAGCTTGCCGTCGTAATTATTTAAGTATCTATACCCCGCCCTGCTCCACCAATTATATTACCGACAAAACTCATATCTCGTGCGCGTCGGTAGACTGTTTAATTCTGTTTACTCACCAAACTTAGATCTATTTATGATGAGGCATAATGGTTTTAAGCTTATTGTTAATAATACTTTCTTTAATGAACCATATTAGAAATGTATTATTGTTTTAAATGTATGGTTTATTTGGCAATTATTGTATTTTTTATTTTTTTTTTTTTTTTATTTCTATTGGGTATCATTATTTATTTTTATTTCAAGGCTGTATTATTTATTATTTGTATCGTATTATTTATTGTATTGTTAATTATGTACTTCATTTGTATGTATTGTCTTTGGACATATAGCATAAATACCTACCTATATGTGAAAACTGTTTAAGGCCAACTGTACTCACTTTATTATTCTAACTTTGTTAATTAAGGCTGTTTGTTTTCCCTAAGAGTAAAATAAAATAATAAAATAATTATCGTATCTCATAATTGAATCATCCATCATTCCATTTTATTGTTGTTCATTGAAACTAAGGCGTTATCGATTTATCGCGTTCAAATTATTGGACCTTATTGTAGTGACGTCACGTGGAATATTCTAGGCGGCGATATCTCAATTGAACTAGGTACTTCTCATTAATTTATTATTCATTCGCGGAATAAGCAACGCGCTTCTTCAAAACAAGTCGATTAGTGTGCGGTCGGTCGCCGGTGGCGGCGCCGCGAGCGCCGCGGGTTGCATGCGACCATTCACTACTATCTGATGTCATTTATGTCATTATATCATACTAGGTGTTGGGCGCGGCTTCCTTCTGAGTAACAAACAAACAAAGTTTAAAATAGACAGCGATTTGAGTTCAACGACCCCATACATATTTGTCAATCACGTTAACGCTCCGTACTTATACATTGCAAGAGCAGTGTACAGGAATAGCTAAGCATCAGGATCGCAATATTTCATCCGCATCACATACATGCACCCCTAGTGATGCTCTGTACTCAATGTTTGATAACATACCTGCAGCAGCAAACATTGTTTGAATTGATTGATGATTTATAATAATAACGTTTAGAGACGCGAGTTCTGGCGAGGCCCGCGCGCGGTTCCGCGCAATAAAATTAACAAACCAGTTAGGTCGGCGGTGTACGACTCGCGTAATAAAAAAGTACCGACCAATCGCTTCTTTGGGTCTTATTTTCCATTGAAGTTTTTTGCAAATGATACGTTCTTAAGAGAGATCAAAATTAGGCCAGTAAATATTTAACCATTGCGAGAAAAACCGAAGACCTTTAATTAGCAGTAAACGTTCCGGCCTTGGGACCAAATTGGAGCGACCGGCGACCGTAGGACGCATGACCGTATCCATAATGTCAACCACATCGTTAATAGTTATGATGATGTATGGCGCTACATCCACGCGAATAGATACAGTTCCGCGGCGGCACCAGCGAGTCAGCTCGGGCGGCACTCGAGAGTGCGGTCACGTGGCACGTGACGTCACACGCGCACTCACCACGCACCACTATACAGGGTCGCAACTCCATTCATTGCCATCAACACTTATTTGTTACGACGTCGACGCTATTCAGAGCTACAAGCAAACTTACTACCTACTACTGTGCTATGACTTGTTGTATTTCAGTAAATGAATAACAAACAATGAATTGAATAAACTGAAGTCGTTGCTCATATAGTTTATGACCTATAAACGACATCGTTCCGCTAAAAATAATAAACAAGTTTAGCTATGAACGTGTGTTCGTTACGTGTCGCTAGCTGACGTAACCCAAGCTGGCATCTCTCGCGGAGAGCGCGCGGGCCCGCGGCGGCCCAGCCGGCGGGGCCTGCTTCCTTTCCCTCGCGGTGGAGGCGCCGGGACATGTATGCGTAAGGACAGGATCACTGTGAGGGCGCCGCGAGCGCCCGCCGACACTCGCCGCTCACACGACGCGGTGTCGCCTCATAAACATTGCCGCTTAGTGCTGCGCGACGTTGATATATTTATTAGCGCTCGTTTCAAATCAGTTCCAATTCTCGTTTATTTTGTGTACGGTTATTATTGGTGCGTATAATAATACCTGGTGCCAAACTTTCACTAGATCGTGAAGGTCACCGGGCGCGATGTAAACACGCACCGGTGCGGGTGCGGTGCGGTGCGGAGTGCGGCGCGAGCCTCTCCGCCGCACTATGATACGCGGAACAACAATACACTAAACTTGTCACACGCGCCAAATGAACGGAATTAATTGTATCGCACGTCGAATATTTGACAAGGATCCAACTTCTCCGCGACGTTTCAGGAATTCAGTTTTTATTCGAATCTCATAATATGTCACGCTCAGATTTTACTAGGTATATACTTTTCTATAGGTACCATAGATCGGCCATCTAATAATGGTTGAGCCATTTTTTTTTAGATATATACTATACGCATAGCGGATAAGTACTTAGTAGTACTTAGTAGCGAGCACCCGGGTAGTACTTAGTGGCGAGCACCCGGGTAGTACTTAGTGGCGAGCACCCGGGCGGAGGAGGCGCGCAGCATCCGGCTGAACAATACAACTGGAAGAGGTGCACCTACATAGGAAATTCATCCGATTACGAAAATAGCAGGCCGCGGTGCCAACTCTATCACTCGCTCTCGTACAATTACAAACATATTGCTTCAATATATTTTAAATAAAAAATTGGACATCGTGCCAGAACGGCAACTCAGCCACAGAGTGCAGCGTAACATTTCAACCTTGCGTCTTGCTCTGCAGTGTCAAATATTCATTCCTGTTACCTCTGGAGCCCACATCGAGTCGTACCTGACAGCTCGCTACAGATGTTGTTGTTGTAAATAAAAGCAACCCTCTGCTCCGAAGTGTTGAAGAGAGCAGACCGACCGGGCGGGCGCGGGCGCAGGTCGGCGCGTCTCCGCGACCGCTGCACTCATTACGTCGTGTATTGTGTAGCGCAGCTGTGCACACGCGAGGCGACGTCGCGACACACGCCGCGAGCGGGTGCACGGTGCTCCCGGCTCGCCTCGCCACCGCGCGGTGCGGCCGAGTCGACAACAGTCGTAGCTCCCGCGACGGAAGCGACAGGCTCTACCAACTCCCAACACTGTTGGCAAAATAGTGTTACTAATCATATCATTATTATGACACAATTAAACTAAATTACTACATTCGTAACGATAAAAAAATTGAAATTCCTGTTCTAAAACCGTCAGCGTCGTAAAGACCATAAAGTTTTCATAATACGGTAGGTATTTATACATCACAGACAATAATAAGTTCCAGAGTCGTCCAATACTATTTTTGGAACAATTTTTTTAGCAACACGTACCTACTTACGTAGATTTATTCTTATATAAAATGTTCTCAGTAAGAGTGTTTATTGAGTAATAAACTCGTTTATGTTGTATTTCATTTTGTTCGTAGAACACCAGCTCCCTTCACGTACACACCGACGCACACGAGCACAAATGTAGATCCTAACACATTCTATTGTAAATTGAATATATATCGTCGTTTTAAATTAACATTCCTTGTAAATTGAAGCGATGATAGCTCAGTGTTTGTGATGTCACGTCAGCTTGCGAACTACAACACAGGTAGTGGATTCGAATCTTGCAATGAGCTTGAGTTTTCGTTAAGGGAAAACATTGTGACTGTGATATATAATATGTACAAGAAATCATACAAGATTAATGTCCAAAAAATAAAAGAGGTGACTCGATCTGAATTTGGTTACTTATATATACCTACGTATCAAACAATATATTTACGTCTGTTAAAATAATTAACATATCTTTTGTATGAAGTTCGTTCGCGAGCCGACCGACTACAACAATGATACGACGAATGTTAATGACGCGCGGGACCAGCCAGCTGTCCTCGGACACAGTTAATAACACTTTTCATCAGTTATTTTTACATTTTGCGTTTGAACACAAATCACCTGATGTTAAGTGACGACGTGTTCGAAGGTGGCGCCACACCCGGACTGGGATCTAGCTCTCAAGTGCCGGAACACACAGATAGGTATCTGGCGACTGGTTCTTAGATTCAACATATTTATCATAAATTCTGGCGCTCAGACCAACTCACCACTCACCCGTCCTACACTCGTCGATAACTTGTTTGTAAACGTTATCACCTCTGCTTTAGATTGTCAATCAAACACACACACACACACAGCTCGACGTGTTACATACCTAGACTCATTTCAGAACACTTTATATAGGACGCCGACATTGTGGATAAAGATTTCAAAAACCCCCGGGATTTCGCCCCTGTGATGTACTGGAGGCAGGAGCTCGAAGAGAGGCAGTACATTCGTGCGCGTACAACCAATTAGTAGAAAAAAAACGAAAAAAAACAGAAAATGAACGAAACTATGAACGCAACTCACGTGAGACGTCCGGCTGAAATCCGGACGCCCCGGGACATGGCCTCCCGAAGGACCGAGCAACCTGGGCCAATGTCAGCCTTATCGTTAGATAACGTGTTACACATGATTATAATAATATAGTGATTATAAATGATAAATAAGTTGGTAAAGCTGTGCAAAAGTAATTGAGTGGAGGTCACATTAAGATGCAATATGGAAGTCCGCTTCCGCAGCGCAGAATATCAAGGTAGTGTAGTATAGTTTGCAAGGCGGCGCCGCGCATGTTCCCTCTAACAGCGGGAGCGGCCCGACTGCTTGTTGCTTTATTACATTCACTGTAACGATATGTACCTAATCCTCGCGGCGCCCAGCACGATGGTCAGCGCGCCGCACACACGTGACGGATGCTCCGCGCGCGCGTGGACTGCAAGCGCAGCCATACCCCCCGCCCGCGCCCGCGCATCGATGACGTACTTACTAGTTTTGTTTATGATCCAAACGAGCAATAAACTAAGTACAATCAAAACATGTTGACTCGATCTCTTATCTCGTATAGTATGTAAATAGTCGTGTTATCGCGCGCCCGCTACTCGTTACGATACCGGCTGCTTTTTGTCTCGGAGTGTATTATTATTATTGATCTGTGGAACAACGCCGAGTAGAGCGATCTATTTTTGTTATACTCCTAGTACAGGGAACTGTTCGCCCAATTTACAAGTATTATATTTATGACTCGACGATAGTTGACAATACAAAATCTTGTATCTTGTTGGTCATAGTAATTACATTACACACGTCTTATTTTCACACACAAAAATGAAACATTAAATGCCATATGAAATAACTCAAATAACACGTTGAGCGGCGTCGCGGCGCGGCGGGCGCGGCGGCAGGCGCCCGAGGACGCGCCTCCCTGCACCTGCTACGCTACCCTACACTACGTAGCGCTAAGCTGCGCTACCAGGCTCGCGGGAGGCGCTCACACTGTTCCAGTTTACTACGATACAGAACTAAAAACAGTCATGTAGTTATTATACCAGAAAGCTTTTTAGGTAATATTATAATAATTAATTAATTATTGTGTATTATTAGGTTTTGACAAAATATGTCGAACCAAACTTGGTTATTCTCCAATATCCCTGTATATTTCGCTTTGTTTTCAAGGTTGGTAATTCATTCTTTTAAAAAGTTATATATATCATAATTACGTTCGGTTATTATTTCGATTACAGTGACGTAGTACCGCTGGGTAGGATTTTCCCGCGCACTCTAGTACGTAACCCGAGCGAGCTGTTTCACAATCAGCTCTACTCTACTTTAACTGTTACGTAATATATGTAGTTCAGTTAGTAGGTGTTTTCACTTATTTTTTGAGTAAAATCATACATACACGTTCAGTGGGTAAGGAAGCATAATTATGTACTGTTATAATCTATTTACATAGTATTGTCCTCCCGCCACTTTGCTGTAAAGGCCAGGTGATTCCAAAAGATACCGTTTTCGTCTCACAGTGGTACCTACAAAATGGTACATCATTTGTGTTTAAATCCGAATGCAGTCCCCTTGTTGGTGATTGTGAGCGCCGCCGCTGTCACGGCTGCGTGTTACCTACCTACACTAGTTATACTTAGGTATATACTCGTATTGTTCCGGCGCGCGCTTATATATCATCACAAGACATTCGTTTACATTATCCGTCAATGTCGACGAAGTTCCACGCTAATAGTGAATGAGGTTCAACGACTGCTCATTAAGACAGGTAAGTACACTTTTTATGTTGCAGTGAGCCTGCGACGACGGCGGGCCCGTCGGCCGCGGCGGCACCGGGGCAGGTCGCGTCACGGCACGCACCACGCGTCACCTAGAGAAAAAGGGAGGGCCTTCAATGAAATGAAATAACACGCGTCACTCGCTTGTCTCTTGCAATAATAAGTATATGAATCATTAATTCGCAACAATTTGCATAGCAAGACTTAAAACAAAAGCATAATGTATAGTGACAACACAAAAATTTGTTTATAGTTGCCGCTAACGTTTGGACACGGATAGATAAGTTGCATGTAGGTAGACTGGAGGAACAAACACAAAGATTCATATATTATGGTAATAGAGTTCCTGTGGGGAAACGACGAAACAATGGCAGTAACCATGTAACCACAGTCGGTCGCCGCGGGCCAGCAGTTCTGCAATATACTTGTCACAGTTTGTGTGAATATGAACATAGCAACCAAGTCAACAAGTGTGGTGGGAGCAGTCAGTAGGTATACTTACTATGTACCTGAGTATGTATAGTACGTGGCGAGGAATACTAAAACATACGTTCATTAGTTTGAAAGTCTAAAGCTGTAAGACTGACAATGTGTGTAGGTAAGTTATGTTTCATTTTATTTTATTGAACATGGGAAACTAACAGCTAGCCCTATATTGTTACATATATACACTTTCAAAATAAATATATTGTATGATTTAATTGTAAGAAAAGAAAAGAAGTAGAATTTAAAATAGGTTTAACGTTACATTCCTACTACTTTAATTTTAGTTCCGATAAACTAAAACGGTATATCTACGTACAAAATACATAGATTATTATTATACTTATCTATATCTACCTTGTTATGCGTCTCACGTTTACTTATCTAACATTACCTAAGTAAGAACTTACAAGAGGTCGCGTCGGTGTCACACGAGTAGCGACATGCCAACATGACACATGCATGGTCTTGGAGCTGTCTTGTTCTGTGAAGAGCACGAGGCACGAGTGAGTAGAGCGCCTAGTCACCTGGCTCGCCGAGAGGTGCCGGCGGAGGCAGGCGCGGCCGCGGCCCGGAGCTAACGCAAGCCGCGACGAAAGCGCGGCTCGCAGGCGTCACGACGCGACGGTACCAACGGTACCTCGTCGCGGAATACGGCCTCTTTGCTCACACTTACTACTGCTGAAACTGTGTCCGCCCACAACTAAACAAACAAGCGTCCGTTCTGCCGCACATCTCATTAAAATTGTAAACTAATTTGCAAGAGTTCCCGCCGCCGGCACCGCGCTCATTGAGGCGTGGCGAGTGAGAGTCCAGTCCGGCGCGCAGCCACACGACCACCGGCGAGGCTTGCACCTCCACTGGCTCCCACCATCTGCTAAGTACTCAATTCATAAAAACTTATTTTAGATTTCAGTGAACGCGCCATGCCCTATTTGCTGCACATCCGCCATCTAAAACATGATCAGTTGCGGTCTCGGACGAACAATACCGCTTATAAATATTACTGCGTACTCCTTGTAAAATATCAGTCAAATCAGTCGAAAGCAACCATCGCTGCTTCCGACCATTCTACATACCTAACCTATGTACGCTCGAACATAAACCGTGTAATCATATGAGGTGGCCGGCCGCCAGCTCCTGTCTAATCCTTGCTCGAGCCCCGAGTGGAGAGCGCACTGGGCATTGCTCGGAGCCCGGAATCGTTAATTCCAGAAACAAAGTAACTTTGATTAGGTATATTGTAATTGAATTAGAGGCGTGTAGTAACGCCGTGTAGGCCGCGGCGCGCTGCTTGCACAGCCGTCCCGTGTGTCCGTGTGTCGACGGACAACGCGGCAGTAGCAGCAGAGAATGTCGCCGGAGGGCGGCGCCGCAGCGCATCTCGCGTTCTCGTCACAGCGGCAATAAAGAAACGAATCGGCGTGATTGTTTATTGATAGATAGTTGGAGCCGGAGAGTGGCGAGGTAGCCTACTTGTTATGTAAGAAAAACCATTCTTGTGGTGGTAATCTCCGCGCGGGTTCACCACTAGTTGTACATACAATAGTGTTCGGGCACTGCGCTAGCTGTAACGAATTCACCAGAAAATAGATGAACTAAAAATATCAGTTTCACACAATGAGACAAGGATGTAGTTTATATAATATACAATGTGATTGGTTCTACACTTTTTTAGCTGTCTTGGGAATCCGCATTTTATTTAGTTTAAACTAATGTAGAAATGAATAGTAGAATAAGCACATGAAATTAAAAAAGTTACCTGGCGAGCGACAATAAGTCGTGCGCCCGCCCTGCTGCGGCTCCTCAGCATGCTTCAAATGGTACACCAACAGCGAGTGGGCGTGGTCACAGTACAGCAGCCGCTGCTGCAGCCACTCGAGAACTGCAACAGTCATAATAATTGTTATACTAGCTGCGCCCTCGGTTTCACCCGCTTCTTTCCATTATCCCGCAGGGACTTTTTTTCGGGATAAAATATTTATATTCATATATATATTATCGTGAGTAAACCGGCGTGCCCATGAACTGCAACATTCAAGGGCATGCGACATGTACCAACCCGCACTGGGCCAGCGTGGTAGATTACAGCCCACACTCTCTCTCTCTCTCTCTCTCTCTCTCTCTCAGAGAAGGCCAGAGTCCCAGCAGTGGGAACGTGAAAGGCTGATAATGACTATGATATATATTATAGCTTATGTGTTAATTCAGGGTATAAACTATCTCCATTCCAAATTTCATCAAAATAGGTTTAGTAGTGATAGTGATATGTGGTAACACACGCACGCACGCATACACACACACAAACTTATGCAGTTATAATATAGGAAGTAGGAAGAAGAATGAAGGAAGAAATTGTAAAGCTTCATACCATTCAAAAAAAAAATCAGTGGGAAGGTTGTCAAACCATTATTATCTAGTATTTATGTGGTTTAAATTATGTTGGTTTGGATGACGATTTCATTCGTAGAGTTGGAATCGCCAAGTTGACGTCTAGACGAACTAACATTTTTGGACCGATCTAAACTGAGCGTTCCTCGAGCCCTCGAGCGGAGCCGATAGCCGAGGGGGCTCAACGTTCCCGTCATAGTTTATCTTTATAATTAGTCGGCTGCAGATTCATAATTAGCTCACAGTCGTCTGTCTCTCGCTTTTTTACACATTATTTTTATATAATTATATTGTAACCCATAGAGAAAGTAAAAGAGGCCAACCTACTCATGCGGAGCAGCAGAACAGCGCGCTCGCTGGCGGGCGGGGCGCGGGCGGCGCGGCGGCGGCGCGGCGGCGCGGCGGCGCGGCGCGCAGTCCGCCACTCTCCCGCGCAGCCGGCGCTCCTGCCGCCTCCGCGCCGCGCTCGACGATGTGACTACTAGTGCCCGCCGAATCGCGCCTCGATCGGAGACTATATTATTGTGCTGCGCAAATCCCTTGTTAAATTGACATCGTCCTCGATTAAACCGAATAAAGCGTACGTGTTATCTTTGTTAGAAAAGAAGTCGTTCGTGTGAAAATAATAATTAAATTGATCGAATGTAATCTTGAATGTTTTCAAATGACAACTGATCCCGGGAACGAGGCCTTGTTATAATTTGTAACGAGAAATACCGGTTGAAACGGTTCGCCTTGTGCAAGGAGACGCTTTTCAATTTTTTAAAGGAAACCCCCTATAGATTATCGTATAGATTTTTACATTTATACTACTGATCCATAACTATAATATTATAAATGCGCAAGTAACTTTGTCTGTTTGTCAGTTACATTTTCGCGCATAAACAACTGAACTGATTTTGATGAATTTTAGTATGGAAATAGTTTGAACCGTGGGAAAGGACATAAGATCGATTGTTGATTGTTGTCCGCGCGAATTAAACCATACGGCACAACTCATTTGTGTATATTTGTAGACTGAGAAATGAAAAAAAATGCTTTACTGTTCCAGTTTGATCGTGTAATATGTGCTCTACTAACGTGACGTGCGCCCCTAACGTGTTTATATTTATTTAGTAGATAATATCTATCTATTCGTGAGAATCTGTAATTGGCTTTAATTGTTATCCATCTGTATATTTTTTGTTGTTGTAAAGAGCTGTTGGGTTGTAAATAACTAGGCTGTCTAGCCATAGTCAGCCTGAGAGGCGTTGAGTGTTGTCATCTCGCTCGCACTCCACTCACGATACGCTGTAGATTACGTTGCACGACATCTACAATGTAGCTGTGAGCGTGTTGCGTGTTGCTGTGTCCCAGACGGGAACGCATCTTCCTTTTAGCTAAAATCATAGTGATAATCCCTTAAGCGGGCCCGGTGCGGGATGGCCAATAAGCTAGTAGTGGTCGGCCTTAACTTCGGGAGTTTTTGAAGACCTCCGACGACCGGGACCGACGGGGAGAGCCCTCTGAAGCGCAGAAGCGCTCAGTTGTACCTACCACTAGTGGTCACTCATCAAGTAGTGGCCGCAGAGCACCATACAGGACCACGAGCGCTAATCTACTCAACTATATTTTTTGCCTGAGTTTTTAGTTCCTCTTAGCAATCGTGAAGATTCACCAAGTCGTAGTGGTGCACGTGGTACCTATGGATGAACACGTCAGAAAATAATACATAACGGACTCTCACCAGCTAGCTTTCCGGATGTTAATATTGTAGTATACAAGGTTGACCCGCACAACTAAGTGTGCATAAAATTATAATTATTTCCATTTCTGCGAAACAAACTTTAAAGTGGGCACAAAACTGAGTCACGCGCACGGAAATGTTGGAATATCTTGTAAATAATATACGAGATGTATGTACGGCAGTAGTATAATATAACAAGTGCGCAGCGAGTGGCGCTGCACCGCTGACGTCACACCAACCGGTCTAGCCGCCGAGCTGGCGGGCGCGCAAGGCGGACTCGCCTATGTAAACATCGTGCACTCGCGCTAGTACCGCGCTGCACGTGCACTGCCGCCGGGAGGACAGCACAGCATTAATAAACTCGCGTATTTCAGATCCATTGGGCCGCGCGCCCTCGCATCCACCTCGAGCGCCGCGCGCCCTCGCATCCACCTCGAGCGCCGCGCCCGCGCCCCGGCCTCGCCTCCATGAGGTAACCGCTCCCGACCGGCGCCTCTCGGCTCCGCCCGAACCGCACCGTGCACACAACGTACAGGTCGAGCGGGTCGCGGTGAACTTGCTCCAATTCAATCAATTAGGTGCGCAGTAATAAGAATAAAACTGTAAAGTCGTTTCTTGCCTGTTCTTTTGCCGGCGGAAGGAGGTCGGAACGGGCGGAGCCAGTTTAAAGTTTGACGTTCTATAGTGATCACAAAGGATCTTACTGAAAAACTGTCTAAGGCTTCTTCGTTTCCATTGTCTACGTAACACTATAGCGCTCCACAGCTTGCTGCACGTTAGATATAAATTGAAACATAACAAAAAGTATTGATTATCGGCTGCTGCAGGTGGTGCGGCGCGGCGGCGCTGTGCGCGCTGGTGTGCGCCGCCGCGGCGCCCGAGGAGCCGCTGGTGGTGGCGGCCGTCGGGTTCGGCGCGGCGCACGAGGGCGCGGCGCTGGCGGCGCTGCTGCAGGCGGCGCTGCAGGCGCGCGGGCTGGCGGCGCGCGCGGCGCCCGCGCCGGCCGCGTGCCTGCCGCCCGCGGCGCCGGACGCGCGCGCCTGCCGCGGCGCCGTGCTGGCGGCGCTGGCGCGCGGCGCGCTGCACGCGGCGCTGGTGCCGGCGGCGCGCGCGCCCGCGCCGCCCGCGCTGCAGGACGCGGGGCTGCAGGAGCTGGCGGACGGCGCGCCGCCCGCGCACCGCGCCTGCTTCGCGCCGCCGCCCGCGCGCTCGCTGCTCGACCTGGCGGACGAGGCCGTCGCGCCGCTCTACCGCCTCGACCCCGGGTGAATTATCGCGTTCTACTATAAAGGTGTGCGAGGAACGAAATGGAACTTCCGCGCGGTGAACGATCGACGCACAGCAAAATAATATTAAATAACGTATGCGCGTAGGTATAGATGGTGAAGAATTGATTATCTATATCTAGACTTCTATACAAATATAAAAAAAAAAGAAAGGAAAGATTTGTTTGCTTGTTTGAGTTAAATCGGCTCCGAAATTACTGAACCGATTGGAAAAATTATTTCAGTGTGGCCGGGCGTTTCTTGCCTGTTCTTTTGCCGGCGGAAGGAGGTTGGAACAGGCGTAGCTAGTTTTAAGTTTGACGTTTTAAAGTGATCACAATGTATCCTATTGAATAAAGCATTATTGACTATTGTGTTGGAAAACTACACTAAGATTTTGAATTGCTAAATTTGGACAGTCCATTCGAAAGATATCACAATATTAGAAAAAAGTTGAGTGGTAGCCGCTCGCTCTGCTCGGCTAGCTAGGCAGCAATGTCGCCTACATTGCCGCCTAGCTAGCCAAACAGAGTCACTGGGGCGCGGGCCATACGGCAGGAAGAGTTTATGTGTGTGTATTATAATTTAAAAAAAATTGAAAATTTTTAAATTAAAAAAAGTTGGGGCGGTGTACTAGTTATTAATTGTAATGCTGTCCCTGTTTTGACTCATCGTAAACGAATGAACCAACTCGCAGTATTCGGAGTTGGCAAGATTAACGGTACCGATGAAAAAGGAATTTTGACGACGATTTGAGGTGAAGAGTCAGATAATTTTTGCGAGAAACCGTTCTTTTGGATGTCAGGAATGGGGAGTCGATTACATTTAAAACAATAATAGGAAGAAACGTGAGATCGGTCGCTTCTCTTCCTTTAAAAGGAGGTAACAAATTAGTGGTGCTCAAAACTGATGAATTAAAAATGCATATGGAGGTTTTACCAGAACATTTTATTTTTATTTTGTATACTCATCATAATGAGGATTCCAGATTTGGGAAGCATTAAAATATTCAATCTATCGTTTTTAATCGACTGAAAATCCTCGGGGACTCAAAAAAGAAAGCCTAGAGTTTTGTCACGCGCTGCTCGAACCCCTGTCCGAGTCGGAGCGGCCGACCCTCGGCGAGAGCGCAGCTTCTAGTCCAGTCATTTAAGCTTAAATTAGGTAAGAATCTCGGAATTCGAGATACCCAGCTGTAAGTCTGTAAATACTTGTATATTGACACCCTAAAGGTTGTCTCAAAACCTACATATGGTAGGGTGTGCGCAACTATTAAATTTCAAGGTCAAAGGTCACAAAAATCGGATTTTTGCGCTTTTTTTGTAAATATCTCATTTCCTATGGGATTTTTGCTATGTGTATGTATGAACAATATTGTAGAATACAAAATTCTCTACAAATTTTGTTAAAAAAAATTTTCATACGGTGACCCGTTTTCGAGATAGAGGGCGGAGAGCGCGCGGTCACAGGATCACTTCGGGTCAACCGGTGCCTCCGGTCGAAAACGGTATTTACAGACTTACAGCTGGGTATCTCGAATTCCGAGGTGAACTTACTAAAATGACTGGACTATACATCTCGGCGAAGGAATTCATCCAAATGTAGCGTTCTCTTCTAATTTTAGATCCGATTGCGGTAACTCGTCCGCCCCCAACGCGACGGCGGAGGCGTGCGCGGCGGGGCGGGAGGCGACGCTGCTGGCGAGCGACGAGGCCGAGGCGGAGGTGCTGCGCGGCGTCATCCGCCAGCACGGGCTGCGCGCGCGCGCCGCCGTGGCGGGCGCGGCGGCGGCGCGGCGCCTGGCGGCCGGCGCGCGCCTCGTGCTGTGCGGCCGCGCGCTCGACGGCGCGGCGCAGGCGCGGCGCGGCGCGCGCGCGCTGGGCCCGCCGCCCTGCCTGGCCGCCGACTGCCCCTTCGAGGCGCGCCGCCTGCTCAAGCTGGTGAACGCGCGGCGGCTGGCGCGCTCGCCCGGCGCGGCGCGCGCGCTGGCGCGGCTGGCGCTGGCGCCGGACGAGCTGCGCGCGCTGGCGGCCGCCGCGGCGGCGGGCGGCGCGGCGGCGGCGGCGCAAGCGGCGCTGGCGGCGCACCCCGCGTGGGCGGCCGGCGCCGCCGAGCTGCGCGCCGCCGTCATGATCCCGCTGACGACGCGGCGCGAGGCGTACGACGCGCGCGCGCTGCGCGCCGCCGCCGAGCTGGCGGAGGAGGACGAGGCGCCCGCCGCCTTCGACTTCAAGGTGGAGCTGATCGACGACGCGTGCTCCGGCACGCGCGCGTTCGCGTACCTGACGGGCGCGCTCGGCAGCGAGTTCGGCGCGCTGTCCGGCGTGGCGGGGCCCGCGTGCGGCGCCGCCTTCGCGGACGTGACGCGGCAGGGCGCGGGGCTGGCGCTGCCCGCGCTGGCGTACACGGCGCAGGCGCCGCCCGCGGCGGACGGCGCGCCGGCGCGCGCGCTGCTGGCGGCCGGCGACGCGCGGCAGGCGGCGCGCGCGGCCGCGGCGCTGCTGGCGCGCCTGCGCTGGCGCCGCGTGGCCGTGCTCAGCGAGCTGGCGGCGCGCGCCGCGCTCGACCCGCCGCGCCTCGCCGCCGACGTGCTGGCGCACCTCGAGCTGCCGGGCGGCGAGGACTTCGACGCGGACCTCATCTTCGAGGTGCGAAAACGTTCACCCGCACCGGGAACATTTTATTGGACATCCGAACGGCTCCCTAAATTTTTTTATTTTAAACCGATGCAACGAAAACGCGTCAGTCGAAAGCCGCGAAGTTCACTCTTAGCGTAATCGAAATGATATAAACGCACTTTTTCTTGTAACTGCGAACGAGCCCCGACCTCCTCCCTCGGTCCCGCAACCTTGCGGTTGCGCGAACCGAGGCGGCTGGCCCCCGCTGAGGCCGTGCACTTGCAGTGGGCGGGGCGCGCGGCGGCGGCGCGCGCGCGCGTGCTGTACGTGGCGGTGGAGGACGCGCGGCTGGCGCGCGCGGCGCTGTGCGCGGGGCGGCGCGCCGGCCTGGCGCCCGCCGCCGGCGCCGTGTGGCTGCTGCCCGCCGCGCTGCCGCCGCGCTGGCTGGCGCCCGCGCCCGCCGACCGGCACAACTGCACGGCGGCGCAGCTGCACGAGATGGCCGAGGGCAGCCTCAGCCTGGCGTGGGAGTGGGCGGCGCGCTGGGAGCCGCCGGCCGCGTGGGAGCGGCGCTGGCGCGCGCGCTGCCCCGGCTGCGGCGCCGCGCCGGCGCACGCCGCGCTGCTGTACGACGCGCTGCGCCTGTGGGCCGCCGCGCTGGCGCGCCTGCTGGCCGCGCGCCCCGCCGCCGCGGACGACCTGCACCAGGAGGACCTCGTCAGGTGCGGCCCGACGTGCCCGAAACGGTTATATATTAGCCGTTCCCCCGACAGTGTAGTCGCCCGGCCGCAGGTCGCTGGTGGCGGACGCGGGCAGCGCGCCGTACTCGGGGCTGACGGGCTCGTTCTCGTGGGAGGCGGCGGGCGGCGGGCGCGCGCGCGCCGCGGCGCTGCTGGTGCGGCAGCGGCGCGGCGCCGCGCACGCCGCGGTGGGCGCGTGGCGCGGCGGCGCGCTGGCGCTGGACGCCGCGGCGCTGCGCTGGCGCACGGCGGACGGGCGCGCGCCGGACGACGGCGCCGAGCGCTGCGCGCTGCAGGCGCTGGCGGACGCGCTGCGCGTGCCGTGCCGCGCGGCGCAGCTGGGCGCGGGCGCGCTGCTGCTGGCGGCGCTGGCGGCGCTGCTGGGCGCGGCGGCGTGGCGCTGGCGCCGGCGCGCGGAGCGGCGGTTCCGCGCGCGGCTGGCGGCGCTGGGGCTGCGCGCGGCGCCCGAGCCGGGCGGGCTGGCGCGCTGGGAGGTGCCGCGCGAGCGGGTGGTCATCAACCGCAAGCTGGGCACGGGCGCGTTCGGCACCGTGTACGGCGGCCACGCGCTGCTGTCCGAGGAGCGCGGCTGGGCCGCGGTCGCCGTGAAGACGCTCAAGGCGGGCGCGAGCACCGAGGAGAAGCTCGACTTCCTCTCGGAGGCGGAGGCGATGAAGCGCTTCGAGCACGAGAACGTGGTGCGGCTGCTGGGCGTGGTGACCGAGACGGAGCCGGTGTGCGCGGTGATGGAGTTCATGCTGTACGGCGACCTGAAGGGGTACCTGCTGGCGCGGCGGCAGCTGGCGGGCGCGGGCGGCGCGGCGGGCGCGGAGGTGGCGCCGGCGCGGCTGACGCGCATGGCGCTGGACGCGGCGCGCGCGCTGGCGTACCTGGCGCGGCTGCGCTACGTGCACCGCGACGTGGCGGCGCGCAACTGCCTCGTGAGCGCGCACCGCGTCGTCAAGCTGGCCGACTTCGGCATGACGCGGCTCGTGTTCGACAACGACTACTACCGCTTCAGCCGCAAGGGCATGCTGCCCGTGCGCTGGATGGCGCCCGAGAGCCTCGCGCTGGGCGTGTTCTCGGCCGCCTCCGACGTGTGGTCCTTCGGCGTGCTGCTGTACGAGATCGTCACCTTCGGCTCGCTGCCCTTCCAGGGGCTCTCCAACGCGGAGGTGCTCGCGCGAGTGAAGGCGGGCCGCACGCTGGCGCTGCCGCCCGGCCTGCGACCGCAGCTGTGAGTACCGCGCGGGACGACGACCGACCCCGTCCCCTCCGACGTCGCTGAGGCAGCCGTCGCGTCCGCCCGCAGGGAGGCGCTCATCAAGTCGTGCTGGCGGCAGGAGCGGCGCGCGCGGCCCAGCGCGGCGGCGCTGGCGGCGGCGCTGGCGGACGCGCCGCGCCTGCTGGCGCCGTGCCTGGACGTGCCGCTGGACGCGCTGCCGCTGGACGCCGAGCCGGGCGCCGAGCCGGGCGCCGCGCAGGTACGTGCCGGCGGCGCGGCGCCCGCCGGCCCGGCGCCGGCTGCAGCGAGCGTGTGTTGCAGGCGCGCTGGGTGTCGTGGGCCGCGCCGCTGTCCGCCGCCACCGACTCCACCTACCTGAGCGCCGACGCGGCGCCGCACGATGCGGACGCCTTCCTGCCGCGCGCGGACGTGACGCCGAATGAGACGGACGCCTTCCAGCTGCGCGCGGACGTGACGCCGAATGAGACGGACGCCTTCCAGCTGCGCGCGGACGTGACGCCGAATGAGACGGACGCCTTCCTACCGCGCGCGGACGTGACGCCGAATGAGACGGACGCTTTCCAGCTGCGCGCGGTCGCGGCGCCGCACGAGAGGGACGCCTTCCTCCCGCGTGCGGACTCGCCGCCGCCGCCCTGACGCCGCCCTGCAGCCGCGAAATCCTAAAACATTCCAAATCGTTCTAGTCAAATATTTTTCGACGGGTGTACCTACTCGTAAGGTTGATTCTATTAATTTATGTTTGAGATAAGAGTGAGCGAGGTTCCCAGTTCAGTTGGAGACGCTGGAGGCGTCCGCGCGGGATTCGGGACGCGCTGCACGTATTTGTAACGTAAAATAATTTACTTAGGTATGGTATGGATCCGCCTTCCCCGCCGCCCGCAGGCGGACACTCTCTATATACTTGTACGTACCTACATTGTGTACATGACTGTATACATACTGTACTGTAATAACACTTTACGATACAAATACAAAATGTCACTGATGTTCACAGACTAGATTATTTATTATTTTGCAAATGGCAACCCTAGATAAGCAAAACTCTGTTTAATAAAAAAAAAATGTACTGTTGTAATGTAATGCATAATACAGGTAGTATGGCAGCGCGAAACAAGCATCTATATTTTTATTTTATGTTTAGATAGGTAAATTAATTTTATGTAAGTAGTTGTTTTGAATGGTTTTTGCGTAGTTGGGTAGGTTGAGTTGTACCTATGATGTTGTACTGTGTTGTTTGGATGTAGTGCGGATTTTTTTGGTTACGTTACTCGAAAAAAATTATTTGCTGAAAATGTTTGTGCCAGTAAATATGTATCAGATATTTTTTTGTTTTGTTTTACTACTATGACATCAACTGTCGTTAATAAGGTATAAATGAATATCAATAAATAATTAAAGTAACCAAGTAGGAAAGGGCGGCAAATATTTCTTACCGCAAAGGGCAGGATGACAGCAACCGTCGGCTTAAGATGACATACATACCTAATATTCCTATTATGTAGTTTAGAGACGATTAAAATACAAGTCCAAAATAAAACAGAGAACACAATTCGCAGAGCGTTTGAGCTCGAAAGCCAGGTGAAGAGTACTATCCTTAGGGATGACTCTGATCTCGATTCTGTGGAAAATTTTACCCAAAGGTACTCTGTGGATGACTCTAACTGCAATCAATTACACAGCAAATTGAAACCGGGGAGCATTGGTTATGTCATCAAATATGTAAGCGATGGCGCCACACTCTATGGGTCGGCTCTGCACCAAGAACTAAGGTGTTCTAATGTAACTTGTGCACACATAATTAGGTGTGTCAACTTAGACTGACGTGAGTCATTTTACCCACATGGACATGGTTGGAGATTTCAATTATTATGTTTTCCACAGCGTCAAGATTCGTTTCCGTGCTTCGTAAATAAACATGTTCCATGTGTCCTTAGATTTATCCTATAGGTCATTTAGATAAAAATTAACAAAAAGTAAGTATGTCATCTCGGGCACAACTCCCAATTGTAGAGCACGGAACGCCTGAAACCTACCACATCATGTATTTTCGCGCCCTCTGCGCACAGCTGATGTCATGATGGCTTGTATATTAGATATTTTATAGTTATAATTTGTATACGAGTGAATGATTACCTATACAGAATGTACTTCTTAGAGTTGATCTGAACGTTAATTGTAACGGTAGCGGAGCGGGTTTCCTTCGGTACCCCTAATACAGGTTCACCGATTACGGAGACGGTAAACTGTTTCGAGAGCTCGTCCAAACGAAAAGTTGAGTTCAATGTTAAATGAGTTCAATTTTTCGAATAAAGTTTACAACCATCAAACATCGAGTAGGTCGATTAAACGAACTTCACACCATATGTTTCTATCTCTTTTTCACATTCACGAAAAGAAAGAGACAAATATATTCTGTATTTTCTATTTCTATGGTTCGGCGTTTTGAATTTCGTTCTTCTTTTTTTTCTGTGGTGTAAAATTTTAATGGCGTCTATCGTGTTTGTTTTTGTTATATTGTTTCTGACATTTTAATTTTTCAAACCAAAACAAAAGTGATAATTATGATGAGGACAACGCATAACAATTTGAAGTGATTATAGATTTCATCGCATCACAATTCGAAGTGAAAATAGACTTCATAATAACATGTATCACAGAGCCATAAACCCTTCCTTTGTCAGCCGATACCACTGCACAATGTGTGTGTCAGAAACTCGACTGGGTATGAATAATGCGCGCTTATGTACAAGCTCCTGTTGCTCCTCATCATGGCGGTCAGCTACGACAGCCTCCACGGCTAATCTCCACGCAAAAAATCACCTCGGTAGCATAATTTAACGCTGTAAACTAAAAAACCTAACAAGCTCTCACCAAGATTTATCAATCGAGTAAAAGTTTTCTTAATCGTCAAAATGTATCATCACTAACTTGTCAAAGTGGCAACTTGTACTGCCTAAATGCAAAAAGTAACTCGAAAACTTTATTCGAGATCGAGTGCAACGATTTGAAATAACTCGTCATACCGATTTTAGTTCCTCCAAGTTTCCGTAAGAGGCGCTGAAGGAAAATGTATGGAAGAGACGAAAACGATATAAAGTTTAGGTAAACGATCAAAACCTGTACTAGGGGTACAGGTAACATCCCCTTCTTCAACATGAATAAATATACTCAATTACAGGAAATACCTAGTACCTACACGTTTCGCAAAAACAGAGAAAGTGTCACATGACGCACCTATGTCACAGCATAGACTATAATGATCACGGCCCGTGATCTCCGGTAGGAGTAATAGTGTTCTGTGCCCGTGATTCACGGGCACCAACCGAAATATGATGTAGGCATGTATGTTAGGTGTCTTGTGGCACGCCTCTAATACCACACCACACACATACACCACACACCACACTTTACACGTGCCATTGAGACAGTTACTTATTCTAATGAATTATGCCGTCAATTAATCATGATAATAATTATAATATATTAAGATTTTAAGATTCTTCTTGCGAAGCTATACGCGGCTGGAATTAGAGGTGATCTACACAGGTGGTTTACTTCCTATGTCAATGATCGTTGCCAAACTGTGGTCTTGGGTGGATTCTCGTCGGCCTCGTCACCCATCCCCTCCGGCGTGCCCCAAGGATCGATTCTTGGTCCCATGCTCTTCATAATCTTTATCAATGACATCAGCCAGTGTTTCAAACATACTCACTTCTTGTTGTTTGCAGATGACATGAAAGTTTTTAAGGTTATAAGAAATGAGCAGGATCTTAATTTGCTCCAAATAGATCTCAATAACCTTAATAATTACTGCACTGTAAACAAACTTGATCTTAACATTACTAAATGCTGTTATATTACCTTCAGTAGATCAACCAATACCTTACAATATGAATATAAAATCAATGATCAGGCTCTCGTTAGAACTGATGCAGTTGTTGACCTTGGTGTTACTCTTGACTCTAAGCTCCTCTTCGATAAGCACATTGAGAACATCATGAACAAAGCCATGAAAACCTTAGGCTTTGTGTTGCGGATCACTAAAGATTTCAAATTAATCAAAACTCTCAAAATCCTATACTGTTCCCTCGTTCGGAGTCAGCTCGAGTATGCCTGTCAAGTTTGGAATCCTCGCTATGACAAATATGTATCTCTAATTGAAAAGCCGCAAAGAAAATTTCTGCGCTTCATTAACTTTAAGGCTAAAATCACCAATGTCAATTTTGTTTATGATGATAGTTGCAAGCATCACCACCTATTACCTCTCCAAAGAAGGAGAGAGGCGGCTGATCTTTCCTTCCTGCATAATATAGTGTTGGGGAGGATTGATTGTCCACCCCTGCTCGCCGAGATTAAGCTTGTGACGCCGTATCGCCTCCCGTGTCGCACTGCCCAACTTAGACTGCATATCTCTCGCTGCCGGACGAACTATCGCGGAAACTCCTTCTTTCCACGTACGTGTAAGAGTTTCAACTGCAATTATTCTATGCATGTAGATTTATTTGCGGCAAGGCAGAATATTTTCAAGCAATTAGTTATCAGTAAGTTTTTTATTGACTAGTTTTTTTTGCTATATATGTATAAGTAAACCGATTCAATATCACCATATTCTTTTATATTTTTATTTATTTTTTTCTTTTAAATTCTTTTTTATTATATTGACTTCTTTCATTCACTTATATTTATATGACTTATGATACGAGTATTATTGTTTTTATTTACCTATGTATTTTATATCCTTCATTCTTTCCTTTCTAGTCTATTGTTGTTGTTATGTTACGTTTTTATTTTTTGTTTTTCACCTACCTTATTTCTTTTATTAGTGACACCTGTTTTTGGCTTAATTTTTATCTATCATCTGTTTTGTCTAAATTTAGTTCGTAAGAAAGCTGTTTGGTTGTCCAATTAAAATAAAATAAAATAAAATAAAATAATAAGTAGGTACGTAATACTGTTCCTAAATTCCGAATTTGTATGTGATGTGAGCCCAGCTGAAAGCCATGATCTTGAGACTTATAAAGTACGAGTAAATAAATCTGTAAAACAAACGTCATGTTGTTTTCATTTCGTTTCCCTTCCTGTATTCCCTGTTTACGCGAGTGGCGTCGGCTCGTCGTTCTCGATCGGAACGTCTGTACCCCTAGTACAAGTTTTGAAAACGATAAAAGGTTTTCGTAAACGTCGACGTTTACCACCGCCGACTTGTCAAAGTGGCAACTCGATCTGCTTAAATTCAAAAAGTAACTCAATAACATTGTTGGAATATGATTATAACGATATAAAATAACCCGTATTAACGATTTCAGTTCCTCCAAGTCTCGGTAAGATTCGCTGAAAAAAATATGTATGGATGGAAACGAAAACTTTTATAGTTTTTGTAAACTATCAAAACCTGTACTAGGGGTACTGTTCACCGCGACTCGCGACACATTTGTACGTGTACCTACTCCGATGAACACGTTAGGATTTATCTCTATTCTCTAGAATTACTAACGATTTGTCGAGGCTCTCAGTCTTACTTATGGATTGCGGGTCATCCAGTAAGCTTTAATAATCACATACTTAAAATTAAAAAAATATTATTTATTAAAATTAATGTGGGTCATTTAGTTCCGAAGCTAAGCGAAAGCAAAGTTTCGCATTTATGACACTCACTCACTCACTCATGATCATCAAACTAGTACTTCCCATAAACTCAGAGAGCTGAAATTTGGTACAGAATTCAATCAATCAAATCAATCAAAAATATGTTTATTCAATAGGATACATTGTGATCACTTTAAAACGTCAACTTAAAACTAGCTACGCCTGTTCCAACCTCCTTACGCCGGCAAAAGAACAGGCAAGAAACGCCCGGCAGGTAATTTTTTTGGCGCGATCACATTGACAATTTTATTCTTATTACTAATTGATTGAATTGGAGCAAGTTCACTAAAATCCCAAGCTTTTTTTTTTGTCATCTAATAGTCCGATATTTTTTATTTAGCTTTACTAATAAGAAGATTTCTCTTGTTTGGTTGTACACATTGGGATATGGGAACATGAATATTAACGAGTTGCGGGATCACAACCAAAGCAGACCAGACCCCACAAGCAGCACCCGTTCACGAGTTGACGCATGTGCCAGTCATCGCTCTCCTCGACCATATGAGAGGGAAGAGGGCGACCCGACACATGACGCCGCTGCAAGCAAAGTCACTTTCGTGAGCATGACTGTTTTGGCTGTTTACCGAAAATGGTTAGAATAGGGGAAATAGGGAGAATAGATAGATAGAAAGAAAGATAGATAGATTAACTACAATCCCAAGCTTGTTTGTCATCTAGATAGTCCGATATTTTATAATAAGCTTTACTAATGAGATTTCTCTTTATACGAATTTGAAATTTTGTTATAGACAAGTCTTGAATTTCACTTGGGATTTTGTTGAAAAAGCGTACACATTGACCTTTGAACGAGTTGCTAACTTTATGGAGCCTAGTGGTGGGTACAGCAATTTTATCTTTGTTTCTAGTATTAAAATTGTGATAATCACTTCTCTTTTTGAAGCTATTTAAATTTTTCCGTATGTACATTACATTTTCATAAATATATTGACAAATAACTGTCATTATTTTGGTTTCTTTAAACTTAATTCTTAAAGATTCTCTGGGGCCCATGTTATAAATCGCACGAACAGCTCTCTTCTGCAATACAAATATGGTGTTAATATCAGCAGCGTTTCCCCACAGCAATATTCCATAGGACATAATGCTGTGAAAATAGCTGAAATAGACTAGTCTGGCTGTATCAACGTCAGTAAGGTGACGGATCTTCTTTACAGCATATGCTGCAGAGCTAAGTCTGCTCGATAGACTGACAATATGTGGACCCCATTGCAATTTGTGATCTAAAGTTATGCCTAAGAATACTGTAGTCTTGACAAGGTCCAATTCTTCGTCCTTAATTTTTACATTTGTTGGTACTTCTTTAACATTGGGCAGCACAAATCTCAAGCATTTTGTCTTTTTTCCATTTAACATCAAATTGTTCGCATCAAACCAGTCTGTAACTTTGGAGAGAGCATTGTTCACGTCGTCAGAAATGTTATGTTGTCGCTTTAACTTAAATAAAAGTGACGTATCATCAGCAAACAATACTATTTCGTGATTGTCACTAACAAGGCTGGGCAAATCATTGATGTAAACAAATTAGGGTTTAATGGCCACATAAAGGGAAAACTATAAAAACTAGGAAAATCGAAGATCTGGGGTAGGTTTCTGGTCTTATTTAAAAACACAAGAGCCCAACCAAACTAATAGAGATCGACATACCGCCTTTACAAAAAATATTCAACTTTGTCTCTTCATTTGATGAAAGAAAGATTTGTAATAATAAAAAAACTACTCCTAAAAAAAACATATGTCAAATAAGAAAATCTAATATAACAAAACAATATACACGTTTCTACAAAAAGAAGTGAAATCCCACCAAAAGCATTCTGTAAAAAACTTGCCAAGTCTCGATGGAGCTGCTTGTTTATGCTTGCTGCTTGCTCTCCAAGGTAATGAAATGTAGACAAGGTCGTGCCAAGTGTAAGGTTCCTTACTGCGATTTCTTTAGTATAGTAAATGTTGTGTGACTTGGACAAGCAGCTCCATCGAGACTTGGCTAGTTTTTAAAACACTTTTATTAGCTTGACTTGTAACTAACTAATTAGCAATGTAATCAAATCTTAGAAGTCAATTTTCACCTAAGGTACCTGGGTCGAGGCCACCGTAAGGTTTGTTAAGCTTTTTTAATAATAATAAAGCTAAAAAAAATAAGTTTTAGCACTTGTTCATGAAGATTGGCTATTTATCTTTACAAAAAAGGCAAAAAAATAAAGTGATATTCAACCTTAAATAGTAAATTTAGCAGTTAGAAAAAAAATGGAAATTGGCCATATTTCCGACGGGGAAGGTAAATATGCCCATTTATTATTAATTTATTTATTACATTACATACGTTGCCCATATAATGTGGCCATATTTACTGTATAAATTTACTTGTTTAGATACTTCTAAATAAACCGAAATAAAAATGGATACTATGTTTTAATAGAGCATTTATTTAATAGATATTTTTTGGCGACATTCAGTTTATGTAAATAACTTATCATAAGATATCAAAACCGACAATGAAATTATAAAAGTACTAGCTGTTCCCTGCGGTTTCACCCGCGTGGGCTACAGTTTATCGCGATAAAAAGTATCCTATGTCCTTCCCCGGGGCTCAAATTATCTCTATACCAAATTTCATTTAAATCGGTTCAGTAGTTTAAGCGCGAAAGCGTATATATTCCGTATACTCCAAAATTATTCCCGCACTTTGGTGCCCCCTCAACGCGTTACCTGCTGTAGGTACCCATTATCCTATTTTAATTCTAAGTTAATTTTTCTTGGACCGCACGTTTGAACCGCGCAGTTAAAGGTCTTCCTGGTCCGCGACCGCACTTTACCTATTTCATAGATTCTCTCGGTGCCCCGCTCACCTCGCCGCGTTTCCCGCTGCGCTGCGGTGCGGCGGTTTGATTTTTAAAACACTTTTATTAGCTTGACTTGTAACTAACTAACTAACTAACTAACTAACTAACTAACAATGAAATCAAATCTTAGAAGTCAATTTTCACCTACTTCTAATTGTCGTATCGACTTGAAACTTTCTATGTGTATGTAATCCCGGTGACAATGCAATAATTTGGTATCATCGACCTGATCTGATGATGCAGCCGGAAGGTGGGTAGGGCATCTCTGCGCTGGCTATTAGTAAACCCCTCGTGTTTGGGCTCATAAGAATCGTCTTGATGAGTACAATAGATTGGAGTTGGTGACGAGGGTCTGATGATGCAACCGGAAGGTAGGTAGGGGATCTCTGCAGTGGCTACTAGTAAACCCCTCGTGTTTGGGCTCATATGATTCGTCTTGATGAGTCAAATAAATTGGACTTGGTGACGAGGGTCTGATGATGCAGCCAGAAGGTGGGTAGGGGATCTCTGCAGTGGCTACCAGTAAACCCCTCGTGTTTGGGCTCATATGAATCGTCTTGATGAGTCCAATAGATTAAACTTGGTGACGAGGGTCTGATGATGCAGCCAGAAGGTGGGTAGGGAATCTCTACAGTCACTGATAGTAAACCCCTCGAGTTTGGGCTCATATGATTCCTTTTGATAAGTCCGATAGATTGGACTTGGTAACAAAAGACTAATTAAAAAAAACTAAAAAAAACACTTTAAAAACGCACTGAAAAATATAAAATAATTAAATTGACTTGTATTAGTTACGATATAATGGTTAATTTAAAAAGTGTGGAGCGCTTTTTAGTTGTGTCTACTTTTATACACCCAGTAAAAGAAGCGCTCCACACTTTTTGAATTAACCATTATATCGTAACTAATACAAGTCAATTTAATTATTTTATATTTTTCAGTGCGTTTTTAAAGTGTTTTCTTTAGTTTTTTTTAAACTATATATTATTATTTTTTACTTTTTAGTCTTTTGTTACCAAGTCCAATCTATTTGACTCATCAAGACGAATCATATGAGCCCAAACACGAGGGGTTTACTAGTAGCCACTGCAGAGATCCCCTACCCACCTTCCGGTTGCATCATCAGACCCTCGTCACCAAGTTCAATCTATTGGACTCATCAAGACGATTCATATGAGCCCAAACACGAGGGGTTTGCTAGTAGCCACTGCAGAGATCCCCTACCCACCTTCCGGTTGCATCATCAGACCCTCGTCACCAAGTGCAATCTATTTGACTCATCAAGACGAATCATATGAGCCCAAACACGAGGGGTTTACTAGTAGCCACTGCAGAGATCCCCTACCCACCTTCCGGTTGCATCATCAGACCCTCGTCACCAAGTCTAATCTATTGTACTCATCAAGACGATTCATATGAGTCCAAACACAAGGGGTTTACTAGAAGCCACTGCAGAGATCCCCTACCCACCTTCCGGCTGCATCATCAGATCAGGTCGATGATACCAAACTATTGCATTGTCACCAAGATTACATATACATACAAAGTTTCAAGTCGATACGACAATTAGAAGTAGGTGAAAATTGACTTCTAAGATTTGATTACATTGTTAGTTAGTTAGTTAGTTAGTTAGTTAGTTACAAGTCAAGCTAATAAAAGTGTTTTAAAAAGTAAAAAAATAAAAATATATAGTTTATAAAAAACTAAAAAAAACACTTTAAAAACGCACTGAAAAATATAAAATAATTAAATTGACTTGTATTAGTTACGATATAATGGTTAATTCAAAAAGTGTGGAGCGCTTCTTTTACTGGGTAAATAAAAGTACACACAACCAAAAAGTGCACCACACTTTTTGAATTAACCATTATATCGTAACTAATACAAGTCAATTTAATTATTTTATATTTTTCAGTGCGTTTTTAAAGTGTTTTTTTTTGTTTTTTTAAACTATATATTATTATTTACGGAATGTTTTTGGTGGGATGTACTTACTTGTTTAGAGTTTGTTTCTAGTCGCACTGTGCCGAACGTTACGTAAACTAGGCACCTATAGTTTAATTTAATATATCCTGGAGCAATTTGGACAGAAGGTACAAAATAAGGGTTAAGGGTGTGATTTGTCAACAGAACTGATATCATAAGTACGTATTTACTTATTGCATGATATTAAGTGATAATGCGGTTAAAGGTGGGTCAACTTTTGACGTTGACTGTACCGACCACAAGTCACCCTGATGTTAAATGAAAATGTGGTCGACGGTGGCATCACGCTACACCTGGGGTAGGAACTGTCTCCCAGAAGGTAATCGAGAATTCAGCAACTTGTGTCGTTGACCGTACGTACCTACTTACTCCATATTATTACGTCCGTACCTATATATAGTTACGTAATCACCGAATTACAAGGAAAAGTGGAAGCGATGCAAATTGTAATAACAATTAGGTATGTTCGTGATAACTGCGGAGGCATTACTCTAATTAGGTTGGTGTGTATACCTACTTGCTCGGTTTAGTCTACGGCAAGAGGTAAAACATTATTAATAATTTCCTCTTTATAATATTAGCATAGACTAGCGGCCCGTCCCGGCTTCACACGGGTACGCAAACGTGAAGACAAACCGGAAGTTTTCTGAAAACCGTTTAGTACTAAAGCTTCATATAAATAATGTATAGCAGACTTTTTTGTAGACTTTCAGAAAGCCTATCTTTAGCACATTAACGGTCGTTCCCAATAACCGATCTATCCACGGTTTGCCCTACTAGATATAGAAATGTGACATTACTTGTATGGAGCTTCTGTCAAATATATATCTCCAGTATGGCAAACCATGGATAGATCAGTTATTGGAAACGGCCGTTAATCAACTCAAACCATCAAGGCGTTTAGCCAGTGTAAGCTGATGTCTCATAAGTATTTCTCCAATTTTATTTACCTACCATTTTTCGTGTTGTCTTACTACTAATGTCAACGTTATCACAATAAGCTCAGGGATAATGTACAATGTAGCATCCTGTAGTGTAACAACTTCCGGAATCGAATCAGTTTAGACTACATCCAAACAAATAAACTTACAATCAAGCACATGTTACCTAGTGACAATACATCAGTATAGAGCTATATATAATAGTAATATAATATATTCTCGTAGGAGGTAACACTACATCGAGTAGGTACAATGCGTTGGAGGCCGGCGCGGGGGCCAGTGCCGCGCGGTAGGTCGTCCCGGCGGCCACGTCCTCGGGTCTGCGCGATGTGTGCGACGATACGTGTCTCGGCGCTGCTGCTCGTGCTGGTGCCGGTGCTTGTGCCGGCGATACTGCCAGCGCAACCCCTTGCGCCAGTGCCAGGACCGACCCCCACGCCGGTACCAAGACCGACACCCGCGCTAGCGCCAGATCCGGCGCCCGCGACGGTGCCAGGACCGACGCCCGCATCGGTGGCAGGACCGATCCCTGCACTAATGCCAGGACCGACCCCCGCGCCGGTACCAGGACCGACACCCGCGCTAGTGCCAGATCCGACGCCCGCGCCGGTGCCAGGACCGACGCCCGCACCGGGGGCAGGACCGATCCCTGCACTAATGCCAGGACCGACCCCCGCGCCGGTACCAGGACCGACCCCTGCGCTAGGGCCAGCACTGCCCCCGGCGCCCGGCGCCAGCTCGCAGCACTGCGCCGCTCTACAAGGTGATGTTCCTTCTGTTCTTTTCTTTTTGAATCAAAAGCAAATTACAGGGAATACACATACTAAACATCTATTAATTGTGCAGTTCAAGAGGAGAGTTCAACTCTGTTGTTACGGTACTTACAACGACGGTGTTATATCGACTGAAGCATGGTTATTAAATGGAGTCAAATATGAGGAGCATTTTAGTGACAAGCATTATTATTTATTTATTATTTACGTATGCGGTGTGGCGGCGAGACAGCGACTTATTTGAGTGTCGAGCAGTCGCTTGGAGCGGGCGAGGAGGCTGTTTGGTTGTCCAATTAAAATAAAATAAATAAATAAATAATATTATAAATATAAGATACCAGCGGACCGCCCCGGCTTTGCACGGGTAATAAACAAAAATTTCTAAATGAACACATAGGTAAACCCTTCCTCCTGTACGGCCCGCGCTCCAGTGACGCCTACATTGCATAAGGTACTGCCGAGCAGAGTGAGCGGCTACCACGCATTTTTTTTCTAATATCGTGATATCTTTCGAATGGAATGTCCGAATTGAATAATTAAAAAAGTAATATAAAGGTATTGAAGCAGTTTTGAATAAGAAGTTATTTATTTTGATAAGGATTAATACCAAGATACAATTAAAAAGCCTTATCTAGCGGAGGCATTAAAATAAAATTTTTAAAATAAAAGATCACTTATTGTGGCATAACTATAATAGTTAGACATAAAATATGCTCTCGCGGACTTTTTTGTAGATCTTAATACAAAATCGTCATACATTATTTTCTTCTATTGTCAATAGTTTTTGCAGCGCACGCATAAATAGGTTTTCGATTTCACACCTTGGGTTACAAAATAGCAATTTTCTTACGGATCCCTATTTTTTTTTGGAAATATAATATAGTCTATGTCCGTCACAGATAGTGTAGCTTTCCAACAGTGAAAGAATTTTTCAAATCGGTTCAGTAGTTTCGGAGCCTATTCGATGCAAACAAACAAACAAACAATCAAATCTTTCCTCTTTAAAATATTAGTATAGATAAATACAACTTATTTCCATTAAAAAAAATCACATACCTACATAATTATGATAGAGAAAAAAAAACACAGTCTACTTAATGTTAGACTAGATTGTTTTTATATTTTTAGTTCTTTATTCTAGTAATTTAGAAATTTTTTGTTTTTCCATGGAATTACTTAGCTTGACCAGCGTAGTTCGTTGTCGCGCAGGATTTATAACTGCTGAAGTACAAAAATGTGGGTGACATTGAGTGTGCGTCTGGTTTATCATGCCACTACTCAGGTTATAATAAAAACAAAAAAGCTAAATAAACTAAATTCTTCTTATTTTAAACGAGCACGGCTTAGTTTGAGTGAAACCAGAACGCCACTTTGGTACTGGTAAAATTCCACAAGGGTGACATTGATGAGGAAAATAAATAGCTACCGAGTAAGCGTTGATCGCTTCTAGGCACCGTTTTTTAAATTAAAATATATGAATGAGGTGTAGTAAGTAGGTACAAGTACGTGGGTGCGTGGGCGGGTCCTCGCATGCGTTGCGGAATGTGCGGAGTTACCACTGAACGTTGTTATACAACGTTACAAATATAGAGGGTATTTGTCAAGTTCAATCTATTAGACTCATCAAGACGATTCATATGAGCCCAAACACGAGGGGTTTGCTAGTAGCCACTGCAAAGACCCCCTACCCACCTTCCGGTTGCATCATCAGACCCTCGTCACCTAGTCCAATCTATTGTACTAATCAAGACGATTCATATGAGTCCAAACACGAGGGGTTTACTAGAAGCCACTGCAGAGATCCCCTACCCACCTTCCGGCTGCATCATCAGATCAGGTCGATGATACCAAATTATGGCATTGTCACCGAGCTTACATACACATACAAAGTTTCAAGTCGATACGACAATTAGAAGTAGGTGAAAATTGACTTCTAAGATTTGATTACATTGTTAGTAAAAAAAAAAAAAAGTTAGTTAGTTAGTTACAGGTCAAGCTAATAAAAGTGTTTTAAAAACCCTTAGACCATCAGGTACAGCGAATCGCGAGAGATAGCGATAAGCGCGTAAGCTCACACTCACCGCAGTCCGGCTCGAGAGCGCGCGGTCCATCGAAGTCGCGAGGTAGAGTCGAGGTGTAACGACACCGTCCCGGGCGCAGGGTCGGGCGCGGCGCGCGTGCAGCTGGAGGTGGCGTGGGGCGCGGCGGCGGCGCTCGCGGCCGCGGCGCTGCTGCGCGCGCGCCTGCTGGCCGCCGGGCTGCCGGCGCGCGCCGTGCGGCTGCGGCGCGTGCGCGGCGCGGGGCTGTGCGCGCTGCTGCGGGCGCCGCCGCGCCTGCCGCCGGGCGCCGTGCTGCTGGCGCCGGCGGTGGCGTGGCGCGCGGCGGACGGCTGCGGCTGGGCGGGGCGGCGGCTGCGCGCGGCCGGCGCGGGCGCGGCGCCGCTGGCCGCGCGGCTGCACGTGCGCCTGGCGCCGCGGGCGCCCGCCGCCTGCCTCGGCGCCACCCGCTGGCGGTTCTACGAGGACGGCGCCGCGCTGCGGAGCTGCAGCTTCGTGCGGGGGTGAGTGTCGCGAATGCGTTCGCGATATTATGTAACTCTCATTGAAAATCCGCAAAAAGAAACCCGCGCTTCGTCAACTTTAAGGCCGAGTTTTTGACAACCTCAATTTTGTTTCCGATGTTACCTCTTCAAAGAAGGAGGGGGGCGGCTGATCTATCCTTCTCGCCCAATCCAGTGTTGGGGAGGATCGATTGTCCGCCCCCGCCGGCCGAGATCGAGCTTGTGACGCCGTACCGTCTCCCGTGTCGCCCTGCCCGACTTCGACTGTCGACAGTCAGATAGATCTATCCCTCGCTGCCTGACAAACTCCCGGTAGTTTGTCTTCTTTAATTCCTTCCTACCGGCGCACGTTGAGGAGCTTTAACTGCAAATTTTCTGAACATGTATTTATCAATTATTTTTTTTAAATAGTAGACTATCCATAAACTAACTAAATTATGCCTTCATCCACTTAAATTTATATTATTTATTATTTGCAACAAATTATACAAAACTATCTACTTATAACGAAATGCAATGCGGTCTATAATTGCTAGTTAGTAAGCTGTTTTAAAAATAAAATAAATATTGCCGCGTTTTATGTACATACGCGTATACCTAAGCATTAACATTATAACTAGGATATTTACGAAACATATTCGTAATAATAAAGGCCAACTGTACTCAATTTAAGTATTCTAACTCTGTTAATTAAGGCTGTTTGTTTTCCTGAAGAGTAAAATAAAATAAAATTGAATTAATCTAAACTCACGCCGCTCCGAATCGCGGAAGCGAGCGCTATATGTGCGGGAACGGTCCCGCCGCCGCGGTGTGGACAACAGACCCCTCGCGCGTCCGCAGAACGAACGAAACCGAGAGCGCGGTCATCTACTTCGACGCGGACGAGGCGGAGAGCGCCGCCGCCGCCGCCTCGCTGCGGCCGCTGCTCGGCGGCGCGCGGCTGCGGCTGCAGGCGGCGCCGCGCGCGCAGTTCCTGCGCGCCGCCGCCGCCTCCTTCCTGTTCCTGGACGCGGAGCTGTGGCGCGGCGAGCCCGCCGTGCACCTGGTGCAGCCGCCGTCCGCCGCGTGCTGCGGCGCCGTGTCGCTGCGCGTGGCCGACGAGCAGGCGCTGCGCACGCGCGCCGCGCCCTACTACGAGCTGTTCCTGCGGTTCGCGCCGTCCGCGGCCGACCTGCGCCGCGTGCTCGAGCGCGCGCCCGACCTCGGCGCGGAGGAGGCGGCCTGCGAGCTCACCGCTCGCCCGAACGAGACGACGCACGGAGGGAAGGTGGACTCATTTTATTTATTTTACTCTTCAGGAAAAGAATCTATGCTATCTCCATTTCGAATTTCATTTAGATCCGTTCAGTAGTTTTTGCGTGAAAGAGTAACAAACATTCATTTATTTATTTATTATTATTTATTTATATTACATTACATTAGACGGCGAAAGCCAATTACCTAAATAATTCATCAAAAAGAAAAATAAAATACACACAACATCCATAAATCCATCCTCACAAACTTTCAGATTTATAGTATTAGTAGGATGGTGTTAATTATTTTTAATGGCGTTAAGAATGTATGAACATAAAAAGTTTAAATTTCGATCAAGTTACAGCTACTTGAGTAGAATATTGTACAGAAATAATAAAAATAAAATTAGATAAGATAAGATTCATTTATTCACCAACAATTCGTCATTGTAGGCAAGTCAGTTAGTTATAAAAATAGAATTAAATAATAATAATGAGTAAGTATACATTCGTTTCATTCTCAGAAGTTGTAAAAATAATAATAATAATAAATTTACAGAATATGAACCTATTTGAACCAGTATACTGTTTTAAACTACCATGGTCAATAACATTACAATTAGGTTTTATAACGGGATAATTACCATGTATTTGTTTTTGTTTGAGTTCCCTTTCCATAGGTTCATATTTTAGTACATTAGCCCATGTTACGCACTGTTACTGGCCGTGTAAGTCTATTCATACAAAATAACACCAATTATAGATCTTCGGCAAAGGTCAAAACATTAATTGAAAATTTGAAATTTGCAAACATTATCATTATGTCATACGACTCTGGTGCGTATAGAGGAAAGATTTGTTTGCATCGAATAGGCTCCGAGACTACTGAACCGATTTGAAAAATTATTTCGCTGTTGGAAAGCTACATAGCCAACATACACTATATTACATTTTCAAAAAAATTAGGGGTCTTCACTAAAACTACAATAATGTAACCCAAGGTGTAAAAAATTACCTAAAATATTGTTTACATCGCGTGCGCTGCGAAAACTATTGATCAAATGAAATCAATCATTTATTGCACTCATATGTTAGTATACATGAATGTATACAAAAACTTAACAAATTATATCCTAAAACCTTCCTCGAGAACCATCTATCTATCTATTGGTGAAAACAGCATAAAAATCGGTGCAGTAGTTTTTGAGTTTATCACGAACAGACAGACAGACAGACAGACGCGGCGCAGAGGCAGAGTTTTATGATAAGTAAGTAGTGATGTTGTGTTGAACTACGAAGTAACATCGGTTTATTTTTATGATGAATATTACAATAAATATCGAGTTCACTGTTTCACAAACGACTACACAGATAATTTGGCTTTTACTAATTCATTTTATATAAACTTTAGTGCTATTTATCACCATTTAGTATTTTTAAACGTAACCAAACGCAAAGCTATAGTGTTCACTGTTGCGCGCGTATATTGATGATAGAATAATGTAATGTACTCGTAAGTAGGTACTACGACTTTGCAGACAGAACACATTACTATGTACAAAAAGTGTAACAAGTGAAATTAAAATTATGCAACAAGTGTTCTTTTATTTTAAAAATTAAATTGAAATGCCCCGTCTCTAGAAAAGGCTCTTTTTTATCTTTATTTGTATCTTGGTATTAATCCGTATCAAAATATAGTATAGTTAGTAGTCAGAATTGTAAATCATTTTTGAGGATATGTATCTTTTAGCTATATTTTTTTTTATTTTTCATTTTTTTTATTATTTTTTTAATTATTATTATTATTTTTTTTTTGTAATTTGAAGTAGGTAATGCATGTACCTCCGCAGACTTTTGAAAAAGTATTTATGGCATGGCTCCCTTAGGCGCCTCCCCATAGTCCGGCGGTCGTGACGCTCGACGTGCTCGTCGCCTTCTGCGATGCGGATCGCGACGAGCTCGACGAGTTCCGCCCGGCGTGGAAGCCCGTGGGAGATCACATCTTCGAGTCGACCGAACGCGCCGGCCCGAAGTTCGACATAAACGTCGGGCGGTACGACTGCTCCGACGGCGACGCTCTGCTTCACGACGTCCTCGAGCGGAACTGTCGCGGCGAGCTGTCCCGCACGGCGGGCGTGGTGGCCCCGGCCGCCCTGGCGCGCGCGCTGGCGCGCTGGGCGGAGCGCCTGGAGCTGCCGCTGCTGACGTACGAGGCGGCGGCGGCGGGCGCGGGGCGCGGCGCCGCGGCGCGCGCCGAGCACGTGGCGCGCGCGCTGCGGCGGGTGCTGGCCGCCTGCGGGTGGCGCCGCCTGGCCGTGCTGGCGGAGCCCTCCGCCGCCGCCGCCGCGCTGTCGGCGGAGCTGCGCGCGGCGCCGGCGGGGCTGGCGCTGGCCGAGGAGGCGCTGGCGGCCGAGGGCGCGGGCGCGGCGGACGCGCTGCGGGCGCTGGCGGCGCGGAACGCGCGCGTGTTCCTGGTGAACGCGGGCGCGGAGGGCGCGCGGCGCGTGCTGCACGCGGCGGCGGCGCTGAACATGACGCCGGAGCGCGGGTACGCGTGGCTGGTGCTCGAGTACGCGGCGGCGGACGCCGCGACGCAGGTGCTGCGCCCGCTGTCGGTGTCGGTGCAGTGGCGCGGCACGGCGGGCGACGCGGCGGGTGGCGCGGCGGGCGGCGCGGCGGGCCTGCGCGCGCGGCTGGACGCGCTGTGGGCGGGGCGCGCGTGGCCGCGGCACGCCGCCGCCATCGTGGACGCGCTGCTGACCATCGCGGAGGGCTCGAAGCGCCTCCTGGCCGAACACCCCGAGATGCACTACTCCCAGGCGGAGAACAGATCCAGGTGACGACTGGCTCTATAATATTTTCCGACCGCCGGGTGGTTTTGGGATTGCGCGACGCCGACGATGGACGTTCGGAGAAATGTTCGCTGCGAGCCAGACGTCTATCGTGAGTGCAATAGACATCCGCAGTAATCGTGTGGCCAGATTTAAGAAAGCTGTAGGTAGTGAACGGCACCGATCCACCAAACGCTCGCAAGTAATTTTTTTTCGTGACTGACTTTATTACCCGAACCTAACATATTTTCGCTCGGGGCACGATTCCGCTGGTTCGCCAGGGTTCAGCCGTTGCGATAAGGGTTTCCTGCTAGTAAATAAATGAATAAATCACTATCACTATATTTGTGAAAACTGTTAAAGGCCAATTGTATTCAATTCAAGTATTCTAACTTTGTTAATTACATATAAGGCTGTTTGTTTTCCTGAAAAGTAAAAATAAAATAAAATAAAAATCACTATCACTATCACTACTTATTATAAAACAAAGTACTCGGCGCCGCGTCTGTCTGTCTGTCTGTTCGCGATAAACTCAAAAACTACTGCACCGATTTTCTTGCGGTTTTCACCAATAGATAGAGTGGTTCTCGAGGAAGGTTTTAGGATATAATTTGTCAAGTTTTTGTATACATTGGCTGAAATATAACGATATTTGTTGGAGGTGTCGGAAAAAAATAAGCCGTCTGGGAGCTTTCAACGAAAACGCTGCCTAAACCCTTTGAGATATAACAAAATGATGTATGGTGGAATTGTGTATCTTATATAGGTCTACAAAAAAGACCGCGATAGCATATGTCTATTTTTTAATGATAACATACTACAACGACTATTTTTCATTTTACTAGTTGATAAATGTGCCGACTAAAATCAGACCGCGTTGTCCATACCTTTATATTAATCCTTATCCAAATAAATCATTTCGTATTCAAGTCTGTTTCAATACCTGTACATTACTTTTTGAATCGTTAAAATCGGACATTCTATTCGAAAGATAATTTAATATGTTTTTAAGTTGTCTGTAATTGCTACTATTTAGAATGGATCGATCGGCGTCCATTCATAAGATATTACGAAATTAAAATGTCAATCAAATGGAAAATAAAACCACCGCAACGCCCGCGCGCCCGCGCCCCGCGCCGCCATCCGTGGCCATGCAGTGGCCGCAGCGCAGCGGATAACGCGGCGGGCGCCGAAGTGCGGGAATAATTTTGGAGTATACCTACACAATATAATTATACGCTTTCACGTCTAAACTACTGAACTGATTGAAATGAAATTTGGTACATAGATAGTTTGAACCCTGGGGAAGGACATAGGATACTTTTTATTGCGATAAACTGTAGCCCACGCGGGGAACAGCTAGTAAACAATAAACCGATTAACGATAAAGTTTATATATAACTCGTGCGCGTCGCAAAACTGTTAAACTTTTATAATCATTCGATGCAGGCTTTTTTGGGAGGGCACACGTCACAAGAACTTCACAGTAGCCGGCATCACGGACGAACTAAAGTACGACAAGCTCGGCGTCGCGGCGCCGCTCGTGTTCGTGGAGCTGTGGGGTGCGGCGGCGCGGCCCTCGCGGCGCGCCGCGTGGCGGGCCGGCGCTGGCGAGGGCGGCGCCTGCCTCGCGGCGCGCCGCCTGCCCGACGGCGCGCCGCGCTGCTGGCTGCCCGTCGGCGACCCGTTCCAGCCGCGCTGCGCCGAGCGCTGGGCCGCCGCCGCGGCGCTGCTGGCGGGCGCGGCGGCGGCGCTGGCGGCGCGGCTGGCGCGCGGCGCGCTGGCGCGGCGCGACCGGCGCGTGCGCCGCGCCGCCGCCGCCGACCTGCTGGCGCACCGCGACCGCGCGTTCACCGCGCTCGCGCCGCACCTCGTGGACCGCGCGCGGCTCGAGCTGCGCGAGGAGCTGGGCGTCGGCCACTTCGGGCGCGTGCACCTGTGCGTGCTGCGGCGCGCCGGCCGGCGGCCGCGGGTGGTGGCCGCCAAGGCGCTGCGGGAGAGCGCCGCGCCCGCCGAGGAGGCGCTGTTCCTGCGCGAGGCGTGCACGCTGGCCGCGCTGCGGCACGAGCACGTGGTGCAGTTCGTGGGCGCGTGCGTGGCGGACGGGCCGCCGCTGCTGCTCATGGAGCGCGCGTCCTTCGGCGACCTGCGGCGGTACCTGCGCGAGCGGCGCCACCTCGCCTCGAGCGCGGCGGCGGGCGCGGCGCCCGAGGAGGCGGCGCACGTGTCCGCGGAGGCGCTGACGCGGCTGGCGCGCGAGGCGGCCGAGGCGCTGGCGTACCTGGCGCGGCGGCGGCTGGTGCACCGCGACGTGCGCGCCTCCAACTGCCTGGTGGACGCGCGGCGCTCGCTGAAGCTCGCGGACTTCGGACTGGCGCGCGAGACCGGCTCGGCGGACGGCGCGTACGCGACGCGCGCGCGCGCCTTGTTCCCGGTGCTGTGGATGGCGCCGGAGACGCTGGCGCGCGGCGTGTCCACGGCGGCGTCGGACGCGTGGTCGTTCGGCGTGCTGGCGCTGGAGCTGGTGACGCTGGGCGCGCGGCCGTTCGGCGGCGCGGCGCCGGCGCAGGTGGTGGGCGCCGTGCTGGGCGGCGCGCGCGCGGCGCTGCCGCGGGACGCGAGCGCCGCGACGCGCGCGCTGTGCGCGGCGTGCTGGCGTCGCGAGCCGGCGGCGCGGCCGGCCGCCGCGCGCCTGGCCGCCTGGCTGGCGCGCCGCCGCACCGCGCTGCGCCCCGCGCTCGCGCCCGCGGAGGACCCAGACAAGCACTGCTGCGACAGCGGGTTCGGCGAGCCGGACGAGGCGGATGCTGCGCCCGGCCCGCCGGACTCCGGTTAGTGGCTTGATGAACGGTAGCGACTTAATGTACCCGCTACCCGCCTCCTCGTTCGATAGCCGCGAGATACCCGCTCGCTTCTTGACCGACTTGAGGCGTTGTTATCGCATCGCGAAAATCCCTCCCCGGCATTGCTAACAATTCTGGGCTTTTTTTTTTTTATTATTAGGTTCGCAAACTGGCCGTGACAACTTAAAAATGTACCCGTATATAACATGATCGTCATGGCGGCTGCACGACCTACTAGATGCGAACACAACATGCATCTGAATATTTACCTACTAGCTCTCAATTTAATAGTATCTAATAATAAAATGTTCAGAAAATAATAAATATATAAAAATACTTACATAAATGAAATAAAATAAAATAAATAAATATATGAGTTTAAAGTTACAAAATAAAATTATATAACAAATTATTAAGTTAAATTAAACAAAATTTCGAAATAAATAGTTACAATTTAGAATATAGAAATAGTTTGATGTTGGTGGCCGAGGCATTGAAAATGTCCAACTCCTGACAAACATTGTTAAATGACGAACACATGCGGTATAATGGTGAATGTTGACCGTAGTTAGTGCGGCGTAGCGGAAGACTAAATGTTTTACGGTTTAGTAAACGGCTACCAATTCTAGGCACTGAGAAGGTGACTGTAAGTAGTACATCGGGACTGTCAACTTTACCGTTTACAATTTTATGGAGGAAGACAATATCGGCAATCTGACGCCTACGCTGAAGTACATTCTGTAGTAATCGCTTTTTTTCTGAGTGAAGAATTTTGGCATTTTAAAACTACTACTAACAAAATGTGCAACTTTTTAGATATATTTAATACCACACCTGGCAAAATTAAGAATAATTATTGTAATTTAGATAATTTAGAAATATTGTAACTTTATTTTAATATGTATACCTACGTGGTGTAGTCCTCTTAAAATTTTGTCTTAAGCAAGAAGTGTTCACTTCGAGAAGGCCGTGCATTGCCATATTTTTATATAATACACATAGACTTACTTTGATGCTACGGACAGTTTAGTGAACCAACTAAAAAAAAAAAAATCCTGCACCTGATGCGAGTGTAATGATGGTAATAACTAAATGCGCCGGGGCGGTTTAGTGGCGTGTGCTGGGCACACCCCGAGACCGCTCCTCCCTCGGGTACGCCTGCCCCCGGCTTGCCTCAACAGCCCGTCCAGTGGTGCAGTTGCTAGAGCCAAGTAGTTGGGAGAAGCGTTTAGTGAAACTGCAGTAAATTTCTTTACTTTCTTTAGTTAGCTATTCAAACCCAGGATCGATCCTTACGTCGCCAATACAGGCGATCCTTATTGGGGCCCGTTTATTGAGTGGCGAGTCACCGCCTGCCTATTTATTCTCAAACCTAATTGACAGGTGCCGCAGTCTCATCCCATCGTAGTGCCAGTTTTCTCGCTAACAGTTCAGAATAATAAACCAGTCTTTTTTGCATTAGTAGATAGGTACCTACATACCTACCTATACCTCACGTTTCCTTATTACTTATTTATTTATTCAAAAACATGTTATGGTCTTATTTACACCTTTTAGAAGGGGATGCCGTGCACTTGCCTACCAATGTTTTTGTTTGTTAGACTAATTAATTTAAATGGCCTCACGGCTCCGATAATGCCAAACAAAGTTACAAGTAGAGCCGAGAAAATAAACGCATCCAAAATATTATAATAATAGACCAGCTTAGAAGCCTTTAAAATTAATAAAAAGTGAAAAAAATAATAATAGTAGGTACCTACATAAGATGAAACCCATTAGAAAAGGAGATTATTATAAAAATGAAAGGAAAAATAATTTACGGGCGACCTGAGGTCGGGAAAGGAAGGGGGTGAGTTTATAGGGGTAAAAAAAGGTTTATATCGATTTCCGGCAAAACTGCAAGTCCTATGGAAAAAAGTCTAGAGGCAAAGTTGTAAGTAACAAAAATATCTACAACTTCTGTATTAACACTTTTTTCACATAGCCTTAAAATGTATGTGAAAAATTCTCAAAACCAAGTTTTTGGTTTTTTATTTTTATCTTTTACAATTTTATTTTTTTCACAAAATTTGGTGAAAAGTTACCTTTTATGTCCCAAATACACTGTAATTTATTTGAATTGGAATAATTATATTTTCAGCTTATTTTGACTTAATATAGAAAAAAAACCGAAATTTTCAATCGAAAATTCACCCTTAAAAATACCGCCTTATTTCAAAACGTTAAAATAAAAGTTTTTTCTTGCAAGACACCACTGAACGATTCAAAGCTGCTTTTACACTTGTTTATCATCTGCCTTATTGCAAACTATGTTAAGCAAGTACATTATGAACTTAAAAAATCAGTTATATTTTATTTTTTACATAATCGGAAAGTAGAGATTTCACCGCCCTGAAAGCACACCAACTTTTTGAAAAAAGGTTGATATTTTGATTCAAATAAATTTCAGTGTATTTGAGACATAAAAAGGTAAGTTTTCACCAAATTTCGTGGGGGTTTATTTTTGTAAAAGATAAAAATAAAAAACCAAAAATTGTTTTTTTGAATTTTTCTCATAAATTTTGAGGTTATGTGAAGAAAGTTTATATTCAAAATGTGTATATCTTTTTATTACCTACAACTTTGCCATTTGACTTTTTTCCATAGGACATGCAGTTTAGCCGGAAATTGAGAAAACCCGTTTCTTACTCTTAAAACTCACCCCCTTCCCCTTCCCGACCTCAGTTCGCCCGTAAATTATTTTTGTTTCATCCTATTTATTTTTTTCAAAAATTATCTTCACTGGTCTATAAAGCCCGCACAATATTAAGCCCACAATTTGGATTTCATGTAGATACCTATCTATAGATATCCTATGTGTGTAAAGAGTATCCGCAACAAGCAGGGGTCGAACTCGCGACCTCGAGCAACAAGAATGTTCGCTCATTCTCTCCAAATCATTATCAATCGTTCATTTTAATTGAATTGCTTAACATAGCAAAGTCAAAGTGCAAAGTCTTTATACGTATGTAGGTACTTACTATAATAAAACTGTAGGACCGTCGCAATCGTGTCTGTTTCTACATTGAAATTGTTTGTCAATACCTAACTGATTGCAGGTGATGCGGCGACTCTGCCACCGACGCCGACATGAGCCAAAGCATCAAATGCCGAGATATACCTACACACATACCAATTTTTCAATTAATCATATCAAACTACGATTCGAATTATGTCAGAGAAAGGCAGGAAATAAAGCAATATGAACAGAAAATATTTCGAAAAAGACAGCGAAAGTAGTGGCGGCTGCGGCACGCGGCTGCCCGCTGCCCCCAGCGTCACGTCTCCGGTAGGGAGGCAAACGAAGGCACCACCTTGCCGCCGGTCGCCACTTCATAACGAGGTGTATCCAGATTCCAGAGCGACAAATAAAATAAGGGAAAGTGCAAACCCCTATGTTTGCTAGAAGTGCAATGTTCTCGTCACGTGTAGCGCGCTCGACTCCGACTGCGATGAAGTGCAATGTTCTCGTCACGTGTAGCGCGCTCGACTCCGACTGCGATGTGTTTGCGGATGGCGAGATACTATTTTGTTATCGTGTTTGCGTTTTGTGTGAGGGACGTATGTGTGTAAAGTTAAATTCATTTTCATTTATTTGTCATCTTGTATTCCTTTTTTCTTAATTTTGGTCGTGAAAACATAATGTTTATGTATTATTGTATTGGGTATTTTAATTAATGTTAATGGGCTTTTATTAAATAAAATATATTAGTAATTTTCGTTATTCTTTCGTTAGATACATATCCCACTTAACACGATGATATCGGTTGTCGCTATAATACTATTCAGTCCAACGTCATTTGAAGTCTTTTTCAAATTGGCCTCCTTAGTAGGTACTTTTTTTACTACTTACAGGGTAGCGTTTGACCTCAAGTCACCTGAAGATGTGGTCGAAGGTAGGGTCACGCTACACCTGGATTGGGAACTGGCTCTCAAGTGACGCTACCGGAACACACCGATAGGTGCACGGCGATAGATTCTTAACTCGAGGGTGGTGGTAGCTAGCCAGGCGAGCACTAGAAAATGCCCTATCTCCAAGCTATGGTTTCATTACGATGTTTTCCTTCACCGAAAGCTCAATCTCATTGTACGATCCGAACCCACGTCCTACGTATCGCAAGTCGACGTCACTACCACTAACCTAACCTAACCATTATACCTATATTCGAAAACTGTTAAAGGCCGACTGTGTTTAATTTAAGTAACTCTGTTGATTATGGCTGTTTGTATTCCTAAAGAGTAAAATAAAAATAACTCATCGCTATAAAATGAACCATAGTAGAAATGTATTATTGTTTCAAATGTATGGTTTATTTGGCAAATTTCTTTATTTTTATTTGGTTGCATTATGTATCTCTATTTCAAGGCTGCATTATTTTTTATTTGTATCGTATTATTTATTGTATTGTTACTTACCTATGTACTTCATTTGTATAAGTTTTATATTGTCTTTGGACATTTAGCATAAAAACCTACCTATATGTGAAAACTGATAAAGGCCAACTGTACTCAATTTAGTATTCTAACTTTGTTAATTAAGCCTGTTTGTTTTCTAGACGAGTAAAATAAAATAAAATAAATGTCCTAGACAGAATCTACAGATAGACAAACCTATTGTTACATCTCGTAGCGAATCGGAAATCGATATAGAAGATAATTCGCGATAGAAGATAATTTCTAAAAGGGCACGTTTCTTGCCGACATCATGTCAGAGTGGTCAGAATGGATCGTGGCGGGGCCCGCGTCGCGCTCCAGCCCCTCTCTCCTCTCGCGGCGGCAGGTGACGGACGTTGTATACTTACTTGTATATTGTATACCTATTTGTACTTTTCTTTTGTTTGATTGATTAATATTTAATTGAAACATTGGGTTGTAGTTTCTAATCCTATTTTATTAGTTTTTTTTTTTTTACAAACAATTTTAAGGAATATATTATTATATCATCGCGACCACTATCGGCGAAAACATTTAATTTGGAATGAAAACATAACAATCAAAAATTCGGCGCGGCTCGGGAGCACGGCGGCCAGGCTGGTAGCGCGGTGGGGCGGCGGGTAGCGCGGCACGTGCTGCAGGTGGCGCGGAGGGGCGGCGGGTAGCGCGGGGGGGCGGCGGGTAGCGCGCGTGGCGCGTGTCGGCGCGCTCCAGCGCCGCGTCCACGAGCGCGCCGCACGCCGCGCGTGCTGCAGGTAGCGCGGGGGGCGGCGGCTAGCGCGGCGCGTGCTGCAGGTAGTGCGCGGGCGGCGGCGGGCGCATGAGCTCGTGGTAGAGGTTGAGCGCGTCCACCAGCTCGGCGCTGAGCTGCGTGAGGCGCGCGTGGCGCGTGTCGGCGCGCTCCAGCGCCGCGTCCACGAGCGCGCCGCACGCCGGGCGGGGGCGGCTAGCGCGGCGCGTGCTGCAGGTAGTGCGCGGGCGGCGGCGGGCGCATGAGCTCGTGGTAGAGGTTGAGCGCGTCCACCAGCTCGGCGCTGAGCTGCGTGAGGCGCGCGTGGCGCGTGTCGGCGCGCTCCAGCGCCGCGTCCACGAGCGCGCCGCACGCCGCGCGTGCTGCAGGTAGCGCGGGGGGCGGCGGCTAGCGCGGCGCGTGCTGCAGGTAGTGCGCGGGCGGCGGCGGGCGCATGAGCTCGTGGTAGAGGTTGAGCGCGTCCACCAGCTCGGCGCTGAGCTGCGTGAGGCGCGCGTGGCGCGTGTCGGCGCGCTCCAGCGCCGCGTCCACGAGCGCGCCGCACGCCAGCGCGCGCGCCTCGCGCCGCGCCAGCGCCGCCTCGCCCGCGCCGGCCGCGCAGGGGTCCGCCTCGTGCAGCGCCGCCAGCGCCGCGTCCATCGCCGCCTCGTCGATGTGCAGCGGCGCCGCCTCCGCGCCCGCGCCCGCCGCCTCCTCCGCCGCCGCCTCCGCCGGCGCCGCCTCCGCGCCCGCCGGCGCCGCCGCCTCCGCCGACACGAAGTTCGCCGGGAACAGGCCCTCGCCGCGCGAGTTGTACCCCTTCCACCAGTTGGGGTCGCTCGAGTCGGTCACGTGCACTGAAACCGGAGACGCCGCGCGAATGAGGACTCTCCGCTCGCACCGAGCGGGAGAACCCGCGGCCGGACGGAGATCCGCAGCGCACCGGATGCGCCGAAAACGGGATGAGAACCGCGTTCGGCTCGGCTTCAACGACCGCCGACGGCAGATTTTGCGCGGAAGGAACCCGGACGACCCGATTCGTAAATTTAAGCGAAGGGCGACCGCCGGCGCCGGTCGACTACCGATATCGACGGCGGAACCCCGACGGGGCCTTCTAATGCACCCGGGGAGCGTTTCGACGGATCCCGTCGGTCTCCTTTGAAGGCGGTCCCCCCGAGCGGAGCCGCGATCCGTCCCCGAACAAAGATTTTTTTTTACTATATACAGGATAGCGCTAAAGAGGAAAAAAAAAAAAAGATAGTCTATTGTCAAAAAATTCAAAATTCAAAACATTTTTATTTAATAGGATACCTAGCTACGCCTGTTCCAACCTCGTTATGCCGGCAAAAGAACAGGCAAGAAACGTCCGGCAGGTAATTTTTTTTGGCGCGATCACATTGACAATTTTATTCTTATTGCTAAATGATTGAATTGGAGCAAGTTCACTACAATCCCAAGCTTGTTAGTCATTTAAATAGTCAGATATTTTAATATAAGCTTTACTAATAAGATTTCTCTTTATACGGACTTGAAATTTTGCTATAGACATGTACGGCCCGTAGCACCGCACCGTACAGAGTGTCGATGCAGCATTATTACTTTACTTTTTTTTTTTTTTTTTTTTTTTTTTTTTTTATGTAATAGATTAGCAAACAAGCTGACGGCCCGCCTGATGGAAAGCGGTCACCGTCGCCTATGGACATCTGCAACACCAGGGGAGTTGCCGATGCGTTGCCGACCTTTAAGAACTCTTTTTACACCCATCTTGAAGGATTGCAATCTGTAGCACAGCGGAAACACTTGTGGGGGAAGCTCATTCCACATTTTGCAAGTATGCGGGAGAAAGGAGCGCATAAATCGCGAGGTGTGGGATTTCCAAGACTCGATAATGTGTGGATGAGCTTTGTTCCGATGACGAGATGATCGGTGGTAGAACCGTGAAGGAGGGATGAGATTGAATAGCTCTTCCGAGCATTCCCCGTTGTATATTCGGTAGAATATACACAGCGAGCCAATGTCCCTGCGAAGGCTCAGCGGCTCAAGACGGTCCGAGAGCTGGGGGTCATCGACAATTCGGATCGCTCTACGTTGGATTGCGTCGAGGGACTGGAGTTGATATTTGGGTGCACCGTTCCAAAGATGAGAGCAGTATTCCACGTGAGGACGGACTTGTGCTTTGTAAAGCAACAGTCGTTGCCTCGGCGTGAAATACCGCTTCGCTTTGTTAAGTACACCCAACTTTTTGGATGCAACTCCAGCCTTACTCGCAATGTGACAACGGAACTGGACTTCCTTCGAAATGTCGACGCCTAGAATTCCAATACTCTCGGCAGTCTCGAGGGGGACCCCCTCGAACCGCGGCGCCATCATAAAGGGAGACTTTTTCGCTGTGAACGCGCAGACTTGTGTCTTCTTGGGGTTAAAATGGACTAGGTTAAGTCGACCCCACTCCGAGACTCGATCTAGCGAGTTCTCGACTTCAGACACAAGTCTGGCCCTGCTCTCATTGACCTCGGATGGAAGGGCATTTGCACGACCGGTGTATTGTGCGTCACCAGTGCTATCATCTGCATAGCAATGCATGTCACCAACTTGTAACATGTCATTGATATGCAGAATAAATAACGTAGGCGACAGCACAGACCCTTGAGGGACGCCAGCGTTAATAGGCATGGAATCGGAGCACACCCCGTCGATTACGACTTTAATACTCCGACCCGACAAAAAACTGGCGACCCAAGTGCAAAGCCCATCTGGTATGCCATATGAAGGGAGCTTCGAAAGAAGCGCCCTGTGCCAGACCCGATCAAAAGCCTTGGCAATATCCAAGCTGACAGCCAAAGCTTCCCCTCTACTCTCGACGGCTTCAGCCCAGCGATGTGTGAGGTAAATCAGAAGATCGCCAGCAGACCTGCCATGACGGAAACCGTATTGACGGTCACTTATCAGTTGGCGATCCTCTAAGTAACCTAGGAGCTGGTTATTAACAACTCGCTCCATAACCTTGCAGAGTAGAGAGGTTATTGCTATAGGCCTGTAGTTGGATGGGTCAGACCGGTCTCCCCTTTTGGGGATCGGATGGACAAGGGCTTCCTTCCAAGCTGATGGCACACGTCCTTTGGAATAAGAGAGCAGGAAAAGACGCGTCAAAACTGGAGCCAACTCTGGAGCACAGGTCTTCAGGACAACAGCCGGAATGCCGTCCGGCCCACTCGACTTGCGCACATCAAGGGACCACAGTTCCTTCCGTACCGCCCTCTGCGAGAAGCGTACTTCTGGCATGGAACTCGTACACCGGTCAATTACTGGTGGTGTGGCACCCCCATCGTCGAAAGTCGAGTTAGAGGCAAAGAGAATGCCCAGGAGATCGGCTTTCTCCTTTGCACTGTGGGCCAAAGTGCTATCCGGCTTTCGTAAGGCAGGTAAGGAGGCCCGGCAAAAGTTTCCTTCGGCAGCCTTGGCTAAAGACCAGAAAGCACGACTCCCAGAGGGATAACTCGCTAACTGATCGCCAATTCTGCCGATATGCTCAGACCTGGCCTTGGCAATAGCCTTCTTTGTAGACCTTGAGGCAGCATTTAATTTTTTCTTCAACTTGGCGGTATTTGGATCTTTACATGCTCGCGCTTTGGTCCAGGCTCTATAAGTAGCGGACTTCTGACGAGATTCGTCAGCGCAAGACTTATTGAACCATGGACGACTCCGCCCACCGACGCGTATTACAGAGTTTGGAATGAAGCATTCCATACCCTGAAGCACGACGTCAGTAATGGAGTCTGCACACATGTCGAGATCATCCAAGGAGAAACAAAGCTGCCCCCATGGGTAAGAGGAGAAGAATTCTCTGAGCCCATCCCAATCAGCTGCCCGATAGTGCCATACTGTACGACTCGCAAGAGGAACAGTACACTGTTGCACGGCTGCTGCCTTAGACCGTACCAAGCAGTGGTCAGAAGAACCCAGAGGCGCCTCAACCGACACTTGATAGCGATCTGGATGAGAGGTCAGCATCAGATCTAACAGAGAGGGAGTATGGTTTTCAATGTCAGGAATCCTTGTAGGATCAGTGACCAACTGTGAAAGACCATAGGTTAAGGCAAAGTCATGAGCAGTACGACCTGCATGATCCGTAGCTTTGGAACCCAACCACTCAATGTGATGAGCGTTGAAATCACCAAGAACCACGAACTCTGCAGATGCGTACTGCTCATTGACCGCGTCTGCTCCTCTAGCCATGTGCTCGAATAGGTTTGTCGTCTCCGAATCACCGCTATGAGACCTGTAGAGGCAGGCATAAATCATGGTTCTGCCACCGCAGTCAATACGAACCCACAGATTCGATAGATCTGGTCCTTCAAGACCATTGAGCCGGCGACAACAAATATCCTCCCGGATGTACAGACACACCCCGGCTCGGCGCATAAAAGCGTGCTCAAGCGTGTACCCAGGATAAAGAAGGTACGAGGTATCAGCCGGACAGGATATTTGGGTCTCAGTCAAAAAGAGAAGGGCAGGCTTGGCCGTTTCAAGATGGTGGTGAACAGCATTGAGGTTCGAATGAAGTCCCCGAATGTTGCAAAAGTCCACTAAAAAAGTGGAATTTGAAGCCGCTGAAGATACACTCTTTCTAAATTTACTTTTGGCCATGGGTGGAAAAAAATTGAGTTGGGAAATGTGGGGCATTCTCATCCTGTTCAGAGGGCAAAGGAAAGAATCCATGGAGTGGGATAGTTTCAACGAACAGTGGTGTGAATGGGTGGCGCGGGGGACGGAAGGGCCCCCGGTCCCCCCTGGAAGCAACTAATGGGATCCACTCCGGTCTCCTACTCCGGCACGTTAGCTACTTTACAGGATTATGCGCGGGTTGGCGGGACAGCCTCCCAGGGCGGAGTTAAAAAGTGATCCCTGGGTTCGGGTCCCCTACTGACCCGCGGGCGGCCAGCGGACAGCCGTTTCACCGGGTCTCCCTGGACCCCGCGACACCCCGTCACGACTGCTCAGCGTCAACTACCCCTACAACACATAGAACCGGTCCCCAGGACAGGATGGGTATGCACCACACATAGGGACTGGCGCTCCAGCACTGGTACCGGAACACGACAACAGCTAACGCGTTGACATTTAGCGGTACATTTAAAACCGGAGGGTGGTTAGTAAGCCAGGCGGACCTGGAAAAGGCCCTACCACCACTGAATCAAGTGGAGTTGCGACCCCGAAGGGCCGGCGAGGGATGCGACGAGCACGCCTCCACGCTTATCCCTCAAAACTGCTGCATCGATTACTCAACCGAGCGCGTCAGTTCGCATTCACGCCGCGACTCATCAACATCCATCTCACATACTGAGCATTCATGTCAATATATTTTGACTTCAAGTACCTACTCGTGCTATTACCAGGCGGAAACATCTTACAGGTTCAGTAGTTTAGGCGCGAAAGCGTATATATTCCGTATACTCCAAAATTATTCCCGCACTTCGGTGCCCCTTCACCGCGTTACCTGCTGTAGGTACCCATTATCCTATTTTAATTCTAAGTTAATTTTTCTTGGACCGCACGTTTGAACCGCGCAGGTAAAGGTCTTCCTGATCCGCGACCGCACTTTACCTATTTCATAGATTCGCTAATCTCAGGAGTAGTTCCTGAGATTAGCGCGTTCAAACAAACAAACAAACTCTGCAGCTTTATAATATTAGTATAGATATATATTACAATTGTCTATTTATTTCTCTGAACAATGACAGATTGATATGGTTTACTCTTTTCTCTTTTTACTTTCTTCCTCGTCTACTTATATTCTGTGTTAAAATGTGTTTTGTCATCTCTATCACTGTTCTATCCTATCTTATTTATACCAAAGTTTATGTTTGTTATGTCCTTCCTTAGTTTTTGTTGTTTTTTTCTCTTATCATTATTAGATTTAATATTCTATGTTCTTTATAATTATTTACTGGTATGTATAAACTTCTTCTATTTGTGAAAACTGGCCTTATTAGGCCTATTTGTTCTTATGTTTTGTTTTTATGTTATTTTTTCTTATGTGCTGTTTGTTTTCCTTGTAATAAATAAAAAAATAATTTATAAAAATCCATCATAAATAACAGCAGTTATCATTTCGGTGTGGCAGCACAGACAAGTCTTGAATTTCACTTGGGATTTTGTTGAAAAAGCCTACACATTGACCTTTGAACGAGTTGCTAACTTTATGGAGCCTAGTAGTGGGTACAGCAATTTTATCTTTGTTTCTAGTATTAAAATTGTGATAAGTCACTTTTCTTTTTGAAGCTATTTAAATTTTTCCGTATGTACATTAAATTTTCATAAATATATTGACAAACTACTGTCAATATTTTGATTTCTTTAAAGTTAGTCCTTAAAGATTCTCCGGGGCCCATATGTAATATTACAAATCGCACGAACAGCTCTCTTCTCACAGTACAAATATGGTGTTAACATCAGCAGCGTTTCCCCAAAGCAATATTCCATAGGATACAACGCTGCGAAAATAGCTGAAGTAGACTAGTCTGGCTGTATCAACGTCAGGAAGGTGACGGATCTTCTATACAGCATATGCGGCAGAGCTAAGTCTGCCCGATAGACTGACAATATGTGCAATTTGTGATCTAAAGTTACAGCTAAGAGTACGCACCGACCTCGCCGGCCACGAAGGTGAGCTCGTTGTCCTCCGCCGCCTCGAAGTCGTAGAGCGCGCGCACGCGGCGCGGCGGCTCCGCGTCCGCGTCCACGCGCGGGTACAGCGCGGGGGCGGCGGGGGCGGCCGCGTCGCGCAGCGACAGCGCGATGGCGCGCGCCAGCTCGTCCTGCTCGCGCGCGGGGGCGGGCGCGGGGGCGGGGGCGGGCGCGGCGGCGGCGGCGGGCGCGGCGGCCGGCGCCTCGGCGCGCAGCTTGGAGTGCAGCGAGGGGATGAGGTCGAGCGCGGGGTCGGCGCGGAAGTCGCCCTCGGCCCACTTGCGCAGCAGCGCGCGCAGGCGCAGCGCGACGGGCGGCTGCGCGCGCGCCAGCAGGCGCCGGAAGTCGTGCTCGAAGTCGCGCGAGGCCACCTCGAGCAGGAAGGCGCGGCCGCAGTTGGCGACGCAGGCGTCCAGCAGCGTGGCGGCCAGGCACTGCACGTGCGGGTCGGCGTGCGCCAGGCGCCGCAGCACGGCGCGCAGGCACTCCTTGCTGGCGGCGGGCGAGGCGCCGGCGCGGTCGCAGATCTCCATGATCAGGCCCCACTCCTCCGACGTGCTGTTCTCGCTGGTGGCGCGCTCTGCGGATCCAAACTCGTGTATGAGTTCCTGATCCGCATCGCGATTGCCCATCGTTGTACTCCAAAAATTCTGTAGCCGATTGTGATATATTTTTATTATTTTCGTACCTAAGCGATCGCACGGTCTTTGGTACTATTGAATTATTCATTATTTTCTTTCTATTGAACAACAGCTCGCTCGATAAGTTACCTATCTAAAGTTATTTCGGCCCCCGCGACAGGTTTTTAATCCTATTTCAGGCCCCGTGCTCCTCGCAAACTTAGTTAATTTGTCACTCGGTCGACTCATACCTGAGTATTAGTGCTTTTTATTTGTGAGAAGAAATAATGATATTATACATAGATTAGCTAGCACTTGGGTATTGAGTGTGAGCTTTCTACTCGTTGTTATTCTATTCGTTTGCAGATTCCTTATTCATCGGATAATTACCTCAACCTTTGTAGGCAGTTTCATCTTCTACCCCTTTCAAAGAGACGCGAAATTACCCACCTCGTATACCTGCTGAACATTACGAGTAATAACATTGTCCGGATCTCACAAATAGAATTGAACTTAATGTCCCGTTCAAGTTCACCAGATTCTATGCACCGTTGCACATTCCTGTAGTCTCAACTAACTTTAGACAGAACTCTTATTTATGGCGAGCAAGCAACAATTTCAACAAACTCAGCAAACATATTGACCTAGACCTCTTTTGCACCAGCGCTTCCTCGGCGAGGCGGCGGCTAAGCAGTGAATTCTTCTTGGCAGACGGTTAGCGACCATACAATTTTGTTTTTTTGTTATATTAATTTAATTTTATTTTTTAGTTTGTTATGTTATTTAGAAAATTATATTTCTAGCGTGTTACATCTGTGTTTTCACATGTTTTTGTTTACCTAGTCTCTATTTGTGAGAACTTGTAATTGACTTTTCATTGTTATTTTACTGTATGTGTTCTGTTGTTGTAAAAAGCTGTTGGTTTTCCAAAAAATAAATAAATTAATTAATTTATTAATAAAATAAATACAAGTAAATCCTACTTAATATTAAAAATGTGAAAGTATGGATGTTTGTTACTCTTCCACACAAAAACTACTGAACGGATCTGAATGAAATTTGAAATGAAGATAGCTTATACCCTGGGCTACACACACTGGCTACTTTTTATCGCGGAAAAAGGCTCCTGCGGGATAACGGGGAACCGCGGGGCGACACTAGTAAAAAAATACATATTATCTGAATTAATTTCATGCATACCATTTACAATGATAATAATGTGATACAATTAATTTCATGCATACCATTTACAATGATATTCATGTAAAATAAAATTGACTTTACAAGTAGGTGCCAACAGCGATTCATTGAGTGAGTCATTCCTTCCTAGCTCGAAGGTACAAATCACTCGCAAGATGACGCAAATTTACAAAATGTTTACTCATGTTAACTTTTTTTTGGTCGCGGTGCAAACCCAATCAACCACTGTGATGAAAAAAAATCCTAACTTACCGACATCTTGATCAAACGATGAAGTGTTGCTGAAAATTCCCATGTTGCAACTTACTACAACATCACTACACAAATTGCAAAATAAGAAACAGGGCACTTCCTTTATTTACTATTTATATTTGCGTCAGCTTAGGTTTAATTACAAATTGGTTAATACTAAACACTACAATGCATTTTTTAATCTCTTTGTTAACTTTGTTTCTTTCTTTTCTTTTTATTGAATTTGATTGACATTGACATGACTAGACTAATGGCAGTAATGGCAATGACTTCACATGTATGTCAAGACAAATGACAATAGATTTATGGCATATCATAGACAGTGTTGCCATTCAAATATTCCAAAATTATTCAAATTTATTTTTTTATGGCCTTCTTGCATTTAGCTTTTATGCCCGAAATTAATAATCGATCCATTCTTGATCCGCTTTTCATGGTTTTGGATTGAAAAAAAAAACAAATGTCAATCCATTTTATCAAGCTTTCGCATTTTACCAAGCTTTTAGAGTGGTTTTCAATAACCGATCTATCCATGATTTGCCCTACGTATAATTTAATTGTGTAATAAACAAAACATAGCACTTTATATAATAATAAATGAATTTTAGGTTATATATTCAAATTAATAAAAGTATTTCATTGCCGGTGCTTGTTGGTAGACATGATGTTACATTATTTACTGATAGCTGTGCAAAGTATTGTGTCATTTCATTAGATTAACTACTAGGTTTATCCCTTTCATTTTTCTTGTAATTTAATTTTATGTGTTAAGTTAATATTATGACTAATGTGTGAATATTTTAAGAGGAATTTCAGTGAAGCAAGATAAAATACTTAAGGTATAATAAAAAATACTTTACATAAAACATGTTTTTATTCTGAGATAATATAATATAGTTATAACTATTTTTCATCGTCCGACTTCACAGGATGACTTGGGGTTGTGTGGGCCTTGCGGTGGTTGACAATAGGTACTGAAACAACAGATAACAGATAGTGAGTTCCATGAGTATCAATATTTGAAAGGCAGCTTTATGATAGGAAGGATACTGCTGGTTATTTTACTACATAATTTATGTAGGTACAGTCAACAACAAAAGTTGCTGAACAATCACACTTTTTTTCTATTATCCACATCATCTTAGACACCAATTTTTGACCTCATCATCACCTTAAATCAGGTGTGTTATGTTGTGGTCAAAATGATACCATATAAAATGTAAAAAAAAACAATAATAATTACTGATTTGAAACACATTTGGAAAATCGAGAACGATCAGCTACTTTTGTCGCTGACTGTACACTAAAACAATAATAAATTTGAGCATCATCATAGAGCTGTGTGAGCTGTGTTTGTAGTGCTAGGGTTAGCTACCACCTACGAGTTCAAAGAAAAATCAGTCGCCAGCCTCTGTTTTCAAAGGTTAGGCCCATTTAGGCCATCATTAATCGTGAGCTGCAGTCAAACTATGTAGGTAATATAAAAAGATATGACAGCTTGGACATTTGTTTATACAGCTTCTGCCTGCATTTCATAACTGCGGAGGATCATCACCCTTACAATGTAGTTGTGCAAGGTACTGTCTGTCTATCCTTAGGCTTTCTCATCCATGTCAGACTGTTTTTGTGGATGACATTTACATTATGAGAATTGGTAATAATGGAATAAAGTAAAGTATTATGTACACATAAAAATTTTACTATGACAAATATACTTACATCATAATTTGAGGTAAATTGATTATGTTTCACATCAAGCAGAAGGCCAATATCTAAGTAGTACAGTAGGGATATTGCTGGGTCTAAGCTGGGCTAGCATTTACGTTCATCATTTTTCCCTGGCTCTGCATTTATGGTCTTCCACATATGCAACAATATTTTCTTTGCATCTATGCAAGTTACTGTTACTGTGTTGCTGTTACTTCTGAGTAACTAGGTAAATAGTACCTTCACCCATTCTTTCCCTCTTCTGGCAGGACCTTCCGCATTGATATGGCCCTCGGCGCATGCTTGCCATATTCGTGCCGCAACTGCAAGAGCCTCTTTGGACCGTACCCGTCCCAGAGCAAGGTGGCGGTGGCTTCCCAGGAATTCTATCAGTAGCAGCTATGCATCAGCAGCGCTCTTCCATTTCCAAAGACCAATGTGTTCACAATCACAAATAGGTGAAATACTGTGCCTATTATGCATAAAATAGGTCAGTATCGGCACAAAAATATACTTCATCACAGCACCAACCAACCAAATACTTGATGCGGAAGTTCAATAACTCGGTTTTTAATAGTTAAAATACTTGTAAAAGTAGGAAAAACTTTCCTCAAACTATTATTATTTTACATGAGTCAACGAAATGTCGCGCTGTCATCTCAGCATCTGTCAAAACTAGAGTAGTGAAAGTCAAATTTTCTGTGCAATTAGTCGATTATAGCAGTCTAATAGCACAAATATTTGCTAATATGTCTCATCTCTAACAACGATCGCTGAAGCGCTACGGTCCAGTTACGGTGCATCTCAAGTTGGCGTTTAAACATTAACGCGATACCGAATTCCATATTAGCTGGAACGGAATTGAACCCCATACCATAACCACCGTAACTGGACCGTAGCGCTTCAGCGATCGTTGTTAGAGATGAGACATATTAGCAAATATTTGTGCTATTAGACTGCTATAATCGACTAATTGCACAGAAAATTTGACTTTCACTACTCTAGTTTTGACAGATGCTGAGATGACAGCGCGACATTTCGTTGACTAATGTAAAATAACAATAGTTTGTGACTTTTTTGGCGGCAATCGAATTGTCAACGTGAAAATTTTGTTTTTATTTCCAAAACTTGTGTTTCTTCGAGTGATAATGTGTAATATTGGTGGATTATTAACCATTATGTGTTCGTTAATGTGTACGAGTGTAGGAAATTGAAATAAAGTTGTGCAAGTGACTTTTCTAGTTGCTCCAAAAAAGTCCGTGTAAAGTTTAAGTAAAACTCCACTACTTTACTTAAATACTATCCTCATCCCATCATCTCATCGTCATCATCATCATCATCATCATCATCATTTAAACTTGATTCAACTCTCTGAGTTTGAAATATTTTATACATGACACTGGCAAATACACTAATCGTGTGACGCCATAACAAAAAAAAAAAAAAAAAACAATAGTTTGTGGAAAGTTTTTCCTACTTTTACAAGTATTTTAACTATTAAAAACTGAGTTAATGAACTTCCGCATCAAGTATTTGGTTGGTGCTGTGATGAAGTATATTTTTGTGCCGATACTGACCTATTTTATGCATAATAGGCACAGTATTTCACCTATTTGTGATTGTGAACACATTGGACTTTGGAAATGGAAGAGCGCTGCTGATGCATAGCTGCTACTGATAGAATTCCCGGGAAGCCACCGCCACCTTGCTCTGGGACGGGTACGGTCCAAAGAGGCTCTTGCAGTTGCGGCACAAATATGGCAAGCCGAGGGCCATATCAATGCGGAAGGTCCTGCCAGAAGAGGGAAAGAATGGGCGAAGGTATTATTTACCTAGTTACTTAGAAGTAACAACAACACAGTAACAGTAACTTTGCATAGATGCAAAGAAAATATTGTTGGATATATGGAAGACCACAAATGCAGAGCCAGGGAAAAATGATGAGCGTAAATGCTAGCCAGCTTGGACCCAGCAATATCCCTACTGTACTACTTAGATATTGGCCTTCTGCTTGATGTGAAACAGAATCAATTTACCTCAAATTATGATGTAAGTATATTTGTCATAGTCAAATTTTTGTGCACATAATACTTTACTTTATTATACCAATTCTTGTAATGTAAATGTTATCAACAAAAAGTCTGACATGGATGAGAAAGCCTAAGGATAGACAGACAGTACCTTGCTCAACTACATTGTAAGGGTGATGATCCTCCGCAGTTATGAAATGCAGGCAGAAGCTGTATAAACAAATGTCCAAGCTGTCATGTCTTTTTATATTACATAGTTTGACCGCAGCTCATGATTAATGATGGCCTAAATGGGCCTAACCTTTGAAAACAGAGGCTGGCGACTGATTTTTTTTTGAACTTGTGGGTGGTAGCTAACCCTAGCACCACAAACACATCTCGCACAGCTCTATGATGATGCTCAAATTTATTGTTTTAGTGTACCTACATAAATTATGTAGTAAAATAACCAGCAGTATCCTTCCTATCATAAATCTGCCTTTCAAATATTGATACTCATGGAACTCACTATCTGTTATCTGTTGTTTCAGTACCTATTGTCAACCACCACAAGGCCCACAACCCCAAGTCATCCTGTGAAGTCGGAAGATGAAAAATAGTTATAACCTTATAACTATATTATCTCAGAATAAAAACATGTTTTATGTAAAGTATTTTTTATTGTACCTTAAGTATTTTATCTTGCTTCAAATTCCTCTTAAAATATTCACACATTACTCATTATATTAACTTATCACATAAAATTATTTAGCAAAAAAATTAACTAAGGGATAAACCTAGTAGTTAATCTAATGAAATGACACAATACTTTGCACAGCTATCGATGAATTATTTAACATCGTGTCAACCAAAAACCAGCAGTGAAATACCTTTTTTACAACACTTTTATTAATTTAAATATAAGAATAACCTAAAATACATTTATTATTTTATTAAATGCTATGTTTTATTTATTACATGATTAAATTATACCTGAAACAAGCTTTAAAACACTTCAACAATGTTCAGCAACATTTCTAGTTTTCGAGCATCTATCTTGATAATGTTAGCCCTCAGCCTGGATCTGAGTCTGAGATAGGTGTCCTAATTGTGGGTCTCAACTCCTCAATGGATATCCTAAAATAACAAGAACATAAAAAATTTAATCTCAAGAAAAATGACACATCACATATTTTTTTTTACAACAGAGGCTAAGCTAGCGTTTGACCATAATCTCACCCGATGGAAAGTGATGATGTGGTCAAAGGTGTAGCATACTTGCCCAGTAAAGAACCAGTAACAACATAAATCTAGATTAGTTTGTACATACCCAAAATTTACAAATCATATGCAGTGATGGTGTGAAGCCGTTCAATATAACCATTCATTGGATAGTTGGACCACACAACCCTGTCATGTGTGGCCCCAGGGTAACATGCATCTACTCATAATATATTTAAATTTGTGGCATATATCTGAAAGAAAGGGGTAGGAATTACAAGGGTTGTTCCCATAACATGACCAATTAGCAAGAGTAAAATATAATACACTACTTACTATCAGAATATTAAGGGAATGGTATCCAATTTCTATTAAAATACCGTTCTATGTTCTTAGCAGAACACACACCCCATCGATACAATGCAGTAATCCAGGCGTTTTAACCATTCTGAAAAACAAAAAAAGATAATTGTTTTTTTGTTTCTGGCATTGTTCCTAGTAAATAATCACAATAACGTTATAGCCTAGCCTATGGTAGGTTATCTAGTGGACCACATAATTAGGCACATACCAATGAGTTTATTTTAATAGTAAGAGGATATTTTATAGCCTGCGTTACTTGGTGGTTTGTGAACCAAAGCAATGTAATTTTATATTAGTAGGTATACATGTTTATTATGTATTCTTTGTATTATATTAGTTGATTTATGCACTTACTCTCTTTTATCATGTTCCCTCTTACATTGTTTAAATGGGAAGGCTTTATTTATTACAATTGACTTGTATATTAATGTATATGGCTATTGTAACTTGCTGAATGGCTTTTGATACACAGCCTGTGACACACAATGTCCTGACTATCTCCTACAATCATCTGATATGATCCAGTGGTATAGAGTGCCCCAAAAACTAGAACAATTTTATTGTCAAGAAACTTAATTTTGTTAACATGAAAAAACAATGTAGGTACAAACATAATGTAAAGTTTTGCCTATCGCTGGCGCTATAATGTAAAGCCTACCCATATTTCGCTTATTCACAGACTACTAAGGAGAGACAAAGTAAGATTTTGATGGCTATATTGCAGAATTATCATAACATAACCTTACCTTGGTTTCAATATCCAAAGCATCAGAACAAAGCGTGGGTGGCTTATGATGGATTAACTCTGTTATTACTTGGCGAGTTAACTCCTTAGACAGTCTATAACATTTTACAAACTGCCTATCACTCATATCAAAAGCACTAAGTCTTTGCACTTGTATTTTTCTTCCTCGCAAGGTTCCGAGCCTCCGCTACATCTAATTCATGTGCCCTTTCCAATTAATCCATGTACGCATACATTTTACCTAAGTTTTTGCTGTTTTTGTTGTATAATTTTGTCTCAAAGTGGTAAAGCACCGCACAACGATCGTGAAAAAGTTGATATTTTCCTACTTCATCACAAACGTTCGTTTGACAGCGTTAACGATCCAACTCTAATTACGCTACGGCTCAACTTACGATAAAATCATTAGCGCGATACGAAATGTTCAAAAAGTCAAGAAACGGCTGAGGTTCAGTAGCGGTTCAGCTGTAATTTATTATTGCGATCGGGCCGCTGAGACGTTCGTAGTTGTTTAAAATTAGCGCGATCGGGCCGCTGGGCTGTTTGAAGAACACGCTAACTACGTTTAACTAAATTGCATCGGAAATCATGTCGTGCAAGACAACGCTAAACTAGATTAGAATAAATCTGTTTAGCGCCTAAAACTGTATTAGCTAAATAAAATTAACGACGATTTAAACACAACGTTGTGCAAGCCGCCCTAAAAAGTAAAAAAATAAAAATATGCGCTTTTTGGTTGTGTGTACTTTTATTTACCCAGTAAAAGAAGCGCTCCACACTTTTTGAATTAACCGTTATATCGTAACTAATACAACTCAATTAAATTATTTTATATTTTTGAGTGCGTTTTGAAAGTGTTTTTTTTTAGTTTTTTAAACTATATATTTCCTTATAGTGGCTGATTCTGTGTGTGATACATGCAAATATAAAAATGTATCCAATGATCAAGGATAATTTCTAAATTGCAACATCTAGTACCTACCTACTTTTAGCTAAAACACGATACGAATTAGCAGTCGTCACTTTACTACGTAACAGGGAGGATAAATAGATAACAAATAATATTTCGTTGTTCACTGTCTTTACAAATTAATGAAACAATAGAATATGGACTCTGAATACTTAGGATGACAGCAATTTATAACCCGTGGAACTGTTACGAAAACTGAGCGTAGCACAATCATCATCTCCGGGCCCAACACGGCGGCGGCGCGGGCCGCGGGGACGGCGCGGCTGCAGCTAGCCGGCCGCAGCGTTGTTTAATTTTCTATTAGTATTTTGTTATTTGTCTTAAATTCGTAATATCTTTTGAATGGAATGTCCGATTTAAATAATTCTAAAAGTTATCTGCAGGTATTGAAACAGGCCCGAGCACGATTTATTTGACCTAAGGTTTTATAAAAAGGTATGGATAATTGGATAACATGGTCTGATTTTGGTTGGTATTTGTATAAACTTTTTAACATGTATAAAATATAGGCATAATAGTATCGCGGATTTTTATCTATACTAATATTATAAAGCTGCAGAGTTTGTTTGTTTGTTTGTTTGAACGCGCTAATCTCAGGAACTACTGGTCCGGTCCGATGAAAAATTCTTTCAGTGTTAGATAGTCCATTTATCGAGGAAGGCTATAGGCTATATTTTATTTCAAAAAAAAATTAGGGATCCGTAAGAAAATTGCTATTTTGCAACCCAAGGTGTGAAATCGATAACCTATTTTTGCGTGCGCTGCAAAAACTATTGACACTAGAACAAAATAATGTATTACGGGTTTGTAGGTCTCATTTGGATCTACAAAAAAGTCCGCGAGAGCATATGTCTAACTATTATAGTTATGCCACAATAAGTGATCTTTTATTTAAAAAAAATAATTTTTAATGCCGCCGCTACAAAATACTCTTTATTTGTATCTTGGTATTAATCCTTATCAAAATAAATTACTTCTTATTCAAAACTGCTTCAATGCCTTTATATAACTTTTTGAATCATTCAATTCGGACATTCCATTCGAAAGATATCACGAGTTTAAAAATGTAAGTAATAGTAGAAAAATAAAACCGCCGCACCGCAGCGCAGCGGGAAACGCGGTGAGGTGAGCGGGGTACCGGGAGAATCTATGAAATAGGTAATGTGCGGTCGCGGACCAGAAAGACCTTTAACTGCGCGGTTCAAACGTGCGGTCCAAGAAAAATTAACTTAGAATTAAAATAGGATAATGGGTACCTACAGCAGGTAACGCGTTGAGGGGGCACCGAAGTGCGGGAATAATTTTGGAGTATACGGAATATATACGCTATCGCGCCTAAACTACTGAACCGATTTAAATGAAATTTGGTATAGAGATAATTTGAGCCCCGGGGAAGGACATAGGATACTTTTTATCGCGATAAACTGTAGCCCACGCGGGTGAAACCGCAGGGAACAGCTAGTTTTAGATAAATATCCTCTATAACTGTAGTACATCACTTTGCTCTATTGTGAATAGTTTCTGCAGCGTACGCGATATAACGATTATTTTGGTATTTTTTCAAGCCTTGGGTTACATTATCGATATTTTCATACAAATCCCTAACTTTTTTGAAAATGTTCTATCATCTGTATTCATCAGAGATAATGTAGGATTATAATGGTAAAATAAAAATTCAAATCGGTCCAGTAGTTTCGGAGCATATTCAATTTAAACAAACAACCAAATCTTTCCTCTTCATAATATTAGTTTAGTACTTCATAGTTGAGTTGGGCGTCACAACGTTCGAGGGCACAGTAACGAACGGTGCCTCGTCTAGCAAGAGAACGCGGGGCAGCCGAGTGCGCTCCTGCTTGACGGAGGTGGCACGTACAATGTTATTATTATATACGGCCGGATGATTGCATTGAGTAGATGTGTGAGATACTAATGTATCCTATGTGCCTAATGGCGGGCGTCCGCAGCGTCTAGTACGGAGTCCGTTGTCGGCGTGCTTTGGGTTCTGCTAATGTATTTCGAAAATTTAATACTCAGTGCCACACCATAGTCTGCTACCATAGTGGCATATTATGATGTGGGAACACCACAATTATATTATATTGGTTGTGGCCCATAGGCGCTAACCAATGTAATATAATTTAGTTTTATGTTTCGAAGTATCAATTAGCATCTGTATTTTCTTGCGCTGTGTTTCAAGTGAACTTGTTGTCTGTGTGTGCGGAAAAACTCGTACCCGGGACGAGTGAGTATGTGCTATCAGGCAATGAAGCATCTTTATCTTGGATGAAATTTGTATAGAAAACTTGGTAAATAACAAAAAATATAAATTTTCATGAAAATTTATTATTATTTTTATGGTGTGCATTATATTACTCAGTTGTGAGTTTTTACTAATCAACTAGGTAATTGGCTTTGGTCGCCTAATTGATAAATAATAGCGACATGTTTAGAACATACTAGCGGATCCGCCTTGGGTCTGCACGATCAGACAAATGAATGTAAATAGCAGCGCCATATTCAGAAAAGGGAACAAGAGAATGACTGCGCGAAATATGGAAAACAATAAGGGATACTTATGCAAAGCGATCGGTGGAGTGATGTAGAGATGAGACGAATCAATTTACCCTCAGTGGTAGTGACGTCGGCTTGCGAGCCGTAGCTTGGTGGTAGGGCATATTCTAGTGCTAGCCTGGCTAGCTACCACTTTCAAATTTAACATCTGTCGCAAACACCTATTATAACGGAGTGTTCCGTCAGTACCACTTGAGAGCCAGTGCCCAATACAGGTGTAGCGTGGCGCCACCTTCTACCACATTGTCACTGAGCATCAGGTGCGTTGTAGTCAAAGGCTATATTGTACCTACCGTGGTTTCACATGTAACGTAGACGCAGCGTAGAGAGTCGTTCGCCGTCTGTGTTACTTATGGCATGTCTTTTGGTACTTGTTACCACACGTACAAGCGCTTCCCTATAAAAAGGTACATATAACAAATCTAAACCATATTTTGAAAAGGTAATAGTAATGTTGATAAAATCAAAAATCAAAATCAAAAATATGTTTATTCAATAGGATACATTGTGATCACTTTAAAACGTCAACTTAAAACTAGCTACGCCTGTTCCAACCTCCTTACGCCGGCAAAAGAACAGGCAAGAAACGCCCGGCAGGTAATTTTTTTGGCGCGATCACATTGACAATTTTATTCTTATTACTAATTGATTGAATTGGAGCAAGTTCACTAAAATCCCAAGCTTTTTTTTTTGTCATCTAATAGTCCGATATTTTTTATTTAGCTTTACTAATAAGAAGATTTCTCTTGTTTGGTTGTACACATTGGGATATGGGAACATGAATATTAACGAGTTGCGGGATCACAACCAAAGCAGACCAGACCCCACAAGCAGCACCCGTTCACGAGTTGACGCATGTGCCAGCCATCGCTCTCCTCGACCATATGAGAGGGAAGAGGGCGACCCGACACATGACGCCGCTGCAAGCAAAGTCACTTTCGTGAGCATGACTGTTTTGGCTGTTTACCGAAAATGGTTAGAATAGGGGAAATAGGGAGAATAGATAGATAGAAAGAAAGATAGATAGATTAACTACAATCCCAAGCTTGTTTGTCATCTAGATAGTCCGATATTTTATAATAAGCTTTACTAATGAGATTTCTCTTTATACGAATTTGAAATTTTGTTATAGACAAGTCTTGAATTTCACTTGGGATTTTGTTGAAAAAGCGTACACATTGACCTTTGAACGAGTTGCTAACTTTATGGAGCCTAGTGGTGGGTACAGCAATTTTATCTTTGTTTCTAGTATTAAAATTGTGATAATCACTTCTCTTTTTGAAGCTATTTAAATTTTTCCGTATGTACATTACATTTTCATAAATATATTGACAAATAACTGTCATTATATGATTTTGATACCATTCAATAAACAAAAATTGATTTTGTTTTAAAAATGTTTACCGGCGCGGACTCCGCACCGGCCGGTCGAACGCGGCGGCTCGCTCTCGAAGCATGCACGAGGACGCGAGGCCGCCGAGTGCGCTGCAGCTTCGCGTAGCGAGCACGTACCATATTATATACGACCGACCGACATACTACTCGTATGTCTTTACTTCGAAAATATAATACTCAGTACCATACCATAGTGAGTTAAGTTATTATGGTGTGGGAAAGCCACAATTACATTATAGTGGTCATTGCCTTTTGGCGATAACCAATGTAATACAATTTAGTGTTATGTTTCGAAGTAACAATTATTAGCATTTATTTTCTTGCGCTGTGATTCAAGTGAACTTGTTGTCTGTGTGTACGGAAACACTCTCACCCGGGGCGAGCGAGTATGTGCTATCAGGCAATGAAGCATTTTCATCTTGGATGAAAGTTGTATGATATAATAAATAAATAAAAAATAAATAATTTTAATTTTCATGAAAAATTATTAGTTTTATGGTGTGTATTCAATTGATAAATTTTACTAATTAATGTGGTAATTGGTTTCGACCATATAATTGATGAATAAATTATAAGCATGTATAATAATATCATGTTTAAAATGTACTGGGATCCGCCGTGGGCATGCACGGACAGACAAATAAATATAAATAGTGCCATATACTGAAAAGTGAACAGGAAGGAGAGTGGCAAAATAAAGTTATCTGGGTTATAAGAGATCTTTAAAGGAGATATCGGTCGACTGGCATAGAGATGGGTTGAATCGATCTACGCTCAGTGGAAGTGACGTCGACATGTGAGGCGTAACTCGTGGGTTCGAATTAGCATTAGTGGTAGGGCATATTCTAGTGCTCGCCTGGCTAGCTACCACCCTCAAGTTTAACGTCTGTCGCCACACGCCACACCTATATCGGTACGTTCCGTCAGTACCACTTAAGAGCCAGTGCTCAATACAGGTGTAGCGTGGCGCCACCTTCGACCACATCGTCACTTAACATCAGGTGACTTGTGCTCAAAAGGTACACTGTAAGCAGTAAAACAATAAAATAAAATTAAAAATATATACAAATAAATAATTATTTTCTATACAACACCCAAACTCGGTTTTACAGCGTTCGAGGGCATAGAAAGCGACGGTGCCTCGTCCAGCATGAGAATGCGGAGCAGCCGAGTGCGCTCCGGCTACACGCATGTTGGCACTCATCGTGATTACTTCGAAAACGTAATACTCAGTACTATACCATAGTATGCTATATGGCAGATGATGGCATGGGAATACCACAATTATATTATATCCGGTCATGGCCCATACGGCGATAGCCAATTTAATATAATTTAGTATTACGTTTAGAAGCATCTGTAATTTCTTGCGCTGTGTTTCAAGTGAACTTGTTGTCTGTGTGTGCGGAAACACTCGCACCCGGGGCGAGCGAGTATGTGCTATCAGGCAATGAAGCATCTTTATCTTGGATGAAATTTGTATGATAAACTTAGTAAACAATAAAAAATAAAAAATCTCATGAAAATTTACTATTATTTTTATGGTGCGAATTAAATTACTCACTTGTGTAATTTTACTAGTGAATTAGGTAATTGGCTTCGGTCGCCTAATTGATATATAATAGTGACATGTTAAGAACATAATAGCATCCGCCTTGGGTCTGCGCGATCAGACAAATAAATGTAAATAACGCCATATTCCGAAAAGTGAACATGAAAGAGAATGACAGCGCGAAATATTTATGGAATATTATAAGAGATACCTATGTAAAGGGATCGGTGGAGTGGTATAGACTGTATAGAGATGAGCCGAATCAATTTACCCTCAGTGGTAGTGACGGCGACTTGTGAGCCGATTAGCTTGGTGGTAGGGTATTATATATTCTAGTGCTCGCCTGGCTAGCCACCACCCTCAAGTTTAACATCTGTCGCCAAACACCTATCGGTATTCCGACAGTCTCACTTTTTTAAGAGCCAGTGCGTGGTTTCACATGCAACGTAGACGCAGCGTAGAGAGTCGTTTGTCGTCTACGTTACTACAGGCATTTTTTACCACATGGTTAAGCGCTACCCCATAAAAAAAATAAAAATAACAAATCAAAACCATATTTTGAAAAAGTAATTGATATTGTTGATATGACTTTGATACCAGTCATGAAACAAAATTTGATTTTGTTATAAATATGTTTAATGGCGCGGACACCGCACCGGCCGGTCGCACGAGGCGGCTCGCTCTCGTGAAGCAAGCACAAGGACGCGGTGCCGCCGAGTTCGCTGCAGCTTCACGTAGCGAGCACGTGCCGTGTTATATACGACCGACCGACCTACTATATATTTACTTCGAAAATGTAAAACTTAGTACCATACAATAATGTGCTATGACATATTATTGCTTGGGAACACACAATTATATTATCTTGGTTATCGCCTATGGGCAATAACCAATATAATATAACTTAGTTTTATCTTTCGAAGTACCTAACAACTAGCACCTGTATTTTCTTGCGCTGTGTACCAAGTGAACTTGTTGTCTGTGTGTACGGAAACACTCGCACCCGGGACGAGCGAGTATGTGCTATCAGGCAATGAGGCATCACTATCTTGGATTGAAATTAAAAAAAAATTATCACTGGAGACTGGAGTATGACGAGCAAAATAGAACGAAAATGCGTGTAACATTAAACTCTAGTTTGTAAACAGCTGACTCAGTGGTGGCGATGCAGCTTTGCAAACCGTAGCTCGTGGGATTGAAACCTACAATGAGCTTGAGCTTGAGCTGGAGCTTTTGGTGAAGGAAAAAAACATCATGAAGAAACCATAGCTTGATGAATGGGCACTTAATAATGCTCGCCTGCTTATGCTAACAACCTCAAATTAAGAATCTGTCACCGCGCACTTTTCGGTGTGAGCTAACAGCCACACTTGAGAGCCAGTTCCCAGTCCAGATGTAACGTGGCGCCACCTTCGACCACACTTAACATCAGGTGATATCACATTTTTTATTTCTCTCGTGCACTGTGGAGGCAGCGCATAGCGCTCTCCATAAGACGGAACGCGCCGCGGACCGCGGTGTCTAGCGAGCGCGTCTTCTTAACATAATACATACATGCTACAAATTTGTAATGCTTAGAATGATGATGTTATTGGCTACTAAATAGCATTACCATCAAGTGCGGCTACGTAATGCCAATTAAATTGAAAACAATCCATTTATAAAATTGATTCATGTTTTCAAAGCTTAATCTGTATTTTTGTTGCGCTGTGTTCCAAGAGCTTCACTTGTCTGTGTGAATGTATTCACTCGCGCACAGGAAGAGTGAGTATGTGCTATCGGTCAATGAAGCATCTTGGATTGAAATATGATGATGAGTAGAATGAAACGAATATGAAAAATCTAATTTTACTACATTTTGTAAAAGGGTGACTCAGTGATAGTGACATCGGCACGCATGCGTCCCACAAGCATGGGATGCAGGACTGAGAAGAGAGGGAAGCCTCTGGAGCTTCTCTGCTCATGGTGGGCGGGGAGTTCCAAGATGTGAATAGTACAATTGGAAGTCGCTTGGTATTTCTCTGCCCATGGTGGGCGGGGAGTTCCGAGATGCGACTTGTACAATTGGAAGTCGCTTTTGGTATATCTCTGATCATTGTGGGCGGGGAGTTACGAGATGTGACTTGGTCGTGTATCATGCGAGCGTAGGACGCAGAGTCCAGGAGAAAAATGGCGTTTGGTGGTAGCGAGAGGGTTTATTTCTCCCAATTTACCCTTTTGCAAAGGATCCGTGATGGATCGGTGGGGGTGGTGGGAGCTCATACGTGGTTTTCCATGTGTAAGCACCTGCCGCCTGGCATATGTTATAAAATTGTACGAGTATATAACACCGAGTGGAGACTCCTCTTGTGTCCTGCGAGTGTAGGACGCAGAGTTGAGGCCCCCGGGAGAGGGGAGGTCGTCAGGCGGTAGCGATGGGTTTTTCTCCTAATTAACCCTTTTGCAGCTGCCTTTCGCCTTCACGCAAAGAAGATGGATCCGTGACGGATCGGTGGAAACAGGGGGTGGGAGCTCATACGTGGTGTACCATACGTAGGCGCCTGCCACCCGGTATATGTTATAGAATTGTACATCACAGGAAGTTGGGTTTGTGGCATCAGTCTATATGGTTGATGCTGCGAACGATGATTAGTGCTGGTGTCGCGTTCTGGCTAACGTCTAAGCATCGTATTTGATGTCTGCTGGGCTGCGACTAAGTACATAATCAAACGCTACCCTGTAAAAAGGTGTAAAAACAAAATCTAATTTAATAAATAACAAATGAGATTTCATTGGGTTCAATATTATGAAGTGGCATTTAGCACTTGTATTTTCTTGCGCTGTGTTCCATGTGCTTCACATGTTGTCTGTGTGAATGTATTCGCTCGCGCCCGGGACGAGTGAGTATGTGCTATCAGGCAATGAAGCATCAGTATCATAGTTGGAAATATATGTGACTAATTTATAAATAAATAACTAATGCTCAGTACGTATACAGTAAAGCAACTCAGTTAACCAAGGCAGTTAGCCTATCTGCATCTTTATGCGCTGTGTTTCAAATACTTGTTGTCTGTGTGTAGTGTTTATGCTATCAAGCAATGCAGCTCATATATCTTAAATGCTATAAATGTTTAATGAAAAAAATAAATGCTAAATGTAGCAGAGATTGTACACTCAATGCTTAAAGTAGCGGAGATGATACGAAAATGCGTGAGCTTGGCGCAGCAACTCATCAGCTCTGGTGCTGATTTGATGCAAAAACAACACAAATGGGAAAATTGCTGATATAGAAAGATCTAACAAGGCACAAAAGCAACTGTGACATAAAACACAAAGACAAGCAGAATAAGGAAACAGTGCACCGCCCTGTACTTTAAAATATTGCTTTAAAAGCCCCATGTCGTGATAGGCACAAACAACAAGCAATAAGCTGCATGAGTTTCTGAATGAACGCAGCAGCTCATTAGCTTTAATGCTCGTTTGATGCAAAAACAACACACAAAAGGGGCTGCACAAATGGGAAAATTGCTGGTTCAAAAGAATCTCCTAAGAAGGCACAAAACAGTTGTGTTATAAATCACACCAGCAAGCAGTACAAGCAAACAGTATACCGCTCTGCTTGTGCCTATTACGACATTAAGAGCCTCATGTCGTAATAGGCAAATGCAATAAGCTGCATGAGCTGTTGAATGCAAGCACAGCTCATCATCTTTGCTGCTGATTTGGTGCAAAAACAACACAAAAAGGAGCGGTCCAAATGGGACACTAAAGATGAGTTGAAGAAATGTAGATTCAGTGGCGTTGGACTGCAATCTGTAGCTCGTGGGTTCGTTTAGCTCTATCTGTAGCTCGTGTATTCGTTTGTATTTTCCTGCGCTGAGTTCCAAGTGCTTCAATTGCTGTCTGTGTGAATGTATTCGCTCGCACCCGGGACGAGTGAGTATGTGCTATCAGGCAATGAAGCATCGGAATCTTGGATGGAAATATAAGACTGAATCTGGGGCGTACGATGAGTAAAATGCAACAGACGTGGTTAAAGGTTACAACAAGAGAAAAGATGGCGCAGAATGAATGTGGTGACGACTATGAAAAAAGTACTGTTGCTAAATTTAAAAATAGCGTCCACATAAAAGGCCACTTTATGAATGCGGAGCGAAGATGGCATACCAAACTACAGAGGTGTCACGAAGCTGCATGATATGCTGAATGGCAGGAGCAGCTCATCAGTTTTGCATCAAAGACAATAAGTCCTAAGGAATCCACTGGGACTAAGAGATATTGGCGTCAAACTGCAACCTAATAAAATAAAGAAGCACAAAAAAATGTTTGTATGATTCCGAATTAAATGAAAAAGGCACATACCATGTGGGTTAAGGAGGAGAAATTCAATCGTTGGTGGTCGAACGAATCAGAGGCGAGGTGTCCCGTAAGCATGGGATGCAGGGCTGAGGAAAGGGAAGCCTCTGGATCTTCTCTGCTCATAGTGGGCGAGGAGTTCCGAAATGTGAATAGTACAATTGGAAGTCACTTTTGGTATTCCTTAGCCCATGGCGGGCTGGAGTTCCGAGATGCGACTTGTACAATTGGAAGTCACTTTTGGTATTTCTCTGCTCATGGTAGGCGGAGAGTTCAGAGATGTAAATAGTACAGTTGGAAGTCGCTTTTGGTATTTCTCTGCTCATTGTGGGCGGAGAGTTACTTGATGTGACCTGGTCGTAAGTCCTGCGAGCGTAGGACGCAAAGTCCAGGAAATTGGCGTTAGGTGGTAGCGAGAGGGTTTATTTCTCCCAATTTACTCTTTTGCAGCTGCCTTTCGCCTTCACAAGGTGAGAAAGGATCCGTGATGGATCGGTGGGGGTGGTGGGAGCTCATACGTGGTTTTCCATGTGTAAGCACCTGCCGCCCGGCATATGTTATAAAATTGTACGAGTATATAACACCGAGTGGAGACTCCTCTTGTGTCCTGCGAGCGTAGGACGCAGAGTTGAGGCCCCCGGGAGAGGGGAGGTCGTCAGGCGGTAGCGATGGGGTTTTCTCCTAATTAACCCTTTTGCAGCTGCCTTTCGCCTTCACGCAAAGAAGATGGATTCGTGACGGATCGGCGGAAACAGGGGGAGGGAGCTCATACGTGGTTTACCATACGTAGGCGCCTGCCACCCGGTATATGTTATAGAATTGTACATCACAGGAAGTGGGGTTTGTGGCGTCAGTCTATATGGTTGATGCTGCGAACGATGATTAGTGCTGGTGTCGCGTTCTGGCTAACGTCAAAGCATCGTATTTGATGTTGGCTGGGCTGCGACTAAGAACATAGTCAAACGCTACCCTGTAAAAAGGTGTAAAAACAAAATCTAATTTATTAAATAACAAATTAGAATTAATTGGGTTCAATGTTATGAAGTGGCAGTTAGCACTTGTATTTTCCTGCGCTGTGTTCCAAGTGCTTCACATGTTGTCTGTGTGAATGTATTCGCTCGCTCCCGGGACGAGTGAGTATGTGCTATCAGGCAATGAAGCATCAGTATCATAGTTGGAAATATATGTGACTAACTAATAAATAAATAACTAATGCTCAGTACGTATACAGTACAGCAATACAGTTAACCAAGGCAGTTAGCCTATCTGCATCTTTATGCGCTGTGTTTCAAATACTTGTTGTCTGTGTGTAGTATTTATGCTATCAAGCAATGCAGCTCAAGTATCTTAAATGCTATAAATATAAAAAATAAATGCTAAATGTAGCCGAGATTGTACACCCACTGCTTAAAGTAGCAGAGATGTTACGAAAATGCGTGTGCTTGGCGCAGCAATTCTGGTGCTGATTTTATGCAAAAACAACACAAATGGGAACATTGCTGATATAGAAAGATCTAACAAGACACAAAAACAAGCAGTATAATAAGGAAACAGTGCACCGCCCTGTACTTTAAAATACTGCTTTAAAAGCCCCATGTCGTGATAGGCACAAGCAACAAGCAATAAGCTGCATGAGTTGCTAAATTAACGCAGCAGCTCATCAGCTCTGGTGGTCATTTGATGCAGAAGCAACACACAAAAGAGACTGCACAAATGAGAAAATTGCTTGTTCGAAAGAATCTCCTAAGAAGGCACAACAAAGCAAGCAGTACAGGCAAACAGTACACCGCTCTGCTTGTGCCTATTACGACATTAAAAGCCTCATGTCGTAATAGGCAAATGCAGCAGCATAAGAAAAACAACACAAAAAGGAGCTGTCCAAATGGGACACTAAAGATGAGTTGAAGAAATGTAGATTCAGTGGCGTTGGACTGCAATCTGTAGCTCGTGGGTTTGTTTAGCTCTATCTGTAGCTCATGGATTCGTTTGTGTTTTCCGGCGCTGAGTTCCAAGCGCTTCAATTACTGTATGTGTGAATGTATTCGCTCGCGCCCGGGACGAGTGAGTATGTGCTATCAGGCAATGAAGCAACGGAATCTTAGATGGAAATATAAGACTAAATCTGGGGCGTACGATGAGTAAAATGCAACAGACATGGTTAAAGGTTACAACGAGAGAAAAGATGGCGCAGAATGAATGTGGTGAAGTCTGTGAATCAATTACAATTTAAAAATAGCGTCCACATTAAAAGCCACTTTATGAATGCGAAGCGAAAATGGCACAACAAGCTAAAAGACGTGTCACTTAGCTGCATGATATGCTAAATGACTGCAGCAGCTCATCAGTTTTGTATCAAAGACAAGGAGTGCTAAGGAATCAACTGGGACTAAGAGATATGGCGTCAAACCTAATAAAACGAAGAAGCACAAAAAAAATTTTTGTGTGTATGATTTCAAAAAGATGAAAAAGGCATGAAATTTGAATATTGAATTTTGAAGAACTCGATCGTTGGTGGTCGACACGAGTCAGACGCGAGGCGGGACGCCTAAGCATGGGATAAAAGGTTGAGGAGAGGGAAGCCTTTGGAGCTTCTCTGCTCAAGTGGGCGGGTAGTTCCAAGATGTGAATAGTACAATTGGAAGTCGCTTTTGGTATTTCTCTGCTTGGGCGGGGAGTTCTAAGATGTGAATAGTACAATTGGAAGTCGGTCTTGGTCTTCTCTGCTCATATTGGGCGGAGACATCCAAGATGGGCCTTACAATGGCTATCTGTAGTTTTCTGCGCTGTGTTTCAATTGGAAGTCGCTTTTGGTATTTCTCTGCTCATGGCGGGCGGAGAGTTCCAAAATGTGAATAGTACAATTGGAAGTCGGTCTTGGTCTTCTCTGCTCATATTGGGCGGAGACATCCAAGATGGGCCTTACAATGGCTATCTGTAGTTTTCTGCGCTGTGTTTCAATTGGAAGTCGCTTTTGGTATTTCTCTGCTCATGGCGGGCGGGGAGTTCCAAGATGTGAATAGTACAATTAGAAGTCGCTTTTGGTATTTCTCTGCTCATGGTGGGCGGGGAGTTCTAAGATGTGAATAGTACAATTGGAAGTCGGTCTTGGTCTTCTCTGCTCATATTGGGCGGAGACATCCAAGATGGGCCTTACAATGGCTATCTGTAGTTTTCTGCGCTGTGTTTCAATTGGAAGTCGCTTTTGGTATTTTTCTGCTCATGGCGGGGAATTCCAAGATGTGAATAGTACAATTGGAAGTCGCTTTCGGCGTTTCTCTGCTCATGGTGGATGTGTACAATTGAAGCCTAGTCAGACAAAATTTTTTTTTAATTTTTCTTGTTTGATAATTCTCTAGTAGCACACCTATATTTTCCTATACTGTGTTCTAAGTGCTTCACTATTTGTCTGTGTGAATGTACACTCGTGCCCGGGACGAGTGAATATGTGCTATCAGGCAATGAAGCGCCAGTATCATGGTTCGGATTATAATATGTGTACAACTAATGCTCAATACAATAAAATAACATAGTACAACGATAACTTAATTTTCTTGTTTGAATGTTCTGTAAGTAGCACCTGTATATTTCCTGCGCTGTGTTCCATGTGCTTCACATGTTGTCTGTGTGGATGTAGTCACTCGCGCCCGGGACGAGTGAGTATGTGCTATCAGGCAATGAAGCATCAGTATCATGGTCAGGAAAATAACATATCGTCGGCTTACCGCAAGAACTCATTAACTGCAAAAAGTCATTAACTGCGTTTTTAACATCTACGAACTCGTCTTGACTAGTTCTATCTAATGCAAAAACTCACTTAATTCTAGCTATTCAAATTTGGACGTTATGACTATACCATAAATTCGATAATTACAATCATGGAACTTTTGGTTTCATAAAAATCATGAAATTACATTAATAGATTCTTAAAATTTTATAAAGTTTTAATAAAGACAGTTCTTTGAATGTAAAACTCATTAATGTAATGTCATGACTTTTTAAAATACGTGTTACGTACAACACTCTAGAATTAAATTCGGTTAAAATCATTATCTGCACTTAATTACTTTTAAAAAATAACAATGTATGACATAACGTAACTTTAATGAATTCTATCAATTAACTACTCTTTCTTAATGATTCTTTGCTTTTGACAAAAATAATTTTAAATCGGTTATAAGCAGTTGGTTACTTATGTGTTGAATCCGCTGTTCCTCCATGAATCTTTAGTGAGTTTATGACGTGGTGTTTAGACTAAACACATCGGTGTAGGTATATACGTCGCAGTTCGGGGTCGTGGTGGGGTACGCGCGCCGTTACTTGGCGGCCGGCTCGCTTGCTCGGCTTGGTTACTTCGCGGCGAGAAACGATGGATAGAGGACGCGTGTATTAAAGGGAAAGCAGTTAATGATTTCTGTCAAAATGGAGCGTAATTTTAGTTTTAAGCCGGGACGAGGTAGTATGATGTTGGAATTACTCAAGAATAAGGAAAATATTAATAATCTTATGATACAAGACTCGACGGTAAATGTACGTACCTATTTATTTACCTGTTAATATTATTACGTGTATTTTATTAGTAAATAATGACTTTTGTAAAGTGATGATTGTTGTAGTATACTAGACATTACAATTAAGGCTATTACTAATTTTATTTTTTTCTCGCTAGAATTTATTGCCACCGGTAATAGACTGTCCTGAAGAAGACCGCTCAATAGAATATCAGAAGAGTTCAACTCACGAGGACTCGTTCAATGTAAAATACATGTTTAATATTGATTATGTACCTATTTCTTTTTTGAACCTTGCGTTTACATAACTGCTCTGTTTTAGTGTTCAACGGATTTCATCGAAGGCACGCCATCTCCACCGCCAATCGCCAGAAATGTTAGACCAAGTAGAACGACACTATCTCCTGACAGCGACAATGAACTCGAAGAAAATAACATTGTCAGTGAGCTTTCCAATGTAAGTTGTTATGTTTCATTATTAATAACTTTTGTCATAATCATATTAATAAAGTAATCTTATAAGTAATATCTGCTTAATATTTCCAGACTTTAGCCGATGTTCCTGAAAATATCTGCTCATCATTACCGTTTCCGTCGGAACAGCTTCACCAAATAATTAGGATTTGTGAACAATCTGTGACACCGATTGTGAATGATAATAATCATGAAGCTGTTTGTCAAGAAAATGATTTATGCATGTCGGTAAGTAATCGTAATCATATTTTAGAACACCTTTGAATTGTTAAAACAAACGATGAACACTTTAAGTTTGTTTTTTGTAGGATGACTCTGTTGCTGATCCGAATTGGAAAAATCCCGAAGATAACGTAACAACCAAAAATATAGAAACTGACAGTGATACTACTGATGATGCCAAGCAAGAAATTAAAATGCCAAAAAAACTTAAGACAACTAGATGGCATAAAAAAAAAGAAGATACTTACGATAGAAATACACAAAAACAATATCGGTCACAATGTTTACCCTACAAAAACTACAAAAAACAAATACAGCCACCCAAAGCACCTAAATCAGGAGGCTGTAAGTGTAAACTAAATTGCTTACTAAATTTCACTAACGAAGATCGTAGTCAAATTTGTAAATCTTACTGGGCCTTATCTGACTATAAACGTCAGAAGGATTTCATACTGATGAATGTTACAGCAAATACTCCTAAGAGATGTTTGGTAAATGCAACCAGGAAAAGGACCGTATCTCGTTTGTATTATTTTAAGAAAGACGAACAAAAGATCAGGGTTTGCGAAAAGTTTTTCAAGAACACACTTTGTATATCGAATGGTCCTATTAACAAAGCATTTTCTAAAATAGGAAGTTCAGGATCTTTCGAAGGGCAAGACAGACGCGGTAACCATGAGGCACACAATAAAACAAAGCAGGAAGATGTAGACTTTGTCAAAGAACACATCGAAGCATTTCCGACGATGGAGTCACATTATTGCAGAAAAACTTCATCAAAAAAATATTTGGATAGCAATCTTTCTATTTCGAAAATGTACGAACTTTACGAAGAAAAATGTAGAAGCACAACCAAATCTCCTGTTTCCGTAAACGTGTATCGAAATATTTTTTGTACACAGTATAATCTTGATTTTCACAAGCCAAAGAAGGACCAATGCTTATTGTGTCATAAATATAACTGCGCCAAAACACAAAATTCCCCCGATCTTATGACCTGGCAGCAAAAGTATGATGAGCACATAGCTTTAAAAGAACAAAGCCGTGTAGCTAAAGAGTTGGATAAAATTCGGGCTAATGAAGATCAAAGCTTTAATTGCATAACATTAGATTTACAAAAGGTATTGCATCTGCCAACTAGTAACGTCTCTCTTCTATACTACCTACGCAAATTGAATGCCTATAATGCTACCATCTATGAAGCTCGTTCTCCAAATGATGGCCTCTGTTACCTGTGGTCTGAAGTTGATGGAAAAAAAGGAAGTGATGAAGTGGGAACCGCACTGTATCTTTGGATAAAACGTCTACCATCTACAGTAACAGAGATATCTATGTTTTCTGATACCTGTGGAGGTCAAAATCGCAACCAGTTTCTGTTGTGCCTGCAACTCTATTTGGTTCAAACAACGCATCTTGAGGTTATTGAACACAAATACCTCGAGTCTGGACACACTCATATGGAGGTCGATAGCATGCACAGCGCAATTGAAAATCAAATGCGTCTAGTGCCAATTTTTTCCATGATCGATCTGTGTAACATTATAAGATTAGCAAGATCAAACAGAAAGTCAAAGAAAAATACTGCCATTAAGAAACCATACGAACCTATTGTAATGAATAACACAGATATTATTGACCTGAAAGATTTAAGAAATAATTTGATGGTGAATAGATCAATTGGGTCTGACGGAGAAAAAGTGCAGTGGCTCAAAGTAAAATGTTTTAAGTTTGAGAAAAAGCGACCTAACGTAGTTCAATATAGATATGACTACACGTCCGACTATAAAGAACTGGATGTGTCCAAAAAGAAACCAACTGAAATAGTAAATCAATCGATAAATTTGCGGAAACGAAAAAATGTCGCAGAAACTTCTCACGAATTTAATTATAATTCATACATTCTGAAGAAAGCTTATAACAAAAAGCTTCCTATCACTAAAGCAAAGAAAAAAGATTTATTAAAAATGTGCACCGAAAAAATAATACCACCTGAACTACACCATTGGTACCAAAATTTACCAGATAAAGAAGGTCAGGATTTTATTTCTGAAGAAGAGATCTCTGATGCGGAAGATTTGCAGTAGAGAAACATTTTATCTTATTGTAATGTTAACCTACTACCGTCCAGTTATTTAGTTCCTATTTTTGATTGATTTATGACGTGTAATTGTTAACACCAAAGTTTTAAAGTGATTTATAAAAAAATTGGATTGTAGTACGATTTTTAAGAATTTATTTTTATGTTTTGCATTATGAGTGAGATTATAATAGTTAACTTTTAAGACTGATTCATGCATATAATACCGAGGCATACATAGTTTTTAATTCAAAACCTAGTCTGGCTTTGTTATACTCTTTAAAATAGATCTTTTAAGATCTATTTAAAGAATTACTTAATTCAAGCACTAAACAAAGTTACAATGGCAAAAAGTCATTATCTTAGTTTTTTTTGATTTTAAAAGAATACTACACGTTTATATTAATAATGCGTAACTGATTTTAATAATAAAGATATTCAAAAACATAATGTATTTATTTTTACCTTTAGATCATCATCACTTACAATTATATTAGGCAATCTATGAAACCAAAACTAAATCATTGATTTCTCAACATTTTGAATTTGTCGGTTAATGAGTTCTTGCGGTAAGCCGACGATATGCTCACTACTAACTAACAAATACAGTACAATAGTGTTGTGATAGGCACAAGGCATGCCATGCGAACGCGAACGCGAACGTGTACGCGAACGCGAACGCGAACGCGAACGCGAAAGCGAACGCGAACGCGAACGCGAACGCGAACGCGAACGCGAACGCGAACGCGAACGCGAACGCGAACGCGAACGCGAACGCGAACGCGAACGCGAACGCGAACGCGAACGCGAACGCGAACGCGAACGCGAACGCGAACGCGAACGCGAACGCGAACGCGAGCGCGAACGCGAGCGCGAACGCGAACGCGAACGCGAGCGCGAACGCGAACGCGAACGCGAACGCGAACGCGAACGCGAACGCGAACGCGAACGCGAACGCGAACGCGAACGCGAACGCGAACGCGAACGCGAACGCGAACGCGAACGCGAACGCGAACGCGAACGCTTCGCCGCACGTCACGTTTAGGTTAGGTTGTAGGTTAGGTTGTAGGTTAGGTTGTAGGTTAGGTTGTAGGTTAGGTTGTAGGTTAGGTTGTAGGTTAGGTTGTAGGTTAGGTTGTAGGTTAGGTTGTAGGTTAGGTTGTAGGTTAGGTTGTAGGTTAGGTTAGGTTAGGTTAGGTTAGGTTAGGTTAGGTTAGGTTAGGTTAGGTTAGGTTAGGTTAGGTTAGGTTAGGTTAGGTTAGGTTAGGTTAGGTTAGGTTAGGTTAGGTTAGGTTAGGTTAGGTTAGGTTAGGTTAGGTTAGGTTAGGTTAGGTTAGGTTAGGTTAGGTTAGGTTAGGTTAGGTTAGGTTAGGTTAGGTTAGGTTAGGTTAGGTTAGGTTAGGTTAGGTTAGGTTAGGTTAGGTTAGGTTAGGTTAGGTTAGGTTAGGTTAGGTTAGGTTAGGTTAGGTTAGAGAATGGTCGAGAGTGAAGAAATGTGGGCAGCAATGGTCGCTTTCTGCGAAACAGTTATGGTGCAGAGGGAGGCCGAGGAACGGGAGCGTGAGGCGGATCCAGCCTCCCTCCCAATCCGGAGAGTTCGGCTACGAGGGCGGCGTTCACGTCCCGCCCCGTCGCCGCCAGGAGGGCCCTGACCATCTTGGGCCCCCTATGAGAAGTAAGCGACGCCCTCCGTGTTCCAGGGCGTCGCTTTCAGAGATGCGGGGGAGACACACACAAACTCCCCCCGTGAGGTGATTCCGATCCAACGGATGATGGCCGACGGGGTAGTGTGGTGTATGAGAAATGGTACCACAACCCCGTCCAATGCCAAGTCGGGTGGAACACCCCAGGGGTTTAGTGCGGTATGGCACGTTAGATAGTGCGAGTCCCACACTCCCTCCGATCCCCTCCCCTTCTGGGGGGGGTACTGAAACGGAGGGGTCAGTGCGTAAGAGCATTCCCCTGGGATAACAAAAAAAAAAAAAAAAAAAAAAAAAAAAAAAAAAAAAAAAAAAAAAAAAAAAAAAAAGGTTAGGTTAGGTTAGGTTAGGTTAGGTTAGGTTAGGTTAGGTTAGGTTAGGTTAGGTTAGGTTGGGGTTAGGTTGGGTGCGAGATCCGGTAACCTCCTCGTGTGCCTGATGGCTGCTTGTCCCTTTGCGATGCGTCCCGAGGGGAACGGCAGCCGTCGGGCCTGGTGCACCCTGGAAACGGAACGAGATACAATTTCTTTGGGAGGTACTGCCTCCTGAAGGGTTTTATCTCGGAACGGCCAATAACCGGATACCAGTCGGGGGGAGGGGTAGTCGTCTGAGGGGCCAGCGGGCCCAGTTGGCTAACCACCAAATGGGGATTGCACCCCGCGGACGGCTACAACTCCTTCCGGCTATTGGGGATTGGGGGGCCATCATCCGGGGAGAGGTGGGCGTCGTCACTGGCACTAGCCTGTGGGGACGCCAACCTCTCTTCTCCATTTTCATCTCATACAGGGCACGTTTGAGTCGTGTTAGTGACGATGTCTCATCTATCATCCATCGTTTCGTACTCTGGCGGCAGATCAGCAACCTCTCCTTCGGGAGACGTTGTTGTCGTGCCAACGGGGTGCCGCGAGACTGCGGTCTCGCGGCCGTGTGGCGGATTGTTGTATGGGCTGTAAAGGCTCGCGCACTCTCCGCCTGGGATCTCGGACTGATTGAATGGGCTGTAATGGCCAGTGCACAGTCTGTAAGGAGGGTTTTATTGGGCGAGGGTGCCCCCCAAGCACCATACTCGTCGGTAAAAACCTCGCCGTGTGGCTGCGCGTACTTGTATGCAAAGCCTGGCAAGAAGGGAAAACAACGTTCTCCTCGAACGTGAGACTGATTGAATGGGTCGTAAAGGCCAGTGCACTGTCTCTGTTCGGAGGGTCTTTGACCGGACGGGAGCGCCTGGCGGGCGCTGGACGTTGATGGTAAAGGCCCTCATGAGGCGGCATACGGTTCTCGTATGCTGCTCAGGATTGAGCTTGTTTTCCTAGAGCAAGGGTCTGCGTAGCCCCCTCGGGCGAAGCGGATATCGACTGAACGTGAGTTATGGCTGATATGCGAAAGCTCGGGCCCACGACTCTGTTCAACAGTTGTGCCGTCGATCACACGTTGGTTTTTTAGTGCGGTTGGAGTCCCACATAACCAGGTTCCCACTAATTGCGTGTGGGCTGGTATCCATGACGGATTTTCCCAACGTTAAAAAAAAAAAAAAAAAAAAAAAGGTTGGGGTTAGGTTGGGGTGTCAGGTCCGGCAACCTCCACGTGGTGCACCCTGGGCAACGCCGTTCAGCAACCACTTCGTAAACCGGAGTGATTGCGGAACGGCGGCTAATGGCTGGACACAGTTGGGAGGAGGGGTAGTCGTCTGAGGGGCCAGCGGACCCAGTTGGCTGATCACCAAATGGGGATTGCACCCCGCGGACGGCTACAACTCTTCCCGGCTTCTGGGGATAGGGGGGGTCATCTTCCGGGGAGTGGTGGGCGTCGTCACGAGCACTAGTTCGTGGGGACGTCAACCACTCTTCTCCATCTTCATCTTCATTTTCATTTATATTTCATGACGAGGGGTGTATAATGGCCGTCATGCCTTAAAACTGTCACACCGGTTAGAGCGATGTAGGGAGGCTTCCCTCTCTTTTCCGTTCCGGGGAGCAGAGCGAGGGGTGAGGACCGGAAGGAGGGCTGGTCGGCGGGGGAGTTACGACTCCCTCCGTTGAGGTTCTTTAACCTTCCGAGGGCAACGGAGCCGCCGAACTCCGTTGGAACACACGGATAGTAGGGGCCCGCCTTCGGAGCCCACACCCCCCCTCCATCTCGCGCGCCTCCTCCGGTAGGCAGAGAGTCGAGGCCTTGTGCCGCTTAGGAGTGTTGCTCTTTTGCACCTCCGTTGTGGGGCGACATATATCTATTTATGTATATATTATGTAATGGTATTTTCTTATATATTTCTTCACTTATTTGTTTACGGTTTATGTAGTTTATGTATGTTTATTATCTATGTCGCCTGGATATACGCAGCCCTTTGCTGCCGAGATGGATCCGCATCCCTACCTTAGGGATGCGGATGTCGACACGAGCGGAGTTATGGTACGTCATGCGACAAGCGGACCCACGACTCCGCTCCCTTGTTGTGCCCGTCGGCCACACGCTGGGGTTTTAGTGCGGTTAGAGTCCCACATAACCTCCCCCCCACCCCGCAGGGGGTGGGATCAGGGGGGTACCATGATGGTTTCCCCAGCGTGAACAAAAAAAAAAAAAAAAAAAAAAAAAAAAAGGTTGGGGTTAGGTTGGGGTGCGAGATCCGGTAACCTCCTCGTGTGCCTGATGGCTGCTTGTCCCTTTGCGATGCGTCCCGAGGGGAACGGCAGCCGTCGGGCCTGGTGCACCCTGGAAACGGAACGAGATACAATTTCTTTGGGAGGTACTGCCTCCTGAAGGGTTTTATCTCGGAACGGCCAATAACCGGATACCAGTCGGGGGGAGGGGTAGTCGTCTGAGGGGCCAGCGGGCCCAGTTGGCTAACCACCAAATGGGGATTGCACCCCGCGGACGGCTACAACTCCTTCCGGCTATTGGGGATTGGGGGGCCATCATCCGGGGAGAGGTGGGCGTCGTCACTGGCACTAGCCTGTGGGGACGCCAACCTCTCTTCTCCATTTTCATCTCATACAGGGCACGTTTGAGTCGTGTTAGTGACGATGTCTCATCTATCATCCATCGTTTCGTACTCTGGCGGCAGATCAGCAACCTTTCCTTCGGGAGACGTTGTTGTCGTGCCAACGGGGTGCCGCGAGACTGCGGTCTCGCGGCCGTGTGGCGGATTGTTGTATGGGCTGTAAAGGCTCGCGCACTCTCCGCCTGGGATCTCGGACTGATTGAATGGGCTGTAATGGCCAGTGCACAGTCTGTAAGGAGGGTTTTATTGGGCGAGGGTGCCCCCCAAGCACCATACTCGTCGGTAAAAACCTCGCCGTGTGGCTGCGCGTACTTGTATGCAAAGCCTGGCAAGAAGGGAAAACAACGTTCTCCTCGAACGTGA